>CM060935.1:999379524-1004379524 GCA_030765085.1 Allium cepa
CCTTTGAATCAATCAATTTGGGGATGTAGGAGCAATCGAGTGATAAGATATTTTCGGAATCGGTTATTGGTACGTGGTTGAAGTTGAGGCTGGAGGGGTCGATCGTCAAGAGGTCGGAGCGATGGGTTCTTGCCGTTGACAAGTTGGGTCAAAAACCTGGAAAATGTTTTCAGGTTTGGGTTTTAGAGTTGAACTTTGATTCTTTGATTTTTGTTCAACCTGGTGTTGTAGTTAGGGTATAGATGGGTTTCTGATTGTGGTTTGATCGTCTCTGATGATCAGAGAGGGCGAGGATCGCCGTGCATATGCATGGCGATGAGATTCGGGTGAACTGTTTTTGGATGGGATGTTGCAGGGGAGATCTTTGAGATTTCTCGAAGCAGATGGAGTGAAGACTCGATGCAGTCATGCTTTAAACCCGAAGTAGTACTAGTGGTTTTCTCGGGTTACACTGTAAATTTCCAGATTCCTGAAAAACCGTGTTTTTAAAATCTGGGTTTTTAAAACTTTTAAAATCTGTAGTTTTTGTTTAAAGTAAAGTTTAAGTTTAAATTCAAATTCAAGTTTGAAATTCTGATTTAAATTCAAATCCCAGTTTTTAAATATGAATTAAAGTTTCAAAAATTTAACTTAATTAACTATTTCATTTTGGTAAATAGTTTAAACCTTTTAATTATGAGTTTTTTTATATGAGTAAGATTTGAAATTTATTTGAAATATGGAAATTTAAGTTTAAAAAATGAACTTCAGTTTTAAATTTAAAAGAAGATTTAAACTTGAAAGTTTTAAACTAAGAATGAATTGAAATTTCTAAATTTTTAACTGAATTTAACTTTAAAAAATTTCATAGCACTTGTTTGATTTGCAATTTAAAAAGTTTTAAATTATTTAAACTTTGATAAGTTTAAATTTCTTTTAATTTAAACTTGTATTTAAAATGAAAATTTAAAA
This sequence comes from Allium cepa, assembly GCA_030765085.1. NCBI lineage: Eukaryota > Viridiplantae > Streptophyta > Magnoliopsida > Asparagales > Amaryllidaceae > Allium > Allium cepa. The sequence continues at coordinate 999,380,476 of CM060935.1, forward strand.
TTAATTCAAAAAGTACTTTGTTTCAATTAAATTGTTTTAGCATAATTAAGTTATGTTTATCTTGAAAATTAAATTAAGATTAATATTTAAGGATTAATTTAATTAACAAGGTAATTAAGATTAATTAATTAATTTAATTAATTAATTGAATTTGAGATTAATAATTGATTAATGATTAATCAATTCATAATTAAGATCATTAATTAGATTAGTAATTAATGATGAATGAATATTATTAATTATGTAAATAAGTTTTAAATCAAGATTAAATTAATTTAATAATTAACTTTACTTAATGAATGATTAATGATAATTCAAATTGTAATTAATTTAAGTTAATTACTAAATAAAATAATTAAAGAATGGTTAATGAAGGTCATTAACAAGGATTATTTAACAATTAATTAATATGGTTAATTTTAATAATTAATTAGATTAATTAATTTAATAATAATCAATTGTAAATGGTTTGAGTATAATTACTTAGTAAAGTAATTAAGAAATTAATTACTTAATGTAATTTAGTTTAATATGATTGATTATTTTAATTAATTAAGTTTAATTAGTTTTAAACACTTGGATTTTAAAAATAATTACTGTATGTAATTAATGATTTGGAAATTACTTGGTTAAGTAATTGATTAATAATTACAGGTTGTAACTAAGTCGAGGTGTTTAAGAATGAGATAATTTGGATAAATTATTTAGTAATTAATCAAGGGATTAATTAAGTAATAAATTAAAGGATAATTAATTTTTTTAATATAATAATTAAGCTAGATAATTACTAAATGTAATTAATCTGTGATGATGATTAATAGTTATAAGTTAATTACTTAAGGTAATTAATAAAAGAGAATCATTAATTATTTTAATTAATGAAGTAATTAAAGTTGATTAATTAATCAATGATAAGTAATTAAAGGTAATTAATTAATGTAATTAATTATGATTAATTAATTAATTAATTGAAATAATTAAAGGTTAATTACTGTTTGATTAAGAATAATTAAATTGTGAAATTAATTAAGAATAATTACATGAATGTAATTAAGGGTAATTAATCAAGAGTGATTAATTAAAGTAATTCATAATTAATTAATTGATTGTAATCAATTAAATGATTAAGGAAGCAAGATATATTTGATGAAGTATTTAATTTAATTTATTTTAAATTAATTAAAGATGAAGGAATTAATTTAATTCATTTTAAATTAATTAGTAATAGAGATAGTTAATTTAATTCATTTTAAATTAATTTTATTATGATGAGTTAATCATTGCTTATATATATTTGGATGACATTGATTATCTTGGATGCTTTGAGATCTCGATAATGAGATAAATGATATTGTGTAGTATAAATGACTTGATTGTATTGTGATGATAACATAGGTTATCTATTGTGATGGGTATATATGGAATATCTATTTGATATTGATAATGTGGATTACCTGTTATTTGATAATGCTGATTATCAATTGTGATTTATGAGTTATCTATCTAAGTGTATATAGATACTGTAATTGAATTGTTTTAAACCTTTAAAACAAACTGAACCTAAAAGACACGCTTTGGATTTCGATGAGACCGGGATCGGGTTTCCATATTTGGATATCCAAAAACCACATCGATCCAAATTAACGATAGGTCGTGAATCAAAGTGGAGCTTTGTGAAGACTCGAGGTGTAAGGACTATAAGCCAGTATAACTCTGTGCGTGATTCCGTAATGAGTTTGACGGAATTAGTTCTTATAGATTCGAGATGGTGGTTCAGAGTGCAAGGGTTATTGTCGTTGACTCTGAGGGTGATTCCAATATGAGTGCAACGAGATAATGCCTTCGGTTTCGTTCGAACCCGGAACGAACTTGTATGGATTGAATGCTTTCGGAACATCGTCAGGTGGACGATGAGCATTCTAAGTGATATGTCCTATTAAGGTAATCGTAGCCTCAAGCCTCATCAATGGGGAATGGCTAAACCAGGGGAGGTGCAGCAAGGCTTCGTGGGTCGCACCCATTGGAGAGCGAGATTTACCCCTGTCTAGAAGTCCCTTTATATTCGGCTGTATGGGTGGTTGCTAGCTACAACCACGGGGTTATCTTGTTCGGAACTGTTCAGTAAGGAATGGGTCCGGCTTTGTGTTGCAGGGGAGTGGACGTACTCCTCGGTACGTTGATCTAGGCCACGTACTATGACGGGCGGTACCCCAGTAGCCCTGCCATTGTATGGAATCCAAAATCCAATAAGTGCCAACGGTTTTGATTGTATTACCCACTTTTGTGGCTAGTAGCTGGAATTTAATCATGTAACAATTTTGGCTATATCTTATTTATTTGAAAACCCTAGACATTATTATAATATCATCGGATTTCCTATCAAATGTTTTGGTTAGCGTAAGGTGAAAACTTTTCCATGTTTATGTGTGGGAAGTCTTACGTGATACCTTTCTTTTCAAAAGATTTTTAAAAGTTAAGCAACTTTAACCTGTTACTCACACCAGACCCATGTATGACCCGGAGTTTATTTTGTTTTTCATAAACTCTTGGGTACTCAAATTTTTACGAGTAGCCAAGGGATTCAGGTTAGGATTTTAGGTTGGTTTGACGAATTCTGGAGGAGCAATGGAACAGGAGGCTTCTGTGTATAGCTATAGAGTATTCCGCTGTGTGTTCTCTGAATTGTTATATTGAGTTGTATAACTAGACAGGTGTTTATAACTGTCTAGTATGTGTTGTTTTAATTGTGTAACTCTGATAATTATTGTAAACTATGTAAAGTATTATGTGATTAATATAATTCATTCATTCCGCTGTTTAGATTCTGATGTTGTTTCTTTCTTCTTCTCTATCTTTTCTCTTTTCTATCCCTTTCTTTCTTAAAGATGATGCGATTTTCTATGGTGAGAAAGTCGGGTTGTCTCGGCTGGTATCAAAGCATTAGGTTGAGTGAATACCTAGGCTCTGTAGTAGTGTCTTTCTTGAGAGAGCGTATTTGTAATTTTTAATATATATATATATATATATTTCTACCTATCTGTTGGGTTACCTGTTCAGGTTTTCCCATATAAGTTATAAAGGTAGATGGGTAGTAGTGTGTGTAACACGACCTACCATTGGTTGGAGTTTGAATGTTTGAGGTTGGAAGTGTATCCGTCGAGACTGTAGACCTAATACCGTCTCGAGTAAGTTCTGTGGTGATGAAGGACTTCATCGATCTCTGAAGGGAACCTGTTAAGGTTCGGAGTCTATTTCTGAAGTTGGATGAGTAGAATTTGGATCTGTTGGCTAGGTGGAAGCAAGTAATGGTATTTTGATACCTCAGGAAGTAGTAGCTGCGTGATGAGATGCAGTTACCATGGATGTTCCCGAAGATGTTTTCTTTGAAACAAGTTAAAGAGGTGAGTCTGCTTCGGTGTTGTGGCTGTGTTCAGCCGGAGTTTCTGTTTGCTTTGAGGTTTGAGTTTCTCGAAGAGTTTGTTTTGGAATTCTTTGGTATCTGTGGCAGCAGTGCAGCTTGGGGTGTTCTCGGTGTTGGCAAGAGATCTTCTGGCTTAGTAGTTTTTCTGAAGTGGAGTTCAGAAGTAGTTAAGTGAACCCGTTTCTTCGATGGGTTGGCCAGTCAAGTGTAAGCTGTTCTATTTGGTTTGGGTTGTTCGCAAAAGTGACTTGCGATTGTTTGAGTGTTCTCTTGGGTTATCTGAGTTTTTCTGAATATCTTCAGGAAGTCGGAGTTTTGTCCGCATCTGGAGTTTGAGTTTTCTTATCAACTAGAATTCCAGGAGTGGTACCGATGGTTCAGCTTTATGGTTCCAACAGTTGAGAGGGTGTAACAGCTCAGAGTTTTGGGAAAATTTCTGAGTTTCTTATGGATTTGTTGAACCATATCTCTGGGGTGTGTCGTCCAGTTTGTGCTTGCGTTCTTCCTCAAGCATTCTCTTCTACTTCAGATCAGAATTGAGCAGTGGAAGCAATTTGGAAGTGTATCTGCTTTTCTTTTCGGATAGAGGAAGTTGTTGTCTTCTGATGTTGAGGAGTTGAGTTTGAGATCTTGATCTTGGTTGATCTTGAGGAGATCATTTTGTTGAGTTGATTGGTCTAGTTCGTTTCTAGAAGCATCAACAAAGGTTAAGCTAATCAGTAAGACTGTAGACAGCCCAGGATCGTCCGAAGAGTTTTGTGGATTTGAGACAAAGGATTTTGGATTTTGAAGTCAGAGATTTAATTTTGGATAAGTTTTCTCCGATCAAAAGTGAGTTATAAGTTTGGGTAAGTCTGAGAAGCTAGCTCTGAAATGTTTTGGATCTTTTCTAGTATTTTGGAAAATAAGTGATTGATCTACAGGATTGAATTACCAGTTTGGATAACTGGGATTCGATGAGTTTCACGTAACTCTGAGGGAGTACGTGTTTGATCTATCTCTGATTGTGGAACCAGCAGTTCTGGAGTTTTGGTTGTTGAGTCAGACTCGTTTGTAGTCTGATATTTGGTCTAGTGTTATAGATATAGTTGTATAGGAGCTTTGTAGCTACATAGTATTGATTGTTTGGATTCTCTGGAGCGAGTATCCCGGTATATATATACCTGGGGAAACTCGATAAAATTCTATCCAGAAATTTGTCTGGATAATAGATTTGTTTGATTGGTTGTTTTTTGGTTGTTAGCATATGTTTGATATATGCTTGTGTTTTTAAATTAAAATTTAATAAGATTATTAAATTACCTTTGTTTTCGAGGACGAAATTCTTTTAAGGGGGAAGGATTGTAATATCTCGGAATTTTTAACAATATCAATTTAATAATCTGTATTTAAAATTAAATTGACATTGATATTCTGTTAATAATTATTCAAATAAATTTAATAATCTTCTTCAGTAAATATTTAAATTGGTTATTTTATCTTTTAAAAATAATAAATTGATTTCTATTTACAATACAAATATATGGTTTATATTTTAAATAGATTGGTATTGTTTTAATTTTAATAAGTAAAGCATATTTTTCTAGTTTTAATATTTGTAGTAATTTGGAAAATTTGTTTTATTTAATATTTAAGCTTTTCAAAATTAAATAAATGATTTTGGTTTAAATTTAATAAATGAACCATGTTTTAAAATTTTAATATATATATTATAAATTGGAAATTTTGTTTTTAATTAGTATTGAGGTTTTAAAACTATTTCGTAAATAAATATATGATTTTAAAATTGATTAGAAAAATATTTAAATGTTTAAATTAAATTAGATTGATTTTTAAATTTAGAATAAACAAACAAAAAGGTTTTATGGCTTAATAAAATAGATATTTTATTGATAAAAATATAATATCTTGTAAAATGATTTTAATTTAATAATAAGAGAATTATAAAAACAATATTGATATTGTATTGTCTTTATAAATAAGTTTTGAATAGGATTTGTAATTTTTATTTCAAATTGAATTTATTTATATAACTTGATTTGAAAATAATTGATTTTGAATTTAGTTTGAATTTAAATTCAAAAGTATAAAATCTTAATTGTTTTAATCTTTAATATGTATAAGTTTATTTGTAAATCATGGTTTGTTTTTATTTCTTTAATAAATTTATACACATATTTAAAAATAAACTAACAATTTTAAAACTAAGCTAACACATGCATTACTTTGTAAATTTAAATACTAATTACCTTTAAAAGAAAACAAGTGTTGCATTCTTTTAACAAGTGTTCAAATTTAACATTAACAAATTGACAAGTGTTATAAAGTTTGTACAAGTGTTAAATTTATTTTAATTTTTCTTTTATTTCATTAAATCTGAAAATACATTAGTTTAGCTTGCATCTTCATTCATATTGCATTTTCATTTTCCTTAATCAAAGAAATCTTCAAACTTCTAAAATCAAATTCATCTTCATATTTATCATAAAGGCCTGCATATTCAAATCCTGCATCTGCATATTCCACTCCTCTTCAAAATCAAACCCATCTTCCTTAAATTCAAACATTAATCTGCACTTCCTCAAAATCAAATTGGGCCTGCATCCTGTTCTTAAAACCTGGAGATGATGAAGCCTGCACTCTGTTTTAAACCTGGGAATGGAAGACATCTGCATGCATGTGAGGGATTAACTACTGCATCTACTATCTGCATGTAAGAATTACAGTCATGGATCATGAGCAACTCATTTTAAAAAAAAAACAAAGGGTCAAGCCTGCAATTTTTATGTCTTCTGCAAAATTCAAAAGATCAACAGAGGGTCTGCATTTAATAAAAAAGGTGAGTAACTTTAAAATTTTAAAGTTAAAAATAGGATTGCATGCTAGATTGTTTGATATATATACATATACATATACATATATATATATATATATATATAAGTATTGCTGTGTATAAATGAAAAGTAATGTGTGTATGCTGTTGTTTTTATTGCTTGTTCTGTTTTCTTGATTTTCTAGGCAATTTTTTATATTAAAAACTTATCTTTCAAATTTTAATTTCTGCTATGATTAGATTTATAAAGTAAGGTTATTAATTATCTTAATTTAATTTTTGAAGTTTTAAGTAAGTTTAAAAGTAAAAAAAAATATAAACAGCATTGTCCCTGTGAACACAGGTAACACTTTGCATGATTGATCTTTATCAAATCTCAATCATATTGATATTGTACTTCAGATTCATAAATTAAAGTACTAACTATAACCTGATTTTTAAAGCAAGAAATATGATTTTTAGAGTTTAGTTTTAATAGCAGTTAGTACTTGAACTGAAAATGGAATTTGTGCAATTTCTTGTGATTTATGAATTGAGAAATTCTGGAATTCTTCTGAGTGATGGAGTAGGTATAGGAGGTGCTCAGAAAAATCAGAGATGGATTTAAAACTTATTTGAGTAATTGCAGTTTTGAATTTCTTCATTTAACCCTAGTTTTCACTGTGCCTTTGAATCAATCAATTTGCGGATGTAGGAGCGATCGAGTGATAAGATATTTTGGGAATCGGTTATTGGTACGTGGTTGAAGTTGAGGCCGGAGGGGTCGATCGTCAAGAGGTCGGAGCGATGGGTTCTTGCCGTTGACAGGTTGGGTCAAAAACCTGGAAAATGTTTTCAGGTTTGGGTTTTAGAGTTGAACTTTGATTCTTTGATTTTTTTTTCAACCTGATGTTGTAGTTAGGGTATAGATGGGTTTTTGATTGTGGTTTGATCGTCTCTGATGATCAGAGAGGGCGAGGATCGCCGTGCATATGCATGGCGATGAGATTCCGGTGAACTGTTTTTGGGTGGGATGCTGCAGGGGAGATCTTGAGATTTCTCGAAGCAGATGGAGTGAAGACTCGAAGCAGTCAAGATTTTAACCCGAAGTAGTACTAGTGGTTTTCTCGGGTTACACTGTATATTTCCAGGTTCCTGAAAAACTGTGTTTTTAAAATCTGTGTTTTTAAAACTTTTAAAATCTGTACTTTTTGTTTAAAGTAAAGTTTAAGTTTAAATTCAAATTCAAGTTTGAAATTTTGATTTAAATTCAAATCCCATTTTTAAATATGAATTAAAGTTTCAAAATTTTAACTTAATTAACTATTTCATTTTGGTAAATAGTTTAAACCTTTTAATTATGAGATTTTTTTATATGAGTAAGATTTTAAATTTATTTGAAATATGGAAATCTAAGTTTAAAAAAAATAAACTTCAGTTTTAAATTTAGAAGAAGATTTAAATTTGAAAGTTTTAAACTAAGAATGAATTGAAATTTATAAATTTTGAAATGAATTTAACTTTAAAATTTTCATAGGACTTGTTTGATTCGCAATTTAAAAAGTTTTAAATTATTTAAACTTTGATAAGTTAATATTTCTTTTAATTTAAACTTGTATTTAAAATGAAAATTTAAAAGTAATTCAAAAATTTCTTTGTTTCAATTAAATTGTTTTAACATAATTAAGTTATATTTATCTTGAAAATTAAATTAAGATTAATATTTAAGGATTAATTTAATTAACAAGGTAATTAAGATTAATTAATTAATTTAATTAATTAATTGAATTTGGGATTAATAATTGATTAATGATTAATCAATTCATAATTAAGATCATTAATTAGATTAGTAATTAATGATGAATGAATATTATTAATTATGTAATTAAGTTTTAAATCAAGATTAAATTAATTTAATAATTAACTTTAATTAATGAATGATTAATGATAATTTAAATTGTAATTAATTTAAGTTAATTACTAAATAAAATAATTAAAGAATGGTTAATGAAGGTTATTAACCAGGATTATTTAACAATTAATTAATATGGTTAGTTTTTATAATTAATTAGATTAATTAATTTAATAATAATCAATTGTAAATGGTTTGAGTATAATTACTTAGTAAAGTAATTAAGAAATTAATTACTTAATGTAATTTAGTTTAATATGATTGATTATTTTAATTAATTAAGTTTAATTAGTTTTAAACACTTGGATTTTAAAAATTATTACTGTATGTAATTAATGATTTGGAAATTACTTGGTTAAGTAATTGATTAATAATTACAGGTTGTAATTAAGTGGAGGTGTTTAAGAATGAGATAATTTGGATAAATTATTTAGTAATTAATCAAGGGATTAATTAAGTAATAAATTAAAGGATAATTAATTTGTTTAATATAATAATTAAGCTAGATAATTACTAAATGTAATTAATCTGTGATGATGATTAATAGTTATAAGTTAATTACTTAAGGTAATTAATAAAAGAGAATCATTAATTATTTTAATTAATGAAGTAATTAAAGTTGATTAATTATGATTAATTAATCAATAATAAGTAATTAAAGGTAATTAATGTAATTAATTAAGAATTAATGTAATTAATTATGATTAATTAATTAATTGAAATAATTAAAGGTTAATTACTGTTTGATTGAGAATAATTAAATTGTGAAATTAATTAAGAATAATTGCATGAATGTAATTAAGGGTAATTAATCAAGAGTGATTAATTAAAGTAATTTATAATTAATTAATTGATTGTAATCAATTAAATGATTAAGGAAGCAAGATATATTTGATGAAGTATTTAATTTAATTTATTTTAAATTAATTAAAGATGAAGGAATTAATTTAATTCATTTTAAATTAATTAGTAATAGAGGTAGTTAATTTAATTCATTTTAAATTAATTTTATTGTGATGAGTTAATCATTGCTTATATATATTTGGATGACATTGATTGTCTTGGATGCTTTGAGATCTCGATAATGAGATAAATGATATTGTGTGGTATAAATGACTTGATTGTATTGTGATGATAACATAGGTTATCTATTGTGATGGTGATATATGGAATATCTATTTGATATTGATAATGTGGATTACCTGTTATTTGATAATGTTGATTATCAATTGTGATTTATGAGTTATCTATCTGAGTGTATATAGATACTGTAATTGAATTGTTTTAAACCTTTAAAACAACTTGAACCTAAAAGGCACGCTTTGGATTTCGATGAGACCGGGATCGGGTTTCCATATTTAGATATCTGAAAACCACATCGATCCAAATTAACGATAGGTCGTGAATCAAAGTGGAGCTTTGTGAAGACTTGAGGTGTAAGGACTATAAGTCAGTATAACTCTGTGAGTGATTCCGTAATGAGTTTGATGGAATTAGTTCTTATAGATTCGAGATGGTGGTTCAGAGTGCAAGGGTTATTGTCGTTGACTCTGAGGGTGATTCCAATATGAGTGCAACGAGATAATGCCTTCGGTTTCGTTCGAACCCGGAACGAACTTGTATGGATTGAATGCTTTCAGAACATCGTCAGGTGGACGATGAGCATTCTAAGTGATATGTCCTATTAAGGTAATCGTAGCCTTAAGCCTCATCAACCGGGAATGGCTAAAACAGGGGAGGTGCAGCAAGGCTTTGTGGGTCGCACCCACTGGAGAGCGAGATTTACCCCTGTCTAGAAGTCCCTTTATATTCGGCTGTGTGAAAGGTTGCTAGCTACAACCACGGGGTTATCTTGTTCGGAACTGTTCAGTAAGGAATGGGTCCGTCTTTGTGTTGCAGGGGAGCGGGCGTACTCCTCGGTACGTTGATTTAAGCCACGTACTGTGACGGGCAGTACCCCAGTAGCCCTGCCATTGTATGGAATCCAAAATCCAATAAGTGCCAACGGTTTTGATTGTATTACCCACTTTTGTGGCTAGTAGCTGGAATTTAATCATGTAACAATTTCGGCTATATCTTATTTATTTGAAAACCCTAGACATTAATATAATATCATCAGATTTCCTATCAAATGTTTTGGTTAGCGTAAGGTGAAAACTTTTCCATGTTTATGTGTGGGAAGTCTTACGTGATACCTTTCTTTTCAAAAGATTTTTAAAAGTTAAGAAACTTTAACCTGTTACTCACACCAGACCCATGTCTGACCCGGAGTTTATTTTGTTTTTCATAAACTCTTGGGTACTCAAATTTTTATGAGTAGCCAAGGGATTCAGGTTAGGAATTTAGGTTGGTTTGACGAATTCTTGGAGGAGCAATGGAGCAGGAGGCTTCTGCGTATAGCTATAGAGTATTCCGCTGTGTGTTCTCTGAATTGTTATATTGAGTTGTATAACTAGACAGGTGTTTATAACTGTCTAGTATGTGTTGTTGTAATTGTGTAACTCTGATAATGGTTGTAAACTATGTAAAGTATTATGTGATTAATATAATTCATTCGTTCCGCTGTTTAGATTCTGATGTTGTTTCTTTCTTCTTCTCTATCTTTTTTCTTTTCTATCCCTTTCTTTCTTAAAGATGATGCGATTTTTTGTGGTGAGAAAGTCGGGTCGTCTCAATAGGTGTAATTAAACGTAGCTTATGTTTTGTGAAAATATAAGGAAAGTTTGGGATAATTCGGACTTTTGAACATCTGATAGTTGGATAATTAGCTGATTTTTACTATTGAGATATTGATTTTATTTGGTTAAACAAATGATATTCTAATAATTAAAATGTCTGGATGTATATAAAAGGATTTGAAACAATAATAAATATTGAATTATAAATAACTGGATCTTATAGTAAATTAACAAATGCAGATACATGCAAATTCTATTATGTTGAAAATTTTAAGTGTATATACATATATATGTTTTGTGAATAGAAAGCATTAATTTGAATTCAATGTATTAAATTTTCAAAGAGTATTTAAAGTTAAAAATTCTATATTTCCAAAACACTAAAGATAAATTTTTATATATAGTTATTATTTGAATAGTAATAACTTAAGTAAAGATTTAAAATCATTTTTTTAGGTTATATAAATATTTATAAAAGAAATGCATTAATTAAAATTTGAAAATATAATATAAGAATATATAAAATCATATTTAAAACCTTTAATATGTGCAAATTACATGTGTAAGTATTATAATAAGAGACTAAACAAGTGTAATCATCTTAGCATGGATTTAACAAGTGTTAGTTTGATTTTAGTTTGAAATACAAGTGTCATCTTCTTTTTTATTTTTAAAAATAATAGATAAAATAAGAACAAAGGCTATATATACATATAACTATACTCCTACTTCCATTTTCTTTCATTCAAAAAAATTTATATGCCCTGAGAGAATTAAAACAAAGCAAATCAAACAACTCAAACAAATTTCAATCTGAAGCCCAAAGCAAGTTACAAATCATCTCAAATCAAAAGCATGCAAGTTCAACATCCAGTTATAGGTCAAATAAATTACCTTTTTCAATTTTTCAAAGCTAAGACAAAACTTCAACGTGATCAAACAACAAGCAGTGATTCAGAGACCATCATAAAATCAAGCTTCAGTTCTATATCAAGTAGATTTATATCAAATTCAGGATTGAAATCAACAATCAAAATCAGTTTCCAAATTTTCAAAATAAAGCCTTCTCTGTTTAACAAATTGTAACGACCTGGAATTTTTGACCTCGAAAATTCCAGATAGTTAGGAAAAGAAGAAAAAAGATAGAAGAAGAAATAGAAATGAAACACAGAATCTCACATTCGCAGCGGATCAAAATATATTATGAAATAAAATAACAATTATACAAGGAAATACTGTATCGGTTAATTTACATTAATAAATCAGAGTTACAACATTTCACATTCACTGGAAAGTTAAAATAACTTGTCCTAGATATACAACAATATATTACAGCGGAAACACTCCATACATTCCTGCCATCCAGCTCGCCTCTTGAGCTCCAGAACGTCCTTACCTGAAAATCTATAATACTCAGTCAGACCCGAGCATTACATCAAAGTAACACCCAGGTCAGGCTGGAAACCAGCGTGAGTAAACCCATATACTTGAAAACATTAAGTTATAACATACTTAAATTCTGGCGTAACTCGTTCTTTATTAAGAGTTCTCAACTTTATAGTCAACACTTATTTCACAAATCAATCTCTAAGTACCCTTACTTAGTTTCAATGGTATAGTTCACTTAAATTATTTCATTCCAGCCTATTGATTATACATATCAAGTCTATAAAGAATTATTGTAGATTTCAAATCAAAGTGATTTCGGGTATTTACTGATACCCGACCCTGGTCTCTTCGAATCCCAAGTCATCTTAACACAAGATATTCAAGTGGAATACAATTTAAACTTTAAATACAGGGTGTCACCTTTACAGTAATTCATCATCGATAGACAACCATATTATCACAGTTTAAACCAGATATATCATATCACATAGCATCACAAATAACATATTAGAGATATTAACTAATCTAAGGCATACAATATCATTCAATCATTCATAATCAAGATTAAATTTGTCATACCATTTCTAATTAAATTAACTACTTCAATCACTTTTTAAATCCTACTTACTTAATTAATAATTTGTTACAAATCATTAATCAGTCATCCTTTTATTACCCATTAATTGTCCATAATTACTTCCATTAAGTAATTATCCCATTGGTTAATTATCCTCAATTAATTAACCTTTAATTATTAATTAATTTAACCTTTAGTTACTAATTAAATTAATTAACCCTTAACAAATTAATTCTTTAATTACTTACATTAAGTAATTATCATTTAAGTAATTAATCTCTAATGACTTACATTAACTAATCTCTAATTACTCAATTAATTAATCCTTAATTGAAAATTAATTAATCTCCAATTAATTAACTCATAATTAATTAAATTAACTAACTGCCCTTTTATCATTAATTAATTAAATAAATTAACTAATTTTTAATAAATTTAATTAATCCTTAATCATCCAAAGTCTTAATTATCCTTAAGGTAAACCATTTATCTTTATTTACTTCTTAATTATCATAATCACATAAGTTTAAAATGCCTCGTCTTTTAATCAACTTCTTAATTATATTTTAAATTAAGTTTAAAAAAATAACTTAAGAATTTGACTTAATAAATTAAGTTAAACAAATCTTACCACTTTCCTTAAATCAGATATTAAAACATTTATTATATAAAGAATTAGATTTAAAAATATAGTTTAAACTAGATTTATTTTAAATTTTAAATCTTGCTTTTATTTAAAACTTAAAAACTGTCAAAATACACCTTTGGTCCACCCGATACATGCCCGAGCTTCACTCCCTTTTTTCACGAGCCAACCCGAGTCTTCTCTCTTCTTCTTTTGAATTAGAATTAAAGTCCAACCCGATACCAACTTCGAGTAACTCACATAGATACACGAGATCGACCCCCGAGCGACCTGCTTCCCCCAAACCTCGATACCATCTGACACATCGTGCACGTGCATGCGCGATCACCTGCACTCCGACCATCTACGCCGGTCTCGACAAATCGCCGACGACACCCATGGTTCACCAGACCCCTTAGATCCTATGATTCCTCCTCAAATTGAAATCGAGTACTTCGATCGAAATTGGAATCAACCTACCGGCTAAAACCACCCATCGACGACGACCTTGCCCATCGGAGTCCACTCCCCTCCGACTCAAGCAGCGTCACAAACTCCTCTTCCATAGCCACACCTTGCGATTGAGTTCGGTCCTTCACTAATGTCGCACGAACCCCGATAATGTTGTCGCTATAAATCGGTCCTTAAGCCCTAATCCATCTTTGAACTAACGCCTTACCCACTGGAAAAAATTCCTAACCATTTTTCTTGACTTCCCCTACATCATATCCTTCTCTAGCCTTAATTTCGACTCTCCCCTTACCGCCGATCGACTACAATCGACCAAAAAGCCCAAAATTTTCAACTCAGAAATACCCAACGCATACAAGCTTAAAAATCCAGATTTAAATACCAAAATTCATCATTTTGTTTAACATTTCAGTTTATATAATCAAAATTTGAAATTAACCTAATTGACTTTTAACATATGTGAAGGTCTTCACTGATATTATCATGTTTTGAGATAACTGCTAAATATAAATTCTCGAAATTATTTTCAGGAAAAATGTTGCACAAATTCAAACATCTTTCATTCAGAAATCAAAATCTAATATTGATTTTATGGCGAGATATTGAAATTATTTAGTGATCAAGCATGTAAACACACAGAGCATACTATACATATAAACACAGTAATATACAGGCATGTCATCCTTATATACATACATGCATTCATCTTCACAAACATTTGCAAACTAAATTCCCGCATAAATCATCACAGATCTCCAGGTAAAATCATAGGTTTTAAATCTGTTTTTAAAGAAAAATTTACTCACCTGTACATGCAAACAGAGGACAACTTGATTTTTCTCTGGAATTGGTTTTTGTACTGAAATTTTGAATCTCTACTTGATGTTTAATTTTTTGAATGATCTTGATCAGTTGCTTGTTTTTCTTTGGTTTTAAATCCTATGCTTTTTGAATTGCTGTTTTGAATATCTGGTTTTAAAGTGGTTAACAGGCTTTACTTTTGATTTTCTTTGATTTTGTTTTCAGGCTGTTTTCTTGTTTGAAATTGAAGATCAAAAGAAATGAGAAGGGAGTAGAAATGTGTATATATCTTCTTTTATCTTTTATTTATTTTTTCGAAAACAAAAACAAAATAATGGCACTTTTATTTGTATAATAAAATCAAGCTAACACTTGTAATTATAAAATTTAAACTTGTTAAACTAGTATGGACACTTATAATTCTTTATGTATTTTGCGTTTAAATCATTGTCTCACTTATTTATTACCCATGTTTATATGTTACAAATTATATTTATGTTTTATCTTTATATATATATATTATGTTCTATGTTTATATAAATTATGTAATTTAGAAAAGAAGAATATCAACTCCTTTATTAAATCTTGTTTAATTTTATACTTAAGTTATCATTATACTTAAATTGATAAAAATATACAAATGATAGTGTTAAAAGTTTCCAATTTACTTTAATCAATTTTTTTAGAAATTTTTTGTATTCAAATCAATTTCAATTTACATATTTATACACACCTAGATACTTGTGTATGTATATACTTAAAGTTTCAACATTATAAAGTTTACACATATAAATTATTATATTTATTAATTTACTATAAGATTCATCATGTTAATTCAACAATTATTATAGTTTCAAATCCACTTATATATATATTCAGATATTTTTAATTATTAGAATGTATTTATTCAAAATAAAATCGGTTAATTATCCAATTAACAGATGTCCAAAATACGGGTTATCACATTCCTATCCCCTTAGAATCTTTTCATCCTCGAAAAGGAACGATGCCAGAATTTATTAAAATACTTATATCAGATAAATTATTCTTTGAACATTTTTAAACTATAAACTCCCTTTTATTTAAGAATTTTTAGAACACTTTTAAAATCTACATAGTATTACAAAAATAGCTTTATAAAAATTATTTTTATAACTCGATGTCTCAACCAGTCCATCCTTGTTCTCACAATAATTCGATCAGACGTTGATTAGGCATAAGACTGAAAATCTATAAGTACTTGGTAATCCCATTTTCATCACCTAGTGAAAAATGCTAGAAAAATAATTTTATTGAAAGTATAGAAAACATTTTTAAAATCGAGGAAACATCTTTGGTGAGAATGCTCTGAAAATCATCACCTCCATCCATGGTCGCGGTTAACCCGATGGTTACGTTGCCATCCCGGCAAAATCCATAGATAACTATAGGCACTCCGCGCCCCTCGATTACACCATAGAACCCGCTACAGATCGCAGCTACATCCGGGGTTACGTTGCTGTCACAGCAAAAACCCATATAACTATAGGCATCAGCGCCCTTGAATTTCGCTGCCAAATAAATGAAACTTCTCACTCGACCATAGATCGCATTCTACCGATGTTACATTGCCTTCCCAAAAAAGTCAAGCGTGGACCGTGGGCACTCATCTCCACACGATTTCCACTACGGTCCACAGTAGATCGCAGCGACATCGAGTTACCCTATCGTCACAGCATAACCAAATGCCTCTGTAGGCATCATCGCCCTCGACTTTCGCTACCCAATAATCCTCAGGACCTTCAGTTTGTCCGGACTTCCTCATATAATCAACTTTAGAGCCCCCCTTTACGGGTCAAGGCAGTACCAACCTATGGTGCTCCTTAGAAGTTCATTTCAAGGGAGCGTCTTTTTCTTCTGAGCCATTTTCAGAACAATTTATACTATACACATATAGTATTTTCCAAATCATACACCTTGTATGAATCTCATATAAATCTCTTTTCTCAAAATCGATTATCCCAAAATCGATAATTCTCAAACTAGGCTTTCCAAATTTTCAAAATTGATTTTCTCCAAAAATCAAAAGCCTTTCCAAAATCCATAGGTTCCAAAAACCTTTTCTCAAAATCATTCTCATAAGATCCTTTATATATATAATCTTGAAAATCTTTGGATCACTTCATACTTGTATAAATTCCCTTTTTATACTTCAAATAATTTTAAAAAATCCTTTTTCTTCTGGCTATAGATTCAACAAGGGGAGTATATCAATTACATATATATAACTTTGTTTATGCCAAATCAATATTCAAGCTTGATTACTCTATAAAGTCACTTACCATATTACTTACTTCTTTAAAGTAAATTTCTATCATAGAAATATCTAATTTTCACTTTATTTCATCATATATTTCACAAAATATACTTTTCATTTCAAAAACCATTTTACAGTTCTTATCCACAAATTTTCAATATCAATTCCATTCAAATCCGTACGATGTACACATATCATCCGTACGCTATATCAATCCGATCACTCACTCAATCACACAATTTCACTTCCAAACTAGTATCGCCCACCCGACTTCCTAGTGCGGACTCGGATCTGGTTTCTTGATCAGAAACCGTCACTCTCCTTGCATAGCCATAACTATGATAAAGAATATCCAGATCCAATCAACAATCCCTATCCAGGTTCGCCATCGAAAAATCGAGTGAAAAATCCCAACTCGCATCGATATAACTATCTCGAAATTCTGTGCTCGAATCTGGATCAAATCACTATGCGAATAGAATAATATACGTACATCCTATGTATTTATCTTCATTGATTATTAGCTAAAGCAATTCCCTTTCTATTCACATTTATTTATGATTGTATTCACTTATTCACAGTTGCTTCAATCCTCATTTGGATTATCACTTCAATTTTTATCTCAATTGGTAATAAATCATAAACAGTTTGAACTCTGTCCAGCTTAAATTTAGAAAATAGCTTGAAAAGTTTAAAATAGATAAGTAGTTGAAAAATAATTATTAGTTTGTAAAATAGCTGTAAAATAGTTAAGTAGTTATAAAATAGACAAATGATTATAAAATAGTTAGATAATTGCAAAATAGTAATTAGTTATAAAGTGGTTGAAAAATAGTAATTAGTTATAAAGTAGTTGAAAAATAGTAATTAGTTTATAAAACAACTGTAAAATAGTTAACTAGTTACAAAAATAATTATAAAATAGGTATAAAATAGTTTGGCTTTAAAAAGAAAAATTATATATGGTAAATAGCTTTGAAAAAATAGATTTAAGAAAGTTTACATTAAAATAATTTATTTGAAAATAGTTTTAGGGCCAAACTGTTCAACTACCCAATCATCAATCCAATTAATTAAATTTTAAATTTTCACTACCCCTTAACATTGATTCAAGCCCAAATCAATTTAAACAACTTCATTTCAACTCCAGTTTGAATTAATCCCAATTCAATTTGAATTAACCTCGATTCTTTCCAAATTCAAATCAAATTCCATTTGAATTTTATACTATTCAGCTTTAATCACAAATCCAAATTATTTAAATTAATTTCAATTTGAACTAATTTAAATTCAATTTCACTTTAAATCATCTTGAATTATATAAATTTGAGTTAGATTGCAAATGTTGATCTAATTTCCTTAAATCAAATTAACCTTTACTTTTTAATTTAACAACCCATGTCCTTACACAATTAATTTTGAGTCCAACATTTTAATATTTATTCAAATCACTTTTACTTATCTCAAGTTTTCAAGTAAAATTTCAGAATCCTTTAAACATTTAATTCTGAGTCCAAATTTCAAAATTCTAATTAAATTACCTTTACTTCTCCATAAACCTATTCTAGGTCCAAATAATAATTCAAATCCTTTTTAAAAAATTTAATCTTTGAAATTCAGTTTATTACCCAATTTCAATTTTTGAAACCAATCCTTAGCAATTTAAGTTTCCAAGTTCCTTTTGAACATTTAAATCTTAATTTCAAAGTAATTTCATCTCCACAAGATCAATTTCCTGATTAAAGTTCTATTTCCATTTAATTTCTACAATGGACATATATATTACTCCAATCCATTTCTTAATTCATTTTAAACTACACAATTCACAATTTCAAAATTATTGATAAAAACAGGATGATATTAGGATAAATAAACATCCAATTTATTAAAAACATCCATCAATAACATTCACTACCCCTTCCCAGATCTCAAACCTGTTTGAGATCACATATAACTTCCTTCCAATCAACCCATTTAACTTTCCTAAGTTAAATCTCAATTTAATCGTGTAATTGGAATGACCCTAATTCTTAAGCAAAATTTTTTTTTTTTTTGCTTACATACTTAACTAAGACTACCTAGGGTCATCCTTACCTATTCTCATATTATCCAGGATCTTTCTCAATATAAAAATATTGTTTTAAATCTAAATCTTTCCTAACATACATATATGAAGATATCTATGTTATATCCTACTAGAATCAGAGCATAATAATAATAGGGAAGTAGAAATCTTTTTAAATCTATTAAAATGTGATAATTCCCTAATAAAAGATTTATTTTCACATTCTGATTATTGACCATAGAATCCACTGTAAACATGTACTTTGGTCTGTTATTCTAATTAAGGAATGATTAAGTAATAATCTAGTGTAAGAAAGCTTTTTAATATGGATGTTTGTGTTAAAATCTGCATAGTTTCAAACTCAAGCTAAAAGAAAGTGGATCCTAAGTGAACACAAGCAACATCTAGGCGTAATGGAAACGCGCCTAACTTACACATGAGAGGTCACGAGTTCAAGTACTATGCTGGTCAGTTCAAACTCAATTTTTGCTTTCTTTTTTTTTTCCTGCAGGGTTTTAAAATCTGATACCTACCTATCTCTATACATATACACTTAAGTTTTGCCTATAATCTAACATACAAAACAATATTTCTTGCTTTATTATTTTCAAAACCCATTCCTACTACTTTTCTAGGAATTTGTATTTATTTTGTTGCCTAAATATCAACATGTACTCAGATATACAGGTACATGTCTATGTTTTTGTTCATTTTCCAGAAAAACTGGGTTCAAATGGTTCCTAGCTCCATTTTTTTTTTAAAGTGTGTATGTGGCCTGACCTATGGTCTAACTGTTTGGTTAAAGAAACCATTCTTTTACTTGCATTTGGACAAGTTTCAGTATCAAGACATGAAAGTGTAACAGTTATAATTCTTTCTGGATTTTCCCAATATAATTTCCTATATATCTATCTTTTGAAAAGATTTAGGATTAACTAAAACCATCATAAAGTAATCATACTTATAAAATCCAGTTTTTCCTTTAATCAAAACAACTTTAGCAAATAGATAATCAATTCAGCTTAACTTCAATATTCTTAATACATACCAAACCAGAAAACAGAAATAACATAACACATATCTCTTGCAAGTTCTTCCTACTTAATACATCACTAGATTCATTTAAAATAACTGAATAATTCCAAACTTTCAAGGTTTTGCATAACAGCCTAAACAGAACTATCAAATTTTCCAGATTACATGCAAATATCTCATTCTAAGTTCTTATTTAACTCTAGTTTAGCATGCTTATCCAATCATTCTCATTAGCCATAGCAGCTTCCTATTTAGAGCCAGCATTCCCTGAAAAAGCATTAAGGGCTGCCCCATTTTAAATGAGACACCCCAGTTGCCATAAGCAAACAAGGGTCAGATACAAGATCTGGTATGAGCATCATCAAAAATTCCATGATATTAAGTAATTAAGTAAGACCTAAACATTTTGTATAGATTGCATTTACCAAATTTCTTCCTAGCCTCATCTGCCATAAGGAATCATGGGGACACATTGCAATAAAATAATTCACAATATTGCACAAAGATCTCAGGGCTTAAACAAACCATGTGTCAACTTGCATACTTTAAATACAACAAGCATTCCAGCAGTTCTCTTGGCTCACAATCCTTTGTTTATTTACTAAGTGTTCATGTTTGATCCTATCATGAGATAGCTAGGTGACTGAATCACAGTGTACATGAAACATTATATAGAGCTCTCAAGCATAATTCCAGAACAAGCTAACTTTCATATCCAGGGAATTCATATCTACAAGTATTCTGGTTTAAAAGAAAATACAAGAATATTTGTAACTGGGAATAAAGACTAGGCATGTGGGTTATTATTGTTTCACAAGCAACCATGTTTGAACTAAATTCAAGATCTAGCTTAAACAAGATTTCTGGCCCATGGTTTTCTATTTGATCAAAGGTTCAGCACATTAGGAATTTCCATTGCAACCTTGAATCTTTCATTTGAGCCTCAGCACTTACACAAGTGTAATGCAACTCATATACATATGTTTGTCATGCCATAACTAAACCAGCTACAAGCATTCTCTATTTACTATTACATTTTCATACTATAACATTTCTGGGTATAAACAATCAGAGCATAATACTCACTATCAAAACTAAAAGCATTTAGAAACACCCATTAAAGCATCCATTAAAACCATAGTAATAAAATCCAAAATATGCAGAAAAATTAGCATAAGCTAGGCTGCCTCATAACAGGACTTAATGCCATGGATTAGTGAGATTACTCACAGAAAAATGCTTCTCCTGCTTAAATCAGAAAGAAAACCTTTTAAAACTTGCTTTTCTGCTTGCAAATATTTTCCTCTTTGTTTTCTTAAATGTTTTGGGTAGCAAAATGATTCTTTTCTGGTTTATACTTGGATTTATAAGAGAAGTTTTCTAGGGTTTATCATTGTAAAATCCCATTCCTACCCTGGCCAAGACTCATGCATTTTGCATTTCAGATTTGTTCATTTTCACTTTTGATACCCCGGCCATATGTGGTGCTTACTTTCCCTTATATTATTTTTTTTTTCTTTACCTTTTCAAAATATATCCTGTTCTTACCAAGTCATGAAAATTGTGTGACATTGTCACTTGTTTATTTTCTAGAAATCCTCCTTTCTATTTCTGCCTAAAGCAATTATTCTGCTTGCAATTTGTCTTTTGCCATTTTAGTATTACAGTTTTCTTTTACTTGCTTATTTCTTTTTAACATTTTCTATTCTTACAGAAATGTACATTTGCATACATATCCTATCTAGGCTTATTTAACTCCTCCTTAATTTCAGAAAGATATGCACCTATATGTGCATACAGACTTTTAAATCCCTGTAATATTTTCTTTTCTGGGTTTAAATAAAATATGTTTACTGATTCAAAACAAAACTTACTTTTCCTTATTTTCTTGGATGATTCATATAATTCCAGAGATCAAATATCCATATCACAAAATTATGTTTGTAATACTTTTTAATTCTTGTTTTGATTTCAGTGGATTTGGAGTTCTTTCTTGTGCCATATCAGTGTGCACACACTTGAACACTTTATTTTTTTTTCATGTATTCTTATACAAATGAATTCATATATTTTCAAAATTCAACCAAATAAGATTCTATGAATTTCTGGGGCATTACAATCACCCCACCTTTTTAGGAATTGTGTCCTCACAATTTTCTCATTCATTTTTTTTTTTTTTTTTTTTATATTTCTAGATTCTCCTAAAATCTATCAGACATTGCATAAGCAAACAATTCAGTCAAAACAACCATACATATTAAACTTTTAGGAATTTAGTTTTTTACCTTCCACTACAAAAAGTTTAGGGTAATCCATCTTTATTTTATCCTCCAATTCCCATGTACAGTCCTTAGGGTCTAGGCTCCATTGAACCTTTACCAATTTTAAAGTTTTGTTCCTCAACTTTTTTTCCTCTTTAGCCAAAATCCCCATGGGTTCTTTCTCATAGACCAAATCAGAATTTATTTGAACCTGAGTGGGTTTCTCTAAAATCTCTTCTTTTTCATGTACCCATCTTCTAAGTTGTGATACATGGAATACATTGTGCATTGCACTCATCTCTTCAGGCAGCTCTAGCCTATATGCTAATGAACCTATTCTTTCCAAAATCTTGTAAGGTCCAACATATCTTGGGGTAAGTTTTCCTTGCTTGCCAAATCTTAACACCTTCTTCATAGGTGAAACTTTGATGAAAACATAATCACCAACTTCATATTCTACCTGCTTTCTCTTTTTATCTGCAAACTTCTTTTGCCTATCTTGAGCTGCTGCCATTCTTCTCCTCACCAGTTCAATTTTCTCTGTGGTCTCTTTTATATACTCAGGCCCTAAGACAGCCTTTTCTCCTGCTTCAACCCAACATATTGGTGACAAACATGGTTTTCCATACAAGGCTTCAAATGGTGCCATGCCTATGGTGCTTTGATAACTATTGTTATATGTAAATTCAGCCAAATGGAGGTGATCTTCCCAATTACCTCCAAAGTCTAATATACATGCCCTCAATAAATCCTCCAAAACCTTATTTATCACTTCAGTTTGACCATCTGATTGGGGGTGGTATGCTGTACTCAAGCATAATTCACTCCCTATGGCTTTTTGAAAGCTCTTCCAAAATCTGGAGGTAAAGATTGTGTCCCTATCACTCACTATAGTTTTAGGGATTCCATGCAACCTTACTACTTCTTTCATGAATATCTGAGCTAGTTTAGGGGCATTTCTTTCTGCCTTTACTGGTATAAAATGTGCCACTTTGGTCAATCTATCAACTACTACCCAAATGCTTGTATTTCCTCTCTTTGATCTAGGCAGACCATCTATGAAATCCATAGATATATCTTCCCACTTCCACTGTGGTATACTTAGAGGTTGTAATAGGCCTGAGGGTCTTTGGGTTTCTGCTTTGACTTGTTGGCAAGTCATACACTTTGCAACATATTTGGCCACATCAGCTTTCATCCCTGTCCACCAATAATCCCTCTTCAAGTTTTGGTACATCTTGGTGCTACCTGGGTGTATAGAATACTTGCTTCTATGATATTTATTAAGTATCTCTTCCTTCAATCCTATATTCTTTGGAACACATATCTTACTCTTATTCCTTAAGTAACCATTCTTATCAATGTGGTAGTTTGGTACTTCTTCTCCTTTTTCTATTACAGATTTCTTTTCTAACAAATCTGGATCTTCCTCTTGCATTTTTCCCACTTTCAAAATTAAATCTGATTGCAAAGTTATCAAACTTAATTTTCCCTTTTTCCCTTCTTCAATCATCTCCATGTTTACCTCATTGTCTTCCTCAATTTCCAAATCAGTAAGTAGGGATAAATTTTTAAACTCTTCTATCATTAACATGGCTACTTTTGCGTGCTGCCTGCTCAAAGCATCTGCAACCTTATTAGCTTTTCCTGGAGTATAAAGTATGTCTAAATCATATGCTGCTAAAAATTCAACCCATCTATGTTGCCTCATATTCAGATCTTTTTGTGAAAAAAGATATTTCAATGCCTTATGGTCAGTGTATAAAATGAACTTTGCACCTAGAAGATAATGTCTCCAGAGCTTTAGTGCATATACCACTGCTGCCAATTCAAGATCATGGGTTGCATACTTTGATTCATGCGGCTTCAGTTGCCTTGATGCATAGGCTATAACTTGGTCTTGCTGCATCAATACAGCTCCTAGCCCAGAGCCACTTGCATCAGTATAAACAATCAAATCCTCATTTCCTTCTGGTACTCTCAACACTGGTGCATTGACTAAAGCCTCTTTGATTTTACTAAAGGCTTGTTCACATTTCTCAGTCCATCTAAAGGGTTGGTTCTTTCTAGTTAGGTTGGTAAGAGGTGATGACATCTTAGAAAAATCTTTTATAAATCTTCTATAATACCCTGCCATTCCCATAAATGACCTAACTTCTCCCACTGTGCTTGGCCTTTTCCATGCTTGGATAGCCACAATTTTATTAGGGTTCACTGAAATGCCTTTGGCAGATACAACATGCCCAAGGAAATGCACCTCTTCTTTCCAAAATGCACACTTAGAAAATTTGGCTTTTAAATCTTTTTCTCTTAATCTTGACAAAACAAGGTGTAAGTGATTTTCATGTTCCTCTACTGTTCTAGAATAAATCAAAATATCATCAATAAAAATCAATACAAACTTGTCTAAATAATCCCTGAATATCCTATTCATTAAGTCTACAAAATATGATGGGGCATTTGTCAACCCAAATGGCATGACAAGAAACTCATATAAACCATACCTAGTGTTAAAGGCTGTATACTTAACACTTGAGTCTTCAACCTTCATCTGATGGAATCCAGATGCCAAGTCTAACCTAGAAAATATTTTTGCTCCACTAAGTTGATCAAAAAGATCATCAATTCTAGGTAAGGGGTACTTGTTCTTGATAGTGACTTTGTTTAACTCCCTGTAATCTATGCACATTCTTAAAGTACCATCATGTTTCTTTACAAATACTACTGGAGCACCCCAGCAAGAGTTACTTGGTCTTATAAATCCTTTGCTTTCTAACTCTTCTAACTGTTTCTTTAATTCCTTCAACTCATTTGGCCCCATCCTAGTGGGTTTCTTAATAATTGGACTTGCTCCTGGTATCAGACTAATCTGAAATTCCACTGGTCTGTGGTGTGGAACCCCCTCAACTTCTCCAAACACATCTATGTATTTGTTAATTATGGGGATTTCTTCAATAGAAGGCTCACTGGAATCCTTATTTAAGTCAATCAAGTGATATAATTTTCTTTCTTTAGCTGCTTCACACAAAATTGTGATTCTTTGACCTCTAGAATTTTGTAAGGATATGGTGGATGAATCTAAATTAATTATGGCTTTGTATTGCCTTAACCAGTCTACACCCAATATAACACCTATATTTGGGTAATTTAAAACATATAAATTGGAAATAAAAACATTTCCTCCTATGTTTAATCCCACATCCACACAAATCATGTTTAAAACACTAGAACTTCCCAATGGGCTTTGCACTAACAAAGGAGTTTCAACCAATATGCAATTTAATTTAAGCAATGCAACTAATTCATGGGAAATCATAGAATGTGTTGCCCCTGTATCATACACTACTGATATAGGTAAGGTACAAATAAATAAGGTACCTTCTACTTGACCATGATTTTCTGCAATAGTCTCTACTGTGGATTTGCCCTTGCTCTCCAAACTTGCTAGCTTCCCTTGCTGTTTATACTCAGGGCAGTTTCTCTTGATATGTCCCTCCTTTCCACATAGATAGCACTTGAAAGCTCCTCCCTTCAATTCTGGGCACCTTGGTTTGATATGTCCTTCTTTTCCACAATGATTACATGTTATTTTCCTTTTTGTATCAGTGGTCTTAGTATCATTAGTTTTCTTACTTTCTATCTCCTCCTTCCTCTTGTCATAGGGGTGATATCTTCCCTTATTCTTCTTATTGTTGTTATTCTTAAAACTCCTATACTTCTCCCTTTCCTTGTCATGTTGCTCAAATTTTAAGGCCAGATCAATGACTTGATCAAAAGTTTTATCTACATATGGCAACATGGCCCTACTAAGCCCTGGATTTAAACCCTTAATATACCTATCATTCTTTGATGCCTCATCAGCCACAAGCATAGCTCCATACTTAGACAAGCCTTCAAACCTATGAGTATATTCAGTCACATTAAAAGTTCCCTGCCTAAATCTGATGAATTCTTCAAGCAGTAGAGTCTTGGCTGATGCTGGAACAAATCTAGCTTCCAACATCTCCTTGAATTGATTCCAAGTGATTTCATTCTCAATCCTCCCAGCTATGACTACCTCCCACCAACTTAAAGCCACACCTTTCAGTTGTCTTGAGGCCACTTGCCTCTTCCTTTGATCATCCAACTGCATGTCATTGAAAATTCTATCCAGTGTTCTCAACCATGTTTGAATTTCCATCACATTTTCAGTCCCTTCAAAGCTCTTGCCTCCTAAATTGGTATAAGTCTTTAATAGTTTGGAAAGTTCCTCATGTGGATACTCAAGTCTCTGCCCTACTCCATCCCTTAAAGCCCTCATAAAGTCTTGCATATCAAGCATTTGTGGTGTACTTGATCCTACATTGTGTTGAGATCCTCTTCCTACCATAATTGGACAACTACAGTATGGGTAGATAAGGTTAGTTTATCATGAGAGTATATATATATATCTATATATTTTAACTTTCTATCTATATTATTATTTTACTCAAACAGTACATACATATGATTATAGTACTTCAATCAATCAATACAATCATTCTTAGCTATGTGTAAATTTAACATAGCTCTGATACCAAAATGGAATGACCCTAATTCTTAAGCAAAATTTTTTTTTTTTTTTGCTTACATACTTAACTAAGACTACCTAGGGTCATCCTTACCTATTCTCATATTATCCAGGATCTTTCTCAATATAAAAATATTGTTTTAAATCTAAATCTTTCCTAACATACATATATGAAGATATCTATGTTATATCCTACTAGAATCAGAGCATAATAATAATAGGGAAGTAGAAATCTTTTTAAATCTATTAAAATGTGATAATTCCCTAATAAAAGATTTATTTTCACATTCTGATTATTGACCATAGAATCCACTGTAAACATGTACTTTGGTCTGTTATTCTAATTAAGGAATGATTAAGTAATAATCTAGTGTAAGAAAGCTTTTTAATATGGATGTTTGTGTTAAAATCTGCATAGTTTCAAACTCAAGCTAAAAGAAAGTGGATCCTAAGTGAACACAAGCAACATCTAGGCGTAATGGAAACGCGCCTAACTTACACATGAGAGGTCACGAGTTCAAGTACTATGCTGGTCAGTTCAAACTCAATTTTTGCTTTCTTTTTTTTTTTCCTGCAGGGTTTTAAAATCTGATACCTACCTATCTCTATACATATACACTTAAGTTTTGCCTATAATCTAACATACAAAACAATATTTCTTGCTTTATTATTTTCAAAACCCATTCCTACTACTTTTCTAGGAATTTGTATTTATTTTGTTGCCTAAATATCAACATGTACTCAGATATACAGGTACATGTCTATGTTTTTGTTCATTTTCCAGAAAAACTGGGTTCAAATGGTTCCTAGCTCCATTTTTTTTTTAAAGTGTGTATGTGGCCTGACCTATGGTCTAACTGTTTGGTTAAAGAAACCATTCTTTTACTTGCATTTGGACAAGTTTCAGTATCAAGACATGAAAGTGTAACAGTTATAATTCTTTCTGGATTTTCCCAATATAATTTCCTATATATCTATCTTTTGAAAAGATTTAGGATTAACTAAAACCATCATAAAGTAATCATACTTATAAAATCCAGTTTTTCCTTTAATCAAAACAACTTTAGCAAATAGATAATCAATTCAGCTTAACTTCAATATTCTTAATACATACCAAACCAGAAAACAGAAATAACATAACACATATCTCTTGCAAGTTCTTCCTACTTAATACATCACTAGATTCATTTAAAATAACTGAATAATTCCAAACTTTCAAGGTTTTGCATAACAGCCTAAACAGAACTATCAAATTTTCCAGATTACATGCAAATATCTCATTCTAAGTTCTTATTTAACTCTAGTTTAGCATGCTTATCCAATCATTCTCATTAGCCATAGCAGCTTCCTATTTAGAGCCAGCATTCCCTGAAAAAGCATTAAGGGCTGCCCCATTTTAAATGAGACACCCCAGTTGCCATAAGCAAACAAGGGTCAGATACAAGATCTGGTATGAGCATCATCAAAAATTCCATGATATTAAGTAATTAAGTAAGACCTAAACATTTTGTATAGATTGCATTTACCAAATTTCTTCCTAGCCTCATCTGCCATAAGGAATCATGGGGACACATTGCAATAAAATAATTCACAATATTGCACAAAGATCTCAGGGCTTAAACAAACCATGTGTCAACTTGCATACTTTAAATACAACAAGCATTCCAGCAGTTCTCTTGGCTCACAATCCTTTGTTTATTTACTAAGTGTTCATGTTTGATCCTATCATGAGATAGCTAGGTGACTGAATCACAGTGTACATGAAACATTATATAGAGCTCTCAAGCATAATTCCAGAACAAGCTAACTTTCATATCCAGGGAATTCATATCTACAAGTATTCTGGTTTAAAAGAAAATACAAGAATATTTGTAACTGGGAATAAAGACTAGGCATGTGGGTTATTATTGTTTCACAAGCAACCATGTTTGAACTAAATTCAAGATCTAGCTTAAACAAGATTTCTGGCCCATGGTTTTCTATTTGATCAAAGGTTCAGCACATTAGGAATTTCCATTGCAACCTTGAATCTTTCATTTGAGCCTCAGCACTTACACAAGTGTAATGCAACTCATATACATATGTTTGTCATGCCATAACTAAACCAGCTACAAGCATTCTCTATTTACTATTACATTTTCATACTATAACATTTCTGGGTATAAACAATCAGAGCATAATACTCACTATCAAAACTAAAAGCATTTAGAAACACCCATTAAAGCATCCATTAAAACCATAGTAATAAAATCCAAAATATGCAGAAAAATTAGCATAAGCTAGGCTGCCTCATAACAGGACTTAATGCCATGGATTAGTGAGATTACTCACAGAAAAATGCTTCTCCTGCTTAAATCAGAAAGAAAACCTTTTAAAACTTGCTTTTCTGCTTGCAAATATTTTCCTCTTTGTTTTCTTAAATGTTTTGGGTAGCAAAATGATTCTTTTCTGGTTTATACTTGGATTTATAAGAGAAGTTTTCTAGGGTTTATCATTGTAAAATCCCATTCCTACCCTGGCCAAGACTCATGCATTTTGCATTTCAGATTTGTTCATTTTCACTTTTGATACCCCGGCCATATGTGGTGCTTACTTTCCCTTATATTATTTTTTTTTTCTTTACCTTTTCAAAATATATCCTGTTCTTACCAAGTCATGAAAATTGTGTGACATTGTCACTTGTTTATTTTCTAGAAATCCTCCTTTCTATTTCTGCCTAAAGCAATTATTCTGCTTGCAATTTGTCTTTTGCCATTTTAGTATTACAGTTTTCTTTTACTTGCTTATTTCTTTTTAACATTTTCTATTCTTACAGAAATGTACATTTGCATACATATCCTATCTAGGCTTATTTAACTCCTCCTTAATTTCAGAAAGATATGCACCTATATGTGCATACAGACTTTTAAATCCCTGTAATATTTTCTTTTCTGGGTTTAAATAAAATATGTTTACTGATTCAAAACAAAACTTACTTTTCCTTATTTTCTTGGATGATTCATATAATTCCAGAGATCAAATATCCATATCACAAAATTATGTTTGTAATACTTTTTAATTCTTGTTTTGATTTCAGTGGATTTGGAGTTCTTTCTTGTGCCATATCAGTGTGCACACACTTGAACACTTTATTTTTTTTTCATGTATTCTTATACAAATGAATTCATATATTTTCAAAATTCAACCAAATAAGATTCTATGAATTTCTGGGGCATTACAGTAATCCTTACTTAAATTTGAATTCCCACTTTTAAACTTCAAATTTCTATCAATATTCTTACTTATAAGTTCAAAACTTATATCACTCTGGGTTTTTCATCACACTTCCAGGAAAAAATCAAAACTCAATACTTTAGAATTTATTTCAAATCATTTTTGATATTATGTATATCCACACATGTATACATATTTATTTCTTAGTCCATCAGACCATACTTTAAATTTTAAACTACCTTTGGTTTTCAAAACAAATTCTTTTAAAGTATTCAAATAACTTCTTATTTTAAAATAAGATTACATTCAAATAGTCTGAATAATATTATTTCTTTTAACATTTTAAAAACAATTTCAAATGTTTCTAGACTTAGGATTCGAAATTTCACAATTTACAAGTCATTCTTATCTAAAAGTTTATTTCCTTAACACACTTCATTTTGCTTTATCAATGTTTACTAGAAAACAAACATCCCATTGTTAAACATAATAACCACTCCATATTCTGGTTTGAAACCAATTCTAATTCATCTTATTTGTATAATTCATTCTATTCAATTCCCATTTTGATATATATATATATATATATATATATATATATGTATGTATGTATGTATGTATTTATCTTAAATTCTTATTCCGTTTCCAATAAGCAACAACATATTTTCTTTAGATATATAATAATTGGAAAATTATTTGCTTTATATGTTAAAATATAACATTTTATAAAAATCCTTCATTAAAACCATTTTTAAAATCTTATATAAGAAAATAATAGGTACGCCCTCATATATATAGACACACTCAACTTATCCTAGGATACCCCTGGCCCTATTCTTGATGAGTATACCCACCAGAGCTAAGGTTCTTGATTAACTTGGCTCTGATACCCAATGTAACAACTCGGAATTTTCGATCCCGAAAATTCCAAATAGTTAGGAAAAAAAGAAAAGAAATAGAAGAAGAAACAGAAATGAAACACAGAATCTCACATTCACAGCGGATCAAAATATGATATCAAATAAAATAACAATTATACAAGAAAAAACTGTATCAGTTAATTTACAATAATACATCAGAGTTACAATATTTCACATTCACTGGACAGTTAAAATAACTTGTCCCAGATATACAACAATATATTACAGCATAAACATTCCATACATTCCTGCCATCCATCTCGACTCTTGAGATCTAGAATGTCCTGTTCACTTAAATTATTTCATTCCAACCTATTGATTATACATATCAAATCTATAAAGAAT
The DNA here is from genome assembly GCA_030765085.1 of Allium cepa. NCBI lineage: Eukaryota > Viridiplantae > Streptophyta > Magnoliopsida > Asparagales > Amaryllidaceae > Allium > Allium cepa. The sequence goes on from CM060935.1 coordinate 999,411,846, forward strand.
TATAGTAGATTTCAAATCGAAGTGGTTTCGGGTATTTACTGATACTCGATCCTGGTCTCATCGTATCCCAAGTCATCTTAACACAAGTTATTCAAGTGGAATACAATTCAAACTTTAAATATAGGGTGTCACCTTTACACAATAATTCATCATCGATAGACAACCACATTATCATAGTTTAAACTGAACATATCATATCATATAGCATCACAAATAACATATCAGAGATGTCAACTAATCTAATGCATATAATATCATTCAATCATTCATAATCAAGATTAAATTTGTCATACCATATCTAATTAAATTAATTACTTCAATCACTTTTTAAATCCTACTTACTTAATCAATAATTTATTACAAACCATTAATTAATCATTCTTTAATTACCAATTAATTATCCATAATTACTTCCATTAAATAATTATCCCATTGGTTAATTATCGTCAATTAATTAACCTTTAATTATTAATTAGTTTAACTATTAATTACTAATTAAATTAATTAACCCTTAACAAATTAATTCTTTAATTACTTACATTAAGTAATTATCATTTAAGTAATTAATCTCTAATGACTTACATTACTTAATCTCTAATTACTCAATTAGTTAATCCTTGATTACAAATTAATTAATCTCCAAATAATTAACTCATAATTAATTAATCTCCAATTAATTAACTCATAATTAATTAAATTAATTAACTGTCCTTTTATCATTAATTAATTAAATTAATTACTTTTTAATAAATTTAATCAATCCTTAATCATCCAAAGTCCTAATTATCCTTAAGATAAACCATTTATCTTTATTTACTTCTTAATTATTATAACCACATAAATTTAAAATACCTTATCTTTAAATCAACTGCTTAATTATATTTTAAATTAAGTTTTAATAAAATAACTTAAGAATTTGACTTAATAAATTAAGTTAAACAAATCTTACCACTTTCCTTAAATCAAATATTAGCACATTTATTATATAAACAATTAGATTTAAAAATAGTTTAAACTAGATTTATTTTAAATTTTAAATCTTGCTTTTATTTAAAATTTAAAAACTGTTAAAATACATCTTCGGGTCCAACCCAATACTTACCCGAGCTTCACTCCCCTTTTTCCCAAGCCAACCCGAGTCTTCTCTCTTCTTCTTTTGAATTAGAATTAGAGTCCAACCCGATACCAATTTCGAGTCACTCACATGGAAATACTAGATTGACCCCGAGCAGCCTACTTTTCCCAAACCTCAATACCATCTGACACATCGTGCACGTGCACGCATGACCACCCACAGTTTGACCATCTATGTCAGTTTCGACAAATCGTCGACAACATCTATGGTTCGCCAGACAACCCAGATCCTATGATTCCTCATCTAATCGAAATCGAGTAGTTCGATCGAAACTGGAATCAACCCACCGGCTAAAACCACCCACCGACGATGACCTTGCCCACCGGAGTCCACTCCCCTCCGACCCAAGCAGCGTCATAAACTCCTCTGCCATAGCCACACCTCGCGATCAAGTCCGGTCCTTCACCATTGTCGCATGAACCCTGACAATGTCATCGCTATAAACGAGTCCTTAAGTCGTAATCGATCTCCGATCTGATGCCTTACCCACTGGAAAGATCCCTAACCATTTTTCTCGACTTCCCCTACATCATATCCTCCTACAGCCTTAATTTCGACTCTCCCCATATTGTCGATCGACTACGATCGACCAAAAAGCCCAAAATGTTCAACTCAGAAATACCCAACGCGTACGGGATTAAAAATCCAGATTTAAATACCAAAATTCATCATTTTGTTCAACATTTCAGTTTACAAAATCAAAATTTGAAATTAATCTAATTGGCTTTTAATATATGTGAAGGTCTTCACTGATATTATCATGTTTTGAGATAACTGCTAAATGTAAATTCTCGAAATTATTTTTAGGAAAATTATTGCATAAATTCAAGCATCTTTCACTCACAAATCAAAATCTAATATTGATTTTATGGCGAGATATTGAATTTATTTAATGATCAAGCCTGTAAACACACAAAGCATACTATACATATAAACACAGTAATATACAAGCATGTCATCCTCATATACATACATGCATTCATCTTTACAAACATTTGCAAACTAAATTCCTACATAAATCATCACAGATCTCCAGGTAAAATCATAGGTTTTAAATCTGTTTTTAAAGAAAAATTTACTCACCTGTACATGCAAACAGAGAACAACTTGATTTTGCTCTGGAATTGGTTTTTGAGATGAAATTTTGGAACCCTGCTTGATGTTTAATTTTTTGAATGATCTTGATCAGTTGCTTGTTTTTCCGTGGTTTAAATCCTCTGATTTTTGAATTGCTATTTTGAATATCTAGTTTTAAGGTGGTTAACAGGCTTTGCTTTTGATTTTGTTTTCAGGTTGTTTTCTTGTTTGAAATTGAAGATAAAAAGAAATGAGAAAGGAGTAGTAATGTGTATATATCTTCTTTATCTTTTATTTATTGTTTTGAAAACAAAAACAAAATAATGACACTCGTATTTGTATAATAAAATCAAGCTAACTCTTGTAATTATAAAATTTACACTTGTTAAACTAGTATGAACACTTGCAATTCTTTATGTATTTTGTGTTTAAATCCTTGTCTCACTTATTTATTACCCATGTTTATATGTTACAAATTATATTTATGTTTCATCTTTATGTGTGTATATATATATTATTTATACATATGTTCTATGTTTATATATTACGTAATTTAGAAAAGGAGAATATTAACTCTTTTATTAAATCTTGTTTAATTTTATACTTAATTTATCATTATACTTAAATTGATAACAATATATAAATGCTAGCGTTAAAAATGTCCAATTTACTTTAATCAATTTTTTTAGAATTTTTTTTAAAATTATTTTACATACACACACATCCCTAGATACTTATGTATGTATATACTTAAAATTTCAACATTATAAAGTTTACACATATAAATTACTATATTTATTAATTTTCTATAAGATTCATCATGTTAAATCAATAATTATTATTGTTTCAAATCCACTTATATATATATTCAAATATTTTTAATTATCACAATGTATTTATTCAAAATAAAATCAGTTAATTATCCAATTAACAGATGCCCAAAATCCGGGTTATCACACAAATATAGGTGAGTAAACCATTATTTCAAAAGCAAATCTGTTTATACCTTGATGCATGTGATTAATGCTTGAAATAATAGTGTGAATAATGTTTACATAAATGAATAAATATGCTTGCATGAATATATATATATATATATATATATATATATATATATATATGATTCTGTGCATGTCTGTATACTTGCCTCTGTTGATTTCAACAGGCTAATCTAGTTCAAAAATTATCAGTTTCTCTTGCTCCAATTTTTTTCTGGTCATGAGCATTAAAAGAAAAGTGATTGTATAGATGTGATTTTATTTACAGAAATAGTTTGAAGTGAATAAATCTAGCAATTATTTCGAGAATAAAAATTTACAGAGGAAAACCAATTCAAGTCGAAACTCGATTGTTGAACTTTCAAGTTTTGATTGTAAATTTGGATTTGTTTTTGGAAAACATGATTTTTGATATAGGGATCATAATTTTTAAGTATGAGATTAAGGAGAATTGGCGAGTTGATTGAGAAATGGTCTTTGGCCAATTCGCGTTGGATAGGTCATAGTCGGAGGTCGAGATTTTGGTCAGAGAAGGATGAGGAGTAGGCGGTCAAGAGAAAAATAAGGACATGATTTATCGAGCATGGCGGTGGCTGGACGACGAAGATATAAGGTTTAGGGCTTGTTCGAGTCGAGTTTAGGTTTTTGGATGCTGCGGCGACGAGGAGGTGTCGGAATGGTTTGGTGGTAGGGGAAAGGGAAGTAGGATGTTTAGCGAAGGTACGAATGTGGGGACAAGCCCTCTGGTGATCAGAGGCAGGTAGTGAGGTAGAAGTAGATGATTTGTTTGATGCTCAGATAGGTCTTTTTGCCCATTTTGGATTTTGGGGCTTGTAAGTATTTTCTAGGTTGCGAGGATGGTCGAGGAAGTCGGCGGCGAAGCAGGAGTGTCGGTGACGATGATCGGAGTGGTGACGCTCGCACATGCATGTGTATCCTTGGGTGTCTGGTGTTGGTTTTGCTGAAGTATAGGAGAGAGGAACGATAGTAGTTCGGGTTTGCTTTAGAGATTTGATAGGTTGGGCTAGGGATTTTCGTAAGGATTGGATCGGGTTAGTTCACAAGCTGTTTGGAAAGTAAAATGAATTTTAAAAGAAGAGTTCATGGGCTTTGGTTGGGCCTACATGCTTTTAAAATATTTGGAATTATCAAATTATTAAGTAAAGCATAATAAAAAAGAATTAAACAAGTTTTCTAGTAAGTTCTAACAAATCCTTTAAAGATAATATTTTATTTAAATACTTGGTTAGTAAAAGGTTATGTTGACAATTTGTTTTTTATTTAAATTAAGTAAGCTAAGTTATGTCCTTTACTAAATTAATCCTTAAGTTTATTAAAATGAATTGAATAATGAAATCAAGTAGATGGCTAAGAAGGTTAAAATGTTTAAACTTAATAATTAATCAAATATCTTAAGGGATTTGTATGTTCATAATAAATTAGTTCCAACATCTAATTAAATGAAATTTAAATGATAATTGAGTAATTGATTAGGATAAATGGTTTATCTTGGATGAATTAAGGACTTAAGTAATAAAGGGTTAATTAATTAAGTCAAGGAATTATAGGATAATTAGTTAATGTAATTAATTAAAGGATAATTAATTTTGAAATTAATTAAAGGATAATTAATTATCTGAATGATTAAATGATTAAAGAATAATTAATTAAATGGTTTAATTGATGTTAATTAAGCAGGATTTAAAAGTAATTAATTTATTTGGTGTTAATTAAATTAATTAAATTGGGTGACAAATTAATCTTGCTTATGGATGATTGTATTGTACTGAACGATTAGACTAGTCTGATAATTTGTGGTGTAGAGTGATATGATTTGTTTGGGTTGAACTGCGCTAATGTAGGTTATCTATCGATGATCAATTGCTGTGTAAATGTAACAGTTTTAAAATTTATTGTATTCACTTAAACAACTTGGATCAAAGATAGAATTGGATTCAAAGAGACCAGGGTTGGTACTAGCAAATACCTGAAACCACTTCGATTAGTAATCTTCAATAACTCTTTATAGATTTGATTTTAGAATCTAATAGGATGGAATGAAATAAATTAAGTGAAACCATTTAAACTGAGTAATGATACTTAGATATTATTTTGTGAAATAAGCGTTGACTATAACAAGATAGAACTTGTCGTAAGTACGAGTTACCCTGGTTTACAAAAAGTTTTATAACTTAGCATTTCTACATATATGGGTTTACTCACACTGGTTTCGAGCCTGACCTAGGTGTTACTTTGTTGTTGTAACAACCCGCATATTTTACGATTGAATATTTAAATATTTTATTTTAATATTTTATCGTTAGTCGGATTTTAGTTCGAAAAGTTACTTTTTGCATACGGTCGAATTAGTACTCGGAACCACTTCCATTGGGTCCAAAACACCGTTTGCGATCTTTTTGAGTATAAACTTTGATATGTTTGGAGTTAGTGAAATTTTGCCACTTTTTCACTTTGGGTTTTGGGTTTGGTTTAGCCCATTTGCCTAAACTATTAACTCTAGCTCAAACCCCCCTTCCCTTTATGACTTTACTTTCATTTCCTAACACTCAAGCTTCACCAGAAATGGAGGAAGGAATGGGAAATTAAAACTCCAAGCTCAAGTTCATTTGCAAATCCAACATCTAACTCCAAATTCAAAGAGAAGCCATTGATTCTTCCTTTGCTCTCAAGCTTCTTCATTGATTTTGTGTAAAGGTGAGATTTTTATCTCACATCTTTGTCTATAACTATCTTTGATGGTTGGGTATGAATTCCTAACACTTATTCATGTGCATTTGCTTTTGGTTTGGATTGAATTGGTGAAAATCCCAATTTTTAGTGTTTTGGGTTCAAACCTTTAAAAATCCTAACTTTGATGTTTGAACATGTTTTTGGTGATGCATCGAGGAGCCAATAGGACCAGGTAGTTTAATGGCATAATTCCCTAGCGTCCGTGCTCGATCGGTTGCAAATTGGGAGAGTTTTTGCACTTCAAACCCCTAGGTCGCTCGACCTGCACATGAATGATTCTCGGCCTGCAGTTAGGTCAGCCTGCCATAGGTCGCAACCCATAGGTCGCTTGTACCTTAGGTCGTTGCTCGGCCATGTTATATTACGCAACTCCTTAGGTCGCGCCATGCTAGGTCATCCCCACCCAGGTTGCTCGGCCTAGTTTAGTCTTTAGGTCGTTGCTCGGCCTTGTACCCCTTAGGTCGTTAGGTCGCTCAGGCCTTCTCACACGCCTTAGGTCGTTAGGTCGCTCGAATAGTAGGTCGCTCGGCTTACATCACCCCTTAGGTCGTACCATCCTTAGGCCGCTCGCCTCCTTAAGCCGCGAGCTCCTTAAGTCGCTTGGCATTGATTTGATCGCGCCAAGCTAGGTCGCGCCGTGCTAGGTCGCTCCTGGAATAAATCGCACCACCTAAGCCGCCCCATCTTAGGTCGCTTGCATCCTTATGCCCCAACTCCTTAGGTCGCTCGGCTTGTTAAGTCGGCATGCAGTTAGGTCGCAACCACTAGGTCGCCTGGCCTTCTGATTTTGGTCGCACCTGCTATATTTTGCAACCAGCTTAGGTCGCGCCATGTATAGGTCGCACCTGCTCTTAAGTTGCTCGACCGGTTATGTCGCGCCACTCCTTAGGTCGCATATAGTTAGGTCGCGCCACCCTTTACGTTGCCCCTGCTTTAAGCCGTGTGCTATTTCTTGAGCCATTGATTTCTTGTGTTGACTTATGTTAAGTCGTAAGTCGTGGCTGTTAAGTCGCAAGGGTATTTCCACTTTAATGAATTTGGAATTGAATTCTTTGGATTTTATTTACGTCTTCGAATGTTAATTTTTGTGATTTATTGTTTCTACAATCAATTTTTGTGATTTGTCACTTCATCTCACTCGTACGAGAAATCTAATTAAACGGCTCAGTAAAACAAATGGTATGAAACACTTGGGTTTACTTCGCCGGTTAATTCTTGGACTTGTTCGATTGAATCTCTTGTGACAATTTTCGAGTGGAGATCTACAATTTGTTCGTAAATATTTAAGTTAAGCTAGTGGTTATGGGACATGAGGCTAAGCTTATATATTTACTAGCTTACTGTAATTGACACTTCTTGATGATCGTTGATGATCATTTTAGTGATTTAAACTAGCAAATGTGCGATGTCTCTTTGTCTACGAGGGAGACTAAACCCCGTTTCTGTGGAACTTCGGCTCAATTTAGTGGGGTAGCGACCCATGGTCTTCGGGCCATTTTATGGAGCTTCGGCTCAAAATTAATGGTTAGCAACCATGGAATAGCGTTCCATTTTGTGATACACATGTTGGTGAGTTTTCATGCTCCCGTTTTGTGATAGGCCTCCCCCTTTTTGTGATTTCTGGATTTCCATTGATGATTTCTGGAATATGTGTTTTCACCAATTTTCGTGATTTACATTGATAAGTATTATCAATATTTGTGCATTGGTGAATTTGTGTGTCATTAAATTTTGTGATTGGCATTGATACTATTGTCAATATTTATGGTTTGGTGAATATAAATAAAGAGTATGACATTCTTTTTGACCTTTGAGAAGATTCTTGTGATATTGATTAATCACTAGTTGATTTTCAATTGCATACTTATCACAGTATGGCTTTATGGTTATCATATGTTTATGTCATATCTCTTATTCTATATCATTTTATCTGATATTTATAGCTAGATTGATCCGTTTATTATTTTCTTATTAAATAATACTTGGGTCAGACCGAGATATTACAGGTGCTTCTACTCGACTCCACATCTGGGGTTATCACCCTGACTTTTGGCTAACTACTTAGATTAGTAGTTTTTGTTATATGCATTTGAGATATAGACTCATTGATGTATCCATTTTCTTTTGTCTAGCACTTGTAGCTATTCTTTTGTGACATTCTTGATCTTGTCTGATCACTACTCTGATGTACACTTTCATGTGTTATATATTCATATTTATTTCCGCCTTTTTGATATGGATGTATGTGACTGATTTGTGTTATGTTTATTTCTATATTTGTTTCCAACGAATATATACAGCACTGGGTAGTAGCTTTGAGTTTGTATCGGCATGTCAGGTTTCCTCCTGAGACTAAATGCATGTTGTACTATCTGACATATCGGTGCTCGCACAAAGCAATTACGCGGATGGTCGCTCCTCAACAGCCTTATTCTCCATGCTAGTTGACGGCATTACCCCGTAGTGTCCTTGGCTAGAGTGGGTATAGAGGTGGGGCGTTACAGCTTGGTATCAGAGCCAATCTTCGGAACAATGTAGAATAATCTAGCAAGGATCATCATCCTATGTCCTTCTTAGGAGTCGTGCTTTAGGATTTAATTCGAGTCTTCGTACCGATTCACCCTATTTTCTTTATAATTCCTTGTTTATCTATCAAGATTGCTTGATATTCATTTGGTGAATAATCTTATCCTTCTTCTTTCTTTCTTTAAAAAAGGAAGAGAAATGGTTAGACCTGGCCGTCCCAGTGCCGGTCAGTCTCGTGCTACTCCCCAAGATGGAGTATTTATGTCTGCCCAGCAGCTTCTTGATCTAGTAAGGAATGCTCAAGCAGCCGGATCTAATCCGAAGTCTACTCACCCTAGGTCTGGATTTGCACGTTTGTGCAGCGATTATACCAATTTGGGTGGAATACCATTCAAAGGTTCTGAAACCATTATTGAAGTCTAGGCTTGCCTGAGATCGTACGATCGAATCTTTTCTCGCATGAATCTTGTTGATCTTCACCGTGTTCAGGTGGCCTCTAGTATGCTCCAAGAAAGAGCATTAGATTGGTATGAGCTTCTGATTTCTGAAATAAGTGAAGCGGATCTTACTTAGGAGAAATTCCGAGAACGCTTCGAATTAAAATTTGTGCCAGAAGCTGAGAAGGTGACTTTGGCTCGCCGATTCATTGACCTTGTTCAAGGTGAATCCTCTGTGACAGACTATGTCGCGTCCTTCGAGTCACTTTCTAAATACGGGTTCGAATATATAAACACTCTATTGAAGAAGAAACAACGATTTGTTTATGGCTTGAATAAAAATCTCAAGAAGCCATTACTTCTTAAATTAGAAGTTTCTTTTGATCAGCTTATTGATATCGCTCTTCGACTTGAAGAGGCTGATAGAGTAAGTGATGTTGAGGTTGGGAGTGCTAAACCAAAATTCAACAATAAGAAAAGGCCTAATAAGTTCAAGGGTCCTTATCCCAACAATAAGAAAGGGAAGCAAGCCTCTCCGGCAGCTATGATTTCTACCTTTAGTAGTGGGCAATGCTACAACTATGGTTCTAAGGACCATTATGCGAACAAGTGTTCAAAGCCTCGTGCTTGTCGCTATTGCAAAAGCCCGAATCATTATTTATCTTCTTGTCCCAAACTTCAAAATAGGAAGGAGGGAAAGCTTAATGTTGCTCAAGCCCCTGGCAACACATCTCGTGGTAAAGGTATTTCTCATTCTATCCTTGATGGCATTATTTTATTTCGTGATCATCCTATTCGAGTTCTTTTTGATACGGGTGCATCCTATTCTTTTATTTCAAAAGAACTTGTTGATACCTTTTCTTTGGATGTTTTGTGTTTAATGACTTCTTTGAGGATTGCGAATCCAGTTGGTGGATCCGCAACAATCAGTTTATTGTGTAAAGATGTCGAGATTATTTTGTGTGATTTTTCTTTCCGAGTCGATTTGCATGTTATGCGCTACTTAGGCTTTGGAATGATTTTGAGAATGGATTGGCTTAACTGCTATGAAGCCCAAATCCTATGTCCTGAGCGAACTATTCATCTTCGACATCCTTAATCTGTTAAGCAGATTTCTATTGACCTTAAGGATTCGGATTCCAGCTTAGTTGCACCTTTATATTCTTTAAATCCTCATGGTGACGATAATGATGATGAGGAAGATATTATTTCTCTTATTCACGTTGTTCGTGAATTTTCCGACAAATTTGAGCCCGATTTAGGATTACCACCTAAGCGAGCAATTGAGTTCAAAATTAATCTCATCCCTGGAGCTCAACCTGTCACTCGTCCTACTTATCGCATGCCCAATCAAGAAAATGAGGAGATGCGCAAACAATTATCCAAATTGGAGACGAAGTAATTTATTCGCTCTAGTTCCTTGCCTTGGGGAGCTTCGACTATTTTTGTGAAGAAATCCGATGGTACACTTAGGCTTTGCGTTGACTACCGCAAGCTTAATGATCTTACTATCAAAAATAAATATCCTTTACCTCGGATTGATGATCTATTCGATCAACTTAGTGGTGCTGGAGTCTTTTCACAATTAGACTTAGCTACCGGTTTTCATCAACTTCGTATTGCAGAGGATAGCATTCCTTTGACATCGTTCCGTACTCGTTATGGATCTTATGAATGGCTTTTTATGCCATTTGGTTTAACGAATGCTCCGGCTTATTTCGTTGACCTTATGAATAGAGTTTTCAAAGACTTCCTCGATCGGTTTGTCCTCATCTTTATTGATGATATTCTTGTGTATTCAAAAATCGAGGAAGAGCATGAAAAGCATCTTCGGATTGTGTTGGAAACTCTTAGGAGCAATCAATTGAAAGAAATTTTTTCAAAATGCCACTTTGGGCAATCTCGTGTGAAGTTTCTCGGTCGTATTGTTTTCGAATCTGGAATTTCCGTGGATCCTTCAAAGATTGAAGCGATTCAAAATTGAAAGAGACCGGAGAGTGTGACGAAAATTTGTAGTTTCCTTGGATTGGCGGGCTATTACCGTCGTTTCGTAAAGGAATTTTCCAAAATTTCCGTGCCTCTTACTAGTTTGATAAAGAAGGGAGTTAAATACATTTGGTCGGACAAATGTGAAGCTTCTTTTCAGAAATTAAAAGAACTCATTTCCGATGCTCCTATTCTTGTGATTCCCGAGGGAAATCAATATTTTATTGTTTATACCGATGCTAATCGCGTTGGTTTGGGTGTTGTTCTTATGCAAAGATAACGTGTTATTGCTTATGCTTCTAGAAAATTAAAGCCTGCCGAGACAAGATATGACACTCATGATTTAGAACTCGCGGGTATTGTTTTCGCCCTTCGAATTTGGCGTCATTATCTTTTGGGAGAAAAATTTATTCTTTACACCGATCATAAATCTTTGAAGTATCTATTTTCTCAAAAGGAACTTAATTTGCGTCAACGACGTTGGCTCGAATTTCTTGCAGCTTATGATCTTGATATTCTTTATACCCCCGGAAAGGGAAATCGTGTTGCGGACGCCCTTAGTTGTAAGCAACAAGTGGTTGTTTCTATGATTATATCCGAATAGAATGATCTCGGAATTCTATCCACTTGTGGGATTCGAGATCGTGTTTCCGATTTATGTTCATCTCTTGCTTTACGTAGCCTTGAGGCTCATCCTTCTCTTTTAGACCGCATTCTTAAAGCTCAAAAGCTAGATTCCGAATTGGCTCTTCTTAGCCAAATTATTAGGGATAAAATTGATATTGAAGGTTTGAAAGAATTTGATATTGATTCTCGTAGCAGTATTCGAAAATTTGGTAGACTTATCGTGCCAAATATTAGTAATCTTCGTAAAGACATTTTAGAAGATTCTCATCGTTCTAAATTTACCATTCATCCCGGTAGTAGTAAAATGTACGCGGATATGAAGCGACTTTATTATTGGGAGGGAATGAAATCTGATACTGCTAACTTTGTTAAGTGTTGCATGACTTGCCAACCCATTAAGGCCGAACATCAAAGGCCCGATGGGTTATTGCAACCTTTAGAAATTCCAATTTGGAAGTGGGACCAAATTTCCATGGATTTTATAGACGGCCTTCCCCGTTCTCGTTCGGGTCATGATAGCTTATGGGTGATAGTCGATAGACTCACTAATTGCGCCCATTTTATTCCCGTTCAGTCCAATCGAACCGTGCATCTTTTGGCCAAACTCTTTGTCAAAGAAATTATTAAATTGCATGGAGTTCCTACTTCTATTGTTAGTGATCGTGATCCATTGTTTACTAGTGGATTTTGAAAGAGTCTTCAAAAAGCTTTAGGAACGAAGCTTAATTTTAGCACCGCTTATCATCCTCAATCCGATGGACAAACCGAGCGTGTGAATCAAACTCTTGAAGATCTTCTTCATGCATGTGTTCTTGATTTTGGTGGAAGTTGGGAAGGTCTTATTTCTCTTGTTGAGTTTTCCTATAATAATAGCTTCCAATCTAGTATTGGTATGACACCTTTCGAGGCACTCTATGGAAGACCATGCCGATCGCCTTCTTGTTGGCTTGAGGCCGGTGAGAAGCTGGTTTTAGGTCCAGAATTTATTCGTGATTCCACAGAAAAGATTGAACTTATTCGTCATAGGATGAAAGAAGCTTAGAGTAGACAAAAATCCTATGCCGATAACCGGAGAAGGAAATTAGAATTTTCTGTGGGAGATCTTGTGTTTATTCGTGTTTCACCTATGAAGGGTGCCGTACGTTTCAGTCGTCTGGGAAAGTTAGCACCTCGATATATTGGTCCATTTCCCATTACCGAACGTATTGGTTCTGTGGCTTATCACCTTTCATTACTGGCTCAGTTTTCAGCTATTCATGACGCGTTTCACAATTCTCAATTACGGAAATGCCTTCGAGATTCCGATTCTATTCTTGAGCCCGGTGTTGTGGAAGAAATTGAAGTTTCGCCTAATTTAAATTATGAGCAACATCCTATTCGTATTATTGCTTCGGAGGTCAAACGCCTTCAAAATAAAGATGTTCCGCTGTTAAAGTTCAATGGTCCTCAAATCCTAAGGATTGCTCTTGGGAATCTAGAGAGTTCATCGAGCGAACACATCTGGACTTACTTTCCCGTGCTCTTTGAGGTGAATTTCTTATTTCAAATTTCTTTTGTGTTGATATGCTTTCATGGTTGTTACCTTATATTTTCTTCTTAAATATTGCGAGGACGCAATTTCTTTGAGGTGGGGAGTCTGTAACAACCCGCATATTTTACGATTGAATATTTAAATATTTTATTTTAATATTTTATCGTTAGTCGGATTTTAGTTCGAAAAGTTACTTTTTGCATAGCTTGAATTAGGACTCGGAACCACTTCCATTGGGTCCAAAACACCATTTGCGATCTTTTTGGGTATAAACTTTGATATGCTTGGAGTTAGTGGAATTTTGCCACCTTTTCACTTTGGGTTTTGGGTTTGGTTTAGCCCATTTGCCTAAACTATTAACTCTAGATCAAACCCTCCTTCCCTTCATGACTTTACTTTCATTTCCTAACACTCAAGCTTCATCAAAAATGGAGGAAGGAATGGGAAATTAAAATCCAAGCTCAAGTTCATTTGCAAATCCAACATTTAACTCCAAATTCAAAGAGAAGTCATTGATTCTTCCTTTGCTCTCAAGCTTCTTCATTGATTTTGTGTAAAGGTGAGATATTTATCTCACATCTTTGTCTATAACTATCTTTGATGGTTGGGTATGAATTCCTAACACTTATTCATGTGCATTTGCTTTTGGTTTGGATTGAACTGGTGAAAATCCCAACTTTTAGTGTTTTGGGTTCAAATCTTTAAAAATCCTAACATTGATGTTTGAACACGTTTTTGGTGATGCATCGAAGAGCCAATAGGACTGGGTAGCCTATGGGCATAATCCCCTAGCGTCCGTGCTCGATTGGTTGCAGATTGAGAGAGTTTTTGCACTTCAAATCCCTTGGTCGCTCGGCCTGCACATGAATGATTCTCGGCCTGCGGTTAGGTCGGCCTGCCATAGGTCGCAACCCACAGGTCGCTTGCACCTTAGGCCGTTGCTCGGCCATGTTATATCATGGAACTCCTAAGGTCGCGCCATGCTAGGTCGTCCCCACCTAGGTCGCTCGGCCTTGTTTACTCGTTAGGTCGTTGCTCGGCCTTGTACCCCTTAGGTCGTTAGGTCGCTCGGGCCTTCTCACACGCCTTAGGTCGTTAGGTCGCTCGGACAGTAGGTCGCTCGGCCTACTTCACCCCTTAGGTCGTACCATCCTTAGGTCGCTTACCTCCTTAAGCCGCGAGTTCCTTAAGTCGCTCGACATTGATTTGGTCGCGCCATGTTAGGTCGCGTTGTGCTAGGTCGCTCCTGGAATAACTCGCACCACCTAGGCCGCCCCATCTTAGGTCGCTTGCATCCTTATGCCCCGACTCCTTAGGTCGCTCGGCTTGTTAAGTCGGCATGCTGTTAGGTCGCAACCACTAGGTCGCTTGGCCTTCTGATTTAGGTCGCACCTGCTATATCTTGCAACCAGCTTAGGTCGCGCCATGTATAGGTCGCGCCTGCTCTTAATTTGCTTAGCTGGTTATGTCGCGCCACTCCTTAGCTCGCATATAGTTAGGTCGCGCCACCGTTTAAGTCTCCCCTACTTTAAGTCGTGTGCTATTTCTTGAGCCGTTGATTTCCTGTGTTGACTTATGTTAAGTCGTAAGTCGTGGCTGTTAAGTCGCAAGGGTATTTCCACTTTGATGAATTTGGAATTGAATTCTTTGAATTTTATTCACGTCTTTGAATGTTAATTTTTGTGATTTATTGTTTCTACAATCAATTTTTGTGATTTGTCACTTCATCTCACTCGTACGAGAAATCTAATTAAACGACTTAGTAAAACAAATGGTATGAAACGCTTGTGTTTACTTTGCCGGTTAATTCTTGGACTTGTTCGATTGAATCCCTTGTGACAATTTTCGAGTAGAGGTCTACAATTTGTTCGTAAATATTTAAGTTAAGTTAGTGGTTAGTGGACATGAGGCTAAGCTTATATATTTACTAGCTTACTGTAATTGACACTTCTCGATGATCGTTGATGATCATTTTTGTGATTTAGACTAGCAAATGTGTGATGTCTCTTTGTCTACGAGGGAGACTAAATCCCGTTTCCATGGAGCTTCAGCTCAATTTGGTGGGGTAGCGACCTATGGTCTTCGGGCCGTTTTGTGGAGCTTCGGCTCAAAATTAATGGTTAGCAACCATGGAATAACGTTTCATTTTGTGATACACATGTTGGTGAGTTTTCATGCTCCCGTTTTGTGTAGGCCTCCCCCTTTTTGTGATTTCTGGATTTCCATTGATGATTTCTGGAATATGTGTTTTCACCAATTTTCGTGATTTACATTGATAAGTTTTATCAATATTTGTGCATTGGTGAACTTGTGTGTCATTAACTTTTGTGATAGGCATTGATACTATTTTAAATATTTATGGTTTGGTGAATATTAATAAAGAGTATGACATTCTTTTTTATCTTTGAGAAGATTCTTGTGATATTGATTAATCCCTAATTGATTTTCAATTGCATACTTATCACAGTATGACTTTATGGTTATCATATGTTTATGTCATATCTCTTATTCTATATCATTTTATCTGATATTTATAGCTAGACTGATCCGTTTATTATTTTCTTATTAAATAATACTCGGGTCAGACCGGGATGTTACAGGTGCTTCTGCTTGACTCCACATCTGGGATTATCACCCTGACTTTTGCCTAACTACTTAGATTAGTAGTTTTTGCTATATACATTTGAGATATAGACTCATTGATGTATCAATTTTCTTTTGTCTAGCACTTGTAGCTATTCTTTTGTGACATTGTGGATCTTGTCTGACCACTACTCTGATGTACTCTTTCATGTATTATATATTCATATCTTTTTCCGCCTTTGTGATATGGATGTCAGTGACTGATTTGTGTTATGTTTATTTCTATATTTGTTTTCGAAGAATATATGTAGCCACTGGGTAGTAGCTTTGTGTTTGTATCGGCATGTTAGGTTTCCTCCTGAGACTAAATGTATGTTGTACTATCTGACATAACGGTGCTCGCACAAAGTAATTACGCGGATGGTCGCTCCTCAACAACCTTATTCTGCGCGCTAGTTGACGACATTACCCCGTAGTGTCCTTGGCTAGAGTGGGTGTAGAGGTGGGGCGTCACAGTTGTAATGCTCGAGTCACACCGAGTATTACAGATTTTCAGGTTAGGATGTTCTGGAGCTCAGGTGGCAAGTTGGATGGCAGGAACGTATGAAGTTTATTCTGCTGTGTATTGAGGTTATATTGTTGTTGACTGGGATAAGTAAATTTCAACTGTCCAGTTTATATGTGAATGGTGGTACTCTGATGTATTGAATGTAAATTGATAATTAGAGATTTTTCATTGTGTAAATGCTATTATTTGATGTTATATTTTAATCCGCTGCGAATGTGAGATTCTGTGCTGTGTTTTTGTTTTCTGTCTCTTCTTCTACCTCTTATCTTCTTTACCCTAACAATCTGAGATTTCCAGAATCCGATTGCTTGGCATTTCTACAGTGAACGTACTAATGTCGAATTCTCGAGGTTGAAAATTTTGGGTCGTTACAGGTTGTATCAGAGCAGAAGGTTAAGCGAGAACCTGGGCTCTGTGGGTTTACTTATTAAGGATAGGGCCAGTAGTACCCTAGAATGAGTTGAGTGTATATATATGAGAGCGTACTTGTTATTTTCTTATATAATGAAATTAAAAACGGTTTTAAAAATGATTTTTATATAAGCTTATATTTTGATATATAAAGTAATAATTTTTTCGATTACTATATATTAAGATAATTGGTTGTTGGTTATAGAAATTGAATTAGATCGTAAGAATCTATGTGAAAATATATTTGTTGAAATTAGATAATATGAATTAAATGAATAAGATAAGGTGGAAATGGATTCAAACTGAATTTAAAATCCTAGAAATTTTTTTCCAAAGCATTGATATAAGTCACCTTGATATGATTTTCCAGTAGATGATTATGGAATATAAGGTGTATACGATTTCTAGATATGATAACTATTATAAATCGGGCATTGTATCTTAATAATGGGATGCTTATTTTTAAAATAAACGATGATAAAGCAAAATGGAATGTTTTAAGGAAGTAAGAATTTAAGTAAGTATGGCTTGTAAATTGGGAGGATTTAAATTGTGAAGTTTTAAAATTTAAGTCCAGAAAATTTAAATTGTTTTAAAAGTGTTAAAAGATGAAATAATTAATATTTTAAGTGTAGGAATCATATTTTAAAACAAGAGTTGTTTTAAATTTTTTAAAGGAATTTATTTAAATTAAAAACCAGCAATGGTTTAAAATCTAAAGTATGACAAGAAGTGCAAATAAAATAAATATGTATATATGTGGGATATACATAAGATCAAAGTTGATTGGAAGTAAACACTAAGTATTGAGTTTTGAATTTTCCCTGAAATGTGATGTAATAATCCAAAGAGAAATAAGTTTTTGAACTTATAAATGAGAAAGGATATTGAAAAGAAGTTTAAAATTTGAAATGAAGAATTCAAATTGAGTAAGGTTGACTGGATTGTTTAAATGAATTGAATTTAACTTAGGGAAGTTAAATGGTTGGTTTGAATGGGAGTTATGTGTGATCACAAAATGAGTTCGAGTTTTGAAAATTGGTAATGGATGCTATGGATGGATGTTTTAAATAAATTGGATGTTTATTTGTTTGACTTATCCTAGTATCATCTTGGTGTTATTAATGATCTATGAAACTGTGAATTGGATTGTTCAAATGACTTAAGAAGTAGATTGAGATAATATATCCATTACTGAAATTAATTGGAAATAAAATTTTAATTGAAATTATTTAAATGATTTTGATTTTTAGAAATAAAATTTGAAACTATGGAATGGAATCACTTTGAACTTAAGATTTAAATGTAAAAAATGAACTTATAAACTAAAATTGTTTAAAAATTGGTTTCAAGGTTAGAAGTTAAAATTGGGTAATAGATTTATTCTGAAGATTAAATTGTTTTAAAAAAAAGTTTTGAACTCTTATTTGAACTTTGAAATAAGTTAAGTAAAGGTAATTAAAAATGGAATTTTGAAATTTGGACTCAGAATTAAATTGTTTGAAGATTTACTTTATTAAATATATAAAAAGTTAATTTGATTTAAAGATTGAGATTGGAATTGAGATAAATTCAATTGAATTAATTAGAAGAGAGATTGAAGTTGAATAAGTTTAAAATTCAAATGGAAATTGATTTGAATTTGGGATAGAAATTGAAGTTAATTCAAATTTGATTGGAATTGAATCAATTTAATGGGTTGGGAAAGTGATTGAAATGAGAAATTGGGAAACTGAACCAGTTTGACTCTGAAACTATTTTTGAATAAAATGTTTTAATATAAAATGTTTTAAATCTATTTTCCTTGCTATTTACTATACAACCTTTCTTTTCGAAAACTAGAACCATCTTACTTATTTTACAATTATTTTGAAACTAATTACTATTTTACATCTGTTTTATAAACTAATTATTGTTTACAACTATTTTTGCAACTATCTAACTATTTAACTATTTTATAATTATTTTATAATTACTTAACTTTTTACAGCAATTTTATAACTAATAACTATTTTACAACTACTTATCTATTTTTAACTTTTCAAGCTATTTTCTGAATTCAAGTGGTCAGAGTGCAAACTGTTTATAATTGAAGTGATAACCCAAATGGAAATGGAGGCAATTGTTAATAAGTGAATAGAATCAAAATGAAGGTGAATAGAAAGAAAATTGATTTAGCTAATAATCAATGAAGATAAATACATAGGATGTATGTACATTATTCTATTCGCATAATGATTTGATCCACATTTCGAGCACAGAATTTCGAGATAATATATCGATCCAAGTTAGGATTTTTCACTCGATTTTCCACGGCGAACCCTGGATATGGATTTTTGATTGATTTTGAAAATTCTCCATCATAGTTATGGCTATGCAAGGAGAATGACTGTTTCTGATCATGAAACCAGATCTGAGTCTGTATTAGGAAGTCGGGTGGACGATACTAATTCCGGAGTGAAATTGTGTGATCGAGTGAGCGATTAGATTTGATATTGCATACGAATGGTATATGTACATCATACGTGCTTAAATGTAATAGATATTGAAATTTTGAAAGAGATGAAAATGATTTTTGAAAATAAAAGTATATTTTGAGAAATATATATGAATAAAAGTGGAAGTTGGATATCTTTATAATTGAAATTCACTTTATAAAAAGTAAGAGATATGGTAAATAACTTTATAAAGGAAACTTGAATTTTAATTTGGCATAACTAAAGTTATATATATTTGTTACATATGATAAACTCCCCCTTGCTGAACTTAAAACCAGAAGAAAAGATTTTTGAAAAGATTTGAAGTATAAAGGGGAATTTATATAAGTATGAAGTGATCCAAGACTTTTCAAGATTATATATATATAAATGATTTTATGAGAATGATTTTGGAAAAATGTTTTGGAACCTATGGATTTCGGAACGGCTTTTGATTTTTAGAGAAAAAAATCAATTTTGGGAATTTGGAAAGCCCAATTTGGAACTATCGATTTGAGATATCGATTTTTGTGTAAAGGAGATTTTTACATGAATCATGAAGAGTATGATTTGAAAGACACTATATGTGTATAATATAAAATGTTTTGAGATTGGCTTTGGGGAAAAAGGCGCTCCCATGAAATGAACTTCATAGGAGAGCCGTGGGGTGGTTCTGCCTTGCGCCATAAGGGGGGACTCTAAATTTGATCCTAGGAGGAAGTTCCGACAAATTAAAGTTCCTGAGGATTGTATGTGGGTAGCAAAAGTCGAGGGCGCTAATGCCCACAGAGATATTTCGATTATGTTGTGACGACAGTGTTACTCGATATCACTGCGATATACTGCGGACCATAGCGAAAGTCGTGTGGCAGTGAGTGCCAATAATCTACGTTTGATTTCGTTAGGAGGGCGACGTAACATTGGTAGACTACGATCTATGAAGACATAACGAATGCCGTGTGGCAGTGAGTGCCTACAAGCTACATTGGGACTCGACTAATGTAGTCCGCGAGCTATGTAGGAGTCGTGAAGTTTCATTTGGCAGCGAAATTCGAGGGCGCTGATGCCTACAGTTACGGGGTGCCTATAGTTTTCTATGGATTTTGCCGAGATGGAAACGTAACCATCGGGTTAAATGCGACCATGGAGTGGGTGATGATTCTCAGAGCATTCTCACCAAAAATGTTTCCTATATTTTCAAATATATTTTCTATATTTTCAAAAATGTTTTCTAAAACGGGTCTGCTAAATGCTTATAGATTTTCAGTCCTACGCCTGATCAACGTATGACCGAATTTCCATGAGAACAAGGATGGACTTGTTAAGACATCGAGTTATAAAATGTATTTTTATAAAGCTATGCTGGCAATTGTGTGCAGATGTTTTAAAAATTTTAAATAAAAAGAGTTTATAATTTAAAATGTTCAACTAGTAATTTAACTAATAATAAGCACTTTAATTAAAATTCTGGCTTCGTTCCTTTTCGAGGACGAAAAGATTAAAAGGGAGAGGAATGTGATAACTCGGATTTTTGAACCTCTGATAATTGGATAATTAACTGATTTTTACAATTGAGATACTGATTTTATTTGGTTAAACAAACAGTATTCTGATAATTAAAATGTCTGGATGAATATAAATGGTTTTGAAACTATAATAAATATTGAATTATAAATATCTGGATCTTATAGTAAATTAACAAATACATACATATATATGCAAACTCTATTATGTTGAAAATTTTAAGTGTATATATTTATGTTTTGTGTAACGACCCGCAAATCCGTACCCTTTGAGTCAACACTATTCTACCTAAATCAACTCAAGTTGTACAGAAATACGAACCATTTGGGTTAAAGAAGAAGAGTTAGAAGAAGGAAATAGAAAACAACAACAGAATCTAACCATCGCAGCGAAATAAAATATAATAGATAATAAATAATCTTTATTCAAAAATCAAATATCTCTATTTATATATTACATCATCAGAGTACATCAATCACAGCTCAACAACAACATCATACAAATGGATACACAACAACTCAACACAACGGAATATATATATAAACAAGTACGAGAGTACGTATCGTCATCCTGCTCCCCTCCTGAGCCCCACAGCATCATATCCTGTATTCTATAACACTCGGTCTGACCCGAGCATTATAGTTAAATAATACCTGAGTCAGTCTGGAATACCAGCGTGAGAAAATCACAATCAATTGATTATTAAAGTTTCAAAAATCTTTTGAAAACAAAAGCATCTCGTAAGACCACGCCACAAATAAACATGTCGGGTTTCTACCTTACGATAGCTAAAACAATTTTTATACAAATCCTCTGATAGTATAATAGGGTCTATATACAAACACTTATAAAATAGCCGAAATTGTTACATCTATTAAATTCCACGTACTAGCCACAGAGTGGGTAATACAAACAAAACTCATACAAGGCTCGTAGGGAGAATGGATTTCCAACTAATGACTAGGCACTGGGGTACCACCTGTCACAGTACGTGGCCTAGATCACAGTTTGAGGAGTACGCCCGCTCCCCTGCAACACAAGACCGGGACTACCCCTTACTGGATAATCCCGAGTGAGATCACCCCATGGTTGGGATCAGCAACTGTCCACTAAGCCAAAATAAAAAGGGACATCTAGACAGGGATGACCTCACCCTGCTTGGGTGCTACCCACCTATCCTTGCAGCATAACCCCTGATTTGCAGTCATTCCCGGTTGATGAGGCTTGAGGCTAAGCGTTACCCTTTTAGAATATATTCATTAGAATGCCCATCGTCCACCTGACGATATTCCGAAAGCATTCATCCATACAAGTCCGTCCTGGGTTCGAACGGAACCGAAGGCACTATTCCTACTACATCCATTTTGAAAGTATCCTCAGGATTAGTAGCGACTAGCCCTTGCACTTCACTGCTCCATCTTTGAATCCAAACTCGTTTTTCCACGAAACGTACAAACCAGATCGAATTGGTTTTCGAGAAATAAATCTCGATCCCGGTCTCTTCGAAACGATCAATGCATTTGTCTAATATTGATAGTCGGTGATTTAACTATCAATTTATATTCACAAACAACTATCCAACAATAAATAATTTCCCAAATTATTATTAGCCTTAAAAATATCTTCACAAGATATATTTCCACTTTTCAAACCCTTTTGAAAATAGTTTCAAACTATCATCCTTTTCAGAATAAATTCCAAGTATTTTCTATTTCCACTAAAATCACCAAGCATTAAACTTTAGATTTTTAAAATAATTTAAAACCCTATACTTGGAAATATACTTTAAAACATTTAAGTTAAAACTACTTCAAAATTTATCAAAAACACATACTATACGAATATTTGAAAATAAGGTTACTTTATAAATATAAAACTAAGTTTTCACTTTTTAAAACAGAACACTAACTCACATTTAAAATAATTATTACAATAATAGATTTCGAAAAATATATACTATAGAATTTTAAACATTCAGAAATAATAAATTTTCTAAAACATGCTTTTTAAAACAACATCAAACTTTTATCTTATATTTTAAAATATACTTTGAAAACGTACTTGGCTATCCAGGGAAATATACTTCTCTTCACATCCTTTAAAATAAATCAGCATTTATTTTTAAGCATATTTACCATTCCATAAATAAATTCTCACCTTGGATTTATTTATCAAATCCACTTCATTTTTATAAACTCAGTCTATAAATTCCAAAATCTCACTTTTCTTTAAATTTCAATTCTAAACACTTAAATAAAATTTACAATCGATTTCTAATTTTACTTCACTTGAAATGAATTCCTTCACTTACTTCATCTATTTCAAAGTCCCTTAACTTCCAAATTTTCACTTCTTTATTATGAGTTAAAACCTTTTAAAAATACCAGTTTCAGATTTCCAAAATTCCTTCTAATCCTTTAATTAAATTTAATCCTTAAATTTAAAATAATTTCTTTATTCTTTAAACTAATATCACTTTAGTTTAAAATTTATTACTCCCCTGTTAATTCAAAATCCCCTTTTTCCATATTTTTTTAGAATTTTGAAATCGCTTTTTTTTAATTCATTATTAAATTTATTCAAATTCCCTAGAATTATTTTACTTAAAATTTTACCCTTTTATTTCTTTTCAAAAATCCAATTCTATATATTTTGATAACTCATTATACTAAGATATTCAATCCAACCATACCATCCAATATTTCAATTATCAATAAAATCATCACAGAATATCAAATATTCACAACACAGAATATTAAATAATCTAAATAAATTTTGAGGAATGCAGTTGGATTCCTCCAACCTGTTTCCCTGCATCCACAGATCTTAGCATAACATAAGATACCAATTTCAAAATATACCATACTATGGCACATAAATCAATTCAATCATTCAAATAATTATTTTAATTTAACCATTTAAATTTAAATTTAGCCGAGTGAGACTAACTCACCTTATATTTTTGTTTGCAATCCATCCAGACCAGTTTGATTCTTCCCAGATTTAACCTCACATCTACAATCCTAAGTCGCCGCCACCTTCCGACGCCACGCTGGAAACCCTAACCCCCTTCGCGAACTCGTGTTACCGTCCAGACTGCGTCGATGCTTCGCCACTGTTTTTCCCCTCCCAATTCGCGAGCAACCCTTCCATGTGTCGCCCAACCTTATGACATCGCCTTGCCATCGTGCCTAGCCGAGCCGCCGCTACTCCTTCCATCCACGAACACAAGCCGAGCGTCAAACTCATCTGACCCCCTCATCAGTTGCGGGTTCGAAACAAACGCCTACCTCGATCGAACTACACTAGCCCGGTCACCAATCCCTCGAATCGATTCATCGGAAGCTTGAAGGAAAAAGTGGTATCGGCTTTATTTGATTCGAATTTGAATTCTTCGTCCGCCCTTCTACCTATGTGAATTAAGCCGCTCTTCATTTATTTATTTTCTTTCGGTCAGAGAATTTAGTTTGATTTTGAACTGGGAATGAAGGCAAAATTTATGTGGCCATATTTTTTTCTTTATTAAGCGTTTCATGCATTTTGAATCTGGAGAGGACGAAATGGAAAGGCTCTAGCTTGATGTAAGTAACTAGGCTGAGGTGAGGTTAGCGTATAGAGAAAGGTTGTAGTGATTTGAAAGGGAAAGTATCGATGTGAAAGGAATACGGTTGGAAATTGACTAGGATATATAAATTAACGATAAATGCAAATTAAAAATCTCGACATCCTACCGAGGCATGCCACTAGGCATTTATAATGTTATGCCCCTATTCCGAACGCAAATGGAAAAGGTTTCGAGTCCTAATTCGATCGTATAGAGAAGATTGCTTTTTGGATCCAGTTATTTTATTAAATTATCAATATAAATTCAGTGCGTTTATATATTGTATGGTCACACAGCCACTCCAATTGCTATGAAAATTGAAATCCGATAATAATACAATATTCTAGATCCAATGGAACTGGTTTCGTCGAATTCCGAGACTGTGCCTCAGACGGCTATTTTTTTTGTAAAAATTCAATTTAAAATTTTCAAAACCGAACAAATCACTGTTAAATTTAATTTTACAACTTCAGTTATCCTTAATACTATCAATATAAAATTTTCAAGCCTTCAATTTACTTTCAACAGGCTTAAAATTCCAGGTTCAACATTTTACTCAACTTCAAATTATGTAATTCAATAATTTAATTATCAAATAAATAGTGATATTTGAAATTCAAGTTAAAATTACTCTATTGAATAATTAAAATCAATTAAATATTCCGATTTTAAATGCTTAAAAATTCCGGGTCGTCACATTCCTCCCTTCTTAAAAGAATTTCGTCCCCAAAATTACTAGTTAGGAAGAATGGTCCAATTCCCGTTTATCTTTCCCAAAACCAACAATTTAACATCCAACCAACTATCTTTTTATAAAAGACCCATTATCTTTCTTACTAACTTCCCAAACTTTTTCCCTAGTTTCCAACCAACTTTACTTATTCAACCTTTCAAGTTTAAATTTAAATCCAAATTTAAATTGTCAAAATTTTCTCAAAATTTTTCTAGCTCTCTAAATTTTCGAAAAATTTCGCCAGCGTCTCCTTTGTGCGGCTAGCTCGGTACACCTACAAAAGGCCTCTACGGGCTCCCAAATTCCAAAAGAAAACCAAAAAGCCAAGTGGCTCGATCAAAAACCCAATCAAATTTCATACAGAAATTTAAACGCATATCGTTTTGTTGAGCAATTCAAATTTATCTTCTGAAATCAAAACAAATTTTCTTTTTCTTTATAATTCCTGCATATCTTACATAGCAATAATATCAAATCACAACATTCAAACATTTTATCGATTTCCTCATAAAATGTCAATATTTATTCATTCAAATACTAACTTGGAATATATTTGTAATATTAATTTCCCATTTAGAATTCACCATTCTTTTCTTAAATTTAGTATAAGCATTTAATAAGCCTCTTTATTTATTTTCACCTTACCACCTTTTGTTTATTTCTATTTGTATTCAAATTGGTTTTCCCATTTCCATATGAATTCAATTTATTTTCAACTCTGATCACTTACCTTTATCTTCCATTTATGTCGATTCATATTATTATTTTAAAGTAGTTTCATTCACTACTTTATTTCAATTTCCAGTTTGAAATCGTTTTGTCGTTAATTTCAAAAAAAAATCTAACTCCGAAAATTTTCGAATTTTTTTGGCAGAGTCTCCTTTGTACGGAGGAGCTTTTGCAATTTGACAAAAGATATAAATATATATACACCAACCCACACGGTCGGAAAAACAAAAAAAAGTTCATATTTCCTATTTTTATTGCGTAGGCGTACCTTATTTAGCATTTATAAGCAAGTGGCTATTTAATTTTAGCATTTAGCGCGATCCAATCCAGCCAAACGGCTTCCCAATACCTGTACTTGCTCAATTTAAATATGTAAGTACTATATATAGGAAGTTTATAGCATTTTACTTAAATTTAAATAGCTAAAACATCGATCCTGTAACAATGCATATGATATACTGGCATAAACACATAAATTTCACATATACTGCATGTTATATAATTTCCATAAGCCTATATAAGGTTACGAGACTTATTACAATTACTTATAATCAATTCTCAAACCATTCCATTCAGTTTAAGTGATTTACAACTTACTCGCTTATATTTAATTCATTCTAAGCAAAATAAAATCATATTCATTTCCATTGATTTCAAAATAAATTTATCAAACTGCTATTGAATCATATAATTTTGCTTACTTCCATTTACGTCGAACGGCCAATTTTCTAATGCAATTCGACAATATTAATGTGAATAAATAATAACATAAGCTTTATAACCAATTTAAATTGATTCCATCTCAATTTATACTTAATCCCATTCCATTTTAATTTATTCATAAGTTTACATTGCATTTCTTCCATATCCAAAAAGATTTGATTCCAAAATATTTTTTTATTATACTCGACATCATCCCATGCTTCTATTAATTTTAAACTTAAGTTAATTTACATCAATTCACCGCCATTTCATAACTTAAGTTCATCCCCGTTTTAATTTATTAATACTCGAATTGGATTTATTTTCATCACAAATCATTTTTATTTTAATCCAATTCCATGCAATTCATTTTTAATTCCAAACTCTATTACTTATTCACAATCTTTGGTTTGATTTTCCTTTGATCAAATCCCAACCATTTCACTAATTCATTCGATTAGTTTTTTTATATATCATAGTTCAATGTTATTCGTAATCCAAGTTTATAATGTATACACATATTCATTTCTAATTCCATATCCCGAGCTCATTTGAATAATATTTTTTGAAGTCATATTCCATTTATTTATACTTGAATTGAATTTACTCACAACTTAAGTCACTTCTGTTTCAATCCGTTTTTATTTCACTTAATAGCATTCAAAATATATATGTCGAGCTCTATTTATATTATCCACATTCGATTTGTTAGTATTCCAACTTGAATTGCATTTAATAATTTCTATTTAATCCAAGTTCCAAATTTAATTAACTAATTAGTTTATCACTAGTTCGCCTTCGATTTTTAATTTAACTCCTAATCGAATTTTATTCCAGGAATTCTCCTCTTATTTTTTTCTTCTTAAGTTGATTTCATCTCATTAATTTCAATGCATACAATTCATTTAATCAACTCGTCCTATTTAACTTGCTTAAGTTAAATTTCCGTTTTAATATTGGGATTTACATTCCAAAATTATAAATTCAGATATATTTTCTTCACTTTCATTCACTTAAGTTAAATTTTAATTCCCAGAGTAAAATTTTCAATTTCTTCTTATTAATATCAACTTTACTTTATAAGTTCAATAGAGATCCATTTATTCATTCACAAATTCATTTTCAACCAATAAATTTTATTTCCAAACATTAATTATTTTTAGTCCATTTGAACTTATTCTGCACCTTATTTTACACATTTACATCAAGCATCATCCAATATTGAATTTCATTTCATTTGCATACCATAGTAATACTTATAAATTTTAAATCTCAAAACTTTGTTTTATTTTAGCCCCACTTGACTAAATTTTCCATTTCACATAGTTTAACACAATTCAAATTTTAGTTTCCAGTATTCAGTTTTCACTTTACTTACTTACACAGTTGAATTTATTTCAACAAATCCCAAATTTACAAGTTATCAAACTTTTTATATGCCATAAACATTCTTAGTTAAAATTCCAAAGTTTAAATAGTCTTTCAACATTTTCAAAATTCCTTGCATTTCTAAAAATCAAACTCATCTTTTGCA
Organism: Allium cepa; assembly: GCA_030765085.1. Lineage (NCBI taxonomy): Eukaryota > Viridiplantae > Streptophyta > Magnoliopsida > Asparagales > Amaryllidaceae > Allium > Allium cepa. The sequence goes on from CM060935.1 coordinate 999,439,779, forward strand.
AACAATTCCAATTCAAAACAATTTGGTAGCAATTTCTCTCTTGGAAACTCGAAAATAAACATCGATGATGCTGCAGTCATCACCGAAATTATTTTCCAACGACCGAAAGAGTTCAATGCTTTTATCACTTTTAAAACCCTTCAAATATTTTTAAATTCCAAATCTCTCTAGATTTCAAATCCGATTCAAAAATATTTCTCAATATATATTATTTATCCCAAACTTTGGAGATCACTTTCAAATTCAAAGGAACTTAAGTTCCCAGATTTTTCAAATTCCAAACTTTTTAATTTTATATTCAAACATAACTTTGGAATTTTATTTTATTTTAATTATTAATCACACTTATAATTTACATTTATCGTTTATTTACAAATTTCATGTGTATACAAATTGATTTCTTAGCTTTTAATTATGGTTCCAATATCTTATTCAATTATGAATTACATTTACAAATCTCATTTATTTATCAATTTATTCCTAAATCTTGGGTTATTATTTCAATTTCTTGTTCAATTATCATACAATGATAATAATTTGATATTATCACTTTCTAACAACCAAGCATCTATACAACTATAATAATTTACGAAAAATTATTTCCTTTATATACAAAATAATTTTGGGTAAAATTATTTCATTTACCCTATTTAAAACAATATTGTGTCGGTTTATCTTGTTTAAGAGTTCAGAAATCCCTATCGATAGCATGACGTCCCACATATCGACCAAAATCCATAAACAATCAACAGATAAATCAATGCAATATAAAAACAATTTTATATTCACTAAGAAATACACGCTCATATCTATCAATATGCTCAAACTTATTCTAGAGTACTATAGACTCTATTTAATGAGTAATTCCCACCAGAGCCAAGGTTATCACCAACCTAAGCTCTGATACCAAGTGTAAAGACCCGCAAATCCATACCCCTTGAGTCAACACTATTCTACCTAAACCAACTCAAATTGTACAGAAATACGAACCATTTGGGTTAAAGAAGAAGAGGTAGAAGAAGGAAATAGAAGACAACAATAGAATCTAACCATCGCAGCGAAATAAAATATAATAGATAATAAATAATCTTTACTCAAAAATCAAATATCTCTGTTTATATATTACATCATCAGAGTACATCAGTCACAGCACAACAAAAACATCATACAAATGGATACACAGCAACTCAACACAGTGGAATATATATATATATATATATATATATATATATATAAACAAGTACGAGAGTACGTATCGTCATCCTGCTCCCCTCCTGAGCTCCACAGCATCATATCCTGTATTCTATAACACTCGGTCTGACCCGAGCATTACAGTTAAATAATACCCGAGTCAGTCTGGAATACCAGCGTGAGAAAATCACACTCAATTGATTGTTAAAGTTTCAAAAATCTTTTGAAAACAAAAGCATCTCGTACGACCATGCCACAAATAAACATGTCGGGTTTTTACCTTATGATAGCTAAAATAATTTTTATAGAAATCCTATGATATTATAATAGGGTCTATATACAAATACTTATAAAATAGCCGAAATTGTTACATCTATTAAATTCCAGGTACTAGCCACAGAGTGGGTAATACAAACAAAACTCGTACAAGGCTCGTAGGGAAAATGCATTTCCAACTAATGACTAGGCACTGGGGTACCACCTGTCACAGTACGTGGCCTAGATCACAGTACCGAGGAGTACGCCCGCTCCCCTGCAACACAAGACCGGGACTACCCCTTACTGGATAATCCCGAGTGAGATCACCCTGCGGTTGGGATCAGCAACCGCCCACTAAGCCGAAATAAAAAGGGACATCTAGACAGGGATGACCTCACCCTGCTTGGGTGCTACCCACCTAGCCTTGCTGCATAACCCCTGATTTTCAGTCATTCCTGGTTGATGAGGCTTGAGGCTAAGCGTTACCGTTTTAGAATATATTCCTTAGAATGCCCATCGTCCACCTGATGATATTCCAAAAGAATTCATCCATACAAGTCCGTCCCGGGTTCGAACGGAACCGAAGGCACTATTCCTACTACATCCATTTTGGATGTATCCTCAGGATTAGTAGCGACTAGCCCTTGCACTTCACTGCTCCATCTTCGAATCCAAACTCGTTTTTCCACGAAACGTACAAACCAGATCGAAGTGGTTTTCGAGAAATAAATCTCGATCCTGGTCTCTTCGAAACGATCAACGCATTTGTCCAACATTGATAGTCGGTGATTTAACTATCAATTTATATTCACAAACAACCATCCAACAATAAATAATTTCCCAAATTATTTATTAGCCTCAAAAATATCTTCACAAGATATATTTCCACTTTTCAAACCCTTTTGAAAACAGTTTCAAACTATCTTCCTTTTCAGAATAAATTCCAAGTATTTTCTATTTCCACTGAAATCACAAAGCGTAAAACTTTAGATTTTTAAAATAATTTAAAACGCTATACTTTGAAATATACTTTAAAACATTTAAGTTAAAACTACTTCAATAATTTATCAAAAACACATACTATACGAATATTTGAAAATAAGGTTACTTTATAAATATAAAACTAAGTTTTCACTTTTTAAAACAAAACACTAACTCATCTTTAAAATAATTATTACAATAATAGATTTTGAAAATATATACTTTAGAATTTTAAACATTCAGAAATAATAAATTTTCTAAAACATGCTTTTTAGAACAACATTAAACTTTTATCTTATATTTTAAAATTTACTTTGAAAACGTACTTGGCTATCCAGGAAAATATACTTCTCTTCACATCCTTTAAAATTAATCACCATTTATTTTTAAACATATTTACCATTCCATAAATAAATTCTCACCTTGGATTTATTTACCAAATCCACTTCATTCTAATAAACTCGGTCTATAAATTTCAAAATCTCACTTTTCTTTAAATTTCAATTCTAAACACTTAAATAAAATTTACAATTGATTTCTAATTTTACTTCACTTGAAATAAATTCCTTCACTTACTTCATCTATTTCAAAGTCCCTTAACTTCCAAATTTTCACTTCTTTATTATGAGTTAAAACCTTTTAAAACTACCAATTTCAGATTTCCAAAATTCCTTCTTATCCTTTAATTAAATTTAATCCTTAAATTTAACATAATTTATTTATTCTTTAAACTAATATCACTTTAGTTTAAAATTTATTACTCCCCTGTTAATTCAAAATCCCCTTTTTCCTTATTTTTTTAGAATTTTGAAATCGCTTTTTTTTAATTCATTATTAAATTTATTCAAATTCCCTTGAATTATTTTACTTAAAATTTTACTCTTTTATTTCTTTTCAAAAATCCAATTCTATAGATTTTGATAACTCATTATACTGAGATATTCAATCTAACCATGCCATCCAATATTTCAATTATCAATAAGATCATCACAGAATATCAAATATTCACAACACAGAATATTAAATAATCTAAATAAATTTTGAGGAATCCAGTTGGATCCCTCCAACCTGTTTCCCTGCATCCACAGATGTTAGCATAACATAAGATTCCAATTCCAAAATATACCATACTATGGCACATCAGTCAATTCAATCATTCAAACAATTATTTAAATTTAATCATTTAAACTGAAATTTAACTAAGTGAGATTAACTCACCTTATATTTTTGTTTGCAATCCATCCCGACCAGTTTGATTCTTCCTAGATTTAACCTCACCGCTTCACCCCTAAGCCGCCGCCACCTTCCGACGCCACGCTGGAAACCCTAACCCCCTTCGCGAACTCGCGTTACCATCCAGACTGCGTCGTGCTTCTCCACTGTTTCCCCTCCCCCAATTCGCGAGCAACCCTTCCACGTGTCGCCCCACCTTATGACATCGCCTTGCCATCGTGCCGAGCCGCCGCTACTGCTTCCATCCACGAACACAAGCCAAGCGTCGAACTCATCTAACCCCCTCATCGGTTGCGGGTTCGAAAACGAACGCCTACCTCGATCGAACTACACTAGCCCGATCACCAATCCCTCGAATCGATTCATCGAAAGCTTAAAGGAAAAAGTGGTATCGGCTTTATTTGATTCAATTTTGAATTCTTCGTCTGCCCTTCTACCTATGTGAATTAAGCCGCTCTTCATTTATTTATTTTCTTTCGGTCAGAGAATTTAGTTTGATTTTGAACTGGGAATGAAGGCAACATTTATGTGGCCATATTTTTTTTCTTTCTTAAGTGTTTCGTGCAATTTGAATCTGAGAGGACGAAATAGAAAGGCTCCAGCTTGATCTAAGTAACTAGCGCTGAGGTGATGTTAGCGTATAGAGAAAGGCTGCAGTGATTTGAAAGGGAAAGTATCGATGTGAAAGGAATACGGTTGGAAACTGACTAGGATATATAAATTAACTCGATAAATGCAAATTAAAAATCTCCACATCCTATCGAGGCATGCCGCTAGGCGTTTATAATGTTATGCCCCTATTCCGAACGCAAATAGAAAAGGTTTCGAGTCCTAATTCGATCGTATGGAGAAGATATCTTTTTGGATCCAGTTATTTTATTAAATTATCAATATAAATTCAGTGCGTTTATATATCGTACTCTCACACAACCACTCCAATCATTATGAAAATTGAAATCCGACAATAATACAATATTACGGATCCAATGGAACCGGTTTCGTCGAATTCCGAGACTGTGTCTCGGACGGCTATTTTTTTTAAATTCAATTTAAAATTTTCAAAACTGAACAAATCACTGTTAAATTTAATTTTACAACTTCTATTATCCTTAATACTATAAATATAAAATTTTCAAGCCTTCAATTTATTTTCAACAGGCTTAAAATTCCAGGTTCAACATTTTACTCAACTTCAAATTATGCAATTCAATAATTTAATTATCAAATAAATAGTGATATTTGAAATTCAAGTTAAAATTACTCTATTGAATAATTAAAATCAATTAAATATTTTAATTTTAAATGCTTGAAAATTCCGGGTTGTCACATTTTATGAATAGAAAGCATTAACTTGAATTCAATGTATTAAATTTTCAAAGAGTATTTAAAGTTAAAAATTCTATATTTCCTAAACACTAACGATAAATTTATATATATAGTTATTATTTGAATAGTAATAACTTAAGTAAAGTTTTAAAATCATTCTTTAGGTTATATAAATATTTATAAAAAGAAATGCATTAATTAAAATTTGAAAATATAATATATGATTATATAAAATCATATTTAAAACCTTTAATACATCCAAATTACATGTGTAAGTATTATAATAAGAGATTAAACAAGTGTAATCATCTTAGCATGAAACTAACAAGTGTTAGTTTGATTTTAGTTTGAAATACAAGTGTCATCTTCTTTTTTATTTTTTAAAAATAATAGATAAAATAAGAACAAAGTCTATATACACATACAACTATACTCCTACTTCCATTTTCTTTCATTCAAAAAAATTTATATGCTTAGATTTTAAAGCCTGAAAGAATTAAAACAAAGCAAATCAATCAACTCAAACAAATTTCAATCTGAAGCCCAAAGCAAGTTATAGATCATCTCATATCAAAATCATGCAAGTTCAACATCCAGTTGTAGGTCAAATAAAATTCAGTTTTCAAATTTTCAAAGCTAAGACAAAACTTCAACCTGATCAAACGACAAGCGGTGATTCAGAGTCCATCTTAAACAATCAAGCTTCAGTTCTATATCAAGTAGATTCAGGTCAAATTTAGGATTCAAATCAATAATCAAAACCAGTTTCCAGAATCTCAAAGTAAGGCTTTCTCTGTTTAACAAATACAAGTGAGTAAACCATTATTTTAAAACCAAATATGTTCATACCTTGATGCATATGATTAATGTTTGAAATCATAGTGTGAAAATTATTTACATAAATGAATAAATATGCTTGCATGAATACATACACACATACACACACATACACACACATATATATAAAGATGATTCTGTGCATGTTTGTATACTTGCCTCTGCTGATTTCAATAGGCTAATCCAGTTTAAAATAATCAATTTCTCTCGCTCCACTCTTTTTCTGGGCATGAGCATTAAAAGAAAAGTGATTGTATGGATGTGATTTTATTTATAGAAATAGTTTGAAGTGAATAAATCAAGCAATTGTTTCGAGAACAAAAATTACAGATTCAAGTCGAAACTCGATTGTTAAAATTTCAAGTTTTGATTGTAAATTTGGATTCGTGTTTGGGAAACATGATTTTTGATATAGAGATCATACTTTTAAGTATGGGATTAAGGAGAACTGGTGAATTGATCGGGAAATGGTCTTTGGTCAATTTGCGACAGATGGTTCGTAGTTGGAGGTTGAGATTTTTTTCAAAGAACGATGAGGATAGGAGGTTACGATAAAAATAGGGATGTGATTTCTCGAGAGTCGTGGTGGCCGGACGATGAAGATATAGGGTTTAGGGATTGTTCGAGTCGAGTTTTGGTTTTTGGTTGCTGCGGTGATGAGGAGGCATTGGAATGGTCCAACGGTGGAGGAAAGGGAAGTAGGATGTTTGGTAAAGGCACGAACACAGGGATAAGCCCTCCGGTGATCGGAGGCAGGTAGTGAGGGCAGAGGTAGACGATCTATTTTATGCTCAAGTAGGTTGTTTTGGTCGTTTTGGATTTTAGGACTTGTGAGTATTTTTTGGGTTGCGAGGATGGTCGAGGTAGTCGGCGGCGATGCAGAAGTGTCGGTGATGATGATTGGAGTGGTAATGCTCGCGCGTGCACGTGCACGCATATCCCCGAGTGTCTGGTGGTTTTTTTGCTGATGTATAGGAGAGAAGAATGAGAGTAGCTCGGGGTTGCTTTAGAGATTTGATAGGTTGGGCTTGGGATTTTCGTAAGGATTGGATCGGGTTAGTTCACAAGCTATTTGGCAAGTAAAAGGAATTTGAGAAGAAGAGTTCGTGGGATTGGATTGGGGCTGGATACTTTTAAAATATTTGGAATTATCAAAGTCTTAAGTAAAGCATAATAAAAAAAGAATTAAACAAGTTTTCCAATAACTTCTAACAAATCCTTTAAAGATAATATTTTATTTAAATACTTCGTTAGTAAAAGGTTATGTTGACAATTTGTTTCTTATTTAAATTAAGTAAGCTAAGAATAATTTATTTATATATGTCCTTTACTAAATTAATCCTTAAGTTTATTAAAATGAATTGAATAATGAAATCAAGTAGATGGCTAAGAAGGATAAAATGTTTAAACTTAATAATTAATTAAAGATCTTAAGGGATTTGCATGTTAATAGTAAATTAGTTCCAACATTTAAATTAAATGAAATTTAAATGATAATTGAGTAATTGATTAAGATAAATGGTTTATCTTGGATTAATTAAGGACGTAAGTAATAAAGGGTTTATTAATTAAGTTATGGAATTGTAGGATAATTAATTAATGTAATTAATTAAAGGATAACTGATTTTGAAATTAATCAAAGGATAATTAATTATCCGAATGATTAAATGATTAAAGAACAATTAATTAATTTCAATAATTAATTAAATGTTTTAATTGATGTTAATTAAGTAGGATTTAAAGGTAATTAATTTAATTGGTGTTAATTAAATTAATTAAATTTGGGTGACAAATTAATCTTGCTTATGGATGATTGAATTGTATTGAATGATTAGATTAATATCTAGTCTGATAATTTATGATGTACTGTGAATGATTTGTTTGGGTTGAACTTTACTAATGTGGGTTATCTATGGATGATGAATTGTTGTGTAAATGTGACAGTCTGTATTTAAAATTTATTGTATTCACTTAAACAACTTGGATCAAAGATAGAATTGGATTCGAAAAGACCGGGGTTGGGTATCAGCAAATACCCGAAAACACTTCGATTAGTAATCTTCAATAACTCTTATAGATTTGAATTTAGAATCTAATAGGCTGGAATGAAATAAATTAAGCGAACCAGACCATTTAAACCGAGTAATGATACTTAGATATTATTTTGTGAAATAAGTGTTGACTATAACAAGATAGAACTCATAGTAAGATACGAGTTACCCTGGTTTTCAATTTTTTTTTTAACTTAGCGTTTCAAGTTATATGGGTTTACTCACACTGTTTTCCAGCCTGACCCGGGTGTTACTTTGTTGTAATGCTCGGATCACGCCGAGTATTACAGATTTTCAAGTTAGGACATTCTGGAGCTCAGGTGACGAGCTGGATGGCAGGAACGTATGGAGTTTATTCTGCTGTGTATTGAAGTTATATTTTTGTTGACTGGGACAAGTAAATTTCAACAGTACAGTTTATATTTGAATGGTTGTACTCTGCTGTATTGAATGTAAATTGGCAATTAAAGCTTTTTCATTGTATAAATGCTATTATTTGATGTTATATTTTAATCTGCTGTGAATGTGAGATTCTGTGCTGTGTTTTTTGTTTTCTATCTCTTCTTCTACCTCTTTTCATCTTTACCCTAACAATCTAAGATTTCCGGCATTCGATTGCTTGACATTTCTACAGTGAACGTATTAATGTCTAATTTTCGAGGTCGAAAATTTTAGGTCGCTACAAAGTTGGTTTAATGAAAAGAACATTTCTAAAATGAATGTTTCAGTTGTGCATTAAAATAAAGAATAGAATGATTGATTTAAAGGAAGAAATATGTATATTTGAACTGTGTTTTAGCATATAAATGGATTGCAAGAGTAGAAAAATAATTTATCTAAGTAAGTTAGTTATTGCTCTGTTGTATAAACAACAAATTCATAAATGTGTTTAAATGACTAAAGGAAAAAATTATTCTATTTTTCATTCATTTTAGTGTCTGTTTTGGAATTTAACTTTGTAAGTAACTGTAATTAATGTAATTAAAATATTTCAATTAAAAGGGAAGAAAAAGTTGATGCAATTAATAGATTTAATAAAAGAAACGTTTCTTTTGTGTTAAACAGAAAGGATGTTTTAATGGAAATAAAAGATTATTTTAGAAAAACCAAATTGAACGTTTTCATCTTTATGGTAAGTAATTTTATTTATTATGCATAGAAAAAAAAAATTAAATGCGTACAAATTTTATTATTATCTGAGTTAATGAAGTTAATTTAGTTACCTTCCACAAATTGAATTTCAAAAAGGTTGTGCGATGTACATGGTACCTTCATTTCTTATGTTATTAATTGTTGCATGTACGTTTTAAAATAGTTATCTAATTTTTAATACTTGTTCTGTTCATTTCTCCTTCTGTTTAATACCCGCGCCTAGACTTTTAGGTTGTATTTAATTCTTGCCACCTCATTTTCGCGCATATAAAATTTGACTTTCCTTCAGTGTAACAACCTGGCATTTCAATCATTTGCATCCGCATATGTCGGACTTGAATTGCTCAAAATATCAGATTGTTAATTTATTTTTGAAAAAACTTAACATATACAGTAAATAAATCAATCACAGAATCACAGCCATAGGGTAATCTAAATAATGCAGCGGAATAGATAAATAGTAGTTCATGAAGCTACTATATAAACAATAGAGTTAGAAATAAAATACAGTAGAATATCTCAAATACAGTAAAGTCTCCAATACAAACTGGTGACCTCTCTGATCAAATCAACTGGAAAAGCTGAAAGCCGTATCTATAGTTTAATCTCCAAGTGAAGCTCCAAACTCCAAAGTTGAGCCTCAAATGTTGAGTTATTCAGTTTGATCCAAGCGTAAAGCGAAACACAAAACACTCGAGTCAGGATTAACATTCCTATATCAATAAATCCAACACAAGTGAAATATCAACTGAAATACAAGTGACTCAAAGGATGTGTGGGATAACCATCCTATAAGGATCCGTGGAACTATCTACGATGTAGGAATATATGCTATTAACACCAAACATCATTATAACACCATGGTCATTTCAAAATAATTTATACTTCAAAACCAAAATATCATTTACATTTCAAATATATATATATATATATATATATTTCCAAATTATAGCACTTTCAAAGTCACAACACTTACGAAACCAAAACCCTTTGAAAATATAACATTTCAAAACATAATACTTCGGAATTCATAGCTTCGAAACCATAACTTTCACCACTTAAATAGTTTAGATATTCAAATAGTATATATAATAAAATAGTTTTAAATTTATAATTACTTTATAAAATAATTTCCTCAACTTCACAAATTGATTCAAATCAACTTGAATCCAAAAATTCAATTTAAATCAAATCTCAATTCATAAATTTTAACTCAATTCAGTTTTCAATAATCCATTTCAATTTATATCAATTTCAAATGCAGATTTGAACCTCAAATAAACCATTTCAAATTCCATATATTCAAAGCTTTAAATATTCCATAATTTCAAAATAAATTTTACAATTCCATATATACAATATTCAATTTACTATTATTTAGTTTTTGAAATATTTACTTAATGAATCCAATATCATTTAAATAAAACTTTTAAACTTCAAATAACTGAATATTCCTTCAAATTATTTAAACTTGATATATTCATTTGAATCACCTTAAACCAAAATCAAGTTATAAAAATCATATCCTTTAAAATCTCAAATTTAATAAATTTCAAATCAAACTTATTTCTGTATAGTTTTTAAATAAAGTTAATTTCAAATCAATTTCAAACTTATCTTCCAACCCTAATTTATTTAAATCATTATAAACCCTATATAAAACTAAAAATTTAAATAAATATTTAACCATATTTATTTTAATAGAAATCAAACTTTGTTATTAAACTTATTCTATATTAAAACAAATTTGTACATAGCTAAAAATCAAGAATTTAACTATGTATAAAATAACATTTATATAATATCTAAAATTAATATTTTATAAAACCATATATTTCTTTCCAAAAACCATAGAAATCATTTTCAAAATATTTATATATAGACCAACGGTGTCTATATATAATTTTCTACCCTATGGTCAAATGATATGGATATTTATCATTTTAATCCGTAGTTTAAATATATATATACGTGGATATGTCATTTTAACCCGCAATCCCAAATTCAACTTAATGAAAATCGCTTGTGTCTATCATTTTAACCCATAACGATTTTCTCCTATTCTACAGATCGTTTGGGTATGTATCATTGCAACCCATAGTGAATTTTATACTAACAGGGAACTTGAAGAGTGATAATAGATATGATAATAATATAACAACAGGCATATATCATCGTCAGATGTCACAGGTGAACAGATACAGATAACAACATATATAGCAATGTAAATAACTAACAGCAGCATATTTCAATTGTAGTTTCAATTGAAATCAAATTTAATAAATATAAAAACATTAATCGTGAGTGATTGCTCACCTTTCAAGGCTAGAGATGTTTGACGATGAAGTGAGTTACAAATCCAGGCATGATGTGACGACCCGACTTTCTACTCCTAGAAAATCGCGTCATCTTGAAGAAAGAAAGGGATAGAAGAAGAAAGAAAGAGAAAGAAGAATACAAACAACATCAGAGAACTCACAGCGGAACGAATAAAATATAATGATTAACATAACATACTACATAGTACCTCATTACATCAGAGTACACAACTATACAACACATATTAGACAGTTATAACATCTGCTTAATTCATACAACTCAAGTACAACAGAAGAAACAGATACCAAACAAACACAGTGGAACCAATATATACTACACGTCGAAGCCTCCTGCTCCATTATTCCTCCAGAATTAGTCAAGCCAACCTGATCCACTTGACTACTCATACATAATATGAGTACCCAAGAGTTTAATAAAACAGAAAATAAACACTCGGGTCAGACAAGGGTCTGGTGTGAGTAAACGGTTTAAGATTGCTTAATGTTAGAAAAACCTTTGAAAAGAAAAGGTATCACGTAAGACTTCCCACACATAAACATGGAAAAGTTTTTACCTTACGCTAACCAAAACATTTGATAGGAAATCCAGTGATATTATAATAGTGTCTAGGGTTTCCAAGTAAATAAGAAATAGCCAAAATTGTCACATCTATTAAATTCCAGCTACTAGCCACAAAAGTGGGTAATACAATCAAAACCGTAGGGTCTCGTAGGGAAAATGGGTTTCCATCAATGGCAGGGCTACTGGGGTACCGCCCGTCACAGTACGTGGCCTAGATCACCGTACCGAGGATTACTCCCTTCATCCCCTGCAACACAAGGCCGGAACCATCCCTTACTGGACAGTCCCGAACAAGACCACCCCGTAGTTGGTGCGACCAACCACACACTAAGCCGAAATAGAAAGGGACCTCTAGACAGGGATGTATCTTGCTCTCCAGTGGGAGCTACCCACGAAGCCTTGCTGCACCTCCCCTGTTTTAGCCATTCCCGGTTGATGAGGCTTGAGGTTACGATTACCTTTATAGGACACATTATCTTAGAATGCTCATCGTCCACCTGACGATGTGCTGAAAGCATTCAATCCATACAAGTTCGTTCCGGGTTCGAACGAAACCGAAGGCACTATCTCGTTGCACTCATTATTGGAATCACCCTCAGAGTCAACGACCATAGCCCTTGCACTCTAATTCACCATCTCGAATCTATAAGCACTATTCCGTCAAACTCATTACGGAATCACCCACAGAGTTATACTGACGTATAGCCCTTACACCTCGAGTCTTCACTTGCTCCACTTGGATACACGACCTAACGTTTAATTGGAATCGATGTGCTTTTCGGATTCCAAATATGGAAACCCGATCCCGGTCTCACCGAAACCAAACGCCATTTTAATGTCCAAGTTGTACTTAAGGGTTTTAAACAGTTTAACTTATATTCAGGGTGATATATAAACAGATGGATGAATTATATTATCATAACAGATAATTCACACTAACATTCATCTTCACCAAGCAGCATATCACAACAAAGATATTCAGTATCAACCAATATCAATCAACATCCAATATTAATCATTCATCCATAACAGAATTGATTAACGCTAATCAATTGGATTACTCAAATCATTCTTCATTTATTTATCCCAAATAAATAAATTAATCATCTCTAATGATCTTTTTAAATTAATCTCCTTTGATTAATTATCAATTAATTACATTCAAGTAATTATACTTAACCATATTCAGTAATTATCCCATAATTACTATCATTAATTACAATAATTAATGATCATACATTAATTAATTAACTATAATTAATTACATAAATTTTTAATTAATTACAATTAATTAATCACATTTAAATTAATTACTTATATTAATCAACCTTGATTAATATCATTAATCACATTAATTAATTAATCCTTATTAATTAATAATTACTTTAATTAATTAAATAATTAATTTATAATTAATCAACTAATTAATCATAATTAGTAATTAACAATTTATAATTACTTATCTTAATTAATTAACTTCTTAATTAATTAATTTCTAATTTAATTATATTAATCCTTGATTAATTAATTCAATTAATTAATCCTAAATTACTTCATTAAGTAATTATTAAACAATTAAATTAATAAATATATCCTTAATTAATTACTTTATTAATTAATTATAAATTTCATTAATTACCCTAGTAATTAATCTTAAATTAAATTCATTAATTAATTAATCACATTGATTAATTAACTAAATTAATTAAGTAATTAACTCTTAATTACCTACATGAGTAATTATCTCTAAATTACTTCCATTAATAAACCTTAATAAATCTTTTAATTAATTACTTAACACATAATTAATCACATCATTAAATAATTCTTAATTCTTTAATTATTTATCTTAAAGCAATTATATTAATTAATTCTTTAATTAATATCATTAAGCGATTAACCAATAATCACTTCAATTAATTACTCCATAAGTAATTACCATTAATTACTTTCATAAATAATTAACTTCCTTAATTACATTCATAATTAATCATAAATTACTTTATTAAGTAATTATAATTAATTAATCCATAATTAAGTGATTATTAAAATTTAATAAATAATTAACTAATCATTTAAAATTAATTAAACAATTAATCAATTAACATCTTATAATTCAAAATCCTAAATTTATTAAGAAAATATTAATCTTAATTAAAAAATCATATTTATTAAGTATTCTCAATTTCATATCAGAATAATTTAACATTATTTATCTTTATAAATAAGTTATTTGAAACCGATTAAGCTTAAACAATTCAAAAACAAATTATTCTATTTGGTTTTAATATTAAAATCTTATCCTTATTTGAAAATAAAGGATTTAGAAATCAAATTCAAATTGAAAACACTTTAAGTTATCTAATTAAAACTTAGTTTTAAAATCATTACTTAACCTTTGATTAAAATTTTAAATTCAAAATACCCTTTTTAAATTGAAAACCAAAATGTAATTAAATTACTTTCAAATATGAAATCCCTTTAAATAAATTTAAATTGGAATAAATTATATAATTTCAACTTATAATTTATAAATTTGATTATCATTAAAAAATTTAAAACAACAAGTATAAAGTTTTCATTTTGTCCTTTATAAAACTATCATCAGACAACGCCTTAAAAAAAACCTGAAGCAATCCACCCTTCACCCCTAGTTAACCCCGAAGCAACCCAAATCTTCCCTGACTTCGAGTTACCCCCGAAGCTTGCACGGTCACCCACCCGAGACAACTCCATCTTCCCTAAACTAAATCTCTAGTGCACACAACTACACGCGTGCATACTTCACGGCGAACCAAGCCCCTCCGGCCATCTCCCTGATCGCCGACCGATCACGCAGTGCCTCGTCAACCTTCCCCACAACCCAGAATCCAAATAAGCTGGGTGACTCAAAAACGAGATATTCAAGTCCAACTGCAGAAACAACTCGATCCAAAATCCCATCACCGCCAACCAACCCAATCGCCGATGAACCTCACCGACCACAATACACCTTCGTCTCGACCTCCTGCTCAACATGCCCCTTTCGCGATTGCCTCCGGTCCATCCTCCTCGACATAAAAGTCGCGACAGTCAACCTAACATTAACCAAGCTTAAACCCTAACTTCCTCAATCCCCATCAATCCACTAATTTGAAAAATTATTCAGCATTTTTCCAATTATCTACAGCTTATATACAAGCTTCGATCAAAAAATCAAATCTAATTATTAGGTATTCAATCCACAGTTCATAAAAATCCCCAATTCATTTAAACCCCACATTCATCATGATTACTCAATTAAAAATTATGATAGTAATATCAAAAATCATGATTTTCCATCACCATTCCATATATGCAATCCAAATTTGAATTTAAAGCAGAAGATTTTTGACCAAAATTTAAGTTTACTGCAAATTTTACTTTAAACCTGATTTGAGGTATTTAAAAGTTCTAAAACCATTTTATAACCTTCATCATATAACTACAAACAATTTCATTCACATACTTAAGCCTATATGAAATTAGATTTATAGGTATTAATGAAATTTTATTTTTTTAAAGCAGAATCATTTACTGTAAACTAACAGAGCACAACTTGAAGGTAAGCAGACAAGTTCATAACAGTATCTTACCAAATTACTTAAATTTAAGCAAAGGAACTTTGATTCAAATAAATATCATCACATGCATAGAAATGAAAACATATCAAACTGTTTTTAAAATTATTTACTCACTTGTGAAATGCAAAGCAATATTTATAACAGAGTAGGTCCTACACCTATTATCCAGGTCTGAACACTTTAAATCTGAAAATACTTGATTGCTTTTGAAAATCCCTTTTGCATGCTTTAGTTTGATTGCAGGTTGAAGTTGCAGTTGAACATCCATTAGCATTTGCAGGTGGAAGTTTTACAGTTTAAATTGTTGAGGAGGACTTGAAATTGCAGTTTTGAAAAATACAGATCTGATTTTGCTTTTGTGATTATGGATTTCAGGTTTGAGAAAATTTTTGGTTGCCATTAAAATTAGAAAGGATGAAGCAAAAGAAATGTGAAAAGAAACAAATTCTTTTCTTACAATATTTATTAAAATAAGATGATTGCCACTTGTTATTATTACTTACATTTGTCAAGTATGTAGCTTAATTATCAACACATGTGTTTAGAGAGCCTTATCATGTTTACACATGTATTTTGGCATTTTAATAAAATTTTATTTAGTTTAAATGATAATATAAACTTACTTATTTATTTTACTTTATGAATAAATGCTTACATATATAAATATAAGTTTACCTTTAAAAGTAAAATGTTTTAAAACCAATTAAAATATAAATGAATCTTTATAGTTGTGTTTTTTTTTAAAAATCTAAAACATTTATACATATACATTTATAACTATTTAGATTAAGCATTATAAAAGAAAACAAAACAACATTTTATTTAAATCCTTTTTAATTATCATATGTAAAATAAATAACAATCCTTATATTTTGAAGACAAATAAATTAATCCTTATATTAACCTTTGAGAAATATTAAGTTTTAAAACAAGTTTCAGATTACAATTTATTCCTATATAAATTATTAATGGATTAAACTAAATTTCAAAACAACTCAAATTATAACATATACATACATATATATTACAATTTGAAAATTCATTTTTAATTTAAAACACAAGATCTCATATTCACAATATATATCAAATGTATATATTATAAATAGAATAAAATTTCATCTGCTATGAAAAAAATCTTATCAATATTTCCAGATTAAAAATTCATTAACCTTTAAAAGATTTAATTTACCAATTTAAATTAAAATTATAAAGAAAATTATCAAATCAGTTAAATTATTTACACAAATTATTAAATTCTTATTGCCCAAAATTCCGGGTCGTTACAATCCTTCCCCCTTAAAAGAATTTCGTCCCCGAAATTTAAAAGCAAAGGTAATTTAATAATCTAGTACAGATTTTAATTTCAATCAGCAAAGCATTCCTAACAACCAGTTACTAACAACCATGGCAATCAATCAAACAAACAAACCTAACTAATTATCCTGATACAAATCAGAATAAATCTTCTACCACTATCTCGAGTTTCCCAAGTATAAATCACCGGGAGACTCGCTCTACAAAAGCCAACAAACTAACTATACAGCCAAAATCCAGAGCTCCACTCAATCTCTAGATCCATCAATCTGAACAAAACATCAGATTACTCTCAAATCTAGCTCAACACCCAACTCCAACTGAACTACAGATTCAACAACCAATCGATGAATCATACACGTACTCCCTTAGAGACACGTGTTACAAAATGAATTCCAGCTATCCAAACTGGCAATTCAATCTCATCCTATCAAAAACACAGATAAGAAATCCTCAAATGCCACAGCACTAACCAACCAATCTTATCCAATTTCAGCTCTCTAAACCAGAGAATTCTAATAACTCTAGAGTCTCCAACCTCGAATTCAAAACTCCTTATCTCATATCTCATATCTGTAGCTCAACAGACAATCCAAGGCTGCCAAACTTCTTCCGATCAGCTCAACCTATGCTGATACTCCCAGAAACAACTAGACCAAAGCAAAGCAGTCTATGGATCCTATTCAACAGAACGGTCTTCCAAAATCCGTCGAAATCTAGAACTCAAGCCCTACTACTCAAGCAATAGCAAACAGAACTCGCTTCCTTTCTTGTACAGCTGATACCTCGCTTCCGCTGCACAACTCTGATTCAGAAATAGGTGAGAATATCTGTTGATGAACACGAATACAAACTTATCCAATATCTCCGGAAACTTTGTTCATCAAATCCATAAAAATTTGAGTGACTCATCTGACTCAGTCATACATCCTTAAAACAGAATCCTATTCAAAAGCTAAATCAATCCAATTCCAATTCCAAAAATATCTGAGCTGTTATACCAACTCTCCTTTCCAAAAACCATCCTACTACCAGGCTAACTATCAGCATTGCTTCTGGAATCAAAACAATAGGGAACTCAACTCCAGATGCAGACAAACTTCAGAATACTCCAGCAGCTCCTACTTCTCATGAGAATCCTCAGTCTCAAACAAAAGATTGCTCAAGAAAAAATCTCATCTAATCGCAAGTCACTTTTGCGATCCTACCTAGTTCGGATTCCAAAGAAACTGTCCTCTCTTTACCAATTAGAACAGCTTTAAACTTTTCCAACCCAGGTTAACTCTTTAAGAAAACATTCACTACCTGCTCGGACTGCTGATAGAAGAACCAATAAGATTCCTGAATCATCGAAGAAATAAACTACACTGCTGCTTCCAAACTCTCCCTCGATGATACTGCAAAGCTAAAAGATCTCCTCATCAGCATACCAAACACTTCGAGTTGCACTGCTACCACAGCTAACCAAAATACTTCAAATCCAAAGGCTTCTCAAAACCATCAATAAACCACACAACTGACTTCCAAGATGGCATACAACTCTTAAAGAAACTCGGACTCCAACCCAAGCATCAACAACTCGCTTACCTTAAGGAATAACAAATGAGACCATGCCGAAGCAAAACGACTCATAGACCTTAATCTCACATTCCCAAAACAGCCAATCTCCTTACTAAAGATCCAGATAGCTTCTACACAGACGAGTCTTCCCTGAGGCAGGTAAAGACTGCTCCTCAACCGCTTCTAAAACTGCTTCAAGAGAAAACATCTTCAGAAATATCCAAGGATACTGCATCTCATCACGCAGTTACCAAGATATCATCACTTACCTTTGCACTTCCGACAGACCCAAACTCAAGAAAAATTCGCTCACCCGAGCGAAATCCAAACTTACTCCTCAAAGATAAACTCCGAAAAAAAAATTCCTTCGGATATCAGATAAACCTTACTCCAAACTACAAAACTCACTCGAGACGGTATTAGGTCTATAGTCTCAGCAAATACTTCCAACCTCAACATATGGACCTCTACCATTAGTGGTAATCGTGTTACACACACACCACTACTCCATCTACGTCTAAAACTTATGTTGGAAAATCCGAACAGATAACCCAACAGATTAGGTAGATATAGATATATTTATATATAAAAATTACAAGTACGCTCTCTCAAGAAAGACACCACTCCAGAGCTTAGGCATTCACTCAACCCAATGCTCCCTAAAGAAAGACACACTTTAGAGCCTAATGCTCTGATACCAAATGTGACGACCCGACTTTCTACTCCCAGAAAATCGCGTCATCTTGAAGAAAGAAAGGGATAGAAGAAGAAAGAAAGAGAAAGAAGAATACAAACAACATCAGAGAACTCACAGCGGAACGAATAAAATATAATAATTAACATAAAATACTACATAGTACCTCATTACATCAGAGTACACAACTATACAACACATATTAGACAGTTATAACATCTGCCTTATTCATACAACTCAAGTACAACAGAAGAAACAGATACCAAACAAACACAGCGGAACCAATATATAACTACACGTCGAAGCCTCCTGCTCCATTACTCCTCCAGAATTCGTCAAGCTAACCTGATCCACTTGACTACTCATACATAATATGAGTACCCAAGAGTTTAATAAAACAGAAAATAAACACTCGGGTCAGACAAGGGTCTGGTGTGAGTAAAGGGTTTAAGATTGCTTAACTTTAGAAAAACCTTTGAAAAGAAAAGGTATCACATAAGACTTCCCACACATAAACATGGAAAAGTTTTTACCTTACGCTAACCAAAACATTTGATAGGAAATCCAGTAATATTATAATAGTGTCTAGGGTTTCCAAGTAAATAAGAAATAGCCGAAATTGTTACATCTATTAAATTCAAGCTACTAGCCACAAAAGTGGGTAATACAATCAAAATCGTAGGGTCTCGTAGGGAAAATGGGTTTCCATCAATGGCAGGGCTACTGGGGTACCGCCCGTCACAGTACGTGGCCTAGATCACCGTACCGAGGATTACTCCCTTCATCCCCTGCAACACAAGGCCGGAACCATCCCTTACTGGACAGTCCCGAACAAGACCACCCCGTAGTTGGCGCGACCAACCACACACTAAGCCGAAATAGAAAGGGACCTCTAGACAGGGATGTATCTTGCTCTCCAGTGGGAGCTACCCACGAAGCCTTGCTGCACCTCCCCTGTTTTAGCCATTCCCGGTTGATGAGGCTTGAGGTTACGATTACCTTTATAGGACACATTATCTTAGAATGCTCATCGTCCACCTGACGATGTGCTGAAAGCATTCAATCCATACAAGTTCGTTCCGGGTTCGAACGAAACCGAAGGCAGTATCTCGTTGCACTCATTATTGGAATCACCCTCAGAGTCAACGACCATAGCCCTTGCACTCTAATTCACCATCTCGAATCTATAAGCACTATTCCGTCAAAATCATTACGGAATCACCCACAGAGTTATACTGACGTATAGCCCTTACAGCTCGAGTCTTCACTTGCTCCACTTGGATACACGACCTAACGTTTAATTGGAATCAATGTGGTTTTCGGATTCCAAATATGGAAACCCGATCCCGGTCTCACCGAAACCAAACGCCATTTTAATGTCCAAGTTGTACTTAAGGGTTTTAAACAGTAACTTATATTCAGGGTGATATATAAACAGATAGATGAATTATATTATCATAACAAATAATTCACACTAACATTCATCTTCACCAAGCAGCATATCACAACAAAGATATCCAGTATCAACCAATATCAATCAACATCCAATATTAATCATTCATCCATAACAGAATTGATTAACGCTAATTAATTGGATTACTCAAATCATTCTTCATTTATTTATCCCAAATAAATAAATTAATCATCTCTAATGATCTTTTTAAATTAATCTCCTTTGATTAATCCTTAATTAATTACATTCAAGTAATTATACTTAACCATATTCAGTAATTATCCCATAATTACTATCATTAATTACAATAATTAATGATCATACATTAATTAATTAACTATAATTAATTACATAAATTTTTAATTAATTACAATTAATTAATCACATTTAAATTAATTACTTATATTAATCAACCTTGATTAATATCATTAATCACATTAATTAATTAATCCTTATTAATTAATAATTTTTTTGGCATGGCAAATATAATTAATTAAATAATTAACTTATAATTAATCAACTAATTAATCATAATTAGTAATTAACAATTTATAATTACTTATCTTAATTAATTAACTTCTTAATTAATTAATTTCTAATTTAATTATATTAATCCTTGATTAATTAATTCAATTAATTAATCCTAAATTACTTCATTAAGTAATTATTAAACAATTAAATTAATAAATATATCCTTAATTAATTACTTTATTAATTAATTATAAATTTCATTAATTACCCTAGTAAGTAATCTTAAATTAAATCCATTAATTAATTAATCACATTGATTAATTAACTAAATTAATTAAGTAATTAACTCTTAATTACCTACATGAGAAATTATCTCTAAATTACTTCCATTAATAAACCTTAATAAATCTTTTAATTAGTTACTTAACACATAATTAATCACATCATTAAATAATTCTTAATTCTTTAATTATTTCATAATTAATTATCTTAAAGCAATTATATTAATTAATTCTTTAATTAATATCATTAAGTGATTAACCAATAATCACTTCAATTAATTACTCCATAAGTAATTACCATTAATTACTTTCATAAATAATTAACTTCTTAATTACATTCATAATTAATCATAAATTACTTTATTAAGTAATTATACTTAATTAATCCACAATTAAGTGATTACTAATATTTAATAAATAATTAACTAATCATTTAAAATTAATTAAACAATTAATCAATTAACATCTTATAATTCAAAATCCTAAATCTATTAAGAAAATATTAATCTTAATTAACAAATCATATTTATTAAGTATTCTCAATTTCATATCAGAATAATTTAACATTATTTATCTTTATAAATAAGTTATTTGAAACCGATTAAGCTTAAACAATTCAAAAACAAATTATTCAATTTGGTTTTAATATTAAAATCTTATCCTTATTTGAAAAAAAAGGATTTATAAATCAAATTCAAATTGAAAATATTTTAAGTTATCTAATTAAAATTTAGTTTTAAAATCATTACTTAACCTTTGATTAAATTTTTAAATTCAAAATACCCTTTTTAAATTGAAAACCAAAATGTAATTAAATTACTTTCAAATATGAAATCCCTTTAAATAAATTTAAATTGGAATAAATTATATAATTTCAACTTATACTTTATAAATTTGATTATCATTAAAAAAATTAAAACAACAAGTATAAAGTTTTCATTTTGTCCTTTATAAAACTATCATCAGACAACGCCCTAAAAAAACCCGAAGCAATCCACCCTTCATCCCGAGTTAACCCCGAAGCAACCCAAATCTTCCCTGACTTCGAGTTACCCCCGAAGCTTGCACGGTCACCCACCCGAGACAACTCCATCTTCCCCAAACTAAATCTCCAGTGCACACAACTACACGCGTGCATACTGCATGGCGAACCAAGCCCCTTCGGCCATCTCCCTGATCGCCGACCGATCACGCAGTGCCTCGTCAACCTTCCCCACAACCCAGAATCCAAATAAGCTGGGTGAATCAAAAATGAGATATTCAAGTCCAACTGCAGAAACAACTCGATCCAAAATCCCATCACCGCCGACCAACCCAGTCGCCGATGAACCTCACCGACCACAATACACCTTCGTCTCGACCTCCTGCTCAACATGCCCCTGTCGCGATTGCCTCCGGTCCATCCTCCTCCACATAAAAGTCACGACAGTCAACCTAACATTAACCAAGCTTAAACCCTAACTTCCTCAATCCCCATCAATCCACTAATTTGAAAAATTATTCAGCATTTTTCCCATTATCTACAGCTTATATACAAGCTTCGATCAAAAAACCAAATCCAATTATTAGGTATTCAATCCACAGTTCATAAAAATCCCCAATTCATTTAAACTCCACATTCATCATGATTACTCAATTAAAAATTATGATAGTAATATCAAAAATCATGATTTTCCATCACCATTCCATATATGCAATCCAAATTTGAATTTAAAGCAAAAGATTTTTGACCAAAATTTAAGTTTACTGCAAATTTTACTTTAAACCTGATTTGAGATATTTAAAAGTTCTAAAACCATTTTATAACCTTCATCATATAACTACAAACAATTTCATTCACATACTTAAGCCTATATGAAATTAGATTTATAGGTATTAATGAAATTTTATTTTTTTAAAGCAGAATCATTTACTGTAAACTAACAGAGCACAGCTTGAAGGTAAGCAGACAAGTTCATAACAGTATCTTACCAACTTACTTAAATTTAAGCAAAGGAACTTTGATTCAAATAAATATCATCACATGCATAGAAATGAAAACATATCAAACTGTTTTTAAAATTATTTACTCACTTGTGAAATGCAGAGCAATATTTATAACAGAGCAGGTCATACACCTATTATCCAGGTCTGAACACTTTAAATCTGAAAATACTTGATTGCTTTTGAAAATCCCTTTTGCGTGCTTTAGTTTGATTGCAGGTTGAAGTTGAAGTTGAACATCCATTAGCATTTGCAGGTGGAAGTTTTACAGTTTAAATTGTTGAGGAGGACTTGAAATTGCAGTTTTGAAAAATGCAGATCTGATTTTGCTTTTGTGATTATGGATTTCAGGTTTGAGAAAATTTTTGGTTGCCGTTAAAATTAGAAAGGATGAAGCAAAAGAAATGAGAAAAGAAACAAATTCTTTTCTTACAATATTTATTAAAATAAGATGATTGCCACTTGTTATTAATACTTACATTTGTCAAGTATGTAGCTTAATTATCAACACATGTGTTTAGAGAGCCTTATCATGTTTACACATGTATTTTGGTATTTTAATAAAATTTTATTTAGTTTAAATGATAATATAAACTTACTTATTTATTTTACTTTATGAATAAATGCTTACATATATAAATATAAATTTACCTTTAAAAGTAAAATGTTTTAAAACCAATTAAAATATAAATGAATCTTTATACTTGTGTTTTTTTTTAAAAAAAAAATCTAAAACATTTATACATATACATTTATAACTATTTAGATTAAGCATTATAAAAGGAAACAAAACAACATTTTATTTAAATCCTTTTTAACTATCATATGTAAAATAAATAACAATCCTTATATTTTGAAGACAAATAAATTAATCCTTATATTAACCTTTGAGAAATATTAAGTTTTAAAACAAGTTTCAGATTACAATTCATTCCTATATAAATTATTAATGGATTAAACTAAATTTCAAAACAACTCAAATTATAACATATACATACATATATATTACAATTTGAAAATTCATTTTTAATTTAAAACACAAGATCTCCTATTCACAATATATATCAAATGTATATATTATAAATAGAATAAAATTTCATTTGCTATGAAAAAAATCTTATCAATATTTCCAGAATAAAAATTCATTAACCTTTAAAAGATTTAATTTACCAATTTAAATTAAAATTATAAAGAAAATTATCAAATCAATTAAATTATTTACACAGATTATTAAATTCTTATTGCCCAAAATTCTGGGCCGTTACACATGAAATCATAACAAGGCACGATTTGAACTCGAATCGACAAACGGAGCTGATAAATAGGAATTGATGGAAATGAATCAGAATCATCCTGATATAACTAAAACAAAATGAATATTATATCCATATATTTATTTTTCTAAATTTAGCATATAATTTTTGACTCGTATTTAAAATAACATATATATTTTCTAAAGAAAAATCTAATTATGAAATTTTTATTATAAAAATCAATACAAACAATTTATTATAATATTCCAGTAACTTATACTCTTTTAAACAACCTTATATGTAAAATATATACCAACATTATAAAATAATCTAAAATTAACCGCTAAAAAAAGGAGACAGTTCCAAACAAAGTTTCGAACTATAAATATAAACAAACTAAGTGATCATACATATAACTTATAGTACATTAATGTTTTTATCTAACATGGGCACGTACAGACACAATGTATAAATTTATAAATTCTAGCATATGACTGGTAAAACCGAGTATACGTACATCATATTGTTATACAATAATATATAAATACTTTATAAACAATATATATATATATATATATATATATACATATATATATATATATATATAAACAAATATTAATATATATACCCTTACAAAAGTTACTATCAAATAATATGTATGATACCGTAAGTATTGCAAACTCAGAAATCAAATAGTATTCTTATACTTTAAACAATTCTGTATTTTATATACTTTATATGCAACCAACAGATCCTTCTCTGACACGCTTTCTAAAACCAAAATAACATTACATACTAATGTATTTAAATCAAACTACACGTAACTTAATAACAATACATATATACATATATACATATACACACACATATACATATACATATAGGCACGAGACAACACTAACATAACCATGTATATATATTCTAAATTCAAAATTTATACTGTAAACTATAAGTGTTTGTATACAGTAACCACAAAAACTCAAATTATACAAAATATATATATTACTGTAACTATGTGTAAACTCATAAAACCGAAACAACCACATATACACTATATAGATTTACAGCAAAAATCAATATATAACAAAACAGATAATATATAAATAAACAAGAGGCCTAACTTCTAATATATAATACTTAAATCAATATGAATATACCATTATAACTTAGACTTACTACTCTGCCACAAAGTATACACTAGCCAATATGTATATAACTCCATCTAACATATTATATATACAAACAATGTTGAAAGTAGAAAAACATATACTGACATATGTATCAATAGGTGACTAACATATATACCTGTCAGCTTCAACATGCACTTTCTTTCATAAAACTCAACATACAGAACTAATACTATGATGCACCATAATATAATATAATAAGTACAATATAGCAACATACCAGACATAAAAGACACGAGTTGCTAATCGGTGGTTACTGGCCGATGCTAGTCTGGGCGAGGCTTCGCTATGGTGGACAAGGCTGCAGCTGACATGGAGGCTAGGAAGGGAGAGCGATGGTGGATCTGGGAGGAACCGTGATCGGCTACTTAGGGGTTGAAAGGAGGTGCGAAGTGGAGAAGTCGGTTGGTGGGTTATGCGAGGCCTGAAGGAGCAAGGGACGAGGCAACTGACAGGGAAATAGGCAGTTGCTTGAGCTCGGGTTGCATGCTTGGTGGAGGGGACGTGTGGCAAAAGTTTGAGGCCGAAGAAAAGAAAAGAAGGGCAGAAAAATATAAAGAGGAGGAAGGAAGGATTTTTGAACTTACTGTGATAATATTTTTTTTTGTAGAAGAAGAATGAAAAGTGGAGGTGAGAACGATTTAATGAGAAGTCAAGCAAATAAAAGAATGCAAGCCCAAAAGAAAAATGAACGGCACATTTATTATCAACGGATGACTATTCATTTTATAACCAAGTGAAATTTTATATTACATAAGTGGCTGACAGCTAGCATGATGGAAAATGAATAAACTAGGGAAAACAAAAGGCCTTAGACTGAAATGACTCAAAAACGGGCACCGATGCGATTTACCGTTTCGTGGTTTCCGCCACGTACTGGACTTTAAAACACATAATTGAATATACCATAGATATCAACACGATGAGACGATTAAAACGGTATACAGATATCAGTGCTATGATCATCCTATCAAAAGTCGATAATCGGTACCAATATGCGTTGCTATTCCATACGGAAAAATCCAAACGGAGCTAGAAACATTCGAATTTCGCGAAAAGAATTTTGTAGTCAGATTCAAAGTGTTCCAAATAAATTTTCTCATGTTGAGATATATAGGTTTCAGAATACTTTTAAATTCATCTATTATTAACTGATTTAAATTAAAATAAAATTACGCAATAAAATAAACTTCAATATTATCAGATGAAAATTTTGCAAGTTGGTATGTTAAAATAGACGTATACCAAATATTAAATTTTTATTTCAAAATATTATTATTTACAATTTCATCAAAATTCAATCAAATTACATTATTAAAACAGTTAAAATTTACAGGTTATTACACTCACCCCCACTCAAAACTTTTCGTCCCTGAAAAGGAAGAAGGTAGGAGAATAGAAACAACCAGAAAGAAAAATAGATTGAAAGACAAGATAAACCATATAAATTTCGATTTAAATTAATTAATGTTCAAACATTTGGTTAAACCCATTTATTATATCCATAATTCATAAATTTTTTTTTTTATCTTAAGATATTTTTCAAATATTATTAATAAATCAATAATCTTTTACTTTAAATAACTTCTCAAATATTTATAACACTAATATTTTTCTATTAAACCATGTAGTGTATAAATAAACAATATTTTAAAAGGATATATTCAAAAAGCAAAAGAAGGTATAATCGGAAAAATAGAATATAGGTGAATAATAAAGCTGAGCAGATAAGGTAGATTCAAAGAATAGTATCGGGCACGAATAATTAATTTAAAACCATAAGAATTTAAATTTCAAAAATTAATACAGAACTCCTTTGTTGAAAAATACTTTTGTAATAAATACCTTTATATCGAAACAAATTTTCCATCCAAAAATACTTTTATAACTCGATGTCTTAACAGATTTATCCTCATTCTTGCAGACTGGCCATGCGTTGATCAGGCGCAAAACTAGAATTCTTCAAGTACTTAGTAGATCTGTTTCAACACTCAGTGAAAATACTTAAAAAAACCTTCAAAACCGATATGGAAAGTACAATCCAAATAAATCAACCAAATCATGGATCACAGATACACAATGGTTATGCCTGGATCCCCCAGGAAACATTCATACCTTTAGGCAATCACTGCCTTGCGAATTTCGCATGATAACCAAAACCTGTAGACCACGAATACACAATGGTTATGTTGGATCCTCCAGAAAACATCCATACCCTTTAAGAAATCTCTGCTTTGCGGGTTATGCTATGACAACAAAACTGGTAGACCGCGGATACACAATGGTTACGCTAGATCCCCAAGGAAACATCTCTACCCTTTAAGCAATCTCTGCTTTGCGGATTACGCTACCACAACAAAATTGGTAGACCACGGATGCACAATGGTTATGCCTGGATCCCCCAAGAAACATCCGTACCCTTTAAGTAATCTCTGCCTTGCGGATTACGCTACCAAAACGACCATGGATAACGCCATGGAATTCGAAGGACACTCGAGTATCATATCCGTAAAACCCAAATCAGAGAGAATAATATCGATAGAATGAATCCACAATGTGACCATAAAGCGGATATCAAGAAGAAGGCACTTTCCATATCTTTACTTTGAAAATATGTATCATATAATAGCCTTTCAAATTACTTTCAAATATCATACTTATATAAAGTCCATCATATATAAGATTTCATTTTCAAATGGAATACTTTCCAAAATCAATAGTATATCAAATCACACTTATATAGACTTCGATTATATAAAATTTCGCTTTTCAAATTGAGTACCTTCCCAAATCAATTGTTTTCGAATCAACTTCATACTTATAAAAATCAATTTTATATAAGTTCGATAACTCCCAAATCAAGTATTTAGTAAAATAAGGTTCCCAATTTTAATTCGTTTCAATATCAATTTAGTTTCAAAATCATATACAGTTTCACCAAATTATTTCTTCCAAATTAAATACATTTAGTTTCAAGTTTCTAAAATAACAGGTTTAGAAAATAATCCTAGTTTTCCAAATCGTCATAATTTAAGTCAAACAAATTCATTTCCAAAATTATTATATAAATACCGGGTTTTAAATTCCAATCTATTTTCGAAACCAAATATTTTCTCAAAATCAATTATACCCAAAAATGATTACCACGTTTATAACCATCTCTTTAAAACCTTTTTATTTCAATTTGAAAGATCCAACTTACCTTTTGAAAATTATTCTTCTATATATATATATATATATGTAGTTTTATAAAAGATGTTACTAAGTTAAAAACATTTAAAACTAAATTTTATTCAAAACATTTCGAAACCAAATTTCATATTAGTATAATTCAAATAGTCTTATTCATTTATTTAACAAAACAGTTTCAAACTTATTTAAATCATATTGCTCTATCAAATAATTTATACTTTTCAAAAATTACTTAGCTTTGAAAATTAAACCTCGATTCGGAAGTGTTCGAACATTCAAAATAGTCAGAGAAATCAAATTTCTAATCCAAGAGTTGGAAATCAGTTACAAATCAGTAAATCAATTTCAATAAATAGGTTTAAATCCGAAACTTGAGTACTGAACATCGGTGTCACTTCAAATCGTTTAAAATATATATACATATATCTTTCGAATATTAAATCATACCTAGAAATTTGAAATCAAAATTGGTTTCATAAAATCATTCGTAGAACAAAGCTACTAAAGTGGCCACTCGCCCACTCTGAAACACAAAAATCAATGTCGATGATGCATGCACTCATCACCGAAATTATTCTCCTGCGACGTAAGTGAGTTCTGGACTTCTATTTTCTTAAAAAATTCTTTGAAATTTCTTCGAAATCATTGGAACTTATTTGATGTCATTAAAAAATTTCTCATTCGGAAAATACTCTTAAATCATTGTTAGCACCAGAATTGGTCACTAACACCCTTAAGAGAGATTGTGTAGAGATATTAATGAAGAAAGTAAAGTTAAACAGAGAACAGTACGTAAATTTAAATGAAGAAAAGATGAACACTAGATTTATAGTGGTTCGGCGTAATTGCCTACGTCCACTTTGAGGTAGATCTTTATTGCTTTTCTTGATAATTGATTACAGATACAATCTGTATATCAATTACTTAAATTCAATTTCTAAGCAAAAAAATAAGTCTTGAATGAGTCTTGAATGCAGCAGAGTCTCCTCGGTGTTCTCGAGAAAAGTCCCTTTCACTGTGCCCCTGCCTCTCTATTTATAGACGAAGATGGGTTGAACTTCCCTAGTGGGCCAGGTAGCTAAGTAGCTTGGGCCAAAAAGAGTGATCTCTGTGTGCCGATCCACAGATGTCAAACGGCAAAATACCGAACAAGGTA
This sequence comes from Allium cepa, assembly GCA_030765085.1. Lineage (NCBI taxonomy): Eukaryota > Viridiplantae > Streptophyta > Magnoliopsida > Asparagales > Amaryllidaceae > Allium > Allium cepa. The sequence goes on from CM060935.1 coordinate 999,469,855, forward strand.
TGAATGCCGAATGATATCCTCATGCCGACTGAAGTGATGTCGAACGATATCTTCATGCTGATCGAAGTGATGCAGAACACTCTGAATGCCGAACAAAGCATTTGTGCCGAACGACTCTGGAAGCTGACCCGGTGTGTTGTGCCGAACGACCCTGGAAGCCGATCGATCTCGAATGCCGAACGAAATTTATGCCGAACGAAGCGATGTGTCGAACAACGTTTGGATGCCGAGCAGTGTGGAATGCCGAATGACTCTGCCATGCCGAACATCCATAGATGCCGAACGATATACAATACCGAACGTCTCTCAATGCCGAACGTTCTTGCATGCTGATCGTCCCATAGATGCCGATCGAACTTGAGTGCCGAACGAAACATTTGTGCCGGACGACTCTGGAAGCCGAGCGCTTTCTAATGTCGAACGCTCCTAAATGCCGAGCGTTCCTGAATGCCGAGCGCTCTCTAATGCCGAACGCTCCTGAGTGCCGAGTGTTCTCTAATGCCGAATGATCTGGATGCCGAACGGCACATAAATGCCGAACAGTATGCAAATGTCGAGTACTTAGTTGCATGGTCAAACCTTCAAGTAACTTTTCCCCCCAAAGTGCATCGTGTGGTTGAACGTGATGTGCTTTGAATCACGAGTCCACTGTGTTTTGTTTCAAGCTGTGGGCTTAGTTTCCTCGATGGTGACTTCCCTTGATTACCAGGTGAGGCGATGTGTGATGAACGTCATGCGAATGCCGAACAGTACAGCTGAAGCCTAACGTTCCATGCATGCCGAAAAATATTGAATGCCGATGCCGAACGACGTCGTTTCGACCGGTTCTATCGGTCATTGTCCCTTCGGCTCCCTCTCTTCCCCTATATAAGTTCGGCACTTTCCTCCTTCCTCTCTTCTTCACTTTCACCTCTGCTATCTTGCACTCATGAACTTCGCCTTTCAACAAACTCCAAAAATTTAACAACCCTTCAATCCTCTTGCATCATTCATTGCCTCGCTTCCTTCCCTAATCATTCAGAATTAATTAAAACCGTACCCTCTCCAAAATTTTCCCAAGTTTCGATCCCTTTCCTAGGTATCGACCCCTCTTTTTTTTAAATTCTCTCCCCTGACATAAAATTTTTAGTATGAGGCAAAAATTCACAAATTTTGGTAGAACCGTAGCAAATAGGTGTTGTGTGGATGAAAGAATCGAAATGGGATTAGGATATGTTTTAGGGTTAAATGATATGGATGAAAGGAGAAGTGGTCAGAGGTAAGCTCACGAGGAAGTTGTTGGGAGATGCACTATGGTTCAGTATGGTTCTCCCATGCCGAACGAGATTGGAAGGAAGAGTAGAGGAGGAGCAGGAATTAGCTAGAATTCCATGGTTTGCCACATGCCGAGCAGTGGAATGGGGAAATAGGAAGGAAGTACGAATTGGATAGGATGCCAAATGACATGGCTCGGCATGAATTGCCGAACTACTCGGCCATGCCGATCGGGAGAGATGGAGGGAAAAAAGGAAGATAATGTTAAGGGCAGAATGCCGAGCGACATGGCTCGGCACAAACACGGTTCAGCATGATTTGCCACGTGCCGAACGACCAAGGGGAAGAGTTGGAAGAGTGATACTTTGCCAAACGACACTTGTATTTAAACTGAGCAGAACGAAGGCCGATCAATATTTAGGCCGAACGATACTTAGGCCGAACAACTATTAACTTTGCCTAATTTTATGACAAAAACAAGGACAAGGACCTAAGCAAACTAGCATACCGAACTAATCTGTACCGATAACTTCCTAGTTTCAGTAATCACAGGCCTGAACTTAAATCGACAAAAATGGATAATTTCCTTTAACATATAGCGCCAATGCCTGAGCCCGAAATTGAAAACATCATAGGGCAGGCTTTTGGAGATGGTCAGCGATGACGGTCTTCGAAGGCGATAATTCAAAGCTCAACGTTATACCATCAACTCTGTGACTTTCAATTTCTCAGCACTTATATTTGAATCATCACACTAGTTCACACACCACATGGGGGGAATACTTGTGTTGTTAAGTCTAACGTAGATTTTTTTTCAAGTATAGTTAAAACAGGTTCTCTACTAGATTCAATCTCTATCAAAGATGTCTAGGAAATCTTGCTCCACCACGATCTCAAATAGACCTGGGCCGTCTTCTAGACAAGGAGTCGCAGATACTTCAAACTCGTCGACTTCCTCTGCTCATAACTTAGCTCCCGACGCATTAAAGGCATCAATTTTCTTGGATAAGCCGGTCGATTCACATGCTTCGAAGATTAATGAAAGTGCACGCCATCGGATATGCTCTATCCACCGAATCCTCTTTGACGACGTATTAGTTCCATGGGGCCACGATCATCGACACTTGCCCCCAGTTGGATACACAGCTTGTAATAAATTTATGTGCTGGGTCGACAGCGTGCCACCATTCAACTCATTTCTTTAGGACGTGCTGTAGTACATCGACATTGCCCTGTCGCAACTACACCCGAACGGTCACCCCTTCATCTATGATACATACATCCTCTTCATGATTGTCCTCTCTAGGCCTCCAACCTCTAGTGTGTGTGTGTGTGTGTGTGTATCATCAAGAAGTGGAGAGATAGCCCCTCTTTCATGTTTCTTCGAGCCTCACCACAAATGTCAAATCTTGACTGGGGCATATAGCAAGTTTTCCCTGTACAAACAGGAATGGTTTTATGTGCGTTGCCCTCTTGGTTTCAAGAGAAGATGGGTGGAAGGAAGTAAGTCTTTTCATTGGATCGATATTCATTCTTGGTCAAAGCCATGCCTTTTCTAACTCTTTTTTTATATCTTTTCAGGTATCAATCCACGTCCTGACGGCCGCGGATATTCTGAAGCCGTCGAAGCTATTAGAGCCCTTCCTTCTGAAGAACGAGACATCCGTACTCTCATTTTGAATGAGTCACTTATAACGTTTGGACTGTTGGCATAAGGCCGTCGGATAAGCCTTCCTCAGGGCGTTACCATACCCAGGCCCGCCTTTGGCAAAGGGAAAAACAAGCTGAGTCTTCAGCACGTAACGCTCCTGGCATACTAGAAGAAGGAGAGATCAAGGAAACCGAAACACCCGAAGCACAAGATGAGAACGTTGGTCCTACTCAGGACTCTGGTAGTCGAAGTTCACGACATCGAAACGTCATCTTCCCCTTCGAAGAGGAAAAAGAAACCGACGTACAAGATAAGGAGGGAAAAAGTTGGCGCAACCTCTAAAGTTACTCTTATTCCAACAGAGAAAGAGGCTTCCTCACAACGTTTAGAAAGTTCTTTAAAGGGCCTCTCGAACCTCTCCATACCTGACGATCTTCTTAATTATGATTTTGGCGATCCGGAGGCACTTAAACTTCACTCGCCCATCAAAGGCGATGCAGGCATTCAAGCCCAAGCTCAGGGAGAAAAAACTCCCATTAGTAAAGAAACTGGTCCGTCGGGGGGAAACAGTAGGACACACAAAAACACATGCACTTCACCTTGCACTTAAATTTCCGTCGTCACACTACTCTTTGCTAAATCGTTGTTATTTAAATTCTGTGTAGATGACATGGGGCATACACACGGAATCGATCATCTCCATGGGTCGTCTATCTTCCATCACTCTAGATGAGACTCAAGTTCCGAAAGACGTCGGGACAGAGATAGGGATGGCGATAGGGATTACCATTCTCGGGACTCATCATCTCAGAAGAAAACATATTATCAGTCCAAGTAACACCAAGACTCTGATGCCCCCCCGTGATCAACACTCTGATTCCTCTTCTACACGGCAGTCCTGGGATCCTTACAGAAGTGCTGAACTTTCAAAGTCATCTCCTCCCGTTCCCGCAACAGATCCAACAGTATCGGAGAGACTGGATGAGCTTAAAGTTAAATTTCCAAAAATCTGCTTTGATGGTCTGAGGTTCCTCCTGGCGATCCATCACATACCTGGATATGTTAAGCAGAGCGCTATCGCTTGTACCAACAACGTGTATGTTCAACATGACATGTTTGTTCATCTTGCTGAGAAAGTGTCAGAAGTCTCCATAGAGTGCCAGCATGAGATTGATCGCCTAAAGCTTGAGGCTATCCATGATAGAACATTATCAAAGCTCAGGACGATGAGATTGCATCTTACAAATCTCAGCTTGAGACCGCCCGGCAGAGCGCCAAAAATACCACCGAAGCCGTAACTCGTTTGAAATCAACTCACAAAAAAGAAATTGACGAGGTAGTACAACGTTGTGGGGCTTTAGCTTTGGAGAAAGACTCGGTGCAAAAAGAGAGGAATGCATTCTACTTCCAAGTTAAAGAACTTGAGGGGCGACTCCGCAAAGAGCAAGAAGAGAATATTGCTGTCCAAGAAGAGTGCAACGGTATTGCGGTGAGATCGTTGCAACGCGACTCCTAAAGGCGAAACTTGAGAGCGAGCTTTCTAAAGTTGAGGTGCTGAAGAATGAAGCCCACGAAGAGGGCAAAAAGATAGCATCTACGGAAATCGACTCCCGTCTTGAGGCGGCTAAGGAAGAAGGTGGAGAAGAGGTCAAAAGCATGTTCGACCCGCTTATTGCCGAATTCAATGCCCACGTTCTCATGCATCGGGACTTAACTTTTCTGGGCGAGGGCTATCTCAAATCTTTAGCCGAAGCATGGGAGACCTTAATAGAAATCAAGAAGGCCGAACACGGTATCGAGGAGGTTGATGAGGGGGCTTTGATAAAAGAATTCCTTAAGGGAAACGAGCCTTCGGACCTATCAACGGCTAAAGCCCTTTATTGCAAAGGCTCTCCCTCAACGAAAGGGAAAGAAGTTATCGCCAGTCCATCCGGGATCGAGTCTCCAGCTCGTGTGCTTACCTAGCCGGCTGATCGGCTGATACTTGATCCTTTTGAACAGCACATCGGCTATGACCTGGAGGACCCCGGCCTTGGCGTTCACATTTTGTCCCCTATTCCAGAGGGTGAGACCCCCCTGACGGGTGAGAGTCAGCCGGAACCTGGCGGGAAACTCTTTACTTTAACATTCCAAGAGTTTTCGTTTTTCACCAGAAGCTATCGCATTCTAATACTTGCTTTCGTGATTTTGTGCAGGTTGTTCTGATCTTGAGCCCACTCCGAGGAGCGATGTCGCCAAGGAGGTGAGTGAAAAAATGAGTGAAGCCACCCACGCAGGAGAGGCTCCCGGTCCAGATGCTCAGGTGATCGATGCGCTTGACAAGGACAAATCTGAGACTTCCTCTCCCATCGATGGGAGTTATGAAGTTGAAATTACAGACGCCTCTGAGCACACATCCGAACTGAGCATGAAGGAGCAGCTTAAGAAAGAGAAGGAAAAGACGGTCAAGATCAAGGTTGAACCTCAAGCTGTGGACCTGGACGATTGAACAACCCGTTGAAGGTCATCCTCCCAGGCGGGTCCAAACCCATGGATGTTCCTCGTACTTCTTCAGCTGTCACTCCCCCGTCAAAGAAAGCTATCAAGGGTAAACACACTGGGGAGGAGTCATCTGGCAAAAAGTCGAAGAAGTAGTCTTCGCCCTCGTTCAACAAGAGTTAGTTTAGATTATGTAATTATTTTTGTTTTCGTAGTTCATGTAAATAAAATTATTTGTGATGAATAAAACTTAGTTCTTTTCCCTCTCAGAGGACTATTGTTGTTTGGTTTTTTATATAACAGTGGTCAAAACCCGAGCTACTGCGAGTTATGTGAACTTCTCGATTCATCTTCAAACAAGTTGACAACATTTTCGGTATTGCACATTCTTTTATCCCATACTACGGGGACTTAGAATATTTTCCAATCCGTATGCCAAGGGCTCGATGACTTCAAGTCATTTGTATCCAGTCCGCCCTCAGGGGATTTGGACATTTAAATCGCTTATACTCTGATCCGCACTCTGGGGACTCAGAGTACTCCAGTCCTCACTCCGGGGTCTTGGGGATTTTGAGTCGTTTATACTCGATTCTGCACTTTGGGGACTTAAAGTACTCCTGTCGGTACTCCAGGGACCTGGAGATTTTGAGTCGTTTATACTTGAGTTCGCACTTGGGGACTTAAAGTACTCCAGTCCGCACTCCGAAGACTTGGGGATTTTGAGTCGTTTATACTCGAGTCCGCATTCTGGGGAATTAGAGTACTCCAGTCCGTACTGCGGGGACTTGGATAATTTGAGTCGTTTATACTCGAGTCCGCACTCTGGGGACTTAGAGTACTCCAGTCCGCACTTCGGAGACTTGGAGATTTTGAGTCGTTTATACTCGAGTCCGCACTCTGGGGACTTAGAGTACTCCAGTCCGCACTCCGGGGACTTGGAGAGTTTGAGTCGTTTATTCGAGTCCGCACTCTAGGGACTTAAGGTACTCCAGTCCGTACTCCGGGGACCTGGAAATTTTGAATCGTTTATACTCGTTCGTACGTCAGACAGAGTAATGTATCTCTTAGTCATTTGTTACAGCGTTATCATACACAGGAACATCCACAATTCATGGGATAAAGAAATGGCTTCAAGCCTTTATTAATGAAAATAAGCTAAATTGTCTTTTTACATGCCATAAGCTAGGAATAAAAACTTGCTGGAAATAAATGCAACAAAAATATGACAGAAATGAACTAAGTGTAATTATGCCGCAAATGTTCACCATTGCATGCTTGGGGGAGTGTCGCACCATCAACGGTCGCTAGCTTGAAAGTTCCTTCTCCGAGCTTTCATTAAATGATGTATGGGCCTTCCCATGCGGGGCTCATGTGTGATGGAACTGGGAAAACTCGTTTCAAAATGAGATCACCCATGCCAAAGATTCTCCGTCGGACTTTTTCATTATAATATCGAGCAACTCGGTGCCTGTACGCGGCCGCTCTTAAGTTAGCTTCTTCGCATTTTTCATCAGTGAAGTCCAATGATTCCAGCAAGAGATCTCGATTTGACTCAGGGTCATAATAAGTTACCCGATGTGATGGAACTTCAAGTTCCACGGGTATGACAGCTTCCATGCCATATGCTAATGCGAATGGAGTGTGGCCAGTCGTGGACTTGTGGGTGGTTCTGTAAGCCTAAAGTGCTGTCGGAAGCTCATCCACCCACTTGCCTCTATCCTTTTCCAAACGTTTTTTCAATATGGATTTGATTATCTTGTTAACGCTCCACTTGTCCATTAGCTTTTGGATGAGCAACTGCTGCAAACTTTTTCTCAATACCATATTTTTGGCAAAATTCCCTGAGCTCTTTTCTTTCAAACTGAGTTCCATTGTCTGTAACGATGGTTCGTGGAAGGCCAAAGCGGCATATGATATTTCGTACAACGAAATTAATGACTTTCTTGGTGGTGATAGTGGCCAAAGGCTCTGCTTCTGCCCACTTGGTAAAGTAATCGACCGCAACAATCGTGTATTTTTCACCACCTTTGGATAAGGGTAAGGAACCGACTATATCGATCCCCCACATTGCAAATAGCCAAGGACTAACCATTTGTGTGAGTTCCATCGACGGAACTCTTGGGATTTTCGCATACTTTTGACATTTTTCACATCTTCTTACGTAGTCTTCGGCATCCCGATTTACAGTTGGCCAATAGTATCCATAGCGGAGGATTTTCTTTGCTAACGTTTGCCCTCCAGTATGGTCGCCACATTCACCTTCATGAACTTCCTTCAGGATTCGTTTTATCTCATCCTGGGAAATGCACCGGAGTAAGGGGGTTGAGAATCCCCTCCGATACATTAACCCACCTTGCATCACATGACGCGAAGCCTTACGAATGACTTGTCGTCTTTCGCTTCTTCTCTCGGGCACGACCCTGTGTAATAAGTACTGCTTGAATGTTGTCATCCTGACTCCTTTTCGGTTTCTGTTTCTAACACTAAATCTACCTCCATCATATTTATGCTCGGAACATGTAAGGTTTTGACAGGAAACAATCCCATCTGTTGCGCATCACCAATGCTTGCGAATTTTGCCAATGAATCGGCTGTCCTGTTTTGCTCACGCGGGACATGTGAAATCTCATAATACTCGAGATTCGCTAGCAGCTCCTGAACTCGGACCAAATATGTGGCGAGTCTCTGCCCCCTTGCTTGGTAGTCTCCCCGTACTTGGTACACCACCAGTTACGAGTCGCTAAAGATTTCAACCGATCTTACTCCCAATTCTTTGATGATTCTTAAGCCGGTAATCAATGCTTCATACTCGGCTTCATTATTCATTGCTGTGAATTCAAGATTCAAAACGTAGCAAACTGATCGGTTCTTAAGAGTTACAAGAACTATGTCAATCCCCGAACAACGGTCGTTAGATGCCCCATCGATGTACATCTTCCATCGAACGGGAGGTATGACATTGTGGCCGTTTTGATTCGTCTGTCATGATGAATTCAGTGATGATATCTGCTAGTGCTTGCCCTTGTATGGCCTTTCGCGGCAAGTAGGTAATATCAAACTGACTGAACTTGATATTCCTTTTTAATAACCTTCCGAAAGTTTTCGGTCGTTGGAGTACCTGTCACAGGGGTTGGTCGGTGTAAACACTAATCGAGTGTGCTTGGAAGTATGGGCGATGCTTGCGTGATGCAATCACCAAGCAATAAGTTAATTTCTCAATCCTGGGATAATTTCCTTCTGCCTCCGTCAGTCATTTACTAACATAATATTCTGGCTTTTGAATCCGATCCTCCTCGCGAACCAGAGCCGTACTGATAGCATGCTGGGATACTGCCAAGTATACATACAACATTTCATGGTCAGTCGGTTTTGATAACACCGAGCGGATTTCTAAGTGCTTTACCAGAGCTCGGAATGCTTCCTCACAGTCGGATGTGCACTCAAAATTTCTCTTTCCTTTCTTTATCACGTCGAAGAAAGGAATACACTAGTCTATAGCTTTGAATATGAATCGACTCAGCATAGCCACTTTTCTATTCAAGCTTTGCACCTGTTTTATAGTTCTGGGCACTTGTATATCTCGGATAGCATGAATTTTCTTCGGGTTAGCTTCGATTCCCCCCGCATTCGTAATGAAACCCAGAACTTTCCCAACGCTATGCCAAATGAACACTTGAAAGGATGATCTTCATTCCGTAATGCCTGAGTATGTCAAACATCTCCGCTAAGTCTCGGATGTGGTTGCTTGACCGCCGTGACTTCACGAACATGTCATCCACATAGACTTCCATCGTTCTACCAATCTGGTCCTTAAAAATTCGATTCAACAGACGCTGATAAGTCACTCCCGCGTTTTTCAATCCAAAGGGGATTACTACATAGCAATATAGCCCCATATTTGTGACGAAACTGGCGTGTTCTTGGTCTGGAATGTGCATCAGGATCTGATTGTATCCTGAATACACATCCATAAATGATAATAATTCGTATCCGACGGTAGAGTCAACTAGCTGGTCGATTCTGGGTAACGGGAAACTATTCTTTGGGCATGCCTTATTCAGATCAGAGTAACCAACACAAGTTTTCCACTTTCCATTCGCTTTTTTCACTAGCACTGGGATAGATACCCATTCAGGGTAGAGGGCATCGCGGACGTACCCATTGGCTTTGAGTTTGTCCACCTCCTCTTTGAGAGCCGCGGACCTCTCCGAGTCCATACCTCTCCTTTTCTGTTTTACGGGAACGTGTTTTGGGTCTATGTTCAACATATGACTCGCAAATGCAGGATAAATCCCGCACATATTAGAGTGTGTCCAAGCAAAAACGTCTAGACTCTCTCGGAGGAAATCAGTAAGATCCTCGGCCACTGAAGGGTCGATTTGTGATCCGATCTTAAGAACTCGTGATGAGTCATCCCAGTTGATTGGAATGTCGATCGTCAGCTCAGCCGGTGCTGCATTCGTTTCCCTGGGTTCCCCATCATCATCTCTCAGATCTATGTCTCTAAGGATCCGAGAATGCTGGTCGAGCCAGGGCTCGGGCTCTGCTTGTCAATCATGAGTCTTTAGGATGCGGACGGAGCTGTCCGCAACCTTTTCCTTCTCTCTCCGCTGAGCTTCTCTTAGTTCTATCACATAACATGCACGACCGGTCACCTGATCGCCATGTACAACACCGAATCCTTTGTCTGTCGGAAATTTTAATGTCAAACACCATGGGGCCAGAGCGGCCCTAAATTCTGCCAGGGTAGGACGACCCAAAAATACGTTGTATGGAGAGTCAATATCCATTACTATGAATGGTAGGACTCGCACTTTCCTACGCTCACCTTCTCCCAATTCAACTGGTAACTCTATGTACCCCATTAGGTCGGTTGCAGCACCGTTAAAGCCATGAATACGGGCTTTGCATGGTTTCAAATCTTTTGTCTCCATCTTCATTTGGTCATAGGCCTTGTTGAAGATGATGTTAACAGAGCTTCCACAATCAATCAAGATTCTTTTCAGATAAGATGGCCCAATTGTTGCAGATATAACCATCGGGTCAATAGTAGGAGCCTCCACCTTGTCCGTGTCTCGACTCCTAAACACTATATCGTCAGTCATCATGCATTGTTGTTTTGCGGGGGTTCCATCTCCCACATTCGAACAACATTCATAATCCGCATGCCTCAAGGAGGTACCATATCGTTCCATCTCATGCCAATTCTTGTCTGCAGGATGAGATCCTTCGACAATAGTGTTTATGATCAATCTACCCACAGCCCGAGTAGGTTGTTTTGGTGGGCGTGGAGCGGGCCCGCATCTAGGGTCTGACATTCCTTGCCTTCCATCTTGTGGGTTTTTGACAAATTCCTGCAGTTTTTTCTGTCTGATCAACTTTTCTATGGCGTCATGGAGGTGTCTATACTCCTCAGTAATGTGCCCATGGGTCTCATGGAAGCGACAGTACTTCCCTGTCCGTTTCTATTCTTTAGTGGAGTCCTTTAGGCGCGGCTTTCTGTATTCAAAGTTGTTACAGGTAGATTGATAAATGTTTTCAAGAGAAGTATTCAGCGGGATGTATTCATTGTAGGTTGGAATCGTTGGCTTTCATTTCCCTGCTTCTCTTTTCTTCTCGGAATTTCCACCTCCAGATCCTTTGGACTACCCAGGTTTGTTTTGGACGTTGACTTGAACTTTTCCCGAACTATCGCCGGACTGTTTCACGGCGATGTTACTTTTCACAGTCTCCTGAATAGGCCCTGGTGCCTTATCTCGTCTTGTCCATCGAGCCTCCTCCCTCCGTATGAACTGATGAGCTTTGGAATAGAATCGTTCCAATGTAGTTGGGCGCTTTCCTGCCAACCAATCTTCAAACTCCGAGTCTGGATATACACCTCGCATTACCGCCATCAAAATTGCGTGGTCGTTCGGATTACTAACTTTAGTGGCGGCAACATTAAACCTCTGTGAGTATGCTTTCAAAGACTCTCCTGGAGCCTGGATTACGCTTGATAACAACATTACGTCCTTTGGACGGGTAGCATGTATCCTGAATTGTCCAGCAAATTTCATCGCTAACTTGTCGAAGCTGGATATATATCGCGGAGGAAGCCGGGTAAACCACATAGTGGCGATTCCAGACAGAGTGATTGGGAAGCACCTACACTTAGTCACGTCATTCGCCCTTGCCGAATCCATCATCCATTCGTACCTCATCACGTGTTGTCTGGGGTCAGTCTTCCCTTTGTAGGCTGGGATAGTCGACGTATTGAATTTTTTGGGGGTATTCAGCCTGTAGGATAATATCTGTGAAGGGAGTATGCCTCCTGGACACTCCCCAATCTTCGTTGGTAAGGCCTTGGTTCTCTCTCATCAACAGCCTGACCATGGCTGATAAGTCTGGAGTTTGTATGGATGGTGGAAGGTTGGGTTCCGCTCTACGGGACCATACGGGTTGATGTCCCGCCTATTGACGGTCGGTCAAACGTGCGTCCTGAAGGCCAGCTTGATTTGGGTCTTGATGAGCCGGGCATCCGGTCTCTTCATGTGCCTTATCCATGGCAGATCGATCAGTGGCACCAGCCTTTGTAGCCTCTGTCTTGCGGCATCTGCGCCTTGGAGGTTCGTCAGCCGAGGTCGAACTATCAGATGAAGAATAAGTAGCAGGACTACTTCCAGCATTTTGATGCTGCTGCTGGGCAAGCTGAGTCATAAGATTAGTATTGGCTTGGATCTACTTAGCAAATTGCCTTCTACTTTCTCTGAGTTCTCTTGTCAAGTCGTTGAACTCTGTTCGGGAATCGACCTCCGCTTGGTTCTGGGTGGAGGTTCCTGCGCCTTGAATTGCTGGTTGGTTGCTAGGTCCTATCTGTTGTACACTAGCAGTTTCATTGACATCTGCATTGTGAGAGGCCGATCTAGTTCGTGGTCTTCCCATGATAGAGTTGTCGGTTGTAACTATGAGTAGAATCAACAGATGTCTTGCGAATGATTTGGATTTCCTTTCGGGGATTTTTCAATCCAGTAGCTACAAATTAGATCCTATCGTCCTGAGAATTCGGCTCTCAATGAAAGCACCAAAATGTTAGCACCAGAATTGGTCACTAACACCCATAAGAGAGATTGTGTAGAGAGATTAATGAAGAAAGTAAAGTTAAACAGAGAACAGTACGTAAATTGAAATGCAGAAAAGATGAATACCAGATTTATAGTAGTTCGGCGTAATTTCCTACGTCCACTTTGAGTTAGATCTTTATTGCTTTTCTTGATAGTCGATTACAGATACAATCCATATATCAATTACTTAAATACAATTGCTAAGCAAAAAAGATAAGTCTTGAATGAGTTTTGAATGCAGCAAAGTCTCCTTGGTGTTCTCGTAAAAAGGTCCCTTTCACTGTGCCCCTGCCTCTCTATTTATAGACGAAGATGGGTTGGACTTCCCTGGTGGGCCAAGTAGCTAAGTAGCTTGGCCCAAAAAGAGTGACCTCTGTGTGCCAATCCACAGATGCCGAACGACAAAATGCCGAACAAGGCATGAATGCCGAATGATATCCTCATGCCGATCGAAGTGATGCCGAACGATATCTTCATGTCGATCGAAGTGATGCCGAACACTATGAATGTCGAATGAAGCATTTGTGCTGAACGACTCTGGAAGCCAACCCAGTGTGTTGTACCGAACGACCCTGGATGCCGATCGATCTCGAATGCCGAACAAGATTTATGCTGAACGAAGCGATGTGCCGAACAAGGTTTGGATGCCGAGCAGTATGGAATGCCGAATGACTCTGCCATGCCGAACGTCCATAGATGCCGAACGATATACAATATCGAACGGCTCTCAATGCCGAATGCTCTTGCATGCCGATTGTCCCGTAGATGCCGATCAAACTTGAGTGCCAAACGAACCATTTGTGCCGGATGACTCTGGAAGACGAGCGCTTTCTAATGTCGAATGCTCCTAAATGCCGAGCATTCCTAAATGTCGAGCGCTCTCTAATGCCTAACGCTCCTGTGTGTCGAGCGTTCTCTAATGTCGAACGATCTGGATGCCGAACGACGCGTAAATGCTGAACAGTATGCAAATGCCGAGTACTTAGTTGCCTTGTCAAACCTTCAGGTAATAATCATATTATTATATATTTCAAAATCTTAAAACCAATTTTCAAAATGCCAGGTTCAATTTCTCAAATTTCAAATTCAAAACTCTTTAGTTGTAAATCATTTCCACATAAATCAATTTCTTATAAAGTTTTCAAAATTTCAAATCCTTTCGAAACTTCAAATTTCAAATCATTTTTATTATATATCAAAATTTTCTCTTTTAAAAGATATATAATCCTTATGGAAAACATTTTCTCTTTTATATATAGAATATAATCATTCTTATCAAAATAATAATTTAAGTATATTAAACAATTACTAAAATACAGACAAACATGATTTTCACAGGATAATTCAAAATTGGATTTCAAACAAAGATAGGGATTCAAATTAGAGGGACTCTAATCAACTAGAATTCTGATTCGAAGATAGGCTCAAACGAAGATGAGATTAATAAATTGCAAAATAGAAAATGGATATACTTATACAAAATGCAGGCAACCTTAACCAGATCAATTGTGACTTCAGAAATATGATCGATGTAGAATTCTGAGGAAAATCAATCATTCGATCGCAAGAGATAGCGGCAACAAAACCGGGGATACAGAAATCTTCGGCGAATCAATGCCAATTATAAAGGAGTTTCACCCCTTTACAAATCATTCAAAGGTTGGCGGGATCGCCAATTTTTATAGAGATCATTCGAAGTGGAGTTATGGGATGCTCCAGAATCCACTACGCCGTAGATTGCATACTGCGACACCCAAAAGTGATGCAGGAAGTGCCAAAAAATGTTGTTGTAGCTAAAAAAGGGCAAAGGCAACACTTTATCGGTGATGCATTTTGCCGCGTTGCCATAGAGTCAAAGGCAATATCTTTGCGGCCCTATGGCAACATCGGTTCTGTTTTGCCATAGGTACCAAATTTACTAAAAAGTGGGCCCCACAATGTGGGTCCCAACATGTGAGCCTACATTGTGCGATCCACTAATTCTATGGCCCACCTTTACGGAACCCTATTGTGGGCCCATATTCATTAATCTATGATAACACTTTTACCATCCAATGGCAACACTTTGCCAATTTATTACCACATTTAACATCACATACTGCAACATTTTATCATATCTATGGCAACACCTTTTGCAATTTAAATTGAAAATGTACTTCAACATTATATCATATCTATGGCAACATTATACTGCAACATTATATCATATCTAATGGCAACATTACACTGCAACAAAGAACTTTTCATTTCAGAATAACCAGCAAAACAAGTTTTACTAAGTCAAGTACAAAATAACAAACATACTTAAAAACATAGCCAGTGTATTCATAGTTACATCCAATACATACTAAATTCTACTTATTAACAGTACATTCATATTTGCGAGCCTCCAATGCCATCAGTGCCATCAGTGTCATCAGTGTCTCTAGTGCCTCCAGTGCCTCCAGTTATACAATGATAATAATAAAATTAGCCAAGCTTCATTTTGTAGCTCACTACATGTTTCAAGACAACTTGTTAAAATAAGAAGTTGTCATCAATTATCCATCAAGCAGGTAAAGCAAGTACGGTTTACTGAGTTGGGGTTAATTGAGTAATCTCCGACAATTGATGAAAAAATATGGACAAAAAATCAAAATTGGTCCAAAAACCAAGGGCTGAACACAAATAACTCCAAAAACTGTAAAACAAAATCTTACATTTTCCTCAATGTAATTTAAGCAACCGTCGTTCGGCACTAAAGCTGCAATATTTTTACCATTCTTGATCAACTGAACTCTTGCACACTTACGGATTGCAGAGTTAGGCTGCTTGGCTTCAATACCACTATATATCATGTCAAAAATTATGAAACTTGGTTGAAAACCTAAAACTAAATGAATTTTTTAACCAATATCAATTTGAAAACGAACATTTTTTCCAAGACAATACCCCTAGCATGAGATGATCCAGCAAATGGCTTCTTCCACTCGTTACCAAGGTGGCTTTTCTTGTATGATTTATCAGCCCACCTTTGGTTCCTTCTATGAGTCTTGAGCTTGTGCCCAGCTCCCATACGTCTAGTTTTCCTATTATGAAAGGTTTATTTTGGTCATTAAAAGGAATCTACACAAATTGATCCATAAATTTGTAGGAACATAACTTAAATTGAATTTTAACCCAAATTCAAAACCGAAGCAAAAGAGTGGATGGGGTACAGAAGCGTAACTAACACCCAAATGCAGCACAAAAATGGAACCACTCTGCTTTGACTTTGACACAATATAAAGCTCGACTACACCACCTACACTCCATCTACACCCTCTACATTGAACTTAACATCTCTAGATAAAACCATAATATCACTAGCACCCCCTGCATTAGTTTTTTAACTAGCAACCCTATAAGATCATGCATGTTGATACTATTAAACTCTTTGTCACTGGTTTCATGCATTGCGGAAAGACAATTGATATAAGAAATTGATTGTGACAACATAGATACATAACAGAAGCATTCAAAAAGATCCAAAATAATGTATTCATCTTCAAACATGTCCCGCATAAACAGATGTTTCAAGAGCAAAAAATCATTTAATTTCCATTATTTATAACCCCATTGCAAGCGACCAAGTCTGATGTCCAACCAAGTATTACAGGAAGGTAGAGGACTAGGTAACACATACTTTAATTACCTATGAAATGTTAGGGTGCAGACAAATTACATACATTCAACACAGGACTGCCATAAGCAACATCAGAAAATTAGAAAAATAGGAAGACCTTGCGAAAAAACATGTTTGTTTACTTCCACAATATTTAACCATCACAAATAAACACATTCATACATACATGAGCCTAATCTAGAAGCACGGTAGTCTCAAGAAAAGGTAAAGTTAATATAATGTAATGTGAGCCTACAAATCCATGACCAACAAAGTAATGTGGAAGGCCAGCAAAAGACATGATGGCATGTATTAATATAGCTTGTGTTATGTTAGAGTGCGGACAATTATTTATATTCAGCATCGGACCGTCATCAAGCAACATAAGAAAAAAAGAAAAATAGAAAGCCTCGTAAGAAAACATATTGTTAACTTCCATAACTAAGCATATATACACATACATACACGAACTCAATCTAGAATCATGGTAGTTTCAAGAAAAGATATATTTGATCTATTATTTAATGTGAGACAATGAGTCCCACGAACAACCAAGTAATGTGAAAGGCCAGTAGAGGACATGATGGCACATATTAATATAGCTTGTGTTATGTTAGAGTGCTGACAATTATTTATGTTCAGCACCGGACTTTCATCAAGCAAAAAGAAGAAAACCGTATGAAACAAAATAAACAGCCTCAGAGTAAATAAAATTTTAACTTCCAAATATATTCCAAAATCATGGTATTTTCAACAATAGATGAATTCAAAGTAGTTTCAACAATAACATTAGACCTATAGTTATATTTGATGTACCAAACCCCATGACCAAGCAAGTAATGTGAAAGGCAGAAGAAGGCGAGGCAGCATATAAATTTAATTCAATTTGTTAATCTGATAAGAGCACAGAACTGATATTGTGAGTGTGCATGTGTGTATACCAAACAATCATCAAGTAACATAAAACATTCAGAAACCAAACAGAAAGCCTAATTGATTTCAGTTATTGCTAGTGAATTATAAAATTTCTCAAAGAGGATAAATTATCAATTTGAAGAAAAATTCGTGCTAATGTAAATCATGTGAATATATTAGTGTTTTCCTGGTCAGTGAACTTTCCACATTAGAGATATTACCAGTTTAACATTAGATGTGTTGCCTGGTTTATTGAGGACATAAACAAAGTAGTGGTTTATTGAGGACGGCATATATGCGTGACCCACATTTTTCCTTTTGTTTAACCCTCCAAACTCCACCTACCATTTTTTTGCACCATAAGATTTTCAAATTCAACAAAATTTTGTGGATGCTATCCATTTATACAGAATTTAGATGATTTAAACAGAGATGATTTGAAAATTCGATTATGGACTCGCATTTATTTACGATTTTGGATAGGTTAGAAAATACCAAATCGACCTTTTAAATGCAACATCTTGATTCTCGACCCCGCCACCGCCGATCCAGAGTCATGTGCTTCATCTCGACCCCGCCACTGTTGATCTTAATTCTCGCGAAGCAGTCGCGGACGAAGGCAACGTAGTCAGTATCTTTCGCGTTTTGGGCCTAATTGAAATGGCAAAGGGTTTGAGTGTTTGAGAGGTTGAGTTGCTACATAATTTGTTAAGTGTTTGATTGAAACCCTAACTTTTGCCGCTTTGTTTTTGCTTCCCGCGTTAAAAATTATTTCAGTCCGCACTCATTTTTTATAATATTTTTATAAGTCTATAGCTACTGCAACATAGTGTTGGTATCTATGCTAACATCCTGAAGCTAATTTTGTAATAGACAAAAATCAGCATAGCTATCGTTATATTGTAGCTTGCAACATCTTGTATGTTTGTTGCAATAGGCCATCTATGGCGTAGTGATCAAAGAATACAAATAGGGGAAGACAAGAATGGATTTCAGAACAAAGGTTGGGTTCCAAAGTTCGAAAGAAATCCAAATCAAAGAGGAAGGAATTCAAGCTCGAACAAAAGTGATTCCATATTTATTTTACTTTATATGCTGAGTTTTGCCTAAAACCGGAGCTTTGATACCAACTATAACGACGTGGTATTTCAACCATTCGCATCAGTACATGCCGGACATGAATTTGTCAAAATATCAAATTGTTAATTTATATTTGGCAAAACTCAACATAGATAGTAAATAAATCAATCATAGAATCACAGCCATAGAGTACCATAAAATAATGCAGCAGAATAGATAAATAATAGTTCATGAAGCTACTATATAAACATCAGAGTTAGAAATAAAATACTGCAGAATATCTCAAATACAGTGAAGTCTCCAATACAAACTGAAGACCTCTCTGAACAAATCAACTGGAAAAGTTGAAATCTGAATCGATAGTTGGATCTCCAAGTGAAGCTCCAAACTCCAAAGGTGAGTCTCAAATGCTAAATTACTCAGTCTGACCCGAGCGTAAAGTGAAACACAAAACACTCGAGTCAGGATTAACATTCTTATATCAATAAATCCAACTCAAATGAAATATCAACTGAAATACAAGTGACTCAAAGGATGTTTGGGATAACCATCCTCTAAGGATCCGTGGAATTATCTATATGCTATTAATAACCAAACGTCGTTATAATACCGTGGTCATTTCAAAATAATTTACACTTCAAAACTAAAAATATCATTTCCATTTCAAATATATATATATATATATATATATTTCCAAATTATTGCACTTTCAAAGTGACAACACTTTCAAAACCAAAACCCTTTGAAAATATAACATTTCAAAACATAATACTTTGAAATTCATAGCTTCAAAACCATAACTTTCACCACTTAAACCGTTTAGATATTCAAATAGTATATATAATAAAATATTTTTAAATTTAAAATTACTTTATAAAATAATTTCCTCAAATTCACAAATTGATTTATATCAACTTGAACCCAAAAATTCAATTTAAATCAAATCTTAATTCATAAATTTCAACTCCATTCAGTTTTCAATAATCGATTTCAATTTTTATCATTTTCAAATATAGATTTGAACCTCAAATAAACCATTTCAAATTCCATATATTTCAAAGCTTTAAATATTCCATAATTTCAAAACTAAATTTTACAATTCCATATATATCAAATTCAATTTACTATTATTTAGTTTTGAAATATTTACTTAATAAATCCAATATCATTTAAATAAAACTTTTAAACTTCAAATAACTGAATATTCCTTCAATTTATTTAAACCAGATATATTCATTTGAATCACCTTAAACCAAAATCAAGTTATAAAAATCATATCTTTTAAAATCTCAATTTTAATAAATTTCAAATCAAACTTATTTGAGTATAATTCTTAAATAAAGTTAATTTCAAATCAATTTCAAACTTATCTTCCAAAAAATCATTATAAACTCTATACAAAACTAAAAATTTAAACAAATATTTAACAGTACTTATTTGAATAGAAATCAAACTTTATTATTAAACTTATTCTATATTAAAACAAATTTGTACATAGCTAAAAATCAAGAATTTAACTATATATAAAATAACATTTATATAATATCTAAAATAAATATCTTATAAAACCATATATTTCTTTCCAAAAGCCATAGAAATCATTTTCGAAATATTTATATATAGACCAACGGCGGATGTATATAATTTTCTATTCTATGGTCAAGTGATACAGATATTTATTATTCTAATCTGTAATTTCAATATATATATGGGTATATATCATTTCATCCCGCAATCCCAAATTCAAGTTAATGAAAATTATTTGGGTCTATTATTTCAACCCATAACGATTTTCTCCTATTCTACAGATCGTTCGGGTATGTATCATTTAACCCCATAGTGAATTCTATACTAGCAGGGAACTTTCAGAGTGATAACAGATATGATGATAACATAACAACATGCATATATCATCAATATAAATAATAGATAATGGCATCGGATGTCACAGGTGAACATAAATAGATAACAGCATATATATAGCAATGTAAACAACTAACAGCAACATATTTCAATTATCGTTTCAATTGTAATCAAATTTAATAAATATAAGAACATTAGTCGTGAGTGATTACCCACCTCTCAAGGCTAGAGATATTTGACGATGAAGTGAGTTATGAATCCAGGCATGAAATCATAACAAGGCACAATTTGAACTCGAATCGACAAACGAAGCTAATAAATAGGAACTGATGGAAATGAAACAGAATTATCCTGATATAACTAAAACAAAATGAATATTATATATATATATATGTATGTATGTATGTATATTTTTACAAATTTAGCATTTTAATTCATATTTATAATATATATATATACATATATACATACATACATACATACATATATATATATTCTAAAGAAAAATCTAATTATCAAATTTTTATTATAAAAATCAATATAAACAATTTATTTTAATGTACCAGTAACTTATACTCTTTTAAACAACCTTATATATAAAATATATACCAACATTATAAATTAATCTAAAATTAATAGCTAAAAAAAGAAGACAGTTCCAAATAAAGTTTCGAACTATAAACATAAACACACTAACCGGTTATATATACAACTTACAGTACGTTAATGTTTTTAACAATTTACAACTCATATATCCTAAAATACTAACATGGGCACGTACAGACACAATGCATAAATTTATAAATTCAAGCGTATGACTGGTAAAACTGATTATACGTACATCATATGGTTATACAATAATATACCTACTTTATAAGCAATATATACATACATATAAACAAATATTAATATATATACACCCTTACAAAAGTTACTATAAAATAATATATATGATATCCTAAGTATTATAAACTCAGAAATCAAATAGTATTCTTATACTTTAAACAAACTGTATATTATATACTTTATATGTAACCAACACATCCTTCTCTGACAGGCTTTCTAAAACCAAAGTAATATTACAGACTTATGTATTTAAATCAAACTACATGTAACTTAATAACGATATATATATATATATATATATATATATACACACAAGACGACACTAACATATTCTAAATACAAAATTTATACTGTAAACTATAAGTGTTTGTATACAGTAACCACAAAAATTCAAATTATATAATATATATACATATATATTACTGTAACTAAATGCAAACTCATAAAATCGAAACAACCAGATATGCACTTTCTAGATTTACAGCAAAAGTCAATATATAACAAAACAGATAATATATAAATAAACAAGAGGCCTAACTTCCAATGTATAATACTTAAATCAATATGAATATACCATTATAACTTAGACTTATTGCTCGGCCGCAAAATATACGCTAGCCAATATATATATATATATATATATATATATATATATATATATATATAATCCATCTAACATATTATATATACAAACACTGCCGAAAGTAGAAAAACATATACTGACATATATATAAATAGGCGACTAACATATATACATGTCAGCTTCAAATATACCTTTTTTTCATAAAAATCAACATACAGAACTAATACTACGATACACCATAATATAATATAATAAATACAATATATTAACATACCAGACAGAAAAGACACGAGTTGCTAATGGGTGGTTACTGGTCGATGCCAGTCTAGACGAGGCTTCGCTCTAGTGGACAGGGCGATAACTGACATAGAGGCTAAGAAAGGAGAGCGATAGTGGTTCTGGGAGGAAGTATGATCGGCTAGCTAGGGGGTGAAAGGAGGTGCTAAGTGGAGAAGTTGGTTGAAGGCTTACGCGAGGCCTGAAGGGGCAAGGAACAAGGCAACTGCATGGAAAGAGGCAGTTGCTTGAGCTCGGGTTGCATGCTTGGTGGAGGGGACATGCGGCAAAAGTTTGAGGCCAAAGAAAAAAAAAGAAAAGTAGAAAATATAAAGAGGAGGAAGAAAGGATTTTTGAATTTACTGCGATAATCTTCTTTTTTTGTAGAAGAAGAATGAAAAGTGGAGGTGAGAATGATTTGGAGAGAAGTCAGGCAACAAAAGAATGCACGCCCAAAAGAAAAATGAATGGCACATTTATTATCAATGGATGACTATTCATTTTCTAACATCAATTCAAGTGAACTTTTATATTGAATAAGTGGCTGACAGCTAGCATGATGGAAAATGAATAGACCAGGGAAAACAAAAGGTCTCAGACTGAAATGACTCAAAAAGGGGCACCGATGCGATTTACCGTTTCGTGGTTTTCGCCACGTACCGGACTTTAACACGCAGAATTGAATATACCATAGAGATCAGCACGACGAGAGAATCAAAACGGTATACGGATATAGTGGTACGATCATCCTATCAAAAGTCGATGATGGGTAGCGATATACGTTGCTATTCCGTATAGAAAAATCCAAACGGAGCTAGAAACTTTCGAATTTCATGAAACAAATTTCGCAGTCAGATTCAGAGTGTTCTAGATAAATTTTCTCATGTTGACATATTTAGGTTTCAGAATACTTTTAAATTCAACTGTTATTAACTGATTTAAATTAAAATAGAACCACACAATAAAATAAACTTCAATATTATCAGATGAAAATTTACCATTTGCTATGTTAAAATAAATGTATACCAAATATTAAATTTTTATTTCAAATATTATTATTTAAAATTTCACCAAAATTCAATTAAATTATATTATTAAAATAGTTAAAATTTACGGGTCGTTACATTCGGTTTGCAAACTTTTCCATTTCAACGTACATTAGTTTACGCATTATTAATGCCTGAAGCTTTCAAAATAAAATGTGACATTTATTTTTTTCCTCTCCACCTTAATTTCCTAATTATTAAATAACCTGTAGCTTATTTCTTTCATTTGTAGTGTATATTTGGGTTCTATTTTTTTAGCTAAGTCTTATTGGGTTTGTTTTAGACTAATGGGCTCCATAGTAAACCAAGAGACCCTAGTAACCCTAAGAGACTTTGATTCTTCCTTTTCTAACATATTGACCTTCTATTTTCCTATCCGACTAAGACCAAGTACGTACAAAAATTCCTCGTCTGAGAAACTTTCCGCGTAACTCTTCTCCTTCTTCCTAACATCTGTAGAAAACTCCAAACTGCAAAACTTCTAAATCTCCAAATTAAATTTCATCCTTCCTCCTTCAAAACTCTAACCTACCTCTCTTCTCTTACCGCCACCCACCTCCATCACCATCTACAACCCACGGTAGTAACCTATGGCCAAACCCCCACCTTTCCTCTTCTCTCCTTTCTCTTTTTTCCCTTCTTTTCCCCTTCCATTTTCCCTCTTCCTTCCACTTATTTCCATGGATTTTATATTCCACTAAACTATCCCAAATCAATTTTTTCTGAAACCACGTATAATTTAATTGGCAACAACTTTGTTGTTGAACCCTTCTTCCTATACCGAATATTTCTACATCAAAAACTCCATTTTTCAAGTCCTTTGTCAGGTCCAGCTTTGGACGAATATACCCCATATTGTATCAATCATATCTCTTTCAAGAATGAACTAAATTATGTGATTCTTTTTTCTCAAACCATTTATTTTTTCAGTGGCTTCAACTTTCGTTTAGATCAGTTCTTCAAATTCCTTAATTTTCTATGCCAAAAATTCAAATATTTTCAAAGTACATTTGAACCCAGATTTTCAACTCAGAAAAAACCTTTATTTGTTTTGATCATAACTTCCTCAAGGCAGATGCTTTTGAATTGATTCACTTTTTTAAATTAGCGAGAAAAGAATTTGAAACAACTTTCTAATTATTCACTTTTATAGATTCAGTAATATGCTATTTCGTATATTTTCTTAAAGATGACCTAGTTTATGATTTGTCCGCTGTTCAAATTTGGGCATTTAATTGGATTTTTAATCGTCGACAAATCAAAGGTGAGTGTTTTAACCCATCACAACTACTAAATTATCTTATGTTGGTCAATTAGATTTATGATGTGATCAGAAGTTTACTAAATGACGTTTGGTGTTTTAGTTTATCATTTAAATTTAATTTGAATTGATATTGATTTTCATAGCCATGTAATTAATACTGAATATAATTTCTAGTTAAATACCTAATAATGATAACCAATTAATTGTTGTAATTTATTTGCTAATTTAGATGTTGATTGTGATGGATATTACTGGTTGAAATTTTGGATGATTGGATATTTATTTATGCCTATATCTTTGTTATCACTATGGGTTGAAATGATACATACCCAAATAATCTTATAGAATAGGGAAATTATATTGGGTTGAAATGATAACCGTAGCAGTTTTCATTGATTTGAAAATTTTAATTCAAGATACTAGTTGAAATGATATATACATCCACATAATTTCTTGAATTTGGATCATATATTGAAATTGAATTATTTACAAAGTTTAAGTTAGACTTCGAATTTTTTAAATTAAAGTGGTTAAAATTGATACCTCTATTTGTTTGAAATCTTTTAATAATTATATTCACTTTGTACACTAAATAGGAGATGGAAAATCCCGTAACATCTCTGAAGCCATTGCACTCACATTTTATTTTAGATTAACTTGATTACATAAGATCTTTTAGTTCTGACTTAAATATTTTGTTTTCATTACACTCGGGTCAGTTTGAGCTTTTTAGTGTATTGAATACTATTTTCTAGAGGACAAAGACAAAGATTCAATATATTATTACTATTTATTATAATTATTCCACTATGTCATGTATTCCGTTGCATTATTTGTTTATTCTTGTTGTATGTATAACTTTGATTTGAATTGTAAAAGTGTAATCACATGTTATTTATAAAACAACATTATAAACTGTTTACTTGATAACTATATTTTTTCATTCCACTGTAAGATTCTTCGTTTTATTTTTCTTTCTTTTCTTTTATTTTATTATCTACCCCATTAACAATCCTCCATTTTGCATGGTTTGAATTAGATATGATGGTTTATTGTTGGTTTAACCATCTAAAAAGGTGGATCATTACAGTTGGTATCAAAACCAGGTTTAGACATACCTTAGCCTGTTGGGGTTAACTCATCAGAGATATGGTAGTGATATCCTAGAATGAGTTTGTTTGAGTGTATATATGCGTGATCGTGTATTTGTTAGTGTTATAAAAAGGGTTTTATATAAGTTTTGAAATAGAATAATTTTCCTAATATTATATGATATATATATATATATATATATAAAGGAATAAATTTTTATAACTAACATAGTTATTTGTAATGTGTTTGATATATGAAATGGTTATATGAAGTTATTATCAGAAGTTATTATCATTTATTGTTGATTAGTTGAGTTGTTAGTTTATAAGCATTGGCTAATTATTGTTGATTTAATTTATGGACTAAACACTAGTTTAGCAATGGTGTATTAAAGAGAATAAAATGAATGATTAGATATTTGGTTACGAAACTGAAATGTATGTGAATATTGTTGTTTGTTGATTGATGTTTCAACTATTAAAATAAAATGGTATATCTGGATATTTTGGATAGTCGAAACTTCTGAATTAATATATGGATTGAAATGTAGAAATTTTGTTGAATTATGTAGTTGAATTTGGTAACCTAAAATTGAAAGCAAGGAAACAAGGTTAAATTTGTTATATCTATGTTTAGTAAATGAATATAATTATTGTATAAATTATTGGCATATAATGTAATAATATACAAGTGTGAACTTCAAGCCTTGGCATGTTTAAATCGAAACTGTGATTAAGGAAATGCTATCAATGAGTTTTTAATTGAAAAAAGAGTGTTTATAAACTTAATTAAAATTTATGAAATGTGTCATAAATAAATTTGAAAAGTAAAAGTTGAAAACTAAATGGATAAACAAATATGAACTAAAAGTGAAATAATTGTAAATAAAGCCATGACTTGTAAATTGTTACGAAATAAATGGACGTTGCAATAAATGGTTATAAATAAAGTTGTGATAACTTTAAACAAGAACAATGTCTTATAAAAAGGAATTAAGTTTTTATAAATTGGTTATAAACTAAAGGAAATTTCTTATGAAATCTTTCACAAATAAATGTAATATTAAATGAGAAATATTACATGTGAAATGAATGTAATTTAAATTGAAGAGAAATATAAGTAATATCATGAGAATGAATATATTAATTTTTTATATTAAATGGAAAAATTATTTGAAAAAAATATCAAAGTATGAAGTGATATTTGTTTTAATCAATGAGATTTATAATGAATTTAAATTAAAAATGTAATCGTGATGAAACAAGTTGGAATAGATACGTTGTATGTATATTGTCTTATTTGCCTAATTAATTTGATCCAGATTTGAATACAAAAGTTCTATGTTAATTACACTACTTCGTGTTAGGATTTTTCATTCGATTCTTGATGGTGAATGTTTAATATGAATTTTTTGTTCGATTCTAAAGTTCTCTATCATAGTATATGGGTAGCAAGGAGAATGATGGTTCCTAATCAAGAAACCATATCGAAGTCTGCATTTGGGAAGTTGAATGAACAATATTTGTTCGAAAGCGAACTAGTATGCTCAAGTGAGCGATCGAATGTGATTTTGCAAAATGGTGATATATGTACTTCTTATGTTCTAATATTATTGATATGTTCTGACGCCGAAATTGAAAGTGGTTGGGTTGGATATTTTTGTGATTTAAATTGAAAATTTTCTTTTATGCAAAACTAGTATTAATTTAAAACATTTTATAAAACCATTTTCTTTTTTTTTCTTAAATAAACTATTTTATTCTATTTTACATACAAACCATGTAACGACCCGTAAATTTTAATGGTTTTATTTATTTAATTTATTGAAATTTTACATAATTTTAAATAATAAAATTTTGAATTAAAAATTTGATAATTGGAATACGTATATTTAAAAATAGCAAATGGTAAATTTTCATCCGATAATATGAAAGTTTATTTTCTTGTGTAATTTTATTTCAATTCAAATCAGTTAGAATTTGATGGTAATAAAATATTTTTCAAACCTTAATATTTTTACACAATAAATTTGTAAATCATCTTTTGAGTTAGATGCCATCTTTCGTTTCTTCAATTTTGAACCGCTATTGCTCCGTTCATCTTATTTTCGATAAGATTTGCAGCATTTGGTACCGATTATCGACTTTTATCCGAATGATCGCACAATTAATATCTGTATCCCGTTTTGTTCGTCTCGTCATGCTGATATCTATGGTATATTGTATTTTGTATTTTGAAGTCCGATACGCAGCGGAATCCGTGAAAAACGGTAACCATATCGGTACCGTTTTGTGCATGTTGTTTCTTATGACTTTTCATTATTCACTGTAAAATATCAACAACTGTTTGCATTTTTATTTCCTAAATATTAGGACTTGGCCATTTCTATTCCCTATATTCAAATATTTTCTTTACTTTGAATTTAGCTCTATCGCTAGCATATCCATCTCCACGACTCCGTGAAATTGAAACATGCTCACCATTTTTTTTGCTTAAGTCATTCCTTCTTCATCACTAAGCCATTTTGCTCTATGAACCACCAAAACCTGCCACCCAGCTTCCCTAGCGCGGTGCCTTGCATCTCCTCCCTCCCCTTGACCTACGCGCAACCCATCATCACTGCTCCGCCTTCCATCCTCCATCACCGCGAGATGCCAAAATCCAGAAAACTAATGCATCTCCTTAGCCTCTTCGCGACCACCACCTGAGCCTAGCACGCCACCCCATGCTCACTGGCCAATACCCCAAACCAAAAACCTAGATCTCAAACTCGAGCTCGACCACCGTACCCTTCACTTCTTTTTCTTTGAATAGGTATGGTATATGTTTACTATATTTCTTACAGTATAGTATATTTCAAACTACATTAAAGGTTATATTCAATTACTGATATTTAAAAGTACATATACGTTCAATAGCATGCGCATTCGCTTATACCTGTACATGTAGTGAATATATATTATGTAAGAGTCCATACAAGTCATATATATATATACATATATATGTTTATTGGTTATATATATTTTATGTCCTTGTTATAATGGTTTATATAAATTTTATATATATGGAGATATAGCTATATTCATTTTTCTTTTACTGTATATATGTAATATGCTTAGTTATTTTTAAGTTTATATTAATAATTTTGAAATATATTTTGTACCACATATTTATATCAGTCTGTTCGTGTGCTAATTTACAGATGTTATATAAAGTAAGTCGTATAGTTTGTAGTATATATTGTTGTGTGTGTGTGTGTTAGTCAGTTATGTTGTAATGTAAAAATTTATAATAGTTTATTTTATATATAAGTTGCTGTAGCTTGCTTCTTCATTTCTATTCAACCAAGTTTATGGGTCTGGCTTACAAAATTATAGTATCTTATATATGCTGTATGTGTATATATATATATATGACCTTATTTATTTAAAGATGTATAATTGTATATATATGAACTGTATGGGTATATATATATATATAAAGTAAGTTTACACCATAGTATGATTATAATATGTTTAAGGTATTGTAAAATATAAGATTTATATATACTAATTTATACAAATCTATGCAAGTATATATGTTTATGTATATTAGTCTATATGGATATATGTAACTTATATGTGTTTACTATATATGTTGTACACTGTTAACACAATTTGTACAATGGTATAATATATGATGTTTAAAAGTTGGGTTATGTTGACATGTCCAAGTATATTCATGTATTATAATAAAGTGAGATATTTTGGTTTTATAATACTAGTTTTAAATATAATATGTATACAAGCCCGTATATTTGTATATAAGCATATGCATGGGGGATTTTTCTTGTGTAACTTATTGGTTTTATGTTAAACTCCAATATGTGTTTAAATATATATATGATTTTGATGTATACAAATTTAAACTAAAGGTTTATACATATTGTTGTTTTATACAAAGAGATATTTCTTTTCATCTATATAAGTATTTATTTCAAAAATATTTTATATATGTTAGATTTTAATATAATGTGTCTTAAATTGAATACAAATTTCTAAGTTATATGTATATATATGTATATGGTTTCTATTTCAATATGTGGGTTTTACTATATGAAGTGATAATTTAAATTTATCAAATGGAAGCAAATTTATTTTGATTTTTAAATGCAATATATATATATATATATATATATATAATAATGTATATTTTCAGTTTATATTAAAAATGATTATCTTGTTCTCATCGAATCTTATCTATCAGCTTTGTCGTCAATTCGTGACAATCTAGCTTTGCTCTAGGATTCGTGCCTAGGTTGTAACTAATCTCATTGTCGCACCACTCTAGCCTCAGAAGGTGAGCAATCACTCATGATTAACGTTCTTATATCTATTAAATTTAATTTCAATTGGAACGTTAATTGAAATATGCTGTTATTAGTTATTTACATTGTTATAAATATATACATATATATGATATTACCTGTATTTGTTTACCTGTGACATCTGACACCATTATCAGTTATTTATGCCTGTTATATTTTATCATATATGCTATCACTCTACAAGTTCCCTATTAGTATAAAATTCCTATGAGTTGAAATGATACATATCCGAACGATCTGTAAAATAAGGAAAAATAGTTATGGGTTGAAATGATAAACCCAAGCAATTTTCATTGAATTGTATGTAGGATTGTAGGTTGAAATGATATATACCCGTATATAAATTGTGGATTAAAATGATAAATATCCATATCACTTGATCATAGGATAGAAAATATATTTTGAAATGATTTCCAAGGTTTTGAAATTGAATTTATTTAAGAATTGTACTAAATAAGTTGATTTGAAATTTGTTAAATTTGGGATTTTAAAGGTATGATTTTATAACTTGATTTTTGACTAAAAGTGATTTAAGTGAATATTTCAAATTTACGTAAATTGAAATGGTATATTTAGTTTTATTTAAATTTGAAATTAGATGTTTTATTTAAATGTTATTTGAATGATTAAGTAAATATTTCAAAATAAATAGTAGTAAAGTGAATTTGATATATATATATATATATATACATGGAATTATCAAATCTAGTTTTGAAATGTTTGAATATTTAAAGCTTTGAAAATATTAAAACCGAAATGGTTTATTTTATGGTTAAAAATCTGTATTTGAAATCGATATCATTGAAATGGTTTAATTGAGAAACTGAAATAAATTGAAATTGATGATTTGAGATTGGCTTAAATTTAAGTTTGGTGGAATCGATTTGTGAAATTTTAGGAAACTATTTGTTATATAAAGTATTTTTAAATTATATTTAAAACTATTTTATATTTTACTTTATAAATTATTTTAATACAAAAATTATTTTAATATAAACTATTTTTAATATAAACTATTTTAATATACTAACTATTTTAATATAAACAATTTTAATATACTAACTATCTTTAATAAAAACTATTTTAACTTATAACTATTTTATATAAACTATTTTACTTTATAAACTGTTTTATTATATATACTATTTTAACATCTAAACTGTTTAAGTGGTGGAAGTTATGTTTTCAAATTTATGAATTTCAGAGTATTATGAAAGTGTTATAATTTCAAGTGTTTGGTTTCGAAGGTGTTATAACTTTGAAAGTGCTATAATTTTGGAAAAGGATATATTTGAAATGGAAATGATATCATATGTGGTTTTGAAATGGAAATGATATCATATTGATATGTTTTGAAATGGCAATGATATTTTGGTTTTGAAGTATAAACTATTTTGAAATGACCGCGGTGTTATAATAACGATTAGTTGTTAAAGAGACCGGAATCAGATATTGTCATACTCTCTGCCAATACTATAACGACCCACTATTCTGGACCATTCAGATAGATGATAAAACCATGTTGGACTTGAATAATTCAAAACAACAGATTGTTAATACAATTTAGAGCAAATAAAACCAATCACAGAATCACAGACGCAGAATATCATAATAACTCGCAGCGGAAATAAAATAACCATAGTTGGTCATGAAGCTACTGCATACATAGTCTCAAAATAGATATAAAATACTAGAGTCTGAAAACAAATACAATAGAAGTCCACTAATACATAAGCTGAATAAAAATAACTGAAATAAAAATAGATAGACAACTAGATAGATAGATAATCCCCAGCAGATTCTCTAGCTCCAGAAGGTAAAATCCAAAGCTGTGAGACTCAGGCTGACCCGAGCATAAAGCAAACACAAAACACTCGAGTCAGGACATACATACTTATAAAATGTAAATCAACTCAAGTGAACTGTAATAGAAATGCACAAGTAACTTAAAGGATGCTTGGGATCGCCCATCCTTCAAGAATCTACTAAACAGTCTACTATTAGTAATATATGCTATTATAATAATGTCTAAAGTAAAGTAAACTATTTAAAAATAGCATTAGCGCATTACCCAAACCCTTAACACATTTAATAGAGCCAATAGTCTATATAGTACCATCGTACGTCTAGTCCGGGAGGCTACCATAGAATACTCCATAGGCACGACACAAATCAAACTCGTACAAGCATGATAGGGTAGGTGACATGGCACAACTAGGCAATGCCAGGGTAGATATACCAATTACGCATCCGGGTCGGGGATAACGCATAGCAGCCACTACGCCCACCTCGAGCCACACTCCCAAAAAAATCGAAGGGTTCACCCAATCAATAACAAAGTAACAGAATGGTATCGAGGGAGTGTGTCCGATTAGAGGAGCTACCTCATTGTCTCGAGAATCGCTCCTGTTTTAGCCTCCTTATGCCAACTCACGGAAGTCGAATCCATATATATACCTCATATAGGATCGTGCCACCATCCTACTTCATTCTAGAACCTCCACCGCGTATACAGTTGTTAAACTAGTTTTCGGAGTTGGCAGAAAGTATGACAACTTCCGATCCCGATCTCTTTAACAACCAATCATTATTATAACCCATGGTTATTTATTTCAAATGGTGTACATTTCAAAAACAAAACATATCTATTCCAAAAAGCATTTAAGTCCAATGTCATTATACTTTCAAAATAATATCCATTTTTCCAAAGTTGTAACACTTCCAAAACTATATATTTAGTTATGACACCTAAAAAAATGTAATAAGTAGAAACCATAACACTTTAAAAATGTGACCATTATATAATAGCACTTCGAAAATGTTACATTTTTAGAAATAGTAGCACTTTAAAACATAACCTAAAGTAGCATAACATTTTTAAAAGCATAAACAAAAATAGTATAGCATTTTGAAAAATGCTACAAATTTTGCTCAAATATGTTTCAACATAAAATCTTCAATTTTACCATAGTTTTATAAAATCTATTTTATTATACAAAACATATCTATTTCACAAATAAAATCTATCACTATTATTAGGTTAGACTTAAAATTCCATATTAAATCAAATTAAATTATTAAGTTATACTAAAAGTATATATCATAGATAAAATCTTTAAATTTTTGTTTTAAACCATTTATTTACTTATAAAATTTTAACTTATTACAAAACCAATATATATTATTTAAATCATTTAAATAAAAATTCAATTTAAAATTTCATAAATTTAAAATTCAAAATACTTAAAAAATTTAGAAAACTATTATTTAAAAGTTAACCATGGGTCTATATAATATTTTCTAACCTAGGTCAAGTGATACAGATATGTATCATTTCAATCCGTAAAATATAAAATCCCGAGTTTTATCATTTCAAACCTGCAATCCTAAGTCAAATAAAATAAAAACCGCTAGAGCCTATCATTTCAGCTCATAACGATTTTTCCCTATTCTAAAGTTTGTATCATTTCAACCCATAGTGAGGGAACTTGTAGTGTGAGAAGCAGAATATAAAATAAACAAAATAACATAGCATATCATGTCATGTAATAAAACAGGTATAACATAGGTGATAACATCATATAGTATCATATCACATGCATATATGAAACTACTATCATCATATCATATCACTACTACAATTCAACAAGTCATCAATTTACTATATAAGTACGTAATCGAGAGTGATAAACTCACCATCTTTGGCTAGAGATGACAAATTCAAGACACAAGAACAAACCGCGAAAAGCGCGACAAAGCATGAATCAAACTTGAGTGGAAGTAGAGCCAAGACCCAAATCTTAGAAGCAACAAAAAATAAAATATATATAAGCAAACTATTTATACAAAGAATAAAACTAAACACAAAGTAAATGGGCTAGCAACTTCACAAACAGGCTCGGCCACACCACTTTGTGCTCGACCATGCTGGGTTCAAGGCTACTAGGCTTGGCTATGGTATACATAGGGTACGACTATGGGTAGATGAAGGGATGGCAAGGCAAAACGGCAAAGGGAAAGGCAAAAGACAAGGCACAAATTCCATTTTGTGTTCGGCCATGGTCCATTGGGTTCGGCCACTTTGGTTTTGTGGTTCGGCCTTAGGTGAATTTGGTCAAGACACGTATGGCATTGCAAGGAGATTGAAGTGGTCACGACTGGGCATGGTAAAGGTGAGGAATTGATGGTGGCCGAAGCTAAAGAAGAGGAGTGGATGATGTAGAGGCTCGGCTAGGATTTGCAAGCATGTGATGGTGGTTTTTTGGGTCTAGGAAGTCACGATTATGGTGGGGAGATGGGTGATGGCGAAGCATATGGTGTGATTAGGGTAGAGATGAAGTCGGCTAGGGGAGAATTGGTGAGGCTGAACTATGTTTTTACGAGAAAACAAAAGAAAAGGAATAAAAGGAAGAAGGAGATAGGAAAACTTACAGGAAAGTTTCTGAGCAGAAGATAGAAATGAGAAAGAGATGAGGAGTCAGAAACTTTTGTACGTGAATGATTTTTGGAGAGGCATCTTTTCAAATAAATAAACAGAGATGTGTCTCTTAGGAAATTCCTAAGTCCATTAGCCAAGCCCAATAACAAAACAAGCCAAAAAACAAAACAAAATAAAGACCAAGGCCAAAATGAAATAGAAAATAAAATACTTAAAAATATTTGCGTGTAAACTGCTGAAACTTAGCAGATTTAAAAAGTATTAATCAGATTTGACAAAAGTATAGAGAATGTTAAAATCAAGTCCACCTTCAAAGAAAAAGAATAGAAATTTAAAATTCAAATTAAAAAAAATTAATCAGAATTTGATGAAACAAAAAGTGTATAGAATGTTAAAATCGAGTCTAGCTTCAAAGAAAAGAATAGAAACTTAAAAGTAAAATTTAAAATTTTCAACTAAAGTTGAACTTTGACCAAAGTTGACTAAAATTCAAATTTCAAGAAAAATCTTTATTTTCTTATATTTGGAAACATAATTCTCAACAAATCCCAAAATTTCATTGTAAAATTTCAAATTTCAAATGATTTGAAATCAAAGTTACAGATAAATTATATTTAAAAATATTTGAAAAAATATGGGTTGTTGCACTCTCCCCCACTCAAAACTTTTCGTCCTCGAAAACGAACGAGACGTGGAAAACAAAGAAAGATAAGATAGAATAACGTATAGTACATGGAACAAGTAATTCCGGATTCGAAGCACACATGCTCTCCTCTATCTACCAGGTACAATCTCGATCATCAGTACTCCACTGCACTTTGACTAGGTTGACAGATTTCCTTCTCAGCTACTTCATATCTCTATCGATAATACGAAGTTGCTTTCTCTCAACAGTAAGGTTTGGCTCAATATCCGAACTATCTAGAGCAGAAGGCTGAATGACCAAAGATAGATCATGAAGATATCGACGAAGATGCGAAGCATGGAATACATTATGTACTCTAGACAGCTTCTCAGGCAAATCCAGGTGATAAGCTAAAGAACCAACCCTCTCCGAAATGCGGAAAGGACCTATGAACCTAGGAGCAAGCTTTCCATTCCGACCAAACCAAATCACATTCCTTATGGGAGAGACCTAAAAGAAAACTTAATCACTAACAGCAAACTTCAAACTCCTCCTACGACGATCGGCATACTTCTTCTGCCTATCTTGAGCACTCCTCATCTTCCTCTTAATCTCCTCAACTCTCTCAGAAGCTTCAGAATCATATCAGGATCAAGAACCAAATGATTACCAGATTCAATCTAGCAAGATGGAGATCTGGAAGGTCGTCCGTAAAGAGCAGAAAACGGAGACATTGCAATACTAACCTGGATTCAAGGATGAAATGAGATAGATAAAGGATTAAGGAAAGATTAAAATAGAAGATTTGAGATTATACCTGCTAATTATTGTTATAGGTGAAGTCAACAAGATGGAGATGATCTTCCCAAGATACTGCATAATCAAGAACACAAGCACGAAGAAGATCCTCTAGAATCTGATTCACTCTTTCCGTTTGACCGTCGGTTTGCGGAGGGTAAGCAGTGCTCATATTCAGATGAGTACCCAAAGATTCCTGAAAAGCTATTCAAAACTGACTGGTAAAAATAGGATCTCTATAACAAACAATACTAATAGGAACACCATGAAGGTGGACAATCTCCCTCATATAAATCTCATCCAAACTAGAAGCAGAACGGGTAAACTTGACAGGAATGAAATGAGATGACTTGGTCAATCATCCACAATAACCCAAATACTCTCATTACCCCTCCTAGTCCTCGGTAATCCATCAATAAAATCCATAGAAACCTGTTTCCATTTCCAATTGGAAACCTCAAGAGGCTGCAATAAACCAGGGGTCTTCTGATGGTCGGCCTTGACTTGCTGACAAGTCGCACACCTACTAACAAAGATAGAGATATCACGCTTCATACCCTTCCACCAATAAAGCTTCTTCATATCCTGATACATCTTCTTCACACCTGGATGAATAGAAAGTCTGGATCGATGATTTTCTCGAGGTAACTCTTGTCTCAATCCATCAACATTCAGGACATAAATCCGATTATTAATCCTCAAAATCCCTCTATCATCGATCTAAGCTCCACTACCATTCTGACTACTACTACCAACCCTGCTATGAACATTCTCCTTAATAAGTCTAAGCATCTCATCCTTATCCTGCTTAGCCATGATACGATCCATAAGAGGAGAAGAAGCAACAACAAGAGGACACAACATCGCCTTCTTACGACTCAAAGCATCAACCACAACATTAGATTTTCTAGGGGTATAGCTGATGTCGAGGTCATAAGAAGAAAGAAACTCAAGCCATCCAACCTACCGCTGATTCAAATCCGTTTGGGTGAAGATATATCTCAAAGACTGATGATCCGTAAGAGCTCAAACTTAGTACCCAAAAGATGACGTCTCCAAAGAAAAAACCACGACAAGCAATTCCTAATCATGGGCTGCATACTTGGCTTTATGGGTCTTCAACTGTCGTCTGGCATAAGCAATAACCTTCCCATCCTACATCAGAACAGCTCCCAAACCCTCACGACAAGCATCAGTGTATACCGCTAATCCCTCATTTCCATTTGGAATGGTAAGAACTGGCATGGAAGTAAGCTTACTTTTTAACCCATTGAATGTAGCTTCACACTTATCATTCCATATAAAATTAGCATTCTTACGAGTCAAAGCAGTGAGAGGTGCAGCAATCCGAGCAAAATTCTGAATGAATCTCTGATAATAACCGGCAAGGCCTAGAAAACTGCGAATATCAGATGGGGACTTAAGAGTTTCCCAATCCTATAACAGAATAGGGAGAAATAAGGACCATAGAAAAGATAGAGTGATTTATTACAAAGAGAAAAGAGAAGAAAGACTTACATTGATCGCAGCGATCTTAACTGGATCAACAGAAACTCCATTATTAGAAGCAATATGGCCGAGGAATCGGACTTCATCCTTCTAGAAATGGCATTTCAAGAATTTAGTCTTCAACTAATGATTTCTAATAGTCTCCAGAACAAATTTCAACTATGACTCATGCTCTTCCCTTGGCTTGGAGAAAACAAGAATATCGTCAACAAATACTAGAACAAACTTGTTAAGAACATCACGAAAAACACGATTCATCCAATCAACAAAGAAAGCTAGGGCATTAGTCAAACCAAAAGGCATAACTAACCATTCATAAAAAACATTCTCAGTAAGGAAAGCAGTTTTGGGAATACTTTCCTCAGCGACTTTGAGCTGGTGGAAACATGTGGCAAGATCAAGCTGAGGAAAACAGTAGCTTCATAGAGCTGATCAAACATATCATTGATACGAGGCATATGATATCTCTTTCTCATAGTGAGCTTGTCCAGCTCCCTATAATCAACACACATCCTCAAAGAACCATCAAACTTAGTGACAAAAACCACCGCTGCTCCCCATTCCGAATGGTTAGGTCTGATCAGACCTTTGGAGAACAAGTCCTCAATTTGCTTCCTTAACTCAACCTTCTCACGGGGTGCCATTCTTCTGGGAGGAAGAACTACAGGTCGAGCTCTAGGAATAAGATCAATACGGAAATCGATTGTCCGCTTAGGTGGTAAAGCAGTAACTTCACCAAATACATCGGGATAGAGTTTAACCACATGAGTTGAGTCAAGATCATCCGGAGAAGAATCAAGGGAATAAATAAAAATACCATCATAATCCTGAGGCAAATGGCACTGAATCACCAAAAATTACCCAAATCATCACCAAGAGAGTCAGTTCAGATTTTACAAGAGAATACGACTTCATGCCTCCTCAACCAACCACCTCCAAGCAATAGATCAAAAGCATCGAAACCTAGAACATAGAAATCACCACCAAAGCGGTGATCAGAATAGAGGAGTTTTACTTGGTTACAAATCCTACTAAGGTTCGCAGGACTCCCAATAGGATTTTTAACACACAAGGGTTCATCAGCAAACTTAGGAGAAAGGAGATGCTCAAAGTTATCATAAAGATCCGCGGAAATAAAACTATGGGAAGCTCCAGTGTCAAATAAAACACGAAGAGGAAATTTAAACAAAGTAAAGGTGCCCTAAAGAGTACCTTGAGTATCACTAGGAGCTGGTGGAGCAGGTGAAGTGGCAGAGGTAGCAACAAAGGTACCAAATGGCTTGCCTTTCTACTGAGTAGGACATTCCTCCCCGAAGTGGCCAGGCTGTAGACAAATATGGCAGAGATCACGCCTATTCAACTGAGCGGGAGGACAAACAACAACATCAACTGAATTAGGGCGACTATTGGCATAATGTCCCTTCTGATCATACTTGAAGCAAGTAATGGAAGATAGGTCGATAGGCTGCTCTGAGAAGAAAAAGATCCCAAACCTGGAGTCTTTTTTCAATTCCTCTTCTGTTGATAAAAGTTAGACTTCCTCTTCTTAGGGTTACCAGAGGAAAGTTGAGATGATGGGGCACGGGCAACAAAAGGATCCTTAGAAGTAGGATTCTTATATCTAATGGCCATATCCATCAAACCAGTGAAAGGGCTATGCACATAAGAAATGAGGCGATCATAAAACTCTGGGCGAGCTTCAGCTATAAACTTTTCATTCTTCTTAAGAGGGGTGTCAATCAGGCTAGGGCCAAACTTGGAAAGTTCATTGAACTTCCGCTCATACTCAAAAAATTACATATCTCCCTGCTTAAGATCCATATACTCTCGATATAGCTGAGACTTCCCTGCTTCGGGCATCCACTTCACCACAAAAGCATCCCTAAAGCATGATATCGAAACATAAGAAAGATTCCAAAAGAAGAAAACTGAAACAAATTCAAAACTAACCTAAGATGATACCTAAACTGCTCCCAAGAAATATCAGCCTCAATAGTCTGAGCCGTAACAGTCTCCCACCAATCCAAGTCTGCCCTCTTCAACTGCCAAGCTGCCAACTGACGCTTCCGAGCATCAGTGATCTAAAGACCAAAGAAAATCCTCTCTAAACCTTTCAACCACTTCCGAGCCTCGATAATGCTCTCTGATCCAGTAAACTCGGTACCACCAAGCTCAGTGAATTCCCTCCAGAGAGTAGT
This sequence comes from Allium cepa, assembly GCA_030765085.1. Lineage (NCBI taxonomy): Eukaryota > Viridiplantae > Streptophyta > Magnoliopsida > Asparagales > Amaryllidaceae > Allium > Allium cepa. The sequence continues at coordinate 999,508,880 of CM060935.1, forward strand.
GAACCTAATGGGTGCAACAGGCTCAAGACTGGGGCAACACCACGACCCGAACCTCTGGTATTCCTACGATCCATCCTGAAAATCAAGAATGAATTTTAGGACAAAGGTAATTAAGAAAAAAAAGACAAGATTCAACAAGAATGGAAATCCTAATCAAAGAATTTTATTAACAAGGTGGATAGGAAAGGAAGGAAGTTTAGAAAAATTAGATTTTAAAACAAGAAAACTTTATCCAAAATAATCTTTTAAAATTTCTTTAAAGTCAGTTGAAAAATCATTTTATACTTTAAAATATGTTCTCTCACAAGGAAATGATTCTAAGATTGATTTCACTCATTCAAGGGTATTTCTACCCTATCTCTAATGAGTTTTTGCTCCATAGACTAAGGTTTTCCTAAAACCAAAGCTCTGATACCAAATGTAACGACCCAATATTTTGGACCATTCAAATCAACAATAAAACCATACACGTTGGACTTGAATAATTCAAAACAAAAGATTGTTAATATAATTTGGAGCAAATAAAACCAACTGTAGAATCACAGACACAGAATATAAGAATAACTCGCAGCCGAAATAAAATAACCATAGTAGTTCATGAAACTACTACATACATAGTCTCAAAACATATACAAAATACTAGAGTCTGAAAGAAAATACAATAGAAGTCCACCAATAACTAAACTGAATTGAAATAACTGAAATAAAAATATATAGACAACTAGAGAGATAGATAATCCCTAGTAAATTCTCTAGATCCAAAAGGTGAAATCCAAAGCTGTGATACTCAGGCTGACTCGAGCGTAAAGCAAACACAAAACACTCGAGTCAGAACATACATACTTATAAAATGTAAATCAACTCAGGTGAACTTTAATAGAAATGCACAAGTAACTTAAAGGACGCTTGGGATCGCCCATCCTTTAAGGATCAATTAAACTATCTATTATGTAGTAATATACACTATTATAATAATGTCTACAGTAAAGTAAACTATTTAAAAATAGCATTAAGGTGTTTCCCATAACCCCCGTTAACACATTTTATAGTGTCAATAGTCTATGCAGTACCATCGTACCTCCAAATCGGGAGGCTACCATAGAATACTCTATAGATACGACACAAATCGAACTCGTATAAGCACGACATAGTAGGTGACACGACACAACTAGGCAATGCCATGGTAGATATACCAATTACGCACCCAGGCAGGTCGTAACCCATAGCAGCCACTACTGCCCACCTCGAGCCACACTCCCAAAAAAAATCAGAGGGTGCACCCAATCAATCATAAAGTAATAGAATGGTATTGAAGTACCTCATTGGCCCAAGAATCGCTTCTATTTTAGCCACCTTATGCCAACTCACGACAGTCAGATCCACATATATACCTCATATAGCAACGTCGCCACTATCCTACTTCATTCTGGAATCTCCACTGCGTACACAGTTGTTAAGGTGGTTTTCAGAGTTGGTAGAGAGTACGACAACTTCTGATCCCGGTCTCTTTAACAACCAATCGTTATTATAAACCATGGTTATTTATTTCAAATGCTTTGCATTTCAAAAAAACACATATCTTTTCCAAAAACCATTTAAATCCAATGCCATTATACTTTCAAAATAATATCCATTTTTCCAAAGTTGTAACACTTTCAAAACTATATACTTTGTTATAACACTTAAAAAATGTAATAAGTAGAAACCGTAACACTTTAAAAATGTGACCATTATATCATAGCACTTCGAAAATATTACATTTTTAGAAAAAGTAGAACTTTGAAACATAACCTAAAGTAGCATAACATTTTTAAAAGCATAACTAAAAATAGCGTAGCATTTTGAAAAATGCTACAGATTTTACTAAAAACATGTTTAAACATAAAATCTTCAATTTAATCAAAGTTTTATAAAATCTATTTTATCATACAAAACATATCTATTTCATTAATAAAATCTATCACTATTATTAGGTTAGATTTAAAATCCAATATTAAATCAAATTAAATTATTAAGTTATACTAAAAGTTTATATCATAGATAAAATCTTTAAATTTTAGTTTTAAACCATTTATTTACTTATAAAATTTTAACTTATTAGAAAACCAATACATATTATTTAAATTATTTAAATAAAAATTCAAGTTAAAATTTCATATATTTAAAATTCAGAATAATTAAAATGCTTAGAAAATTATTATTTAAAAGTTAACCATGGATCTGTATAATATTTTCTAATCTAGGTCAAATGATACAGATATGTACCATTTCAATCCGTAAATATAAAATACCGAGTTTTATCATTTCAAACCCGCAATCCTAAGTCAAATAAATAAAAATCGCTTAAGCCTATTATTTCTGCTCATAACGATTTCCCCTATTATAAAGTCCATTCGGATATGTATCATTTCAACCCATAGTGAGGGAACTTGCAGTATGTGAAGCAGAATATAAAATAAACAGAATAACATATCATATCTTGTCATGTGATAAAACAGGTATAACATAGTTGATAACATCATATAATATCATATCATAGGCATATATGAAACTACTATCATCATAACATATCACTACTACAATTCCACAAGTCATCAATTTACTATAATATAAGTACGTAGTCGAGAATGATAAACTCATCATCTTTGGCTAGAGATGAAAAATTCAAGACACAAGAATAAACCCCGAAAAGCACAACAAAGCACGAATCAAACTTGAGTGGAAGTAGAGACAAGATCCAAATCTTAGAACCAACAAAAATAAAATATATAAGGAAACTATTTATACATAAAAGAATAAAATAAAACACAAAGAAAATGGGCTAGCAACTTCATAATTAGGCTCGGCTACATAGGAAATAGGCTCGGTCACATAGGAAATAGGCTCGGCCACACCACTTTGTGCTTGACCATGATGGGTTCAAGGCTATTAGGCTCGGCTATGGTATACATAGGGTACGACTACGTGTAGATGAAGGGATGGCAAGGAAAAACGGCAAGGGAAAAGTCAAAAGACAAGGCACAAGGGCCTTTTTGGGTTCGGCCATGGTATATTGGGTTCAGCCACTTTGGTTTTGTGGTTCAGCCTTTGGTGAATTTGGTCAAGTCTCATATGGCATGGCCAGGAGATTGAAGTGGTCACGGCTAAACATGGAAAAGGTGAGGAATTGATGGTGGCCGAAGCTAAAGAAGAGAAGTGGATGATGTAGAGGCTCGGGTAGGGTTTGCAAGCATGGGATGGTGAGTTTTTGGGTCTAGGATGTCACGGCTATAGTAGGGAGATGGTAGAGATGGGTGATGGCCTAGCATATGGTGGTGATTGGGGTGGAGATAAAGTCGGCTAGGTGAGAATTGGTGAGGCCGAACTATGTTTTTACGCGAAAACAAATGAAAAACAATAAAAGGAAGAAGAATGAGGTAGGAAAATTTACAGGAAAGTTTCTAAGAAGAAGACAGAAATGAGAAAGAGATGAGGAGTCAGAAACTTTTGTACGTGAATGAGTTTTAGAGAGGCATCTTTTCAAATGAATAGACATAGATGTGTCTCTTAGGAAATACCTAAGCCCATTAGCTAAGCCTAATAACAAAATATGCCAAAAAACATAAACGAAATCAAGCCTAAGGCCAAAATGAAATAGAAAATAAAATACTAAAAATATTTATGTGTAAACTGCTAAAACTTTGAAGATTTAAAAAGTATAAATCAGAATTTGACGAAGCGAAAAGTATAAAGAATGTTAAAATCTAGTCCAGCTTCAAAGAAAAAGAACAGAAATTTAAAATTCAAAGTTGAAAATTTTAACCGAAAGTCAAACTTTGACTAAAGTTGACCAAAATTCAAATTTCAGAAAAAATCTTTATTTTATTATATTTGGAAACATAATTCTCAACAAATCCCAAAATTTCATTGTGAAATTCCAATTTCTAAAATTTTAAATAATTTAAAAACAAAGTTTCAAACAAATTGTAACGACCCTGAATTTACGACCCAATTTAAAATTTTAAATCCATCGTTTCAATATAAAAAATTTGAAATTTATAAACGATCTCAATTAACGTCCAAACTTTATTTATATGATTCGTGCAGTTAGATATGAGTATAGGAAAAGTTTCGCCGCAAAATATTGCAGTAAATTTCGTTCGCGTTTTACTATATATCAGTGCATATAAAGCTGCGTAAAATTTATCTTTCAAATCCAAATATTTTTACACAGCTACGTTGTAAAAATTATTCTGATCAAGATGATGTAATTTGTTTCGTCAAAAACTGTCATCACCAGTTTCGTTTAAATTATTTTGCAAATCGTACAATTTAAGCGGCGTAATTTCGAGTTTTTATAAAACTATCGTATCGCGATTATCTTTGTACCTTGGAAGCGCCTCGTCACACTGATCAAAACGGTATATTTATTCGTGCTAATCGGAGTCCGACGTAAAAATAGTCGCTTTAATTTAATCTTCTGAACGGACCGGTTAAACAAATTTCAGCCCAAGTTCTTTAGCTCGTTTACAAAAGAAAGTTTGAAAGTAAAATCTCAGCTGATGAAATTATTACGGTAGTTGGAAGAATAGTGGTTGTCTTGAAATTGGGATGGCTTTTCGTAATTCACAATGAATTTACTACTGCAAAATTTCAAAATTTAAAGAAACCAACACTTCATTATCATCCACTGTTCATTCAATTTGCATCTCATCAGGTAATGCACGCCTTTCCTCCTCCTTTCTTCTTCTTCATACTTCTTTCTGAAATAAAAAATAAATAAATATACAAACGAAAGTGATGGCCGAGCAGAAGCACGAACGCACCCTTCCCCTCTCCATTCTCCACCTCCGCCACCCCGCACTCCACTTCGCCACCTCCTCTCAACCTCGCTGTCAATCCCGAGTTCCTCCACTAGGCAAGTAGCGGAACACCCTCCACCACTACCCAGTTCACAGCCTTCTCCAAATCGCGCACACTCTCCAAACTCACCATTTCACTTACCTCGACCTGCCCTCCTCCTACACGCATATGCGCGCGAGACCTCCACCGAGTTCCACTCTACCTCGCCCGCCTCTGACACCTTTCGGCCAAGTCCTCAAAACCCACTGCCAAGCCTTCCCCTCCGCGTCAACAACCCATCCCACCACCGCACGCCTTCACGCGGCAGCTCATGTTCGCCCTCTCCATTAAACACTCAGCACTGCTCCTCCCTGAATTCCTCCACGCCCATCACCTACAGCCCTTGCCTGGCCTGAGTGTATGCGTGCGTGTATGTGGCGAGATGTGTGCATGTGTTCTGTGTGTACAAGATGTACACGCGTGAGCATGAAGTTGCATGAGACGTACGTTGAGGGAGTCTCGACTTATATATATATATATATATATATATATATATATATATAAAGAAGGCAAAGTGCGTGCGTGCTATAGCATGCTGAGGGGAGGAGTGTTGCAGCATGAAAAGCATAACTGACTGTGGGTTAATGGGTACTTGTGTATGAGTTGATGTGGGGTGTTGTTTGTTTTGTAAAGAGAAAGTGGGGTGAATTTATGGTGTGAAGCGTTGTGGACGCATGTGTGCATGCGTTTATACAAAGGTGTATATGCGTGGGAAATGCAGTGCGAAGTCTCGGCTGTTTATAAAAAAATTAAAAAATGAAGCAGTGATTAGCAAATAGCTTTAGATATTTGTACGCAAATATCTATTTTGGTTGCCAAAATAGTAACCAACTTTTCTTTTCTCGTTGTGTGCAAAAGCAACCGGCTAAGCTTTTTGCAGCAGCATCGATCTTCAGCTTTTATTCTTTTCTCCGTCATCGATAAGCACATCTATATAATTTATAAATTTTATATGACGTTCATTGAATTAATATTGTCTCTCTTTTATCGATATTTGTAGTGTCCGCTGTTCATATTGTTCTGACTTCATTCATGCTTCTTTTTGCCTCGCCGTCAATTTCTTTATCCAAGAAAGGTGAAATAAATTTTCACGACTTATATTCTTATACAAGTTTGGTTGATGAATGTTTGCTTTGTGATGTTGAAATTGGATGTTATTGTTATGTTAAAGTTAAATTGAAATTGATATAGGATAGGTAACAATTTTAAAACTGATTTATATGTTAAATTTGATTAGTTAAATATGACCCGTTTTAGTTGTTAAATAAATTGACATATAAGATAGTGATAATTACACTTTGAACCATTGAACGTATATTGGATTAATTGTTGTAGTATAAATTTGAAATTGAATGACAAGTGAAGAACCATATAAATAATTGGTGAAATAATCTTTAATCTACATGAAATGATAGTGTAGATTCTAGAAATAATTATACTAATTTGCATAAATAACAAATGTAAATTAATACAATTATTTCGGGATTATTTAAATAAATTGTTGAATTGTTATGTATGGATGCTATTGCTTGTTTATTTACTTTGACACCATCCCAGTTATCGCACTGCAAGTTCCCTTTGCTATGTTTTGGTTTTTGAGTTGAAATGGAATCGGGTTGAAATGATAAATACCTAAATAACTTGACCTAGAATAGAAAATTAAATTGACTCGATTGGTTAATAAATAGATTTAATTAAAATAAAGATTTTATTTGAAGAATAATAAGGTTTTGAAATAAAATTTGAATTTGAATTTAAATTTGAATGAAAGGAAATGTGAATATTTGAAATTTTAACCAAATATTAACGTAGTAAATAACAAAAGAACATTGTTTAAAGTTTAATTGATTAACAATTAAGTTTTGAAATTATTAGTAATTAAGTTTTGAAATAATTAATAATTAAGTTTTGAAATTATTAATAATTAAGTTTTGAAATTATTAATAATTAAGTTTTGAAATTAGTAAAAATTAAGAAATTGAAATTATTGATAATTTAATGAGATTGAGTTGTGAAAGATTTAATTTAAATTGAATTTTTTATTAAGCGAAATTGAACCTCTTGAGTAAGTGAAGCTAAGTTTCTTTATTAATTGAGTTTTGAAATTGTAACTAAGTGATTAAATAATAAATGAAATTGAATATCTTTAACAAGAAATAAAAATGTGTTTTATCAAACAAATGAAAGACTTGAAATTTAAAGAATTGGATTTGAAAATTTTAATTTAAATCAAATTGGTAAGAATTGATATAATGAAGTTGAACTTAAGTAATTAATTTAATGAATTGGAAATTTAATTGAAGTTGTTTTAATGATAAATTAGTTTAACGAGTATTGAATGAAATGATAAATGTGTTTAAATCGATTTGGACGTTAAATTAAGTTTAAATGATTATGGAATGGAATTTATATACGAATTTAAATGTATATTTGAATCGTTTAAAAAAATCTTGAAATTGAATTATAGAATTTAAAATGGAAATTTGGAAGTTATGAAACGTAAATTTCGGAAATTGTTTTGAAAAGACAAATGAAATCTTGAATTTCAAAATTTAATTGAAATTGAAATTGATTTGGTTTTGAAATTTATTAAACGACCAATCGGTGAAATAATTTCGAAGGTTATTAAAGGAACCGGAATCGGTTAGGGACATACTCACTGTCTAAACCGAAAACCACTTTAATAACTATACGCAGAGTGTGATCCAGAATGAAGTGGTTGGAATGGCGTACGCGATGACTGAAGAAAGAGAACGATAATGGATAGCCTTGACACTTGTGTCAAATTGGAAATGACTAAAACAGGAGCCGTGCCGGGCTAAATGGGGTTAGCTACCTCGAGCGAACACACTTCTTCGTAAACTACTCATTATTTGTTATTGATTGGTGTGCACCCTTGAATTTGGAGTGTTGTTTCGCGGTGTTGCGATCGTTGCGGCGATGCGTTCTCACCGGTCCGGATCAGGCAAACAGTAGTTTCACTACCTTGGGTATTGCCTTATATGCCTTGTCATACTTGTATTCCCATACACGCGACCACTACGAATTTGTTTTGTATTATACCTATGGAGTACTCCCTGATATCCCACTAGTTTGTTGTGGAGTTTACAGTGCTGTATAGTCTATAATGCTATATGAAATGTGTTAAGGGGGACAATTGTAACGCCTTAACACTATTTTGATATTTACTTTACTGTTAGACACTATCTATTTACCGTACATTACTATGTATAAATAGTTTAATGGATCCTGAAAGATGTTATTCCATTCATCTTTGAGTTATTGTTATTTTGAATTTGAACTATATTATCTGTGGAAGAATATATGTCCTGATTCGAGTGTTTGTTTATGCTTATGCTCGGATCAGACTGAGGATTGTTGTTACTGTTCTACTTGGAGATGAAGACCGAAGACTATCATTATCTTTATCTTATTAGTATTACTCTTTCTATTTGGACTATTGGACATCTGTGTTGTTCTATTTCATTTTATTTGAGACGTTGTTGTATTTATGGGTAGCTTCATGAACTACTCTTATGACTGTTGTAATTCCGCTACACTATTCCGTGATGTTATATTTCTGTGATTTTGTGATGATTCTCATTTATATATATACTCCATTAATAATTCGTGTTTTGTATTATTTAAGTTGACATGTGTAGAATATTGTCAATTTAAATGGTACAAATATGCGGGTTGTCACAATTAGTATCAGAGCTATGGTTCCCGAAAACCTTAGCCTGTGGAGTTTAAAACTCATTAGAGATAGGTTAACCATACCCTAGAATGAGGAGAATCATTTCAGAATTCTTATCCTTGATTCCATTCTTCTTATTGAATTCACTCGATTTGAATTTCTTTAAGATTCCATAATCTTTATCTTCGATTCTAAAAAATCACTTTTGGTAATCGAGGATGGCTACCAGAAGAAATGCTAGAGGAGGGGGTAGAGGAAATGCTCCCGGACCACGTGCCCCAACTCCCGCAGTCAAATTCTCCACTCTTAGCAAGGAGTACACTCATCTTGGCGGAGTCAAATTCACTGGCTCCGTGAGTATCATCGAAGCACAACAATGGCTAAAGAGTTTGGAGAGGATCTTTACTGGCTTGGAGATCACAGACGCTCAGAAGCGTAAGTTGGCCGCTTGGCAGCTTCAGAATGCTGCACAGGATTGGTGGAGTCAGTCACTTCTCGTACTGATGAAGAAACCATCACTTGGGCCCAGTTTAGGTAGAAATCTATCTAAATTACATCCAAATAAAATTCCTTCAATCTCGTCGAATTTGACTCATCTTATTATCATTTGTAAATACGGATTCCTTTACGGCTCAGTGGATGCCAGCAGCCGGAAAGGCCCAGCTTTATCGATCATTTATGGACCTCAAGCAGGGCAATATGACTTTCTCTAAGTATGAAAGAAAGTTTAACGAACTCTCTAAGTTCGGACCTGGCTTGATTGGCACACATCTGCTGAAGAATGAGAAATTCATCCATGGAGCACGTCTAGAGTATTACGAACTCCTCACAGCTCATGTCCATGGAACTTTCACTGAGTTGATGGATTTTGCTTTTCGATATGAGGGAAAGCCAAAGGGAACATCAGGCACTAAGGCTCCAGCTACTCAGCCATCCTCTAGCCGGACTGGGAAGAGGAAGCCAAATTTTGAGCAACAGAAGAAGAACTGGCAGAAGAAATCTGGGCTTGTCTATTCTCAGAAGAAGCCCATAGACATCTCCTCTATCACCTACTTTAACAGTAACCAGAAAGGCCACTATGCCAGTAGTTGCCCATCCCCAAAGGGTGCAGCTATTCCACCACCGGCTCAGATGGCCAAGAGAGACCTGTCACATTTGCTTACAGCCAGGACACTTTAAGAAAGACTACCCAACACAGAAGAGAGGTACCACATCTGGAGTTTTTGCTATTTCCACACCTACCTCGGAAGTTCCAGATAATCAAGGTACTTTACAGAGTATTTTTATGTTGTATTCTTCACCTGTTAGAGTTATATTTGACATCGGAGCAACACATAGTTTCATATCTATTGATTTATGTAATAAGCTTAGATTGGAACCTATTCTTGCATCTACCTTCTTATATGTATCTAACCCTATTGGAGGGCCCGCTAACCTCAAAAGGGTTTGCAAATATGTCACACTTATGTATGGCATGCATCGTTTTACTTGGGATTTCTTTGTACTTGGATTTGAAGCATTCGATATCCTATTAGGTATTGATTGGCTGCGAAAGTTCGAAGCCGTTATATCATGCAAAGCTTGAACCGTCTCTCTTATTGATGACAAGAGCATACCTTTAGTTATTAAAGGAAAATCGCCTCAAGAATGTGCTGGTAGTTTTATATTCTCTCTTGACTCTCATCCAAGTGAACTAAGCTCTACTCCAGTTGTTTGATTCTTTTCTGATGTGTTTGGAGAAGTCAATTCTCTACCACCTCCACGGGAAATCGAATTCCGCATTGATCTTATCCCTGGTGCACGACCAGTAGTTCTCTCTCCTAGGAATATGGCTCCTAAAGAAAAGGCAGAGTTGAATGTTCAAATTGAAGATTTATTTTCTAAAGGCTTGATTCGGCGCAGTCATTCAGAATGGGGTGTTGCAGTTGTATTTGTCACAAAATCTGATGGCTCTCTCAGAATGTGTGTGGACTATAGAGAGCTAAACAAGCTCACACACAAGAACAGGTACCTGATGCCCCACATCAATGATCTATTCGATCAGCTTCATGGAGCTAAAGTTTTCTCCCAACTTGATTTGGCTACTGGCTTTCATCAACTCAGAATCGCTGAGGATAGTATTCCTAAAACAGCATTCCGCACTGAAAATGGTTTTTACGAATGGCTAGTTATGCCGTTCGGTCTCACTCAGCTTATTTCGTCGACTTGATGAACAGAGTTTTTGGGGATGTTCTTAACAAGTTCGTTCTTGTTTTCATCGATGATATTCTAGTATTCTCTAAAGATGAGAAAGAGCATAGGTCACATTTTGCTTTTGTTCTTGAAACTCTTCACAAACACCAGCTTAAAGCCAAGTTTTCAAAATGCCACTTTTGGAGAGATGAAGTTTGTTTTCTTGGCCATATTTTTTCGGAGAATGGGATTTCGGTCGATCCAGCTAAGATTGCCGTAATCAATGTAAGTCCTATTCTTACTTGTCAATTCTATCTAAATAACTTATACACTATCTAAAATTCGAATCCTTGGATCTGTAGGATTGGGAGACTCCCAAAACTCCACATATATCCGCAGTTTCTTGGGTTTGGCCAGCTATTATCGCAGATTTATAGAAAACTTTGCTTGTATTGCCGCACCACTTACCGCACTGACCAGAAAGAACGTTAAATTTATTTGGAGTGAAAAGTGCGAAGTAGCTTTCAATTAGATGAAGCGAATATTGACATCTGCCCCAATTCTTATAGTTATTGACGGTAGTGAAGGATTGACCGTCTATACTGATGCCTGCCGTGATGGATTAGGAGCAGTTTTAATGCAGAAAGGAAAGGTTATTGCCTATGCAGGTCGTCAGTTAAAGACCCATGAAGCAAATTACGCAACTCATGACCTAGAGCTTCTTGCGGTTGTATTTGCTCTTAAGCTATGGAGGCACTATATATTGGGAACCAAATTCGAGTTATTCACTGACCATAAGTCACTGAGATATATATTCTCACAAAAGGATTTGAATCAGAGACAAGTCCGATGGCTCGAATTTTTAGCTGCATATGATCTTGATATTAATTACACTCCATGAAAAGCAAACGTCGTAGCTGATGCTTTAAGCAGAAATCAAGAAACGACGTGTTGTAATCTGGTTGAAGGAATGTTATTCCAGCTAGTCGTCTTCCCAGCTCTTATGGATCGCATTATAGCCAAGCAATACGAGGACACTTTGCTCTATCGCGTCAAAGAAATAGTTCTCGGAAGAGTTGGAAATGCTGACAATAAATTGGGTGCACATGTTGATAGTAACAGAGTCTTAAGAATTGATAATCGAATTTGTGTTCCTAATGTTGATGGTCTAAGACAGGAAGTGCTGAGAGAAAACCATCAATCTTCACTTTCATTTCATCCCGGTGTCACTAAAATGTATCAGAATATGAAGAAGTTATATTGGTGGAATAGGATGAAGCGCGATATTTCTACCTATGTTAGCAGATGCACAACTTTCCAACAAGTTAAAGCTGACCATAGAAAGACAGCAGGTTTGCTTCAGCCAGAGAGATTCCAGGTTGGAAGTGGGAGCAGATTTTTATGGACTTTATTGACGGACTGCCAAGGACTAGAAAAGGTAACAAAAGCAATTGGGTGATTGTTGACAGACTGACGAAATCCTCTCACTTTATTCCAGTCAAGTCCACTCGTACAGCTTCGAGTTTGGCCGAGATATACATGAGAGAAGTTGTTAAACTTCATGGTGTACCATCTAGTATCATATGCGTTAGAGATCCTATTTTCACTAGTAAATTGTGGAAAGCATTTCAGGATACTTTTGACACCAAACTGAATCTGACCCCAGCTTATCATCCTTACACAGATGGCCAAACTGAGAGGATGAATCAAATTTTGGAAGACCTTCTCCGAGCTTGTATTATAGACTTTGGTGGATCCTGGGAAGACCATCTTCACTTGGTTGAATTCGCTTATAATAATAGTTACCAGGTAAAGAAATTGAATTTCAAATTTGAATAAGTATATTTGAATTTGAATTAATTATCTTTAATAAATCAGGCAAGCATTGGTATGGCACCGTTCGAAGCCTTATATGGACGACCATGCAAATCGCCAGCTTGTTGGATTGAGTCTGGAGATCGACTAGTGCTTGGTCCGGAAATAGTTATGGAGGCTTCCGGGAAAGTCGAGGAAATCACGAAGAAGATAAAGACGACACAGAATAGACAGAAAAGCTATGTAGACAGAAGGAGAAGAGATCTCAAATTCAGTGTAGGAGACAAAGTAATTCTGAAAGTGCCGCCTTTGAAGAATATTGTTCAATTTGGAAGGAAAGGGAAGCTAGCTACCAGATTTGTTGGTCCGTTTGAGATTACGGAAAGAGTTGAAACATTGGCCTATAGAGTTGCATTACCAGAGAAGTTCACCGGTGTGCACAATGTGTTCCATGTCTCACATCTTCGAAAAGTTGTGCACGATCCATCTATAACCATCTCCATTGCTCAATTGGAAGAGATAGTTATCGAGCCTGACTTGACTATTGAGCGAAAGCCACTTCGGATAGTTGATCGTGAGACAAAGCAACTTAGAAGGAAGTCGGTAAATCTCGTCAAAGTCCAATGGAGTGCAGATGAGGGAGATTGCACATGGGAAACTGAGGATAGTATTCGGGATTCAAATCCCGAATTACTAATTTCAGGTATAATTCAAATTTCTTAAAATCTATCTTGACTTTTCTGCTTATTTCATTCCTACTTCACTCGCCTCGTTCCTTTTCGAAGACGAAAAGTTTTGAGTGGAGGAGATTGTAACGACCCTGGATTTCCGACCCAATTTAAAATTTTAAATCCATCGTTTCAACATAAAAATTTTGAAATTTATAAACGATCTCAATTAACGTCCAAACTTTATTTATATGATGCGTCCAGTTAGATATGAATATAGGAAAAGTTTCGTCGCAAAATATTACAGTAAATTTCATACGCATTTTACTGCATATCAGTGCATATAAAGCTGCGTAAAATTTATCTTTCAAATCCAAATATTTTTACACAGTTATGTTGTAAAAATTATTCTGATCAAGATGATGTAATTCGTTTCATCAAAAACTATCATCGCCTGTTCCGTTTAAATTGTTTTACAAATCGTACAATTTAAGCGGCGTAAATTCGAGTTTTTATAAAACTATCGTATCGCAATTATCTTTGTTCCGTTGGAAGCGCTTCGTCACACTGATCAAAATGGTATATTTATTTGTGCTAATCGGAGCCCGATGTAAAAATAGTTGCTTTAATTTAATCATTCCGAATGGACTGGTTAAACAAATTTCACCCCAAGTTCTTTAGCCCGTTTACAAAAGAAAGTTTGAAAGTAAAATCTCAGCTGATGAAATTATTACGGTAGTTGGAAGAATAGTGGTTGTCTTGAAATTGGGATGGCTTTTCGTAATTCACAAAGAATTTACTGCTGCAGAATTTCAAAATTTAAAGAAACCAACACTTCATTCTTATCCGCTGTTCATTCAATTTGCATCTCATCAGGTAATGCACGCCTCTCCTCCTCCTTTCTTCTTCTTCATACTTCTTTCTGAAATATAAATAAAATATACAAACGAAAGTGATGGCCGAGCAGAAGCACGCACGCATGCTTTCCCTTTCCATTCTCCGCCTCTGCCACACCGCACTCCACTTCGCCACCTCCTCTCAACCTCGCTGTCAATCCCGAGTTCCTCCACTAGGCAAGTAGCGAAACACCCTCCGCCACTACCCAGTTCACAGCCTTCTCCAAATTGCACGCACTCTCCAAACTCACCATTTCACTTACCTCGACCTTCCCTCCTCCTACACGCATACGAGCGCGAGACGTCCACCGAGTTCCACTCCACCTCGCCCACCTCTGACGCCTTTCGGCCAAGTCCTCAAAACCCACTGCCAAGCCTACCCATCCCGTGTCAACAACCCATCCCACCACTACACACCTTTACGTGGCAGCTCCAGTTCACCCTCTCCATTAAACACTCAGCACCGCCTCCCTAAATTCCTCCGCGCCCATCACCTACAGCCCTTGCCTAGCCTGAGTGTATGCGTGCGCGTATGTGGCGATATGTGTGCATGTGTGCTGTGTGTACAAGATGTACACGCGTGAGCATGAAGTTGCATGAGACGTATGTTGAGGGAGTCTCGGCTTATATATATATATATATATATATATATATATATATATATATATATATATATATATATATAAAAGAAGGCAAAGTGCGTGCGTGTTATAGCATGCTGAGGGGAGGAGTATTGCAGCATGAAAAGCGTAACTGGCTGTGGGCTGATGGGTACTTGCGTATGAGTTGATGTGGGGTGTTGTTTGTTTTGTAAAGAGAAAGTTGTGTGAATTTATGGTGTGAAGTGTTGTGTACGTATGGGTGCATGCGTTTATACAAAGGTGTATATGCGTGGGAAATGCAGTGCGAAGTCTCGGCTGTTTATAAAAAAATTAAAAAATGAAGCAGTGATTAGCAAATAGCTTTAGATATTTGTACGCAAATATCTATTTTGGTTGCCAAAATAGTAACCAACTTTTCTTTTCTCGTTGTGTGCAAAAGCAACCGGCTATGTTTTTTTCAGCAGCATCGATCTTCAGCTTTTGTTCTTTTCTCCGTCATCGGTAAGCACATCTATATAATTTATAAATTTTATATGACGTTCATTGAATTAATATCGTCTCTCTTTTATCGATATTTGCGGTGTTCGCTGTTCGTATTGCTCCGACTTCATTCGTGCTTCTTTTTGCTTCACCATTAATTTCTTTATCCACGAAAGGTGAAATAAATTTTCACGACTTATATTCTTATACAAGTTTGGTTGATAAATGTTTGCTATGTGATGTTGAAATTGGATGTTATTGTTATTGTTAAAGTTAAATTGAAATTGATATAGGATAGGTAACAATTTTAAAACTGATTTATATGTTAAATTTGATTAGTTAAATATGACCCCTTTTAGTTGTTAAATAAATTGACATATAGGATAGTGATAATTACAGTTTGAACCATTGAACGTATATTGGATTAATTGTTGTGGTATAAATTTGAAATTGAATGACAAGAGAAGAACCATATAAATAATTGGTGAAATAATCTTTAATCTATATGAAATGATAGCGTAGATTCTAGAAATAATTATATTAATTTTCATAAATAACAAATGTAAATTAATACAATTATTTTGGGTTATTTAAATAAATTATTGAAT
The DNA here is from genome assembly GCA_030765085.1 of Allium cepa. NCBI lineage: Eukaryota > Viridiplantae > Streptophyta > Magnoliopsida > Asparagales > Amaryllidaceae > Allium > Allium cepa. Next base: position 999,524,699 of record CM060935.1, read on the forward strand.
TGTTATGTATTTATGTTATTGCTTGTTTCTTTACTTTGACACCATCTCAGTTATCACACTGCAAGTTCCCTTTACTATGTTTTGATTTTTGAATTGAAATGGAATCGGGTTGAAATGATAAATACCCAAATAACTTAACCTAGGATAGAAAATTAAATTAACCCGATTGGTCAATAAATTGATTTAGATAAAATAAAGATTTTATCTGTAGAATAATAAGGTTTTGAAATAAAATTTGAATTTAAAAATGAAAGGAAATGTGAATATTTGAAATTTTAACCAAATATTAACGTAGTAATTAACAAAAGAACATTGTTTAAAATTTAATTGATTAATAATTAAGTTTTGAAATTATTAACAATTAAGTTTTGAAATTATTAGTAATTAAGTTTTGAAATAATTAATAATTAAGTTTTGAAATTACTAATAATTAAGTTTTGAAATTATTAATAATTAAGTTTTGAAATTAGTAAAAATTAAGAAATTGAAATTATTGATAATTTAGTGAGATTGAATTGTGAAAGATTTAATTTAAGTTGAATTCTTTATTATGTGAAATTGAACCTGTTGAATAAGTGAAACTAAGTTTCTTTATTAATTGAGTTTTGAAATTGTAACGAAGTGATTAAATAATAAATGAAATTGAGTATCTTTAACAAGAAATAAAAATGCGTTTTATCAAACAAATGAAAGACTTGAAATTTAAAGAATTAGATCTGAGAATTTTCATTTAAATCAAATTGGTAAGCTTTGATATAATGAAGTTGAACTTAAGTAATTAATTTAATGAATTGGAAATTTAATTAAAGTTGTTTTAATGATAAATTAGTTTAACGAGTATTGAATGAAATGGTAAATGAGTTTAAATCGATTTGGACGTTAAATTAAGTTTAAATGATTATGGAATGGAATTTATATACGAATTTAAATGTATATTTGAATCGTTTAAACAAATCTTGAAATTGAATTATAGAATTTGAGATGGAAATTTGGAAGTTATGAAACATAAATTCCGGAAATGGTTTTGAAAAGACAAATGAAATCTTGAATTTCAAAATTTAATTGAAATTGAATTTGATTTGGCTTTGAAATTTATTAAACGACCAATCGGTGAAATAATTACGAAGGTTATTAAAGGAACTGGAATCGGTTAGGGACATACTCATTGTCTAAACCGAAAACCACTTTAATAACTATACGCGGAGTGTGATCCAGAATGAAGTGGTTGGAATGGCATACACGATGACTGAAGGAAGGAAACGATAACGGATAGCCTTGACACTTGTGTCAAATTGGAAATGACTAAAACAGGAGCCGTGCCAGGCCAAATGGGGTTAGCTACCTCGAGCGAACACACTTCTTCGTAAACTACTCATTACTTTGTTATTGATTGGTGCGCATCCTTGAATTTGGAGTGTTGTTTCGCGGTGTTGCGATCGTTGCGGCGATGCGTTCTCACCAGTCCGGATCAGGCAAACGGTAGTTTCACTACCTTGGGTATTGTCTCATGTGCCTTATCATACTTGTATTCCCATATACGCGACCACTATGAATTTGTTTTGTATTATACCTATGGATTACTCCCTGATATCCCACTTGTTTACGATGGAGTTTACAGTGCTGTATAGTCTATAATGCTATATGAAATGTGTTAAAGGGGACAATGGTAACTCCTTAACACTATTTTGATATTTACTTTACTATTAGACATTATCTATTTACCGTACATTACTATGTATAAATAGTTTAACGGATCCTGAAAGATGTTATTCCATTCATCTTTGAGTTATTGTTATTTTGAATTTGAACCATATTATCTGTAGAAGAATATATGTCCTGATTCGAGTGTTTTTTTATGCTTATGCTCGGATCAGACTGAGTATTGCTGTTGCTGTTCTACTTGGAACTGAAGACCAAAGACTATCATTATCTTTATCTTATCAGTATTACTCTTTCTATTTGGACTATTGGACATCTATGTTGTTCTATTTTATTTTATTTGAGACATTGTTGTATTTATGGGTAGCTTCATGAACTACTCTTATGACTATGTTGTAATTCCGCTGCACTATTCTGTGATATTATGTTTCTATGATTTTTTCATGATTCTCATTTATATATATATACTCCATTAAAAATTCGTATTTTGTATTATTTAAGTTGACATGTGGAGAATATTGTCAATTTAAATGGTAAAATATACGGGTTGTTACATAAATTGTATTTAAAAATATTTGAATAAATATGGGTTGTTACAAATGCTGAAAACCACTTTAACAACCATGTACGCGGTGGAGATTCCAGAATGAAGTAGGATGGTGTAAACGGTCCTACATGAGGTATATACATGGACCCAACTCCTGTGAGTTGGCATAGGTGGCTAAAACAGGAGCAATCGACGGTCCAAGTGAGGTAGCTCTTCCAATTGGACACATTCCTTTGATACCGACTTTGTGATTGATTTGGTGGCCACACTTGATTTTTGATTTGGGAGTGTGTTTTGAGGTGGGCGGTAGTGGCTACTATGCGTTACCACCAGCCCAGAAGTATAATTGGTATGACTACACTGGCATTGCCTAGTTGTGCCATGTCACCTACCCTAGCACGCCTTATACGAGTTTGATTTGTATCATATCTACGGAGTATCCTCTAGTAGCCTCCCGAGTGGGAGGTATTACAGTACTGTATAGACTATTGGCACTATAAAATGTGTAAAGGTGGAAAATGTAAAGCCTTAACGTTATTTTTAAATAGTATACTTTACTTTAGATATTATTATAATAGCGTATATTACTGCATAGTAGATAGTTTAACGGATCCTTAGAGGATGGTTATTCCAAACATCCTTTGTGTTACTTGTATTTCAATTGTTATTTCACTTGAGTTGGATTTATTGATACAAGAATGTTAATCCTAACTCGAGTGTTTTGTCTTTTGCTTTACGCTCGGGTCAGACTGAGTGATACAACATTTGGGACTCACCTTTGGAGTTGGAGCTTCGTTTGGAGATCCATCTACATCTTTTCAGCTTGTAGTTATTCAGTTGTTTCCAGTGATGTATTCCAATTTTGTATTTGACTATTGTATTTGAAATTTCTATTGTATCTTATTTAACTATGATATATTTATAGTAGCTTCATGAACAACTATTCATTTTGTTTCCGCTGCATATTGTATATTACTCTGTGACTGTGATTCTATGATTTATTTAATTACTGTATATGCTGAGTTTTGCCAAATATAAATTAACAATATGGTATTTTGAGCAATTCAAATCCGGCATGTGTAGATGCGAATGATTGAAAATATCAGGATGTTACATGTGGTATCAAAGCTTTGGTTTTAGGCAAACTTAGCATATGTAGTAGATTTAATTACAGAATTACTTCCGTTCGTGCTTGAATCTCTTCATCTTTGATTTGGTTTCCTTTGAATTTTGGAACTCTCCCACTTGTTCTGAAATCCATTCTTGTCTCTCCCTATTTGTATTATTTTGATTCTGGAGTATCCCATAACTCCACTTCGAATGATCTCTATAATAACTTGGAGGTCTCGCCAATCTTCGAATGATTTGTAAAGGGGTGAAACTCCTTTACAATAGGCATTGATTTAGCGGAGATTTATATATCCTCATTTTAGATGCTGCTATCTCTTGCTATGCCGAATTCTATCTCTAGTGATCGAATGTCAATTTGCCTCAGGATTCTGCATCGATCTTATTTTTGAATTCACGATTGACCCGGTTAAGGTTGCCCACAATTAATATCAGTTATCCATCTTCCTATTTTGAAATTTAATTATTTTATCTCCCGCTTAAGCCTATCTTCTTAGCTAGAATTTAATTTGATTAGGGCCCCTTAAATTTGAATCCCTATCTTTGTTTTAAAATCCATTATGTACCATCGAGTGAGGGAGTGCATTTATAATTAATATTTAAAAAGTTTTATATGTTGTGTTGTTTGAGTTGTTATGTTGATTTGGGTTTTCGATCGATTCGTCTGATCAACGCTATCGATAGGATTTCCAAAACACTTGAACTGAACAAACTGACACAATAGCATTTTCAAATTTGGAAATGAAATAAATTTTGTATGATTATATTATATATACATGTATAATTTTTTTGAAATTAAATAGGTTAATTAAATTGGTTATAGAAATGATAATATTTGATTTTCATTTAATGTTTTGCAAACCATTGACTATTGTCACATGATATAAATAAATGGAATTAAAAACATGGTTTAGAAACTATTTTGGAAATTTAATTGAATTTAAAATTTAAAATTTAAGAATTTAATTCCCGATTATTCCAAACTTTGGTTTTAAACTTTAGAATGTATATTACTTAAAGTGTTTTTAGATAGAAATCATTTTCTAAAGAATTTAAAGTTTTAAAAATTAGTAATCTCTTCTTTTGTCGTTGGAAAATAATTTCGGTGATGACGACCACATCTTCAACGTTCATTTTTGAGTTTCAGGGTGGAGAGACCATTCTATAGCTTTGCAACACTTTTGTTTTGGAAAATCAATTGATTCGAATTTCTGAAGTATGATTTGATTTATAACAGATATATTATATATTAGTATATGATTATAGATTTGTTGTGATATATTGAAGGTATATATATATATATATATAAATTGTTTGAAGTTAATCGAAAATTTAATTCTTAAATTTGTGATTAAAAGATGATTTCGGTTATAAAATGAAACCAAAATTTGGAATAAATATTTAAACTTGAAATAATTAAGTTTGGAAAATTTCACTTGTACAACTACTCAGTCACATTCCAATATAACTTACCTAAATCATTCAGAAGTTAAATATGTAATTGAATAATTTACAATGTAAAATGATGTTAAATGATTTTATAAATAAAATTTGAGTGGTTAAAATAAATGTTATACACTTAATTCTTAATTATTAAAATGTTAATAGAGATGAATAGAACAATAAGTCAATTGAATAATAAATATGACAAATTAAATAAAATTTTGTTTTGAAGGAAACCTTTTGTATCAAATTGTGTAGTTAATGCACCGCTATTACCCTGCTATAACCCCGCTATATCTCATAGCGGATTTCTACCGCTACGATTTTTCCATGTAGCCCAAAATATAGCATTTCCGCTTATTCCCGCTATATTCCGCTATTTCGCCTTTAATAAAATGAATTGGAAAATTGCATTTATACATTATAAAAATTATGAAACTAATTTATTTAATTTAATTTTTAATATATTTGCAGAAATGAAAATACTCTAATATTCTACTAAATTCGATTGTATTATATATAACAGTTTTACATTTATTTAAAGAATATTCACACATGTTTTTATTTAAAACTATTTATGTATTAATTATAATTTAATTGAATGATAATTTTTCATTTAATTACCATTTATATATTTGTAAAAACATTAAGTACGAGTTTTATATGCTATTTTAGAGCCATCCGCTATGTCCTTCTATATCCCCGTTGTATCCCCGCTATGACTTTTTGCTCCTCCACCGCTTTGAATCTGCCGAGCGCATTAACTGCACAAGTATCAAATAATAATTAATTGAAATAAAATCGACTTTTGAATTTAAAATCAATTATTAATGTTAATCAATCTAAAATTTAAATCTAAATGGTTTTAAATTAATTGTTTTATTTTGTTTTTCAATCTATTTTTCTTTCTAGTGGTTTCTATTCTCCTACCTTCTTCCTTTTCGGGGACGAAAAGTTTTGAGTGAGGGAGAGTGTAACGATCCATAAATTTTAATGGTTTTTTATTTAATTTATTGAAATTTTGTGAAATTTTAAATAATAAAATTTTGAACTAAAAATTTAATAATTAGAATACATATGTTTAAAAATAGAAAATGGTAAATTTTGAACTGATAATATGAAAGTTTATTTTCTTGTGTAATTTTATTTCAATTCAACTCAGTTAGAATTTAATGGTAATAAAATATTTTCCAAACCTGAATATTTTTATACAATAAATTTGTAAATCATCTTTTGAGTGAGACATCATCTTTCATTTCTTCAAATTTGAACCGCTATTGCTCCGTTTATCTTATTTTCGACAAGATTTGTAGCATTTTTGGTACCGATTATCGACTTTTATCCGGATGATCGCACCATTAATATCTGCATACCGTTTTGATCGTCTCATCATGCTGATATCTGTGGTATATTCAATTCTCTATTTTGAATTCCGATACATAGCAGAATCCATGAAAAATGGTAACCGTATCGATACTAGTTTTGTGCCTGTTGGTTCTTGTGACTTTTCATTATTCACCGTACAATATCTATAGCTGTTTTCATTTATATTTCCTAAATTCTAGCACTTGACCATTTCTATTCCCTATATTCAATATTTTCTTTACTTTGAATTTAGCTCTGTCACTAACATATCCATCTCCACGTCTCGGTGAAATTGAAGCTTGCTTACCAATTTTTTTTTCCTTAAGTCATTCCTTCTTCCTCACCAAGCCGTTTTACTCCATGAACCACCGAAGCCCACCACCCAGCTTCCCTAGCACGGCGCCTTGCCACTCCTCCTTCCCCTTGACCTACGTGCAACCCATCATCACTACTCCGCCTTCCATCCTCCATCACCGCGAGAAGCGAAATCCATAAAACTAATGCATCTCCTTAGCCACTTCGCAACCACCACCTAAGCCTAGCACGCCACACCATGCTTACTGGCCAATACCCCAAACCCGAAACCTAGATCTCAAACTCAAACACGGCCACCGTACCCTTCACTTCTTCTTCTTTGAATAGGTATTGTATATGTTTACTATTGTAACAACCCGCATATTTATCGATTGTGTATTTAAATATTTTTTATTTAAATATTTCATCGCTCGTCGGATTTTGGTCCGAAAACCTACTTTTTGCAAATAGTCGAATTAGGACTCGAGACCCATCCCATTGAGTTCAAAATGCCGTTTGCAATCTTTTTGAGTATAAGCTTCGATATGTTTGGAGTTAGTCAAGTTTTGCTACTTTTTCACTTTGGGTTTGAGTTTGGGTTTCAGCCCAATGTTCCACCTTAAGACTCTAGCTCCACTCCAACTCTTCATTACTTCATTTCATATTCCTAACACTTCAAGCTAAAGTAAAAATGGTGGAAGAGATTGGAAATGGAAATTCCTAAGCCCTAGCTTTCTTTGCAAATCCAACTTCTAGCTCCAAATTAAAGAGAACCCATTGGTAAGCATCTCCTTCTTCTTCTCCAACTCATTCTCCTTCCAATTTCAGAAATTTCATAAACCTAATTTGGGAAATATTTCTCTTTTAAGCTTAGAATCAAGCTTCTTGAGTTGGGATTGAAGAGTGGTTGATCCTCCTTTGTTTTTAAGCTTCTTCTTCACTGATTTGGGTTCAAAGGTGAGATTTTTATCTCACATCTTCGTCTATAATTATCTTCGATTGTTAGGTATGAATTCCTAACACTTATTCTTGTGCAATTGATTTTGGTTTGGATTGATTTTGTGTATATTCCAATTTTTGGTGTTTTGGTCTAATTTATGAAAATCCTATTATGGATATTTGGACATTGATATTTGAGGCGTATCGAAGAGCCGTTTAGGCTGGGTTGACGTTCGACGTAATTCCTTAGTCATCGTCGCTCGATCGATCGCTTCTGGTATCCGTTTGGCCATTTTTGGCCTAGGTTCAGGGAATGCCCTGAACCCTTCATTCAGACGTCTGAAACGTAATATTCAGACGTCTGAATATTGTTCTGAGAAGATTTCTATTCCTAGATTCAAACGTCAGAATATATGATTTCAGACGTCTGAATTGGTTCATTTAGAACCAGAGAGGAAATAAGCTAAAATGTGCCTATTTCAGACGTCTGAAATCAAGGATTCAGACTTCTGAATTCTGTTTTGGAAAATATTTTATTTTCCAAATTCAGAAGTCTGAATCCTTGATTTCAGACGTCTGAATCTGCACTCTTTTTGCCTATTTGCCTATTTGCTTGAGAATTCCAACTTCAATCGATTCGTGTGGATTCCCTTTTGTTATTATCACTTATTATCGACTTTGATGACATTTTCTTCATGATTTCTGGGAATATCCATTTTGATGGATTCGGTATCGATTTCTTTGGATTTTATTCACGTCTTCGAATGTGAATTTTAGTGATTGATTGTTCTTACAATCTTCTTTGTGATTTGTCACTTTAAAAATATAAAGGTTTTCTATACTAGTATTAAATATCAAAACTCTTTCTTCAAATGATTTCAACACTATTTTATTACAAAGCTCGTTTTCTCAAACCGATTTCTAATCTATTAGTATATACAAATCTTTACCTCACTCGTATGAGAAATCTAATTAAACGGCTTAGTAAAACGAGTGGTATGAAACGCTTGCGTTTACTTCGTCGGTTAATTCTTGGACTTGTTCGATTGAATCTCTTGTGATAATTTTCTAGTGGAGATCTACAATTTGTTCGTAAATATTTAAGTTAAGCTAGTGGTTATGGGACATGACGCTAAGCTCATATATTTACTAGCTTATTGTAATTGACACTTCTCTTTGATCATGACGATCATTTTAGGATTTAGACTAGCAATTGTGTGGTGTCTCTTTGTTTCGTTGTGATTTCGACTCACACATATGGGGTAGCTCCCCATGGTATTCGGGCCATTCGTGTGTCAAAAATTAATGGCTAGCTACCATGAGATAGTTTCTCGTTCGTGTGATACATATGTTGGTGAGTTTTAATGCTCCCGTTCGTGTGACAGGCCTCCCACCCTTTTTGTGATTTCTGGATTTCGTATGTTGAATTCTGGAATTTATGCTTTACCAATTTTAGTGATTTTCATTGATATGATTTGTCAATTTTTGTGCATTGGTGAATTCGTGTGTCATTGACCTGTTGTGAATACAAGTTTTGGGTATGAAACCCTTTTTGGATCTTTGTGAAGATTTTTGTGATATTGATTAATCTCATGTTGAGTTTCAATTACATACTTATTGTAGTATGCCCGTAAGGTTATCATATGTTTATGTCATATCTCTTATTCTATATCATGTCAACTGATATTTATAGCTAGACTGATCCGTTTATTATTTTCTTATAAATAATACTCGGTTCAGAACGAGATGTCACGGGTGCTTCTGCTTGACTTCTCCCCTGGGATTCATTACTCTGACTTTTGGCTAACCACATAGATTAGCAGTTTTTGTTGTATACACTTCAGATATAGACTCATAGTTGTATTCTTTTGTATAGCACGTGTTGCTATTCTCTTGTATTATTGTGGATCCTTTTGACCACTACTCTAGTGTACACTTTCATGTGTTAGTTATATATTCATATCTTCTTCCGCCTTTGTGATATGAATTATCTGTAACCGATTTATGTTATGTTTATTTCTATATTTGTTTCCGAAGATTATATATAGCCACTGTGTAGTAGCTTTGAGTTTGTGTCAGTATGTCGGATTTCCTCTTGAGATGAAATGTATGTTATATTTTATCCGGCATATCGGTGCTCGCACAAAGCAATTACACGGATGGTTGCTCCTCAACAGCCTTATTCTCCGTGCTAGTTGACAGCATTGCACCGTAGTGTTCTTGGCTAGCGTGGGTATAGAGGTGGGGCGTCACTGCTTGGTATCAAAGCCAAACTTCGGAACAATGTAGAATAATCTAGCAAGGATCATGTCCTAAGTCTTTCTTAGGAGTCGTGCTTTAGGATTTTATTCGGGTGTTCGTACCGTTCAATCCTATTTTTTTTAATGATTCCTTGTTTTATTGTCATGATTGTTTGATATTCATTCTAATAATAACTTTATCTTCTTTTTTTCTTTCTTTCTTAAAGAAAAAGAAATGGTTGGTTCTGGCAATCCTAACGTTGGCCAATCCAGTAGTCCTTCTCTGGATGGCGCATTCATGTCTGCCCAACAACTTTTGGATCTTGTAAAGAATCAAGAGTTTATCTATGCTTTGAGTAAGAACCCCGAGATGATTTTACCTTTGAAACTTGAAGTTCCTTTACATCAGCTTATGGGTATCACTCTTCGATATGAAGAGGTTGGTAAAGGAAGTGATAGTGATATTGGGATTTCCAAGAAGAGGCATATTATGTTCAAAAGCCCTAATCCCAACAAGAAAGTGAAGCAAACTACTTCTCTAGCAAAGACTCAATCCCTAATCGCGGAGGATGCTACAATTGTAATTCTAAGGACCACTATGCAAGGGAGTGCCCGAAACCTCTCTTTTGCCGTTATTGCAAAAGTTCGGGCCATCTTATATCTGCCTGCCCCATACTTCAAAGCAAGAAGATGGTGGAACAAGAAACTTCGGCAGACAAGACTCCTACCCCAGGTCGTAAACAATGCTATAATTGTGGTTCCACGGACCATTATGTAATTAAGTGCCCGAAACCCCTTTATTGTCGCTATTGCAAAGACTCGTGTCATCTTTTATGTACATGTCCCAAACTTTTGAACAAGGACATGAGAAAGCTAAATATTGTGCAAGCCCCTAGCAATACTTCTCTCGGTCAAGGTATTTTCCATTCAATCCTTGATGACATTTGCTTTGTGATTATCTTATTTGAGTTCTTTATGATATGGGTTCCATCTCACTGTTTTCTACCAAAAAAACTTGATGATTCTTTTTCTTTAAAAATATTTTGGGCTTGATGACTTCTTTGAGAGTTGCGAATCCAGATGGTAGATCTACAACACTCAGTTTGCTTTCTATTGATGTCGAAATTATTTTATGTGATTTTTCTTTCCGAGCCGATATTCTTACTTAGGCTTCGGAATTGATTTTTGTAAGGATTGGCTTAATCGTTGTGAAGCCCATATCCTATTTTCCATGTGGACTATTCATCTTCGACATTTTCTATCTTAAGCATATTTCTATTTTTTCTTATGATTCGATTTCAAATTTTTGAAGGCATCATTTTATTCTTTAAGCCCTCAAGATGAGAATAGTGTTATTTCTCCTATCTAAATAATTTGTGAAACTTTTTCGGCATTTTTGAGTTTGTCTTAGGATTATCACCTAAGAAATCTTTTGTGTGGTGTTAAGGTCTTTCTAGTTCGACCTTGCCGCCAATTTTCATTTGGTTACGAGTTGCGGGAATTAGCATTCCACTTACCGCATTTCGCACTCGTTACGATTCTTATGAATGACTTATTATGTCATTCAGTTTGCCCATCTCGTTTCATCCATTTTGTAAATCGAGTATTCTATGAATATCTCGATAATTCTATTCTTGAATTTATTGATTTTGGATGAAAACAGAAATTTAAAATTTTGCAAATCTTTTTCATATAGAAGATGATTTTGTGATTGTATTGCCCGTTGAGTGCTTTAAGAATTTTGGTCGATGCGCTTGATCAAAGTTATCTATAGGAATTTCCTAAACGCTTAGATGTGACAGTCAGACACAATAAATTGACTTATGTAAATTTTTCTAGAAAGATTATTACATAAAGATAAATGTAATTTTGAAAGTTTTAACTTTTCAGGAAAGAAGATTATTTAAAAGAAATTCTTTCTTTTCGATACTCTTATTCTTGTGATTCCGAAGGGAACCAAGACTTTATCTTTTGTACCAATGCTAATCGTATTGGTTTGGATGTCGTTCTCTTGCAAAAGATAACGTGCTATCACTTGTGCTTCTAAATCATTAAAAGCCGATTGAGACTAGGTATGCCACTCATGATCTAGTGCTCGCGGCTATTGTTTTCGCTCTTCAGATTTGGCGTCATTATCTTTTAGGAGAGAAATTTATTCTTTATACCGATCATAAGTCTTTGAGGTATTTATTTTCTCATAAGGAACTTCATATTGGCTTGGGTTCCTTACATCTTATGATCTTGATATTCTTTATACTCCCGGAAAGGAGAATCGTGTTGCCAATGCGCTTTGTCGTAAGCAACAAGCAGCTCATTCTTTGATGTTATCTGAATGGAATTATCTTTTTATTAATTTCATCGGACGTTTTGATATACTTCGTTTTATTGAGTTTTATCTCTCTTTTTTTTGGACTAGTATCCGATGTTCTTTTATGGTGTTCGGTTCATCGGATGTACCATTATTATACTACATCGATGTTCCGTCTTATCTGGATCAATGGATGTTACATTATTATACTACATCGTTGTTCCGGTTTATCGATTCATTGGACGTACCGTTTTTGTACTACGTCGGTGTTCCAAATTATTCGAGTTTCTAGTTTCTCGGGCGTACCGTTTCTGTAGTACGCCGTTGCACTGCTCAATTTTCTGTTATTCTTGACGTTTTCTGCGTCTTTTAACTATGGAAATGCTTTTGGGTTTCCTATTTTATTCTTGAGCCCGGTGATATTGAGGAAATTGAAGTTTCACCAGATTTGACTTTTGTGCAACATTCTATTCGGATCATTGCTTCGGAGGTTGAGTGCCTTCGAAATAAAGATGTTCTTCTTATGAAAGTTCAATAGTTCTCAGATCCTAAGGATTGCTCTTGGGAATCCTGGGAATTCATCGAGCGAACACGTTCGGACTTACTCTTTCATGCTCCTTATGGTGAACTTCCTATTTCAAATTTTCTTTTGTGTTGATATGCTTCTATGGTTGTTACTTCTTATTTCTTCTTAAGTATTGCGAGGATGCAATTTCTTTAAGGAGGGGAGTCTGTAACAACCCGTATATTTATCAATTGTGTATTTAAATATTTTTTATTTAAATATTTCATCGCTCGTCGGATTTTGGTCCGAAAACCTACTTTTTGCAAACAGTCGAATTAGGCCACGAGACCGCTCACATTGAGTTCAAAATGCCGTTTGCAATCTTTTTGAGCATAAGCTTTGATATGTTAGGAGTTAGTCAAGTTTTGCTACGTTTTCACTTTGGGTTTGAGTTTGGGTTTCAGCCCAATGTTCCACCTTAAGACTCTAGCTCCACTCCAACTCTTCATTACTTCATTTCATATTCCTAACACTTCAAGCTAAAGTAAAAATGGTGGAAGAGATTGGAAATGGAAATTCCTAAGCCCTAGCTTTCTTTGCAAATCCAACTTCTAGCTCCAAATTAAAGAGAACCCATTGGTAAGCATCTCCTTCTTCTTCTCCAACTCATTCTCCTTCCAATTTCAGAAATTTCCTAAACCTAATTTGGAAAATATTTCCCTTTTAAGCTTAGAATCAAGCTTCTTGAGTAGGGATTGAAGAGTGGTTGATCCTCATTTGTTTTCAAGCTTCTTCTTCATTGATTTGGGTTCAAAGGTGAGATTTTTATCTCACATCTTTGTCTATAATTATCTTCGATTGTTAGGTATGAATTCCTAACACTTATTCTTGTGCAATTGATTTTGGTTTGGATTGATTTTGTGTATATTCCAATTTGTGGTGTTTTGGTCTAATTTATGAAAATCCTATTATGGATATTTTGGACATTGATATTTGAGGCGTATCGAAGATCCGTTTAGGCTGGGTTGTCGTTAGACGTAATTCCTCAGTCCTCGTCGCTCGATCGATCGCTTCCAGTATTCGTTTGGCCATTTTTGGCCTAGGTTCAGGGATTGCCCTCAACCCTTCATTCAGACGTCTGAAACGTAATATTCAGACGTCTGAATATTGTTCTGGGAAGATTTCTATTCCCAGATTCAGACGTCTGAATATATGATTTCAGACGTCTGAATTACTTCATTTAGAACCAGAAAGGAAATAGGCTAAAATGTGCCTATTTCAGACGTCTGAAATCAAGGATTCAGACGTCTGAATTCTGTTTTGGAAAATATTTTATTTTCCAAATTCAGACGTCTGAATCCTTGATTTCAGACGTCTGAATCTGCACTCTTTTTCCTATTTGCCTATTTACTTGAGAATTCCAACTTCAATCGATTCGTGTGGATTCCCTTTTGTTATTATCACTTATTATCGACTTTGATGACATTTTCTTCATGATTTCTGGGAATATCCATTTTGATGGATTCGGTATCGATTTCTTTGGATTTTATTCACGTCTTCGAATGTGAATTTTAGTGATTGATTGTTCTTACAATCTTCTTTGTGATTTGTCACTTTAAAAACATAAAGGTTTTCTATACTAGTAGTAAATATCAAAACTCTTTCTTCAAATGATTTCAACACTACTTTATTACAAAGCTCGTTTTCTCAAACCGATTTCTAATCCATTAGTATATACAAACCATTACCTCACTCGTATGAGAAATCTAATTAAACGGATTAGTAAAACGAGTGGTATGAAAGGCTTGCGTTTACTTCGTCGGTTAATTCTTGGACTTGTTCGATTGAATCTCTTGTGACAATTTTCTAGTGGAGATCTACAATTTGTTCGTAAATATTTAAGTTAAGCTAGTGGTTATGGGACATGAAGCTAAGCTCATATATTTACTAGCTTATTGTAATTGACACTTCTCTTTGATCATGACGATCATTTTAGGATTTAGACTAGCAATTGTGCGATGTCTCTTTGTTTCGGTGTGATTTCGACTCACACATGTGGGGTAGCTCCCCATGGTCTTCGAGCCATTCGTGTGTCAAAAATTAATGGCTAGCTACCATGAGATAGTTTCTAGTTCGTGTGATACATATGTTGGTGAGTTTTAATGCTCCCGTTCGTGTGATAGGCCTCCCCCCTTTTTGTGATTTCTGGATTTCGTGTGTTGAATTCTGGAATTTATGCTTCACCAATTTTAGTGATTTTCATTGATATGATTTGTCAATTTTTGTGCATTGGTGAATTCGTGTGTCATTGACCTGTTGTGAATACAAGTTTTGGGTATGAAACCCTTTTTGGATCTTTGTGAAGATTTTTGTGATATTGATTAATCTCATGTTGAGTTTCAATTACATACTTATTGTATTATGCCCGTAAGGTTATCATATGTTTATGTCATATCTCTTATTCTATATCATGTCAACTGATATTTATAGCTAGACTGATCCGTTTATTATTTTCTTATAAATAATACTCGGGTCACACCGAGATGTTACAGGTGCTTCTGCTTGACTTCTCCCTTAGGATTCATTACTCTGACTTTTGGCTAACCACATAGATTAGCAGTTTTTGTTGTATACACTTGAGATATAGACTCATAGTTGTATTCTTTTTTATAGCACGTGTTGCTATTCTCTTGTATTATTGTGGATCTTTTTGACCACTACTCTAGTGTACACTTTCATGTGTTAGTTATATATTCATATCTTCTTCCGCCTTTGTGATATGAATTATCTGTGACTGATTTATGTTATGTTTATTTCTATATTTGTTTCCGAAGATTATATATAGCCACTGTGTAGTAGCTTTGAGTTTGTGTCGGTAGTCGGATTTCCTCTTGAGATGAAATGCATGTTATATTTTATCCGGCATATCGGTGCTCGCACAAAGCAATTACACGGATGGTCGCTCCTCAATAGCCTTATTCTCCGTGCTAGTTGACAGCATTACACCGTAGTGTTCTTGGCTAGCGTGGGTATAGAGGTGGGGCGTCACTGCTTGGTATCAAAGCCAAACTTCGAAACAATGTAGAATAATCTAGCAAGGATCATGTCCTAAGTCTTTCTTAGGAGTCGTGCTTTAGGATTTTATTCGGGTGTTCGTACCGTTCAATCCTATTTTCTTTAATGATTCCTTGTTTTATCATCATGATTGTTTGATATTCATTCTAAGAATAACTTTTTTTTTTCTTTCTTTCTTAAAGAAAAGAAATGGTTGGTTCTGGCAAACCTAGCGTTGGTCAATCCAGTAGTCCTTCTCTGGATGGCGCATTCATGTCTGCCCAACAACTTTTGGATCTTGTAAAGAATCAAGAGTTTATCTATGCTTTGAGTAAGAACCCCGAGTTGATTTTACCTTTGAAACTTGAAGTTCCTTTCAATCAGCTTGTGGATATCACTCTTCGATATGAAGAGGTTGGTAAAGGAAGTGATAGTGATAGTGATATTGGGATTTCTAAGAAGAGGCATATTATGTTCAAAAGCCCTAATCCCAACAAGAAAGTGAAGCAAACTACTTCTGTAGCAAAGACTCCAATCCCAAATCACGGAGGATGCTACAATTGTAATTCTAAGGACCACTATGCAAGGGAGTGCCCGAAACCTCTCTTTTGCCGTTATTGCAAAAGTTCGGGCCATCTTATGTGACGACCGCCCATGACTCCCACACGGAAACAAGGGAATAGTGCGCTGAAAGTGTGCCAGGCAGCCATGAGTGACCGTCAAGGGTAAAATAAACATCGCAGACTCTATCGTAAAACTCACAGCGCATGGATAAAATACAATAGAGAAATATAATACAGTGAAGCTCCCATAGAACAGAATATCATCATCTAATCATAATAGCTTTATACAAACATATGAATCATCCATACATCAAAGCCTCACTACATAACACTCAAACAAATACAGCAGCGGAACACCTAGTACATATAATATGAAATAATATGCAAAAGCCTCATGCTCGTCTTCGTCATCATCAGCGTAGATCTCCAAGAACAGCACCTGTCACCTGCTACCTAGTCTGCCCATCCCAACATGGATGAACAGCCCAAGGTAATAAGAGGAGACATAAAACCTTGAGTCAGACAAAGTCTTAGTGAGCAGTAAATCAACTATCAAACATACCAAAAGAGCATAAGGGATAAAAGGAATAGGAACCAAACCATCCCACTCCACCTCTTTCTACAGTGATAGCCCCCCTTACACACATTAAGGAGAAGCAAGCATAACATAGCAAGCAATTAAAGTAAAGCAATAATCACTCGAGTCAAGGTCGATGTTTTCCAAATACAAACCCCCAAGGCCTAAACCAAGATCAGATAAGCACCCAGAAAACACTGCTCTTGAGACCGAATGATGATACAATCAAACGTCCAAACATCCATGACTCTGGCTATCACTGTTATCATTGCCTTGATTTCACCGTTAGCTGAACGACCATCTATCAAGGGCTAATGGTAACCCCGGTTCTAGACATAACTCCGCACGTCGTCGCAGCCCGTGCCTAGGAATTTTCGCAACTACCCAGAGCACTAGCACGTCGTCGCAGCCCGTGCTTGGAACGTCGTCGCAGCCCGTTCCAACGTACTCTTGCTTTGAGCATGCTAGAACCTTCAACAACGATGAGATCTCAGCCTCCTAGTCATCCTCCTCGAAGACTATTTCCATACTAGCTCAAGCGCCTCTCAAGCTAACCATTATCAACCAACTCGCATCGCACCATCGAGTTATCAACATGCTTGGGATGATCCCGTCTGGATTAAACCAAGGCTATCTCACATCATGCTTCGCTTTATCGCATCATAGCAAAGTCTCATCTCAATATCATGGCTTGCCTCATCGCATCATGGCAAAGTCCCATCTCAACATCATCTATTTCATACATATGAGCTTCAACATCCGCTTCATATGCCACAAGCAGCTTTCACCATTCAAGAGCCTTTCCACTTAGCTTTTGAATCATCTTCGACCATCTTGTCTAGATCTAACTATCAATCAACTAACATACATAGCAATCAATCAAATCAATCATTAGCTTAAGCAATCAAGTAATCAAATATGGTCTAAGTAGGCATTTATAACTACAATGGCAATTTCGTAAATAAATGAGCATAGATATAACATACATGAATCATGGGTTTCTAGCATAGATCTAACAAATATAAATCATGGGTTTTGTCTCTACAACTTGATGAATGAACTTGCATAAGTAAACATCTTCATAAGTAATGGATCTACACTTGGATCTAAGGAAAATGTATGAAATCACTATCTACAACACTCCAACAAACCACCAATCCAATATACTCCTTTGGGTCCGCGTGAGAGATAACCACCACTCACCAAATCACCCAAACACTCCAAAAACTATCAACTTCAGATCTGGACAGCGAAGCTTCAAGCATGATTCGTCGAAATCCCGCTTGAAACGATGAAATCTAGCTTGGTTGGATGAAGATCTTCAACTTTGACTCTTGGATCTTCGATCTTGGATAGATGTTAGAACTAGATTGGAGTGGAGAAAAGAAGATGAAGAAATGTTGTAGTCGAGCCCTCAAAATGGCAGCACTTCATCGCTTCAAAATCTGGTGCCAAAAAGTAAAGAAATGGTCACGTATTTATAGGCTGGTCGCCCCCTAACTCGGTCAGGTCTTAACTCGCTCGGAGTTAACTCGCTCGGTCTTAGGTCGTTGCCGACCTAAGAATCTCCCCGACCTAACTTAGGTCGCTGCCGACCTAACTCACCCCACACAAGGCCTATCCAACGACCTAAACAAAAGCGCGGGTTAACTAAGCCGCCTACACGATCTAACGGTCCCAAAGCTACGCGACTTAACACTAAGTCGCTCAAGCGACTTAACACACTGGGTTTTCACGACCTAAAACATAACGAGCTATCTACTCTACGACCTAACTAAGTCGCTAACGACTTACGACTTAGAAGGACCACTCGACCTAGCTTCCTTAACTCGGTCAGAACTACTAAGTCGCTAACTCGTTCACCACCAACTCGCTAACCCGGTATCTTCCTTAGGTCGCTCCAAAATCCCTCCGACCTAACAACCATACGACCTAACCCCTTAGGTCGTTAACTCCACTATCTCCTAACTCGCTAGCTATGCTAACTCGCTAACAACCTTAACTCGTAACCCGCCCACTTCTTAACCCATTAACTCTTAGATCGGCCAGGTCCTATGAGTCGTTAACTCGGCAACTATCTTAGGTCGCTACACCCGACCTATCACCCTCACGACCCAAGCTAACCACTAAATCCTAAGTCGGTCACTATCTTATCTCGGTGACCCTTAAGTCGCCTGCTCCTATAAGCCGTTAGCTCCACTAACTCGGTCAAACTCTTATGTCGGCCTAACTTACGCGACTCAACTCAAATCGACCCAGCACTCTTAGGTCGCTAACTACCTTAGGTTGCTCTACCGACCTAACTCCATCACGACCTAAGCTAAGCCTTAACTCGCTATCGGCCAATCACTTAGCTCGTGCAACCGAGTTAACTTACCATACGACTTAGGCTAGGGAGAACATAAACAACACTGGCGACCTAGAAATAATACGATATCATCGACACGTAAAATACGGGTCGTTACATTCTCTCCCCCTTAGGAATTTCGCCCCCGAAATTCCAAACAAACAACAACAATCAAAGCTATTCTGCATGCCTACCATCCATAACAATCAACAAACCATGCATCCAATTCTAGCCTAGCATGCAGAATTCTAAGATTAGAACAAGTTACAAATTCATGAGATGTCACGACACCTTAGGGCCATACCTTGAAGAGTTCAGGATGAGCTGCCTTCATCCTCTCTTCCTCCTCCCACGTACAGTCTTTAACATCATCACTCCATTGTATCTTGAGCAACGTAATCGTCTTCCTCCTAAGCTGTTTCGTGTCGGTTTCAACAACACGAAGCGGCTTACGAGGTCTCGAAACAACTGGATCAACTTCTAAATCTTCACAGCTATCAGCAGAAACCACCGTATTCGAGTCATGCACATACTTCCGTAGATAAGATACATGAAAAACATTGTGCACACCCGCCATCTTTTCCGGTAACTCCAATCTATAAGCGAGCTTTCCAATTCGCTCGATAATCGGGAATGGTCCAACAAATCTCGGAGTTAACTTTCCTTTCTTTCCAAATCGAATAACATTCTTCAGAGGAGAAATCTTCACAAAAACCATATCACCTACGTCGAATTCCAAATCCTTACGACGATTATCGGCATAACTTTTATGACGATCTTGGGCTGCCTTCATTCGTTGCCGAATGATCCCTATACAATCCGAAGTCTGTCGAATCATCTCTGGCCCAAGTATCAGTTTTTCTCCAGTTTCCAACCAATATGTCGGAGAGTTACACGGTCTTCCATACAATGCCTCAAATGGTGCCATACCAATACTCGACTGATAACTGTTGTTATAAGCAAATTCCACCAAATGAAAATGATCTTCCCATGATCCTCCAAAATCCAAAACACAGGCTTTGAGAAGATCTTCCAAAACTCGGTTGACTCTCTCAGTCTGACCATCTGTTTGAGGGTGATAAGCTGTACTCAAACACAACTCAGTTCCCAAAACCTCCTGGAAGCTCTTCCAAAATCCACTAGTGAACAAAGGATCTCGGTCGCTCACTATACTCTTCGGAATACCATGGAATCGAGCTATCCACTTAACATAAAGCTCAGCCAACTTCGATGCAGTCCTAGTCGATCGAACAGGAATGAATCTTGCACTCTTGGTCAAACGATCTACGATGACCCAAATCCCTTCATTTCCCGCCTTGGTTCTAGGTAGGCCATCGATAAAATCCATCGACACTTGCTCCCACTTCCATGTAGGAACTTCTAATGGCTGAAGTAATCCACTGGGCTTCTTCTGCTCAGCTTTCACCAACTGGCAGTTCATACACTTAGAAATAAAATTTCCAACATCCTTCTTCATGCCTTCCCAATAATAGGTTCTCTTCATATCCCGATACATCTTATTTCCACCTGGATGAATTGTCAACTTCGAGTGATGACTTTCTCTAAGAACTTCATCTCTCAATCCATCTACATCGGGAACAACTAGTCGTCCTTGCTTCCGAAGCCAACCCTCTCGATCGACTTCGAATCCTTTATCCTTTTCTGGGTCCAATCCAGATTCCAAATCTCGGATAATCTTGACAAGCTTATCGTCTCGCTTTTGGCTCTCGCCAATTCTCTCCACCAGAGTAGGCCTTATCGATAAGTTTGCCAACATCTCAGGTCCCAATTCACATCTGGGCCTGAAATCAAATCCAGCCAAATACTCGAGACTCTTCCATTCCGAAAACATGGCTCCCAATCCGGCATGTCTTCGACTCAACGCATCAGCTACTGCGTTACCTTTTCCTGGAGTATAAGCTATACCAAAATCATATGATGCCAAAAACTCTAGCCACCGTTGCTGCCGAAGATTCAAATCCTTTTGGGAGAAAAGATACTTCAACGACTTATGATCCGTAAACAACTCGAATCGAACTCCCAATAGATAATGTCTCCACATCTTCAGAGCAAACACAATCGCCGCCAACTCCAAATCATGAGTCGGGTAATTCCTTTCATGCGGCTTTAGTTGTCGACTTGCATACGCAACAACTTTATTCTTCTGCATTAGCACTGCTCCAAGTCCAGTACCACATGCATCGGTGTAAACCACCATCTCATCATTCCCACTTGGAATAGTCAAAACAGGAGCACTCGTCAATCGCTCTTTCAGGATTCTAAAAGCTTGCTCACACTTATCATCCCATCTGAACACTTGGTTCTTCTTCGTCAATCCTGTTAACGGTGCAGCTATCTTGGAAAAGTCTTTGATAAACCGTCGATAATATCCAGCTAATCCAAGAAAACTTCTCACATCAAATGCATTCTTAGGTCTAACCCAATCCTGGATCGCTGCCACCTTAGCGGGATCAACCGCTATTCCATTTCCAGAGATAACATGGCCTAAGAATCTCACTTCACTCTTGCAGAAGTGACACTTCGAAAACTTAGCCTTCAGCTGATGTTTCCGTAAGATTTCCAAAACAATACGCAAGTGCGTCTTGTGCTCTTCCTCAGTTCTGGAATAAATCAGAATATCATCCACGAACACAAGCACGAACTTATTCAACTGATCTCTGAATACTCTATTCATAAGATCCACAAAATATGCTGGTGCGTTAGTCAATCCAAACGGCATTACCAGCCACTCATAGAAGCCGGATGGTGTCCTAAAAGCAGTCTTCGGCACACTATCCTTAGCCACTCTCAACTGGTGAAATCCCGTTGCCAAATCCATCTGAGAAAACACCTTAGCATCGTGAAGCTGATCAAACAAGTCATCTATTCTCGGCAATGGATACTTGTTCTTCTTAGTCACCTTATTCAGCTCACGATAATCCACACACAACCTCAACGATCCATCCGCTTTGGTTGCGAACGCAACTGGTGCACCCCATTCGGACACACTACGCCGAATGAATCCTTTCCGTAAAAGGTCATCAACTTGCACCTTCAACTCTTGCTGTTCCCTAGGCGCCATCCGCCTAAGAGGCATCACAACAGGTCTCCTCAACTAGATCGATACAAAACTCGATCTCCCTATGCGGCGGTAACCCTTTGACCTCGTCAAAGACATCCTCAAATCCATTCACAATAGGCACCGATGACAGTCCATCCCGTGGAACAACCAGCGAATACATGAAGCTCATGAAGACGCCTTCTTCATGCTTACATCGTATCACAATCTTTCGCCCTTCCACATTCCCGACTGTCACCTCTAGCCTCTCACAATCAATCCTTGCCGCATACTTCCTAAGCCAGTCCATACCCAAAATAATTCCGAACCCCGCAAAGTTCAGTCCAAAACAATCACAAACAAAAGAGCAATTATGACTCATCACAACTAGATCACGGCATATCATACACAAACATGATGAACCCCCAACTGGATTAGTCACAACCAATGGCCTATCAACAATATCCGGTTCCAAACCTAACCGGCCTACAAGATCATCACAAACAAAAGAATGCGACGCTCCAGTATCAAACAACACTCTAACTGGAACACCACAAATGGAAAGAGTACCTTGAACCACCACACTCTTCCCCTTCTCTTTAGCAGTAGAAGCTTTTGTAGACGACGGCACAGCTCCCATAGCATAAGCTTGCACAATCTGCCTATCCCTCCTTGGTTCCGGACAATCCCTCCTGAAATGCCCTGGCTTATCACAATTGTGGCATTTCGCCGGCGCCCTTGGATTCCTACAATCCTTGGAGAGATGACCCTTCTGCTGGCAATTGTAGCAAGTCACTTCGCCCCTTGGCTTCTTCTGGCTATCCTTACCCTTCTGTTGCTGCTGCTTCCTCTTCTTATTTCCACTCTGTTGTGGCTTAGATCCTTCCTTGGTTACAGCGACAACAGAACTTTCCCTAGGAAACAAACACTCATGCCTGAGGGCTTTTTCCACAATCTTCTCAAACGGATCGTCCAAATGATCCACCATCTGCCTTCCAAGATAAGTGTCCAAACCGGTCACAAACTTCTCATTCTTCTGATAGGGAGAATCAATATACGATCGAGCATACTTGGACAAAGCTTCAAACTCAGAAACATACTCAAGAACTGGTCTCCCACCTTGCTTGAGCTCCACAAACTTCTTAAACAGAACAGATTTCTAAGCCGTTGAGATGAACTTAGCTTCAAATCTAACTTGGAATTGCTCCCAAGTAATCTCTTCTTCTGGAGTATCAATGGTGATAGAATTCCACCAATCCGAAGCTCTCCCTTGAAGTTGCCTTGATGCAAGCTTCCTCTTAGTTGCGTCCTCAACTCCCAAGTCACCAAAGATCCTTCTACAAGCATCAATCCATCTTTGCACTTCAACGGTTGATTCCGTCCCCAAGAAAACCTTTCCTCCAAGAGAAGTATAGTCCTTACAAAGCTTAGCAAAATCCACTGGCTTTGGAGCTTGAACTTGAATTCCAACATCTACCGCTGACCCTGGAGTTGGTATCCTTCTCATGATCGAAGTCATCATCGCTTCGAACATAGCTCCATAATCAGCAACTCCATCAGCAGCACGACCTTCCCCGGCAGCTGGTCTCCCTCTTCGACTCATCCTTAGTATCAACAAAAAGGACTGATTAGAACACCTTGAGGAAAAACTACATAAGGAGTTCAAATCCATCTAAACTACTATATTATATATAGTAATCATCCATCAAAATACAATTACGTCTCTCTTACGTAGTTACGTCAGTGAGCGTTGGCTAAAATCGATTAACCAAAGCTCTGATACCAAATGTGACGACCGCCCATGACTCCCGCATGGAAACAAGGGAATAGTGCGCTGAAAGTGTGCCAGGCAGCCATGAGTGACCGTCAAGGGTAAAATAAACATCGCAGACTCTATCGTAAAACTCACAGCGCATGGATAAAATACAATAGAGAAATATAATACAGTGAAGCTCCCATAGAACAGAATATCATCATCTAATCATAATAGCTTTATACAAACATATGAATCATCCATACATCAAAGCCTCACTACATAACACTCAAACAAATACAGCAGCGGAACACCCAGTACATATAATATGAAATAATATGCAAAAGCCTCATGCTCGTCTTCGTCATCATCAGCGTAGATCTCCAAGAACAGCACCTGTCACCTGCTACCTAGTCTGCCCATCCCAACATGGATGAACAGCCCAAGGTAATAAGAGGAGACATAAAACCTTGAGTCAGACAAAGTCTTAGTGAGCAGTAAATCAACTATCAAACATACCAAAAGAGCATAAGGGATAAAAGGAATAGGAACCAAACCATCCCACTCCACCTCTTTCTACAGTGATAGCCCCCCTTACACACATTAAGGAGAAGCAAGCATAACATAGCAAGCAATTAAAGTAAAGCAATAATCACTCGAGTCAAGGTCGATGTTTTCCAAATACAAACCCCCAAGGCCTAAACCAAGATCAGATAAGCACCCAGAAAACACTGCTCTTGAGACCGAATGATGATACAATCAAACGTCCAAACATCCATGACTCTGGCTATCACTGTTATCATTGCCTTGATTTCACCGTTAGCTGAACGACCATCTATCAAGGGCTAATGGTAACCCCGGTTCTAGACATAACTCCACACGTCGTCGCAGCCCGTGCCTAGGAATTTTCGCAACTACCCAGAGCACTAGCACGTCGTGCAGCCCGTGCTTGGAACGTCGTCGCAGCCCGTTCCAACGTACTCTTGCTTTGAGCATGCTAGAACCTTCAACAACGATGAGATCTCAGCCTCCTAGTCATCCTCCTCGAAGACTATTTCCATACTAGCTCAAGCGCCTCTCAAGCTAACCATTATCAACCAACTCGCATCGCACCATCGAGTTATCAACATGCTTGGGATGATCCCGTCTGGATTAAACCAAGGCTATCTCACATCATGCTTCGCTTTATCGCATCATAGCAAAGTCTCATCTCAATATCATGGCTTGCCTCATCGCATCATGGCAAAGTCCCATCTCAACATCATCTAATTCATACATATGAGCTTCAACATCCGCTTCATATGCCACAAGCAGCTTTCACCATTCAAGAGCCTTTCCACTTAGCTTTTGAATCATCTTCGACCATCTTGTCTAGATCTAACTATCAATCAACTAACATACATAGCAATCAATCAAATCAATCATTAGCTTAAGCAATCAAGTAATCAAATATGGTCTAAGTAGGCATTTATAACTACAATGGCAATTTCGTAAATAAATGAGCATAGATATAACATACATGAATCATGGGTTTCTAGCATAGATCTAACAAATATAAATCATGGGTTTTGTCTCTACAACTTGATGAATGAACTTGCATAAGTAAACATCTTCATAAGTAATGGATCTACAATTGGATCTAAGGAAAATGTATGAAATCACTATCTACAACACTCCAACAAACCACCAATCCAATATACTCCTTTGGGTCCGCGTGAGAGATAACCACCACTCACCAAATCACCCAAACACTCCAAAAACTATCAACTTCAGATTTGGACAGCGAAGCTTCAAGCTTGATTCGTCGAAATCCCGCTTGAAACGATGAAATCTAGCTTGGTTGGATGAAGATCTTCAACTTTGACTCTTGGATCTTCGATCTTGGATAGATGTTAGAACTAGATTGGAGTGGAGAAAAGAAGATGAAGAAATGTTGTAGTCGAGCCCTTAAAATGGCAGCACTTCGTCGCTTCAAAATCTGGTGCCAAAAAGTAAAGAAATGGTCACGTATTTATAGGCTGGTCGCCCCCTAACTCGGTCAGGTCTTAACTCGCTCGGAGTTAACTCGCTCGGTCTTAGGTCGTTGCCGACCTAAGAATCTCCCCGACCTAACTTAGGTCGCTGCCGACCTAGCTCACCCCACACAAGGCCTATCCAACGACCTAAACAAAAGCGCGGGTTAACTAAGCCGCCTACACGATCTAACGGTCCCAAAGCTACGCGACTTAACACTAAGTCGCTCAAGCGACTTAACACACTGGGTTTTCACGACCTAAAACATAACGAGCTATCTACTCTACGACCTAACTAAGTCGCTAACGACTTACGACTTAGAAGGACCACTCGACCTAGCTTCCTTAACTCGGTCAGAACTACTAAGTCGCTAACTCGTTCACCACCAACTCGCTAACCCGGTATCTTCCTTAGGTCGCTCCAAAACCCCTCCGACCTAACAACCATACGACCTAACCCCTTAGGTCGTTAACTCCACTATCTCCTAACTCGCTAGCTATGCTAACTCGCTAACAACCTTAACTCGTAACCCACCCACTTCTTAACCCATTAACTCTTAGGTCGGCCAGGTCCTATGAGTCGTTAACTCGGCAACTATCTTAGGTCGCTACACCCGACCAATCACCCTCACGACCCAAGCTAACCACTAACTCCTAAGTCGGTCACTATCTTATCTCGGTGACCCTTAAGTCGCCTGCTCCTATAAGCCGTTAGCTCCACTAACTCGGTCAAACTCTTATGTCGGCCTAACTTACGCGACTCAACTCAAATCGACCCAGCACTCTTAGGTCGCCAACTACCTTAGGTTGCTCTATCGACCTAACTCCATCACGACCTAAGCTAAGCCTTAACTCGCTATCGGCCAATCACTTAACTCGTGCAACCGAGTTAACTTACCATACGACTTAGGCTAGGGAGAACATAAACAACACCGGCGACCTAGAAATAATACGATATCATCGACACGTAAAATACGGGTCGTTACATCTTATATTTGCCTGCCCCGTACTTCAAAGCAAGAAGATGGTGGAACAAGAAACTTCGGTAGACAAGACTCCTACCCCAAGTCGTAAACAATGCTACAATTGTGGTTCCACGGACCATTATGTAATTAAGTTCCCGAAACCCCTTTATTGTCGCTATTGCAAAGACTCGTGTCATCTTTTATCTACATGTCCCAAACTTTTGAACAAGGACATGAGAAAGCTAAATATTGTGCAAGCCCCTAGCAATACTTCTCTCGGTCAAGGTATTTTCCATTCAATCCTTGATGACATTTGCTTTGTGATTATCCTATTTGAGTTCTTTTTGATATGGGTTCCATCTCACTGTTTTCTATCAAAAGAACTTGATGATTCTTTTTCTTTGAAAATATTTTGGGCTTGATGACTTCTTTGAGAGTTGCGAATCCGGATGGTAGATCTGCAACACTCCGTTTGCTTTCTATTGATGTCGAAATTATTTTATGTGATTTTTCATTCCGAGCCGATATTCTTACTTAGGCTTCGGAATTGATTTTTGTAAGGATTGGCTTAATCGTTGTGAAGCCCATATCCTATTTTCCGTGTGGACTATTCATCTTCGACATTTTCTATCTTAAGCAGATTTCTATTTTTTCTTGTGATTCGATTTCAAATTTTTGAAGGCATCATTTTATTCTTTAAGCCCTCAAGATGAGAATAGTGTTATTTCTCCTATCTAAATAATTTGTGAAACTTTTTCGGCATTTTTGAGTTTGTCTTAGGATTATCACCTAAGAAATCTTTTGTGTGGTGTTAAGGTCTTTCTAGTTCGACCTTGCCGCCGATTTTCATTTGGTTACGAGTTGCAGGAGTTAGCATTCCACTTACCACATTTCGCACTCGTTACGATTCTTATGAATGACTTATTACGTCATTCAGTTTGCCCATCTTGTTTCATCCACTTTATAAATCGAGTATTCTATGAATATCTCGATAATTCCATTCTTGAATTTATTGATTTTGGATGAAAACAGAAATTTAAAATTTTGCAAATCTTTTTCATATAGAAGATGATTTTGTGATTGTATTTCTCCTTGAGTGCTTTAATAATTTTGGTCGATGCACTTGATCAACGTTATTTATAGGAATTTCCTAAACGCTTAGATGTGACCGTCAGACACAATAAATTGACTTATGTAAATTTTTCTAGAAAGATTACTACATAAAGATAAATGTAATTTTGAAAGTTTTAACTTTTCAGGAAAGAAGATTATTTAAAAGAAATTCTTTCTTTTCGATACTCTTATTCTTGTGATTCCCGAAGGGAACCAAGACTTTATCTTTTGTACCAATGCTAATCGTATTGGTTTGGATGTCGTTCTCTTGCAAAAGATAACGTGCTATCACTTATACCTCTAAATCATTAAAAGCCGATTGAGACAAGGTATGCCACTCATGATCTAGTGCTCGCGGCTATTGTTTTCGCTCTTCGGATTTGGCGTCATTATCTTTTAGGAGAGAAGTTTGTTCTTTATACCGATCATAAGTCTTTGAGGTATTTATTTTCTCATAAGGAACTTCATATTGTCTTGGGTTCCTTACATCTTATGATCTTGATATTCTTTATACTCCCGGAAAGGAGAATCGTGTTGCCAATGCACTTTGTCGTAAGCAACAAGTAGCTGATTCTTTGATGTTGTCTGAATGGAATTATCTTTTTATTAATTTCATCGGACGTTTTGATATACTTCGTTTTATTGAGTTTTATCTCTCTTTTTTTTGGACTAGCGTCCGATGTTCTTTTATGGTGTTCGGTTCATCGGATGTACCATTATTATACTACATCGATGTTCCGTCTTATCTGGATCAATGAATGTACCATTATTATACTACATCGTTGTTCCGGTTTATCGATTCATTGGACGTACCGTTTTTGTACTACGTCGGTGTTCCAAATTATTCAAGTTTCTAGTTTCTCGGGCGTACCGTTTCTGTACTACGCCGTTGCACTGCTCAATTTTCTGCTATTCTTGACGTTTTCTATGTCTTTTGACTATGGAAATGCTTTTAGGTTTCTTATTTTATTCTTGAGCCCGGTGATATTGAGGAAATTGAAGTTTCACCAGATTTGACTTTTGAGCAACATTCTATTCGCATCATTGCTTCGGAGGTTGAGTGCCTTCGAAATAAAGATGTTCTTCTTATGAAAGTTCAATAGTTCTCAGATCCTAAGGATTGCTCTTGGGAATCCTGGGAATTCATCGACCGAACCCGTTCGGACTTACTCTTTCATGCTCCTTATGGTGAACTTCCTATTTCAAATTTTCTTTTGTGTTGATATGCTTCTATGGTTGTTACTTCTTATTTTCTTCTTAAGTATTGCGAGGACGCAATTTCTTTAAGGAGGGGAGTCTGTAACAACCCGCATATTTATCGATTGTGTATTTAAATATTTTTTATTTAAATATTTCATCGCTCGTCGGATTTTTGTCCGAAAACCTACTTTTTGCAAACAGTCGAATTAAGACTCGAGACCCCTCCCACTGAGTTCAAAATGCCGTTTGCAACCTTTTTGAGTATAAGCTTCGATATGTTTGGAGTTAGTCAAGTTTTGCTACTTTTTCACTTTGGGTTTGAGTTTGGGTTTCAGCCCAATGTTCCACCTTAAGACTCTAGCTCCATTCCAACTCTTCATTACTTCATTTCATATTCCTAACACTTCAAGCTAAAGTAAAAATGGTGGAAGAGATTGGAAATGGAAATTCCTAAGCCCTAGCTTTCTTTACAAATCCAACTTCTAGCTCCAAATTCATGAGAACCCATTGGTAAGCATCTCCTTCTTCTTCTCCAACTCATTCTCCTTCCAATTTCAGAAATTTCCTAAACCTAATTTGGGAAATATTTCTCTTTTAAGCTTAGAATCAAGCTTCTTGAGTTGGGATTGAAGAGTGGTTGATCCTCATTTGTTTTCAAGCTTCTTCTTCATTGATTTGGGTTCAAAGGTGAGATTTTTATCTCACATCTTTGTCTATAATTATCTTCGATTGTTAGGTATGAATTCCTAACACTTATTCTTGTGCAATTGATTTTGGTTTGGATTGATTTTGTGTATATTCCAATTTTTGGTGCTTTGGTCTAATTTATGAAAATCCTATTATGGATATTTGGACATTGATATTTGAGGCATATCGAAGAGCCGTTTAGGCTAGGTTGTCGTTCGACGTAATTCCTTAATCATCGTCGCTCGATCGATCGCTTCGGGTATCCGTTTGGCCATTTTTGGCCAAGGTTCAGGGAATGCCCTGAACCCTTCATTCAGACGTCTGAAACGTAATATTCAGATGTCTGAATATTGTTTTGGGAAGATTTCTATTCCCATATTCAGACGTCTGAATATATGATTTCAGACGTCTGAATTGGTTCATTTAGAACCAGAAAGGAAATAGGCTAAAATGTGCCTATTTCAGACGTCTGAAATCAAGGATTCAGACGTCTGAATTCTGTTTTGGAAAATATTTTATTTTCCTAATTCAGACGTCTGAATCCTTGATTTCAGACGTCTGAATCTGCACTCTTTTTCCTATATGCCTATTTACTTGAGAATTCCAACTTCAATCGATTCGTGTGGATTCCCTTTTGTTATTATCACTTATTATCGACTTTGATGACATTTCTTCGTGATTTCTAGGAATATCCATTTTGATGGATTCGGTATCGATTTCTTTGGATTTTATTCACGTCTTCGAATGTGAATTTTAGTGATTGATTGTTCTTACAATCTTCATTGTGATTTGTCACTTTAAAAATATAAAGGTTTTCTATACTAGTAGTAAATATCAAAACTCTTTCTTCAAATGATTTCAATACTATTTTATTACAAAGCTCGTTTTCTCAAACCGATTTCTAATCTATTAGTATATACAAACCTTTACCTCACTCGTATGAGAAATCTAATTAAATGGCTTAGTAAATCGAGTGGTATGAAATGCTTACGTTTACTTCGTCGGTTAATTCTTGAACTTGTTCGATTGAATCTCTTGTGACAATTTTCTAGTGGAGATCTATAATTTGTTCGTAAATATTTAAGTTAAGCTAGTGGTTATGGGACATGAAGCTAAGCTCATATATTTACTAGCTTACTGTAATTGACACTTCTCTTTGATCATGACGATCATTTTAAGATTTAGACTAGCAATTGTGCGATGTCTCTTTGTTTCGGTGTGATTTCGACTCACACATGTTGGGTAGCTCCCCATGGTCTTCGGGCCATTCGTGTGTCAAAAATTAATGGCTAGCTACCATGAGATAGTTTCTCGTTCGTGTGATACATATGTTGGTGAGTTTTAATGCTTCCGTTCGTGTGATAGGCCTCCCCCCTTTTTGTGATTTCTGGATTTCGTGTGTTGAATTCTGGAATTTATGCTTCACCAATTTTTGTGATTTTCATTGATATGATTTGTCAATTTTTGTGCATTGGTGAATTCGTGTGTCATTGACCTGTTGTGAATACAAGTTTTGGGTATGAAACCCTTTTTGGATCTTTGTGAAGATTTTTGTGATATTGATTAATCTCATGTTGAGTTTCAATTACATACTTATTGTAGTATGCCCGTAAGGTTATCATATGTTTATGTCATATCTCTTATTCTATATCATGTCAACTGATATTTATAGCTAGACTGATCCGTTTATTTATTTCTTATAAATAATACTCGGGTCAGACCGAGATGTTACAGGTGCTTGTGCTTGACTTCTCCCCTGGGATTCATTACTCTGAATTTTGGCTAACCACATAGATTAGCAGTTTTTGTTGTATATACTTGAGATATAGACTCATAGTTGTATTCTTTTGTATAGCACGTGTTGTTATTCTCTTGTATTATTGTGGATCTTTTTGACCACTAATCTAGTGTACACTTTCATGTGTTAGTTATATATTCATATCTTCTTCCGCCTTTATGATATGAATTATCTGTGACTGATTTGTGTTATGTTTATTTCTATATTTGTTTCCGAAGATTATATATAGCCACTGTGTAGTAGCTTTGAGTTTGTGTCGGTATGTCGGATTTCCTCTTGAGATGAAATGCATGTTATATTTTATCCGGCATATCGGTGCTCGCACAAAGCAATTACCCGGATGGTCGCTCCTCAACAGCCTTATTCTTCGTGCTAGTTGACAGCATTACACTGTAGTGTTCTTGGCTAGCGTGGGTATAGAGGTGGGGCGTCACTACTATATTGCTTACAGTATAGTATATTTCAAACTATGTTGAAGGTTATATTCTGTTATGGATATTTAAAAGTATATATATATGTTCAATAGCATGCACATTCGCTTATACCAGTACATACAGTGAGCATATATTATGTAAGAATCCATACAAGTCATATATATATGTTTACTGGTTATACATATTTTATGTCTTCATTATAAAGGTTTATATAAAATTTATATATATATATATATATATATATATATATAGATATAACTTTATTCGTTTTTCTTTACTGTATATATAATATGCTTAGTTATTTTTAAGTTTATATTTATAATTTAGAAATATATTTTGTACCACATATTTATATCGGTCTGTTCATGTGTTAGTTTATAGATATTATATAAAGTAAGTCGTATTGTTTGTAGTATATATATTGTTATATATATATTAGTCGGTTATGTTGTAATGTAAAGATTTATAAAAGTTTATTTTATATATGGTTGCTGTAGCTTGCTACTTCATTTCTATTTAACTAAGTTTATAATGGGTCTGGCTTACAAGATTATAGTATCTTATATATGATGTATGTATATATATATATGACCTTATTTATTTACAGATGTATAATTGTATACATAAACTGTATGGGTTTATATATATAAAGTAACTTTAAACCATAGTATAATTATAATATGGTTAAAGTGTTGTAGTATATAAGATTTATACATAATAATTTATACAAATCTGTGCAAGTATATATGTTTATGTATATTAGTCTATATGGATATAAGTAACTTATATGTATTTACTATATATGCTATACACTGTTAACACAATTTGTTCAATGGTATAATATATGATGTTTAAAAGCTGGGTTATGTTGACCTGTCTGAGTATATTCATCTATTTACATATGTTTTCAATAAAAAAAAACAATTCCACTTGTAAACTTAAGTTGTTAAAATTATTACAAGTGTTTTTATGCATGATCTAATATCCTTACACATGTTTCATTTCAAATATTATAATAATTTCTTGGTTTCACAAATGTTTTTAAACTCATTTAAATTAATTACTTATTTATTTTAACATGTTCTAAATGTTTATTCTCATTTTAGCTTTTAATGTTTACATAAATAAAGTATCTTTATTAAGTACATTCTTTTATGTTTATTTGTATTTTTTTTATATTTCCAAAGCTAAAATTTCAAGAAATAAAATTTAAGAAGGAAAAGGATATTAAGTTAAATCTTATTTTAAAATTTCAAATTAAAAATATTGTTCTTTAAATACACAACTATATGTTACAAGTAATATTTCCAATATATCTATTTGAATCCAAATCCAATTCCAAATCACAGTTTATTTATAAACCATAAATCCTATTCATATATATATTTTTTATAACAACACATTATCATTTGTTTTAAAAGAATAATTTGTCCAATTCAAGTGATTATATTAAGATATGATCAAATAAATATTTATCCAAATATAAATATTTACTATTAGATTCATTTATTTAATTTATAATTCAGTATTTGTTTTAATTAACCCAATTATTATATCAATTACAGATGTCCAAAAATTTGGGTTATCATATTCCTGCCCCCTTTGAATCTTTTCGTCCCCGAAGAGGAACGAAGCCAGTATTTGTTAAAATAATTAATATTAGTTAAATCACTCTTGATCATTTTTAAAACACTTTAAAATCTATATAATATTACAGAATTAGTTTTTATAAAAATTCTTTTATAATTCGATGTCTCAACAAGTCCGTCCTCGTTCTCACAGAAATTCGGTCATACGTTGATCAGGCGTAGGACTGAAAATCTATAAGTACTTGGTAAGACCGTTTTCAACATCCAGTGAAAATACTTTGAAAAATAATTTTATTTAAAATATAGAAAATACTTTTGAAAATAGAGGAAATATTCTTGGTGAGAATGCTTTGGAAATCATCACCCCCATCCATGGTCGCAGTTAACCTGATGGTTACGTTGCCATCCCGACAAAATCCATAGATAACTGTAGGCCTCCACACCCCTCGATTACAACATGGAACCCGCTAAAGATCGCGGTTACAACTGGGGTTACGTTGCCATCACATCAAAAACCCATATAACTGTGGGCCTCAGTGCCCTCGAATTTCGCTGCCAAAAGAATGAAACTTCTCCACTCCGCTTGACCATAGATCGTAGCCTACCGATGTTACGTTGCCTTCCCAGCAAAATCAAGCGTAGACCGTTGACATTCACCTCCACATGATTTCCGCTATGATCCACGCAGAAGATCGCAGCGACATCGAGTTACATTTTCGTCACAGCATAACCCAAATGCCTCTGTAGGCATTAGCGCCCTCGACTTTCGCTACCCAATAATCCTCAGGAACTAGTTTGTCCGGACTCCTCACAGGATCAACTTTAGAACCTCCCTCTTAGAGGCTCAAGGCAGTACCAACCTATGGTACTCCTGAGAAGTTCATCCCAAGGGAGCGCCTTTTTCTCCAGAGCCATTTTCAAAACACTTTATACTGTACACATATAGTATCTTTCAAATCATACACCTAGTATGAATCTCATATAAATCTCCTTCCTCAAAATCGATTATCCCAAAATCGATAATTCTCAAATTAGGCTTTTCCAAATTCCAATATTGATTTTACCGAAAAATCAAAAAGCCTTTTCCAAATTCATAGGTTCCCAAAACCTTTTTCAAACCATTCTCACAAGATCCTTTATATATATATATATATATATATATATATATATATATATATATATATATATCTTCTTAAAACTTTGGATCTCTTCAAACTTGTATAAAACCCCTTTTATACTTTAAATACTTTCAAAACCCCTTTACTCTAGCTATAGATTCAACAAGGGAAGATTTATCTTATATAAAATAAAGAATACATAAGTTTGTTTATCCCAAATCAAATATTAAAATTTGATTACTCTATAAAGCCATTAACCATATTGCTTACTTCCATAAAATAAATTTATATCATGGAAATATCCAATTTCCATTTTATTTCATCATATATTTCACAAAATATACCTTTCATTTTAAAAACATTTCACATTTCTTATCCACAAATTCCCAGTATTAATTTCATTCAAACCCGTACGATGTATACATATCATCCGTATGTTATACTAATCTGATCGCTCATTCGATCACACCATTTCACTTCTGAACTAGTATCGTCCACCCGACTTCCTAGTGCGGACTCAGATCTGGCTTCTTGATCAGAAACCGTCATTCTCCTTGCATAGCCATAACTATGATAAAGAATATCCAGATTCAATCAACAATCCCTATCCAGTTTCGCCATCGAAAAATCGAGTGAAAAATCCCAACTCGCATCGATATAACTATCTCGAAATTCTGTGCTCGAATCTGGATCAAATGACTATGCGAATGAATAATATACGTACATCCTACATATTTATCTTCATTGATTATTAACCAAATCAATTCTCTTTTCCATTCACATTCACTTATCCATAATTGCATAAATCCTCATTTGGATTATCACTTCAATTCTTATTTTAATCTGGGAATTTAATCATAAACAGTTCGAACTCTGTCCGGTTTAAATTTAGAAAATAACTTGAAATTAAAATAGATAAGTAGTTGAAAAATAAATATTAGTTCGCAAAATAGCTGTAAAATAGTTAAGAAATTTTAAAATAGTTGGCAATAGATAAATAATTATAGAAATTTTAAATAATTGCAAAATAGTTGTAAAATAGTAATTAATTTGTAAAAGAGTTGAAAAATAGTAATTACTTTATAAATCAGTTGCAAAATAGTTAACTAATTCCAAAAATATTTGTAAAACGAGTATAAGATAGTTTTAGGTTTTAAAAGATAAGTTGTATAGTAAATAGTTTGAAAAAAAAATAGATTTATATTAAAACAATTTATTTTGAAAATAGTCCAGAGTCAAACTGTTCCATTCCCAACCTCCATTTCTAATCAATTCAATTTAAATTTTCACATCCATTTAAATTGACTTAATTCTAATTTAAATAACTTCAATTTCCATTAAAATTGGTTTATCCCAATTCAAGTTGAATTAATTCTCAATTTCTTTCCAATTTCAAATCAAATTCCAGTTGAATTTTAAACCTATTCAATTTAATCACAATTCCAAATTAATTCAAATCAAATTCAATTTGAACTAATTCAATTCAAATCAAATTTCAAATTTAAACCATCCTGAATTATATAAATTCGATTTAAATTTTTAAATGTTAATTTAATCCTTTAAATCAAATCAACTTATATCTTTAAACCATTTAATTCTGAATCCAAATTCCATTTTTAACCTATTTCAAAGTTCAAATAATAATTCAATTCCTCTTTAAACAACTAAATCTTTTAAATTAAATTTTATCATCAAATTTCACTTTTAAAACCAAACCTTTGAAGTTTTATCCTAAACATTCATATCATATGTCCAAAATGATCCCATTTTACCTTAATAATGGATATATTACCACAATCCATTTCTTTATTTGTTTAAACAAATCCAATTTACAGTTTAAAGATTATCAATAACAACAAGATGGTATCATTCAAATTATTTTAAAAATATTCATCCATTTCTAATTTTCGGAACTCAAACCCAATTTGAGATCATTCAAACTCTCAATTCCAGTCAACCATTTTACTTTCCAAATTAAATCTTAATTTCATCTTGAGATTTCCAAATCAGGTTGATCATTCAAACTTATTTAACTTCTTGCAAGTTAAATTCAATTACTTAATCTAGTCAAATTTACACAATTTAAATTCCCGTTCAAATTTTAAACCTCATATTAATATCCTTCCCACTTAAGTTTAAAACCTACTTCACTTTGGGTTTCACATCACATTCCAAGGAAAATTCAAAACTCAACCTTAGAGTTTATTTCCTTCACACACTTGGTTACTTTTATATTTTAAACCACATTTTGGTTTTAAATTCAAACAAATTCCTTTAAATTTTCAAACATTTCAAATAGGACCCTTTTATTCGAATATATTAAATATCATCTCTTATTTTAAAATAAGACCATATTCAAAATAGTTTGGATAATATTATTTCCTTTAACACTTTGAAAACTATTTCAAATGTTTAGATTTAGAATTCCGAACTTCACAATTGGAAACCCACTTTAATTTACATCCTTTCTAATTTATAGGTGATTCTCTTTAAATGGTTACTTCCTTAAAACATTTTATTGTTTATTGGAAAACAATCATCTTCTATTTCTCCAGTTTGAAACCAATTCTAATTCATCTTATTTAGAAATTCTTCTCCAACTTCAAGATTTAATTCCAGTTTGAATCCATTTCAAACATATCTTTAATTTAATTTCAATTTTGTTATATTTCCGTTACCACTTAATTTAATTCCAATAATTTAACAACAAGTTACCTTAATATTTATTATAAAGAAATATTGCTATATATATCAAAATATATTCTTATATAAAATCATTTAAAATATTTATATAAGAAAATAACAAGTACGCTCTCATATATACTCAACTCATTCTAGGGTACCATTGACCCTATCCTTAATGAGTAATCCCACCAGAGCCAAGGTTCTTGCTTAACCTTCAGCTCTGATACCAAATGTAACAACCCGAAAAATTCAACTCCGAAAATTCCAGATAGTTAGGAAAAGAAGAAAGAGAAAGAAGAAGAAACATGAACAAATTACAGAAACCTCATATTCGCAGCGGATCAAAATATAATATCACATAAATAACAGTTTTACAGAGAAGAACTGTATCGGTACACTTATATTTTTATACATTAGAGTTACAACATTACATAACACTGGACAGTTTGAAACAACGTCTCGGATAATCAGCAATATATCAAAGCGGAAATACTCTATATGTTCCTACCATCCAGCTCGCCTCCTGAGCTCTAGAACGTCCTTACCTGGAAATCTGTAATACTCGGTCTGACCCGAGCATTACATCAAAGTAACACCCAGGCTGGAAACCAGCATGAGTAAACCCATCTAACATGGAATACAAAAACGTATAACTTATATAAACCCGGGGTACTTGTGTCAATTTCAAATTCACAAATTTTTATAGTCATCACTTATTTCATCCTTCAATTTCTAAGTACCGAATCTTAGATTAAATGGTCCAATTCACTTAAATCATTCTATTCCCGCCGATTGGTTTCATACATCAATCCACAAAGAATCGAAGTGGTTTCGGGTATTAACTAATACCCGACTCCGTTCTCTTCGAATCCAATGCCATCTTAACCCAAGCTATCCAATTAAATACAATTCGACTTTAATTATTGGATAAAACTTTTACACGGCAATTCATAATTGATAGATAATCACATTATCACTGTCCATCCAACATATCATATCACAAAGCAATTCATATCAGAGATATCAACCAATCCAAAGCACTTATCATCATCCAATCATTCATATGCAAGATTGATCACTTTCATTAATTACATTAATTAATGATCCTCTAATTACTTTCATTAATTAATTATTCTTAAATTTCATTAAATAATTAACCTTTAACTTAATTACATTTATTAATCAACCTTGATTAATCACAATCAGGTAATTAACTTTCCTTAATTACTTCATCAATTGAACCAACTCCTTGATTAATTATAATGATTAATCCTTCAATTACACTGAGTAATTATCACTTGATTTCTTCCACCAAGTATTTATCCTTTAATTACTTCCCAACAAGCAATTTCCTTTTAGTTAATTACATCCAGTAATTATCCACTAATTACTTCACTAAGTAATTACACCTCATTAATTACCTTAAGTAGTTATACTTATCCAACATCAAATGATTAACTTTAATTAATTAAACTTAATTAATTAACTAAAATTGACCACATCAACTTAATTAATTACACAGAGTAATTAATTCCTTAATTAATTACCCTGATTAATTATTCTATAGTTATTAATTAATTATCCTTTCATTAATCACATTCATTAATTAACAAACTTCTTAATTAATGCCTAAATTAATAAATCCTTAAATTAATCAATCCTAAATTAATTACACTAAGTAATTAATCCCTAACAAAATTTATCTTTTAATTACTTACACTAAGTGATTCCTATTTAAGTAATTATTCTTCAATTACTTTCCTTAATAATCTTTAATCAACAATTAATTAATTACTAATTTGTAATTAATTAATCTCTAATTAATTAATGATATTGAGCAATTATCTTTAACTGAAGTAATTATCATCAATAAATCACATTAAGGTGATTAATCCTTCATTAGTAATCTTTTAATCAATAGCTTAATTAATTAATCACGTTAATAGATCAATCTTTTAAATTGATTTCACAAATTAATTTATCTTTAATCAATTAATCAATTAACCATCCTAATATATTATATAATTTGTACTTTTATTTAATTACATCTTTAGTTCACCCAAAAACATGTAAGGTTTAATCTGTTAATCAATTACTTAATACAACAATTTGAAAACATTAAACTTTGGGAATTTATTTAAAACTTGTAATACCTTATTTAATAATTTGGTTTACATTTATTTTGAAACTTACCCACTTTTTATATGCCTTCAAAAAAAATACATTTACCTCAGCTACAAAAATTCTGGCCCACATAATAATTCCCGAGCCAATCCCGATCTTCTCATTACCTCGTCTTTGAGTCAAACTCAAACATTCCTGAGCAAACCTGTAACGACCCTAAATTTTTAAACTTGAAATTGATAATATTTAACTAATTTTAAATATTTGATTATTGGTTTAGCTTGAATTCCCAATATAAATATGAATTGGCGATTAAATTATAGAATTTAATCTATTGAAAGTTGAATAAAGTTTTGAATCTTCAATTTTAAGCTGATTAAAAATATTTCAAAGGCTTGTAAAATTCATGTAGATAATATTGAAGATAATAGAAGATTCAGAATTGAAATTGAAAGTGAATTGTTCAGTTTTAAAATTTATACCATTTAAATTGAATTTAAAAATAGCCTTCCGAAGTCTCAGAATTCGACAAAACCAGTTCCATTGGGTCTGTAATATTTAATTATTACCGGATTTCAAATTTCGTAGCATTTCGGAGTTGTTATGTGAGCACACGGTAAGTAAACGCGTTAAAATTTAAATCAAATTCAATTTAAATTTAAAAGTAAATTACGTCAACATCAGCATGTTAGCTCCCTAAAAATACGCCTAGTATCATGCCAGAGATCGTGCAAGCATGCCTCCTCTCGATTTTAAATATTCCTCTCCCACTCAGAAATCAAATCAAGAAATTTTTTTTATGCTGAGCTTTATCATTTAAAATCAATCGAAGAAAAATGGCCGCAATCAAATTTGCGATATTCCCTCGCTCAAAAGAACTTCATAATGAAAACCAAATCTAATTTCTG
The DNA here is from genome assembly GCA_030765085.1 of Allium cepa. Taxonomy (NCBI): domain Eukaryota; kingdom Viridiplantae; phylum Streptophyta; class Magnoliopsida; order Asparagales; family Amaryllidaceae; genus Allium; species Allium cepa. The sequence goes on from CM060935.1 coordinate 999,565,112, forward strand.
GTTAAGCCTCTTCCTCGGTTAATTTATTGGGAAATCGAATCCAAGGATAATGGAAGTCCTCGGCCTCCTTCTCCCTCCTTCTCACTGTTCAACTGCTCGAACCCCTCCTCTTCTCATTTCAAATCGATCGACATCGGTGTAATTGAAGGCCGCGGCGGGAACTCATGTGAGGTCGCGCGATGTGAAAGGGGAAGAATCGCGAGTGCGTGGAGTTGGGAATTGGAACTGTAGCTCGCGCGTGGAGATTTGGGTTCGTCGATGTGGAGGCATCTCGTGGTCGCGTATGCAAGCACGGTGAGGCGATTCTGGTTACGGCAAGAGCAGGCGGCAGGCGATGACGACCTCTGGTCTTATCGAGCATGACGTCGTTAGCGTGAGGTCGCGAATTGGGGTTTGTTATTGTTCAGTGAGGTAAAGACAGTTTTTCTTTTATTTGTAAATTTATTCAATATATATATATTTGAATGCATTAAGAAGAAAAAATGTTTACTGTGATCGTTCTTTTATGCAAACAGAAAAAAAATATAATACAGTGAATAAGATAGCTGAGATTTTAATACAGTAGGTAGTTTCAAAAGAAAATGAAATAAATAATATACATATAGATGTTTTAAATTTACTTGTCGTTTTAGAATAATTTATTTAGATGATTTATTTGGTAAGTTAATCGATTTAACTATCATTATTTCAGGAAGATTAGTTTAAAAATCAAATTCTATTTGTTTAGACAAATTTTTAGTTAAATGCATTTATAAAAATAAAAAAAATAAAAAAAGAATTTATTTAAAATTAAAAGTATTAGTTTTGAATAAAACTATTAGTTAATTAAACCATCAGATGGAAATTGATTATTTGATTTATTTCGAATATTAATGAATTGTATAAACATTTATACAAGGTCGAAAATTGAGAAATAGCTGGAATGGAAATGGAGGGCAAATTAAAAAAAAAGCAAAGGTGAGAACTCGTCACTCAATCGAACAGTTTCGATTTAAATTTTAAATAGTTAGATTTAAAATTTGCTTGAATGTATGTTGAATGATGATTGCAGTTATTGATTGCTCTTTGATTGTGATAGTATATATAGTAGGATATATCTACATATAGCAATATATATATATATATATATATATTGGAATATGTATATATTGGAGTTGTTGATTTCCCGCATTATATAGCGGATGAGACCCTATTGCGCCGCCTATTAAGCGGATAATATTTTATAAACCCCATATACCGCGATATTCCGTCTTGAAGCGGAATTGGTATTTTGCTAACATCTGTGGATGCAGGGAAACAGGTTGGAGGGATCCAACTGGATTCCTCAACTGTATTTAATTTATTTATAGATATTGTGATATTTGATTGATTATCATATCGATATATGATGTTTGTTGTCGTGATTGACTATTTGGTGCTGTTGCATCATCGGATCCATTTTTAAAGATTAAAAGTAACGATTTTGAATTTTAAAAGATTTTTAATGTTATTTTCAAAAGTATACGTTTTATTAAAATTTTGAATTGATTCCTTTTAAAATAAATTAACCTTATAAAATTTAAGATTATAAAAATTTCTATTTTTGTAAAATATAACCAAATTAAGATTTTTGAAATAAATAGTGATTAATTTATAAAATGGTTTAATTGGGAATTTTGAATTATAATAAAAGAATGTAAGTAAAAGATTTATAAAATGGATATTTATAAATTTAAAATATTGGAATTATAAACCGAGTTTATTTAAGGTTTAAATAAAGTATAAAATCTATTTCATTGAAAATTTTAGATTTATAATTGTGAAGATTATAAAATGAATAGATGTTGTAAAATAAAAGATTTATAAGTAATTAACTTATAAACTGGATTTTGGGCATTTAATTGGGATATTAATAGAAATTGTTAATAAAGGAGATTTTATAAGTTGAAGTTGTTATAAAATTTAAATGAATCTTATAAGTAATAAGATTTAAAATTTGTGATGTTTTTAAGGAACGATTTTGTAAATAAATGAATTATAAGTATTTAACTTATAATATAGATTTTGGTATATAATTGAGTTATATAAATCGAATTGGATTAATAAAAGAGATTAATAAATCGAAGTTTATAAATAGAAATGGAATTTATAGACATTGTTATAAATTCAAAATCAATGGAATTTGATAAATTGAATATAAAAATTTATTAAAGGAAGTATATTTGCGATCTTGGATAGCGAATTATTCTTTATATAAGAATGTGTAGAAATGTTGAAATGGGTTAAGGAATTTTATTCACGATTTTGGACAGTGAATATATTATCAAATAAAATGGATATGCTTGGAAAAATGAATATTATAAAATAAAGTTAATCGTTTTAATGATATTTTAAAATGTATTATGAATCGAATACATAGATTTCAACATTTATTGTTGAAATAGACGTTTTCGAGAAATAAGGAAATGGTGGACTATAACACTGTTGTTATAGTAAATGGTTTCCGAAAGAAAATAATTTGTATAGTATTAGGATTTATATATCTATTTTAATTTTGAATCCCTATACTAGTGATTTTGGGTCGTCGTAACGACGTTTTACGCAACATTCGTTTTGACCCAAATAAAATGTGTTAAGTGAATGTTTTCCTTAAAGAATGAAATATATACTTAATTTCGATATTAAGTATATTGAATATTTTCCAAGTGTTGAAAATAAATAGATTTGTGAAGTACTTATTATTAAAATAAGTATGGAAATATTTTCCAATATGAACTGAATATTTTGAGACTTTATCTTTTAAAGATAAATTGAAAATGAATATTAGAAATCGGTTTGGGAAATCGTATATTCATTGATATTTAGGAATTATAAATTCATTATGGAATTTATAAAAGAAAGGGAAAATTGTTTAAAAATAAACATTGATTTATTTTTGAAGTGTGGGAATAAATTTACGGGTTTGGAACGTAAATATAAAATAAATCGGTAAGGATTTATTTAATTGGTTTAAATAAACCATTTTGAAATAAAAGTATTTCCGCGTAAGAAAAATGATTGAAATTTGTTTTCAAAAGTTGTAAAGGTGAAAAGTGATTTGAAAATTTGTTTTCAAATGTTGAAGTGTGGAATATATATATATATATATATATATATATATATATATATATATATATATATATATATATATATATATATATATATATCTTGTAAAGATATTTTGGAAAATAAATAATTTGGAAAATTATTTGGAATTTGGTGATGTTAAACACGCCTATTGATAATTAAATAATCCGACTATCAATATTTACCTTTAAATAGGTATTTGTTGTGATTTGCTTGAATTTGAATGCCACACTTATTTTTAAAATAAGCGCTCACTATTCGGGTTAGCCGGAAAAGGACCTTGGGGTCGTATAACCCATTCCGAATATGTGATACGTCGTAATGGATTGCATTTGATGACCGGTGTTGAAGACTGGATATTTTTGAAAATGGAAGGATTACCGTTGAGTTACTCTGCATCGGCTGATCTCCGATATAGAGGTTTTATCACCCTTAGTGACGGGAAGTCCGGACGTGATTAGAAATGTTTGCACAAAAAATGGACAAACACCTCCAAGTCGTATTATTTTAGTTGAGTATGTGTGATTTTCAATGATTTTAGATGAGTATGTAAATATGAGAAAAGTAAGGGCTGAAATGTAAAAGACACGCAGATTTATAGTGGTTCGGCCAGAATGTGCCTACGTCCACTTTATATGTTATTATCTTTCTTCTTCCAGATTACAAGTACAATGCTTTGTATACAAGTGTATGAAAGTAGTTTGAAAGTTCCTTCCTTGCTTGAGCTCTCAAACTTGTCTGCCATTGTTGTACCCCTGCCCCTCTATTTATAGAATGAGGTAGGGGCAGGGGTCTTGGAGGTATATAGCTGCTGGTGGGCCCGGGCTGAAGCAATCTGGACTGGCAATCATCTGGTTCGGCGGGCTTCATTCGGCTGTGCATGGAGCTTGGTTCGGAGGGGAGAGGAGCGGCATTGGCTGTGGAGAGTAGTGGTTGGTCCGGTGTTGGTTTGGACCGGCATGGAGTAGAGTGGTGTGTGGGTGGTCCGGCTAAAGCGTGGTTCGGCGGAGTTCGTGAGAGGAGCATGGTTCGGCATGGTCTCATTCGGTAGTTGGGGATGTGTGGTTCGGCGGAGCTCGTCCGGATGCCCTTGTGCCGAATGGACATGGGTATATGGAGATGCCGAATGAGGTATAGCCGAATGAGCTATTGCCGAATGACACATAGGAGGGGTTTTGCCGAATGGAGGTTGCCATGCTCTATTTGCGAATGCCGAGTGAACTGTGGCCTTGCTGAATGAAGTGCAGGATGTGAACATGAGTGAGACTGACGCTCTTTGGTCTTGAGATCCTCTGGGTGAGAATTCGCCCAACATTTGCCCCCCAAAGTGGGGCACGTGCTTGCATGTGTCGCGCTTTGTTTCCTTGTTGTAGGGAGGCTTGTTTTTGTAATGCCATGGGTTGGATGTTCATATCATGTTGATGTCCTGCAAAGGAATTTACAGTTTCAGTATGATTTCAAATAACGACCGTTCATGATCGAAATATTCGAGATGAAGTGAACTGTGCCGTTCAGGACGAGAGAGTGAGCCCCGAAGGGGCTTGGCATCGTCGATGCCCGGTTTATGTTTGTGAAGATGGTTTATTGCCAGCTCAGAGCATGCCTAGGGATCGTTCGCAACCCCGTACATGTGTAAGTAGCTTAGCCATTTCATAATTATCAAATATCCATATGACCGCTGGGCTTAAAAATGCGTGTCAAAGTGTAAATTCCCACGATGGCAGGGTTGATAACCATTCAGAGCGTGCCTATGGACCATTCGAGGTCGCGTGCACGTGTAAACGATTTAATCCACGTTGGTGAGGATTTTACGACTTATTCATCGTTATCATAATCTTATTTTATTAGTTAGTTCTGGAGTTCGGGACTTATCTGAGTGAAGCGCCCTGCATGCCCCCTGTTTCTGGTTTCTGCTGGTAGAGACAGTTACATTCGGTTTCGAGTAGGCATATATTCTTATTCGTTTGGGGGTTGGTTTGGTATGGAAGGTTTCATTCGGTACATAGTTGGTCCGGTTGTTGTTGGTCCGGTTGTTGTTGGTCCTCGTTCGGCATGGGGTTGGTCCGGCAGTAGGTTCTCGTCCGGTATTCCAGAGCTCGCCTATATATAGAGGCTACACCCCCCTTAGTTTTTCTTTACCGAACAAGAGGAAGCCGAATCATAAATCCACCGAACCAAATCTTTGCCGAATCAAATATTCGCCGAATCAGGTATATACCCTCTTACCGAATGAACTCGATAACCGAATGGGCTTATGCCGAATGGGCACGAAAGCTTTGTTTTGCCGGATGAACCACAGATTCCATTGCCGAATGGAAGCCAGATCCTATTGCCGAATGAACATGAACTTGTACTGCCGAATGAACGTATAAGACCCTAGTGCCGAATGGTCTTGAACCTCCAGTGCCGAACGAACTTTGTGTCTGGACTTTGAGTGGAACTCCGGACTTATGTATGCTTGTTTGTTTATACTGTCGTTCTAACATCATGCTTTTTACTTTTGTGTATGCAGATAAATGTCTCGCAAAGTTGAAACTCGATCGGGCAAGAAGAAATCCAGGGATAGCGGAGAAACTTCTGCCGTGCCCCCAGCTCAGCCAGATCCAGCACAGCACGGACCCGCTCCGAGGTCACTAGTCGATGGGTATGGTCCCCAGGAGCTTCTCGTCTCTCCTCCTGATTGCTATCCTAGCTCTCTGAAAGAGGAGCAACTTGATGTCATATCCCGTTCCTTCGGGATTGACAGAGCGCTTATGTTGCTGCCGGAGGCTGGTGTCATGCCGTACAACCCTCCCGAGGGGTATTTTGCCTATAGCCGATATCATTGCATGTGTGGGGCCATTCCTCCTATCAACGCTTGGATAGTAAGCTTCACCACATATTTGAAGGTGGCTCCCTTCCAGCTTCAGCCTAACTCATATGCTATCCTGGTGAGCCTCTTTGTCATCTTCCAGAGGAGGTACGGGCGTCCTCCTTCTAACCGGGAAATCCGATACTTGTACAACCTGAGAGGCTATAAGAAGGGGTCTCCGTATATTAGTCTGGAGGCGGCCGTACCCTTCAAACCAGTTCTGGACTTGTATTCCAAGTTCACCATGTTCAAGAAGGAGTGGTTCTTCGTCAAGGACGATGCTGTTTCTTTCCGCCTTTTCACTTCCGGCTGTAAGATTGATTTCATTTATATTTTTCATGTGTTTTGACTGTAGTGTTTTTTCTGACATGCTTCTATTTCTGGCTAACGACAGGTGGTATTGCAGTCGTGGAGGACGATTCCTTAGTGCGAATGGCTGCTGAACTAAAGGCTATTCCGGCACGGGACCGGTCGGCCTCTTTCTTGATCAGGAACGCAACCCTCTTGGAGTATAATTTGATCTTACCGCACCAGTCCGTGGTTAAGCAAAGAGACACGGCTGAGGAGAAGGCTGCTAAAGCTAAGGAGGGGGATAAGGTAAAGAGCGGTAAGAGGGAGCCTTTCGCAGAGCGTCCCGTGGTCGGGGGGAAGAAACTGAGGAAGTCCGATGGCCCTTCTCCAAGTACTTGCCCGATTGTCCCGGAGGAGGAAGGTGTAGAAGAGGAGGAAGGAGGCGAAGTTGGAGAAGGGTCGGAGGGTGGAGGAGATGGCGAAGGTCAAGGTGGTAGTGGTGTTGCTGCTCTAACCTCTGAACAAGACCTCGAACTGGATGAGGCTCTCCGTCGGGCCTTCGGGGAGTCGGAGGGAGAGTCGGAAACGGAGAAGGGAACGGAGAAGGCAAAGGAAACCGGCAAAGCTGTGGCTGGCACTGACCCATCCTCTAAGGGTTCCTCAGCTAGGGTGATTCCGGCGATGCAAGGTGAACTTTTGTCTTCTGCCGATTCTATTTTCGATAAGGACTTAGAAATTTTTTACGGTTCACTTCCGTCCTGGAATGAGATCCAGGACTTATTGCAGTATCCCACTCCTCCGCCGGGTTTGTATAACAGATGTGTCTCCTCACTTTTCTTTCTTTTTAACTTAGCACATTTTTTGAATTGCGGATTATTGTATGTTCGTAACACTTGTTCTTTATTCCAGGGGCAGGCCAGGCGGGTAAAACGTCGGATGTTCGACACCGCCTTGAACAATTTAAGTCGAGGAGAGCTTCCGCGAAACCTTCTACTGATCGCACTGGGGACGTAGTCAAGTACCGCCCTCTTCTTGGGGTCATCGAAGAGGGCATTCAGAAAAGGAAGCGGAGCCGTTCCTTATTTGAGTCTTCTTCTGCTTCGCAGCTTCCTACTCTGCCTCCCCCTACTCAGCCTCCTTGTGATACTACGGAGGAGAGCACGGAGCCCTGCCCCCCTCCTCCTCCTTCCAAGAGTTCTACTGTCATTCATATAAGGCGTCCCGATGTGCCTCGCCCCGTGCCTCGTGACCCTTTTGCCGGCCATCCTGATTTAGACCCAAGTTTTCGGGACATTTCATTCGATGAGACCACGGGCGAGCACCTCCTTCCCCGCAACCCCATGGTAAGAGTGCTGGACGAGGCCAAATCTTTAGATCTTGATTTACTTACTACACGGGTAGTCACCATGGGGGATGAGGCCAAAGCTAATATCGACCGGGTGGCCGCAGAGACCAAGAAGTTAATGGAGCATCATGCTAAGTTGGTCAAGGCCGGGGAAGAGATCGGGAGTGCTAACATTCGGTTGAGGTTAAAGGTTGCCGATCAGGCCAAGCAACTCGCCGACCAAGCCATCCAGATTTCCCAGCATGAGGAAGCCTCCAAGCGTCTGAAAGAGACCATGGAGAAGGCCAGTAGGGCGGAATTACGGAAGATGGAGGTCGCTTGCAGGGAACGGATTAACATAGCTATCGCAACGGTGGATGAGGTTCGAAATGCGGATCTCGAGCGGGTAGAGGAGTTGTCAGGGAGGCTCGAGGCTGCGGAGATGGCTCAGGCCGAGTTGAAGGAGGAGATGGAGGAGATGAGGAGGTCCCTCAAGTTGAAGGAAGAGGAAATGAGGAGGTCACTCCAGGCTGACTGCTTGAGATACCAATCAGAGAGGGACGTCGCCATCACCAAGTTGCAAGCTTCCGAGGCCCGGGTGAGGGAGTTTGAGGAAAACGAGGGGATGATGGATGAGATGTTGCAGGATATGTACTTCCACACTTGGAAGGAGGGCGGCTTGTCTTGGATGGACGATTACCCTCGGGTCATGGCCAAGGTGTATCTCCAGGCTTTAGAGGAGGCCAGGGTGAATGCGGGTAAGGAAGGCGGAGAGGCTTTCAACTTGAGTGCGGTTACTGCTCAGTTCTCAAAGGAGGAGCAAGCGGCGGTGAAGGAGGGGATGCGGCTACTCGCTGCAGAGGAAGCGGGCGTGCAGTTGGATGATGAGGATCAAGCGGCGGATGCTGGTGAGTTATTCTTTTCCCTTTCTTTTCTTTTCGTGTTTTCATAACTTGATCGTTCGTTTAATGAATTCCTCTTCTGATCTGGACAGGTGGGACTTCAGATCCACATGCTGGGGGCTCCGATCCTGCGGCTAAGTAGGCTGGGGGAGTTGGTGATGGAGTGTGGATGCATCTGCCATCTTTTTGTTTCTTTTTTATCACTGTTCATGTTAGTCTTTGATATGCAACTGTAATAAAATTATTTGCAAAGAATAACTTCGTGTGATCTTATAATATAAGCTGATTTTGTCATGTTCAAATGTTGTTGCTATCTTTATGTGCTGTGTGAGAAGTGTAATTATGTATATGCCTGTGATTCCACTTGTGTTTGATGTTAAGTTTTTGCTTGAAATATAATTTCACGTTTTGCAATGTCAGTGTATGAATAAGTTATAGTTACGCATTTATGTACAAGAGAAGAGAGTACCGCCCTTTATGTTTTATTCGCAGGCGGTAGCTTTGAGTGTCTTGTGTAACTGTTCACGGGTATAGCAGAGCGCCCTGCTACCCAGCATGCAGGCTTAGAGCCTCATGAGTGAATGCTTCCTATTTGGTTTCCTGTACTTTAGAGTTTGTTATACAGGATAGGAGAAAAATATTTAAATGAAATGGAAATATAGTAAAAGTAAAACTTCCAGTCACGGAAGGCCGTCGATGTGCTTAAGTTCGTGGCAAACGGGTTTTGTAGTCACTTTCCCTAGCTGTGGGTCTTGGAGACATTTGTCACCCATCTTACGCCTCCGCGGGGAGTTTTCTTTTTTACCACAGCCGCACTTAAGACACATCGGAGCCGAGATCGCGCACGGTAACTACCCGAACCATTATGGTCCGTAATCGTGGGTATTATTCGATTTACCGTGGCCGGCTAGCGTGGGTGCCGTTGGCCGTGAACTACCCCTGGCTGGCCACACCTTATGTTGGGGCTTAAAGTAGGTTCACAGTTACCGGCGAGCCGAACGCCGTAATGAGCTGCCATCGGCTATAGTCGGCCTTTATGATGACTTATAATCGGCTCATTACAGTTGGCTTTGAGGGCAGGCGCACAATGAGTTAACCCGCAGCAGAGGGATGCTGGAGCAAAAGTGTCTCATTGGCGAGTGCATAGAATCGTAGCGTACCTGTTAGGCCTAGTCCAGATGAGGCCGCGGTGCATCTTGAGTGGAGATGCCATAGGATTTTGTTCAACAGAAAGGGATAAAGCTTAACAAGCAGCCAAGATATGAAGGCACAAGGTAACAAGAGATAAGATTTTTAAAGTGGTTCGGCACGATAATGCCTACGTCCACCGTGTTAATACGCTTCATATGGGCGGTACGTGTTAAGCAAAGTATCGACGGAGGTGTCGGATGTTCCAAGCCCTCTGGAACACCACTCCGTCCACTGTTGACAAAATATAAGCTCCGTTGTTGTGAAGATCTTGATGAATTTCATATGGTCCGTCTACTGGTGCTTTCATGGTTAGGTAGCATGACAGGCTCAGCTATATCCGACCCCTGCCTGGCACCTCCCCCGTTGGGTTTGGTTCCAAGTGTTTCCTCAGGTCGGAATTCGGGCTGAGTCCGGGCTCGGCTCCTACCATGACCATTTCTTTATTAACCTCTTCGAAGAAGAAAGGTCATTGTTGTCTCACAGATCCTCCAGATTGGGACTCGGTCCATGATTCGGTGTTGCGGGAGGATCCGTATGAGGATAAGATCTCCCTCTTGTAAGCTGCGATGCTTGATTTTGGAGTTGCATTGTGCTGCCACTTTTTGCTTGTGGGCTTCTGCTTTTAAGTGTTGCATCGTTTCTCCTCTCCTCAATCAGATCCAAAGACATGAGGAGGAGTTCTTCGTTTTCTTCTGGGTTGCAGTGGGTCCCATGGTGAGATGGCGCTACAGTTTCAACTGGGGGCATGGCCTCCAATCTGTATGCCAAAGAGAAAGGAGTATGCCCCGTTGATGTTCTATGAGAGGTGCGGCAGGCCCAGGGTGCCGTAGGAAGTTCGTCCACCCAAGCGCCTTTTGACTTTTCAAGCTTCTTCTTGGTTGGGGTTTTGAGAATTCTGTTGACAGCTTTGACTTGTCCGTTTGCCTGAGGATAAGCTACAGATGAGAAGCTTTTGTGAATTATGTGCTCTTGGCATCGGTTGGTAAACTCTTTGTTGTCAAACTGGAGTCCGTTGTTTGATATGATCTTGAGTGGGACTCCGTACCTGCATAGAATATTTTTTGATCAAGAAGTTGATAATTTATGTAAGAAGTTGATAATTTATGCCAAAGATATTTTATTTTAAAGGGTCCGCTTCCACCCATTTGGTGAAATGATTAAAAACATCCTTCTAGCCATCCAGGACAAAGTTTAAAGCAAGGGAGGGGGGCAAGAGTCAAATCTCTGTCCTGGTTGATATAAACGCTTTCCTCCCTTCTTGCCCCCAGCGTTATCTCTAGAGTCATTTCTTCAAACGTCCTTTGTTGCAGCGGGAGTGTCGCCATGGGTAGTCTTAGCCTGTTGTCCTGACTGTCTTTTAGCGGTAGCGTTTTCAAGCCTCATATACTTCCCAGCTTCATGGAAGAAGTCAGGTAACGTAGCTGGTTTATCTTTTGTTAACCTCCTAGCAAACTTGGTATCCGGATGCACGCCACTACAAAGGGCCGTTAGGATAAGTTTCTCATTGGCATCTTGAACTGTTGCTGCTGTGGCGTTGAACCGTGTTAGATATTGTTGCAGCGTCTCTCCGGATTTCTGTTTGATATTGGATAGAGAATAAGCATCCTTGGGTTGTTCCACATGGATGAGGAACTGGCTAATAAACCTTTCTTTCAACATCTCCCATGAGCTGATGGATCCTCGGGGTAGATGGCAGAACCAGGAGGTAGCTAGATCTGCTAGGAATAGCGGAAAGCATTTACATAATACTCCTTCTGTTGCTCCACTCATGAGCATATGCTGGGTGTATCTCTGTAAGTGTACGATGGGGTCGGAAGTTCCTTTGTAAGGTTCCATGGTTGGCATTTTCCATTCCCGGGGGGCGATGGTAGTTTCGATATTTCGGGTAAAGGGGCTGGTGACCCTAGCGCCTATCCCCCGGTCCCTTTGCTCTCGTTGGACACACTCTCTGAATAATCGTGCCATTCGTTCGTCAGAACTTGGAGCGGACAAAAATGAGCTTAGTTCTTCCCTGCGGGATCTATCTCGTCCAGATGACCTGTAGGGATGGTACAATCTATCACTTCTTGCATTATCCAGTGGTTGTCTCTGGCTGCTCGGATGCATGCTAGGACCAGCTACAGTTGCCCCCTGCCTTGATCTTACCCGGTGGGGTTCTGCTTCGAGCATTTCCATGGGGCCAACTTCGGGCTGGGTTCCAGCTTGGCTCCGTTCAGCGGGGTTTCTATGATTCCTGTCGATAGTTTCTTCGAAGAAGGAATACCTTTGCTGTCTCCGAGATCCTCCAGATTGAGACTCATCCCATGATTCAGTGTTGCGGTTGGATTCTTCAGCATCCCTTAAGCGTGACATAAGTTGGTCCACTAAAGCTTCTTGTTGGGATGTGAAGCGGTTGGTTACTTCAGCCACAACTCTGTCTAGATCTGCCCTAGTTATTGGTTGTTCGGTGGCAGGAGCTATCAGATTTGCCTGGTATCCATCTGGTGCTGCTGTTGAAATTGGATGATCCTCTTGATCTGGGGCTACTGGATCCGGAAGACTGCTAGTTGCGATGTTCTTTCCTTTGTTAACATCCTTCCGTTGCTTGGAAGGCATGATTTCTAAGCGACGAACGTCGTTATGAGGAAGAAGGTTGAGTGGGAGAAGCTGAAGCTTCGAGTTCAACTCTCAGTGAAAGCACCAAAAATGTTTGCACAAAAAATGGACAAACACCTCCAAGTCGTATTATTTTAGTTGAGTATGTGTGATTTTCAATGATTTTAGATGAGTATGTAAATATGAGAAAAGTAAGGGCTGAAATGTAAAAGACACGCAGATTTATAGTGGTTCGGCCAGAATGTGCCTACGTCCACTTTATATGTTATTATCTTTCTTCTTCCAGATTACAAGTACAATGCTTTGTATACAAGTGTATGAAAGTAGTTTGAAAGTTCCTTCCTTGCTTGAGCTCTCAAACTTGTCTGCCATTGTTGTACCCCTGCCCCTCTATTTATAGAATGAGGTAGGGGCAGGGGTCTTGGAGGTATATAGCTGCTGGTGGGCCCGGGCTGAAGCAATCTGGACTGGCAATCATCTGGTTCGGCGGGCTTCATTCGGCTGTGCATGGAGCTTGGTTCGGAGGGGAGAGGAGCGGCATTGGCTGTGGAGAGTAGTGGTTGGTCCGGTGTTGGTTTGGACCGGCATGGAGTAGAGTGGTGTGTGGGTGGTCCGGCTAAAGCGTGGTTCGGCGGAGTTCGTGAGAGGAGCATGGTTCGGCATGGTCTCATTCGGTAGTTGGGGATGTGTGGTTCGGCGGAGCTCGTCCGGATGCCCTTGTGCCGAATGGACATGGGTATATGGAGATGCCGAATGAGGTATAGCCGAATGAGCTATTGCCGAATGACACATAGGAGGGGTTTTGCCGAATGGAGGTTGCCATGCTCTATTTGCGAATGCCGAGTGAACTGTGGCCTTGCTGAATGAAGTGCAGGATGTGAACATGAGTGAGACTGACGCTCTTTGGTCTTGAGATCCTCTGGGTGAGAATTCGCCCAACAAGAAATTATCCGGAATGCAAGGACTTCTTTGTAAGTGCCTTCGGTTCTGTTCGAGCCCGGAACAGACTTGTGTGGATTGTATGTCTGCCATTACAAGTTGAGATATAAAGCTGATTTCTTTCAAATATATTTCTGTTGGTGGCGGATAATTTATTCTCTTAGCTTAACACCCTTCTCTGAGACATACGAGCTCAGAAGTTATATAGTTGAAGGTTATTAGTGATAAACTCCCAATTTGGTAGTGTGGCATGCTGAGTGTAGCTGTGAAATAATCATTGTTTGATCATTTGTGATATGATCATTTGTTTGATCATTTATCCTGGTGATCATTTCTATGATCATTTGTTGACCCAAAGCGCAGCTTTGGTATAAAGCGCGACTTTGTGGATGAGACTTCGTCGGACCTCACACCTCGGAAATGGTCAAAACAGGAAGGATGCGGCAAGGTTATTAGGGGGTAGCGCCCCTTTAGTGTATGTCATTCCTTCTGGATAGAGGTGGTATCATGGTATGGAGCCCAGATATTTGACCTATGTTGTTGCTGCAAATTTTGTGGTTGTTGGAAATCGAGGATCCTCGGATAGATCGGTTACGATCGGGGGATGACATATTCGTTTCAGTAGTTACCTAGTTTGAAAGGTAACCCGGCCTTGTGTTGGCAGAGATCCGGTTAGATTCTCGGGGCGTCTTTCCAAAGGCGTTTCCATGTGGCAATGGGAAGTTTCTTGGCCTGACCATTTGTTGGAAATCCAAAGAAACAATACGATCTTGTACGGTTTTAGTTGTAGAACCTGCCATGGAATGTGGCGGTAACCTGCTATTGAACATGGTAGCTATAGTAGGCATAAGTGCGAAATGTCTATGCTGGCTAAGATTTATATCTTTACTTTTGAAATAATTTTCCTACACTATGCACTAGTAATAATATCAAATGTTTCTTTTTAATGCGTACCAAGCATCTTTGACTATCATAAGGAGAAATCTCCTCCGATTCTGCGTTTGCATTGTGTGTGTGTGCGGGAGGCCTTATGGTAGTCTCATTTTCTAAAAAGCATAGCGAAACCTATTTTAAAATTATCCTGTTCTTGTTTTAAAAATAAACTGTTTTAGTTCTCACACCAGTCACATGACTGACTCGGAGTTTATTGTTTTCCTTCCTAAACTCTGGGTGCCCACCAATTTCCACACGGGCAGTCAAGAGTAAGGATTATCAGGATATTCTGGATTCGGGAGTTACTGTAGAGAATTGGAGGCAAGCTGGAGAGCATGGCGTAGTATATTACTAGTATATGTTGTAATTCTTTTCCACTGTTGTTGTTGTTGTACACTCTGATAATGAATGTAATGTGATGTAATGTATAAAATATACAGTTCTTTTGTTTTAATGATTATTCATTTATCTATTATATGTTGTTCCGCTGCGAATTGTGAGATCTGTTGTTGTTCTGTTATTTCTTTCTGTTCTGTTCTATCTTTTTCTCTCTTCTTCTACCTCTTTCTTCTTCTTAAACCCTAACGGTACGGTTTTCCGGCATTCGATTGCTCGGCAGTTGCTACAGTGGACGTATTAATGTCGGTTTTCGAGCGACGAAAAATCGCAGTCGTTACATTTGGTACCAGAGCATATGGTTAAGCGACAACCATGGCTTTGTTGGGTGTTACTCATTAGAGATAGAGTTAGTAGTACTCTAGAATGAGTTTGAGTGTAATAATAGATATGAGCGCGTATTTGTTAGTGAATATAAATTGTTTTGTATTGTGTTGACTTATCGGTTGATTGTTTATAGATTCTGGTCGGTGCAGTCTAGCTAACTGTGTTGATAGGAGTTTCTAAACTCTTAAACAAGATAAACTGACATAGTATTGTTTTAAAATCGGATAAATGAAATAATTTTTCCCAAAACTATTTTTGTATGTAAAAGAAATGATTTTCTGTGAATTATTATGGTATATGGTTGCTTGGATGTTAGGAATTGATAATATTTATTATTATCATTGAAATTAAATAAGAAATTGGAATCATAAACAAAACGCTATGAAATATAATCCACATACCAATGAAATTTAAGAATGTAAGTTATAAATGTGATTTATAATTAGGAATAAAATTCCGGAGAAGTTTTTGGAAATGTTTATGAAAGAATTTGGAAATTTTAGAAATTAAATTCCTTTTTGATTTGAAAATAATTTTCAAAGGTGTTTTGGAAAAATGTTTTGAAGGAATAAAAAGCTCTAAACTCTTTTCGGTCGTTGGAAAATAACTTCGGTGATGACTGCAGCATCATTGATGTTCACTTTCGGGTTTCCAAAAGAGGAATTGCTGCCAAATTGTTTTAAATGGAAGTTGTTTGGAAAATTTTGGGTTTGGTTTTGAAATTCAAAGAATAAATTGAATTGTTTTCAAAAAAATTGATTTTGAAAGGTTGAAAAGACTCTGAAATACTATGTAAAAATATTTATGGAATATTATTAAGTTGAAAATTAATTTGGAGTAATCAAAATGAATGGGAATTGAGTATTGAATTATGGAAATAAATTGAGAATGAATAAATTTACAATTGCAATTAAATGAAAGTGAATTGAATGTTGAGATTCATTTCGATTTTGTAGGCAAATTGAATAGAATTGAAATTGTGAATTAAATTCAAATGAAATTGGAATGCAAAATTGAATGAGAATAAATATGTAACTTCAATAGTGAAGTAAAAATGTATAAGAAGCATATATTGAATATTTTGTAATGGAATTGGCAAAATGGTTTGAATGTTGGAATTGGATATTATGACTAGCAGGATATACAGGTGTATTAAAAGAAATGGAATTGGGATTTTGATTTCAAAGATAAAATTGAATTACTCGACAAAAAGGTACGTATTTCAATTTCAGTATGAAATTTGATGATTTTCTTCTCCAGCCACTTGGCTTTCTCTTTTCTTTTTGATTCTGAGGGGCCGTGGTGCCATTTTGTAGTCATACTGAGCTAGCCGTGCAAAGGAGACGCTGGCGAAATTTTTCGAAAATTTAGGGTGTTAGAAAATTTTGAGAAAATTTTGAAAGCTTAAAATTTTGAATTTAAATTTAAATTTGAATTATTGAAGAAAACAATGTTGTTTGAAACTTATAAGTGAAGTAGGAAATCTAGTTGAAATGATAATGGATCTCTAATAAAAAGGTTTAGGTTAGTAAGTTGATAAAACTATTGGATTGTGAAAAATAGTAGACAAGTTAAGGACCATTTTTTCCTAACTTATAATTTCGAGGACGAAATTCTTTCAAGGGGGGAAGTCTGTAACGACCCTAAATTTTTAAACTTGAAATTGATAATATTTAATTAATTTTAAATATTTGATTATTGGTTTAGCTTGAATTCCCAATATAAATATGAATTGGCGATTAAATTATAGAATTTAATCTATTGAAAGTTGAATAAAGTTTTGAATCTTCAATTTAAGCTGATTAAAAATATTTCAAAGGCTTGTAAAATTCATGTAGATAATATTGAAGATAATAGAAGCTTCAGAATTGAAATTGAAAGTGAATTGTTCAGTTTCAAAATTTATACCGTTTAAATTGAATTTAAAAATAGCCTTCCGAGGCACAGTCTCAGAATTCGATGAAACCAGTTCCATTGGGTCTGTAATATTTAATTATTACCGGATTTCAGATTTCGTAGCATTTCGGAGTTGTTATGTGAGCACACGGTAAGTAAACGCGTTAAAATTAAAATCAAATTCAGTTTAAATTTAAAAATAAATTACGTCAACATCAGCATGTTAGCTCCCTTAAAATACGCCTAGTATCACGCCAGAGATCGTGCAAGCATGCCTCCTCTCGATTTTAAATATTCCTCTCCCACTCAGAAATCAAATCGAGAAAAAAAATTTATGCTGAGCTTTATCATTTAAAATCAATCGAAGAAAAATGGCCGCAATCAAATTTGCGATATTCCCTTGTTCAAAAGAACTTCATAATGAAAACCAAATCTAACTTTTGGTTAAGCCTCTTCCTCAGTTAATTTATTGGGAAATCGAATTCAAGGATAATGGAAGTCCTCGGCCTCCTTCTTCTCCCTCCTTCTCACTATTCAACTGCTCGAACCCCTCCTCTTCTCATTTAAAATCGATCGACTTCGGTGTAATTGAAGGCCGCGGCGGGAATTCATGTGAGGTCGCGCGATGTGAAAGGGGAAGAATCGTGAGTGCGTGGAGTTGGGAATTGGAACTGTAGCTCGCGCGTGGAGATTTGGGTTCGTCGATGTGGCGGCATCTCGTGGTCGCGTATGCAGGCACGGTGAGGCGATTCTGGTCACGGCAAGAGCACGCGGCAGGCGATGACGACCTCTGGTCTTATCGAGCATGACGTCGTTAGCGTGAGGTCGCGAATTGGGGTTTGTTATTGTTTAGTGAGGTAAAGACAGTTTTTCTTTTATTTGTAAATTTATTCAATATATATATATATTTGAATGCATTAAGAAGAAAAAATGTTTACTGTGATCGTTCTTTTATGCAAACAGAAAAGAATTATAATACAGTGAATAAGATAGCTGAGATTTTAATAAAGTAGGTAGTTTCAAAAGAAAATGAAATAAATAATATACATATAGATGTTTTAAATTTACTTGTCGTTTTAGAATAATTTATTTAGATGATTTATTTGGTAAGTTAATCGATTTAACTATCATTATTTCAGGACGATTAGTTTAAAAATCAAATTCTATTTGTTTAGACAAATTTTTAGTTAAATACATTTATAAAAATAAAAAAAATAAAAAAAGAATTTATTTAAAATTAAAAGTATTAGTTTTGAATAAAACTATTAGTTAATTAAACCATCAGACGGAAATTGATTATTTGATTTATTTCGAATGTTAATGAATTGTATAAACATTTATACAAGGTCGAAAATTGAGAAATAGCTGGAATGGAAATGGAGAGCAAATTAAAAAAAAGCAAAGGTGAGAACTCATCACTCAATCGAACAGTTTCGATTTAAATTTTAAATAGTTAGATTTAAAATTTGCTTGAATGTATGTTGAATGATGATTGCAGTTATTGATTGTTGTTTGATTGTGATAGTATATATAGTAGGATATATCTATATATAGCAATATATATATTGGAATATGTATATATTGGAGTTGTTGATTTCCCGCACTATATAGCGGATGAGACCGTATTGCACCGCCTATTAAGCGGATAATATTTTATAAATCCCATATACCGCAATATTCCGTCTTGAAGCGGAATTGGTATTGTGCTAACATCTGTGGATGCAGGGAAACAGGTTGGAGTGATCCAACTGGATTCCTCAACTGTCTTTAATTTATTTATAGATATTGTGATATTCGATTGATTATCATGTCGATATATGATGTTTGTTGTCGTGATTGACTATTTGGTGCTGTTGCATCATCAGATCCATTTTTAAAGATTAAAAGTAACGATTTTGAATTTTAAAAGATTTTTAAAGTGATTTTCAAAAGTATACGTTTTATTAAAATTTTGAATTGATTCCTTTTAAAATAAATTAACATTATAAAATTTAAGATTATAAAAATTTCTATTTTTGTAAAATATAACCAAATTAAGATTTTTAAAATAAATAGTGATTAATTTATAAAATGGTTTAATTGGAAATTTTGAATTATAATAAAAGAATGTATATAAAAGATTTAGAAAATGGATATTTATAAATTTAAAATATTGGAATTATAAACCGGGTTTATTTAAAGTTTAAATAAAGTATAAAATGAATTTCATTGAAAATTTTAGATTTATAATTGTGAAGATTATAAAATGAATAGATGTTGTAAAATAAAAGATTCATAAGTAATTAACTTATAAACTGGATTTTGGGCATATAAATGGGATATTAATAGAAATTGTTAATAAAGGAGATTTTATAAGTTGAAGTTGTTATAAAATTTAAATAAATCTTATAAGTTATAAGATTTAAAATTTGTGAAGTTTTTAAGGAACGATTTTGTAAATAAATGAATTATAAGTATTTAACTTATAATATAGACTTTTGGTATATAATTGAGTTATATAGATCGAATTGGATTAATAAAAGAGATTTATAAATCGAAGTTTATAAATAGAAATGGAATTTATAGACATTGTTATAAATTCAAAATCAATGGAATTTGATAAATTGAATACAGAAATTTATTAAAGGAAGTATATCTTGGATAGCGAATTATTCTTCATATAAGAATGTGTAGAAATGTTGAAATGGGTTAAGGAATTTTATTCACGATTTTGGACAGTGAATATATTATCAAATAAAATGGATATGCTTAGAAAAATGAATATTATAAAATGAAGTTAATCGTTTTAACGATGTTTTGAAATGTATTATGAATCGAATACATAGATTTCAACATTTATTGTTGAAATAGACGTTTTCGAGAAATAAGGAAATGGTGGACTATAACACTGTTGTTATAGTAAATGGTTTCCGAAAGGAAATAATTTGTATAGTATTGGGATTTATATATCTATTTTAATTTTGAATCCCTATACTAGTGATTTTGGGTCGTCGTAACGATGTTTTAAGCAACATTCGTTTTGACCCAAATAAATGTGTTAAGTGAATGTTTTCCTTAAAGAATGAAATATATACTTAATTTCAATATTAAGTATATTGAATATTTTCCAAGTGTTCAAAATAAATAGATTTGTGAAGTACTTATTATTAAAATAAGTATGGAAATATTTTCCAATATGAACTGAATATTTTGAGACTTTATCTTTTAAAGATAAATTGAAAATGAATATTAGAAATCGGTTTGGGAAATCGTATATTCATAGATATTTAGGAATTATAAATTCATTATGGAATTTATAAAAGAAAGGGAAATTTGTTTAAAAATAAACATTGATTTATTTTTGAAGTGTGGGAATAAATTTACGGGTTTGGAACGTAAATATAAAATAAATCGGTAAGGATTTATTTAATTGGTTTAAATAAACCATTTTGAAATAAAAGTATTTCCACGTAAGAAAATTGATTGAAATTTGTTTTCAAAAGTTGTAAAGGTGTAAAGTGATTTGAAAATTTGTTTTCAAATGTTGAAGTGTGGAATATATATATATATATATATATATATATATATATCTCTTGTAAAGATATTTTGAAAAATAAATAATTTGGAAAATTATTTGGAATTTGGTGATGTTAAACACGCCTATTGATAGTTAAATAATCCGACTATCAATATTTACCTTTAAATAGGTATTTGTTGTGATTTTCTTGAATTTGAATGCCGCACTTATTTTTAAAATAAGCGCTCACTATTCAGGTTAGTAGGGAAAGGACCTTGGGGTCGTATAACCCATTCCGAATATGTGATACGTCGTAATGGATTGCATTTGATGACCGATGTTGAAGACCGGATATTTTTGAAAATGGAAGGATTATCGTTGAGTTACTCTGCATCGGCTGATCTCCGATATAGAGGTTTTATCACCCTTAGTGACGGGAAGTCCGGACGTGATTAGAAATTATCCGAAATGCAAGGACTTCTTTGTAAGTGCATTCGGTTCTATTCGAGCCCGGAACAGACTTGTATGGATTGTATGTCTGACATTACAAGTTGAGATATAAAGCTGATTTCTTTCAAATATATTTCTGTTGGTGGCGGAGAATTTATTCTCTTAGCTTGACACCCTTCTCTGAGACATACGAGCTCAGATGTTATATAGTTAAAGGTTATTAGTGATATACTCCCAATTTGGTAGTGTTGCATGTTGAGTGTAGCTGTGAAATAATCATTGTTTGATCATTTGTGATATGATCATTTGTTTGATCATTTATCCTGGTGATCATTTCTATGATCATTTGTTGACCCAAAGTGCAGCTTTTGTATAAAGCGTGGCTTTGTGGACGAGACTTCGTCGGACCTCACACCCCGGAAATGGTCAAAACAGGAAGGATGCGGCAAGGGTATTAGGGGGTAGCGCCCCTTTAGTGTATGTCATTCCTTCTGGATAGAGGTGGTATCATGGTATGGAGCCCAGATATTTAACCTATGTTGTTGCTACAAATTTTGTGGTTGTTGGAAATCGAGGATCCTCGGATAAATCGGTTACGATCGGAGGATGACATATTCATGTCAGTACTTACCTAGTTTGAAAGGTAACCCGGCCTTGTGTTGGCAGAGATCCGGTTAGGTTCTTGGGGCGTCTTTCCAGATGCGTTTCCATGTGGCAATGGGAAGTTCCTTGGCCTGACCATTTGTTGGAAATCCAAAGAAACAATACGATCTTGTATGGTTTTAGTTGTAGAACCTGCCATGGAATGTGGCGGTAACCTGCTATTGAACATGGTAGCTATAGTAGGCATAAGTGCGAAATGTCTATGCTGGCTAAGATTTATATCTTTACTTTCGAAATAATTTTCCTACACTATGCACTAGTAATAATATCTAATGTTTCTTTTTAATGCGTACCAAGCATCTTTGACTATCATAAGGAGAAATCTCCTCCGATTCTGCGTTTGCATTGTGTGTATGTGCGGGAGGCCTTATGGTAGTCTCATTTTCTAAAAAGCATTGCGAAACCTATTTTAAAATTATCATGTTCTTTGTTTTAAAAATAAACTGTTTTAGTTCTCACACCAGTCACATGACTGACTCGGAGTTTATTGTTTTCCTTCCTAAACTCTGGGTGCCCACCAATTTCCACACGGGCAGTCAAGAGTAAGGATTATCAGGATATTCTGGATTCGGGAGTTGCTGTAGAGAATTGGAGGCAAGATGGAGAGCATGGCGTAGTATATTACTAGTATATGTTGTAATTCTTTTCCGTCGTTGTTGTTGTACACTCTGATAATGAATGTAATGTGATGTAATGTATAAAATATACAATTCTTTTGTTTTAATGATTATTCATTTATCTATTATATGTTGTTCCACGCGAATTGTGAGATTCTGTTGTTATTCTGTTATTTCTTTCTGTTCTGTTCTATCTTTTTCTCTCTTCTTCTACCTCTTTCTTCTTCTTAAACCCTAACGGTACGGTTTTCCGGCATTCAATTTCTCGGCAGTAGGTACAGTGGACGTATTAATGTCGGTTTTCGAGCGACGAAAAATCACAGTCGTTACAAAACCCAAAAAACACTCGAGTATGAAAACGTGTAGAAACTCCATTTCCCCGAAACTCCTAAATCCCACAGCACAACATCGCTTACACACAAGCGAACTTGTGCATGTGCACCAACGCACGCGACCTCTCCGACCACTAACGCCATTACCGGCCAGTCAACCCTGAACTCACTGTTCGACGACAACCATTCAAGCTTCAAAACGAACACGAAAACGAAAATTGAACATCTAGTCCAAAATCGAGCTTCCTGACCTAAAACTGGAATCCAATCGTCAATCAGAAACCACCCAATGCCGACGTCTCCGATCTCAGAATCATCCATCGATCTACCTGAAGCTACCCTAAACTCCGATGATCCAGTTCCCCCCCCTCGCGATTAACCCTGTTACTCTCAAGTCGTCGACATTTCCTCGGCAACCAACTCCACAAAACAACACTCAAAAACCCTACTCCACCCCCGATAGGCCACCACAAACACCAGAAAAATCCATCATTATTTTCCCCCGGTCCACCCACCTTCCAACCTTCTTCGACTAAAATTTCAACACCGATCTCCACGCCGTTCGCCGTGAATTGGAAAAAACCCCAAAAACTCTCAATACCAATTATCATAGAAATTATCAATATAAAAATAATGATTGGCCTTCCTAAATTCATTATTTACAAATTGGAAACAGATTATAAGATTAAATCAAGAATTCCAGTCCACTAGATTTGAACTTATTTTGAATCAGAACTGTAAAATTTCTATTTTTTAAATACAGACCCCAATTATTTATTTGAAAACTATTTTTAAATTTGAAATTATAATGTTACAACCATTTCCCACTTGAAGTCATTTGTATGGGTGGATATGAATTTCATCGTTATTCCAGAGCCTGGAATCACAACAGTACCAAGCAATCATACACGCAACCATATATACAAATGTATATAATGTGTTTCAACTAAAATCAGTTAAAATCATCCATGCAACCCATTCTTATAACTTTACTTTGCAGATTTATCACATGCATTGCAATATTCAACCAGTTTAAACTTTGTTTACTCACCTGTTTATGGAGAAACAGAGGGCAGGGTTTTATGCTCTGATCCGCAAGCTTGATTTATTATGATGTTGAATTTGGTAGCTTGCTTGATAAACTGTGCTTCATATTTTCTTTTCTTTGCAGTTTTGAAGTTGAACTTGCTGTAGAGTTTGCTGTTTAATCCAGAGATCTTTTGCTTTGAATTTGCTGATGATCTTCACTTGTTATGCAAGATCACAGATATGAAAACTTTTGAACTGATGGTATTTGGTTTTGATTTTTTTTTTCAAAATCTGATTTTCAATTTTTAGGAAAGAAGGAAGAAAATGTTTTAGACACAAATGATTTTTCCAAGTTTTCTCTTATCTATTTACACATGTTTTCAATAAATAAAACAATGCCACTTGTAAACTTAAGTTTTTAAAATGATTACAAGTGTTTTTTTTGCATCATCTAATATCCTTACACATGTTTCATTTGAAATATTATAATAATTTCTTACTTTTACAAATGTTTTTAAATTCATTTAAATTAATGACTTATTTATTTTAACATGTTTTAAATGTTTATTCTCATTTTAGCTTTTAATGTTTACATAAATAAATAATCTTTATTAAGTACATTCTTTAATGTTTATTTGTATATTTTTTTATATTTCCAAAGCTAAAATTTCAAGAAAGAAAATTTAAAAAGGAAAAGGATATTAAGTTAAATTTTATTTTAAAATTTCAAACTAAAAATATTGTTCTTTAAATACACAATTATATGTTACAAGTAATATTTTCAACATATCTATTTGAATCCAAATTCCAAATCACAATTTATTTATAAACCATAAATCCTATTCATTTATATATTTTTTATAACAACACATTATCATTTGTTTTAAAAGAATAATTTGTCCAATCCAAATGATTATATTAAGATATGATTAAATAAATATTTATCCAAATATAAATATTTACTATTAGATTCATTTGTTCAATTTATAATTCAGTATTTGTTTTAGTTAACCCAATTATTATATCAATTACAGATGTCCAGAAATTTGGGTTATCACACGACATTATTTGAGTTATAAGTTCTACTCCTTCATCCTTAAAGCATCAATTTGATCTCTTACCTGATCTTCCTTAGGCTAGCGACTTTTATGAAAAGAGATGGAAAGATATGGAAATCCATTGAGGCATATTCCATAAGAAACGTATTTCTACATGGAGGATGGAATTCTAGAGAAGCATCAAAGAACAACAAATGATCATATCATGTTCTTAAATAGAGACATGGATGGGGTGCAATCACTGAAGCTTGGCATCATAGTGATTGCATACATGATTGAGCCGACAATAATGCACTAAGTCTTATTGATTGTGAGAGCTTGGTAAATATTTTATTTAAGAAGACATTTAATCAGACGCGGCTCAGAAATAAGGGCATGAAGCCCTGTAAACTTTATGTCCAGGGATTTATCAAAGAGGCCAAGGAGCATGTTGGTTGCATAGTGTTACTGGTTGAGTTAGGAGATGGAGACTACAAAATAGCACAGTTATGGATATTTTTGTTTTCAATGGATTTGCAAAGTATAATGTTTTCTTAGGCCAACGGGCACTTGCCAGTTTCCATATCATGCTATGTAGTGTCCGATAAATAAATTCCCCACCGAGAATGAAGTAAGATCAATACAGGGCGACTAGAGCTCTGTTAATAATGTTATGTCCTAGAGCTTAAAGTGGCAAAGCGATGAGAGAAAGGAAAGAACATGGGGAACTCTCTCTATATTAAGACTGTTAGTGCATAGAAACTACCACCTAGCCCTAGCTAAGGTCTCATAGTAGGTTCTATAAGCCTATGGACCCACAAAAAGAGTAAGAGGATGTGAGGGCAGCATTTGCAGAACCAACGATCAACATCCCAATAATGATGATCATATGCGATTTCTCAAGATCGGATCTCAGCTTGGCATAAAATGGGAAATGAGATGGTAGGTTTCTTTGGGGAAACTTGGACGTATTTGCTTGGGCGCATTCTGGTATGTGTGGAATTTCTCCGAAGATAGCGTTCAAAGCATTGAATGTTGACCAAA
The DNA here is from genome assembly GCA_030765085.1 of Allium cepa. Classification (NCBI taxonomy): domain Eukaryota; kingdom Viridiplantae; phylum Streptophyta; class Magnoliopsida; order Asparagales; family Amaryllidaceae; genus Allium; species Allium cepa. The sequence continues at coordinate 999,590,530 of CM060935.1, forward strand.
GATACCCTTAACATTACTAAAAGAGATGTGGCATGGAATCGGAGCGATCCGCTATGTTGAAAAGAGGATTAACAGAAGGTAAATGGCTTCAATTGCAACGTACTATACCCTGATTTGGTATCAAATCTTGTGTGAGTTAAGAAAGCAAATTGAAAGTGGCGGACGTGCATCGGCTATCCAGATTTGGATAAGGTACACTAAAAAGACAACCTCCGATTATCGAGGATGGACCAACTTGTAGATGGAACGACCAGACATGAAATGCTATCCTTTAGGTATGCGTACTCCAACTATAATTAGATAGTGATGCATGTTTTAGGTTAGGAGAACACAAGTTTCAACATTGTTTAGGATGTTATCGAGTTATGTAGTTCGATTTGAAGAATGCTGGAGCAACTTACCATTGACTGGTGAATAGGATGTTCAAAAATCAGATCAGACAGACTATGGAGGTCTATGTAGATGATATGCTTGTGAATCTCAAAGATCGTTAAATCACAGGGACAATCTCTCAGAAATGTTCGATGTAATTCAAAAGTATAGATTGAATCTCAATCCACTTAAGTGTTCCTTCGAAGTTGCATCAGACAAATTTTTGGGTTCATTGTAAACACGTGGGGCATTGAAGCTAACCCAAACCGGGTCAAAGCATTAAGAGATGTTACTGCTCCAAAGGCAAGGAGGGAGATGCAGGGCTTGAGTGGGAAAGTCACCGTATTGATTTAATTTAGTGAAAACAAGGGACACGTCCCTAAAATTAAACTTAATATACAAAACATCCTCCTAAAAAAAGATATAAATTACATCCCTATTTTCAAATGCTACAATTTTCTTCCCTACTATACCCCTCTTTCCTATTGCAGTAACGTTTATTCTTCATATGTGGATGTTACTCTCACATCCATAATTAAAATTCGACCCCATTAATTATCAGTTTTTAAAATGCAATAACTTTTTGTAGAAACGACGGATTAACAAACCATTTTCACCATTAAATCACAAATTTTATTATCTTTCTAATGAGTAGCATTGTGCACGTGTAAAAATAATGGCAGTACAAGCTATTCGCAATAATTGCCGAAATGTCTACAGTTATACACAATAATTGCTGAAATGTCTGCAATTATATAGTATGATTGCAGGCAATTCAGCAACTATATGCAATTGTTGTAGAAATGTCTGCAATTAAACACAAAAGTAGCAGAAATGTCTGCAATTATATGCGATATTTGCAGACAATTCAGCCACCATATGCAATTGTTGTAGACATGTCTACAATTATACACAATAGTTGCATTAATGTTTGCAATTACATGCAATAGTTGCAGATAATTCAGCAACTATATGCAATAATTTCTGACATGTCTGCAATTATACGCAATAGTTGCAGAAATATCTACTATTATATGCGATAGTTAGAAGATATGTGATAAAAATATATCAATACATCTTTATTTGCCAAGGATATTTAACTATAAAAATAATCGTGTCCACTTTATTGTCACCGTATGTGTGTGTATGTGTATCCACATGTGTATTTGTTGCTATGATCCATATTTATGTTGCATCTGTAGGATACTGTGCATATGAAAACTACAAGATGAAAAGAATTAGAGCCAGGCTCCAACTTTAGAAGTGAAAGTAAGAGCGTCAACATTGGCATGATATTCATTTGTCTTGAATGGCATAAGACTTCAGTTTTTGGAAGTATTTCCTTGTAGCCTAGAAAGCATTCAAATAATTTTGTTCAAGGCATAGTTTCTGATGATAATGCTAAATCAATTGCAGTGCCATGGTTGGTGGCAGCAAATCCAGTAAACTATGGTCATCTATGTGAATTTTCTTGTGTTTAAGCATTAACAGCTACGCCGATCATATGGTATTGTCATTTATCTGTATATAATTTTCATTATTTTCACCTTTCTTTGAGTATCATTTAGATTTAGAATTATTTGCCATCGGTGGTCACATTATGTTAAAGGTGTTTATGCTTGAAGTTCACAATTTAAGCTATATTCTTGCATAATGTTCTTTTTATTTGTTATACTAATTTAGTACTACATTTTTAGACAATTTAGAAACTATATGCAATAATTGCATACATGTCTGTAAATATAAGTTATAATTGCAGAAATGTCTGCAATTATATGCAATTGTTGTAGACAATTCAGCAACTATATGCAATAATTGCATACATGTCTATAAATATAAAAAATAGTTGCAGAAATGTCTGCAATTATATGCAATGTTGTAGACAATTCTGCTTACGTAATAGTTACAGAAATGTCTGCAATTATATACAATAGTTGCGGACAAGTCAGCAATCATATGCAATGTTGCTGACATTTGAAGAAAAATAGATGATGTTCAAATTTGCAGAATTCTCAGCGAATATATGGAATAATTGCACTCTTACTTCAAATATGCTTTTTCGGTATCAACAATGTATCTCATTTTAAAGATCATAAAATTTGTGATTCTTTGATGAAAATAGTATGCTGATCCGATTATTCTACATAAAGTACATGCGTTTGAAACGTTAAAAAACTAAAGGGTATTTGGGTCTTTTGGTGCCTGCGAATTTGAAAATAGGGACCGAAAATGTAATTTAAGTTTGGAAAGGATGTATTCTCTATTTTGAAACTTATCAGGATGTGGGCCAAACCAACCCTTTAATTTATTTCGAAAGCAACGAAAAAATTCATACCATTCTTTGATTCCCTCAAGAAGGAGAAAATAAAGGTTTTATAGATGAAGGAATGCTTGGATGCTTTCCAAAATTTACTAACGCATATGGAAAGACCACCAATTCTATCAAAGCCTTCAGAAGGAGAAGACCTGTTCATATACCTAGCAGTATCTGCTCATGCACAAAGTGCAGCCATGGTATGTAAGGAGTCTCGAATCCAAAGGCTAGTGTATTATATGAGCAAACATTTCATTGGAGCAGCAAAATATTATTCAAAGCAAGAAAAGCTGGTGTATTTTTGTTGATTGCTTCAAGGAAGTTACGACAACACTTCCAAGCTCACCCAGTAAAAGTGCCAACTGATCAACCATTGAGGCAAGTACTACATCGACCCAAGACTTCTAAAAGATTGAAAGTGGAATTTCAAGCTGAGCTAATATTACATAACATGCCATCCTAGGAAAGTGATCCAAGGACAAGCATTGGCGGACTACATTATCGAGTTAATCGTCCGAGATGGAGAAGTAGAAGAAGATTTGGTCCAACCATCCCAATGGAAGTTATATATAGATGGAGCCTCCAATGCGCACAATTTTAGGGTAGGATTAATTCTTATAACCCCGAAAGGGTAAAGGATATGTAAGGATAGAGTTCCTAGTGACAAACAACGAAGTTGAATATGAAGCATTGATTGTGGAACTCAAGGTAGCAAGAGAATTAGGAGTTAAGACATTACATATATTTAGCTACTATCATTTAGTGGACTACCAAGTAAAAAAGGAATTTTAGGCTAAGGGAGCAAGACATTGCCTCTTTCCTTGCCAAAGATATGGAACTATTAAATGATATTGAGCATTCACGATAATGCATGCTCCTAGAGAAGAGAATATAAAAGCTTTTCATTAGTAGAACTGGAAGCTTTGGGGATGTGCAGCTTTTGCAAATCTTCCAATAGAAGTTTTGTTAGCTCTAAGCATCAACAAGAGGATGTTTAATGGATCTTGGAGGCCGATGAGGAAAAAGGTTCATGGATGACCCCAGCAAAGGATATTTGTCAAAGGAAACTCTCCAAAATGGATGAAATGAATGGTGAAAACTCCTATGTAAAGTACCGTAATTTATTATGTAAGGAGTGATGTATAGATGAGGATTCTCAACTCCCTTGCTACGGTGTGTCATCAAAAATGAAGCTAAGAAAATCCTTGCTAATATGCATGAAGGAAGTTTTGGTAATCACACTATGACATGGACATTAGCAAAGAAGGTTCTTTACTATGGATACTTTTGGCCAATAATCAACCGAGATGCGATTGATTACTAGGTGGTGTGATAAATGCCAAAGGTTTGCAAAGCTACCAAGAGGCTCCTTTACCAAGCTTATTCAAATGGTTAGCCCGTGGCCGCCATTTGCGGTATAGGGAATTTCTATAATCGTTATGCTACCGATTTTGGTAGGTGGAGTGAAATATGAAATTATAGATGTGGACTACTTCACAAAGTAGGCTAAAGCAAAATCGCTCACAACGATCACCATGAAGAAAGTGATCAACATTGTGGTGAAGAATATCTTGTCTTGATTTGGAGTTCTATGAAAGACCTTTCCTGATAGTGGAACTTATTGCAAGGGCCAAGTTCAAAGAATTATATGGCCGATATTAAATTGAGAAGAGTTTCTCAGAAATAGCACACTTGTGGGTAAATGGATAGGTAGAGGCGGTGAACAAGATCATCAAATCCATTATTAAGAAAAGATTGACGCGAGAAAAGGCTAATTGGGTTGATAAGTTACCACTAACATTATAGGCTTATATGATAACCTACAAATCGACGACTGGTCACAACCCATTTGCCCTAGCCTATAGAGCTAAGGCCATGATTCTAATTGAGACGGAAGTCCCTTCTCATTGAAGGGCGCACTATGATCTCAAGATAAACGAGGAACTCTTGCTTGGTTCCCTTGATCTGGTTGAAGAGAAATGAGAAGAGGCTAATTTGGGTAGTTTCTCATTAGAAATGAACAATTTAATGTCAAGGTCAGAAATCATACCTTTGAAGGCATCTTATTTTGAAATGGGTGTTTCTAGGTATGGAGACCCTTGGCTCGGATTAGGAAGTTTCCTATATGATTTAACAGAAGCTTGGAGATGAAAATTTCAAGCTATCGACTGTTGAAAGGACCTCAGTTCTACAGTCATGGAATAATGAGCGGTAATGATGCTATTGTACTTAGATTTATTTTTACAAATAAGATGTCCCAATTGATGAGATGAATGTAATAATGTAGAGTCTGCGATTCTTCTTTTTTAAATAAAGTTAGCTTTTAGAATTAGTGGAACATACTCTGAAAAGTATGACATTGTGATGTGTGATCGGTTGCAAAATTAGACATTATTTGTTTTGAAAAACTAGATGTCTAGATACCCGAGATAGGTACTGATGAACTCCTTCGATCCATGATTGATTCATTGCAGTATAATTGTATCGTTGTCGATCAGAAGATCTGCCCTTACACATCTAATCTTTGATCAATTCTTGAAGATAAGCAAGTTTAGGGATTGACTGTCGGAGATAGACATCTAAGAAACTAGGTCCTAGAGTTAGGAACTAGTATCTAATTGGATCCGTTTGCAGGTGTGACCTCACTTATGGAACAATAAGACACGCTCGCCCGGTGATATGTGAAGATGATCGATAGAATGTCTTTGATCAATGCATAGTGATAGATGGGGTCATGATGGATGCCTAGAGATAGACATCTGAGACAATGATTCCAAAAGGTAGAATTCGGAAGAATTGAATCTTTTGTGGATATAATTTCATTTACGGCTAAATGGAATACATCCAACCAAAGAAAAATAGAGTTGCTAAAGAAATGTAGTTTTTAAGCTAAATAAAAAATGTTTTGGCCACGATAAGCAAAAACAAGTAATGTAATAATGATGAGAAATTGTTGGAATTTATTTATATGTATTGATTTACAATAAATAATGGCATTGCAAAGATCACGGGCATACATATTAATAAGTAATTGAATTACAGACTATTATATTTTGCATGCAAGCAAGTACATAGGAAAACGAAATAAAAGTTGTAGTAATGTAAATAAGAAAATGGTTGATTAAAAAACAATATTTTTCATTTACTTATCATTTGTACAAGGTTGTAGGGGTTGCTCCTGCACAACGATGGCCCATATACATGGAAAGAAAAAAAAGAGAAAAACACAAAGAGACTAAAGAACTTTTCTTAATGTCATTTCCCTTTTTTGCATTCTTCTTTTCATTCTTTGGGGAGGAAAGGGACTTTCTCTGTGGAGGATCGACATCCTTCGGAGGTCCAAGACAACCTTTGGGGTCTTTACCTAGTTATTGTTACTCTCCGAGTCGGAGTGAGATTTGGGAGTTTTAGAAAATATATGGATGAAGAGGAGAGTGGAGGTTGAAATAGGGCTTCTCTGTGCTTAACTCTTGTTTGATCATGATCTTAAACAATTTAATTGCCAACCTCTTTGCCATGGGAGCAGAGTCTGGTCCCTTCTTGCTGACTAGTGTTACTTCCTCGCTGACGGACGCCTCCTCCAGGCCCTCCAATTACCCTATTTTCTTAAAGTTGGTACTAGGACTGGAGTTGGATGGAAGATCTAGAAGGGTGGACATTGTAGTGATAGTGGTGGATGCAGTCATGATAGTACTAGACTTAGGGGCATATGTGACTCATTGGGGAGGAAGCAATGATGATTGACATGTAAGTTTATAGATAGAAAGGTAAAGGTTAAAAAGTCCTCAGGCGAGAATTAAAGTTTCTAGAAGACTGGGAAGACTAAAGATATATCTTTAGAGGCTAAAAAAATTGAAGGAGATTTAGAAAATTTCTCTTCTTCTAGAGTTTTCTAAGATGTAGGTAGAGAAGGTAGAGTAGTTAGAGGGGTGAAAGCTAAAATATCAGGATTGTAACTCCTATAAGTGTCAACGGTAGAGGTGACATTGTAAATTGAGAACTCTTTATGAGTTAGAGTGGAGTCATCCACATGATCAGTGAGATGGGACTAGTAGGATACTTAGTAGGCACCTATTCTCCGACTATCACCTGTGCTGTCATAATCATACTGCCCTATTCTAGGGCTATTAAGTCTTATTCGTCCAAAAACTTACTCTTCAACAACTCTTCGTTGACATTATGGCCAATACTTTTGGCCCTTCTCGAAAATTAATGGAAAGTGGCTTCCATTTCTTCCTCGGCTTTAATTGTTCTAGCCTTAATGTTCAACCCTTTGGAGGGGAAGTTTGGATGGTTCTTAAGATTGCTTAAAGAACCGAAGATGTTGTCGAAAGTGACTGATGGGGTTTAACTTTTCAACATGTTCATGATGTGATTAAAGTTCAAGCTTGAAAGAATTGACAACTAACTGTTTTGGCCTAGGAGGTGTTGTAACCATGATTCCCTTAGAGTAAGTCCCCCTAAATGACTCGCATGCACCTACATTATCATCTTCCTCTTCATCTACATCTTCAGCATCCTCCTCCTCATCTTCTTCTTCATGCACCTCTTCATTTCCTCTTTCAAGTATATTTTATCCTCCTTTTATCCCATCTTTTCTCAAGTTCCCAACCCCATTGTATCCTTCTTTCTCTCCAAATTCTCCTTGATCCCTTAGCCTTCTCCGCTTCTTTGTTCATCGTCGTTACTATCGTGGGTCAAAGTAGGACTAGTAGCGGTTATTTGCTTTAGTCAGCACTAGATTTAGGATGATGCTCCTTCCATCATACAGAAGATGGAACTGGCATATACGAGCATTTTAAGTAGGTAGAAGTCTTCCTTATATCTGAATTTATCGCCTTTAAAGATGCTAGAATTTTCGCAAGAGCATTGATTAAGACTTTTTTAGGGAGATCTGTCAGGGATATAGTAAGAATGCTAGTTGCTTAGGATAAAGAAAGCCCAACTATGTGGAACGTACCAGATGAAAAAACTTTCGATCAAGTAACCAAAAGCGGTTGAAATCCTTGGAGCATTGAGCGAAGAAGTGTTTGCTATTGAAATAGATTTTCTTGTTATGGATTCTTTAAATAACCTTGCAACGATGAAAGATTTGACTGTTAGAAAAGGTGTGTATCTTTTCTCTTCTTGAAGCTGAGTAGGTAATTAAGCTCTTCGAAGGAGGGAGAACGACCTAGGTGCATCATGACTATAATTTAGAGAGAGAACTCAACAAGGCATAACCTTTTGGGTGCACTTGAGTTGGAGATAGTCCAAGCTCTTGAAGAAAAAATTTCAAAAATTCATTCAAGGAGGCAAGGCCCGAGAGAGATATATGTATCTATTGTATATTGTGTAACCAACTGGAGGATAATGAGCTATTTGTTGGGCTCAGGAAGGAAAACTTCATCCTCGAAAATCCCATGCATGAGGCAGATCAGTGTCAACTCTTTAGCAGTTAGCCTAAAAGGTGTTTGATTTGTAGGATTGTCTATGATCATATTGGCAGGCCGATCTTCCTTTGGAAGAGCAGCGCCACAAGGCTAGACTGTTGGTATAGCTTGGAGTTGAAGCTCTTGCATAATTAAACACCTTACTCCTGATGGAGTAGAAATATATGCTTGAGCAGCAGATGATCTCGCCTTCGAAGGTATAGAAGGGATGGTGCCAGTTCAAAGACTAGAAGATCATCCGTGGTTGATCATTTTAAACTAAGAAATATTGATGACAAACGTGGTCAGGTATGCTTTATTTTGATGTTCTACTTTGATTTAAACCCATGTAGTCGATATACAGAGTCCAACGGATTTCAACATGTCTTAACCTGTTGAATTCTGCTTATGGACTGGGGCAGTGCAAATTTGATAGAGGTAGAAATATGGCCGAGGGACTATTATGTAATTTATTACATATATCTAATTTGATAGCTGATCTGTTTGAAATAAAATTTGTTTTCTTTCTATTACATGCCCGATATATTGTGTTATATTAATTAACTGATTTGATTAAAGTATATTTAATAGAAAATCCACAAATGGTATATTTTATAATAGTAATTACAATGTGTTGTAATCATGAGTGATTTATCATGATAAAATAAACAACTATTTTAAATATTCATATTCAAGGTGTATCAATACCGGATATCAATACATCCATCGAGACTAAAGTACGCAATGCTCTTCAAATGTTGGAAAGTTTATTACATACGGCTACGGTGGAACTGTGGTGTTGCGTAAGATAACTATTGAATAACCATGGAATAACTCACTCGATAGTTTTCAGTCGGTTAATAAAACTAAGATCAAAAAGATAATACATGTGACAAAATTACACAATTCTCTTGACTTAAGAATGCAATTGATCTTCATCATGGAAGTTCCTCTTTGATTATAGTTAAATTGTGGCATTGTTCCATTAAATGACAATAGTTGGGTCGAGTGCAAGCATTGGAAGTGCAGCACTATCCAAGAGAAGATTCATCTCATCAGTTATATGACGTATCACCATCAACCAAATTCAACTCAAAGTCCAAGTCTCTAGCTAGAGCATTTCGTTTAATATCTGATGAATGGCAGAAAGGTGGAGCATTTCAAGTTGGTATGATTTCATGTAACGTGAGGCCATTCCTGAGTTCCATTACAAGTTGGTATGGCAGAAAAGTGGAGCATGAATTTGAAGTTGAACATGGATCGACAACGGTGACCTAACACCGACAATGACAATGACGATAAGACAGTGACGGCTATAGTGGCACCATGGTTGGGACCGTAATATACAAAGATTTAAGGTCAAGATCTTGCGGGGATGTGTTGATAAAGTCGACGATGATTTGATTGTGAAGAAGCAAATGTTGGTATGGTTGCAGCAGCTGAAATGGTTGCGGCACTTAGGATCGAAGATGACAAAGTTGCACATGTCAATGCAGTCACAAATATAAGAATTTGCAAATGCATGTATACTACAATATTGGAAAATGAAGGTGAAGTGATGAAAATTTCCTAAGTGTTTTATTTATATTCCACTTAGACATAACGTTGGTACGAACATGATCGTGTCGGTACCGATAGTCATAATTCCCATATGTATAAAGGAAGAAGAAAGAAAGAAAAGAGAAGAATAGGGAGTCTACCTGATTCGTCATAAGGTAGCTTCCAAAAAATTTGAAGTTCCGACCCTTTTGGAAAAAGGGGTGATATGAAGACTATATAAAGCGACGAATAAGCATTCTCTGAATAGACGTAACACTTTAAGATGGCTGTTAAACAATTAATGAATCCTACATGGTTGGCATCTGATGATTTCTCTTGATCCAAAACATGCTTTATTTTTAGGAAAGCATATTTTGAGGGGAAAACGTTATCTAGCATTTGAACTAGATGAATTTTTGATGAATCTAGACTTTAAGATGATGAAGAAATGGATCAAGAATCTAAGGAGTTGTCTAGAATAACAAACTATGAGCATAGGAAGTTTGAGCAAGAATTGTGCCAAAAAACATATCAATACTGACATGATTGATAAAGTCGGCACCGACATGATTTATCATGTCGGCATTAACATGCTTGGATGGGGGACCCACTTCAGAGCAATTGGTGAACTTTCCTTGTACTTTGTAGTAAAATATAAGACTTATGTTGGACAAACCACGTCAATACGGACATAATTTGAAGGAGCAATTTTATCAATGAAGCTTAAAGACTTGAAAACTTGAACAGATATGAAAGAAATTGAAGATACATGATGTAATATCATGTTGGCACTGATATGATCATATCAATGTCAACACAATTTAAGTTATGAGTTTTGCTCATCTTGAAAGCATGAATCTGATCTTTTGCCTAGTTTTTGGCCATCTAGCGACTTTAATGGGTGAATTTGCCTATAAAAACCCATCCTAGAGCAACGAAAGAAGGTTTTTTCCTCTAATTTTATACTCTTTAACTCATTTGCTTTGAAGTTCTATCAAACATGAATTTCATTGGATTTTCTAAATTTAAAACATTTTAATTCGCCAAACTTTCTGAAATAAGATTAAAATGGACGTAGACAATTAATTTGCGGCCAAACCACTATAAATTCCCATGTGTTCAACCTTTTACTTTCGGTTTTAGACTTGATGTTCTCGTTTGCTATTGCTTTGTGGTGTTGTGTCATTTTTAGGTGCAATAGTTTACATGATGGATACTATCATCAATGCATATGGAATCTTCTTCCTCTTCATCTACAAATGGAGGTCCTTTTAGAGTGGATAGTGCCAGGTTGCATAAAAACATTTCTTAGCTTGGAATTTCCATACTAAATATTCTTTGTATGGTATTTTTGTGCATAAATTGGGATAATCCCAACATCTTACTTGATCTATCTTTATACATCTTTGTACCTAGTATATAAGATGTCTTCTCTAAATCCAACGATAATAATTTTGTAAACGACCACTTTGACTAATTGTAACGTAGGTACATAATTTTCGTGCGGTAGAAAGTCATTTGCATACATTATTAGAAATGTAACAATACCATTTTTATCCTTATGGACACGGATTTTTCATCGAAACACTTGTTCCAACTTCTAGATGTTTGTTTAAGACTATAAATAGATCTTAAATATCTATAAGATACATCACCCTTCCCACTAACTTCAAGAATCTTTGACTCATATAAACAATCTCTTCTAAATTATCATTTAGAAAGATATTTCAAACCTCCCTTTGCCATGTTTTCTAATCACAAAATGCGATACATGGAAGTAGAATCTGAATGGATTGCGATGGATACTAGGAAAAATATTTCATCATAATCAACATTCTAAATTTGACAAATTGATGTTTTTGATAAAGCTTGCTTTATAACTCTGTACTCCTTCATATGCATGGATCTTCTTCTTATATATCCAGTTGCAGCCAATGGGTATTATCACATATGGGTACACCTTTCAAAGTCCAAACTTTATTAGTGCGCATGAACCCATTTTGAATTTCATAGCATCAATCCATAAGACATAATCTTTACTTGTAGTAACTAAAGGGATTGTCATCATTAATGTATAATCCTCTATCTTTACATCAATGAGAAACGTGTAATTTCTCTTTAGTGCATAAGACCTTATTAGGAATTCTAAATGGTCATACTTCATAGTGTACAACTGAATTAATGTTATCTAAATGATCAGTTTCCATGTTATAGTCTTGGATATTATCTAATTCTATCACACTGCCAATTGTTTCACTAAAAAGTAATCCCTTTTCAAACAGGGTGTCATGTCTTTGAATAAAAACTATTATTCCTTAGTAAGATAAATTATGAATTCAAGGGATAACCTAAAAATTCACACAAGATTGATCGAGCATTATGTTCACTAGGGTGTACAATCTTAACATAGATTAGACGACTTTATACCTTAAGCTATTATATATGTGTTTCATCTCAGTACATATCTTACATGGTTGAAGCATAGTTTCGATAGTATTTGTAACAACCCGCCCTTTGTAACACTCAAAAATAGCACCTTATATCGACGCCTAACTTTCGAATACCATAAAGATGGCTTTTCAAGAAAAGATAGAAGAAGAAGAAACAAAATGATATACTAAGGTACAACGACTCAATCTCACATTGGAATGATAATATATAATGTAACGAATATACATGGATAAAAGAGGATTAACATATATAAGAGACTACATGTCGAAAATAACTAATAAATAAATACCAATATGTAAAGTCAGAATAAAATATCTGATACAATAAGTATTATATATAAATAACATCTGTCATGTATTACTACAATATCAAGTAGAAAAATATCTAGGTATCGTCTTCGTCTCTATAGTTCCAACTGCACCACAGTGATAACGTATCCCAAAAGCACCTAACTTTCAAACTACTCGATTGGGTACTCGAGAGTTTTCATGACATAAATAGATAAAGACAAAACACTAGTCAAACATAAAGCCTAGTGTGAGGAGGGTTGATTGTTTTGGCCCAACCTTCTCCAACACGTCAAATGAACTCAACCAACATTCTTACCTCACATGATGCTCACACTTGTGTTGATACGCCTGCTTATGCACGCATATGCACATGCATATATGCAAACTTGTAAAACTTCACAAATCATGTTTCGAGCTTCAATAGAGCGATTATTCAACCTGGCACTCTCTCATGCAACATAACGCACCTAGTGGTCGCTATGACTACATGAGATTGCCTGTAACATGCTTGCATACACATAGGGACATTACCATACACGTATACAATTATTTACTCAAATAATTAAATGCTATCATCAATCCAAACTATTCAATAATTCTAAATACAATACAAGCACTGTTTTGGTTATTATATAACTTTATATACGTATACTTACCCGTACACATATACATACACATACACATATACTTACCAATATACATATACATACACGTATATTTAAATAACAATCTGATTATTCAATAATCAAATCTTACTTTTATTTATCAAATATTTTCTATAGAAGTCAAATCTCCATTTCTACTATTTTATAAAATTCATTCCATTATTTTTATAAAATACAAGACTAGCTTATACATCATTTTAAGCTCTTATAATACTTAGTTCCTTCATCAAGTAATAAGTATTCATCTTATAATTATTTTATTAAACCTTATAACTACTTTATAAATAATTTTATAAAATCTTATACTTTTATATAATTCTTCATTTATATTATTTTAAAAATCTCATGCTTTTATAAAATATTACTTTAATACCATTCTACAAAATCTCATTCTATTTTATAAAATATATCATTTTTTCTATTTTATAAAATCTCATTTTATTTTATAAAATATATGATTACTATTGTTTTATAAAACCTTATTCTATTTATAAAATACATCATTATTACTATTTTACAACATCTCATTTTATTTTATAAAATATATCTTTCAGTTGTAAAATTATTACTTTACTTAAGAAATATTTACTAATACTAATTAAGCTTCTGTAAACCTTTAATCACTTTAACAATAAGTGTAGAGCTCCTAAGTCCATTAATTAGTTTCTAACTTCACTTTATAAAATATTCTCTTGTTTTATAAAATTGTTACTTCTCTTATATAATATATATAAATACTTAATTATTAGGCATTTAATCACTTTAATAATAAGTGTAGAGCTCCTTACTCACTTAGTTAGCTTACTAACTTTTCTGAAAATCATTCATAGAGTTTAACTAATGTTTTCTATTGATATAGACACCATCAGATTACTTAGTTAATCACAATCAAACCATAGCATCACATAAAGCCACCTCATTAACCCCTAAACGGAGTTCTAAGCTTACTAACTTTTCAAAATATGGTCTTTAAGGTTTTAAATAAATAATGTGATCACACACATGTTTAAGGCATAAATGTAAGCCTATTATATTACTAACATACTCTAAATCATATGATATCACTTCATAATCACAAATAAACATATATATGTTGTGTAACATGTAAATTAATCAAGAGAATCACCCCCTCGCCTCTTCTTATCCAAAACAAGCTCAAAATCAAAAAAACTCAAATCCATTCTTACTTTAAATTTGAGATCTCTATTCAAACTCTAATTCATGCTAATTCCTTTGTAGATTTTATGAAGAGTTTGATGAGAGGAATTAATGGGAATTTTTATTTGAATTTACAAAATTTATTTGAAGGGTTTTGGGCAAGGGATTAGAAGACGATTAAGGGTAATTAGGAGAAGATTAAGGGAGAGAGAGGAAAATGAAACGTGAAATGAAAAGTGGAAGAGGAGTTAGCTTCTTAAAACCTAACTTTTGCATAAGCAATTGTGTTTAGCCCAAATCCAACTTACATTTCTTTCTAGAAATTACCATTCATCCTCGTAATTTATCGAATCCAAACATAGTCAAGTTTATACTCATTTTTCTCACGTTAAACCGATCTCAATTATGGGTGTCTCGAGACCCAATATGTTCGTCTTTGAAAAATCAAATATAATGGGCATTCCATCGACTAACGATTAAATATTTAAATAAATCATTTAAATGCGAGGTGTTACATCATCTCCTTTTTTAAAAATTTCATCCTCAAAATTCATATGAGTACAAGAAAGCAACGGGACTAACCAAAAATTCCAAGTCTAAACCTCGAAAAATCTCGACCGTACTTCCCTCACACAACAAACATTACGAAAGCTCCCGAATTAAAACATATTTCACATATGGAAAATACGCAATAACCTATACCATCCCACATTTCCTAGAGATACATACTTCTTTCTAAGAAAATATCTCACCGTTCAAATGCAAATTTTCAACAAATAAGCGAGTAAATAACTATATTTTAGCTCTCGAGTACCTTGTACTATACAGAGAGGATTGTGCATCAATTTTATAGCAACGCACAATCAAAACATGTATAATATTAGCGCAGCAACCAATACTATCACAAACATGCATGACTTAAAATTGGAGAGTAAGCTCAAATAAGTCGATATCTAAGTATAATGCAAACTCTGAGTCACATAAAAATGCAAACGACTCATATAGATGTCACCTCAACTTCTAAAATGACCTTGGCTAACATGTGATCTATTCTAAATAACCATTACTATCTCTCTTAGAACTTGCTATAGCATGTAACTATAACTAGTGTACAAGCAACAAAACACACAAAACAAGCAACAATAAGTAACAACAATCGACCAAAAATCAAGCAACAATCAATCAAAACAACGCATGTAACAATAGTTAATAATAATCTATCTATCAACCAAGCAATAACAAGAAATTAACAAGCAATGATAAGTAGTGGCAAACAATAGCAAATAACAATAATCAACAAAAAGCAATAACAAATGGCAACAAGAAACAATAATCAATAAAAGTATCAATCAATTGTCAAGCAAAAAGCAAGACGAGCAACAAAACCAACCATAAATCAACAACAATTAACAACAATGATTAATCAATAACCAATAAAAAAATAAAAAATAATAGCAAAGCAACAACAAACATTAGCAAGTAAAAACAAACAACAAACAAAATTTTCAATCATACAAAATAATTAAATATACTAAAGAGTCTATACTGACATGTACGACAGCGACCAACAATAGTCGAAATGTACATGTCAAACCATAAATTCCCTTGGGCCTATTCTACTTCTAGGATAGATAAAATATTTAATTGGTGTAGCTCCTTCCATGTGACTATTACTACCCATGCTACGGAAAAGAAAAATTCTAAGATGTGCTAGACCATCGAGTCTCAAAGCTCTTGAATAAATCCAGTTACCTAGTTTCAATTTTCCTTTTCTTCTAAACAGAACACATTCTTCAAAGGAGGGAACTTTACTAATTAAATCATTATCAAAAAAATTAATGAATGCTTAGGCTAACTCGAGCTCAAACTTACCTCAACTACATGATGTTAATAAGGATAATATACTAAGTGTTTCACGAAACTTGACTAGGCAAGTATCATACTGCCATTTAGAAGATATTTGAAATCCTGCAAAACTAGTCGAGAAGTTCTTTCCCGAACGAATCCAAGGAACCTTATCTGCATTATACTTATAATTTAAGATCACCCAAAATGAGACAATGCTTGTTCCAACCCTTCATTTGCTCGCAAAATTCCTTTGTTAAATTAGGGTTGACCACCTGACTCTTCTTGTGTGAACTCTGGTCCAGTTCCTTAATCTAACTACTGAAATACCCTCACAGGACCAAAGCCACATTTCGTAAATATCTTAGTCATGTCAAGGATCTGACTTAAGTGCTCGCCTCTAAGAATCGAGTGAAAAACTCTTGTCCAATTTGTGTAATCACCTAGAAATCTTACGCTCAAACTAAGGATTGGAAACTGGTACATGCATTGACCGATCCTTAGAAAATATCCTTTTAGCACATGGGATTGCTCCCATCGCCTAAGATTTACAAACATAAGGAAAAACTACTCAAACATGAAAGACTCCGTGTAAAGTGTTGTCGAGTCACCCTCTCGGTCTTTGCTTATTACTTGCCAACCACCGAATCCTACTTGGACGTAAATCTTATTCACATGTCATCAACTGAATCTATTCAACTTGAAAGCGCGTGCATCGAGTTACTCGGTCGTTACACAACTCTTAATACCCACCGCCACCGCATGTGTCTTTCGTCTTCTCATCCTAATAGTCTGAATGAAGATAACTTAGCACCTAGCGGTAGAAATGAACCATGGTTCAGAAGAAAATTGGTGTAAGCAATATTAATAGAAAAATACAAGTATTCTCTCTTAACATATCTCCTTCTACTTGTTTTCCAAACTTAAACTAGTCTACTAGGTCCTGGGTGTTGAGCCTAAGCTCTAGTAATAAATGTAACAATCGCCCTTTGTAACACCTAAAAATCGGTGCCTTACATTAACGCCTGACTTTGGAATACCACAAAGACAATTTGTTATGAAAAGAAAGAAAGAAGAAGAAACAAAAACGCTATACTAAGGTACAACGATGCAATCTCACATCGGAATGATAAGATATAATATACCGGATATAGATGGATAGAATTGGACTAACAATATATAAGAGACTACACAAGTGGAAATTATTGATAGATAAATATCAATACAAAGAGTTAGAATAAAATATTTGATACAATAAGTCTCATATACAAATAACATATGTCTTGTACTACTAAAATATCAAGTAGATAAATATCCAAGTATCATCTTCTCTACACACGCTGATAGCATATCCCCAAAAGCACTTGACTTCCAAAACACTCAGCAGAGTACCCGAGAGTTATCATTACATAAATAGACAAAGATAAAATGCGGGTCAGACATAAAGCCTGGTGCGAAGGGAACTATCTCAAAATACTATATATAAAAACTACATACAAATAAACAAGAATTAGTGATGAATAACCGGTTCTCTCTACTATTGTGGTTCAGGGGTAATCCGAACTGTCATAAACAAGTAAAGTAAACCTATCTAAAAGATAGGAAATCATACCATAACCTTCTCTTCTTCTGGAATTGATGAGTCAGCATAACTAAATCAATGTGACCGAAGAAACAATCATGAAACGTAACAATCATATGATGATAAAGGTAACCCAACATCTAAAAGCAAGGTGGTCATAATATTTGTCTTTTGTGAAGTACATAGTAATAGTAAATGTAACAAAAATAACATCATCCAACTAACAATGCACACAATAAATATGGAAAATAGCTAAAGAATGCAAATTGATACCCATCATTACTGACGGGTGAAGTCCAACATGGACATCTATCGCAATCGAATGATTCCCTTCAAGAGTTCAAGATACATAGTCTCATGTAGGTCTCAACGTAGCCTCTGAAGTAAGCATGGATGTTATCTAACCCACTCTATATACTTGAAACCTAGTCCTAAAAGTAAGTAGAGCCACTTTACCCTCTACAACAAGTATTAGTGACTTTCAATATACTCTAAATACCTAAGACCTTTGCGGATCACGCCGTAACTTCTAAAGCAAGCATAAGTGTTCTATGATGCCCATAGTAGATGATTGTTATCATCCCCCTCTAGGGCATCAAGGATTTCTTAGACAATTCATGTAACGTCTCAACAAAAGAGAATAACGGTCATCCCATATAATGTGCCATCGGGGCCACAAAGGAACATTGATTCTGTGTATATGTATGTATATATGTATGTATATATATAATGTCACATAGTACAAAATGTTTATCATAAATGAAGATGGATATCTTGTCATCGTTTATCAATACGGATGGTCACTACTGAAAGATCCATAATATGTATGGCCACTAACATAATGCCAATGCGATGTATGATCACAATATTAGACTAATATAGTTAAAAGACTATATGTACCATGAGGACAAAGCTCAAAGGTACGGATTTACTTTATTCGATCGTACAAGCTCGTCACACAAGATCGCTTGGTCGATCAATGTACCGATCCCATGCTTGATCATAATCAGTCATTTTTGAACACATATAATTCAATTTTCACCCATGTCTGGATCATTAGCTTCTTCTGGACTTCCACTTCCTCGTATGGCCTATAGCCTTCCAGAAGTTGGGCCAAAGCCTCATTAAGAACCGCATAAGATATGAGGGAAAAATCCCCAAAGCTTTACACCTGACCTGGTCTTATTGCCTAGGTCAATGCACCTTTAGTCGACTAGGGAGCATTCCCAGTTGACCGGGCTCAGTCGAATGGTGGCACACGCCTATCGACTAAGATTGATAATTCTTGGGCAATAAGCCCAAGCTATCGACCCAAGTCGGTCATCGCACACTGATTCAAGCCATGTTTCTTCCGAATCTTCCCCCGATGAGTTGCCTCACACTCCTTGCATTCCTTCACACCGTCCAATCTATTTCAAACTCCATTGGTAGATATTTTGAAAGTGGTCTCAGTATTTTAAAACTAATTTCGATATGGAAAACCACTCTTTTACCTATAGAGTTCCGTGGGGCAATTCTTTCGACCTGACCTCTAACATGTCAAATGAACTCAACCAATATTCTCACCTCACGTGATGTTCACATATGTGTCGATACACCTGCTCATGTATGCATATGCACACACATTGATGCAAATGTGTAAAACTTCATAAATCATGTTTCATACTTTGCCCAAGTGATTACTCGACCTGGCACTCTCTCATGCAACTTAGCATACCCGGTGGTCTCAATGGCTACGTAAGATTGCTTGTAACATGATTGTATACACATAATGACATTTCCATATGTGTATATAGTTATTTGCACAAATAAACAAACATGATCATCAATCCAAACTATTCAACAATTCTAATATGACATAAGCATTGTATTGATTGCTATATAACTAAATAAATGTATGTTATCCCACCTTTTAGCAAGGCCAAGATATCAAGAAATTAACTGAAAATCAATGATCACTCATCCCAAATATCGATTATATGTTACAGATTCACCATCGATATAGATGAATTTTGTCCAAGTCCGAATCTAACTAAAAATGACAAGACATGACAAGCAAAGTTATGGAAGTCAATGTTTCAAATTTCAAGTCAATCGAAGGTCGTATGCTCAAGATATGATCGATGCAAGCTAAGGAAATGAAGATACTCGTATCCATCTATTCGTATATATCCAAGAGCGCTACTTCGTATCCATCAAGCCTCAGTATAGTCTATTATTCATATCCATCAAGCATACATCTATTGTATCCATTTCCATGCAACTGCCTTATTCGCATCCGCCATGGACGGTCCTCTTCGTATCCATCATCAGGCATGACTACTTCGAATCGATCAGCTATTGCCCATTTCGTATCCATTGACTGCAATACAAGTTTATAATTCATATCGATCAAACATGACACATACTTCATATCAATCAACCATAGATCGATATAAAACAGACATTTCTCATCGATATGAACAGGACCAAGCATTATATGAATATAGCATGGCAGTCGAACGATACGAATAAGAGTAGTATGATCGATACGAACGAGACCGAATACTATCGATACGAACGAAGCAAGGATGATTGATACGAATAAGGCGTATACACATGAATAAGAATCGGTCACTCGGCATGAAAAGTGGATCGATCCGAGGAGTTAGCACCATGTCAACTTGTAAGCACATGCCAAAAGAGCGATACGAAAAGAGGGATATGAAAACTATCGATTCGAACACGATAGCCTATGTAAAACCCAAGTTTGCATCGATCATAACTCACAATCTATAACTCCAAATGCTATGAAATTTTCACAGGAGCGTACGTACATGTTAAATAAGGTTCATGCCAAATTTTGGCTCCATTGGACAAGATCTTGATCGATACGAATTACGTTCATAACGATCACGGATCGAGTTGAAATCACCTGCGATCGATCACATAGGCCCACCCACATGCCAAAAGAGGTCTCCCGAGATCTGAGCGAGATATTTGCCTCCTACGTCTATAAATAGGACCCTAGGGCCTATAGAAAAGGGATCTTTTGGCTTTTTGACGTCCAGACTGTCCGATTCAATTTTGCACTCCATAACTGTTGTGGTACTCGAATTTCATGACTATAATTTGCTTTAATCCTTTGTAATCAGCTGTAACTGGCAAGAAAAGTTAATAAAAGATTAACTTTTGAAGTGGACGTAGGCCAGAGATAGCCGAACCACCATAAATCTTATGTCTTTGCCTATTTCTTCCTGTTTTAAGTTTGTTGTTCTTCAATTTTATTCTCCACATTACCTAGATCTGAAATCTATGGTAATGTACTACTGATCTATATTCGTACATGGGTGCTTTCAAGATATTTGGGGTTTATGACCAATTTTGGCACAAACACTTTGGTGCTTTCACTGGGAAGGCCTAACTCAGGGATTCTACCGCTTAGATATTGGATTGGAAAGCATAATGAAATTCAGATTTGAAAGACAATGATGCGATAATCAATAAGAAGGATGAGAGGAGAAAGGAGCCAGCAAGAGGGAAGCCAAGAGGCCTCTTCTTGAGCTGGAGCCGGTCAAGCTTCGATCTACATCAACAGGAATGAGATGGAGGCTATGGTGGATTCAATACATGAAAGATTATTGAAGAGCCAAAAAGAAACGATGTAGAGCTTCTTTGAGCATATGAGAATAGCCGGAGCATAGAACCTTGGACCAGCTACAGTTACCGCTAACGTAGGACAAGGAGCTGGGGCTGCAGAGAATGCTAGAGGTCAGATCCAAGACCAGAATGCAGAGCAAGAGGGAAATCGACAAGGATCTGGGGGTAGACCCTCAGGATCTGACACTAGAAGACCCATAGACGCAGCTCAACAGGCTAGAGCCAACGCCAACATGAATGAACCACATGAAGAATATTACCCAGAATACCCTTCGAGTCATGGGGTAGGATGGAAACATGCTATGGAGACAACCCTTGGATGGAGACGAACGAATAGATGGATTAGTGCGATGGATTATGAGGGGAGGAGTACCAAGCGAAGGCTTAGAAGAAGTTAGTCGAAGTTCGTTCTCTCCGAATATCAGAAATGCAAGGAACCCTCCAAAGTTCAAGTTACCCACGCTGGCACCTTATGATGGAAAGTCAAACCCGACCATGCATATTACTAGATACATCAGGCATATGGAAGTGCTAGGGGCATCCAAGGAAGTGATGGCATGGTGTTTCCCTCTATATTTGACAGATTTGGCTACGCTTTGGTTTGGGAACCTAGAGAATGGATTAATTAGAACGTGGGGAGAGCTAGTGGAATGTTTCATGAGACATTTTAGGGTTCACGTGATGTGACCGAAGAGTGTGATGATCTTAGCTTCGATGAAGCAGAGGACCAGAGTGTCCATAAGAGATTTTCTACTACGATTCAACGCAACGATGGCTTCAGTAGATCGCCCGGATCCATCAATGATTTTGATGGCGGCAGTAGCAGGAGTTGTAGAAGGTTAGAATTTAAGGATTCCTTAGTAAGAGATCCACCACAAGATCTTGAATAATTTTATCATGAGGCTGAGAGATTCATTCGGTTGGAAGATTCACGTACCGAGAGGTAGGAAATAAACGCCATGCGAGGCGAAGGAGCCTCCAAAGAACAATATGAAGCAGACAAAGGGAAGCGGAAGAAGGATGATTGAAACGATGGTCTTGAAAAATGGAGGAGATTTCGAGAACCTAGGTTAAGACAATACACGGACTTAACGACAAACTTGGGACGGATTTACACGAAAACTCAGGGACCGCTCCCCTATCGAAAACCGCCTAGGAGAGATCCCATAGAATGGGAATGTAGAAGTGAAAAGTACTACATATTCCATGAGCTGGAAGGGCATACTGCCGATGAATGTTGCCATATGAAGGATAGGGTGGAAGAGCATTTCAACTTTGGTAGATTGCCATAATACACCAGAGATCAGACGGCGGCCGTAGGACTTGAGCAACTACCGCCTCCACCTAACAAAACTAATCCTGGATTGAGATCACAACTCGTCATCAATTGATCATGATGGCAAGGGCCAAGTTTAGGATTTTAACTTTGGTCAATTAAACTCCTTGGATTTGATTTCGAAATAATACGGCTATTCCACTTGCATATGTATGGGAACTGGAGAGAACCCCAAGCATGCTCTAAGATGGTAATAGATCGCTCTGCTCGGAGAGGCAGTATCTAGTTTTTCCTATTGTTTGAGATTGAACATCTAGCATTTGAATTGGATAAATAAAATTGAATTTTATAAGATAAAACCTTTGACCGGAGAGTTAAAGGATGAATGTTGAGCTGCTTTGCCGGAAAGCGACAGGATCAACGCACTTAACGTCGTTCCCCATTCGCCGGAAAGTGATTGGATCGGGGTTCGATAAGAGCCTGGAATGGCTATGATCGGCCTAGGATTTAGGCCATGACATTGCTTAATGTTCAGGGACAATGAACCGGAGTGCGGGGGTGTTTCCGCTTTGCCAAAGAGCGATAGGATCGACTCACTCGATGTTGTTTCCTCTTCACCTAAGAGTGACAGGATGGGATTCAGCAAGAGCCCGGAGAGGCTATGAACGATCTGGAAGGACCAAGATATTGCTAGGGCCAGAGTGCAAGGGATAAAAAGCAATGCCAAAGTGCAATAGGATCTTTCTATTCGATCGTTAAGTCTGGAATGGACTTGGTAAGGGTCCGAAGTGACCATCGATAGTCCGGAGAGGCTGTAGAATTTAATTCTTGACTTTCACAGGTGGAAATGAACACTGGTTCGGCTTTGAACAGCCATAAATTTGATTGAGAATACTATAGCTATGAATAAAACATGGACTCACGACATTTGATTTGAAGCTATTCAAAACACGCCTTTTACCAAAAGGCATGTTTTAGAGGGCAAAGTGTTATCCCCCCTTTTAGCAAGACCGAGATATCAAGAATTTAACTGAAAATCAATGATCACTCATCTCAAATATCGATTATACATCACAGGTTCACTATGGATATCGATGAATTTTTTTCGAGTTTGGATCGAACTGCAAATAACATGACATGACAAGCAAAGTTGTGGAAGCCAACGTTTAAAATTTCAATTCAATCGGAGGTCATATGCTCAAGATATGATCGATGCAAGCTAAGAAATCAAGATACTCATGTCCATCTATTCGCATCCATCCAAGAGCGCTACTTCGTATCCATGGAGCCTCGGTATAGCCTGTTATTCATATCAATCAAGCATCCATCTATTCATATCCATTGCCATGCAACTGCCTTGTTCGCATCCATCGAGGACGGTCTTCTTCGTTTCCATCATCAGGTAGGCCCACTTCGAATCAATCGGCTATTTCCCATTTCGTATCCATCACTATAATAAAGTGTCTAATTCATATCGTTCAAACATGATACATACTTCGTATCGATCAACCATAGATCGACACAAAACAGACATTTTCCATCGATACGAACAGGACCATGCATTATATGAGTATGGCGTGGCAGTCGACCGATGCGAATTAGAACAGTGTGATCGATACGAACGAGACCGAATACTATCAATATGAACGAAGCAA
Organism: Allium cepa; assembly: GCA_030765085.1. Lineage (NCBI taxonomy): Eukaryota > Viridiplantae > Streptophyta > Magnoliopsida > Asparagales > Amaryllidaceae > Allium > Allium cepa. The sequence continues at coordinate 999,614,727 of CM060935.1, forward strand.
AGATGATCGATACAAATAAGGCGCATGCATAAGAATAAGACTTGGTCACTCGGCATGAAAAGTGGATCGATCCGAGGAGTTAGCGCCATGTCGACTTATAAGCACGTGCCAAAATAGCGATACGACCAGATGGATATGAAAACTATCGATTCGAACATTACAGCCCATGTAAAACCCAAGTTTTCATCGATATAAACTCACAATCTACAAGTCCAAATGCTATGAAATTTTCACAGGAGCTTACGTTCATGTTAAAGAAGGTTCATGCCAAATTTCGACTCCATTGGACAAGATCTTGATAGATACAAATTACGTTCGTAACGATTACGGATCGAGTCGAAATCGCCTGGGATCGATCGCATGGGCCCACCCACATGCCAGAAGAGGTCTCCCAAGATCTGAGCAAGATATATGCCTCCTACGCCTATAAATAGGACCATAGGGCTGTAAAAAAAGGGATCTTTTGGTTTTTTAACGTCCAGAATCTGTCCGGTTCAATTTTGCACTCCACAGATGCTGTTGTACTCGAATTTCACAACTATAATTCGCTGTAATCCTATGTAATCAGCTATAACTGCCAAGAAAAGTCAATAAAAGGTTAACTTCTGAAGTGGACATAGGCCGGAGATAGCCGAACCACTATAAATCTTGTGTCTCTACCTATTTATTCCTGTTTTAAGTTTTCTATTCTTCATTTTTATTCTCTACGTTACCTAGATCTGAAATCTATGATCATATACTACTGATCTGTATTCATACACGGGTGGTTTCACGATATTTGGGGTTTGTGACCAAATTTGGCGCAAACAACGTATCTATATACATAACCGTATATGTATACACACATATATATTTAAATAACAATTTGATTATTCAATAATCAAATCTTTTCCATTGAAGTCAAATCTATTTTTCTACTATTTTATGAAAATCATTCCATTATTTTATAAAATACAAGCCTAGATAATAAATCATTTTAAGCTCTTATAATACTTAATTCCTTCATCAAGGAATAAGTGTTCATCTTATAATTAATTTATAAAACCTTATAACCACTTTATAGAATAATTTCTTCTTACTATTTTGTAAAATCTTATACTTCTATAAAATACTTCATTAATATCATTTTATTCATATCATACTTTTCTAAAATATCACTTTTATACTTTTCTTTAAAATCTCATTCTATTTTATAAAACATATCATTTTTACTATTTTATAAAACCCTATTCTATTTTATAAAATATATTATTATTAAGTTTTATATAACCTTACTCTATTTAAAATATACATCATTATTACTATATTATAAAATCTCATCTATTTTATAAAATATATCATTATTACTATTTTATAAAATCTCATTCTATTTTATATAATATATCTTTCACTTATAAAAATATTTCTTTGCTTAAATAATATTTATAAGTATTAATTAAGCTTTGTTAAGTCCCTAATCACTTTAATAATAAGCATTGATTTTTTAACTTGCTTAATTAGCTTACTAACTTCATTTTATAAAATATTCCCTTATCTTATTAAATTGCTACTTCTCTTGAATAATATTTTAGAATACTAATTAAGTTTCATTAAACCTCTTATCACTTTAATAATAAGTATAGAGCTCCTAACTCACTTAATTTGCTTGCTAACTTTTGTAAAACTTATTCAAAGAGTTTAATTAATGTTTGCTGATGTCATACACACCATTATACTACTTAATTAGTCACAATCAAACCATAACATCACACAAAACCTTCCCATTAAGTCATAAACCAAATTCTAAGCTTACTAACTTTTCCATACATGGACTTTAAGGTTTCAAATAAATAATATGATGATATAAACATGTTTAAGGCATAAACATAAGCCTAGTTGCATTACTAACATTCTCTAAATCATCTGATATCACTTCATAATCATAGATAAACAGATATAAGAAGTATAACATGTATATTAAGTAATAGAATCATCACGCTCACATCTTCTCTAAATCAAGCTCAAAATCACTAAAACCCAAGTCCAAGCTTACTTTGAATTTGAGACCTCCATCCAAACATCACTTCATGCTTTACTTTGCGGGCTTTGTAGAGAATAGGATAAGAGGAATTATGGTGATTTTTATTTGAATTTAGAAAATTTATTTGATGGGTTTTGTAAGGGGGTTAAGAGATAATTAAGGGGTAACTAGGAGAAGATTAGAGGAGAGGAAAGAAAATGAAACATGAAAAGTAAAGTGAAATGAAGTTAGCTTCTTATAAGCTAACATATGGGCAAGCTAGTGGGATTAGCCAAAATCCTTTCATTTCTTTCTCGAAATCACTATTCATCCCCAAAATTCATTAATTCTAAACATAATCAAGTTTATAATTATTTTTCTCGCTTTGGAAAAAGGTCTCAAGTACAGGTGTTTTGAGACCCAATTCACCGACTTTGAAAAATCAAGTATAATGGACATTCCATTCGATTAACAATTAAATATTTAAATAAATTATTTCAAATATTCAATCATTAAAATTATGGGATGTAATAGTATCAAAAATTCATCATATATATTAAACTCTTTAGCACATATTCCCTAAGGAAGGAGTAACTCGGCTTTAGTCATAATAAATTAAACCATGTATAACAAAGTTCAATATTTTCCTTTTAAACCTAAGTTGTGTTACGAAGCACAAGGTTGAGTGATTTAAAGGAGAACCCAGTTCTTTACTAGTTTCACTTATATCAATATCTAAGACACTTATCTCCTCAATATGATTAAAGTAATTATTCTTTTGCATGTTTTGTTTTATACTTCCACCTTTTATTCTATAAATGTCTCATAGACCTTTTCTTTGTGTTTCGTGAGATACATATGTCCATATCTAGTAAAATTATCAAGGAATGTGATAAAGGAATTGGATTCGCCTTATAACAGCAATTGTAAGAACTTATATTTTAACATCTAGCTTAGATAAATGAATTAATAATTGTAAAGTTGATTTAAAGAAATTGTTTAAAAAGCAAAGTTTTGAAGATAATTGAATATGGACCTGATAACTTTTCGATTGAGTACAGAACATCCTTTAGACAAAAAAAACATATATCAGTTAGTTGTTTGGAGTCATAGAGTGGAAAATGTAAAGGAAATGGGGCATGCAAATTTTTAGGTAGCTTTCACGTATGTCCAAGGCCCAAACCAACCTATAACCTAAGTGTTAAAATTCTACTCATTTTCTTCCATTTACAACTCTCAATGACTTCACCTTCTTCCTCATCCTTTATTCCAGTCCTTAGATCCCTCAAAACTTCTTCGATAACATTCCTATAATATAGATAAAATCACATAATTCAATTTAGGAGAATGGAAGGAAGCGAAATTCAATTTAGAGGGTTGTTAAATATTGATTGGATCAAATTGGGAATGAAGATTTAAACACTGATTTGTTTGATTTTGGGGTTCTTTTGCAACGATCCATATTTTACATATCAAAGAATCATAAAATATTATTTTTAAATCCAAACTAGGCCATATGATGTTATTACTTTTGAGAATATTGAGTATTGACATTTTGAACCTTTAGAAATCTTATTGGACAGTTTTGATCCTAAAATATTGTAAGGCCTATAATTTTTATAGGATCTGAATCAGGGTCCGAAACCACTTTTAGATGAAAGATATTATGGTTTTTATTTTTGTAAAGTGTTCATAATAGATTTTGGAATTGTTGTTTATGAGACGGTTATGGATAACTTAGTGGGTAATTGGTAAAATTCGGGTTAAGCCCAAAATCTCATTTTCGATTTGTGCCTAGTGGTTTTGATGGGATAGCCTCTTAGTCATTATTCCACTTCATAGAAGTATTCTAAAATCCATTAATTGTTTCTATAGCCAATCAAATTCCTTTCTTTGATCAACCAAATCAAGCCATTTGAAGGTAATTAGAAAAGAGTTTAGCTTAATTACTATTGGGGTGCATTAGGATTCATGAGGACTATTGTTCATCTTGGATTTACATTGATATATGTGTATTTTTCGATTTAAGTGAGTGGTTTATACTTCTCACTTTACCGTTTTAGTTTATATAGTTAAAATGATGTTTTTAAATGATTTCAAATGTTAAAACAAATTTAGTGTAGATCTAAACTTGACTTATGTTTTAAAATGGATTTAAAAGTAAGTGTTGGTTTTGATTCATTTTTGGGTGTTTAATCAGACCTATCATCATTTTCCATTTTAAAATAGTTTAGGATGTTGTAGTTGTCCAAATTATGTTTTCATTTCTTATCTATGACGTATGAATGTTGTATGATTCATGCAAATGGTTGTTTGGTTGTATTGTTGATTCATTTTTATATATTGAGTAAGTGGTCGTCGTTGGAGTGAGCTGATAAGAAAAATTCTCGAATTGTGATGCAATCAAAGTAAGGTGTTCTCTAAGAGGCCTAGGAAGTCTAAATGTATGATCCCAAAAGCATTGGAAGTTAGATAATGGAGTTTTATGATGATGCAATTTCGGTATTTAGGCTACGTTGCTTCAGAAAAAAGAGAAATGACGAGAGGTCTAGATTTGGAGGAATTTCAATAACGGAAAAGAAGTCAACACCGGGCATATTTGACTTCATGATGTTAGAACCACATATATGACAACATCCAGATAAATAAGGATATTGATAGGTTTCCAAGTTTATTTATAATATAGTACATGAAATACAGGGATCTATCATGACATATTGTAGGATAACCAAGTGAAGTGTTGTACACAAATCACGGCAGATAAACATAAGAACTCCAGTACAATTCTAGGAGAATCAAGAGGAATCAAGACTATGGAGATAAAAACGAGAGTATAAAAACAAAATAGATTCAAAGGCAAGGCTATGAGAACATAGGAGACTCAAGGACCAAAGGCAAGGCTAGGAGAACACAAGAGCCTCAGGAGAAAATGCTGGAAGAGTACAATACAAAGAGTGAAAGAGTACAAGACAACTGTTGGTAATGTTTTAAGTACATCGAGTCTTAGATTTTATTGTTAAAGACCCTATACAAATTCTTTCAATTTTCTTTCTAAAATCTTTATTTTACTCTCCATGCAATTTTTATAAATTCACTATTGGTTTCATAAGTTAAAATAGTTAACATAATTTTTATAAAAAGGTTGTCGATTTACACTGGGGTATGTCGATATATCCAAAAATGTATATCAACGTACTAGGCGTTAGTTGCAATTTTTATTTTAAAAGAATGGATACTTCTTTTCACCCTTCCATTAAGAGTCACTTTTCTTCATCTTCTATTTAAAGGCTTTGGAAAAAAATATAAGCAATTGTCTCTATTTCTCTTACTCTTTACATTCTTATATTCCATAGGAAAGCCTTATTACTTGCATACGCTTATATTTTAGGAATCCACTGCCTATTTTTCAAGGATTTGCGAACCTCTAAAAGATAAAGAGTTCACATAAAAATTCGCTATCTTCTAGTCTTTGTTCTTACCTTATTCCTAAATGGAATCAAAGATATATTGCTATTGATAGATACTTATAATGAATACTGCTTGAAACTGCGATCAAAAGATTCAATTTGTTGTAGAAATTACTCTACTATTTGCTGTGAAGGTGCATCCTACTATCCATAGAAAGTCAAGATTGTATAAGTGTGACATGCCATCGTGAAAAGAGAGATTGGTGGTCTTGCCACCTAGTTTAAAGATAAGAAGGTCTAGATGTGTCCTTCCACCCATGGAATGTCAAGATAGGTGGTTCTTGTCACCTGATTCAAAGTCAAGTTATATAGGTGTACTTACCACCCATGGAATTGCAAATTGTTATATCAAAAATTCTATATCTGGTACAAGATGAGATGTATTTTTAATACCTTAGTTATTAATTTTGATGATAATAACCCTGATAACAACATATGTTTATACAAAATATCGATACTATCTTTTGCCAATTTATATAGTATATGGTGTAGCGTATAGGTGTTGAATCGAAGACTGTATAGTATAAAGACACAAACAATAGAGATGAGGACTTATGAGTATAAAGACTAAGATAAGAAGATCACAAGACTATAGTATAGTAATTATAAAATATGGTTAAAGTCCCTGGTAGCAATATTTGATCTCTATTTCCCAATTTCTTGTCCTTTATTTTTTTAAACAAAATATTTTTTTTTAAATATATTAAAAATATTTTATAAAAGTTTATCAAAGTTCTAAATGTTTATAAACTATGTTTAAATTGTTTTGCAAAGTATCAACTTTTTTTTACAAAGCATAAGAATTTCAAAATATTTTAAAACAGAAGAGTTTTCAATTTTCATAGGGATATGTCGACATATACCCTATAATTAAGTCAACATACATACCGAAAATTTGAATTCAAATTTTGAAATGAGTATATATTTGTTGTAACTCTTTGCTAATGGACTTGTCTGTTTATTCTCTATAAATAAGAGGTTTCAAATGAATTTTTCAACAAGTAATTACTTATTTCTTTTCTCCTCTTACTCCGCCAAAATTTCTAGTGAAAAATTTATTCAAATCTCTTTAAATTCAATCAGAATCAATTCAATCTTCATTGTATTTATTCTCGACTACTTACTATCTTATTTCAGTCATCCCTCTCTCTCAACTCAAGATCAAAGTGCTTTTTTAGAGGCTATAGGATTCATTGTAAGCAAAGATAAAGTAATTGTCCTTGCAAAAACCATCAAACTCTAGTTGCAATTGTTTAGGTGTGATTGTAGCCCGTTCAAATCATTGGGTGTGCTTGCCCGAAAATCCAAGTGGGTGTGCTTGTAGCCCATCCAAATCAAGTAGCTATATCCCGAGCCGGAAAAATCAAAAGGGAGTGTCTCGTAGCCTTGAAATCGAGATTGTATTGAGTTTGTCATCTTCCCGTTAAAAGATTGGCATTGAAAAGAAATATGTACAAGCAATTGTACGGGATTGAATGTAGGGTAACTCCAAACCAGTGTAAAAATCTATAGTGTGATCTCTCGTATTCTCTGCTTTTTACTTTACTACATTTATATTTATCTATGTTTGCATTTGTGAATGTTTATTCTGCATTATTTAATAATAGCCTTGGAAGAATATTAAAAAGATTCATGTAATTTAGAAAACGCTATTCACCCCCCTCTAGTGTTTAATTAGCCTTAAGATCCTTCTTCTGCAACCCAACAATAGGTTTTCAAAAACTTTGAAAATCTTTAATGGCTAGAAACATCGTTAGTACATTTTTTAACACTTATGTCAAAGGACAATCTACTTTTAGACCTCCGTTTTTTTAATTACAATAATTACATTATTAGTCATGTAGGATGAAGATTTATTTACAGTCAAATAGTCTAGATATTTGAAATATTACATAGAATGAGTATACTGAACCCCAAACTGAATTTTCAACTTGGACTGCGAATCAAAAGGCACTTGCACAAAATTATTCTAAAGCCAAGAATATTTTATTTTTTCCACTAGATAAAAATAAATTTAATAGTCTCTATTTCTAAGTCTGCATATGAAATCTGGAGAATACTGCAAGTTACACATTAAGGTACTAGTAAAGTGAAATAGACTAAAATTTCCATGCTAAATAATTATTTCAATTGTTTAAAATGAATCCAAATGAGTCTATTTCGAACATTTACTATAGATTTCCAGATATAATGCATTTATTGGTTGCATTAAGTAAAAACTTTTTTGAAGAGGACCAAGTTAGAAAAATCCTTAATTCACTCTCTTCGAAGTGGGATCAAAAGACACTAGCAATTGAAGAGGTTAATCATATTAGTACTCTAAAACTTGAATAATTAATGGGAAATTTAATGTCCTATGAAGCACAATTGTAGTGTAGAAGAGAAAGCAAGGCAACAAAAAATAAATCCATCGCTTTCAATGCAAATTGAAGATTAGGATTCAGACAATGGCAATGATGCAGAAATTGCTTTCATGACTAGAAATTTCAGAAAAGTCCCAAAGTATAGAAAAATGAACAACTTTCGAAAACCTGAAAACAAGATGCTTAGAATTGGAACTACAAATGGATGCTACAACTATGGTGAACTCGGTCGTTATCAAACAGATTTCCCACATTCGAATAAATCAAAGATCTCACCAGCAAATGATTCATCTAGAAAAAGAAAAAGGGTTTATATAGAAACTTTGAATTATTCACACACTTCCTCAAGCGACATTGGACCATATATTGCGAATGCAAATATGTATTTCATGGCTATAACAGACTAGTTAGAACTGATCAACTAAAGCTACGAAAACATTACATTTTATTCAATACTTTTTGATATTGTTTTTTGATTGATTTTGGATTTAGGAGTAACATATAGATTATAATAATATTGGACGAATATAAGTATATAAGTGTGCGTGTGTGTATATATGGAATATATTAGCTTAGTTTTATTTTGAAAATTTCGGGTTATATGTTGACATGCCCCCATGTCATCTGTCAACATACATGCCAAAAAACAGTAATTTGAATTTGAATTCAAATTTCAAACTTCTCTCTCCTTTTGCACTTACTCCTATATTCCAAAAAGGCACCTTTTTGATTTGAGAACATGATTCTTCACTCTCTATTAATTTAATCTATCTTTATCCATTCATTCACTCGCTTTATTTCAAATTTCAAATATCTCTTCATTATCTTATCTCCTCAAAAACTCAAAATTGGCCCCCTCTAGTCAAAACCTTAAGGATCTCTAAGAAAATTAAAAGCTTTCTCTTTAATAAGAAAGATTGCATTGAAGTCTATATGGAGTATACTACTTTTGGAATAGTTTCTTCCGAAGATTCGCTAAATTTGAAGATTTTTCATCTTATGGTTTACATGATCTTTGTTTTGAAAATGAAATTCTTGGTTTAATCGAATCTTTCAAAATGATTTTGTTTATTATTTGGATTTGGTAAAATATTTTATGCGAATTTAAACGAAATTTTTTATCAAGGCGAAGAAGGTCAAGTGTGGAGTAGTGTTGATAGTACTTAGTTTGTGCTGAATTGAAAATTTTGGGTAATATTCTTGATTGTAAATCTAGTAGAATTGACTTCTCCTCTTTTTAAATTGATGAACAAAACTGTGAAGTTTTCTCGATATTTTTGAAAATGATGAAGAATTTAATTTAAACACAAGTATCTTCGACCAAAATTGAGACTTATGATTCTCATTTTACAACAAAAAATCGCTCTAAGGACGGGTAATTATAGCAACCCTACTCAAAAAGCTTTTATAGCTCATTTGTCTATTTTTGTTCATTACAAGATTAATTGGAAACAAGTCGTTTTAGATGAGACACAACATTAAAAGAAAATTTCTAGACGTGAGAACACACTCTTCCATGGTATGTATCTTACTAGAAATATCAAAAAAATTGGTATTTATTTAATAAGAGAAAAACATATTGCTCAAAAAGTTTTTGACAAGGCCAATATCTCTCTTATGCACATTCCACCATTTTTCGAACCATATGAGACACTTCCCAAAAAGGAATAAAGATTGACATGAGAAGAGGAACAGGAAATTCAATAACACAACAACAAGAAAAAGAAGAAGAAGAAGGCGAATAAAAGGAATTTCAAAAGATTTCTGAAACACAAAAAAGGAACAAATTCCTAAGAAGGGACAACAACAACAATGGAAGCGTAATACAATGTTTTGAATGCGATAAGATTGGACATCTAAAATAGACTGCTAGACATTGAATAAATACCATCACAACATAGTCAATCAAAAAAAGGAGAAAACGAGCATTAACAACAACTTGGGAAGATTTTGACTCAAGCAACACAACTTCTAAACTAGAAAATGCAAATTTGTGCTTTGTACCAGTGGAAGAACAAAAATTTGGAAGATTCTGTAATGAAAAATTCTACTTTACTTTTCGATAAGTAGGAATACAAATAAGTATATGCATATTCAAGTCTGTTATGAAAATAAACTAAATAACATATTTAAAAGTAAAAATGACACTACAATCAGATAATAATATAAAAATACAATAGGAAAATAGACATAAGGAAGAAGTTGCAAAAAAAAAATAGTTTTAGGGACATCAAGTTTGCGTTTTAGGTGAAAGGCATTTTTAGTGTAAACTGAAAATGATAGTTACAACTATTATTCTGTGATTTACACTAAAAAAAAGTCCTTGAGCCTAAAAGGCAAACTTCTTGTCCTTAAAACTAAAAAATTTAACCAACTTTTTCCTTGGGCCTAAAAACCCAATATACAACATTAATATATATTTTGATCTTTATATATTTAAAATTAGATATGAGAATAAAAATAGATAAATTAAAATTTGTCAAAAAAATTTATGAATAAATTAACAAATTAAAATATTTATTTAAGTAAAAAATAATAAGAATAAATTAAATTAAAATTATTTGGAAATTAAAAGGTTCATTTTTAATTATATAAATTAAATAAAGTAAATATTTATAAAATATAATGTATAAATAAAATAAAATATTAAATAAATAAGAATTATGACAACATATAGATAATATTTAACTAAAAATAAACGTAATGAAAATCAATAACTTGACATAATTTCGGTGCATATGTCAATATACCAGAATAAATATTTTGTCATAGATAGGATTGAAATGGTACAACTTTTCAAAATTCACATTTTTGAAATTCCTACTTATTCTCACCATTTTAAATTTCAAAATAACACTTGGTTGACTTTCACTTGGCTTTTCAAAGTCTAATTAATTCCCTAATCTAATTCATTCGTTCACATATCAATTTATTCAAAATTCAAAAACAAACACAACCTTCATTTTTCTCATTTTCTCTATGAATAATGGCTTCACATCACGCTTCATCTTCTCAAGCTTATAACTTTTCTACAAAGATAAAAAATTGGCTCTAAAATAATGAGGAATCAATAAAAGAATACGTAGATTATGAAGTGTACATAAATGTATTTTTGATTATTTGATCAAATTTGATGTTTTTTCCTCCGATGATTTACTTTCTCTTTATATGGAAAATGTAATTTTGATTTGATCGATTTTTCATAAAATAATTTTCCTATTATGTCAAGTCTGTAAAAAATATTTTATGCAAATCTGAATGTTAGAATTTATGGAGGAAATGATGATCAAGTTTGGATTAGTGTACAGGCACTCTCATTATTTTAGATTCAAATTTACTTGGTGAAATTTTAGGATGGAAAAATAATGGTAAATGTCTTTTGAAATAAGAAGTTAGTTATGATAATTGTGAGGTTTTAGATGATTTACTTGAAAATGGTTTTGAAGGTTGAAAAAAATCTTAGTCCAAAAGCAAGATTTATGAGTCTGATTTTCCAACAAAGAGAAACTCCCCAAACCAGGAGTTATACTAATCTTACTTCAAGAGTTTGTAAAGCTTCATGTGCTATTTTGCTAAGAAATAAATAAATTGGATATAAGTCATTCTTTCCGACTTTATGGAAAAAGAGTCTGAAGGCATAAACGTACACTTTATCATGGAGAGTATATAACAAGAATTTTAAATCATTTTGGAGTTAATTTAAAAGGAGAACCTTTAGTTGAAAGGTGTTCGATAAAATGAATCGTTCTCATATGCACTTTCCATAAGAATTTGTACCATATGAAACTCTTACGGTAAAGAGCAAATATTGACTATGGAAGAGGAGAAAGAAAATACCATGGAAATTAAAGAGCAGGAAGAAGAGCAGGAAGATACTACATTTGAAAGTATCAAAAGAAAGCTTTAACCAAGCGATGTGGAAATTCAATCTTACCAAGAAATATTTATCCTTGATTAAAATAAGCTCAAAAGGTCCTTGAGAAATATTTCTCAAGTCTAACCAATAGAATGGATAACATTTTTTGGGAAAATAATGAGAAAAATTGGTTGCAACTAGTCATCTTCTTAGCTTTGTATTTTCTTTGAATAATTTATATTTTTCTTTATTTGCATATGTAACTTATTCTAATTAATGCAAGTATTTCAATTCTCAAAGATACGAAAATTATACATGTTGTGCTCTCTAGAATACATATAAAAACAAATAAAATATTAATAAATAATTTTATGTACAAAACAAGATATAATAAGAATTAAATATGCCGAAAATGGTCTACATGTTGACATACATATAACCAAATGTCGGCACATCGGCTACAAATGGCCATGCGTCGATACCCATAAAAGACTGTTGACATACAATGGTAAAATCTGTTTTTAAGTTTCAAATTAAAATTAGCGATCTAGTCTATGGAGGGAACAATTTCAATGATCTTTAACATTGTAAAAACACTCTTTCCTACCAAAAAATCAATTCGCCTTTTCCAGTAAATACTCACTTTCATTCCTTATCAAATTTCCTTAAAAATGTATAAAGGAAAAGGTGTAACGAAGATAAAATGAGTGAAAACCTTAAAGCACCTTACAAAATTTCAAGATGGCACTACACACCATTTTATATTTGTGTATGAAATATTTATTAGTTTAATATAAAAATCTGTACATATGCCTAAAAATTGAATAAAAAATAACTAAATAATTTATATATAACTATTCAGCACACCATCACTCTACTAATATTAACCAAACTTTATACATATTTTTTTATCTTTTTTTATTGGTGGGAAAGGAAGAGAGAAAAAAGTACAAAATATAATAGTTAAAACGATATGGGATGCAATAACATAGGGGGTTAATGGATTTAGGGAAGTTAGACTTAAAATAATCTTATATTTTATCCAAATAATATTTAGATGGTTGTCATCATCATAATAAGGGAGATAGTTAGAACCATAGCTATTGTTTTGATGATAACAACCGAATAAATACTAGTACTAAATTTCCAAATTTATATATAATATAGTATAGGAAATACAGGAATCTGTCAAGACATATTGCAAGATAATCAAGTGAAGATTTGTACTTCATCAAGGCAGATCAATACAAGAACTTAATTACAAGACTAGGAAGATCAAGAGGAATCAGGACTAACGAGAAAATAATAAGACTAGATGAATAAAGGATATTTAAAGGCAAGGCTAGGTGAACATAAGAGACTCAAGGAACAAAAGCTAAAAGAGTACAGGACAAAGACTGGAAGAGAGCAAGACAACCATTGGTCATTTTTAAGTATATCGAGTCTTAGATTTAATTGTTAAAGATCATATAGCAATTCTTTGAATTTTTTCTTAAAACTATTTGTTTTGCTTTCCATAACCTTTTTATAAAAATTTCAATATTATTTTTACAAGTTAAAAGAGCTAAAACAACTTTTATAAAAGATTGTCACTTCGCACTAGGATATGTTGATATGTCCAAAAATGTATATAGATATACTAGCCATTGGTTGCAATTTTTGATATTAAATGAACATACACTTCCTTTCACCCTTTCGTGAAGATTCACTTCTCTTCGTCTTATATTTAAAGCACTAAGATAACAAAATTTTCAGTCAATTATCTTCCATTTCTCTTACTCTTGACATCACTATATTTTTCAGAAAAGTACTATGCTCACACAAACTTATACTTTGTGAATCCACTCTCTTTTCTCTATTTCTTCATGGATTTGAAAAAACTGAAAGTCATTGAGTCCACATACAAATTCTCTATCATTTACTCACTGCTCTTATCATATTCCCCAAAGAAATCACTGGCATATTTCTATCATAGGTCTATAGGAACACGTATTAAAGTTTACTTGAAGTCGTGATTAAAAGATTTAATTTCTAGTAGACATTTCCCTACCACCACTAGTACAAAAAGTGCATATTGCTTCGCCTCATTTGCATTGGTTGAAGTAAAAACTGATGCAAATAGGACTATTTGCATCAGTTCTATTTTAATAACTGATGCAATTGGTACGTGGAAATCAATAGGTAATAAAATAAATCAAATTTGCATCAGTTCTCACCAACAACCGATGCAAATAGTTTTAGTCGCATCGGTTTTAATGTCAACCGATGCAACTACATGTTGATGGCAATATAAAATTTAGGTGGGGAATAATGAAAAATTGGCTCCAAATTTTACTTCTATGCCCTAAGTTATTTCGTTTTTGTTTCATTCCCTCTTACAACTGCAGCAGGCCCCCATTTCTCGTCATTTTCACCAAAAATTACTCCCTCCAACACGTCCACTCTCATCTTCACCTAGACGTAGTTCAATATTTGGCTCAAATCACAAAATATTTGGCTCCAATCTTGGCTTTGCCGTCTCTCTGCTTCGTCCCCATTCCTTTTCTTCCCATTCCCAACACATCCGATAGATCTATGCAATGACGAAAACTCCATCCAACTCCAAATCAGTCGTCGGTGCCTCCTGCCCTCCTCATCCTCTATCATCGACCAAGAACATGACGCATCCAGCACGCACAGCTTCTCCAGCCACCTCTGCCAGCTCAGCAAGCTCGAACTTTGGTGGAGATCTGGAATGAGGATTTTTGCGTGCGTTATTGAGTATGTTTCTTCAGATCATTGAGCATTGTGGCTGCTGCCTACAAGCTTGTGGATGAAGAGTTGCTTGCCTAGCTGCTGCTTGCTAATTCGTGGTAGAATCATGAATTCCAGGTGCGTACTACTGGAAGTGAATTTTGTATAGATTTGATGAATATGGGCCATGATGTGCAATGCACTGCAATGATTTGAAATAATTCCTATGTATATTGGTTCAGCTAGCAATAAATGGCTTGTGCATCTGATTTGTGTCAAGTAAGTATGCTTCTACTGCTTTTTTAAAGTGTTCCAAATTTGTTAAAACATATTTTCTACTTTTCTCTACAGATTTCAGTATGTTATTTGAGCTCAACCGTTACATGCATGAATATATGAGATCAATTTCACAGTTTGCATTGAAAATGCAGGCACTTGACACATTCAACACTGTTGTGACATCTCCTGTTTACTTACTATGAGATGTTCATTACCTTCACAATTATAACAATTATGATCATGTTTAAGTATAATCATGATGTCTCCTATTCACTATGGGAAGGTATTACATAAAATTTTATAGCAATGCTTATGTTTTTGTTTATTTTCCATGAATCTTGAAGATTATTTACTTACACGGAGTTTAATGGTAGAGCTGCCATTTCCATTTCAAAATGTTTTGTTAATATATCTATTTTTAATCACTGTAAGAATTAGAAAGATACTAAATGCTAATTAGTGAAATTTTGAAATGGATTTTCTCTGAATGCTACTTGGATAATATGGAACCAATTTATGATAAGGCACTAATTTCCCCACATCATAAGAATTATAATACAAAACCTATATATACATACGGTGTAGTGGTTTTTTGCATGGTCAAGTCTGCCTTAAGTGGTGCACTTACAGTATGCAACTGCATATTTAGAGTGTCCATGATTTAACTTTGGACTAGTAAATCTACAATAAAAAATTCTTTAAAAGGCGATAAGGTAACAAAAGTTAAAGCGGAGAAAAGGAAGAATTCAGAGTTTTGGTCCTTGGTAATCATTGTATAGTGGTTATATGAGGTTGTTTGAACTATTATTTTTCCCTTTCTCATACTGAATTTATATTATGTTAGTGGCATTCAAGTAGCATAGGAGACGTTTTCTGCCTTCAATGTGTAGAATCCAGTATTCCATTTTCTCAAAAGATCAATTCAGACAGAAATGGGAATTTCGAAAAATCAAATAGACATTTTTAATTTATCATCATGACTTTACCTCTACTGGTAGTTATTTTCCTCAGTTTTTGGACACTTTACCTTTTAATTTAATTCAAGTGAAATTCAGTATCTGATAATACTTTCAAATTAGCATAGTTGATTTTTCTCTTTTTGGAACCTAAGTAAATAGTTTTTATCTTGTAACTCAGACTATAAGAGAAATAACTAGTAAATCAACAGTGGCATAGGCTGAAAATTATGCTAAACCACTTTAAAAATTATTATCTTTTACCTCTTCAGATTTTGGTCTTTATTCCATTGATTTAGTACTATTTATTTGCTGTGGGTTATTTGTCCAAAAGCAGGCAAAGATTTATTCAAAGGCTAACTAGTCTTCGTCTTGTATTACAGTGCAGAGCAGTTACCTGGAGTGTCCAAAGTTAAAAACAAGGGTTGAGCTTATGCAGCGTTCCCAGAGGTGGCATCAGTAAAGAACCTTAAAGTTAATAACATGATGTTTTCTTCCTAACCGAATTTGTAATATCAGAAATCTACTTGGTGAGGACCTTGGCCAACCTAACACTAATGAACTCAATCAAATCATGAATCAACTAGAAGAGTCACTGAAGCAGATAAGATCCTCAAAGGTACGACATATACTTTGCATTTCTTATACGGCTTGGCCGATGAAGCATAAGCTTATTTATTTATTTTTAAAAAAGGGTCCTTGCTTCATTCTTTGACATATAACTAAGGAAGGTTTTCTGTTGGATACATGCCTTAGATTTGTTGCTTAAGTTTTGGGATGCATTTAACCACTAAATTTGTTGGGATGCTTTAAATATTCTTTTCTTTTGTTTCTTTACAGGAAGCTTTGCCAATCTTTCACGGATGGCCAATGAGCGGCTGCCTTCAGGCAGAATTCGGACTCCAAGTTTCCAGCGATTTAATTTTATTTCCAAAACGAGCCATCTGATTTTTATTCTTATTTTACCGTGGTTTTTTCTAAACATATAAAATGTTAACAAGCATATATTCAATTCATATTTCTGTTTCTGTATATATACGTATGCGCACGCATGCACATGTATATATACAAGTATATATACATATTCACGTAAATCTAATGACTTCTATTTCCTATAGGCCAGTTCAACAAAAATAGACGGTTTACATATACAGATATGGCTTTGATGCATATGTTCTGACATATGCAGCTTGTGTGATGAGTTCAACGATCCTAATTTTTCAACTGTTACTATACAAAGATGTCTCTTCTACGTTATGATATGCCTGTGGAGAATGTATCAGATCCATCCAGTATAGAATTTGTACATCATACGGTAAGCTCGTTAGTTTGATTCTTAAGTTGTTAATTTTTTTCCCTTTATACAATATATAAGTTTGAAATTTAGACTAGATTTCAGCGTATTACTGTAGATTGTAGCATAAAACTGAAGCTAAAGAAACATCGAGTTAAATAATATATCTTCATAACTTTATGATTTTATTTTTTTCCACAGTTTACTGCAAAATTCAAAATCTTTAAAAACATCCACTAGTGGCACCTTGTTTGTGCAATAGGTCAATGGATGAAGAGATAGAGTCAAGACTTACAGTATACTTCATTTTTTTTAGAGGATAAGTTAGTCTCTAAAAATAAATATTACAGGCATATAACCAGTAATTATATGTAATAAATACTCGGAAATTGATGCTTGTTAAATCGAATCTGCCGGTGTTTCTAGAGGAATTCCTTTCTGTTCAAATTATCTGATGTATCCTAAATATTATCCAATTCACTTTTCCTTTGACCAAAAACCTGGATTGAAAAAATGAACTCATTTTAATAATGCTGCATTTTATAAGTAGGCCATTTGTTCAAGTATCAAGTTATTTTCTAGAATGATCAAATAACGGCTACTCGAATAGCAAATACAAATGCGCAATTCTTTGAAAGGGGGGCCTGTTCTGGTATATACTCACATTTAATTTATTTGCTCATATTCATGAGTATTTCATAAGACTAAATTTCACAATACATCTACTGCATGGTCACATTTACCAAGGCAAAGAGCCCCACTCAACTTGTAGCACTTTTCCAACCCATGGTTGTTTTGAAGGTATTTCCTAACTGTTTAATTTTTGACATGACCTAACAAATGTGCAAATATTAGATAAGATGTGAAACCTATCTGGTTTCCATTTAATCATGCAAACAAAAGTCTTTTTGATTCACTTATCTACAAGACCGCCTTAGCTCAGGTTATAAGTAATTCCTTATAGCAAAAAAATTAAATGATGACACATATAGCTTTGACGTCGCGCCTCTGGTGTATCAGCCCACAATAATAAAGTACTTCAAATTGATGCGGTGAGATTATGACTAACCGCTTTTCTTCTTATCACTGTATTTCAGTGCCACTGTTCATCTATCTTTATTGGTGGATCTGTTAGAATTTGGTTCAACTTTGTTTAGATGCTGTTATTCGGAAAATAGGACAGCAATTTTCTTACTGGGAAACACACCGCTAGCCTTAGGCAGGCTTTGGTTGGGTATCCTCCCAAAGCCAGCATTGTTGTCATTTTCTTGTATCAATACATAACTGATACAACATGACATCACTACATAACTAATATAAGTGACACAACTAATACAACATGAGTCAATACATATCCTATAAGTATCTTGATATTGCAAGCCTCATCTTATCACCAATGTTACTCACTCCCTCATGTGAAGCAAGCATAATTGGCAGAAGCGTATCTGGAGGAGCATCGAAGAAGAGAACAGTTGCAAGGTTTCATGTCAAAGAGTAGTTTTGACAGTTTGTTTTGTTCACCGTTGGAGTTGAAGGTCTCTTTATTACTAGTACTAGGATAGATAGTATTTTTATCTGTGCATGCTTTAGCATGGTTCAGTTAGTGGATAAAATTCAAAAGGGAATGCTTATATAGTTATTAGTCACTAGTTGTTATGCTGGTTAGTAAAGCAAAACTGAACATGGCTTCTTCTTTATTTTTCTTTTCATTCTTTTCTCTGTCTTGTCATATTACAGTCTTAAGAAATACACAAGTTACATATTCGAAATCTATTTAAAACATTGCATGGTATGGAATCAAAGCTAATTCCTAGTCCTCTTCCTCTATTCAGGTTGCTACTTCTTTATGCTCACCTGACCGTTTCCTGCTACAATCTGGCAATACTCTATTTAATTTAACTGGCATGGAAGCTCTAGCACATTTGAGCAGGAACAGTGGGTTGTTAAACTTGCTATAGCTAAAGGTGCATTTTGTCAACTAACTGATTTCAATGGTCAAATCTCTTTTTTGTACACTAGCCTTCTAGTACATTTTTTGGATTTTTTCTGAACTTCTTGTTATAATATGATTTTGTATATACATACAGAGATTGAGGTGAGTTTCAACACTCACAAATCCTATGTTTAGTCCTTAATTCCCTCAGTTAGTACTTGAATCCCATCGATATTTGTTGTGATGTGTTTGGGTACATTACCGTGCAAGTTTGTCTATCCATATTCATTTTTTTATTGTCTTAGTATTGGGTATTGTGAGTACTTCATTTTTATGTTTTGCTGTGTGTTTTCCTATTTAATCTCTATGTTTTGCTGTGTGTTTGGGTACATAATCAATAATATATATAGTCTATTTGAGTACTGTAATAATGGTATCTGAGAATGGTTTTTTTGCATCAGATATAAATAGCCGATGCAATAGAGGGATTAGTTTGCGTCGGTTGTTATAAAAAACCGATGTAATAGAGGGATTAGTTGCATCGGTTTTCATTACAACCGATGCAACATGGGGGCTGTGTCCAAGCAACCAATCATGATATTTTGCATCAGTTGTTAGTAACAACCGATGCAAAAACTGATGCAAAAGTGTTAAGCCTGTTGCATCGGTTGCATATGCATCGGTTGTTTAACTGATGCAAAAGGGGGGTAAACAACCGATGCAAATGGCATGTTTTGTAGCAGTGTACTTGTGGTAAAGGTGCACCCATCCACTCGTAGAAGTCATGATTATATATGTCTAATCTATCACTCGTGGAATATCAAAATATGTGTTCGTACCACCATGTTCAAAGTCAAGAATGTCAAGGTGTGTCCAACCACCCAAGGAAAGTCAGGATAGTTGCTTTCTACCTAATTTAAAATCAGGTCGTATATGTGTACTTACCACCTATTAAATTGTAAGTAGTTGCAGTGGAAATTCTATATGGGGTATAGGACTAGATATACGATTAGGAATCCGAATTAGTGTTAATTGATGTCTTCTCCTTAATTTTGTCGATTGCTTTTACTTTCTACATGTAACAACACCTATCTTGGGGCCAAAAGCTAAGCGCTACAGATGTTGCAGTCATCTATAGTATTAACTTCTGATGACGAAATATGGTAATGCTAGATATATTGATATAACAGAAACACATGAATATGGAAAAAAAAATTAAAACAAACATCTCATTCCACTCCAAATCACATTTCAAATTCATTACATAATCCTAAATACGTTAACCACATTCGGAGAAATATAATTATTACAACATATGCCAAGAGCTACATATGAAGATGTCCCCTTGGATGATCAGAGTATATAACTAGGCAAATTAATATCTTTGCCTTTTCAACACAAGCACAGCGATTTCAAAGTAAAAGAACTCTAAATAGCTATCTTGCCTCCTGCACGCCTCTGGAAGCTTATTCATCTAAAGTGAACCTGGAAAACCTCCACTCTCAAACCACTCAAAATCAATTACACACCCAAGTGTTTAAGGGGAAAACATAAACTTTGAGCAGACATAAAGCCTAGTATGAACAATAATCTACCCTCTTAAACCATTTTGGTATATAGTGAGACCATGTCCCTTAGCGAAACGGGTTTTCCCCTTAACAGTATCTTATTCAAACTTTATAAAAACATATACCATGCTCCTGCGTCCATAATGGTTAAAAACATAGTACTTAAAAATATTATGATGATATGCAAATAAGTAAATCAATTCTGGATTTAAATTTTGGATTGCACATCCCCATTTTCATTTTGACTATCCGTCTCAATTATAGATTCTAGGATCACTATTAACCTATTAGTTTTCATGGGCTGACTAATAACCTGTTTAATACTTATGAACTTAATGTCTGATCTCATAGTTCTTGTAACGACCCATAATTTTCGATAATTAAAAATAGTTTTTAATAAAGTTTTGTGATTTAATGTTGGAAGAAATAAAAATTTATGATTTAATAATAAGAATATAATTGGAATGAAATGTGATTGTATTAATTTAAGGAAATTGATAACTACTTTAAAATGTAATTCCAATTAATCGAAATGACTAAAAAGTTATAATTGGCTATAGATTGTAAATTAATTGCAATTTTGTGTGTATTAATTGAGGATTAAAAGTGTAATTGGTAATTTAAATGTTGATTAATTTATGAAATAATGTGTAATAAAAATGTAAGTGGATAGAATTAGTATAGTGTAAGTTGTTATAACATTTGTTTGTAAATAATAAACTTACAAATGTTATTAAATGTAGAAATGGTGACAATTGTTATTTGTTACCAATATATTTAACCAATTATAATTAAATGAAATTAAAATGTTATGTTAATGTGAGTTAAGACTATAACCATAAAAGGTGAATGCAATAAAATGTACAGAAATGGCATTTACATTCATAAGGTAATAATTGATTTAATAAAAAGAGTGAAACAAAGATAAATTAATTTATTGAGATTTTAAATTTTAATAAATTGATAAAGATTCAAATAATTGAAATATTACAACCAACATGGTAAAAGATGAAATTTGATAATATTAATGTAATAAAGTATAAACCAAGGTCAAATATATACGTAGGGTAATGATTGATTGAATTAAAATATTTAAACCAAATTAAATCTATTTATTTAATGTGAAAATAGCCATTTTGACCACTGTCTCAGATTTCGATGAAACCATTTTCATTGGATCCATAACGGTGAACTATTATAGGATTTTAAGTTTCGTATCGATCGGACTTGTCGTTTGATCGTACAAGAATGAAACGCATAGAAATCAATTTAATTGAAATCAATTTGAAATAAGCTAATTTTAAGGCTAACTTCTTCGTACGATAGAACTAAGACTTGAAACCTATTCCGTTAAGTTTAAAATATCAAAAACATCTATTTTGATATATGGGATGACCTTCTTTCGTTACAGAGGCAGAACCGGCTTTTCGGGTCATTGTTGTCAATCTGAACCAATCCGAGATAGTATTCATTTATTTATCGGGATTTGTTCGTATCAATAGTTTTGTTCTAACCCTAGCAGCATTTTTTATTTCTTATTCTTGTATGTATCTGTCTGTTCAACCTACAGTTTCTTCCTTCTTCTAATAGCTGCAAATCAAAACCCTAAATCCAAAATAAAAATCAATTTCAAATTCAAACTCCTCCAAACAATATCATATTATATACCGATTCAAAGCTCTCGACGAGCGCAACACAGTTTTGCAATTCGTTTTTGCATTTGAATCACCATTTGACCAGCAATTAAGGATGAACCTCTGCTGTTCATGTGTGGATGTTGAGATTGGACGTTAGATCTTCGTCGTGGCGACAACGAAGGGAACTGCATCGGAGAGGATGTCGAGGGGAGTCGATCGGTACAGCTACTTGGGTCTGGAGTTGCATGACCTCGCCGTGATTGGTTGAAATAGGTGGTGGCGTTGGCCACTACCAAGCGGCGTCGTGCATTGCCGCGAGCAGGGGTTAGGGGCGATCGAGGTGAAGGTGTCGACGGCGATGCCTGATCGTACTGGAGGTTGACGAGGAGCGACAAAAATGGATGGATCTTGGACGTTGGTTGGCGGCTTCAATTTGTTCGAACATGACGAACGAATAGTGGCTAGGGTTCATGCTTTCTGAGCTGACATGGTAATATACGTTGTTTTAACTATTTTTATAAAATCATATGATTTCTAATGTGCATAACTTTTACGTATGAGGTCCGATTTACGCACGGTTTGTTCCGCTGAGATCATATCAGAATTCTGGACATTTTGGCGCTTGTTTGGACGGATTCTGAGATTGTTCAGTTTGGCCCCTGTTTCGGATTTCAAATCGATTTGAAATCAAAGGTAAGTGTTTTGACCCACTCATGACTACTAAACTATCTTATGTTAGTTAAATTAAATTTACAATGTGATTACAAATTAGTTGATTGACGTTTGGTATGTTTATATTGCCATTCTAGTTAAATATGACTTTTATGGCATTTAATCACCGTTTAATTTAATATTGAATTTAATTGTCAATTTAATACCTGTTAATGACAATCGGTTATCTATTGATGTTTATTGGTTGATTTGGATGACGATTGTGATGGATGTTGAATTTTTATATTGTTACAACGCTGCAAGTTCCCTATGGGTTGAAATGATACATACCCGAATGATCTATAGATTAGGAAAAAATCGTATGGATTGAAATGATAGACTCGAGTGATTTTATGAATTTTTATCTAATTCGGGATTGCAGTTTGAAATGATATTTAACCCTAAAAAACTTAAATTGTGCATTGAAAAAATAAATATCCATATCACTTGACCATATGGTAGAAAATTATATACGGACACAGGATTGGTTAAATTAAATGATTTTTAATTATTTAAATTTTGAATTCAGTTAACTGGCATTTTGAAATAGAAATTGATTTATATAAACTAAATTATTTCGATAATCCAAGCGTTAATGCTGAAATTAAATTGATTTAATGAATTGTTCAAAGGATTTAAATTGGAATTTCAAAGTTGAAATGTCAAATATAAAATGAATTTATCGAAATTGAATTATTGAAAATGTTTGGATATAACTTTGAAATCTGTTTTAAATTAATTTAAACAATTTTAATGAATTAAACTATTCTAATCAATTTAAAACTATTTTAATTTATTTTAGCCAATTATAACCCATTTGATCCAATTTAATCTATTTTACCTATTTTAAACTAATTAAATTTGTTTAATCTATTTTAAATTTATTTATTCTATTTAAAAATCTATTAATATAATTTAAATCTATTTAATTTATTTTAACTCTATTTAAATCATTTTAAATCTAATTAAATCAAGTTTAAATCAATTTAAACTATTTTACTATTTAAACTATTTTAATCTATTTTACTATTTAAAGTACTTTAATCTATTTAAATATTTTAAACTATTAAAACTATTTATGACTATCTAAACTATTTTATAAATTTGCAGACTATGTAAAGTTGAAGTATTTATATTTAAATCTTTAATGACGATACAACCTAAGTTGGAACTGATACATTTTTGTGAAATGACGTATTTGAGTAACTATGATTGGTTTTGGAATGAGGATTCAATAACCTACCTTATCAAAAATTTCAAAAGTGAATATGAATTTTGATGTGAATATGGTTTTCAAAGTGAATATGATTTCGAACATGATATGGTTGTGAGAATATGAATTTAATATCAATTATGAATGGTTTTGGAAATGTAAAAGAACCATTCGGTGCGAAATAAGCATTTGGTTATTAAAGAGATTAGGTTCTGATATTGTCGTACTCTCTGCTAATACCGAAAACCACTTTAACAACCGTGTAGGTGGTGGTGATTCCATAAATGAAGTAGGATGGTTTGGCGAACGATTCTGTATGTGGTATTTACATGACCGTGATTCCCATAAGTCGGCTTAGATGTGACTAAAATAGGAGCTATGCCTAGGGAAATTGAGGTTGTTCCTCCGATCGGACATGATTCTTTGATACCATATTATGACTTTTTGATGATTCGGTGGCCACCCCTTGATTTTTATTATAGGAGCGTGTTCCGAGGTGGGCGGTAGTAGCTGCTATGCGTTACCACCAGCCCGGTTCTACAAAACGGTAGAGTCCTACCCTAGCATTGCCTCGAGTGCCATGTTCACATGCCTTAGCACCTTCTACGAGTTTGTTTTGTACCATACCTATAGAGTGCCCTCTGATATCCCTCCAGTTTACGGAGGAAGTACGGTACAATATAGACTATGCGAATATATAAAATGTGTTAAGGGGGATATGGGCAACACCTTAATGCTATTTTAATACTTTACTTTACTGTAGACACGATTATAATAACGTATTGTACTACATAGTAGATAACTTAACGGATTCTTAGGAGATGGTAATCCCAAACATCTCTTAAGTTATTGCACTCACATTGACACTGGATAGGAGATGTCAAACCTTGTAAATATATCTGATGCAACTACACTCATATTTATTTACTGTTGATTTAATTTGCATAAGATCTTTTAGTTTTGGCTCGAGTGTATTGTCTTTTCAATTCATTCGGGTCAGTCTGAGTTTTGTAGTTTATCGAAGGCTGTTTTCTGGAGGATGAAGACGAAGGTTTTGTACTATTATTACTTACTATATTTATTCCACTCCATCATATTATTTCGCTGCATTTATTTATTTATTTTTGTTATATGTAAGTCAGATTTTGTGTTGTAAAAGAATAAACAAATGTATTTGTAAAACAGCTTCGTGAACTGTTATTTGATTATTATATATTGTCATTCCATCGTGAGATTCTATATCTGTTTATTTCTTCCTCTTTTTTCTTATTTACCCCAAAACAATCTGTCCCTTTGCATGGTTTGAGTCTGACGTGTGTGGTTTACCGTCGATTTAAACCGTCCAAAAAGGCAGTGGTTAATGTTGGTATCAGGGCTTTGATTCAGCAATAACCTTAGCTTTTTGGGGTCCGACTCTTTAGAAATTGGGTAGTAATACCCTAGAATGAGTCGCTGAGCATATATACATGAGAGAGCGTATTTATTAGTATTATAAAAGGTTTTGTATTGTGTTAATTTGCTCCATTTTGTATTTATAAATTATGGTCGGTGCATAGGACGCTATGACATCGATAGGGATTTCTAAACACTTAATAGAGCAGACCGACATAATGTTATTTTTTAATATAGGTAAATGAAATAATTTTGCCTATCATATATTTTGTATATAAAATAATAAATTTTATAAATGATATAGTTAGATGTGCTATGTTGTTTGTTAGTGTAACGAACTGCCTTTCATTCCCAAGAAAGACGCATCATTATTAAGAAAGAAAGGGATAGAAAAGAGAAAAGATGAGAAAGAAAGAACTAAACAAAATTAGAATCTCACAGCAGAATGAATAAAATATATTAATCACATAGATATTACATAGTATCACTATACATCAGAGTTACACAGATTACACATCTTAATTTAGACAGTTATAAAAGTCTGTCTATTACACAACTTGAATACATCAACACATAGATACAGTCACAAACGCTAACATAGCGAAACCATAATATCTATATACGCTGAAGCCTCCTGCTCCAAGTCTCCTCCATAAATTCGTCAAAGCTAACCTAAATCCGTGGCTACTCGTAAAAATTTGAGTACCCAAGAGTTTAATAAAACAGAAAATAATCTCTGGGTCAGACATTGGTCTAGTGTGAGTAAACGGGTTAAAGTTGCTTAACTTTGAAAATCATTTGAAAAGAAAGTTATCTTGTAAGACTTCCCACACATAAACATGAAAAAGTTTTTGTCTTACGATAACCAAAACATTTGATAGGAAATCCAGTGATTTTATAATAGTGTCTAGGGTTTTCAAGTAAATAGAAAATAGCCGATATTTTTACATTATTAAATTCCAGCATACTAGCCACAAAGTGGGTTCTACAATCAAAACCATAAAGGCAAGTGGGGAAAATGGATTTCCATAAATGGCAGGGCTACTGGGGTACCGCCCGTGACAGTACCTGGTCAAGATCATAGTATCGAGGATCCACCCTGATCCTCTGCAACACAAGGCTGGAACCATTCCTTACTGTATAATCCCGAATAAGACAATCCCGCAGTTGGTGCGACCAACCACACACTAAGCCAAATAAAAAAAGGACCTCTAGACAGGGAAAAATCTTATCCTACTTGGGTGCTACCCACTTAACCGTGTTGCACCTCCCCTCTTTTAGACATTCCCGGTTGATGTGGTTGAGGCAGCGATTACCTTTTTATAACATATATCTTGGAATGCTCATCGTCCTCCAGTGACGATGTTCTGAAAGCATTCATCCATACAAGTCCGTTTCGGGTTTGAACAAAACCGAATGCACTATCTTGCTACACTCATTTTGGTATCACCCTCAGAGTTAACGACAATAGCCCTTGCACTACGAATCTTCATCTCGAATTTGAAAGTACTATTCTATTAAACTCGTTTTGTAATCACCCTCAGAGTTTTAACGACAAATAGCCCTTACACTTTGAGTCTTTATCTTGATCTTCACTTGAATTCATGACCTAACGTTTAATTTGGATCGATGTGGTTTTCGGGTATCCAAATTTGGAAATCCGATCCTGTCTCATTGAAATCCAAAATGCCGTCCTTTAATGTCCAATTTGTTTAAGTTAAACAATTTAATTTATTATTTAGGATAACATATTCACACAAATAGATGATTCACATTATCACTGATCCATAATCCATATTATCACAATTCAACCAAAGCATCTCATATCACAAAGCAACACATATCACATATCACATAACAGAGATATCACATAATCCAAGGCATTCAACATCATTCAATCATCCATAAGCAAGATTAATTGTCACACCATCGCTAATTAATTTAATTAATCACCAATGAATTAAATTAATTACTTTAATTACTTTTAAATCCTGCTTACTTAACATTAATTAATTACAACTCAATTTATCAACCTTTAATTGTCATATTAATTAATTATTCTTTAATTACATTAATTAGCCTTTACTTAATTACACAAATTAATTACCCTTTAACCATTCACATTAATTAACCTGTAATTACTCTCATTAATTACATTAATTAACGATCCTCTAATTACTTTCATAACTTAATTACTCTTCTAATTAATTACATTTAATAATTAATCTTTAATTAATCACATTCATTAATCAACCTTAATTAATCACATATAGTAATTAACTATCCTTTAATCACTTACATTAATTATTTAACTTCTTAATTAATTATATTAATTAATTCTTTAATTAATTACACTATGTAATTAATTCTTAATTACTTCCACTAAGTAATTATCCTTTTTAGTAATTACACTAAGTATTTAAACCTTAATTACTTCACTTAATTACTTCACTTAATTACCTTCATTAGATAATTTCCCTTTTATTAGTTACACTCGGTAATTATCCATTAATTACTTACACAATTAAATATACTTTATTAATTACATTAAGTAATTATACTTAATCAATTTCATTAAGTGATTATCCTTAATTAATCAAAATAATTAATTATCTTAAATTAATTACGTTAATTTATTTAATTAATTACATTGAGTAATTAATCTCATTAATTACTTCCATTAATTAATCACTCTTTAATTAATTGACTTATAATTACTTAGATTAATTAACCCTTAATTAATCAAGTAATTAATTATCGTTAATTAATTAAACGAATTATCTTAAATTAATTACATTAAGTAATTATCTCTTAATCGCTAATTAATGATCCTTAAATTAATGTCATTCATTAACTATCCATTAATTACTTCACTTAGTAATTATCCTTTAATTATTAATTAATTGACCCCTTATTAATTACATTAATTGATTAATCTTCAATAAATTCCCTAATTAATTATCCCTAATTAACCACCAACTTAATTAGTTATAGACAAATTCTTTACTTTAATTAATTACCCATTTAAATCTTACTAATCTAAACGCTTGAAATCAATTTGTTATTATCATACAAAACCAATTGTAACCCTTTATTTTATTAAAGTTTGATTCATTTACCTTAATCATATCTTAAATACATTTAAAGATTTTATTTGAAAAGCATTAAGGAATTAATTACATCATTAACTTATTTTTTAAAATCATTGGAACTTTTATAATCTTTCGAAAAACTTATTCATTTTTAAACTTGATTAAATAAATTGACTAATCATTTTTAATAACTTTAAAACATTGGAAAAACTTGTCTATGAAAACTTATTTGTTTCATTTGGCTTTGAAACTTTGTTTAACATTAATTTTTCTTAAAAACTTAGTTAATACACTTTGAAAAACTTGAATAAATTTAAATTACTTTGCTTTTTAAAATAATGTACACGATTTCCTTTAAAATTAAAAACCAGTTTACAACACAATATACAACGCGAGCCAGCTTCGATCCCTCCCCGAGACAATTCATGATCTACCCCATGACACTCACTTTCTCGTTCCTGCTTCGAGCCACACACGCAGACAAACACGAGAATCGACCCAAACATCTTCCTTCTTCCCAAACTCAACCAAACCCAGACCATTAAAATGCACGGTGCATGTGCACACGCCACCAGATTGACTCCAGCCTTTGCTCCGACCATCTCATAAGTCGCCTACGATCTCGCTGATGATTCTGACCACCCAGTATCGTCAATCGCAACGTAAATCGAAATTGAGCAATTCTATTTCGACAGGAACCCAACCCAATTTGGAAAAATCACCCTAACCGCCGCCTTGGACCAACGGCACCCTTAACGACCTCACTAGAGCTTCGTATCGAACCCAAGCATCGATCTCCTCCTCGCAACCAACTCCGATACACTGTCGACGTCGTAGGAACCCCGACCACAACCTTCATAAAATTAGCACACAAAACCCTACATCGCCTATGCCTGGCCACCCCGACCGTCAATAAATCTAGCGATCATTTTTCCAGAGATCATCATCCCTTGAGCCACCTTCAACAACAACCCCGAGCTTCTAATCATCATCGATCGCCAGCAATTGACGAAATGTCCAAAATTGATCAACTCTGTATATCTCAACTTAAAAATCACAATCTCTTTACCTAAATTCATCATTTTATAATATGTGTTGGGCGTGTTTCCACCGGACCAGGGCCACTGGACCAATGCTGCCGAATCGAAACAACGAAGGCACCGCCGAATCGAAACAACGAAGGCACCACCGAACCAACCACACTCCTCGCACTACCGAACCAATCCACGAACCAACCCACTACCGAACCAAGGCAGAACCAACCACACTCCTCTCGCCACCGAATCAATCCACACGCCATTCACTGCCGAACCCATACGAATAAGGCCCTACCGAACTAGGAGCATACTACCGCAACAGAACCAGAAGCATGCTACCCCTACCGAACCAAAGTGAAGAAGGGATTATCGAACCAACAATGCCATGCCAGATCATATCAGCCCAGTCCCACCAGCAGCTATATACACCCAAGACCCCTGCCCCCAGCCTCACTTTATAAATAGAGGGGCAGGGGTACAACAATGGGGGACAAGTTTTGAGAGCTCAAGCACGGACAGAACTTTCAGACAAACTTTCATACACATGTAATCGAAGCTTTGTACTTGTAATATGACCAGTGAAAGAGAATAACATATGAAGTGGACGTAGGCATATTCTGGCCGAACCACTTTAAATCTGTGTGTCTTTTACAGTTTAGTCCCTGCTTTTTACATATCTGCATAAATCACCTAAATCGCTAAGAACAACATAAAATCAACTAAATCATACGACTTGGAGGTGTTTGCCCATTTTTTGAGCAAACATTTTTGGTGCTTTCACTGAGAACTCGAGCTAGAAGCTTCAGCTTCTCCCACTTAGCCTTCTTTCCAACATCATCACTCATTGCTTAGAAGACATGCCTCCCATGCGGAAGAAAGATGTTAGCAAAGGAAAGAACGTCGCAACTAGCAGCGTTCCAAATCCAGTGATCACAGATCAAGAGAAACGTCCCGTTCCAACAACAGTACGAAATGGAAATCAAGAAAATCCGACAGCCCCTGCCATGGAACAGCAGGCAGCAATTACTAGGGCAGATCTAGACAGGGTTGTGGCTGAAGTAACTGACCGCTTCACATCCCAACAAGAAGACTTGGTGAACCGACTCATGTCACGCTTAAGGGATGCTGAAGAATCCAACCGCAACACTGAATCATGGGATGAGTCCCAGTCGGGAGGATCTCAGAGGCGACAAATTCTTCTTCGAAGAAACTAGCAACAGGAACAGCAATGATAGGAGTCGAGCCCGAACTCAGCCCGAACTCCAACCCCAGGAAACACTTGGAACCAAACCCAACGGGGGAGGTACCAGGCGAGGGTCGGCTGTGGCTGAGCCGGTCATGCTACCTAGCCATGGAAACACCAATGAACGGGGCCGAACTAGAGTCCAGCCCGAAGTTGGACCGAGGAAGTGCTCATAACAGAACCCAGCAGGGGAAGATCAAGGCAAGGGCCAACTGTAGCTGACCCTAGCATGCTCCCAAAAGACCAGAGACAGCCACTGGAAAATATTAGGAGTGATAGACGATACCACCCCTACAGATCATCTGGACGGAATCAATCCCGTAGAGAAGAATCAAACTCATTTCTATCTGCTCCAAATTCTGATGAAAGGATGGCGCAATTGTTCAGAGAGTGCGTTCAATGGGATCAAAGAGATCGAGGGATAGGCGCTACGTTAACCAGCCCTTTCACCCGCTATACCGAAATTGCTATCACCCCCCGAGAATGGAAAATGCCAACAATGGAACCATACAGGGGAATCTCTGACCCCGTTGTACACTTGCAGAGATACCACAGCATATGCTCATGAGCGGAGCCACAGAAGGAGTGTTGTGCAAATGCTTTCCACTATTCTTGGCAGATCTAGCTACCTCCTGGTTCTGCCACCTACCTCAAGGATCCATCAGCTCATGGGAAATGTTGAAAGAAAAGTTCATCAGCCAGTTCGCATTCATGTGGAACAACCCAAGGACGCTTATTCCCTATCTAATATCAAACAGAAGCCTAGAGAGACAGTGCAGCAATATCTAACCCGATTCAATGCTGCAGCGGCCGCAATCCAAGATGCCGATGAGAAACTTATCTTAATGGCCCTCTGTAGTGGTGTGCCTCCAGATACTAAGTTTGCTAGAATATTAACGAAAGAAAAACCAGTTACCTTACCCGATTTCTTCCATGAAGTCGGAAGATATATGAGACTTGTAGACGCTGCCACTGAAAGACAGACAAGGCAACAAACCAAGGCAGCTCATGGGCCGCTGCAGCAAATGACGTTCGAAGAAATGACTCTAGAGACAATGCTGGGGGCAAGAAGGGAGAAAAACGTCTATATCGGCCAGGACCGAGATTTGACACTTACACTCCTTTGAATGAAACAATCAAAAACATCTTCCTGGCCACCCAAGACGAAGTTAAATACAGACGCCCCCCGTACAAGAAGGAATCGGATAACGCAATTAAGTTTGGAAAGTTCTGCCACTTCCACGAATCTCATGGGCACGATACCATTGAATGACATCATCTCCAGGACTTAATTGAAGAACACTTCAGAAGGAAGAGACTGGAACGCTATGTAAAAGTTCAGAACAGGACCCCAGCTCCTGCCAATGAAAACCCAAGGCTACCCCTCCTAGAAACAGGAGGGGGAAATCGCAACACCAGCGGCTCCAGTCAAGAGAAGATAGTGGTCCATACCATATCGGGAGGACCACACATCGCCGACAGAAGCTGGGCAGAGATGGAAAGATACAGAAAGTCACTTAGAAACAATAAAGGCTACGTTAATTCTGTTATGAAAGAACGCCACCCGAAGCGAAAAGAGAATGATGACATTGCATTCAATAGGCGTGACCTAGAAGGAAGGCAGTACCCTCACATGGATCCTATGGTCATCCCTGCCCGGTTCGGCCCAGCCGAAGTTTTCCGAATTCTAGTAGACACTGGAAGCTCAGTAAATATCCTATTCAAGCATGCTTTCGGCAGAATGAAGCTGTCAATGAAGGATGTGTCTCCCTGCAACAAACCACTTTCACTGGAGACGCGAAGATGCCCCTCGGGCAATTGGACTTTTTTGTTGAAATAGGAAGTCACCCCCGCTCCGTTGTGCAGAAACAAACATTTGTGCTAATAGATAACCACTCGGCCTACAACGCCTTTTTAGGAAGACCAGCCTTGTCTGATTTCCAAATTGTCCTGGCCCCGTGGTGCTTGAAGATGAAATTTCCAACAGATAATGGAATAGGGGAAGTAGAGGGAGATCAAGACGCCGCTTGAGATTGCTATATAACTGAGCTTCGCAATAACCGCAGGAAGGATAAAGGGAAAAATGCAGAGACTACTCTCTGCATGAAAAACTTGGAAGCATAACAACTAAAGAAGGCCCCTCCTCTTCGATAACCAGTGATCCTTTCAATGAATTAGACCCCAGGGTCAAAGAGGAGGAGGCCACCGTCGAGCCTGCAGAGGCTATGGAGTTTGTATCTGTAGACAAACATGACTCAAGTAGACTGTTGAAAATCGGATCTCGGCTAAGAGAAGAATTGAGGGATCAACTCATTAATTTTCTCCGCCACAACTTGGATGTATTTGCATGGACGCACGCTGACATGACTGGAATCTCTCCAGAAGTGGCATGACACGTACTAAACATCGATCCTACCAAGGTGACAGTAAAGCAGAAAAAGAAAAGTATAGGGGAGAACGATCAGCAGCCCTCGATGAAGAAGTAAAGAACCTACTTGCCAATAACTTCATACGAGAAGCCATCTACCAAGAGTGGATCGCTAACCCAGTACTAGTAAAGAAGGCTAATGGGAAGTGGCGAACATGCATTGACTTCTCCAACTTAAATGACGCTTGCCTGAAGGATTGCTTCCCGCTCCCCCAAATCGATCAGCTTGTGGACAGCACAACCGGACACGAACTCTTATCTTTTATGGACGCATACTCAGGATATAACCAAATTCCTGTGCACACTCCCGATCAAGACCACACTAGTTTCATCACTGACCGAGGATTGTACTGCTACAGAGTAATGCCTTTTGGACTTAAAAATGCCGAAGCTACTTATCAACGCCTCGTCAACAAGATGTTCGCGGAACTAATAGGACGAACTATGAAAGTTTATGTGGACGACATGCTAGTAAAGTCAAGGAAAGCCGACGATCACGTAAGCAACCTGGGCGAGATGTTTCAGGTACTTCGCCAATATGGAATGAAGCCGAATCCTTTAAAGTGCTCCTTCAGAGTATCATCAGGAAAGTTCTTGGG
This sequence comes from Allium cepa, assembly GCA_030765085.1. NCBI lineage: Eukaryota > Viridiplantae > Streptophyta > Magnoliopsida > Asparagales > Amaryllidaceae > Allium > Allium cepa. The sequence goes on from CM060935.1 coordinate 999,648,527, forward strand.
ATTCATCGTCCATGCCAGAGGAATTGAAGCAATCCCCGAACAAATCCGTGCCTTGAAAGATATCAGGATACCTTCCACTCGAAGAGAAATGCAAAGCCTAAATGGGAAGGTGGCCGCCCTAAGCTGATTCTCTAAAGCGACTGACAAGTGCGTCCCCTTCTTCGAGGCTCTAAAGAAAGACAAAGGAAAGTTCGAATGGACCGACGAATGCTTAACAGCCTTTCTTAACCTAATCGAATACCTCCAGAGACCACCAGTACTCTCAACTCCAAACGAAGGCGAAGAGCTATACCTATACCTTGCTGTGTCATCTCATGCTCTAAGCGGCGCTTTTGTGAGAGAAGACAACCGCGCGCAAAGGCCAGTATACTTTGTAAGAAAAAGGTGAATGGGGGCAGAAGCCAGATATCCTAAACTTGAGAAGCTAGCATACTGTTTACTAATCACGTCACGGAAACTGCGACAATATTTCCAATCTCATTCCATTAGAGTTCTAACCGACCAACCGCTAAGGCAGGTACTCCATCGTCCCGACACTTCTGGACGACTACTTAAATGGTGCATTGAGCTGAGTCAATATGATATCACCTACCATCCCGCACCGCCATCAAGGGACAAGCCATGGCCGATTTCATTGCCGAATTCACTACCAACGAAGGTAAGGAGCAATCTGAAATAGCAAAAGACATTAAGTGGAATCTCTTTGTGGATGGAGCATCAAACGAACAAGGCTCGGGGGCAGGTATTGTAATAATCACTCCCAGGGGAAGGAAGATACACCATGCTCTAAGGTTGGAATTCGCTGCCACCAACAACAATGCAGAATATGAAGCAATAATAGCTGGATTAGAACTTTCCTTAGAGATTGGAGTCAGTTCTTTATGTCTTCATAGTGATCTCAACTTATTGTATACCAATTACTAGGAGAATTTCAGACTCGAGGAGAACGACTCACAACATATCTAAAGAAGACCAAGCTGCTACTCGATCAATTGGATCACTATTTAATCAAACACATCCCTCGAGAAGAGAACCAAGAGGCCGACGAGCTGACAATGCAAGCTAGCATGAAAGACGGTACCATTTCCGGAGCAGTAGCCATCTCAAAGCAACTAACCCCGAGTTTCGAGCAAGTGAATCTGATAGCTGCTATCGAAAAGGAAACTTGGATGACTCCCATCCGAAAATTCTTACAAGATGGCACACTGCCCAACGAGCGTAACAAAGTCAGGAAAATCTTGAGGAAAGCTTCCCGCTATACAATACAAGAAGGCATCCTCTATCGGCACGGCTTCTCTAACCCGTTATTAAGGTGTGTCGCTGGAAGGGAAACTAAGGAAATCTTATCCAACATCCATCAAGGAAGCTGCGGAGATCACACTGGAGGGTAGACTCTGGCAAAGAAAATACTCCGATATGGATATTTCTGACCCGCCTTAAACAAAGACGCCTTAGACTTCATCAAAAAATGTGACAGATGTCAGAAATTTACCAAGATTCCTCGACTGCCAACAAATGAGATTACTCAAATGACCAGCCCGTGGCCCTTTGTAGTATGGGGAATTGACTTGATTGGCGAACTGCCAGTGGGCCGAGGCGGAGCCGAATATGCTATAGCGGCCACCTTCGTCGATACTTTTCTTAACTTGTACTGCCCATATGAAGTGAATTAACAAAGTGAATCAGTGGACGTAGGCATTTTCGTGCCGAACCACTTTAAAAACATGTCTCTTTTTTAACTTGCTCCTTTATATCTTGGCTGCTTGTTAACTTTATCCTTTTCTGTTGAACAAAATCCTGTGTAATGGCATTTCCATTCAAGATGCATCACAGCGCGCACGACTTCACCTGGATAAGACCTAACAGGTACTATACGAATCTATGCCCTCGCTAATGAGACACTTTTGCTCTAGCATCCCCCTGCTGCGGGTTAACTCATTGCTCGCGATCGGCCCTTAAAGCCAACTGTAATGAGCCGATTATAGGCCACCGAGAAGGCCGACTATAGCCGAGGCAACTCATTACGGCGTTCGGCTCGCCGACAACCATGAACCTACTTTAAGCCCCAACATAAGGTGTGGCCAGCCAGGGGTAGTTCACAGTTGACGATCGGCATCCACGCTAGCCGGCCACGGTAAATTGAATAATACCCATGATTACGGGCCATAATGGCCCGGGTTGTCACTGTGCGCGATCTCGGCTCCGAGTGTCTTAAGTACGGCTGTGGTAAAAAAGAGAAACTCCCCGCGGAGGCGTAAGATGGGTGACAAATATCTCCAAGACCCACAGCTAGGGAAAGTGACTACAAAACCCGTTTGCCACGAACTTAAGCACATCGCAGGCCTTCCATGATTGGAAGTTTTACTATTTCTTATATTTCTGTTTTATTTAAAAACTTTCCTCCTATCCTCTATAACGATCCCTAAAGTACATGACACTAAATAGGAGACGCTTGCTAATGGGAATAGGAACTCACAACTGGATGATAGGTCACTCAGCTGCATTCCACGCTCAGTCATACAAGACATTCAAAGCGACCGTCTACGACTAAAACATAAAGGGCGGTACTTTCTTCTTTTGTATATGAATACGTAGTTGTAATTTATTCGCACATCACACTAACATTGCAAGATATGAAATTATATTTTAAGCGAGAACTTGACATCAAACACAATTGAATCACAGGAATGTGCACAGCTATATTTCTTATGCAACACACCAAAATAATGATAGCTTTCGAATATGACAGAATCATCTTAAGTTAAAAATTACATGCCAAGAATAAAGTCGTTCGTCACGAATAACATAATTATAGCCTAAAAGTTACATTAATGTTTTGTGACTACCATAGACAGCAATGTCAAGTAAACCAAAAGATATCCAGATCATGTCAAGGAGTCGGCTGCATCGGAGCTCCGCCTCTATCCTACTGGCCCTCCGAGATCTACTTAACCGCAGGATTGGAACTCTCAGGATGTTGACTAGAGGTAGTTGGTGCTTCAGAGGTCCCGCCTGTCCAATTCAGGAGAAGAATCCATTAAATAAACAATAAGCAATCAAGTTGCGAAAAGCTAAAAGGGAAGACTTACCAGCATCTGCTCCTTGATCATCATCCCCTAACTGCACACCTACCTACTCAGCAGTAAGCAGCCGCATACCCTCCTTCACCGCTGCTTTCTCGTCCTTGGTGAATTGAGCCATAACCACATCCGTCTTAAAGGCCACGTCACCCTCCTTATCTGCATCGGCCTTAGCCTCCTCCAGGGCCCTGAGATAAATCCTGGCCATGACTCGGGGATAATCATCCATCCAAGATAAGTTGCCCTGTTTCCAAGTGCGAAAGTATATATCCTGAAGCATCTCATCCATTATCCCTTCATTCTCCTCGAACTCCCTTACTCGGTCCTCAGAAGCTAATAGCTTTGCAGTGGCAGCATCCCTCTCCGATTAGCATCACGATCAGTCAGCCTGAAAGGATTTCCTCATCTCCTCCATCTCCTCCTTCAGCTTGGTTTGAGCAAGCTCTGCGGCTTCAAGTTTCTCGGATAACTCCTGTACCCGCTCGAGATCCTCTTTCCGAACCTCATCCACCATTGCAACAGCCATATCAATCCGTTCCTTACAAACAGCCTCCATTTTCCGTAACTCTGCCCTGCTGGCCTCTTCCATGGTTTTTTTATTTGCCTAGAAGCAGCCTCATGTTGAGAGATCTGAATGGCCTGATCAGCGAGTTGTTTGGCCTGGTCGAAAACCATTAACCGTAGTCGAATGTTAGCGCTCCCGATTTCTTCTCCAGCCTTGACCAGTCGGGCATGATGCCCCATCAGCTTCATGGTTTCCTCAGCAACCCGGTCAATGTTTGCCTTAGCTTCGTCCCCCAAAGTTACGACCTGACTGGTAAGCAAATCAAGGTCCAAGGACTTAGCTTCATCCAATACTCTTACCATAGGATTACGGGGAAGAAGGTGCTCACCGGTAGCCTCATCAAAGGTAATATCACTAGAACCCAGATCCAGATCCGGATGACCTACAAACGGATTACGGGCCAAGCCGGGATGGCCTATCCGGGTAATGGCAGGATTTTCAGACGGGTGCGAAGGAGGTATAAATTCAGTATTTTTCTTCGTGGTATCCCGAAGAGGCTGAATTGGGGACTGAGGACCAGGTGAGGGTTCAAACAAGGAACGACTCCTCTTCTTCCTTTGGATATCCTCCTCGATAACTCCAAGAAGAGGGCGGTAGCCGACTATGTCTCCAAGGCGGTTAGTCGGAGGCTTTGGTTTAGCAGAAGCCTTGAGAAGTTTGTATTGTTAAAGACGGTACCGAACATCTGATGTCGTGGCCACCTTACCCGCTTCTGTGATAAAAACCAAGTGTTACAGGCATACATTGAACTATAATTCAAGAAATATATCTAGTTAAGAAGAGTAAAGAGACGCTTTTGTTATACAAACCCTGGGGAAGAGTGGGATATTGTAATAAGTCCTGGATCTCATTCCAGAACGGGAGTTGACCATAAAATATTCCTAAATCCTTATCATAAATGGAGTCGGCAGGAGTCAAAAAATCACCTTGAATCGCAGGAATTGCCTTAGCTGAAGCGCTCTTAGAAGATGAATCAGCGCCGGTCTCGGCCATGTCAGCTTTCTTAGGCTTCTCCACTAAAACCGATCCTTCCTCCAACCCTTCAAAAGCTAGGTGGAAAGCATCATCTGTCCACTCCTGGATCACACCTGCTTGCTCAGAAGACAAAGCCCCAATGCCATTACCACTCTGTCCTTCGCCACCATCATCGCCATGACCATCACCATCACCTTCTCCACCACTTCCACTCTCCGCCTCACCTCCTTCATCCTTGCCTCTTTCCTCCTCCACATCTTCCTCCTCCGGGACATCTGGATATGTGCTGGGGGAGGGTCCGTCGGACTTCTTAAGTTTCTTCGCCCGGCAATTGGATGTTTCAAGAAGGGTTTCCTTTTGATGCTTTTCGCCGTAGCCCCTCCTTCAGCTTTGGCGGCCCTCTCCCCAGCTGTGTCTCTTTGCTTGACCACAGACTGGCGTGACAGAATCAAGTTGTGCCCCAAAAGAGTTGCATTCCTGATCAAATAAGAAGCTACCCTCTCCTTTTCCGGAATGGCTTCTATTTCCTCAGCCATCCGAACCAAACGATCATTCTCTGCGATCGCAAAGCCACCTGTCGCTAGCAAGAAACAAAGCACATAAGAAGGAGCATTGCAGTCAGAACGGAAATTATAAATAAAAGTCGACTTACAGCCAGAGGTGAAGCGGTGGAAAGAAACAGAGTCATCCTTGACAAAGAACCATTCCTTCTTGAACATACTAAATTTTGAATATAAGTCCAGGACTGGCTTGAAAGACACGGCCGATTCTAAGCTAATGTATGGAGACCCCTTCTTGTAGCCTCTCAAGTTGTACAGGTACCGAATTTCTCGGTTGGAAGGGGGATGCCCGTATTTTCTCTGGAAGATAATAAACAGACTCACCAAGATGGCATAGGAGTTGGGCTGAAGCTGGAAAGGGTCCACCTTCAAGTATGTGATGAAGCTGACTATCCAAGCATTGATCGGAGGAATGGCTCCGCACATGCAGTGATACCTACTGGAAGCGAAATATCCTTCAGGGGGGTTATACGGCATCACTCCTTTCCCCGGCAACATCATATGCGCTCTATCAATCCCAAAAGATCTAGATATAACGTCAAGCTGCTCATCTTTGAGGGAGCTGGGAAAACAGTCAGGCGGTGAGTTCAAGAGCTCCTGAGGACCGTATCCGTCTACTAACGATCTCGGGGTTGGTCCATGTCGTTCTGCTTCTACCTGAACTGGGGGCACTATGGAGGACTCTCCTTTGTCCTTGGATTTCCTCTTGTCAGAACGAGTTTCTACTTTATGAGACATTATCTGCAACACGAGAAAACATATTGTTAGGACAAGGAGTGTAGAGATATAAACAAGCAAATACCTACAGCCTGGAATCTCATTCATAATTCAAAACATAAAAGTTTCATTCGGTAGTTCGAGTCTTAGAGTTCATTCGGCACTCATGTTCCCTAAGTGTCATTCGGTAGTCCGAGTCTTAGAGTTCATTCGGCACTCATGTTCCCTAAGTGTCACTCGGTAGTCCGAGTCTTAGAGTTCATTCGGCGCTCATACCTCCTAAAGATCATTCGGTAGTTCGAGCATAAAGTTCATTCGGCAGAAGGAGACCTCACCTGATTCGACAGACAGAGGTTTGTTCCGGCTTTCTCAGATGGTAAAGAATGACAGAGGCGTGAAGCCCATACTTATAGGTAAGCGGAGGATGACCGGACCAATTGGTTCGGCACTTCGGCCGAATGAAAGTGTCCAAACTAAGAAAAAACAAAGCGCGACATATGCAAGCATATGCCCCACTTTGGGAGGCAAATGTTGGGCGTGTTTCCACCAGACCAGGGCTACCGGACCAATGCTGCCGAACCGAAACAACGAAGGCACCGCCGAATCGAAACAACGAAGGCACCACCGAACCAACCACACTCCTCGCACCACCGAACCATTCCACGAAACAACCCACTACCGGACCAACCACACTCCTCGCACTACCGAACCAATCCACGAACCAACCCACTACCGAACCAAGGCAGAACCAACCACAATCCTCTCGCCACCGAATCAATCCACACGTCATTCACTACCGAACCCACACGAAGAAGGCCCTACCGAACCAGAAGCATACTACCACAACCGAACCAGAAGCATACTACCCCTACCGAACCAAAGTGAAGAAGGGATTACCGAACCAACAATGCCAGGCCAGATCATATCAGCCCAAGCCCACCAGCAGCTATATACATACAAGACCCCTGCCGCCATCCTCACTATACAAATAGAGGGGCAGGGGTACAACAATGAGGGACAAGTTTTGAGAGCTCAAGCACGGACAGAACTTTCAGACAAACTTTCATACACTTGTAATCGAAGATTTGTACTTGTAATCTGAACAGTGAAAGAGAAAAACATATGAAGTGGACGTAGGCACATTCTGGCCAAACCACTATAAATCTGTGTATCTTTTACAGTTTAGTCCCTGCTTTTTACATATCTGCATAAATCACCTAAATCGCTAAGAACAACATAAAATCGACTAAATCATACGATTTGGAGGTGTTTGCCCATTTTTTGTGCAAACAATACGATTTTGTTTACATAATCAAATCATAATTTCCAGATGATTGAATTCTGACCTGTCTTTGATTTCCTTCGTTAATTTTCAAATTTTGAAATAATCACTGAAATTTAAGTCTTGGTGTTATTTTTAAATTTTGTATTACACGGTTATAATCAGATTTCATTATAAATCCTAGCCTAAATCAGGATGTATGGTGTAACGACCCGTAAATTCTCAATAATATAATTTGTTGATTTAATACGTTCTTGGTAATTAAAATTGGAAGAATAAAGACTTTGTAATTTAATAGTGAAACAAACTTTAAAATGAAATGTTACAATGAAATTAAAACTAATTATGAAGTTTCAAACTAATTGAAATAATGTAAATTGTTGCACTTAGTTATACATTCGAATATAAGAAAACAAGTGTGAATGTTGAATCATTAATGAGATAAATATATGATCAATATAAATTGAAGTAAATCGGTGTTAATTAAGTAATTGTAACATTTGATTTGTAAATAATAATGAATTCACTAATGTGATTTAAAGTAATACTAACGGTTGTAAGTTACTATTTAATTGGTTTATTAATTTAGTTGTAAATGTTATATTTAGGTATAAAATTTGAATGTAAGAAAATAAGGGTAAGTGTGGTGCAAACAAATTAATTAGTGTATAATCTATGGTAATTGAATGAATTTAACATTTTGTAAGCATCTATGATAATTAGAGAAAATGATAAACTTGAATGTAATAAAGATAATGGTAACAACTATTATAAGTTGTCTATTTAAGCTATAAAATGAATTGGAAATCAATTGTATTCAAATGTAAATAAATGTTCATTTATGAGAATTAATGCAATAACGGGAGGTGTGAATGTATAAATTAACTAGAAACGTAAATTTACTTATAAAGAAATAAATTGGTAAAAAGAATGGAACTAAGGTAAATTTATTAAATTGGTTTCAAACCTTAATTAATGTGTACAATTGACAAAAGTACACATTTTAAAAAAAAAAATAACATTTAAAAAAGTAACATTTATACAAATTTAACATGTAAATAGGGGTGTATTAATGTAATGGGATATGTAACAAGGTTTGTAAAGAAATAGTGGGCATAATATAAAGATGGAAATTAAATCAAATAAAATTATGGGAATCAATTTTAATTGATTGGAATGTAATCTATAATAAATAAATTTAATGATAAGTAAATGAATTTAATTACTATATTAATTGAAAACTAGGATGAAATGAGAATGCATATTTTATTCATAAAGCAATATAAAAGAATGAAACCTATCTGAATGAATTAATTGAGGTTTCAATCATAATAAATGTATACATTTGACAAATTTAATAAAATAAGCAATTTCTGGAAATTTTGTATTTTTTGTCAACTGAAAGTCAAAGTTTGACCACAGTTGAAAATTTTAAATCTGAATTTTTAAATGTTAATCTTTTCCTTTGTAAATGTATTTTTTTTAATATTTATCTTGCTTTTCGTTTCATGAAATTCCGATTTATACTTTTAGATTTGGATAAATTACAGCGTTTTACACGCAATAAATTTATGTGTTTTCATTATATATATATATATATATATATATTTCATATTTTATTTCCCTTTGTTTGTTAATTTAATTTTTATTTTTATTTTGATTGTATAAACTTAGATTATATTTATTTGATTTATCTATTTTAATGGCAAGGAAACAAATTAATTAGGCGTATGTTACTTTGCTTTAATTAGTATACGTTACATTTGTTTTATTTCCTGCATCTTTATTTGCCTATCTTTTATTTCCTACCTCCTTAATTAGTTTCTAGTCGTGCCTGCCTAAAACTTTAGCCATTCATACTCTATTAATTTACATGAAAAAGCAAGTAACTTACCCCATTTTGTTCCATTGTTTCTTTTTATTTAATAAGAAATAAATCCCTTCAAATCTCTATCCATTTAAGCACTTAATTACTTGCCAATTCGTTGCACTTGATTAGGCGTGAATAACTCCCCTAGTAAATTCTAATTTACTTACAAAAACTCTTTACCACATCTCATTTTCATTTGCATCTTCACGTGAGAAATTTTCTTGTAAGTAATGGCATCATTTTCTTTTGTTTTTCTATTTTTTTCTCTTCTATTTTCTTTTATTTTCTTTGTCTTCCTTCAAGCTAGGTTCGGCCTCTATCTTCTTATTTACTTCTATGGTGTGTATAAACTTTATTTATTAAGTGAAGGTTTCTTTTGCGTATATACATCTATATTTATTGGATAAGTAACAAATCAATTAAGATACGTTTTAAATATAGACATACGTTTCTTAATTTATTTATTGCCTTTATACATTTCCCACCTTTTTATCTTCTACCATATCTATTCATAAATGCATAGCCTTGATTTTCCCCTTTTTAATCACGTATAAAGTTCTCAAACTAATCTTTTCATTTGTTTAAAAAAATATGTACAATATCTTTTCCTACTTAAATTGTGCCTTTTTAAAATTTCCTTGCCTTTTTATTTTCTAACTATTCCTAAACTTTAGCCATTCAAATCTTTTTGTAAACCTAGCCACCTCTTATCATTCACATGAAAAAAAAAGGTTTCTCATTGTATCATTTGCATGAGGAAGGAAAAAGTCTAGATCCATGGCTTCCTTCTCTCTTCTTTTTCCACTTTCTTTTTCTTTTTCTCCTTTTCTTTTTGTTTTCTCCTTACATAGCTCGGCCTCCACCACCACCACAACATTACCTCCTCCTCACTATTAGACCATGGCCAAGCCCACTTGGTGGTTGAAAGCAAGGTTATGTTCTTTGATTCATAATTGCATAGCTTAATCCATCTTCTATTGTGTTGAGTCTTATTCTTATGATTTGTGTATTTGTTATATACAAGATATGGATCTTGACTCTCCATCTACTCAAAAGTTTGGTCGTGCCTTGTCGTGCTTTGCGGAGTTTCAATTTTGTATTGTGAATTTGATTCTAGCTTTTAAAAGGTGAGTTTTTATCACTCTAGACATATGTACTTACATTATTATGGAATAATGACAAATGGATATGTATAAATTGATATGTCATTCATACATGCCTATGATATGTTATATGATGTTAAATCATGTTTATATATTTGTTACATCATCTAATATGTATTTATATGATATACTGTTCATTTTATATATTGTATCTCACACTGCAAGTTCCCTATCACTATGGGTTGAAATGATACAAACCCGAACGGACATTAGAATAAGGAAAACCCATTATGGGCTGAAATGATAGGCTCAAATGATCTTTATTGCAATTATTTTACTTGGAATTGCGGGTTTAAAATGATAGAACCCAGATTTTTCTTTTTAAATTACGGATTGAAATGATACATATCCTTATCACTTGACCTAGGTTAGAAAATTTTATACAGGCCCATGGATAAAATTTTATAATAGTTTTCTAAAATTATTAAGTATTTCGAGTTTATAAATGTATGGAAATTTAAATAAAAAGTTGATTTAAAGATTTAGAATATAAATAGATATTGGTTTTCATTAAGTTAAAATTTTATAAGTTGATTTTGGTTTTTAATTGTAATGAAAAAAAATCTTTATTCGGTTTTAAATTTGTAATTTAAAGATTTGGAATATAATAAACAACTTAATAATGAAAATTGTTTTAATATGGAACTCTAAATCTAGCCTAGTAGTTGGAATGAATTTTGTTCCATGAAGCGGATATATTTGTATAAATAGGTTTACGGTGATTTTCTATAAGTTAAGTTGTATAAGTTAATGTATAAAATACAATTTATACATATATATATGACCTAACTTGATGATTGGAAATTGGTTTCCAAATGAAGATTTTAAGTTAAGAAAATAAGGTATTTTAAATTGAAGAAACATGTAAATTCTTAATTAATGAAAGAAACATGTAAAGTTTTAATTAACGAAAGAAACGTGTAAGTTTTTAATTAATGCAAGAAACATGTAAAGTTTTAACTAATGAAAGAAAAGTGTTAGTTTTTAATTAATGAAAGAAACGTATAACGTCCTAATTAATGAGAGAACGTGTAAATTTTAATTAATGCAAGAAACATGTAAAGTTTTAATTAGTATGGTATTGATTAAATTAATAAATGCTCTTTACTGTAATAGGAATGTAAATTAAAACGTACATTTGATAATGTAAGTTTTAATTAGTGTAATATTGATTAAAATGATAAATGCTCTTTATTATAGTAAATGTAGGTTAAAACGCACATTTGACATGTAAGTTTTAATCAATGTAATGGTGTATTTTAAATTGATTAAAATGACAAATGTTACTTACTGTAATAATAAAATGAAAAGTTGATAATGTACATTTGATATGCAAGTTTTAATTTATGTAAATTGCATACTTTAAATGATTAAAATAATAAATTTTTCTTTATTGTAATAAAAATGTAAGTTAATAAGGTACTTTTAACTTAACATAAGAATTTCAGCTTTAAATTGGATATTACAGTATCATAGTTTATTTAACTATAAGGCTGTGATAAAATGATCATGTTAAATTTGTAAGCATATCAATACTTTGATTTTATAAAATGTTAAAGTGGAAAGTACTACATTCCAAAAATGCTATGATTCCTTAAGGTAACATTTCCAAAATGCTATGATAATTTAAAGGAATATTTCAAGTCTAATAAATTAAAGGAAATATTCAATGATTTAGAAATGTGGGTTTTATTTAAACGATATATTATTGAATTAGTTTTGAAATAGAAATGACACTATTGTGATATGGTTTTGAAATCAGCATGATATTTTGGTTTTGAAAGTATATACTAGTTTGAAAGAAATGATACGATTTGAAATGGATATGCTAGATTGATTTTGAAAGTAGAAATTATTTTGAAGTAAATATCCATGGGTTATAATAACATTTGGTTGTTAAAGAGACCGGGATTGGAAGTTGTCATACTCTCTGCCAACTCCGAAAACCACTTTAACAACCGTGTACGCGGTGGAGATTCCAGAATGAAGTAGGATGGCGGCGGCGTTCCTTTGAGGTAAATACGTGGACCCAACTCCCATGAGTTGGCATAAGGTGGCTAAAACAGGAGCGATTGACAGGTTAATTGAGGTAGCACCTTTGATCGGACACATCCCTTCGATATTATACTTTGACTCTTGGATTGATTCGGTGGCCACTTTTGATTTTTTTATTTGGGGGTGTGGCTCTAGGTGGGCGGTAGCTTTGGCTACGCGTTACCATCGACCCGGAAGCGTAATTGGTATATCTACCCTGGCATTGCCTAGTTGTGCCGTGTCACCTATCCTAGCGCGCCTTATACGATTTTGTTTTGTACCATACCTATGGAGTACCCTCTGACGACGCCCAGTACGGGGGAGATTACGGTACTGTATGGACTATGAGAATATATTATGTGTTAAGGGATATATGGGTAACCCCTTAATGCTATTTGAAAGTAAGTTTATTTTACTAATAGACACTATTATAATAGCGAAATATTACTATGTAGTAAATTGTTTAACGGATCCTTAGAGGATGGACGGTCCCAAGCATCCTTTAAGTTACTTGTACCTTATATTACAGTTCACTTGAGTTGGTCTACATTGTATAAGTATGTATGTCCTGACTCAAGTGTTTTGTGTTTTCTTTACGCTCGGGTCAGACTGAGTGATGCAGCATTTGAGACTCACCTTCGAAGTTGGAAGCTTTTCTTGAAGATCTAGCTATCTATTTCACTTTCGGTTATCCGGTTGATTTCAGTTATCCGGTTGGTTCCAGTGATGTATTATGATTCATACCTGGTTATCATGTTGAGACCTCCGTTGTATCTTGTTTGACTCTAATGTATTTATATAGTAGCTTCATGAACTACTATTTCTTTACTTCCGCTGCATTTATTACTCTGTGTCTGCGATCTGTGATTTATTTATTTACTGTTATGCTGTGTTTTCCCATATTTATTTAAAATTCGGTATTTTGAGCAATCCAAGTCCGATATGTGCGGATGCGAATGGTTGAATATATCGGGTCGTCACATATGGGAAGATAAGAATTTTTGAAAGATTATCTTGAGCCTGTGAAAAACAACATAGTCCAGCTATATATATATATAAACACACACACACACACACACACATATACAAACATGTACATATAAACAGAGCAGTTCAAAATATATTCCAAATATAATCATTCATGCAAACCATATTACTACATAAATCATCACAAGTATCTAGATTTAAACCTATTTTTAGAGGAAAAGGTTTACTCACCATTTTTAGAAAGAAACAGATAGCAGTCTGTATTTTTTTTTTATTCTGGAACTTTGTTTTGATTGTTGAAACCGAAACTAAATCTTGTTTAGATCTAAAGCTCTATTGTATTTGAATCTGCTTTTGCTTGATTATTAAGTTGAATTTGCTCCGGGTTGAAACAACTTGAGTTATTTGTAGAATTTGATTTAGTTTTCTTTGACTTTGGGTTTTCTGTTTTAGGAAGAAGAAAAGAAAATTGAGAAATTTTAATAGAACAACCAGGTTTCTTTATACTTTTTAATATATGTGATTTAATTTTAAGGAGAAAAAATGTGTGCCACTTGTTAATACAAATTATACAAATGTCATTGCAAAATTTACTTAGCTTACAAATGTTAGAACAATGTATTATTATGTTTAACCCCTTATTTATAAATTACTTATGTTATTATATTTACGAAATGTGATTTTATTAATTTATGTTTTATATTTATTTATGTACTTACAAACTATCTTTTTAAAATTTTAAACTTAAGTAAAAATATATTTTAAACAAATAAACATTTCCCTTAAGTGTTTTGAAAATATATGGTTAATTTTTAAATAGCTTTTGAAAAGTTTTATATTAAATTTAGTCATAACTTCCAAATTACAAAATATATATTAAAATTTGAAAACATGTTTTTATTTGTTAAATTCAAACCAAAGCTTTCCCATTTATAATATATATAAATATATATACATTATAAATTGAAAACATTTTAATATTCACCTTGAAAATTAGTATATTGAATTTTAAAACATACTTCAAATCACAATACATACATACATACATACATACATATATAAATATATATATATATATATTACAATTTGAAAACCTATCTTTTATTAAATTAAAACAAAGACTTCCTATTTACAATATATATACCAATATATATACATTATAAATAGAAAACAATTTTATTAGCTTTAAAAGATGAAATTTACCAATTAAATATTTATAAAAGAAGGTTATTAAACCAATTTAAATACTTATTAACAAAGATTATCAAATTGTTATTGCCCAAAATTCTGGGTCATCACATTCCTCCCCCCTTAAAAGAATTTCGTCTTCGAAATTTAAAAGCAAAGATAATTTAACAATCCAGCAAAAGTTTTAATTTTTAAATAGCAAGCATATAGTATCAACCATATGCTAGCAACTGTAGCAATCAATTTATTCTAACAAAAAAATCTAACTATCCAGACAAAATTCTGGATTGGACTTCCTAATACTATCTAGAGTTTCCTAGATACAATCATTGGGATCCTTGCTCTACTAAATCTAAACTAGCTACACCACTCTAATCCTGAGCTCCTTCTCATCACAAACTATAATCTGAACAGGATATCAGACCATAGTCAAGTCCTGCTCAACTTTCAAATCCTCCTGAATTGTAGATTTCACAACCATTGATGGATCATACACGTACTCCCTCAGAGATACGTGAAATAGATTGCGAATCCCAGCCAACCAAAGTGGCAATTCAATCCTGTAGATCATAGTACTTATCCTTTCGAGAATACAGAAAGATCCAATACACTTCTGAGCTAGCTTTCCAATCTTACAAATCTGATTACTCCTTTGATCGAAGAAAACCTAACAAAAATCCAAATCTCCGACTTTGAATTCCAAATTCCTTCGTCTCTTATCCATATACCACATCTGATGATCCTGGACAATCTTCATCCTTCCTGACCATCTCAACCTTCGCGGATGCCTCTTGAACAAATCTGGACCAAGAATAGGATGATCTCCGGATTCTACCCAACAAAATGGTCTTCCCAAAATCCATCGAAATCCAAAATACAAGCTCTACTCCACAAGCATCAGTGTACTTCGAACTAACTTCTCCCATCCGGAATAGCCAAACAGGTGCACCCGACAATATCACCTTCAAATCCTAAAAAATCTTCTTCACACTTAAGAGTCCGTTTGAAATTGGATTACTTTTCTATTTAGCTAGGATGAGTGAGAAGAAATCTTATAGAAAAATCCTGGATGAACTTCCTTCCAGTAGAAATATGCTAATCCATGTAAATTGCAAACTTCCGTAGGAATCTGAGGTTACTTCCATTCTTGCACAGGTACTACCTCGCTTTCGCTGCACAACTCTGATTTGGAGATGATGCGATTGCCATCCTGGAAGATATGGTTCATCATAAAAAATCTTAGTGACCCATCCGACTAGGTCACCATCACTACAGCAGAATCCAACTAGAAAACTAGGTCAAACCAATCCTTCTTTGAGAAATTCTGAACTGCTTTACCAATATCACTCTCTCTCTAGGAGCCATCCTTACACTTGGTTGAACTACCTACATTGCTCCTGGAACCATGTTGACATAGAACTCAATTTTTCGATTCGGGCAAACCTTTGACCTTTTTGAAGATATCCAAACAATCTCTGACAACTTCGATAGCTTCAATCTCCTCTTGAGATGCCTCAATTCCATGCAAAAGACTACTCAAATAAACTTTGAACTATCGCAAGTCACTTTTGCGATCCTACCAAGTTCAGTTTCCAAAGAATCCGTTCTCTCTTCACACATCAGAACAGCTTATTCTTATTTGATCAATTCACCCAAAACAAGGTCAAATCCTTCAAGAACGCCTTCCTACTAGAAGAACTGATGGTCCACCCTCAACCACAAACTTCATACTTTGCTTAACTTCCTAAAGAAGTGGGCAATCTTCCACCATTTGCCCGGACTGCTGACAGTTGGAATAAAAGACTGGAGAAATAGGTCCACTCGACTACTTCTGAACTCCATCTCTAGGACACTTCTTAGCCAGAAGACCTTTCTACGGACACACAAAAACACTTCCAAGCTGCATTGATGCCACAAATGCCAAATACTTCTAATCCATAAGCTTCTTGAACCTCAAACCATATCAATCAACTCCACAAGTGAGCCTTGAGATGGGAAAACAACCTCTCAAGAAACTCTGGGCCTTAAACCAAGCACAATCATCTCACTCTTCTAAAGGGATGACAATGAGACCATATCCGAAGTGAGGCTACTCATTGAACTTAGTCTCGTCGTCCAATACGGACAAACTCCCTAGCTTGAGATCCAGAAAAATTCCTTACACAGACGAGTCTTCCTAGAGGTAGGTATCCATTGCTCCTCTAGTACTTCCATAAACTCGCTCCAAGAGAAACACCTTCTGGAACATGCATGGATATTGCGTCTCACCACGCAGCCGCTCCTTCCTGAAGTTGCCAAGATACCATTACTCGCTTCTTCTCATTCAACAAATCCATATTCTTGAAAATCCGCTCCTACGAGAGCAACCAAGCTTACACTTCAATGATGGACTCTGAACCTTTTAAAAAGATTTTCTTCAGAGATTGATGAAATCCTTACTTATTGCTGCAAGGCTCACTCGAGGCGGTATTGGATCTGCAGCCTCGGTAGATACTCTTCCAACCTCAACACTAAGACTTCTTCCATTGGTAGTCACGCTACACACACCACTACTCCTCCTACTTCTAGAACTCAAGCTACCAGCCTAACTCATGTGGGTAACGCGGACAGATAACCCAATAAAATAGGTAGATATATAATAAAAATACATGTACGCTCTCTCATGAAAGATATCACTCCAAAGCCTACGTATTCTCTCAACCTAGCGTTCTGATACCAACTGTAACGACCCATCTTTCATTCCACAGAAAGACCCATCATTATTAAGAAAGAAAGGGACAGAAAAGAGTAAAGATGAGAAAGAAAGAACTAACAAAATCATAATCTCACAACGGAACGAATAAAATATATTAATCATATATATATTACATAGTGTCACTATACATAAGAGTTATATAGATTATAAATCTCAATTTAGATAGTTATAAAAGTCTGTCTTTTATACAACTCAAATACATCAACACAGAGATACAGTCACAAACGTAAGCATAGCAGAACCATAATATCTATATACGCTGAAGCCTCCTGCTCCATGTGTCCTCCATAAATTCATCAAAGCTAACCTGAATCCCTTGGCTACTCGTAAAAATTTGAGTATCCAAGAGTTTAATAAAACAAAAAATAAACTTTGGGTCATACATAGGTCTGGTGTGAGTAAACGGGTTAAAGTTGCTTAACTTTGAAAATCATTTGAAAAGAAAGGTATCTCGTAGGACTTCCCAGACATAAACATGGAAAAGTTTTTCCCTTACGATAACTAAAACATTTGATAGGAAATCCAGTGATATTATAATAGCGTTTAGGGTTTTCAAGTAAATAGAAAGTAGCCAAAATTGTTACATTATTAAATTCCAGCATTCTAGCCACAAAGTGGGTTCTACAATCAAAACCGTAAAGGCACATAGGGAAAATGGATTTCCATCAATGGCAGGGCTACTAGGGAATCGCCTGTCACGGTACATGGTCTAGATTAGAGTATCGAGGATCCACCCTCATTCCCTGCAACGTAAGGCCGAAACAATCCCTTACTGGATAATCTCGAATAAGACAACCCTATAGTTGGCGCGACTAACCACACACTAAGCCGAATAAAAAAAGGACTACTAGACAGGGGAAAATCTTATCCTACTTGGGTGCTACCCACTTAACCTTGCTGCACCTCCTCTGTTTTAGCCATTCCCGGATGATGAGGCTTGAGGCTGCGATTACCTTTTAGAACACATATCTTGGAATGCTCATCGTCCTCCAATGGCGATATTCTGAAAGTATTCATCCATACAAGTCCGTTCCGGGTTCGAACGAAACCGAAGGCATTATCTCGCTACACTCATTTTGGAATCACCCTCGGAGTTAACGCCAATAGCCCTTGCAATCAATTAATTCACTAATTAATTCACTAATTAATTATCCCTAATTAACCACCACCTTAATTAATTACAGATAAATTCTTTACTTTAATTAATTACTCATTTAAATCTTATTAATCTAAATGCTTGAAATCAGTTTGTTATTATCATACAAAACCATTTGAAACCCTTTATTTAATTAAAGTTTGATTCATTTACCTTAATTATATCTTAAATACATTTAAATATTTTACTTGAAAAGCATTAAGAAATTAATTCCATCATTAACTTATTTTCAAAAATCATTGGAACTTGGTTTATAATCTTTTGCAAAAACTTATTCATTTTTAAACTTGATTAAATAAATTGCTTAAAAACTTAATCATTTTAATAACTTTAAAACTTTGGATAAACTTATCTTTGAAAACTTATTTGTTTCATTTAGCTTTGAAACTTTGTTTAACATTAATTTTTCTTAAAAACTTAGTTAATACACTCTGAAAAACTAGAATAAATTTAAGTTACTTTGCTTTTTAAAATCCTGTACATGATTTCCTTTAAAATTGTAAACCAGGTTACAAAACAATATACAACCCAAGCCAGCCTTGATCCCTCCCCAAGACAACTCCCGATCTACCCCGTGACACTCACTCTCTTGTTCCTGCTTCGAGCCATACATGCAAACAACACGAGAACCAACCGAGCATCTTCCTTCTTCACAAACTCAATCAAACCCAGACTCACGATAATGCACGCGTGCACATGCACCTGCCACCAGAATGATTCCGACCTTTTCTCCGATCATCTCCAAGTCGCTTATAATCTCACTGATGGTTCTGACCACCCAGTATCGTCAATCGCGACATAAATCGAACTCGAGCAATTCGATTTCGATAGGAAACCCAACCCAATCGGGAAAAATCACCCTAGCCACCGCCCTGAACCAACGGCACCCTTGCCGACCTCACCAGAGCTTCGCCTCGAACCCAAGCATCGATTCCCCTCCTCGCGACCAACTTCGATACACTGTCGATGTCGCAGGAACCCCGACCACTACCTTCACAAAATCAGCACATAAAACCCTACATCGCCTATGCCTGGCCACCCCGACTGTTAATAAATCAGGCGATCATTTTTCCAAAGATCATCATCCCTTGAGCCACCTTCAACAACAATCCCGAGCTTCAAATCATCATCGGTCGTCGGCAATTAATGAAATGTCCAAAATTGATCAACTCCGTATATCTCAACTTAAAAATCACAATCTCTTTTCCTAAATTCATCATTTTATAAGACGATTTCTTTACATAATCAAATCATAATTTCCAGATGATTGAATTCTGACCTATCTTTGATTTCCTCTGTAATTTTCAAATTTTGAAATAATCACTGAAACTTAAGTCTTGATAATATTTTTAAAATTTGTATTACACTGTTATAATCATATTTCATTTATAAATCCTAGCCTAAATCTGGATGTATGGGAAGATAAGAATTTTTGAAAGATGATCTTGAGCCTGTGAAATACAACAGAGTCCAGCTATATATATATGTATGTATGTATGTATGTATGTATGTATGTATGTATGTATGTATGTATGTATGTATGTATGTATGTATGTATGTATGTATGTATGTATGTATGTATGTATGTAGACATGTACATATAAATAGAGCAATTCAAAATATATTCCATATAAAATCAATCATGCAAACCATATTACTACATAAATCATCACAAGTATCTGATTTAAATCTGTTTTTAAAGGAAAAGGTTTACTCACCATATTCAGAAAGAAATAGAGAGCAGTCTGTATTTTCCTTTTTTTTATTCTGGAACTTTTTTTTGATTGTTGAAACTGAAACTGTAGCTTGTTTAGATCTGAAGCTCTGTTATATTTGAATATGCTTTTTCTTGATTATTAAGTCGAATTTTCTTTAGGTTGAAACAGCTTGAGTTGTTTATAGAATTTGATTTAGTTTTCTTTGACTTTAGGTTTTCAGTTTTAGGAAGAAGAAAAGAAAATTGAGAAATTTTAACTGAACAACCAGGTTTCTCTATACTTTTTAATATATATATTTAATTTTAAGGAGGAAAAATGTGTGCCACTTGTTAATTCAAATTATACAAATGTCATTGCAAAATTTACTTAGCTTACAAATGATAGAACAACGTATTATTATGTTCAACCCCTTATTTATAAATTACTTTTGTTTTTATGTTTATGAAATGTGATTTTATTAATTAATGTTTTATATTTATTTATCTATTTACAAACTATCTTTTTTACATTTAAACTTAAGTAAAAATATATTTTAAATAAATAAACATTTCCCTTAAGTGTTTTGAAAATATATGGTTAACTTTTAAATAGCTTTTGAAAAGTTTTATATTAAATCATCATAAATTCCAAATTACAAAATATATATTAAAATTTGAAAACATGTTCTATTTGTTAGATTCAAACCAAAGCTTTCCCATTTATAATATATATAAATATATATACATTATAGATTGAAAACATTTTAATATTAGCCTTGAAAATTATTATTTTGAATTTTAAAACATACTTCAAATCACAATATATACATACATATATTATAATTTGAAAACATATCTTTTATTATATTAAAACCAAAGACTTCCTATTTACAATATATATACCAATATATACATTATAAATAGAAAACAATTTTATTAGCTTTAAAAGATAAAATTTACCAATTAAATATTTATAAAAGAAGATTATTAAACCAATTTAAGTACTTATTAATAAAGATTATCAAATTGTTATCGCCCAAAATTCCGGGTCGTCACAGTTAGCTATAAATATTAATTGTAAAATAAGATTTACAAATAAAATGAATATAAATTGAAATTTGAGAACTTAAGTTTCAAGATTTTTGAGATTTCTTTCAAAAGATTTTGGAATATAATCTTAGCATTATTTTAGAATAAAATATTTTTTTTCTGGTATAAATATTTTAACACGATTTGAAAGAAATGTTTCTAAAAGAAGGTTTTTAAAAGGAAATAAGTCCTCTACTTCCCTCTCTATCGTTGGAAAATAATTTCAGTGATAAGTGCACGCATCATCAACATTAATTTTCGAGTTTCAAAGTGGGAAGATCGTTGTAGTATTTTACTGCACAATTGTTTTGATAAATTAAACTTAATTTTCAATTCCAAATATGATTTGATGTGTACGAAAGATATGATTATATATATATATATATATATATATATATATATTATTTTAAAAGGATTGAAATGGAACCCGATTATTTAGTTCTTAAGTTTCAGTAAATTAGAAATTGAAATTTATTGTAATGAATGGAATCTTGACTATATTAATAATTGGAGAGTTCTAAAATGAAAATAGAAAATTTGATGTTAAATGATTAATGAAATAGATAAGAAACTGAAATTTTGAAACTGTAAATAAAAAGGAAATGAAAATAAGAAATGGTAACTATTAAACATTTTGTTAACTAAGTAAATAAGAGAAACGTATGTTGTATTCAATTGCATTCTAAAAGATATGTATGTATGTATGTATGTATGTATAACGTACCAAATTATTAAAAGTTAAAACTTTAAAAACAATATGTAATAAAATATTATACAAGTAAAACTTGGAAAAATGAAAGTGTTCAATGGAATTACTTCTATAAATAAGAATTCTAATGTTATAAATTGTCATAAACTGAAGTTAATAGTTTGAATTGCTACTAAATAAATGTAATTAAAGTGAATAATGTAAGAAAAATGATTATAAGCTTAAGTTAACATTTAAGCTATCTATAATCAGATTAAAGAGTAACAGTGAATAATGTAAGTAAATAATTACAAACTTAAATTAATATTGAAGCAATATATAATTAAAATGAGCACTATATAAATTGAATGATTATAACTTCAGAAAACATTGAAACGATTTAGAAATAGATTTAATATTCAATGATGCTATATATAGACGAATGAATGTGAAAAATAAATAATCCATTAATGGTGAATTAAATTGTAAAGAGATTTACATAATAAATAATCAAATAATTGAAATGGAAATAACTTATGTAAGTAATGAATGCAAATTAATGAAAAGAAAAATGATATTGTATAAATGAATGGAAAAGGAATTTTATAAGTGATAAATGTAAAGAAATTAAACAAGCATTGTAAAATGAAAATGAATGATGAATAATCTGAAAAAGAAAGAGCAATAAGAATAAAATTTAAGTATTATTTGAAATTACTATTTGTTTGACTTATGGATTGGTTGGGAAAGGATACTTCTATTGTGTAGGATGTATATATGATCTATTGAGTTTTATCTAAGACTGTTGAGTGTATGGTATACTTAGTAGTTTATTTATCATCTTATATGATTAAAAAAAATTTCAACCGAACAAATCATTTGTTTCGGTTGAAATGGATGGATGATTGTTTTCTTCGTTGAAATGACATTTGTACTGTTTGTTTGCAAGTGATTGTTGTTATGTTGTATTGATTTGTTTTGTTACTAGTTGAAAACAACTTAAAATATTTATCTTTTATATAAATATTAACTCTTTTGGGATTACAAAAGAGAGATACCGGTTATGGAAGCAATTGCTACTGCTTTGGTTTCATAAAATACGCGTTATTTGCTCGATAAATGGGTACGTTTTCGGATTACGATTTTCAAGCGGTATTATATTATTTTTCCCATGGTTTGGGATATTTTATTTTAAGTACATGATATATAAATATATGGTTATTATTAATATTATTATTTCTCCCAAGCCTCTCTATACAAAGGAGACTCTATCGAAATTTTCGATGAATTTTAGACTTAGAAAATTTTTGTGAAAAAAAATGGAAATGTTTTCCTACTATTAAACTTGGATATAAAAGGATTTAATTGTTTATAAATGGATATTTTTTTAAATTATTTAGTTATGTAATTTAATTATTTATAAATTTAATATTTTGAATAAGGTATATTGATTAATTAATTTCTTCTTTTCCCTTTCCGAGGACAAAAAGTTTTGAGTAGAGGAGAGTGTAACTACCCGTATTATGCGATAATTAAAAATAGTTATTTAATAAGGTTTTGTGATTTAATGTTGGAAGAAATAAAAATGTGTGATTTAATAATAAGAATATAATTGGAATGAAATGTGGTAGTATTAATTTAAGGAAATTGATAAATGCTTTCAAATGCAATTCCAATTAACTAAAATGATTAAAAAGTTATAATTGGCTGTAGATTGTAAATTAATTGTAATAATGTGTGTATTAATTGATTATTGGATTAAGAGAGTAATTGGCAGTTTAAATGTTGATTAATTTATGAAATAATGTGTAATAAATTGTAATTGGATAGAATTAGTATAGTGTAAGTTGTTATAACATTTGTTTGTAAACAATAAACTTACAAATGTTATTAAATGTAGAAATGGTGACAGTTGTTATTTATTACCAATATATTTAATCAATTATAATTAAATGAAATTAAAATGTTATGTTAATGTGAGTAAAAACTATAACTATAAAAGGTGAATGCAAAAAAATGCATAGAAATGTCAGTTACATTCATAAGGTAATAACTGATTTAATAAAAAGAGCGAAACAAAGATAAATTAATTTATTGAGATTTTAAATTTTATTAAAATTGAAAAAGATTCAAATAATTGAAATATTACAACCAAAATAATAAAAGATGAATTTTGAGAATATTAATGTAATAAAGTATAAACCAAGGTCAAATATATATGTAGGGTAATGATTGATTGAATTAAAAGACTGAAACCAAATTAAAACAATTTATTGAAATTAAATTATGATTAATTGGATTTAACTACAGTTGAAATTGAACACTGTAATTAGTGTAATTTAACATTCAATTGATATATTAATTTGTTTCGAATTATTTTAAATGTCTAAGTAATCAAAATGATGGAAAATTGTTAGTTTACAAATACTGATTTAGAAAGGGATTTAATTAACAGGAAAATAGGCATAGGGAAGAAGTTGCAAAAAAAATTAGTCCTAGAGACAACAAGTTTACTTTTTAGCGTGAAGGACACCTTTTTGTGTAAGTAAAAAATGATAGTTACAACTATCATTCTGTGATTAACACTAGAAAGTGTCCTTCAGGCTAAAAAGTAAACTTTTTGTCCCTAAAACTAAATTTTTCTTGAACTTTTTTCTTGAGCCTAAAAACCCCTTTAATTAACTTAATATTAATTTGTTTAAATAATATGAAAATAATCATTTTGGCCACTGTCTCGGATTTCGACGAAACCTGTTTCAACGTATCCATAACGGTGAGTCATTATAGGATTTCCAGTTTCGTATCGATCAGACTTGTCATTTGATCGTACGGGGATGAAACGTGTAGAAATCAATTTAATTGAAATCAATTTGAAATAAGCTAATTTTAAAGCTAACTCTTTCATACGATGGAACTAGGACTTGAAACCTATTTCGTTAAGTTTAAAATATTAAAAACATCTATTTAATATATAGGATGACCTACTTTCGTTTTGAAGGCAGAAAGGGCTTTTCAGGTCGTTATTGTCAATCTGAACCAATTCGAGATGATATTCATTTGTTTATCGGGTGTTGTTCGTATAAATAGCTTTGTTCTAACCTTAGCAGCATTTTTATTTCTTATTATTGTATATATCTGTCTATTCAACCTGCAGCTTCTTCCTTCTAATGGCTGCAAATCAAAACCCAAAATCCAAAATCAATTTCAAATTCAAACTCATCCAAATTAAATCATATTATATACTGATTCGAAGCTCTCAATGAGCGCAACCCAGTTATGCAATTCATTTTTGCATTTGAATCACCATTTGACCAAAAATTAAGGATGAACCTTGGCCGTTCATGTGTGGATGTTGAGATTGGAAGGTGGATCTTTGTCCTGGCGATGATCGGAGGGCACTGTATCGGAGAGGCATCGAGAGGAGTCGATCGGTATGGCTACTTGGGCTTGGAGGTGCACAACCTCGCCATGTGTAACAACCCTAAGTTTCTGAATATAAATTTAAATTTGACTTTATTTCATTTTGAAATTATTTTAAATTTGTTTTATTTATGAGATTTCATTTCTAAATATTTTTAAAGTGATAATAGAATTTTTCCAAAATTTATTGCATTTATTTCCTGTTTTTAAAGGCTAGTTTCTATTTTTCTGCTATTTTCTTCATTTAAATTATATTTAATTAAATTAAATTTATTTATTTTTTTGAAATTTAATTTTAAATTCATATCTTTATTTATAAATATTTTTCAAGTCCATATAAATTTTTCAAAGTTTATTCTGTTTATTTTCAAATTTTCTATACTAGTTTTCATTTCTGTGCTATTTTCTTATTTTGATCATACATAATTAATATTTATTTATTTATATGTTTTATATTTTCGAATTTTAACTGAAATTATATGTGTCTTCATTTATTTAAATTTATATAAAGAAAATAAAGAAATTTGAAAAGGTTTTGGTGACTTTTGATTTCCTCAAGCCTTTTATATTCCACCTTTTCACATTTTAACCATATCTTTTCATAAATTGGCCATATCTATTCACTTCCTTCAGCCGCCTACTTTCTTTTATCATTCACGTAAACATCTTTCTCATTCCTAAAAGAAAAATATCGGACATTGATTTGAGAAAATTTTTGGTAAACTTCTTTTCTTTTTTGCTTACTTTTATTGTTTTTTGATATTGTTTTTGCAGTTGTCTCCTTCCTTTTGGGTTCGGCCTACCTCCACCACCAACCCTGCCACCTCCACCACCACCTGAGTACATCACCATCACCACCTGCTCTCTAGCCAACCCTAAGCCGAGCCTCCATTGTTGTTGATCCATCACCAAAATACCAAAACTCCATCAATATGTCCATAGACGAGCACTTCAATCAAATACACCACTTCATCACCTCCTTAGCTACCACAATCTCCACCTCCACCACCTCCAGCTTCACCTGAACCCTCTGCCACATCATCCCCTTGACCCTACAGTGAAGGTCTTGCCCATATGCGCCTTGGCCGAGCCTAGCTTTGGCTTGAGAAACCATGTATGTTGCCTTGTTATGTTGTTTTTCATCACCACACTTTTGTTCCATCTTCAACCACGTTAGCCGACCCATATCCAACCCTAACCTGATCCAAACCCTTACTTTAGACCTGTATTCCACTTAAGGCTGAACCCAAAGAGAGTTGGAAGCAAGTGCAAAGCAATTCTGCTTTGATTTGTGCAGTTGATTCTATCTTAATTTATCGTATTTTTGAATTAAAAGTTTATGTGTATTATATTGTTTGGTTTGATTTGTTTCAAGGAAATTGACCTTTGGCTCTCTCGCTCATATCTTGTCGTGCTATCGTTCTTGTGTGGATCTCTTTTGTGCATTCGTTATTGTGTCTCCAGCTCAAACCAGTGAGTTATTCTCACCAGACAATTTGTACCTATATAACTAGTGATTTGACCACTTGTGATTCTGTAAAATGAATAACCATATCACATCTGCTATGTTATGATTATATGATATTAACCATGCTTAAAACACCTGTTATATTGTATGTTACTGTTATATTATGCTGTTCTGTTATTTTTATCAGTTTATCACACTGTAAGTTCCCTTTACATTAGACTCACTATGGGTTGAAATGATACATACCCGAACGGACTTTAGAATAGGGGAAAATCGATATGGGCTGAAATGATAGGCCTGAGCGATTTTCAAATTATTTCATTTACTTGGGACTGCGGGTTTGAAATGATAAAACCTGGGTTTTCTTTGTAAATTACGGGTTGAAATGATATATTACCCGTATCACTTTACCTAGCGTAGAACCCGTAGTTAAAATATGTTTTCTAACAATTTTCAAATTATTTCAGAAATTTAAATATTATAATATTTCGATTTAAACTTAATAAAAAAATGATTTGTAAAATATTATTGATTCTCTGAATATTTATAAGTAAAATAAATTAATGAAAAAGTTAGAAAATTTGAATGTATGTTGTTTTGGAAATTTCGATTTAATTATAATTGGAAATTAAATTGAATATGAAAATATGATAAACTTATGATAATTTGGATTTAAAATGAATTTGAAATGATTTTTAATATATTAATGTTTTTGAATAAAGTTAAATTGTGAAATGAATGAATATTTAGGTTGAAATTTGAAATATAATTAAAATTGAGAATTTGTGAATTTGGTTTCAAAGTGAATTTAAGTTAAGTAAACAAAAATGAAATTAAGATATATTTGAAAACTTAAACTTAAGTGTTAAGTTAAAATTTAATTTAATGAATTTAAAATTGAATGTTGAAATTTGATAAGTGAATTATTATTAAATCATGATTTTTGAATGGAAATTTAACTTTATAAAATCACGAACTTAAGGAAAATTAAATGATCTTTGTAAATGTGAAATTGTATGATTTTATAAGTTAAAAATGATTTAAATAAAATATAATTGTTTGTGAAATTATATTGAACATTTGAATTTAAAAAACAGCATTTTTGAAATGCTATGAATTCTAATGTAAATAATAATGCAGCATTTGTAAATGCTGTAGTTGATGATAATGAACTAAAAAGCTTAATCAGATTCAAGGCTATTATAGCGTTTTGTAAAGTGCTATAATTGTTGAATTAAACTATGTTTTATTTGAAACCAATGTAACCCTATTATAGCATTTTAAATGCTGTCTTTTGTTAGATTGAACTATTTTAAGTGTGACTTTCCGTAGCATTTTCTAAATGCCACGAAAGGTGAATTTTCACTGTTTTGATAAACATAAATAAATAAATGAACTTTGAAAAGTTTAAAATTTTGAAAATTCAATCATATAATTATTAAATGTAATAACTTCATTTTAATGATTTAAATGAAGTAATTCGATTTGAAATATAAACTATTTTTGAAATGTAAATTGAAATGGTATTTTGAATTGAATAAAATGAATATGGTTTTGAAATGAAATGATAAGTTTGATATTTTGAAATGATTTGAAATGATTTTGAATTGTTAAATGATATTTGATTTTTGAAATATAAATACCATTTTAAAATTATAAGTACGGGTTATAATAACAATTGGTTGTTATATTATCAAATGCTGGTTACTTCAACGGTCAAAAAAGAAAATTAATGGCGTCCTCGTCCCACTTAATCGAAATTCCTCACCCGTTTTCTTTTCAACCTGGCTTCTCTAACAATTCGATTAGAAATTCTCTTCCCTATTCTTATGTTCAAGATGTTACGAGGTATCTCCCCACTCGAGTTCAAGAACGCTAGCCGCTGTCGTTCTGGATTAAGTCAAGGAAGGGGAACAAGTTCTGTTTCAGATGCGGCGGTCTAAACCATCTT
This sequence comes from Allium cepa, assembly GCA_030765085.1. NCBI lineage: Eukaryota > Viridiplantae > Streptophyta > Magnoliopsida > Asparagales > Amaryllidaceae > Allium > Allium cepa. The sequence goes on from CM060935.1 coordinate 999,677,171, forward strand.
GCTAAATCTTGCGCGATCCAGTAAGATGCTTCGCGTGAGGATCTTTTCGCCATAAGAGCTACGGACGTGGGAAGATTTTGGTAGGTTATTCTGCGTCGCTACCTATTTCTAACAATTTGTCCTCGATTGATCAAGGTTTCCTTTTTGTTTTGACGTTCTTGAATCTGAGAAATGTTTTTCTTGTTAAACACTGGTTCATGAAAGATGATGGTATCAGATATCTGGATGAATTGCTCTTTCACTTCAACACCATCAACGAAACCAACATTGGTAGAGGTTACAGGGATAGATTTGGAAATCCTAATGATTATTTTGGCAAGGCTAGATCTGATACCCCTAAGAATCAGATTGGTGTCAATATTTCAGATCATTATAAACAGGGATTTTCCTCGCCATCTCTGGTAAACCATGGGTTTCAATTCACTATGAAATTCCTAATTTTGAGGGGTTTAATAATTGATTATCCCTAGTTCGATAAAGCATTAGGTTTAAAATATCTTGATGATTTGTTTCATCACTTCGATATCATAAATGAGTCGAATTTTGAAAAATCTTCTGTTGAAGTCTCTGGCAATCCTCCAACCACTGCTCCTCTATTTTCGAAAATCAGCATAGCAGCTTCTGACTGCTTTCCCCATACTGTTGACGAAGTTATCTTTCTGGGTTATGATCCCATTCTATTGGACCCTGATGTTCTTTCTTGCCTGGATTCGTCTTCTCTTTATTCTGAGTTGGATTGCTGTGGAAAAGTTGGTATTCAGAATCATGATTTCACTCCTTATCTTAGAAATAATCTTAAATCCAAGTTATGTGCGATCGAAAACTTTGAGTTGCCCACATTCAATAGTTTCGATTGCCTGTCTTCGAATTCTGTTGAGAACAATATTCTAGAATTCTCAGACTGTGGCTTAGTGGATGTAGCTGATAAATTTGTTAACAAACATTAGAAGATTGATTGCTATCCACCTAAAGTTGGCTGGAACGAAGTTCATTCATCTGGCAACAGTCACTTGAGTTTTTTGAAGTTGGATTGGTTGAAACCCGATGTATTGATCACTGAAGCTTTTTTGGGCTATGATGATTCTTCCTGTGTTGGTAGTATGATTGAGTTTCAATCACCGGAGAAGAGAAGCTATTTTGAGACTTTCCAGGAAGCTCTTATTTCAGAGTGTTTTTTGAAATCAGATTATAATTGCTTGTGCAGTCTGTCTTCTCCACCTGACAATATCTTGTTGGATTGGTTAAAGGTCTTTGACTCACCAGAAGTTGAGCATGAGTCAGAAGAAGTAGTTTTTTTGACAATTTTTGGGAGATTAGGGAGTCAGGTTTTTATGATTTGCACAAATCTTAGGGTGTGTACGTTTTTGGTCCTAAAGACGATCGGGGTATAGATATTCTTGATTGTAAATCAGTACAAATGGAGGAGATTCCAACTGCCAATTATCTTGGTGTGGATCCTATATTGGCATCTAGTGTTTGTGGTGTTCCTGTGAGCTCAGGGATGTCAGTAAAGAGCAATTTTGTAAAGGATTCGGCCCTTTGTCGAAGAGAGCTAAGGGCAGGAAATCGGTTGCTTCTAGTGGATCCGTTCGTAGGAGTGTCAGGATTCGCAGCTGTCAGTTGCAGTCGTTAGGTGAGTTACCTGGTTCGAGTGCTGTGATTGGCACTACAAACTCAGGCTTAGGTATGAGTTTTTTTGTAGGTAGTACCTATTCTACTTATGCATTAGGCAGTCTATCTTCTATTGAGTTTAGTCAGTTAGCCAGAGACGCTTCTTTTATCTTTTCTGACTTAGAGCTTGATAGGGATTTTATTAGACATAAAGAACTAGAGAGGGCGAGCAGAGTTAGTTTATGAGGATCATTAGTTGGAATTTTAGGGGTTTAAATGATTTGAATAAATGTGATAAGGTTATATTGTTCTTTAAAGATTATTATATTGACATTGCTCTTATTCAAGAAACCAAAATTAATTGCCTCGACTTTCATTTTTTTAGAAGATTAGGTGGTTATCACTTCATTAAATGGGTTTCTTTACCTTCTGTGGGTTCTTCTTGAGGCTTAATGATAGGTTGGCGCGATAATTTCGTTAAATTATTACAATGTATTGTTAAGCAGCATTCTCTTCATGTTATCTTTATCAATCTTTCTGATAATTCTCTTTTAAGTATTTCTAATGTTTATGGGCCAAACCCTAAACTTAATAGGAGAACTTTATGGAATGAATGCCTTGAATTTAGATAATTTGCCCTAGGGCCTTAGATTTTGGGGGGTGATTTTAATGTTATGCGTTTCATTGGTGAGAGATATCCTAGGAAAGGGGATTACTCTGCTATGGAGGAATTCGATCAATTTATCATTTCTTCTAATTTGATTGAAATTCCTCTTTCTAATAGAAAGTTTACTTGGAGTAGCGGTAGAGAGCTTCCTTCCATGGCTCTTCTTGATAGATTTTTCGTTAGTGATGAGATTGAAGCCAAATTTCCTATCTGTAGCCAAATTTCCTATTTGTAAAGTAACTAGTTTTCCTTTTACCTTATCGGATCATTGTCCTATTTTACTTACTTATGAGTTTCATAGAGCTATTTTAAAGAATTTTAAGTTTGAAAAGATGTGGCTTTTGGAAAATAACTTTGTGAATCTAGTTAAAGGTAAATGGGTTTCTTTGAGTTTCCATAATATCAGAAATATGGATAACTCTACAAAAGCTTTTGTTTCTAAGCTTAGGGATCTTAGGTTTTTCCTTAAAAATTGGAACAGAAATGTCTTTGGTAATTTAAAAATTAAAAAAGCTAATATTCTTTATGAAATGCTTAAAATTAATAAGATAGAAGAATCTAGACCTCTAAACTTAGGCGAACGAAATGTTCTTTCTAATTTAAAAGTGGAATTAAATTCAATTTACAAAAGGAGGAGGTTATGTGAAATAGCGATCCAGAATTCAATGGATCAATGAAGGAGATAACAATACTAAGTTTTTTCATAATATAGCCAATGGTAGGAGATGTAGTAATACAATTAACTCTATTTTTGTTAATAATATAGAACTTGTTAACCAAAGAGATCTTAACAAGGCTTTTACAGATTACTATACGGATATTTTTGGTTCTAAAATCAACAATAGAATCAATGTAAGATGGTCGGATCTTTACCCACCTGATTCCATTGTTGATTTATCAGAGTTAGAGTATCCTTTCTCTGAAGATGAAATTAGAAAAGCTATTAAAGACATGCCCAGCGATAAATCGCCGGGTCCAGATGGGTTTCCTATTTTATTTTCATAATACGTTTTGGGATGTTTTAAAATTCAATTTAATTAATATGTTCAACGATTTTTATAATGGTAATTACAATTAGGGAGATTTAATTTTGCAAATGTTATTTTACTTCATAAAAAAGTAGGTGCAAATAATTTAAAAGATTTTAGACCTATTTCTTTGATTAACTGCTCAATTAAAATCTTTTCTAAAGTTTTAGCTAATAGAATTAGTAAAAGAATGAACGAATTAATTGATTGTTCTCAATCAGCTTTTATCAAAGGTAGAAATATCATGGATGGAGTGGCAGTTGTTTAGGAATATATTAATTTCTGTCGTAAGAATAACATTACTTGTGCGATTTTGAAACTTGACTTTGCTAAAGCTTTTGATTTCGTAGATTGGAGTTTTATTGTTGATATTTTTCAGGCTAGAGGTTTTGGTCCTAGATGGATAAATTAGATTATGTCTTTGCTTAGAACCGGAAACTCTAGTATTTTGGTTAACAGTATTTTAGGTAATAAAATTCAATCCAAGAGAGGATTAAGGCAAGGAGATCCTTTGTCGCTTTATTATTTAATTTAGCTGCGGATATTTTTGCTAAAATTATAAAAGGAGCAGTGGATAATGGATCTCTAGGTAGTGTTGGGAATGATATTTCGCACAATGGTATATCGGTTCTCCAATTTGCCGATGATACCTTACTTTTTTCTTCCCATCTGCCTAGGCATATTATAAATCTCGAGTTTATTCTTTACGGTTTTGAACTTTTATCAAGTTTAAAATAAATTTTGACAAAAGTTCAGTGTTAGTCTTAAACGATTTTGAAAATGTTGAAAACTCAGTTGCTCTTACTCTAAATTGCAAAACTATGAGCTTTCCGTTTGATTATCTTGGTTTTGTGATTAGGCCCTCAAAACTCAAGCATGAAGACTGGTTTATTATTATTGATAAAATTAAGAATAAGATTTCAAACTGGAATGGGAGATATTTCTCCAGAGTAGGATGGCTGGTTTTAATTATTTCGGTTTTATCAGCCCTTTCGATTTATTGGATGTCCATGCATTTGTTTCCGGATTGGGTTATCGATAAAATTGACAAAATTAGAAGAGACTTCCTTTGGAGTGGGGAAAATTCTAATAATAATATAAAATGTTTAGTAATTGGGAGACTGTCTGTAAAGCCAAAAAGGAAGGTGGTTTAGGGGTTATTAACTTGCATAATATGAATTTATCATTGCTAGGTAAATGGTTATGGAAGTTTAAAGATGTCAATGACAATGCTATTTGGAAAGAGCTTATTTCTAAATATTACTATAATGGAAATAGTAATTTATATCAAACTATTTCTCCAGCCACTCATAATTTTTCTAATTTTTGGAGAAATATTTTAAAATGTCTTGAGATTTTTAACTTAGGAATAAATTCTATTGTTCATTCCGGCAATCGTACTTTCTTTTGGCATGACCGTTGGATTTCGGTCTTACCTCTTAAACTGGAATTTAAAGAGCTTTACGATATCTGTAATTTTAAGTTTGCTCACTCATATCAATAAAATCATTTGAACCGTTTACTAGAATAAAAATATAGTGAGGTTTTTTCTCCTGATAATGATCCTCCTTGGAATTTCACCTATAACAAAATTTTGGTTCTTAGGCTTCTTCATTTGCTTTATGCAAGATTAAATCTTTACAATATTGATAATGATAATGATATTCTTTGTTGGAAATGGGATAGAATTAAGAATTATACTTCTAACACTTTTTATAGGTTTATTAATTTTTCGAGTACTATAAACAGTTCGTTCAAATTTATTTGGAAATCAAATGTCCCTCCTAAATCTACAATTCACATGTGGTTAATATTGCATGGTAAACTTAATACAATTGAAAACTTAAAAAGAAAGAACATTCATAATGATAATAAATGTTATTTTTGTAATCTGCATCTTGAAGACATTAAGCATATATACTATGATTTCATGGATTCTTATTACATTCTTAATAATGTTCTTAAAATTTTCAATTTTAATATCATAACTAAAATTTTGAATTGTGACTTTTATTACTAGAATAATTTTAGATTCAGGTTTAAAAAGAATATTAGATCTCTACTTGACTCTTTATTCACTATTATTAGTTGGTATATATGGTTTGAAAGAAATCAAAGAATTTTTAATAATAGTAGTAGTTATATTAATAAATTTATTTATACAATTTCTTCTTTCTGTTTTCGTTGGATTTCTAATCCCAAATATGAATTAGCTAACAGTAATTTGTTTAAGGGGTATCTTAATATGGTTAGCTATAATATTAATTATTTTAAAAACAATTATCTTTTTAATGATATTAGTACTAATATGAATATTTTTTCAAATTCATACCATCATCCATCGGTTAATCATAACCTACTTATGATTACAGATTCTTAGTTTTCTTTTATTTTTGGTTTTTATTTTGTTCTTTTTTTGGTGTAATTGTTTTGAAATATATTAATCCTGTTGTTACTAGTTTTGTCTCCTTTTTGTTTTTCTTTTTTCTTTTCTATCTTTATTTATACACATATATATTATTTATAATGATATACATATATATGCATAATTCTTACTTATTACATAGCCGCTCCCCAGATGCAGATACGAGTGAAAGGTTCCCAGGTTCTTCTTTCAGGTCCCCTTATCTTCAGAGCGCATGTTTTGGTTTGTCGAGAGACTTTCAGAGAGGTTCCTCGCTACTGTTTGGCATTTCTACCATTGTTCAGAGATTCCAGTGTAGATTATCCTATCCTGCATCTCGTTTATCGTCACTTCAGAGTTGAGGCTTCCTCTTTCCTTTTTGATCCAGGTGCATGGAGTTTTTCTGCTTTTTGTGTTGCTGAGAGTCTCCGAGATTTTTGGAGCATCATTCCAGTCCATATGCACAGAGCTTTTTTATCTTTTTATTGCTTGGAGCTATTGAGATGTATAGTGCATCTTCCTCTTTTGTATCTTTGTTTTTAGTTTTTATTACCTGCCAGGCATGTTGGCAGCACCTTGCTTTTGTGTTATATATATATTTCCATGTGTGCTCTCCTCTATTCTATAAAGGATCACACATTTTCCTCAAAATAACAATTGGTTGTTAAAGAGAACGAGATCGGATATGGACATACTCTCTATCGATACCAAAAACCACTTTAGCAACTATGTACGCGGTGGAGATTCCAGAATGAAGTAGGATGGTGACGACGTTCCTAAGGTACTTTACGTGGACCTAACTCCCATGAGTTAGCTTAAGGTGGCTAAAATAGGAGCGATCTGGGGCCAAAGGAGGTAGCACCTATAGCTGGACACACTTCTTCGATACCATTCTATTACTGTTGTGATCGATTGGGTGCACCCTTTGATTTTGGAGTGTTGTTCGGGGTGGGCGTATGTGGCTGCTGCGTTACCACCAGCCCGTGTGCGTAATTGGTATATCTACCCTGGCATTGCCTTGTGTGCTGTGTCACTTACCATACCGAGCCTTAACTACGAGTTTGTTTTTCTCCCGTAGCCCGTGTGGTATCCTCTGATAGTTTCCCGATCTGGAGATGTCATGATATTGGATGGACTACTGAGACTATTATGTGTGAAGTGTGATATGGGTAGAACGGAACGCTATTTAAAAGTATGTTTATTTTACTGTAGACACTATTATAATAGCACAATACTACTATATAGTAAATAGTTTGATGGATCCTTAGAGGATGGGCGGTCCCGGGCATCCTTTAGGTTACTTGTTCTTGTTTACAGTTCACTTGAATTAGTTTACATTATGTAAGTATATATTGTCTTGACTTGAGTGTTTTGTGTTTTATGTTTTGTGTTTTGCTTTACGCTCGGGTAAGCCTGAGTATTCACAGCTTTGGATTCTCTTTTTGGAGCTGGTCTTTGCTGGAGTTTCTGCTTATCTGCATATATATTTACTTCTGTTTCAGCTATTCTAGTTTATCTCATGTATTAGTGAACTTCTATGTATTTGGGATTTCTATTATGTTGTTTTCAGATTGTATTATGTATTTAGTTTGAGACTATGTTGTAGTAGCTTCATGAATTACTATGTATTTTTATATTCCGCTGCGAGTTATTCTATTTGTTCTATGTCTGTAATTCTGTGTATTTGATTTTATTTTCTTTGAATTTATTTACAATCTGTTATTTCGCTTCATTCAAATCCGACATGTGTGGATTATTGTCGATTTGAATGGTACGAAATGGCAGGACATGACAGCTGGTATCAGAGCTTTGGTTTTGGCAAACCATTGCCTCCGTGGAGAAAAAAAAACTCATTAGAGATAGGGTGTTTCTACCCCAGAATGAGTGAAATCAATCTCAGAATCATATCTTTGTAAGAGACGTATTTTCAAAGTATAAAATGATTTTTCAAAATGTTTTCAAAAGATTTTCAAAGATTATTTTGATATATAAAATTTTTCTGTTTTAAAGGATTTTCAAATGTTTTCTAACTTTCTTTCTTTCGCATATACCTTGTTAGATTTTTCTTTCTTTAGGATATTCATTCAAGTGAATTCTCTTGTCTTATCTTAATTTATCTTTGGCTTTTCTTTACTAAATTTATTCTTGATATTTTCAGGATGAATCAAGGAAATGCCAGAGGTAGGGGTCATGGTATTGCCCCAGCTCCTCAGCCTGTTGCTCCAGTCAGATTCATTGTTCTTTGTAAGGAATTCCCTCAGCTTGGTGGTACCCCATTCATCGGTTCAGAGAGTATCATTGAGGCTCAGTAGTGGTTGTGGAGTCCTGAGTGGATATTTACTGGTCTTGATGTTACTGATGCCCAGAAGCGTCAGTTAGCAGCTTGGCAGTTGCGTGATTCTGCTTTAGATTGGTGGGAGTCCGTTACGGCTAACACCATCGAGGCTGATGTCACTTGGGAGCAGTTTAGGTATCCTTTGTGTTATCTTGAATTTTGTTCCTATTTTTTCCTTTTCTTTTGAATCTATCTTAAGCTTGTTTCCCGTATCTCTTTTCCAGGGAGGCTTTTGTGGCAAAATGGGTGCCAGAAGCTAGGAAATCTCAACTTTATCGTGAGTTTATGGATCTTAAGCAGGGTAGCATGTCTTTTGCTGAGTATGAGAGGAAGTTCAATGAACTTTCCAAGTTCGGTCCTAGCCTTATTGATAATCCTCTCAAGAAGAATGAGAAATTTATTGCTAGTGCTCGTCCTGAGTATTATAGTTGCCTCATTTCTCATGTTTATGGATCTTTCACCCAGCTTATGGATATGGCGATTCGTTATGAGAATCCCGCATCTAAGGGTCCTGTTGTTTCCAGTGCTCACTCTTCATCTGCTAATTCCAAGAAGCGTAAGCCTAACTTCCAGCAGTAGTAGAAGAATTGGCAGAAGCATTCTGGTTTTGGATCTTCATCATCAGCTCCTGCTCAAAGGCAACCAGTTGATCTCTCCTCCATCACTTGCTTTAGGTATGATCAAAAGGGGCACTATGCTAATAGCTGTCCTAATTTATCTGGTGCTGCTATTCCCCCACCTGCTCAGTTGGCAAGGCGTGATCTTTGACATATCTGTCTCCAGCCTGGTCATTTTAAGAAGGACTACCCTACCCAGCAGAGGGGTACTCCTTCTGGCATATTTTCTATCACTTCTGCATCATCTCGGTTCCTCCACCTGCTCCTGCTCCTAGTGATAACCAAGGTACTCTTCAGGGTTCATTTACTTTATTCCATTATCCTATTCATGTGTTGTTTGATACTGGTGCTTCACACAGTTCTATTTATGTTGCTTTGTGTGATAAGTTTGAGCATCTCCTATCTTTTGAGTATGCTTCTGTTCCATTATGTGTTTCAAATCCTATTGGGGGTCCTGCTAACTTTAATCGGATTTGTCGAGAAGTGAAACTTCTCCATTTTGATCATCGCTTTGGTGGTGATTTTTATGTTTTGGGCTTCGATGCTTTTGATTTACTGCTTGGTCAAGATTGGTTAGTGCATCACGATGCACATATCTCTTGTAAAGCCAGGACTGTTCATCTTGTTGATGATCAAGGGAATTCCTTGATTATTCAGTGCCGCTTGCCTTAGGATTTTGCTGGCAATTTTATTTATTCTCTGGATTCTTCTTCCAGTGATCTTGATTCGACTCCTGTGGTTAGATTATATCCCGATGTATTTGGTGAAGTCACTTCTTTGCCTTTAAAGCGGGAAATTGATTTTCGGATTGATCTTATTCCTGGTGCTCGACCTGTTGTTCTTCCTCCTAGAAGAATGGCACGCCGCGAGAAGGTTGAGTTGGGAAAGAAAATTGAAGACTTGTCTTCCAAAGGTCTGATTGGGCCTAGTTTTTCTGAATGGGGAGCTGTGGTGGTTTTTGCCACCAAGTCTGATGGTTCTCTTCGGATGTGTGTTGATTATATGGAGCTGAATAAGCTTACTATGAAAAACAGATATCCAATGCCTCGTATCAATGATATGTTTGATCAGCTTTATGGTGCCACAGTTTTCTCTCAACTTGATCTTGCCACTGGTTTTCATCAGCTCAGGGTTGCCGAGGATAGCATTCCCAAGACTGCTTTCTGCACGGAGAATGGTTTTTATGAATGGTTAGTCATGCCTTTCGGTTTGACTAATGCTCCTGCTTTCTTTGTTGTTTTGATGAATCGTGTTTTTCGTGCTGTGCTTAATAAATTTGTGCTAGTCTTTGTTGATGAAATCCTTGTCTTCTCTAAGACCAAGGATGAGCATAAGTCGCATTTGAAATATGTTCTAGAGACTCTCAAAATCATCAGTTGAAGGCTAAATTTTCCAAATGCCATTTCTAGAAGGATGAAGTCCGATATCTCGGGCATATTGTTTCTAGTAATGGAGTTTCAGTTGATCCAGCCAAGATCGCTGCGATCAATGTAAGCCTTTCTTTCTTCTCTTATCTCTATCTTTGTTAGTCAGTGTGCGACTTGTCAGCAGGTCAAAGCTGATCACCAGAAGACCCCTGATTTGTTGCAGCCCATTGAGATTCCCAACTGGAAGTGGGAACAGGTTTCCATGGATTTCATCGATGGTTTACCGAGGACTCGGAGGCGTGATGAGAGTATCTGGGTTATTGTTGATAGACTGACCAAGTCCTCTCATTTCATTCCGGTCAAGTCTACTCGTTCTGCTTCTAGCTTATCTGAGGTCTACATGAAAGAGATCATTCGTCTCCATGGCGTTCCTCTCAATATTGTTTGTGATTGTGACCCTATCTTTACCAGTCAGTTTTGGAAGGCTTTTCAGGAATCTCTAGGTACTCGTTTGAATCTGAGCACTGCTTACCATCCACGGACCGATGGTCAAACGGAAAGAGCAAATCAGGTTCTTGAGGATCTTCTTCGTGCTTGAGTGCTTGATTATGGAGGATCTTGGGAATATTATCTCCATCTTGCCGAATTTACCTATAATAATAGCTATCAGGTATAATCTTATCTTCTGTTTTTCAGTCTATTCTTGATCTTTTTATCTATCTCATTCCATATTTGCATTCAGGCCAGTCTCAAAATGTCTCTGTTTGCTGCTCTATATGGACGACCTTGTAGATCCTCATCTTTTTGGATTGAATCCGGTAATCATTTGGTTCTTGGTCCTGATGTGATATTGGAAGCTTCTGAGAAAGTTGAGGAGATTAAGAAGAGGTTGAGAACCGCTTAGGATAGGCATAAGAAGTATGCCTATAGGCGTAGGAGAAATTTGGATTTTTCTGTTGGTGATCAGGTGTTTCTTAAGGTTTCTCCCTTGAGGAATGTCATTCGCTTTAGTCGTAGAGGGAACCTTTCTCCTAGGTTCATTGGTCCTTTTCCATTGTGGAAAGAGTTGGTTCTTTGGCTTATTGTCTGGATTTGCCCGAGAAGCTTTCTGGAGTGCACGATGTATTCCATGTCTCGCATCTTCGTCGTCATCTTCATGATCCATCTCTTATTGTCCAGCCTTCTGTTCTTGATAGTTTGGATATTGAACCTAATCTGACTATTGAGAGGAAGCCACTTCGTATTGTTAACAGAGGTATGAAGCATCTCAAAAGGAAATCCGTTAATCTGGTCAAAGTACAGTGGAGTACTGATGATCGAGATTGTATCTGGGAAACGGAGGAGAGCATTCGTGCTTCGAATCCAAAATTGTTCGTTTCAGGTACTATTTTGTTTTCTACCTTGTTACCCTTTATTTTCCTTTCCGTTCTTTTCGAGGATGAAAAGATTTGAGTGGGAGAGAGTGTAACAACTCTAGATTTTTGAATATAAATTTAAATTTGACTCTATTTCATTTTGAAATTACTTTAAATTTGTTTTAGAGATTTCATTTCTAAATATTTTTAAAGTGATAATAGAATTTTTCCAAAATTTATTGAATTTATTTCCTATTTTTAAAGGCTAGTTTCTATTTTTCTGCTATTTTCTTTATTTAAATTTTATTTAATTAAAATTTATTTAATTATTTTGTGAATGCGTTTTTATTTTATGTTCATATCTTTATTTATAAATATTTTACAAGTCCATATAAATTTTTCAAAATTTATTCTGTTTATTTTCAAATTTTCTAGACTAGTTTCCATTTTCTGTGCTATTTTTTTATTTTGATCATATATAATTAATATTTATTTATTTATATTTTATATATTTGTTATATTTTCGAATTTTAACTGAAATTATATGTATTTTCGGTTATTTAAATTTATATAAAGAAAATAAAGAAATTTGAAAAGGTTTTGGTGACTTTTGATTTCCTAAGGCCTTTTATATTCCACCTTTTCACATTTTAACCATATCTTTTCATAAATTGGCCATATCTACTCACTTCCTTCAGCCACCTAATTTATTTTAACATTCAGGTAAACATCTTTCTCATTCCTGAAAGAAAAAAATCGGCCATTGCTTTTGAATTTTTTTTGGGTAAACTTCTTTTCTTTTTTGTTTACTTTTATTGTTTTTTGATATTGTTTTGCACTTGTCTCCTTCCTTTAGGTTCGGCCTACCTCCACCACCAGCCCTACCGCCTCCACCACCACCTGAGTGCATCACCACCTCCTCTCTAGCCAACCCCAAGTCAAGCCTCCATCGTTGTTGATCCATCACCAAAATACCAAAACTCCATCAATATGTCCATAGCCGAGCACTTCAATCAAATACACCACTTCATCACCCCCTTAGCCGCCACCATCTCCACCTCCACCACCTCCAGCTCCACTTTAACGCTCTGCCACGTCATCCCCTTGACCCACCAGTGAAGGCCGTTCCCATACGAGCCTTGGCCGAGCCTAGCTTTGGCTTGAGAAACCATGATGTTGCCTTGTTGTATGCTTTTTCATCACCACACTTTTGCTCCATCTTCAACCATGTTAGCCGACCCATATCCAACCCTAAACTAATCCAAACCCTTACTTTAGATCTGTTTTCCACTTAAGGCTGAACCCAAAGAGAGTTGGAAACAAGTGCAAAGCAATTCTGCTTTGATTTGTGCAGTTGATTCTAGCTTAATTTATCGTATTTTTAAATTGAAAGCTTATGTGTATTACATTGTTTGGTTTGATTTGTTTCAAGGAAATTGACCTTTGGCTCTCTCACTCGTATCTAGTCGTGCTATCATGCTTGTGGGGATCTCTTTTGTGCATTTGTTGTTGTGTCTCCAGCTCAAACCAGTGAGTTATTCTCACCAGACAATCTATACCTATATAATTAGTGATTTGACCACTTGTGAATCTGTAAAATGCATAACGATATCACATCTGCTATGTTATGATTTTATGATGTTCACCCATGCTTAAATACCTGTTATATCGTATGTTACTGTTATATTATGTTGTTCTGTTGTTTTTATCAGTTTATCACACTACAAGTTCCCTTTAGATTAGAATCACTATAGGTTGAAATGATACACACCTGAACGGATTTAGAATAGGGGAAAATTGTTATGGGCTGAAATGATAGTCCTAAGCAATTTTCAAATTATTTCATTTACTTGAGACTGCGGGTTTGAAATGATGAACCCCAGCTTTTCTTTGTAAATTACAGGCTGAAATGATATATTACTCGTATAACTTTACCTAGCATAGTAAATTATATACAGACCCGTAGTTAAAATATGTTTTCTAACAATTTTTAAATTATTCTAGAAATGTAAATATTATAATATTTTGATTTGAACTTAATAAAAAAATGATTTTGTAAAATATTATTGATTCTCTGAATATTTATAAGTGAAATAAATTAATGAAAAAGTTAGAAAATTTGAATGTAAGTTGTTTTGGAAATTTCGATTTAATTATAATTGGAAATTAAACTAAATATGAAAATATGATAAATTTATGATAATTTGGATTTAAAATGAATTTAAAATGATTTTTAATATGTTAAAGTTTTTGAATAAAGTTAAATTGTGAAATGAATGAATATTTAGGTTGAAATTTGAAATATAACTAAAATTGGGAATTTGTGAATTTGGCTTAAAAGTGAATTTTAAGTTAAGTAAATAAAAATGAAATTAATTTATATTTGAAAATTTAAACTTAAGTGTTAAGTTAAAATTTATTTTAATGAATTTAAAATTGAATGTTGAAATTTAATAAGTGAATTATTATTAAATCTTGATTTTTGAATGGAAATTTAACTTTATAAAATCACGAACTTAAGGAAAATTAAATGATGTTTATAAATGTGAAATTGTATGATTTTATAAGTTAAAATTGATTTAAATAAAAATATAATTTTTTGTGAAATTATATTGAACATTTGAATTTAAATAACAGCATTTTTGAAATGCTATTAATTCTTTTGTAAATAATAGTACATCGTTTATGAATGCTGTAGTTGATGATAATGAACTAAAAAGCTAAATAAGATTCAAAGCTATTATAGCATTTTGTAAAGTGCTATAATTGTTGAATTAAACTATGTTTTATTTGAAACTAATGTGACCCTATTACAGCATTTTAAATGCTGTCTTTTGTTAGATTGAACTGTTTTAAGTGTGACTATCCGTAGCATTTTCTAAATGCTACGAAAGGTGAATTTTCACTGTTTTGATAAACTTAAATAAATAAATGAACTTTGAAAATTTTAAAATTTTGGAAATTAAATAATATAATTATTAAATGTAATAACTTCGTTTTAATGATTTAAATGAAGTAATTCGATTTGAAATATAAACTATTTTTGAAATTGAAATGGTATTTTAAATTGAATAAAATGAATGTGGTTTTGAAATGAAATGATAAGTTTGATATTTTGAAATGATTTGAAATGATTTTGAATTGTTAAATGATATTTGATTTTTGAAATATAAATACCATTTTAAAATTATAACTATGGGTTATAATAACGATTGGTTGTTAAAGAGACCGGGATCGGATATGGACATACTCTCTGTCGATACCGAAAACCACTTTAAAACTATGTACACGGTGGAGATTCCAGAATGAAGTAGGATGTGACGACGTTCCTAAGGTACTTTACGTGGACCTAACACCCGTGAGTTAGCTTAAGGTGGCTAAAACAGGAGAGATCTCGGGCCAAAGGAGGTAGCACCTCTGGCTGGACACACATCTTCGATACCATTTTATTACTATTATGATCGATTGGGTGCACCCTTTGATTTTGGAGTGTTGTTTGGGGTGGGCGTATGTGGCTGCTGTGTTACCACCAGCCCGTGTGCGTAATTGGTATATCTACCCTGGCATTGCCTTGTGTGCCGTGTCACCTACCATACTGAGCCTTTACTACGAGTTTATTTTTCTCCCGTAGTCGTGTGGTATCCTCTGATAGTTTCCCGATCTGGAGATGTCATGATATTGGATAAACTACTGGGACTATTGTGCGTGAATGGTGATATGGGTAGCCCGGAACGCTATTTAAAAGTATGTTTATTTTACTGTAGACATTATAATAGCACAATATTACTATATAGTAAATAGTTTGACGGATCGTTAGAGGATGGGCAGTCCCAGGCATCCTTTAAGTTACTTGTTCTTATTTACAATTCACTTGAGTTAGTTTACATTATTTAAGTATATATTGTCCTGACTCGAGTGTTTTGTGTTTTGCTTTACGTTCGGGTCAGCCTGAATATTCACAGCTTTGGATTCTCTTTTTGGAGCTGGTCATTGCTGGAGTTTCTTCTTATCTACATATATATCTACTTCTGTTTCAGCTATTCTAGTTTATCTCATGTATTAGTGAACTTCTATATATTTTGGATTTCTATTATGTTGTTTTCAAACTGTATTATGTATTTGGTTTGAGACTCTGTTGTAGTAGCTTCATGAACTACTATGTATTTTTATATTCCGTTGCGAGTTATTCTGTTTGTTCTGTATCTATGATTCTATGTATTTGATTTTATTTGCTCCAAATTTATTTACAATATGTTATTTCGCATCATTCAAGTCCGACATGTGTGGATTGTTATCGATTTCAATGGTACAAAATGGCGGGACGTGACACCATGATTGGCTAAAATAGGTGGCGACGGTGGCCACTATCAGGCGGCACCATGCATTGCCGCGATCAGGGGTTAATGGCGGCTCGAGGTGGAGGTGTCAGCGGCGATGTCCGATCGTACTGGAGGTTGACGAGGGCACGACAAAAACGGATGGATCTTGGACGTTGATTGGTGACTTCAATTCGTTCGAACGTAATGAACAAACAATGGCTAGGGTTCACGTGTTTTTGAGCTGATGTGGCGATAAACGTTTTTTATTATTACTTTTATAAAATCGTACGATTTCTAATGTGCATAAATTTTATGTACGAGGTTCGATTTATGTGTTGTTTGGTCCTTGAAATCGTATTGGAATTCCGGAAGTTTTGATGTTGATTTTGACAGATTCTGAGACTGTCCAATTTTAGGTCCTATTTTGGATTTCAAATCGATTTGAAATCAAAGTTGTGTGTTTTGACCCACTCACAACTACTAAACTAGTTAAATTAAATTTACAATGTGATTAGAGATTAGTTGATTGATGTTCAGTATGTTTAAAGTAACACTCTAGTTAAATATGACTTTTACTGCATTTAATCATCGTTTAATTTAATATTGAATTTATTTGTCAATTTAATATCTGTTAATGACAATCGGTTATGTATTGATGTTTATTGGTTGATTTGAATGATGATTGTGATGGATGTTTGATTGTTGATATTGGATGATTGGATGTTGTATTTTTATATTGTTGTAACACTGCAAGTTCTCTATGTGTTGAAATGATACACGCCCAAATGATTTATAGATTAGGAAAAAGTTGTTATGGGTTAAAATGATAGACTCGAGCGATTTTATGGTTTTTTACTTAATTTGGGATTGCAGTTTAAAATGATATATAACCGTAAAAAATTAAAATTGCAGATTAAAATGATAAATATCCGTATCACTTGACCATAGGGTAGAAAATAATATATGGACACTGGATTGATTAAATTAAATGATTTTTAACTCTTCAAATTTTAAATTCAGTTAATTGGCATTTTGAAATAGAAATTGATTTATATAAACTGAATTATTTTTTATAATTCAAGTGTTAATGCTGAAATTGGAATTGATTTAATGAATTGTTCAAAGGATTTAAATTAGAATTTCAAAGTTGAAGTGTCAAATATAAAATGAGTTTATCAGAATTTAGTTATTCAAAATGTTTGGATATAACTTTGAAATCTATTTTAAATTAATTTAAACTATTTTAATCAATTTAAAACTATTTTAATTTATTTTAATCTATTATAACCTGTTTAATCCAATTTAATATATTTTACCTATTTAAATTAACTTAATTTATTTAATCTATTTAAATTTATTTAATCTATTTTAAATTTATTTAGTCTATTTAAAAATCTATTGAATATAATTTAAATCTATTAAATCTATTTTAAATCTATATAAATCACTTTGAATCAAATTTAAATTTATTTAAACTGTTTTACTATTTAAACTATTCTAATATATTTAAACATTTTAAACTATTAAAACTTTTTATGACTATCTAAACTATTTTCTAAATTTCCAGACTGCGTAAAGTTAAAGAATTTATAATTAAATCGTTGATGATGATACAATCCCAAGTTGGAATTCGAAATTGATACATTTTCGTGAAATGACATATTTGAGTAAATATGATTGATTTTGGAATGAGGATTTAATAACCTACCTTATTGAAAATTTCAAAAGTGAATATGATTTTTGATGCGAATATGGTTTTGAAAGTGAATATGACTTCGAACGTGATATGGTTGTGAGAATATGATATTTTAATATCAATTATGAATTGGTTTTGGAAATGTTAAAGAACCATTCGGTGTGAAATAAGCGTTTGGTTGTTAAAGTGACCGGGATCAGATATTGTCATACTCTCTGCCAATACCAAAAACCACTTAAACAACTGTGTACGTAGTGGTGATTCTAGAAATGAAGTAGGATGGTTTGGCGAACGATTCTGTATGGGGTATTTATGTAACAACCCGGGGTTTTTGCCCAATTTATAATCGTCATTAAAAAAATTATTGAGCTAGATAATCGCTAATTGAAGTTTTCAATCGAGTCGAAAATTCTTTTGTGAATTGTTAAAGGGATTTTATCGTGTTAATATTAGTTTGAAATTGTTGAGAGAATTTTATCGGGCTTTAAAATTTGTTTCGGCCCAATTTCTTTTGAATGTCGTTCCCTTTTTATTGCAATTCGACCCGTCCCCCTTTGATTCTCATTCATTCGAAAAACAAAACCCTAAATCAAAGCAAACAAGAAAAATATGGCGGCCTCAAATTCGTTCGTTCGTTCCTCCTCCAATTATTATCGCATCGCCAACAAAAGCATACGAAGGAAAAATTCATGGCGACTTCAAAGATTCGTGGCTTTCCTCAGTTGATCTTTAGATCGCTTCAAATCGTTGAGTGCCTCCACCTGATTCGAGTTCGTCTTCGCTTCGTTTGGACACCGTGCAGAGGCGAGCAAGAGGAGATGCCTTCGGCTTCGATTGGGTTGGGTTCTTCAAATCTAAGGTGAGTGAACTTTTTCACTCACATCTACTTCAACTCGCACTTCGACAGTTGTTTTGTTCGATTATGTTTTGAAGTTGATGATTGCCTTGGCCACTTGATTTCGTTTTATTGATCTTTGACCTCGGGTGCTTATTTTGTTTTGTGGCCTTCAATTTCGACTGTTCGAGTTTGATGATGTTGTTTTGCTTTTGACTTCGGCCATTTCTGATTTCATGAATTTCTAATGGCTTCGGCTTCGATTTGAAACTACTGCATACTGAACTGTTGTTGCATGGTACACCGTTTATTTACTTTAATTCCGCGGTGTCTTCGATTTTGACATTGTGCTCGAGTTATTTGGTTCATGTGTTATTTCATTACTTTTATGTTGTTACTGGGAGTTTGTTGTAGTCTGGTTTGCATCGTGTTCATAAGCACGGCTCATCTCCCAGGTCTGTTGCACTGTAACTGTTGAGACAGTGGCATTTATATTTGATTCTTTATTTGGTTTTCAAGTCTATATGCGTTAGTGCTTTGACCCTGACTCGTTCATTGTCACTTGCTTATGATCTGTTCACTTGTTCGAACTTGCTACTGTCTTGCATTCAATTGTTCTTCATTATTGAGGCTGGTATAGTTGTCATATATGCAGCTTACTTTGATTCTACCAGTTCAATGTTGAACTCATTTACATGATGTGTTTGAATCCTTGCTTCAGTGGTTGGTCCTGTTATTACTTTGATATTGTGTAGCCTGGTATGAAGTACACTTTGGTTCAGGTTGCACATTGTATCTGACCATGTTTGTGGTCGTGTTGGTGTACCCAGTGGGCTTCTATCTGGTCTGAGCTGATGCTTGACTACTCGTACATTTATATTGAGCCACTGTCTCACTGTTTTATGTACTTTGTTCATATTATGATGTTATTTGATTAGAACTGCCACTTAATGTTGTTGTTTGGGTTTCATCTCTGGTGCATGTATGCATTCCTGTCACACTTGTTGTCCTTTGTAGTTGCACCTGTTTATATTTGCAGTCCTACAGAAACCATGTTGTTTAGTCTTCATCTCTGGTGCATGTATGCATCCCTGTCATACTTGTTAATGCCTTGAGTATGCTATTTGGTTTTGGCCATATCCTTGTTTCATTCGGCTGTGACCTCATGCGTATCACTGCCTTGTGCAGTTCCATGTTATTCCTCTGTTCCATTTTCTCTGTAGCATACTTGACTTGAAGTTTGCCACGATTTTGATATTTATCTCCAAGCCTGGTTCATGTAATCAGGGTTCTTCACTGACCTGTACTTATTGTTGGACTCTTTGACTTCACCTTTGTTTATTTTTGTTGCATTTGGACTGGAATATACTTGATTGCCGAACTGGTTTTGATGCCAGTCTCTACTTTGTTTCATTTATCTGGGTTGAATTGTTCAGGTTTCAATTGATTCCTATCCGATCTTTGTCTAGTTACATGTGATGTTCGATTCAATTGATCCTGCACTTGTATCATCCCGTCTCTTGTGCCATTTACTTGGTGCAGTCCCATGTTGCCACCTTTGTTTCATTCTTGTTCAAGTTGCATTTACTGTTTTGCAGCATCATGTTTGGGTAGTTTATGACTGTGCATGTTCGTTGAGTCACCTGACCATCTTACTGTTCAATTGTAGATGAAATATTTCGCGAGCTTGATCATTCAGTGTAGCTGTCTTGACCATTTGGGACAGTTACTTATCTGTTTCATGTAGTATTTGGATTTCTCTGATCACTCATGCATATTTGTATTAACTGATACTTTGAGGCATGTTGAACCTCGTTTATCTCTGTTGCAGCCACTGTCTACAGTTGATTGATTTGAACTTGGGTCGAGACTTGATTTTTATGTCTTGACCATTTCATTTGAATTTGTACATTGAGTTGAATCCAGTTTAAACACTTGGGTTTGACCTTGTGCTTGCATCTGCGATTTTATTTGAATATCACTTGAGTTGAATCTGATTTATGGGTTTGACCTTGTGCTCGTTTGTGAGCTTTTATTGAGCTTTTGTGTATTTCATCAATATACTGGCGAGGCAGTGCACGCAAGCGTGAACTGCAGCCACACGGTATGGCCTTTATGATATTCTATCTTGTTTTGATTATTTGATCTTTTGCATATTCCATATGCTGTAGTGGCGAGGCAGTGCGCGCGTGCGTGTACTGCAGCCCTACCCGAATTAATATTTTAATTGATATTTCAATGGTTTGAACTGTTTTGTTTATTCAATTCAATATTCTGAATTGTATTCTTATTTGGTCTAATTTGCTGATTTGTTGTTTAACACTGTTACGTCTTATATTTATCGTTATCCGATTTCTTTATTTAAGGATCGGATAGACGAGATTTATTGTGACTGTCCTTTATTCATTATTTAATTGTTATTGCTTCTGTGCACTAATAACTGAGTTTGAATTTGACTGACCCGTGTATTATTTTCTTTTGAATGTAATACTTGGGTCAGACCGAGTATTCACAGGTTGTAGATATCTTGCTTTGGGTTACTGCTAGAGCTATGAAGTTTCTTATATCTTTTGGAGTAGTCGTCGTCATGTTTAGTAGTCAGTGTATTTGTATAGGATGTTGTACATTCATGTATATTATTCACGGTAATGTACTTGTATATGTAACTTCCAGAGTCGACAGTTGTAGTTGTATCATATGTATTGTATCACATGTATATCAACTGACATCAGTTATATATATATATATATATATATATATATATATGAGACTTTCTGTTATATCTGTGTTCCGCATTTATATTATCTATGTTATTATTATATCTATTGTCCTAAACTATTATGAACCATCGTAGTTCGTTTTATACTGGAATTGGGTATGTCGATGGGAGTAAATAAATAAGAGATGAAAAATAAAAATATATACCACTCCTATCGAGGTAACTAATACTAGTGTAAGGCCTAACTACGGATGGCCGCTTCTATCCAGCCTTATTCTTCGTGATAGCAGATAGTATTCCTTTTAATACTCTTTGTTATTGCGAGCACAGAGGTGGGACGTCACAGTTGGTATCAGAGCTTGGGGTTTATGGACATAATATAAAACATAACTTAGATGGAACATGTGTTACAACTATATGTCGATGTTTTATTATATTTTGAGTCAAAACTAAAGCTTTGAAATTTTGATGAAATTTTTAAATAGCTTTATTTAAAAATAAAAGTGAATTTGTGTTTTGATGATTGATTGAATTGTGTTTTGTTTATCAGAGTGCGCAGCGAAAACAGTAAGACTGCTTTGCTGAGTACAGCTGATAATTATTTTGATTTAGAAATCAAAATATGAAAATGAATTTAATTTCATTATGCTGTTTAACCAGTAGTTTGATTTGTTGAAATTTTTGCTGGTTTTCTTTGGTGCTAATCATATATGATTAGATTTTTGTTGTTTTGAATTATCTTCATTGAAGATATATTTGAATGATTTCTTTGTTCATTTTGCAGTATACGTGCAAATTTATGTTGCACGTTACTACACTAATTTTACGTTGAACCGATGCTTGGTTATGAAACGTATTTTGTTGCCGTTATTATTATAACGGGATTTTTACACCAATGCTATATTTTGAAGCAAGGTGTTTTGTTGACATTTTTAATGAATGAAAATTCACTGATATTGTATTTTGATGTGAATTATTTTGATGAGATTTTGATGTTTAAAAATTACTGTCGCTTTGACTTCAGTATCCGTCATATTTTAAAGTGGATTTTCAAGCGGTTATCCCGCAATGCTGATTTTGAGATCCGTTTCTACGGTGTTTTGAGAAGTACAATTTTCTTATTGAAATTGTCACTAATGTTGCTGTTTTTATCACGGATTTGCAAATCGTTTTAAAAATAAAATTGTTTTTCAAAATTTTTATAGTTTATGCTTTCAAAAGAATGAGGAAGCGATTTAAACGATTCAGCAAAATCGAGGACTATGAACCCTTTCTTTTACCGATTCGCTTAATTCCGGACTTGTTCGTTTGAGAATGTAGATTATTTACTTTTATAAAATAAATGAAATTTTTTTCAGAATTTTTACAGTTTGCGTTTTCAGAAGAATGAGAAAGTGACTTAAACGTTTCAGAAAATCGAGGATTATGACCCCTTTCTTTTACTGATTCGCTTAATTCCGGACTTGTCCTTTTGAGAATGTGAAATGTTATTTTTGGAATACACAATTTGCACTTTCAAGGAAACGATGAAGAGATTTAAACGATGTAGCAAAAGTGCGGAGTATGGAATCACACTTTTACTATTTTGAAACACTTGCTGTTTGATGATTTTGATGATTTTACACGTTCAAGGAAACGATGAAGAGAATCAAACGATTTAGTAAAACACGTGGTATGGGACATGTGCGTTTGCTATTTCGGTTAATTCCGGACTCGTTAATTGAATATATGATGATTTTCGTGTGCTTTCGAGCCACTATGTTGGACCTTCGGGTCATATTTTGGACCTTCGGGTCAATACCAGTACCGGACCTTCGGGTCATATGTTGGACCTTCGGGTCATTTGTGGGGCGCCAAAATTATGTTGGGTACTTGGTAGGCTTCGGCCATATGTTGATGCACGTGCGGCGTAGCTAAAACTCGCCATTTGTTGGGATCGATCCACCTTTTATGTTGATTTTCTAGGTCATCTTAATTGATTTCTAGATATTTGTTGTTTCCAATTATCTGCAGGTAATTGGATATTTGTTGATATGAGTTCTAATTGTCGTTTTTGATAATTAGATATTTGTTGATTTGATTATCGCTTGTGATAATTAAATATTTGTTGATATGAGTTTTAATTATCGTTTTTGATAATTAGATATTTGTTGATTTGATTATCGCTTGTGATAATTAAATATTTGTTGATATGAGTTATAATTATCGTTTTTGATAATTAGATATTTGTTGATTTGATTATCGCTTGTGATAATTAAATATTTGTTGATATGAGTTCTAATTATCGTTTTTGATAATTAGATATTTGTTGATTTGATTATCGCTTGTGATAATTAAATATTTGTTGATATGAGTTCTAATTATCGTTTTCGATAATTAGATATTTGTTGATTTGATTATCGCTTGTGATAATTAAATATTTGTTGATATGAGTACTAATTATCGTTTTTGATAATTAGATATTTGTTGATTTGATTATCGCTTGTGATAACTAAATATTTGTTGATATGAGTTCTAATTATCGTTTGTGATAATTAGATATTTGTTGATTTTATTATCGTTTTTGATAATCGAATATTTGTTGATTTGAGATTTGATTATCGTTTTTGACAATCGAATATTTGTTGATTGGATTATCGTTTTTGATAATCGAATATTTGTTGACTTGAGATTTGATTATTGTTTTTGATAATCGAATATTTGTTGATTATCGAATATTTGTTGATTTGAGATTTGATTATCGTTTTTGATAATCGAATATTTGTTGATTGGATTATCGTTTTTGATAATCGAATATATGTTGATTTGATTATTGTTTTTGATAATCGAATATTTGTTGATTTGAGATTTGATTATCGTTTTTGATAATCGAATATTTGTTGATTGGATTATCGTTTTTGATAATCGAATATTTGTTGATTTGAGATTTGATTATCGTTTTTGATAATCGAATATTTGTTGATTGGATTATCGTTTTTGATAATCGAATATTTGTTGACTTGAGATTTGATTATCGTTTTTGATAATCGAATGTTTGTTGATTTGAGATTTGATTATCGTTTTTGATAATCGAATATTTGTTGATTGAGATTTGATTATCGTTTTTGATAATCGAATATTGCTGATGATTGCATTTATACAGTTTTGTTTGCTGATTGTCTACTTGATAATTAGATTTTTGTTGAGAATTTGTAAATTTCTTTTATGAAGTTAAAAGATTTCTTTGATGTTTGAATTCTCTGCCTTTATTTTCTAGCTTAACCAGTTTATGTTAGAAAAATAATTGTTATTGACGGCCTTAATTATGAAAATTGCGGGGACGCAATTTTTATAAGGAGGGGAATCTGTAACAACCCGGGGTTTCGCCCAATTTATAATCGTCATTAAAAAAATTATTGAGCTAGATAATCGGTAATTGAAGTTTTCAATCGATTCGAAAATTCTTTTGTGAATTGTTAAAGGGATTTTATCGTGTTAATTTTAGTTTGAAATTGTTGAGAGAATTTTATCGGGCTTTAAAATTTGTTTCGGCCCAATTAGTTTTGAATGCCATTCCCTTTTTATTGCAATTCGACCCGTCCCCCTTTGATTCTCGTTCATTCGAAAAACAAAACCCTAAATCAAAGCAAACGAAAAAAATATGGCGGCCTCAAATTCATTCGTTCATTCCTCCTCCAATTATTATCGCATCGCCAACAAAAGCATACGAAGGAAAAATTCATGGCGACTTCAAAGTTTTGTGGATTTCCTCAGTTGATCTTTAGATCGCTTCAAATCGTTGAGTGCCTCCACCTGATTCTAGTCCGTCTTTGCTTCGTTTGGACACCGTGGAGAGGCGAGCAAGAGGAGATGCCTTCGGCTTCGATTGGGTTGGGTTCTTCAAATCTAAGGTGAGTGAACTTTTTCACTCACATCTTCTTCAACTCGCACTTCGACAGTTTTTTTGTTCGATTATGTTTTGAAGTTGATGATTGCCTTGGCCACTTGATTTCGTTTTATTGATCTTTGACCTCGGGTGCTTATTTTGTTTTGTGGCCTTCAATTTCGACTGTTCGAGTTTGATGATGTTGTTTTGCTTTTGACTTCGGCCATTTCTGATTTCATGTATTTCTAATGGCTTCGGCTTCGATTTGAAACTACTGCATACTGAACTGTTGTTGCATGGTACACCGTTTGTTTACTTTAATTCTGCGGTGTCTTCGATGTTGACATTGTGCTCGAGTTATTTGGTTCATGTGTTATTTCATTACTTTTATGTTGTTACTGGGAGTTTGTTGTAGTCTGGTTTGCATCGTGTTCATAAACACGGCTCATCTCCCAGGTCTGTTGCACTGTAACTGTTGAGACAGTGGCATTTATATTTGATTCTTTATTTGGTTTTCAAGTCTATATGCGTTAGTGCTTTGACCCTGACTCGTTCATTGTCACTTGCTTATGATATGTTCACTTGTTCGAACTTGCTACTGTCTTGCATTCATTTGTTCTTCATTATTGAGGCCGATATAGTTGTCATATATGCAGCTTACTTTGATTCTACCAGTTCAATGTTGAACTCATTTACATGATGTGTTTGAGTCCTTGCTTCAGTGGTTGGTCCTGTTATTACTTTGATATTGTGTAGCCTGGTCTGAAGTGCACTTTGGTTGAGGTTGCACATTGTATCTGACCATGTTTGTGGTCGTGTTGGTGTACCCAGTGGGCTTCTATCTGGTCTGAGCTGATGCTTGACTACTCGTACAATTATATTAAGCCACTGTCTCACTGTTTTATGTACTTTGTTCATATTATGATGTTATTTGATTAGAACTGCCACTTGATGTTGTTGTTTGGGTTTCATCTCTGGTGCATGTATGCATTCCTGTCATACTTGTTGTCCTTTGTAGTTGCACCTTTTTATATTTGCAGTCCTACAGAAACCATGTTGTTTAGTCTTCATCTCTGGTGCATGTTTGCATCCCTGTCATACTTGTTAATGCCTTGAGTATGCTGTTTGGTTTTGGCCATATCCTTGTTTCATTCGGCTGTGACCTCATGCGTATCACTGCCTTGTGCAGCTCCATGTTATTCCTCTGTTCCATTTTCTCTGTAGCATACTTGACTTGAAGTTTGCCACGATTTTGATATTTATCTCCGAGCCTGGTTCATGTAATCAGGGTTCTTCACTGACCTGTACTTATTGTTGGACTCTTTGACTTCACCTTTGTTTATTTTTGTTGTATTTGGACTGGAATATACTTGATTGCCGAACTGGTTTTGATGCCAGTCTCTACTTTGTTTCATTTATCTGGGTTGAATTGTTCAGGCTTCAATTGATTCCTGTACGATCTTTGTCTAGTTACATGTGATGTTCGATTCAATTGATCCTGCACTTGTATCATCCCGTCTCTTGTGCCATTTACTTGGTGCAGTCCCATGTTGCCACCTTTGTTTCATTCTTGTTCAAGTTGCATTTACTGTTTTGCAGCATCATGTTTGGGTAGTTTATGACTGTGCATGTTCGTTGAGTCACCTGACCATCTTACTGTTCAATTGTAGTTGAAATATTTCGCGAGCTTGATCATTCAGTGTAGCTGCCTTGACCATTTGGGACAGTTACTTATCTGTTTCATGT
Organism: Allium cepa; assembly: GCA_030765085.1. NCBI lineage: Eukaryota > Viridiplantae > Streptophyta > Magnoliopsida > Asparagales > Amaryllidaceae > Allium > Allium cepa. The sequence continues at coordinate 999,703,735 of CM060935.1, forward strand.
AGTATTTGGATTTCTCTGATTACTCATGCATATTTGTATTAACTGATACTTTGAGGCATGTTGAACCTCGTTTATCTCTGTTGCAGCCACTGTCTACAGTTGATTGATTTGAACTTGGGTTGAGACTTTATTTTTATGTCTTGACCATTTCATTTGAATTTGTACATTGAGTTGAATCCAGTTTAAACACTTGGGTTTGACCTTGTGCTTGCATCTGCGATTTTATTTGAATATCACTTGAGTTGAACCTGATTTATGGGTTTGACCTTGTGCTCGTTTGTGAGCTTTTATTGAGCTTTTGTGTACTTCATCAATATACCGGCGAGGTAGTGCACGCAAGCGTGAACTGCAGCCACACGGTATGGCCTTTATGATATTCTATCTTGTTTTGATTATTTGATCTTTTGCATATTCCATATGCGATAGTGGTGAGGCAGTGCACGCGTGCGTGTACTAAAGCCCTACCCGAATTAATATTTTAATTGATATTTCAATGGTTTGAACTGTTTTGTTTATTCAATTCAATATTCTGAATTGTATTTTGATTTGGTTTAATTTGCTGATTTGTTGTTTAACACTGTTACGTGTTATATTTATCGTTATCCGATTTCTTTATTTAAGGATCGGATAGACGAGATTTATTGTGACTGTCGTCTATTCATTATTTAATTATTATTGCTTCTGTGCACTAATAACTGAGTTTGAATTAGACTGACCCGTGTATTATTTTCTTTTGAATGTAATACTCGGGTCAGACCGAGTATTCACAGGTTGTAGATATCTTGCTTTGGGTTACTGCTAGAGCTATGAAGTTTCTTTATATCTTTTGGTGTTTAGTAGTCAGTGTATTTGTATAGGATGTTGTACATTCATGTATATTATCCACGATAATGTACTTGTATATGTAACTTCCAGAGTCGACAGTTGTAGTTGTATCATATCTATTGTATCACATGTATATCAACTGACATCAGTTATATATATATGAGACTTTCTGTTATATCTGTGTTCCGCATTTATATTATCTGTGTTATTATTATATCTATTGTCCTAAACTATTATGAACCATCGTAGTTTGTTTTATACTGGAATTGGGTATGTCGATGGGCGTAAATAAATAAGAGATGAAAAATAAAAATATATACCACTCCTATCGAGGTAACTAATACTAGTGTAAGGCCTAACTACGGATGGCCGCACCGATCCAGCCTTATTCTTCATGATAACAGACAGTATTCCTTTTAATACTCTTTGTTATTGCGAGCATAGAGGTGGGGCGTCACAATTTACGTGACCCTGCCTCTCGTGAGTTAGCTTAGATGTGACTAAAACATGATCTATACTTGGGCCAAGTAAGGTCATTCCTCCGATCGGACATGCTTCTTCGATACCATATTATGACTTTGTGATGATTTGGTGACCACCCCTCGATTTTGATTATGGGAGTGTGTTCCGAGGTGGGCGGTAGAAGCTGTTACGCGTTACCACCAACCGGGTTCTACAAAATGGCAGAGTCTTGCCTTGGCATTGCCTCGAGTGCCATGTTCACATGACCTAGCGTGCCTTCTATGAGTTTATTTTGTACCATACCTATGGAACCCTCTGATAGCCCTCCAATTTACGGAGGAATTATGGTACTGTATAAACTATGGGAGTATATAAAATAAGTTAAGGGGGATATGGCTAACGCCTTAACGCTGTTTTAATACTTTGCTTTATTGTAGACACTATTATAATAGCGTATTGTACTACATAGTAGATAGTTTAACGGATTCCAAGATGGTAATCCCGAACATATTTTAAATTATTGCACTAACATTGAGGGGATGTCAAACCCCGTAAACATCTCTGATGCCGCTACACTGGTATTTATTTACTATTGATTTAATTTGCATAAGATCTTTTAGTTCTGAGTCGAGTGTTTTGTCTTTTCAATTTGCTCGGGTCAATCTGAGCTTTTCAGTTTATCAAAGACTGCTTTCTGGAGGATGAAGATGCAAATTTTGTACTATTATTATATATTATATTTATTCCACCGCATCATGTTGTTCCACTGCATTTATTTATTTATTCCTGTTATATGTAACTTAGATTGTGTTGTAAAAGAATAATCAGATGTATTTGTAAAACAACTTCTTGAATCGTTATTTGATTATTATATGATGTCATTCCGCAGCGAGATTCTGTATTAGTTTATTTCTTTCTCATCTTTTTCTTATTTACCCCATAACAATCTGGCCTTTTGCATAGTTTGAGTCTAATGTGTGTGATTTATCGTCGATTTAAACCTTTCAAAAAGGCTGGCCGTTACAGCTTTCATAGGATCACTTGGAACCTATTGGCCTCTACCAATAACTTCAATCTTTCATGGGTTCTCCCTGAACCTATTGGTATTCCAATAACTTCTTTCTTATCCTAGTTTTCATGGGTTGACTAGGAACCTTTTGTAACAACCCGCATATTTATCGATTTTATATTTAAATATTTTATTTAAATATAGCGTCGTTAGTCGGATTTAGGTCCGAAATGTTACTTTTTGCAAAGGGCCGAATTGGAGCTCGAAACCACCTCCATTGGTTCCAAAATGGCGTTTTCGATTTTTTTGAGTATAATCATTGATATGTTTGGAGTTTGCGAAATATTGACCCTTTTTCTATTGGGTTTTGGGTTTGGGTTCAGCCCACTAGCTTAATTAACCCTCTAACTCAACCCCTTCTCTTCATTCATCCTCATTTCATTTCATTTCTTAAGCTAGAACTGAAAATGGTGGAAGGGAAGAGGAAATAGAAATTTGCAAGCCCTGGTTTCTTCTTGTAAGCTTGATTCTTGCTCCAAAATCAAAGAGAATCCATTGGTAAGCTCTTCTTCATCTTCTCCAACTCTTCTCCTCTTCAATTTCAGAAAATTTCCTAAACCTAAATTGGGAAATATGTGTTTTATTCTTAGATTGAAGCTTGTTGGGTTGAAGTAGAGTTTGGTTGGTCTTCTCCTTGTTGTTGAGCTTCTTCTTCTTGTTTTTGGGTTAAAGGTGAGTTTTGAACTCACATCTACCTCTCTTGATATCATAGATGTTGGGTATGAATTCCTAACACCTTGTTCATATGCACTTACTTTTGGTTTGGATTGAATTGGTGAATATCCAAATTTTTAGTGTTTGGGTTCAATTCCTTAAAGATCCTAACTTTGATATTGGAACATGTTTTTGGTAGCGAATCAGAGAGCTAATGGAGCTGGGGTATCTATTGGCTAAGGCTCCTTAACTCCATTGCTCGAAAGGTCGCATTTTGGAAGAACTTGCATTTCATTGGAAAAAGGGCAGAAATTGCAAATTTATGCAGTTCGGCCGACCGAGCACTATAGCCGGTCGACCGACCTGCTCATGTCGAGTTTTTTTATTTCCTGCATCTGGCCAGCCAACCGAACCATGCAACCGGTCGACCGACCTGCTCATGTTTTGCCTGTTTTGCCTATTTTTGCATATTTTGATTGGTTTTCCAAATTTTATCAATTCAAGTTGCTTTTTAGTAGTTGTTACTGCATTTTGACATTGATAACTTATTTTTAACTTCATTCATGGGTTTTTTATAAAATAATCTCTCGGATCACATTTAAAAGCTCGTTTCTCCAATTTATAAATTCTATTTTAAACACACACTTTTGCACTTCGAGCGAAGTGGAAGGGTGATTAAATGGTTGGGCAAAACACGGACCATGAATCTATGCGTTTATCTTTCCGATTAGTCCCCGACCTATTCAATTGATCGTTTTGACCTTCGGGTTTGGTTTATCGATGACATGAGGTAAACTTTGTACCGCTTTGAGTGTGAAAGTGACTGACGGATAGTAAATTGTTTAGTGCGAACGAGTGGTTATGGGACATATGTTAACACTTTTCAGATTCCTCTTCGAGAGTTGTGACACATTCCGCCAGTTAGTGGTGTCCAGTACTGGGTCTCTGACCTTCACCACTACGGTATGTTGCCTTCGGGTATGTGCCTTCGGGTTTGTTTCCCTTTAGTATCGCTTCCGATGTTGGTCGTTATGAGCCGCATGGGTGATATTGGGTTGCCCTTTAGTATCGCTTCTGATGTTGGTCGTTATGAGCCGCATGGGTGGTATTGGGTTTGGCGTTTTCGGGCTCATGGATCCTTGTTTATACAGTACTGAACTCGAGCAATTTTATGATGTTTGATTCATATGTATATTCCCTAGGTATCGCCCTTCGATGTTGGTCATTATGAGCTGCATGATGCGTAGCGTTTACCATGCAAAACTTGTATACATTATTGGTATTTGTTATTTGCCTTTTTGGCTTGATTTGGGATATTTGTATCCTTTGTTTCTATATGTTGCCGATGATACGAGGCTTGTTATCATATGATTCATCTTTGGTTAGATGATTGTGTTATCTCTTTTAGAGATATTTGTTATGCTTTGTAACCTTGCAGGTTTACTGTTGCTCAGTTTATCTAACTGATTTGTTTAGCTAGACTGACCCGTGTATTTTATACTCGGGTCAGACCGAGATGTTTCAGATTAGGTGCTTTTGGACTTAGCCTATTTTGCTTCCGCATGGACTATTTAGCTTGTTCCTTTTTTTTATAGCTTTTGTGTAGTCCTACTTTGTAGTAACTCTGATATGTATTCATATGGAACTCGTCTGTATATTGTGGTTTTCTATACCACTCGACATGTATTATTTGTATACTCTGTTATGTATCAGTGTATGTGTATATGATGATCTACTATTCTATGATGTATATTACATTTGAGTTGTTATATTCTGTTATGATAGATCCTTCAACCACCTATGGTTTTGTTTTAAGTATTCATTGGGTATGTCGACCTGCTTGGTATGTTTATTGTCGATGTATTCAATAGATAGTTAGAGCAAGGCTATAGATGGTCGCTCCCAACCAGCCTTATTCTCTGTGTTAGTTGACGGCACTACCCTGTAGTGTCCTTGGCTAGCGTGGGTATAGAGGTGGGGCATCACAGCGTAGTATCAGAGCTGAGTTCAGAACAAAATATGATAAACATAGAATAGATGCACATATTACGGTACATCAAAGTGTACAAGTAATACAAATCTTTGAATCATCGTGTCTCTTTATTCCATCAAGGTTAGATAGAGTTTGGGAATACGTCTAGGAATGCATTTCTATTCCGTAGTATTCCATATTGCAATATCTACCTTTTGAATAATCTTGTTCTTATCTAACTTTCAGCGTATGGCTGGAAGAGGCAGGGGACGACGTTCGGATGCTGGGCAATCCAGTGGCACACATCCGGATGGCGTTTATATGTCTGCTGATCAGTTTATGGAGTTGTTTAGGAGCACTCAGCCTCCAGTTCCTCCTCGAGTGTCTCCACCTCGCAAGTCTGCCTTTGCAGGCCAGTTCTGTGATTTTTCTCATCTTGGGGGAAAGCCGTTTAAAGGCTCCGAGTCTGTTCTTGAAGTCCAAGCTTGGTTTCGCACGTGCGAGCGTATCTTCTCTCGTATGGATCTTTCTGACCATGATAGAGTTCTTGTAACTTCTAGCTTATTACAATAGCGTGCCCTTGATTGTTATGAGCTTCTTGTAGCCGAGATTGATGAGTCTACTCTTTCTTGGACTCAGTTTTGGGAGCGATTTGAACTCAAGTTCATTCCTGAATCTGAAAAAGTTTTATTGACCCGTCGCTTCCTTGAGTTGAAGCAAGGGAAATCTTCTATTTTTGAGTATGTTGCATCATTCGAGGCTTTATCTAAGTATGGTCTTGAATTCATCAGCACTTTTTATAAGAAGAATTTGAAGTTTGTTTCTGGTCTTAAGAAGTATCTTAAGAAATCTTTGTTGCTCCAGCTTAAACTTTCTTTTGAGGAGTTGGTTGATTCGGCACTTCACCTCGAGACCGTCGAGAAGGAGCGTGATAGTGATGTTGATGTTGAGGTTTCCAAGAACCCCAAAAAGAGGCCGTTTCCAATTCAGAAGTCCAGGCCTTTTCCTTCTAAGAAGAAGAAGACCGGTGGTCCTAGCTCTCAGCCTCAGTCTTCCGAAACACCTTTCGTTCGAAAGTGTTTCAGTTGTGGTTCTCCGGATCATATTATTCGAGCTTGTCCTAAGCCTCTCTTCTGCCGTTATTGCAAGAAGGAAGGTCATCATGTTTCAGCTTGCCCTACTGTTCCGGCTAGTGCCAAGTCTAGCAGGTTTTATGCTGCTAAGGCTTCTGAAGGTCCTTCTCAACCCAAAGGTATCTCTCTATCTATTTTGGAAGGTTCTATTTTATTTCATGATCATAGTATTCGAGTTCTTTTCGATACGGGTGCTTCACATTCTTTCGTATCGAAACAGCTCGTTGATGATTTATCTTTGGATGTTTCTTGTTTGGTTACTTCATTGAGGATTGCGAATCCTATTGGGGGATCCGCGACCCTTAGTTTTCTTTGTGATGATGTTGAGATTGTTTTATGTAGCTTTTCTTTTCGTGTGAATCTGCACGTTATTTCTTGTCTGGGATTTGATATGATTTTGGGAATGGACTGGCTAGTGAGATATGATGCCAGGATTATTTGTTAGGAGAGAATTATATATCTTTGACATCCGGATTCGCCTACTCAGCTATCTCTTATTCTTCGGGATGTGGATAATTCCGATATGGCTTTATGTTATCTTGATTCGCGAGATGATGATGATATATCTCGTATTCCTATTGCTTGTGACTTTTCTGATGTTTTTGAGCCTGTATCGGGTTTTCCACCTAAGCGGGCAATTGATTTCCGCATTGATCTCATTCCAGGCACGCAGCTAGTTAGTCGTCCTCCTACGAGGATGTCTACAAAGGAAAATGAGAAACTCAAAAAGCAGCTTTTAGAGCTTGAGTCCAAGCAGTTGATTCAGTCTAGTTTTTCTCCATGGGGATCCGCGGTCGTCTTCGTGAAGAAGTCCGATGGAACTCTTAGGCTTTGCATTGACTATCGCAAGCTTAACGAGTTAACCATCAGGAATAGGTATCCATTGCCTAGGATTGATGATATGTTCGATCTATTGAGTGGGGCTAATGTCTTTTCTCAGCTCGACCTTGCCACAGGTTTTCATCAATTACGAGTCGCGGAGGATAGCATACCTCTTACAGCTTTCCACACTCGATATGGTTCTTTCGAGTGGCTCGTTATGCCTTTCGGTTTGACGAACGCTCCTGCTTTCTTTGTAGATCTAATGAATCGAGTATTCCGAGAATATCTCGATAAGTTCGTTCTTGTGTTCATTGATGATATCCTTATTTATTCTAAGTCTGAAGCCGAGCATGCTAATCACTTGAGACTTGTCTTGAGTACTCTTCGTCGTCATCAGCTTAGAGCCAAATTCTCCAAGTGCCACTTTTGGGAGAATAAGGTTAAGTTCTTAGGCCATGTTGTACCTTCCGATGGCATTTCTGTCGATCCCTCAAAGATCGAAGCCATCCAGTATTGGAAGAGGCCTGAGAATGTGCATGAGATTCGTAGTTTCCTTGGATTGGCGGGTTATTACCGTTGGTTCATTAAGGATTTTTCCCGTATTGTGCTTCCTCTCACTTGCCTTACTCGGAAAGGCATTCGTTTTGATTGGTCCGACAAGTGTGAAGCTTCCTTTCTGACATTGAATGAACTTCTCACTAATGCTCTTATTCTTGTGGTTCCTGAGGGTAATCATGATCTTGTTGTCTACACCGATGCTTGTGGTAGTGGTCTCGGTGCTGTTCTTATGCAAAAGGATCGGGTAGTTGCTTATGCTTCTAGGCAACTGCGTCCAAATGAAGTTCGCTATGCCACTCATGATTTTGAGTTAGCCGCCATTGTCTTTGCCTTGAAGATTTGGCGACACTATTTATTGGGCGAGCGCTTCATTCTCTATACCGATCATAAATCTTTGAAGTATTTGTTCACTCAGAAGGAACTCAATATGACACAACAACGTTGGCTTGAGTTTCTTGCTTCCTATGACTTTGATATCTAGTATACCCCTGGTAAGGGTAATCGTGTTGCAGATGTGCTTAGTCGCAAACATTCGGCTGTTATTTCTATGATGCTTGCCGAATGGAATATTCTTGAGACTCTATCTTTTTGTGAAATTCGGGATCGAGGTTCATCTTCTGATTCTCCTATTCTATTATTTAGTTTGGGAGCTCGGCCTATTTTGTTGGATCGTATTGCCGATGCTCAGCGGCGTGATCCTGATTTATTGCATTTTATTCAGCTTTGTGAGTCTGGATCTTGTGATGAGGCGTTGCAAGATTTTAGCATTGATTCTCATGGGTGTCTTCGTAAGAAGAACTGTCTTTTTATGCCTTCTGATCTTGCACTTAGGCATGACATTCTTGATGACTGTCACCGTTCTAAATATATTATTCATCCCGGTAGTAGCAAGATGTATGCCGATATGCATCGTCTTTATTATTGGGAAGGCATGAAACGCGATGTGGCGAATTATGTGAGTAATTGCATAACTTGTCAGTGTGTTAAGGCCGAACATCAGCATCCTTCTAGTCTTCTTCAGCCTCTTAAGATTCCATTGTGGAAATGGGATAAGATTTCTATGGATTTCATTGACGGCCTACCTCGTTCGAGATCGGGTCATTCTAGTATTTGGGTTATTGTTGATTGCCTCACTAAGTCTGCTCATTTTGTCCCTATTAAGTCTAATAGGATTGCTTCGCATTTGGCTAAATTATATGTCAAGGAAATCGTGAGACTTCACGGTGTTCCTAGTTCTATTGTGAGTGATCGTGATCCTTTATTCACGAGTCATTTTTGGAAGAGTCTTCAGCAAGCTTTGGGAACGAAGCTTAATTTTTCTACAGCTTATCATCCGCAGTCTGACGGACAGACTGAACGGGTGAATCGTATCTTGGAAGATCTTCTCCGTATTTGTATTTTTGATTTTGGTGGAAGTTGGGAGGATCACCTACCTCTTGTACAATTCTCCTACAATGATAGTTTTCAATCTAGTATCGGTATGGCTCCTTTCGAAGCCTTATACGGAAGGCCATGTCGATCTCCTTCATGTTGGTTGGAATCTGAGGAGAAGCTCATTCTTGGTCCAGATTTTGTTCGTGATTCTTCTGAGAAGATTGATCTTATCCGGTTAAGAATGAAAGAGGCACAGAGTCGCCAAAAATCCTACGCTGACAACAGTAGGAAGCCTCTCGAGTTCTCAGTTGGTGATCTTGTTTTTGTTCGTGTTTCTCCTTTGAAGGGGGTTATGCGTTTCAGTAAGACTGGGAATTTGGCTCCTTGTTATATAGGACCATTTTCTATTACTGAACGTATTGGCCATGTGGCTTATAGAGTTTCACTTCCAGCTCATTTATCTGGCATTCATGACCTGTTCCACGTCTCGCAACTTCGGAAGTGTCTTCGGGAGTCGGATTCTGTTATTACTTCTCCTGATTTGCAAGAGCTTGAGATCTCACCGGACTTATCTATTGTACAGCAACCTATTTGCGTGCTTGACACGGAGATGCGACACCTTCGGAACAAGGACGTGCCGCTCGTTAAAGTTCAATGATCCGCTAATCCCAATGACTGTACTTGGGAAACAAGAGAGTTTATTCAACGATCTTTTCCGGGTTTTCTTTCTTAGCTTGTAAACGGTGAGTATGTCTTTTTATATCAAGCTTATTTCCTTTTTCTTTTGAATGTTGCATGTATGTAGTTGTTACAAATATCGTCTCTAGGAATTGCGGGGACGCAATTTTGTAAGGAGGGGAGATCTGTGACAACCCGCATATTTAACGATTTTATATTTAAATATTTTGTTTAAATATAGGGTCGTTAGTCGGATTTAGGTCCAAAATGTTACTTTTTGCAAACGGCCGAATTGGAGCTCGAAACCACCTCCATTGGTTCCAAAATGGCGTTTGCGATCTTTTTGAGTATAATCTTTGATATGTTTGGAGTTTGCGAAATTTTGACCCTTTTTCTATTGGGTTTTGGGTTTGGGTTCAGCCCACTAGCTTAATTAACCCTCTAACTCAACCCCTTCTCTTCATTCATCCTCATTTCATTTCATTTCTTAAGGTAGAACTGAAAATGGTGGAAGGGAAGAGGAAACAGAAATGTGCAAGCCCTGGTTTCTTCTTGTAAACTTGATTCTTGCTCCAAAATCAAAGAGAATCCATTGGTAAGCTCTTCCAACTCTTCTCCAACTCTTCTCCTCTTCAATTTCAGAAAATTTCCTAAACCTAAATTGGGAAATATGTGTTTTATTCTTAGATTGAAGCTTGTTGGGTTGAAGTAGAGTTTGGTTGGTCTTCTCCTTGTTGTTGAGCTTCTTCTTCTTGTTTTTGGGTTAAAGGTGAGTTTTGAACTCACATCTACCTCTCTTGATATCATAGATGTTGGGTATGAATTCCTAACACCTTGTTCATATGCACTTGCTTTTGGTTTGGATTGAATTGGTGAATATCCAAATTTTTAGTGTTTGGGTTCAATTCCTTAAAGATCCTAACTTTGATATTGGAACATATTTTTGGTAGCGAATCGGAGAGCTAATGGAGCTGGGGTATCTATTGGCTAAGGCTCCTTAACTCCATTGCTCTAAAGGTCTCATTTTGGAAGAACTTGCATTTCATTGGAAAAAGGGCAGAAACTGCAAATTTATGCAGTTCGGCCGACCGAGCCTTGTAGCCGGTCGACCGACCTGCTCATGTCGATTTTTTTTTATTTCCTGCATCTGGCCAGCCGACCGAGCCCTGCAACCGGTCGACCGACCTGCTCATGTTTTGCCTGTTTTGCCTATTTTTGCATATTTTGATTGGTTTTCCAAATTTTATCGATTCAAGTTGATTTTTAGTAGTTCTTATTGCATCTTTGACTTTGATAACTTATTTTTAACTTCATTCATGGGTTTTTTATAAAATAATCTCTCGGATCACATTTAAAAGCTCGTTTCTCCAATTTATAAATTCTATTTAAAACACACACTTTCGCACTTCGAGCGAAGTGGAAGGGTGATTAAATGGTTGGGCAAAACACGGACCATGAATCTGTGCGTTTATCTTTCCGATTAGTCCCCGACCTATTCAATTGATCGTTTTGACCTTCGGGTTTTGTTTATCGATGACATGAGGTAAACTTTGTACTGCTTTGAGTGTGAAAGTGACTGACGGATAGTAAATCGTTTAGTGCGAACGAGTGGTTATGGGACATACGTTAACACTTTTCGGATTCCTCTTCGAGAGTTGTGACACATTCCGCCAGTTGGTGGTGTCCAGTACTGGGTCTCTGACCTTCACCACTAAGGTTTGTTACCTTCGGGTATGTGCCTTCGGGTTTGTGCCTTCGGGTTTATTGCCCTTTAGTATCGCTTCCGATGTTGGTCGTTATGAGCCGCATGGGTGATATTGGGTTGCCCTTTAGTATCGCTTCCGATGTTGGTCGTTATGAGCCGCATGGGTGATATTGGGTTTGGAGTCTTCGGGCTCATGGATCCTTGTTTATACAGTACTGAACTCGAGCAATTTTCTGATGTTTCATTCATATGTATATTCCCTAGGTATCGCCCTTCGATGTTGGTCATTATGAGCCGCAGGATGCTTAGCGTTTACCTTGCGGAACTTGTATACCTTATTGGTATTTGTTATTTGCCTTTTTGGCTTGATTTGGGATATTTGTATCCTTTGTTTCTATATGTTGCCGATGATACGAGGCTTGTTATCATATGATTCACCTTTGGTTAGATGATTGTGTTATCTCTTTTAGAGATATTTGTTATTCTTTGTAACCTTGCAGGTTTACTATTGCTCAGTTTATCTAACTGATTTGTTTAGCTAGACTGACCTGTGTATTTTATACTCATGTCAGACCGAGATGTTTCAGGTTAGGTGCTTTTGGACTTAGCCTATTTTGCTTCCGCATGGACTATTCAGCTTGTTCCTTTTTGTTATAGCTTTTGTGTAGTCCTATTTTATAGTAACTCTGATATGTATTCATCTGGAACTCGTCTATATATTGTGGTTTGCTATACCACTCGACATGCATTATTTTGTATACTCTGTTATGTATTAGTGTATGTGTATATGTTGATCTACTGTTCTGTGATGTATATTACATTTGAGTTGTTATATTCTGTTCTGATAGATCCTTCAACCACCTATGGTTTTGTTTTAAGTATTCATTGGGTATGTCGACCTGCTTGGTATGTTTATTGTCGATGTATTCAATAGATAGTTAGAGCAAGGTTATAGATGGTCGCTCCCAACCAGCCTTATTCTCCGTGTTAGTTGACGGCACTACCCTTTAGTGTCCTTGGCTAGCGTGGGTATAGAGGTGGGGTGTCACACCTTTGACATTTGTCAATAACTTAATCCGGATATAGTTTTCATAGGTTCCTTACAAATTTATTAGCCCCTACCAATAACTCTTTCTAATCATAGCGTACATGTGTTTACTATGAACCTATTGGCATCTTCCACTAACTATTCTAATCATAGTTTTCATGGGTTTACTTTGAACCTGTCTATTTGACAACTTTAATATTTAGGCATTGTACATTCTGGTCTATTTGACCTCCTGGATGCAATTCTATTCATTCAGTAGTTAATCTAATTTATATTCACTACTGGGTCAATCTATCTGATTATTCTGCTCTTTCTCTCCAAAATACAGCTATGAGCCCATTACAATGTGAATATATATATATATATATATATATATATATATATATATATATGAAGGAGAAAACATAATACCATAATAATACCAACACCTGCGGTTTAGTATCCTTTAAATCATTTTATAAAATGCTTGGTTTATCCCTTTAACATATTAATCAAAGAGAACTTCTTCAAAAACTCCATACTTAAGATCATTGGAAAACTCGTTTATTATGCCATGGTTTTCCTTAAAAATGAGATTGGGTTATTTATTTTGAAAACTATGAATTTCGAACCATAAACTTTACTTTCGAAACTCTTGGATGACCTCCTTCGAAAGCAATCAAATCTTCTTTTCAAAAAGTTAGGCATCTGCCTTTCGAAACACTTTAAAACCTCCCTGTTGAAATTTTTTGAATGTATTAAAGCATGATTATCCAATTATAGAAGCATAGCTTTGAAACCATTTGAAAGTACCCCTTTCAAAACCATAAAAAGAGTTTGGGGAATAGAAGATGGCTTTGGCACCATCCTTTCGAAAGCATTAGTCTTTAAGTTAAAACAACAAGAAGGATGGCATCGAAACCCCCTTTCAAAGCCATTGCCTTTGAAACCCTTGACCCCTTTCGAATGTTATAGGACAAAGGCTAGCTTTTGAAAGCATTGATAACTTCAATACATTTGAATGACAAAAGAATGGCAGCAGGGTTCCGACTATGTCGGAACCATCTTTTTCAAAAGCATTAGTTCAAAACAGAAGGACTCATTTGAAAGCTACATTTAACCAAAAAGGCAAAAACCTCTTTGAAAGCCATTTTTGAAAAACCTTTTGAAAGCATGTGTTTCGACTCCTTCGAAAGCTTTTATTAAAATAGGGCAGGTGCTTATCTTTTGAAAGAAAAACAAAGGTTTCGACCTTTATCGAAAGCAATGGTTTTGACACCATGCCTTCCACCCTTTTTCCAATCCACTACGTATGATACTTGTGATACCTTGTGTGTTGGTTTCGTCTTAGATAGTAGGTTTCGACTTCGTTGGAGGCAGAAGCATAGGGTCAAAAGGCGATTTATAAAAGAGGTAGAGCCTACTTTTTTGACAAAGGCTGAATTAATGCCATTAAAAGCAATCATTTTATAACTAACGTGCCTATTTGTGAACTTTTAATTGATTTCCATAAAAATTTCAAAGTCTTTCTCTAAATAACTGCTGCATAATTTCAGATTCAAACAAAGATTAATTTAGCAAATAAGCCTTTCCCTTAAGCTAAACAATTAAACCATTTAAGTCCTCCTTCTAAAATAATTAATTTCAATAGTATATCATTTATGAACAATCCTCAAAAATTACAGAAATTCACTTTTAATATGTTGTCTAACACATAAAAATTTCAGACACAAATTCTTCATATAATTTCTTAAATTAATTTATAAACCCATTTGTTCATATTTTCCTTTGAAAATTCATAATAAATTTTCCATAGCTTGAAAAATTACAAAAATTAAAACCCATCTCTCAAATCATGTTTTCCCTAAAAAAAATTTCCTTTGGCATATGAAAATCATTATAGTCGGTTTTACCCTTAAAACGTGTAAAATCATTTATCAAATAATCTTGTTTGAGTTTAACACCATGTATATCCAAGAATATCATCAACAAAATCATTATTATAATGGATTTAATCTTAAACCCGAAAATAAATAATCAAAAACAAAATAGAGATGATATAGATTATTATTCACCTTGATTAGGATAAGGAGATTGGATTGAGATTAATTTTCCCTAGCTTGAATCCTTGGCATTAGATTGAATTTCTCTTCTTTTCTTCCTTAGCAATGGACGACTCCTCTTATGTTTTACGTTTGTTGTTGTTTTGCTTAAATGAACGTGAATAGATGGAAACATAAATATGTAAGGGAAATGAATTATGTGCGTGTAATGACCAGGGTTTTTTGATACTCGAAAATCGACATTTGTACGTTCACTGTATAGAATGCCGACCAATCGAGTGTTGGAAATACCAGATCATTATGGTTTAAGAAGAAAACGATAGAAGAAAATAGAAACAACAACACAGAATCTCATCATCTCTGCGGAACAAAATATAAATACAATAACAAATTATTATATAAGAAAATTGTAACTGTTAATATACATATGAATTTATCAGAGTACAACTATCAACATAGAAATCTTGACAGTTATAATAACTTGTCCTTAAAAGTGCTGAATAAACAGCCTACAATACACGGCGGAATATAATCAAGTATAATACGTCTCTGTCATTCAGCTCATCTTCTGAGCTCCAAAGCATCCTAACCTGAATCTGTAATACTCGATCTGTCCCAAACATTATAATAAAAAAACACTCGACTCAGGTTGAAAAACCAGCGTGAGAAAACACACTCAATTTGAATTACTTAAGTTATTAAAATCCTTCGAAAAACTAAGGTAACTCGTAAGACCACGTCACACATAAACACGATGGGTTTTTCCCTTAATCGAGATAAGTCAAAATAATATCTAAGAACCATATCAGTCAATATATCGCTCCAGAATTTTTAGATCTGGCTGGTTTAACTTAACTGAGTCGAGTTACTCTTAAATCCATATTTATTTGTTAATCAAAGAAATAAAATAATTTATTATTATTATTATATTTTTCAATTAAAGTTAAACAGAACATTTAATAATTAACTGATTAATTAACATATAATTAATTACATAAGAAAATGCCTACTAGTTTACTTTCAATTTTATAAGTCTTTAAATTTTGAATTTTCAGAAAACTTGACAATATCAATTGAGATAAAATTACTTTGAGATACGGTCTCGATGCAAAAATTCGCTCGTCGATTTGATTCAAAATGAACGAGAGAATAGTGTTATAAGTTTATAAATTTATTAAATATAAAATTAATTATATTTACTTCATTTTTTCTGAACCCAACCTATATTCAAACTCGGCCCATCTCAATATTTCTTCTTCTCTTCTCAATTCCCTCTCCTCCCTCTTTCATTTGAATACACCCACTGCACGAGACATGCACTCACGCATGCATGGACACACCTGCCACAGACCAAGACACTTGCTGTCGACCATCCTCGCGCATCGCCTTCAATCCCTCATCCATATCCATCCACATGAAAACTCGGTGAACCCACCAGTTCAAAATTTTGACTCAGACATGAAACTAGACGAGGCCACCTTCCTTCAAACACCTTGCCTTGCCACTAACTTAATGATCCACCACCAAGCTATGCCACCGGGTTCGCCATAACCTCCGCCATCCATTCCCTTGGACTGCACACCTCCTTCTTGCCCTTCTCTTTGCAATGCCACAAACTAGAGACTGAACCCAACCAACCCTAAAATGACCTGGACTGACTTCCTCGCTTAAATAAAACTCATGGCACCATTTTTCTTCAACATGCCTCCACCTAAGCCTCCTCTATGCCCAACATTTTGCCACGAAATCGACCCCATCACGGAATTTTGCCTCATGCCCAGCTGAGATCATCTCCAATTTCTTCCACCATACAACACTATAAATCCAAAACTACTACCAAAAGTCATAAATTTCAATAACGATCACAACTATATAATCAAATCGTTAAATTATGATATTCAAATCTCGGCTATATTTTGGTCACTTACTTAATATCTGATTTTCTTCCTCTATACTTCATGAAATTGAATGAAATAAATTTTAAAATACGCTGTACTCGAAAACAAACAAGTTTCGTTCTGAAATCATGCTTTAATACTAACTGGTTGTGAATATATTGATTTTCAAAGTTAAGAGTTTTAAATGTTTTATTCCAAAATCAAAGAACAGAGAAGAAGAACGGTATCTATTTGAGTTACACGGTAAACTATTGTGTCTAACACACATATGCAAAAGCATGTATACATATCAACACTTGTATACTTGACTAAAGGATTCATTCAAAATTTACTGATATATATATATATGTGTGTGTGTGTGTGTGTGTGTGTGTGTGTGTGTGTGTGTGACCATAAAACAAAACTTGACATGCATTACTCACAGTTTTGAAATGTGATGAACTGCTGCTTTGTTACCTGCTTCATTCTTTGACACTTGGATTATTTGTTTTAATGGTAGAGATTCTTTTTTTATTTTATAATACGTGAAACAAGTATGGCTACATATATATATATATATGAAGAATGGAAGGAAAATAGTGAAGTAGGGTGGCTGATGCATTTGTACAGGCTTCATCTTTTATTTTCTTTTTCTTTTTCTTTTCGTTCTCTTTTGCTTTTGGTGGCTGATTTGATTTCATGTGCTAGACTTGATTTGTTTTGAGTGATTTGATTTATTATGTGACTTGATTTAATGTTTTTTATATGACTTGATGTTGCCATGATGAAGCTTCATATATGAATATAATATCCTACATATATATAGATATATACATTTACATTTTTAATATCCTTATATAAACATATATATATATCTATATATCTATATATATATTTGTCATCATATATATTTTTACCCATTACCTTTAGATATATATACATAATCATAAATACATTTAGATTTACATATGTTTACACACACACACACATATATATATTCATGAATTTGAAATTTGCCATTATGAAGTTCATACATTCACGTATATGTATTTATTTACATATCCAATATTATAAACATAATTACATATATAAAAACTTATATTTACTTTTAAACATTATAAAGCTTGTGTATATATACACATATATATGGATATTCTACCCTAAATTTTAATGGTGGAGTTTATATACATATATCAATAAAATTTATCATATCCAGGAATTTATATTTTAAAATTTTATATAATTTTCAAAATAAATAGATTCATATATCCCAATATCAGATAATTTATTCATTTGACTTATAAAAATTAATATATTCCAATATTTAAACTTAGTCAATCGTTTTTTTCTCATATCGAATTTTTTTATTCAAAATTTTATCTAATTTCATATCCAAAAAATTTCATTAATAAATCATTAAATTATTATTTTTAACCATTTTAATTCAAAGATCATATTAAATTTAATAATCTAAAATAGTTAAAATTATGGATCGTTATAACCTCCCTCGCTCAAAACTTTTCATCCTCGAAAAGGAATGAAATAAGAAATTTAATATGCAATATATTTTACTTAAATTAATCAGCTTATAAAACATAAGAATCATTTTATTATAATTCGTACGATATATACACCATTCGTACGTATAACAATTTTGATCTCTTATTTGAATACGAAATTTTCCAAACTAGCATTGGTAACCCGACAACTCTAGTGGAGACTCTAATCCGACTTCTTATTAGAAACTTCCATCCTCCTTACATAGTAATAAACTATGACAGAGAACTTCAGATTCGTATCAAAAATCTGTGTCAATGTTCGTCGTCGAGAATCGAGTGAACAATCCTAAATTAGACGGGCATGAATTACCTAATCGTGTATTCAAATCTGAATCAAAATTGTAAATGCAATTAGAATGGTTTGTATATAACTTACGTATTTGTTCTATTGGTTTCTTAATTACACCAATAGATAATTCGAGTGGTTTTTTATTCAAATTTAAATGCTTGAATTTTTTCGTTAAAATTCTTTTATAGCGAAATACTTTTATTTTGAAAATACTTTTGATAACTCGATGATTCCACAAGTTTATCCTCATTCTTACAGAATCTAGTAATACGTTGATCAGGCGCAAGACTAAAAATCTATAAGTACTTAGTAGTCTCGTTACAATACCCAGTGAAAATACTTGAAAAACTTTAAATAGTTATGTAAAGTACAATCCAATCACCAAAATCAAATGAACGGAATCGTTAAGGAATGCAATCCCTAAGGTCGCTCTCTCGCTAAGTCGAGAGGAAAAGCGACGCGACCTTAGGTAATTTAGGAAGCCACTGCCCCATGTCTTACGCATGACATCCAAAACAACCATAGATCGCAGATACACAATGGTTTCGCCTGGATCTCCTAGGAAACATCCGTACCCATGAGCAATCACCACTCTATGAATTTTGCTATGCAACACACTCACATGTATACTAGTCAACTTAATAGTAACACTGGTGGTTACGTCGCTATCACCTGTAGAATCAAGGCAATCATTTGCCCCTCGTATTACGCCATGTGGACCACAGATACACAATGGTTACGCTTGGTTCCCGCAGAAAACATCTGTACCTTAAGGCAATCTCTCTACCCAGGCTGATTATGCCAAAATCGACCATAGATCGTAGTTACACAATGGTTTCGCCCGGTTCCCTCAGGGAACATCCGTAACCATAAGCTTTCACAGCACTGCGAATTTCACTATGCAGTCGAATCATAAGACCATAAGTTATGCTATGGAATTCGAAGAAACTCATGAGTTTATGTCCGGACAACATAAATCAATCAATAGAATAATAGAATGTATCCACAATGTGGCCACAAAGCAAATAATCAAGTAGAAGGTACTTTCCATATTTTCAATTTTAAAATGTATATCATATTATACATAGTACCTTTTCAAATCATCACTTCAAAATCATACTTCTATAAATTTCGTCATACATAAGATCATCGATTTTACCTTTCAAAATCAATAGTTTTCGAAAATAACTTCATACTTATACAAACCAGTTTTATATAAGTTCAAAAATTTCAAATCAATATTTTTATATAGTCAAAGGTTCCCAAAATCAATCACTTTCTGTTATCGGTCTAGCTTAAAATTCATATACGATTTCAACAATCATTTTCCAAATTGAATAATATTCAACATTCGTATATTTTAAAATTCCAATCAGTTTTCAAAATTTACTTCAGTTTCATATTACATAAAGTCATATCTATAAAAAATCAACTTTCTTTCTAAATAACTTTGTAAGTAACTAAATTTCAAAACCATAATTTATTTTCAAAATCAAATACATTAATAATCCTCTCGACATAACTGACCTCATAAATTATTATTATTATTATTATTATTATTATTATTATAAATTTTTATTTTTATTTATTATTATTATACATTTAACACTTCTCAAACAAATTCATTATAAAACTTTTCAAAACTAGATTTCATGTTTGTACATAATAAAATTTGCCTTCAAAATCATTTTGCAAATAAATAGGAGTTTATAAATCAAAATTACTTTTTAAAATACATTTGTAAAATAAATAATTTTTCATTACTTCATTATTTATGAATATTTATTAAAACCAAATTTCATTTAAAACATTCCAAAACAAATTTCATAATTAAATGATATAAAATAGACTTATACAATTTACTTATCAAAATATTTAGCATTTTAAAACTTGTTCAACTTCCATTAGTTTTTATTTTAAAATTTTCAAAAAATTACTTTATACTTTCCAAAAATTATTAGCTTCGAAAATTGATTCCCAATTTGGAAGTGTTCAACTATTCAGAATGGTCGGAAAAATCAAATTCCAATTCAATATTGGAGTCAGCAATCAATTATCTCAATAAGATGCACAATCAATCAATCAATCGTAATTCATAAGATACATGCGTTTATAATATCATTCAATCTGAAACTCGGCAATTGATCTCGGGTTCATTTCAAATAGATATATATGTATTGTAACGACCCATAAAATTCAATAATTAAATTGGTTAAATTAATAAGATTTTCATAATTAAATTTAGAAAGAAATAAAAAATTTATAATTTATATTGAAGTAAATGTTAAGAATGAAATATAGCAATGGTAATTAAAACTAATTATTTGTAATTTGAATAAAATTCTAATAAATGAAGTAGTGAAAGTGTTATACCTGGATATAAATTGAATATGAGAAAATAACACATTGTTAACAGTAATTGGATGTAAATTAGGGAAATATGTTAATGCAATTTAATAATTAATGAACTTGAATGAACATGCCAATTAAATAACATAATTTAAATGTTATGACTTAGTTATAAATGGAATATAATAAAAACAAATGTAATTATTGTATTATTGTGTGAAATAATATAATAGATGGAAATTGTTTGTGAAGAATAAACATACAAGTATTATAAAGGGATAATGGTGACAAATGGTAGTTGTTGCCAGTTAATTTACCAATAAAAAATAAGGGTAATTAAATGTTATTTTAATGATAATTAATATAATAGTGGAAAGTGTGAATGTAAATTTAATAGAAACGTAAATTTACTTATAAGGTAGTAATTGATGTAATAAAAGTATGAAACCAAGTAAATAAATTAATTGAGAATATAAATCGTAATTAATGTACATATTTGGCAAATATAATAAAATGGAAATAGTTATTAATACAAAGGAAAGAAGGATATTTGAATATAGTCATGTAATGAAAGACAACAAATCATTCCATTAAAATCTAATTTATAATAAGTGTAATTATTATAGCAATTGAAATTAAATATTATGCAATTGAAATAAAGATGAAAATGGAAATATTGAAGTATGTAATGCAAGGGTATCATAAATAGTAAATAAAATATTGTTTGGAAATGAAAACTTACAAAAGTATGAATAAGAGTAAGAGTATTGAATCAACCAATGGAATAATATATTGATTAATAGTAACTGAATGTAAATTAATGTAATGAGGTTGATGCAAGTTGAATAATAACTAAATTAGTGAAATACCAATTAATTGAAACAATTGTAAGGTCACAATTGATTGAAATTAGTGAATTGGGAACTAAATTAAGAAGTTATATTAATTGATGAAATAATACGTTATAAATTGCAGTTTGATAGAATCAATGCTAGATAAGTAATTATAATAAGTTAGTTCATAATTAAGTATGAATGTGAGTAAAATTGGCAATAGTGCAAATTTTTAATCGTTTACCCATTCATTTAATGTATTGAAATAGATCTAAATCAATTGCAACATTTATTTCTTAATAATAGCTTATAAGTGAAATTAAACGTTAAAGGTAATATAAGTTAACCATTTAATTAGTATATTAAATTAAAATTGGAAATCAATTGCAATAAATCTAAATTAAAAGTTAAGTTAGTATAAATTAAGGAAATAATTGAAAATATTGTCGATTTTATTTATAATATGACAACTGGTTGAATAAAAGGAATGGAAATAAAGTTTATCAATATATTGGAATTTAGTTTATGATAATAGGATTAACTGCAATTAAATGAAATTAAATATTTAAATATTACATAAATGGGAATTTAGATGAAATGTGAGAATATTAATGTAATGGATTTTGAATCCAATGTTAATCTCATCCAGTCGATAATAATAAATTGAATAATAGAATGAAAAGTAAATTAAATAAAATTTTGGAAATTAAATCTATAATTTTGAATTTAATGAAAATGAGGTTAATACTGAAATTGATAAATTAATCAACTCTAAATTGACATTTAAATTTGTTTAAATCATCGTAAATGATTGAAAAATCAAAAGTGATGAAATTTGTCAATTATCAAATTGAAATTGAAAATTTGATTTAATCAATTTATTTTTGATTTATTTAATTAATGTAAAAATAGCCATTTTGGCCACTGACTCGGATTTCGGCGAAGCCAGTTTCATCGGATCCGTAACAGTGAATTATTGTAGGATTTCAAGTTTCATAGCGATCGGACTTGTTGTTTGATCGTACGGACTCGAAACGCCTAGAAATCAATTAAAATCAATTTGAAAGAAAATGATTTTTGCATAACTTCTTCATACGATGGAATTTGGACTTGAAACCTGTCCCACCGCGTTTAAAATGTTTAAAAACATCTGTTTTGTATATGGGTTGACCCAATTTCGTTTCGGAGTCGGAACGGGCTTTTTCGAGCCATTTTATCGTTCAACGCGTATATCAATCGTGTGCATCTATTCTATTTTTGTTTTGTCTGTATATACCCTGTTATAAACCCTAGGCTACCTCTATTCCTCATTTATCTATACGTGCAATTCAACTATATCTACTCTCACTGGCAGACAATTCCAAATCCAATTGCAATTCAAAAATCAAATTGAAATTTCAAACTCCTTAAAAAAATTCAGAAAAATTATATATCGAAGTTCTCTATAATACGGATCTGCGTCAAGTGTTCGTTTTCAAAATTGATGCTCGATTCAACGACAAATTGCGGTCAAAATTCGAAATTTTGAAACCCTAGGTTAAATTGGGGCTTTTTGATTTTGGCTTCAATCGACGAAATCAAAATCTAGGTATTGTAGAACTCGTCGAGGGAAGTTGATTGGTGGTTACTTGTTGGCCTGAAAACGCTTGAGGTGGCTGGAATTTTCGATTTAGGGTTCGAAAACCATAATTTGGCGGTGGCGACAACGATCACCTAGGGGTGTCGCGATGGGTGCAGCCGATAGAGGAGGAGGAGGTGGTTCCAATGGTGGCTTCGACTTGGCATACGGTGGTTAGATGGCGACGTGGACGACGGTCAAAGAGCGGGTCAATGGGTTCTATGTAGTCGCATTAGCTGTTATGCGCGTGTGGAGAGAGGAAGTGATGATGTCATGGCTTCAGTATGTCCATTTATTTATTTTCTTTTATTTAAATTTGATTTCAAACGTTCTAACACGCATAACTTTCACGTATGAGGTCCAATTTACGCGGGTTTTCTCTGCTAGGTTCATATTGCAATTCCGGACATTTTGGCTTTGGTTTGTACGAATTCGGAGACAGTTCAATTTTTTGGTTTAAATTGAATTTAAATTCAATTTAAATTCAAAAGGTGGGTGTTTTAACCCACTCACAACTTCTAAAATTTCTTATATGTGTTAAATTAATTTTTGATGTGATTAGAAATTTATTTATGACTGTTTGACATATTTTTTCGTCATCCCAGTTAAATTGGATTTATGGAATAAATTGTTATTCAATTTATTATTGCATATAAATTGCTAGTTGAATTAATTTATTATTGAATATAACTGCCAGTAATTACCTATTATTTATTATATGTTCTATATTAATGTATTGTTTGAATTGGATGATGATTGTTATAAATGGTTGATGATTGATATTGGATGAATGGATGTTATATTATATATTCTTATAAACCGCAAGTTGTTATGCATTTTATTTCATTTCGGGATTGCGGTTTCAAATGATATATAACCGTATTTTTATTTTAAATTGCAGATTGAAATGATAAATATCCATATCACTTGACCATAGGGTAGAAAATTATACAGACACCATGGTCTATATAAAAAATATTTTGAAATGATTTCTATGCTTTTGGAAAGAAATATACGATTTAATAAATATTAATTTTTGACGTTATATAAATATTATTTTATATATATATAGTTAAATTCTTGAATTTAAGCTATGTATAAATTTGTTTAATAAAAATAAGCTTAATAATGGAGTTTGATTGTTTTATATTATATGGTTATGTACCTGTTAAAGATATTGTATATATAGAGTTTTAATGACTTAAATAAAAATTAAGTTGGAAGATAAATATGAAATTAGTTTGAATTGAATTATTTAAGAATTATAATTGAATAAATTTGATTTGAAATTTAAATAAAATTGAGATTTTAAAGGGTATGATTCTTATAGCCTGATTTTGTTTAGAGTGATTTAAATGGATATAAAGTTGATTTAATGAATATATCAAGTTAAATAAATTGAAAGAATATCCAGTTATGTGAAGTTAAAAGTTTTCTTAAATTATGTTGGATTTATTATGCAAACATTTCAAATCTAAATAATAGTAATTCAATTTGATGTATATGGGATTATTAAAGAATTAGTTTTGAAATGGTGGAACATTTAAAGCTTTGAAATATATGGAAATTGAAATGGTTTATTTGGGGATTAAAATCTGTATTTGGAATTTGATTTATGAAGTTAAAGAAGATATTTTATTATATAAAGTAATTCAATATTAAACCATTTAAGTATTGGAAGTTATGTTTCAAAATTATGGTTTTTAAGGTATTATGATTTGAAAATGCTATGATTTTGGGAAAGGGATATATTTGAACTAAAAATGATATTATATTGATTTGGGTTTTATAAATGATATCATATTGATTTGGTTTTTAAACGAAAATGATATCATATTTATATGGGTTTGAAATGAATATTACATCCTGGTTTTGAAGTATAATTATTTTGAAATAACCGCGGTTTTATAATAACGATTGGTTGGCAAAGAGACTGCGATCAGATATGGACATGCTCTCTGTCGATACTAAATACCACTTTGACAACCGTGTACGTGGTGGAGATTCCAGAAAGAAGTAGGATGATGGCGGCATTTCTTTTGAGGTAAATACGTGGACTCGACTCCCGTGAGTAGGCATAAGGTGGCTAAAACAGAAGCGAATGACGGGCTAAGAAGGTAGCACCTTTTATCGGACACATCCCTTCGATATTATACTCTGACTTTGGATTGATTCGGTAGCCACTTTTGATTTTTGATATAGGGGTGTGGCTCGAGGTGGGCGGTAGTAGCAGCAACGCGTTACCACCAGTCCGGAAGCGTAATTGGTATATCTACCCTGGCATTGTTTAGTTGTGTCGTGCCATCTACCCTAGCGTGCCTTGTACGAGTTTGTTTTTCTCCCGTAGCTCATGGAGTATTTAGGGTAGTCTCCCGATCTGGAGATGCACTGATACTCGATGGACTACTTGGACTATTATTATGTTTAAGAGGGAGATTGGGTAACTCCTTAATGCTATTTAAAAGTGTTTATTTTACTATAGACATTATTATAATAGCGAAATATTACTACATAGTAAATAGTTTAACGGATACTTAGGAGATGTGAATCCCGAGCATCTCTTAAGTTACTACACTCACGTTAGACACTGGATAGGAGATGTCAAATCCCATAAACATCTCTGACGCCGTTCCACTCATATTTATTCCTGTTGATTCAACTTACATAAGATCTTTTAGTTTTGACTCGAGTGTTTTGTCTTTTCAATTCGCTCGGGTCAGTCTGAGCATTTAAGGATTCGAAGGTTTTATTTCTGAAGGACGAAGACGAAGAGTATATTACTATTATCTATTATATTATTCCACTACACCATTGTATTTCGCTGCATTGTTATTGATTATTCTCTGGTATGTGTAACTCTGATACATATTGTATAAGTATAATCGAATGTTTTTGTAAAACAGCTTCATGAACTTTTTATTTGATTATTATATTTTGTCGTTCCGCTGCAAGATTCTGTTTTGTTTTCTTTCTTTCTCAGCTTTTTCTTATTTACCTCATAACAATCCTCCCTTCTATATGGTAAAAGTCTGACGTGTGTGGTTTATCGTCGATTTGAAGCGTACAAAAAGACGGGACGTTACATCTGGTATCAGAGCCTTGGTTTAGCGATAAACCTTAGCTTTGTGGGGTCTAACTCTTTATTAGTAGGGTAGTAATACCCTATGACGAGTCGCTGAGCGTATATATGAGAGAGCGTATTTGTTAGTGTTATAAAAGGTTTTAATATTGTGTTAATTTGTTCCGTTTTGTATTTATGAATTCTACTTGGTGCATGGGACGCTATGACATCAATAGGGATTTCTAAACACTTAATAGGAGAGACCGACACAATATTCGTTTTAAAATATAGGTAAATGAAATAATTTTGCCTATTGTATATTTTTATATATAAAATAATATATTTTATAAATGGTATATTTGGTTGTAATATATTTGTTTGTTAGGTAGTGAAATTTTTAGATACTAGTTGAAAATAAGATTTGAAATAAAATAAACGAAAGATTGGAAACTTTGAACTTGAGTTCCAGGATTTTGGAAATTTTCTTTTGAATGATTGGGAATATAGTAATATTATTTATAAGTATTTTCTGATATAAATATTCCAATAAGATTTGAAAGAATTATTTTTAAAGAAGTTTTTGGAAAGAAATAAGTTCTGCACTCCCCTCTATGTCGTTGGAAAATAATTTTGGTGATGAGTGCACGCATCGTCGACATTCATTTTCGAGTTACGAAGTGGGAAGGCCATTGTAGTAGTTTTACTACGGATTTATTTTGATAACCAAATATAAATATTAATTATTTTAAATATAACTGGATATAAGTTGTAAGTATACATTTATTTATTATTTTTAAAATGATTTGAGATTTAACCCGGTATTTAGTTCTTAAGTTTCCATTAATTAATAGTTTCAATTATTATAGTGAATTGGAACGTAGCTAATTAATAATTGAAACCTCTAAAGGAAATAAGAGATTTAATGCTAAGTATAAATAGAATTAAAAAGAAAGTTGAAATTGTAATCTATAAAACAAAAGATGTAATTATTGAACATTAAATTAAATTAAAAGAAATGAAGTAAAACTTGTATAAGTTTCATTTGCATTCTTTAACATATATATAACTTGTCGAAAGATGTAAAAAGTTGAAATGTTAATAAGAAAATGTAATGGATATTATACAAGTAATCAACTTGAGGTAATGAAAGTATTTAATGAAGTTCTTTTTTAAATAAGGATTTGATGTTGTAATTGTTGTAAACTTAAGTTGTAATTGAAATGTTACTGTAATAAAGGTAATAGGAAAAAATATTGTAAGTATAAGATTTTAAATTTAAGTTAATAAATTAATATGCAAAGAAACTGAATTAAACATTAATACTATAAATAAATGAAATTGAATAATTGCAAGTAAATTAAAAGGATAAATCATTATATGAAAGAAAAGATTGTTGTTTGTTTTAGTTTATGGCTATTTGGGCAAGGACACTTTATAATTATTTGGATGAATGAATAATCTATTTAGTTCCATCTAAGACTGTTGAATGAATGGTGCACTTAGTAGTTTATTTTTCATTCTGTACAATTTAAAGTTTTGAACCTGAATAACTATTTGTTTTGTTGCTATAGATATGTGGATTGTTGATTTTATTGACTTCATATGATGATCGTATGTTGTGATTTCGAGTGATTTTATGTTTGACATTGTTTGTCTGATTAGTGGATGAAACAAAATAAATATTTCATTCTATATAATTATTAGATCTTTTGGATTAAATAAGTGAAATACAGGTTGTGGAAGCAATTGCTACTGCTTTTGGTTTCATAATTAAGCGTTAATTGCCCGACAAATTGGTACGTTTTTGAATTATGGTTTATAGCGTTATTATATTATTTTCCCGTATTGGAATATATATTATTTTGGAAAATATATGTTGTATATTGTTGGATATTATATTTTCTCCCGAGCCTCTCCGTACGAAGGAGACTCTGCCAAAATTTTCCATAAATTTTAGATTTAGAAAATTATTGAAATGTTTTCCAAACCTTATTAATTTAAGTATAAAAAGATCTAATGGTTATATATTGGTATATTTTATTTAAATTAGTTAATTTTGTAAATTTATTTGTTTGTAAATTCAATATTTTAAGTAAGATATATTTATTTCTTAATTCTTCTTTTCCCCTTCTTTTTCCTTTTCGGGGACGAAAAGTTTTTAGTGGGGGAGAGTGTAACAACCCGTAAAATTCAATAATTAAATTGGTTAAATTAATAAGATTTTCATAATTAAATTTAGAAAGAAATAAAAAATTTATAATTGATATTGAAGTAAATGTTAAGAATGAAATATAGCAATGGTAATTAAAATTAATTATTTGTAATTTGAATAAAATTCTAATAAATGAAGTAGTGAAAGTGTTATACCTGGATATAAATTGAATATGAGAAAATAAAGGTAAGTATTGAATTAATTAATGAACTAACATATTTTTAACTGTAATTGGTTATAAATTAAGGAAATATGCTAATGTACGTTAATAATTAATGAATTTGAATGAACATGCTAATTAAATAAAATAATGTAAATGTTATGACTTAGTTATTAATGGAATATAGTAAAAACAAATATAATTATTGTACTAATGTGTGAAATAATATGATAGATGGAAATTGTTTGTGAAGAATAAACATACAAGTATTATAAAGGGATAACGATGACAAATGGTAGTTGTTACCAGTTAATTTACCAATCAAAAATAAGGGTACTTAAATGTTACTTTAATGATAATTATTATAATAGTGGAAAGTGCGAATGTAAATTTAATAGAAATGTAAATTTATTTATAAGGTAGTAATTGATGTAATAAAAGTATGAAACCAAGTAAATAAATTAATTGAGAATATAAATCGTAATTAATGTACATATTTAGCAAATATAATAAAATGGAAATAGTTATTAATACAAAGGAAAGTGGATATTTGAATATAGTAGTGTAATGGAAGACAAACAAATCATTCCATTAAAATCTAATTTATAATAAGTGTAATTATTGTAGCAATTGGAATTAAATATTATGCAATTGAAATAAAGATGAAAATGGAAATTTTGAAGTATGTAATGAAATGGTATCATAAATAGTAATTATAATATTGTTTGGAAATGAAAACTTACCAAAGTATGAATAAGAGTAAGAGTATTGAATGAACCAATGGAATAATATATTGATTAACAGTAACTGAATGTAAATTAATGTAATAAGGCTTATTGCAAGTTGAATAATAACTAATTTAGTGAAATACCTATTAATTGAAACAATTGTAAGGTTACAATTGATTGAAATTAGTGAATTGGGAAATAAATTCAAAAGTTATATTAATTAATGAAATAATATGTTAAAAATTGCAGTTAGATAGAATCAATGCTAGTAAGTTAGTTGATAATTAAGTATAATGTGACTAAAATTGGCAATAATGCAAAATTTTAATCGTGTACCCATTCATTTAATGTATTGAATTAGATCTAAATCAATTGCATCATTTGTTTCTTAATAATAGCTTATAAGTGAAACTAAACGTTAAAGGTTAACCATTTAATTAGTATATTAAATTAAAACTGGAAATCAATTGCAATAAATCTAAATTAAAAGTTGTGTTAGTATATATTAAGGAAATAATTGGAAATAATGTCAATTTTATTTATAATATGACAATTGTTTGAATAAAAGGAACGTAAATAAAGTTTTATCAATATATTGGAATTTAATTTATGATAATAGGATTAATTGCAATTAAATGAAATTAAATATTTAAATATTACATAAATGGGAATTTAGATGAAATACGACAATATTAGTGTAATGGATATTAAATCCAATGTTAATCTCAACCGTTTGATAATAATAAATTAAATAATAGAATGAAAAGTAAATTAAATAAAATTTTGGAAATTATATCTATAATTTTGAACTTAATGAAAATGAGGTTAATACTAAAATTGATAAATTAATCAATTCTAAATTGACATTTAAAGTTGTTTAAATCATCGTAAATGATTGAGAAATCAAAAGTGATGAAATTTGTCAATTATCGAATTGAAATTGAAATTTTGATTTAATCAATTTATTTTTAATTTATTTAATTAATGTAAAAATAGCCATTTTGACTACTGACTCGGATTTTGAAGAAACCAGTTTCATCGGATTCGTAACGGTGAATTATTGTAGGATTTCAAGTTTCGTAGAGATCAGACTTGACGTTTGATCATACTGACTCGAAACGCCTAGAAATCAATGTAATTGAAATCTATTGAAATCAATTTGAAAGAAATTGATTTTTGCATTACTTCTTTATACGATGGAATTTGGACTTGAAACCTGTCCCATCGTGTTTAAAATATTTAAAAACATCTATTTGATATAATAGGTTGACCCAATTTTATTTCGTAGTCAGAACGGGCTTTTTTGGGCCATTTTATCGTTCAACGCGTATATGAATCGTGCCCATCTATTCTATTTCAGCTTTGTCTATATATACCCTGTTATAAACCCAAGCCTACCTCTATTCCACATTTGTCTGTACGTACAATTCAACTATATCTACTCTCAATGGACGACAATTCCAAATCTAATTGCAATTCAAAAATCAAACTGAAATTTCAAACTCCTCAAAAAAATTCAGAAAAATTATATATCGAAGTTCTCAAAAATACGGATCTGCGTCAAGTGTTCGTTTTAAGAATTGATGCTTGATTCAAAGGCAAATTGCGGTCAAAGGCCGAAATTTCAAAACCGTAGGCTAAATTGGGGCTTTCTGATTTTGGCTTCAATCAACGAAATCAAAATCTGGGTATTGTAGAACTCATCGAGGTAAGTTGATTGGTCGTTGCTCGTTGGCCTGGAAACGCTTGCGGTGGCCAGAATTTTCGATTTAGGGTTCGAAAACCCTAATTTGCCGGCGGCGGCGGCAACGATCACCTAGGGGTGCCGTGATGGGTGCAGCCGATAGAGGAGGAGGTGGTGGTTCCAATGGTGGCTTCGACTTGGCGTACGGTGGTCAGATGGCGACATGGCCGCGGCCAAAGAGCGAGTCAATGGATTCTACGTGGTCGTGTTGGCTGTTATGTGCGTGTGGGGAGAGGAAGTGATGATGACGTGGCTTGAGTATGTCCATTTATTTATTTTCTTTTATTTAAATTTGATTTCGAACGTTCTAACATGCCTAACTTTCACATACGAGGTCCAATTTACGCGCGGTTTTCTCCGCTAGGTTCGTATTGAAATTCCAGACATACTGGCAATAGTTTGGACGAATTCGGAGATAGTTCAATTTTTGGGTTTAAATTGGATTTAAATTCAAAAGGTGAGTGTTTTAACCCACTCACAACTTTTAAAATTTCTTACATGTGTTAAATTAATTTTTGATGAGATTAGAAATTTATTTATGACTGTTTGGCATATTTTTTTCATCATCCCAGTTAAATTGAATTTATGGAATTAAATTGTTATTCAATTTATTATTGCATATAAACTACCAGTTCAATTAATTTATTATTGAATATAACTGCCAGTAATTACTTGTTATTTATTATCTATTCTATATTAATGTATTGTTTGAATTGTATGATGATTGTTATAAATGGTTGATGATTGATAGATATTGGATGAATGGATGTTGTATTATATATTATTATAAACCGCAAGTTGTTATGCACTTTATTTCAGTTCGGGATTGCGGTTTGAAATGACATATAACCGTATTTTTATTTTAAATTGCGGATTGAAATGATAAATATCCGGATCACTTGACCATAGGGTAGAAAATTATATGCAGACACCGTGATCTATATATAAAAATATTTTGAAATGATTTCTATGGTTTTGGAAAGAAATATACAGTTTAATAAATATTAATTTTTGACATTATATAAATATTATTATATATATATATATATATAGTTAAATTCTTGAATTTAAGTTACGTATAAATTTGTTTAATAAAAATAATCTTAATAATGGAGTTTGATTGTTTAATATTATATTGTTAAGTGCCTATTAAAGATATTGTATATATAGAGTTTTAATGACTTAAATAAAGATTAAGTTGGAAGATAAATATGAAATTGGTTTGAATTGAATTATTAAGAATTATACTCGAATAAATTTAATTTGAAATTTAAATAAAATTGAGATTTTAAAGGGTATGATTCTTATAACCTGATTTGGTTTAGAGTGATTTAAATGAATATACAGTTGATTTAATGAATATATCAAGTTAAATAAAGTGAAAGAATATCCGGTTATGTGAAGCTAAAATTTTCTTAAATGATATTGGATTTTTTACGCAAACATTTCAAATCTAAATAATAGTAATTGAATTTGATGTATATGGGATTATCAAAGAATTAGTTTTGAAATGATGGAACATTTAAAGCTTTGAAATATATGGAAATTAAAATGGTTTATTTGGGGATTCAAATCTGTATTTGGAATTTGATTTGTGAAATTAAAGAAGCTAATTTATTATATAAAATAATTTAATATTAAAACATTTAAGTATTGGAAGTTACGTTTCAAATTTATGGGTTTCAAGGTATTATGATTTGAAAATGCTATGATTTTAGAAAAGGGATATATTTGAAATAAAAATGATATTATATTGATTTGGGTTTTATAAATGATACCGTATTGATTTGATTTTTAAACGATAATGATATCGTATTTATATGGGTTTGAAATGAATATTATATCCTGGTTTTGAAGTATAATTATTTTAAAATGACCGCGGTGTTATAATAACATTGGTTGGCAAAGAGACCGGGATCGGATATGGGCATACTCTCTGTCGATACCAAAAACCACTTTGACAACCGTGTACGCGGTGGAGATTCCAGAATGAAGTAGGATGGAGGCGGCGTTTCCTTTGAGGTAAATATGTGGACCCGACTCCCGTGAGTTGGCATAAGGTGGCTAAAACAGGAGCGATTGACGGGCAAAGAAGGTAGCACCTTTTATCGGACACATCCCATTGATATTATACTCTGACTTTGGATTGATTCGATGGCCACTTTTGATTTTTGATTTGGAGGTGTGGCTCGAGGTGGGTGGTAGTAGCTGCTACGCGTTACCACCGGTCCGGAAGCGTAATTGGTATATCTACCCTGGCATTGCCTAGTTGTGCCGTGTCACCTACCCTAGCATTCCTTGTACGAGTTTGTTTTTCTCCCACAACCCGTGGAGTATTTAGGGTAGTCTCCCGATCTGGAGATGCGCTGATACTGGATGGACTACTGGGACTATTATTGTGTTTAAGGGGGAGATTGGGTAACTCCTTAACGCTATTTAAAAGTAAGTTTATTTTACTATAGGAATTATTATAATAGCGAAATATTACTACATAGTAAATAGTTTAACGGATCCTTAGGAGAAGTGAATCCCGAGCATCTCTTAAGTTACTGCACTCACGTTAGACACTGGATAGGAGATGTCAAATCCCTTAAACATCTCTGACGCGATTCCACTCATATTTATTCCTGTTGATTTAACTAACATAAGATCTTTTAGCTCTGACTCGAATGTTTTGTCTTTTCAATTCGCTCGGGTCAGTCTGAGCATTTCAGGATTCGAAGGCTTTATTTCTGGAGGACGAAGACAAAGAGTGTATTACTATTATCTATTATATTATTCCACTACACCATTGTATTCCGCTGCATTGTTATTGATTATTCTCTGGTATGTGTAACTCTGATACATATTGTATAAGTATAATCAAATGTTTTTGTAAAACATCTTCAAGAACTATTTATTTGATTATTATACTTTGTCGTTCCGCTCCAAGATTCTATTTTGTTTTCTTTCTTTCTTGGCTTTTTCTTATTTACCCCATAACAATCCTCCCTTTTGTATGGTTTAACTCTGACGTGTGCGGTTTATCATCGATTTAAAGCGTACAAAAAGGTGGGACGTTACATGTATATCTTTCGATTATCAAATCATACTTCAGGGATTTGAATCAAATCAATTTCATTAAACAATCGATTAGCAAAGCTACTAAAGTTATATTTTCATTGAAATCATTTTGAAAATCGTTTTGTAGAAATTTCTTTTAAAACTTCTGAAAATTCCTTTCCGAAATCTCATTGAAAGCATTTATAACAGTTCTATTCAAAAAATAGTTTTAAATTATACTATTATATTCTTAAAAGAGTTTCAACATACCCAGAATCCAAACTCACAAATTTTCAATTTGAATAACTTTTTGTTTATTTATTAACCATGTCTATATAAACCATATCTCATATATCACTTTCAAATGGTATCAAATACTCTTTAAAATGATGCAGGGAAAAATTCAAATATATATTCACTTCAAAATTCATGTCAAACATGTAGTTCTCAACTGATTATATATTTTTCAAAAACCAAAATTTTCCAACCCTGCGCAAATGCTCAAATCAACAGTCAATAGTTGACGCTCATAAATTGGCCGGGCATGACTCGTCAATCAATAAGCGATATTATGCACATCCATATTAATCAAACAATCAATCAAAGAGATAACATCCAATCATCATTAACAATCATGATTGATTTTATCAGTTTATAGAATTCATTCTTTTATATTCTATATAAAATCTAAGTTAAAATCATTTCATTTATTAATATCAAATATTTTTATATCACTAACAAATACGCTCTCTCTTGTACATATATACATTCATACTCAATCTAGGGTACTACTGGCCATATCTCTAATAAGCAATTCCCACCAAAGCCAAGGTTCTTACTTAACCTTTAGCTCTGATACGACATGTAACGACCGTGGTTTTCGATCCTCAAAAATCAACACTAATACGTTCACTGTAAAGAATGCCAAGTAATCGAGTGCTGGAAATACCAAATCATTATGGTTTTAGAAGAAAAGGATAGAAGAAAATAGAAGCAACAACATAGAATCTCAGAATTGCAATAGAACCAAATATAATATACAATAATAGATTTTTACATAAGAAAACTATAACTGTTGATATACATACGAATTTATCAGAGTACAACTATAAACATAGAAATCTGGACAGTTATAATAACTTATCCTCAAATGTGCTGAATACATAGCCTACAACAAACAGTGAAACATAATCAAGTACGTATAATACATCTCTACCATCCAGCTCATCTCCTGAGCTCCAAATCATCCTAACCTGAATCTATAATACTCGGTCTGACCCGAGTATTATAATAAAACACCATCCGAGTCAGGCGAGAAAACCAGCATGAGAAAACACACTCAATTTGAATTTGTTAAATTATCAAAATCCTTCGAAAAATCAAGGTAACTCATAAGACCACGTCACACATAAACACGACGGGTTTTTTCCCTTACGATAACCAAAACACATTTATAGAAAATCCAATGATATTATAATAGTGTCTAAGTACAATATTTAATAGTCAAATTTATTACATTAATTAAATTTCAGCATACTAGACTCTATAATCAAAATCGTAAAGGTTCATGACGATTACCGGATAGAAGTGGTTTCAGATAATGCTGATATCCAATCCCAGTCTCTTTGACTCAAAATGGTAAATTTGAAATGGCCAAGTTGTTTAAAATAAACAATTCTACAATCAGGGTGTTAATATTTACATAAAGAAATTCATTCCATATGTTTACTTTATTTTGACCAGTCCATCGAGATTAATTTTGCTTGTAATTATCACATTTTTTCAAAATCAGAATAGTGATCAGTATAAGCCAATTTACTTCCAAATAAAAGCATTTCAAAATTTATTCTAACTTCTTTAGTTTGTTTAGCTACTTAATGATACAGAAAATAGATAATTTAAAATAATATCCAAGAACCACATCGGTTAATATAGGTCATAACTCACTGCAGATTTTTTTTAGACCGGACTGATTTAACTTAACTAAGTCGAGTTACTCTTAAATCTAGATTTATTTGCTAATAAAAGAATTTATTATTGTAAAAAAAATTCAATTAAAGTTAAACAGATCATTTAATAATTAACTGATTAATTAACATATAATTAATTAAATAAGAAATTGCCTATTCGTTTGCTTTCAATTTTATAAGTCTTTCAATTTTGACAATATAGAAAACTTGAAATATCAATTCAGATAAAATTACTCGGCGATACGGTCTCGACGTAAAAGTTCGCTCGTCGATTCGATTCAAAATGAATGAGAGAATAGGGTTATAAGTTTATATATTTGTTAAATATAAAATTAATTATATTTACTTCATTTTCCCAAATCCAGCCTACATTCAAACTCGGCCAATCTCAATATTTCATCTTCTCATCCCAGTTCCCTCTCCTCCCTCTTTCATTCGAACACACCCAGTGCATGAGACGTGCATTCACGCGTGCATAGACACACCTGCCCCAGGCCAAGACACTCACTACCGACCATCTCGCGCATCGCCTTCAACCCCTCATCCATGCCCATCCACCTAAAAACTCAGAGAACCCACCAATTCAAAATTTCGATTTAGACACGAGAAACTAGATGAGGCCACCTTCCTTTAGACACCTTGGCTTGCCACTGTACTTGACGATCCATCACCAAACTATGTCGCCAGGTTCGCCATAACTTCCACCATCTTTCCCCCGGGCCGCATGCCTCCTTCTTCCTCTTCTCTTTGCCATTGCCACAAACTCGAGACCGAACCTAAAATCCTAAAATGACCACGCTTGGCTTCCTCGCTTAACTAAAGTCATGGCACCATTTTTCTTGAATGCATCTCCACCCAAGCCTCCTCCACGCCCAACCTTTTGCCACAAAATCGATCCCATCACTAGAATTTAGCCTCACGTCCAAATCAGATCGTCTCCAATTTTCTTCCACCATGCAACACTAAAAATCCCCAAGCTACAACCAAAAATCATAAGTTTCAATAACGATCACAACTACATAATCAAATCATTAAATTATGATATTCAAATCTCGGCCATATTTGGGTCATTTACTGTGATATTTGATTTTCTTCCTCTATACTTCATGAAATTGAATGAAATAAATTTTAAAATACACTATACTCAAAAACAAACAAGTTTCATCTTGAAATCATGCTTTAATACTAACTGGTTGTGGATATATTGATTTTCAAAGTGAAGAGTTTTTAATGTTTTATTCCAAAATCAAAGAACAGAGAAGATGAATAGTATCTATTTGAGTTACAGGGTAAACTACTTTGTCTAACACACATATGCAAAAGCATGTATACATATCAACACTTGTATACTTGACGTAAGTAAAGGATTCATTCAAAATTTACTGATATATATGTATGACCAGAAAACAAAACTTGATATGTTTTACTTACAGTTTTGAAATGTGACGAACTACTGCTTTGTTTGGATCTCTTGTTTCAAGCTTCAACACTCAGCTTATTTGTTTTAATGGCAGTGATTCTTTTTATAATACGTGAAACAAGTTTGGCTAGGTATATATGTAGAAGAATGGAAGGAAAATTGTGAAGTAGGGTGGCTGATGCATTTGTACAGGCTTCATCTTTTAATTATTTTTATTTTTCTTTTCATTCTCTTCTACTTTGGTGGCTGATTTGATTTCATGAGCTAGATTTGATTTATTTTGAGTGATTTGATTTATTATGTGGCTTGATTTAATGTTTCGTCTGTAATTGATGTTTTCATGATGAAGCTTCATATATGAATATATATCCTACATGTATATAGATATATACACTTATATTTTTAATATCCTTATATAAACATATATATATATATGTATGTATATACCGATTACCTTTAGATATATATACATATTCATAAATACATTTAGATTCACACATGTTTACACATATATATGTATATGTATATGTATATGTATATATACATTCATAAATTTGAAATTTGCCATTATGAAGTTCATACATTCATGTATATATATTTATTTACATATCCAATATTTTTTTTGTAAACATATATACATATATATAAACTTACATATACTTTTAAACATCATAAAGCTTGTGTGTATATATATATACACGGATATTCGACCCTAAATTTTAATGGTGGAGTTTATATACATATATTAATAAAATTTATCATATCCAAGAATTTATATTTTAAAATTTTATATAATTTTCAAAATTAATAGATTCAAACGTCCCGGTATCAGATAATTTTTTCATTCGGCTTATAAAATTAATACATTCCAATATTTAAAATTAGTTAATCGTTTTTTCCTTATTTTGAATTTTGTTTTTCAAATTTTATCTAAGTTCATATCCAATAAATTTCATTAATAAATTATTAAATTTTATTTTTAACCATTTTAATTCAAGGATAATATTAAATTTAATAATCTAAAATAGTTAAAAATATGGATCGTTACAGTGTGGTTATTTCCTAATAAGCCCTTATATAAATTAATTTGATTATAATCATTCTTAAGACCATTTAAACAATTGAGCACGACCCTTAATTTTATTGTCAAATCTGAATCCCCTTATCACTCTAATTATTTACATTACTCTATTTAATTTATCTAATTAAATCTCCTAAATACCGTTATCAAAAATTAGCGGTGTTACACTGCATTTACTATATTGCTCCCTATTAATTTTTACTAAGTTTAATAATCACAATATATAATAAGTTTAAAAACGTTATTCACTCCTCTAGTGTTACACTATCCTTGAGTTCCATTTTGCACAGTACTAGGGTACCTTACATAACTTGAATGGAAATTGGTGCAAAAACTTTGAGCCGGGGAAGAAATCATTGCAGGTTTCCGGAGGGGATGCCAAGAGATTAGCCAAGGTTTGTACTTAGCCAAAGTTGGCTAAGCATCCAACCAAACTGTGTTGGAACTGGGCCAACCCATAATAGAAGTAATGGGTGAATTTCAATTTTTTTAACCATTTTTGGTCTTTATTAGGTCTATGAAGTCTAATTTATTTAGGATATTCTAAGTATCTTTTAAATAAAATCGTTATTTTATTTAAATTTATAATAAATTTTTATATTATCTAATTAATAATATATTGTACATATACATGTATCATATAAACATAGACATGTGTGTATATGTGTAACATGGCAATTCGTGTACGATATAACATACTCATTTATAATGTTGGGATTTACACTGCAATGGATATGCTAGCTCATCTAATATACAAATATATTCTCCAAATGTATGTTCCTATATGAAGATTATTGCAATATATAGAAATATATGTATGTATGTATGTATGTATGTAAAGAAAATACTTTGTCAATCTGGTCGAACTCAAGCCTTTTTTGATTTTCTAAAAATGCCCTTAGTTATTTATAAACATCAAATCAAAAAGATAGGACATCATCGTCATTTACAACCCTCCACTCTCAACACATTTACACCTCAAAACTAACCACCTCCTCATTCAAACTAACTCTCGAAAGTGATGGTTATCAAAATCGGTAAAAATTAACATCCGCCTTCCAAATCCTTGAAATTCCCCAATCTTTTATCGTCATAGTTATAGAAAAGGAAAATGATGCTGAGAGGAAGCAAGTGGTTTATGTCAACCATCAAATTTGAGGCGGCAGTAGAAATAATTTTTTTATATTATAATGTAGTAACCGACAAATTTAATTGATCCACTATTTGAAAATGCTCAACTAATCGATTTTTAAGTTCAGCATACATTTCATTGTATTTTCTAATCAAATTATGAATTTTTAATAATACATCCTATAACTGATACATTAACTTATTTTACTGAATATTATTGATGAGTTACTGACTTTAGATCAAGTAAAAGAGGAGGATCTTATAATATCATTTAGTTCACTTTTGTTATATTGATATTTATTTAGTTTTTTTACAAAGATTTTATAGTTAGCTACCGTTTTAATGTTATTGAGTTACAAGAATAACTACGTTTCTCATTTACGTTCTAAGTCAAAGTGGTGGACCATTTTTTTCATGAAATAAATGATTTTGTGTACTGCTCTACTCCTTACATGGCTAGAATTTGGGTAACTAAAGCAAAATACATAATATACGTAAACCTACTTTGAAGGTAATGCGCCATTTATGTTTTCTACATTACCACAAACTTTAGAGTGAATACGTAGGTGACCATCTATTAAAAATGTGACATGATTGAATTTATTTGTTGAAAAATAGCATGTTCAATGGTACATCAACTGCTCCAATATCGTATTATTTTTTACTGCTTTATACTCATTTATAGTTCAATTATTATTCTATCAGACATGACATGTTTTGTATTCCCTAAAGTACTCTAGAGTGTCTGCTTACTTATACCAGTTGTATATTTCCATTGGTTTTACTAACAAGCTATTTCTATCAATTATATTTTTTAGTAATGATGAAGTTGCTAGCACTAATAGCAGAACATAACACTTTCTGCCTAGGTAAATATAATTATTTTCATTTTTTGTCTAATTAATTATTGAAAGTGTTGCTAAGGATCGTAATATGGAATATTAACTAAAGTTATCTACTAGTGCTGAATAAAAAATAAAAAAGTAAATAGTAAAGTAAATGACACCAGGGATTTTTATTGGTTCTACATCCGGTCCCAAACTCTTTCTGGAATTTAACTATCAATCCTCTCTTCATCCGGAGAAATACGTATTACACCACCGAAACAACCGAACATGACTTCTACCGTCTAAACAACTGAATAGGACTTCTACCGTCTGAGCATTCGAACAAGACTTCTATAA
The DNA here is from genome assembly GCA_030765085.1 of Allium cepa. Classification (NCBI taxonomy): domain Eukaryota; kingdom Viridiplantae; phylum Streptophyta; class Magnoliopsida; order Asparagales; family Amaryllidaceae; genus Allium; species Allium cepa. The sequence continues at coordinate 999,744,335 of CM060935.1, forward strand.
CACAGAGAATTTTTCTTGACTGATTGTGCTCTTTTAATAGCATGGATAAGTCTTTTAGAGTACATCCTTTCTATAATCTTCTTCTTTGTGGTATACAGTGTAGTTTGTGAAGATTGGAAGTTAATTTAATCATAAATGAATTTGTGCTTGAATGTGCAAGTTATTTGAACGAGTTTTGAAAGCAAATGTAGAATATTATGGATAATAAGAATACGAGAATAGAATCAGAAAATAAAGTTCGTTAGAAAATTGATTTCATGGCTATATATAGTGTTTAAGAGTTGCAATTGTTCATGAAAGGTCGCCATGAAAGAATATGGGTACAACTCTTGAATCAAGAGTTGTGTCTCTTGCTAATATGAAGTGTCTCTTCAAAATATAGCCGTTATGAAGATTCAACCAACTGAGTGAAAAGATTTGGCCGAATGAATCGATTGAAAATCAATGCAGCAAAAGAATAGTGCAAAAAGCATGTAATTCAGTCGACTGAATGTATCATTCAATCGAGTAAATATTCAAATAAAGTAGTGCACATGCATAGAATTCAGTCGACTGAATGACCTTGTTCGGTCGGCTGAATTCTGTTGATGAATAAAAATTGCCTTAGCTCATTTGGTTAGAGTACTTGGTTTCTAAACTAGTGACCTAAGTTTGAGTCGTGCTCCATGCATTTTTGAAAACTCGAATTTTCATTTAAAATATGATCTCACTGATGACCCAAATTCGAGCCTTGCTTCATATATTATTATATTTTAAAAAAATTTTATTGCTTTTACAAAATATTTCGAATATTTATATATATGTGTGTTATACCACTTTGAGAAGATTTTAACATCTTTAAACTCTATACATGACACACTGTGACTAGTAACACTTTGTTTGTCATCTTCATCCTATCTCTATCGTGTATAGCTCTTCTTGTATCTCCATATACATACTTTTATCCATTTTTGTATCGTGTATCATCATGTCGAACTTATTTGTTTGTCTCTTTTTGATACTCATGTACCTGCAAGTTAGCATAGAGGTTCTTTGGCAAAATTGTATATTAGTTTCATTAAAATCCAACAATTGGGATTCTAACATTCTCCCCCTTTGTTGATGACAACTATACAATTTTAAAAATATTCATTTTATATAAAATAATATTAATATGTTTAAAGCTCCCCATATGTATAACATCTTCCCCTTAGTATAATATCTTCCTCTATCAATATGCATATGAATTTCTCTCACTCTGTCATTATTAAGAAGAATGAGGGAATATAATAACTTTATAAAATATCTTGTAAATTTCTGGATGAACCCAATGTTAATTATAGAGAAAATAAATTAGATTCTACCATATTTGCGGAAATCTGTATTTCATTTTCAGCAAGTAATTCTAGTATATGTATGGAACATCTTTTAAAATTCCGAAGTCTATCCTTTTCCTTTTGTTTCTCTAAGTACTTGCAATAAATAACAATCATTTTTGGTATCCATTTATTATATAAGGTTTCGGGTGTTAGGTCTTGGGAAACCATACCCATTTGGGTGTGGTTGAAACTTTATAAATATAATTTTCATTATCAACTACCGTGTCAAAATAATCATCAATGTATTTTTCTCTACTTTTTCAATTAACAGGAACCCAAATAATTAGATAATTTTTATTCATATTTTCCGTCAATGATTTTGTACATCTAGATATATTATAAACACTATTGGTCATAGTAGTATTTGAATTCTATAAAAGTTGCATTTAGACTTTACTTGAAATCTAGTACTAGTGCTAATATTTTTACTATACATTAAAGTGTACCTAGTGTCTCAAGTGCTATTTTTACGATTAGTTTTATTATATGCTAAACCACATTTATTAGGTGAACGTCTAAAAGTAGATAAAATAATGTTTAAATCATTTTGACCTTTATTAAATTTTACAAATTCATTTTTACGTTTTTCAGATTTAGTTTTAAAGTCACAATTGTTATTTTCAAAAGAAATATTATTATTAAAAACATAAATCTTGTCATTTAATTCAGAATTCTCGTTTTTTAACATATAGTTCTCATTTTTGAGCAAAAAAATTTGGGATTTTGAACTATCTAAAGAGGATTGTAATAAATCATTTCAAATCAAAATTTTCTTTTGAAACATACTTTTCTCTCTTTTTCAATTAATGTTGTTTGTTCATCCAGAAAATCTTTTACAGTTATAAAATTATTTTTTGAAACAACAAGTTGATTTTCTATATTTAATTTCTCACTTTTCAATTTCTCATTTTCAAGTTCGATAGATTTCATCTTTTCTAAAATAATAAAATTAAGCATTAAGATCTTATCGTGTATACTAATTATTCATTATTATCTTTTACCGGAATTTGTAAACCAAAAGGTACCTTTTTGTTGTCCTCATTATTGGTTTGTTAGAGATTTTTCTTGTTGTATTTCGATTGGATCTTTTTACGTCTATTATTCTATGGTGCTGTGATGATCGATAAAATTCCAAGCTCTGATACCAAAAGAAAGTGCTGCTAAGGATCGTAAATGGAATAGTAACTAAAATTATCTACTAGTGTGGAATAAAATATAAAAAGTAAATAGTAAAGTGAATGACACCAGGGATTTTTATTGTGACGCCCCACCTCTATACCCACGCTACTCAAGAACACTACGATGTAGTGCTGTCAACTAGCACGGAGAATAAGGCTGTTGAGGAGCGACCATCCATGTAACTTCTTTGTGCGAGCACCATTATGTCAGATAGTATAGCATGCATTTCATTTAAGGAGGAAGTCCGACATACCGATACAAACTCAAAGCTATCACACGGTGGCTATAAATAATCTTCGAAAACAAACATAGAAATAAGCATAACACAATCATTCACAGACATCCATATCACAAAGGCGGAAGAAGATAAGTTATATAACTAACACATGAAAGTGTACATCAGAGTAGTGGTCAAAAAGATCCACAATAATACAAAAGAGTAGCAACACGTGCTATACAAAAGAATACAACTATGAGTCTATGTCTCAAGTGTATACAACAAAAACTGCTAATCTAAACAAGTAGCCAAAAGTCTGTGTAGTGAATAACTGGGGGAGAAGTCAAGCAGAAGCAGTTGCAACATCTCGGTCTGACCCGAGTATTATTTATAAGAAAATAATAAACGGATCAGTCTAGCTATAAATATCAGACGACATGATATAAAATAAGAGAAATGGCATATGCGAATAATATCCATAACATCATACTACTATAGGTATGTCAATGATAATCAACAAGAGATTAATCAATATCACAAGAATCTTCTCAAAGATCCAAAAGGGTATCATACCCAAAACTTGCACTCATAACAAGTCAATGATATAAATTCCAGAAATCAACACTAGAAATCCAGAAAATCATGAAAAAGAAAGAGGCCTATCACATGACGGTCCGAAGATCATGGGAGCTACCCCATATGTGTGAGTCAAAATCACACAGATGAGGTCTAGACTAACCAAAAATCAAAAAGGTATGTGTGAGTGAAATCACACAAGTGGTGTCTAGTCTAACCTCGCAAACAAAAACGTATGCGTGAGTGAAATCACACAAGTGGTGTCTAGACTAACCAAGAAGGTAAAAAGGTATGTGTGAATGAAATCACACAAGTGGTGTCTAGTCTAACCAAGCAAACAAGAGACATCGCACAATTTCTAGTCTAAATCATAAGAATGATCGTCATGATCAACGAGAAGTGTCAATTACACTAAGCTAGTAAATATATGAGCTTAGCTTCATGTCCCATAACCACTAGCTTAACTTAAATATTTACGAACAAATTGTAGATCTCCACTAGAAAATTGTCACAAGAGGTTCAATCGAACAAGTCCAAGAATTAACCGACGAAGTGAACGCAAGCGTTTCATACCACTTGTTTTACTAAGCCGTTTAATTAGACTTCTCATCCGAGTGAGGTAAAGGTTTGTATATATTAGTAGATTGGAAAACAGTTTAAGAAAAGAGCTTTGTTATTGAAAATAGAGTTGAAATCATTTTGTTGAAAGAGTTTTGATATTTACTACTAGTATAGAAAACCTTTATATTTTAAAGTGACAAATCATAGAAGTGATTGTAGAAACAATCAATCATAAAAATTCACATACGAAGACGTGAATAAAATCCAAATAAAACGATAAAGAATCCATTGAAATAGATATTCAAAAATCCATAAAATCGACCGAGAAGCCAAAGATAGTTTGTCTCGAAGAGTAGTCAATCTCAGCATCTCAACAAAGCAAGTTATGTTGAATGCTTTTCAGATAAGATCCTCTACGGAGGGGGGTCCAGGGGGTGGCAACCCCCCAAGGTGGAGGTGCGGTGGCAACGCCCTTGCTACGGGGTTCGACCTGCCCGGTCAGGGCACGGGGGTCCAGGGGGCAGCGCCCCGTCCAAAACGGTACGACCTAGTGAAGACCTAAGGGAGGATAAGATGGAGCGACCTAAAGGGGCACGCGACCTAATGGTGTTCGCGACCTAGTGGTAGAGCGACTTAAGGGGGTATGCGACCTAAGGGAAACTCGCGACCCAACATGGCCGAGCTAAGGTAAGGTACGACCCAACCAGGTGAGCGACCTAAGGAAGAGGAACGACCTAACGAGTTAACAGTTTATAAGGTCGAGCGACCTAAAGTTAACAGCTTAACATGGCCGAGCTACGACCTAAGAGTATAAGGCCAAGTGACTTAAAGGGTTTCGACCTAAAGGAATTAAGGTCACGCGACCTAACGGCCTACCGGTGTAGCGACTTAAGCTGATGAGGTCATGCGACCTAGTGGGTTAACGGCCTAACGACCTAAGGGTTATAGGTCCAACGACCTAACGGGTTATAGGTCCAACGACCTAGCGGGTTATAGGTCCAACGACCTAGCGGGTTATAGGTCCAACGACCTAAAAATGGAAGGCAGGGCCGAGTGACCTATCGGTGTTACGACCTAAGGGTCCTACGACCTAAAGGAATAAACAAATAGGCCAAGTGACCTAATATACAAAAAAAGACGTTAACGGGCAGAGCGACTTAAAGAACCAAGGCCACACGAGTTAAGGCCCAAAACGAGCTATTCTCTGAGTGACTTTTCAACGCAAACGACCTAACATAGGCAGAACGACCTAAGTGCAGTTTTTCACCAAAAACACTAAAAATTAGAGTTTTTCACCAATCCAATCCAAACCAAATGCAAATGCACATGCTCAAGTGATGGGGAATCATTCCCAACAGTCCAATGTAGTTATAGACTAGAATTGTGAGATAAAAATCTCACCTTTTCACTAAAATGGATGAAGATGAAGCTTGAAATGCTATGCAAGGATCAACCACTAGCTTGAATCAATGTCTTCACTTGAGTTTTGGAGTTGATGTTGGATTAGCAATGAAGACTTAGCTTTTGGAGTTTTAATTTCTCTTTCCACTCACCATTAATGCAAAAGCTTGAGTTGGTAGGAATTTATGAAGAGTGAAGAGAAGGAGGGGGTTGGGCTTGAGTTATAATGGCTAAGTTAACCTAAAGTCCAAAGCGGGAAAAGTTAGTGAAATTCCACTAACTCCAAACCTATCAATGTTTATACTTAAAAATTTGTAAACGACCTTTCGAACTAAATGGAAGTGGTCTCGAGTCCTAATTTAACCGTTTGCAAAAAGTAGCTTTTCGGACCAAAATCCAATTAACGATAAAATATTTAAATAAAATATTTAAATAAAAAATCGACAAATATGCGGGTTGTTACATTTATACTAGTTCAAACTCCCGTTCTAGGTCTAGTTCTAGACTCCTTCTGGAATTTAACTATCAACCCTCTCTTAACCCAGAGAAATAGGTATTACACCACCTGAGCAACCGAACAGGACTTCTACTGCTTAGATAATTGAATAGGACTTCTACCGCTCGAGCAATCGAATAGGACTTCTATAATACAGAGAATTTTTCTTGACTGATTGTGCTCTTTAAATAGCACAGATAAGTCTTTAGAGTACACCCTTCCTATAATCTGCTGCTTCGTTGTATAGAGTGTAGACTGTGAAGGCTGGAAGTTAATTTAATCACAAATGAATTTGTGCTTGAATGTGCAAGTTATTTGAACTAGTTTTGAAAGCAAATGGTAGAATATTTTAGATAATAGGAATATGAGAATAGAATCATAAAATTAAGTTGATTAAAACAATTGATTTCATGGCTATATATAGTGTCTAAGAGTTTCAATTGTTCATGAAAGGTCACCATGAAAGAATACGGATGCAACTCTTGATTTGTATCTCTTTGCTGAAATGAAGTATCTCTTCAAAATATAGCCATTATGAAGATTTAGCCGACGGAGTGAAAAGACTCAACCGATTGAATCGATTGAAAATCGATGCAACAAGAAAATAATTCCAAAAAAAGAAATTTAGTAACTGAAAGGTATGATTCAGTCAATGAATATTCAAATAAAGTTGTGCATATGTATAGAATTTAGTCGGCTAAATGAACTTGTTCAGTCGGTCGAATTATGTTGATGAATAAGAATTGCCTTACCTCATTTGGTTAGAGCACTTTCTTTCCAAACTAGTGACCCGGGTTCGAGTCTTGCTCCACCATTTTTGAAAACTTGATTTTTCATTTAAAATACGATCTCACCGATGACCCAAATTTGAATTTTGCTTCATATATTATTATAATTATTATTTTAAAAACTTTTATTACTTTTATAAAATATTTCGAATGAGTACGTATATGTATGTGTGTATACCATTTTGAGTAGATTCTAACACCTGTAAATTCTAAACATCACACTCTGTGACTAATAATACTTTGTTTATCTCTTTATCTTGTCTCCCCTGTATTTCCATTACATACTTTTATCCTCTTTTGTACTGTGTATCTCATGTTGAACTTATCTGTTTGTCTCTCTTTGATACTCATGTACCTACAAGTTAGCTTAGAGGTTCTTTAGGATAATTGTATAGTTGTTGCCATTAAAATCCAACAATAGAGGTTCTAACATTCTCCCATGTTTGATGATGACAACCATATAATTTTAAAAACATTAATTCTATATAAAATAATATTAATATGTTTAAAGCTCCCCCTAAGTATAATATCTCCCTCTATCAATACATATATGAATTTCTCTCCTTCTGTCATTATTTAAAGAATGAGGGAATATAATAAATTTTGTAAAATATCTTGTAAATAGTAGGATAAACCCAATATTAATTACAGAGAAAGTAAATTAGATTTTACCATATTTACTGAAGTCTGTATTTTACTATAAGCATGTAATTATGTCAAATGTATGGAACATCCTTTAAAATTCCAACATCTATCCTTTTCCTTTTGTTTCTACAGGTACCTGCAATAAATAATAATCATTTTTGGTACCCACTTACTATGTTAGGGTCCCCGGTGTTAGGTCTTGGGAAACCATACCCATTTGGATGTGGTTTAACCTTTATAAATATATTTTTCATTATTAACTACTATATCAAAATAATCATCAATTTTCTCTATTTTTCCAATTAACAGGAACCCAAATACTCAGATAATTTTTATTCATGTTTCTCGTCAATGGTTTTTTACTTCTAGAGATATTATAAGTATTATTGATCATAGTAGTATTTGAATTTCTATAAAAATTGGATTTAAACTTTACTTGAAATCTAGTACTGACACTAACATTTTTACTAGACATGAAAGCTTATCTAGTGTATCGAGTGCTATTTCTACAATCAGTTTTATTATAACCTAAACCACATTTGTCATGTAAAGGTCTAAAACTAGATAAAATCATTTTTAAATCATTTTAACCTTTATTAAATTTTACAAATTCAATTTTATGTTTTCCAAATTTATTTTTAAAGTCACAATTTTATTTTGAAAAGAAATATTATTTTTAAAAATATAAATCTTCTCGTTTAATTTAGAATTCATGTCTTTAACCTACAGTTCTCACTTTCGAGAAAAAAATTTTGAGATTCTGAATTATTTAAAGAGGATTGTAATAAATCATTTTGTGACATTCCCGTATTTTAGCCAAGTTTAATTTGACGAGTAATTTAATTTTTGGAATTTAATTGTGAATTTAACTGTGAATTTATTTGAATTTTTCAGAATAAATTAAAATATGTGTTTATAAAATAAAATTTTGATTTGGAGATTTGGAGAATAAAAATCTTGAAAATAAATTGAACTGAAATTAATAAGTTAAGCATGAGATAAGTGTAATTTGTATATATAGGATATTTAAAATTATAAAATGGTTTTTGTGTGTGTACGTGTGTGTATATATATATAAGTACATAACATTTATACATATAAACAAAGACAAATGTAAATCACATAAACATGTAAAACATAAGCTAAAAGGGTTTAAAAAAGATTTATAAAATTATTTAAAAGGAGGATTCAAACATAAAATTATCACAAATGACATTTGTTAAATAAGGAGATACAAAGTTAACAAGTGTAACTTAAACTGATTTACAAATGAATAAGTGTCAAACATGTTTTTTTCTTTTTAAATTGAATTTTGTAAAAATATAATTGAGAAAGAGATCAAGCTATTCTCAAAATATGAAACCAAAATACTGATCAAAAAGAAAAAAAACCAGATAACAAAATCTTCTCCCATTTCAAAACTAAAATCAAAACAAAAAAAAATGTTCAAAACCTGGCAACCCAAATCAAGCAGCAAGAACAAGTTTGAACATCAAGTTTTAGATCCAAAAGACAAAACCAAGCCTGGAAATCAACCTGAAAATCAATGTTAAAAAAAACAAAGCAATAGTATAAAGCTTCAGATCAGCTTCAGATTCAAAGATTAACAAAATAAATTCAAAACAGGGATTCAACTTAAAACATCAAACAAAATTCATGTAGCAAATTATTTTCCAGACATTAAATTCAAGCTTCTCTGTTTTCTTCAAATCTAGGTGAGCAAACTTTAATTTTTAAACCAGTTTCTTTTGAATCTCACACCTGTGATGATAGTGTTGATGGATGTGAATATATATGTTGGTTTATATGTATATACATACATATATATATACACACACACACTGTGTGTGTGTGTAAATGGTTGAATGTATGTCAGTGTACACATATAGATCTATCTCTGTCTAACAATAGGTTTTTAAAACCTGATAGGAAATTCAAAAATCATTCTATCTAAATGATTTCAGGGTTTGATTTCTAAACGAAAAGTAATTACAACCATGTAATGCTAATTTTAAAAATAATTTCATGAATATATATCATGTAGTTATTTTTAAAAATGAAAATGTCAGGGATAAACATTTATATGTTAAAATCTAATCATCTTGAAATTAAGTTTGGATAATATGATCATATTCGTACTATAAAATCATGAATTTAGGTAGTCAATTCAGGATTTTTAGGTTGATAATTGTTGGGATTTTTAAGGTTGAACACAAAACGGTTATTGGTCGAATTCCGATCAACGGCGTCAAAAGGGAAGTCATGATCGATGGTGAAGGAGGCTGGTGGAATAGTGATCATCAGAAAATTGTCTGGAGGATTTTCTAATGACGGTGGAGACGACGCGACTTGATTTTAGGGTTTAAACCTAAGTTTTAGATAGGGTCGGAATTTGATTAACTGCGACATCGTCGAAGGTTTTTGGTCGATCGCACCCAGGGGATTAGGTTCGTGGGTCGTCGGAGTAACTCTGGTTATAGTGGCAAAGATTCAGGTGGCCTGAGGTGATCGTGCTAGACATTTTAGTTTGGTCAGTGGGTTCCAGGTTTGATCAACCATGCTCGAATTTGATTTGGGGATGCTTTCGAGGTTCTGGGTGTTTAGGATGGTCAACGGGGTCATCGGCATTTTGATGAGGGCAGCGACGTTGGTTAGAAGCCACTCTGTCGATCGTGCATGTGCATGTGACAGTTGGAGAGTCTGTTGTTTTTAAAGGTTTGGGAAGAAGGGAGTACTAGGGTACGAACTCGAGAAAATTGATGGTTTGCTCGAAGAAAATGAAGCACGAAGGAAATTCGAAGTTGTGCTTGGGGCTTTGCTCGAGAAAAGCATGGGAATAGCTCGGGTTTTGTTAAATTGATACCATGTTTAAAAAAAACTAAACAAATCTGTTCCAAGTTTTAAATTTTCAAATAAAACCGATTTTAAAATTTTAAATCAACCAAGCTTTTGAACTATCCTTTTAAAATAAATTACTTTTAAATAATTAATGTTGATTTAAATGGTTTGGATAAATAAGAATTTAATAATTTATTTTTAACTTGAATAAATAATTTAATTTCCAAGTTTATTTAAAATAAATTAAATGGTGTAATTAAGGAATGTTTTAAGTTTTAATTAACTTAAAATTTTAGGTTAATCTATAGGCTAATAATAAATTTCATTTTAAAGATTAAACTTTAAAGGTTAATTGTTTTTAAAATTTATTGATTAATAAAAAAATAATTAATATAAGTAATTGAGGGTAATTAATTACTTAAGGATAATTATTTGATAAAAGTAATTAAGGATAATTAATTAATGATTAGAGGTTGATTAATCAAGTGATTAAGCAATAATTGATTAAAGGACAAATAATTTATGTGATTAATTAATTAAGATAATTAATTTAGGGATAATTAATTAATTTTAAAGATTAATTAATTAATTGAAGTGATTAAGGGATATTTATTAATTAAGGGTTAATTAATTAAGGATAATTAATTAAAAGAGTAATTAAATAATTAGAGGTTAATTATTTATAAATAATTAAAGGTTGATTGATTTATTAATTAAGGTTGATTAATTAATAATTAAAGGTTAATTAATAATTAAGGTTTGTAATTAATTAATGTTAATTAATCAGGATTAGTAATTATTCATAAATGATTAATCTGATTTAATTAATTAGATAATTAATTGACTTACTTATGAATGTTTGGATTCTATTGAATGTTCGAATTGTTTGATATCCCTGATGTGTGATGCTTTGTTTTGATTTGAGCTGTGATGAATGTAATTTATTTATTTATGATGAATGCAATTTATTTATCTATGATAAATTTATATTATTTATCGGTGATCTGTGAATGAAGATAAGCATTATAGGACTATACCGCTTATCGAATATTGCTGTGCTGGGATTTGTGATGATTGATGATATTGTATTGTTGTGTGTAAAACACCTGGAGTACACTATACACATACAAAATATGGATTTCGCGGGAAATCGGTTAAGTCATAGATATTTGAATTCAATATTATGAAATGGTTTTTTAATCCAAATGATTTTGGAAATGGAATTTGGTTGAATATGAAAAGCTTTTGAAAAGGAAATTTGAAATTGAAATTTAGTTTGAATATAAGCTATCTTGTTTAAGCTTTGAAAATTGTTTTGGGAAATTTGGTTTGTAAGGTTTATATAAGTATATAATATATATATATATATATGGGTTTTAAACCATTTTAAAAGTATTATTTTGGGAATTTAAATTAAATCCAAGTTTTATACTTTAAAGGATATAATTTGTGTATACTTATTCGGATTTTTTTGAAACAAAAGGTGTTGTTTTCAAATGATAATAGCTTTCAAATTAAGAAAGGATTTCCAGGTTTTGTGAAAAGATTTCAAATTTGAAATTGAAATTGTTTTGAAAGCATGAATGAATCCTTGTGAAATATTGGTGAATCTTTTTATTCAAAATTGAAGAGGATCTTAAAGGTATATCTTTTGTATAAAAGATTTGAAATGGAAATAGTTTTGAAAACTATAAATGGATATTTGTAAAAGATTGGTGAACTTTGTTTTCAAAGTGAAGTGAATCTTTTGTTTAAAGATTTGAAAATGGTAATTTGTTTAAGCCATTTGAAAGAAAGGTTTTGGGTAATAAGTTGTTCCCAATATTCATATGGTTTTAAAATATTGTGCTCATTATTCGGTTTAGCCGGGAGAGGACTTTATGTCATATAACCCATTCCAAATAATGATACGACATAAATGGATAGCATTTGAAGACCGGTGGTGTAGACCGGGTATTTTCGAGAACAAAAGGATAACCCGTCGAATGTCTCTGCACTGAGTCGCACCGGTATAGAGATCTCCATATGTGATGGGGAGTCCGATCGGGATTGTGAATACCTGGATTGCAAGGTCTTCTTTTGAAGTGCCTTCGGTTCTGTTCGAACCCGGAACAGACTTGTATGGATGTGTGTCTGACATTACACTTTGAGATGTAAAGCTGGTTTCTATCAAATACATTTCTGTTTGGTGGGGGAGAATTTATTCTCTTAGCTTAACACCCTTCTCTGTGACGTATGAGCTTAGAGGTTATGTAGTTTATGGTTACTAGTGATACATTCTCAATTTGGTAATGTGGCATGCGAAGTGTTGCTGATCATGTCTTGATCGAAGAATGGTTTTTGTGAAAAGCATAGCTTTGTGGACGAGACTTCGTCGAACCTCACAACCCGATAATGGTCAAAACAGGAATCACTGCGGCAATATTATTTGGGGCAACGCCCCCTGAGGGTATGTACATTTCCTTCTGGATAAAAGGTGGTATCATGGTATGGAGGCCAGATAATCGGGGGATGACATACTCGTGTTGGTAATTACCTAGTTATAGAGGTAACAAGGCTTTGTGTTGGCAGAGATCCGGTTAGGTTCTCGAGGGTGTCCCTCCAAAGGCGTCCGATTTGGTGTAGGAAGTTCCTTAGCCTGACCATTTGTTGGAAATCCAAAGAAACAATACGCGACTTGTACATTTTTAGTTGTATAACCTTCCACGGAATGTGGTGGTAACCTGCTATTGAACATGGTAGCTATAGTAGACATATAATAATGGTTGTATGCTGGCTAAGATTAATATTATACTTTCGAAAAGTTTTCTGCACTATGCGCTAATAATAATATCATAAAGGATTTCGCATATCAAGCATGTTTGACTATCATAAGGAGAAATCTCCTCCAATTCTGCATTTTGCATTGTGTGCGGCGGGAGGCCTTATGGTAGTTTCATTTTCCAAAAAGCATTGCGGATTTCTTTTAGTTTCTTTTGTTTTATTTTGTTAAAGATAAAATCTGTTTTTTTTGTTTTCTCACACCAGTCCCATGACTGACCTGGAGTTTATTGTTCCCTTTCTAAACTCTGCGTTCTCATAATTTTCCACATGGGCAGTCTAGAGTTTGGTTTTTCAGATAATCAAATAATAGGTATAGATTTGATAGTGTCCAGCCATTTGGATTTGGCGATAGCATTTGCTTCTCTTCAGTAATCAGACTGGCCTTGCTTAATACAATCTGATGGTGTTCAAGCTTGAAGTTTGGAGCTTTGGAGCAATGGTGTCATAATGTCGGATTCTTTCTTTCCTTCTCTCTTGAAGATTAGCATTGAAGATGTTATCTCTTCTTCTGGTGGTATTTTATTTAGCATGTTGTGTATCTCTGATATATGTTGATATCATTTGTATCAATGTGTTGTATCAAATATTGTATGTCAATGATATAATATTCATTTCTTCCGCTATGTTGTTGTACTTAATGTGTTATAAGCTCCGGCGAACCAGATTTGACGTTTGAATCTTCGGCATTTGAATATGAGTGATGTATTCGTTGCCGATTTTTGAACGTCGAGTCAGGGTCGTTACACATTTTGTCCTTTTAAATCAAAAGTTTCTTTTGAAAAATAATACTCGCTCCTTTTCAAATAATGTGGTTTGTTCATCTAGAAAATCTTTAACGGTTGTAAAATTATTTTTTAAAACACTAATTTGATTTTCTAAATTTAATTTCTCACTTTTCAATTTCTCATTTTCAAGTTCGACAGATATCATCCTTTCTAAAATAATAAAATTAAGCTTTAAGATCTTTTCGCTTATACTAATTAATTTATTATTATCATTTATTGGAATTAGTAAACCAAAAAGTACCTTTTGTAGTCCTCATTGGTGGCTTTGATAGAGATTTTGCTTATTGTATTTCGGTTCGATCTTTTTCTATTCATTATTCTATGATGTTGTGACAATCGATAGAATTCCAGGCTCTGATACCGAATGAAAGTGTTGCTAAGGATTGTAATATGGAATAGTAACTAAAGTTATCTACTAGTGCAGAATAAAATATAAAAAGCAAATAGTAAAGCAAATTACACCAGGAATTTTTATACCGGTTCGAACTCCTGTTCTATGTCCTGTCCTAAACTCCTTCTGGAATTTAACTATCAACCATCTCTTAACCCGGAGGAATATGTATTACACCACCTGAGCAATCGAATAGGGCTTCTACTACCTAGACAACTGAATAGGACTTCTACTGCCTGAGAAATCGAATAGGGCATCTACAATACATATAATTTTTCTTGACTCATTGCGCTATTTTAATAGCGGGGATAAGTCTTTAGAGTACACCCTTCCTATAATCTTCTCCTTTATGGTATATAGTGTAGTTTGTGAAGATTAAAAGTGAAATTAATCACAAATGAATTTGTGCTTGAATGTGCAAGTGATTTGAACGAGTTTTGAAAGCAAATGGTATAATACTTTAGATAATAAGAATACGCAAGTAGAATTAGAAAATTAAGTTAATTAAAACAATTGATTTCATGGCTATATACAGTGTTTAAGAGTTGAAATTGTTGATGAAAGGCCGCCATGAAAGAATATGGAATCTCATTGCTGAAATAAAATGTCTCTTTAAAATAGCCGTTATGAAGATTCAGCCGATTGAGCGAAAAGATTCAGTCAACTGAATCGAATGAAAATCGATGCAGCAAGTAAGTAGTGCAAAAAACATGTAATTCAGTCAACTGAAATGCATGATTCGGTTGACTGGATATTCAAATAAAGTCATGCATATGCACAGAATTCAGTTGACTGAATGACCTTGTTTGGCCGATTGAATTCTGTTGATGAATAAAAATAGCGTTAGCTCATTTGGTTAGAGCATTAACTTTTTAAACTACTGACCCAAGTTCGTAAGTATATGTGTGTATACCACTTTGAGAAGGCTTTAACATCTTCAAACTCTAGACATGACTAATATATTTTGTTTGTCATCTTCGTCTTGTCGCTATCATGTATTACTCTTCTTGTACCTTTATATACATACTTTTATCCTTTTTTACTGTGTATCTACATGTTGAACTTATTTTTTTGCCTCTTTTTAATACTAATGTACCTGCAAATTAGCTTAGAGGTTCTTTGGCATAATTGCATAGTTGTTATTATTAAAATCCAACAATAGTGGATTTAACATTCTTCCCTTTTTTTATGATGACAACTATACAATTTTAAAAATATTCATTATATATAAAATAATATCAATATGTTCAAAGCTCCACCTAAGTATAATATCTCCCTCTATCAATATGCACATGAATTTCTTCTCTTTGTCATTATCAAAAAAATGAGGGAATATAATAGATTTTATAAAATATCTTGTAAATATTACGATAACCCAACAGTAAATATGGAGAAAAAAAATTAGATTTTACTATATTTGCTGATGTCCGTATTTTATTATAAGTACGTAATTCTATTAGATATATGGAACATCTTTAAAATACTACAATCTATCATTTTCCTTTTGTTTCTCTAAGTACCTACAATAAATAATAATCATTTTTGGTACCCACTTAAAATATTAGGGTCCGAGTGTTAGGTCTTGGGAAACCACACCCATTTGGGTGTGTTGAAACTTTATAAATATAATTTTCATTATTAACTACCATATCCAAATAATCATCAATGTATTTTAATCTATTTTTCCAATTAACAGGAACTCAAATACTTAGATAATTTTTATTCATATTTCCCGTCAATGATTTTGTACTTCTAGAGATATTATAAACATTATAGGTCATAGTAGGATTTGAATTTCTATAAAAATTGGATTTTGACTTTATTCGAAATATAGTACTAACACTACTATTTTTACTATACATGAAAGCATATCTAGTGATATTTCTACGATCAGATTTATTGTATCCTAAACCACAATTATCATGTAAAGGTCTAAAACTAGATAAAATTATGTTTAATCATTTTAACCTTTATTAAAATTTACAAATTCATTTTTACATTTTTCAAATTTAGTTTTAAAGTCGCAATTGTTACTTTCAAAAGAAATATTATTTTTCAAAATATAAATCTTCTCATTTAATTCAGAATTCTCGTTTTTAACGTACAGTTCTAATTTTTGAGAAGAAAATTTGGTGATTCTGATTATCTAAAGAGGATTGTAATAAATCATTTTGTCTTTTCAAATCAAAAATTTCTTTTAAAAAATACTTCTCTCTTTCTCAAATAATGTGGTTTGTTCATCTAGAAAATCTTTAACAGTTATAAAAATTGTTTTTTAAGACACCAAGTTGATTTTCTAAGTTTAATTTCTCACTTTTCAACTTCCCATTTTTAATTTCGACGGATTTCATATTTTCTAAAATAATAAAATTAAGCTTTGAAATCTTATTACTTATGCTATTTAATTCATTATTATCTTTTACTGGAATTTGTGAACCAAAAAGTACCTTTTTGTAGTTGTCATTGGTGGCTTTGATAGAGATTATGCTTATTGTATTTTGATTGGATCTTTTTGTCCATTATTCTATGATCTTATGACAATCGATAGAATTCCAGGCACTGAAAGCAAATGAAAGTGCTGCTAAGGATTGTAATACGGAATTGTAACTAAAGTTATCTACTAATGCAGGATTAAATATAAAAAGTAAATGGTAAAGTAAATGACACCAGGAATTTTTATATTGATTCGAACTCCCATTCTACGTCCAGTCTTAGACTCCTTTTGGAATTTAACTACCAACCCTCTTTTAACCCGAAGGAATAGGTATTGCACCACCTGAACGACCGAACAAGACTTCTACTACCTAGACAACTAAACAGTACTTCTATTGGCTGAGCAATCAAACATGACTTCTATAATACATAGAATTTTTCTTGATTGATTGTGCTATTTTGATAGCACGGATAAGTCTTTAGAGTACATCCTTCCTATATTCTTCTCTTTTGTGGTATATTGTGTAGTTCGTGAAGATTGGAAGTTAATTTAATCATAAATGAATTTGTGCTTGAATGTACAAGTGATTTTAATGAGTTTCGAAAGCAAATAACAGAATATTTATACAACAATAATATGACAATAGAGTCAGAAAATAAAGTTAATTAGAACAACTGAATTAATGTCTATTATTACCCGGGCAATTGACCCGGTAATGCATGCGTCACCAAGCAAGCACATCGCTCCAACAAAGAACCGTTCAGCACAAAGTGTCGTTCGACACACCTCCCCTCGTTCGGCTCAGAGCCTCATTCGGCATGGACTCTCGCTCCGCATCTTGCTTCGTCCGGCATTGAGAGGTCGCTCGGCATCTTCCCTCGTTCGGCATGGAAAGGGTCGTTCGGCATAACCCCTCGTTCGGCATGGAAAGGGTCGTTCGACACACCACCTCATTTGACACGGAAAGGGTCGTTCGGCATAGAACCTCGTTCGGCACGGAGTCTTGCCTAGCATCAAGTCTCGTTCAGCACAACATCTCGCTCGGCATTGAAGGGTCGTTCGGCATGAAGCCTTGCTTGGCATCTCCCCTCGACAGGCATGGAAAGGGCTGTTCGGCACAGACCTCGTTCGGCCTACATTCTTCACTCAGCACACTATCTCGATTGGCATGTAGATACCGTTCGGCATATCTTCCTCGATCGGCATATGAATGCCGTTCCGCCTAGATATGTGGTTCGGCAATTGCCATTCGGCATTTGTGGCTTGGTGTACAGAAGTCACTTACTACGGGTCGAGGTATCTTACTCCTAGGCTCATGAGGGAAGTCCAACCGATCTTCGTCTATAAATAGAAGGGCAGAGGCACAGTGAAAAGGACCTTTTTTTAGGAGAACACTGGGGAGACTCTGCCGCATTCAAGACTCATTCTCTTTACTTAGCATTGGTATTCAGGTAGTTGGTGTACGGATTTTATCTGTAATCAATTGTTGAAAAAACCAATAAAGATTAACTTCAAAGTGGATGTAGGCAGTAACCACTATAAATCCGGCGTTTTTGTCTTTGCATTTAATTTAGCATACAATTCTCTGTTTTAATTTACTTTCTTCATTAATCTCTTTACATAATCTATCTCAAGGGTGTTAATAACCAATTCTGGTGCTAACATTTTGGCGCTTTCATTGAGAATCGAATTCTCAGGCCACTAGGATATGCTTTGTACTACTGGATTGAATAAATCCCCCGAAGAAGATCCAACTTATTCACACGACGTCCATTGATTCTACTCAGAATTCCTATCAATAACTCTACTATGGGAAGACCACGTACCAGATCTGCCTCTCATAACGTGGACGTCAACGAGACCGCTAGTGTACAACATATAGTACCTAGCAATCAGCAAGTTAATCCTGGCGTAGGGACTTCCGAAACCCATAGCTAGACGAAAGTTGTTACTAGGACGGAGTTCAATGACTTGATGAGAGAACTCATGGAATGCAGGAGAAAACTTGCTGAATAAATTCAAGCTAACGCAAACCTCATGACTCAGCTTACTCGACGACAACATCAAAATGCTAGAGGTAGCCCCGTTCTTTATTCTTCATCTGATAGTTCGACTTCAACCGATGAACCTCCCAGGCGTAGACGCCGCACTGCACAAGTAGGTGCTACTGATCGATCAACTAGGGATTACTTACATCTTGGAGACCACACTCAAGCCGGAATGGGAAACTTAGGAGCGGGAGCACGTGTGGAGACTGGATGTCTGACTCACCAAGACCCCAATGAAGCTGGTCCCTAAGATACACTTTGGCAGACTTCCAACAGAGGAGACACCAACCTGAGCGGTCCTGTAGAATAGAGTCCAACCTTCCATCCTCCATATAAACTCCAGACTTATCAGCTATGGTCAGACAGTTGATAAGAGAGTATCAAGGCTTGACCAATGAAGATTTGGGGATGTCCATGAGTCATACTCCATTAACGGATACTATTCTACAGGCTGAGTACCCAAGGAAGTTTAGCATGCCAACTATCCCGGCCTATGAAGGAAAGACCGACCCCAGGCAACATGTGATGAGGTATGAATGGATAATGGATTCGGCTAGAGCGAATGATGCAACCAAGTGTAGATGCTTCCCAATCACTTTATCCGGTATCGCCACTATGTGGTTCAATCGACTTCCCCTATGGTCTATATCCAGCTTTGATGAGTTGGCAATGAAGTTTGTAGAACAATTCAAGATACACGCCACTCGTCATAAGGATGTGATGTCCCTATCTAGTGTAATCCAGGCTTCAGGGGAGTCATTGAAAGAGTACTTGTAGAGATTTCATATTGCAGCAACTCAAGTTAGCAACCCTAACGAGCACGCAATTCTGATGGCGGTGAGTAGATCCGGATTCAGAGTTTGGAGATTGGTTGGTAGGAATGCCTCCAACTACGCTGGAGCGTTTCTACTCGAAGGCTCATCAATTCATAAGGAGGGAGGAAGCTAGATGAACTAGACAAGATAAGACACCAGGGCCTTTTCAAGAGACTGTGAAATGTAACATCGTCGTGAAACAATACGGTGACAACTTGAGAAAGGTTCAAATCAATGTCCAGAACAAGGCTGGGCAATCTAAAGGGTCCGGGGGAGGAAATATCGGAAAGAAAAGAGAAGCAGGGAAATGGAAGCCAAGGATTCTGACCTACGACGAATACACCCCACTGAATGCAACTCTTGAGAATATTTACCTGTCAACTTGTAATACATTTCAGTATAGAAAACCGCGTCTAAAGGAGTCAACAGAGGAACAGAAGAAGACTAGAAAGTATTGCCGCTTCCATGAGACTTATGGGCATAATAAAGAAGAGTGTGGACACCTCCATGATGCCATAGAGAAACTGTTAGACGGAAAAAATTGCAGGAGTTTGTCAAGAACCCATAGGATGGTAGACAAGGAACATCAGACCCCGGACGCGGGCCGGCTCCACGCCAACCCGAGGAACCTGCCCGAACCGTGGGTAGATTGGTCATAAACACGATAGTCGGTGGACCTTACCGTGCAGACAAGAATTGGCAGGAGATGGAACGATATGCCAACTCCTTAAGGCATGCAGATTATGAGTGTTGTTCGAATGTGGAGGATGGGACCCCTGCTAAGCAGCAGCGCATGATGACAGACGATATTGTGTTTAGGAGCCGAGATGCAGACCAGGTGGAGGCTCCTATCGTCGACCCGATGGTTATATTTGCGATGATCGGGCTGGCATATGTGAAGAGAATTTTAATTGATTGTGTAAGTTTCGTTAACATCATCTTCAAAAAGGCATACGACCAAATAAAGATGGAGGCAAAGGATTTGAAACCATCTAAACCCCGAATCCATGGCTTTAATGGTGCGGAGACTGATGTAGTAGGGTACGTTGAGTTACCAGTTGAACTGGGACAAGGTGAACATAGGAGGGTACTAATCCTTCCTTTCATAGTTTTGGATGTTGATTCTCCATACAATGCGTTTCTGGGTCGACCGGCCCTGGCAGAGTTTAGGGCAGCTTTGGCCCCTTGGTGTTTGACATTGAAATTTCCAACAGACAAAGGAGTCGGTGTGGTGCATGGCGATTAGGTGACCAGTCACGCATATTATGTGGCTGAGCTGAGAGAGGCCCAACAGCGAGAGAAAGGAAAGGTTTCGGATAACTCCGTCCGCATGCAGAATACTGACAATTGACAAGTAGTGCCTGAGCCCTGGCTCGGGCCATATTCTCAGATCTATAGAGACATAGATCCGAGAGATGATGATGATGGGGAACCCAGGGAAGCAAAAGCAGCACCGGCTAAACTAACGATTGACATTCCAATCAGCCAAGATGACCCATCACGAGTACTCAAGATTGGATCACAACTCGACCCATAAGTGGCCGAGGGTCTCACTGATTTCCTCCGAGTGAAACCGAGCCAATCTGGATGTTTTCGCTTGGGCACATTCTAACGTATGCGGGATTTCTCCTGCAATTGTGAGTCATATGTTGAACATAGACCCGAAGTACGTTCCTGCAAAATAGAAAAGGAGAGGCATGGATCCGAAGAGGTCTGCTGCTCTCAAAGAGGAGGTGCACAAACTCAAAGCTAATTGGTTCGTCCGCGACGCCCTCTATCCTGAATGGGTGTCTAACCCTGTGCTTGTGAGGAAAGTGAATGGGAAGTGGAGAATTTGTGTTGACTACTCTGATTTGAACAAAGCATACCCGAAAGATAGTTTCTCTTTACCCAGAATCGACCAGCTCGTCGACTCAACGGCTGGACACGAGTTACTGTCATTTATGGATGCGTACTCGGGATATAATCAGATCCCGATGCACATTCTAGACCAAGAACACATCGGTTTTGTCACAGACGTTGGGTTATATTGCTATGTAGTGATGCCCTTCGGATTGAAAAATACGGGAGCGACTTATCAACATTTGGTGAATCAAATGTTTAAAGACCAGATTGGTAGAACAATGGAAGTCTATGTGAGTGACATGCTCGTGAAGTCACGACAATCAAACGACCACATTCGGGTCTTAGCGGAGATGTTTGATATACTCAAACATTACTAGATGAAGATCAATCTTTTGAAGTGTTCCTTTGGCGTTGCGTCAGAGAAGTTTTTGGGTTTCATTGTGAATGCGCGAGAAATCGAAGCTAACCCAAAGAAGATTCAAGCTATTCGAGACATATAAGTGCCTAAAACTATAAAACAAGTACAAAGCTTGAATGGGAAGGTGGCCGTGCTGAGTCAATTCATATCTAGAGCCAGGATAAGTGCATTCCTTTCTTCGATGTAATAAAGAAAGGAAAGATAAATTTCGAGTGGACATCACACTGTAAGGAAGCGTTCCGATGTCTGGTAAGGCATTTAGATAGTCCCCCGGTACTATTGAAACCGGTAGACCATAAGATGTTGTACGTGTACTTGGCTGTATCCAAGCATGCTATCAGTATGGCTCTGGTCCGCGAGGGAGACCGGGTTCAGAAGCCGGTGTACTATGTTAGTAAACGTTTAACGGGGGCAGAAAGAAATTATCCTAAGATTGAGAAACTAGCCTATTGCTTGGTGATTGCATCACACAAGCTCCGGCCATACTTTCAGGCACACTCAATCAGTGTTCATACTGATCAACCCTTGCGGCAGGTACTCCAATGACCAGAAACTTCTGGAAGGATGTTAAAATGGAATATTGAGTTGAGTCATTTCGATATTACCTACCTGCCAAGAAGGGCATACAAGGGAAAGCACTAAAAGACTTCATTGTTGAATTCACCATGTCAGACGAATCAGATGGTAATAGTTTCATTCCTCCCGTTCGATGGAAGATGTACACCGATGGGGCATCTAACGACCGTTGCTCTGGAGCTGGCATAGTTCTTGTGACTCCTGAAAACCGATCAGTTTGTTATACTTTGAAGCTCGAATTTCCAATGACAAATAACGAAGCCGAGTATGAAGCATTGATTGCTGGCTTGAGACTGATCAGAGAATTAGGGGTAAAATCGGTTGATGACTCATAACTGGTGGTATACCAGGTGGGTGGACTATCAACCGAAAGGACAGAGACTTGCCCCATACCTTGCATGGGTTCAAGATCTGATAGCAAATCTAGAATATTATGATATGTTGCATGTCTCGCATGAACAAAACAGAGAAGCCGATTCATTGGCAAAATTTACGAGCACTGGCGATGCACAGCAAATGGGATTGGCTTCCATTGAAACCTTACATACTTCGAGTATAAATATGATGGAGGTGGATTTCGTGTTAGAAACGAAAATCGAGAAGGAATCATGGATGACCCCATTCGAGCAATACTTGCTACATAGGGTCTTGCTCGAAAGAAGGAGCGAAAGAAGGCAAGTCATTCGTAAGGCTTTGCGATATGTAATGTAGGACGGAATAATGTATCGAAAGGGATTCTTGACCCCCTTACTCCGATGCATTGCCCACGATGAGATAAAACGATTCCTGAAGGAACTCCACGAAGGAGAATGCAGTGACATTACTGGGGGGCCGAAATTAGCAAAGAAAATCCTTCGCTATGATACTATTGGTCAACTGTAAATCAGGACGCTGCAGACTATGTAAGGAGATGCGACAAATGCCAAAAGTATGCAAAAATCCTGAGGGCTCCGTCGACGGAACTCACGCAAATGGTTAGTCCCTGACCGTTTTCAATGTGGGGGATCGACATAATCGGTTCTTTACGCATATCCAAAGGTGGTGCAAAATACATAATAGTTGCAGTCGATTACTTTGCTAAGTGGGCAGAAGCGGAGTCTTTGGCCACGATCACCACTAAGAAGGTCATTAATTTCGTTGTATGAAACATTATATGTAATTTTGGCCTTCCACGGACTATCATTATAGACAATGGAACTCAATTCGAAAGCAAAGAGTTCAAAGAGTGTTGTCAAAAGTATTGCATTGAAAAAAGGTTTGCAGCAGATGTGTGAGAAATGCGGATTATGGATCTTAAGGCAAAGATTAACATTAGAGGGGGTGTATAGTGTTAATCAAGAATTATTAATCTTTTTAGTTTATGTTAATTTAGACAAAAAAGTAGGCAATATATAGACACAGATATGATCGCAGAAACAATCACAGATGCAGAAATAAAATAAAAGCAGTAAAGGAAAGAACACACCGGATTTTATACTGGTTCGGATTTACCGTACATCCAGTCCCGCAACACATGTACGGATTTACTTTCAAAAGCAATCGTACAATTACACCCTCAGTTTCAAGGCTATGAGGTACAGCCTCCAAAATTTCGATCCTCGGGGTAGAGATACTTGATTTCCAGGCCATAAGTTACCCAATTGATTTACCAAGGCTACAATCACACATTTTCCCTTTTGATTGATTTCCAAGGTACAATCACACCTTTTCTCGCTTAATAGATAACAAAGAAGTCTATAACTCTGAATAGCACTGAGAATCTTGTAGAGATAGTGATAGAGAATTAAACTAGAAGTAATCGACTATGATTCATTGTTGATTTCGGTAGAGTAATGATAAGAATATGTATTAAGAAATGAGGAAGAAGAAGAGGAGTGAAAACCAAAAAAAAGTAATTAAAAATTCGTTGAAACTGACCCCTATTTATAGAAGAACAACAGCCATGACCATTCATGAAGATTTATGGCAAATATACACTTCTTTTGAAATTTAAATTTTTGAACCAAACTATCACTATGCCGACATGGTACCCATAGGCATGTCGACGTCCCATAGCATTTTATGATGTTTTGAATTTCTTTGAAAATAACCTTTATCTTATATAAAAACTAATTTAAACTTTATAAATATACTTGACTATGGTTGAAATTCATAAGTAAATATAAAGAATAATATATATAGAATTTAACCATAATTTAATATTTAAATCTAAGTATAAAAGTTAAAAATTAAATATATTATTAAAAAAGATAGCTTAAAATCATGAGTAATTTGACTTTGAAAATAAAGATGTTTTTTAGGCTAAAATTATTTAAAATCAGGATCGAGGGTATTGAATCTTTTAAAAGGAAAGTTTTGAAAACATTTTGAAAACAAGATAATTTTGTAAAATCATTTGAATTAAAATTAGTGGATACAAAACAATGTCCCACTAGATTTTCGTAGGTTCCATCCTAATTAGGGTTCCATCCATCCCTTTAACGGGCTCGAAGTGGATTCCATTCCACAAATAAATTGGAATTTAAGATGGCAGTGCTTTTCCATGAGTTTTAACAAAAATTCCTAATAATAATAAAAAATACTTATCCTTGAAATCTTGAACTCTTGATAATCTTGATACTCATGAGTCTTCTATCTTGATATCTTGAATCTCTATATTGTACTGTCTTTATTCTTAGTACTTGCATGGTTAAATCCTGCATATACATATATATCTAAACTTATAATGTTAGTATTTATGTTTCATAATCTATTCTAAGGTTGTTGTCGTCAAAACCATCATCCAACGGACTAACAATCTCCCCCTTTTGATGATGACAACCTTTTGTTTATTAAATATTATTTCTATTCTAATAACTCCCTCTAAAACTAACAACTCCCCCTTAATCTATACCTAACTACTATTTTATATTTCTCCCCCTTTCATCAACAAAAACTTACTCCCCCTCATTGTTGGACTTCAGTACCTACATTGTTAAGCTATACAACGGAATATATAGAGTAGGAAATGATTATACTTCTAAGCATGATAACTAATCTAAAGTTTTTTGTAACAACCCCAATTTCGTGCCATTCAAATCGACAATAATCCACGCATGTCAGACTTGCATGATGCGAAATAACAGATTGTAATAAATTTGGAGCAAATAAAATCAAATATACAGAATCACAGACACATAACAAACAGAATAACTCGCAGCGGAATATAAAAATACATAGTAGTTCATGAAGCTACTACAACAGAGTCTCAAACCAAATACATAATACAGTCTGAAAACAACATAATAGAAGAAGTTCACTAATACATGAGATAAACTAGAACAGCTGAAACAGAAGTAGATAAATATGTAGATAAGAAGAAACTCCAGCAAAGACCAGCTCCAGAAAGAGAATCCAAAGCTGTAACCAATCAGGCTGACCCGGGCGTAAAGCAAAACACAAACACTCGAGTCAGGACAATATATACTTATATAAGGTAAACCAACTCAAGTGAACTGTAATAAAGATACAAGTAACTTAAAGGATGCCTGGGACCGCCCATCCACTAAGGATCCGTCAAACTATTTACTATATAGTAATATTTCGCTATTATAATAATGTCTACAGTAAAATAAACATACTATTAAATAGCGTTCCAGGCTACCCATATCACCCTTCACATATAATAGTCCCAGTAGTCCATCCAGTATCAGCATATCTCCGAGAGACTACCCTAAATACTCCATGGGCTATGGGAGAAAAACAAACTCGTAGTAAAGGCTCGATATGGTAGGTGACACAGCACACAAGGCAATGCCAGGGTAGATATACCAATTACGCACATGGGCTGGCGGTAACGTAGCAGCCACTACGCCCACCCAGAACAACACTCCAAAATCAAGGGGTGCACCCAATCAATCACAACAGTAATAGAACGGTATTGAAGAAGCGTGTCCAGTCCAGAGGTGCTACCTCCTTTGACCCAAGATCACTCCTGTTTTAGCCACCATAAGCTAACTCACGGGAGTTAGGTCCACATAAAGTACCTTAGGAACGTTGTCACCATCCTACTTCATTCTGGAATCTCCACCACGTACACAGTTGTTAAAGTGGTTTTCAGTATTGACGGAGAGTATGTCCATATCCGATCCCAGTCTCTTTAACAACCCATCGTTATTATAACCCATAGTTAATATTTAAAAATGGTATTTATTTCTCAAAATCCAATATCATTTCAAACCCATTTCAAAATATCAAACTTATCATCAAATCCATTTCAAAATATCAAACTTATCATCAAATCCATTTCAAAATATCAAACTTATAATTTCATTTGAAAAACATACTCATTTTTATTCAATTTAAAAATACCATTTCAGTTCACATTTCAAAATAGTTCAATTCCAAACAAAGTACTTCATTTAAATCATTTAAAAAAATGAAGTTATTACATTTAAAAATTAAATTATTAAGTTTCCAAAATTTTCAACTTTCAAAGTTCGTTTATTCACTTAATTTTATCAAAACAGTGAAAATTCAACTTTCGCGGCATTTGGAAAATGCTACAGAAAGTTATATTCAAAACAGTTCAATTTAACAAAAGACGGCGTTTAAAATGCTGTAATAGAGTTACATTAGTTTCAAAGAAAACTTAGTTTAATCCAACAATTATAGCATTTAAAAAATGCTATAATAGCCTTAAATCCAATTTAGCTATTAAGTTCACTTATCAACTACAGCATTTACAGATGTTGTATTATCATTTATATTAGATATAATAGCATTTCAAAAATGCAGTTAATTAACTTCAAATTTTCAACATAATTTCACAACAATTATATTTTTCTTTAAATCACTTTTAACTTATAAAATCACACATTTTTACTTTTCTAAACACCATTTAATTTTCCTTAATTTCATGATATCATGAAGTTAAATTTCCATTAAAAATTAATATTTAATACTAATTCACTTATCAAATTGCAACATTCAATTTTAAATTCATTACATTAAATTTCAACTTAACACTTAAGTTCAAGTTCTCAAATATAACTTAGTTTTATTTTTATTTACTTAACTAAAAATTCACTTTTAAGTCAATTTCATAAATTTCCAATTTTAGTTATATTTAAAATTTCAACTTAAATATTCATTCATTTCCCATTTCAACTTTATTAAAAATCATTAATATGATATAAAATTACTTTAAATTCATTTAAATTCAAATTATCGTAGGTTTATCATAATTTCATATTCAATTTAATGTCCAATTATAATTAAATCAAATTTTCCAAAATAACTTACATTCAAAATTTTCTAACTTTTTCATTAATTCATTTCACTTATAATTATTCAGAAAATCAATAATATTTTACAAAAATCATTTTTAATTAGATTTAAATCAAATTAATTTAATATTTACATTTCTAAAATAATTTTAAAAATTTTAGAAAAACATATATTAACTACGGGTCTGTATATAATTTTCTACACTAGGAAAAGTGATACGGGTAATATATAATTTCAACCTGTAATTTACAAAGAAAATCCGGGTTTTATCATTTCAAACCCGCATTCCCAAGTAAATGAAATAAATTGAAAATCATTCAGGCTTATCATTTCAGCCCATAACGATTTTCCCTTATTCTAAAGTCCGTTCGGGTATGTATCATTTCAACCCATAGTGATTCTAATCTAAAAGGAACTTGCAGTGTGATAAATTGATAAAAATAATATAACAGCATAATATAATAGTAACAAATGTAATAACAGGTGTTTAAGCATAGGTGAACATCATATAATCATAATATAGCAGATATAACATGATAATGCATTTTACAGATTCACAAGGGGTCAATTCACTAGTTATATATGTATATAATGTCTGGTGAGAATAACTCACCTGTTCAAAGCTAGAGATTGACACCAAACACATAATACTGACAAAATAAAGGCACGACAACACAATGGTGATTCGAGAGTAGAGAGCCAAAGCTATATACCTTGAATTTATTTTCATAAAACAATTACAAACAACATAAGATTTCAACCCAAAATTCAATAAACAATGCTAGAAACAATTGTATAAAACCAATCCAAAATCATTGCACTTGCTTTCAACCTCCTATACTTCAGTTATAGTCTGAAATGTACTGTTAAGGGTTGAATTTGGATCTGGTCTTGAGTCCATATGGTCTGCCTAACATGGTTTAAAAGATGGTGCAAGATGTATGTGTTTGGATCTACGACTACAAGGCAATATCAAGGCAAATACATCATTTCTTTGCTAAAGCTTGGTTTGGCCAGAGGCTATGGGGCTTGGACAGAGACTCCAGGTGATGGTGAGTGATGTGGCAGAGGGTGGTGATTGTATCTGGGCTGGTGGTGGTGATGGTGGTGGTGGCAAAAGGAAGGTGGAGGTGGTTGGAACAAACTAGGCTAGATTTGAGCACGAAGGTGATGGTTTGTGACCTTTGGTGGTGGATCTCATGTCAAGGGGTGCTCGGCCTACAATGGTGGTGATATAGGGTGGTTGATGTTCGGTCTAAGAGGTGGTAGGGTCGGCCTAGCTGCTGGAGGAGGTGGGGCCGGTCACATCTAGTTGAAAGCAAATGCAAAAATCAATAGAAAAACAATGTAAACAATATAAAAGAAGAACATTTACCCTTTTTTTGATCAAAGGAGAAGGCTTGGCCAAAATTTTCAGTTTGAGGAATGAAAAAATATTTTATGTGAATGAGAATAAGGTTGGTCGGCTGAAAGAAGTGAAAAATAAAAGCTAATTGATGACAAAAGTAAGTTACGGATGTGAAAGGTTGGAAAATAAAGGGCCATTTGAAAACCAAAAGTCAAAACCCTTTCACATTTCTTTTAATTTATTTATATAAGATTAAATTACTGAAACTAATAATCATTTCAGTTAAAATTTAGAATATTTAACAAAATACAAAAATATATACATAAATATTTATTAATTATATAAGGTAAAATAAGAAAATAGCTTAAAATGCAAAATAGTCTAGAAAAATTTGAAAATAACAGAATAAATTTTAGAAAAATTATATGGACTTGGAAAAATAATTATAACAAATATAATAACATAAAAATAAAAATTCATTCAAAAAATAAATAAATATAATTTAATTAAATATAATTTATATGAAGAAAATAGCAGAAAATTAGAAAACAGCCTTTAAAAATAGGAAATAAATACGGTAAATTTTAGAAAAATTCTATTATCATTTTAAAAATATTTAGAGATGAAATTTCACAAATAAAACAAATTTAAAATAATTTTGAAATGAAATAAAGTCAAATTCAAATTTATAGTCAAAATCTAGGGTTGTTACACTCTCCCCCACTTAAATCTTTTCGTCCTCGAAAAGAATGGAAAGGAAAATAAAGGAACAAGACAGGAAACAAAATAGTACCTGAAACAAACAATTTCGAATTTAAAGCATGAATGCTCTCCTCCGTTTCCCAGGTACAGTCTCGATCATCAGTACTCCACTGTACTTTGACCAGATTAACAGATTTCCTTTTGAGCTGCTTCGTATCTCTACCAATTATACAAAGTGGCTTCCTCTCAACAGTCAGGTTAGGCTCAATATCCAAACTATCAAGAGCAGAATGCTGGACAATAAGAGATGGATCATGAAGATGACGGCGAAGATGCGAGACATGGAATACATCATGCACTCCAGAAAGCTTCTCGGGCAAATCCAGACGATAAGCCAAAGAACCAACTCTTTCAACAATGCAGAAAGGACCAATTAACCTAGGAGAAAGCTTCCCTCTACGACTAAAGCGAATGAAATTCCTCAAGGGAGAAACCTTAAGGAACACCTGATCACCAACAAAAAATTCCAAATTCCGCCTGCGCCTATAAGCTTATTTCTTCTGCCTATCCTGAGCGACTCTCAACCTCTTCTTAATCTCCTCAAATTTCTTAGAAGCTTTCATAATCACTTCAGGACCAAGAACCATACGATTACCGGATTCAATCCAGCATGATGGAGAGCTACAAGGCCGTCCGTATAGGGCAGCAAACGGAGACATTTTGAGACTGGCCTGAAAGCTATTATTGTAGGTAAATTTAGCAAGATGGAGATAATCTTCCCAAGATCCTCCATAATCAAGCACACAAGCACGATGAAGATCCTCGAGAATTTGATTTACCCTTTCCGTTTGACCGTCGGTCTGTGGATGGTAAGCAGTGCTCAGATTCAGACGAGTACCAAGAGATTCCTGAAAATCCTTCCAGAACTGACTGGTAAAGATAGGGTCACGATCACAACAATACTGAGAGGAACACCATGGAGACGAACAAATTCTCTCATGTAGATCTCAGATGAGCTAGAAGCAGAACGAGTAGACTTGACCGGAATAAAATGAGCGGACTTGGTCAGTCTATCCACAATAACCCAGATACTCTCATTACCCTTCCGAATCCTCGCTAAACCATCAATGAAATCCATGGAAACCTGTTCCCACTTCCAATTGGGAATCTCAAGGGGCTGCAACAAACCAGGGGTCTTCTTGTGATCGGCTTTGACTTGTTGACAAGTCGCACACCGACTAACAAAGATAGAGATATCCCTCTTCATCCTATTCTACCAATAAAGCCTCTTCATATCCTGATACATCTTCGACACACCAGGATGAATAGAAAGTCTAGATCGATGATTCTCCTGAAGCAACTCCTGCCTCAAACTATCAACTTTTGGAACAGAAATCCTGCCATTAATCCTCAAAATCCCTCTGTCATCAATCTGAGCTCCACTACTACTACCACAACTACCACCAACTCTGCTATGAACACTCTCCTTCATCAATCTAAGCATCTCATCCTCATCCTGCTTAGCCATAATCCGATCTAGAAGAGGAGAAGAAGAAACGACAAGCTGACACAACAATGCTTTCTTCCGACTCAGAGCATCGGCCACAACATTAGCTTTACCGGGAGTATAACTAATATCAAGGTCGTAAGAAGCCAGAAACTCAAGCCAATGAACTTGCTTCTGATTCAAATCCTTCTGGGAGAAGATATATCTCAGAGACTGATGATCTGTGAAAAGCTCAAACTTGGTTCGAAGAAGATGATGCCTCCAAAGTTTCAAAGCAAAGACAAAAGCAAGTAACTCTAAATCATGAGCAGCATAATTTGCCTCATGGGTTTTCAACTGACGGCTGGCATAGGCAATGACCCTACCATTCTACATGAGAATAACACCCAAACCCTCATGACTAGCATCAGTATAAACTGCCAATCCCTCACTTCCATTTGGAATAGTAAGAAATGGTGCGGAAGTTAGCTTGCTCTTCAACTCACTGAATGCAGCCTTACACTGATCACTCTAGACAAACTTAGCATTCTTCCGAGACAAAGATGTGAGAAGTGCAGCAATCCGAGCAAAATTTTCAATGAATCTCTGGTAATAACCGGCAAGGCCCAGAAAACTACGAATATCTGATGGAGTCTTTGGAGTTTCCCAATCCTGGAACAGAATAGGGAGAAAAAAATTAGGACAACAGGAAAGATAGAATTATTTAGATGATAGAGAAAAGAGAAGAAAGAAAGACTTACATTGATCGCAACGATCTTGACTGGATCAACAGAAACTCCATTACTAGAAACAATATGCCCGAGATATCGGACTTCATCCTTCCAGAAATGGCATTTAGAAAATTTAGCCTTTAGCTGATCATTTCTAAGAGTCTCAAGAAATATTTCAAATGCAACTCATGCTCTTCCTGGGTCTTAGAGAATACCAGGATATCATCAATAAAGACCAACACAAATTTATTAAGCACATCACGAAAAACACAATTCATCAAATCAACAAAGAAAGCAGGAGCATTAGTCAAACCGAAAGGCATGACTAACCACTCATAAAACCCATTCTCAGTGCGGAAAGCAGTCTTGGGAATGCTATCCTCAACAACCCTGAGCTGATGAAAACTTGTGGCAAGATCAAGTTGAGAGAAAATAGTGGCACCATAAAGCTGATCAAACATATCATTTATACGAGGCATTGGATATCTGTTTTTCATAGTGAGCTTGTTCAGCTCCCTATAATCAACACACGTTAGAAGTGAACCATCAGATTTGGTGACAAAAACCACCGCAGCTCCCCATTCAGAAAAACTAGGCCTATTAGACCTTTGGAAGATAAGTCCTCAATTTTCTTTCCCATCTCAACCTTCTCGCGGGGTTTCTTCTAGGAGGAAGAACAACAGGTCGAGCACCAGGAATAAGATCAATCCGAAAATCAATTTCCCGCTTCGGAGGTAAAGAAGCGACTTCACCAAATACATCGGGTTATAGTCTTACCACGGAGTAGAATCAAGATCTCTGGGAGAAGAATCCAAAGAATAAATAAAGTTGCCAGCAAAATCCTGAGGCATGCAGCACTGAATAATCAAGAATTCCCATAATCATCAAAGAGACGAATAGACCGGGCTTTACAAGAGATATGAGCATCATGATTCACTAACCAATCCTGACCAATCAATAAATCAAAAGCATCGAAGCCCAGAATATAAAAATCACCACTAAAGCGATGATCAGAATGGAGAAGTTTCACTTCTCAACAAATCCGATTAAGGTTAGCAGGACCCCCAATAGGATTTGAAACACATAATGGAACAGAAGTATACTCAGGAGAAAGGAGATGCTCAAACTTATTACACAAATCAACAGAAATAAAACTGTGTGAAGCACCAGTATCGAACAACACACGAACATAATGATGAAATAAAGTAAATGAACCCTGGAGTGTACCTTGGTCATCACTAGGAGCAGAAGCAGTTGGAGGAACTGAAGACGAGGCAGAAGTGACAGCAAATATACCATAAGGAGTACCCCTCTGCTGGGAAGGGTAATCCTTCTTAAAATGACTGGGCTGGAGACAAATATGACAAAGATCACGTCTAACCGACTGAGCAGGTGGAGGAACAGCAGCACCAGATAATGTGGGACAGCTATTGGCATAGTGTCCTCTCTGATCACACCTAAAGCAAGTGATGGAGGAGAGATCAACTGGTTGCCTCTGAGCAGGAGCAGATGATGAAGATCCCAAACCAGGATGCTTTAGCCAATTCTTCTTCTGCTGGAGGATATTTGGCTTAAGCTTCTTGGAGTTAGCAGAGGATGACTGAGCTGGAGAAGCACCATAAGCAGCAGGTTCTTTGGATGTGGGATTCTCATAGCGAATAGCAATATCCATAAGCTGGGTGAAAGAACCATGAACATGAGAAATAAGGCGACTATAATACTCTGGACGAGCACCGACAATAAATTTCTCATTCTTCTTAAGAGGAGGCTAGGACCGAAATTGGAAAGTTCATTGAACTTCCTCTCATACTCAGCAAAAGACATGGTACCCTGCTTCAAATCCATAAACTCACTGGCATCCATTTTGCCATAAAAGCCTTCCTGGAAAAGAGATACAGAAAACAAGCTTAAGATAGATTTCAAAAAAGGAAAAATAGGAACAAAATTAAGATAACAAAAAGGATACCTAAACTGCTCCCAAGTGAGATCAGCCTCGACGGTGTTAGCCGTAACGGACTCCCACCAATCTAAAGCAGAATCACGCAACTGCCAAGCTGCTAGCTGACGCTGTTGGGCATCAGTAATATCAAGACCAGTAGATATCCTCTCAAGACTCCGCAACCACTGCTGAGCCTCAATGATAGTCACTGAACTGGTGAATGGGTTTCCACCTAATTGAGAGAATTCCTTACAAAGAACAGTGAACCTGACTAGAGCAACAGGTTGAGAAGCTGGAGCAATACCACAACCCCTAACTCTAGCATTTCCTCGATTCATCCTGAAAAATATCAAAAATGAATTTAGGACAAGAATAAAGACAAGCCAAAGATAAATTTAGATAAGACAAGATAATACACTTGGATGAATATCTTAAAGAAAGGAAAATCCTAACAAGGTAGATACGAAAGAAAGGTAGGTTAGAAAACATTTGAAAATCCTTTAAAAGCAAGAAAAATTTATATATCAAAATAATATTTGAAAATCCTTTGAAAACATTTTGAAAAATCATTTTATACTTTAAAAATACGTCTCTCACAAAGATATGATTCTGAAATTTATTTCACTCATTCTAGGGTAGAAATACCCTATCTCTAATGAGTTTTTGCTCCGCAGAGGCAATGGTTTGCCAAAAACAAAAGCTTTGAAACCAACTTGTAACAACCCCAATTTTGTGCCATTCAAATCGACAATAATCCACGCATGTCAGACTTGCATGATGCGAAATAACAGATTGTTAATAATTTTGGAGCAAATAAAATCAAATATACAGAATCACAGACACAGAACGAATAGAATAACTCGCAACGGAATATAAAAATATATAGTAGTTCATGAAGCTACTACAACAAAGTCTCAAACCGAATACATAATACAGTATGAAAACAACATAATAGAAATCCCAAATACATAGAAGTTCACTAATACATGAGATAAACTAGAACAGCTAAAATAGATGTAGATAAATATGTAGATAAGCAAAAAATCCAGCAAAGACCAGCTCAAGAAAGAGAATCCAAAGTTGTAACCACTCAAACTGACCCGAGCGTAAAGCAAAACACAAACACTCGAGTCAGGACAATATAAACTTATATAATGTAAACCAACTCAAGTGAACTGTAATAAAGATACAAGTAACTTAAAGGACGCCTGGGACCGCCCATCCTCTAAGGATCCATCAAACTATTTGCTATATAGTAATATTTCGCTATTATAATAATGTCTACAGTAAAATAAACATACTATTAAATAGCGTTCCGGGCTACCCATATCACCCTTCACAC
This sequence comes from Allium cepa, assembly GCA_030765085.1. Lineage (NCBI taxonomy): Eukaryota > Viridiplantae > Streptophyta > Magnoliopsida > Asparagales > Amaryllidaceae > Allium > Allium cepa. Next base: position 999,779,345 of record CM060935.1, read on the forward strand.
ATAATAGTCCCAGTAGTCCATCCAGTATCAGCATATCCCCGAGAGACTAGCCTAAATACTCCTTGGGCTATGGGAGAAAAACAAACTCGTAGTAAAGGCTCGATATAGTAGGCGACACGGCACACAAGGCAATGCCAGGGTAGATATACCAATTACACACATGGGCTGGTGGTAACGTAGCAGCCACTACGCCCACCCAGAACAACACTCCAAAATCAAGGGGTGCACCCAATCAATCACAACAGTAATAGAATGGTATTGAAGAAGTGTGTCCAGTCCAGAGGTGCTACCTCCTTTGACCCGAGATCGCTCCTGTTTTAGCCACCTTAAGCTAACTCACGGGAGTTAGGTCCACGTAAAGTACCTTAGGAACCTCGTCACCATCCTACTTCATTCTGGAATTTCCAGCGTGTACACAGTTGTTAAAGTGGTTTTCGGTATCGACAGAGAGTATGTCCATATCCGATCCCGCTCTCTTTAACAACCCATCGTTATTATAACTCATAGTTAAAATTTAAAAATGGTATTTATTTCTCAAAATCCAATATCATTTCAAATCCATTTCAAAATATCAAACTTATCATCAAATTCATTTCAAAATATCAAACTTATCATTTCATTTGAAAAACATATTCATTTTTATTCAATTTAAAAATACCATTTCAATTCACATTTCAAAATAGTTCAATTCCAAACAAATTACTTCATTTAAATCATTTAAAAAAATGAAGTTATTACATATAGAAATTAAATTATTAAATTTCCGAAATTTTCAACTTTCAAAGTTCATTTATTCACTTAATTTTATCAAAACAGTGAAAATTCAACTTTCGCAGCATTTGGAAAATGCTATAGAAAGTTATATTCAAAACAGTTCAATTTAACAAAAGATAGCGTTTAAAATGCTGTAATAGAGTTACATTTGTTTTAAAGAAAACTTAGTTTAATTAAACAATTATAGCATTTAAAAAATGCTATAATAGCCTTAAATCCAATTTAGCTATTTAGTTCACTTATCAATTACAGCATTTACAGATGTTGTATTATCATTTATATTAGATATAATAGCATTTCAAAAATGCAGTTAATTAACTTCAAATTTTCAATATAATTTCAAAACAATTATATTTTTCTTTAAATCACTTTTAACTTATAAAATCACACATTTTTACTTTTATAAACACCATTTAATTTTCCTTAGTTTCATGATATCATGAAGTTAAATTTCCATTAAAAATTAATATTTAATACTAATTCACTTATTAAATTGCAACATTCAATTTTAAATTCATTACATTAAATTTCAACTTAACACTTAAGATCAAATTCTCAAATATAACTTAGTTTTATTTTTATTTACTTAACTAAAAATTCACTTTTAAGTCAATTTCATCAATTTCCAATTTTAGTTATATTTGAAAATTTCAACTTAAATATTCATTCATTTCCCATTTCAACTTTATTAAAAATCATTAATATGCTATAAAATTACTTTAAATTCATTTAAATTCAAATTATCATAAGTTTATCATAATTTCATATTCAATTTAATGTCCAATTATAATTAAATCAAATTTTCCAAAATAACTTACATTCAAAATTTTCTAACCTTTTCATTAATTTATTTCACTTATAATTATTCAGAAAATCAATAATATTTTACAAAAATCATTTTTAATTAGATTTAAATCAAATTATTTTAATATTTACATTTCTAAAATAATTTTAAAATTTCTAGAAAAACATATATTAACTACGGGTCTGTATATAATTTTCTACACTAGGAAAAGTGATACGGGTAAAATATTATTTCAACCCATAATTTACAAAGAAAATCCAAGTTTTATCATTTCAAACCCGCAGTCCCAAGTAAATGAAATAAATTTAAAATCATTCAGACTTATCATTTCAGCCCATAACGATTTTCCATTATTCTAAAGTCCGCTTTGTTATGTATCATTTCAACCCATAGTGATTCTAATCTAAAGGGAACTTGCAGTGTGATAAACTGATAAAAATAATAGAACAGCATAATATAATAGTAACAAATGTAATAACAAGTGTTTAAGCATGGATGAACATCATATAATCATAATATAGTAGATAACATGATAATGCATTTTACAGATTCACAAGGGGTCAATTCACTTGTTATATATGTGTATAATGTCTGGTGAGAATAACTCACCTGTTCAAAGCTGGAGCTTGACACCAAACACACAATACTGACAAAATGAAGGCACGAAAACACAATAGTGATTCGAGAGTGGAGAGCCAAAAGCTATACACCTTGAATTTATTTTCATAAAACAATTACAAATAACATAAGATTTCAACCCAAAATTCAATAAACAATGCTAGAAAAAATTGTATAAAACCAATCCAAAACCATTGCACTTGCTTTCAACCTCCTATGCTTCAGTTATAGGTCTGAAATGTACTATTAAGGGTTGAATTTGGATCTGGTCTTGAGTCCATATGGTCAGCCTAACATGGTTTAAAAGATGGTGCAAGATGTATGTGTTTGGATCTACAACTACAAGGCAATATCAATGCAAATACATCATTTCTTTGCTAAAGCTTGGTTCGGCCAGAGGCTATGGGGCATGGCTAGAGGCTCAAGGTGATGGTGAGTGATGTGGAAGAGGGTAGTGATCAGATTTGGGCTGGTGGTGGTGATGGTGGTGGTGGCAAAAGGAAGGTGGAGGTGGTTGGAACAAACTAGGCTAGATTTGAGCACAAAGGTGATGGTTCGTGACCTTTGGTGGTGGATCTCATGTCAAGGGGTGCTCGGCCTGCCATGGTAGTGGTATAGGGTGGTTGATGGTTGGTCTAAGAGGTGGTGGGGTCAGCCTAGCTGCTGGAGGAGGTGGGGCCCGTCACATCTATTTGAAAGCATATGCAAAAATCAATAGGAAAACAATGTAAACAATATAAAAGAAGAACATTTACCATTATTTTTTGATCAAAGAAGAAGGCTTGGCCGAAATTTTCAGTTTGAGGAATGAAAAAATATTGTACGTGAATGAGAATAAGGTTGGTCGGCTGAAAGAAGTGAAAAATAAAAGCTAAGTGATGACAAAAGTAAGTTACAGATGTGAAAGGTTGGAAAATAAAGGGCCATTTGAAAACCAAAAGTCAAAACCCTTTCACATTTCTTTTAATTTATTTATATAAGATTAAATTACTGAAACTAATATTCATTTTAGTTAAAATTTCGAAAATTTAACAAAGTATAAAAATATATGTATAAATATTTATTAATTATATAAGGTAAAATAAGAAAATACCTTAAAATGCAAATTAGTCTAGAAAAATTTGAAAATAACAGAATAAATTTTACAAAAATTATATGGACTTGGAAAAATAATTATAAAAAATATAATAACATAAAAATATAAATTCATTCATAAAATAAATAAATAAAATTTAATTAAATAAAATTTATATGAAGAAAATAGCAGAAAATTAGAAAACAACCTTTGAAAATAGGAAATAAATACAGTAAATTTTGGAAAAATTCTATTATCATTTTAAAAAAATTTATAGATGAAATTTCACAAATAAAACAAATTTAAAATAATTTTGAAATGAAATAAAGTCAAATTCAAATTTATAGTCAAAATCTAGGGTTGTTACAATTATATACATTTCAATGTGCATATATATATATATATATATATATATATATATATATGTTTTACCCACCAATCTTCAAATCAATAAGAAATCAATCCACACAAAGTATCAATTCAAACCAAATCAACTTAAACAAATCAAACAAAGTAAAAAAAATCTAACGTCACGTGGAACTTCCACCCATCCTTCTTCTCCAAAGATTGGGTCTGCCTTAATAGCATCCCAATTATCATTGTCATTGGTGAGAGAGACAAGAGGATGTGCTTCGTTATCATCCTTGTGCAGAGAGGAGTTCATCCATCATATCGCAACGAAGTGCCTTTCTTGTTCCTTTTCATCTGCATTTGACTTAATTCTAAATGACCTGGTTTCGTAGAATAAATGAGAGAATATTCTTTAACGAATTAAGAGTTTCTTCAAGATTTTCGGATAAATTGTGAATAGGATTAGCCATAGTTGAATTTATGAAAGAAATGGAGGATATAGATGATAAGAAATAAATTTCAGTGAAGAAATCTGGAAGAAACATGTATATATAGGTGTAGAAATTCGTTTGAATTGAATAGACATGTAGTAGTTATTCAAATTTCAAATTCAAAATCAATTGCCATTTCTGACCAGTACATGTCGACATAGTCACATAGGGGATGTCGACATGGATTAGTGAAATGTTATGACTTACTTGATTTTGTGAATAATTGTGTGTGTGTGTGTATAATATATTAGCATTTATTCTAGAGATAAGATAAGGTAGATAACAGAAAGGAAATTTCATTTCAGTGCATACTACGATAATACAATGATTAAGCCTACAACAAACTACATGAACATTCGAAATAAAGCAAACAAAAACAAAAACAATATGATACGAAAAGATAAAACTAGTTATAGGATGAAGATGATGAAGATAATCCAAGTTTCTCGCTGACTTTTGAAAAGAACTTGTTCATCTTCGAAGAAAAGTAATCCAACTTTTTACTAACGGATCCTTTTAGAATCCGTTGATTCTCCATAATTATCTTTTGGTTTTTGAGAAGGGTTTTGTTGGATGGATTGGAAGGATATTCAATGCTTTCCAAAGACGTTACACCTTCTTCTTCTTCTTTAATTTCCATTTCATCCCCTTTTTCTTCTTCTTCAACTTCCTCTTCTTCCATTTCCTCATGAGCCAAACGCTCTTCCTTTTCGGTAAGTGTCTCATAAGGTTGAAAAACAAATGGAATTTTCATAAGCGAAATGTTGGAATGATTGAAAACATTTCTAGAAACAAATTCTTCGCCTTTGAAATCCACTCCAAAATAGTTAAAAATCCGAGTGAGATAAATTCCATGGTATAAAGTATTCTCACCCATTTCAAGATTTTTAGGACAAAGTTCATCCAAAATAACTTGCGCCCAATTTATGTCATAGTTTTCGAAACTAGCAAAAAGAGCTTTGCAAACTTTTGAAGTAGGATTGTTAAAATTTCCCGATCTTGGGGCCAAAGTATGTTGCAAAAGAAGATTAACAATTCTTGCTTTTGGTCAAAAATTTCTATTTCTAAAATCAAAATCATCATCTCTTTCGAAAATGTGATGAAATGTCTCTCGATCATGTTCATCGATTTTAAAATTAGAAAGATCCATTCCCGAACTCTTGCAATTGAGAATGGTACCCAAGAGATCACAATTCAAAAAAATTTGAGTGCCTTTGACACTACTCCAAATTTCATCTTCGTTTCGAACATAAAATCCGCGATTTAAATTCGCATAGAAATTTTTGACAAGATTAGGATAGCAAACAAAATCATTTTGAGAAGCATCAATAAGACTAAGAACACCATTGTTTGCAAAAAGAAAATCAATTTCATAAGAAGAAAAATATTGAAAAATAGAAAAAAATTTGGGATGAAATTTGGCATACTTAGCATAATTGATGTATGCTTTAATCGCCTCTGGATCATTGAATAATTGCTCTTTGATTTTTCTGGAAATTCTCATGGTTGAGGGGTTGCTTGAAGAAGCCATTAGAGTAGAGATTAGAGAGCTTGAAGTTATGAAGAGAGAGTTTGAATTTGAAAATGAAAGTGAAAAGATATGATAAAAGATAGTGAATAAATAGATTCTTAAAGGACATATTCTCTAGTCAAAAGGTATCTTTTTAGAGAATTGAATGAAGTGAAAAGGTGGAGGGAAATTCAAACATTTGAATTCAAATTTTAAAATTCAAATTCAGATTGCCATGTCGACATCATGGTAGGGACCATGTCGACATATGCTTTTGAATTTTCATAAATTGATTTTTCTTAAGATCTCTAATATATATATTATGATTATTAATGTCTATTATATATTTCTGAAATATTATTATACTTATAATATATTTCAGAAAGTATTAAAAATAATAAAAAAAGAATAAAAAATAGAAAATAAATTTTAAAATTCAAATAACACACCAAATCAAAAAAATCAATCAAACAATCAAGCAACTAATTCTAAGCAATCAATTTCGACCAATTGTGTTGTAAACGTGTACCTTTTCTGAGTCCGTTTCTTTGAATTCGTCAGAGTCGTGAACAGCTGTGTAACACAAATTCGAATTATCCATCTTCTGATCATCATCACTTGAGGTTGAGTCTGAGTCATCTAGAGTAGTAGTAAATGCACGCTTCCGCTTCTTTGTTGGTTCATTGTTCATAGGAGGATTCTGCCTTTCTGGATACGGACAGTCTCTTTTGAAGTGGCCTGGTTTATCACAGTTGTAACACTTGTCATTATTTGGCACTATATTCTGATTTCTAGAATTCTTATAGTCGTTTCTCTTGAGATTATTCATCTTTCTGTATTTCAGGAATCTCCTAAAATTTTTGGTCATAAAGGCTATCTCTTCATCATTAACGCTCTTTGAGTCTGATCCATCGGTCTATGCATTGAATGCCATTGATTTCTTTTGATATGCTTTACTTTCTCTTCTCACGATCATTTGAACTTCATACGACATTAGATTTTCAATTAATTCTTCTATCTTCAAACTACTGATGTCATTTGCCTCTTCGATCGCAAGTGTCTTTTGATCCCATTCTGGAGTTAGAGAATTTAAAAAGTTTCCGACTTGACCTTCTTCAGAAAATTCCTTTCCCAAAGATATTAGAGAATGCACAATATCCTGAAATCTACTATACATATCTGAAATAGACTCATTAGCATTCATTTTAAATAATTGAAACTGATTTGTGAGCATGGAAATTTTGGTCTGTTTAACTTTGCTTGTTCCTTCATGGGTAACTTGCAAAGTTTTCTAGATTTCATATGCAGACTTACAAACTGACACTCTATTGAATTCACTTCTATCTAGTAAACAAAACAGAATATTCATTGCCTTAGAATTATTTTGTGCAATAGTCTTTTGCTCAGCAGTCCGCTTTGCAAAATCAATTGTGGGTTCAGAATATTCAGTTTGTGTGATATTCCAAGTGTCTAATCCTATAGATTGTAAATATATTTTCATCATACATGCCCAATATGCATAGTTACTGCCATTAAATGGTGGTGGTATGACAGTAGACTGACCCTCTACAAATGAACTAGTGACAAGGATATTTGTGTTAATAACAGTACCAGTGTTGGTAGCCATTTTGAAAACTTTTCAAAAATCAGATTATGAAACTTTGAAAACCTTGCTCTGATACCAATAGTGAGAAATGCGAATTACAGATCTTAAGGCTAAGATTAACACTAGAGGAGGGGAGTGAATAGTGTTAATCAAGAATTATTAAATCTGTTTAATTTATGTTGATTTAGACACAAAAGTATGTGATATACAGACACATATATGATCACAGAAACAATCACAGATGCAGAAATAAAATAAAAGCAGTAAAGGAAAGAACATACCGGATTTTATACTGGTTCGGAGTTACCCTACATCTGGTCCCGCAACACAAGTACGGATTTCCTTTCAAAAGCAATCGTAAAATTACACCCTCGGTTTCAAGGCTACGAGGTACACCCTCCAGAATTTCGATCCTCTGCGTAGAGATACTTGATTTCCAGGCCACAAGTTTATCCAATTGATTTACCAAGGCTACAATCACACCTTTACCCTTTTGATTGATTTTCAAGGCTACAATCACACCTTTTCTCGCTTAATAGATTACAAAGAAGTCTATAACTCTGAATAGCACTGAGAATCTTGTAGAGATAGTGATAGAGAATCAAACTAGAAGTAATCGAGTATGATTCAATGTTCATTTCGGCAGAGTAATGATAAGAATATGTATTAAGAAATGAGGAAGAAGAAGAGGAGTGAAAACGGGAAAAAAGTAAATAAAAATTCGTTGAAACTGACCCCTATTTATAGAAGAACAACATCCAAGACCATTCATGAAGAGTTATGGCGAATAGACACTTCTTTTGAAATTTGAATTTTTGAACCAAACTGTCACTATGTCGACATGGTACCCATAGGAATGTCGGCATCCCAAAGCATTTTATAATGTTTTGAATTTCTTTGAAAATAACCTTAATTTTATATAAAAACTAATTTAAACTTTATAAATATACTTGACTATAGTTGAAATTCATAAGTAAATATAAAGAATAATATATATAGAATTTAACCATAATTTTATATATAAATCTAAGTATAAATATTTAAAAGTTAAATATATGATTAAAAAAGATAGTTTACAATCATGAGTAATTTGACTTTGAGGCTAAAATTATTTAAAATCTGGATCGAGGGTTTTGAATCTTTTAAAAGGAAAGTTTTGAAATCATTTTGAAAACAAGATAATTTTGTAAAATCATTTGAATTAAAATTAGTGGATATAAAACAATGTCGCACTAGATTTTCGTAGATTCCATCCTACTTAGGGTTCCATCCCTTTAACGGGCTCGAAGTGGATTCCATTCTACGAATAAATTGGATTTTAAGATGCCAGTGCTTTTCTACGATTTTTAACAAAAATTCCTAATAATAATAAAAAATACTTATCCTTGAAATCTTGAACTCTTGATAATCATGATACTCATGAGTCTTCTATCTTGATATCTTGAATCTCTATACTGTACAGTCTTTATTCTTAGTACCTGCATGGTTAAATCCTGCATATACATATGTATCTAAACTTATAATGTTAGTATATATATTTTATAATCTATTCTAAGGTTATTGTCTTCAAAACCATCATCTCACGTACTAACAAATTGCTCATCCAAAAGCCAATGGACAAGTGGAAGCCATGTACAAAGTAACCAAGTCCATATTGAAAAAGTGGTTGGAAAAAGCTAGAGGCAATTGGGTGGATGAACATCCAACAGTGCTTTGGGCTTATAGAACCACCCATAAGTCCGCAACTGGCTACACTCCATTCGCATTGGCATATGGCTTGGAAGCCATTATACCCGTAGAACTTGAAGTTCAGTCACATCGAGTAACTCATTACAACACCAAGATGAATCAGGAACTTTAGCTGGAATCACTGGACTTCATTGATGAAAAACGTGAAGAAGCTGATTTAAGAGCGGTCGCATATAGACACCGAGTTGCTCAATATTACAAAGAAAAAGTCCGGCCAAGGGTCTTCGACGTGGGCGACCTCGTTTTGAAACGAGTTTTTTCAGTCCCATCACATCTAAATCCCACATGGGAAGGTCCATATGTCATCGAACGGATGCTTGGAGGAGGAACTTTCAAGCTAGAGACTGTTGATGGCACGACACTCCCCCGAGCATGGAATAGCGAACATCCGCGACATTATTACATTTAGTCTATTCATTTTCTATGTTTGTTGCAATTACTTTTAGTATGCTTTTATTCCGTTGATTCTTAGCTTTCATTCCTCATCGAGTGCCTCAATCACTTGAGCATCTAGATCGGGAGTCTCTCCTGCATGAGTAGCCTCGCTCGTTTTTTCCTTCCTCTCCTTGGCATCATCGCTTCTCGAATTGGGCCTAGGGTCAGAGATACCTACGCAAAATTACAATAGACAAACATTAGAATACAATAAACTTTAACCGAAAATGACGGCTCTTTTAACTTTAAGAGTAAGGGTTATATACCGGTTTCTTGTTGGCTCTTAACCGTTCGAGGAGTCTCACCCTCTGGAATAGGAGATAAAACGTGAATGCCAAGGCTAGGGTCTTACGGGTAATAACCAGCGTGTTGCTCGAATGGATCGAGTATTGGCCGATCAGCCGACTGAGTAGGAGGAAGGGCTGGAGACTCGGTTCTAGACGGACCGACAATGACATCTTTTACATTTGATGAGGAGGAACCTTTGCAATAAAGGGCCTTCGATGTAGACAAGTATGAAGGCTCATTCCCCCCGAGAAATTCTTTCACCAAAGCCTCCTCATCAAACTCTTCGGTGCCCAGCTCGACCTTCCTGATCTTTATTAAAGTCTCTCATGCCTCGGCTAGAGATTCGAGGTAGCCCTCACCAAGAAAAGTTAAGTCCTGATGTATGAGGACACGGGCGTTGTATTCTGCTATAAGCTGGTCAAACATGCACTTAGTCTCTTCTTTTCCAGCCTTTGTAGCCGCCTCAAATGCGGGTGCGGATGCTATTCTCTTGCCCTCTTCGCGGGCTTCATCCTTCATCATCCCAACCTTAGGAGTTCATCGTCGAGCTTTGCCTTCAGGAGTCACGTAGCAACAATCTCGTCGCAATATCGTTGCGACTCTTCGTAGGCAGCGATTTTTTCCTCTCTCTCTTTGCGGTGTTTATCTTCCAACTCTTTGACTCAAAGGGCAAATGCATCCCTTTCCTTCTGAACTGAATCCTTCTCTAAAGCCAGGGCCCCGCAGCGTTGGACCGCTTTGTCAATTTCTTTCTTATGAGTTGCCTCCAAATGATTGACGGCCTTCGCAGTATCTTTAGCACTTTGTTGGGCGGCTTCGAGCTGAGATTTATACGAAGAGAGCTCTTTATACTGAGCTTTAATAAAGTCTTTATTGTGAATGGCTTCGAGCTTCAAGCGGTCAATTTCGTGTTGACGCTCCATAGAGACTTCCGAGACTTTTTCGGCTAGATGGACAAACGCGTCATGTTGAACATAGGCGTCATTGTTGCAAGCAATGGTGCTCTGTTTGACGTGTCTCGGAATGTGATGAATCGCCAGGAGGAACTCCAGACTATCGAAGAAGATTTTGGGGAACTTAGCCATAAGCTCGGCTAGCCTCCCCAATTCATCAGATATGTTGCGGAAGCAAGGGAAGGTGGCTTTGAAAGTTCAGTTTTCTTATGAGGTTCCCGAGATTGCCGTGTACTGGATAAACCAGAGTGTTGATCGCGAGGGACATCAGATTGGGACCCCTTATGGCCGTATTTCTCCCTGCCTTGTTCCAAGTGAGAAGGAGGATTATAATGGTATGAAGGCTGATGATAAGTTTTCTTTCGAGATGATGAATCCTGGCAGTGTTAATCCCTCTCATCGTCATCATCTCTATCTCGGCGTCTTCCGGAGCTCGAATCCCATCTAGAGTAGTGAAAGATAGACGACCCGCGAAGACGATCGAGCCTGTGTGTACGTCCCATATCACCTACATGGAATTTAAATAATAACAAGTTAGTGAAGAGTAGAGCGATGGCATAAATTTAAGTGGAAAGGTGAAGTGCACGTGTCCGTGTGTGTCCTAGTGTTTCCCCCAACGGACCAGTTTCTTTATCTCTACTTATGGGAGTTTTTTCTCCCTGAACGTGGGCTTGACCGCCTGCAGCGCCTCTTGCGGTCGAATGAAGTTTACGCTTTCGGATCATTGAAGCCATAGTTAAGCAGATCATTAGGAATATTAAGTCTGATAGGCGTTCCAATGAACTCTCTAAGCGTTGTAGAGAAGGCTCTCTCTCCACCGGAGTGATGGTGACTTTAGAACTTTCGCATGTTATCTTCTTCCTCAGTTTGTAAGCCAATTTTTTCTTTTCCTTCACAGGGAGAGGTGTTACTTCGATATCGTGCACCTCGACTACCGGCTCCCGAGCGGGGCCAACATTCTCGCCATGTACTTCGGGAGTTTCAGCATCTTTAATCTCCCTCTCCTCAGATGTGTCAGGGGTGCCACATGCTGAGGGCCTAGCTTGCTTCTTTCCTTTTCCCAAAGCAGACCCGGTTATGGTGACACCTGGCGGAAGGCTTATCTAGTGGTCTGGCGTCAGTAGCCCAAACTTCGAGAGCGATTCGTTCGAAATAAGAGATCTAATGTCTCGGTCTCCTGCGGGGTAGCTCGAATAGCCTCAACGGCTTCAGAATACCCGGAGCCTTCAGGACATGGGCAAATACCTGTAGAAGTAGAGAAAGAGTTAGAAAAGGAGCAATCACCGCCGAATGCAAGTGTTAACCCAGAAAAGGAACTTACTTCCTTCTACCCATCTCCTTGCGAAGCTGGTGGAGAGCATACGTAGAATCACTCCTGCATATACTGGGCGAATTTGCTCCTCACCCCGATCAGAATTTGACACTTGTTGTGTGCTTCGAGAAATACAAAAGATGGGCTGTCCGATTGTCTCTTGAACCGATAAATATAACGGATATCGCAAGGAATCGAGAGCCTGAAGAGGAACGCTCATAAAGAGAATGCACGTGCCATATATGAGTGCATGAATGTTTGGATGTAGTTGCAATGGATCGATCTCAATTCACCATAACAGATCATGGAGGAAGGAGTTGAACGGCGGCATGCTACTATCCCAACACATAAATCTTTTGCAGGCTGTGTATCCGACTAGGGGCAGGTGAGGACAATCTTGCCTTGATGGAACCAACACATCATCGAATGGAATCCCGTGCACCGAGCATATGCATCGAAGAGTGCTTTCATTAATTCTCGAGGCTTGGGAATCTATCGGATCGTCTAAAAAGATCGCTGCATCCAAGGCATCAGGAGCCAAGTCAATGGATGCGATCGTAGGGCTCGGTATGTCTCGAGTAGGAGTAGTCGACGAATTTGAAGTCCCAACTACTTCTTGTTGAGAAGATGGCTCAGGTCTGTCCGAGATCGTGGCAGAACTTGATTTCCTATACATCTCTAATGTGTGTAGAATCTGATGAAATACCTGTTTGAACTATACTTGAAAAACAATCGACATTAGACTTAACGACAAAAATACTCCCCTCGTGTTGTGTGTGAACTAGTGCATTCATGCAAGTATAAGTGCTAAGAAATTAAAAGTCACAGAGTTGATGAAATAAAGTTAGGCATCGAACTATCACTTTGATGACCGTCATCGCTGACCGTCAACGAGAGCTTGTCGTAAGACGATTTATGTTTTGAACACGATATCAACACTGCACGTTGAAGGTTGTTATCTGTTTTAATCAAGTTAAATTCAGATTTATACTTCTTGATACGGAGAGTTCTCAATCCAGAGTGGTCGATATGTTTATTTTCTTAAGTCCTTGTCCTTGTCTTTGTCACATGTTTAGGCATGATAAATAAGTCAAATCAACATGGATTATGTTTGAGTAGAATGGTTATGGTTATTGCTGTCTACTTCAAGACTTAATGCCAAACGATACTCGAGAGACTCGACTGTGTAATCACCTAACCTCTCCTCACTTGCCTTTCATAGTTCGGCATGAAGGAGTCATGCCGAGCCATGATCGTACCGAGCCACTTCGCTCAGCGCTATAGGTTAAACCCTCACTTCTCTCTTATTTCCTCATTTGGCATGTGGGAGTCTTGGCGAGCCGCGATCGTACTAAGCCACACCGCTCGGCCCTATAAGCTCAATACTCATCCTTCACCAATGTCCTCTCTACGTTGTTCGGCTTAACATCACTCATTTCTTCCCCGTATTCTTTCTTTGTCGTTCGACACGACTCATTGCTCGGCCCAATCTCTCTTCGTCGTTCAGCACGCGATAGTAATGCTGAGCCACAGCCATTTCTCTTACTTCCACCACTCCACTTAGCCCTAAGACATGTTCTAACCTCGATTAATTGTCCTCATCCATGCGGTTCCTACTGTCCTCGATTTTACATAGATTCATGAATTCGAATCTCATGCTTAGCTTCCTAGTCGAGATAAAGTGTTTAAAGGAGAGGTCATTACCTAAGAAATTACGCGAAGCTTAGGGAGATCCTGGAGTAGGAAACACGATTATGATCAGATATTTTGATTAAGGAAGGAGGTGAAGCAACATATTGGGTTCGAGAAGGGAAGGGAAAATAGTTCGCAGAAGTCTGGTGGAAGAGGAGTTCATAAGTTATGTAGAGCGGAGGTAAAAGTAAAAGGGAGAAGAGGGTGTAGTGGCTTATGTAGAGAAAAGAGAAGTTGAACAAGTATCGACCGGTGGACACTGTCAAGGTATCTCGATGGTTCGGCATACTTATGTCGAATGGCATGTGACTTGCCGAACGACTCGCTCGGCATCCATATGGAACATTTTTGTGTATATTACAAATGAGAAGAGAGAATTTGATATTAACTCAAAGCGTGTCATGTTAGCTCACATGACACATTTTGGGGGGCAAGTATTACCCGAGCAATTGACCTGGTAACGTGTGTGTCATCAAGCAAGCACATCGCTCGGCACAAAGAACCGTTCAGCACAAAGCATCGTTCGACACACCTCCCCTCGTTCGGCATAGAGCCTCTTTCAGCACGGAGTCTCGCTTGTCATCTTTCCTTTTTCGGCATTGAGATATCGCTCAGCATCTTCCATCATTCGGCATGGAAAGGGCCGTTCGGCACAGCACCTCGTTCGATATGGAAAGGGCCGTTCAGCACAACACCTCGTTCGGCATGGAAAGGGTCGCTCGGCATAGAGCCTCATTCGGCGTGGAGTCTCGCCCGACATCAAGTCTCGTTTGACACAGCATCTCGCTCGGCATTGAAGGGTCGTTCGGCATGAAGCCTCACTCAGCATCTCCCCTTGACCGGCATTGAAAGGGCCGTTCGGCACAGACCTCGTTCGGCCTACATTCTTCACTCAACACACTATCTCGATTGGGCCTAGATATGTGGTTCGGCAATTTCCATTCGGCGTTTGTGACTCGGCATACAGAAGTCACTTGCTACGGGCCGAGGTACCTTATTCCTTGGCCTATAAGGGAAGTTCAACCCCTCTTCGTCTATAAATAGAAGGGCTGGGGCACAGTGGAAAGGTCCTTTTTTGGGAGAACACTAGGGAGACTCTGCTGCATTCAAGACTCATTCTCTTTACTTAGCATTGTATTCAAGTAGTTAGTGTACAGATTGTATCTGTAATCAATTGTTGAAAAAAGCAATAAAGATTAAATTCAAAGTGGATGTAGGCAGTTACGCCGAACCACTATAAATCCGGTGTTCTTATCTTTGCATTTAATTTAGCATACAATTCTCTGTTTTAATTTACTTTCTTCATTAATCTCTCTATATAATCAATCTCAAGGGTGTTAGTGACCAATTTTTGTGCTAACATCTATATATAGTGTTTAAGAGTTGCAATTGTCCATGAAAGGTCGCTATGAAAGAATGTGGATGCAACTCTTAAATCAAGAGTTGTATATCTTCGCTAAAATGAAGTGTCTCTTCGAAATATAGCTGTTATGAAGATTCTGCTGATTGAGTGAAAAGATTCAGTAGACTGAATTGATTAAAAATCGATGTAGCAAAAAAAAAAGGTGCAGAAAACATGTAATTCAGTCGACTGAAATGTATGATTCAGTTGACTGGATATTCAAATATAGTTGTGCATATGTACAGAATTCAGTCCACTAAATGACATTGTTCGGTCGACTGAATTCTGTTGATGAAAAAAATTGCCTTAGCTCATTTGGTTAGAGCACTTGCTTTCGAAACTTGTGACCCGGGTTCGAGTCTTATTCCATGCATTTTTGAAAACTTGATTTTCCATTTATAATATGATCTCATCAATGACCCGAATTCAAGTCTTGCTTCATGTATTTTTTTTTTAAAAAACTTTTATTATTTTTATAAAATATTTCGAATGTGTAAGTATATGGGTTTATACCACTTTGAGAAGATTTTAACATCTGTAAACTATAGACATGAAAGTTTATGACTAATAATACTTTTTTCATCATCTTCGTCTTATCTCTATCCTGTATAGCTCTTCTTGAATCTATATATACATACTTTTATCCTCTTTTGTACTGTGTATCTTTATGTTGAACTTATTTGTTTATCTCTTTTTGTACTCATGTACCAGCAAGTTAGCTTAGAAGTTCTTTGGCATAATTGTATAGTTGTTGTCATTAAAATCCAACAATAGAGATTCTAACAATTATTATGTACGATTAATTTTTGTATGAGATATTAGTTTAAATCATTCGTACCAAATGTATATCACGTATATGAATAATAGTTGTTGGATGATTGCCTTGCTACTAGAGTATGATATTTTATGTCCATATAAATGAATCATTTTGTAATGATAGGTGAAGACCGTTATATGAGGAATTTTCTACTAGCCCTTTTGGTTTGAGTATCAATAGAACAAATGCAGTTAGTAAGTTGATATTTTGTCCTTCCTTTCAGATAAATAAAGTAACATTGTAATATATTGATAAAATGTTGATCACACATCTTTTTCAAACACAAATCTCAATTGTAGCTCAACTGACTATTGAATTTGAATATTCCAATTGTTAGTACATTTACAAACGTTCTTTAGATATGATCGGTGAATTATGGTACTATGCAAGTTTATCATAAATAATGAACTATATTATTGATCTTATATTATTGAACATCTCATTTTGAAGATTGATTTGTGAAAATATAGTATATTTTGATATTTCTATTTTGATGTGGTGGATCAGACTAACAAAAGTAGTATCTTAAAACATGCATGGCACTTTAGGACAGTAAGAAGTTATTATACATGGAAATAACACATGTTTTTGAGGAATTAATTATTCCAAGTTTGGGGAAACAAAGAAAATCTAGGAGTCAGAAGAAACTATGTCCTTTTAGGGACCAATCAGTTTTATCCTAAAATCGTAAAGTTTCCTTTACTTCAAGTGTATGAAGTTATTGATTCTGATTGCATATTCTCATCAATAGTTCATATTTTACATAGGACTATCGAAGAGAACAATTTTAAAGAGTTTCCATCTCAAGTGGTTGAGTTGACCCACAAACTCTAATTATAGATCAAGTGAAAACTATTAATGTGCTACTTCAAATTTTATTGTCATCAGATGATTAATGCCCATTTAACTCACATCAAAAATCATAAAAATTACTGGTAATTATAATTATTTGGTAAAGTGAAAGAGTTTTGAAAATTTTCTTATTAAATGTCTCAAACTTTCCTTTTCTTACGTCACCTAATACAGTCTATTACATTTATTTATTTGATTTTATATATCAGCCTAGCAAAGGGGTGTTATAAGAACCACTTTAAAGTAAAAAAATACATATGTTGGACTCTTAAGGTAAGAAAATTGCATCAATTTTTACAAACAACAGTTTAAGTTTTGCCTTTATACATGAATAGTGGTCCATGACATTAATTAATGAAAATATCAGCTCCCTATACAATTCCCTTAAAGCCTTAATGAAAATTTTGAATAGAATAATGGTTTTACTTTTATTATGGAGGGAGGACAAATACCTCCTTATCGAATAATAGAGACTTCTTAGTTACTTAACTTCAACTATAATATTATTTATCAATATTGTTTACACCTTCATAAGTTGTATTTATATATGCAAAAGTTATCCATTATTATATATATTTATATGTGTGTGTGAGCTAGCTCTAAAGCTTCTTGCTCTGACCATGCATCTCAATTTACATGTTAGCTTATGCTCATTAGTATCTTAAATAATATAATTTATTTTAAATCCATTATGTTTGTAGATTTTTAAAGGATATTGCATAAATGTGTTTTTCTCCATTTGCTATGCATTCAAATATAAAGTTGGTGAACTATTGAGGATAAAGTTTCTATTTGAGTTGTGTTATTTTTATATTTGTTAGTTAGTGCTGCTCATTTTATGTATGAATAGGAAATGCAAAACTCTGTGAATATAAACTTAAAACTATTTTGAAATATAATAAATTTGAGGCATGAGTTTTGCAGTGATTATTAATATTATAATTTTTTTGTTATATTGTCAAGTTAAATAATGTAACTTTGATGAACACGTGTCATATTGTAATATATTGCAAACAAGTACCAAAATGCTACTTTAGTACTCTTCGAGAGCATATTTTCTTTGCACAAATAAAGCTTACGATACGGAATATACATCTAGAGATTTATTTCTCTGCACAATCTAATTTGATTATCATCCATAATATTTAGGTGTGGCCTTAATTTTATTTTTGTAATAGTTTTCCTATGCATAACATAGACAGTTGAAAAGTAGTACATTGCTCTAACAAAAGCTCTTCCTTTTGTTAAAGGACCTACTGTAAAAGGGTTTTTTGTACATTTCTCCCTTATCATGTTCACATTTTCTAACTAGTACTCTATATATTTTTACTTGGTTAATCATAATATGAGGTCATTTATGTAGTTGCAACACTCCTTAATTTTCCACAGATGCTTTTTGTGTAGGATGCGTCACCTAGAGATCAATTTCGTCATCAATTATCATGATGCAAGAGATGGTTGTTTTTTGGCTTCGATATAAATAAGAAATAGTTTTCTACAAAGAAGTACTTTTGCTAATCATCTCGTTTCTTACTGGACATAACATGCCAACAAAAGTGTGTGTATGTGTGTTGCTTCTTTGTATTCATAGTTGTAAACTTACTGCAGTTTAGACTTTACAAAGTTTAACTATAAAATATTAGCATTCTCTACCTTATGGATGCTTATATTTGATATCGGTATTTATTTTGTGGATACTTATATTTGATATCGGTATTTATTTTGTTACCAGCGAAAAGTGTGTTTGCAAATTATTTATGCATAGATAATCGTTGATTACTATGTTTGTTTTTGGCTTAACTAATAAATTATTCAAAACTCATCCATTGAATGTGAATAAAATTTAGAGCTTCCCTATGGAATTTTTTGTAATGTATGGCATGATGATTTTGAGTATATAAGCTACAATAATAGAAGTTAACTCATATTTTTCTTCAATGTTCAATGGATACTCCATAGCTTTTACTTTCAATTTAAATAGAATATCTTATGATTGTATAAAGTGCTATCATTTACAAAATATTAATTTTTTTTAATCTTTGAAGGGCTTTTCATTATCATAAATGGTTTTCTTTCCCACACATGAAGCATAATTTTTATTGCATCGTTTTTAATCGCATACACGAAACATGTGTCGAAGTATTCATGTACGTGTGTGTATTTATATTTTGTTTGCCAACTGTGGTAGGTTCCTCGTTGATATCCTCCTAAAATTCCATTGTCGAAGCTTCCTAGTATGAAATGGATTCCTAAGGCTAGCATACCTTCTCCTCCTATGGCACAGGTGGAAGTTGATGTTTCCCCCGTTGATTTAGTGGTCATGATGCCTCTTTCTAATACTATTGCTTAGAATTCTGATAAGTAATCTTTGATTCATGAAGTTTATAAAATAAGATATTCTCCTGAGAGTAGTACGTACCACATGTTTGTGGGTGATGATGAAGGTGAGAGTAAATGTCTATTCTATCACATTGACGATGAAGGTCTTACCTTTACTAAGGTTGGTGAACTTGGTGACGCGAACAGGAATTTGTTTTGGGATACTACTTGGACTAGGAATTCATATACAGTGATGACTCCCCATACTTTGTTCCTTAACTTTGCATTCCTTTTCTCCAGGTTTGACTACAACAAAAATACTCTATTACAACGTTATTTTACAATGGGAAATTTTTGCCCGTTGTAATAGAACTTTATTACAGCGGTCAGTTTGTGAACGTTGTAGTAGAGGTTTTATATTGGGTCTTTTACAACGGTCCTCTACCGACCCTTGTAATAGGTGTATATTTTACAACGGCCTTTCTATGCCCCTTGTAATAGGTTTCATTTTCACAACGGGCATGAATTGCCCGTTGTATAATGTCAAAAAAATTACCATCTAACCACGTAAACATATTTTTCCTTCAGCCTTACCATTTCACTGTCCCCCTTTCCCCAAATTTGACCGCCAAACCCTTTCACTTTCGCCTTTCCCCAAATTTTTCCATCAGCCTTTACCTTTCGCTTATTCTGAAAATAGAAGACTATCCAAATTCGAAAGGTCTGGACATTCCAAAAATCGAAGACTATCATTCGCTTCGCTGCAATCATTCGCTTTGCTGTTGAGGTATTAGATTCGCTTCGGATTTGTGAATATGATCGCAATTCATTTAACCGTTAATTGGTTATTTTTATGCAGATCGAGTCCCCTTGGCTACTTTTTATTTCAAGGTTAGGGTTTCACTTCATGTAATCGCATTGCTTATATTTTGTATTTTACAAATAGATTTTGGTGTTATTTCTCAAATTCTTGTATATAAAATCTTTGTTGAATTGGGTACATTTATCATGTAGTTGCTGCATATTATCATTAGGATTATCAGTTGATCTCCTTTTAGTTCCAATATCAATATGTTTTGTATTAATGGTTGTTTAAATGTACCTCGTTTTTTGCATTTTAAATGGCAGTTAAAAAAAGGGCAATGTCTACTCCTATCTTATCATGTTTTGGACATTACCACATGCTTATAATGTGTTCCAATTATCCATCTAGCATTTAATAAATATATTTTATGGTAGCCTTATTGTCTTGCAACAGATATGAAAATTAATATTTCTTGTGAACCGCTTTATCATTTTTATGTACTTTAAACCTACTGAAATGATGTTTTAGTGGGAATTAATTGCTGTTGAATATTTCTGTCTGGAGTGAGGTGGGAACCATGAATAGTGGCTGCATGAAGTGAGGTAATATGTTGCGTGCAAGCGTGGTTAGGAAGGCCACATGGATAGTTCAGTGGGGAGAAGCAATAATTACCTGAGGGTGCAATAGGAAACACAAAGGCCAGATGTAATGTCTTGTGCATGGATTTAATGAAGTGCAAAAATAGGTAGACAGATTAAAAGTATGTGAACAGCTCGATGTGGATTAGACCATTGACAAGCTGACGAAGCGGCATCAGAGTGTGAATAATATACTTGTGGCAGAATAGCCGCAGGTTGTAGATAATGAAAGTGGCGTGTGGCAGTGAGGCAATGCAACATTAGATATTGCATGTGATGAATCTGGTTGTAGATGCTTCAGGCATGATGGCATAAGACAGATCAATTGAACTGCGGGTGAATTGCAAATGGAATTACTAGTTTGTAGCGTTGAACTTATCATATTCTCTAAATTGTGATGCTACAGTTTTTGGAGGGTTGAAGTTTGAAAGTTGATAATGAGACAAGAGGGTAATTCTGAAGCAGCATGCACTGAGTTAGTTCTCTTAGATATATTGAATTTACAGAATGTCCATATTTAGTCTGCATGTTTAACAAAGTGCTAACAACAAATACTTACAAGTAGTTTCCATGCGTGCGAATCACGGATTCCATTTGTGACTCTTTACAAAACCTGAAAAGGATAAAAGAAATGGATAAGTAAAAGGGAAAAAAAGAGTAGTTATTATGTATCTTCATAGAAAATTTCATGGCGATAGATTTTAAATTTGTCTATGTATCTATCTATATATTAATTTTGATCCTCTTCCTTTGAATCTACATGCGCACTTAGGAAAGAGTTTGGGAATATTTAAATGAATTAGAAGAGAGAAACATGAGCATAAGGAAATCTACAGTTGGGAACGCAATAAATTTTTGTTTTAACAGAGTATGTAAGTGTTTGAAAGAATATATATTGACGAAATTTTGTACGTACTCAGAAAGATTGAATTTTATTTTTCATCCATCTTATTACATATATTTCTAATCTAATTTACTTTTTAAGAAACTGCGCTCTTTTAATTTTTTTGGATCAGGTTATTAAAAAATATTTTCATAGCAAAAGAAATATACCCATTCAGAAGCACTCTTAAATATGTTCCATCTTGGTAGTATTATGTTAATGTCAAGTTCCATAGATAAGAAATGTTGAACCATGGTTCTTGTTGAGAAACACGGACTTTTTATGAAGGCCCCACCTTCTAAATGATGTTTCAAAACTTAGATATTAGAAAAAGACCGTGGATCGATATCTTATATTTTTGAAACGATCTTGGATTTATATCTCGGTCCATATCTCGAGATAAAATCTTAATATCTCAAATGAGATGAGTTTTAAAACAAGATAAAAATTACTTTTGAAGTTTCATCTGCTTGATTGGGTGGTTGTCTATAGTTTTGAAAAGGTAGTTTGACAGTGTCGGTTGAACTGTTGAAGTTTTGAAGTTGTTGGAACTGAAGTTTGAACTGAAGTAGAAATGCTTTTGTCTGTGGAATGAGGTGGGATGATTGTGAAGTCTGTTGTATAGTGTAGATTGTGTCTACAGAGTGTTCGATTGTGAAAGACTGCAGTTTTATCGAGGAAAGCAAGGGGCATTGTGCATTAATGTGGTCAGTTGTTTTGAAGTAAGTGGCAAGTCAATGTACATGCAGTGAGTATGTAGATGAATAGAAGTTTATTTCTGTGGAAGTGACCAGTGGGTGATTGTTTGTACTATTTGGGGATCTCTTTTGCAATATTGGGTAATGGGTAGCAGTGGGTAAGTGAGTGGCAAGGGGGGTCTAGGCGATAGGCTGATGGTGGTAGAGTAGTGTTTCGGGGAGAGGAAACCGGTGAGTGACTTGGTGGTGAAGTTTGTAACTATGTGTGTGAAGTATTTGAAATGGCAGAGGAGAATTGCTGATATGGTGGAGAATTTGTGATGTTTTGGTGGAAAGAACTTGAATATTTCACAGAATTTTTACCGAGTTGATTGTGTACAAATCAGTTATCTTTTTACAAATCGTTGTCTTACTTTTTTCTTCAGTTAGTCTTTTCCATGTATTCTGAGTGAATGTTCTTTCTAAAGTCTACCCACTAATATCAAATGCTGGATTACAACTTATTTTAACATCAAATATCAAGAAGAAAATCCTCAGGATTACTAAATTTTTTATATCACAAGACTTTACATTAAAAGGACATTCTAACTAATTAATTTATGGTTGTAGAAACACATATATTGATTTTCACACAAATATTCCAAATGAATTATTTGATTCACTGTCAAGTTGCTCTATGTTAATAAGATCATTTGCGCAAATTGTTGCCCACTGGGTCCATGTTGTCAAACTACAACATGAATATGTTAACATAAGTCATGGATTGTCAGGCTTACACTACAACAAAAATACCATATTACAATGCAATTTTTACAACGGATATACATCTTTTCATTAGGTTCTAACATCAAAGGATTATCAAGATGGACAAAGCATGGATTCATCTACCAAGGTTTTGTCAATTTTATTTTTTCAGTTTTATACTTGTAATTATTATGGTTGATTATTGATCCCTTTGTGTTATAGAATGACTGAAGAATACAGACAAGCTGTTCGAAAATTTGTGTATGGGCATGCAGAAAGGAAGGGAAACCTAGAAAAGATTATTTGCCCTTGTTCAAAATGTAGGAACCTTATCCGCCATCCGTCAAGGGAAGTTGTATCACACTTGGTTTGTTTTGGAATTGACCCAACATATGATGTATGGATTTTTCACGGGGAAGCACGCCCTTTAGAAAATGAAGGCGATGAAGTGACAAATTCATACAGAATGTACTTAGACACACAAATATGTAATGACGAGATGGAAGATCATTCTAATGTAAGACAAGGGGTAAGGAATAAGGAGATGATAGAAAATTCTGAAATTCCATTGTATCCTGGTTGTACAAGCCACACAAAGTTATCAGCTACAATATTTCTTTACAAGCACAAGGCTCGAAATGGTGTATCTGACACTGCATTTACGGAACTTCTTAAACTTCTTAAAGATATGCTGCCTGTGGAGAACACACTTCCTGATTCGGCGTATGCAACAAAGAAGCTGCTTAAATCATTTGGTTTAGGCTATAGACAAATACATGCATGTGTAAATGATTGTTGTCTTTTTAGGAAAGAGATTGCACATAGTGATATTTGTCCAAAATGTGGAAATTCTCGTTGGAAAAAGAACAAGACAAATGAAGATGGAAAACAAACCAAAGTACCTGCAATGGTTTTGAGATACTTTCCATTAATACCAAGACTGAAAAGAATGTTTATGTCCGCAGAATCATCAGAGCAATTAAGGTGGCATAACAATCATAAGAGTGAAGATGGTAAATTACGTCATCCAGTAGATTCTTCTCAGTGGGCTACAATTGATAGGATGTACCCTTCCTTTGCATCCGATCCACGAAATTTAAGGCTTGGTCTTGCAAGTTATGGCTTTAATCCCATTGGGGATTGGAACTGTGCGTATAGTTGTTAGCCAGTATTTCTTGTTGCGTACAACTTTGCTCCGTGGCTTTGTATGCAGAAAGATAATATGATGTTATCGTTATTAATTTCTGGACCACGACAACCAGGTAATGATATTGATGCGTATCTACAACCACTTATTGAAGATTTGAAAAAATTATGGGATAAAGGGGTGAAGGCGTATGATGCATACACTCATAACGAATTTAGATTAAATGCAATTTTAATGTGGACGATAAATGATTTTCCAGCTTATGGAAATTTAGCAGGTTGCACCGTAAAGGGTAAAAGGGCATGTCCTGTTTGTGGCGTTAATACATGCTCAATATGGTTACCATTTAGTAAGAAGTGTGCATATTTAGGCCGTAGGCGATTCCTTGATCCTAATCATGAATATCGCCAACGAAAAAACTTGTTTGATGGAACTATAGAGACTAGGCAAAAACCTCCAATACAAACCGGTGCTCAAGTCTTTGATATTGTTAAAGATATTTGCAATGATTGGGGGAAAAAACCAAAGGAGGAAGAGAAAGAGAAAGAAAAAAGGAAAATAAAAAGGGAGATAAGAAGAAAAAAGGAAGTCAAATGTGGAAGAAGAAGTCTATTTTCTTTGATTTGCCTTATTGGCAGGTAAAGTTTAATTAGAAAAAAAATTGCGTCTTCTTTTCTATCTATGTAATCAATACTTTATTATTAATTAGTTATAGTCTATTTTTTGTTTTCTTAGGTACTTCCTTTGCGTCACAATCTAGATGTAATGCATGTTGAAAAAAATATTGGTGAAAGTATTCTTGGTACGTTACTTGATATTAAAGGAAAATCAAAAGATGACATTAATTCACGTAAAGATCTAGAAGTACATAGTATTAGGAAAAAGTTACATCCTATAGACATGGGAAGCAAAGCATTACTTCCAGCCGCCCCATGCACCTTAACTGATTCAGAAAAAGAGATCTTTTACAATAGAATGAGAAATTTGAAAGTACCCGATGGCTATAGCTCAAATATTGGAAAAAAATTTGCAAAACAAAACAAAATTTCAAGTCTAAAGCCCCATGATTATCATGTTTTGATGCAACAACTATTGTCTGTATCACTGAGAGAACTTCTACCTAAAGGGACAAGGAATGCATTACTACGACTATGTTCTTTTTACAACGACATTTGCCAAAGATTGCTTGATAAAGTAAATTAGAATCCATCGAGAATCAGGTCGCATTAACACTATGCGACCTTGAGAGATTTTTTCCTCCTTCTTTTTTTGACATCATGATTCATTTGACAAAAAATTTAGCAAAGGAAGCAAGAATTTGCGAACCAGTACAATATCGGTGGATTTATCCATTTGAGAGGTAAAATTTGGCATTAGTACCTTTAGTAGTTAATAATATATGTGCTTATGAAAATATTTTACTTATGCATCTTGATTATAGATACATGAGAACACTGAAGGGGTATGTTAAAAATCAAGCACGGCCTGAAGGATGCATAGTTGAGCGTTATTCTGCTGATGAATGCATGAAGTATTGTGCTGGATATATTAATGGTGCATTAGAAATTGGACAAAGGAAAAATAGAAATGAAGTGGAACAAAGTGATTCCATACTCGAGGGGGGTCCTATTTCCAAAGGAAAACCTATGGTAGTCACTAAGGAGGTGATTGATGATGCTCATCGGTACGTGTTGTTTAATACCGAGGAAGTGGAGCCTTATATAAAGTAAGCATAAGTTCAATTCAATTAATGTGTGAAATAAATTAGATTTTGACATGAATGTTTACGTATATAGGATGCACAATAAGGAACTAAAATTTTTGCATCCCCGGCTTTCACGAGATGATTTGGAACTTTCAAAGCTGCATTCAGAGATTTTTAGTCATTGGTTTAAAGAAAAGGTTGACATCGTTATATATTTTAAGATGGATAAGTTTGACATAGAAGTATATGTTATTGTGATTATTCTTTATATATAACATTATGCATTTTCAGGTTCAAGATGATAGAAACACATCTGATGTTAGTGAACTAATAAATTGGCTTTCATATGGACCTCGCCATCAAGTAATTTCTTATACCGGCCATATAATTAATGATCGCCGTTTTCATACTAAAGACAATGATAAATCTACACAAAATAGTGGTGTTTCCATTGAAGCAAGTACTGTTCGTATGGATGGATCCATTGAGAAAGTAATATATTATGGTGTTTTGCGTGAGATTTTGTTGCTTGACTACCCGCAGTTTCAAATTGCCTTGTTTAAGTGTGATTGGGCAAATATTGATCGTGGAGTTAAGGTCGAAGATGGATTTACGTTAGTCAATTTACATCAATTCCAAAATCAATTCGCAAGCGACCCTTTCATCTTGGCAACGCAAGCCGTACAAGTGTTTTTTTTTAGAGAAAGTAGTTTTGGTATGTTGTGCTAAGAGCACCCCCTAGAGGTTTTCATGAGTTGGAAATCTATGATGAGGAGGATGAGTCAGGTAGAAAACCGGTAGATGAGTCACTACTTGATGATAGAGATGTCGATGATGGTGATGAAAGTTATATAAGGAAGGATTGTGATGGTATTTTGGTATGATATGAGCATCCTTTATTGATATTTGTGTTACATGTAGTTATATCGTAAAGAGTGTAATTATACAGTTTTATGCATAGTTATATTAATTAATCATGAATTATTAACCATGAATTATTAATCATGAATTATATGTGTTATGTTTTTTTTCTAGGTTCCTCCCTTAACAGAAGATATTTGAACTTGAAGCATCAAGAGTAAAATGGAGCGACATCAAAGAGAGGTAAAATATTAAAATTTTAATATGCACTTCAATTTTTTTAAACTGACATTTCTTCAATTTTTTTAAACTGACATTTCTTCAATTTTTTTAAACTGACACTTCAATTAAAATGGAGCAACATCAAAGAGAGGAAAAATATTAAAATTTTGTCTTCTTCTTCTCAGTAAAATATTAAAAATTTTAGTGTTTTGTTCATTTCCATTTCATATTTCAAAAAAAACATGCACAAAATAAAAAACAACATAAAATTATTTCATTTATTTTCATTTTCATTTACAATTTTTGCTTTGATTTTACATTTGCAAACAGTTCCATTTCAATATTCATTTTGCTGTTACACTTCTGTGCACCACTGTGCACTGCACATTTCACCATTTTGCAACCGCTACTACATTACTGTGTACTGCGACATGCCATATTGCCCTAATCTCTTACGCACAACTTCGACAGGCCTTTGCACCACCGCCATGCAACTGCAGCAAGTTCACACCACTGCTCTGCATATTATAACAATCACATTTCTGCCTTGAAATAAATTTATACACAATTTGATTTTCAAAACAGAAAAAAAAATATGCATGTTCCATTGCATTTTTTTTACATTCTCTATTTATCACTTCACAATTTTTGTTTGTTGCACTGTTGCACTTCTGTCGTACTGTTGTTTACCAGTGCTATTTCATACATATCAACCTCAAACTGCAACTATCCTTCTCTGACAACTACAACACTTCTCTGACTACCCGTCTCTGACAACTACAACCATCCATAATACTGCCCAGCAAGCAAACTTCTGCACCAACCAAGCACTGCTAAAACTGCTCTTTCCTCCACTGTCAAATACTCCACTGCCTTGCATCACTGTGCATGTGCACATAGCCTATACACAGCTGCCTTAACTGCCATTTCAATCTCTATCCATTGTACAAACTGATCAACCTCCTCCTCAACACATCCACTGTTACCACCTTCCCCTCGGCCATATACTCATTTACTGCAAACCAATACAACCATCATTGCAATTCATTTGCCATCCACTTCTGCAACATTCAAACTAACCATTACCAAAACAACCTGTACAACTTTGAAAACCATCAGCACTGCCCTGTGCACATCCACATACAACCATTCACCACATCTACCTCCATCAACAACATACTTCTGTTACCGTTTCAGTGTATAGAATATACAACATCTGCACTGTTATTGTTTTTTGAAACTGTTACTGTTTTAGTGCATTTCTTTGCAAACTGTGCACTACCACCTACTGAACTATCACTTCATCACATCTATTACATTTACCTTACTGCCTATATCATTTATGTTGCACCACTATACAGCCTGTTACGTTTTCCTCCATTAAACAACACTTCTGTGCCATATCATTCTTGTATCTATTTACATTTCCTCCTTGCTTTGATTTTACATTTGCAAATAGTTCCATTTCAATATTCATTTTGTTGTTACACTTCTGTGCACCACTGTGCACTGCACATTTCACCATTTTGCAACTACTACTACATTACTGTGTACTACAACCTGCCATATTGCCCAAATCTCTTAAGCACAACTTCGACAAGCCTCTGCACCACAACCATGCAACTGCAGCAAGTTCACACCGCTGCTCTGCACATTATAACAACCACATTTCTGCCTTGAAATAAATTTATTTTTCTATTTCAACCTATAACAGCATATACCATTTTCATTTGCTATTAGCAATTTGCCATTTTCATTTGCCAATACACCATCTACAAAACTTCAGTGCACATATAAAACTTCACCCCACTTCTACATTCCTACACAACTTCACACATCATCCACAACTTCCCCACCCCTTCATATCACCACAAACAGTCACAACATACTACTTTCCGACCATCCTACCCCTCTGCCTTACGACTGTGCAACCTCCCTTCCAAACATTGCCGACTTCCTCTTCATAAATCTCCATAGAATCCTCCTCCACCTTGTTACTGCCCTTCCACCCACAAATCCACAGTCACAATTGAACATCAAATCCCATCAGCCATCAGTTACTGCTCATCATCCCCTACTTGCCTGCCACTTATCATGCCCCCTACTTCTGCTCGACCATCGACCTTACACAACATTCCACCATACTTCTGCTCTTAACAAACTACCACCAGACTCCACTGTGCATGCCATCGCTACCACTACAACACTGTTGTACTTCAAAAATATATTACAGATTTTTGAATTACTTTGGAAATTACCATGCTCTGATGATTATATTTTAAATGAAGGGTTGAAATAAATATTTTGAACATTCTGATTTAACTAGTTCTGAAACGATAATTGTTTCAGATTAACATTTTAGCTTAGTGAATGTGACCTACATGATATTGCAAATTTAAAACCTTTGCAAAACTGTCTAGAACATATATGTACAAGTTTATGCCAGTTCAATTATCAAAACACGGTACCCTGAAACTTTATTCTCATTTTTTCTAAAAGTACATAATGTTCTGCCTTTTTTTATAACAGAAGCATAACCTTCTTTATCAAATTTTGCATGTATGCTAATTTCAGATATCAAAGGTAGCAGCGAGATATGCAAAGAGGCAATCCTTAGCTGCAGTTGCAACTTTAAATGCAAAAGATAAGTCTGCTGGTGTGAAAATCAATGAAACAGGACATGTTGATGCAACTCATTCTCTTCAAAGTTTAAACAGCAATATTAGAAGATCCCCTCGGAAGCGTACTGAAATGCAGCCTCCACCCGATAAAATCAAGTCTCCAACGCTCAATCCTGTCCATACTGGAATGCAGCCTTCACCCGATAAAATCCAGCCTTCAAATCTCAATCCTGGCCCTAATTCAACTGGATCTCCAAATATCACTCCCAGCACCATGGATTCCTCGAACAACCTAGATTCTAATGATGATATTCAACAAAAGACGGCAAGGAAAAAAAGAGGGAAGACGATGATGACTTGTATGCGGAATGAAAAGGCTGAAATTGAATTCAACGGCCGAGGTCAACCAATAGGCTCCAATTCCAAGCACTTATCATCCTATCTTGGCAGCTTAGAAAGAGTGATGATACCTTTGACGATTTTAGAGTGGAAAAAAGTCGACGCAAACATAAAGGAAGATTAATGGACTTGTATTCAGGTATGAAAAATGTGCAGAGAACTTTTTTATGAACAACTGGCCAGATGGAAATATTAATACAACATGATAACTTATTTATAAAGTGGTGGGTGGTTATATGCACAAATTTCTACTTGTACTTATTTATCGTCTATTTTTATGTCATATAATTGATTCAAACCTGTAATGTAAACATTCATAAACAATGCAACAACTATAGCTTACAAACCTGCAATGTTTCATACTTACAATTTTGGACTACAGCCATCATAAGTATCTGTTCTAAAATCAGTCGCATCACATTATACCAACGTGGGTTTTATTTACTTCTGACAATAATAAGCCTTCCAGAAATTTTGAAGTATTTGATTTGCTATGAGGTGTGCATAATATAAAAATGCTACATTACATAAAAGGAACATCAGTTTTAGTTATGTAACATTAGTGTAGTGATCAGTTCAAGTGTAAGACACCTTATATGATTGAAAATGTTTCAATTTTACTGTGTGATTACATACTTATGGTATTGCATTGCTTTAATTATGACTAATGGGAGGATTTTACTTTTTAATTATGGGTACAAGTTCAATTGTCCACGTCAGCGGTCTATTCAATTGTGCAGCCATCTCAGAACCTATCTTAAAGCTTCAGCAACTTTATAGAGTTACATTGTTAGGGTTAACGCTTCAACAATGCATACGATTCCTCTTATTCGGTAAAATTATTTCCCATTTCATCTCAAGATTTCTTGTTCTCACTATAGCTCGCTTCAGCCGTAGATAACCCACTTCATTCTGCTGCTGGTAACGGCAGTCCATAGGTAGTCTTATCTGCATTTGTTTGTTTTAGTTGCATCTCTTCGTTTGAGCTGCATCTTTTATCTCCAGCCTAATCTATTTATTTAAGCTACATAGAAATACATGGACAAACTCCATTATTTGATGAAAGATAGCTAAGTTCCAATTTCAATGTAATGCAATCTTCGTTAGCTGCAGGTTGTCTTGGAGTCTCAAGTTTACACAACAGTTTTAAGTTCCCTTTTTATTGTTCACCGTCATCATCTCCATCTTCATTGTGAAATTCATTTTTCAGTTGTCTTATACGTTGTGCTATCCATCCTAGCAGTGCATCTTACTGACTTTGTATGGCACTCAAAGGCTTTAACCATATTAAATATACTAATAACAAAACAAGGAATAACTAATAACTTACCTAATTGCTTTCACCATATCCAAATATTCTCAAAGGCTTTTAATACGTTCAGCAAAGGACTTAGGTTCATGATAATTTAAAAAAGTATATCGAATTAAAAATTTGGGTAATAACTACTTAGTAGCTGTTTCATATCAAAATATCCTAAAAGACTTTAATATGGTCAGCAAAGGAGTTGGCTTAATTCAATAGAAATACTGAATTAACAAGAAAGTTCTTTACATTGAATCAACAAGTGACATAGGGACTGGTATAAATGCTACAATAAGCAGTATCATCATCTCACAATAAGCAGCCAAATCTTAATGTTAATATAAGTTGTGAATTATTTTGCATAAGTTAATATAAGTTTGTGAATTATTTTGCATACTGTTTTATGTGTATGGAGTAGTACAAGTAGAAATTTGTGCATTGACATTGTAGACATCCATATCCAACAAATGCATGACTAATGAATATCAATGCTAATTACAAAATTGTATGAAATTTGAACATTAACATAAACATGTACCTTATTTGTTACCTTATTTTTGTTGTGCAGTCAAGATTCATGGTGGATGAAGCATACAAGGGTTTAATGTTTAAGATGTTGGGATTACGATGGAGAGAGGCAAAGTCGAGGTTAGTTTCGGCTATTAAAGTAGCTTCTACTTGTCCTGACGCTTCCTCTAGGCTAGCGATGCTAAAACCAGATACTACAGAAAATGTTCAAGAGTGGAACGACTTTGCTAAAGAAAAATTGTTGGACAAATTTGGGGTAACAAGTTATATTTTATTCACTATAATTTTTTTAACTATATAGATTTAAATATAAATATGTTATCCCTGCATATTTTATTCCTCTAGGATGAACATGCATAGTTTATTAATGAATTTCTCCTACGTAGGAAACTAGCAAAAAATTCAAAGCAATGAGAGATAAAAATAAAATTCCATATACAATGAGCAGAAAAGGGATATGCAAGATTAGCGGAAGATATGGTAAGAAATGCATGTATGTTTACATCAATAATTTTTTTTCTTTGGTTCGAATTCGTCTTCTTACTATTATTATTTGCAGAAAAAAGAAACTGGAATATCAAACATTAGCAGAGATGAGCTATGGTGCAAAGCCCATACAAAGAAAAATGGAGACCCACCAAATTCTGTTGTTGCCTATTGCGTCGTAAGTTTTTTTATTCTTTTGAGATAGGACTGTAGATATTTATTCAATAGTTTATTCATATTTCTTTTTTCTTGAAATGGTCTATTTTAATTTTTAGGCTAAGATAAAAGAGCAGAGTAGTGCTCAGAATTCTCATGGAACAGCATCAGTAAGTGGAGATGGAGTGTCACATGTTTTTGGAAATGAACATAGGGGAAGGGTGAGGGGATTGGGTTTTGGTGTAGCACCATCTCAAATAGGTGTTTATGCACATAATTCAAAAAAGGTGGCTGCATTGGAAAATCAAGTAATAGTTCAAAGGGATATGTTAACTAATTTGGAGGCAAGAGTAGAATACTAGACTAATTTGATCATGATAGTAAGTTTATAGTTAATTAGCTATTGTTAATAAATATGTGATATGTGCTTATGAATTACTAAGTATTCTCTTGTACTTTTACAGAGAAGAAATGATAATGTGGCAGATATAGAGATGCATTAGACTCATACACCTCAGGTTAGAATATATAAATAATCATGATTGCTTGCTTGACATGCTTGTCGTTTCCTTGAAACTGAATTACCAGAACATGATTGCTTGCTAAACTATTAATGATTTAGAATTTTTACACATATTGGTACTAACAGCAACATATCCCTTTCCAGATTAATGTTCAGTTCCTCTCTCCAACCATGATCATCCTCCCCTCGAGTAGCCACAATCCTAAGTAACTTTAATAATAAAAAGTCACTTTCCAGTATACTTCCTGTGTTTCCAGGCATATGAGTTAACCTTTCATAAGGATTTGGTTTTAATGTTTATGGTGTTTTTTTAGATTGAATCTTCCATTATTATGGTTGCGAAAACTTTGGGGAAAATTTGAGATTCTTACAATCCTTCAAGTGTTGTCCTCGATGAGATATTTTGATTATAATGCATTAGGTAGCAAGATTGTAGTGCAAGAAATCGTTTAAGGCGGTAAGGACAAGATATTTAGTTTGATGTAAAATTCTCTATTAAACACTATATATACTGTGGTTATTTAATAACTTAGTATTACACTAAGAGATTGTTGATTGTTACAAATTTACTTTTTGTATATTGCCTTTCTGTATAACTAGAAGATTATTAGTATTTAAATTTAACAGTTTACGTGTATTAACTTTGGTTTTTAAAGTTGAGCACCTACATTTTGCATCTTGCTATATGAAAATGGATCTCAATTCATATCTCGCTAACTAATTTTTTTCCTGATAATAAATATTAATTAGTTGAATGAAATTCGTATATATATAGTTCATTTTAAATAGCTATAAGCTTTATATTTGAGATTAATTAAGCAAAAAAAGTTTGTTAGAAATCGGATTAATTTTCAACCATCCACCTATAGTTTAGATCGGCTGATGTATAAATTTTGATTGGTCGCTGCTTGGTTTAAGATGTACTGCTGTATTGAAGTTTGAATTTCCAGCATGTCTTATACAATTTTGGTATTCATGTTTATTACATAACTAGGTTTTAAGTATTCTTTGTTTCACAACTAAGTCCTCCCCTCTAATGATGTGTTTGAATGCATGGAAGATTCATAATCTTTTGTTGTCCATGTGTTAAGGTCTACTGCTAAACTACATACTTCATGCTTTGGTCCTTGTTTTGCTACCTAACTTAACCTTGATTTTATGACTTCGTTTTGATTCAACATGCACTTTTCTTCAGACTGCATTTTTCTTTTATTCACTACCTACATCTATATGTTCATCCTAAAAAAGGCGCATCAAATGTAAAACTTACACCTCCAGTCAGTTTATCGCCATTTAAACTGGAATATTTTTTTTTTGAAAAAGGTACTTTATTAACATAATAGGACATATATTTCCATGATATGCCTCATTAAAACCTTGCAACCCCCCTAACCTAATCGGGTACCTTACAAGGAAAAAGAGTACATATCACTTTCATATATTAACAGTACAACATGGATTAAGCGGATTTAAGTTGTTGAACAGATGGAGGAGTTGGAACAAAGTTTAAAATGCACTCAAAATCATCCGTAATAACAACTTGGTCCATAAAAAACTAAAAAGAAAATAAAACAAAATAACAAAACTAAGGACATCCTACACTAGGATGAAGTCCAGAACCTTCTTAATAACAGCGTGAAAACACTTCTGTCTCGATTAGGAAGCAAAGTCATGGCTAGAGAGTTTGGGGTACAAATATCAAGCAGATGGATCTATCAGATCTAGGAACACAAGTGGACATTAAATGCTTCGACATGGAAGTGCCAGAATTATCCCTATAGTGGGAGAAGAGATCAGGGGGGTTGCGGAGGAACCGAGGCCCTGCTGACGATGTTCCAATTATCGCAGATAAGTTTCGATTCTATACTTACTTCTCTATCTTGGATTAAGTATTGCGTAAGCGTTTTAACATCTTGATTTATCAGGATGTTTCTAATCGAAGTTGGCATTTCAATACCTCTGAAGATCCTGTTGTTTCTTTCGCACCAAATGTTCCAAATCAGGGAAGTGAATGCTATGTTGATGATTTGATTTGTTAAAGTTTGATTCTTGTAACTGTTACTTATGCATTCCAGAATCTGGTTAATGTTGAAGTTGAGATTGATGTCTAATTTCAATTTTTGCATGGTATTTTCCAACAACTTACTAGAGTACGGGCAGTTGAAAAATAGATGATCTCTGTCTTCTATATGACTTGCGCATAAGTTGCATTGTTGGTCAATATCTGTGTTCCATCTGCTAATACGTACCTTGGTTTTCAATTTGTTTTGGATGGCCAGTAGAGCACATGTTGACATTTTGGGGGCTCATCCCTTACCCCATATGATTTTTGTCCAGAAGTGTTCTGAATGCTTGTTTCTTAGTTGATTCCATGCTGACTTCAGTGTAAATTGTCCATTGTTACTTGGTAGCCAGATCCAGTAATCTTTTACAAATTGTGGTTGAATGCTAATATTGTGTATGGTTTGATGGTACTGAATTGGGACATATTTGATGTTTTGTTTCCATTTATTGTTTGAGATCAATTCAGACACTTTTTTGTTATGTCCTCTAATCACTGACATGGCATTCCAGCCTACGTCATCTATTAGTGAGGTTCCATTGATCCAAGGGTCAAACCATAGGCTTGTGTTATCCCCATTGACTATGTTTTTGTTAATGAGACCTTTGCACCACTATCTTGCTCGAAGTAATGTTTTCCAAGTATTTGATGCAGTAGGATCAGTGTTAGCATTCCATAAGTTTGCATTTTTACAATATTTATTTTGCATCCATTTAGCCCATAGGGATTCACAATTGATAAATTTCCACAAAAGATTGGTAGCCACTGCTTTAGAGATATCTTCAATTTTCCTAATACCAAAACCACCTTCAGTTTTAGTTCTGCACACTTCTTCCCATTTCATTTGGTGAGCTTTAGATTTCCATAAAAAATTTGCACACAAACTATCAATTCGTTGCATAACTGTCAGTGGGAATTGAGAAAATTGGAGCCAGAACTGCAATATTGGGTGGATTACAGTTTTTATTAGTTCGGCTCTGCCACTAATGTTTAGCATCTTGCTGTGCCAATGATTAAACTTCTTGTTTATTTGATCTATTAACCCTCCAAAATCCCTTTTTCTCGGTTTGTTATTTGATAAAGGTATTCCTAGATAAATTATTGGCAGGTTACCCATGTGAAAATTAAGGATGTTGGCTATCTGATTTTTATTTGTGGCCCCTTTGCTAAAAAATAAAGTGGATTTGTTGGGGTTTAGCTCCAGACCTGTAATATTGTGCAGTTTTTGAAAAATTTGCTTGATGCAGGTGGCATTTTGAACTGTGGCTTTAGTTAAGATCAAAATGTCATCTGCATAAATCAGATGTGTGATCAGTGGTTCATTTTGAATAATAGGGGTTAAAATACCTTTGTGGAATTCCATGTCCAGGTTGATAGTCAAGTATTCCATAGCTATGGCAAATAGGTAAGGTGAGAGGGGGTCGCCTTGTCGTAATCCTCTTGAACTATTTATGAAGCCATGTGGTGATCCTTCTACTAACACCGAGAAAGTGGGGGTAGTAATACATTCATATATGAGATCCACAAAACTGAGGGGAAAGTTCAGTGAAATCAGCATATGATGAATAAAATCTCTATTAATTTTATCATACGCCTTATGCAGATCAATTTTCAGACATAATTCATTGGATTTTTTTCTATTGAACCCTCTTATCATTTCGTAAGCTAGGAGTGAGTTATCTGTAATAACTCTTCTAGGGATGAAGGCATTTTGGTTATAGGAGATAAGATCATTCATGAGTAACTTCATTCTGTTGCACAAAAGATTTGCAAGTATTTTATAAGATACATTGCACAAGGAGATTGGTCTGAAGTCAGTCATGTCCACTGCATTTGGTTTTTTTGGGATGAGACAAATGAATGTATGATTGATTTCTATAATAATTTTCCCTGCTTGTAGGATACTGTTCAAAGCATTCCATATGTCATATTGGATTTGTTCCCAATGAATTTTATAGAATTTAGAGTTTATTCCATCCAGTCCTGGGGAACTATTATCACTAATTTGAAAAACTGCATCTTTAACTTCTTCAAGGATAAAAGGTTTGCAGATATTTTCTTTTGCATTTTCTGAGAGGATTTTTTTTGCATATTATGTCTGGAAATTGTATTTTGTCTGTAGGCGATGAAAAAAGATTTGAGAAATATGTTGTGGCTGCTACACCAATAGTTTCTGATGCTGAAAACCAAGTTCCATTCTCTTGTAGAATGAATTTATTTCCCCTTGGTGGTTTAATTTTATTGATTTTTGAGAAGAAAAATTCAGTGGGTTTATCTCCTTTAGTCATCCAGTTTATTCTCATCCTTTGTTCATTGTTTATCGCAATATTCCTCATTATATCATGAATCTGTGCATTTTTCAAGCTGTATTCTTCAATTAGAAAGTTATTTAGAGGCTCTCGAACTAATTGCTTGTAGATGCCATTTGTTTCCTCTTTTAACTTGTCTATTTCTGAGTATATATTACTTTTACTTGATATCCAGTTTTTCATTTTAGCTTTCACAATTTTTAATTTACACAGGAGATTGTAGAGAGCGTTACCTGGGAGTTCCTGTGCCAGAACTGTTTGGATGATGCTCTGGTATCCACTTTGTCGATGCCACGAATTATTATATTTGAAAGGTATGGGCTTTCTTCTCATGTTCTGAGTAGTTAGTTTAATCATGATAGGAGTGTGGTCACTAATGGAGCGATTTCCAAAGTGTATGCCATATTGTCTGAACTTTTCAGACCTTAGAAAATTAACAAACACTCTATCTATTTTGCTATGTATTGAAAAATGCAGACCCCCTCTCCATGTATAAAAATTACCTGAGTACACTGGCTCAATTAGCCTTGAATTGTTTATGCAGTTCATAAAGTCATGGTCGCCCATATCAGTGCTAGTACCATTATTTATTCTTTCTGTGGGTGATAGAATTGAGTTAAAATCTCCTGCTACTATCCAAGGCAGATTAATACTCATAGATTGTTCAGTGATGTATTTCCATAGGTCCTTCCTCTTCATTTCATCATTATGGCCATACACAGATGTACATACCACACTGAGGTCACTGTAATTATGTAGGATACCAGTAATGTATTGTTCATTCGTGTGGAGTATAATGTTTGACCATTGAATGGAATCCCAGAGTATTAGAATACGACATTTCTGACCATCTAAAATATTATGGGCAAATTTCCATTTTGTGTCGATTTTATTCATGAAGCTATCAATATTATTTACCGAGAGTTTATTTTCAAGTATGCAAATAAAAGAGAACTTGTTGCTATTCAATAATCTCACCATTTCCATTTGTTTGGCTGGGGAATTCATACCCCTTATGTTCCAAAAGAGGAACTCCATCTATAAATTGTTTTCGGGATTGGTACTATTTTCTAGGGGAGTAGCATTCCCCAGTAACTTCGCTTTTTTCAACTTTTTGTTCTTTCCTTTTAGTTGATTCACCATGGTATGTCATGCAGGGTTATCGACGACATTTGAGTTTGCTGAAGCTTTAAATTCAAAGGGGGTTTCGTCTGTTCTTACCTTTCGTGTGTTGCTGGGTTTGGTATTCTGAGGGGAGATGGTGTTTTGCTCTGTGGAGTCAAGCATTCTATGCATTTCAGATAGGACCATGTATTCATCTCTGGGATCGCGAAGGATAGTTTCTGAGTCGGCATTTGTAATTTGTATACTTGATAGTGATTCTGTGTCAGTGATATTTGAAACTAAACTTGTAATATTATTCAGAACTACAGTATTTTGATGTGGTAACTGTATTTGGTCTAAATGCTTTTGTGTTGTGTCTGTAACAACGGTGCGTTGAGTATTAAGGTTTAATGGTGTTGCCTGTTCTAATGTTTCAGAAAGACTCTGAGGGACAGTCATTGTTTCGTCAATATTGTGATTTATGTTTACTTCTTTCTCCATGGTATTCTCAATGTTATCTATCATCATATCTGCGTTGTTCTCTTTAGATGGTACGGTACCTGTCTTTGGTTGCCACACTTTGTTAAATTGACAGTTGATTTCAGCATGTCCAAAACTTGTACAGTTCGTGCATAACGATGGTTTCCATTCGTAACTCACTTCTTGCCATATCATTTTATTATCTTCGGTTATTATGGGAATTTTATTAGGGAATTTGAACGAATTTTGTATTTCAACTAGCACTCTCGCATATGCTATTTTGATGATGCCTTCAGTAGCCTTATCCATTCTGATTGGGTAACCAAGCACTGAGGCAATACGACTAATTCCTTCTTCTGTCCAATAATCCAGGGGAAGTTAGGGAGTCGCATCCAGATTGGGATTGTGTGCAGAAGTTCTTTACTGAGCTGCGTTCCCAGAGACCATCTTTTCATCATCATTAATTTTTTATTGTAGAAATAAGGACCCCCCTCCAGGATTTTATCACAATCTTGTTTTTGTTGAATTTTCTCACATAGAATCCGTTTTCCTTGGAATAAATTGAGAATTCATCTTCTGGTTTCCATACTCTAATAATATACTCTTTGAAATACGGATAATATGGTTTCGGGCCAACTACATATACCACTATAGCGTTGTCCCATTGCTTTTTAGCCTTTAGCACCACTTCTTCTGACATTTTGGCACATTGAAGTGAAT
This sequence comes from Allium cepa, assembly GCA_030765085.1. Lineage (NCBI taxonomy): Eukaryota > Viridiplantae > Streptophyta > Magnoliopsida > Asparagales > Amaryllidaceae > Allium > Allium cepa. The sequence continues at coordinate 999,818,788 of CM060935.1, forward strand.
TTAATTCACGTGGTTGATAGAACTTCAATGGGATAGTGACAGGGATGTTGTTTCCTTTAACTACTTCGTTCCAAGCTCTACTGGTTGTGGTGGAAAAATTCCACCTATTCGGAGCAGATTTGTTTGCGGTCTAGGGAGTTTGGGAATCATTATTGCAAGACGAAATTTGATTAGATTTATTAAAATTTTTGACAGTAGGTAGCCGAGACGGGTTAGTGGTTTTATGATGCAAGTCTTTATTAGTAGAGTTACCTGTTCGCGAATTAACTGGATTGGGAGGGGCATGTTTCCATTTACGTCGACTCACCATGGTGAATCCATTGTTGTCAGTAGGGTCTCGATTCTTGGATGTTATCGGCAGGAATCCCGGAGGTGGCTCCATGTCTGAGGGAGGGGGATCTGGGGGGCGGTTGTCTTGAAGGTCCGTTGCCATGGATAAGAGCGGCACCGGTGAGGGGAAAGGGATAGAGCAGAAGATCACGATAGGGGGCGAGCGATCGTATAGAGGAGTGGCGATCTAGGGTTTCTCCACGTACGGTTAGAAAATATTTTTGTAACTGACTTAAAGTTCAAACTGGAATATTTTGATACTTCAAAAAAGTAAAACTTATGTCCAACATAAGAGGTGGTAACTGTAGAAGTTCTTAAGGCTGTAATCTTTAGTGAATAGTTTGTTATCTTTGATTAATAGTTTATTATGTTTTTTAATTAGTTACAGACTGTTAATAAATGTAAATGATGAGTAGTTAAATACCAAAAACCTTATGAAAAAAATGCTCACGATGTGGTACAATATGCACACTAAAAACAATGCTACACGTAGATGTCATGATATATATATATATATATATATATATATATATATATATATATATATATATATATATTTGTGTATTTTTAGGACCATGTTGCATTCATTCTATGGCTTTTCCACATAAGGAAGTGTAAATGTTAATTAGGTTTCATTTTCCATATTAGCAGTCTTTATTTGATGATTTTTATGATGATGATTTTGAGGAGATGGAGTATTGAATAAAACATGAATATTAAGTCTGACTTGAGTTTAATGCATGGTTTACATCTGGGTTTATTTGGATACTGTAAATATTCAACTTTACATTTGTTCGTTTAACTACATTTAGGTGATTAATTATGTAAAGCAAATGTATACTTGGTTCCATGCTTTCTGAACTTACCACAAAATGGACTAGATAATATTATTTAGTTAGTCTTATTTTTATAAATAGCTAGGATACCGGCTTTTATTTCCCACGTTCAAGGATCAAATTTCCCTTAATGGTGTTAAACATAATATAGTCATTTTTATGAGATATTTGGCTATCACGACCAATATTTAACATTCATTTTCATAAATGTCAGCTTTCATAGCAATCAACTTAGTTGTAGGACTCCTCTTTTATGTAGACAACTTTGTTCATACTGGAGGATTTATAGCAGATTTGTTCTTTGATTTATTATATTGATTTGATCTCGATTTGGATATGTTAACTAAAATAATTTTGTCTTGGATGCATTACTGGTTCATTAAAAGAGCCTAAGTACTGTCTATTTTTTTTTAAAATGGCAACTTATCATCTTGTTATTCATATATTGTGCTTGAGGTCTAATATTTTGCTTCTATTGTTGTTCATATTCGGTTTTGTAGCTGGTTTCATGATGTTTTGTTGTTGGACACAACTGTTTTTTATGAATGTTTTTGTGTGTTAGATCTATTGAAAACATGTATATATGTTGGATCTATAGAAAACAATATAAGTTGTGACATTAGCATGCCAGTAGAATGATTTTTCCTAGATGTTTCAGAATACATTTTTTAGTGAAACTGCATTTTGCTTCTATGCGTCCATAACGATTGCAGCCACTGCATTTACTATGATGCCATTCGTACGTAGCTTCTTGCCAAATCATATTGTAGTTCTCATCTAGTATTCACTAAAGTCAATTTTTTTTCTTGCAGTCACACTGTTATAGCAACAATATGCAGCAGGTTCAAGATCAGCAAGAACGAGTTATTGTGCATGGTTTGATGAAAAAAAAGTGCAGGCTATTGAGTTGGGAGAAGAACGTAGTTGCAAAGGGGACAATAGCAAGCACTGATCCTGATGCGTCGGTACATTTTGTAAAGCTTGGACAAGATGCTTGGAAAGTATGGGTGGATGTAGCGGTGGAACCGGAAGCTTTTTTATTTAGGCCAAATTCAGAGATGTCCATTATTAAAGAGGCCGTTGGATCAACCGTCGCGTGGCACAAAGACTTTACATCCTTAGTCTAGTATGATTATACTTAGAACTTGATATTTATAGCCGACTGTTATATATCAATGCTTTATGAATTTGGGAGGTAAACTTATCTGACTTTTTGGAGTGTTGGAATTTTATGACTATCTTTTAGTCTTTTCACATGTGATTTTGGTTGTTTGTGCGTAATATTTATTACTGTTAAATTATTCATTATTTGTATGGATGTGCTACCTATACGTTGCTGTAACTTTTTTTTTAATTTGCACTTTTTCTGCAACTGTTAAAGCACGTTGTATTATACTCTATTACAACGGTCAATAACCGTTGTAAAAATCATTATGATAGTATTTTGCAACGGGAAAAGAAGCTTGTATTATAGTCTATTACAACGGTCGACAACCGTTGTATTAAAGTCTATAACAACGGTCGAAAACCGTTGTCAAGATGTTTTTAAAACGGTCGGTGAATGTTGTGAAACATGCTATCCATCTTGTATGATAGTATTTTGCAACGGGCAAAGAAGCTTGTATTATAGTCTATTACAACGATCGACGACCGTTGTAAAAAATGTTACTACAACGGTCCTTACAACAATAATTGCCCGTTGTAAAATAAGGGTGACCTATTACAACATCGCCTATTACAACGGTCACCTGCCCGTTGTGGAAATCCTATTACAACGGGTTTTGCCCATTGTAAAAAGCCTGTTTTGTTGTAGTGTCGACCATTTCCTCGATCATGATTCATCTAATGATCGTAGTAGATCCTCCTCTTTCTAGGGAAGCTAGTCTAGGCCCTTAGTAGTTTAGGCATGTTGCCTATCTCCTGTGCTGTATTTTGTTTATTTTTAGCAGCCGAGGCAACTTAGCCTCTCACATGTATTTCATATGTTTAGTGGTATGGCCACTATAAAACCAGCTTGCCCATGCAAAATAATAATACTTTTCTCGTGCAAAAAATTATTTTATTTATATAAGCACATATATTATATAATATATATATATATATATATATATATATTTAAATATATGAAACTTATAAAATATATATATGTATGTGTATGTATATGCATTAAAATTATATAAGCTATATTAAAATATATTTCTTTATTAGAAATTCAAAATAAAATATTAAAATAATAATATATTTTTATTTCAAATATATACATATATGTATTAGTATCTTATAAAATATGTATACCCTAAAAAATATATATGCATGCCTATAATATAGCTTACGGTAGTGATGTTTTTTATTTTAATTTTTAATAAATAAATATTTTCATATGGAAAATGTAATATAAATTAATAAAAATAATATTTTTACAAGATATTTTGAAATTTAAATATCCCAGTAAAATTCGGAGATATTACAAAATTGTAATTAATATATATGCATATATAGTTATTAAAAATTAATTTTAAAAACAATTGTACTAATTTTGGCTATTAATTAAGTCATCCAAATAATGAAAAAAATAATTTTTTATTTATGTTGTAGAAATTAATATTAGATTTAAATTTAAATTTATGGAGTTTAAAACATATTTTATAACATAAATATGTATTAATATTATTTATTTATAGAATTAAATGATTTAAATAATATTCAGATAATAAATATATATGAAAAAATTATTTTGATTCTGTCGAAAATATTTTATGTGTGATATTACTTATAACCATATTTTATTCCTACATGATTAATATTTGAATTATAAAGCTTGTATAAATAAAACAATGAATAGTGAATATTTTTGCACAAGCAACCGGATTATAGTGGCCATATAACTTTACAACAATATTACATGTGTGAGGCAAGGACACCTCAGCAACTACTTTGTTGGTGTTTTATGTGCCTGTCCACTAAACTGATAAAATTGCAACGGGTGTGTGCCTATGCTCCTCGACAACTACATTAGCGAAAACTATATGCTTAACCGAAAAAGGACAGATCATCCCTTAAATTCCAACTAAGATATACTAACAACAACATATCTAACTTGAATCGGGTAGTTCTAATGGGCATAATCCTATATTAGAATTCCAGCTCAAACTTACCAACTAGTCATAACTTGTATAACATGAAAATACTAGATTTCAAGCTTATAAAATTCCAACCTAGTTACAAGTACAAGAAGCCAAATTGCCATGAAGAGATTCACAATGCCATTTCAATCATCCATGCCACCATGGATGTAATGCCAAAGAAACAATGTACATAAGCACATTCTAATGACATAACCCAACCCTATTGACAAACCATAATAGATTTTATATGGACATAGTAGGCAAAGAAAAACCATCGAAACCAATAACCAATGGCATGTTAAGTCCGATAAACAAAAACAACAAATAACTTACACCCGCTGTAGTAGACAGTCGCCGCGGAGGATTTCGAAGTGTGGAAAAGTTGGCTGGTAGGTAGCATTGGTAGTCCCACAAAACCAAGAAAAGGAACCATTCGAAAACTAATTGCAACACAACCAACAATCCATTAATTTACCAAATCGCAAACCAAAAAATTGCCCCAAAATACTTAACATTGTTGGCAACCCATCGATGATTCGGAAGAGAAAAAGAAGAATGTTGTGGCTACTACAAGATCCAAGGCAGCGACACTCCAAGAGTTTTCAGAGAACTTAAAGGGTGGAAATGGAGTTCGCTCTCTTGAGATTCCAGATCCAATCCGATAAGAGGGCAGTACACAACAAAGATCAGAAGAGGCATGAAAAATGGAAGTATAACATATGAATTATAGGTGCAGCATAGGGAATGATATGTTAGTATGGAGAATTGACAAAATGATTTGCATTAGTAGCAGTGAATTGGATGATTATGAAATGGAAAGGAGGAAAAAGGACGTCGGCTTAAAAATAAACCTAGTCCTTATTAATGCAGCTTTGATTGAGTGATAGCAAATTGGTTGAGTGATAAAATGTTCTTCCCATCATTATTTTATAACATAAGTGTTATAATCCAAAACAACCTTTTATTCTTTTGTAAAAGACTTACTTTTCCAAAACTTATATGTTTACCCAAAAAAATTAAAAATGACACACATACAAACATACACACACACATTCTCTAATTTAGTTGCAATGCTAAGATATTTAATAAAATTCTAAAAACAATTTAAAAGATATTATATTATAAAAGCTTTTTAATACTTTAATAAAATAATTAACTAATTTTCTAAAACTATATATACATAAAAACACTTCAAATTACTTATAATATGCTTTAAAATATTTGGATAAGACATTACTTAAAAATATTTATTTTATAATTTATTTAAAACCCATAAAATCGTGTTTTCTTATTTTAAAAAATAAGCCTTCCTCCTGAATAATTCATTTTTAATTATTAAAATTTCATGAAAATTCCAAACCAATTTTAGAATACTCTAATATAAGATAGAAAATATCTCTTAAAAGATCGAAGCAAAATACTTAATTTGAAAGGCATTTCTAAGCAATTTATGTTCTCAAGAAGAAAATGCATTATTCTCAGAATGCTGTAAAAAGTGGTACAAAGGCAAAGACTACTTTCCTAAGTGTTACATCTGAGCGCTGTTAAAGAGTGAGACCTGGGCCAGTTTTGATTCCTTAAAAGTTTTACCATTTTTAATATTCAGTCAAACTTTTTAGCATTCGATCTTTTTACAGTGGCTAATAAACACAGTTGCTGAACAAATCCAGAAATCCCAAAGGTTCTCTTTACAAATTTCTATAGAAAATGCCAAATACAAAGCATTTTCAAAGTGTGTTTTTAGCGAATATCGCTACAAAACCACTTCCAAATAAAGTTTGATTCAAATCATAGCCCAACCAAAGCCATGTGCTTTATTATAAGGATTTTCAATATGTCATACAAAGTTATACAAGTCCAAATACATCATTTACATATGTTACATCCTTTCCAAAGCAAGAACCATAAGAGAAAAAGTAATAATATATAGTCAAACAAATACTGAAATATAAAAAAGAATTGTACACATTATATAAACTTTAAATGATGAGTAAGCTCATCCATCAACAAGAAAACAACCAAGTACAAGCTCCAACTTCCTACCATAACCTTACAAACACCAAAATACTTCCCACCATCAACCGTTTGCTTACTTTAGTGTTTGGCCTCACTCCATCACCCTCCAAGTACTCGAGACCCAAGAATGATTTAGGGTTTCTGATTCTTCCCTTCCATCTTTTACTTGATGTTCTCGACTCCTGTGTTAAGGTAGGCCCCTATCCAAAGTTTGATGAAGTTAGTGTTTGATTTGCATTGATTTGAGAAAGTTAGAGATGAGAGAGAGCTTAAGAGCTAAATGCTTTGCTAACGAAAATTAGCAAAATTATTAATGCAATTAAAGGGATTTTTATATAAGCATCAAATGGTGTGCTTATCTCCCCAACCACTCTCTCATTTCTTACCAAGAAGGCTCAACCTCGGTGAGCCCATCATCTCACCTTTCCACCTCCTTATCGTAAGCCTTAAGCATTCCTAGATTATCCTCTTCCAAAAATATCTCTCTCAACCTTCTAGAAGCTCCTAGATGATTCCCAAATATTGATTTAGTGTAAATTATTTTTATTATTAATTAATAATATCCTAAGTTATTTAGTGTACTTGGAAAAAGTTTGAACAACTTTTGTCGAAAGAAAAATATGTTTATCAATAAAATGATTTTTGGTCACATTATCGATATTTCTTCAAAAAAATTATTTTCATGAACAAATTTCAAAAAATAATCTACCATCATTAATTATTAATAAAAAGATGATTAACTAGGTTATTAAGTCAATCAAACCACATTAAATCTAAGATTCAAATATTTGAATAATTCAGGTATTTAAATTTGTAGCATCGAAATTCTGGGTCATTACAGTTGCTCTAGCATGGGCGATGTTAATTGAGACAACCATTGGATCGTGGTGAGGGTGGCCGATATGTGAAGACTACCCTAAAACTCATATGCCTAACATAATTTGTAGAGTGCGCTAATATGGTACTTGGCCGATGTAGAGCAATTGTCAAGGTTGTTAAGTTGAAACTCTATAGTAGAATTTGTTGTATATCTCACAACACATAGGATAACAAATAATAATCACATGGATATAAATTGGCAAGATATACAACAGTTTGGTAGGCTCAGTATAGTTATGCAAAATAAGTTGGAGTTTATACATCGAATAATAAGCTTAAATGATAACTATCTCTAAATAGTAATATAGCACTAATCAAGCTCCACAGTGTTGCATAGAGGAAAATAAACAAGAGAAAGCTCCAATAATATATAAATGAAAAGCATATCCTCCTACTTATCCTCTAAAATGCTCTATGTATTATCTTATACCTTCTTTCTAGTCTACTCATTTAAGTGTATTCGATGTAAAAAGAAGCAATGCATAAAATCTCGAGCTAGATAACAGTTTGATAGGAGCGATCTATAGCCTCAAGATACTATAAAAGTTGATATTGAAAAACTGGAACACAAGATATGAAGAATCATGCTTGACCTAGCCTTAAATCAAAGAGTTAATGTGAAATGGTATATGCCGATAAACTTTCATCATGTGGGTGTACTACAACTCAAAGTACAATACGGGAGAATCTAGGTATCTAAATCAACAATACGTACATCATCTGACATCTCTAGTACATCATATCACTCACTCGAGTGCATTTGATAGATGATAACACATATGACCACATCAACAGTCAGGACCATACAACATCTTAGTTTCTCAGTTCTCAACTCCATTCCACTTTAAAGGCTAGGAAATTAGACCCAACATCAAAAAATCCAGGGTATATAGATCTATAGTTAAAGATCCATGATACGATCAAATCTAGGTAAGCATCCTCACATACCCCTCTTTATGAGCACACTTCGAAACCTGTAAGTATCAATGATCCTTAGAACATGACTCGATTAAGCACATCAACGTCCCAATTCATAAGTTCACATCAACAAACTTATTTTTATGGATCGTCAACACAAGTCCCATCATCCAGTCATCTAAGTATAAAAGATCTATAGACATCCATTACAAGTCATAGAGTCTTTGTCGCCAGGTCCCCAAGTCACCCTAAAAATTCTTAGGTAAGTCTTGAATTACCCCTTAAATTCCCTAGGAACGTCCCAAAGCAATCATGGAAATCACTTGGGCCAACATCGAGTCTCATATTTATATTTCACCCTACCAGAATCATTTGTTCATAGGGCTACAAGTCATTAACCCTTTCACCAAATTTCCCATGATCGATAAGGTGAGATGCACTATGCCTTCTAATCATTCACAAAAAGTTTGATGGTTCGGCGCTGATCGATATGGGTTAGTATTGACCTATTTCAATTAACATTTGCCTATTTTTGGCTAAGTGTTATCGACTACAAAAAAATTCTATATCCTTGCCAAAGTACACTACATGCAACCCCTCTTAAGCTTGTAGTCAACATCAAAATCCATCCACCTAGATCATTCTAGGCCGAACAATCGATAATGTTTGATACTGAAACTGTGACCCGGTTTCCTTATTCTCATCCCGAAGTCATCACCATTCAACCTAAAGCAATCTCCCCTCTTCATCGAAGCCTCTCTCAAGTGACATGTGCACTTTTAGTTCACCTTTAAACCATTCAGTACCAACACTTAACGATCATGGTCGAACGATTTACATTAAGTGCCACTTTTCTACATCAAACCATCTCCTTTACAATTCCAACACACTTTCATACACTTATTCAATCAATTCAAGTCTCTATCATTTTTGCATCCATTAATATGCATGAAACTATATTTTATGAAATATCCCTAACTCCAACTCGCCTATCAATTGGTTCTTAACCCAATATAACCAAATATACATATATACAACAATGCAATATAATACATACATTATATAGAACACATGCATATGATCCAACTTGAATTCAACATCAGATTGCACTAAATTTAGCTTATTCTCTAACATGGTACATCCACATGAACATATGCACAAAATCAAATAAACATTAGAAATTCATTTATACATCATAAAGAGTTTAGATCTAATCAAATATTCATTTTTGTGTTTAAATACACTATTTTAAAAAATATGAACATGTATAGTATAGTAAGCAATATACCACTCACCAAAATACCTAAATGCACTAGAAATAAAGTGAATCAATCAATCAGCAAAATACGAACCCTAAGATGTAGATTTTCAAACTCCTCATTGCTCCTTTATTAATCTCTCTCTAATCACGTAACCTTACTAATTAAAGAAAGAGTTTTGCTTGCTTTTATTAAAAAGTCAATTAATGGTGAACTAAAACTATTTTTGGGAAATGTGATAATGAACAGAGGCTATCCCATCAGCTTGATTAAGCATAAATCCCCAATGGGCTAATTGGTAATTTTGGGTTAAGTTAACTACCCGCTAATCTATCCAAAAATGTTTAACTTCAAGTGCATATGTCTCCTAAACTGTAAGTCCAAAATATATAATGACCACTTTACGAAAAGAGAAACCATTATATCTTTTATCTTGAATTGATTTCGCGCCCTAATTCGTCTGATATCGTAATTTATAGACCTTACAATTTTTTAAGGTCAAAACTATCTAATAAAAAAAAATTAAGGTTCAGAATTGTCACTACTCAACATTATGCAAAGTTATAGCCTCATATGACCTAATTTAGTTCTAAAATAATATTTTTACGATTCACTGATATGTAAATCCATAGATCGTTATACTCTTTTCCCTTTAAGAATCTCTTCCCAAAATCCCATCAAATAAGGTATAGTCAAACAACATAATTACCATGTATGCCTAATAGCCATAAACAAGTATAACATCCAACAAACATGGACATATAAGCAAGTAAATCTACATCTACCCTAGCATGCAAGTTACTAACCTAGATACCGAGCATGAAAATTAATAATAAAAAGTAATATTACCAAGTAGAGCTTCGAAAAAGTTGTCCTCGTGATTTCCTCAGTATCCCAAGTACAAATCGCTCTCGCTTTCACCCATTGAACCTTCACCAACTACACCATCTTTCTTCTAAGCTGCTTTGTACTCTGTTTGACTATACAAACCGACTTCCAAGGCCTTGCGGCTTTATGTTCAATCTCGACATTATCCAATGATTCGATGTCAAAACTACACTCGAGTCATGCACAAACTTCTGCGAATAAGAAATGTGGAACATATTGTGCACACTTGTTATCTTCTGAGGACAATAGACTCTATAAGTGCAATACCTCAAAAAATTAGTAATATAATAATAAAAATTATGATATAAAAAATAAATAAATAAATAAATATCTACCATAAGCTAATAAATAAAAAGTAAAACATAAGACAAAAAGTGTGTATCGAAATATATGTGATATATATGTCGACATATCAAAGAAAAATCATATGTTGACATATCCATGGTAAATTCAATGTCAAAAAATAAAATAAAAGTTGATTATTTTAAATGGAGGGAATAGGTTTTAAATCAAATTTAACGTTATAAAAACACTATTTTGGACTAGAAAAATTAATTAATCTTCTCTCTTTTCATCCTTATTGTCATCCGCTATATAATGTCAAATTGGAAATTCATTTTCAATGGATTTATATGAACCCAGTGTTAAACTAAAGAGCACAAACTGTATTACAATTGCATATAATCTAGGGTAAAAACCTAAAGGATTAGAGGCACAGTAGATAGGATGGCAAAGTATTGAAGGTAAACGGAAGCAAATTGGTGAACGATTCCATCTCTACTAGCCATATGATGCTTAGATAATGCCTTATCGATGATTAGGAGTCTATATATATGAAGAAATTGAAGATCATTCATCGAATTAAAAAAAATAATTTGGGTTAGGTAGGAATTTAGTTTACAGTAGACAAATTAGGCAAAATTGAACAATCCTTTAGTCTAAACGAATTAATCTCCAAGACCCCTAAAGCGAAGTATATACAAATTATAATGCGTTAGGAATGAATTTGGATCATCCGAAGGCAGAACAAAGGCATCAGAAAGCAAGACAACTATTAGAACAATGAGCAACGCATTTAAGTATATTGTTATTGATTTTTGTGTAGAGATGGATGTATTTTTTATGCGATAGAATTGTTTGATGTTGATACAATTTTGTATGATCCCATGGCACAAGTTGGTGGCCTGGAATACATTGCTCCCTTGTAGCGATGTAAGCGAGTCTATCAAGGAGGTGTACATTAAGCGAACCTGTAAGGCATGAGGCAAGTCCAGGACGTGAGTCTAATTTTATATTTAAGGCATGGCTCTTCTATAGCTCTTTGGGCGAGTAGAGGAAGGAGGTGTATCTTATGAGACCTGTAATTCGTAAAGCAAGTCTAGGGCATGAGTCCAATTTTGTATTCGAGGACTGGGCAATAGACGACCATATAGCATGTGAGATAAGTCCAGAAAGTTAGACTAACACATGTTTGATTTACGATGTGGTGCAGTTATTATACGCATACTGTTAATTAGGGGCATGAGTATAGATTTATGCGTAGAAACTAAAAATATTATGTTAATAACTTTATAGTATATGTGGAGTAGGTATGCCACACTCTCTCAGACTTATGTCTGATCCACTCTTATTTTTTCTTTTTATTTATACCATAAAATTGATGTATCCTTGGAGTCATGTTGGACCATGTAACGAGGACTGATGTGCACACTGTAAGAATGTGTTATGACCTGTGTATATAGGTCGAGTTTAATTAGTACTGTAAAGATATATATGTAAGAAATTATTGATCATTTTGGTGCTATGAAATGAGAATGGTTGTTTGGTATTATATTTTATTTCCTTCAATTACGAGATTCCAAAAAATTGTAGTTAGAACTATATTTTTTTTTTGTTATCATATCCCTTTGACTAGTTCGAGCGTTGACCAAAAAGTTAAGAACATGTTGGTTGTTTCATTTGGTATCTGAGTATAACATATCCTTAGATTAAACATTAGGACGTATTGAGAGGACGTACATGTATTTTATATTAGGTGTATATGATTTAGGTACATATGTACATACCATTTACTTTTCTAGTTTTTTACAATCTATTAGGGAGTTGCTAATTAATCCTATCTTACAGATAGCTGAAAATGAGAAATTCATTTGAATGTTGGATGGAGACTAGCATAGATAATATTGTTGGGCTAGAAACCAGAGTTGGGACCAGGACTCAAGTTGATATACTGGTATCCCCGGAGTTAATACTCTAGTATGGTTTAGGCTTTATATTCAAGCCATGATCCAATCTAGTACCCAATCAATTAAAATTATGGCCATTAATACCACTACCACTACTCAAGGTGTCATTACTACTCAAACACTACCAGATGTTGACTTTCGTTTGAAATTTCTCCAACATTGGTGGGAAAACTTATGTTGGGATGGAACCAAACTCGATGACTCGAGCATGCCTTAGTAACTATGAAAATATCACAACTTTTTGGGACATATATTACTAAGAGGAAACAAGCCTCTTTTAATTACAAGGTGAGGCAACATGTTGGTGGGAGGTAGTGATAGTGGAGATAGAGGAGGGCACTATCACTTAGGGAATATTAAGAGCAAGTTTGAGACAAAGTTCTTTTTTTGGGTGGAGAGGGATTTTCTATTAGATATATTTATTCGTCTTAAGCAGGAAAATGACTATTGGGGAATATGTGAATTATTCTAATAAGTTGGCTAGGTTTGGTTTTGAAATTGTAAACACCCAGAAGAAGAAGGTAGTGAAGTTTGTAAAGGGCTTGAACACACCTCTAAGAGAACTTGCCTTTAATTAGATTCTTTATGTTGCTATATTTAAGGGATTCGTTGAGGCAATATTGTCGAATTCTACAAATTGAGCAATAATCAAGGATCAAGTTAAGAAGGGTGAGGACCAGCGGTTGGGAAAGTTTAAGGGTAGTGAATCACTAAGAGGACAAGGCAATAAATGTGTGATTTCTTATTGTATGTGCCTGAAGTGGGGAATATTGCAAAAAACTATATAGCGAACCTTTCGAAGGGTATGTGCTCTAACTATAACCAGGTAGGATATTTTTCAATGTAAGATGGCTCCAACCAAGTAGAAGATAAAGTAATATAACTGTGACTAATTTTGTCATATGAGGAGAGTGTTTAAAACTCTAGGAGGAAAGAGAGGTGGTTAAGGCATATGCTATGGACGTCGTTCCGACTGCTAGTGTTACACCACCGATGGTTAAAGAAAAAGGGAAGCCGATTGCTATGGAAGGTGGCTGACTTTATTTGATTCTTCCATGTGTACTTTTTTGACACTGGTGCATCACATTTATTCATAGAAAGTGCATTAGTTGATAGTTACCCTTTAAACCAAAAATCATGCGTATGTTGAATCCTGTTGGGAGATCGAACCATTTACCGATGACATATCATAATTTAATGTTGGTCATCGGTGGTGTGGGATTCCCTTACAATGCATACATAATAAATTTGCCAAGACAGAGGTTTATTCTAGGAATGGATTGGATGTCGCGATATGGGTTAAGTGTTGGATTATGGCTAGAGGGAGTTCATTTGAGTAGTGACAAAGGGCATGATTTGATTTTGTGTTGTGATCCCGATATTTCTATTGTGGAGACTTATTTATATTCACTTGGCTTATCATAAGAAGTGCTATCGTCTACTCCTAAAGTGAAAGATTATTGAAAATATTCAAAGAAGTTACTTGCCTCTCTCCTCGAAGAAAAATTGAACTCCGAATCGATCTCGAGAAAGACATAAGACCAGTGGTAATGCCTCTTAGGCATATGGCTCCATTGGAGAGAAGAGAGTTGGATAGGCAAATTCTGAAGTCACTATAGAAGGAATTTATTCGAAGGAGTACTTCAATTTGGGGACTGCCTATCATTTTCTCCATTAAGGAAGAAAGTTACCTATGGTTACGCATTGATTATCAAGAATTAAATAAGCCGATATGGAAAAACCATTGTCCCTTGCCTCGCATTGATGACCTCTTCAATCAGCTAGTCGGTGCAAAAAATTTCTCTTAACTCGATATTACCATTGGATTTCACCAGTTGAGAGTAGCCATGGGTAGTATCCCAAGGATTGCATTTCATATTTGGATGGATTATTTGAATGGGTAGTGATGTCATTGGTGTTGACTAATACTTCGGCATATTTTGTAGATTTGATGAGTAAAGTATTCAAGGAGCAATTGTATAATTTTGTAATGGTCTTCGTGGATGATTTTCTCATATATTTTAAAGGTGAAGAGGAGTATAAAGTTCATTTGAGATAGATAATGGATGTCTGGAGGAGGAATTTGTTGAAGGAAAAGTTCTTAAGATGTAACTTTTGGAAGAAGGAAGTTCGTTTCCTTAGACATATAGTATAAGTAGAGAGATTAGCAATAGACTAAGGGAAAGTAGTCATAGCTAGTATAAGTAGAGGGATTAGAAATAGACTAAGGTAAAGTAGTCATAGCTAGAGAACGAAAGACAAGAAAGAACGCTTTAGAGGTCCGTAGCTTTTAAGGATTGATAGGATTTTATAGGGAGTTTATTTAAGATTTTGCAAAAGTATCTACACCTCTGACTCATTTGACAAGGAAGAACCTGACTTATAATTGAAGCCCGTAGTGTAAAGCAGCTTTTGTTAGATTGGAGGAATTGTTGACAAGAGCTCCAATTTTGTTTTTTCCTGATTGTACCAAGCCTTTCATACTGTATACCATGCATGTGGTATTGGTCTTGGTGTTGTCCTTATGCAAAAGAGAAGATAAGGGTGTATGCATGTTGGGAGCATAATATTCATGAGAGGAAATACCCAACACACGACGCGGAGTTAGCTTTTATTACGCTTGCTCTTGAGTCATAGAGGCACTAAAAGGAGAGCTTTGAGATGTCTACGGAACACACGTCCCTCGAGTCCCTTTCCTAAAAATAGCACCTGAATCTGAGATAGCAATGGTGGATGGCATTTTTATCATTATATGATTTAAGGATCACTTATATTCCAGTGAAGAAGAATATGCATTGGTTTGTTTGTGGCGATGGAGGTTAGTTCAACATTGATGGATCATATTAGGTTGAATTAAGAGCAAGGGGCATCATTAGTTAATATCTTAAGAAAGTTTGAAAAGGGTGAACGATCAAGCCATTTGGACCATTACTCCAAGGATCAAAAAGATTAACTAAGGCAAGATGGGAGGTTTGTGTGTCACTAGTCAAGGAGTTGATAGAGGAGGTTTTGGGTGAGTGTCGTTATTCTAGGATGACTATTCATTTTGGAGGAGGTAAGATGTACAAGGACATAAAAAGGGTATTCTACTCGCTAAGGATGAAGAGGCATGTAGAACATTATGTAGCAAAGTGCATAACTGCAAAAGTGTGAAGGCGAAGCGAAAGAAGTGATGTGGATTGTTTCTTCTGTTAGACATGACGTAGTGGAAGAGGGAGTGCATATCTATTAATTTTGTAGATGGACTACCTAGGAGCCGAGGGGGAATGAAAGTACATGGGTTATACTGCATCGACTCACAAAAAGCACGCACTTTATTTTAGTGAAGAGTACAAAGCCAGTGGAAACAATGGCGACATTATATATCTAAAGGGTAGTTCAACTACATGGGGCTTGAGCAAGTATAGTAACTGACAAGGACCCATTCTTTACAAGTGAATATTGGAGGAATCTACAGGATGCTGTACCACCCCAAAATTTAATAAAAGAATTAAATTTAATTATAAGAAGTAAAAAAACTGAATTTTTATAAATGTTCAAATCTCGCTACTAAATTTTCATTGTTGCATCCATAGCGATTTTTTGGACCATTTTCATATATAATATTTTGAAATTAAAACTAATATGGGAAAGCAATTAACATTTAAAAATTCGAATCAAAATTAATTAATAAATAATTAAAGAAATAATTGAATATAGAAAGCTCAGTCGATCGACATATGTGTCTGACCGGTTGACCTCTGGTGATCGATCGCTCCAAGCCAAGCAGTCGACCGCTCCAAGCCAAGCGGTCGACTGGTCGAACATTGTGATGGGGGTTTTGAGTAACTGAACGACCCATATTTTATAATATTTAATCTAACGGTTGAGATGAGTGTCTACCCCTATAAATATAACCCTAGGCTAATTGTTAGAACCCAAACTCCTTAACAGTATGTCCAAACTCTATCGAAAATTTCTTTCTTCTCAAATCAAAGTTTTTTTAAGCCAAATTAAAATTAAATTGGAGAAATTGAAGAAGAGATTAAATCAAACCAAATTAAGAAGACATCTACAACAAGCGAAGGAGATTCTAGGCATAATATAGAGAGGATAGATTTTTATTTAAGGTGAGTGGCTTCATGATTATTAAGATGATTTACATGTAGTTAATTTTATTATACGCTACTAGACCTAGAATTATTTAATTTAAATTGGAGACATCGTTTAATTAGATCGATAATTTCACAGCAATTAAAAGGTATATGAATATGATTCCTGTCTTTTAATCTATATTTGGTTAATGTAAATCTGTTAGATAGAAATTGATTCAAGTTTAATACACCCGTTTTGTCAAATTAAATATAAAATAGAATACCCTCATTGATGACTCAATTAAATTGAATAAGAAGTTTGAACAATTATAAAGTTGTTGATTCATAAAATTTGGGTTTACTATAATTAGGGTTACTATATGACAAACTGTAATTAAAGATACTATAGCTAATAAAGATGATGATTAACAAGTAAAAAGATGATAATCAATAATAAAAAATAAATAGTAACTCCCCGACAGGTCGACAGGCACACTAGAGCCGGTCGATCGCTCTAGTGACCAACAGTCGATCAGTTACCAAATTCTAAGCATGGTAGAAACCTCATCCCAAGACCTAAGTTATTAATTTAATTGCATATATATATATATATATATATATGGATAATAGTATTGTAAGGAAGTTAGTTCCCTATGTGGGCAACCCTAGAGTGACAATGGACGAAACGGATGCGTGCACTAGTAAAGAAGTTTAGAAACTATTTATTGAGCATGGTCGACTTTTGACTAAGGCTTTTTTTCACCAATTGCACTATTAAGAGTTCTATAGTGTGCATGCACGTTGACGTTGATGCCTTGAGAAGTGTGGGGCTCAGTACCAAAGGGATTTCCTTGGCATGAACGACTGCATGGATATGGTACTTTGCTGTTGATGGATCCTAACATAGTGGGATAAGATGCATCGTGTTACCATTTAGAAGTGCAAACAAATGAAGTAGACATCTTTGGCGTGAGTTGACATCATGGACTCCACCTTAATGCGTAATTAGAATACGTGTAGTCGTAATTTGGGAATGTGGTCCTAAGTATGATATGGAAGGTAAACCTATGTTGGAGTATTTCTAGTAGCCGTTTGCCAATCCGTAGTAGTACTAGGGCTCAATTAGTTATTTGACCCTGATCATAGCCTTCACAAGATGTAGTGTAGGTATGTCTAAAACCATACCCTAGGTTAGCGAGACTTCCCTTAGTAAGAAGTTTACGAACACAAATATAATACCCTAGGTCATATAGAGTATTTATAAAGTTAGTTGTATGTCATCACTATATATTAATGATGTAACTCAATCACTAGAATTTTATCCAACCTACTTTTTTTCTTTCTTATTACCACACCACAAGAGGATAGGGCAGTAGGTGATAGGTCCAGAGATTAGTACATAGAGAGGCAAGCTTGGCATTGGAGTTGCGCTCTATTTTCAATTACTCTCCATGTAACTATTTACCACACTTAGTATAATCATATTATATGTTTTATTTCTTTATACTCTGGATTTTTGACTATATGATGTTTTAAGACTTTGTGTTCCGAGACATGTTTTGAGACAATTATTTTCTGCACTTATATTTTATTTCTGTTGTGAGATCAGAAAGTGTAGAATATCTTGGATTTATCCTTATATCCTTAGCCTCTGTAATGTTTGAAAACCTAATAGTTCATACTTCTTGGCACCAACGTGAGTTCGAAAGTCACCCTAAGCTTTAGATTAGTGTGTCGGGAGATGTAGGTTGTTATTTTTTGTATCAGAGCATGATTTAGAATTCCTCAGGGATTAGGTGCGTACTGAGTGAACATACTTGAAAAGTTTTGAAAAAAATTCCAAAAAGGTTTTCAAATAGTTTTTCAAAATGAATTTCTAAAATTATAAATACATATATGGATAAAAAGTTTATCAAAGGTTTTATGTATAAATATAACATGGAAATGCTTTCCCTTATTCTTGCCAATACTATCCATGGAATAATTGCTAATAAATTTCCAAATCACATATAGAAACGACAAACGATCCTACTGGTTGTGGCTTAGGTGATGCAGTTGAGATTTTAGGCGTGGACGTCCCAATTTGGTTCCACCGATGTTTGCAAGCAAGTGAACAAGCTAAGTTTAACCCTAATTGAGGATCCATAGAACAGGCGCTAGGTGTTGTTCATGCTCGTCCACCTGCCATTGATTTTTCCATGCTATGCTAGGACTTTGTGGGTCTAAGAGGGAAGCCATATGTGGGGACCAGGTTGTATGTGGACTTGAGAGCATGGATTCGTACTTCCGAGAGGATTTTTGGGCTGATAGGTCTTGGAATGATGTTAGGAGACAACTTGCCACTTGGCATTTACAGGGGGAGGCTATTAATCGGTGGGATGTGGTAATTGCGGAGACCGATGAGGGTGAGATTACTTGGGGAGAGTTTAGGATACATTTCGAAATGAAGATTTTTCTAGGGCCGAGGAGGGAGTACACTTGGAGAATCATACATTTGCAACGAGAAGAGATGTTGATGAAGGATTATGCGAATTAGTTCAATGAGTTGATTAGGTTTGAGATGGTACTGATAAGTATCCCTCACAAGAAAGCTCTGAAGTTTGCTAAGGGACTAAATCAGCCTCTTTAAGTTTTGGCCTTTAGTCATATTCCCATGGATTCTACTTTCGAGGGTTTGGTAGAGATGGCTTTGATGAATGTTGTTATCAAAGAGGAAGTGAAGGGTGAGCCTAATAAATCCAAGAGGAAAGACACTCCAATAGTATTAGTACAGGGGCTGAATAAGACCCCAAAGAGATATTAAGAAGCAGGAGCTAAAGGAGATATGGTAAGAAGGTGCGTTTTTTGAAGGAGTGCAAGACGGACAACTCAAAGATCAAGTGTTGCAACTGTAATCAATTAGGGCACATGAGTTGGGAGTGTCCAGCACCTCAAAAGACCACTACCCAGGTGGTTTTAGCTTACGCACCGGATGTTGTCCCTAATTCGAGTGTGCCTCTAGTGGTGGACAAGGGTAAAAAGGTTGTAATTGAAGGTCTGTTAACTTTATCTAATTTACATGTTCGTACCTTATTTGACAAGGGAGCATCACACTCTTTTATCTCGAGTAGACTTGTAGATGAGTTGCACTTAGACATTAGCATAGTTATAGACCTGTAGTTGTATCAAACCCTGCTGGAGAATCAGCTTATTTATTTATGATATATAGGGGTTTGAAATTGCTTATTTTGAGGGTCAAGTTCAATTATGATGCTTTTATCTTAGGATTTTTTGGGTTTGGGTTGATTTTGGATATGGACTGGATGACCATTACGAGGCGGTTATAGATTGTGATAGGAAGGTTGTTTGTTTAGGTACTTATAGTGGACATGGTTGAGGGGTTTATTGCAATCCAAAGTTTTAGTCATGTTGAGTTACCTATATTCTTTTGATCTATCACATGATTGGTTAGATTCAGCGCCAGTAGTTAGAGACTATCCAGATGTCTTTTTTGTGGTCACTGTTCTTCCATCCTAGAGTGAGATTAAGTTAAGGATTTATCTTATGGAAAACGCTAGACCTGTTGCCTTACAATTGAGTCATATAGCTCCTAAGAAGAGAGGTGAGATAAATAGGTAAGTGAATGAGCTATCAAAGAAGGGCTTCTTAGGAGGTGTATTTCAAAATGAGGAGCACCAACTATCTTTTCTACCAAGGTGGATGAGTCGTGAATTTTCGTCGATTACCATGAGCTGAATAAGTGACAGAAAAGAATCATTACTTGTTGACCTATATAGATGATCATTTGGTTGAAGGGATGGTGTTCTCTTGGCTTGACTCGACTATAAGAATACATCAGTTGCATGTGGATGTGAATAATATTCAGAATACTACTTTTCATACGCCCAACAAACTGTACGAGTGGTTAGCCCTGCCCTTTCGACTGACCAATTTACCCGCCTACTTTTTTGATCTGATGAGTTGAGTGTCTAGAGGGTTTCTTAAGATTTCATGATGGTATTTTTGGATGACATATTATTTTATTTGAAAAGCGAGGAGGAGCACGAGTTGTATTTACAAGAAGTGCTCAATACACTTCATGGGCACAAGTTGCTGGTGGTCAATCCAAGTAAAGTTACTGAAGAATGCCACGGAAGTGAGGACTTTCCTTGTTTTGGAAGGCTACTATAGGAAGTTCATTAAGGACTTTGCTAAATTCTCTACTCTTTTGACCCTCCTCACTAAGAAGAATTTGATTTTCTCATGGGATTCAAAGTGTGAGGATGCTTACTAACGGAGGCGTTGATTAGTGCACATGTTCTATTGTTACTCGATATTACAAAGGTAATCACGATGCATACCAAGTCTTGAGGTATGAGGTTAGGCGCAGTTTTGATGCATGAAAGGAGAATGGTGAGCTATACTAGTCAACATTTGAAAGTCCACGAGAGAAACTCTCCAACCTATGATCTTGAATAGGTGGCCATTGTCTTTTCACTTAAGTCATGGAGGCACTATCTTTTAGTAGAATGATTTCAATTGTACACAGATCATAACTCTCTATAGTATTTATCCTCCCGAAAGGATTTGAATTTAAGGTAGCAAAGGTGGATAGAGTTTATGGCATTGTATGACTTTGATATCTCATACACTCAAGGCAAGGGAAAAGATGTGGCATATGCCTTGAGTAGAAAGCATGCAGTGTTGAGTTTCATGTTCTTAGAGTGGAAGCACTTAGAGTCCTTTCCATATTCGATTTCTGACCCTCATCAAACATCACTCTAGGATTATTAGCAGCTTTGGATGTGCGGCTTACACTTATGGACTGCATTAAGTCAAGTCAGAAGCATGATAAGGAGTTAGTGGATATTTTCGAGAAGCTTAATAGAGTAGAGCAATCGAGTCATTTGATTTGCTATACCATTGACTCGAAGGGGTGGCTGTAGAGAGATGGTAGATTTTGTTTTCCTTTTATTATGGATTTGACTAACATGGTACTAGCTGAGTCTCATCATTCTAGGATGACCATTCATCTCGATGGAGACAAAATGTTACCATGACATGTAGAGAGTTTTTTATTGGCCCAGTATGAAAAAGCATGTAGTAGAGTATACGACTCAATGTATGACTTGCCAGAGTGTAAAGGTAGAGCAAAAGAAGTACATAGGACTGTTGTAGCCATTGGATATATTCCATAGTGGAAGTGGGAGAGTGTTTATATAGACTTCATTGATGGACTATCTAGGAGCAGGAAGGGGAATGAGAGTATTTGGATCATACTTGAATGATTGATCAAATGTGC
This sequence comes from Allium cepa, assembly GCA_030765085.1. Lineage (NCBI taxonomy): Eukaryota > Viridiplantae > Streptophyta > Magnoliopsida > Asparagales > Amaryllidaceae > Allium > Allium cepa. The sequence goes on from CM060935.1 coordinate 999,840,639, forward strand.
TTAGTTTATTCTAGTTAGGAGTATGAGGACTACTATGTCTTTGGAGACACTATACGTAAGGGGGATAGTTAGGTTGCATGGAGTTCCTTCTAGCATAATTAGCGATCGAGATCCGCTTATCACCAACGAGCTTTGGAAGGGTCTATAGGAGACTATGGGCGCTGAATTGAGTTTGAGCACCGCTTAGCATCCACATACACATGGACAAAGAGGGTGAAAAGGGTATTGGAGGACTTGATTCAGATGTGTATCTTGGATTTTGGTGGCTGTTGAAAGTATCATTTTCCATTAGTGGAATTACCTGTAATAACAGTTTTGAGGCGTGTATTAGGATGGCACCATTTGAAGCGTTCTATGGGAGGCTTTGTAGATCACCATCTTGTCGGTAGGACACTATGGAAAAGATTATTCTTCGACCAGATATGGTGAAGAAGACATCAAAGAGAGCAGTATTGATCCGTTGGAGGATGAAAACCATGTAGGATAGGAATAAGTCTTATGCTAACAAGAGGCGCATAGAATTGGAGTTCTGAGCGAACGACATTGTTTTTGTGAAGGTCTCCCTACTTAGGCATGTTATGAGATTTGGTAGTTCAGGAAAACTAGCAACGAGGTTTGTAGGGCTTCTTCACTGGTATAATTGGGAAGCTAGCCTATAGGGTGAAACTTCCTATGAAGTTAGCAGGAGTACATGACGTTTTCCATGTATCACAATTGTGAAAGTGGCTACATGATATAACCGTTGTAGTCAAGCCGATCAGCTATAAGAGGTTGAAGTAGAGAGGGGGTCACTTGTTCATCGTGTACCCCTTTATATTCTTGACATGGTATAAAGCTGTTCTGCAATAAAGCTATCAAGATTGTTAAAGTCCAATGGAGAGACGATCCAACAGAGATTACACGGGAGCATGAGGTGACGACCCGAACTACTCATCTACAACTCTTTTCTAATATGTTTCCATTTTAGTTAAGTAAGTATAGACTACTTACGTGTTAGATTCTAACTTAGTATACCCCAAAGGTAAAGACAATTGGATGCTAGGAATGGTTGTGAACGTATCATTGGGAGATGTTTTGGATGATGAATACTAACAGATGTATTTATTAAATTGATCATTGCACACTTAGGCAAATATATTCTCTAGTTAACATACACTCAGACCATCGCCTTTTTATTTCATCGAGTAGTATGCATATGGTTGTTGAAGATGGATTGAATGGTTTTACATACATGTAGAATTGCCACTATGTTTTATTAGGATGTTGCACACTTTTGGATAAATGGCATAAGCGTTTGCTTTTTAGGAGGTCGCCTAGATCAATAGATATCCTAACTTTTACATTAGTATAGGTTCATATGTTTTGCGTGCCTGCATGTACATACTGTGTTAGAATTTGAAATAAGGACAATGAAATCTAGTGGTTGATAAATGAGTAGATGGGTGGAATTTTTGATTTCTACATGTACGAGTTGCATTTTTCCGTCCTTGAAGATTTCGATGACAAAGTTCTTTTAAACAGGAGAACGTAATACTTCGAAAATTTGACTAGAAATTTAATAAAAGAATTACATTTAAATACAATAAGGTCAAAAAAATTATTTTTACAAACTTTTGAATCTGGATATAAAACTAGCACCATTGCGTTCGTAACGATTTTCTAGACAATTTTCATATATAACGTTTTGAAATCAAAGCTAGAGTGAAAAAGTTATTTAGGTCTAAATATTTGAAATTCATAATTAATTAAACAACTAATTAAAGAAAGAAATAATTAAATATAGAAAGCTCCACTGATTAACATTTGGTCTTGACTAGTTAATCATTAACGGTCAACCACTCTAAGCTAAGCGGTTGACTGTTCGAGCGTTATCGTCTAAGGTTGAATGGCTGAATGTCCCAAGTTTTATGATAATCAGTCTAACAATTGAGGTGAGTTTCTACCCTTATAAATATAACCTTAGGCTAATGGTTCAGAACTTTAATTCGTTAACAGTACATCCAAACTCTATCAAAATTCTTTATCCTCAAATCAAAGTTTCTCCAAACCAAATGAAAATCAAATTAGCAAAACTGAAGAAGATTTTAAATCAAAGCAAATCAAGAGGTGATCTACAATACATGAATGATATTCTAGGCTTATTATGAGGGAAAAGCTTTTTAGTGAGGTGAGTGGATTCACGATTAGTAAGATGATTTGCATGTAATTAATTATTACACCCTACTTGACCATGAATTATTTAATTTATATTTAAAACATGGTTTAATTAGGTTGGGAATTTCATCGCAATTAGAAGTAATATAAATATGATTCCTTTCTTTTAGTCAAGAATTGGTTATTGTAAATATGTTAGATAGAAATTGATTCAAGTTTAATACACCCTTTTTTCCAATTTAAATATGAATTGGAATAACCTCGTTGACGATAAACCTAAATTGAATATGAAGTTTGTACAGTTATAAAGTGTAGATTCCTAAAATTTTAGTTAACTGTAATTAGGGTTACTGTATGACAAATTTTAATTAAAGCTATTGCAACCAATAACGAAGATAATTAACAACCAAACAATAACAATCAATAATCAAAAATTAAAGCAAACACTCTGACCGATTGACTAGCACACTAGAGCCGGTCGACACCAAGTATCGACCGCTCTAGTAACCAACTGTCCAACGGTTACCGAATTCTAAGTGTGGCTTAAACCTCGACCTAAGGCGAAAGTTATTAATTTAACTGTATATAATATACATATGGATGTTAGTATAGTAGGGAAGTTAGTTCCTTAATGGGCAAACCTAGGATGATACGGAACATGGATGTATGCGCTGGCAGAGAACTTTAGGCATTATTTATTAGACGTAATCGACTTTCAACTGGGGCAATTCTTTTGAAATTGCACTCACATGAGGTTTTACAGTGTAAGCGCAAACTAATGATAATGCCTGGAGAAGTATGTGTCCCGGCACCAACGGGAGTTCCATGGTATTCATAGCTACATGGACATGATATTGTGTTATTAATGGATCCCGACACGGTGCAATAAGAAACATTGTATCACCATTATGATGTGGACATGGATGCAGCAGGCATCTTTGCTAAGAGTCAACATCGCGGGCTCCTCCTTAATGTGTAATTAGGATACAGTAGTTGTAAGTTTGGAATAAGGTCCAAGGATGATATTGTAGGTAACCCTATGTTGGAGTATTTCAAGTAGCTATTAGCCGATCCATTGTAGTATTTAGGTTCAATTAATTGTTTGACCGTAGGTATGGCCTTCACAAGAGGTGTTGTAGGTGTGTCTAAAACGATACCCTCAGTCAGCCAGACTTTCCTTAGTAAGAAGTTCATGAACACTAGTACAACATTTTAGGTCATATAGAGTATTAATGAAGTTAGTTGCATGTGAACAATTAATGATGTAACTCATTCACCAGACTTTTGTCTGACCCACTCTTTTCCTTTCTTTTTCCCCCACTACAGGAGGATAGGGCATCAGGTGATGGGCCCAGAGATTAATACGTGGAGAGGCGAAATTGGCATTGGAGTTGCTTTCTATTTTCTATTACTCTCCATGTGACTGTTTATCACACTTACATACTATTTCAAGACTTTGTTTTCTGAGATATTTTTTAACTTGTTTATTTTCTATATTTAAATTTATTTCCTTCCACTGTGAGATAAAAAAATACAGAATGTCTTAGATTTATCCTTATATCCTTTGCCTTTGTAATGCTTAAAAAACCTAATAGCTCTTACATCTTAGCATCAAAATGAGTTTGAAAGTCACCCAAGGCTTTGGATTTGTACATATGGAGGTGCAGATTAACACGGACGCATTAGGGACTGAGTTGATTTTGTATGGCATATCATCTGCAAACCGATATATACAGACCGAGAGGGTGAATAAGGTATTGGATGATTCGTTAAGGGCGTGTATACTAAATTTTGCAGGATCATAGGAAGATCACCTACCTCTAATGGAGTTGCTTAGAATAATAGCTACTTGGCTAGTATAGGCATGGCACCATTTGAGGCATTGTATGGAGGGTCATGCAAGTCACCTTCGTGTTGATGGCAGTGGATGGGATAGATTATATTTGGACCAGAAATGATTAGGGATATTAAGGACAAGGTAGAGCTTATTAGAATGAGGTTGAACACTGCACAAGATAGACAAAGTCATATGTCAATAAGAGATAGATGAATTTGGAGTTTGCAATTGAAGATTATTTTTTATGAAGGTGTCATTTGGGAGTTTAGAAAAGCTAGCACCCCGATTTATTGGCTCAACTTGATATTGGAGTGGATTGGAAATTTGGCATATTGAGTGGAGCTTTTGGAAAAGATGGAAGGATTTCTTAATGCGTTCTACATATCACTTTTGCAAAGATGTGTACATCATCTGACTATTGTAGTCGAGCCAAATTAGCTGGAGGGGTTGAGCCTGAGCCAAGTTCATCCCATATCCCTGCTTACATTATCGAACAATGTGAACGACTTAGGAATAAGGTAATGAAGCTGGTTAGAGTGTAGCAGGGAAATGACGTGGCTGAGAGTACTGGGAATCTGAAGAGAAGATGAGAGCTTCTCATCCTCAACACTTTTTCTGCATGTTTATTTGTTCAAATTAATTTCTAGGATTAGTTCCTTTTTAGGTTAGGATTGGATACTTTTGATGGCTTAATTCCTAGGATAGGTTACATAGTATATACTTGATTGTTGTGAAATGATTGTTGCAAAATTCATATAGAACTATATGCATATGTTACGATGTTGCACATCCATGCCTAGTATGCCATACATCACATTTCATGTAAGGTGCATCAACTACATTTTTGCATTATGAGTACAAAAATTGCAAGTATGTATATGCCATCATTCATGTCTACATGCTCTATATGCTATCATGATTAATCCACACAAGTTTCATCTGTTTTGGTTATTATGTTTATTTGATTTTTTGTGCTTTTATTTCTTTCTAATGATACATGATATAAGCATTACATTACATTATCTATCCTTTGGGAATCTTAGAGACGAAATTCTTTTAAGAAGGCAGAATGCAATGCCTCAAAAATTTAGTAATATACTAATGAAATTTAAAATACAAAAATAAATAAAATAAATAAATGTCTAGTATAAACTAATTAACAAAAAAGGAAAACAGAAAATACAATTATATGATATATATATATATATATATATGTTGCCATATCAACCAAAGATCGTATGTCGACATACAAGATGGCATATGTCGATATATCAACATAAATTCCATATTGAGTTTTTAAATAAAAGTTGGTTATTTGAAATGGAGAGAACATTTTTTAAACAAAATTTAACATTATAAAAACAACAGTTTTGACCAGAAAAGTTAATTAATTTTCTCTCTTTTTATCCCCACTTTCCCTCCTTCAACACAACTTCAAATTGGCATAATTATATTAATTTTCAATGGATTTACATAAAACTAGTGACAAATTAGGACTCGAGGCACCCGCCGTTGAGACCGCAATTCTGTCATGAGAAAAATGTGTATAAACTTGGCTATATTTGGAGTCAATGAAATTTTAAAGTGAATAGTGTTTTCATTTAGATGAAATGAATTTGGGTTAAGCCTTTTAACTTGCCCACAAATTAGCTTATATGTAGCCAACTCATCATTCATTTCCGTTTCAACTTTACATTTCCTCTTCTTCTCTAATTACTTCTCTAATCTCATATGGTCTCCTAACCCTAAATATACTAATCCAGGCACAAATAAAATTCATAAATTCAAACTAAAATCACCATGCCACATCAAATTCCTCATATAACCCATCAAGGAATTAGCATAAGGTAGAGTTTAGAGCTAGATCTCAACTTTAAAGAGAGCATGGATCTGGGTTTCTGTACTTAGAGCTTGATTTGGAGAAGAAGAAGATGAGTGGAATGATTCTCTAACTATATTTACTTATTAGTCTTCATTATTTTAATGATTATGGAATTATATGATGTGATTTGAAGAATGTTAGAGTTAATTTAGGTTTATGTTCATGCTATAAACATGATTATATTCACTCATTATTTGTTTAAGGTTTTAATTACTACTTTTGAAATAGTTAGTAAGCTAAGAAATGAATTTTGGATGAATTGGATGATTATATTTTGTTGTAATCGAGTAGAGACTAATTAGATGACGTAACCACGCATATATCATTAGTTGGTAATAATAAAACTAACTAAAATGGTTTTAGAAAAGTTAATAAGCTAATTAAGTGAGATTTGAACTCTACACTTATTATTAAAGTGATTAGAGGGTAATGAAGCTTAGTTGGTACTTATAAATGTTATTAAAAGTAAAGGTACAATCTTTATAAGTGAATGATTTATTTATAAATATTATTTATGCAAAGGAATAGTTTTATAAATAAAGATGCATTTTTATAAAATAGTAAGATATTTTATAAAATAGTATAAATGAAATACTTTATAAAGGAGTATGAGATATAAAATAATATAAAGAAGATGTCCTATAAAATGGTTATAAGGTTTTATAAAATAGTATACTAATAATGCGTAATTTTAAGTAAAGAAATTTAGCATCATAAAGGCATAAAATGATTAATAAGCTAGTAATACATTTTATAAAATAATAGTAAAAATGGTATGGAATGAACTTTATTGAAATGATTTAGTAAATAAAAGTAAGATTTGATTAAGTAATAAATGAATTACTTGTTTGAATATACGTGTATGTATATGTATAAGTATGCGTATACATGTATTTGAAGATATATAACAATCAAAACAATTTGTGTATTTTAATTAAAACTGTTATGCATGCCTGTTTGAATACCTATGTGTATTTATGTGGGTGTGTGTGTGTGTATATATATATATATGTATGTGTGGATTTATGTAAATACATTTGTGTACAAGTGCATTATGGGCATCCCACGTAGCCATGGTGACTATCATGTGCGCTAAGTTGCGTGATAGTATGTCAGGTCGAATGATCACTCAAATAAGTTCAAAAATTGATTTGTATAAATGTGTGTAAATATGCACAAATGAATGTATTTGCACGCATAGGCTCATATCACACAAGATGGCTGGTTGAGTACATTATGGTGTAATTTTAAGGTGCTGGGTTAATGATTCGCCCATTGAACTCTACATGTGCAAAGTGTAGATTTCTTGTTGAAATCAACTTTCAAAACATATAAGGAATCACTCCAAAGCATTATAGGAGGTCCGATGTGGTGAAGGTAGGCTTAGGAAGCTAGGCTTGGGGAGCTAGGCGACACGTCAGGTGAGCAAGGAGGAAACGCCACACGATACAATGACCATTATAGGCGGATCGGAGCTACCTAGGCATACTGCCTGGATTGGCAACCATCGATCCAATGGTGATGCATGGACATGGGCAGTAAGCCCAAGTCAAGTGCCAATTAACGAGGATTTTTCCTAGATCCAGATGCAACTTAACGTGAGACTTCGGCATGACTGCGGGGAAGCTTTGAGATACTTTGAAAAGTGGAATGTAAGGCGGGCTCAGTAATCAGATGCAAAAATAAGAGGCGCACAAGTGGTCAGCAATGATCACTAAGGTGTTAGGGAAAGTGGTCAAGGAAGTGATCGAGGCAAGGGACGCAGGGCATGGACTATTCCTGCACAGGAATAGTAGGAGATGAATATATTGATCAAGGGCAATTCGATTGGAGGGAGTACACAATGGCAAGGGGTCGATTCCAAACTTAGGTAGATGTTCGAGCACATGACGGTAGCGATCAGTATGAAAATGGGAAGATGTGTAGACAGATGGTCAGCATAGAGTCTATGGTTCGAAGCATTATTGTGATTTAGTCATCTAATGGGTTCAAAGCAAGTGCATAACGAGAAAGCCATGGAGTTGGGAATTAGATTCGGGTCGTAATGCAGTCCACTGCTACGCATCCATTTATACATTGTTTTATGGTTTCAGACTAAACCCTCGGGAGGAGCAGCGCTTAATGCTGAACAATCTCCCTTATTTATTCACGAGAAATTTCCAGATCATGTCTACAAACTGAAGAAAGCTCTGATACCAAATGAAAAAAGACAGCACAGATCGTGTTATATGGAATTATATTAAACTAGTGTGAAAATAAACTAAGTTACTGTAGTAAAGTAAATAAGTAAAATAAAACAAGCACACTAGAAATTTTTATACTGGTTCGAACTTCCCGTTCTACATCCAGTCCCAGACTCATTCTGTAATTTCACTAACTACAATCCTCACTTAACCCAGAGGAACAGATTTACAACACCTGAACAACAGAACAGGATTTCGATGCCTCAACAGCCGAAGAGGACTTCACTTGCCTGAATAGCAGAACAGGACTTCAAATTATACGAAGAGTATTTGACACGTGTGTTCTTGTGTCAGGACTTCTTCGAAATAATGACCAAGGAATTTGAAATGTCTCACATAGGAGAACTAACATATTTTCTTGGTTTACAAATTAAAAAACTTCAAAATGGCATCTTCATTAATCAAGAAAAATATTGTGATAATTTAATCAAACGAATAGGAATGGAAAATACTTCTGCCAAACTGACTCCAATGAGTATAACAACATATCTTGAAAAAGATGAAAGTGGAAAAAGTGTTGACCAAAATTATGCTGAAATATGATTGGATCATTACTATATTTAACGGCAAGTCGACCTGACATAATAATGAGTGTCTGTTTGTGTGCTAGATTTCAGGCCAACCCAAAGGAATCACATTTAAGATCCGCGAAATGTATATTACGTTATCTCACTAACACCAATGATTGTGGTCTATTCTATCCAAAAGAATGTCCATTCGAGTTATTTTCATATAGTGATGCTGATTTCAGTGGATCTCGAACAGATCGAAAGAGCACAAGTGGTACATGCCATTTTGTTGGAAAATCACTATTGTCTTGGTTTAGTAAGAAACAAAACGGCGTTTCTCTCTCTACATATGAAGCAGAATATATTTCAGCTGTTTTGGCTTGTGGTCAAGTAATCTATATGCAATAGACACTTAGAGATTTCAATATAAACTTAACAAATTCAACTGTATATTGTGACAATTCTAGTGCAATTAACTTATCTAAAAATCCTGTCAATCATTCACGAACAAAACTTATTGACATTCGTCATCATTTTCTTCATGATAATGTTGAAAAAGGAACAATAAATTTGGATTTTGTTTCTTCTGAAAATCAATTGGCTAATATTTTTTACAAAACCTCTTTTAGAAAATATTTTTATCAAACTTAGACGAGAGCTTGGTATCATCTCGCTTAAATAATTATGATATCTTTCTAAGGGTTATTGATATCTCTGGTTAACTTACCTCATCAAAAAACTCTTACCTCTTAAGTATCTAAAACTAACTTTCAGTTACAAACTCTTGTTTTCTTTGATTTTAAATATGTGCATATTATTATTTAAAACATCTCGCCAACATTTTTTAACTAACATTCTATTTTTGAATTTTTCACTTTCTTTTATAAACTAATTCTGTTCTTCTTTTTACCAAAAACTTGCCACTATGGATTTCAACATGATTTTTCTCCTTCTCACCATGGCTTCAAACAACAACAACTCTGACAACTTACCCTCTTCATATTCTACATCTTCCTTAGAAATATCGGCTACTCCAACACCACATGAACCGACTAGATCTCATCCTTCATACGAACCATCTGGTTATACTCCAGAAAGGAATAAATCTCGACGATTTCTTTTCTTCGGTTCTCCATCAACCAAAGAAAAAATAGTCGAGATTCATCATTACCAGAAAGAACAGTTGGATTTGCAATGAGAGATGTATTACGAACATAAAGTTAATGCCAAACGACTTAGTTTCATTGAACAAGTCGCAATAAAATTCTACGGTACATCTCCAAAGAAAGATGTAGTTCAACCTACAACTTCGAATCCATAGGAGCCTAGTCCACAGCGTCCTCCGGTTTCTCTAAACTCTTGGGAACGTCAACCTTATTGGTCTCCATTACAACCATACACGGAGATAACTAAGATTGAACCGGAAGATTGCAAGACTCCAATTGATTCGAACTAATGATTTCATTTATCTATGTTTGTTTTTTTAATGATCATAATTGTATACTATATATCATTCAAATATTTATATAATCTAATTTTTTTCTTTCTTCATTTTTTTAAGGTCTGAAATATATTTTCATACATTTTTCAGACGTCTGAAATAGATGTTTCAGACGTCTGAATATTGCAGAAGAAGAAATTTTTCTTCAGATTCAGACGTTTGAATCACCAAAACCAGACGTCTGAATATAGTCTAAAGTGAACTAATTTCTTTCTAAATCGATTTTCTTCGCTTCAGACGTCTGAATTGGATATTTTAGACGTCTGAAATCTTCTGGCTTTTCAAAATTGAATTGCTTTTGTACATTTTTCTATGTAACTACCCCTTTATTCAACCCCTACCTTTCTTCTATCCTCATTCTTTATCTTCTTTTTCAGTCTTTCCCATTAAAAATCAAATCTTTCTTCCTCATGTACACTAATGGCTCCAACCAAAAAAGATCGAGGCCATCTACTTCATCATCTACCCCAAAAATCGATCAATGGCTATGGAATGAGCAAGCAAGACAATGTTTTGGAAAATGAGTATATCTCACTTCTTTCTGGGTGCTTTCATAAAATTTAAAGAATTCGAGGCTTATCGGATTCAACAAATTGTAAGATCAAATTGGTTAGAATCTATTGTCTCTTATGCTGCAAATAATACCAAAATGAATCATCTTTTGGTTGAATTGTTCTATGCTGATATGAATTTGGACCATCATACTCCTCACAATCGCAACGGTTGTATTTGGACATTAGTTTGTGGAGTTAAAAATTATCCACCACTTGCTAGACTTGGTGATATTCTTCAATGGCCATCAACAGGGACTGATTTGGATGAAATTGATGTCTCTCTAAACTTGGATGATAAGACGAGGTCTCATACCAATTTTTGAATGATGACATAACTAGACTTACTTCCATTCAACTCCGTCCACAAGCTCATATCCTCCACAGAGCTTTGATTCGATCCGTTATTCCGCGGATAGGAAGTTATGAAGTTGTTAACAAAAGAAACTTCCCAGCCCTTTATGCAATCTACTCCGGTCAATCCATCAATTGAGCTCAAGTGATTTTGGAAGAATTCATGGATGTTAATCGTCGAAGGTGCTATAAGACCTTTCATTATGGTGCTTATATAATAAAGATTCTCCAAAATTTTAACATTCCTTTTTCTGATTCCGAATTCACCGCGATCAAAGAGCTTGGGTCAAAGACATTGGGTCTTATGGGTTTGCCAAAACGACCGGGAAGTTTGGCATATATTTATTTTCAAGAATGGGTTTCCAACCGTGATCAAAACCAACCTCAACCTCGTCAACATGTTCAACATGTTCACCTATTGCTCCACTCTCAGAAGAAGAAGAAGACAATGACAATATAGTGATTCTTTCTCCCAATACTAGCTCAAGGAATGCTTTGGCCACTCTTTCTCAAAACCAAATAAAGCTTAGAACCCGAATGGTCAACCTTGAAAAGAAAACTAAAAAACGTTTTAATTCTATTCATGGCTTTCTCAACAAAATTTGGGAACGTATTGGATGCTCCACCTCATCATCTACCAAAGTTTTCAACCGCACTCCATTTCAATGGTCATCAAGTTCGGGGAACAACAATGGTGAAGATGAAGATAAAGATGATGATGATGATGATGATGTAGGTTGTTTCCTGGAGATTTGACCAGGCAACCTAGTTCTCGGCCTCCCCATCGTTCGGCTAAGCTGGTTCATTCGACAGCACACTGCGACCGACATCAAAGGCATCGTTCGACCAAAGTTATCGTTCGACATTAGGCATCGCTCGGCCAATGATATCGTTCGGAATTAGGTATCGCTCGGCCAATGATATCGTTCGGTCGAAGGCATCGTTCGGTCCAAGGACTTCGTTCGGCATACCAAGTACGTCCGGCATACTATACCGTTCGATGTGACACCTTGTTCGACATGTCATTCCTTCCGGAACAAATCTTGTTCGGAGATCACCTATCGACTGTCATTCAAGGTCACTCGGTTCGAATGGATGTTCGGCATTCAGAGTGTCCGGCCTCACCTCGTTCAGCCTAACCATCGCTCGGCTGAGTCACTGATTCTACTTATAGTATCGTTCGGCACAAATGCTCCCTACGACATTTGATGTGTTCGGCCTCATCTCGTTCGGCCAAAGGAGATTGTCCGGCAAAGAGGGGTACGTTCGGCATTGGGACGTTTCGCATTTGATCGCTCGGCCTCTCTGGTTCGGCGCACGGGAACCACTCCATTTGGGCCAGGATATTCAGCTAGCAAGCCCACGGGGGAAGTCCAACCCACCTTCGTCTATAAATAGAGGGGCAGGGGCACAGAGAAAGGGAGAAAAATTTGAGAGAACACTGGAAAAACTCTGCCATTTTCAAGGCTCATTCCAGACCTTATTTCTTTGTATCTTGCAACTGTATTCAAGTACTTAGAAGCGGATTGTATCTATAATCAGCCATCAATGAAAAGAATAAATATCAACTTTAAAGTGGATATAGGCTACTACGTCGAACCACTATAAATCTGGTGTTCTTACTTTCTGCATTTGAATTTACATTCTATTCTCCGTTTTAATTTACTTTCTTCATTAACCTCTCTACACAATCTTTCTAAGGGTGCATATGACTAATTTTTGTGCTAACATTTTGGTGCTTTCACTGAGAATTTGAATTCTTAGGCTATTAGGATCTACTTTGCAGCTACTGGATTGCATAAATCCCCTTAAGGAGATCCATAATCATTTATAAGGCATCTATTGATTCTATTCAGAGTTACAACCAACAACTCTACCATGGGAAGACCACGAACTAGATCATCCTCTCAAGATGCAGATGCCCACGAAACCGCTAGTGTGCAACAACTGGGAACTAGCAATCAGCAAGCGATTCAAGACGCAGGGCCCTCCAACCAAAACCAAGCTGAAGTTGTTTCCCGAGCAGAGTTCAATGACTTGATAAGAGAGCTTAAGGAAAGTAGAAGGCAACTTGCTGAGAAAATGCAAGCCAACGCTAACCTCATAACTCAGCTTACTCAGCAGCAGCATCAGAATGTTGGAGGTAGCCCCGTCCCTTACTCTGAAGATGGTAGTTCGAATTCAGCTGATGAACCTCCTAGGCATAGATACCATAGGGATAAAGATGCACAAGCAGGTGCCACTGATCGATCTACTAGAAATCAAGCCCACGAAGAGACCGGACTCCCGAATCTCCAAGACCCAAATCAGGCGGGACATCAACCCGCACGGTCCCGTGGAATGGAACCCAACCTTCCATCCTTCATACAAACTCCGGACTTAACAGCTATGGTCAGGCAGCTGATGAGAGAAAACCAAGGCTTGACTAATGAAGATTTGGGAGTGACCAGAAGCCATACCCCCTTTACGGATGCTATCCTACAGGCTGAGTACCCCAAGAAGTTCAATATGCTGACTATCCCAGCCTATGAGGGGAAGACTGATCCCAGGCAACATGTGATGATGTATGGATGGATGATGGATTCTACAAGAGCCAATGATGCGACCAAGTGTAGGTGCTTCCCAATCACTTTGGTATTGCCACCATGTGGTTTATTCGACCCCTACCTCGATCCATATCCAACATTGATGAATTAGCAACAAAATTCATAGAACAATTCAGGATACACACCACTCGCCCGATGGATGTGATGTCCTTATCAAGCGTAATCCAAGCTCCGGGAGAGTCATTAAAAGCATATTTGCAAAGGTTTCATGTTGCTGCTACCGAGGTAAGCAATCCTAATGACCACGCGATTCTGATGGTAATAATGCGTGGGGTGGATCCGGATTCTGAGTTTGGAGATTGGTTGGCGGGGAAGCCCCCAACTACGCTGGAACGTTTTTATTCGAAAGCTCACCAGTTCATAAGAAGGGAGGAAGCTCGGTGGACAAGGCGAGACAAGGCATCAGGGCCCATTCAAGAGTCTGTGAAAAGTAACGTCGCCATGAAACAAACCAGAGATAATTCTAGAAAAACTCAAGTTAACATCGAAGCCCAGGCAGTCTAAAGGATCCGGAGGTGGAAATCCCGGAAAGAAAAAAGAAACAAGAAAGTGGAAATCAAGGATCCCAACATAAAATGAATACACCCCGTTGAACGCATCTCTTGAAAACATCAATCTATCAACTTGCAACACTTTCCAATATAGAAAGCCACGTCCGAAGGAATCGACAGAAGAACAGAAGCGAACCGGGAACTATTGTCGTTTTCACAAGTCTTATAGGCACAACATGGAGGAGTGCAGACACCTCCATGGTGCTATAGAAAATCTAATAAGATAGAAAAAGCTACAAGAATTTGTCAAAGACCCACAGGATGGGAGGCAAGAAACATCGAACCCCGGACATGAGCCGGCCCTACTCCAACTAGAACAACCTACTCGAACTATGGGCAGATTGGTTATTAACACGATTGCTGGAGGGCCTCATCCTGCAGATAAGAATTGGAAGGAGATGGAGCGATATGCTAGCTCTTTAAGACATGCGGTGTATGAGTGTTGTTCGAATGTGGAGGATGGGACTCCTACAAAGCAGCAACGCACGATGAATGATGATATCGTATTCAGGAGCCGAGAAGCGGACAAGATAGAAGCCCCTACCATCGATCCGATGGTCATATCTGCGACAATCGGGCCGGTGTATGTGAAATGAATTCTAATTGATTCTGGAAGTTCAGTTAACATCATCTTCAAGAAGGCATATGACCAAATGAAACTGGAAGCTAAGGATTTGAAACCATCCAATGCCAGAATCCATGGCTTTAACGGCGCAGCAACGGATGCTATGGGATATGTGGAGCTACCAGTTGAACTGGGGCAGAGCGAGCGTAGGAGGGTGCGAATCCTACCATTCATAGTGTTGGACATTGACTCTCCATATAACGTATTTCTTGGACATCCCGCCTTGGTAGAATTTAGGGCAGCATTGGCCCCTTGGTGTCTGACATTAAAATTTCCCACAAACAGCGGTGTTGGAGTGGTGCACGGCGATTAAGGCACCGGACGTGCCTGTTATGTGGCTGAGCTGAGAGAGGCTCGGCGTAAAGAGAATGGAAAGGTTGCGGAACGCTCCGTCCGCAGCCGAAATGCTGATGATTGACAAGTGCGCCCGTGCCCTGGCTCGGGCAACATTCTCGGATCTATAGGGACATAGATCCAAGAGACGATGATGGGGAACCCAGGGAAACTAATGCAGCACTAGATGAACTCACAATTGACATCCCAGTTAGCCAGAGCGACCCATCACGAGTTTTTAAAATTGGGTCGCAACTCGACCCTTTGGCCACTGAGAACCTTACTGATTTCCTTCGAGCGAATCTTGATGTTTTCGCCTGGACACATTCTGATATGTGCGGAATTTCTCCTGCGATCGCAAGTCATATGTTGAACATAGACCCGAAACATGTACCTGTGAAACAAAAAAGGAGAGGCATGGAATCGAAGAGGTCCGCGGCTCTCAAAGAGGAACTGGGCAAGCTCAAAGACAACGGGTTCGTCCGCGACGCCCTCTACCCTGAATGGGTATCTAACCCGGTGCTAGTGAAGAAAGCGAATGGAAAATGGAGGACATGTGTTGATTATTCTGATTTAAACAACGCATGCCCTAAGGATAGTTTCCCGTTGCCTAGGATTGACCAACTGGTCGACTCAACTGCCGGACATGAGTTATTATCATTTATGGATGCATATTGTGGATATAATCAAATCCCAATGCACCTCCCAGACCAAGAACACACCAGTTTTGTCACGAACATGGGATTGTATTGCTATGTAGTAATGCTATTTGGATTGAAGAACGCAGGAGCGACTTATCAACGCCTGGTGAATCGAATGTTCAAAGATCATATTGGTAAAATAATGGAAGTATATGTGGATGACATGCTCGTGAAGTCACGGCAGCCAAACAACCACATCCGAGACCTAGCGGAGATGTTTGACATACTCAGGCATTATGGAATGAAGATCAATCCGTTGAAGTGTTCGTTCGGCGTAGCATCAGGAAAGTTCTGGGATTCATTGTGAATGCCCGGGGAATCGAGGCTCACCCAGAGAAGATCCAGGCTATCCGAGATATACAAGTACCCAGAACCATAAAGCAGATGCAAAGCCTGAACGGAAAGGTGGCTGCGCTAAGTCGATTCATATCCAGAGCTACAGACAAGTGTATTCCCTTCTTCGGCATTATAAAGAAAGGAAAGAAAAACTTCGAATGGACATACGATTGTGAGGAAGCATTCTAGGCTCTGGTAGGACACTTGGAAAGTCTCCCTGTACTGTCCAAGCCGATAGACCACGAAATGTTGTATGTATACTTGGCGGTATCCCAGCACGCTATCAGTACAGCCTTGGTCCGGGAGGAAGACCGGATTCAAAAGCCGGTTTACTATGTCAGTAAACGCTTGACAGGGGCAGAAAGAAATTATCCAAAGATTGAGAAACTAGCCTATTGCTTGGTGGTTGCATCACGCAAGCTTTGCCCCTACTTTCAGGCACACTCAATCGGTGTCTACATTGACCAACCCTTGCGACAGATACTCCAACGACCGAAAAATTCCAGAAGGATGCTGAAGTGGAATATTGAGTTAAATCAGTTCGATATTACCTATCTGCCGCGAAGGGCCATACAAGGACAAACACTAGCTGACTTCATTGCTGAATTCACTATGCCAGATGAACCGAGCAGTCACAGTGTCATACTTCCCGTTCGATGGAAGATGTACACCGATGGTGCATCTAACGACCGTCGCTCGGGGTTTGGTGTAGTCCTTGTGACTCCGGAAGACCGATCAATTTGCTACGCTTTGAAGCTTGAGTTTGCAGCGACAAATAACGAAGCCGGGTATGAAGCATTGATTGTTGGCCTGAGACTTGTTAACGAACTGGGAGTGAAGTCAATCGAAATCTTCTGTGACTCGCAACTGGTAGTATATCAGGTGCGGGGAGACTATCAAGCGAAGGGACAGAGACTAGCTCCCTACCTTGCCCGTGTTCAAGAGCTGCTAGCGAATCTAGAATATTACGACATTTCGCATGTCCCGCGCGAACAAAATAGAGAAGCCGGTTCGTTGGCAAAATTCGCAAGCACTGGCGATGCACATAAAATGGGATTATTCCCTGTTGAGACCCCCCAGGCCCCGAGTATAGAGATGATAGAGATAGATCTCGTTTTAGAAACCAAACCTGAGAAGGAATCATGGTTGACCCCGATCAGAGAGTACTTGTTACAAGGGGATTTACTTGAAAAGAGGAACGAAAGACGCCAAGTCCTTCGTAAGGCTTCGCGTTATGTAATACATGACGGTATATTATACCGGAGGGGATTCTCGACCCCCTTACTCCGGTGCGTGGCCCATGATGAGATAAAACGAGTATTAAAGGAAGTCCATGAGGGAGAGTGCGGTGACCATACTGGAGGGCAAACGTTAGCAAAGAAAATCCTCCGTTACGGATACTATTGGCCGACTGTCAATCGGGATACTGCAGACTATGTGAGAAAATGTGACAAATGCCAGATATATGCAAAAGTCCCGAGAGCTCCGCCAACGGAACTCACACAAATGGTTAGTCCCTAGCCATTTGCGATGTGGGGGATCGACCTAGTAGGCTCCTTACCCTTAGCCAAAGGTGGAGCGAAATATGTGATAGTTGTAGTCGACTACTTTACCAAATGGGCAGAAGCAGAGCCTATGGCTACGATAACCGCTAAGAAGGTTATTAATTTCGTTGTATGAAATATCATATGCCATTTTGGCCTTCCACGGACCATCGTCACGGACAATGGCACTCATTTTGAGAGTAAGGAGTTCAAAGAATTTTGCCAAAAATATGACATTGAGATGAAATTTGCAGCAGTTGCTCATCCAAAGGCAAATGGACAGGTAGAAGCCGTAAACAAAATAATCAAGTCCATATTGAAAAAACGTCTGGAAAAGGGTAGAGGAAGGTGGGTGTATGAACTTCCAACAGCACTTTGGGCCTACCAGACCACCTACAAAACTGCGACTGGCCACACTCCGTTCGCATTGGCATATGGCACGAAAGCTGTCATACCCGTGGAACTTGGGTCCCATCACATCGGGTAACTTATTACGATCCCGATTCGAACCAGAATCTCTTATTGGAATCGTTGGACCTCATTGATGAAAAACGTGAAAAAGCCAATTTGAGAGCGGCTGCATACGGACATAGAGTCGCTAAATATTATAATGAGAAGGTCCGACCAAGAACTTTTAATGTGAGAGACCTCGTTTTGAAACGAGTTTTTCCGATCCCGTCTCATATGAATCCCACATGGGAAGGTCCATATGGTCATCGAACGGAAGCTTGGAGAAGGAACTTTCAAGCTAGCGACTGCCGATGGTGCTATGCTCCCCCGAGCATGGAACAGTGAGCACTTGCGGCGTTATTATACTTAGTCTATTTCTTCCATGTATTAGTCGCACTCATTTCCAGTATGCTTTTGTTTCTAATTCTTGGCATGTAATAAGGCAATTCATCTTGCTCTCATTAATAAAGGCTTGAAGTTATCTTTTCCATGAACTACTAATGTCTCTACAAATGATGATCCTGTGACGGACAAATAAAATTATGTTATTCCGGCTAACGTGCGAACGCGCACGGAAATTTTAAAATGTCCAAGTCCCCGGAGTGCGGACTGGAGTACTCTAAGTCCCCGGAGCGCGGACTCAAGTATAAACGACTTAAAATCCCTAAGTCCCCAGAGTGCGGACTGGAGTACTCTAAGTCCCCGGAGCGCGGACTTGACTATAAACGACTTAAAATCTCCAAGTCCCCAGAGTGCGGACTGGAGTACTCTAAGTCCCCGGAGCACAGACTCGAGTATAAACGACTTAAAATCTCCAAGTCCTCGGAGTGCGGACTGGAGTACTCTAAGTCCCCGGAGCGTGGACTCGAGTATAAATGGCTTAAAATCTCCAAGTCCCCGAAGTGCGGATTGGAGTACTCTAAGTCCCCGGAGCGCGGACTCGAGTATAAACGACTTAAAATCTCCAAGTCCCCGAAGTGCGGACTGGAGTACTCTAAGTTTTCGGAGCATGGACTCGAGTATAAACGGTTTAAAATCTCCAAGTCCCCGGAGTGCGGACTGAAGTACTCTAAGTCCCCGGAGCGCGGACTCGAGTATAAATGATTTAAAATCTCCAAGTCCCCGGAGTGCGGGCTGGAGTACTCTAAGTCCCCGGAGCATGGACTCGAGTATAAATGATTTAAAATCTCCAAGTCCTCGGAGTGCGGACTGGAGTACTCTAAGTCCCCGGAGCGTGGACTCGAGTATAAACGACTTAAAATCTCCAAGTTCTCGGAGTGCGGACTGGAGTACTCTAAGACCCCGGAGCGCGGACTTGATTATAAACGATTTAAAATCTCCAAATCCTCGGAGTGCGGACTGGAGTACTCTAAGTCCTCGGAGCGTAGACTTGAGTATAAATGACTTAAAATCTCTAAGTCCTCGGAGTGCGGATTGGAGTACTCTAAGTCCCCGAAGCGCGGGCTCGAGTATAAACGATTTAAAATCTCTAAGTCCTCGGAGTGCGGACTGAAGTACTCTAAGTCCCCGGAGCACGGACTCGCGTATAAACGATTTAAAATCTCCAAGTCCCCGTAGTGCGGACTGGAGTACTCCAAGTCCTCGGAGCGCGGACTCGAGTATAAACGACTTAAAATCTCCAAGTCCCTGGAGTGCGAACTGGAGTACTCTAAGTCCCCGGAGCGCGGACTCGAGTATAAACGATTTAAAATCTCCAAGTCCCCGTAATGTGGACTAGAGCACTAAGTCCCCAGAGCGCGGACTCGAGTATAAACGATCTAAAATCTTCGAGTCCCCGGAGTGCGGACTGGAATACTCAAAGTCCTCGGAGCGCGGACTCGAATATAAACGATTTAAATAACCAGGTCCGCTAAAGGCGGACTAGATATAAATGACTTGAAGACATCGAGCCTTCAGCGTGCATACCAGAAAATGTTCTAAGCGCTTGGGGCGCGGAAGAGAAAACAGATGGTTCTCAAATAATTTCCGAGCTATATGAAGATGAACCAAGAAATCCATGTTATTCACAACAACTTGGATTCAAATCACAATCACACAGAAAACTGAATAATAAGAATCTTTTGAAAAGACAGAAAAGGAAACTAATCTTTATTCAGGAAAAGTTTTCTTCTACAAACACTCCAAATTTCGGAGTCGACGGTCTATCTACAAAAATTACAAAAAATTATTACATGACTTCGATTAACTTTCGTTGGACGGGAATAGTGATCACTTCTTGTGCTTCTTCTTCTTCTTCACAGACGAATCCTCCTCGGAGCATTTACCCTTGGGATCCTTCCTTGATGGAGGGGTAACAACTGAAGAAGCAGGGGGGACATCCACGGGCTTGGACCCGCCGGGGAGAATGATCTTCAATGGTTTGGTCAAGGGATCGACCGGATCCACAGTTTGAGGCTCGACCTTGATCTTGGTCGTTTCTTCCTTCTCTTTCTCAAGCCTTTCCTTCATGAAAAGCTCAGATGTGTGCTCGGAGACGCTTGTAATTTCAACTTCATAACTCCCGTCGATGGGAGAAGAAGCCTCAGATTTATCTTCATCAAGCGCTCCGATCACTTGGGCATTTGGACTGGGAACCTCCCCAGCATCATGGGCCTCACTAGTTTCTTTCTCCTCCTCCTCAGCGACATCACTCCTTGGAGTGGGTTCAAGATCGGAATGACCTGCACAAAATCACGAAAAGCAAGTATCAGAATGCGACAGCTTTAAGGGAAACACTTTGGTTGTTAAAGCAGAAGAATTGCCTACCAGAGTCCGGCTGATTTCCAGCCGTCATGGGGGTATCACCCTCCGGGATGGGAGACAAAACATGAACGCCCATGCCGGGAGCTTCCGGGTCATAGCCAATGTGCTGTTCAAAAGAATCAAGTATCGGCCGATCGGCCGACTGAATAGGCACATGAGCTGGAGGCGCGGCCCCGGATGGACCAGTAATAACTTCTTTCCCTTTCCTTGAAGGGGAACCTTTGCCATATATAGCCTTAGCTGCAGACAAGTCCGAAGACTCGTTTCCCTTGAGATATTCTTTTATCAATGCCCCCTCATCAATCTCTTCGGTGCCGTGCTCGGCCTTCCTGATTTCTATCAATTCCTCCCATGCCTCGGCTAGAGATTCAAAATAACCCTCGCCCAAGAAAGTCAAGTCACGATGCATGAGAACGCGGGCGTTGAACTCAGCGATTAGTGGGTCAAACATATTTTTGACCTCTTCCCTTCCTTCTTCTCTAGCCGCCTCAAGAAGAGAGTCAATATCGACAGACACAATCCTTTCGCCCTCTTCACGGGCCTCCTTCTTTAATGCCTCAACCATGGAAAGCTCGCCTTTAAGTTTTTCTTTCAAAAGACGAGTGGCAACGATCTCGTCACGGTATCGTTGTGACTCCTCTTGGGCGGCCATTTTTTCTTCGCTCTCCCTGCGAAGCTGCTCCTCAAGCTCCTTGACTCGGAGGCTGAGCGTGTCCCTCTCTTTTCGAATGGAGTCCTTCTCTAGAGCTAAAGCCCCACACCGTTGAACCGCCTCGTCAAGTTCTTTCTTATGAGATGACTCCAGACGAGTAACGGCCTCAGTAGTGTCCTTAGCTCTCTGACGGGCGACCTCAGACTTGTAAGTGGCCATTTCTTCGTCCTGAGCTTTAATGATATCCTTGTCGTGGATAGCCTCAAGCTTCAGGCGGTCGATTTCATGCTGGTGCTCCATGGAAATTTCAGAAAGTTTTTCGGCTAGATGAACAAACGCATCATGTTGAACATAGACGTCATTCGTACAAGCAAGGGCACTCTGTTTGGCATGTCAAGGAATAGGGTGAATAGCCGGGAGGAATTTCAGGCCATCGAAGCAGATTTTTGGAAATTTATCTTTAAGCTCGGCCAGCCTCTCTGGCACTGATGGGTCCGTTGCAGGAGCGGGAGGATACGGCTTTGAAAGTTCGCCCCTTTTGTAGGAATCTCGGGACTGACGAGTGGAAGAAGAATCAGAGTGTTGGTCTCGGGGAGCATCAGGTTGCGACCTCTTATGGCCGCACTTGTCTCTATTTTTCTCTACGTGAGAAGATGTGTCCTGGTGGTATTTTGGTTGATAATGAGCTTTCCTCCGAGACGATGAACCCCGGGAATGATAGTCTTTATCGCCGTCACCATCCATATCTCGGCGTCTTCCGGAACCCGAGTCCCATCCGGAATGGTGAAGAACTGATGAACCGCGAAGGCGATCGAATCCATGTGAATCCCCCATACCACCTATACATAATTCAAGTAACAACGAATTAGCAAAGAGTAGTGTGACGACAAAAATCTAAGCGAAAATTGGAGTGCAAGTGTTCGTGTGTGTCCTAGTGTTTCCCCCCAAACGGACCAGTCACTTTGCTAATAGGAATTTTCTCTCTTTGACTCTGGGTCGGAGCACCCACGTCGCCTCTGACGGGCGAATGAAGTTTGAATACCTCAGGATCGTCAAAGTCAAAATTGAGCAGATCGTCCGGAATGGCTCTACGTGCTGTGAAGAAGCCTCTCTCTCCGTCGGGATAAGCGTAACCTTCGAAGTTCCGCCAACCTTCTCCTTTCTGATTTTGTATGTCAATCCCTTTTTCCTCTGTGAAGGAGAAGATGATGTTCCGATATCGTGCACTTCAACTATAGGATCTTGAGCTGGACCCAAATTCTCACCTTGTGCTTGGGTGTTTCACCCTACTTGATTTCCCCCTCTTCTTGTACCTCAAGGGTGTGGCGTGCTGACGACTCAGCTAATTTTTTTCCCTTTGCCGGAGACTAGCCTGGGTACAGTAACGCCCTTGGGAAGACTTACCAAGCGACCATTTTATAACAACCCGAACCTCGATAGTGAATCATTTGAGATAAGAGTTCGGATATCTCGTTCTTCGGCGGGAAGAGCTCTAATAGCTTCAACGGCCTCAGAATACCCACGGCCGTCGGGACATGGATTGATACTTGAGAAGATGAAACAAGAGTTAGAATAGGAATAGCTTCGGCCAAGACATGAGTATCGTTCCAGGAAAAAGACTTACTTCCTTCGACCCATCTCCTCGCGAAACCGGGGGCCAACGCGCATAGAACAATTCCTGTTTGTACAGGGAAAACTTGATCCACGCCCTGTTAAAATTTGGCATTTGTGATGCGGTTCGAGGAACACAAAGGAGGGGCTGTCTCTTTGCTTCTTGATCATATAAATGTATCTGATGTCACCAGGAGTAAGACACCTAGAGAAAACGATCATGAAGAGTAGGTAAGTGCCATAAATGAAGGCATGACCGTTTGGGTGCAACTGCGATGGGGCGATGTCGATGTATTGCAGCACACTCCGAAGAAACAAATTGAACAGTGGCACACTTCCAACCCAGCACATGAATTTATTGCACGCTATGTATCCAATTGGGGGCAAGTGTGGCCGGTCGTGCCCCGACGGAACCGGCACATCGTCAAAAGGTATTCCATGAATGAAGCATATTCGCCGAAGCGCAACTTCATTGATTTTTGAAGCCTGTGAATCAACAGGGTTGTCCAAGAAGATCGATGCCTCCAGGGCATCGGGGGCTAAGTTATGTGCAGGGAGGATTGATGGATTTGAGACGTCTGCAACTTCCTGTCGAGAGGATGGCCCTGGTCTGTTAGAAATCATGGCGGAGCTGGATCTTTTCGACATCTTTGATAAATAGTGAATTTGGCTAAGCACCTGTGAGAGCTATACTTGAAAAATGTTCGAGGTTAGAATCAACAACACAAATATTCCCCCCCCCCCAAAGTGGTGTGTGACCTAGTGCGATCAATCATGCGCAAGCATTAAAAAGTTGAAAGTCACACAGTTACTGATAGAAAACTAAGTTGCGAATCGTCGACTTCGGAGACCGTCATCGCTGAATATCTCCAAAAGCTTGTCTTACGGTGATTATGGTTTCGAATTCAGAAAGTATTAGAAGAAGTTATCCGGTTATGTCGATCTAAGTCCAGGTTTATGTCTACTAAAGCTAGGAAGTTATCAGTCCAGATCAGTCGATATGCTGGTATGCTGGAGTCCTTATCCTTGTTTTGTTATATGAGTAGGCAAGGTAATTTAAGTGTTCGGCCTAAGCTAGAAGATGGTTCGGTATTCAACATGGCTTGGCCTAAAGGTTGTTCGATCAAATTATAGTCCGGCCAAACTATCGTTCGGTTTAAACTCTCGCCCGACCAAACTATCATTCGGCCAACTCATTGACCGGCCTAAATAGTAAGCGGCCAAACGATCGTTCGGCCAAATCAATGTACGGCCTAAGCCTGTCCGGCCAAACCATCGATCGGCCCACGTATTGTTCGAACATAATATTGTTCGGCATAACTGCCGTTCGGCCTCCCCTCCATTCCCATTCGAACGCCCAGTCAACCTATAGGCCCGGGAACTAAGTCCACTCTCGTGCCACCGTATGACTACTCGACATCAAAAGATCATGCCAAGCCGCTGCCATAATCCCTCCACCCTTATCTTCTCCGATCCATACACCTCGAAACCACCTAAGATCATACTCATAATAAGTTACAACCCTAGACCATGACCGAGCCACAGTTCGTCATCCATATTCATAGTCTCCCTACTTTTCTATGGCCTATGCATGATGTGCTTAAGTAATACCTAATGTCTCCTAAATCGAGAAGGATCAGAGGCTTCTTACGGAAGATTGCGGAGGGAGTTTGAGGACTAGTGAATTTTGGGATTGAAGATTGTGTGAACTTGTGTAGAGGAAGGCGTGGTAGATTCCTGGTAGGTAAATTGCGAATGCTCGAAAAATAATGGAAGTAAAAGTGAAAAGGAGGAGGAAGAAGGATGAGGCCATGTTTTATAGGGAGAAGAAGATGATGAAAAGCCCGCGACCAGTGGAACCGGTCAAGGATGCACCATTCAGTTTCGACATGTAGAGTCGTTCGGTCTAACGCAGAACGTTCAGCCATCGGCAATACTGTTCGGCACATGCCACCTCGACGAGTACTCACGAGAAAACAACCTCCAGGAGTAAAGGGGCCCAGGTTCGAAGCAAAACACAAAGGGCTCATGGTTCAAAGCGCATCGCGTTCGGTCACGCGATACTCTTTGGGGGGCAAGTGTTTCCTGGAGATTTTACCAGGCAACCTAGTACTCGGCCTCCCTATCGTTCGGCTAAGCTGGTTCATTCGGCAGCACACTGCGACCGGCATCAAAGGCATCGTTCGGCCAAAGCTATCGTTCGGCATTAAGCATCGCTTGGCCAATGATATCGTTCGGCATTAGGCATCGCTCGACCAATGATATCGTTCGGCCGAAGGCATCGTTCGGCCACGCTATCGTTCAATCAAAAGACTTCGTTCGACATACCAAGTACGTTCGGCATACTATACTGTTCGGCGTCCACACCTTGTTTGACATGTCATTCCTTCCGGCCCAAATCTTGTTCGGCGATCACCTGCCGACCGTCATTCAAGGTCACTCGGTTCGAATGTATGTTCGGCATTCAGAGTGTCCGGCCTCACCTCGTTCGGCCTAACCATCGCTCGGCTGAGTCACTGATTTGGCTTATAGTATCGTTCGGCACAAATGCTCCCTACGACATTGATGTGTTCGGCCTCATCTCGTTCGGCCAAAGGAGATTGTTCGGCAAAGAGGGGTACGTTTGGCATTGGGACGTTTTGCATTTGATCGCTCGGCCTCTCTGGTTCGGCGCACGGGAACCACTCCATTTGGGCCAGGATATTCAGCTACCAAGCCTACCGGGGAAGTCCAACCCACCTTCGTCTATAAATAGAGGGGCAGAGGCACAGAGAAATAGAGAGAAATTTGAGAGAACACAGGGAAACTCTGCCATTTTCAAGACTCATTCCAGACCTTATTTCTTTGAAACTTACAGATGTATTCAAGTACTTAGAAGTGGATTGTATCTGTAATCAACCATCGATGAAAAGAATAAATATCAACTTTAAAGTGGACATAGGCTACTACGCCGAACCACTATAAATCTGGTGTTCTTACTTTCTTCATTTGAATTTACATTCTATTCTCCGTTTTAATTTGCTTTCTTCATTAATCTCTCTACACAATCTTTCTAAGGGTGTTAGTGACCAATTTTGGTGCTAACATAGGCAGTGATTCAAGCCCTAGGCTTTAAATTCCTTTGATATTAATCAGTTTGTTTTGAACTATTTCGTTGTTTGTTATTTCTAGTTTTGTCATAAATTCCTTTATTATCTGCTAGTATTGTAGTATGTTTTGAATACTCCACTTTGCTTTGTCATATATTCATATTTTCCTTTTTGCGATGTCAAAATGGGAGAAGGTGTTGATATTGTCTATTTATTCTAACTTGCTTTTTGATAGGGGATAGGGGGAGTGTGTGTATATATATATTACTCATTTTATATTTACATATTTTTCATCGTCAAAAAGGTGGAGAATGTTGAAATTTCGTTTACAACATTTCATATTTTGACTCGACAACTATATATGTTGTTTTTATATACTAACTTGATTTTTGTAGGAACATCTTCAAGGCTGGATTCAAAAAAGCTTCATACTATTCATATATTTTGCTTTGAGTTTTTGTCTAGAGTTAAAATGATGTTAAAATCTCTCCTTTGGATATTTATGTCGATACGTGCGCATACACACATGCATAAAGCATATTTGAATTTTCAGGTCAAATTCAGACGTTTAATTGACCATTTCAGATATCTGATTCTGTAATCAAAATTGATTTCTTAGACAATATTTAGATGTCTGAATTGGTATTTTCAGACGTCTGAATCAGGTCAAAAATGGCCAATTTGCTTTCTGGTTTGCACGTTAACGATTTCAGAAGTCTGAATTCTATTTTTCAGGCGTCTGAATTCCTACAACGGCCGTATTTTTTGAATAGACATTTCTCTTCCATAAATTGATACGACTTTTTATCAATAGATATGTCCATATATTTTCATGATATCTATTCACGAACAATTGCACCTTTTTATACTCTATATAAACATGTTAGAATCATCAGTTTTATTCATCTAATCGATCTAACTCTTTCTATTCTTATACTACTTTAATTCTAACGCTTTTGTGCATTCAAGTTCATACAAAATCATTCATTTACATCCATATTCTTCACATACATACATACATACATATATATATAAAAAGGAGAAGATTATAGGAAGGTTGTACTATCAAGACACAAATCCGTGTTATCAAGAACACACTTTATCAAATACTCTCTGTATAAGTTGAAGTCCTATTCTGCTGTTCAGGCAAGTGAAGTCCTCTTCAGTTGTTGAGGTATCGAAATCATGTCCTGTTGTTCAAGTGTTGTAAACATGTTCCTCTAGGTTAAGTGAGGATTGTTGTTAGTGAAATTCCAGAAGGAGTTTGGAACTGGACGTAGAATGGAAAGTTCGAACCAGTATAAAAATTTCTGGTGTGCTTGTTTTATTTTACTACTTTACTATATCAACTTAGTTTATTTTCACACTAGTTTAATATAATTCCATATAACACAATTTGCACTGTCTTTTTTCACTTAAGGGGTACTTGTACTCAGTAGCAGTAGCGTAAATATAGACAATATGGAGCATTGCAGTGGTAAGGAATTTTTATTGCAAGGAGAGTAGTCAAGATTTTTATGGGGGTAACTATACAATAAAGAGGTCGTATAAGGATGCTCAGTTCCATTCATGAACTCTCAAAAGTTAAGAATGTATATAAATCCAAAGATCACATAAGGTATAGTTGTCCATTGATATTTCATTCAATACAGGACGATGGTTGATATTCTCTATTTGTCTCATATCGATATGTTATGTGTAGTTTATTAATGGGTTGATAGTGTAATAATGCATTCAATCATAGACTTATATTGTGGTATTTATGTTACCATTGCATTTGTATATGGTGATGTCTATTATTTACCAGTCACATTATATTAGTTGAGTTAACTCCTTGATTATAGAAAAAGAGCAGGTTATGATATGTTTCCCTATTTTTGAGTTGGGTTTATTGAACTTAATTACGGGCAGTCTGGATTATCGCTGAGCCATGTTCGTGAAGAGGACCGGTTGTACCTTAGTATTTTCTGTTTATTTGTATATAATTTGGTATACAACATTTTGAGATAGTTTCCCTCCCACCGGGCTTTAAGTACGACTCGCATTTTGTCTTTGACTATTTATATCATGACAACTCTCTGGTACTCGATTGAGTTGTTCAAGAGTTAGGTGCTTTTGGGGATATGTTATCAGGATGTAAAGCTGGAGCATTTTAGAGGTGTTGTATCGATATTATGGATATGTATACTAGATATTTTAGTAGAATGTGACAGACATGTTATTATGTATATAAGGCCTATTGTATCAGATATTACTCAGAACTCCTTGTTGCAAGGAGTTGTTATATTTTAAATTTCTATATATATATATATATATATATATATATATATATATATATCAGCTGCTTTCGGTAGTGCAACACTTACATATATTGTTCATCTTGTTTTGTTCATGTATATTTATTATATTATATGTTATCAATTCATTATAATATTTTATTAACGTTTTGGCATGGTGTTCTATTTTAATTTTACCTAACAATCTGTCTCTTATGGTATTTGAAAGCCAAGCGTTGATTTGAGGCGGTAATTTTTGGATATTACAAAGGACGGGTTGTTATATTTGGTATCAAAGCTTAGGCTCAACATTTAAGACTAAGTAGACTAGTTTGGGTTAATCAATCTAATAAAGAGAGGTATGTTGAGAGAGCGTACTTGTAATTTCTAGTATATTATACTGCATAAACTACTTGTCTTTTGGACTTGATTTATATCTACCACCGGTTGATAAGGTTTCTTTGTCAGACTATTAATATGAGCAGAAAGAGTACAGAGCAACTATGGATAGGCTATTTGAGATGCCTAATTAGTTAAGATACTATTTAGTTACCGCGAGGGATGTTCCACTACCTGCAAACATTCCTCACAGATGCAGTTGGCATCAGAGGTCGTGTGGCCTTTAGGGCACCGGTATTTCTTGCTCCACCACTTTATACTCTTCGAAGCTATGCCAGGATTTCCTTAGCCTTGAAGAAAGACATATCTGAGTTCTGAGACTGTTGTTGAGACACAGCCTTGGGGACATGCATGAGAGGCCTTTGACCAATAAAGATTTAGGAGAATGTTTTCATGAGGAAAATTTCTTCTCGACATCTAGAGAGGAGAGGCTTTGGTTGGGTAGGACAAATTGGGAAGGAGGCTAATGAGCAGGCCCGTGACTTGGAATGAATTCAGGTGTTGCTTTAGATCTTAGTTCATTTTTAAGATCAAGAAAGCCGTGTAGCTTAAGCATTTCATCCATTTTACGTAGGGTAGCATGTCAGTGAAAGAGTAGGTTGATCAATACAATATTTTGGTTCGATTTAGGGAATAAGATGGTGGATAGTCCATTGGTGTAGGAAAATTTGTTTACTTAGGACCTTAAAGCATCGTTTGGGGATTCGTTACTTAGTCTTATCCTTGTTAGGGGCCACTTCTTGAAAGTCTCATTAAATGATTTTCCTCCATGAAAGAACCCATGAGGTACCGTTGGAGGTAACGAAAGTACAAAGCAAACTAAAGCCCAAAGAATAAGATACAAGGTAAGATCGAGTTTATGCGAAGAAGAAAGCTGACCTAGTATGTCATTTCTTTAATCCTGTAGCATATGGAGGAATTTCTCTATGATACTCCATCCACCTAAAGCGAAGTGTAAGTGCTTTAATTGCGATTGGCCTGATCACTTAAGGAAGAATTGTCCTACGTTTCAATGGGGTGGGCAATTGATGATGCCTTATGCCTTACAGACATTATCAGGTCCCCGCAGGCCTACTGCTTAGGAAAAATGGAAGGAGCTTATGTAGGGACTTATGCTTTGTATTTGGATTGATCACTTTTATCTTTTAGATACTTTAGATATATATTCATCTTTTACTAGTTACTTGATAGATAGGCTAAACATGACAACTTTCATAGTAGGTGAGTTCTTTTGTAAAGACAAACTATGCATGTCTAGCATTGGTTGCTAAGGTAGAGTAAAGCGATGGAGAGTACTACCATTCGAACTTGATGCATGAACTTTCAAGTTGAGTGGGGTTAGTCGATGAAGTGTGACTTGGATTTGCATCCAAGTATAGTTCGGTGGATGCCCAGTAATGGGCAAAGACCGAGCAAATGATTTATGAGCATTTGCGTAGAGTCATTTGTGTTAGAACTGTTTTTCCTTGTGTTCTTAAACCTTTGGTGATGAGGTAATCCTATATGATTAAAAGGTATTTTCTAATGATCAACCCATTAACATACCAGTTCTTAATGCCTAGTCTGAGCGCAGAGTTCCTAAGTGATTTGCACTAGTTAAGAAAGTGTTTTTCACTTGGTTTTATTTGTGAGCACCTGAGTTTGATTCTTGAGATGATTGGGAGACTTATGAAGCACGAGCTTAGTCATGCAAGGATATTTTAGTAGTCGGATCAAGAAACCGGATTAGACTTCACACGAGAAGAGACAGATGGCCGACCCTAATTTAATAAAGAAATCTTGTAATCAAGCAAAGGGTTGGAACGGGCATCGTGTCATTTTTGGCTATCTTTAGTCATTGTAAAGTATAATGTAGTTAAGGTTTCTTAGGATAGTTCGGGGAAGGATTTCTCGAATGGGTTTTTAGCGGTTTGGATAATGTTCTAAGCGATTAGATGATACTTTCCTTGGCAAGTGTCATAGTGCACTTAGTATATCATCCTTATTAACATAGTGCAGGTAAGGTGAGTTTGAACCCAAGCAAACCTAAGCATTAGTAGATCGTCATCTAATGATGATTTAATCGGTTGAGTTTCTCCTTTGGATAATGAGTTCTATTTGGAAGAAAAGGAAGGTTGAGGATTAGATTGTTTGATTTATTAGAGAATTTTGAGGTCGATGATCTAGCAAATCATGTAAATTTTCCTTTTGTAGCAGGTGTGTAACAGTCTTTTGCGTATTATATTCATGAAATGAGTTTCACAACTTAGGAATTTTTTTCATTTTGGAAGCTTAATCAGGCCCATGGGAGTTTATGGCTTGACGTTTGTATTTTGGCTATTGGTTGGTTACCGTGTGCATCAGTATAGACTCTTTTTGAATATCCCATTGTATTGTATGTTTTATTTTTCTTATTGCTTAATTTTTTTTGTATGTTAATTGTATGATGGTTGTTGTTGTTTGTTGATGCTTGTTATTGCTTGCTATTGTATTCAATTATTATGTTTGTTGTCTATTGTTTGATGTTGTTGTTACAGGTTACTTTTGACTGATTTAGTTGTTATTTATCTTGTTGACAATTTGCATGTCTGATCATTTATGTGTTGGTTATTGCTACTTATCATTGTTTCGTATTGTTTGATTGTTGCTTGCTGTTTATTATTGTTGATTGTTATTGATTGTCATAGCTTGTTTTATGTGTTTGGTTACTTGTATGATAGTTATAATTTTCTATTAAAGCATGTTTGGAGAGAGGTGGAAATAGTTATTTAAAATAGATAGGTTAAGGTGAGATCTGTACGAGTCGATTGCATTTTGATGTGATTCAAAATCCGTGATATATTTTGATACCGAGTTATTTGAGTTTACTCTCAAACTGTTAGTGATATGTGATTGTGGTAATATCAGTTAATATGCTTAATTTTACATGTTTTCATTTTGTGTTGCTATAGAGTTGGTACATAATCCTCTTGGTATAGTACAATTAGGTACTTGAGAACTGAAGAATTACTATTTAAATGCGTTTAGATTTGCATTTAAACGATGAGAAGCATTTTTAAAAAGAGGTATTTACTTTTAGGAAATGTGGGACAATGTAGGTTATCTCAAATTCCCTGATTATGTGATGCATTATAATTAGAGAGTTTAGCAAAAGGGAACTACATTGAAAATTTTCCGACGTCGAGGCTCGAGAATTTTGGTTAACCTGTTATCTTATCATAATCCTAGGAATTTCGAGGATAAAATTCTTTTATGTAGAGGAGAACGTAACACCTTGTAATTTTAATAATTGAATATATAAATGGTTGATTTAAATATTTAATCCTTAATTGACAGAAAGCCAATTATACTTGATTTTACGAAGACAGATGAATTAAGACTTGAGACACTCGCCATTGAGACTGCATTTCATCACGTGAAAAAATCCTATAAACTTGGCTATATTTGTAGTCGATGAATTTTTAGAATGAATAGTGTTTTTATTTGGATGAAATGAATTTGGGCTATGCCCATTAGCTTGCCTACAAGTTAGTTTATATGTAGCTACCTCCTCATTCAGTTTCGTTTCAACATTACAATTCCTCTTCTTCTCTAATTTTTTCTCTAATCTCCTAACCCTAATCCACTAATCTAAGCTTAAATAAAATTGCAAAATTCAAACAAAATTGCTACAATTCCTGTCATCAAATTCCTCATATAACCCATCAAGAAATTAGCATGAAGTGGAGTTTGGAGCTAAATCTCAACTTTAAAGAGAGCATGGATTTAGATTCTTATGGTCAGAGCTTAATCTGGAGAAGAAAAAGGCAAATGAGAAGATTCTCTTTACTTGTTAATCTTCATTACTTCATTTGACTATGGAATTATATAAAGTAATTTAAAGAATGTTTGGATTCATTTAGGTTTATGTTCATGTAGTAAACATGATTACATTAACTCATTTTTGCTTAAGGCCTTAATTGATATTTTTGAAATAGCAAGTAAGTTATGAAATAGTTTTTGGGTTAATTGGATGATTATGTGTGATGTTATAATGAATTGGAGACTAATTAAATGACATGACTATGTTCATGTCATTATTTAGTAATAATAAAACTAGTGAAATGGTTTCAGAAAAGGTAGTCAGTTAATTAAGTGAGTTTTGAACTCTACACATAAATTGATTAAAGGGTTAATGAAGCTTAATCGGTACTTATAAATATTATTTAAAGTAAAAAATGATATTATAAGTGAATGGCTTATTTATAGATGTTATCTATGTAAAGAAGTAATTTTATAAGTAAAGGATGTATTTTTATAAAATGATATGACATCTTATAAAGTAGTATAAATTAAATATTTTATAAAGGAGTATGAGATATTATAAAATAATATGAAGAAGATATTTCATAAAATAGTTGTAAGGTTTTATGAGATAGTTTTGAGAAGAATGCAAAAGTTTAAGTAAAGAAATTTAGTATTATAAAAGATTAAATTGATTAGTAAGATAGTAATACATTTTATAAAATAGTAGTAAGATTTTATAATATGGTATGGAAGTATACTTGACTTTTACTAAAAGGATTTAGTAAAAAAGTAAGACTTGATTAAGTAATAAATGAATTAATTTTTAAATATATGTTTATGTATATGTATATGGGTAAGTATACATATACATGTATTTGAAGATTTATAACAACTGGCATATTGTAATTAGAATTTTTATGTATGTTTGTTTGAATATAAGTGTATTTGTATCAATATATGTAGGATGTGCGTAAGTACATTTGTATGTAAGTGCGTTGTGGCCATTTCACACAGCTATAGTGACAATCATGTATGATAAATTGCATGGGAGTATATCAAGTCGATTGATCACTCTAGTGACATTTGAAACATGATTTGTGTAGTGAAGTGTGTTTGTGTACGCATGTGTAAAGGTGCATAAATGAGTGTACCCGAAAGTGTAGGCATCGTATGAGGCAAGATGGCCAGTTGAGTACGTTTTGGCATGATTAGAGGGAGCCAGGTTGCTGGAGTCAACCATTGAACTCTACGCGTGCGAAGAGTGAATTTTGTGTCAAAATCGGTCTTCGAACACTTACGGAGTCACTCCAAAAACATCAATCAATGAACCCCGGAAGGTCAGATGTTCTAAAGGCCAGCTTGGGAAACCAGGTGGCATATTAGGTGAAGCAACAAGGGAAACAAAGCACAATATAATAACTACCATTGGTAGATGGCACCTGCTCCAGGAATATTGCCCGGTACTGGCTACCACCGGTGCATCAGTGGTGCAACGACTTGGGAAGTAACCAAGGTAAGGAGCCAATTGATGGGGATTTTTCTCTATATCTGGATGCGACTTGATGTGAAACTTCGGCATTTCTTCGGGGAAGCTTCGATCTACTCAGGGAAGTGGAATGCAAGGCCTCGTGTTTGGATACAAATGTAAAGGGTGCACAGTAGTCAACAAAGATCATGAAGGCGTTCGGGCAAGCGGTTGACAAACCAATCGACGTGAGGGAAGCAAGGCATGGACTATTTCTGCACAAGAATAGTAGGAGATCGAGATAGTGATCGAGAGCCAATCGGACATGAGATTGGGATAGCGATCAGATCCATGGTCACATACGATGAGTGCATATGGTAAGAGCGAGTACATGATGGCTAGCAGTCGATTCCAGACTCACACAGATGTGCGAGCACATGATGACATTGATTGTAGATTCCATAGTTTGAAGTGATATTGTGCTTGAGTGACTCATTGGGGTAAAAGAAATTGCATTGCGAGAGAGTCATGGAGTAGGCGCATAGAATCGGGTCATGGTGTAGTTTTGGTTCTACGCATCCGTTTAAACGATGTTTTATGTTTTCGAACCAAGTCTATGGAAGGGTCTAGAGCAACGCTTAAGGGGTAGTTGTATCCAGTAGCGGTTGCATGCATATATACGCTAGGAACCACTACAGTGGTAGGGATTTCCTTATTGTCGGGAGAGTGATCTAGTCTATATAGGGGTACATGTACCGCAAAGAGGTTGTAGGATTACGCTCAATTCCATTCACGGACTCTCAAAGGGTAAGAATGTATATAAATCCAAAGATGACATAAGACGCAGTTGCTACATTGATATTTCGTTCAGTATAGGATGATGGTAGATATTTTTTATTTGTCTCATATCATTATGTTGTGCGTAGTTTATTAGTTGGTTGATAGTATTATAGCGGATTTTACAATAAACTTATATAATATTACCCTCGCATATGTAAATGGTGATATCTATTGTGTATTAGTCACATTCTATTAGTTGTGCTAACTTCTCGATTACAGGAGAAGGGCGGGTTATGGTATGATTCCCTTTTTTTAAGATGGGTTTACTATACTTATTTATCGACAGTCTAGATTATCCCTAAGCCGCATTCCTGGGGAGGACTGGTTATGCGTTAATAGTTTCCTATTTATTTGTATATAGTTTTGATATAAAGTATTTTGATGTAGTTCCCCTCGTACCAGGATTTAAGTCTATCCAGCATTTTGTCTTTGCCTGTTGATGTCATGACAGCTATCAGATACTTAATTGAGTAGTTTGAAGGTTAGGTGCTTCTTGGGGGTACGCCATCAAGATGCATAGTTGGAGCATTTTTGAGGCATGGGGATAATATGGAAACGTATATTTGATACTTTAGTGGTATGTGACAGACATATTATTATGTCTATAGGACCTGTTGTAACGGATATTATTCAAAGATACATCTTGTTTGGAGTTGTTATATTCTAAATTTTATATTTATTTATCAGCTGCTTCCACTGTTGCGTACTTTTATGTATATTGTTCATCCTATTCCATTCATGTATATTTAGTTATTACATGTTATCATTCCATTATGAGATCTTATCAACGTCTTAGTATGATGTTTTGTTTTAGTTTTACCTCGAAAATATGTCACTTATGGTATTCAAAAGTCAGGTATCAACGTGAGGTTTTGAATTTTGGGTATTACAAAAGACGGGTTGTTACATCCTTCTTTATCCCTTCCCAATAAATGTGTACTTCATATCATACTACATTTTATTGGTGTCATAATTTGTATTCAAAATCAAATGATGACACTCTCATAATACCTTATCCCTCAACCCATGAATGTCAAGTACAAACATCTTCCGCCTTTACAGAGGCAACCATCATGGTTGTCTTCATACTGCTTCATATTTTCAGACTTTAAGCATATCTTAGCAATGATCTCTGCTAGTCTAGCATCATGTCTCTTACTATTATTTGTCTACTCTATTAGAGTAGATCAAATGGTCAAGCTCATCAACATCTTTGGCTCAAGCTTGCATTAAGGTTGGAAATCATAACCAGCGATATACTTAAATTGCATTCACTCTAGGAAGATAGCTCCTAAACTGACATGCTTCTACTCAAAGCATCAACAATTGCATTTCTATACCAGGCGTATAGGAAATGTCAAAGTCATAGGAGGCCTAGAACTTAAAACATCATTGTTGACGATGTTTAAGGTCCTTCTATAAGAAGAGATATTTCAATGATTTGTGTTCAATTAATTTTTAGAATCTCTCTCCAAGCAAGTAAACCCTTCAAGTTTTAGTGCAAACACAATTTCTTTTAAGTACAAATCGTAGGTCAGGTATGCAGTTTTAGTTGGCAACTAGCATATATGACAACCTTATTTATAAGCATCAATACCATGCCCAATCTGGTACCAAGGGAATCTGTATATATTAGTTGCTCATCATTCACACTTAGAATGAGTAACACCGGTGTACTCGTTGACCTTTCCTTTAGAGTTATGAATGCTTGTTCAAACCTAATGTTCCAAGAAAAGTTTGATTCTTCTTCATCAAGTTGATTGACATGCTGCTACTTTTAAGTGGTCATTATGAATCCTTTATAATATCCTGCCAATCAAAGGAAATTCCTTGCATCCGTAGCACTCTTGGGTATGTCCTAATCTTGGACTATTAGAACTTTCATAGGATCTACAATGTTGCCCTACCCTAATCTTGGACTGGTGGGACTTTCATAGGATCTACATCAATGCTCTACTTAGAAAAACACCTAAAAAAAACACTTCCCTCCTCCATATGTGATGCCTCAAAAATTTCACCTTCAATCGATGCTTCCTCAACACATCAAGCACAATCATTAAGTGTGTCTTGTGCTCTTCCCTTAGAGAAAAGACAAGTTATCATCAATGAAAACAAGTACAAACTTATATAGATGATCCTTGAAGTCAAGGTTCATGAGATCAACATAGTATGTTGGTGCATTGGTTAGTCCGAATAGCATAACCAACTACATATAGAATCCAAATAACATACAAACCGTAGTAATCGGTACACTCTCCCTCACTACTCTAAGTTAATGAAACTTTATCGCAAGCTCCAATTAAGAAGACTCCTTCGCACCATGGAGCTGACCGAACAAGTCATTAATAGACGGGAGTGGATACTTATTCTTCTTCATTATCTTATTTAACTCACTATAATCAACACAAAGCCTCATAAATCCATTCGCCATCATAGAGAATACTACAGGTGCTCCCCACTCGGATATACTCTTATAAGTGAACCCTTCCAAATTACATAACTACTGGTCTACAATCCTTCACCAAATCAACACAAAACTCAATCTCCCTAGTGACTGTAATTCGGTCACCACATCAAATATATTCGAATACTCCCTACCTGGCTATAGGCACCGATGAAACTGGACATGTGGGTTCTTGAGAGAATATAGAAAGCTAACCATCACCTCATCACCCAGTAGAAAGCCTAACTCTACCATCTACCCATCGTCAGTCCCTATCGTTAACAATGGCCTCTTATGTCCATACTACTCCATACTTCTAAACTCGTTCATCCCTAATATAATTCAAAACCCTACAAAACTAAGTATAAATTAATTGTAGACAAACATACATCCATGACTCGGTAAGACTACATCATGAAAAACCATGCACAAGCTAGTCGAACCTCCAACTGGGCTTGACGCAGTCAAGGGTCTGTTAACTAAGTCGGGTCTCAATCCTAATCTATCTATTAGTTAACAAGATATAATGGAATATGAAGCCCCCGTAGCGAATAAAAACGCATAGAAATATCATAAATGGAAATCATACCTTGGATAATAATTCCCTTCCACTTCTCCTTCACTGATGGATCATTCGACCAAGTTGGAACGACACTGAGAGCATATGCCTTCACCATCTACTTCTTCTTTTGGAGTTTCAGGGAAGTCTTTCTGGATATGCCTTAACTTGTTGTAGTTATAGCACTTCTTTCCATCATTCTTGCAATTTTTACACAAATGACTGTTCTCTCCACAACTGTAGCAAGTGGGCTCCAATTTTCTCTTCTTGCAGCTATCTTTGTTCTAAAACTGCTTCTTCCCTTTCTGTTATTTCATTTCCTCTTTCCTCCCCCACTCACTAGCGGCTTTGGCTCTTTCTTAGGAACAATAAAAAAAAAATCTTTGGGTGCAAGCACTTGTTCCAAAAAGCCTTCTCAAGTATGTTCTCGAAGTTCTCATCAATATGACATACAAGTCTCTCTCCTAGATAGCCATTCAAACCAATAATAAACTTTTCATTCTTTTTCAATGGAGTGTCTATGAAAGACATCCCATACTTTGAAAAAGTGTCAAACTCAGCTAGATACTCTAAAATAGGAAGGTATTCCCACTTCATAACCGCAAACTTCCAAAACAAAATCGAATTCTAAGTTTCTAGTATGAATTTATCCTTAAATCTAACTTTGAATTCATCCCAAGCGAATTGGTCCTCTAGAATAGCAGTTCAAAGAGCATTCCATTAATTCATTGCCTCATTTTGGAGTTGCCTAAAGGCCGACCTCCTCTTCATTTTATGATCTAACTATTATCAAAGATTCTTTCATAGTTATCCAACTAATCATGCACTTCCATCGCCGTTTCTATACCTTGGAACGGTTTGCCCCCAAGACTAGAGTAATCTTTGTTCAACTTGGAAAAGTCATCCCTAGGCGCCTACGCTTTAGCACCGCCAACAATAGGGAAATTCATAGCACACATTTGGGCATTCTATAGCATGTTCCTCATTATCGTGTTTAACATCGTCTACAAGTTAAGTTTTGTCAACACTGAGCCTGCTCCTTCATCCACTCCGGAGATGGGGTTTCTTATCGTATTCCTTGTTTGTTAGCTCACTCTTAATCAATAATAAGAATTACGTCTCCCAATATAAAAGTTGTAATAATGGTACACATTTGTGTAGTGTAACATGCTATAATACTACTATATGGTTTTGAAAACCAAAATATATAACGAGTACACTCTTTGATACATCACTCGACCAATTCTAGAGTGATAACTTCTTCTCTATCTCTAATGGATTCAAATATCATGTAAGTTAGCTATGCAACCTAAGCTCTAGTACAAATCTGACAACCGACCTACATCTGCAATGCTCAATATAACATGTAGAGTGCGTTGGTATGATACCCGACCGATATACAGTAATTATCAAGGTGGTAAAGTGGTAAACTCTAGAATATAACCTGGCATATATCTCATAGTGCATAGAATAACATATATAATCTCATACATTTATATATATATATAACATGTACAATAATTGTAACTAAAATAACCCATAAAATTATAGCATGGTAGATTCATCACAGTTATAAAAACAAGGTAGAGTTTATAGGTCAAATAACAAACTCAAATGGCAACTGTCTCTAAATAATAATATAGCATTGATGAAGATCCATAGTGCTGCATGATGGAATAAAAGCGATGGCAATCTCTAAAAGTAGATGCATGGAATGCTTAGCCTCCTACTTGTGCTAAGAATAGCTTCATGTTGTATCATATACCTGCTATCTAGTCTACTCATCTAAAGTAACCGAAATAATATAAAGTAAACCATAAACCTTAAGTCAAACAAAAGTCTGGTTTAAGCAATCGATGATCTCAAGTTACTATAAAAGTCATTATTGTAAAATAGAACACAAGGTATGGTGAACCATACCTAACTTGTTTCTACATAGAAAAAGAGAGCACATAACAGTATATGCCAATCTACTATCATTATATAGGTGTACTACAACTCAAAGTACAATATGGGGGTGTCCAGATATCTATGTTGACAATACTTGCGTCATGTGATATCTCTAGTATAAAATATCAAACATATCAACCTTCGAGCATCCTCATATAACTAATTCAAGTATATTGGATATATATTAACACGTATAACCATATCAACCTTCAGAGACTACTCAACATCTCGGCTTCATAGTGCTTGACTCCATGCTACTCCGAAGGCCAGGAAACTAGACTTTAACATCAAAAAGTCCAGGGTACATGATCTACAGTCAATGTCCGGGATATGATCAAATCCATGTGAGCGTTATAACACACCATCTTTACAAGAACACACCAAAACCTACAAGTATCAACGATTCCTTTGCACACGTCTCCATAATAATCACATATAGAAGTATACATCAACAAACCTGTCCTTATGGGTCATCATGTGAGAAATGCGGACTACGGATCTTAAGGCTGGAATAAACACTATATGGGGTGAATAGTGTTTTAAAGAATTACTAAATCTTTTTGAGTTTATGTTAGTTTGAACACAAATGTATGCAATATTCAGACACAGATATGATCACAGAATCAAACACAGATGCAGAAATAAAGTAAAAGCAATAAAGACATCGGATTTTATACTGGTTCGGAGTTACCCTACATCCAGTCCCGCACACAAGTATGAATTTCCTTTCAGCAGCAATTGTACAATTACTCCCTCGATTTCAAGGCCACGCGGTACACCACTCTAGATTCACAATCCTTTGGGTAGAGATACTTGATTTTACGGACAACAAGTTCACCCAATTGATTTCCTAGGCTACAATCACAACTTTTCTCACTTGATTGATTTCACAGGCTACAATCACACCTTTTCTCATTTAATTTATTACAAAGAATCCTATAACTCTGAATAACACTAAGATCTTATGGAGATAGTGATAGAGAATCAAACCAGAGATGATCTAGTTAGATTCAATGGTGATTTCGGCAGAGTAATGATAAAAATATATATAAATAAATGTGAAAGAAGAAGAGGAGTGAAATCAGAGAAAATATGAATTCAAATTCGTTCAAAACTACCCCTATTTATAGTAGAACAACGCCATGTCCATTCGTGAAAGGATATGACGAATAGAAACTTCCTTTGAAATTCAAATTTTTGAAATAAACTGCTACCATGTCGACAAAGGGTACATGAGGATGTCAACGTGCCTAAGGTCATTTTGGTAATTTTCTTTTCTTTGAAAATAATTTCTGTCTTGCATTAAAACTATTTTAAACTTTATAAATATACACAACTATAGTTAAAATACATAAGTAAATATAGAGAATAATATTTTGGAATATATATAAAATATTACTATAATTTTATATTTAAATCTAAGTATAAATATTAAAAGTCAAATATATTATTATTAAAAGATAGTTTAAAACTAAGAATAATTTGATTTTGAAAATAAAGATTATTTTGAGGCTAAAAGTATTTAAAACCAGGATAGATATTTTTTGATTCTTTTAAAAGGAAGGTTTTGAAATCATTTTGAAAACAAGATATAATTTTATAAAACATTTGAATAAAAGTTAGTGGATACAAAACAATGTTCCACTAGATTTTTCGTAGGTTCCATCCTACTTAGGGTTTCATCCCTTTAACAGGCTCGAAGTGAATTCCATTCCACGAATAAATTGGATTTTAAGATGCTAGCGCTTTTCTAGAAATTTTAACAAAATTCCTAACTAAATTATAATCTTGAAACCTTGAACTCTTGATAATCTTGATACTCATGAGTCTTCTATCTTGATATCTCTCTATACTGTACAGTCTTCATTCTTGGTACCGCATGGTTAAATCCTGCATATACATATAAATCTAAACTATAATGTTAGTTTTTATATTTTATAATCTTATTCTAAGGTTGTTGTCATCAAAACCATCATCTCAAGGACTACTAATCTCCCCCTTTTGATGATGACAACCTTTGTTTATAAAATATCACTTCTATCCTAGTAATTCCCCTTAAAACTAATAACTCCTCCTTAACCTATGCCTAACTATCCTATTGTATACTTCTTCCCCTTTGTCATCAACAAAAAAAATCCAAACTATAGAACTCCCCCTTATTCTTGTACTAAAATACCTGCATTAATATTATATTCAATGGAGTATATAATAAATAGATTAAGAGATAATTATACTGATAAATAATCAAAGATCGTATAAATATCAATGTGTTTTTATACATGTTTTGCACACCAAACATCAATTCACACCAAACCAAACCAAATCAAATCAAATCAATCCAAGCAATCAATTAAAATCAAACAAAGCAATCAAATAAAAACAGACATTGAATAAAAGAAGGGCACCGGTCACAACTTGGCGGTTCCTGACAGCTTGGCGGTTTTAAAGTAGCTCAATCTGGTCCAGGCACCAGTCACAACTTGGCGGTTCCTGACAGCTTCTAAGAA
Source organism: Allium cepa (assembly GCA_030765085.1). NCBI lineage: Eukaryota > Viridiplantae > Streptophyta > Magnoliopsida > Asparagales > Amaryllidaceae > Allium > Allium cepa. The sequence goes on from CM060935.1 coordinate 999,883,135, forward strand.
CGTAAAAGAAGGGCTATCTCCTCGACTATCGACGTTGAATAAATATCTAACTTCTTCCAAAATTGGAGGTCGAAAGAGATGCTCCATGAACACGATGAACAAACTATTCAGCAGCGCATATCCATTCGGATGTAATTGTGACGGGGAGATTCCAAAGAAATCTAGCACCTTCTGAATGTATTGGTTCAAGGGAGGGAGAGCACCTACTGTGCATGAATGTCTGTTAAAGGTGGTAAACCCTTTCGGGGGAGCATGTGGCCTATCATTTGGTCCCAGTAATAAGACGTCGTCTAATGACAAACCATGTCTTAGGCATATCTACCCCAGCATATCTTCGAAAACGTTGGACAGCACAGAATCTTGCGGATTCTCGATAAACCAACCCCCGGCAGCGTGTTCGGAGCTGGAATTATAACTTCATCCGCGATGACCAGTATCTCTATGACTAAGGAAGATGGACTTTGAAGCTCCTGCTGCCGTGAATTTGTGGATTCCATAACTAATCAACTTATCAAAAGCCATCATTAGATGATAATAAGCCCATGTGTTCCCCGGTGTGAAGTGCATGAGTGTACTATGCAGTGCAATGGTGTATATTATTTAAGAAATTCTATGAAAATTGAAATGTATTTGAACGACGAGACTTCAGCATTTAACCGGAGTGACTGTCATCGTTGATCGTCACAACCGTGCTATCCAGACATTGGAGACCGATCCAAATTAAAGTTCATTACATTTCGTCAAGTTATAGTTCCATCGATGAGCTTCAAAATGCAGTCAAATATGCAATGAAATTATTGAGTTCAATGATGCAAGGCGGAAGCTCATCGGAGTCAAGTGTTCGAGTATGCAAGGGATTTCATATCGATCAGCCATCATTTCGTATCGGTCATAAAGCTTCACTTCATGTCGATCCGTGGAGTCCATTTTGTATCGATACAATACCCTTTACCTCGTATCGATCTTCGGCAATGCCATCGTATCTATTGTTTCGCCCAAAATCTCGTATCGATCTATCGATTCGAAGACCCTAGAGCCATCGATATGAAACAAAGCTTTCCTATCGGTACGAAGTTGTATTATGTTCAAGATTGATACGAACTATTCCCCCTAGATCGATAAGAAAGTGTATTCTCTTCCTTCTCCCATCGATACTTCGAGGCCAGACCATTCCTCCACAAGTCCTTCGTATTCCCTTGCTTCTTCTTCAAAGCTTTATAGTAATCACCTTACCAAACGTCGACCTTGTTTCGACCATCTATTGCCGTCAATTCCCCAGAATTGGTCATGGAAATGGCTAGATTAGCAAAAGGTTTCATGTCTCATCGATTTTAGTACAGATTCATCGATTAATTACCTAGAATTAGTGATTGATTTGGAGATTTGAAGGCTTGATTCGATTGGGAAGCAAAGGCAGTTCCGAGTTCTTCTTCTTCAGAGCGATACGAAAGCAAGGCAAGAGAATAAGTAAATGGGAAAAATTCTAAGTACCAAAGTATTTATACTAGGATGGTGTCTATTGGTCTCCCAGTAGCTATAACTGGCTGAAGTGATCAATTCCATAAAATAATACGAGATGGCCCGGTCGTATCCTTCCGCACAACTGGTACTAAGGCCAATTCGTATCCAATGCTTAAATCAAGTTAGTTTAAAAGTCACCAGAACAAAGCATGACTTGTATACATCTTGTGATCGATACGAAGCACGAGGCCTAGGCTTATCGAAGTTGTTCGAATCTATCAGAAATGCATCGATACGAAGATTCTAGTTCGTATCCATCAACATAAAGCCCAAAAAGACTCATATCCATCGATATAAAATGCTCTGAAAAACCAACTAATTCATATCAATCCCCATCAATACCAAAAAACCAATTTTCAGTTCTTCGAATCGATCCACAAGAGGGTCGATACGAAGAGATATTAAAATAAACATCCAGCATTGTTACAACCCTAATTTCACATCGATTCAAGAGAGAATCAATACAGAATTCGATATGAGAAAACTGATAACAACTCGTGAACGTGCGAACGTTAACAGGAGTCAGATTAACATACATACATGCATATCTATTGAATTAATATCCCTTTTTCAAAATTCACAGAAGTTGAATGCTCACTTGGTGACGATTGCAACAACGGACAACAGTTTGCATCAATCGATGCTTAGTTACAACAGCGCACAATACAACAATTGGCAGTCTATAATTCATATTACTAAAGGTCAATCAAAGGTAGCATCTTTCGACGAGAAGACAACAACCGTTCAACAAGTCGGATGGAACTGTTCAAAATAAAGATTGCTGCTTTTCAAAGCACATCATGTTCTCATAAGACGAACTTTGGGGAGAAAATGTTATCCTACCTTTTATCCAGGCCGTGACACAAAGAAATTGATCGGGAATCAAAGACAGTTCATCCTAGAAAATGGTATATGCAGGTCCGAATCAAGCTACAATTGATATGACACGAGAAGCAAAGCCATGAAAACCAACGTTCCAAATTTCAAGTCAATCGAGTTTTGTATGCTTAAGTTACGATCGATGCAAATCAAGGAAACCCATTCATTCGTATCCATCATTCCCCTCTGTTCGCACCGATCCACCCATTCGTACCCATCACTTAAGGAGAGTTCATATCGATCATCTTATGCATGGTTCATATCAATCATTTGTACACGGTTCGTATCGATCATCTTATACACATTTCGTATCGATCACCAACCAAAGTAACCCTTAGAAGGCATCGATACAAACTATCAATATTCCATCGATATGAACCCTATGAGTTTATATCGATACGAACTGGGGTGAAGCTATCGTTACGAAGCGGTCAATATGTCATCGATACGAAGTAGCTTCAATGATCGATACGAAGGGAACTGCAGTAGAGCGATACGAAGAGAACACACAAATATGAATGACTCGGTCATACGGCATGGGAAGTGGATCGATCCTAAAAGCTAGCACCACGTCAACTTGCAGGCACGTGCTTGGATCGCCACGAATAGAGCAATGTGAAGAAGGACCGATGCGAATTCAGCAGCCTTCAATAAATCCAAACTTGCATAGATCATAACTCAAAATCTATAAGTCTAAATGCTACCAAATTTTCTTAGGAGCTTACATGCATCCTCAACAATTTTCATGATCGATCTCGACTCGATTGGACAAGATATTGATCAATACGAAGCTCGTTCATATTGATCACGGACTGAGTGCAAACGTCATGGGATCGATCACGTGGGCCCATCCATGTGAGAGAAGAGGTCTTTTGAGATCTGAGTGAGATATTTGCAGCCTAAGCCTATAAATAGCATCCCAGGACCTACAAAAAAGGGACGTTTTGGCTCTTCAACATCTAGTCTCTACCGAAACCGCCGTTGCACTGTTGTACTCGAAATTCACTGTCATAATTCGTTGTAACCTACAGAAAAAAGTTTATAAAATCCAACCATTTCATAGTGGACATAGGCAACATGCCGAATCACTCTAAACCTCTGTGGGCTGTTTTTTTTTATTGTTTGGAATTTTTGTTAGATAATCCTCTTTTTACACTTATTCTCTTCATTTTATCTCTTCAAACACTTCCGAAGAGTGTTGTGTCTAATTTTGGTACAAATAGCTTTACTCGAATCTTTTTGCCATTGTATATGCTTCACTCAAAACATTTTTGATGAAAACCTTTGAAACCCTTGTTTAAAATCTTTAAACAATCTCTTTTGAAATGTTTGAAAGTACTCCTTTCAAACTATTGAAAGTACCCATTTCGAAACAAGTTAACCACTTTACTTTGTAACATTAGGCCAATAGGCCAAATCATACCTTTCGAAACTATTTACAAAAGACCTTACGAAAACATTGCAAATGTCCCTTTTGAAAGCTTTATAAAACCTTAGGCATCCTCCATTTAAAACACTTCTATTTGCCTTTCAAAAACATTGGAAACCTTCCTGCCAAAGACTAAAGGAAAACCTTTCCAAAACATTAGGGAACCTTCCCTTCGAAACTTCATTAGGTAGCTTTCCAAAGTATTAAAGTCCTTTACTTGGAACAAACCTTTCAAAAGCATTGAGTTCAAGTAAAAATATGTGAAATGTAGTTTCGAAACCTTTAAACCATTCCTTATGAAACCTATGGATTTAGCTTTCAACATATTAAAAGGGTTTTAAAAGAACTGGGATGAAAGCAACTCTTTCGAAAGAATTTTCGTAAATAAAAGTAGTGGATGGTGTCGAAACCAACCCCTTCGAAAGCATTGGAGAAGTGGTTTCAAGGTTTAAAATAAAGAACTCTTTCGAAGGTATTGCTTCGAAAGGCAGAATGCGGTAGAAGGGGTTTTGAGCCCTTCGAATTCTTCTTAAAACAAAGGCAACAACCTTTTTCGAAAGATCTTTTCTTTAAAACAATTGAACAAGTTGAAAGCCATCTCATTCGAAACCTCATTTATAACCAAAATAGTTCTAGGTTTTTAGAAGCTACTTTAAACCCTTCGAAAGTCTGTTAGGAATCCATAGCTTTCATCAACTCCAATTCATTACGTAATGAAGCTAATACCATATGTATTGGTTTCGACTTTGATAGAGGTGGTAGTATGAGGTCGAAAGGTGCTACTATAAGTGACGAAGTAGATAAACCTTATAAAACTGACTTTTAACTTTATAAAGTAATTTCTTTCTAAGTAACTTGCTTTTTCTGTCATCATATGATTAGTTGCCAATAAATCTTCAAAATCTTTTCTAAAAATGTTGTCGAATTTCATAGATTAACAATCTAAAACATTTACAAATTGCCCCTTCTCCTTTTATAGCATATAAAACATTTAAGTCTCATACCTTAAATAATTTTATATACTTATTAAAACAACTAGGAAAATTCTCCAAAAGTTCCCATAAATCACTTTTAATATGTTTTCTAATATATATAAATTTCTGACCCAAAGCTAACATATAATAGCCGTAATTAATTTAAACCCAATGTAACCATTTTCTTCACTAGAAAATTCATAATAAATCCACATTAATTCAAAAATTTATAAAACTTGAAATCCATCCCTAAAATAATTTTTTTGACTTTATATCAAAATTGCAAGGCATTTGGATGTTATTTAATAGGTTTTTAAAATTATAACTTATCATAGAATTTATATGAACAAACAAAATTCATCAACAAGTATATATATCTATTTATCATTCAAAACATGGCATAATACTTTGCAAAATATTCAAATCTGACCAAGAACTGAAAATAAGAAAATATGAGATGTAACCTATTATTCACCTTAGATTGTTATTAAGAAGTTGAGATTTGCTCTTAAATTAAATTGATTAAGCCTCTTCCTCTTGATTTTAGCTTATCTTCCTCTTGTTTTCTCCTAATGGTGGCCGAACTCTCTTTAATTAAGTTTTGTTTGTTAACGTGAAAATGAAAGTGGCATGACGATTTAGAGTATAAGAATATAACTTATTCCTATTTTGCTCTTATCTATTACCCTTACTTATTTCAATTTAGTTCCCCATTTGTTCATTAGTTTATTAGGCATGCCTATCCTCTAATTATACAAATCTCAATCACTTAGCCATTTAAATTATTTCACTTAATTTATCTAATTAAATGTCCTGAATAATATTAATCAAGATTAGGGTCATTACAGAGTCCCCTCCTTAAAGAATTTCGTCCTCGAAATTACGGTAAGAACTCGACAAAATCAATCATAAAGGTAAAACATACCATGAAACAAATTAGGATAAGTATCTCGAATCCTACTCTTAGTTTCCTAAGTACAGTCTCTCCCGTCGTAACTCCGTTGGACTTTGACTAATCTGACTGTCTTGTTCCATAGCCTCTTCTCGTCTCATGGAACTATACGAACTGGTTCTATAACTATAGTCAAATTCGGTTCCACTACTAAGTCATCTAACATAGTCGGTGCTATATAGTTTTTGGACCTCGAATATGCTTTCTTAGATGGGATACATGAAAAACATTATAGACCCCTACCATATTGTTCGGTAACTCTACTCTATATGCAAGTTTTTCGTTCTTTTCTATAATAGGAAATGGTCTAACAAATCTTGGTACCAATTTTTCTGATTTTCCAAATCCGATTACACCCTTCATTGGTGATATCTTGACGAACACATGATCTCCAACTGAGAACACTAAATATTTCCGCCTTCTATTGGCATAGCTCTTCTGCTTAGACTGGGCTTCCTTCATTCTAGTTCGAACGATCTCAATCTTTTCTGCAGCTTCTCTAACCACTTTCGGACCAAGAACCAACCTATCCTCCATTTGTAATCAACATACAGGAGATTTGCATGGCCTTCCATACAAAGCTTCAAAAGGTGTCATCCCTATACTAGCCTGATAACTGTTTTTATACGAAAACTCGACTAATTGTAGATGGTCATTCCATGATCCCCCAAAATCTAGCATACAAGCATGTGAAAAAATTTCTAGCGCATTTTTAACTCTTCCGTTTGCCCATCTGTCTACGGATGGTAAGCGGTACTCATCTTGAGTTTGGTACCCAAAGTCTCCTACATACTTTTCCAGAACTCGCTAGTGAATAAGGAATCTCTATCACTTACTAACTAGGAATTCCATGCAGTATGACTACATTCTTCATAAATAACTTAGCTAAAACAGGAGTAATCCTTGGTGACTTAACCAGAACGAAATGAGCACTCTTGGTCAACCTATCCACTATGACCCATACACTTTCATTTCCTGGATTTGGCCTTGGAAACCCGTCTATAAAATCCATTGAGATAGAATCCTATTTCCATACTGGAACGTCTAATGGTTGAAGTAACCCACTTGGCTTTTGATGCTCGACTTTTACCTGTTGATAGTTCAAACACTATTTCAACTATAAGCCTACATCCCTCTTCATACCTTCCTAGAAAATACTTCTTTTCATATGCTAATACATCTTAGCTCCTCCCAGAAGAATGGCAACCTTTGAACAATGGCATTCTTCAAGAACTTCCTTCCTAATATTCTTCACATTCGGAACACACAATCTTCCTTTCTTTATTAACTACCCATTCTGGTCAAGGATGAAATCTTTCAATTCATCGCTCCCTGTTCCATCCCTTAACTTTTTCCATTCAACCAGTAATTGATCCTTTTTCTACTTAGAAGCAATCTTTTCGATCATTACCGGTCGAACTTCTAAACATGACAACATAGCAGTTTCTATAACAAAACTACTCTGAGACCTCCATTGTACTCTGCATGTAGTCAATGCTTCCAAATATTTCCACTCATTACCATTCTGAATACTACATTCTAATTGTTTTCTACTAAGTGCATATGCAACCTTATTGCTTTTTCCTAGTGTGTACTCAATACCAAAGTCATAAGTGGCTAAAAATTCCAACCACCTCTGTTGTCTCATATTCAACTCCTTTTGAGAGAATAAATACCTTGGGGACTTATAATCCATATATAATTCGAATCTCTCTCCCAACAGGTAATGTCCCTACACCTTCAATGTAAAAATTGTTGTAGCTAATTCCAAATCATGAGTTGGATATCTAAACTCATGTCGTCTGAGTTGTCAAGAAGTGTAGGCAATTACCTTTTCTTTTTGCATTAACACAACTCCTAATAATGTTCCATGTTCATCTGTATATACCACTAAATCCCGATTCCCTTCAGGAACAACTAACATAGGTATGTTTGTCAATAAGTGTTTCAACTTCTCAAATGCTTCCACACACTTATCAGTCCAGACGAACTTTACATCTTTCCGAGTTAGCTTGGTTATCGGTTCCGCTATCTACGAAAAATCCTTTATAAATCTTCGATAATACCCAGCTAGTCTAAGAAAACTCTTTATCTTAGTCACTGTCTTGGGTCTCTTCAAATTATTCACCATCTCGATCTTAGTCAGATCCACAGACAACCCTTTCTTTGAGACTACATGACCAAGAAACATCATTTCCTTCTTCTAGAAATGACAGTTTGAAAATTTTCCCTTCGGTTGATGCTTCCCTCTTGATTTTAGCTTATCTTTCTCTTGCTTTCTACTAATGGTGGCTGCCTCTCTTGAATTTAGTTTTGTTTGTAAACATGGAAATGAAAGTGGCATGATGGTTTTGGGTATAAGAATATAACTTATTCCTATTTTCCCTTGTATATTACCCTTACTTATTTCATTTTGATTCCCCTTTTGTTAATTAGTTTATTAGGCATGGCTTCCCTCTAATTATATAAATCTCAATCGCTTAACTATTTATATTATTTAGTTTAATCTATCTAATGAAATGTCCTGAATCATTTAATCAAAATTAGGGTCGTTACAGATTTGTATAAGTTTTGGGTCCCGCTAATGCTTTCGGCTACATGAAAGCCATTGTAGCTGAACATTATTTCAATATTGATCTTATCTATATTGTTTTCGTTGGACCATTGGTGTGAGGTAGAAAGATTTTAGTACTCGTTATTCCTTTTCTCAGCCTTTTGCTTTACATATTTCCACATACATCTTTGTGGATCAACTACTCTATTTAGTTCTTTAAGTGGCGGCACTTATTAGCGGAGAAACTATTAGAACCCACAATGTTTCCATTATTGCCGGGTGCCTTCTTTAATCCTAACTGGGTAAGTGTAGGCCTTTTGTATGGGGTGATAACCTTTTAGCATTTTAGATGGTTTTTATATCATGAGTTAATGAGGCATGGTCGGTGTAGCTAGGTTTGAAGGCATTTCGTTTTATACTCCTAACAGTGGTTCTCCCTACGAAAGCTTTCCTCCTACGAGTTGCTCTTGTTTCCTCGTCTATATTATTCATTATTATTGGAAAAATTAGGTAATTTTACTTGCATTATATCACTAGTCCATTCAAGAAGTCTATTAAGGATAAGGTAGGATGCTTTTGTAGTTCCTTTTACATTTTGGATCGATGTTGCACCCTAAATCAAAGGGCGAACATCAAGCTGTTCTAATCCACTCCTCTTGTGTGGGTCTACTTAAAAATAATTGACATAAAAGTAGATAAATTAAGTTGTTCCTTACCTTGTGTTGCATAATTCGTTGACCATTGTGTTTCTAGTTCACAACGAAAAGAACCAAGCTTTTGGATCAGTGCACAATCAGATCCAAGAGTGGTTGCCACCCACTTGTAAATGAAAAAAACCAATGGGAGGCCAATCCTGTTAAGGTGGAGGGAAATAGAGACGGGTCATATTGTTGGAGAGCTGACTAGCTCAGATGATGGAGCTAAGACTCACAACTTGGCCAGAAGGATTGGCGCTTCTATTGTATTTCTTAAGAGAAGGCAATGCTGACCTCTATTGTATGCAGATTCTTAATATTTCTTTAGAAAAAGGCTCCACATTCTCATCATCTGACAGGCCATTTTTATTTGGTTTCTATTATGGTTTATGTGCATTTATTGTCTAAGTGATGTCTTTTCCTCCTTGAAACTCACATTTGCCTCCCGCGGATGGCATGAGGCCCTGTCTAGGGCAATACTTCTCTAATGCCTCATGGAGAGGAAGATTTGTGGTGTTAGTCCAGGGATCACGTTCGGTGGTGACAAATGGGGACAAGAGACATTTGGTTCCTATTCTAGGAAGGAGATTGGGAGTGTTAACCATGCCTCTCATAAGAGGTTGGCTGGGGGATTTTCTTTTGGGTTAGAAGTTGATAGAAAATCTCGATGTTCGTTATTTCAAGCTCATAGGTCACTACATTGGCGATCGAAATGCAGATCATGCCTCCGTCCATAGCCTCAATTTTATTGAAAGAAAAAGTCTTTCAGTAGACAGAAGGTGACAACAAGCATGAGCTCCTTGGTGTTGGACCCAAATTTGGCCTTGATCAAGATATACCTCCACTATGGTAATTAACTTTATTACAACAGATATTTGATTACAAGAGATCGGTTATGATAACAATATTGCAGGCCAAAAATGAAAATTCTATCCTTGTATAAGTGTATGTAAAACTATATTTATGGCTTTTGAGTTCATGTTTGAAGCACTCAAATTGAAGTGCCAAACCCTAGGATTCCTCATAGGCGTCGATGGAATTGTATGGTTCAGATGAAGGCCAACTAAGATGCTAAATGAAGAGGATGGCTTGGATGAGGGTAAGCTGGCAATTCATATCAAGATGTGCCTTTGTCAGAAAGCGGGCATGGAGTTGGATTTTTATTGGTGAAAAATGACTTCATTGTCGTATAAACTATGAAATATAAGGGCTAGTTGCCACATGGAGATGCTTTTTTCAAACAAAAAATGTCATTTTGTGCCAATCCTATTGGGGAACAGTATGCATACGTTACTTCATTGTGTATAGGCAATCAGGCGCTTGTGTCAAATCCTACTGTCTTATAAGTGAGATGGATAAGGCCCCCCATTTGACCTTGAGGGGAGACGGGTGGCTGGGTTGATAAGTTTAGACAATTTAGCGGGAGTCAAGTCCCTTACATTATGATCGAGTTATTTGATGATGAGGCAGGATGCGGTTCTTGTGAGGTTTTAGGCTTCTTGTTGACAATGATAATCTAATAGGCCGATGTCCAGACTCAACATGTAATGGGTGCCAATCACTCATGAGGCTATTTGATTACATATGTAAGTGGCGAGTCAAACATAAAGATTTAGAATGGTTTGATCATGATCATGATCTACATCCATTATGGTAACTATTTCATTACTCTAGATATCTGATAATAAGATACCAGTCAAAAGAACAATATTGCATTACAGAAATGAAAATTTTATCCTTATATAAATGTACGTAAAATTGTATGTATTGCTTTTGAGTTTAGGTTTGAAGAGCTTAGACTGAAATTATCAAACTAAAGCGCCAAACCCGAGGATTCCTCATAGCCATTGATGATATTGTATAGTTCATAAATAGGACAGCTTAGATGCTAAATGGAGAGATGGCTCGGATGAGGGCAAGTTGGAAGTTCATATCAAGGTGTGCCCTTGTCGAAAAGCAGGCATGGAGGCAGATTGTTGTTGGTGAAAAATGACATTGTTGCCATATGGAATATGAAATATAAAGGATGTTTACTACGTAGCAATGCTTTTGTCAAAAAAATAGTGTCATTTTGTACGATCCTGTCATGGAACGATATGAGGTCATTGCTTCATTATGCAGAGGCAATTAAGCGCTTGTCTCAAATTTCTATCGAACCACGACAAAGTGAGTTGCACTAGGCGGCCCAGATGATCTAGGGAGAAATGGGTGGTTGGGTCAAGAGGTCCAAACAAGTTAGCAGGAGGTAAGGCCCTAATGCTATAACCCAGTCGTCTGATGTTGAGGCGGGCTGGGTTGCTTGTAAGGTTTCAGGCACCTTAATGACAATGATAATCTAATGGGTTGCTGTCTAAAACTAACAAGTGATGGGACGCCTATCTCATGAGTCAAGCATTTGAGTTACATATGTAAGTGGTAGGTTGAACAGGCTATTAGCTAAGAAATGTGACATATACCTATGTTGTTCTGCTGTTATCCAGCCTTTTGATCAGGAAGATTTTGATCAGACTGGACAGATATATGTTTGTACCAAAATTAGACACAACATTCTTCGAAAGTATTTAAAGAGATAAAATGAAGAAAATAAATGGAAAAAGAGTATTATCTAACAAACACTTCTAAAACATATAAGAGAAACGCACAGAAACATAGAGATTTAGAGTGGTTCGGCATATGGCCTATGTCCAATATGAAATTGATGACTTGTATTAACTTTTACTTGCTGGTTACAGTGGATTACGACAACAAATTTCGAGTAAAACAGTGATCTTTGAGTACAAAAATGATTTTTGGCAGAGTCTGCACATTGGAGAGCCAAAAGTCCTTTTTCCGTAGGTCCTAGGCTGCTATTTGTAGGCGTAGGCTGCAAATATCTCACTCAGATCTCGGAAGACCCCTTCTTTTATGTGGGCGGGCCACATGATCGATCTCATGTCATTTGCACTCGATCCATGATCGATACAAATAAATGTCATGTCGATCAAGATTTGGTCCAATCGAGTTGAAATTGAGCATGAACATTCTTTAGGTTGTACGTAAGCTTCTATGAATATTTGGTGGGATTTGGACTTATAGAGTTATGATTGATGCAAGTTAAGTTTTTCAACTGTTGTTTCCATCGTATCGGTCCTCTTCGTATCGGTGGTTTCGCATCGATATGAGCATGTGCTTGCTAGCGACGTGGCATTTGTTTTTTGGATCGATTCGAAGTCCATGTCGAATCGATTGAGTCTTTCCAATGTTTACGCCTCATTCGTATCGATCTGACTTGGTCATGTTCGCATCAATCAGCTATGCTTCATTTTGTATCGATCCTGCTTGTGTACTTTGTATTGATGTATGGCTATCGACTTCGTATCGATCTAGTTTAGCTCTGTTAAGATCGATTGCGATGGCTCTGTTCTGTTCTATCGATTGCAACTGCCACGTTCGTATTGATCGCAACTGCTCTATTCATATCAATATGAAGTTGCGGCCTGGCTTGGTTTTGATGGATACGAAGTGGTCATTAGTTAATCGATGTGAACAAGCTAAAGATGATGGATGTGAAGCAGTATGAGGAAGGATGGATATGAAGAACACTGTCCTCTATGGATACAAACTAATGCTGCCCTGATCGACATGTAGTCGTGCGCATCTGATGGATTCGAACCAGATCGACATGAAGGAGGGTTTTCTCTGGTTTTTTGATGGATATGAACAAAGGTATACTTAAATCGTATCGATCATATCTTGAGCATACGAACTTGGATTGACTTGTAATTTAGAACATTGGCTTTCATAGCTTGGCTTGTCTCTTCTTATCAATTGTAGTTCGATCTGGACTCGGACAAAATTCGTCGATATCCATAGGGAACTTATGTATAACCAATCTTCGGGACGAACTGTCTTTGGTTTATAGTCAATTCCTTGGTGTCACGGCCTTGCCAAAAGGAAGGATAACATTTTTCCTCCAAAGTATGTCTTGTGAGAACATGACATGCTTTGAAAAGTTGCTATCTTCATCCTTTACAGTTTTATTCGACTTATCTGATTGGTTGTTGTCTTTTCGTCGAAAGGTGTAGCCTTTGATTTATCTTCAATAATATGAACTGTTGATTGCCAATTGTTGTACTGTGCACCATTGTAATTGAGCATTGGATGATAACAAATTGATGTTTGTTGTTGTAATCGTCACATAAGAGTATACAATTCCTGTGAATTTTAAAAATTGGATGTTAGTCCGACATACATGTACGTATGTTAGCCTGACTCGCGCTAACATTCGTACGTCCATGAGTCATTGTCAGTTTTTCATTTTTTTGTATCGATTCCCGCATTGATCCTCTCGTGAATCAATGTGAAATTCGAGTTGTAACAATGCTTGATGGTTGTTTTGGAGGGTCACTTCGTATTGATCCTCTCTTGGATCGATGTAAATGTTCGAAATTTTTTTTATCATATCGACGGTAATCGATACGAATCAGCTGGCACTTTAAAACATTTCATATTGATTAATAAAAATTTTGGTCGCCTTCAAGGTGATGGACGCGAAGTTGTCACTTCGTATCGATGGAGTCAAATAATCCGAACATGGCTTGGTAGTGGCATTCGTATCGATGGAAATTAATAGGTATGAACATCTGTTGTGTTAGATGATGTTATGAAGAGGGCTTCTTTGCATCGATAAATAAGTGAGGGATATGAATAGCTGTAGCTTCCGGTAGACAGTTAATGGATACGAATAGCTCTCTTCGTATGGATCAGAGGAGAAACTGTTTCAACCGGTCACAATGACTAGGAGACGAATCGCCTTTGTTCTCCTAAGTTCGAGTCCATATAAATACAATTCGGACTTAGAAAAAATTCCACTTGTGTTCATTGCTACATATTGCCTCCGTATCGATAGAAAGATTGAGAAACAGAACTGCCTTCGTCTCCAAATTGATTAAGTCAATAATTCCTCCAACCGATAGCTTAAGCTAGGTAATTAAAACATGAATTTGCATTGAAAATAATGAGATTTGAAATTCTTTCCATTCCGCTTGTTTTCGTGACCAGTTCTGATGAAGTGGTGGCCGGAGGTGATCGAAATGAGGTCGAGGAAGGAGGAGGTTTCCACAAAGCCTTGGAGAAGACGAAGTGTGAGGATACGAAGAGGTCATGCGTATGGATCGAAGAGTTACGGTTTGTATTGAACTGAAAGCAACCAAAGATTGTAATGACGGATATGAATATGGTTCATATCGAGAGAAGGAATGCCTTTGTATCAATTCGAAATGGTTAGAGGTCATATCGATCCAATATGATCGATACGAAGATCTAACTACACAACCGATATGAAGTATCAATTTTATCAATCAATGGAAAGTTACGACCCATGATCGATATGAGGTGATGAATTTGGATCGATACGAAGCGACTAGCTAAGATTGATATGAAGCGACCGACTTCGATCGTTACGAAGTGATTCTCCTAGATCGATATGAAGTGATGGCTTCGATCGATACGAGGTGATTAACCTAGATCAATATGAAGTGACCGGCTTCGATCGATACGAAGTGATTAACCTCGACGAATACGAAATTTTACGTGGCTCTAACACTTGATTCCGGCGAGCTTCTGCCTTGCATATCAGGACTAAACTATTAAAATGCATATTTGATGCCCCTTCGAAGCTCATTGATGGAACTGTAACTTAACAAAATTTTAACGAACTTTAACTAGGATCGGTCTCTAAAGTCTGGATGGCACGGTTGTGGCGGTCAGTGTATGATAGTCACTCCTGTTGAATCTTGAAGTCTTATCTTTCGAACACTCCATTTTTATTTCCATGAATTTTTTTGAGTATTACCTAGCACTGCACAACACATTCACGCACTTCACACTGGGGAACACATGGGCTTATAATCATCTAATGATGGTTTTTTATAAGTTGATTAGCTATGGAATCCACTAGTTCTCAACAGCAGGAAACTCAAAGTATGTTTTCTCCAATAATAGAGTTACAGCCATTGCAGCCGAAGTAATTGATCAAGCTTTGGATGAGCTACCAGGAGAAACTTTTATTATGAATCCACAAGACTCCATGCCGTCCAATGTCTCTGAAGATATGTTGAGACGAATATGCTTAAGACACGGTTTATCATTAGCCGATGTTTTGTTACCTGAACCAAGTGACAAACCACATGCTCCCCAAAAGGGTTTACCGCTTTCAATCGACATTCGTGCACTGTTGGAACATTTCCCCTTTCAACTAGTACATTCGGGAAGTGTTGGCTTTCTTTGGCATTGCCTCGTCGACTACATCCGAATAGATACGCACTGCTGAACAATTTGTTCATTGTATTCATGGAGCATCTTTTTGGACCCCTGACTCCAATCTAAATTAGATAATTTTTAATGTTAGGAATCGGGGAGATAGCCCTTCTTTCACATTCCTAAAGGCAGTTTGGAACTGCCAAGTTGTAGCTGGTGCCTAGACCAGATAGAGCTACTTCAAAACTGAGTGGTTCTACGTTTGATGCCCTCCGAGGTTTGCCAGTCGATGGCTAGTCAGAGTAAGTGCTCTAACTTTTATGGTAGTTAACAAGATGGTTGCAACTGGCATTGATATTAATACCTTTTTTTCTTTTACAGACGCAATCCCACGACCTAAAGGCACACATTTCAAAGAAATAGCAAGGGTCCTTCAAGAAGTGCCAAGCAAAATGAGAGAAATAGGCTCAGCGCTGATAGACAGAAACTTGGAGACTGTTGGGCCAATTGAGCGAAATCAAAGCATTAGACTCGAAGGAACGCTGAGGGCAGCCCCAACGAGGCAGGTGAAACGCAAATGCCTGGGGTCGTAATAGTTGAGGAGGGCAATGAAGAAAGCACGCCTATGAATGATGAACCTATAGCCAGGCCTTCTGACAGTTTTCTAGGTTCAAAGGGAAGAAGAAAAGGCATGCAGCCGCTTATAAGCGTCATAAGCCTCTGAGCTAGAAATCCGTAGTTGTGTGACTGCCAGTCTCTGGTGTTAGAATCAGGAGACTCCTTCCCCTCAAGTAGAGAATCCCTTCGAAGGGCTTGCCGATATCCCAATCTTGGACTATGTGTCACTTCAACATGACACCGGATTAGAGGAGCTTCAAAGTGCTCTATGCTTAAGTGAGTTTCTTCCCATAAGCATGGCCGACATTTTCGGTTGGTCGGAGGGTTGCATAGACATATACACTTCACGGGATTACATGATTTCCGATCATAAGTTGCTTACTTCAAGAGATTACTAACTCTGTTCTTCTTCCTTTTTTATAGATACAATGACCAGAAGAGAATCTATGTTGGGAAATATCACTCTATGCGATAGTCATCAAGCTCCTACTATGAGTCTCGTAGGAGGGAGGCTGAAAGAGACGGTGATCGTGATTACTCTAGTCAGGAACGTTACGAGAGGGAGAGGGATAGAGATTATAGACATCGATCCCAATCGCATTCTCCTCCTCTAGCTCCCACACAATCTTCAGGCCATGGAGAACAACCAGTAGTGCCTCCTGGCCAAAAATCATCTTCTCAAACCTCTAGGCCTGAATCACAACGTCACAGACATGAGGCCGAAACTCCCAACGTTCTGAACAAGCTATCACTGAGTCTACTGGGGAAGGGGCTACTAGAATTTCCCCGCTGAAGAAAGATTTTCCAAATATAAGCTTTGACGGCTACATCTTCCCCCCTCATTTAAAGAAAATTCCCTCGGAAGTAGAAAACACAATGCATGATCACATTCATGACACTAATACTTAGTATAAGGAGTGGCTGAAAGCTGTGGAAAAAGCATCGAAGGTGGCCTTTGAGCGGGCGAATACCATTGAGAAATTAGAAACCGAGCTCGCTCAAAAGGACCGGATTATTCAAGTACTTAACAATGAAGCCAAGTCTTCTCAAAAGTCCGAAATTGAGGTCACCCAAAAGGCCGATGAGGCGAACTTAGCAATGGAGAGCATGCGGCAAACACATTTCGCTTTGGTGGAGGAGATGAGCCACCGAAACACTACAGTCATAGCTGAAAGGGACGCTGCCTTGAAGGAGCTCAACGAACTCAAAGCTAAATTTTTTGAAATTAATAAAGAGAAATATGACGCGAACAAGGCAGTGCAGGAGGCGTGTGCGCAGGCCATAGTGCTATTAGATGAGCGGATGCGTCATCGGCTGAGATCAGGGAGATGGAAGCCAGGGTTGAAGAAGAGGTTGAAATGGCCGAGTCTAGGCTAGAGGTAGATATTAAAGATCTTCTCATTACTTACAACGCTAAAGTCTTAAAACATAGAAACCTAGCCTGGCTCGAGAACTATTCGACACATCTGCCCAATGCCTAGGGCCGACTGGCTGAAGATGAAAAGGCCAACACCAGGGTGAATCTGTTGATGAATTTGAGCTTGAAAATCGAGTGCAGAATGAGGATGAACAAAATATTCTCCATGACACAATGATCTCATACGAAAAGGTGAAACTTGTTTTCCATCATTCAAACGTTGGAGAGGGTTCAGGTGTTGAGCGCCATGACATAAGTTCTGAAATTCCTACACCAACTCAGCCTGAATCTTTATCTACGGTTGATCCTCAATCTATTCCAGCTTATAATCTTAATCAAACACAGTTGTCTCCGGCTCACGATCAAGTTTCTGAAGCTGCTCCAGCACGTGTGAGCCAAACTAAGGAAGGTACTCCGAACACTTCTCATAGTTGTTCAAAATTGTAAGCACTACTTGAAGTGATTATTAATATCTTTTCTTATGTCTCTTTCCAGTGATTGGAGCCACATCGATTGTGCCTCATGCAACTCAAGAGTCGCATGATGCACAGGAGGCGATTATTACGGATGCGACCACGAACTCAGCCACTTCATCTACAGATGATGTACAAGGGATCACACTTTCATCCGATGAACAGATGATGGAGAAAATTCTTAGTCATCATAGTGACCCTTTCTCTGACATGCCGTTTGTTATGAGTGGAAGCGCACCTGAAACCAACTACTCAGGCCCAACCGCAAGCATTTCCGACGATGCACAAACACTTTATGAGGAAGAAATTATAGCCGAGATTAACGCTAAAATGGAAGCAACTGCCTGGGCCAGCAGCTTTGGAGGTGGAATGGCGGGCCCTGGTATGGCCCCCTACAAATGATATCTCATAGTGGCACTGTTGTTGACATCAGCGTGCCTATTCCGCCCCCTGTAGTGGACCTGACCCCTCCGTCTTCGCCTGCTAGAAGTATTCCTATACACTTGAGTTCGAAGAAAGAAATCGATATAATGCCTCCCACTGAAGATCAGCCGCCGAAAGGCAAAGGCTCAAAGAGGAAATCCAGTGGCAGCTCCAGCGAGTCTATGCCGAAGAAGAAACCAAAAAAAAGAGTAAATATGCTTCTTTGGCTCATTTCTGGTAGATAGATAGGAATATTCTTTTGTTTTTCTTTTATAGGCCATGTATAGGTGTGGGTACGGCCCCTGCTAGTAGGACTTTTGGCATACTTTTTGTTAACGTAAAAATCAGATGCTAACACCCCGGTGTAGATTGAAGTTGAGCGAAAGCACCACCCGTGTACACGGGAACTAAAAACAAGTAGAGAAAGCAGAAAAAACAACAGTTTTTATAGTGGTTCGGCTTAGGGTAAGCCTACGTCCACTTTAAATTCTCTTTATTACTGAATCGATTAAAACTTTACAACAATCTTCAATTACAATTCCGATGAGACAAACAACCAGAACTTTGATGCAGAAGAATTCTTTATATCCATGTAGATTGCGTTAGATTTCCTCTTGAAGTTAGTTGAGATGCCTTTCGTACTTGAAGTGCCGAGTGAGTCGAGAATTCAGCAGAGTATCGGCGCTTAAAGAGGTTGGCCAAAAAGTCCCCTTCATGCTTGAGGTAGGTTGGTATTTATAGGAGAAATCCCCCCCTTAGGTCGTAAGTCGTGACCGGTCTAAGGTAAGTTGTGGCCGGTCTAAGGTAGGTTGTGGCCGATTCATCTGGCCCCTTCACGGTTTCACAAAGGTTCCCTTGCATAAGTCCTAAGTCGCCTTCGAGTCAACACAACCTTGTATCAGTAATACGGCATCGGGCGTACATTTAGTAGCTTTAGGTCATGGACGACTCAAGCTAGGTCGTGAGTCGTGAACGAGTTAACTGGCAAGTCGCAAGTCACGGCTTAACTGATAAGTCCTGGATCGTGTACGAGTTAAGAGGCCACTGTGCCAAGTAGCTGCATTGAACTTGTCTTCATTTGCTTGGGTCGTGAACGACTTAATGTAGATCATAGGTCAGTTACGACTTAGGCATAGTTCATGATCTTGTCCCTGAGCTATTAAAGCGGCAAATTCTCTGGATAGTTAGGTCGGCTTCTATCTTAGGTCGGCAGCTATCTTAGGTCGGTAGCTACCTTAGGTCGGCACCCATGTTGAAGCATTAGGTCGGCATACCCCTTAGGCCTTAAGTCGGCATCCCTCTTAGCCTGTTAGGTCGGTATCCTTTTTAAAGTATTAGGTCGGCATACTTGTTGAAGTATTAGGTCGGCATACTTGTTGAAGTATTAGGTTGGCATACTTGTTGAAGTATTAGGTCGGCATACCCCTTAGGCCTTAGGTCGGCGCCCCTGTTAAGCCTTAGGTCGGCATCTTTTCGAGTCTTGGGTCGGTATCCCCTTAGTCCTTAGGTCGGCATTCCTCTCAAGCCTGTTAGGTCGTCCATCTTTAGGTCGCTGGAAAAGAGGAAATAACACTTGCCCCTCGAAGTGCACGCCTAGGTCGTAGGTCGTGTACTTCGACCAAACTTTGCTAAGTCGCGGGCGACCTAAGAGATGGCTTAATCTGCACATCTACTTGCTTCTGCCCTATATAAGCGTTAGCTCGTTTTCTTCCTCCTCATCAACTGCTCCCACATCCTTTTCTGCCATTAGAGACTTTTCGAGTTCCCAAAGGCGAATCCAAGTTAATCGACAAACAATCCATCTTACTATTATACCGCGTAAGTGAATTTGGTCCCTTATTCAATCGCGACTATTATTGAAACACGAACCTTTACCTTCTGACCCCAAATCGCCTTTGCACGCCTTGCATGGCTCTCGAGTTAAGTTGCGATTGATTTCAATCGTTATTGGCAATGTCGTCATTGCGATTCATAGGATTATAGCATTGTGCTAGGTTTATGGTAGCTCTGTGGTGATTTGGATCGGTTTTTTGGTTTTTCTTGAGAAGATGGTGGATTCTGTTGTTACTGGAAGTTAACGGGTCATCGGGTTGAGTGAGATACTGCCTTGGACGCAACCCAGTGATTTTGGGTGACCTAACCTTTGAATCATGGCCGAGTTAACCCTTGGGGAAAAACTGCCGACCTAATCTTCTGCCGATCCAACCCTTAAACCGTGGCCGAGTTGGCCCTTGGGGGGAAAAATGCAGACCTAGTCTTCTGCCGATCCAACCCTTAAACCGTGGCCGAGTTAGCCCTTCGGGGGAAAACTGCAGACCTAGTCTTCTGCCGATCCAACCGTTAAACCGTGGCCGAGTTAACCTTAAAACCGTGGCCGAGTTAACCCTTGGGAAATTTCACACCATTTTTTGAACCGGAGCCTTTACCCTTCCTACTTCTTACAACTTAAAGAGCCACCGATCTAAAGAATCAGAGACTTAATCTTAATTTGCGAGAGACTCCTTGGGTCGCCGCCGAGTTAACACTTGGATGCCCAACTCGAGTTCTCACTTGAAAGCATAGTTCCAATTTGAATTCTTAACTTGATCTATTGTACTGAACTGCTTTAATTTTGGATTGTTTCAACTTTGCTGCCTTATTTCGCAGACCACATTAACTCATGGGCTAACAACCTGCTGAAAACAACAATCACAAAAAACCAAGACGAATATACTGCCATTGACTGCCCATATCAAATGACAGATTAGTCGACATAAAGTAATCAACTTAAACACATTGTATGAAATGCTATGAACCAATCAACTAAAGTGAAGTATTAATGCAAAGCATCGCTAACTTGAACTGATTTGTTTACATCAACATTACACTTGCATATTAAAACAATGTACCCTAGACTTTATAACTGACAAACACTTGCTGGTTTTTACTCCAGTTACATTTGCTCATTGCTTGATTGATTTTACACAACACTCCACACACTTTAGGAAACGTGCACCTTCATGTTTGAATATCCAGTTGTTTGTGTAGAATGACTTCCCATCAAGAAGAAGAAGGGGTAGCTCAAGCTGAAGAGACCTTCCCGATAGCTATTCCCGCAGAGAATCCTCCAGAGAGAACTCCGACTATCCTAACTCCGAGAGCGTTTATTCAGCTACGTACTCAATTTGGTTTTGCTGAAAATGATGATCTACTTCCCGAACCAAATGATACTGCCGACAGTCCTTCCCACGGTTTTGTTGCTGTCAATCATCAAATGTGCTTAAGCGGGGCGATTCCTCCCTTTAACGACTTCCTTCGAACCCTTCTCCTCCGGTTGACAATCTCTCTGTTCCAACTTCATCCTAACGGTTATGCCATCTTGATGGAGTTGTGTGTTTTGTTTAGGAGAACTCTTGATCGCTTGCCGAGTTTTGAAGAAATTCGCTACCTATGCTCGTTTGCAAAGAGTAAAGACCATCCTTCCCTTATTATTGTGAGAAGTGCTAGAAACCGCAAGCTTATTTCTGATCTTACTGAAAGTGTTCATGGATTTCTGAATCAGTTTTTCTTTGCTCGCTGCCCCCAAGGGTTTTATGCCATCTGGAGAGTAGGAAGTAAGATTACATGTTTCTATTTTCTCCATTTCCAAACTTTTCCGAGATCCGAACTATCAATTGCTAATCTCATTCTTTGCTCTTTTCAGCACTTCCTCTCCCTTCTAGAGACCCAATCCATAAGAAAGTTTTTGAAAGACTGAGTGTCGTGGCCGCGGAAGAGAGAAGTATAAATTTTTTGTTGAGGGATGAACTTTTGCATCAGTATGGGCTTTTACACATTTCTCGTTCTACACATCCTCATGAGGTGCCAGACTCCCCGGCTAGAGCATTAGATTCCCCGGTTTCTTCTGACGCACCCATACCAAAAGATCCTGCTCCTGAGACTTCTCTGGTGAAGTGCTCTACTATTGTCGATGTTGCGGGGTCGTCTGACAAATTCACACTTGCCCAAGTTATCGAGGAAGAAGAGCCTCAGGGATCTCCTCAACGTTCACAGAAGTCTGGCAAAGAAGCCGGGAAAACAAGCCCTATCAGGCAGAGCGGGGACGACACTTTCGAAGGGTTGAGCGACCTCTTTGCCACCTCACAGGAGATCTTTAAAGACGACCCTGTCACTACTAGGGTTTCTTCTTCAGTAGTGGAAGCGACTTCTTCTTTGCAACAAGCTCCGTCAACCCAAGAGTTGACGTTAACTACCACCCCCACAACTACTCCGCAATCGAAGAGTGGTTCGTAGTTTGATGCGCGTAGTTTGCACATCACACACACTTAGAATCTTTCGGCATTTGCATACACCTAATTCTTTGTACTTTGAAGATTCTACAGTTACACTTCTTTTCTCTGAAGACCTTTAAGACTTGTCTCTTTTTTTATTTCAGATTCTTTGATGGGATGCAGCGGCTCTTACTATGATGACTTTCAGCGCTATGGGAGGCGTAGTCAATATGATTATAGGCGCTACCTTCCCGTTCACAGAGAAACCGATGAGGAGAGAGCCGCCCGAAAGGCTCAGGAGAGGAGGGCTCAAGAAGAGCGTTATGAGAGGAAAGAAAAGGAGGAGCGCCATGATTCTTCCCAGAGAGGTGACGATCTTTACAAGAGAAAGTCGCATGATGATCGGGGAAAAAGCCACATAGTTGAGGACCCAAGCAAGCGTGCCCGGCACGGTGAAAAGCATGCTTCTACAACTCCTGAAAAGGTCACTGCCCCCGTCTCACTTGACATTCCTTCTTGCTCTCCTGCTCTCTGGAAGACAGACATTCAGACAATAATCAGCAGGCCTAAATTCCAAGTTGGATCAGGCCCGGCTATTCTGCAAAGCCGGTTCCCGCACTGGTGCCTGAAGGGAGTGCGGTTCGATCTTGACTTGGTCCCTATTGACAAGCCTTCCATGCTGCGAAATCTCGATGCCGTCAGGCTTGATATTGAAAGGATGTCGAACTGGCAAAAGCTTGTTGACGATCTTCAAAGGATCAACCGTGCGAATATAGAGGCCATGCTTACTATGGAGAATGATAAGGCCGAATGGCAGAAGGTTCTTGAGCAGCATGATACCGAAATGAGGAGCATCACTACTTACAATGAAGAGCTTGAAGCGAAAGTTGAGGAACTTAAACAAGAGCTTGCTACTTCTTCTACCTCATATACTCAAAAAGAAGAAGTACTTCAAAAGCAAGTTCGCGATGCTCACGCCGCTCAGCGACATGCCGAGGCACAACTTGAAGCTGAGCAAAAAACAGCGGGAAGGTATCGTGCTGAGGTTACAGAGTTACGGGAGAAAGTCAACTCTCAGGAGGCGGAAATTCAAATGCTAAAGCTTCAACTTTCCAAGACTGAAAGAGAGCGTGATGAGGCCGTTGCCTGTAAAATTGTAGCTGAAGAATCTCATGAGGCAACGAAGACCAACATCAGCTCGACACTGTTTGACTTTTACCTGCACAGCATCTTGGGGCATGGTAGTCTCGCCTTTCTAGGCCCCAAATATGAAGTTACACTGGCTGAAGTGTGGGAGGCTGCACTTGACATGCTTGGCGGTAAAGGTGCTGGTTATGCCGAATCAGCTCTTGAGGAGCATTACTTGGATGAAGATGCTCGCGCTGCTCTCGCCAAGGGAAAAGAACAACTTGCAAAATTAAGAGCTGAAATGGCAGAAGGGGAACGGTTAGGAAAAACTACTTCAACTATTACAGTCCAGCCTTCTCCTTCGGCCGAAATCGACATTATTGGCTCCAGCTCTCATTCTCCATCCCTGGCTAAAGTTACAACTGAGATCAGAAGTATACAGGGTAGAGATGAAGGCGAAGAGAGCGCCGAAGCACAGGCTTATGAGGTTGATATTAGGAAGCCGACTTCTCCAGGTAACTCTACCGTTAATCTTGCCCAAGTAAACTGCTCATTTGCTTCTTATGAGTTCGATGAGCTTCTTGACTATTTCCTGAACCTCAATGAGCCTTTATCTCCTCTCTTTACTGACTTTAACTTCTTTTCTTCTATAGAGAAAGCATCGAGCATTGTTCAAACTTCCCCTCCTCCAATTATTCCTCCTTCGGTTCTCCGGGTCACTCCTCCGTCCGCCACTCAACCCGGGTCACAAGAGGAGCAAATAGAATCTCTTCATGGCTTAGATGATCCTATTGCTTCTCAAGAACATAGGGGAGAAGGGCTTGGAGAAGGCAATGAGTCTCCGGAGCGAACCACTTCTGATAACATAAAATTATCTGCTCTCGTTACTCCGGGAAGTGAGTCTTCTTCAAGGAGAAGGAGGAAGCGTACCACTTCCAAGAAGAGAAGGAAAGGCATTCTTGTTTCTGAAGAGGAAACGAAAGTTGATCCGGCAGTAACCCTTTCTCCTTCATCCCCGACTCTCCCAAGCCGTCCTGAAAAGCTGCCTATTAGGTCAGGCGAAGGCTCTAAGGGTGGTGGCAAGAAGAAGTAAGGGGTCCTGCTTCGATTTATCTTTACTTTTTGCTTTTTACATGTACTGGCCGGAGATTGTGCGGGTACCGGCCTCCGCTTTTCTTTTTGTTTTTATTTTGAAACCTGTACCTGTATAAAATTTTGACAGTGTTGAATAAAATGATTCTTTTTGTTTGTACAAACTTCTGTCTGTATATGAGAATACATTTACTATTCATTTTCGTACAAGTTTCTTTATATGATATTGCAGTGAGCTTGTGGTATGTCGTTCGAGCGTAATTTTTACCAATGTAGCTATACCTTGTTGCCCCTATACCATAAGCTCGTTGCAATACTTTATACTTTGAGGGGACTTGTACTCTTATTTTCTGGAGAATAACTATTCCATATTCGAAGGAATACTATTCTGCTCAAAATAGAGTACAGCTCACTCCATATGAGTTCCTACGCTTCATCCTTCGAAGATATCACTTTTTCTTTTGTGCCTTCACACATTTTTACCAAGTGAATTCTTCTATGTGGTAAAGCGGGCCTCTAAAGGGCACTTCAACTTCTTTTTGAGGAAGAGTAATTTCAAGAATAGAAGAACCAATCTTCCTTTGAAAGCTAAAGTGTGCCTTTGAAGAGGGCTTCCTTTTTTTTATATTGCTCCTCGGTGGAGGGCTTTTGATCTTTGCTTTGCATTTCTGACGAAATGCTTCTTTGGAAAGTTGTACCTCTGAGGAGGGCTGTTTCACGTTTCAACACTTGGAAGTTTTATTTCAATCTCGGTGAAACGTGTGCCTCCGAAGAGTTGTGCCTCCGAGGAGGGCTTTCCACGTTTCAACACTTGGAAGTTTTATTTCAATCTCGGTGAAACGTGTACCTCCGAAGAGGTCTTTCTGCTTGATTGCACCTCTGGGAAGAGGTTTTTTGTTTGATTGTGCCCCTGGGAAGGGGTCTTTGGTTTGATTGCGCCTCTGGGAAGAGGTCTTTTGTTTCTGCCCCTTGGGAGAGGCTTTTATTTTTCCCTGTTCGCTGGGAAGCGGGCCTCCGAAGAGGGCTTTTCACATTTTGTCTCACGGGAGTGTATCACCGATCATGGTGAAATGTGTGCCTCTGAGTAGGGTTACTGCCTGGAAGTTTGGAGTTTCTTTCTCTCGGTTGGACGGATTCACGGGAGTGTATCGACCGATCAGTCTGCAACTTTGTATCGAGAAAGATCTCTCTTTTTCTGGTTTAGCCCGCTCGAGATCTTTTAGCATTTCAACTGTGATGAAATGGGCCTCCGAAGAGGGCTTTTCACATTTCAACACTTGGAAGTTTTATTTAAATCTCGGTGAAACGTTTGCCTCTGAGTAGGGCTTTTGCCTAGAAGTTTGGAGTTTCTTTCTCTCGGTTGGACGGATTCATGGGAGCGTATGGACCGATCATTCTGCAACTTTGTATCGAGAAAGATCTCTCTTTTTCTGGCTAGGCCCGCTCGAGGTCTTTATCCTCCGAAGAGTTGTGCCTCTGAAGAGGGCTTATGCCTCCGAAGAGGTCTTTTGCTGATTGATGCTTGCTCGCCCATGTTTCTTCGCCATCTATTCATGTCAGCGATCCCCGTCATCTTTTGCAAGTGTTATCCTTTTTTAGTTGCCAATAATTTCCCTTATCCAAAGAAATATACTTCATAGTTAAGCGAGTTGGTGGTGGTAGACATAGGCTATTTAACTGGTTGTTTGTTTGTTCAAACATTTGCAGTTAGTTAGAAATGGACCACTTCCATCCACATTGCTAACTTTTGTTCGAAGCACTTCTTTTGTAGAATTTGAGTATGGAAATTTTGAATGGCTTAGTGTTTGCTTGCTGAGTGATGTCAGAGATCGCTTGGTCTTGCGATGGGTAAGCTTTGCTTTTATGGCCTGCATTATTAAATTGACATTTTAGTAACACAATTAACGTATTTTATATGTCGAAATAAAACAAAGCAGTTTATAATAGTAGAGAACACAAGATTTATAGTGGTTCGGCCAAAAACTGGGCCTACATCCACTTTATAGCTTTTCATTATTCACTTGCTTTACAATTGCTTTCAATACAAGAATCATATATTCATAATTCTTTTACAACACTTCAGTAAAGCTTTCAAGTAAAATAGGGACGCAAATGATTGCTGTTCCAAGCTCTTGGGATTGGTTCTCCTTCGACAGTTGTGAGTTTGAATGTGCCATCAAGAAGTTTTGTGCCAATAACATATGGCCCTTCCCAGTTTGGTCCAAACACACCTATGGCTGTCATAATCCTCTTCAGGACTAAGTCCCCAACTTCAAAGCTGCGCTGACGAACTTTGGAATTGAAGTGCCTGGCTATTCTTTGCTGGTGAGCTGCAGTTCTAAGCCCTGCCTCTTCTCTTCTTTCATCGAGGAGGTCGAGTGCTTCCAATTGCAATTTTTCATTCTCATTTTGATCAAAATGGATCCTTCTGTGTGAGGGGACTTCAGTTTCCACTGGAATCATCGCTTCTGATCCGTATGCCAATGAAAATGGAGTATGCCCAGTCGCAGTTTTGTGAGTGGTCCTGTATGCCCATAGTGCAAGCGGTAACTTATCGACCCAACCACCTTTTGCTTTTTCCAGCTGCTTTTTGATGGTTGATTTGATGATTTTGTTTATTGCTTCCACTTGCCCGTTTGCCTGCGGATGAGCCACTGCTGAGAAGCTTTTTCGGATCTTGAATCGTTTACAGAATTCTTGGAATTCCTCACTTTCAAACTGAGTACCATTATCTGTGATTATCTTCTGAGGCACACCATACCTGCAAATGATATATTTAGTCACAAAACTTATCATTTTCTTAGAGGTAATAGTAGCCAATGGTTCGGCTTCAGCCCATTTAGTAAAGTAATCAACAGCAACGGTAGCATATTTAACCCCCGATTTGGCAGTCGGCAAAGACCCAATGAGATCTATTCCCCAGATAGCAAACGACCATGGACTGACCATTTGTGTTAGCTCAGTGGAAGGTTCTCTAGGAATTTTAGCGAATCTTTGGCATTTATCACACTTTCGGAAATAGTCAGCAGCATCCTGATTAATTTCTGGCCAAAAGTATCCATAACGGAGGATTTTCTTTGCTAAAGTTTGACCACCTGTATGATCCCCACATTCCCCTCCGTGTACTTCAGTCAGAATTGTCTTAGCTTCTTCCTTTGTCACACATAGGAGTAATGGCATTGAAAATCCTCGTCTGTACAAACGACCATCTTGAACTATATATCTGCAGGCTTTCCTCATCAGCTTCTGTCGTTCTTTTGAACTTTCGGCAAAGAACCATTGAGTAAATATTCAAGTACCAGAGTCATCCATGATTGTTGTTCTTGGGATACATTCATAATCCAATCAACATCCATTTCATCTATGCTTGGAGCTGACAAGACTTCGACGGGAACTAATCCCAATAGTTGAGCTTCACCAGTACTCGAATACTTTGCAAGAGAATCCGCTTTCATGTTCTCTTCGTGGGGTATATGGTTTATTAAGTAACAGTCGAAATCTTGAAGGAGCTCCCAGGCTTTTGATAAATAGGCGGGTAGATTCCCTCCTTTAGCTTGAAATTCCTTCTTGACTTGGCAAACAATAAGTTGAGAATCACTGAAGATCTGCAATGCCTTGATGTTTAGTTCTTTAGCAATCCTTAAACCAGCAATGAGAGCTTCATATTCATCTTCATTGTTTGTCGAAGGGAATTCTAGTCTCAGCGCATAACATAGTGATCGCCCTTCTGGGGTTTCAAGGACAACCCCTGCTCCGGAACAGTAATCATTTCTTGCGCCATCGACGTACAATTTCCATTGTATTGGGACGCTATCAGTGACTTCTTCCTCACTATCACCCTTATCCGTACATTCTGCGATGAAATCTGCCAAAGCTTGTCCATTAATTGCTTTTCGAGGATGGTAAGTGATGTCATATTGGCTGAGTTCAATATTCCATTTCAAAAGACGGCCCAAAGTCTTAGGACGGAATAGGACTTGCTTTAGAGGTTGATCAGTGAGGACTTTGATGGGATGAGCTTGGAAATACGGCCTTAATTTTCTTGATGCGATCAACAAACAATAGGCGAGCTTTTCTAATCTTGAATAGTTCATCTCTGCCCCAGTGAATGTTTTGCTGATATAATAGACTGGGCGTTGAATCCTTGCGTCTTCCCGTACCAACACTGCACTGAGAGCATGAGACGAAATTGCCAAATATATGAAGAGATCATCACCACTATCAGGCTTTGAAAGTATCGGAGGCACTTCTATATGACGAACCAACTCATCAAATGCTTTCTGACATTCAGGGGTCCACTCAAAGTTTTTTCTTCCTTTCTTCAGAGCATCAAAGAACGGAATGCATTTGTCAGTAGCTTTGGAAATGAACCGACTCAAGGCAGCAACCTTTCCATTGATACTTTGCAATTCCTTCTTCGTTCTAGGAGCCTTGACTTCCCTCGGGGCAGTGATCTGAGCTGGATTGGCTTCAATGCCCCTAGCGCTCATAATGAAACCCAAAAACTTTCCAGACTCCACTCCAAATGAACATTTCAGGGGATTAAGCTTCATTTTGTACTTGCGGAGTACTGCAAACATCTCTGCCAAGTGATCCATACGGTCCACCGCTTTCTTAGACTTTACTAGCATATCATCAACATAAACTTCCATTGTCTTGCCAATCTGTGGTTTAAACATGGCATTAACAAGCCTTTGGTAAGGTGCCCCTGCATTCTTGAGTCCGAAAGGCATGACCTTGTAGCAGTAGAGTCCAACATCTGTGATGAAGCTGGTATCCTCTTGATCTGGCTCATGCATCATAATCTGGTTATATCCGAAGTATGCATCCACAAAAGATAACAATTCATGTCCTGCCGTCCCATCCACCAACTGATCGATCCTGGGCAGTGGGAAACAGTCTTTGGGGCAGGCTTTGTTCAGATCTGAAAAGTCAATGCACACTCTCCACTTTCCGTTAGCTTTTTTAACCAGAACTGGATTTGATACCCAATTTGGATAAGTAGATTCTCTGATGAAACCATTCTCCATGAGCCGATCCACTTCTTCTTTTAACGCTGCTGTCCTCTCAGGACCCTGGGTTCTTCTTTTCTGTTTCATAGGTGTAAACTTTGGATCGATGTTCAGAGTGTGTACTGCAATCTCTGGGGATATTCCGCACATGTCAGCATGAGTCCAAGCGAATACATCCAAATTAGCCTTCAAAAATGAAATCAGAACATTCTGAACTGTTGTGTTGAGTTGTGAACCCACATTAAGCACTTTGTTTGGGTCCTTTGGGTCAACGGGCACCGGCACTGTTACCTCTACCGGTACTACCATATTCTCCCCTGCACTGGCTTTCCTTGGATCCATCTCTTTTCGTGCACCACTACATTCGTCAGCGCAGGGTCCACCCTGTAATTGCTACAAGGTTGGTTCTTTGATGCGGACCGGAGCCGCTGCACCTTTTCCCATTTCTCTTTTCCTCGATTCTCGCAACTCTGCAAAGTAACATTCTCGCCCCGCATCTTGATCTCCCTTAATCACACCAACTCCGTTATCTGTGGGGAATTTTAGAGTCAGACGCCATGGGGCAAGAACAGCTTTGAACGCAGCAAGAGTTGGTCGGCCTAAAAAGGCATTGTAGGCAGAGAATTCTTCAACAAATATAAAGGTTTGCTTTCGAGCCACCTTCCTCAATCCCTTTCCAAGTTCTACAAACAAATCTATGGTTCCAATCGGTTGTTTGGATTCTCCAGCAAATCCAGCAATCTTAAGTGATGAAGCTTGAACGTCAGCCATTGGAATTTTCATTTGATCAAAGGTCTTCTTGAAGAGGATGTTGCATGAAGCTCCACAATCAACTAGAACTCTTCTCACAGTTGCCGGCGCAATACCAGCGGATATGACCAAAGGATCTATAGTCGGAGCCTCGATACCCAAAGAATCCCTGGCACTGAATATAATATCATCTATGGAAGTCTTTTGTTGCTTTAAAGGCGCATCATTCTCTAAGACAAAAACATTCTCTTCAGCTGGTACATGCCTCAAGGCTCGGGCATACCTTTCCATTTCGCCCCAGCTTTTGCCTGCTGGGTGAGGTCCACCAGTTATTATATTGATAACAGGTCTTTCCGATTCATGCTCTACGGGCTTCTCACTTGAGGCAGGACGGTGAGCGAGAACTTGTTGTCCTTGAGTTGACAAAGCTGGGGCATTTCTGTTCCTTTTCACATACTGCTGGAGCTTGTTCTCTTTCAAAAGTTGTTCAATTACCTCTTTCAACTGACGGCATTCGTTGGTGTCATGGCCGGGCTGGTTGTGGAACCGGCAGAACCTTCCACTTTTTTCCATCTTAATCGCAACTCTCATTTTAGGTGGTGTCGGATAATTGACATCATCTTTGGTTGCAAAGAAGATGTTTTCAGGGGTATCGGTCAAGGGTGTGAAATTGAAAGAACGGCCTTTCTTAGCGTCTCCCTGTTTCTTTCCACCATCATTTCCCCTTTTCTAAGTGTTAGGTTCTTTCTTATTCGAAGCAGCACCATTGTTCCCGGCTTCCGCTGATACCACCTTAGCCGGTGTTTGGAGGCTCTCCAAGCGCATTAATTCATCCGCTTTCTTGTAGAATTTGTTAAGCGAGTTTGGTTCTTTCATTTTCAACCATTTTCCAAATCACTCGATTTGTCAATCGCCCTCATCAAGTATGTCAGGACCATACGTGGCTCAGCATTATCTACCTCAGCCAATGCTATGTTAAAGCGATTCAAAAATGATCTGATGGATTCTCTCGGATTTTGCTCTAGACTTGACAGTGACATTATATCCTTTGCTTTAGAAGCATACAATCGAAAATGCTCCTTGAATTTCCTGGTCAAATCGGAGAATTGATCAATGGACCTGACTAGCAGCTTTGTAAACCACAATGGAGCCACACCTTCGAGATATACCGGGAAATATCGACATTTAATTTCATCTGATGCCCTGGCACCAGTCATATGCCAGTCGTACTTATACAGAAACTCGTTTGGATCACTCGTCCCCTTGTAAGCCGGAATAGTAGGGGGGACGAATTTCCTTGGGAACTCTGCCTTCAAGATCTTTTCAGTAAATGGAGTTTTGCTTGGAGAAAAACCCCACTCTTTCTCGTCTTCATCTCTTCGCATGCTTTCCTTCATGATTTGACGAACCATACCCGAAAAATACTCTTCATCATTTACAGGCTCTGGAGGGCACACATCAGCCACTCTCTTTGAATTCTGCCTTGACAGTCGTTCACAGAGGGTCGGCTGCGGTCCTGATCCTCCAGCTTGAGGAGGAGTCCTTTCTATAGGGTCTGCGGCTCTTTGAGAAATGTTTCCTTCAAGATCCTGAACTCCCACAGTAGGGTTTCCATCATTATTTCCCGGTTGACGGTTTGCCCCAAGTAGATCATTCAACTTACTTAAGATCAGGGCATTCTGTGCATTCTGGGCTTCCAACTGCGCATTCTGAGCATTCAATTGTTGATTCAATCCCAAAACTACGGTGTCCAACTCTGCCCGTGTAACTCCAACAGTTGGGGCTGCTTGACTTGAAGGAGGAGAGGTAGCAGTATTCTCTTGAACATTGTCGGACCTTACAGAACTTCATTTTCCCCTAGGAGCCATTATTTCCAATAAACTTCTGGTTTTAATAGAAATCCTTTCAGCAGACCTTTGCGGAGCAATGGTGGAAGTTTCCTGAGTTCAATTCTCAGTGAAAGCACCAAAAATGTTAACATAAAAATCAGACGCTAACACCCCGGTGTAGATTGAAGTTGAGCGAAAGCACCACCCGTGTAGACGGGAACTAAAAACAAGTAGAGAAAGCAGAAAAAACAACAGTTTTTATAGTGGTTCGGCTAAGGGTAAGCCTACGTCCACTTTATATTCTCTTTATTACTGAAACGATTACAACTTTACAACAATATTCAATTACAATTCCGATGAGACAAACAACCAGAACTTTGATGCAGAAGAATTCTTTAAATCCATGTAGATTGCGTTAGATTTCCTCTTGAAGTTAGTTGATATGCCTTTTGTACTTGAAGTGTCGAGTGAGTCGAGAATTCAGCAGAGTATCGGCGCTTAAAGAGGTCGGCCAAAAAGTCCCCTTCATGCTTGTGGTAGGTTGGTATTTATAGGAGAAATCCCCCCCTTAGGTCGTAAGTCGTGACCGGTCTAAGGTAAGTTGTGGCCGGTCTAAGGTAGGTTGTGGCCGATTCATCTGGCCCCTTCACGGTTTCATAAAGGTTCCCTTGCATAAGTCCTAAGTCGCCTCCGAGTCAACACAACCTTGTATCAGTAATACGGCATCGGGCTTACATTTAGTAGCTTTAGGTCGTGGACGACTCAAGCTAGGTCGTGAGTCGTGAACGAGTTAACTGGCAAGTCGCAAGTCACGGCTTAACTGATAAGTCTGGATCGTGTACGAGTTAAGAGGCCACTATGCCAAGTAGCTGCATTGAATTTGTCTTCATTTTCTTGGGTCATGAACGACTTAATGTAGATCATCGGTCAGTTACGACTTAGGCATAGTTCATGATCTTGTCCCTGAGCTATTAGAGCGGCAAATTCTCTGGATAGTTAGGTCGGCTTCTATCTTAGGTCGATAGCTATCTTAGGTCGGTAGCTACCTTAGGTCGGCACCCATGTTGAAGCATTAGGTCGGCATACCCCTTAGGCCTTAAGTCGGCATCCCTCTTAGCCTATTAGGTCGGTATCCTTTTTAAAGTATTAGGTCGGCATACTTGTTGAAGTATTAGGTCGGCATACTTGTTGAAGTATTAGGTCGGCATACCCCTTAGGCCTTAGGTCGGCACCCCTGTTAAGCCTTAGGTCGGCATCTCTTCGAGTCTTAGGTCGGTATCCCCTTAGTCCTTAGGTCGGCGTTCCTCTCAAGCCTGTTAGGTCGTCCATCTTTAGGTCGCTGGAAAAGAGGTAATAACACTTTTGTACTTGGCCTTTTTCTTCCAAAAAATGATCGGAATAAAATTTCATTTTTCCTTCTGTTCAATTTGCGTTAATTCACTTAAGTGTTTCAACATTTGAACTTCTGTCCAACACGCTTGTGAAGTTTCAATCTTCGGATCGGGTTTGCGTTTATTTGTCAAGTCCTAAAATCATGAATGCGAGTCATGATCGGACATTATGCTGAACTCCAATGCTGCACTGCATTAGTCTGTGATCCACACTTAAGCTATACCGCCAATTTCAGGGACGAGTTGTAAAGTTCGGTTAGCGATAGCATTTCGCTTTCAATACCTCGAGCTAAGCGTCGCTGAATCGATGCTGAAATAAGGATAGTTCGAGTGATCGAATCACACTTGATCTTTTATCGAAGGTTGCATCCACACTTCGAGGATTTTATTTGTATGTTGGAGGTCAATCACGCCTGCTTAAATTTTAAGGATATGTCCATGCTCCGGGGACTTAAGTTATTGTATGGGTGGTCAATCGCACTTGCCTGATACTTAGCATTTCGTCCGCACTCTGGGAAATAAAATTGGTTTGTGGGTGGTCAGTCACAAGTGAGTTGTGTTTATACTCCGACCGCACTCTAGGGACTCAGAGTTGTGTTACGGATGATTGAATTGTATCTGGTTCGTGCTGATACTCTAATCCGCTCTTTGGGGACCTAAAGTTAGTCAATGCTTATACTCCAGTCCATGCTCTGGGGACTTTGATGTTTTATACTCCAGTTCGCACTCTGGAAATTTGAAGTTAGTGTTTATATCCCAATTCGCACTCTGGGAATTTGGAGTTGGCCGACAGACGATCGGTCATGTCTGTTTAGGCGTTCGAATTCCATTCGCACTCTGGGAATGATGGAATTATCAGGATCGTGGATGGTCGATTCACATCCACCCTGGGTTAACAAGTGAGGTTGTTAGATGGACGGATCCATCCTCCTCAAGCTGGTTTGGATACGGGCGAGGTTGTTACATGGACGGGTCCACCCTCTTCGAAACCACATTTGTGAATTTATACTCATGTTCGCACTGTGGGAAACTGGAGTTAGTTAGAGGATTGCCTGTATCAATCCTATTTACTCTTTAGTGTGATGGCTTTCTCCTGAGCTCAGGTTTCACTTAGTGAGTGATCAGTCGTATCACAATCACCCCCTATTTGAACAAATCCTATTGTATGATGGAACTTAGCTCTTTATGCATCGTGATGGTTGTATGACACATTCAACAAATCATAGCTGTGGCTTGAAGAGATTGCACTTTATTGCTGAAATAAGAAGATATGGTAAAGTCAGTTTCCTTATTACAAATTCAAATTTCGAAATGCAGAAACAAATTGCAGATGAAAAATAAAGTAAATAATTAAATCCTGTCACGTGTAGTAGCGACGAAGACTCTCACTGTTCCAGGCTCTTGGCAAAGTAAGACCGTCAACAGTTAATAACTTAAATGTGCCATCTCCAAGCTTTCGTTCAATCATATATGGCCCTTCCCATATTGGTTTCATATGTGAAGGAATCAGATAGATTGTTTTGAGGACAAGGTCGACGAGTTTGAAGGTTCAGAGTCGGACCTTGGCATTGTACAATCGGGTGACTCGACTTCGGTGTGTGGCTGCCCTCAAGTCAGCCTCTTCTTGCTTCTCATCCAATAAATCTAGGGATTCGGCAAGTAATATATCATTTGTCTTCGGATCACAATATGTCACACGATGAGAAGGTACTTCCATCTTGATTGGAATACTGGCTTCTGAATCATAAGAAAGAGAGAATGGAGTGTGGCCAGTCGTGGACTTGTGGGTTGCTTGGTAAGCCCATAATGCCATAGGAAGTTCGTCAACCCATTTTACCCCGTCCAATTTCAGTCGTTTCTTCAGAATAGACTTGATAACTTTATTGACAGCTTCAACCTATCCATTCGCTTGAGGGTGTGCAACTGCAGAGAATTTCTTTTGAATGTGAAATCGTTGGCAGAAATTATTGAACTCAAAACTGTCAAATTAGGTTCCATTATCGGTGACGATGGTATGTGGAAGACCAAATCGACAAATAATGTTGCGTACCATGAAGTTGTTCACTTTCTTTGTTGTGATTGTAGCAAAGGGTTCAGCTTCCGCCCACTTAGTAAAGTAATCAACTGCGATGATGGCATACTTCGCACCACCTTTGGCCAGAGGTAGAGAACCAATAATATCGATGCCCCAAACTGCAAATGGCCATGGACTAACCATCTGAGTTATTTCGCTAGGAGAGGCTCTAGGAATCCAAGCGTGTTTTTGACATCTGTCACATTTTCTGGCCTAGTACGATGCATCATGATTTACGGTCGGCCAATAGTGTCTATATCGGAGTACTTTCTTAGCTAAAGCTTGCATCCCGGTGTGATCGCCACATTCTCCTTCATGTACATCACATAACACTCGTTTAATTTCATCGTGAGTGATACACCGAAGTAAAGGAACATAGTACCCTCTTCTATACATGAATCCATTCTGAATAGTGAATCGCGAAGCTTTTCGAAGAATTTGTCTTTTTTCACTTCTGCACTTTAGCAGTGTTCCATGCTCGAGATAATTTTTGAACGGAGTCATCCATGACTCCTTATCGAGAATGACTTCAAATACCAAATCTGTCTACATTCTGTCGATGCTTGGAGAAAATGTTTCCGTAGAAACGAGTCCTATTTGTTGTGTTTCGCCTGTGCTGGCTATTTTCGCTAACGAATCGGCTTTTTGATTGCGCTCTCGGGGTATGCAGTAGATGGCATAATAATCGAACTGGTTTAATATTTCTTGAACCCAATCTAGGTAAGCAGCCAATCTTCGGTCCTTGATCTGGTATTCCCTCGAACTTGGAACACGACTAGTTGCAAATCACAATAAATTTCCACAGCAATGACTTTTAAATTTCGGGCGAGTCTCAATCCGGCAAGTAGAGCTTTATACTCAGCTTCGTTGTTGGTCGCATGAAAATCAAACTTTAAAGCATAACATATAGATCGACCTTCGGGAGTTTGAGCAACGATCATTTGATGCACCGTTGTACGCATCTTCTAGATATATTTGGAAGATTCATTGGTTTTAGGCAAGTTCTCTGCAATGGTAAATTCAGCCATGAAATCTGCTAGGACTTGTCCTTGAATGGCTCGCCTTGGAGTATAGGTAATATCGAACTGACTTAGCTCGATATTTGAGTAACCAACTAGACGTCTCAGGCCACGTAAGGACTTGTCATAACGGCTAGTTGGTGTAAACGGTGATAGGATGAGAATGGAAATACGGACAGAGCTTCCTTGAGGCAATAATAAGACAATAAGCCAACTTCTCTAGTTTCGTATAGTTTCTCTCAGCTTCGGTTAGTCGTTTACTAATATAGTAGACCGGTTTTTACACTCGGTCTTCCTCCTGAATCATGGCAGCACTGATCGCATTTTCTAATACCGCCAAGTAAAGGTGCAATTTCTCATGATCGATAAACTTTGACAAAATAGGCAGTATAGAGAGGTGCTGAATTAGTGCTCGGAATGCGCCC
Organism: Allium cepa; assembly: GCA_030765085.1. Lineage (NCBI taxonomy): Eukaryota > Viridiplantae > Streptophyta > Magnoliopsida > Asparagales > Amaryllidaceae > Allium > Allium cepa. The sequence goes on from CM060935.1 coordinate 999,920,277, forward strand.
TCACATTCCATGGTCCATTCAAAGTTCTGTTTCCCTTTTTGGATCAAATTGAAGAAGGGAATGAATTTGTCAGTGGATTTTGAAACGAACATGCTCAGTGCTACTACTTTCCCGTTGAGGCTCTGGACTTGCTTTATAGTTTTTAGAGTCTCAAGATTTCTGATCGCCTAAATCTTTTCGGGATTGGCTTCAATTCCTCGAGCATTGACGATAAACCCAAGGAATTTTTTGATTGCGACCCCAAAATGACATTTCAAAGGATTGAGCTTCATTATGTATTCTTAAAGGACATTAAACATTGATTCCAGGTCTTTAATATGATCAGCGGAGAATCATGATTTCACTAGCATGTCTTCTATGTATACTTCAATGGTTTTCCCAATCTGGTTGGCGAATATCCGATTAACCAATCGTTGGTAAGTTGCACTGGTGTTCTTGAGTCCAAAAGGCATAACTTTGTAGCAATAGAGTCTCAGATCAGTCATGAAGATGGTATGCTCCTGGTCGGGAAAGTGCATGAGTATGTGGTTGTAGCGTGAATACGCATCCACGAAGGATAGGAGTTCATGTCCAGCCATTGAATCTACAAGCTGATCGATTTGAGGAAGTGGACAAATATCTTTGGGGAAAGCTTTATTCAAATCTAAATAGTCGACACATGTTCTCTATTTCCCATTTGTCTTTCGGACAAGTACGGGATTGGATACCCATTCCGGGTATAATGCATCTCGAACAAATCCATTCGATATAAGCTTATCTACCTCTTTCTTAAGGGCGGCAGATCTCTCTGGATCCATACCACGCCTTTTTTGCTTGACCAAGATGTGTCGCGGATCAATATTCAATGTGTGGCTCTGATTTCCGAGGATATTCCAAACATGTCAGAATGTGTCTAGGCAAACACGTTGAGGTTTGCTCGAAGAAATTCAACCAATTCCTCTTGCATTTATTGGCTTAACTAAGATCCAATCTTTATCATTCTAGAATCGTCGCTATCGTCAATTGGGACTTTGATCGTCAGTTCGGCTTGAAAAGATTGACTGTCTTTACTTTCATTTTCTCTTGGGTTAAGATCTCTTTGGAATTGGTTGGGGTCTTCGGGCCTGGGCCTGGGCCAGGCACCAATTGATAATTTTCAACAAAATGGACGCAGAGAGATTCCTCTATGCCCTTTCCTTTTTCTCTTCGCTGCGCATCTCGCAGTTCAACAACATAACAGGCTCGTCTAGCAGCCTGATCTCCTTGAACGACTCCAACTCCATGGTCTGTAGGGAACTTTAAAGCCAAACATCATGGGCAATGGCAGCACTGAACTCAGTTTGGGCCGGTCGGCCCAAGAAAGCATTGTACGACGAGTCTATGTCCAATACAACAAATTACAATATCTGAACTCTTCGGCATTCTCTAGTACCTAACTCCACTGGAAATTCCACCACTCCAGTGGGTATGGTTGCACTCCCGTTGAAGCCATAAATGCGAGACTAACAAGGCTTCAAATCTTTAACTTCCATTTTCATTTGGTCATAGGCTCGCTTAGACAATATATTCATACAACTTTCACTATCAACTAAGATCCTCTTCATCTATGCAGGACCTACTTGAGCTGATATGACAAGTGGATCAATGGTTAGGGCTTCGACCTTGTTAGCATCTCTGTCTCGAAACACGATGTCGTCGGTCATCGTTTTCTGTTGCTTGGTCGAAACCCCATTTTCCAAACTACTACAACACTCGAAGTACGCATGCCTAATAGAACTAGCATACGACTCCATTTCCTTCCAGCTTCGGTCTGCTGGATGAGGACCACCACTAATAGTATTTATTACCAACCTTCCGCCGATATGAGCAGGTTCGGTCTATCTTGCCTGATTCGATACACAATTTTGATTTGATGGGCCCACACCTCCAGACTACGGCGCCCGTACAAGTTGCTCAAACTTCATTTTGCATATCAACTTTTCAATGAGATCTTGCAAATGATGACAATCATTCGTGTTATGGCCATAGCTTTCGTGGAATCTACAAAACTTCCCCATCTGAATCTGTTTCTCTGATGATGGTTTTGGGGTAGGTTTCTTATATTGAAATGGTATTACAAGTCTGTAAGTACACATTCTCCGGCGACATATTCAAAGGAGTGTAATTATCAAACATGCTAGCCCTACGTCGTGGACCATGATTCTGATCTCGTTTCTCATTTCGATATCATTACCCCTATGCAAGATTCTGTTTATTTTCTTTATTCAATTGCACTTTTTTGGAACTCTCTCGGTTTATTTAACAGCAACATTACTCTAGATTCCTTCCACACTAGGCCCTGTGTCATCCTTTTTCCTAGACTGTTTTGCATCCTCCCCTCTCAAGAATTGGGCTGCCTTGGAATAGAAATGGTCTAATAACGTAGGAAGTTTTCCAGCCAACTAGTTGTCGAATTCAGAATCGGGATCAATCCCTTTAGTGCCATCATAATAGAGTTATCGTTGGGATTGCTAATATAAGCACATGCAACATGAAATCTTTCCGAATAACGTCTGAGTGTCTCTCCAGGAGCTTGAGTGACACTAGACAAAGTGTTAACATCCTTCGGTCTCGATACATGTATCCGGAACTACTCAACAAACTTTGTCGCCAACTGATCAAAACACGAGATAGATTGAGGTGGAAAATGGGTAAACCACATGTTAGCTATGCCCCCAAGGGAGATCGGAAAACCTCGAGCGTTTAACTACATCATCAGCTCGTGCAGAATTCATCAACCATTCGTACTTTAGAATATGCTGATTAGGATCTGAGCTCCCTTCATAGCAGGTAGAGTGGGCATCCTGAATCGTTGAGGTGGTTCATCATAGAGTATGTCATCAATGAAAGGGGTATGACTCCGAGAGATATCCCAGTCATCATTAGTGAGACCCTGACTTTCACGGATCATTTGACGTATCATCGTCGGTATATCTGGCATCTGGACATTTTGAGCATGCTAGGACAAGGTGTGGTTAGGTTCCATAATGCATGGCTGGACCGAACGTGGTCGACGGTCCAGGTCTCGCCTCCTTGGTTCTAAGTCTTCAGGACATAGGGTTTGGGAGTATGTTGATGTTTTATCGGATCTATCCAGTTTCGAGCTTCAGCTCCCGATTCAGCAGCAGTAGTGGTAGTGCGGTTGTTTGTAACATGAATTGGAATAGTACCTCCTCGGGAGGAGGGTCTGGTCTGATGGCTGGTTCACGGACCAACTCTTGGTTGCCCAAGGCTCAGTGCATGCATATGTCTAGTAGCTTGGTTATAACTCCCATCTAGCCATGGATGCATGGATCTATGATGATAGTCTGAAGAAGCTGAACTCTTAATAGATGAATAGGAAGCCTAATCCCTCGTGGATCTCCTACGCCTCTGCGACTTAGCTGATTGGTCAATTCTGCATTGGCACGCAGTTGTTGAGTAAGTTGCTAACGACACTGTGTCAGCTATTGCAGTAGAATCTGAAACTCTTCCATGGTGACAGGGCCTTGCGGATCTGATGGTCAGACAACATTTTGATCAGTCGGAGGTAGTTGCACGGGATTCTATCGGTCCTATCCTTCTAGATTTGCAGCAGTAGAAGTGGTCCTTGTGTTTACCATGATGAATAGCGAAGCTCTTTCCTAGACGTGATGCAAATTTGAATATGATGGAAGAACTTTGAACTTGAGAACTGGATCTTCTCCTTAGATTTATGCAATTCGATATCGATAGTAGATCTAACGAGCAGGAGAAAAACTATGTTTTCTCAGTGAAAGCATCAAAGTGTTTGTACCAAAATTGGGCACAATACACTTCGAAAGTATTTAAAGAAATAAAATGAAGAAAATAAATAGAAAAAGAGGATTATCTAATAAACACTTCTAAAACATATAAGAGAAATGCACAGAAACACAGATATTTAGAGTGGTTCGGCGCATGGCCTACGTCCACTATGAAATTGATGACTTTGATTAAATTTTAGTTGCTGGTTATAGCGGATTACAACAGCGAATTTTGAGTACAACAGTGATCTTTGAGTACAAATATGATTTTTTGGCAGAATCTAGATGTAGGAGAGCCAAAATTCCCTTTTCGTGGGTCTTAGGCTACTATTTATAGGCGTAGGCTGCAAATATCTCGCTCAGATCTCGGAAGACCCCTTCTCTCATGTGGGCGGGCCCACATGATGGATCCCATGTCATTTGCACTCGGTCCGTGATCGATACAAACGAATGTCATATCGATCGAGATTTGGTCCAATCGAGTCGAAATTGAGGATGAACATTCTTTAGGTTGTACGTAAGCTCCTGTAAAAATTTGATGGCATTTGAACTTGTAGATTGTGAGTTATGATCGATTCAAGTTAGGGTTTTTAGACTGTTGTTTTGTTTGCATCGATCCTCTTCGTATCGATGTTTCGCATCGATATGAGCAATTGCTTGCTTGTGAACGTGGCGCTTGTTTTTTGGATCGATCCGAAGTCCATGCCAAATTGATCGAGTCTTCCCAATGTTTACGCCTCATTCGTATTGATCTGACTTGGTCTTGTTCACATTGATTAGCTATGCTTCATTTCGTACCGATCGTGCTTGTGTACTTTGTATCGATGCATGGCTATCGACTTCGTATCGATCTGGTTTAGCTCTATTCGCATCGATTGCAATGGTTCTGTTCTGTTCATATTGAGTGCAACATCCTTGTTCGTATCGATTGCAACTGCTCTGTTCGTATCGATACGAAGTAGCACCCTGGCTTGGTTTCGATGCATACGAAGTGGTCATCATTTGATCGATGCGAATAAGCTAAAGATGATGGATGTGAAGAAGTATGAGGAGGGATGGATACGAAGAACACTGCCCTCTATGGATACGAACTCATGCTCCCCTGATCGATACGAAGTCATGTGCATCTGGTGGATTCGAACCAGATCGACACGAAGGAGGGTTTTCTTTGGTTGTTTGATGGATAAGAACAAAGGAATCACTTAAATCACATCGATCATATCCTGAGCATACGAAATCGGATTGACTTGTAATTTGGAATATTGTCTTTCATAGCTTTGCATGTCTCCTCTTATAAATTGTACCTCGATCCAAACTCAGACAAAATTCATCGATATCCATAAGGAACTTATGTATAACCGATCTTCGGGACGAACGGTCTTTGGTTTATAGTCAGTTCCTTGGTGTCACGGCCTTGCCAAATGGCGGGATAACAATAGAACTTGAAGTTATCAAGGCGGAAAGCCTAGAGAGATAGCTTAGGAGTTTAGAAACCAAATATGGACATGGTCGTAAAGCCAGAACCAAGACAACCTAAGACAACAAGATAGTGGGATCCTAAAGTTGGGGATCGGTACAGACTCCTAACTAGGGACCGGTACCGATCCCTAAATAAGACTTTGGTGGATCCCAACTTCCATCCACATGCTTATCTTGGTTGTAATAGCCTATTTCCAAAGTTGATTTTCTAATTCAACACAATTCTCTATCAGTCTCCATAAACACATGAAACTGCAACTTAATTCTCCTTCAACTCCATTATTTGGACTCGGAAGCAAAATAATATTAGTACAAACGACCATGGAGTCACAAAGAAAACTATAAGATGACTCGAAGGAGGAAGTCAAAGGCACAAAAGTGGTGAACTTAGGGATCGATAATGACTCCCAATCGGTGATCAATACCGACTCTCAGTCGAGGATCAGTATTAACTCTTAGATATTATTGAAATGGCGTCTATTAAATTGGGAGAATTGAGTAAATTCATGTAAACTGGTTTGGAGATTTTTTAAATGAGAATTTAGGCCTCTACCTCTATAAATAGGGAGGTGGGGCTCTTTTTCAGGTTCCTTTGGGATAGAGTTGCATTATTTCTCATATTCTTGTAATTTTGAGATTCTAACTATTGGAGTTATGCCGACCCCCAAGAACTTCTGCCTCTAAATCAAAATTAAGCAATAAAGCATCAAAGTGTGCGTAGGTCTTTCTTTTTTGAACCACTATAAATGATTGTGTCTTGTTTATTTCCTCATTTTCATTTACTTTTCTTTATTTAATCTCTACAACATAAACGTCTAGATGTTGGTGTCATTTTTGTTTCAAACACCGACGCTTAATCAACAGGCCTAATACCTATTGCTGGAAAATTGAGTAATACATATACATACTCCATAACTACCAAATAACCTTCTTTTAGAAGAATGTACCAAGCCAACTTCACATATTCAGACTAGGCCTCAATTTTATCATTTATTCGAGAGATAAAACTTCCTTTTGGAATGATGCTTGGATATAAATTATCACTTTGAAATATTAATTCCCAATTCTTTTTATGACATTTAGTAATAAATGATATCTTATTACCGATGTTTATAGACCACGTGATGTATTTAAATGGAAACTCACATTTAATTAGAATCTTGTAGGGAATGCACTTTTGCAGTTCCAAATACTTACTGCTGGAATTGATAATATCAATATTGATGAACAACATGATATTATGGAATGGAGCTGAAATAAAAGAAAGAGTAAACATCAAAGTCAGTGTATAAATTATCGAACTTTTCTATTATTGAGTTTTTATCTAATATTAGAACTACGCAATTTTTCGCTGGTTGGACTTCGAGATGATGGAGAAATGGACCAAGAATCTAAGGAGTTTTCTAGAATGATGGAATTATGGAGCATAAGAGTTTGAGCAAAAATTTTATAAGCAAATCATGTCAGTACCAACATGTATCAGCACCAATATGATTAAATATGTCGACATTGACATGTTTGAATGAGAGACCCACTTTTAAGCACTGGGTGAATTTTCTTTATATTTTTAGAAAACGAAAGGACTTGCATAGGATAAATCATACCTAAACTGACATGATTTGATAAAGAAATTTTGCAAACAAAGATTAGGAATTTGAAAACTTGAGCAAGTATCAGGAAAATGAAGGTACAAGGTACAAGGTACAAAATCATGTCCACACCAACATGATCAAGTCAACATCGACATTATTTGAGTTATGATTTTTACTCCTTCCTACTTGGTAGGGTGGACCGATTATCTTTCCTGTCCTTCGTAAGATAGCAACTTTGATGGGTGAATTTTTTACAAAACTCACCCTAAAGCAAAAAAAAGAAGGATGTTTCCCCTTCTCTAACTCTATTTTTTCATAAAGTGATGTTTAACTTGAATTTAGATCTGAAACTTTATAATATGATGTATTTGTGCAAAACTCTCTGAAGTAGCATTAAAGTGGATGTAGGTAAATGATTTAAGGCTAAACCACTATAAAATTCTATGTGTTCAAGCTTTTATCCTCCTTTTAAGATCCGATTATCTCATTTTTTATTGACATGGGGTGTTATGTCAGTTTTTGATGCAACATTTTTGGTGCTTCCACTAAGAACAATGATTCTTTTCGCCCATATCTAGCTTTAACTTTAGATTTGAAGTTCCAAAAGATAGATCTAAGGATTATTTGTCATAGATCTGAAGTTACTTGGATTTTAAAGCAGAATATACATAGATCCGATCAGAATGGCCTTAAGGAAAGCTTCTTCTAAGTCTAGAGTTGTCATTGGAGGTGATGAAGAAAGCTCTTACCATAATGAAGAAACTACTAGACCGTTGCTTTACTAGAACCTTTATCTTAGCAGGAGATGGTGACAAAGGCTGAGTTGGATAAAATGATGGTCGAGAAGAATAGTAAAATATTGGAGAGTTAAAATCCCCACTTGGAAAGGATGGAGAAAAACATTGCTATGATGCCCCAGTAGGCATAGGAGAAGCCACAGATTCATCATCTTTAGATTCTGAGTCTAAGGAAGAAAGCTCATCTTCATCAAATCGAAATCAACAAGATAGCAAGCAAAAAAATAAAGAAGAAGGGTGTTGGAACATTAAAGAAGCAGACTATAGAGGATGGAGTAATCAAACAAATGCCAAATAGTTCAAAACTGGCCAAATAAAGTTAGTGTTGAGTTGATTCATAATATCAGCACCTAAAAGTCAAGTGAGGCGCTGAATCTTTTTGACAATCACTACTACAAAATAGGCCATTTGCATCGCCTCATTTGAACCAGTTGAAGTAAAAACTGATGCAAATAGAACTATTTGCATCAGTTCTGTCTTAATATCTGATGCAATTGGTACGTGGAAAGTAATAGGAAATAAAAAATCAAATTTACATCAGTTGTAACCAACAACCAATGCAAATACGTCGATGCAAATAGTTTTAGTCGCATTGATTTTAAAGTCAACCGATGCAACTACGTCCAAAATAATAATTTTCGCATCAGTTGCCTAATAGAGGTGATGCAATATTATTTAGGTTATTCGTTGCTCACGTATTACATCCCGCCTTACTAATTTTTTTTTCCCGCTCCCATTTTTTCCTCAAATAATTCGCCCAGCAACAAAAAAAACCCTAAAATTGATTGTCGCCGTACGTTATTTCGCGGATTAGATTGGCCTACCAAATCACCGTTAACCGATCAATTTCTATAGATTCCACCGTTCGTATTCAAGAGCGATTCCGCGATGGTAGTCGCTTTGGGTGATCTAAGTTTACGAGGCGGTTCGCGGCAACTTAGCAAGGAAGACTTGGGTATTGGGTTCGAGATGTTGGCGATTGCAGTTTGGAGAAGATTGGGTTGCCGTGGTTTGTACGTGGGTTCGGAGACTTGAATTTCATGAATTTGCTTTGTAGGTAAAGCATGCTATTATAGAAGAATATTGTTGCGTATAGGAGTTTATGATGCTAATAACTTTATATTTTTGCTATTCTATAGCATCTGGCTGTAGGCGATGTACCGGCTCGTATTCCATCAACATGTTCAATCAAACATCTGATTATTTGTGTCAATTTTGAAGATTTACAAGAATTGCTAGCAGCCTTTTGTATATTCAGGAGTTTAATTTTAGATTTGTTCATTAAGCATCAACTTTGGATGTAAAAAGCAATTGGAAATCTGGATTTTTTTTACCGTGATTTGAAATTTCTAATGAAAGTCGTGAACTTTTTTTTCTTTTGCAATCATTTTCTTTGCTGTGAAAAAATCTTTAAAAAAAATCCAAAATTTATCTATAATAAGCAATTTAGCATTCATTTTTTGTCTCTGCTCTCAAGCGCACTATGAGTTATCAAAATTTCTGTCATGATAAAGTATAATTTATAAGGTAACCTATACATAGGATTTTCGGTTGATTTTATGCTTTTGGGATATCTTTGTCAGTTATGTCATTTCTCAATTTCATTTAACATGTTTCAAGGATTCGTTAGATGTGCAGATTAATTAAGTACTGCAGTGCAATGGATCAACATGTTGTAACCTGATTACAAAGCTGAACTGATGTAAAATGTATGCAGTACAACATTGAGGCAATATAGTGGATCAATAATGCAATGCATTTTCATGAAGTACAATAATAAGAACACATGGCATGCAGCTGCATGGTGACTAGAAGGCAGGAGAAAGCTACAAGCTTTGTGAGGTAATGCACGGTGATCTGAAAAGTGATGCAAGCTACATGCAAGTTTCTAATCACAAATGGCTCTAATTCCTCGCATCTTCGGACAAAGGAGCAACTTTACCGACCCATTCTTCCTCGATCTGTTTGAACCGTTCGCCCTCAACAGGTTTAATTGCGGAAGACTAGAATTAAACCTGTTTAGTTGATGGAGAGAAAGGAAAACACGACTTCAATTTTAGATTTGATCATCTCCAAAATGTTCAGGTGGCTTCTTTTACTGGGAATATTTTAAGTTATCATTTCCATTTTCTACTGATCCCTATGGCGACATATCTGTTAAATATATAAATCACTTTGTTATCATTGCTTCATGCCACGGATTATAGTAGTGAATCAAAAATACTTGATACAATCAATGTATGTTAGTGACATAGAATAGCCATCAATCTTCTAACCTTGTTTTCCTACATGACAAAAAGAGCGGTTGTAAAAATCATCAATTATTGGTTTCCATTTGCATAGGTACAGTATGAGACATTAGAAAATAGCTGAAGCCGACTAGTCGTTATCAAAGTTAGTTATATAAACTAAAACATTTCCAGAGCAACTATTTTGTCATTAAATTTTATATAGGAATCATTCAAGTTATAACAAGTTGGAACAACTGTTTATTATTATAATTAAGCTGTGGTTTGAACTTTCAGTCTGAAGTGTGTTTTAACTTAAGAAATTGGCCACAATTTGACGTGATTAATAAATATGAAAAATATAATATTCAGGTGTTATTAACCCCTACATATCTTGCAATAGTAATGGAGTACGCCGCTGGTGGTGAACTGTTTGAGAGAATATGCATTGCTGGAAGATTCAGTGAAGATGAGGTAGAAACACAATAATGATATTGAACTAAACTTATCAAATTATATTGATTCCTTTGAAATATTAATGAATATGCATTTATATAATGTGTGACAGGCAAGGTTTTACTTTCAACAATTAATATCAGGAGTCAGCTATTGTCATTCCATGGCAATTAATTTTCTTATGGTGTCACAGAATCTCTGATCAAGATACTTTAACCTGCAGAAGCACTGTGTATTCCTGCCCAAGTAAAAGTATTCATAACATGCATCATTGAATTAGTTTAGTTATTTGTTATGATTTTTTATAATGCAGCAAATTTGTCAAAGAGATCTGAAGCTAGAAAACACTCTTTTGGATGGAAGCACGTCTCCTCGCCTTAAATTTGCGATTTTGGCTACTCGAAGGTAGAATTGCTTCTCTGTTAATGCAAAATGTTATCATTCATTCATACCAGGCATGTCACTGATTGAACTTAAACTGTGCAATTATTCACACTGGTTAATTTTCAATGGTTGACAAGTCTAGCTAGTACTACACTAAAATGGAATAATCTATTATTATTATTATTTACAGTCATCTGAGCTACATTCACAACCAAAATCAACTGTGGGAACACCAGCCTACATAGCTCCTGAGGTTTTATCCAGAAATGAATACGATGGAAAGGCAAACTTCTAATTTGTTCTCCTAAATACATAGAAGTGGTTTATTAATTATTGAAAATGAAAACTTATAATGCATTATATATTTCTTTGGCATGAAATTTTACAATGAACCTATGTTTGTATGTACGTATAGACTGCAGATGTTTGGTCACACTACAAAATAAAGTACAGCCAAATACTGAAAAATTTAGTCTTTAATCCACCAATTCAGTCTTTAAATAATAATTAAAGACGGAAATTTCAGTCACTAAATTCATAGTCCCAAAAAAAATTTAGGACTGCATTTCAGTCTCAAAACTTAAAGATCGTGCGCCAGCCTTAAATATTTTTAGTGACTGAATATTAAAGACTGAGACAGAGTCTTTAATTAGTCTCAAATCTTATATATATGTATATATGTATATATATGTGTGTGTGTGTGTGTGTATGTGTGTGTGTGTATGTGTGTGTGTATACGTATATAAAAACACGCGCGTGCACAAACCGGAATTTCAATAGTAACCGACTTTTGGTTTTACTCTATATGATGCTTTATACTAATAAACTATGTTTTTATATATTTCTTCCACATAAAATAAGATTAAATACAATTTTGTTCACAATTAATACAAACGACCTGAAATATTTCCCCGATGAAGAAAAAAATTACATCCTACAATGAACTAACCCGCAATTCATATACAACCACAAAACTAAGGTTAAAATGAACACATTTGAAGAAGCTTTTCAAGCATTTAATTGTGTTGTCTTAGGTATAAAAAGAACATAGAAGTTGAACCTTCATTCAACAATTTAGACTTCAAGACTAAACCAAAAAACATTAATCTTCAAACTCTCCAATTTCTCCATGCTGTCTCATCTTTATGATGGCTTGCAACCTTTCTTTCCTGTTCTTGCGCTGAAACTACATTCCTTCTTTCATAATTGTCATTTACTTCCTCTACATCAAATTCACTTGATCTTTCTACCACAAAGCTCTGATCTTTAGATTTAACCTGCTTATCCAGATAGATTTTTAAATAACTCTAAATATAAATAACAAATTAATGTACTTATTATGTTACCTGCAATTCCAGTTGAAGATACCCGAGTTCAGATTCAGCAAGCTGTCTTCTTCTGCTTATAGTTGCATTTGTCGTTTCATATTCCTCTGAAACTTTACGTTTGACTTCAAATGTCACTTTCATCAGTGATTGTAGCTCTGCTACATGTGTATCCAATCAAGAAAAAATGGCAGCCATATCCAAATTCTTCTTTTTGTTTGTAATCTTGAAAGGGAATTAGCTCTGCTATGCTTGCTCCTTGCACATAACTCACTATCAGTTATCCATTTCCAACTCTTCGTATATTATATTGGTAATATAATAACATGGAATTTGAATATAATCAAGAGAAGGCAGACCATTTCAAGACAAAATCAAACACATATATCAAGTACCTTTTCATGTGACAGATCACGAATTCTTTCCAAAGACTTTAAATCTTAACTTGATTGGTTCAAATATCCAACGTTTTGATGTTTGTTGGAGAAATGGATCTTGAATTTAGGACTTTAAACAATATGGAAAAGGAAGAGTACAGGAATGGAGAGCTTCATGTAAATAAAGATGGTGAATGCAATAAAGTTTTAGAGCATCCATTAAAAAGTGGAAACTATAAGCAAAGGAGTGTTTGTTTGTAAATGAAGGTAGTGGGAAACTTTTGTATGTGCTGTAATGGAGCTTAATTTAGGGAAATAGTTTGTAAGTTTATTAAATCTATTTATTAACTCAGTGAGATTACAAGGATAATGACACAGATCATCAAATTAGCTATTTAATCATGAATGCTAATAAAATCAAATCGTGCATACTTTGTTTTTTAAATAGTGATCGGTCATAGAGACAGAAATTTAGTTTTTGAATAGTCTTAAATTATTAGAGACTGACCAATGACTGAATTTCAGTCTTTACTATAAAGAATTAAAGACTTAATTTTTCAGTTACTAATCAGTTATAAAATAATGACCGAGAAAATTCAGTCTTTGTTTTAGAGTCTTTAATCAATTGTTTTTTTGTAGTGTCATGTGGAGTGACATTATATGTAATGCTGGTTGGAGCTTAACCATTTGAAGACTCATATGATCCAAGAAATTTCAAGAAGACTATTAGGGTAAGCAGCAGCAGCAGCAATATCAGTACCTATACAATTCATTCACACTGAACTAAAGTAATAAAAATATGTGCATATTTGCAGAGGATACTAAGTGTGCAATATACAATTCCAGATTATGTGCGCATATCAATTGAATGCAAGCAACTCCTTTCCAGTATTCTTGTCGCCGGCCCAGAACAGGTTGGCACATTTTTTTTGTTTCCAGGTTGCTTTTTCACTGCTGATCAATTCAAATTTATTTGAGGTATGATAGTATGTAATGACTGTAACAGAGAATAACAATAGAAGAGATTAAGAAACATCCCTGGTTCTTGAAAAGTCTGCCTATAGAGTTGAGTTGTGATTTACAAAGCAATACATACAAGGAATTAGAAAATATATATACACCGCAAAGCGAAGAAGAAATAGTGAAAATAATAGAAGAAGGAAGAAAAGCGGGAGAAGGTGTGATCACACAAGGAATACATCATCTAGGAGGAGTAGAAGGAAGTATGGATCTTGATGGACAATGTAGAGGTGATGGGGGATGGTTTGAATTATGGTTGTGATGGTTTGGGAAGTTAGACAGTGTTTGTAAACGAGAATGAAATTTGTAATTTGTAAATTTGTGATGGTTCGGAAGGTGAAAATTTGTAAACCGAAGCAGAATTTGTAAATGATAATGAAATAATCTTTTTTTTTATTTTTTGTGTATGTCTTTTTCCTTTTATATATATATATATATATATATATATATATATATATATATAAAGATTATCAATAACATACATATATATATAGTCTATTTGAGTACTGTAATAATGGTTTCTGAGGGATTAGTTTGCATCGGTTGTTATAAAAAATCGACGCAATAGAAGGGTTAGTTTGCATTGGTTTTCAACAACAACTGATGCAACGAGTTCCTTTGTTGCATCGGTTTTCATTACAACCGATGCAACATGGGGGCTGTGTTCAAGCAACCAACCATGATATTTTGCATCAGTTGTTAGCAACAACCGATGCAAAAAGGACCTTTTTGCATCGATTTAAGAACTGATGCAAAACTGTTAAGCCTGTTGCATCGGTTGCATATGCATCGGTTGTTGAACTGATGCAAGAGAGGGTAAACAACCGATGCAAATGGCCTGTTTTGTAGTAGTGAATGAAGTGAAGAGGATTTATAGGATTATGGTGCTAATGAAGTATAGGATACTGGTATGCAAGCTTGTGGTGTTCAGATGAACTGCTACAGAACTAGTAGTGCGTTAGAGAGGGTCTGGATGAATAGCTCTCCCAAAGATAGGAAAGCCTAGATGTCATGCAGTGAATCAAGAGCATTTACAGAGACAAATACTAGGGTTGCTCTAGATGGTCGTTATCTAGTAGCCAAGACCAACGGGGAATATATAGTTGATATATTGAAGAGATTGCTAAATGAAAGTCGGCATTAAAACAACGATGAGTAATGCTCGGCACAAAGTCGAATTCCATTCACTGATAACATTCTAAAAGAGATGTATTTAAAGAAATTTGTGGTTCCAACTATGTCATCTGATGATGGAACAACTAATCCAAGGCAGCATATGTTGAAGTACAGATGGCATGTAGACAGTGCTCATGCCACAAATGTTATAAGATATAGGTGCTTTCCTATATTTTTAGATGGAGTTGCTAGAATGTGGTTCACTCAGCTTGTATCGAGGTCCATATCATCTTTTAATCAATTTGCAAAGAACTTCATGGAGCAATTCTTGCACCATAAGAAGCATGTCTCTTTTACGAACATTCATCAGAGTCATGGAGAAACTCCAAATGATTGTCTAACGAGATTCATTACTACGGTGATCAAAATAAGTAATCCCAGAGCGGATGTTATTTCGATGCCATTGTTAATGATGTTTATCTTAGGGCTGATTTTGGTTGGTGGTTGAACAGAAAATAGCCATCAACGATGGAAGAAGTCTATCGAAGGCATTCCAATTTATTTGCTTAGAAGAGATAGATTTAGATATTATATTGGCAAATGATGATCGAAAAGGACCAAGTGCTATTGTGCAATGCAACATTACTATCAAACAGAATGGTGATAATGCTGGAACCACTTCCATGATTATTGGAAACAATAATAACCAAGGTGCTAATGGGAAGAAGCAGGATGCTAAGAAGTGCATGAGGTATACTAGGCCGAGAAATTACACTCCATTGAATAATTATGTTGAGGACATCTACCTTGCCAAGAAATGTACTGAAAATTATAAGAAACTACCTAGAGAAAGGCAACTGGGGAAGAAAGGTATTTGGGAAGTATTGTCACTTCCATGAAACACATAGGCATAATACCAATGAAGGCTGACATTTGAGGGAAGTGACCGAGAATTTGATAGGAAAGAAAAAGCTACATCAATACGTTAGGAATCCATAAGCTAGCTGGTAAATGAATGATAGACCCCAAGGGCAGATTTCCAAAAGGGATTATGTTAGGTCTAGCAAAAAGGGACATGGCTGAGAGGAGAATTGTGATTAATATCATCTTTGGGGGGCCTTATCCAATAGTGAGAACTTAAAAGGAGATGGAAAGATATGACAGCTCATTGAGGCATGTTCCTCAAGAAATGTGTTTCACCATATAGGAGGGGACTCTAGAAAAGTATTAGAATAATGAATGATGACGTTGTATTTAGAAATAAAGATGCTAACAGGATGTAGGAGCCGATGCTTGACCCCATAGGGACTTATGGTCGTGGTTGGGTCAGAAATAGGAGCATCGAGTCCTTATTGATTATGGGAGCTCGGTTTATATTTGTCTTAAAAAACTTTTGATCAGATACAGAGCAATGAGAAAAATCCGACGCATTATAAATCTCATATTTAGAGATTTACTAAAGAGTCCAACGAGCATGTTGGCTTCATTAGTTACCCATTGATTTGGTAAAGGAGAATGCAAGATAGCGCATTTACAGACGTTTTTGTAGTCGATGAATTCTCTACCTATAATGTTTTCTTGGGCCAACCAGCGCTTGCCAGTTTTAGAATTGCACTTTCTTCGTGGTGTTTGATATTGAAATTCCTCACCGAGAATGGAATAGGAGCAATAGTGACTATCAGAGTACTAGTCTAGAATGTTACATTTAGAGCTCAAAGAGGCAGAGTGACGAGAGAAAGTAAATAGTTTAGAGAAGTCACTCTGTACTAAGATTGCTGATGCATAGGAACTATTGCCTAAGCCTGAGTCCGGCCTCATGACACGTTCTACAAGCTTGTAGACCCACAAAAGGAGTCAAAGGATGCGAGGGCGACACTAGCGGAGCTGACGATCAACATCCTAATCGATGATGATGATCCCATGCAGGTTTTCAAGATTGGAACTTGACTTAGCATAAAGATTAAAAAGGAGTAGGTAAGGTTTTTCTATGGAAACCTAGATGTGTTTGCTTTAACGCATATCGATTTCATCAAATATAGAATGTCATGCATTAAATATGGATCAAAGGTACCCACCAATGAAGAAAAAGAGACGTAGCATGGAAGCGAATCGATCCGTTGAATTGAAAGAATAATTTTATAAATTGGAGGCAAATAGCTTCATCCACGATGCACGTACATAGAATGGGTATCAAACTTGTGTGTTTAAGAAGGAAAACGAAAAGTAGGGGACAAGCATTGACTGTTCGAACTTGAATAAGGCATGCCTGGAAGACAAGTTCCCATTGTCGAGGATAAACCAACTTGTAAATGGAATGGCTAGACATGAATTGTTGTCCTTCATGGAAGCATACTCTGAATATAATCAGATGGCCATGCACGTTTCAAATCAAGTTTTATTAGTGATTTGGGGCTATACTTTTATAGAGTTGTATCTTTTGGTTTAAAGAATGATAAGGCAACTTATCAGCGATTAGTGCATAGGACATTCAATGATCAAATTAGATGGACTATAAAGGTCTATGTGGATGATATGCTTGTGAAGTCACAATGATCAGTAATCACCTGAACGATCTCTCGGAAATGTTCGTTGAAATTAAGTATGGAATGAAACTCAATCCGTTGAAGCGTTCTTTAGGAGTTACATCGTTTAAGTTTTTGGGGCTCAAGTGGTATTGAAGCTAACTCGAAATAGATCAAAACGTTAAAAGAGGTTACTTCCTCGAGGACAAGAAGGGCGATGTAAAGCTTGAATGGGGAAGTCATTGCGCTAAGTTGATTTATTTTGAAAGCGATAGACAAATAATATCATTATTTTATTCACCTAAGAAGGAAAAAAGAAAGTTTATATGGATGAATAAATTGCATAATGCATTCTATAATTTTTAAAGCATATGGAAGGACCACTGGTTTTGTTGAAGACATTGGAAAGAGAAGATTTGTTCATTTACTTAGTGTTATTTGCTCACCCAATGCAGCCATAGTACATGAGAAGTCAAAAATCCAAAGGTCGGTGTATTATACAAGTAAATGGTTCACCGGAGAAAAAAGAATTATCTAAAGATAGAAAATATTACGTATTGTTCATTAAATGCATTGAGGAAGTTGCGTCCATACTTCTAAGCTCACCCGATAAAAATGCTAACGATCAGCCATTGAGGAAAGCACTACATCAACCCAAGACCTTGGAAAGATTGATGAAGTGGAATATCCATCCAAGTCAATACGATATACCATACTTTAACACCCCAAAAAATAAATAGTAATTCACTAAAAGAATAAATATATAATTTATAAAGCTCAAAAAATGGAACCTAAGCAAATACCAAAATTTTGCCATAAAACTTGCACCATTGCATTCGTGGCACTCTTTTGATAAATTTCATATATATAGTTTTGCGATCGAAGTTCAAACTAAAAAATTGTCAGCGTTCGAAGTTTTCAGATCGAAAATAATTAAAAAGAATTCAAATTGATTTAAATAACATTATAAATAACGTTGTGCTAATGACATAATTAAGCTTTCACACCTATCGGTCGACTACTTAGAATGGTCGATCAACTGCTAACAGTTGATATAGAGGCAGTCAACCGATTAGTTAGAGCTCACGCAGGTTGAACCTTTATCTAAACGACTCGGATGTAATAAATAATAACCCAATGGAAAAACCCCATTAGTTACTTTTGTTCTCATATTTTCTAATTTTTCCTTCTCCACTACTTCTAGAAATTATTAGATTACTATGTATGTATGTATGTATGTATGTATGTATGTATGAATATATGTATATACGTATTAGAGAAGGACAGAAAATAAAAGAGAAGAAAGGAAGGAGTGAATCATTTTTGTGAAAGAGGTAAGTTTAGAAATTTTAAATTTAGATTCCACTTAAGTTAAACACCAATCAGATATACAAATCTAATTGGTATGTACACGTTTTTTAAATACACATTTATAGTGGAAAAGAAAAGGAGTCAACTAAGAAAAATGGATTTGGATTTGGGAATTTAAAGCTAATGGGTGAGCGGAAAAATTATGTAATTTACATAATACTGAATTTATATCATTGGAATTAAAAAAAATTTGTTATGCTTATGTGAATACCATTGAATCATAGGCTTAATACACAAATCTAACTTGAAATCTTTACCTACAAATTCAATGAATTGTTTAATTTTAATGACATGGTATATACACCCAAGATTCGGAATTTAGCAAGAATTGTCCCTAAAATTTGTGAAATATATATTTATAGAATTGTGTAAACATTTCTAGATTTTGTTATTTGGATTTTAAACTTTTAAACTATTAATCATCCATTGGGGATGTTTTAATTTGATTCGAAATTTAAATTTTCTATATTTTAATTCATTGAAATTATAGAATATGTTATCTAGTTGTATTAATCTCCATGTGAATTTCTGTAAACTATCCAACCTCACATTTATATAGCAAAAGTGTATCGTTTGGAATAATAATGAATATTCACATGTCCAAATGAACAAGATGTTCAAACTAAGAATTTTTCCATAGTTTGCACTATCTATTTCAATAAAAATGGAAAGAGGTTTTTCCTTGTAATTGTGAATGCAGCAAAAACACCACTTTTGGTAGTTTATGTAAAGTTTGCAATGGTAACATTTCCTTTTTGGAAAAAGTACGGTTCAATACATTAAAATGTACAAATAAATATTTTTGTGGAATTTAAACAGAAGTGTATATTCAGAATTCCCTAAATGTAGAACTAAAAGTTTACAATTAAAAAATAAATAACCTGTTATAATAAAATTATCGCAATAAATATAGTAGTAATAAAATTTACTAGACGTTACCGTAGTAGTAAACTCCACGTACACCAATTACATATATATATATATATATATATATATATATATAAAGTATAAGTTTAAGAAATCAATAAATATCAGTTATCATATTAATTAGAAATAATATGCAAAAATATGAATGATGCAACAAATTATAGAGTTGTGGTACAATGTTTTAGACAATAACTACATAGTTAATGGGAAGTTACGAAATCAATTCAACATGGGTATTGACCCATTTAATGAATCTAATTGTAGAAACCAAATATGTCATTGGTGAAGGAAATTAAATAGGCATGAAAACTTAATTTTGAAATGTACAAATAAATGTCATTGATACTTGTTCAATTTGAATATAAAAGACCATTGACAAAGGACATTAATTGGTGGTAAAAGAAGCAGTAAATGACATTTGATAACATCAATGAGGATAGAAGTTAAACATTGTAAACGTATAAAATAAGAAGAAGTTTATAACAAGTAAATAAATAAATAATAACAAACCAACTCAGAAGATACAATAATTTCCATAGTTGAGACTATGTTGCCTCAATAATACATTCGCGATGGGTGTGAATTCTTTGGACTTGCCCAATATGTAAATTAATTATAAACGACTAGATTTAGTATGGATTAGGATGCAAGGTCGGTAAAGTTACACAACAGAATTCTACAACCCACGAGAGGCAATCGATAGTTGTGTATATCTATTACTGATGTGGAACATCTCCAACTATAGGACCCATGAGTATATACATTCACGTGTAGGTTTGGGAAAATATATCAAAGTGTTCGCCTTGGATTTGAAGTATTAGACCACCAAGTACCTTAGGGAGTCAAGAGGTTTATTTCGAGGTTGAGGTATTAAATGGTCATTGGGTCTGCGTTTTCCCTATTTAAAGAAGCCTTAAATAACATTCAACAGTGGTTGATTGGGAAAGTAGAGTATGCTTTGTTTTTAAACTAGAGGTATTAAGTAACCGATAGTGCGCATTTTCCTATATTTGCAACCGGAAAATCTAAATAAAATTTTGGGTTTAAAGGTCGACATTATGTCAGCATTAATTGGTAAACTGGTATTTGTGAAGAAGAGTTGGGCATAGGTCAAAGCCACCATCAATCTTGAGCGGTTGTTAGCAAAGACTTAGGCTAAGCCTATAAGGATTACACTTTCTACTAGTGTAGATTTTGTATGGGATATGAACTGACCTCAAATTTGGTTGCTTGTTTCTTTAGTTGGAGGTTATCTAGTTAACCCTTAGATAAGTCTTTGAAGTGCGTTAATAACGCGGCCTATTAAATTACGAAGATGTACCTAAGAGAAATCGACCTTCGTAATTAAGGTCGGTTGACTATCCATTACGTTACGGAGGGGCCGCTTCGCGGTCGAGGTATTAAATGGTTGTTGAGTTCACCTCGTCCCTATTTAAGAAGTATCAAATGGTTAGAATTTCCTTTTAAGAAGTACAACGATGCTTATATACATACACACGTACTTACTTATACCACAGAGTAGATTGAACATATCATATGCATATATGGAATTAAATGACTACTCCATAAATAGTGAACATAACACTTAAATAGAAATCCATCGACATAAACTAGTGGCATGGATAAAGTATATAATTTACCAATCACTAAAATGATGTTTTGACCCCTCCTCATTACAATCCATATGATAGATTTAGAGCGATATGATCCATATGATAGATTTAGAGCGATATGATACTGGTACAAAATGGAAGTGGTAGGTGGATAGATCTTCTCATTCATGCCCTGCACTAATAAGGCAAATAGATATCCTAGGAATAATATTAGTACCAGGATAGTAGCCTTAGTCAGTATATATGTTTTATTATATTTTATTATTCCACTATGAGTTCATATAGATAGCTCTCACATGTACTTATGTTTATTACAGGTTACCAACACCAACGATCAATACCACAATTGTCTTGGGTTATCGATTAGTCGAAAATCGAGCACATTAAGGTATTGGTTGTAGCATTTGGTATGAGATCCTAGTAAGTCGATCATAAGAATTTGGATACGCTGAGTGAACATATTTTTATTTTTACCTAGAATTATATGTGTGTGTGCACACGCGTGTGCGCGCGCGTGTGCGCATATGTGTTTGTGTGTATTACACACCAAACTCTACAAATTCCGAATATAGAAGTAGTTGCAACCATATTCTGAAAAATGGATAGGGCAACTATGAGTTGGACAATAAATTAAGTTAAATTTATAAACCTAGGCCGATTACCCCATGTGATGTAGGTCGTACCATAGATTATGACTTAAGAAGAGCATGAGCATGACATATAGAAGGGTTCCTAAAACTAGATGACTCGGGCTTAGACTGTCCTATAATCGTGGATTTTGCTGGATTGCCGATTTATAATGTACATTTAATCTAAATAGATGGAAGATAAGAACCGATATGTTGTGAATATCAAAAGTAAGACATAAATAGGAATGAGCAAGTTCCCGCAAGAAGGTATGCATTAACCACCACAAGATGATAACCGGATATTAATATATTCTTGATGAGAATAAAATAAGAATAATTAGGAAAGAAGAAAAGCACAAAATAATGGACTAATAGAAACTCATTTCTGAGTCTAGCCCTACATGAAAGAATTTAGTAAAAAAAGATTTTAAAGTTTCTTAAATTATTTGAAATGGCTTTAAAAGAATTTATTTAAAAGTAGAAGACATCTAGCATTGAAATGTTGCTCTTATTGAGAAGTAAATACTAAATTTTTTACCACATATACCCCGTTGGAATAGATTTTTGAAAAACCAAACAACAGGAAATAAATTAAAAATAGGGCACATTTTTGGCCTGATGATTTTTCTATTTTCATAAATTTAAAATTTTTAAAATTCTTTTTAAGGTGTGGATAAATAGAAATTGTACTTGATTTAAATGGGGTAAAGAGA
This sequence comes from Allium cepa, assembly GCA_030765085.1. Taxonomy (NCBI): domain Eukaryota; kingdom Viridiplantae; phylum Streptophyta; class Magnoliopsida; order Asparagales; family Amaryllidaceae; genus Allium; species Allium cepa. The sequence continues at coordinate 999,942,608 of CM060935.1, forward strand.
ATGGAAAGGTAAGAACACTCGACTGTGAAAATAGGAAAAATATTCCCGTATAAGGAAAATATGGAGAAACATAACTTAAATGGATTTATACTCAAAAAGTAAACCGTTTCATGTTAATGGAGAAAAGCTTAACGGTTGAAACAGTAAGCAAATGCACTACAATGATCCAATGAAGAAAACAATCAAATAAAAGAGAGAAAGAGCTACATAAGGAGGTTTAAATAAAGCACTTTACGTGAGAAATTTCATTAGTAGCAAAATTAGGAAATTCAAATAGAAGTAGCATTAGAAATATATATTAAAACAATTTGATTAGAAAAAATATAAGAAATTAAAAGAAAAACCTAGGATACACGGTTAGTTTCCATAAATATGTGCAATAATTGCATATATCTTTTAAAAATCTACCTCATATGATATCAGAGTCTCCACTAAGGTGGAAAGTTAAAATAGCATGAGCAATAGAAAAATAATAGTATGAATGTTGTCTTTGTCCACTCCAGTTTGTATTGTTTAAAGTTATAGAGGATATTGTAGAAACATTGCAAGGTGTATTTTTGAAAAATGGTTTATTATAACAACTGAGTTTTTGAATGCAAAACTTAATAAATGGTTTAATTTAAAAATCGTACCTTTTAAGAAGTAATTCTTTTTTCTGAACTTAAAGAGGAATGTCTTTAAAGTCAGAAGCGAATACAACATCGTCGAAAAAGACTTTTAGAAATTTGTGTTTTAGACACTCCAGTGGGGGTTAAAAATGATTTCCATCACAATGGTAGTAGCAGTCTTTTCGAAAAGCCCTTTTCCTATCCTTTGATGGGAAGAACCAGGATTAACAAGCCTAGACAATTGCTCGGAACAACGGGGCTCAAGATGGGATGTTCGCATGCGAGAACGGGCATTGTGGCCTATGTTGATGATGTAGATAAGTAGTACTTCAAATGGAAGCTGATAACTGAATTCATTTCGGAAGGATTATATAAAAGGAGAGTGGAACATGAAGGCATGAAACTCTCAGTAGATCAAGATAAGTGTATCATAGCCAATCTTGGTAGGGAAGTTGAGAAACTAAACAAATTGTTTCAAGAGGCCAAGAGAAGGGCTAAATATTTGACTAAGTCAATCGAGCTAGAGCGACAAAGCCATGACAAAATAGGTAGACGCCACCCACCATAGAAGCTATAGTTTGCATGTAGAGAATGATCGCCACACAAAAGAGGTAGTGGAATTGAAAGGGTGCTAGATATTGAAAAGGAAGAGAAAGATGATGCCCTTTCATAGGCCCAGATCTAGTGCGAGGAGATAATCGAAACTCACATAGCGAGAGATGTTGTAGAGGCATGGGAAAAAGATGTCGAAAGTAGGTTGAAGCTGCTGAAATGTGGGTTAGGGACGATTTTGATCCAATAATAATCAATTACAATGCAAAATGTTATCAAATTTGAGAATTTGAGATGGCGTGATGATGGATAGCCCATGGCCTTGGCTCTGGCATAGGAAGAGATTATCAAGCAAGAGCGAGAGCTCTCTGGCGGGCCGAAGTTGATATGGAGCGATTAAAGCTTGAGCTCCTAGATAGAGAGGATTTGAAGGTTCTTAAAGCTGATAAGTGTGCTATGCATCCCAAATTATTTTCGGGGTTCAGAAAGACCAGACTTAGAGTTTTAAATCCTCTCTTCATGACCCGACGATAAATAACGATGATCCTTTGACCTCAGTACCGCTAGCTACTGAAGGTGCCATAATCCTTCCCTGCTCAACGATCTTTTATGCTGTCGGGGCTATTTTGGAGTTTCAGTGGTTCCGACATCTATGACAACTAGTGTGTGACCCGTGCTACGCACACGGGCAATGTCGGTAACTATATTGATACAATAAATTTCAAGGAATATAAATTTTCAAATATATTTCGGATAAAAGTAAACATAGTTAACATCATTAAAAAATTATTTTTAGTTACATATGTCATTCTCTTAAAGATATGTGTACTGCACATAGTAATCCATTTTATTCTTACTTCATGAATATTTGAATTGCACAATAATGTGAACATCTTATACTCAACTGGTAAATTGTAGTCATAATGTTGCATTAATAAATTAGAAATACATGGATAATATTATGATATGTATCGCACCATGTACATACTTAGTGCTGAAATATACATTGCAACCACACTCAAATACTGAATTATAAACTAAATTTTTATACAATACTATAAACAAATCAGAACTCATTATGTACATAAATCAAATATCACATAATCAATGGATCTAATCATGTATGTATACAATTGCGTACATTTTCCTAACTCACAAGATGCTACAAAATTAATATAACTCATAACCAATTGTGCCACAGCTCCAGTATATACATACAAATATACTCGCAATAGTGTTTTTCAAACTATAGGCACCTCAGATTGGCCAGCAATGCACCCCAGTTTTGCCATTATCCCACATCAGTCCGTCATCATCGGTCACCTACACCTGATTACCAGCAACCACATCTAGCTTACTCTACTGAATAAGCTCACTAAATCTTATCCTTGATTGGCTTGCACCTTCAATCCTCCCTACCTCTGTTTCAGTATGCACACAGCAGAGCCTGACGCTTGCAACCCTAGTGGTCCATCAACATGCATCTTCAGCATATCGAACCTGACTTAGAACCATAATGTGTAACCCGTGCTACGCACACAGGCAGTTGCTAAGTTTTGTGGATCTTGTCGTGCATTATTGTTCATTTTTATTTTGGTTTTTTCTTCTTTCTAGTGAAATTTATATGTGAAGTACAATTATTTAGTACTTTGGTTCTGCAACTTACCTTGTTGATACTTAACACCATATTTTCTTTGCAGTGCATAAATGCAATACCTATCTTTAATTGTTTTCAAATTAGTTCACAGATTTTATCATCTTTCAAAAGATTTGCATTATGCATAATATGTAAAAAATGACTCTTTAAAATTTGATAACTTTTAGTGACCATATTGTATTGATGATTATTTTTATCATTTAAACATATAGATCAATCTTTCAATTTATATATAAATTGACAATTAGCTCACTTGAAACCATCTGTCCTTTTTATAATTTCCTGAAAGTGCCTTAAAGTAGCTTGAAAGTGCATTTTGATAATAGAAGAAATATATATTTATTTTCAAATAGTTTATGCTACTTACAATTGTAGTTTATTAGTGCATGGAAAGAATCTACTCTAAAACTACCTTAGAACTATTACTACATTGCATAAAGAAATTAAGATCTTATGTATGTTGAAGGAAGATACAAGTATAATTCTTCAAAACCATACACCTTCACATAATGAACCCAAATACATTTATGGTAATCAGAATTAATCAAATTATTTATCTATACTTATATAACACATATTAGGTAAAATAAACTATATGATTTGCTTTATTATATAATTTCTATGCATTTAAAATACGAGTTCATAAATATGCATTCAATGATAATTGTTTTCCATCACTTAAACAGGTACATTATCATGCTTCATATTACATATAATTGCAAATTTACAATTGATCTTTTTTCAAAATCTATATTTGATTATAACTTCAAATTTTGAAAGAAGAGATATAATACAACCACTTTGTTTGAATGCACTTACAACCATGTTAGTACAATTGAAATATCTTTGTCAAAAAGTGGGAATTAGCATAAAATGATGAATTTAGGAGGTACGTTGGTAATTTCTTTATGGACTTCTCGTATATTGTTTTTCTCATAAAGAATGTTACAAAATAAAGCTCCAACAGAGAAGCATTTATGTAATTAAAGGTACACTAATTTATTGCTGCAAACTTATTTGATTCCTGTGTTCATATTTAAATCAACTAACTGGTATTCATTTACACCGTGACCATTATTATTAAAATATGTAATAACTTTAGAAAATCTTATTTTTTGAAAATAACATTCCAAAAATAGTTAAAATAATAATTACTTTAAGACCATTAGACCTTAGTCTGTCATTCAGAAAGATACTTGAATGTTTCACGATGGTTGAAAAATACAATTAAAATTTAATGGCAGTTCCCATTTTGGCTTGTCTTTCGTTTATTTATGGAGACAATTCAGTCGCTTAACATTACATATTCATCGAACGTTATTTGTATCCATTTACTTATTATCTATTAAAGTACATGGACAAATACAAGATTAACAAAACAATAAACGTACTGTATCTTAAAACTCTTCTTTTTTAAGTTATCCCTAGTTAATTTTCCAAAAATTTATTCCACGTTTTTGCATCAAATTATGTATAAGAGAAAATTGGAAAATTTCAGGTTGGCTCTGCCATGATATTTCACTTTTCTCACATGTATATATTACTGAAATAGTGTACAATATAGTCATAACATCTTGCTAAAAAACAATGCAGGAACCATAGAACATTTCAACCTCCAAATATATATATATATATATATATATATATATATATATATGAAAGAGGTATAAAATAGTTGAAAAAAAGCAAATTGAACCTAGAGGACGGTTACAATGATGTGCATATTAGCATAGGCATATCACTGTCAAGTAAATGGAATCAAAAAAAAACCTGAAAGGGTATGTTTGGTGAAGAGAAAGATACATCTGTTTTTATTTTTGCTCAAGTTTGTTTTAATTGATCATGGTAAATAATAAATAATGTATGTTTTATGGAACAGAACCAAGACCTCTGATTACTCAACCAAATGTTTACCACAAGTATCAATGATCACTGTCACTCCAATTGTTTCGCATTCTGTGGATTAGCACTAAATTGAAAATGAAGTTCTTCAAAAGATCATAGGTTGATCATCTTCTTTTAGAGAATCCTATTTCTATCCACTGAAGTTCATTTGCAAACCAAGTCATCTTGGAAAAACATGCGAGTAATGATAAGGAGTGTTAGACTAGGCCCTGCAATCTCTTATATTATCCTGCTTACACTAACTTTTAAATATAGAATGGATCAAATGTCAGATGTTGTAATTCGAACATAAAAGTAAGTAACATTAACATGGCGTATCAATGAATAAATCTCCTAGCTTGCAGTATAATGTATTCACACAGACCTGCCATTTAGAATTTTAAGAGGTATCAATTAACTTTTTAAATCACTTAAGAAAGAAAATTTATTACGAGGTGATAGTGGAAACACATTATATAATAAAATTATGTCAAGTTTATCTTCGAATAACATTGAAATTTAGACCCAAAAAGCAAGCAATCGAAATAACATTTGTTGAAAAAGAGGTGAAAATTGAAGGGGAAAATTTATGATAGCAGGAAAAAACTTGTTTTCCATTAATTATAGAAATTTTTATTTGCAAAGTATTAATGGATGTTTTTTGTTAAAGTTACAGAGATTTGCATCTAAAAGATATCATGGAAAGTAAAATAATTCCATTCTCAACCATTGTTTAAGTATTTATATCTTATAATATGGTCACGATATAACTAAACAAATTTGGATGACTGCTTACAAAAATAATTTTTTTATGTAAAATCAGAAGGAATAGTGATTTAAATAAATAAGAGTAATAAATCTGAATTGGATGATATTGTTAAAAAAGTTGAATCTAATTCATGGACAAATATGTAATAGAATATTAAAGGTAAGTAAAATAATACCTAAGTGACTTGGAGAAACAGAAAAATGGTATGTTATGTCTTACTGTATGCATGAGTATTTGCATAGGGATGCTGATGTATTTTTTTATATTATTGTTATATATTTGTAGCATGCATGCAAAAAATTACAATAATCCTTAAAAATAACAATCCTAAATGGATATGATTCTGAAATGTATTGCAAGATTCTTAATTCTTTAAACATTATGGGGAGATTTTTAAGTTATGTTATATTATTAACATTGGGTTTCTTTTTTTAACTAAATATGCATAACATTCTTCGGCTAAAATATTTTTTAACTTTTAACCTAGTTTTGAAAGCTTTATCCACTGAAGTTGTCACTTTATTCATATAGTTAGTTGGCATTTGTCTAACATTTCATTTAACTCATTTGACATTGCTTTTAAATATATTAAACTGCATCCACTACATGGTTAGTATGACTGACTAAATGTGGATTTCAAAAATAAAATAACATTGTAACTTAATCAATAGTGATATTAACATTATTAAACACATTCAAACAATAATCTGTATCATTATATTACAACACGTTACTGTATACATTAAAACTTGCAAATCAGTTCGCCCGACCCATAATCTCAAACTATGGGTACTATTTTCTATTTCCTCTTCAGATTATTTTGCATTTCCTTAGCCCTTGCCTTATAGATCAGTCAATATATTTCTCCCGCAAATTGTTAAATTACGGGTCTTCATCAAATTTTCTAGGTCAAGATTTAGAGCTCATGAAGAGTAGTAGGCAAGAATATTATAGTAAAAGATGTAGTTATAAAAATTGGAACTTAGACTTTCTAAAGTTTGGTCCAAAAGAAATAAGTCGATATTAGTGCCTCACCTCTATGCTCTAGCAAATTCAATAATAGCGTTATTCAGAAGTATGAAAAGTCATATCTGAAATTATAGGAATAAGTAAAATTGGAGTACGGGAAAATAAAATAGTATGATAAATATCATGAAGTAAATTAACTTAATACAACATTACTTCCAGTAAAAGTTTTGTTTTGATTTTTGGCATCTGTTAGTGAGTAAGCATATCATGAAATCATTTATCTTTTTTATTAGTCATTAGTAGTATAAAAATAACAATTATATCTAAATCCTATAAGTCAGATGTAAGCATAGATGATTGTAATTGTATGCATGCCACAGTTCAACACATCTAGGATTATTTTGTTTGTCAAGTCATCATGGTTACATTATATACTTGATTTTTCAATTTATAAATTTGAGTTAAATATAGGTTGGACTAAAAAATATAATGGCACCATTGGATGTATATTAAGCATAATGGGGTTCAGTTTTACCGCATTTCTACCCGTTCATATAAAATTTACCGATGGTTTTTATTCTAGATATATTATTCAATCAATATATTTGTAAACTCGGTTAGTTACAGTATAATTTCTAGCAATAACTGATACAAGGCACTAACTATATCAATCTCCAAAAACAACCGTATCAAATACAACTATATTGTAGCAATATATAACATTTTAAGCCTCGATTCTTGAAGAAGAAAAAAACCGTGTAATTTTAGTTACTCTTTAACTATAGATTATCAACTAAATTTTACAGTGAAATTCAATAGATGGAAACAAATTTCAACCATAGTTTGATTAAGATAAAACTTATATATTGTTCTCTAATCTGCGATAATTCATTTTGGAATTGCTTGTGCCAATATATATTATCCGAAGCTGACCTATTCAAACATTGACATATTAATCAATCAACATAAATAACTTAAGGTTTGAACTATTTAATCCAAAATAATTAATGAAAATAGTAAAATAAGTTACCTAATTGGAATGTCTCTAACAAAAGCATGAATCACTCAACAATTAGGGAAAGATGATGCCAAACTGTAGTTTCATCAACCAAAGCACGGATTTGTTCGAACTCGATAAACAGAAAGATGAGGAAAAGACGTTGGCTGATTTGGGGTAAGATTAGTCAACAGAAAAAGAAAGAAAGAGCGAAGTATAGTTTGTAGATCATGGAGAAAGAAGCGGAGAGTGAAGAAGTGAATACGGTTTTGGGATTCAAACCAACAGATTTAGGAAAAACGCATCGGTTGCCTAGAAATAATATGATGTAGTTTCGAAAATACCCTTTTAAAAAAGAACACGTGTCATCATATAAATGATGTGGTTTTTCTTTCCCTACTTCAAGTAATAGATTGTCACGTACAGTCCGTTGAACCCCTTTTTCCGAAGTTGCTTATGTTATCTCCTATTACGAAAGGGGCTCAGAAGGCATGATGTTGCATGTTGGATCTGTATCTCATAGAGGTATTTCATTAACCTTACATGTGTTTGAGATGGCTCACATTACACCGGTCGACGTCACCAATCTCTACGATTATGTTTATCAAGTTTCAGATCAGCCTTTAATTACCCCTCGCTCGAAACAAGCTTGTCGTATGAGGCCACAAGCTACAATTATAGAATCAGTCATCATGTCTAGCTCGCAAATGCTCCCTGACATTTTGGCCAACAAGACTCTGGGCCCTAGGTACGACATGGTTCAAGCCTTGGAAGAAGAGGCAACATGAGACTTTCATGGGGGCGTTGGAGGAAGTGGACCTCGTCATAACAGGAGCTTTTGATCCTTCTTCGGGACGTACTATGGAGAAGATACATCAAATTCAAGCATTGTTGGATAAGGAGATCAAGAAGGAGAAAGACATTGATATACCTCCTCCGTTTCATTTCCCGGCCAGCCTATCTTTGTGCCCCTTGAGACTTCGACGAGAAATCCTCTTAAGCGTCATAAAGGTAAAGATATGAGTCGAAGGAAGCATGGTGAGTGTGGAATGTCCTCTTTCGAGGAGAAGAAAAAAGAGATAAAGAGGAGAAAGAAAGTTTAGTGTGCCCAGCTTTGTTTTAGTCATTTTTTTATTTGAATAATCATTTAAATAGGATTAAATTGTGTGCAAAGCCGTCACTTTTGTGTTAAGCGATATTTTAGTAAAATTAGACTTGTTTTTCTTTCAAGCCTTGTGTCAACATATTTAGGCATTTAGATATGTGTTTAATTAATTTTGCTCAGATGCATGTGAATCATCTCCTTAGGCTTAGTTAACTAACTCAATAGAATACTTTTCTATCCTTTGGTTGAGTTTCGCCTGACTAGTGATAATGCTGAAATTACGTTATTGATATTCTCGAAAAATAATGGCAGGATGATTGTCACAAGCATCTCTGTAGAGCCAAGGCCAACCCGCATCTTGACTGTAATTGGCTATTCAGAGCTAACACTCATTTGGGAATGCTTTCCTCCGATCTTACCTAACTTCAGGCGTTGATTAGGGTTGACCACTTAAAATGGGGGCTATAGCGTTCATCCCTAAGGGAATCGAGGAATATCCCGCCTTACTCTAGGTGCAAATCTTTGACCTCGCCATACTCTGAGGAGTTTGATCCCCGCCAAACTACAGGTGAGAGTTTGTCACAGTGTAAATCGTTTGGTTTGCCAACTCTGGGAAACTGTTCATGGCACAAACTATCTCGTTCGACTTCCCATGTGTTTCATACTCCAATGTCCAAGTCATGGGAAAGAGAAGTTATTTAGCATCTACTCCGGATGTTTGGAACAACCATGCTCCTTAGGTCTAGTCATGGACCGCAAAGTTTGATCGGCACCTATCTCCAGGCACCCACGGTTATATATTATGTGTATCATTCAATCATGTTGTTGTTTACAGCACTAAAGTAATTTAATGAGAATTTAAATTCATTAATCCCCAAAGCCAATTCATTTCATATCTACAAGAATAGCCAATCATGCCTCTTTACATTGGGATTAATAAAATATGTACAAAGATAGTTCTAAGCGAAATAGTGTCGTAATGTTCGATAATTCATGCCCTAGAAAGTGAAATTTTGTCTGTGGTCACTAGCTTGAATGTTCCACCTCTAAGATTATGTTCGATGAATCTTCCTAGCTCGATCCAACATTCACAGGACTAGGAAAGAAATTTTTGAGGACAAGGTCATCAATTTCGAAAGTAAGATTCCTTGCCTTGGTGTTGTCATATCGTGCTACCTTTTTTCGATGGGCGGCGACACTCAGTTCAGCTTCTTCAGGATTTCCATCAATCACGTCAAATGACTCTAACAAGGTCTCCTCATTCAATTTAGGATCATAATGATTTGCTTGATGAGAAGATACTTCCAATTCGATCAGAATCATAGCCTCTAATCCATAGGCTAAAGTGAACGGAGTATGACCAATGCAGACTTATAGTCATTCGATAAGCCCAAAGCGCTAATGGTAATTCATCAACCCATTGCCCTTGGTCTTCCCCAACTGCATCTTTAGAATGGACTTGATTACCTTATTCATAACTTCCACTTATCGATTCACTTGTGGGTGTGCAACTGCCGCAAACCTCTTCTTGATCTAATGGTAGTTGCAAAAGGTTTTGAACTAGAAACTATCGAATTAGGTCCCGTTGTCAGAGATAATCATTCTTGAAACTCCAAAATGACAGATTATATTCTTAACTACGAAGTTGTTCATCTTATTCATGATGATTATGACTAGCGGTTCTGTTTTCACCCATTTCATGAAATAATCAAAAAGAACAATGGCGTACTTCGCACTGCCTTTAGACATAGGCGACACACCAATGATGTCCATTCTCCAGACTGTAAACGGCCATGGACAGACTATTTGCATAATCTTCGTTGGAGGGCTCTAGGAATCCTTGAATATGTCTAGCACTTTTCACATCTCCTGTCGTAATCATCCGAGTCCCGAATTGCGGTTGGCCAGAAATATTTGTAACAAAGAATTTTCTTGGCTAGGGCTGCCTTCCGTATGATATCCACAGACCCCTTCGTAGATGTCCGAAAGGACTGTTTTGAGTTCTCCACTGGCAATACACCGCAGCTGGGGAATAGAGAATCCTTTCCTGTACATAATTCCTTCTTGGATAACAAATCATGAAGCCGTATGGAGGAGTTTTTATCGTTCATTCTTTCCTTTGGGAAGAGTTTCTTTCGGCATATAATTCTTGATCGGGCTCATTTATGACTCCTTTTCACATTCAGCCTCCAAGATCCAATCGACATCACTCGGGTCGATCCTCGAAGCTGACAACACTTCCACCAAGATCAAACCTATGAGTTGCGCATCCCCTAAACTGGTTAATTTAGCTAATGAATCAAAATTTGCATTTCCTCCCTACGAATATGTGTTATCGCGTAGTATTGAATGCCATTAACATCTCCAGGACCTCGGTTAAATAAGGAGCTAACCTTGCCTCTTTCGCCTGAAACTCCTTTTTCATCTGGCACACACCACCAATTGAAAGTCGTAGAAAATGCGCAAGGTTTTGACTCCCAATTCCTTTTAAAACTTAAGTCCCATGATCAATGCTTAATATTCAGCCTCGTTATTCATTGTGGGAAAATAAAGTTTCAAGTCATAGCAAATCGAACGCTCCTCGGGAGTCACCAAGATAACACCTGCCCCCGACCAATGTTCGTTGGATGCCCTATCAGTATACATCTTCCATATAACATTGCGCTCTCCACTACCTTTAGGGGTCCATGTACTCGGTGAAGAAATCTTCCAAAGCTTGGCTTTGAACTACTCTCTAGGAAAGAACGATATTTCATACTGGCTAAATTTAATGTTCCACTTGAGCAATCATTCCAAAGTCTTGAGTCACTGTAGAACTTGCCTCAAAAGCTGATTACCAATACTTTAATTGGGTGAGCTTAGAAATACTAATAGAGCTACCAACAAGCAATATTCCAGCTTTTCAAGCTTTGCATTATTCTCTCTATCCTTATCAACTGTTTGTTAATGTAGTACATTGGCATATGGATTTAGGATTTCTTATGTACAAGTGCAGCTCTCAAAGCATGCACCGAAACTGCTAAATAAATAAACAAGTCCACTTCCTCCAGTGGCTATGACAAGATGGGAGGCCTCTCCAAGTGATCCACCTAAGCCTGAAATGCGTCCTTACACTCCAAGATCTTAGCAAAGTTCCTCTTCCCTTTCTTGAGAATGACGAAGAAAGGAATGCACGTATCCTTAGCTCTTGAAATAAACCAGCTCAAGGCAGCAACCATTTTGTTCAAACTCTTAACCTCTTTTATCAACTTTGGGGCTGCAATGTTCCTCAATGCCTTGATCTTCTTTGGTTTAGTTTCTATTCCGCTCAAGTTCACTTGGAAAATTAGGAACTTTCCTGGTGCAACTCCAAACGAACATATCAAAAGGTTGAGTTTCACCCCATATCTTCGGAGCACACTAAATATACTAGCGAAATACTCAATATGATTCATCAATCACCCTGACTTCATAAGCATATCATCTACGTAGGCCTCCATTGTGCATCCAATCTTTCCTTTGAATAATGATTTCACTAATCTTTGGTAAATTACTCTTGCATTCTTTAAACCAAAGAGCATAACAAGATAACATTACAACCCCATGTCAGTTATGTAGCTAGTGTGCTTCTGATCTGGGACATGCACTGAAATATGGTCATATCTATAAACGATAATAGCTTATGTCCAATGGTCGAATCTACCAACTGGTTAATCCTCAGCAGCGGGAAAATGTCCTTCGGGCATGCCTTATTCAGTCCAAATAATTGATGAATGTCCTTCACTTGCTATAGGACTTCTTGACCAAATAGCCAATTAGAAACCCACTCTAGGTGTAGCGCGTCATGGATGAAGCTATTGTCTTTCAGATAGTCTACTTCCTCTTTCACTGTAGCGGATCGCTCCGAACCCAGGATACATCATTTATATTTCATAGAAACACATTCGAAATTCATATTCAATGAATGCACGCTATCTTCGACGATATTCCATACATGTCAGAATTTGTCCAGGCAAACACATCTAGATTTTCCCAAAGAAAACCCATAAATCCTTCATTATTTTCATACTAAGTTGAAATTTGATCTTCAGGACCCATGTAGTCTTGCTTGACGATAATATTGATTGTTAACCCGACAGGGGCCACTCTCATATCCTTTGGCTCTTTTCTTGGATCCATATACTTTTTGAACCAACTATGCTGCCTAAGCCAGGGCTTATGTGGTGGTTGTTATGCATCCAATAACTTGATGCAAAATGTATTCTCCATGTCCTTTCCTTTCTCACATCGCTTCAACTAATTTAACTCTGCGAACTAACATTCTCGCCAAAGACTTTGGTCTCCCTAGATAACTCCCACTCTGTTATCCATAGGAAATTTCATCATCAGGCACCATGGGGCAAGGGGCACTCGAAAGCAAGCTAGCCCGATCGACCCAAGAACGCGTTATAAACAAAAAAATTGTCCAACACCAAGAAGGTCACAACCCGCACACGATTGCGGTCACCTTTTCCTAAAACCACCAACAGTTCCACAAAACCCATAGGCTCCGTCGCCACTTCATTAAATCACCGAATCTAAGATTTTCATGGCTTCATATCCATACTATAAATCTTCACTTGATCATAAGCTCTTTTAAAAAGATTAGTTACTAAGCTATCATAATTGACTAACACCTTTTCTATAATCGTTAGCCCAATCATAGTTGAAATCACCAAATGATCAAGCGTAGGTGTTCAATCCCCTCCACATCCCTATTTCTGAATATAATGCCATCGGTCATCGTCTTGAGCTGCTTTGGCAGTGCTTTGTCTTCGACGAAAACACATCTCTTATTCATTCTGTGTTTCAAAGAATTCCCAAACCTCTCCATCTCATTTTGGCTCTTCGCATCTAGATAAGTTCCACCAGAGATCATGTTTATGACAAATCTTTTTCCAAGCCGCCTAGGTCATCATCACTAGGCCCATCCTGGCCCTACTGGGACTGTTGTCCCTGAGGATGAGCATTTCCTGGCTTGCCATCCTATAGGGATTTAACAAACCATTACTGCTTCTTTTTTCTAATTAGGGCTTCTTTCACAATGCGCAAATGCAGAAACTCGATCGTGTTATGACCATAGTTTCATTAAAATGTCAATATTTTTCGGATGTCTTCTCTTTCTCCATCAACCCCCTTGGAGGAGGCTTCTTACAATGCTCTGTACCCTACATTGCAAGGTGGATATTTTTAACTAAGTTGTTTAACAGAGTGCACTCCTAGTATTTCAGAAACCTGGGGAATTTCCTTCAGTTTGATTTTCGATCTCTATCTCCATAGCCATCTCTTTTTTGACTACCGCACTTGTTTGCAACATTCACATGTTATGACCATAGTTTCATTAAAATGTCAATATTTTTCGGATGTCTTCTCTTTCTCCATCAACCCCCTTGGAGGAGGCTTCTTACAATGCTCTGTACCCTACATTGCAAGGTGGATATTTTTAACTAAGTTGTTTAACAGAGTGCACTCCTAGTATTTCAGAAACCTGGGGAATTTCCTTCAGTTTGATTTTCGATCTCTATCTCCATAGCCATCTCTTTTTTGACTACCGCACTTGTTTGCAACATTCACATTTTTAACTAAGTTGTTTAACAGAGTGCACTCCTAGTATTTCAGAAACCTGGGGAATTTCCTTCAGTTTGATTTTCGATCTCTATCTCCATAGCCATCTCTTTTTTGACTACCGCACTTGTTTGCAACATTCACATCTTGCCGGAGCTCCCTCCGGTTTGCTTTACTGCATGCACTACTTCAACTAGTTACCCACCATCGGCTTTTTTTTGCAGTTGAACTCGCCTCTTCCAAGCGCAAGAACTAGTTTGCCTTCTTGTATAAAGAATCCATTGTCGGTAGAGGTTTTATTTTCAACCAATTTCTAGAATCGGTATTAAGATGTATCCCCCTGATCAATGCCAACAACACGGTATCCTCCTTCTAATTACTCACCTCTGTCACTACCGTATTGAATTAAGCCAATAATTTTTAATGACACTCCGGCTCCTTGGAAGAGATTCGATAGGTACATCACATCTTTCAGACGAGATATACACAAAAGAACTGTTCAACCATATTGTTGCTACACCTTTGAAAAAAATCGAAAGACACCGACACATGATGGCAGTCACCGTAACTATGTCCATATGCCATTCTTACTTTAACAGGTGTTACCTTGGATCCGTCGTCCCACCTAAGGTGGCATCGTCGACATGGTGAACCTTTAGGGGTATTTTTTACGTAAAATTTTCTTGGTGAACGGGTTCCTTCTGGGAAAAGTACCACATTCATCGTTACTTTTGTGCTAGGTCTCATTCACCAGCTTGTTCACCATCTTTTCCAAAGGATCTGATTCCATTGCATCTACTTAGTGGTGGTGGTCTTGACCTACCCTGAGTATTTGACTCTATAAACGGTCTTTGTTAATTCCACAGTACATGCGTTCTCCATACTCCAAGAGTACCGTTTGTTTATTATGTGTATTAAAAATATGCTCATGGCTAGGAAATTAAAAAAAATTCTGAATTTGATAATAATATTAAATTTATTTTAACATAAAAAATTAATATTGATACAAAACATAATTACATAAAATATATATTTTATTTTAATATTGGTATATGTTCGTATAATTTTCAAAGATAAAAAATTATATATATATATATATATATATATATATTTAAATTCATAAATATATAATGTATGTGTATATATTATATAATTTAAAATTAAATATAATTATACATATAATAAATATATACAAATGACATAAAATATGTGGATGTAAATTTTTAATGTAAAATGTATGTATTTAAATTATTTTTGTAAATGTAAAAAAACTTGATTTTTTTGTATGTCTAGATTTTCGTACGAAAATCAAATAATAAAAAATTAAATTTTTTTAAACAATTCAAAATCGAGGCAAAAAACATCATATGGCCGAAAGTATATCTACGAATACATACATACATACATATAATTATTTTGTTAAATATATATATGTATGTATGTATATTAGTTTAAACAGTAATCCAACACATACATATTTGTACGTGTGTGAGTTTATATAATTTTATATGTGTATGTTTAAAATTAAAAAATTTATTTCAAATTCTTATATATATATATAACTTATTTGTTAAATTAAACTTGCAATTGTGTAGATTTAGATTTAAAACATAAATTTTAAATTTTAAATTAGATGTTAAAATTATAAATTATTATATTAAAATTTTGAATTACTTTATAAGGTAATTTTATAATATAAGCATGTTTTATAATATACAAAACTATAGGTATATATTTATATTATTTACATATACGTACAGATTGACAACACATATGTATGCAGAGGGGCTAATATATTTGTTGCGGTGTAAATCTTAGCACTTATATATGGGTATATTAAACAATATACACAATTTATGTTACATATGCATGCACACACTTACGCATATATGATACACATATTATATTATATAATATAAACTTAACAATAAATAAAACTTTATTTATAAATAAAATAAAATATCTATTTTGTTTAAAACTAATTTGAATAAGATCTTAATAAATCTATATTTCATAGGCCCAATAAGATCCAAATGAAAGATTTTTTTGAAATTTACTCATTTACACTACTACGTGCAGGCCCAAGTCCAACAATGGTATCAGAGCCAGGTTGCGATCCTTGTACCTATGGAAATTTCAGAATTTTTTCAAAATTAAAATAAAGTTTTAAATTTAAAAGTTAAATTTAAAACAAGGAATGTATTATAAATGTTAAATGATGATTTTTCAGAATTGTTTTGAAAATAAAATAAATAAATTTCAAAAATGTTAATATTAGTAAGATTAATAAAATAAATTTATTAGTTAAAATTTAATTAAATAAATATATATAAGATGCACTATGATATATATGTTACATACACTTGAGTTGTTTAAGACAATGTAAGTGTATATATGCAATAAGAATTTTCAAGATTAATTTTTTTAATTAAATAAATTAGTTAAAGGTTAATTAATAAATAATAATATATATATATATGTAAAAAGATAAATGTGTAAAAACCCTAGTTCATGGTGACTGGCTTTGCTACTTTCCAATCCCTCAATAAATCTTCTTCTCACGTCGGATGCTTTAAAGACAATGCACCTGACAATGGAGGGGACTAAGATGGTTTCATTGAGGTTAAATCTCGAAGGTGGATGTGGTTTCAGGTCAAAAATTAGAGTGAGGGATTTGTGAATCAGGGAATTCGTAGGATGGTGAATAATGAAAATCGAAGGCATGTAGACTGTAACGATCCGAAAATTTTAACGATTTTAAATAATGTAATTAACTAAAAAAATTTAGAAATTAAACAAAATGATTTTTACAATGAAAATTTGATATTTGTTATGCGTCTGTTGAAGCATAGCAGGTGGTAGATTTTCATCTAAAAATATGGAAGTTTGTTTTGTTGTGTAATTTTATTTAAATTTAAATCAGTTAATATATGATGGTACTAAATATTTTTAAATCTGAATATTTTTATATAATAAAAATGTAAACCATTTTCAGAGTGAGATGTCATATTTCATTTCGTCAAATATGGACTACTCTAGCTTCGTTTATATTATTTTCGTCATTTTAGCAGCAGTTTTGGTAGCGAATATCGAGTTTTGATATGTGTGCCATGTCACTCTTATCTGTGCACCATTCTGTTCATCTTGTCGTGCTAATCTCCGTAGTATATTTATTTCGGTATTTAGGTGTCCGGTACGCAGTGAAATCTGCAAAACGATTAGCCTATTGATACCCATTTTAGCCTTTTGTTTCCTTGTGACCATTCATATATCCACTATGAGAAACCAAATGGCCACCAACTTTTAATATTTCCAAAAAATTTAAGTTTCGAATTTTTTTATTCTCCTAGTATTGATTATAAGCCGGTTCGTGAACTGTATTCCCCTTGGCTCATCTCTTTCGTTCTGTGCTTCGAATAA
Organism: Allium cepa; assembly: GCA_030765085.1. Lineage (NCBI taxonomy): Eukaryota > Viridiplantae > Streptophyta > Magnoliopsida > Asparagales > Amaryllidaceae > Allium > Allium cepa. The sequence continues at coordinate 999,960,152 of CM060935.1, forward strand.
AAGATAAAAAAAGGAAAGAGATAATATTTTGATTTTGTGTACCTTGGTATCTAAAGCCGGCCTTTTCTTCTTTCGTGCTGTTGTTTATAAAAAAAAATTATGCAAAAGGTTTGCTTCCATTTGTTCGTGACAAACTTTGCTCCACTAATAAACCCATGCTTACCCTTATTCATTCGGCATCCTCACCAACCCATCTTCGCCTTCCACCCTTTCCACTTTCTGCCTTCGACACTGCCACCATCTTCCCATGCCGGAGATCCACCTCATCCATCCATAACACCACTCCCCCTCCGACCAATCCCTGACCCCACCTCCCTCTCCTTGAAACCCGCACCAACCGCCCTCCACCATTTCATCACAGCCGACCACAACCCATATCCGCCAAGCATCACCATTTCCGCCCTTCTCCTCCACTACTCAGCCCACCCATCGCCCTTCCACCCAAACACTAACAATCCAGTCACAGCCGCATAGCCGAACAGCTCTCAAACCCGCTACTAGCTTAGCCTTATGTCATCTCCACGTCATCCGACCATCCATCTCCTCTCCGACTTCCTTCCAGCCGTAGACCATGCCTCTTCCTCTAACCCCTTGCTCACCTTACAACCCACCCTCCTACGGTTCGCCGCAGCCACCTCTGCTTTGATCCACGCTAGCCCATGCAACAAACCTAACTCCACTTTGCCACGATGCAACCACCAGACCCAAGCAGTCTGGTCGTTCTCTCCTCTTTGTTATATAAAAAAATAGTATATAGAGTTCGTACATATTTTCCTGAAGCTTTCATATATATATATATATATATATATATATATATATATATATATATATATATATATATATATATTAAGATTCGAGCTCGCCCTCTTTTGCCTTGAGCTTCATCTCTACTTCTTGTTCTGGACGAATGAAAAAAATGAGAAAGAAGATGTATATATATTATATATACATATATATATTTGATTCTTGATTTCAAGTTTTGTTTATTTGCTTTGTTTTCACTGCTGTGCAAAATTTGTCGCAGCAGTTCGTTTGCTTTTCTTTGTTGCGTACCCAAGTCCGTATCCATGGGAATGTCTGTATCACCATCTTCGCCATCATTGTTTTCGTAGCCTCGAAAGCTTAGCGATCACTCACGATTAACATTCTTATGATTAGTAAATTGATTTCATATGAAATGACAATTAAAATATATTGTTAAATTGAATTAGTTAGTAATTTGATCACAAAATATGATATGTTATTATTTTAAATCGAACCTATGTTAATTACCATATGACACCAATAACATGTTGTGTGTGTGTATATTGTTATTAGATTGTTATTTATGATATATCTCATCATTAATATGCTATGCCATTTTATATTGTTGTTCTCACTCTGCAAGTTCCCTGTTAGTTTAGAAATTCCCTATGGGTTGAAATGATACATACCTGAACGATATTATATATTAGGGAAAATTGTTATGGGTTGAAATAATAAACCTAAGTGATTTTATTGATTACGAAATTTGGGATTGCGGGTTGAAATGATATATACCCGTAAATTTAAATAATTGCGGATTGAAATAATAAATATCCGTACCACTTGACCATAGGTTAGAAAACTATATACGGACAACGTTGGCCAATTTTTAAATATTTTCCAAATTTTTGAAAAGGATAAAATGTATATGTTTTGAATAAATAATGATTTTTAAAATAATATAAGGATTTTATTTTAATTTTACTATGTGTATAAATTTAGATTTTTTTTAAATTATAAGTTTTGGAAATTTTAAAATTAAAAGTCAAAGTTTTAAAATGTAAAATATATAAAATAAGATTTAAAATAGATTTAATAATAATTAGATTTAACATAATAATAATTAAGATAATAAGATTTAAGAAGAATTTAATTTAACCAACAAATATAAATGTGTAAGTATTTATTTAAATTTATATTAATGTTTTAAATAGATTTTGTAATAACTTTTATGTACATACATATATATAATATGTTTAAATATTTATTTAAATTTATATTAATATTTTAAAATAAATTTTTGTAATAACTTTTATACATATAGTAGGTTTAAATATCTATTTAAATTTATATTAATATTTTTGAAAATAGATTTTTTTAGTACCTTTTATATATATAATATGTCTAAATATTTATTCAAATTTATATTAATATTTTGAAAATATATTTTATAATAACTTTTAAAAACTCAAGGTTGGAAAGATAAATTGGTTTGATTTGTAAATTAATTGATTTAAGAATTGAATTTAATAAGTATAGATTTAAAAATTATTAATTTTGAGATTTTATTTAAATATTTATATAAAGGCGATTAAGTGAATAATTTCAAATTTAATATAATTAAAGTTAGTTGTTTAATTTTGATTTAAATTTGTAATTTGAGATTTTATTTAAATGTAATTAAAAGGATTAAGTGAATATTTTCAAATTTAAATAAAATTATAGTTGAATTTTGAAATATAAGTGAAATTTATCAAATTGAGTTATTGTAAATATTTGAATATTTAAATTTTGAAACCAATTGAATTGGAAGTGGTTTAAATTTGTAGTTCAAATCTGGATTTAAAATCAATAAAAATTGAAATGGTTTTAATGAGAATTTGAATTTGACCTTTAACCTTTTTAATTGAAATGGTAGAACAGAGATTGATTTAAAGTGAATTTTGGAACTAAAGTTGATTTGAGTTGATTTGTGAAATTGGAAGAAACAATTCTAATCTGAAACTAATTTTGATATAAACTCTTTTTAATATATAAACTATTTAAATATATAAACTATTTTAATTTATAAACTTTTTTAATATATAAACTATTTTAATATATAACCTATTTTTAAATATAAACTATTTTAATTTATAACTATTTTAATATATATATACTACTTTAAATATTCAAACTGTTTAAGTTTGAATTGTTTAGATTTGGAAAGGAATATGATTTAAAGTGAATAATGATTTGAAAAGTAATTTTGAAAGTGAATATGATTTCGGAAGTGAATATGATTTTGAAGGTGATATGGTTTTTAAATGAAAATGTTATTTTGATATAAAGAATGAACTATTTGAATTGAAAATGACCATGGTGTGAAATAAGCATTTGGTTGTTAAAGTGACCGGGATCGAACATTGTCATACTCTCTGCCAATACTGAAAACCACTTTAACAACTGTGTACATGGTGGAGAATCCAGAACGAAGTGGGTTGGTTTGGCGACGTCTATATGAGGTATGAACGCAGCCTTGACTCGCGTGAGTCAGCTTGATGTGACTAAAACAGGAGCTATACCTGGGCCAAGTGAGGTCGCATCTCCAATCGAGCATGCTTCTTCGATACCGTTCTATTTCTTTGTGATTTGATTGGGTGCACCTTTGATTTTGGGAGTGTGTCTCGAGGTGGAAGGTAGTAGTTGCTATGCGTTACCACCAACCCGGTTCTACAAAATGGTGGAATCCTACCCTAAGCATTGCCTTGCATGCCTTGTCACATGCCTTACCGCACCCACTACGAGTTTGGTTTGTACCGTACCTATGAAATTCGCTTTGATATCCCTCCAGTTTATAGAGGAATTACGGTACTCTGTAGACTATGGGAATATATATAAAAATGTGTTAAGAGGGATATGGGTAACTTCTTAACACTATTTTATTATTTTATTTTACTGTAAACATTATCTATGTAGCGTATTGTATTATATATGTTGATAGTTTAACAGATCCTTAAAGAATGGAATCCCAACATCCTTTAAGATAATTGCATTTCACTTGAGTTGATTTACTTGCATAAGAATGTTAATCCTGACTCCAGTGTTTTGTGTTTGGCTTTATGCTCGGGTCAGCCTGAGTGTCATAGCATTTGAGACTCGCCTTTGGAGCTTGGAGCTTTGCTTTGAGTTCTATCTTTAATCAGTTCAACTTCAATATTCTAGTTATTTGTGTTCATACTTGTCAGTTGTTTTTTATTGGTGACATCTGTGCATTTGCAATTCCTATTGTATTTGTTTTAGACTCTAATGTTTTCATAGTAACTTTTATCTATTCCGCTGCTTATTGTTATATTACTATGTGTCCATGATTCTGTGATCGATTTATTTACTATACATGTTAAGTTTCACCAAATATAAATTAACAATCTGTTTTTTTTAAGCAATTCAAGTCTGACACGTGTAGATGATTGTCGATTTGAATGGTTCGAAATGCAGGTCGTTACATGTGGTGTCAGAGCTCTAGTTTAAGGAAACTTAGCATATGGAGTAAAAACTCATTAAAGATAGGTTAATAATACCCTAGAATGAGTAGAATTAATTATAGAATCATCTTCGTTCGAGCTTGAAATTATTCATTAGGATCCTCCGGGATTGTGATTTCTTTTTAATTTTGGAACTTTCCCTTTGTTCTGAAATCCATTCTTGTCTTTTCCTATTCGTGTTCTTTTTGATACTGGAGCATTCTATAGCTCTATTTCTTTTGATCTCTATAATTAATTTGAGCACATCTTGCAACCTCTATTGGCAACTTCATCCTTATGTGTGACTAATCCCATTGACGGTCCGACCAACCTTAGTATGATTTGTAAAGGGGTGAAACTCCTTTACAACAGGCATCAATTCACTGGAGATTTTTACATCGTCGGTTCTAATGCTGTTATTTTTTTCAAATCTCAAACTGTTTCTCTCATAGATGACTAGGGAAATTCTCTTGTAATCTAATGTCAAATCCCTTAGGATTATGCAGGAAGCTTTATCTTTTTGCTTGATTCTCAGCCTAGTGATCTTGACTCCATCCCTATTGTCCAACTATTTCTAGATGGCTTTGGTAAAGTTGCTTCTCTTCCTTCCAAGCGGGAAATTGAATTCTGCTAGATGCTTAGCCTCGTATCAATGATATGTTTGATCAGCTCCGTGGAGCTAAAGTAATCTCTCAGCTGGATCTTGCTACCGAGTTCCACCAATTTCGTGTAGCCGAGGAGAGCATTCCCAAGACAATTTTTTGAATAGAGAATGGTTTCTATGAATGGTTAGTCATGCCCTTTGGATTAACCAATGCTGCTGCCTTCTTCGTTGGTCTCATGAATCACATTTTCCATGATGTTCTCAACATGTTTGTCCTGGTTTTCATTAATGATATTCTCACCTTTTCTAAGTCAGAGAAGGAGCATGAGTCTCATTTGAGCTATGTTCTCCAAACTCTTTGGAGTCATCAGTTGAAAACCAAACTTTCTAAATTCCATTTCTAAAGAGATGAAGTCTGATTCCATAGGCACATTGTTTCTGAAATGGAGTCTCGGTTGACCCGGTTAAGGTTGCCATGATTAATGTAAGTTTATACGTCTTTCCTCTTTTGTAATTTAATTATCTTATTTTCTTTTTGAGTCTATCTTCTTAGTTAGAATTCTCTGAATTTGAATCTCTTTTCTTGTTCTAAAATTCATTCTTGTATCATCCTCCCTGGGAGCGTATTTGTAATTGATATAAAATGTTTAATATTATGTTGTTTGAGTTGTTATGTTTGAATTTTGGGGTTTCGATCGATTCATCTAGCCAACGCTAACGATAGGATTCCAAAACACAATAGAGAAAACCGGCAATATTGTTTTCGATATCATTTTATGTATGAATATATTTTATATATAAAAGTATAATTTCTTAAATTAGATAGTTAACTGAATTGGTTATTAGAAATGATAGTACTAGATTATCAATTATTGTTTTGTCAACATTCCTAAACCATTAACTATTGTTTTATGTTATAAGGAATGAAAATTTTAAAATATGGTCTATAAATTTGATTTATAAATAAAAAGAATTTAAATTAAGGATTTGAGAATTTAATTTTCGGTGCTTTTCAAAATTTGGTTCCAAAGTTTTGGAAAAATATATTATTTGAAATTTGTTCGAATGGAAATTGTTTCCAAAGAATTTTATAAGAAGCAAGTCAGTACTCTTCACTTATTATCGTTGGAAGATAATTTCGATAATGACTACAGCATCATCGACATTCATTTTCGAATCTCAAAGTGGAGAGACCACCTAGTATCCTTGGTACACTTTTGTTTTGGAAAATCGATTTGATTTGGATTTTTTGGGTATGATTTGATGCAAAAAATTGTATATGTGCATATTTATTTCAAAATGGTTTGAAATGAAACCAAAAACTTAACTCTTAAGTTTTATGTTAAGTGATGGTTTTCAAGTATTGAAATGAAGCAAATTTTTTGAATAATTGGAGTGTCTAAAATGAGAAGTGAAATTTAAACAACTTGAAACAGTTGAACTAGGATAAAATTTATCTGTATAATACTCAATTGCATTCTAAAACATATATATCTTGTCTGAAATTTCAAAAAGCTAAAATGTAATAAGAACAGGTAATTGAATAGTATACAATATAAGTGTAAGTAGTAAGATGTCCAAAAATGAAATTTATATGATTTTGAATTAATTTTTGTAACTGGTTCTACGTATTTTGAATCCATCTTTCCTTTCTACTGCTTCTATTCTCCTATCTCATTTCTTTTCAGCGACGAAAAATTTTGAGTGGGGGAGAGTGTAACGACTCGGAAATTTTAATGATTAATGATGTGCATGTAAATGTGCATATTTTAACCACCATATTTATTATTTTTAAATTAAATAAATGATCATATTGGGTATTTTAACTTGTTTAAACCAAAATTCATATTATTTGAAATCGTCACATATTCATCTTCATCCAGGGGCAAAATGGTCATTTTTGTGCATATATTAATTTGAGAACATTTAATTGGAAATTTTTATATTATTTTGTAGGAAATTACACTCAATTACAAGTGGGTTCATGAAGGAATATGCATGCACAAAATGAATACAAAGGAATGAAGATGGAAATAATTCAAAGTGAAGAACATGGAGGACCCCACCTACCAACTACCTAATGTACAAATTAAAGGCTAATGCACATGCTAAAAGACATTTAAAGCTTCATGTACATTTAAGTGGGGGATTATTAAAGCTAATGATAACTTGGTCACCATAGTTCCTCCAAGGGCATTTTGGGTACTCTCCAAAAATATGCATTAGGGTTTCTAACTTGTATAAATACCCCTTATGTTTCATGTAGCCAACTTCCTCTTAGTTAGTTAGTTTTAGTTTAGAAAATAAATCAAAGCTCTCTTTCTTTCCATGGCTACTTAGCCATTTTATTTCATGTAATTTTCTTTTCTTTTATGCAATGTTAATTCTCTTTTATTTACATGCTTTTTCTCTTCTTATGTAATAGTGTAGATTTACCTTTATGTAATTAGATTAGTTGTCTTTTCCATTAGCTCTCATTTTCCCTTCTTTTTGCTTTCATGTTGCTTTCTACATTTGTTGATTTGATAACAAATATGAGAGCTTAATCCCTACAATTTAGGGGTAATGAAGCTCTCTAGTATGTGGATGCAACATTTTGATGTTTATACTCTCTTTTTGTGCTTTAATGGAGACACTTGAAGCGGTTTAATGATGTTGTTTAGCTTTGAATTTGATAGTCTATGTTGTTCATAACAAATAGGCTATGCTTAAACAAACATAACACAAATTGCCTCTTCATCTAAATATGATTATGGCAAAGAAGTGAATGTTGAAATTGAAATTTGATAGCCTATATTTCTAAACAATAGTTAATAGGCTATGCTTAAAATAGATTTTTATTTCAACTTTGTTGTCATATTTCATGAGAGTTAAATGTGTATTAGTGGTTGTGTTATAGTTTGATGGTTTATATTGGGCTAATTAATAGCACAAATATATCATACTTATGATAAACACATCAACTAATTACACTAATGAAAAGAAAAGAGAGATCATAACTTCATTTTGTTGATTTATATGATCTAGAGAGTGGATTTATCTCTAAATTATTCTTTTAACTCTCGTATTTTTATCATTTTCTTTTGCTAGTTTTTGTTAGTTTCTTACATTTCTAACTATTCACTCTCGACATCGGTATAATTTGATTGAATAGAATTTTAAAATCATCAATTCCCTTTGGATCGACCCGTATTCGCCACGTGCTACATGCGTACACCGTGCGCTTGCGGTTATTTTTAATTTAAATTCATTCGATGGTTTTCTAAACCGATAGAATTTCCGTCGATGAACAAGTTTTTGACGCCGTTGCCGGGGAATTGCTTTGATTTTGATATCTATTCTTCGAATTATTTTTGTTTTATTTTTGTGTGTTTTTATTTTTTGTGTATTTGCATATTTGTTAAAAAAAATTGTGTGATTGTTGCTTGCATTTGTTTGAGTGTTTGTTTGCATTTGTTTCTAGTTGTTTCGTTCATTTGCATTTCATAAAAAAATACACAATTAAGAAAAATTCACTTTCATTACATTCTGTTTTTGAGTTTACAATTGCTCTTTGATTTACATTACACTGTTCACTGTTTACAGTACTCTCTGTTCAATTTCACTTCAACATTACATTCTGTTTTGAACTGTTGGCTGTCTTTGCTTGTATTTCTATTCAACTTTGGCCTGCCTGCTTACCATCTGTGACATATCTCATACCAAAAGCTCCACCGCTCATCAACCTGACAACCACCACCAACCCACGCACTTGCTTTCCCACTACTTCATTCACCACTGCTGACCATCATCCAATCACTTCTGCCACAAACATCACTTCCCATTCCACTGTTGCACTGCATCTGCTAGCATCTCCACTTCCATTCAAACAGTGACAATCTCCAATCACAACAACCTCTTCCACCTGACAACGGCAAATTCACCCCCTGCAGTTCACGAAAGCTACAGAGTTCAACTACATTTCACTGACTTCACCTCACTGTGAACAACTTCACCCCTCTAATATACTTCACCTCTGTCAAACATCACCCATCTCAAACCACTGCCCATAACAGTTTCAAACCTCTCCAACATCATCACTGAAAACCACCATCATCCCATTTTCTTAACCACAACATCCAAGTCAGTGGCATCACCAAACCACAAGCCAAACCGCAATACTATACAATCACTTCTAACTTCGTTGACAGTTCACCACAACATTCCTTGTCCACAATATCAACCCGAACACCTATCTTGCTGCTGTGCAACTACCATAGTTCAACATCGCCAGAACAATCACAGCCATTTCATTTCAAAACTGTCTTCATCCCACTTGCCATCTACTTCCACAATCAACCTGAACATCCACCATACATCTCCCCTCTGTTCATAAACCTTCCCTGCTTCAAAATAGCCTCTGCTCACAGTCATCTCAATATAACCAACTGCGAATTCAACTGCATACTGCCTGTTCTCCTCCACTACAAAGCAACTGCACCACCATAACGACTATCAAGCAACTACAATTCGCTGTACTTCAACAATTCGCAGTTCATCAACCCATCATCTTGCGACTGCTGCATCATCATACTGCAACCACATACCAATCACTACCCTTCATAGCCACTATTGCCTAACTACAAAACCATCGGTAACTCCTCTGAACAATTCCACCACCGCAATACCAATTACGACACTCCAAAACCTCAAGCGACCCTCATCTCACACCAAAGAACAGCAACATCCCCTGCAAAATCCCCAGCCACCGAAACCACTTCGCAAACCATACCCATAGTCTCCATCACTAATCGCCAATTCTCCAGCCTGCAATCGCCAACCACAACCCCACAAACTCGTGCCGTACTCACCTCGCTCGCCTACAAATCAACCACTACCCAAATCGCCTACAGCCTAAAAACATCGCCATAATCTCACCTCCCTCTTCCTCAAGCTTCCCCAAACACGAAACCAGCTTCTATTCCTCTAGAACCACACAGAACTCACAATTCATTTTCGATTCAGAGGAAAGACATTCAATTCATTTTCGATTTGTGATTAGAATAGGACAGAGGAAAGAAATCGCGATGGTTACAGAGAGAAAAGAGTTGATTTTTAGAATTGTGGATTTTAATTTGTGCAGATAGGAAAGAAATCATGATTAGAACAGAGGAAAGCAATCGCGATTCGTGATTCATTTTGGTTGTGTTAGAAGTGTTGTTTTTTGTTTTGAAAAAGAAGTGGTATTAGGCTTGTGGTGGATCATATCAGGCTTAACGTTTAGCTTAGGGTTTAAGCTTTTTTTTTTCTTTTGGTTTGTTTATATTTGTCTTTTGACTTCACTTAAAAAAACGAAAATATATATATATACATTTTCTTTTGTTTACGTTTTTTGTTTAAATTGTTTTAGTTTTGTTTTGCTTTTATTCCTTGAAGAAAAAAAAAACTAAATTAAATTTTGTGTTGTTTTGTTGTAATTTGGTTTGTTTTAATTTGTTTAAACCAAAAAAAAAATTATAAGAACAATTATATATATCTTGTTTTTCATTTCAGGTTGGCAAAGCAGATTAGGAGAAGGAGCTGCTTGGCAAAATAATTGCTTTGCTTCACTTGCAAAAAAAAAACCAACCTGCTTGTTGTATGTGTGTGTGTGTGTGTGTGTATATATATATATATATTCTTTTTGCATTGTTGGTTGTTTGCATTTAAAAAACACAAAAATTCAAAAACAAAAATCCATTTGTAGTTGCATTGTTAATACACGTTTAATTTCTGTTTTGCATTGCATCTTAGTTTTTGATTGATAATAACGGTTAGACATCATTAACACTTAATTGTATATTGACAGTTTGTCTTCTTTGAACAATTTAATTTCTTGGTGTCTAGGCTACGGCAGAGTAATAACCATTTATAAATATTACGGTGATTCGTAAATATTATAGTGGTTGTTCCTCTGAAGGTACTTAAACCTTCGGCTGCATTGCTACGGTGATTCGTGGTGCACCGATAAATCCTGCCCGTTACCTGGCTGAGAACTATCTTGTTTATCTAAGACAATTTGTAATTATACAAATTTGGGTTAATTTAGGATAAATCATTTGTAATTAACTCTTGCATTCATTTAGTTGCATTAGTTCATGCATATTTTAAAAAAAATCAAAAATCCAAAACTAAAAAAAATTGTGAATATTCCTTTTATTTTCTTTGAAATCTTTAAATCCTTTTCCTTTGAAATTTCAAAAATCCAAAAAATTTAGAAAAACAAAATTCCAAAAAATATATAAAAAATTTTCTTAAAAAAAACAAAACAAAAATCAATTTTCCATTTTGAAAAATAAATTCCACTTGTAAATATTTTTCTTTATAAAAAAAACAACAAAAAAAAATCTTCAAAATGTCCCAGTTTCCTCTCTCTTGCTCACTTGAATTTAGTTGTGAAAATCAATATAATCCATATGAATTCACTCCAAATTCGTATGGATATTTTAACAACAACTATTGTTTAAACGATTCGAATTTTGAACCATAAAATTTTCAAAAGGAGGACCAACCTTCAAATCTTGAAAATAGCATTTCATCTTTACTTGAAATCGCTACACAACAAAATCAAATGATAAATAAGTTGTGTAATTCATATTTGTGCAATAACTCGAATCAAAGTTTTCAAAATAATCAAAATTTGAATTCACTTCAAAATTCAAACGATTTCGAGTATAACCCATGCCACTTTAATTTCGAGCTTCAAAATGAATTCCAAAATCAAGACGAAAATGTGAACCAATTTTCAAATAATTTTGGCAATGGGAATAGTTTCAATAACGATACGATTGAAAACTTTGGTTGTCAACAAATTCAAAATGAAAATTTTCAAATTAATAATCATGAATTTGATTTTGTTGACCAAATGGAAGAAGACAACGGGGATTTATTACTTGAGAAATACAAAACTTTTCGTGAAAATCATAATCAAATCCCAACTTCCGAAGAATCAAATCCACCATTTATTGAAATTGGCGATTCTTGTCCTCAACAAGTACAAATCAAAAGTTTTCAAGTTAATAATCATAAATTTGACTTTGTTGAACAAATGAATGAAATGTACAATGATCACATGGATTTGGTGTTCGAAACATATTTGAATCAACGTGATAAACATACTCAAATCCCAACGTGTGACATGTCAAGCGATAATCCATCTTTTACCCAAATCGACGATTTTCAAATAACAAATTTTGAAATGGAAAATGATGATCTTAACGAAGTTGTTGAAAATTTGGTAATTGAGTTGGATTTCAATTCTATTGAGGGTGAGAAAATCGATTTAAATTTCGATCTTACTTTTTCTGAAAATTTGAATACAACAACTTTGAATTTTGAACTTGATTTATGTAATAAAGTTGTTGATAATCCAACAAAGGAAGATGAATTCAATGAACACGAATTTTTTGGACTTTTGGATGACGAGTTGTTAAATTCCGACGGGGAAGATGAAAATCACCATTTCTATTTTGAAATCAATAACTCTGAAAATGTTTTCAATGATAAGCTTGAATTTCAAATTGGTGAACATAAATGTGAATTTCAATCAATTGTTTTATCAACCCCAATAATCATTGAAAATAAAACAACTCGTACGATTTTTAATAAAACGACATTCGTTTTTCCAAATCGACAATCAACTTCAAATTCTTTTACGATTTGGTTTTTCGTGCTTAAGCCGTGTCTCACACATTTGACGAGACAAATGAATTGGTCTTTGGAAGACCGTTTGATTTACTTTTTGACTATATACTTTCTCATCTCTTGTAAATAGTAATCTTTCATGTAAATATAGGATTTTTATTTTATTTTTCTCCTTCCATTTGGGTTGACTGTGGGGACACAGTCAAAATCAAGTGTGGGGGGACTCATCTTCATTTTTTTAATGGTTTATTTTTGCTTTAAAATCAAAAAAAAATTAAAAAAAAAAACCCAAAAACAAATTTTCTTTTGATTTATTTTTAAAAGAAACACTATAAGATAAATATATGGCTTTGGTTTATTAAATTGAAATTTTTGAAAATTTATTGGTCTTAACAAAAATAAAAATGAAGTTTGATTACAAATAATAATGGTTTAACTAGTATCTAGGAAGATTCATATGTGTTAATTATGAAAACATCCTAATTGAAAATCTTTGTTTTAAAAAGTGGTTGATTTAAAGTAAAGGATATAACATTTTTTTGTCTTCTAAGTTAAATGGTACTAAGATGATTCTGCAAAACTCCCTCTCAAAAAAATAAAAAAAATAAAAAAAATAAAAAAATAAAAAAAATAACATCCAAGTATTCACTCTCATTTAAAAGTCCTCATGGTTATGCATGGGTGATTACTTGGAATTTTTGATTATGTGATTTCATACTCATTTAAAAGTCTTCACGGTTATGATGTATGGAACACATGTAAAAAAAAGACTTAATAAAACCACCTACGGTCGATAGTGTATGCATGAAAGTGTGTGCACTCGCCATGCTCTGTACTCCCCTCACATAAGCCCGAAAGGCAGTGCATGGGTGGTATATCTGGCCTCAGTTTATCTGAGCTAGGTGAGTAATTTTTCTTGCAAATAATGAGAGAGCAAGCAATTGGAATCCTAGCACTATTTTTACTTATTTGATTTGATTTGTTATTGAAAAGAAATGAAAACACCACTTTGATAAACTTTGATAATCAACTAAGGACCCATTTTATAATCACACTTTGTTATCAACCGAAACAACAAGTTAAACTATTGTCTATTTGTTATGATAACTTGATTTTTGTTGGAAATTTTGACGAGTAAATGACATAAATTTTCAAGATAATAACCAAAACCTATATTTAACTTATTCGTGTCAATTTAAAAATAAATCCTTCATTTGTAAATATTTCAAAAACTTGCATTATTCTCTTTGTAAATAAATCTTACATTTTGTAAATATTTTCATCCTGCATTTGGATTTTGTAGGTAGTATCCGCTGACAACCCTCACGGGACAACACTCGTCCTACTGGGGACACCCAGAGGTTTAACGGCTTATTGCATACGCTCAATGCTATCGTGCTCCCTACGAAAACGAATTTACCTTAGTTTTAGTTTATTCGAGGACGAATAAAAAGATAAGTGTGGGGTATTTGATGTGCATGTAAATGTGCATATTTTAACCACCATATTTATTATTTTTAAATTAAATAAATGATCATATTGGGTATTTTAACTTGTTTAAACCAAAATTCATATTATTTGAAATCGTCACATATTCATCTTCATCCAGGGGCAAAATGGTCATTTTTGTGCATATATTAATTTGAGAACATTTAATTGCAAATTTTTATATTATTTTGTAGGAAATTACACTCAATTACAAGTGGGTTCATGAAGGAATATGCATGCACAAAATGAATACAAAGGAATGAAGATGGAAATAATTCAAAGTGAAGAACATGGAGGACCCCACCTACCCACTACCCAATGTACAAATTAAAGGCTAATGCACATGCTAAAAGACATTTAAAGCTTCATGTACATTTAAGTGGGGGATTATTAAAGCTAATGATAACTTGGTCACCACACTTCCTCCAAGGGCATTTTGGGTACTCCCCAAAAATATGCATTAGGGTTTCTAACTTGTATAAATACCCCTTATGTTTCATGTAGCCAACTTCCTCTTAGTTAGTTAGTTTTAGTTTAGAAAATAAATCAAAGCTCTCTTTCTTTCCATGGCTACTTTGCCATTTTATTTCATGTAATTTTCTTTTCTTTTATGCAATGTTAATTCTCTTTTATTTACATGCTTCTTCTCTTCTTATGTAATAGTGTAGATTTACCTTTATGCAATTAGATTAGTTGTCTTTTCCATTAGCTTTCATTTTCCCTTCTTTTTGCTTTCATGTTGCTTTCTACATTTGTTGATTTGATAACAAATATGAGAGCTTAATCCCTACAATTTAGGGGTAATGAAGCTCTCTAGTATGTAGATGCAACATTTTGATGTTTATACTCTCTTTTTGTGCTTTAATGGAAACACTTGAAGTGGTTTAATGATGTTGTTTTGCTTTGAATTTGATAGTCTATGTTGTTCATAACAAATAGGCTATGTTTAAACAAACATAACACAAATTGCCTCTTCATCTAAATATGATTATGGAAAAGAAGTGAATGTTGAAATTAAAATTTGATAGCCTATATTTCTAAACAATAGTTAATAGGCTATGCTTAAAATAGATTTTTATTTCAACTTTGTTGTCGTATTTCATGAGAGTTAAATGTGTATTAGTGGTTGTGTTATAGTTTGATGGTTTATACTTGGTTAATTAATAGCACAAATATATCATACTTATGATAAACACATCAACTAATTACACTAATGAAAAGAAAAGAGAGATCATAACTTCATTTTGTTGATTTATATGATCTAGAGAGTGGATTTATCTCTAAATTGTTCTTTTAACTCTCATATTTTTATCATTTTCTTTTGCTAGTTTTTGTTAGTTTCTTACATTTCTAACTATTCACTCTCGACTTCGGTATAATTTGATTGAATAGAATTTTAAAATCATCAATTCCCTGTGGATCGACCCGTATTCGTCACGTGCTACATTCGTACACCGTGCGCTTGCGGTTATTTTAAATTTAAATTCGTTCAACGGTTTTCTAACCGATAGAATTTCCGTCGACGAACAATTAATGTTATTAACTAATTTTTTCTTGAAACTATATAAGAAGATCTTAACAATGGAAATTTGATATTGGTGTGCGTCTACTAAAGCATAACAGGGGGCAGATTTTCATCTGAAAATATGGAAGTTTGTTCTGTTGTGTAATTTTATATAAATTTAAATCAGTTAATATTTGATGGTAATAAAATATTTTTAAATCTGAATATTTTTATATAATAAAAATGTAAACCATTTTCTGAGTGGGATGTCATATTTCATTTCACCAAATTTGGACTGCTCTAGCTCTGTTTATATTATTATCAGTGTTTAGCAGCAGTTTTGGCAGCGAATATCGAGTTTTGATAGGTGCGTCGTGTCACTCATATCTGTGAAACATTATGTTCGTCTCGACGTGCTGATTTCCATATTACATTCTTTTCGGTATTTTGATGAAACGAGCCGCAATTCCGTACCCCTTGAGTCAACACTATTATCCAACACATCAACTCAAGGTGAACAGAAATACGAACCGTTAGGGTTAAAGAAGAAAGAGATAGAAGAAGAGAAAACAAAACAACAACAGAATCTTACCATCGCAGCGAAATAAAATATAATAGATAATAACAGATCTTTACACAAGGAAAGCTATATCTGTTTTATACATACATCATCAGAATATATCATCAGAGTTCAACAACATCAATAATATATAACTGGACAGTCATATAAACTTGTCCTAAAATCTGAATACACAGCGGAATAATAATCAAGTACGGCAGTACGTATCGCCATCTAACTCGTCTCTGAGCTCCACGGCATCATATCCTGTATTCTATAATACTCGGTCTAACCCAAGCATTATAGTTAAATAACACCTGAGTCAGTCTACAATTCCAGCGTGAGAAAACCACACTCAACTTGATTATTAAAGATTCAAACCCCTTTTGAAAACAAAAATATCTCGTAAGACCACACCACAAATAAACATGTCGGCTTTTTACGTTACGATAGCCAAAACACTTTTTATCAAAATTCTCTGATATTATAATAGTGCCTATATAAAGTAAAATAGAATCTGGCTGAAATGCTTGCATCTCATGTTTTAGCAATAATTGAGCACAATCAAAACCATACAGGCGTGTAGGGAGAATGGATTTCCAACTAATGACTAGGCACTGAGGTACCATCTATCACAGTACGTGGCCTAAATCACCGTACCGAGGATTACTCCCAATCCCATGCAACATAAGACCGGGACTACCCCTTACTGGATAATCCCGAGTAAGATCACCCCATGGTTGGCATCAGCAACCACACCACTCAGCCGAAAAAAGGAACATCTGGATAGGGATGACCTCACCCTAATAGGCGCTACCCACCTAGCCTTGCTGCATAACCCCTGATTTTCATTCATTCCCGGTTGATGAGGCTTGAGGCTAAGCGTTACCTTTTAGAACATATCACTTAGAATGTACATCGCCCACCTAACGATGTTATCCATACAAGTCCGTCCCGGGTTCGAACGGAGCTGAAGGCACTACTCCTACTACATTCATTTTGGAATCACCTCAGGACTAGTAGCGACTAGCCCTTGCACTTCACTGCTCCATCTTGGAATCCAAACTCTTGTTATCCACATGAAAACGTACAAACCAGATCGAAGTGGTTTTCAGGAAATAAATTCCGATCCCGGTCTCTTCGAAACGATCAGCGCATTGGCCAATATTGATAGTCGGTTATTTAACTACCAATTAACATTCACAAACAACCATCAAACAATAAATAATTTTCCAAATTATTTATTAACCTCAAAATATCTTCACAAGATATATTTTCGCTTTTCAACCCTTTTGAAAACAGTTTTCAAACCATACTCTTCTCATGGAATGAATTTCCAAATATTTATTTCCACTGAAATTCCAAGTGCAAAGCTTTAGATTTTTAAAATAATTTAAAAACACTTTATTATAAAATATACTTTAACATGTAAATTGAAACTACTTTAATACTTTATTTTAAAAAAATATACTTTAGGAATATTTAAAATGATGTTACTTTATAAAATATAAAACTAGATTTTCTCCTTTAAAACAAAATACCAAGTCACCTTTAAATAATCACTATGATAATAGATTTGAAAAATACTTACTTTAGAATTTAAACATTTAAAAATAATAAATTTTCTAAAACATGCTTTTTAAAACAACATTAAAGCTTTAACTTATATTTAAAACTTTACTTTGAAAACGTACTTGGCTATCTAGGGAAATATACTTTTCTTCACATCCTTTAGAAATAAATCACTACTGATTTTTAAATAAATTCCATCGTGAATTTATTCTTTCAAATATTCACTGATATATTACTTCACTTTTATAAACCCAATTTATAAATTTCAAGTCTCGCTTCTCTGTTAAAAATCCCTGTTTTGCACATTTAATCAATCCCCAAATTGATTTCAATTTACTTCACTTTTATAAACCCAATTTATAAATTTCAAGTCTCGCTTCTCTGTTAAAAATCCTGGTTTTACACATTTAATCAATCCCCAAATTGATTTCAGTTTACTTCACTTTTAAATAAATTTCCTTACTTACTCCATTTATTCCCCATTAATTTCAGATTTTATTTCTTCATTATGATTTAGATTCTTTTTAAGTGAAAATACCAATTCCAGATTTTCCCCAAATTCCTTCTTTATCTTTTTCAATAATTTAAATCGTAAATTTAAAATAAATTCTTTATTTCTTTAAATAATAACACTTGAGTTCAAAATTTATTACCTTCCTGTTTACTCAAAATCCCCTTTTTATACTCGGAATTTATTTATTAAAATTTTAAAATCACTTTTATTCTTTTCCAATTTATTCTTTAATTTACCCAAATTCTCTACAATTATCTTACTTAAAATTCTCTCTTTTATTATCCTTTCAAAATCCAATCTACATATTTTAATAATTCAGCTTTCCCAATTATATTAAATCGAACATAGCATTCAATATTTTCAATCACCAATGTAATCTATCTCAGGTTATCAAATAAATCCAATCACAGAGTATTAAAACAAATTTAAATGTTTTGAGGAATCCAGTTGGATCCCTCCAACCTGTTTCCCTACATCCACTGTAACGACCCAGAATTTTTAGAAATTAAAATATGAATATTTAATTAATTTTAAATATTAATAAGTGAATTTATAAGTCAAATAAATTTTTATTTGAATTTTTGGATTTAATTGAATAATTAAATCGATAATTTAATATGTGAAATTATGGAAATAATTGAAAATCGAGTTAAATATGATTGAAAATGATTTGTAAAATTTTATTTTATCATGTTGAAGTTAGAAGGATATTTTAGAACTTTTAAAATCGAATTAAAAGTTAATTTGTGAAAATTGAATATTTTAATATTTAATAATCGACTGTAAAATAGTCAATTTTTGAACAGTCTCAGAATCGAACGAAACCAGTTTCATTGGATCCGTAATAGTTAGTTATTACCGGATTTCAATTTTCGTGTCAATCGGAGCTATCGTTTGATCATGGCAGCTCGAAACGCATCGAATCGTTTTTAATTTAAATTTGGCGAGTCAAAATATCCATTTTTCAAAAAGTCTCGGATTTCGACGAAACCAGTTTCATCGGATCCGTAATGTGATATTATTGCAAGGTTTCAAATTTCGTGTCAATTGGATTTACCGTTTGCCCGGTACAAATTAAAACGCCTAGAAAATCGCTTAAATCGGTTTAATTCAAATTGAACGTTTTTAGCCATAACTCGCACAGATGTCCGAATTAGCTTCCGAAACCTGTTCCATTGTGTCCGGAACGCGGGATAAACCCTAGGTACGTCAGTTTCGGCGCGTAAATCGGAGTTTGGAATTTCCGGGATGAATAGTGTCGTTCGTTCTCTTATAAATAGCCCCTCACTCAAGAAAAAAAAAAAAAAAAAAAGAGAGATAGAACCCTAGCCGCCACTATCAGGTTGAAGGGCCAGAAATTGATCTCACTTTTCCCCTTTGATCTCTCAATCCATCAAGTTTTGGCTAAAACTTTCAACATGAAAGATGTAGAGCACATCGAGATCTTGAAATTCAACGGGTATGATCGCAAATAGCTTCACGAATCAACGGGAATTCATGTTCAAAGGTAGGCCGTTCGGCCTTGAAATGCGAGCCAAGATGAAGGCCGAGCTCTGCAAAATTATGGCCGAGTGTAGCTAGTGGTATGGCCTTCGACATGGTGGTGATGTGATCGAGTATAGGCGATTGATTGAGGCGTGAATTTAAACCCTAATTCTATGTGTATGGGTTCTATGCGCGTATGATTGTCTGGAGAAGATGGATAGGGGGGGAAAGACGCACGGATCTGAAGGTTGTAGTGGATGGACGGCCCAGATGCAAGTGAGGGTTTTGTATAAAGAAAATGTAAATTAATTGTATATATTAATTCGTTAAACTTTAAACCGTGATATCTTTTTCATACGAGGTCGAAAAAATGCAAACTCAGTTGCGTTGGAATCGTATGGACGAGCACTACGCGATGGAGTTGGTTTGGAGTCGTTTGGAGTTAGTGAGAATTTTGGGTAAAATTAAACGTACGTTTAATTTTATTCGAAATAAATCGCTAAAACGGAATTTAAAATCAAGGTGAGAACTTCTCACTCAATCGAATTAGTTTCGATTTTTATTTTAAATAGTTAGATTTAAATTATTTGAATGCATGTTTGAATGTTGATTGATATCTATTGATTGTTAAAATAGACATTATACGCCGTTAGTAAGCGGATGTTATTTAGTAAAAACATATACCGCGAATATTTCATAAATAGTGAAATTGGTATTATATATAATATCAATATATATATATTGGCATATGTATATATTGCAGTTGATTGATTTTCCGCATTTTTTGTTTAGCGGATGAGACCCTATTGCGCCGTTATTAAGCGGATAATATTTAATAATCCCATATACCGCGATAATTTCGTACTGGAGCGAAATTGGTATTGTGCTAATGTTTTTGGATGCAGGAAAACAGGTTGGAGGGATCCAACTGGATTCCTCAACAGTATTTATTTGATTATGGATATTTTGATATTCGTTGATTATCATATACGATATGTGATATCGTTGTTGTCGTGATTGACTATTTGGTGTGTAGCATCATTGGACCAAATTTGGAATTTTAAAATGATTTCAAAGTGATTTTTGAAAGTATAAGTTATAAAATATTTTTGGAATTGATCCATGTTAAATAAATAAACGTTATAATTTTTTTAAAGTTATAAAAATTATGATTTTGCGAAATATAGTTAAAAGTTGTTGTTTGAGAAATATGGGATTTATGATTTTATAAAAATAGTTTAAATTGGATTTTTGAATCTATTATGAAAAGATTAAAAATAGGATTTATAAAATTTAATTATTTTATAAATCAATAGAATGGTGAAATTATAAAGGAGATTAAAGACGTTTTAAAAGAATAATATAAATTGATTTATATTAAGAGATTTATAAATGGATATTTATAAATTGAGATATAGACATTATAAAACGAGTTTTTATAAGTGTTTGAATGAAGTGAAAATGAATTTCATTAAAGAACGAAATTAATAGAATTATAAACGGTGAAGTTATAAATGGAATTTTATAAACAGTAGGTTTATAAAATTTGTAAAGTTATTAAAAGAATAGACTTGGGTAAATAATTGAATCTCATAAGTATAAGATTTATAATTATGAAATTCTAAGGAACGATTTTGTAAAATAATCGTTTTATAAGTAATTAACTTATAATATGAACTTGTAGTTTATAATTGAGTTATAAACTGGAATAGGTTAATAAAAGAATTTATAAAAAGGAAGTTTTTATAAATAAATAGAAATGGAATTTATAAACGATGTTTTATAAATTCGCAAATGACTTATTTTGATAAGAAAATTGTTGGAACCTATTAAAGGAGTTATATTCACATTTTTGAATAGTGAATAATCCTTTGAATTAAAATGAATAAAAGGATGAAATTTGTTAACGAAGTTTATTCACATTTTTGAATAGTGAATAACACGTTAAAGAAATTGTTTTGGATTTGGTGTTTTAAATAGAATTAAAACGATCTAACGATGTTTTAAAATATGTTGAGATTCGAAACCATAGATTTCAACATTTATTGTTGAAATAGACGTTTTCGAGAAATAAAAGGAAATGGTGGACTATAACACTGTTGTTATAGTAAATGATTTCCGAAAGGAAATGGTTTGAATAGTATTGGGATTTATATATCTATTTTAATTTCGAATCCCTATACTAGTGATTTTGGGTTATTGTAACGATGTTTTACGCAACATTCGTTTTGGCCCAAATAAATATGTTTAAGTGAATGATTTCCTTAATAGAATGGAATATATACTTAATCTCGATTTAAGTATATTGAATATTTTCTAAGTGTTGAAAATAAAAAGATTTGTGAATTACTTATTTTTAATAAGTATGGAATTGTTTTCCAATATGAAGTGAATAATTAGAATTTATCTTTTTGAAGATAAATTGAAAATGGATAATTGAAATCGTATATGCATGAATATTTTGAAATATAAATTCATTATGGAATTTATAAATGAAAAGAAGAATTTGTTTAAAAATAAATATTGATTTATTTTTGAAGTGTGAAAATTTTATATCTTGTAAAGATATTTTGGAAAGTAAATAATTTGGAAAATTATTTGGAATCTGGTGATGTATGCATATCAATTGATAGTTCAATAACCGACTATCAATATTTCCCTTTGAATGGGTATTTGATGTGAATTGATTGAATTTGAATGCCACACTTTTTTTTGAATAAGCGCTCACTATTCGGGTTAACCGGGAAAGGACCATGGGGTCGTATAACCCATTCCGAATATGTGATACGTCGTTATAATTGCATTGAAGATCGGTGTTGAAAACCAAGTATTTGCGAAAGCGATAGGATGACCTATCGATTGTCTCTGCACTGGGTAGCTCCTGGTATAGAGATTCCTTAAGTGATGGGAAATTCGATCGGGATTGTGAATACCCGGATTGCAAGGGCTTCGTAAGAAGTGCCTTCGGTTTTGTTCGAGCCCGGAACAGACTTGTATGGATTGTATGTCTGACATTACAAGTTGAGATATAAAGCCGATTTCATTCAAATATATTCCTGTTGGTGGCGGAAAATTTATTCTCTTAGCTTAACACCCTTCTCTGAGACGTACGAGCTCAGAGGTTATATAGTTGAATGTTATCAGCGATATATTCCCAATTTGGTAATGTGACATGCTGAGTGATGCTGAAATGATCATTATGTTGATTATTTGTGATAGGATCGTTTATTTGATCGTCTATCTTGGTGATCATTTCTATGATCATTTGTTGACCCAAAGCATGGCTTTTGTATAAAGTATGTTTTGTGGACGTGAATTCGTCGAGCCTCACATCCCGGAATGGTCAAAACAGGAAAGATGCGGCAAGGTTATGAGGGGTAGCTCCCTTTAGGGTATGTGCATTTCCTTCTGGAAAGGGTGGTATCATGGTTTGGAGCCCAGATATTTACTCATGTTGAAACACTATATTTTATTACTGTGTGGTGTTGTTGATGACGAGCGCTCGGTTAAAAGGTCCAATGGGACCGGGGGATGCCATATTCGTGTAGTAGTTACCCAGTGATAAAGGTAACCCGGCCTTGTGTTGGCAGAGAGCTGGTTAAGTTCTCGGGGACGTCCAGCCAGAGGCGTTTCCATGTGGCAATGGGTAGTTCCTTGGCCTGACCATTTGTTGGAAATCCAAAGAAACAATACGAAACCTGTACGGTTTTAGTTGTATAACCTGCTATGGAATGTGGCGGTAACCTGCTATTGAACATAGTTAGCTATAGTAGGCATACGATAATGGTCGTATGTTGGCTAAGATTTATATTCTACTTTCGAAATGATTTTTCTCTACACTATGCACTAGTAAGAATATCAAATGTTATTTTTAAATGCGTATCAAGCATCTTTGACTATCATAAGGAGAAATCTCCTCCGATTCTGCGTTTGCATTGTGTGTGTGTGCGGGAGGCCTTATGGTAGTCTCATTTTTAAAAGCATTGCGAATTGACTTTAAAAATATTCCTCTATTTTGATTTTAAAGTAAATAAACTGTTTTGAGTTCTCACACCAGTCACATGACTGACTCGGAGTTTATTGTTTTCCTTCCTAAACTCTGGGTGCCCACCAATTTCCACACGGGCAGTCAAGAGTTTAAGGTTTATCAGGATATTCTGGATATTCTGGAGTTGCTGGAGGCAAGCTGGATGGCATGGCGTATTACTAGTTTATATAATATTTCTTTTTCCGCTGCATTGTTTGTTGTTGTATGATGTTGTTGTACACTCTGATGATATGTTGTAATGTAATGTATAAAATGTAATAACTGATATAGTCCTTTGTTTAAAGATTATTCATTTATTATTATATGTTGTTCCGCTGCGAATTGTGAGATTCTGTTATTGTTCTGTTGTTTTCTGTTCCGTTCTATTTCTCTTCCGTTTTATTTTCTATTCTCTCTAATTTCTGTTTCCTTTCTGTTCTATATTTTCTACCTTCTTATCTCCTATTTTCTTCTATTTTTCTGTTCTCTTTTCTATTTTCTTTTCTCTCTATTTTCTATCTTCTCTCTTCTTCTCTTTTCTTTTCTTAAATTCTTTTAAAAAAAAAACCCATAACTATTCGGTTTTTCGGCAACGAAAATCCGCGTGCGTTACATTTGGTATCAGAGCTTATGGTTAAGCGACAACCATGGTTCTGTTGGGTATAATTCATTAGAGATAGAGTCAGCAGTGCTCTAGAATGAATTTAAGTTTAATAATAGCTATGAGAGCGTATTTGTTAGTGAATATAAAATTGTTTTATATTGTGATGATTGGTTTGTTGAGTGGTATATGAACCTTCGTCGGCGTGGTCTCGACAACTATGCCGAAGGGGTTTCTAAACACTTGAATAGAACAATTCGGCACAATATTTGTTTTAAGTTGGGTGAATGAAATAATTTTACCTTGATTATATTTTTTTATATAAAGAAATAATTTTTCAGAATTATTAAAGTGTATATAAGTAGATTGTTTGGTTGTTGAACAAGTTGTTTGAATAATCTAAATAAAAGAATAATTGTATAAGTAAAAAGAATTATAAGAATTGGATTATAATTAAAGTAATTTACAATTGAGAAATAAACTCATATATATGAGAAGTGAAACTAATGAATATATTTATGAATATGAGTTGTAAATAAAAATGAATTTAAAGTTAAATGGAACATAACTTAAGAGATGTTAAATGAAGTTGATATGGAATAATGAATATAGGTATTAATTCATTGAAATCAAATGTTATTGGAAGTTGAATAAATTGAATGAGAATGAATATAAGCAAAGGAATTTGATTGAAATTAATATACATTGGTTGTTATATGATTGTTAGTTGATTGTATGCAATTCATTAAGTGTTAATGAAATTGGAAGCTATGAAATTGAATTCAAATTGAAAGTAAATAAATTTGAATAGAATTGAATTTGATTTGGAAGTGAACCAACTTGAATATGAATTAGTGAATATAAACTAATTTAGAATGAATGAATATTTATTATTTGGATGATAGTTGGTTGATGTTTGCATTTGTTGTTTTACTACATTTGCTATGTGACATATATAGTTACTATGTAGTTGTTATGGAGATATATGTTGTATATTGAGATTATTTTCATATGTGCATGTTCTCATGTTGTTTGTTGAGTGTTTAGTAGGTGCGGATCGCGTTTGCTTCGCATTTGGAGCTCGCTTTCGCGCTATATTAGCCATATATGCTCGCTAATAAAATATAAGGTACATATCTCGGATTAAATATCGCACTTTTACACTTTTTTCCCTGCGGGATGCCTCATTACTTGATGAGATGTATATTTGTGATATATATACTGTCATTTTTTTTTTCGGATCGAGCCGCGCAAAGGAGACTATGGCGAATTTTTCCGAAAATTAAAGGCGTTAGAAAAAAATTTGAGAAATTTGGAAAATTGTGAAAACTTTTAACTTTGATTTGAAATTGAAAGTTAAACAATAGTAGTTGTTTTTGAAAAGATAACTAAGTATGATTTGAAAACTTAGTAAAGATTTGTAAGAAATTTGACTATGAATTTTGGAAAATTAATAAATTCTGTAACTTTTCTTACTTGTTAATTTCGAGGACGAAATTCTTTTAAGGGGGAAAGATTGTAACGACCCAGAATTTTTAGAAATTAAAATATGAATATTTAATTAATTTTAAATATTAATAAGTGAATTTATAAGTCAAATAAATTTTTATTTGAATTTTTGGATTTAATTGAATAATTAAATCGATAATTTAATATGTGAAATTATGGAAATAATTGAAAATCGAGTTAAATATGATTGAAAATGATTTGTAAAATTTTATTTTATCATGTTGAAGTTAGAAGGATATTTTAGAACTTTTAAAATCGAATTAAAAGTTAATTTGTGAAAATTGAATATTTTAATATTTAATAATCGACTGTAAAGTAGTCAATTTTTGAACAGTCTCAGAATCGAACGAAACCAGTTTCATTGGATCCGTAATAGTTAGTTATTACCGGATTTCAATTTTCGTGTCAATCGGAGCTATCGTTTGATCGTGGCAGCTCGAAACGCATCGAATCGTTTTTAATTTAAATTTGGCGAGTCAAAATAGCCATTTTTCAAAAAGTCTCGGATTTCGACGAAACCAGTTTCATCGGATCCATAATGTGATATTATTGCAAGGTTTCAAATTTCGTGTCAATTGGATTTACCGTTTGCCCGGTACAAATTAAAACGCCTAGAAAATCGCTTAAATCGGTTTAATTCAAATTGAACGTTTTTAGCCATAACTCGCACAGATATCCGAATTAGCTTCCGAAACCTGTTCCATTGTGTCCGGAACGCGGGATAAACCCTAGGTACGTCAGTTTCGGCGCGTAAATTGGAGTTCGGAATTTCCGGGATGAATAGTGTCGTTCGTTCTCTTATAAATAGCCCCTCACTCAAGAAAATAAATAAAAAAAAAAGAGATAGAACCCTAGCCGCCACTATCAGGTTGAAGGGCTAGAAATTGATCTCACTTTTCCCCTTTGATCTCTCAATCCATCAAGTTTTGGCTAAAACTTTCAACATGAAAGATGTAGAGCACATCGAGATCTTGAAATTCAACGGGTATGATCGCAAATAGCTTCACGAATCAACGGGAATTCATGTTCAAAGGTAGGCCGTTCGGCCTTGAAATGCGAGCCAAGATGAAGGCCGAGCTCTGCAAAATTATGGCCGAGTGTAGCTAGTGGTATGGCCTTCGACATGGTGGTGATGTGATCGAGTATAGGCGAGTGATTGAGGCGTGAATTTAAACCCTAATTCTATGTGTATGGGTTCTATGCGCGTATGATTGTCTGGAGAAGATGGATAGGGAGGGAAAGACGCACGGATCTGAAGGTTGTAGTGGATGGACGGCCCAGATGCAAGTGAGGGTTTTGTATAAAGAAAATGTAAATTAATTGTATATATTAATTCGTTAAACTTTAAACCGTGATATCTTTTTCATACGAGGTCGAAAAAATGCAAACTCAGTTGCGTTGGAATCGTATGCATGAGCACTACGCGATGGAGTTGGTTTGGAGTCGTTTGGAGTTAGTGAGAATTTTGGTTAAAATTAAACGTACGTTTAATTTTATTCGAAATAAATCGCTAAAACGGAATTTAAAATCAAGGTGAGAACTTCTCACTCAATCGAATTAGTTTCGATTTTTATTTTAAATAGTTAGATTTAAATTATTTGAATGCATGTTTGAATGTTGATTGATATCTATTGATTGTTAAAATAGACATTATACGCCGTTAGTAAGCGGATGTTATTTAGTAAAAACATATACCGCGAATATTTCATAAACAGTGAAATTGGTATTATATATAATATCAATATATATATATTGGCATATGTATATATTGCAGTTGATTGATTTCCCGCATTTTTTGTTTAGCGGATGAGACCCTATTGCGCCGTTATTAAGCGGATAATATTTAATAATCCCATATACCGCGATAATTTCGTACTGGAGCGAAATTGGTATTGTGCTAATGTTTTTGGATGCAGGAAAACAGGTTGGAGGGATCCAACTGGATTCCTCAACAGTATTTATTTGATTATGGATATTTTGATATTCGTTGATTATCATATACGATATGTGATATCGTTGTTGTCGTGATTGACTATTTGGTGTGTAGCATCATTGGACCAAATTTGGAATTTTAAAATGATTTCAAAGTGATTTTTGAAAGTATAAGTTATAAAATATTTTTGGAATTGATCCATGTTAAATAAATAAACGTTATAATTTTTTTAAAGTTATAAAAATTATGATTTTGCGAAATATAGTTAAAAGTTGTTGTTTGAGAAATATGGGATTTATGATTTTATAAAAATAGTTTAAATTGGATTTTTGAATCTATTATGAAAAGATTAAAAATAGGATTTATAAAATTTAATTATTTTATAAATCAATAGAATGGTGAAATTATAAAGGAGATTAAAGACGTTTTAAAAGAATAATATAAATTGATTTATATTAAGAGATTTATAAATGGATATTTATAAATTGAGATATAGACATTATAAAACGAGTTTTTATAAGTGTTTGAATGAAGTGAAAATGAATTTCATTAAAGAACGAAATTAATAGAATTATAAACGGTGAAGTTATAAATGGAATTTTATAAACAGTAGGTTTATAAAATTTGTAAAGTTATTAAAAGAATAGACTTGGGTAAATAATTGAATCTCATAAGTATAAGATTTATAATTATGAAATTCTAAGGAACGATTTTGTAAAATAATCGTTTTATAAGTAATTAACTTATAATATGAACTTGTAGTTTATAATTGAGTTATAAACTGGAATAGGTTAATAAAAGAATTTATAAAAAGGAAGTTTTTATAAATAAATAGAAATGGAATTTATAAACGATGTTTTATAAATTCGCAAATGACTTATTTTGATAAGAAAATTGTTGGAACCTATTAAAGGAGTTATATTCACATTTTTGAATAGTGAATAATCCTTTGAATTAAAATGAATAAAAGGATGAAATTTGTTAACGAAGTTTATTCACATTTTTGAATAGTGAATAACACGTTAAAGAAATTGTTTTGGATTTGGTGTTTTAAATAGAATTAAAACGATCTAACGATGTTTTAAAATATGTTGAGATTCGAAACCATAGATTTCAACATTTATTGTTGAAATAGACGTTTTCGAGAAATAAAAGGAAATGGTGGACTATAACACTGTTGTTATAGTAAATGATTTCCGAAAGGAAATGGTTTGAATAGTATTGGGATTTATATATCTATTTTAATTTCGAATCCCTATACTAGTGATTTTGGGTTGTTGTAACGATGTTTTACGCAACATTCGTTTTGGCCCAAATAAGTATGTTTAAGTGAATGATTTCCTTAATAGAATGGAATATATACTTAATCTCGATTTAAGTATATTGAATATTTTCTAAGTGTTGAAAATAAAAAGATTTGTGAATTACTTATTTTTAATAAGTATGGAATTGTTTTCCAATATGAAGTGAATAATTAGAATTTATCTTTTTGAAGATAAATTGAAAATGGATAATTGAAATCGTATATGCGTGAATATTTTGAAATATAAATTCATTATGGAATTTATAAATGAAAAGAAGAATTTGTTTAAAAATAAATATTGATTTATTTTTGAAGTGTGAAAATTTTATATCTTGTAAAGATATTTTTGAAAGTAAATAATTTGGAAAATTATTTGGAATCTGGTGATGTATGCATATCAATTGATAGTTCAATAACCGACTATCAATATTTCCCTTTGAATGGGTATTTGATGTGAATTGATTGAATTTGAATGCCACACTTATTTTTGAATAAGCGCTCACTATTCGGGTTAACCGGGAAAGGACCATGGGGTCGTATAACCCATTCCGAATATGTGATACGTCGTTATAATTGCATTGAAGATCGATGTTGAAGACCGAGTATTTGCGAAAGCGATAGGATGACCTATCGATTGTCTCTGCACTGGGTAGCTCCTGGTATAGAGATTCCTTAAGTGATAGGAAATTCGATCGGTATTGTGAATACCCGGATTGCAAGGGCTTCGTAAGAAGTGCCTTCGGTTTTGTTCGAGCCCGGAACAGACTTGTATGGATTGTATGTCTGACATTACAAGTTGAGATATAAAGCCGATTTCATTCAAATATATTCCTGTTGGTGGCGGAGAATTTATTCTCTTAGCTTAACACCCTTCTCTGAGATGTACGAGCTCAGAGGTTATATAGTTGAATGTTATCAGCGATATATTCCCAATTTGGTAATGTGACATGCTGAGTGATGCTGAAATGATCATTGTGTTGATTATTTGTGATAGGATCGTTTATTTGATCGTCTATCTTGGTGATCATTTCTATGATCATTTGTTGACCCAAAGCATGGCTTTTGTATAAAGTATGTTTTGTGTACGTGAATTCGTCGAGCCTCACATCCCGGAATGGTCAAAACAGGAAAGATGCGGCAAGGTTATGAGGGGTAGCTCCCTTTAGGGTATGTGCATTTCCTTCTGGAAAGGGTGGTATCATGGTATGGAGCCCAGATATTTACTCATGTTGAAACACTATATTTTATTACTGTGTGGTGTTGTTGATGACGAGCGCTCGGTTAAAAGGTCCAATGGGACCGGGGGATGCCATATTCGTGTAGTAGTTACCTAGTGATAAAGGTAACCCGGCCTTGTGTTGGCAGAGAGCTGGTTAAGTTCTCGGGGACGTCCAGCCAGAGGCGTTTCCATGTGGCAATGGGAAGTTCCTTGGCCTGACCATTTGTTGGAAATCCAAAAAAACAATACGAAACTTGTACGGTTTTAGTTGTATAACCTGCTATGGAATGTGGCGGTAACCTGCTATTGAACATAGTTAGCTATAGTAGGCATACGATAATGGTCGTATGTTGGCTAAGATTTATATTCTACTTTCGAAATGATTTTTCTCTACACTATGCACTAGTAAGAATATCAAATGTTATTTTTAAATGCGTATCAAGCATCTTTGACTATCATAAGGAGAAATCTCCTCCGATTCTGCGTTTGCATTGTGTGTGTGTGCGGGAGGCCTTATGGTAGTCTCATTTTTAAAAGCATTGCGAATTGACTTTAAAAATATTCCTCTATTTTGATTTTAAAGTAAATAAACTGTTTTGAGTTCTCACACCAGTCACATGACTGACTCGGAGTTTATTGTTTTCCTTCCTAAACTCTGGGTGCCCACCAATTTCCACACGGGCAGTCAAGAGTTTAAGGTTTATCAGGATATTCTGGATATTCTGGAGTTGCTGGAGGCAAGCTGGATGGCATGGCGTATTACTAGTTTATATAATATTTCTTTTTCCACTGCATTGTTTGTTGTTGTATGATGTTGTTGTACACTCTGATGATATGTTGTAATGTAATGTATAAAATGTAATAACTGATATAGTCCTTTGTTTAAAGATTATTCATTTATTATTATATGTTGTTCCGCTGCGAATTGTGAGATTCTGTTATTGTTCTGTTGTTTTCTGTTCCGTTCTATTTCTCTTCCGTTTTATTTTCTATTCTCTCTAATTTCTGTTTCCTTTCTGTTCTATATTTTCTACCTTCTTATCTCCTATTTTCTTCTATTTTTCTGTTCTCTTTTCTATTTTCTTTTCTCTCTATTTTCTATCTTCTCTCTTCTTCTCTTTTCTTTTCTTAAATTCTTTTTAAAAAAAAACCCATAACTATTCGGTTTTTCGGCAACGAAAATCCGCGTGCGTTACATCCACAGATGTTAGCACAATATAAAATACCAATTCCACTTCGAGGTGGAATATCGCGGTATATAGGTTTTATATAATATCATCCGCTATTATGCGGCGCATAGGGTCTCATCCGCTATAAAAATGCGGGAAAATCAATCACTCCAATGCATACTATATAGTACTATATATATAATATAGCACATCAAATCAATTCAATCATTCAACCAATTATTTAAATTTAACCATTTAAATTTAAGTAGCAATCCGGAAGAGTGAGATTAACTCACCTTTGATTTTGCAATCCAAATCCAATCTCGATTTGTTTCCTTTCAGATTTTAGACATTGTACAAACATTATATGATTTATTAACATTTCAAAAATCGGTCAAATCAATTATCCTTTTTAATTAACTAATAATTTCATTTAACCCAATAATTTAAATTTTTAAATAAATTTTCCTATGACAAATAATTTTCTTAGTAACAATTAGTTGTATCGGTACCCGTTTTAGCCTTGGGAATTTTAGGATCAAGGAAAAAGTTGCAGAAAAATTTAGTTCTAGGGACAAGAAGTTTGTTTTTTTGGCAGAATGACACTTTTTAGTGTAAATCACAGAATGATAGTTATAACTATCATTTTCTGTTTACACTAACAAATGTTCTTCAGACTAAAAAGCAAACTTGCTGTCCCTGAGACTAAATTTTTTCGCAACTTCTTTCTTACGCCTATTTTCCTGTTTAGCCTTTTGTTTCCTTGTGACCATTCATATATCCACTATGAGAACTAATTGGCCACCAACTTTTAATATTTATAGAAAATTTAAGTCTTGACTTTTGTTATTCTCGTATTGGTTATATGCTGGTTCGTGAACCATATTCCCTTCGGCTCATCTCTTTCGTTCTGTGCATCGTATAAAATAAAATAAAAAGGAAAGAGAGAATATTTTGAGTTTGCATACCTTGGTATCTATAGCCCACCTTTTCTCCTTTGGTGCTATAGTTTATAATATTATGCAGAAGGTTTGCTTCTATTTGCTCGTGACAAATTTTTCTCCACTAATAAACCCGTGCTCGGCCTCATTCATTCCATGTCCTCACCAACCTATCTTCGCCTTCCACCCTTTCCACCTTCCGCCTCTGACACTACCACTACCGCCATCTTCCAACGCAGTAGATCCACCTTGCCCATCCATAACACCACTCCCCCCTCCCCCGACCATTCCCTGACCTCAGGTCCCTCTCCTTGAAACCTGCACCGACCGCCCTCCACCATTTCATCACAGCCAACCACAACCCAGATCCGTCAAGAACCACCATTTCCGCCCCTCTCCTCCACTGCTCAGCCCGCACATCGCCCTTCCACCCAAACCCGCTACTAGCTTAGCCTTCTGCCATCTCCATGTCATCCGACCATGCATCTCCTCTCCGACTTCCTTCCAGCTGAAGACCGAGCCTCTTCCTCTAAAACCTTGTTTGCCTCACAACCCACCCTCCTACTGTTCGCTATAGCCACCTCTGCTTTGTTCCACGTCAATCCACGCAACAAACCTAACTCCACTCTACCAGATGCAACCACCAGACCCAAGCAGTCTGGTCCTTCTCTCCTCTTTGTAATATATAAAAAATAAAAAATAAAAATAGTATATGGAGCTCATACATATTTTCCTGAAGCTTTCGTACATATATTTATATTAATATTGAGATTTGAGCTTGCCCTCTTGTGCCTTGAGCTTCACCTCCACTTCTTGTTCTGGACAAATGAAAAAATGAAAAAGAAGGTGTGTATATATTATATATACATATATATTTGATTCTTGATTTCAAGTCTAGTTCGTTTGCTTTGTTTTCACTGCTGTCCAGAATTTGTTGCAGTAGTTTGTTTGCTTTGCTTTGTCGTGTGCCCAAGTCCGTATCCGTGGGCATGTCTATATCACCATCTTCGCCATCATTGTTTTCGTAGCGTCGAAAGATGACTCACGATTAACATTCTTATGATTAGTAAATTGATTTCATATGAAATGACGATTAAAATATATTGTTAAATTGAATTGGTTAGTAATTTGATCATTGAATATGATATGCTATTATGACACTAATAACATGTTGTGTGTGTCTATATATGTGTGTGTGTGTGTGTGTGTGTGTGTGTGTGTGTGTGTGTTGTTATTAAATTGTTAATTATGATATATGCTCATCGTTGATAAGGTATGCTATTTTATATTATTTTTCTCACTCTAGGAGTTCCCTGTTAGTTTAGAAATTCCCTATGAGTTGAAATGATACATACCCGAATGATATTATTATAGATTAGGGAAAATCATTATGGGTTGAAATGATAAACCCAAACAGTTTTATTGATTTCGAAATTTGGGATTGTGTGTTGAAATTATATATACCTATAAATTTAAATAATTGTAGATTGAAATGGCAAATATCCATACCACTTGACCATAGGATAGAAAACAATATACTGACACAGTTGGCCTATTTTAAATAATTTCCAAATTTTTGAAAAGTATAGAATATATATGTTTTTAATAAATATTGATTTTAAATAACATAAGGATTTTATTTTAATTTTAATATGTATATAAATTTATATTTTTTAAATTATATGTTTTGGAAATTTTAAAATTATAAGTTACAGTTTTAAAATGTAAATTATAAAATTTTACTTATAACTCTGTTATTTTTAAATATATATATAATAAAATTTAGAATAGATTTAATAATAATAATATTTAATTTAATAATAATTAATATCATAATTTAATAAGAATTTAATTTAACCAATAAATATAAACGTTTAAGTATTTATTTAAATTTATATTAATATTTTAAAGTAGATTTTTGTAATAACTTTTATATATATGTAATATGTTCAAACATTTATTAAAATTTATTTTAATTTTTTAAGATAGATTGCTGTAGTAAATTTTGTGTATATATATAATATGTTTAAATATTTATATAAATTAATGTTAATGTTTTGAAAATATATTTTTGTAATAACTTATATATATAATATGTTTAAATATTTATTTTAATTTATATTAATATTTTAAAATTAGGTTTTGTAATAAATTTAAGAAAATTAAGGTTGGAAATAAAAATTGGGTTGACTTGTATACTAATGGATTTAAGAATTGAATTTAATAAGTATTGATTTAAAACTTATTGATTTTGAGATTATTTTAAATATTTATAAAAAGGTGATTAAGTCAATAATTTTCCATTTAATATCATTAATGTTAGATGTTTAATTTTGATTTAAACTTGTAATTTAAGATTTTATTTAAATGTTATTAAAATGATTAATTGAATATTTTCAAATTTAAATAAAATTATAATTGAATTTTGAAATATAAATGAAATTTATCAAATTGAGTTATTGTAAATATTTGAATATTTTAATTTGTAACCTATCGAACTGGAAGTGGTTTAAATTTGTAGTTCGACCCTGGATTTGAAATCGATATAAATTGATATGGTTTAAATGAGAATTTGAATTTGACCTTTAACCTTTTTAATTGAAATGGTCGAATTGAGATTGATTTAAAGTGAATTTTGGAACTAAAGTTGATTTGGGTTGATTTGTGAGTTTGGAAGAAACAATTCTAATTTGAAACTATTTTTAATATAAACTATTTTTAATATAAACTCTTTTTAATATATAGACTATTTAAATATATAAACTATTTTAAGCTATGAACTCTATTTAATATATAAACTATTTTAATATATAAACTATTTTAATCTATAACCTATTTTTAAATATAAACTATTTTAATGTATAACTATTTTAATATATATACTACTTTCAGTATTCAAATTTTTTAAGGTGGAACTGTTTTGACTTGGAAAGGAATATGATTTAAAGTGAATAATGATTTTGAAAGTGATTTCGTAAGCGAATATGATTTCAGAAGTGAATATGATTTCGAAGGAGATATAATTTTTAAATCAATATGATATTTTGATATGAAGTATGAACTGTTTGAATTGAAAATGACCACGGTGTGAGACAAGCGTTTGGTTGTTAAGAGACCGGGATTGGATATTGTTATACTCTTTGTCAATATCGGAAATCGCTTTAGGAGCTGTGTACATGGTGGAGAATACAGAATGAAGTAGGATGGTTTGGCGACGTTATATGAGGTATGGAAGCAGCCCTGACTCCCGCAATTCAGCTTGATGTGACTAAAACAGAAGATATACCTAGGCCAAGTGAGGTCGCACCTCCGATGGAGCATGCTTCTTCGATACCATTCTATTACTTTGTGATTTGATTGGGTGCACCATTGATTTTTGGAGTGTGTCTTGAGGTAGGCAGCAATAGCTGCTATGCGTCACAAACCACCCCGATTCTGCAAAATGGTAGAATTATACACTAGGCATTACCTCGCATGCCTTGTCACATGACTTATCGTGCCCACTACGAGTTTTTTTTGTGTCGTACCTATGGTGTGCCTTCTGATAGCCCTCTAGTTTACAGAGGAATTGCGGTACTATATAGACTACCGGAATATATATATATATATATATATATATATATATATCTGTGTGTGTGTGTGTGTGTGTCTTAATGGGGACATGGGTAACGCCTTAACGCTATTTTAATATTTTATTTTACTGTTGACATTATCTATATAGCGTATTGTACTATGTATGTAGATAGTTTAACGGGTCCTTAAAGGATGGAATCCTAACATCCTTTAAGTTATTTGTATTTCACTTGAGTTGATTTACTTGCATAAGAATGTTCATCCTCACTCGAGTGTTTTGTGTTTGACTTTATGCTCAGGTCAGCCGGAGTGTCACAGCATTTGAGACTCACCTTTGGAGCTTGAAGCTTTGCTTAGAGATCTGTCTTTGATCAATTCAGCTTTCAATTGTCCCAGTTGTTTCCAGTTATTTATTTTCAGACTTGTCGGTTGCTTTTTTATTAATGACCTCTATGTATTTGGGATTTCTGTTATATTTGTTTTAGACTCTGATATTTCTATAGTAGCTTCATGAACTACTATTTATCTATTCTGTTGTTTATTGTTATATTACTTTGTGTCTGTGATTCTATGATTTATTTATTTATTGTATATGCTAAGTTTGACAAGAAGTGTCTTACAAGTGGAGAACCTATTATTTGTAGTTCGTGTAAGTGCTTTGGTCACATAAAAACTGTACATTGTTTCTCGAAGCAACGGGTATCGAAAAATGCCGAAAATGCAAACCCAAAGAAAGTGAGATGCAAATGGATACGGACATTAATATTCAAGAACAGTCTATGGAAACTTCATGTCAATGAGAATAGATACATAAGCAGAATCATTGAGAAACATTAAAGCAAAATTCAGTTAATCCTGGTTTAGACATTCAGTGAATATACAAAGTGTCAATGCCAATAGTGTGGATAAACAACAGGAAGACAGTGATGATTTACAAGGCAATGAAGGTAATATTAATGACTCGGAGAAATGTAGAAATTTCGGCACAGTTTCAGCGGAAAGCAATGTCCACTACAAAAAAATGTTCAATTAATAGCGAGGAGGGATAGCATGAAAATTTGACTTGCTATGGTTAGTTAATTGGCAGCCAAGTAGGTTAAAGCACAGCTCGTGTTCACGCTATTATTAACAAAATGAAAAAATTGGCAGTACAATTCTACTCTTCCCTCCTTTATATTTCTATTCCGCCAAGAACCCCTCTTTTTACTTCACTTTCAAAGTCAAAAATCCAAAATTATGAGACTTGCTAACTTACCCTCTTCACATGGAAATCCATAAATTTCACGACCTTTCGTCCATTTTCCAATCTGCTAAAGGTTGATTCCTCAACATTGCTGAAGCGTGATTTCTCAACTTTGCAGAAGCTCGATTCTTCAACTTTGCTGAAGCGTGATTCTTCTACTTCGCTGAAGCGCCTTCTCGATTCTTTAACTTCGTACCGATCCCTTCATATTGATGACATGGCATGCACATTTTGTGGAGATCCATGATTTGTACATAGTGGTGAGACCGCTTCTTTCGGGCTAACTACTTCTTTCATATCCATCTGATGCTTTACTGTTCGGATCAATCTTGTGCTCTACTTCTCGTATCGATCATAAACTCAGCTTTTCATATTGATCGAGTAAGTGATCTATACGGAATGATGGATGCTATATCATGTGGTCGTGTGCATTTCGTATCGATGCTGATCAATATGAAATGATGGATACAGAATGAAATTGTGATGGATCGGTGCTTTGCCTCCATTTTTTTGGAGTCGCGTGTGTCTTATACCGATAGTGATTGATACGAAATCATCGATACGAATTATATCTTTGGAATTCTTGATCGATCCATAACTTGAGAATTCGAAATCCAATTGAATTGAAATTTGAAAAGCTGCATTGCACAACACTTTTTGTCATATCATGCTAATTGTGGCTCGATCCAAACTCGGACCAAGTTTGCTTGTGTTCATCGTGAACTTGCAGATAACTGATCTCGGAGCAGATTGTCTTCAGTCTCTAGTCAAGTCCTTGGTATCACGGCCTTGCCAAAAGGTTGTCCCCTAAAGTACGTCCTGTGTGAACATGACGTGCTTCCAAAAGTTGTTATCTTCATCCTTAAATGACTCTATCTGATTCACCGAATAGTTGTTATCCCTTCATCAAGAGATGTAATCTTTGGTAGATGTGACCCCTGGTCGATTTCCAGTAGTATAAATGTTGAATTATAGATTACCAATGATCACGCAATTTTTTTTGTAGCTGAAGATCGAGTGTTAGAAAATTGTTGTCATTGTTCTAGTTGTCACCCGGTAAGCATTCAATTCATGTTAACTTCAAGAATCAAATGTTCGTATAGCATGTAGGTATACGTATGTATTTGGACCTAACTTATGTTCATGCTTGCATGTTCACGGGTCATTGTCAAGTTTTTTTTGAAGGATTTTGGTGAAAAAAGATCTTGCCATCAATTGATGGTTCCTTTTGGATCGAGCTTTGTATCGATCCTCTCCGAGATCGATGTGAAATTCGAGTGTAACAATGATTGATGGTTGTTTTGATGCCCCTCTTCGTATCAATCCTCTCCTGGATCAATCTGGGGTGCATTAGAATGGATGTTGTATCGATGGTGATCGATATGAGATGAAGTTGCAAAAGGCATGTTCCATAATGATGGATAGGGATTTGTTTGAATCGATATACAAATGCACATTTTGTATCGATGGATACAAAAGATAGCCACCTAAAATGTGCTTGGTAATAAGGGGTACGAAACATGAAACATAGATTCGTTTCGTATCGATGGATATGAACGATCCGAATAAGAGCACATGTGCACATTTCGTATCGATGGGTATTCTGACCAATTCACTTGGTGAGAAAATCGGGATACGAATCATTTTTATGTTGGATACGAAGAGAGTATAAATACTTTTTTACTTAGCATACTTTTCTCACTTTTACTTCTATTTCGTATCCAAATGGAGAAAAGAAAAAAAAACTACAGAGCTTTCATCCCCAAAACCCCGAATCATTTATCCCCAACCCATATCTTTCGAACCTAGGTAAATGATTAACAGAATCGCGCCTACAATGACGAGATTCGAGTTTCGTGCCCCTTGCTAACCGTAATCGCCATCTTCAGTGTTGTTGGCGCCGAAGTGTAACTAGGGTGAAGTTGAGAGAGTCGGCAATGGCGATTAGGGAATTGGAGAAGAAGGAGACGACATGGATCCATGTGATAGATAGTTGGAGGAGAGAAACCAAGCTCGAAGCCACTGGCTTCAGGCTTATGTAGTTTAAACCATGAGCTCGTATCAATGGTAGGCAAGTACTGGTTTCGTATCGATGGATACAGACACTTATTGTGGATCGATCTATCAATCTACACAAGCGGGACTTGATCGAGATGAAGTAACTATGTCTCTTGGATCGATATGAAAGCTTTCCTCTGGAAATAAGACGAGAAGATGACTAATCGATACGAACTGATTGATATAGATAGCATCCATGTGATTGAAGGCTATTGGTGAAGTGATCAATACAAACAAGTCATCGATTCGAATGCTCGATCGATACGAACAGGTTATCGATCTGAATCATTGATCAATACAAACAAGTGACATGCGATCGATATGAAAGCTTGCTTCAGGGGAACGATCTAAAATCGAACATGTTGGGTACGAACTCCATATCTATTGCACATTTGAACATTGGACTCCGATGAGCGTTTAGCCTTGCACGTTTTGGATTTTCCTGTAGAACCGCATATATGACTATCCTCAAAGCTCGTCGATGGAACTGTGACTTACTAAAAATAATAAAGTTTAATATGGATTGTTCTTCGAAGTTAGAATGGCATGGCTGAGACGGTCAGCAATGACGGTCGCTCCGGTCGGATCTTGAAGTCTTGTCTCTTTACCATCTGTAACCTTGTAGAAATTTAGAGTACTCTGCAGCACTTTACTACACAATATGAAACGCAATTTTCACTAGAGGAAACGGGTTTCTTGCCATCTAATAGTGGTTTTTACTGAGTTCAATAGCTATGAATCCTGGAAGCTCGGAACAACAAGAAGCTCAAAGTCCTCCATTCCCTAAAATACATAAACCGTACATCCCGGGCGATACAGTGAATCCTGCTCCGGATGAGCTGCCGGATGCAGTGATGATAATGAATCCAGTAAATTCTTTCTAGTCCAAGATTATATAAGAAGTGCTAGGTAGAATTTCCCTTAGACATGGACTGCCTTTGGAAGAAACCCGGTTACCAGGACCAGAAGATTGAGCACACGATTCCTCAGTAAGGTTCACTGCATGCAACAGATTTATGTGCTGGATTGGAGCAATGCCCCCATTTAACCAGTTCATTAGGCACATTCTTTTTTATCTGAGAATCACGCCTTCTCAGCTTCATCCGAACCTATACACGCTACTCAACAACTTATACATAATATTTATGGTACATCTCCTCCGTCCCCGACTGTCGACGAGATCAAATATTTATTCAATGTTAAGAGTCGGGCAAATAATCCATCATTCACCTTCCTGGAAGCTGTTTGGAACTGCCAGGTGATGGCAGGCACATGGAGCAAGTTGAGATACTTCAAAATGGAGTGGTTCTATGTGAGATGCCCACCAGAATTTATCAAGCGATGGCTGGTCAGACGTAAGTGCTATTACTTGTTTTATTATTTAACCATAACTGGATAATATAGATCGATGTTGAATATATTGCTGTGTTTCTTTTATACCTTTTATTCCATGGCCTGAAGGAGCGAAGTATAAAGAGTTAGTGAAGACACTCGGGTGGTGCCTGTTGAATTAAGAGAAATAGATGAAGTTCTCATCGAAGACCACTTGATTTCCGCCGGGCTTTTAGAGAAAGGACAGAGCATGGGGCTCATGGGGATTCCAAGAGTGACCCTAGCAAGACAAGGTGGAGGATGGGCTTCCGTCATGCCCCCAACCAAGGGATCTCAGGCTGCGATCGGCATTAGAATCAATGAGCCTTGCGATGATGAAGGCGCAGAGGCTGGTCGCGAGCCCGCGGTCGTGCCTTTATAGGGCCTTCAACCATCTGAATTAAAGAAGAAGGGGAAGGCTCTAGCCTATAAAATCAAGAGGAAAAAAATTAACAAAGCAACTCAATTTAGGTTACTTCCATTAGGTCTGGAGGCCTCTTCCCAGCAGATAGAAAGCTCACTAAAGGGGATATTGGATATTCCTATCCCGGAGGACATATCATTGTTCCCTGATCTTGGGTTAGAAGGGCTCCACTCCCCTTCAAGAACCACGCAGGCTTAACCTCTGTAGTTACAGGGGAGTCAACTCCAATAAGTAAAGATGCTATAACTGGTCGGTTGGGGGGTTTACACATGCATATACGCACTATGCGGCACTACACGACATTTCATCATATGCTTCTTAGTATATGGCGATGACTAATTTTCTTCTTCTTTTTTTGTAGATATAATGGTGAAGCAAGGTTCTACGCTTGATAAACTCCACTCTACGCACCAATCTTCTAAAATGCATTCTGAATCATATTGCCATGAGAGTGAGAGAAATTATGGCTGTGGCTACCATTCTAGCCAGGAACGTAAGCATTGGGACACGGAAAAAGAAAAATCACACCAAAGCAAGCAACGCTCCAGGTCACGATCTCCACCACCGAAAGTACCTCCTAAACTTCTAACCCCGGCAGGCCTTCACCAAACAGTGCCATCTCATGCTCCAAAAACCGACGAACAGCGCCGCAGAAGTGAAACTGCTACTCCCGCTATCATAGAACAAACCGCTATAGAGCCAATGAGGTAAGGAGCCATCCGCATTGCTAAAATGAAGAAGGACTTCCCAAACATATGCTTCGATGGTTTTCACTTTCCCCCCAACTTGAAGAAAATCCTAAATGATATAGAGAAACTGGTGCAAGACTATGTGTATGATGCATACAGCCAATACCATGAGTGGGTCAAGACGGCAGAGCGGGTCTCGGATGTGTCCTTCGAACAAGCCAAAGCGATTCAGAAATTGGACGGCGATCTTTCTCATGAGGACAAGATAATAGAGGTGCTCTCCAATAAGCACGAGTCCTCAAGAAAAGCTGAGATGGAGGCTGGCCAAAGAGCCAAGGAAG
Source organism: Allium cepa (assembly GCA_030765085.1). Taxonomy (NCBI): domain Eukaryota; kingdom Viridiplantae; phylum Streptophyta; class Magnoliopsida; order Asparagales; family Amaryllidaceae; genus Allium; species Allium cepa. The sequence goes on from CM060935.1 coordinate 1,000,002,188, forward strand.
CTAAGAAGTCCATGAAAGAAATGAGAAGAACTCATATGGACTTGGTGCATGAGAAGGGGCACCGCAACACCATGATCATCCAAGAAAGGATGCTACAATAGAAAGGGAAAAGGCGGAACAAAAAGCCATGGAAGTTGATGCCAGAATTGAAGGGGAAGTAAAAGCCACTGAGGCTAAGGAGGATGCTTAATTCGAAGACATTTTGGTCACTTACAACGCCAATGTTATCAAATACCGCAATCTGAACTAGCTCAATGAAGGTTTCCCCTTTCAGGTGTACAAGGCCTGGAATCGCCTGGTTGAGGAAGAAAAGAAGATTCAAAAGGTTGAAACTATTGATGAGTTCGTATTGGAAGCTCAAGAGCTGATTGGAGATAAGCCCAAAGTCCTTCATGACACAACTATCTCGCTCCATAGAGAAAACCTGGATGCTAAATACCTTGTGGCCGGAGAAGGATCTTGGGGCAAACACCATGACACTACTTCTGAAGTGCCCCTATCATCTCAACTTATGCCCGCATCTTCTACTGGCCCCTCAGTCATCCCGGGGTACGATCTCGACAGGCCACATCTCTCTTCAATCATCGAGCGCTGCTCAAAAGGCATATCGGCCCGGAAGCCAGTCTGAAGAATCCGAACACTTCTCATATTCTTTAAAATGTAGGAACTTTATCAAAGGATATTACTAATATATTCTCTTATCTTTATTCAGCCTTAAATTCCGCATCAGTCAACCCTTCTGCAACTCAAGAAGTTCATCACGAGCAGGTGGCGTTAACAATAGAGGCCACAACTGTGACGATTACTAGTTCGGTTAGGGAGATGCATGATAGTGGCTATATACTTGATGATCAAATGAAGGAAGCGCTTCTCAACCCCTAAGCAATCCAAGCATTGAGATGCCCTTTAATGTGGATGAAGACGTTACTATTACTGGCTCCTCGGGTCCGACTGGCAGTGTCCCAATGAGTGAGCACATGGACCGGGAGGAACAAACAATGAGGGAAATTAAGGCCAATATTGAGTAGAATCTTAGAGCCGGAGGAGTTGTGGCAGGTCCTGGCCCGATCCTGATTCTTGTGGTTTCTCCAGGTGGCACCATGATTGAAACTAGCACGCCTTATTCTTTTGGTATCGAAAGTGCCTTTATTCCACCAGCTTCACACACATGAGATACTTCATTCCCCGTGGGCTCCCAAAGGGAGATCACATCGATTCCCCCGGTTGGAGACAGACCAACTGAAGTGAGTCGGAGAGGCAAGGATTCCAAAAGAGGTCCGGATGGTAGCTCGAGTAGGTCTACGCCAAAAAAAAGTTAAAAAGGACAGGAAATCGAAGGCGTAGTTTTATTTTGACTTCCGCTTTTGTAGATAATTAGAATAAGCTTCTTTTCTTTTGCTTTTTGTATGCCATGTATAGATGCGGGCTTGGCCCTCCGCTTATAGGAATTCTTTGGACATATTTTGTGCTTCTTTTCTGAAGAATAGTATGTATAAAATTCCTTTTTTGATTTTGGCATAACTCTGCGTTTATTTATTTAAGTACTTAAGCATTCACATTTCCATTAAATGTATTCATGAAGTTTTAGTCTCTGAGTCGAACTTGATTTTGGTCTTTAAGCCAAGAGGTCATGGCCTTGGGTCATAATCAAACATTGAGTTGAGTCCCAACATTGCGCTATCTCGGTCAATGGCTGGCACTTGAGTTATGCCCCTAGTTCTAGGGATAGTTGAAGTAGTTAATTGGCAGTCGTCCTCCACCTTCACTAACTTTGATTTAACTTAGTCGGTACTAAGTTAAAGTAACATTAGTTTGAGTGGTCGGATCGCACTTGCTCATTTGCTGGCATTTGCATCCACACTTTGGGGATTAGCTTTGTATGTCGGTGATCGATCACGCTTGCTTATTGTTTAGGATTACGTGCACACTCCGAGGACTATATGTTATTTTGCGGATGGCAATCACACCCGTTTAAGGATATGGATCTTATTCACGCTCTGGCAATAAGAAGTTGGTTAAGGTCGTGGACGGTTGGATCATATCCTCTTTGATCCAATAAGTGATGTTGTAGATGGACGGATCCATCCTCTTTGAGCTTGGAAAGAAGCAAGGTCGTGGACGGACGGATCCATCCCCATTGACTTGGAAAAAAGCGATGTCGTGGATGGACGGATCCATCCTCCTCGGAGGTCGTGGATGGACGGATCCATCCTCCTTAAGCTTAGAAAGAAGCGAGGTCATGGATGAAAGGATCCATCCACCTTAAGCTTGAAAAGAAGCAAGGTCATGGATGGACGGATCCATCCTCCTCGAGCTTTGAAAGAAATGAGGTTGTGGATAGATGGATCCATCCTTCTCGAGCTGGATGGTCGATTAACATCCTGATTTTGAAGTTTGCACTTCAGCTCGCACTTTGGGATATGGAATTTTTTGGATAATTGTCATGTTTCAACTCTCTTTTAATTGATTGTTGTTTTCCCCTGAGCTTGGGTTTCATTTAGCGAGTGGCCGGACGGATCACGATCACTCTTTATTTGAATGAGTTCCACCGTAAGATGGAACTTAGCACTTCGTACATCATGACGGTTGCATGATGCATTAGGGAATCACTAATCTGGCTTGATGAGTCTGCACTTTATTGTTGAAATGGGAAATCATGGCAAAGTCAGTTGCCTTATTACAAGTACAAATTCTCAAATTGCATAAAAAACTTCAAAAGAAAGCGGTCTAAATGAATGAAAATTAGTTATATGTACTAGCGATGGAGACTTTCATTGTTCCATGCCCTCAGTAGAGTGAGGCCATCAACGATCGACAGCTTGAATGTGCCGTCTCCAATTCTCCGTTCGATGACATACGATCCTTCCCATGTCGGTTTCACGTGCAAAGGGACTGGATAGATTCGCTTAAGTACGAGATTGCCAATTTCGAAGGTTCTAAGTCGGAACTTAGCATTGTGCAATCGGGCAACTCAGTTGCGATATGCAGCTGCCCGGGAATGGTCAGATTCCATGTCAAGAGATGGTCTGGTCGCTGTTTACGGTCTGTTCCATGCCTCATTGGCTCCCAGGCTTCATGGAAGTGAGGATTCTGGGCATGAGTGTGGTGACGAGGGGCTGGATCTAGTTGGTTTTGGATCTCAGCATCCAGATCTATAGCAGCAGCTACATTGTCATGAGTAGTGTTGTAAGGAAGTGTCCCCCCTGAGAGGAGGGTGCAGCTTCATGCCCTGTAGAAGGACCTGTCCCCGTCTGTCTAGGGTTCACATCATGTGGGTGCCCGAAGGCTTTTGCATAGTTCTCATCTAATCGGCGACGTGTAGATATGTGATAGAAGTCAAATGACGCCAAGATTTCAGACAAGGAATAAGAGGTATGCTCCCTTCTATATCACCCTCGCCTTTATTCATTCAATTAGTTCATAAGTTCTGTGTTGGCATGGATCTGTTGAGTGAGCTCTTGACGGCTTTGAGTGAGCTTATGTATGAGGATCTGGAATTCCTCTCTAGTTACTGGACCGGATGGATCTAGAGCTCCAGCTGGTGTTTGGTCTGTAGTAGTCAGCTGCGTGGGATTTTGCCTATCCCTTCCTTTGAATCAGTGGTGTTGGAAGCGGTTCAAGTAGTGCGCACCATGTTGAATGTAGTTCTTCTTAAATCCGGAACAGTCTGAATAGAATAGAAGGACCACTAGAAGATGGATCTGGATCTCCTCCTTAGACTTTAGCAATCCAATAGCAGCAGGAGATCCACAGAATCAGAGAAAAAACATAGTTTTCTCAGTGAAAGCACCAAAGTGTTTGTACAAAAAAGGGGAATAACACTCTTTGGGTGTAATTGAAGAGATTGGAATGAAAAAGTAAAATGTAAAATGGGACTAATCTAACAATCACACCAAGAAAACAAGCAGTAATAGAAAGAAAACAGAGATTTATTACGGTTCGGCATTGTATGCCTACGTCCACTTTGAAGGTTTTGATGTTATTGCTGATTAGAAACTAAGTTACAACGATATAGTCGCTAACACTTGAATTACAATGGAGTTCAACTCGAGCAGCAACGTAAAAGTCCCTTTCAGTTGCAATAGAGGTAACATTTATAGGTGTGGATGCCTTGAATCTCGAAATACTCTTTCTCAAGTCCAGATGGGCCCTCATGATCGATCTGGAGTCATTTGGGATTGATCCTTAATTGATACATAGTGAGTTCGTATCAATCATAAACTACGCCAATTGAGTTGCGATCGATCATTGCATTTGGAGTTATGGTCGTGGAGTTATTGATCAATCAAGGTTGTAAATATGGAATGGCTGAAGCCCGCATATCGATACTTTCGTATCGATCCCTTCGTATTGATGACGTGGCATGCATGGTTTGTGGAGATCCATGATTTGTGCATAGTGGTGAGACGCCTCATTCGGACTGACTGCTTCTTTCGTATCTATTTGATGCGTGCTCTGCTGTTCGGATTGATCTTGTGCTTTGCTTCTCGTATCGATCATAAACTCAGCTTTTCGTATTGATTGATTAAGTTATCGATACAGACCGATGGATGCTATATCCTGGGATCGTGCACATTTTGTATCGATGCTGATCGATAGGAAATGATGGATACGGAATAAAATTGTGAAGGAACAGTGCTTTGCCTCCGCTTTTCGGGGGTCTTGTGTGTCTCATATCGATAGTGATCGATACGAAATCATCGATACGAATTATATCTTTGGGATTCTTGATCGATCCATAACTTGAGCATTCAAACTCCAATTGACTTGAAATTAGAAAAAGCTGCTTTGTATAGCACTGTTTATCATATCATGCTAATTGTGGCTCGATCCAGACTTGGACCAAGTTTGCCTGTATCCACCGTGAACTTGCAATTAACTAACCTCGGAGCATATTGTCTTCAGTCTCTACTCAAGTCCTAGCTATCGCGGCCTTGCCAAAAGGTAGGATAACATATTATCTTTAAATACTGCACTTGGATCCATATACATTAAAGTAATCATGGGATGCAACGATCTTCAGTTGAGTCATCTACGCTTAAAAAATAGTCCACGAAAGCACCTTGTAGTATATAAATGTAGGAAGGTTAAATTATTTGGCCTTACTTTAACCACTCCAAGAAATAAATCGAACGTCGAAGGGAGTTCTTAGTCCAGCAATGTTAATATTATGCCATCCATTATTGGAGTAGTTACTTGATTCGTAATAATTATAAAACTAGAAATAAAACTTTTTTATTCTATTTTTTTACAAATAATAGATGTTTTTCATGTATTATACAAATAGGTGATGATTGCATAATTTTTCCAAATGGTTGTTCTCATGTGAATGCTAGTAGGATCAACTGTGGACCTTGTCACGGTCTTAGGTAATGTTAATATTTATACCTTGTAAATATCTTATTAATATTATTGTTAGAATCAAAATTGGTCACTAACACCCAAATCCAGATGAAAGCACCAAGTCGCAGTCACAGATTACAGATAGGATGTTTGTAGAGAGTGTAAATATGAAGAACAGTCAAAATTAAAAGACAGTAGTAAAGACACAGAATTTATAGTGGTTCGACTGACTCGGGCCTACGTCCACTCCAGAAATTTCCTTTTTATTGATGTTAGAATCAGTTACATCTATAATCCAGAGTTTTAGAACAATAATGGCAGAGCAGCCTTTGTGTAGAAGATGAAGGGAAACAGAATGAAGCCTCCCTTTCTGAAGCCTCACATGCCGTATTTATAGGAAAATCCCGAGTAACTGGGCTCCTGAGTTGTTTAGGCCCATCGGGACAATAGCCAAGCCAACATCCTCCATCACGACCGACCTACACTGCCGTATCGACTATGCCGAACCACCCCATCAATGACCGAGCCATGCACAAACTTCTAACCTTCACCGAGCGGCACTCCAAGCCACCACGCCGATCCACCTGATATTCCACCGAGCTACCTGAGTGATGTCCCGAAGTCTTATACCTAAAGACTCGAAGTAAACTAGTCCAGAACTTGGAGCAAAGCTAGTGTCGAACCATGCACTGATGCTGATCCATGTCGTCACGTAGCCAACGTCGAGCCATAATGCCGAGCTACCCTGGCTGACCCATAATGCCGAGCGACCCAGACCTCACCACGGTACCGAGTGACATGGCCTCACCACAATGCCGAGTGACATGGCTACACCACAATGCCTAACCACATCCACACTCTAATATTTCTCGAGAATGTCGACCCACAACACCATGCGGAACCACACCATTATCCACACCGACCCATATATACCAAATCACTTTTGACCGAACCAGAAATGCCGGTCCACAAATGTCGAGCCATTCATGCCGAGCGTTCATGCCAAACGACCCTTAACTTGTAGACTGGACTATATTACGCCGAACCCCAGCTTCATAACCATATCTATCATCCATGAATGATCGTCTTTCCATCCAGTTCACTCAAACCCATCGTATTCCAGCCTTAGCAAATGAGTAGTTGATTAAGTTAAATCCATCTGTCCATAGCCTTGCCAAAGACGGGTTAACAGTTTCCCCCTAAAACATGCCTTGCTATTGGAAGGTGTGTTTTGAATAGCCTCACATTTGATATCCGATTCCGAATCCAAAGACCAAATCCTGAGCCAATTCCATTTCCATCCGAACCCGTCAACCGAGTTTTAATCCGTCCATAACCAATAGCCAAATCTATGACCTTTCAGGGTCGATATCCAAATTCGGGACCGCTCCGAGCCCTTTTCCAAATTCGAGACCTCATCGAGTCCATCTATCCTAAGCCGAAATCAGAATCCCTGACCTCTCTGGGTTTAACTTTGAATCCGTAGACCTCATCGGGTTGCGTTATCCCGTTCCAGCCTCGACTCGGTGGAGGGCTTGTACGTTTTCTAGCCTTGACTCTCCAGTCAAAGACTTCTTATATTTTCTGGCCTTGGCTCTCTGGCCAAAGGCTTTATATTCTCCGGCCTCGGCTCACTGGCCAAGGACCTTTTATATTCTCCGGCCTCGACTCTTCGGTCGAAGATTTTTATATTCTCCGGCCTCAACTCTCCGGTCAAGGACTTCTTATATTCTCCGACCTCGACTCTTCGGTCAAGGACTTTTTATGTTCTCCGGCCTTGACTTTCCGGTCAAAGACTTTTATATTCTCCGACCTCGACTCTCCGATCAAGGACTTCTTATATTCTCCGGACTCGGCTCTCCGGCCAAGGACCTTTTATATTCTCCGGCCTCGAATCCCCCGTCAAAGACTTTTATATTTTTCGGCCTCGACTCTCCGGTCAAGGACTTCTTATATTTTCTGGCCTCGACTCTCCGATCAAAGGCTTATATATTATTTGGCCTCGGCTCTTCAGCCAAGGACCTTTTATATTCTCCAGCCTCGACTCTCCAGTCGAAGACTTTTATATTCTCCGGCCTCGAATCTCCGGTCAAGGACTTCTTATATTCTTCGGCCTCGACTCTCCGGTCAAGGACATTTTATATTCTCCAGCCTCGAATCTTCGGCTGAAGACTTTTATATTCTCCAACCTCGACTCTCCGGTCAAGGACTTTTTATATTCTCACACCTCGACTCTCGAGTCAAGGATTTCTTATATTCTCCGGCCTCGACTCTCCGGTCAAGCACTTTTTATATTCTCCGGCCTCGACTCTTCGGTCAAGGACTTCTTATATTCTCCAGCCTCGACTCTTCGGTCAAGGACTTCTTATATTCTCCGGCCTCAACTCTCCGGTCAAGAACTTTTTATATTCTCCGGCCTCGACTCTCCGGTCAAGGACTTCTTTTACTGTGTTTGAGTCCATTCAATCGCTCTCCGATGAAGGGACTCGTAACTTGCGATTACTGCCCCTTCAGTCAGGACTGTGATCGCTAGAACTGTATTATTTATTACACTGATCCAAATCCAACCATTAAAAATTTCAGTTATCAATGCGAAAGTTCGCAAAACAAAGGGAATTAAATGTCCAAAGTACCAAAGAAGAAACCAGAGTTTGCAAAAAAACAGAAAGAAAATAGGATTTCATAGACCCAAGCAGCACAGTTTTCCATTATCTTAGAGCACGCCTAGGGACCGTCCTCGATCCCGTACATGCGTAAGTAATCTAGCCGTTTTACTTTGAGTTTTGTTACTTATTCAGAACCATCAAACCACTCAGTTGATAATAAGCCGGCGGTCACCAGATCAACGCCACCTTCGTTCGAGGTAGGCGGTGGCCGCTCACGTTCCACTGCTACAGCTCGATTCCTTATGTACTATTGGAGGTAACCATTCCTTACATGCTCCTCCACGATATCTTTTAAATTTCCACAATCGTTTGTGTTGTACCCATCTAGCTCATGGAATAGGCAATGCTTTCCCGATGCTCGTTCGTACTCAGAAGGTTCCCTCCTTGTCGGCCTTCGATACTGGAGGTGCCCTCGAGTATCCAAGTAAATTCTTTCTATAGTCTTAGTTAGATTTGTATAAGAAGAAAACTTTGACTCCCTCTGCAGCCTCTTCGGAGTGCTACCGTTGCCATCCATTTTCCTTTACCGTTATTTTTATCCGAGCTTCCGCTGGATGGCCCTCCATCCTCAGCCGCATTCACCTCCTTTAATTTCATATCTGAACATGAATCTTCCTGCCTAAGGAATCTCTCAGCTTCGTGAAATAATTCCCCGAGATCCATTGGTGGGTATCGTATCAATGACACCTTGAAATCAGAATTCTCTCTGACTCCTGACACTGCTGCCATCGAAACCATCGATGGATCCGATCCATCGAAGCAAGTGCAGCGTTGAACCGAGTTAAGAAAGCTCTGAGCGATTCCTTTGTCCTTTGTTTTACCGATGTTAGCATCATTACATTCTTCGGCCTTTTGATATGAACCCGAAACTGCTTCAGAAACCTATCTACTAATTATGTCCATGTTCAGATAGATCCCTCTTCCAACTGTCTGAACCACATAGCAGCTATATCCATCATGTACAGTGGGAAACATCGGACGATCACTTCCTCTGATTCCCCCAGCACTTCCATATGTCTTATGTATCTCATCAAGTGATCAGTGGGATCATCCTTGCCATTATACACTTCTAGAGTAGGTAGCTTGAACTCTGGCGGGTTCTAGGCCATTCTGATTTCACGGGTAAACGGATTCCTGTTTATTCCTTCCAGATCTCTGTTGGTCAGACCTCCATGCATAGTTCGCCTGATAATCTCAGCCAATCCAGCGTTGTCCGTCAAGGGTTGCCCCCCGAGTTCCCGAGGGAATTCCGGTATGTACTCTTCATCACGTGCTTTCGTATTCCTGCCAGCATCTCATTGTGTGGTATCGCCTAGAGTTCCTGCAAGGATCAGTCCATCATTGCCAAGTGATATTCCCCCTAGCCTAGATCCATCCAGATCAGCAGTTGTGTGCTGATTAGGGGCTGCGCACTGTTGAGCTACTTCATTTGATTGTCTATTGGGTCCTTCTGTTCCAGCTCCGTGGATCTGAACTCTAGCAACTCCAGCTGTCCCTGCCTGTCCAAACTGTCTAAGGAGGTTCTGCATCATCTCCTCTTGCCTTTTCAGCATCGCTTCCATCTCACCTTTGGTGATGTAGATGGATGCTTAACCGGCTCCAGCTTCAGAGGAAGCCTCTTGACTTCCCTCTTGATTGCTCCTTTTTTCATTTTCTTTCTTATTGATGGCCTAGCAATTGTTCCTTGGAATCCAAGTTCCTAACTCCAAAAACCCCAACTGCTTGCTTTCTCAATGGAAGTACCAAAATGTTAGAACCAAAATTGGTCACTAACACCCAAATCCAAATGAAAGCACCAAGTCATAGATTACAGATAGGATGTATGTAGAGAATGTAAATATGAAGAATAGTCATAATTAAAAGAAAGCAGTAAAGACACAGGATTTATAGTGGTTCGGCTGAATCTAGCCTACGTCCACTCCAGAAATTTCCATTTTATTGATGTTAGAATCAGTTACAGTTACAATCCAAAGTTTTTAGAAAAACAATGGCAGAGCAGCCTTTGTGTAGAAGACAAAAGGAAACAGAATGAAGCTCCCCTTTCTAAAGCCTCACATGCCGTATTTATAGGCAACCCCGAGTTACTGGGCTTTCTAAGTTGTCCGGGCCCATCAGGACCATAGCCAAGCCAACATCCTCCATCACGACCGAACCACACTGCCTGCCGATCGGCCTATGCCGAACCACCCCATCAATGACCGAGCCATGCACAAACTTCCAACCTTCACCGAGCGGCACTCCAAGCCATCACGCCAATCCACCTGATATTCCATCGAGCAACATGAGTGATGCCCAAAGTCACATACCTCAAGAGTCGAAGTAAACTAGTCCAGAACTCGGAGCAAAGCTAGTGCCGAACCATGCATTGATACCGACCCATGTCATCACATAGCCAATGTCGAGCCACTTTATTGAGCCACCCTGGCTGACCTACAATGCCGAGCGACCCTGACCTCACCACAATGCCGAGCGACATGGCCTCACCACAATGCCGAGCGACTTGGCCTCACCTCAATGTCGAGCGACATGGCCTCACCACAATGCCGAGCGACATGGCCTCACCACCATGCCGAATCACATCCACATTCTAATATTTCTCGAGCATATCGACCCACAATGCCATGCAAACCACACCATTATCCACACCGACCCATATATACCGAACCACCTCCGACGAACCAGAAATGTCGGTCCACAAATTCTGAGCCATTCATGCCGAGCCTTCATGTTGAACGACCCCTAACTTCTAGACCGAACCATATTACGTCGAATCCTGGCTTCGTAACCATATCTATCATCCGCGAATGATCGTCTTTCCATCCAGTTGACTCAAATCCATCGTATTCCGGCCTCAAAAAACAAGTAGTTGATTAAGTTAAATCCGTCTGTCCACGGCCTTGCCAAAGGCGGGTTAACAATTATATTTTTAAGACCGTTGAGAGATTGCATGTCCATGGTTGGTTTAGTTATGTTCATAATAAAATGATATAGCTATATATAATATTTGTATTTTCCTACATGCATATGTTAATTTTTGACAAGTTTTTGATGATTAATTAACCGCTCTAGGTTACTTTGTTTTCATTGGAAATAGAAATAAATATGCAAAGTCTAGTAACATATAGAATTTCATCAAATGTGCTACGTTTATATTCATAACTTTGGAAGTTTTAAAAAAAATTCAAGGTTGGAGAACACCCAAATTTCCAATAGCATATAGTTTTTGGAACTTTGACTGGTGCAAGGATCAAGACATGGAAGATATGCAACTATGTGGTGTTTAATTAAGTGAAGACTATGCATTTCAATGATATAGTGTTAGAAATTTGAGTATTCTAATTAGATCAACATATATATGCATGTAGGGTGGATCTGGTTATGCCAAAAACATAGTGTTCCAAGATATAATCTTTTCTTTATTTAAAACTGTTGAGTCAAGATTTTTATAGAGTTTTGATTTCTGACAAAGGGATAAGCCGTGATCGACAAAAAGAAGTTATTCAGACACAAAGAGCTCCATATGATTAGAGGTTGATTATTTTGTATGTTAGTAATGATTATTTATGTTAAAATCTATCCTCAAATAATCTTATGCCTTTAATCTTCGAATATATATATAAATATGTATGAGTGCACATTAACTGTGCAGTCTGGACAAAACCGGTCGACCGGTCAAAAACCAGGTGGTCGACCGTTTTTGCCCAGAATGCACAGATAATGTGCACAAGTGCACATAACGTATATATATTCAAATTCCTGTCTACTGGTCAGAGAGCAACCTTTTCCAAAAGACACTTCTTTCTTCAATGGTTGCATCTCTTACCTTTCATCAAATAATCATATCTATTAATGGCAACTGTTCACAAAGAGTTACAACTATTTTTCTCTATATATACTCATCTAAATCATTGATTCAACATACATGAAAACATGATTATTTTATGCTTTTTACTCTAATCTCTAATCTTACTTTCTACATACTCCTGCATTCTAAAAGCTCTCAATTATTTATTGAATCATTGAAACTATTTCATATCTTTTGATTCAATAATTAATATACTTTCCTTAATCTTTTCAAAACATCATTCGCATACTTTGAGGATAAGATCATAGGAAGGGTGTACTACTAGTGACAAATCCGTGTTTTCAAGAGCACAAGTTGTCAACAACAATTGTATTTCTTCTTTTGTTGAAGTCCTCTGTGTTGTAAGAGGCAAGTGTTGAAGTCCTCAGTGTATTAGAGGCGTGAAATCCCGTTCGGTTGCTCGGGTGTTGTAAACCTGTTCCTCCGGGTGAAGCGAGGTAGTTAATAGTGAAAATCCAGATAGAAGTCTGGGACTGGACGTAGGACGGTGCTCCGAACCAGTATAAAAATCTCTGGTGTGATTTTTCTAGTTTTATTTACTATGTTATTATCATCTATTTCCGCATTTATATTATAGTCCATATCACACAATCCGTGTGTACTATATTAGCATAGATAATCGTATACACACCGCACTTTCATTTGGTATCAGAGCCTGGTTTTTCTAGAGATCGTAACAACATCCTAGAATAAATGGATACAAAGAAATCTAGTCAAGGCAATAAGAAGAGGAAGAGCAATAAAGAACAATCAAAGGAGCAAACAAACAAATGCTTCATGGCAAAAGATAACAAGGTTAGTGATCTAACTTTTGATGATATGATAGAAATAAATTCAGAACTTCTAGACACTTTAAAAAGTCTCAAAAAAAAATATAAGGAAGCTCTGGAAAATCAGAAGAAAGCAGAATTCGAAAGAGATATGCTTAAAGACGAGAAGAGAATATTAGAAGAAGAACTTGAGAAAATTCAAGATTCAGACAATTCTCAACTCGCTCTATTAAGTCAAGAAATAGAAGCTCAAAAAGAAAAGAATAATGCTCTAGCTTCTGAAAATCATGAGTTAAAAACAAAAATTAGAATTGTTGAGTTAGATTACACTAGTCTCAAAACTAAGCTTGATGACATTACTAAAAATATTTCCAATTTTAATAAAGGGAGAGAAAATTTATCCAGGATTATTGAAAATTCTCAACCTGCTTCAAATAAGAAGGGAATAGGTTATGTTAAGAATTCAAAAGCTCACAATGATAGAAGTGGTGTAGGCTATAAACAAGCTAAAAGTAAAAATAGTACTAGATATGCATTTATGTATACTAACTTTAGTGCTAGTACTAGTAATCAAGATAGTTTTAAAACCAGTTATAGTCATAATAGTACTTTGTTTAGAAATGATAGAAATTATTCTACAAGTACTAAGCTAATGACTAATAGTATTAAGATATGGATTCCAGCTAATATGATTGATCATGATAAACAACTTTATATTAGCAACTATTATAAGAATGTAATTTGTAATGAAAATTATATTTATAAAGGTTCAACCACACCCAAATGGGTATGGTTTCCAAAGACCTAACCCCCCGGACCCTAACATAGTAAGTGGGTACCGAAAATTATTATTAGTTTTTGCAGGTACTCAGAGAAACAAAAGGAAAATAATAGATTTTGGAATTTCAAAGAATGTTCCATATGTTTAATAGAATTACATGCTTACAATAAAATATGGACTTCGGTAAATATTGTAAAATTTATTTTACTTTTCCTTCATAATTAATAATGAGTTTATCTTGTTATATACAAGATATTTTATATAATTTTATATATTTCCCCATTCTTTTTGATAATGACAAAGGGGGAGAAATTCATATGCATATAAATAGAGGGAGATATTATACTTAGGGGGAGATGTTATACTTAGGTGGAGCTTTAAAGATATTATCTGGCACTTGTACTAAATAGTGTCGTGTTTTAATTCGTACTAGACTTGTGTGTATTATCATCTTGTGTGAATGTTACTCTTGATCTATGGTAGTAGTTTTATGTTGCTTATAATCTCTTTTACATCCTCCATTTAAATAACTCATTTTTGTCGATGACAAAGGGGGAGAAAATTGTGCTAACAGTATATATGCAGGACACAATCTCAGGGGGATATCTTATACAGGGGGAGATTCATAAATATGTTGTCATCAATCAAAAAGGGGGAGAATGTTGAGTCAAGATTTTTATAGAGTTTTGATTTCTGACAAAGGGATAAGCCGTGATCGACAAAAAGAAGTTATTCAGACACAAAGAGCTCCATATGATTAGAGGTTGATTATTTTGTATGTTAGTAATGATTATTTATGTTAAAATCTATCCTCAAATAATCTTATGCCTTTAATCTTCGAATATATATATATAAATATATATGAGTGCACATTAACTGTGCAGTCTGGACAAAACCGGTCGACCGGTCAAAAACCAGGTGGTCGACCGTTTTTGCCCAGAATGCACAGATAATGTTCACAAGTGCACATAACGTATATATATATTCAAATTCCTGTCTACTAGTCATTTTTTGACCTGTCGACCGTTTTTAAACAGAGAGCAAACTTTTCCAAAAGACACTTCTTTCTCCAATGGCTGCATCTCTTACCTTTCATCAAATAATCATATCTATTAATGGCAACTGTTCACAAAGAGTTACAACTATTTTTCTCTATATATACTCATCTAAATCATTGATTCAACATACATGAAAACATGATTATTTTATGCTTTTTACTCTAATCTCTGATCTTACTTTCTACATACTCCTGCATTCTAAAAGCTCTCAATTATTTATTGAATCATTGAAACTATTTCATATCTTTTGATTCAATAAGTAATATACTTTCCTTAATCTTTTCAAAACATCATTCGCATACTTTGAGGATAAGATTATAGGAAGGGTGTACTACTAATGACAAATCCGTGTTTTCAAGAGCACAAGTTGTCAACAACAATTGTATTTCTTCTTTTGTTGAAGTCCTCTGTGTTGTAAGAGGCAAGTGTTGAAGTCCTCATTGTATTAGAGGCGTGAAATCCCATTCGGTTGCTCGGGTGTTGTAAACTTGTTCCTCCGGGTGAAGCGAGGTAGTTAATAGTGAAAATCCAGATAGAAGTCTGGAACTGGACGTAGGACGGTGCTCCGAACCAGTATAAAAATCTCTGGTGTGATTTTTCTAGTTTTATTTACTATGCTATTATCATCTATTTCCGCATTTATATTATAGTCCATATTACACGATCCGTGTGTACTATATTAGCATAGATAATCGTATACACACCGCACTTACAAAAACAAACTGAAAACAAACAGTTTTATTATGCTGATAAAATAGGAATTTGGGTATCAAACTTTCCTTGCAAGATGTCAAATACTCATTTTTATACTATTTTGGGTATCAGACTATGAAATCGATTAAACATAGCTGGTTGTTTCTATTGTACCAATCAGAAATGTCCACTATAATCGGTCTACATTAATTGTACATGGTGATTAACAATTTTTCTTCATATGATTAAATATATTGCTTATTTTATTATCACATTTGATTGCAAAATCATAAAATATATTGGTTATTTATTGTCACACTTGGGTATTAGTCTTGCTATGTCTGACAAGTGCAGCCTTACCATGTATGTTTGGATAACTGTTGGACTTTTAAATATGTGATATGTATTACATTGACAGTTTTCATTTCCTTATACTTGAAAAGTACTTAATATTTTACATTCTTTATGTTTATGCATTCTTTTAACACTTAGATAAAAATTTAGACTTTAATTATTTTAGCATTCGCAATCATTTTTGCCTCAAAAAAGTATTTATCCGTAATTATTATATATGTCATTTTTTCAGTCATCACAAGCATCCTTGTTGTATTAATCGAATTGTCCAAGAAGATGAATGAGTTGGGAATATATGACAAATGATTTTTTATTGGATACATCATGCTCTTAATTTCTTACAAGTATTCAATGCTACTATCATATTTGTCATTTTTTTATTTGTTTTACTTTTCTTAGGTGAAAGATTTCATGATCAATCGATGTATCCCTTATTCCTAATTAATCAAAACCTTTTAACATGAATTTATTGAAAATGAAAATTTGTAATTTACCAGAGATAAGATACATATGAATTTAAAGTATCAAGTCCATAATCAAATCTGTGTCCTTGTCGCTACTTCTTACAAAAATAATATACATAAGTAATACAATGCTCTGTAGGTTGTTTGCACATTTGTGCATGAACGTTCACTTATATATATTTAAGAACCTCAAAGAATGATAGCAATATACATGGTTGTATAGAAAGTCAAAAGTTTAGAAATAAAAATTCAAATAGTAAGATAGAAACTCATAAGTGTGACGTTGAGCATCTAAGACAATAAAATATGTTATTATGCGTGTCCCTAATTTGAAAACAAAACGTGCAGAATAGGCTTGAAAATACAATCATGCTGATTAGTCTTATATCATAGACACGTCACAAACAGTTAATCTCAAGTTTTAGTTGCTTATACATGGACAAAATTAATTGGTACTTTTATACATTATGTGACTATATTATCATCAATATCGAATTGTAGCAGCATAAAACATTCACAATACATTGGATCATCTCATGAAAGTGGATGATATTCTATCTACAGAACATGGGAATCACATTAGTTCCCATGATACATGAGTAATAATGATACTAGTGCTGCCCTAGTCAATATGAATGTCTTAGTTTAAAATTTTGTTAATGTTGTTTGGGATAATTGGATAACTTCGAATATATTACCAACTGAAACCTTTGATAGAAATGTCTGAAATTGAAAATGTTGTGATTAAATGATGGTATTTTTAAGGTTTTGATGCAATCCCAAACCATAGTAACACCGTTCATCTACATACAAAAGGGTCATGGAAGCAAATCTAGTTTTCTGCATTGGTAACAGGGTCCAATATGGGCTCATGTCAATGACTTCCAACATGAATCTTTGTTAGTGAAACTTACAACCTATATATGCCCAACCAAATACACTCTCAAACTGAGCATTGCTTTAACAACTTGTTGTGAGCTAATGAGCAATACAAACATGTCACTGTCTATTTTGATTGTAGTTATTTAACTGTAAATTGTAATAACAATGTAAAGTGGAAATCTTCACTCCTGTTTCTGGTTTGTTGTAAAGGGTCTTTTATATAAGTACTTCACATTCAGTATATAGCCTATTTATCTCAAATGTTTTAAATTCGTACTAGGGGACGCATGGACTAGACAATTGAAAAGGAAAGAAGAGGATTTCAAGGAGAAATAGATGCATTTGTTTTGCTATGAAGGATAAGGTAGACAATATTGCAGCTTTATTGATAATTCAATGCCGCTTGATATATTTAAAGTTCATAAAATGCTCCTTTATTACTTGGCTTCATGTGCTCTCTGGAGTCTGGAGCACAATTATGTTTTTTGCTATTTTCCCATATGCTCTCCCTACTACCCTAACTTTCATCACCATAGGATGCTCTCTCAAACAGTTGCTAAAAAGTAAATAGCTAAGTAGACTATACCTAGTGTACAATGTCACAAATTTAGTCTTGCTGAGTCGTAATCAGCACTGATAGCAGATGCGATTGATTTTTTTCTTTGAAGCAATAGCATGTGCAGCCTCTATAAATAATGGATGTTTCCTCCTGTAATTTGATGTTTTTTTTGTTTGATGGGGGGCAGGAGGTGTATGTTCTTCGATATGACATGGATTATACATGATATTTTTTTGGATCATTTTGCATTTTAAATGGATTGGTTTTATTGTATTTTATGTCGTAATCTTTCTTAATATAGGTGGATTCATAAACAATGATTGTTGGAAGGGCCGTTATTGCAAATATGCTTGGTGGCATTGGTTATTTTTATGGTTAGCCAAAAATTTCCTTACCTAAAGGCTTGAAAGTAAGTTGTTGGATTAAGTTTTTTAGCAAAAGCAAGCCTACTATAAATATTATTCACACAATGTCGAATTTGTATATTGTATGCACTCGGTTTAATGATTAAGTTTCAGAAAAAGTTTTTTCCATTAATGAAGGTAAGCTTGCATACATCTTGCCAATAGAGTGGGTTTGCAATTTGCTCTTCTATTACCATCGTTCGTGATTTGCTTCAGTCATTTCTCATGTGATATCTTAGATTCCTTGAGTTGGTTTGTGGGATGAAGGCTTCCATCAACTTATTATTTGGTTAGTTGCCTATTGCCTTTGTTTACACAATATGCACCCACGCACAAGTACACATAAGTGAATAATTGAGAAATGATGAGGGGATTTAAGTGTAAGTCAGTTAAACTACAAAGTTCCATAAACTAACAGTATGTTTTTTGTCTCAGGTCTGTTTAATTCATTTAATTTCATAAATTTACTTCTTGAATAATTATGAAGTGAATATCTAGGTGTTCGGATATCAAGATCAGCATGGATATAATTGGTCATTAGCTAGATTTGATTAATATGGATGGATGGATTCCTCGGGAACAAATACTAGGTGCCAAAGCTCTCAGATGAAATTCTCATACATAGAAAACGGTCAACATACTCTTTGTAACAAGTGAAATGCATGTATCCTAAATTATGTATTTGCATTCAACAAAGTGCCTGAGGAATTTGTTCTTCAACATTCATCAAATGGAAACCCACCAACTTTATTTCTTCTATTGTGCGTGAAGATATTTCCATGTACCTCCTTTTGTCTTATTCTGCTAATTACATTTTCATCCAAAATCAATACAGTTTAAATCGAATTCGGTTATTTAGGGAATTTGTATACTTAATTTCTGATTGAAAATATAAGTTAGAACAATAGTGATTATGCTACTGCTTATACATTACCCTGTTAAGTGATCTTTCTTTTGGGAATTGTTTCTGCAGTGAACATTTTATAACTATTCTTTTCGTGTTGCCTGGCACAAAAATTGATTTGATTTTGAAAGTTAAACCAATCAGATTTGATTAGCAGCTCAAAAGCAAATAGGTTTTCACTAAAAGATAACGAGGAGATTAAAATGTTTCTCTATAGAGCTTACAACCGTCTTGGCACATGGTTTGAGTGGTTTAATTCTACACGGCGAGATGAGTTGTTTAAAACTTTTAGTATACAAAATTTATCCAATTTTTCGCTATTATCATATTTCCAACTATTCATTTGAGATCAAAGGTTATTAAGGCAATTGATATCCTGAAATGTAATGGATGCATGTTAAGAGGATAACAGTTAAGATAGGTAAAATTATTTATTAAGAAGGTGTGGTATATGTATGGGAATATTGAGAATGATAGGTAATAGCGATTACTGACTAGAAGACATAAATTATCATTAAGCTCATTTTCGCTCATCTTATGAAACAGCTATCACTCTATCTCTAAATGTGCAAATATTACTTGATAAATAATATTGGCACTCGCACCTTTTGCATAATCACATAACTCTTTTGTAGATTTGCACCTTTATTATTCCCTTTACTTTGCTATATAGGTACACAAAACATTTCATTGCTATATGCAAGATTACTAGCTAAAGTTGCTAATAAAAGGTATGTTTTTATGCATTTGAAATATACGCCATTATGAAGTATATTTCGTTATATATGATATAAATCCGATCTTGTTTCGATCGTGTAAATGTATATTGAATTGAGGTGTGCAGGAAAGCACTAACAGCTCAAAGGAGGTGTTGTCGAAAATTCATGAAATCCGATAAGTTTATAAAAATCAACAAATTTTAAAGAATTAACTACGTTAACTAAGTTTTATCAAAATTAAATAATTTTCTAAAAATTAAATTAATATCTAAATATTAATAAAAAATTATAAAATTTAAATAATTTATGAAAATTAACTAAGAATAAAAACTTAACTAAGATAACTAAGTTATATAAAAAACAATTAAAATTAAAAAATTACTTAATTCATAAAAATTAACTAATTTTTATAAAAGTTAACAACATTATCAAGTTTTATATAAATTTAACTAGATTAACTAAAAGTTTACAAAAATTAACTAATTCTTATAAAATTTAACTAAGTTACATAAAAATTAACTAAAATTATTTAACTAATTTATAAACTAAGTCTTACAAATATTTAACTAAGTTAATTAAGTGAGTTTTATAAAAATTAATTAAAGGATATAAAAATTAACTAAGTTGTATAAAAATTAACTAAGTTAATTGAGTTTTATAAAAAATAATTAAGTTAAATAAGTTTTGCAAAAATTAATTAAGATTATAAAAACTAACTAAATTTAAAATAAGAATAATATATAATATAATTTTAATTAAATAATATAATAATAATAAATTAATTAACTTTAAAATATGTAACTAAGTTAATTAAGTTTTATAATAATTAAATAAGCCAACTGTTATTTGAAAATTAAATAAGTTTATAAAATTTAATTAAGTTTTATAAAAATCATGTTCTCTATTTTGAAATCTTTGTTGAATTGTTACAAAAATTGACTAGGTTTTATATATTTTATCTAATTTTTATAAAAATTAACTAAGTTAACTAAGTTTTATAAAAATTAATTAAATCTATAAAAATTAACTAAATTTAAAAGAATAATAATAATATAATAGTAATAGTAATAATAAAATAATATTGATAATATTAAAATAATATAATGATAATAATAATAAGAACAACAACAATAGCAGCAAAAAATTAACTAAGCTTAAAATAAGTACTAAGTTAATTAAGTTTTATAATAATTAAATAAGCCAATTTTTTTAAAACTAAATAAGTTTATAAAATTTTAAAAAGTCTTATAAAAATTAATAAGTTTATAACAATATACATGCAATTTTTGAATAAAGTATTTCAAACATAATTTACATCCATTTTAGAAAATTTCATATATTATCGATATAGTCTCCATATGATTATATAAATTAACTAACTTTTATAAAATTAACTAAAGTTTATATAAATAAATTTAATTTCATAAAAATTAACTAACTTAATTAAGTTTTACATAAATTAATTAAGTTCCGTATAAATTAGTTAAATTTATATAATTAAGTTTCACACACACATCTATGTATGTATGTATAGTTATAATTATTAATTGTTGAATTTCTTTCTCATAGGTAATTACCATCAACAGTACATAGAAATGGCAACATGCGACGGTATATTAGCGATTTGAAGTTCTTTCATAGTAATAACTTTTTTGGTTTGCACATTTAATCGTCATGTATAGTATAATCTTTTATCACTTGTATTATTTACACTTTTAATGTAATGTTCATTAAATATTACAACATATTATGCATTATTCTATGTGAATGTTGGATGGTTAGTTATTTTTCATTTAATGTGATCTATATGATTGTGTGAAATGATACATTGTGTTTATATAAATTTTTCGATTATACTATGATAATGGACATGTACGTACTGCAAAAATGATTTTTAAAACGCAGTTAAAGGATTTGATAGTGATTTTAAAACACTGATAAAGGATTTAATAGCGTTTTTAAAACGCTATAAAGCCTATAGCATTCATTAAATGCTATTACAGTTAATACTAGCGGTTTTACGACTGTTGTACACCAACATGTCATTATAATAAATGATTTTTCATAGTATTTTGAGAACGCCATTAATAAGACTTTTATAGCATTTTGAAAATGCCAGAAAAGACTGATTTTTTATAGCATTCCTTATCTTGCAATAATAGGTCATTGACTTATTAAAACGCTATAAAAACCTTTTATAGCATCTTTAAAATGAAGGGTCTTTTTGTTGTAGTGGCCCAATCAGTCGTCTCTCATGTATCTTGTGGAGTACCTGAAGAAGTCATACGAGCAGGGGACGGAATTAATGATATGTGTCAGGATGGAGCTAATTCTACAATGCTGGAAAAAATTAGATGGTACACAGCATGAAAAAGTTAGCATGTGTGATGATGGTGAAATTACCTCAAATTCGGGCAAAGCAGCAACTAGCTCTTCGGCTAAATTTTCAAGAAGAATGAGGTCAGAGAATACCCCATTTGAATTTAAAGCTAGTGCTCCATCTGATGTAATTGATAACCTTGCTTGATCAAAATTAATATTCCAAATTAAAAATAAAAGTAGAAAGAGTAGGAAAAGCGAAGTGAGCAGTTCCCATGGTGGCTCAGAGAATAAGGGAGTTTCAACTAATGACTTTCCTTGTTTGGAACGTGAGGGGACTAAATTCCCCTACAAGGAAATATGATGTAACAGAACATATAAATAGAATTAACCCTTTTGTCTTCGTCCTAGTTGACCATAAACTTAATAGGGATAATTTGATAGCTTTTATTAAGAGTTTTAATCCAAAATGGAAATACTTATTCAATAATAAAGCAAATAATAAAAGAAGGATGTTGGTCTATTGGAACCCAAAAATTTAGAGAGTCAATGAAATTTCCAATGGAGATCAATTTGTTTCATTTTTCATGCAAAATGAGGGTGAGTTGACTTTAGTATTTATAAGCGTTTTTAGCTTGTATATGAAACTCCATAGAACTGATTTGTGGGATCATATTAAACACCTAGCAAATTTCATGATTTATCCTTGGATTTTTGCAGTCGATAATTGTGTTTTGTATAATGCTGATAGAATTGGGCCTAATAATTATGTTGTTAATGCTGATGAGGAATTTTACTACACTATCATGACTATCGGCATTCAAGAAATGCATTACATAGGCAATATGTTCAAATGGAGAGGAGGTAAGGATTATACTATACATAGTTATATTGATGTGGTTTTTACGAACTACCACTTTCAATCAACCTTCCCTAACCCTCATGTTAATATTCTTAACCATTCAACAAGTGATCACAGCCCCATGTTAATACAGCTTATTAATAATACAAGTGCTATCAAAAACATTTTCTTTAGATACAATAGTACTTCGTGTGAAATGAATGATTGCAATAATGTTGTTACTATTGCTTGGAATATTTCAGTGGAGGGCGATCCACTCTTTAGGTTATGTAAATTGAAAAATACAAAAAGACAATTAAAGGAGCAGAATAAGTGCAGAACTGGTGTGCATGCTTTAATTGAACAACTCAGAGAGGAAAACAATGCTCATTATCTACGGTTGATGGCAAGTCCTGAGAATCCTTATACGATTCGACAACATAAAGATAGTTTGTTAGAATTTGAAAGACTAATGCATAACCTCACAACAGAAATAAACAAAAATCCAAAATTAAATGGATAAAGGAGGGGACCAATGCTCAAAGTTTTTTCATACTCACATGGCTGCAACTAAAAATGGAAAGGAAATTAAACAATTTTTTAATCAACAGGGCAGGCTGGTTATAGATGAAAAGGAGTTGAAAAGTAATGTAGTTCACTTCTATAATGAGTTATTTATACTGAAAATATTTAATATAATTTTCCATGAATAACTTGCAAGAAAATTCTTTCTGGTTATGCTAGAAGCAAATTGGAGTTAAAAATTGCTAAATTTTGGTTATGTAGTCGACTTTGGGAAGCAAGTGATAGTTGAAGAGCCTAGTCCACAGTTGGGCGGAGAGGCTAATGTTCACTGTTTATGATGATCGTGTTGAGGATCATATTTTAGACAGAGGTCTTCATATTGATGATGCTCGAGGGATCGATAATGATCATGTAATGAGCTCAAATCGAGTGGTAGAATGATGTCGATTTGAAAAATCCATAAAGACTGTATGGAGGTCTTTGTGGTATTACAAACACTTTTAGACCGATTGGTGTAATGCACCTCATGGCAGGAGATGCGTCATTTATAAGCGGTGGTAGAGATTTGTAATTTGGTATGATTGAGATATAGGGAGTTGTGATAAATCTAGAGATGGTATACTTGATATGTTGGAGATATGTGATTTTGCATCAAGGTGGAGTGTTAAATTTTGGTGATACAAAATCATGAATAGAAGGAAATAGATATGCCAAAGAAAGGAAGAAAATATTTTATTTTCCCTAATTAATAGGCATATTTTATTATGTTTATTCTCTTTTTAATTGGCTAATCTATTTATTTTTGTCATCTAGTATTAACTTGGGCATTAAGTAATTGATGTTATAAATAGAGACTAGAAGAGAGAGTCTTAAATGTGTGGAAATCTATTTGCTAATTTTTTCTTCTTCCATCTTTGTTATAAATAGAATTAAGACTCCCTTTCTCAAATTGGTTATTGGTTAAATTTATACTTTGTTTACTTTTATTTTGTTCGATTAGTTGTAAACAAATTTTGCTATATCAATAAAGAGGGTGGTTGGGTGGGATTCTTGTGTATTGATTTTTAATTTCATGTCCGTTTATTTTCTATCCAAATTTATCTCTTTGTGACTTGGATGATAAAAGATCTATTGGGAAAAGCTTCCGCAAACCAAAATTTTCAATACAGAAATCCTTAATGAAGAAACTAAAATTGCTACATTTCAAATTGATGATAATTGTAGCTCGAGAATTGATGGTTTTAAAGCCATATTTTTTAGGCTTCACTAGGACTTAGGGAGAGACGATTTAAATGCTACAATTAAAGGTAAATTTAATTTTGGCCTTTTATAAAGAAAATTAACCATACTTTTATTATACTTGTCCCTAAAAAGGAAGACCCTCTTACCATATCAGACTGTAGACCCACTTCTTGTTGCAATGTTATATATAATATTATGTCAAATATCTTGTGTAAACGGAATCAAAGATTTTATAAATGAATTGGTATCATTCACTCAATATGCACTCTTTCGAGGAAAAAATATTAGTGAGAATCCTCTACTAGCATATGAGAAAGTGATGACCTTTAATAGGAATGGTTACAATAACTTATGTCCTAATGTTGACTTACAAAAAGCTTATGATAAAGTTAGTAGAAAATTTGTTTGTCGTATTCTTCATTCTATGGGATTTCCTCCTAAAGTTGTTTCTATCATATATAATTATATATCTACATCAATGTTTTCTATATTAATAAATGGTTCTCCTTATGGCTACATTTCTAGCAATAGGATTCTGAGACAAGGTGGCCTACTTTCTCCCTGCTTGTTTGCTTTTACTATGGAGTATTTGTCCTTGCCATTTGAATTGGAACATTTGAAAGGCAAGTTGACATCTATTTATAAAAACAACCCTATCTTGAATCAATTGATTTATCCAAATGTACTTTTAGTCTTTGCAAAAGTCACTGTTGAGAATGCAGAGAGTATTAAAATATGCTATGGAACTTAGAACAATTTGTGGGGATTGCTATGAATGAACAAAAATATAAATTGTTCTTTAGTAAAGGAGTGGTTGATAGAACTAGAATAACTGATATTTTGGCAGTTGAAATTCAAAATTTACCGGTTACTTTTTTGGGAAATCCTCTTAGTAACTCTTTACTTAGAAGCTTAGATTTTAACTTGCTTATTGATAAAATTAAAAAGAGACCTAGTGGGTAGAGTGGGAGATTATTAACTTGAAGTGATAGACTGGAGTTAACTAAAATAATGATTCAATACGTAGTATGTTTTAGATGTAAATATCTCAAATGTCTAAAAATATGATAAGTCATATTGAAAACATATGTATGAGTCTTTTATGGCAAGGCCAAAAGCACTTGGTTAGTTGGAGCGGGGTCTGTAAACTTAAAGAGGAAGGGGGTATGGGTCAAAGAAGCTTATATGATATATTAATTACGTTGTCTATCAAATTACTTCGGAAGTTTTTGGAGCAATATAGCATATGGTCTAAGCGGATGCATTAAAGGTATTGTAATAAGAATTTTCTTGGGTTGTATGAGAGGATGAATGTTGTGGGAAATTCTAACTCAAGTTCACTCAAATCAAAAACCCCAAAGCACAGCGGAAAAACAAGATTATAGTCAAAAATGTAAAAAAAACCAATCAATATCTCAATCTCAGTCTCAATACACTACAAGAATTTTGATTTTTAGTAGCGTATAAAAAACGCTAATAAAAGTTTTAGCAGCGTTTTGATGAACGCTGTTATAAAGCCCGCGACTAAAAATACCTGATTTTTAGTTGCCCTTATTTCAACGCTACCACAAATCTTTTTACTGCAGCGTTTATGAAATGCCACTAAATTCTTTTTTGCAGCATGTATAAAATGCTACCAAAAGGTTTTTTGACGCTACCAATAGAATTTTCAACTTTACCCCTACTTTACGGTTGCATTTACTCGACGCCTCTATATGTATTTTCGTAGCGTTTTTGAAACGCTACTAAAAGTTATTGATCATTTTGCACCATTTTATTTCTACTATATCAATCAACAATCACTCACATTATCATCATATTCGAACAATTAAAAAAAATATTAATCATATGATCAAATAAGATATCCATAAACATTATAATACAGTAGATTTTTTATAAAATGACCAACATACAATAACAATTCGTATGCAAATTTACACATCTAGTACTAATAAAATGTTATACCAAACCGGTGCTAACAAAACACTTGATTATCCATAATTCTTTGTTGCATGAAGAAGTGAAAGCTAGCACCACAAAAGTTCAACCTTGCTCTCTTCGAAAGTCCAATGCCTGCACAAGTGAAAGCACAACGTACAGATAAACAATTATGTTAATTCGTAGGACTACAAATCTGATATCAAACATCTACAACATTGTACACGTTTGTAATTTTATATACTAATGATGCACACAATTTTAATAAGAATTCGTAAGAATATCTGAATGATCAAAAGATCATCAACTAAGAATCTTCGTAAGTGTTTGTTTTCTTATGAAACATTGTTAACTTAATTTATTGTTCTTATTATTATATAAACTCAGTTAACTTTTTTAAATTAGTTATATTATTATTATTTATAACATTTAGTTAACTTAAACTTAGTTAATTTTAACAAAATTTAGTTAAAAAAATTATTTCCTTTTCATTCGCAATTTTTCTACCCCAAATTTTTATTACAAGCTTTTGTTTCTACTCTTTGCCTTCACTACAATTTCATCAACATACACTATGCATATACATCCTATATACTATTTACTGTTGCACTACAGCCATTCTCTCCGCCATATCATTTTCTCATTTGTTCTCACTGCATATCATTTTCTCAAACACTTCCCTTTACATCAACATTCCAACACTTATCTTCATCAACACATTCCCCTACCTACAAGTACTGCACATATACATGACGGCCACTACCCGACACTCCTCCTTGCCAACCCAAGTACAACCATTTCGACCTGACATAGCAACCATCCTCCTTACTGCAGTTGACTGTGCATATCACTACAAACCACAACAAACATTCACATAATCATAGGACAACTTGCTTCATCACCCTACCTCCTTGCCTATGTATTCATCATCCATCAACAACCCAGTCAAACAATCTACACACGGCACTCTGACCAAACCACTTCATCATCACAACACATCCTGTTACATAATATTGCTCTGCCACCTCTTCCAATTACTTGCATACTTCAATTACCATTTCTTTTAAACAACAATATTCCTGCCTATGCAACAACATTTTATTCATAGCATTGCTCATATCTGACAACTGTCCATACTCCCACAGCTACTGCCATTCATTTCAACCACATACTCTTCACAACCCGTGACTGCAATAGCCAATCCACCACTTCAGTCAACACAATCTTCGAACCACAACCAACAACTACCCTTCACAGTTCCTCCATTACTGTCATTACACTGTCAACCTTCAGCCATCAGAAACTACTGCAACATCTACTTCTGTTCCTCCAACTACTCACAGACCCAACCTACATCATCTCATACCCTTCACCTTACTTCCTTGCTACCATATTCACCAATCTCCACTGTGCCATCATTCACATCTTCACTGTCCACCTTCAACAGCATCAACCATTGTCATTAACATCAAACATTACCAACCATACAAATACAATTACATTTCTGCCACCATCCTGCTCTTCTCCACTGGTCATCAACCTGCCTTCCTTTAACAACCCTGCAATAGTGCACCATCATCATCAATCTTCCACACAGCTGTCCACCAAGCTCATGCCTTCAACATAAACTACTTACCATCTCCCACACTGCCACATTGCCTCACTGCCATTCACCAAGAAATCCACCCTGCTTTGCATGCAAACTTCACAAAACTGCCTGCACACTACCATAAACAAAAAACCATACTCCACTGCAATTGTCTGCAACCAAAAATCCCACATTCAAACAAATATACCACACTACAATTGTTTGCACACTGCCACCTGAACACACCCACATCCAAACGAAAATCGCGACCACCTCCACTGCAATTGTCTACGACCTGTGAAATCACAAAGCGCAAACACGATTTGAAATCGCATCATCCACCACAATCGAACTTTGCTGCTCGCCAAGTCAATCTCGAGCGGCCAACGTTGTATATTGTTTGTGTGGTGGAATTTTGTTGAGAATCGAAAAAAAATTCTGACCTTTAATTTGGTTTGAACGAAAAAAGGAAGGAGTGTGACTGTCGATTGTTAATTTTGGGAAAATTAGTTTTTTTGGTTGAGGTATTTGAGTTCTATTTTGAATAAAGGAGGTTCATCTTATCTAATCTTACTTCCTTATTCGACGAGCTTGGTGCATTGGCTAAGGAGAAGAGATGCTAAAAGGCTTTCTTGAACAATGTAATTATTTTCATGGACAAACCATTTGGTCTTTCAAGACTTTCATTAATAAAATTTATGGTGTTCTCTCTTTACTTGATATAAACAGAGATCGAACTAATATTGCAAATGACACACACGACACTACTATGAAAATAATAACTTACAAAATCCTATTATAATTAATACATACCAGAAAATTAGTCCCGCAACTATTGCAGTTGCAACGCAAAAGTTGCTGCTGCATGATAGATCTGGGCAGGATATCCTGTATGTCTAAAGAGTAATATCCAAGCAGCAAGCGCTTTGTACATTTGTTACCGTTTGTTCAAGATCCAATATGTGAGTTCAGTAATGTGACATTCTTATTTATATTCCACATTTTTAATATTATTTAATTACTATATGCATATAAAAGTGTACGCACAACTTTATTCATACCCAGATTTCATTCTGTACTTAGCTAAATTATAAACACAAAAGGAAACCATCAATCCCGAACCTTAACTAGGAGGGTAAGATTTTAGACCAGAAGAATACCCAACTCAAGGATTTCTAAGCGCGGCAACCTTTTCTCAAGCTCCTCAACCTCAGAACTGCAAACATAAAAGTAAAATATGAATGCACAATTATAGTGATGAATTAACAATTACAGTGTAAATTCACTCAGGTTGTCAACAAAAGTCTTGGTGCTAGATATTTATATATGTATGTACATATATGTATACATGTATGTATTTATGTATAGAGTATCATGATAATGAATCGATAAATTATGACTGAATTACAGAAAATAATGAAAGTTGAAAAATTGCTTTTACAGTGTTATCAACTGACTTTAACCAGAGAGGAATTAAAGAATCACATGTAAGAGGGTAACAAGATACATGCAGTTTTGTTATCAATATGTTGAATTTATCAGAAAATGCTATGAATATATTTGGAGATATAATAAACCAACATATGGACCTGCATTTTCTATATATTTTGATAGAAAATTGAGTACGAAAAGGTTTAAGATTACAAATAAGTAGATGGATTCATTTTTCAGTTAAAGCGGCAATCGCACAAAAAGTTGACTAAAAAGTAGAAAAGCAGAGCCATAAAAATGTTTGGACTGATTTTGAATTCCAATACCTTTCTGTGCTTTCTCGATTCTTTACCCCAATTTTTCCTCTAGGTGCAGCAGAAAGCTATTTAGTAAACACAAATTTTGGTAAACTTTAGGAGTTGAAGAACAAAAGAAAGCAATATGATTATTCTTTTAAATTTGCCAATGCAATGAGAGAAAAATTGTAATAATTTTAAGCAAGTTGAATGTAGGTGAACCTGTGACGCAATATCAATGCCAATTTCATCTAGAACCTATAGCTAGATATATATATATATATATGAGAATTCAAGGTAAAATAAATGAAAGAAAAAAGAATCAAGAATGTTTGGGAGGAAATTAACCTGATTTGTCAACTCTTCGCTTTCATCTTAAGCCTCGTCATTGTCTAGAGCGTCGTCTATAGATTCTGACATCATCTCAGGCTGTATACAGCAAATTGTTTGTTTTATGCATACAATCTCTGTAAAAATATAATAATAATTGTGTGCAGAAATTTATCAAGAACTAGAAATAGGGAGAAACTAATGATGAAATAAAGAGAGAAGAACTAGAGGGTTGTTGATGATCGCGTATTCTAGAGATGAACGGAGGAGTTGTGGTGCGCATCTTCTAGAGTTCGACAATGGAGAGAAAGAGAGATCGACTGCGAGAGAGATAGACAGTTCAGCGTGTATTCTGAAGATCGATAGTGAATAGAGGGGGGGAGAGCGCATTGGAGAGTTTGATTTTTTAGTTAATTTAGGGATATGGAAGATGAGGGATTTTGGAGACGAAGACAAAGGCTCTGAGGGATTGGAAGACAGAGACATTTTTGTTCCCATCGCTATTTTGAGAGGGGAAAAATGGTGTGAAAGGAAATTTGGACGGCCATGGAAATTTTAGCAAAACATCGATGAATAATTGGTGGGACCAATTAGTAGCGTTTCATCGTTTCATTTTATATTCTAAAATGACCAATGGTGGCAAATGCCTTGAAACGCAACCAACTAATGCAACCAAAAACAAGTTTAGTTGTAGTGATACAATCCAAAACCAATCACCAAACAAGCAATAGATAATCAAAGCAATAATGATAAAATAAATCACACATCGATTTGTAGTGGTTCCACTAACATTGTATTAGTGTACATCTACTTTGTGAGAGAGCCTTTATTAATACCAATGACAAGAGTATAAAAGATTGATTACAATGATCAAAATTTTAATAGAATTGATTTGTGGAGATGAGAATTGAAGAAAATTAGATTTTGATAAAACCCTAATTAGTGGTGGCTAAAACCCTTGTAGTCGCTTTTCGATCGCTCACATATCTGAGTCCAGAAAATAGCTTATATAGGGAATAGAAAATCTAGGCAAGATTCCAAAATTGACCCTTTGAACATCACAAATCTTCACATCAAACCCGGATCAAAATGTAAGCAGAAGGTTGTCACAAACGTCGCTCACAAGTGATAGACGGCTGTCATAGGTCTCGAAAAAATTCCCTGACACTAGAGACGTCTGTCATAAAGTGAAAAACGTCTATCCAAACTGTTGGGTTCCAAACCCTGTAGTCACAGACGTCTGTAACTTTATGACAGACGTCTACCACCTGATGTTGGCCATAACACTCCACCTTTATGGCCATATCTTCCTCCTTCGAGCTTTGATTTTTAAATCGTTTTCACCGTTATAAAGCTGCTTTCGACCTCTTCAATTATCCATATAGTGTCGCCAAAATTTAACACTCCACCTCGACACTATATTCATCTCCAACTTAAATGGCACCATACATTACCAACAACCAATAGCACCAACTATCATCACTTCTACCTTCAACCAAAGGTGAATGTTTTCCCAATGAGCTCCGGTAAGGCCACTGCCCATTGCACTCCATTAACGAGCTCAGACAAAGCCCCCCGCCTGCTAATGTAGTGTTATAAACATCCAAATCCTGAACCGTGCCACCAAGAAGTTAGAACCACAACCTCTCACCGACCCTCTTCCTCATCCATAATCAAGCTCCTCTCTCAACCGTGCCACCCCATGGAAACTAGCACTTCTCCAAGAAAGTCAAGTTCGAGCATTGCTCGAACTTCCCAACCAGAAATGCCTTAGTGACCATATCCACCACGTTATCCTTTGTATGCACTTTCTAAATATATACTTGTTTATCTTCATCCATGGCTACTAGAAATGACTCTCTTACTTCAATATGCTTAGTCCGTGAGCTAAACGCCAAATTCTTCGCCAAGTGAATAGTATTTTGGCTATCACATTAAACATCAACACTATAATGCTCGTATCCCAAGTCACATAAAAATCACCTCAAGTAAAGTGTCTTCATTGCCTCCACCACGGCTACCAACTCCGCCTTCATAGTGGATAAAGAAATTAGAGTCTACAATATCGATCTCCAGCTTATGGCCGTACCACCAAGTGTGAGACATATCTGGAAGTTGATTTTCTTTAATCTCTATCACCGACGTTGACCGAATCACAATAACCAACAAACTTGCATTCCATCCCTTACTACCACAAAAAACAAATCATGAGATGACGTACGTCTTAGGTATCTCAATATAAGTTTCACAACTTCCCAATGCGATTTTCCAGGATTAGCTATATATCAAATAACCATCCCGATGGCATCTGCAATATCGATCATTGTATACACCGTAGCGTACATTAGACTTCTAACCGCACTAGCATATGACATCTTTGCTATATAAGCCTTTTCTTTCTCTAAGATAGGTGATCGCTTACTCAAAAGCTTCATATGAAAAGATAAAGGTGTATTTGATGCCTTTGCATTCTCTATGCTAAATTGGCAAAGCACTTTCTCTATGTACTCCTTTTGAATCAATTTCAGCTCAAAACGCTTCGATCCCTTTCTATTTCCATGCCCGCTATCTTCTTTACTTCTCTAAGATCCTTCATTTCGAACTCCGATTTCAAACTCAATTTTAACTTGTTGATTTCATTCTTATCCTTAGAAGCAATGAACATGTTTTCCATATACAAGAGTAAATACACCCAACAATCATTTTTCAACTTCTTAAAATATACACAAGCATCCTTGATACTTCTATCAAAATTATTTTCAAGCATAAAATGATCAAATCTCTTGTACCATTGTCTAGGTGATTGCTTTAAACCATATAATGAACTTGCAAACCAAATTTGACTTACCATCCACAACAAATCCTTCTGGTTGTTCCATATAGATGTCTTCATCCAAGTCACAATGAAAGAAGGCGGTTTTCACATCAAATTGCTCCAACTCCAAGTCGTGAATAACAACTATTGCAAGTAATATCCGGATAGAAGCATGACGTGCGAATATCTCATCATACTCCTTTCCCTTCCTTTTTGCAAACCTCTTAGCTACTAACCTAGCTTTGTATCTCCCATCGCCCTTTACCTTGTATATCCATTTGCACCCAATAGCTTGGTTTTCTTTAGGAAGTGGAACCAAATCTCAAGTTTGATTCTTCAACAATGATTGCATCTCTTCCTCCATAGCACAGATATACTTCGAGCTATCGCTCGACTCCATGACATCATCAAGGTCCATCGGCTCATCTTGGACTACATGAAGAGTATATTCTTATTATCACAAAAGCTAAGATACACTATAAGAAACTACTCATTAACAGAAAAATAGGTCAGCGTTCATTGTTTGAATGCAGTTGCTATTTTTTTACTTTTGCTTTTGCTTTACCGAACGTTGTTAGGTAATTATTTTAGTTGAAAGACATTTGGAATCCTTCATTTCTTTTAGCCGCCCATTTCTTAGTTTACGCTTTGCCAATTTATTCATTTCCCTCTTCCATTGCCATAACCTTAAGTTCTCATCATCTTTATTCGCATACAACACCTGCCTCCACCTCGGCCCCCATCTTCACCTCTGCCGGGTCCTATTTTTTGGGGAACCCCTAAAGACAACAACGATGTCAAAAAGACTCTAATTGCAAATCGTGACTTGCTTGACTGCTTCATCCAAATCACACCACACGGTCGGTGGCGATGCCACACTAGCTCCTACCGTGCTCCTCCAAAATTCGTGCCTAGGAGCTAGTCGACTCTAGCTCCTGCCTCATCCGACTATGATTTGCGAATATCTCAGGTTGTTGGCTGAGTTGATTACTGAAAGAATGAGGTATTTGTTTATTTATATGATTTGTTGAGAATTAGATTTCTTTAGCATGATTACCAATCTATCATGTTTCATATTGACCTTACTGATTAATGAATGTTAAGTTTCTCTGAATTAGATAAATGTACCTCACAAGCTACATGTATATTTTTACCAAATAGTATTAGATAGAGGACTTGAATTATATGTTTAAACATTTTGCAATATTTACTCATCGTTCATAATTTAACAACTTATGTACAAGAACATGCTTTTCCAGATCTCTACCAACCATCGTTTTAATTATCAATTCACCAGACACATGCACGAATTATTTTCATACCAAGGGCACATTTTTGCCATAC
This sequence comes from Allium cepa, assembly GCA_030765085.1. Taxonomy (NCBI): domain Eukaryota; kingdom Viridiplantae; phylum Streptophyta; class Magnoliopsida; order Asparagales; family Amaryllidaceae; genus Allium; species Allium cepa. The sequence continues at coordinate 1,000,036,319 of CM060935.1, forward strand.
TATATATCCTTGAAAATTGATGCCTTTAAAGGGGCTTAATATTATTTCTTGTTAGTCTTATTTCAGTCATTCAAACTTTTTTAAGGCATTCTGTTGTGCCCAAAACTACTAGTTACTGATTGATTACGGATTTATCTAAAATGATTACCTGGGTATCACGACGCTGCAATGTTGGTTTAAGATGTCTACTTCTATACATTAAGCTGTCATAAACATCATGCGTAATCTGGCCATTTGTTATGTCGAGCCTCAACTGTGACAACCCGGAATTTTCGAACAATATCAATTTAACAATCTGCATTAAAAATTAAATTGATTTGATATATCTTTGTTAATTAGATCTGAATTGATATTTTTCTTTTAATAAATATCTAATTGGAAAATTTTATCTGGAAAAAAATTAATTGATTGATTTCTATTTATAAATGTATATATTTGTATACATTGTAAATAGTTGAGCTTTGTTTTAAAGTTTAACTAATAAATTATGTTTTGAAATTTATATATATACATTTTAGTGAATTAGGAATTATGTTTTATTTAATATAAGTTTTTCAAAGCCATTAAATAAATAAATATGTGATTTTAAATACATAGGATAAATGCTTAAATAGTTTGAAACTTATTTTAACTTAAGTCTAGATTTAAATTTATTAACAAAAAGATTTGTTTTATTTTCTTTTTAGTATAGCTTGATAAAAATGTGGATTTAAAATGATAATATGAGTTTTAATGCAATTTTGTCAAATGTTAAATTAATAAAATAAGCAGTATAATAAAAAGATAATTTATTTTGTTTATCATTTCAATTGATAATGTGTTTTATAATATAAATAAAATAAGAATGTACATATGGGGATACAAGATTTTAAGTAATAAGTTAAACATAGAAATAAAACAAAATATACATAAAGCTATAGATTATAAGTTAAAATATTGTATGTAATAAGTTAAAATAAGAAGTAAACATATAGGATAAATTTATAGATTATAAAGCTAAATATAGAACTTCACAAAATAATAACAAGACAACAATTAAACTAGAAACAAATAATCTTCAAGTTGTAAACTAACATAAGAAAACTGCAGCATATACGAGTTTAGAACAAACAAGGATGAATATGTGTGCAGGCTGAAATTTCAAAAAGGAAATAAAAATGTAAGATAAGTAACATATTTATTCATAACACATGAATAGGTAAGTAGAAACAAACAAAATAACTAGGCAAAAAATAAAATCTAGAAGCAAATCAAATATGTGCAGGCTGAAAAACAAAATCAAATAAGTATGCAAGGCAAATATAAGATATGTCTTTGAACACATACAAGCATAAAGGACATATACATTAAATGTTTTCACCTCAGCCAACAAAGAAAGTCAATTCGAATGTTATAAAAATCATTTCAGTGTTTGCTAACCTCTGGCCAAATAAAAATAAAATTTGTGAAGGCTTGCTAAGGAAGACAACCTTAGATATTCTTGAACCAACAAAAGCAAAGTTAAGGTGAGATAATTAACAAGTAAGTTAAAATATGAAGTACTTAAACATTAAATGCAAGCCGCATTGTTTCTTATCTCAGCCTCCAAAAAAAGGGAACAAATCTATTTAATCAATTAAGAAATAGTAATTATTCTCTGATATGGTACAAAGTGTACACAGTCTTGTACAAGAATATACACTGTATGTATAATCAACCTGTCTACATATGCCCTGTAAAACTTGTTTATAAATCAGCTTCACCTTATTCAGTTTGAGCTGAGCATAATATAAAATAAACTTCATTTAAAAACTTGAGTGAACCACTCAACATCAACAAGGCAACCCAACTAATCAGAGGGTTCAAGAGGATTTAAGAAATGTTTCAGCAAGCAAATCTAAGCCTGCTTCAACAAAAAGTGTCTCTGTTCTTTTTGAAATGGTGAGTAACTTCATATTTAATAACTTAAGTTTCAATCTAGTTGTATGATTAAAATCTGAGACTTTGCTTTGGATGAAATAGATACATATATTGGTGCATAAGCCTGTGCATATATACAGGATTCTCAGGGTATAAATTGAAACTGGAGGTGTTTGTATATGCTTGCTCTCTGATACTCTGGAAACAAAACCTTGCTTTCAAAAATCATTCACTCCTTTTCTGATTGATGATTGAACTTCAGATTCAAGCAAAAGATGTTTGTATCATCTTAAACTAAGTTTAAAAATTCATTTAAGATTAAACAACTCAAAATTTATCTCTGGAAACCCAAAATTTTGAACAAACTTAAGATTGGCCAAATTTCGAACTTCGCCGATCATTGATTCAGGTATCTATCTCGAATCTTCTCTGGAAATGAGGTTTTTTAAAATACAAATCAAGGTTTTAAGCTTCAGGGTGATTGTGTAATTTGAGATTGTCTGAATTTGGGTTTTTGGGCACCTGTGGATGGCCAGAAGGACTAAGATGGTCGGAGCTTTGTCTGGAGGTGGATGAGTGTGCACTGAGGCCAGGAAAAATAGTGGATAGGGTGTCAGATGGCCGTGGCATCAACGGTAAAGGAATTAAATTCCTAAACCTAATTTTGGTCGTGCTAAAAGACTTGATCAATTCTTCTTTTCTGGAGTATCGAGTGCGATAAGGCTTCTGGGAGTGGATTCGTGGAGGTTTGGCGATGACATGGCTGATGCTACGAAGCTTCTGATGATCAGAATTGGTAATGCGTGGCAAATAGGTTGGTCAAGGTTGGGTTCCAGTGTTCTTTGAAGTGCCTCAAATTTGATTTCGATCGAGTTTGGAAAATCTGGGTGGTCGGTTGCTCTGGGATGGTCATCGTTGACTTGTGAGTGCATTGATGAGGGTCGGTATTGGTCGGAGTTGATGGTGCACGCGCACGTGCACGTTGAAGTCTGGTTTTGTTTTGGTTGCAGTATTCTGGGTAATGGTTGGAGCGTGAAGTAGGTATCGAGTATTTGGGAAAGATACTCGAGTGGGTTGTGGGTTAAACCTGTAGTACAAAATCTATAAGTTTTTTTTAAAAAAAAAACAGAGAGAGAAACCTAAATTTTAACTAAGATTTAATAAAATAAAATGGGGAGAAGATGTTACTCGGGCTGTAGTTGTTCAAAGTTTTAAAGCCTGTAACAGTTTTAACAGTTTTTAAAACTTTTGTTTTAAAGTTTACAATCAAAGTTAAATCTAGTTTCAAATCAAAGTTTAACAGTGATTTCAAGTTAGTTTTGAAATCAGGACTTAAAATTGAAATTCTAGATTTGGAAATAAATAAAGTTTTATAATTTAAATTGATTCAAATAAGTTCTAAGTGCTATTAAATAGGTGAGTTTAAAAGGGTTTTGGAAAAAATTAGTTTTAAACTTTATTAAGGATAAATTGGGATTTATTTAGGAAGTAAATTGAAATAAATGTTTTAAACATATTGAAGTGAAAATTTAATCAATAATAAGAATAGTTTACTTTAATTAATGAAGATTTAGAACTTATTTTTATTAACCTTTAAATTAATTAAGTATGAATAATTAATGATTTATATTAATTAAATTAGTAATTATAAGTTTAAATGTATTAATCAAAGTTGAATAATGAATTAAGTAACTAATATGTGATTAAGAACCATAGATTTGATTTTTATTTAAATTAATAAATTTTAATGGTTAATCAAACTTATAATTAATAATGATTAATATAAGTTAATTATTTTAGAAGAAAATAATTAAATAAGTGTTAATGAAGATCATTAACCGGATTATTTTATAATTAATTAATGTGATTGATTTTTAATAAATTAATTGGATTAATTAATTCAATAATAATCATTGTAATAGTTTAAATGTAATTATTTATTTGGAAAGTAATTAAGAAAATTAATTACTTATTGATTGAGTAAATTGATTTAATTTGAGTTAATTAATTTAGTTTAATTAACTGATATTTTGGAAGTAAATTACTTAGTGAAGTAATTGATGAAACTATTGGATGATGTTGTTAAGGGAAGTAATTGGAGTATAATTACTTGAAATTAATCAAGGGATTAATTAAGCTTGTTATTGAAAAGTAATTAATTTAGGACAGTTAATTACTGTATGTATTAATCAAGGGGGTTAATATATGTGATTTGAAGATTTGTATTCTTAATATAATTAATAAAATAACAAATGAAAATGTAATTAGAAATCATTAATTAGTATAATTAATGATGGAATTAGGAAATTGATTAATTTGGGAATAATAAATCAACAAGATAATTAAATGATAATAAATCGATATAAATGTAATTAATTAATGATTTATTCAAAGATTAATCTCTGTAAATAAATTAAGGAAACAACTGGAATGTAGCAAAAGATATTTAAATCAAGATGATTAATTGGAATATATAAGCAATTGATGACAAGATTTAAATTAAGTTAATTAATTTTAATTAATTTAAGAAATCATTTGATGATTTGGTATGTGTGATTACTTAGTGTAATTAATAGAGTATAACTACTTAGAAAAGTAATTAGATGATAATTACTTGATGAAATTAATACAAGATAATTTGTAAGTGAAGTAATTGGGTAATTTCTTTTGTAATTAATCAAAAGATTAATTTATGGAATTAATTAATCATGGGATGATTAATAAGTAATTAAGGGTAGTTAATTACTGGTTTGTTATTAATCAAGGGTGATTAATAATTGTGTTTAAATAATAGATTAATCACTTAATGTAATTAATTTAAATAAAGTAATTTAACATAAATGGGAGGTCATTAATTAATTTAATTAATGATGTAATTAAGAATTGTTAATTAAGGAATAATTAATAAGGGAGTAATTAAATGTTAATTGCTATAAATGATTTAAAATAATTCATTTAAGAAATTAATTAAAGACTAAATTATTTCTTGTAATTAGAGAATGATTAATTAATTTGATTTATAATTAATTAATGGTTGTGAGAGCGGGATTTATCGAATGAGTAATTAATTTAATTTATTTTAAATTAATTAAAGATGGAAGTAGTTAATTTAATTCATTTTAAATTAATTATAGATTGTGATTCATAAATCATTGCTTATGGATGATATTGATATTTCATTGATTGATTGTGACCTCAGATATGAGATGGACAATATCTATGTGATATGGATGTATGGTTTAAGTATGATAATATTTAATTATCTGTTTGGATGATGATATTAACTATCTTTTTATGATGATAATGTGATATCTTTTATGAGATGTGAATTATCTATCTGTGTGTATATTGATAATATTGAATTCACTGTTAAGACTACATAGACAACTTGGCCTTAAAAGACACGTTTTGGATTTCGATGAGACCGGGATCGGATTTTCCATATTTGGACATCTGAAAACCACATCGATCCAAATTAATGATAGGTCGTGAATCTGAAGTGAAGATGAAGATTCAGAATGCAAGGGTTATCGTCGTTAACTCTGAGGGTGATTCCAAAACGAGTGTAACGAGATAATGCCTTCGGTTTCGTTCGAACCCGAAACGAACTTGTATGGATTGAATGCTTTCAACACATCGTCAGGTGGGCGATGAGCATTCTAAGAAATGTATTCTCTAAAGGTAATCGCAGCCTCAAGCCTCATCAACCGGGAATGGCTAAAACAGGGGAGGTGCAGCAAGGTTAGGTGGGTCATGCCCAAGCAGGACAAGATTTTCCCCTGTCTAGATGTCCCTTTTTATTCGGCTGTATGGGCAGTTGGTCTTCAGCCAACTGCGGGGTTATCTTGTTCGGGACTGTTCAGTAAGGAATGGTTCCGGCCTTGTGTTGCAGGGGGTCGGGAGTGATCCTTGGTACGTTAATCTAGGCCACGTACTGTGACGGACGGTACCCCAGTAGCCCTGCCATTGTATGGAATCCAATAAGTGCCAACGGTTTTGGTTGTATTACCCACTTTTGTGGTTAGTAGCTAGAATTTAATCATGTAACAATTTCGGCTATTTTCTATTTACTTGAAAACCCTAGACCTATTATAATATCACTGGATTTCCTATCAAATGTTTTGGTTAGCGTAAGGTAAAAACTTTTCCATGTTTATGTGTGGGGAGTCTTACGTGATACCTTTCTTTTCAAAGGATTTTTCAAAATTTAGCAACTTTAACCTGTTACTCACACCAGACCCATGTCTGACCCGGAGTTTATTTTTGTTTTCATAAACTCTCGGGTACACAAATTTTTACGGGTAGCCAAGGGATTCAGGTTAGCTTTGATAAATTCAGGAGAAGCAATGGAGAAGGAGGCTACAGCGTTTGTAGATATAGTGTTCCGCTGTGTTGGTATCTCTGAGTCATATTGTTTGAGTTGTATTGTATTGAGTTGTATTAACTAGACAGGTGTTTATAACTGTCTAGTTTGTGATGTATTATCTGTATAACTCTGATTGATGTTGTATATTATGTAAATACTTATGTGATTAATATAATTTATTCGTTCCGCTGTGAGATTCTGATGTTGTTCTTTCTTCTCTATCTTTTCTATTTTCTCACCCTTTTCTTTCTTTATTAACGATACGTCTTCCTAGGCGTAGGAAGACGGGTCGTTACATCAACAATGTAAGAGTGTATACAACTTCAATTATGAGTCAATGAAAGATTTTGAGATGAAGAAATATTTTCTTTAGCAGAATTTGATAGAAGAAAAGTGAAACAGAGAATTTTTATTATGAACATTAATTGCATTTACAATAATCGAAAGTATAGCTTATATATAATGTTACAGTCATCTGCTATTGGGCTTTAGCCCACAAGACCAAAAGAAATACAATTGTGTTGAACGGTATAGATGAAATCATAGCAATCTGATGGCTGAAAGAAGGCAGCGCTGCAACATATATACCAACAATTGAAGAAAGGGTTTCTCATTTTATACGCCCCTGCAAACCCTTCTTCAGTTAAGGTTTAAAGAAAAAATGCTCTAAACTCGATCGATTCCTCCAATAAACCATAATGGCTGCAATCGATGCCATGAATTCTCAAAATAGCTTCATCTGACCCTTACCAGAGCTTGATTTTTCTCAACAACATGTTGTTTGAAGCTTGAGATCTTGCGACTTTAACGTCTGTTGAGACTTGTTTTGAGTTTGAACTCTTTTAACAGCAAGTTATTTGGAAGCTTTTAGCTTGATTTCTCTCGACGGCATGTTGTTCGAAGTTTGAGATCTTGCAACCTTGAGACTCATTGAGATTCGAAGTAGCTGAATTTGTCTTGAAACAATTTCTGGCTAAGGATTCCAGAGAGTTTGCTTTGACATTGGGCTGCTAATGAAATCTTTGTGAGTTGCTAACTTTCAATTTATCTCTGAGTCGCACAAATTGGATTTAGACAGTGCTTAGTTAGGATGTCTGCAACTTGGTAAGATGAAGGTATGTGATTAATATCTAATTTTCCTTTAGAAACTTGTTCACGAATAAAATACAAATCAAGTTTCATGTGCTTCGTTCTAGAATGTAATACCGGATTCGCAGTAAGTTGAACAGTACTTAAGTTGTCGCACCATACTGTTGTTTTGCTGTCTAACTTGATTTGTAATTCATCAAGTAGTAATTGTATCCACATCACTTCAGCAGTAGCATTGGCTACACTTCTATATTTTGCTTCCGTACTTGATCTAGACACAGTGGGTTGTTTTTTTGAACATCAAGATATAGGATTATTGCCTAGAAAAATACAATAACCAGTTGTTGATCTTCTGTCATCTGGATCACTAGCCCAATCAGCATCTGCATACCCTGTAATATTGATGTACGTGCTTAACTGTAGTGTTAGGCCATGGTCTGCAGTTCCTTTGAAATATCTTAAGATTCTTTTCGCCATTTTCAAGTGTTCATCTGTTGGTTTTTGCATGAACTGGCTGACCTTATTGACACTATAAGCAATGTCTGGTCTTGTTATTGTTGCATATTGAAGAGCACCAACAATGCTTCTGTATTGCCTTTCATTGAGTATTGCATCACCTTTGAATTTGACATATGTAAATTACTGATCATAGGAGTTGAAATAGCATTGGCTTGACTCATCTTAGCTTTATTCAGTATTTCCTGAATGTATTTCTTTTGACTCAAGTGAATTGATGAATCTGACAACCTTTTAACTTCAATGCCAAGGAAGTAGTTTAAATCACCAAGATCTTTAACACTGAAATTCTGATTAAGCTGCTTTATGAGATTGTTGATTTCCTCAGCATTATTTCCTGTAATAATAAAATCATCAACATACATAAGCACATAAACTATTATATTTTTATTGAATTTTGTAAATAAAGAGTTGTCAGATTTTGTGGGACTGTAGCCTTGCCCAATGAGAGTTGTCTTGAGCTTCTCAAACCACACTCTAGGAGCCTGTTCCAAACCATAAATAGCCTTGTTCAATTTGCAAACAAGATTATCTTTTCCTTTAAGCACAAATACATGTGGCTGCTCCATGTATACTTCTTCCGTAAAACATCATTTAGAAATGCATTATTCACATTAATTTGCTTGATGTTCCAATTTCTATACATGGCAATTGCAATGACTGTTCTTATTGTAGTGGGTTTCACAACAGGAGAAAAAGTTTCATTAAAATCAAAACCACCCTGTTGTGAAAAACTCTTAGCTGCTAACCTTGCCTTGAATTTAGAAATTGTACCATCAACATTTTTCTTTAATTTAAAAATCCATTTGCACCCAACAATATTTTTATTCTTGGGTAATGGAACTAGACTCCATGTCTTGTTCCTCATAAGAGCATTGTATTCATCTGACATAGCTGATTTCCAGTTTTCATTTTCCAAGGCTTGATAATAGGCACGTGGTTCTTTAGTGTCCAAAATTGTATTTTATATTTTGGGTTTGAAAATGCCACTCTTAGACCTTGTAATCATATGATGACCTGTTCTTGTAGTTTGTTGTTGCTGACTACTACCACCTTGTTCCAGTTGTTCATTGTGTGACAGTGTATCCTCTGATGTTTGATGTGAAGTCGATTGCATACTAAATCTTTGTTGAGAATTTTGAACAGGTGTATCTGGTTCATCAGTACTCTCATGACCTGGTCCACAACTGGATACTGTGTGTTGTGAGTCTGATTCTTGTAAATATGAGTTGATATTGCCTTCAACTGTCTCTCTGGGAGCTTGTATCACTTCCTCAGGTAAAGTAGGTATTAAAGGTAGTGATTCTTTTGGGTTATAAACTTTCTTAGATGCTTTGATTTCAGATGCTTTAAAAGGAAATACTCTTTCGTTGGATACAACATGTCTAGAAATAAATATTCTGCCATTACTGTCTAAGCATTTATACCCTTTTTTATTACTGGCATAACCTAAAAAAGTACAGGGGGCATACCTGAAATTTAACTTGTGAGCATTATATGGTCTAAGATAGGGGTAACACAAACATCCAAAAACTTTCAAGCTTTGATAATCAGGCTTAATATTAAACAATATTTCCAAAGGACTTTTGAAATTTAAGACCTTTGTTGGTAGCCTAATTAGTAAGAAAACAGTTGTAGCAAAGGCATCAGGCCAAAATTTTAAAGGCATAGCCGCTTGAGCTAATAATGTGAGACCTGTCTCAACAATTTGTCTATGTTTTCTTTCAATAATTCCATTTTGTTCAGAAGTATAGGGACAAGTTGTTCTATGAACAATCCCTTTCTTCTGAAAGTAATGCTTCAGAGGCATAATTCCACCATCAGATTGGAACACTTTTACTTGACAGTTAGTTTGATTTTCAGCCTGAGCAATGAATTGTAACACTGCATTATATGTTTCATCCTTAGATTTTAAAAAATATATCCAAACATATCTAGAGAAGGCATCAATAAATGAAATATAATATTTAAAACCATAATCACTATGAATAGGTGCAGGCCCCCATAAATCAGTTGCAACTAGTTCAAGTGGCTTGCTGTAAATAGTTTCAGAACTTGAAAAAGGTAATTTGTGTGCTTTACCCATTTGACAAAAAGAGAATATATATGGCATAGAAACATCATTGAAAGAAACATTGTTATTACTCAGAACATGTTGTACAATTTTAGCATTTGGATGTCCCAATTTATAATGCCACATATCAAATGTCTTGCAATTTTCTTCCTGTTTCAACTCAGAATTATTACACCAATTTCTTTTAATTTCTGATTTTCTTGAATTAGCCACAGTGAACTTGTACAGCCCTTTATATTCCTTACGCTGCAAGAGAATGTCTTTAGTTAGGATATCCTTAACAAAATAGTGATGTGGGTAGAACTCAAAATAGACACTGTTGTCTTTTGCAAATTGTGACACACTTAATAAATTTTTTCTGATTAATGGTACTCTAAGCAAGTTATTCAAATATAAATGCCTTTTTCCCATAATATATGAACTGCCTGTGTGTGTGATTGCAATAGACTTACCATTTCCTACATTGTAACAACCCAGTATTTTCAACCATTCGCAGACACACATGTCGGACTTGAATTGCTCAAAATACCGCATTGTAAATAAAATTTAGCAAATCTCAGAATATAAAGTAAATAAAATCACAGATCACAGACATAGAGTAATAATAGTGCAGCGGAAGTAAAAGAAATAGTAGTTCATGAAGCTACTATATAAATATACCAGAGTTAAATAAGATACAACAGAAGAAATAAAGTACAACAGAAGTCTCAATATGATAATTAAGTACAAGCTGAATACAACAACAGAACTGAAATAGATAAGACTAGATAAGCAGAAAATCTCCAGCGACTCCAAACTCTAGAAAGTGGAATCCAATCTATGAATAACTCAGGCTGACCCGAGCGTAAATAAAAATACGAACACTCGAGTCAGGACATACATACTTATACAATGTAAACCAACTCAAGTGAACTGTAGTAAAGGTACAAGTAACTTAAAGGATGTTTGGCACCGCCCATCCTCTAAGGATCCGTTAAACTATTTACTATGTAGTATATTGCGCTATTATAATAATGTCTAATAGTAAAATAAACTAACTTTTAAATAGCGTTAATGAGTGACCCAATATTCCCCTTAACACAAATAATGCCAATAGTCTATACAGTACCTGCATATCTCCTGATCGGGAGACTACGAGAAGATACTACATAGGTACGACACAAATAGAAACTCGTAGTAAAGGCTCGATATGTTAGGTGACACGGCACACAAGGCAATGCCAGGGTAGATATACCAATTACGACACTCGGGGTGGTGGTAACGCAGCAGCCACATACGCCCATTGATGAAGCGTTTACCTCAAAAATCACGGCTGACTCATCACCGTGCCGACTCAACCCCCACTTCCCCACGACTTATCCCCACCACCGACTCACGAGTCCCCTCCATCCACGACCCACGAGTCAATCCCGGCCGACTCATCACCGTGCCGACTCAACCCCCACTTCTCCATGACACATCGCCACACCACGACTCATCGCCACTCCACGACTCACTCCCAAACCACCGACTCATGACTTAACCCCACCGAGTCAACTCCAGTATCATCAACCGGGCCCAAAATCCCTACCGTGACCTTATCCTTATCTCGCAAACGACCCATCCTCTGCCGAGATAAACCTCCTATGTCGCGAGTTAAATTAGGTCGTGCACGACCTAATTCAAAATCCGTAAGTCGCTGCCCTAATCTATAGGTCGCGAGCGACTTACTCCCTGCCTCCTCCATATGCCGTGCGCAAGCAAACAGGCGATCGAGTCATAAGTCGCGAATGGTATCAGAGGAAATTAATTTTTAAGTCGCGAACTATTATCCTTATGTCGCGAAATTTGCTTTACAGCCTGCTAATGAGTCGTAGCCGAGTTTGATGAGTCGTAACCGAGTTAACTTGAGTCGTTACCAGGTTTCATAAGTCGTAGCCAGTTACTTTAAGTCGCTGTTTGTAATTTTCTAAGTCCTTTGTGTTGTAAATTTTTAAGTCTTTGTGTTGAGTCATAAACCCTATAAATAGGGACGTAATGTCATTGTAATGGGAGTTGAATATTGAAAAAAAAAATCTTGTTGATTGCTTTGTGCTTTCTTCTCTAATTGGTAGTCGAGTGAAATCTCCTATCTCCACCTACGTCATTCGAGTGCGCTCGAATCTTCGTTAGTGAAGCCGATTCACGGAATCAAGTGCGCTTGATCAACGTCGAAGAATCGTAGATCTTTGTTTCTCGGTATCGTGCGCGATCAACGAGACGAAGATAGCTAGAATCCGGCATCTTTGGATCAACGGATTTGGGCATTGCAGTATTTTCAAATCACCGATTGCTACATTTCATCAATTGAAGTTTGTTTTGAAATATCCGCTGCGTCAGTTTGGTATCAGAGCGAGATTACAAGGAGTTTGCATCATTTGGAGATTTGGGTTTCGAGAAGTTGAAGTTTAGAGATCGAATTTGCAAATTGTCGAGAAGTTTGGAGTTTGGAGTTTGAAGTTTGTGTTCGTCGTGTTCATATTGAAGTTGCAACAAGAGGAGAACTTACTATCCATTTCATTTCGGATCAAAGTTGAAAAGGGGTTTGAGCCAAGAGTTGAAGCATCACTTTGCTATTATTGTTGAAGGAAGGCCGTGTATACTTAAGAAGTAGCCGAGCCTTGTGAAGTTGTTTTGAAGTTTGAAGCCAAGCTAAGAAACCGTGACTTGTTTGATTTTGTGTTGAAGTTTTGATTTGTTGAAGTTTATTGTTTAAAGATTTTGCGAAGTCAATCATGCCACCGAGACGAGCTCAACGTCATCGCAATATTAATGCCTTGTATGGAAGAGAAGAGGCCGATGAAATGGAGCAACGAATCCACGAGAGCTTTACTGAAAAGTTGAACGAACGAATTGGTCGATTAGAGAGAATGATGCTTGAAATGAATCAAAGTAGAAGAAGAATTTCACCTGAATCAAACCGTGGGGGTAGTAGAGTTTCATCACATTCAGAACGGGAGAGGAGAGAAAGTCAAGAGCATAGAAGTGTTGATAATCGAAGTAGGAGGAATGTTGATGATCGGGATCGAAGGGATGTTGGTAGTAGGAGTGGTGGTAGAGATGTTGGAGGACGTGAACGACAACGATATACTTCAGATTTTGATGAGGAATTTGTTGGTGACAGAGGGAGTATGCATCGAGATAGAGAACAAACACGACGTCAGTATCGAGATGTAGATGATGATCGTCGATGGGAATCGGGAATGAAGATGGAGATTCCGGAGTTTAAAGGTGGGATGGTTGCTGAGGAGTTCTTAGACTGGTTATCTAATGTTGAAGAAATCTTTGATTTCAAGGAAGTTCCGGAGAATCGTCGAGTGAAGTTGGTTGCTACTAGGTTGAGGGGGAGAGCTTTGGCGTGGTGGCAGCAAACTAAACTTACACGAGAACGGATGGGAAAGTCGAAGATTGTAGATTGGGAGAAAATGAAGAAATTGATGAGAGCTACATTTTTACCATACAACTATCAATCACTTATGTACCAGAGATTGCAGAATCTAAGGCAGGGAACGAAATCCGTCAACGATTACGCCGATGAATTTTACCAACTCATCGCCAGGAACGATATAATGGAGACAGAAGAACAGCTGACTGCTAGGTTTGTTGGAGGGTTGAGAATGCAGATCCAGGATATGGTTAATATGTTCGATCCCAGATCTGTAGCGGAGGCACATCAAAAGGCGTTAGCTTGGGAAAAGCAGGGAAGGCGTGGAGGTGGTGTGTTTACTAATTCTAACAATCAAGTGAAGGGGGCCAGTGGAAGTTCTAATGTTCCTAAACCTGTCAGTAAGCCAATTGTGAAGGAGGGTGAGAAGGCGAAGGTTAATAGTGGGTTCAAATGTTATAATTGCCAGGAAATGGGTCATAAAAGCAATGAGTGTCCGAAGTCGAAGAAGAGAACTATGATAGTTGAAGCTGAGGATGAGGATGAAGAGGCTGAGTGTTCTAATTCCTTACCGGTTGAGGAGGAAGACTTGTTATCGGGAGACGAAGGATATTCACTGATGATGAGGAGGAGTTGTTTGACACCAAAGCAAGAGGAGGGAGACAGTTGGTTGAGGAATAACATATTTCAGTCTACTTGCACTATTCTTGGAAGAGTTTGTAAATTCGTTATTGATGCTGGGAGTTGCGATAACATTATCTCTACAGAGGCAGTAAAGAAGTTGGAATTGAAAACCGAGAAGCATCCTAAACCGTACAAGTTAGCTTGGTTGAGGAAAGGAGGTGAGGTGAAAGTTGGAAGGAGAGCTTGTATTAAATTTTCAATTGGGAAGAAATAAAAGGATGAAATTTGGTGCGATGTTGTAGACATGGACGTATGTCATCTGTTGTTGGGCAGACCATGGCAGTTTGATAGAGCAGTTCAACATGATGGTCGTGCTAATAGCTATAGTTTCATGTTTGAAGGCACTAAAATTACTTTAGTTCCCAAAAAGCAGCAACAGAAAGAAAGCAAGCTGGAGGAAATTGAAGAATTGAAAACTCTGTTAACTTTGAAGGAGTTTGTCAAGGAAGTCGAAGAAGAACCTGAAGTGTACTTGTTGATTGGATGAGAGTGTAACGAAGAGGTTGAAATTCCAGAAGAAGCAAAACCAGTTTTGAAAGAATTTGAGGATGTATTCCCAGAGGAGTTGCCTAAGGAGTTGCCGCCACTGAGAGATATTCAACATCAAATCGATCTTGTTCCGGGAGCAGTATTACCGCATAGACCACATTATCGAATGAGTCCGAAGGAACATGAAGAGTTGAGAAGACAGGTGGAAGAGTTACTTGAGCAGGGACGTGTGCAGGAAAGTTTGAGTCCATGTGCTGTGCCGGCTTTGTTGGTACCGAAGAAGGACGGGACGTGGAGGATGTGCACTGACAGTAGAGCATTAAATAAGATTACGGTGAGATATAGATTTCCTATGCCAAGGTTGGATGACTTGTTGGATCAGTTGAGTGGGGCAACTATCTTTTCGAAGATTGATTTGAAAAGCGGTTATCACCAGATTCGAATTAGACCTGGAGACGAGTGGAAGACAGCGTTTAAGACGAGAGAAGGGTTATACGAATGGTTGGTTATGCCATTTGGTTTGTCAAATGCACCTAGTACATTCATGCGGGTGATGAATCAAATCTTCAGACCATTCATTGGGAAGTTCGTCGTGGTTTATTTCGATGATATTCTGATTTACAGCAGGAGTACGGAGGAGCATGTTCAACATTTGAGGGAAGTATTGAATATTCTTCGTGAGGAACAATTTTATGCTGCTACGAAGAAATGTGTGTTTATGACGCACAGTGTTTTATTTTTGGGTTATGTTGTTTCAGGAGAAGGTATTCAAGTTGATCAGAGTAAAGTTGAGGCAGTCAGGAATTGGCCACAGCCAAAGACAATTACGGAAGTGAGAAGTTTTCATGGGCTAGCATCATTCTACCGAAGATTCATTCCACACTTCAGTAGCGTAATGGCTCCAGTTACTGATTGCATGAAGGGTAAACAGTTTTCGTGGACAGAAGAAGCCGGGATTGCTTTCGAACGAATCAAAGAACTGTTGACGACAGCGCCAATTTTTGTTTTACCTAATTTTCAGTTGTTGTTTGAGCTACACACTGATGCATCAAAGGTTGGGATTGGGGGAGTGTTGAGTCAGCAGGGGAGACCTATTGCATATTTCAGTGAAAAGTTATCAGGGGTAAAGATGAGATACAGTACATATGACGTTGAATTTTACGCTGTTGTGCAAGCTGTTAAGCATTGGAGACACTACCTGTTTCAGAAGGAATTTGTTCTTTACACTGATCATGAAGCTTTGAAACATTTACAGGGGCAGGATAAAATTTCAGCGAGACATGCATCATGGATTGCATATTTACAGCAGTTTACCTTTGTTGTTAAACACAAATCCGGGGTGACGAATCGTGTGGCTGATGCTTTAAGTAGGAGGAGTCATTTGTTAACAACATTGAAGGTTGAAGTGACGGGATTTGAATTGTTGCCAAAGATGATTGAAGAAGATCCTTACTTTGTGAAATATGTTGAGAAAGTCAAGGAAGGGAGTGCCGATGAATTTATGTTGGTTAATGGATTCTTGTTCAAAGGAAATCAGTTATGTATTCCAGAGGGCAGTTTGAGAATGAAAATTATCAAGGAGTTGCATGAAGAAGGCCATGTGGGTAGAGATCGTACATTGCAGTTGATTTCTCAATCTTACTTTTGGCCGTCGATGAGAAAAGAGGTTGAAAGATTTGTGGAGAGGTGCCATATTTGCCAGGTTTCGAAGGGAACAGCAACGAATGCAGGGTTGTATATGCCGCTACCTGTACCGTCTAAGCCATGGTTGGATATCAGCATGGATTTCATTTTGGGTTTGCCTAGAACTCAGAGGGGGAATGATTCTATATTTGTTGTGGTGGACAGGTTTTCGAAGATGACACATTTTATAGCATGTAAGAAGACAGCAGATGCAGTTCGAGTAGCTCAATTATTCTTTAAAGAGGTGTATCGATTGCATGGTTTACCTGAATCTATTGTTTCTGATCGGGATACTAGATTTCTAAGCCATTTTTGGTTGAGTTTGTGGAAGATGGTCGGAATGAAACTGAATTTTAGTAGTGCTTATCATCCGCAAACAGATGGGCAAACAGAGGTGGTGAATAGATCGTTGGGAAATTTGTTACGATGTCTTGTGAAAGACAATTTGAAGAGTTGGGATGTGAAGTTGTGTCAAGCTGAATTTGCTCACAATCATGCAAATAACCGGAGTACAGGCTTCAGTCCATTTCAGATTGTATATTCGAGCTTACCAAAGGGACCACTGGATTTGACAATAGTGCCGCAACCGAAAGGAACAGTTAAGCGGGCTGCTGATTTTGTTGATGGGTTGACAGAATGCCATAGAATCGGTCCAGTGGAAATCTTAAAGAAGATAAATGATAATGCGTATCGGTTAAAGTTGCCGGAAAATGTTCATACTTCTGATGTTTTCAATGTCAAACCTTAGTCCCGTATTATGGGGAGGTACTTGATGAAGAAGGCGAAGATGTGAATTCGAGGACGAATTCTTTCCAACAAGGGGAGGATGATGAAGCGTTTACCTCAAAAATCACGGCCGAATCATCACCGTGCCGACTCAACCCCCACTTCCCCACGACTTATCCCCACCACCGACTCACGAGTCCCCTCCATCCACGACCCACGAGTCAATCCCGGCCGACTCATCACCGTGCCGACTCAACCCCCACTTCTCCACGACACATCGCCACACCACGACTCATCGCCACTCCACGACTCACTCCCAAACCACTGACTCATGACATAACCCCACCGAGTCAACTCCAGTATCATCAACCGGGCCCAAAATCCCTACCGCGACCTTATCCTTATCTCGCAAACGACCCATCCTCTGCCGAGATAAACCTCCTATGTCGCGAGTTAAATTAGGTCGTGCACGACCTAATTCAAAATCCGTAAGTCGCTGCCCTAATCTATAGGTCGCGAGCGACTTACTCCCTGCCTCCTCCATATGCCGTGCGCAAGCAAACAGGCGATCGAGTCATAAGTCGCGAATGGTATCAGAGGAAATTAATTTTTAAGTCGCGAACTATTATCCTTATGTCGCGAAATTTGCTTTACAGCCTGCTAATGAGTCGTAGCCGAGTTTGATGAGTCGTAACCGAGTTAACTTGAGTCGTTACCAGGTTTCATAAGTCGTAGCCAGTTACTTTAAGTCGCTGTTTGTAATTTTCTAAGTCCTTTGTGTTGTAAATTTTTAAGTCTTTGTGTTGAGTCATAAACCCTATAAATAAGGACGTAATGTCATTGTAATGTGAGTTGAATATTGAAAAAAAAAATTCTTGTTGATTGCTTTGTGCTTTCTTCTCTAATTGGTAGTCGAGTGAAATCTCCTATCTCCACCTACGTCATTCGAGTGCGCTCGAATCTTCGTTAGTGAAGCCGATTCACGGAATCAAGTGCGCTTGATCAACGCCGAAGAATCGTAGATCTTTGTTTCTCGGTATCGTGCGCGATCAACGAGACGAAGATAGCTAGAATCCGGCATCTTTGGATCAACAGATTTGGGCATTGCAGTATTTTCAAATCACCGATTGCTACATTTCATCAATTGAAGTTTGTTTTGAAATATCCGCTGCGTCACCCATCGCGGAACACATTCCCACAAAATCAGAGGGGCGCCCAAACAATCACAAGTAATAGTATGGTATCGAAGAAATGCGTCCGCTACGAGGTGCGACCTCAACTGGCCTGAGACCGCTCCTGTTTTAGCCACCTTATACCAACTCACGGGAGTTGGGTCCACGTAACATACCACAAGAACGTCGCCACAATCCTACTTCAATCTGGAATCTCCACTGCGTACACGGTTGTCAAAGTGGTTTTCGGTATCGACAGAGAGTATGCCCATATCTGATCCCGGTCTCTTTGCCAACCAATCGTTATTATAACCCGTGGTTATAACTTTAAAATAATATTTTTATACATCAAAATAAAATATCATTTCAATCCAAATCTTTATTAAAATAAAGATTTAATCATTTCTAAACCATTTCAATATATCACATACCATATCTTTCAAATTCAAATATTTATCAAAATAAATATCAAGTCATTTCAATATATATCCTTTCAAAACATCCTTTCAAATCATTTTTAATACATAAATATCATATCTTTCAAACTTCATTTTTATAATCATTTTAATATCAAAATATCATATCTTTCAAACTTCATTTTTAAATTATTTTAATATAAAAATATCATATCTTCCAAAACTTCATTTCAAAACCATTAATATATATAAAATATCATATCTTTCAAAACTTCATTTCAAAACCTTTAATATATATCAAATATCATATCTTTCAAAACTTCATTTCAAAACATTTAATATACATAAAATATCATACATTTCCAAACTTCGTTTCAAAACATTTTTAATATCAATAAAATATCATACATTTCCAAACTTCATTTCAAAACATTTTTAATATCAAAATATCATATCTAAAAAAAAAACTTCATTTCAAAACATTTAATATATATCAAGATATCATATCTTTCCAAAGCTTCAATTCAAAACATTTTTAATATTAAAATATCATATCTTTAAAAAACTTCATTTCAAAACATTTAATATATATCAAAATATCACATCTTTCCAAAGCTTCAATTTCAAATCATCATATAAGTTCAAATCCAAATATTCAACTTTAAATACCTTTTAAATTCAAAGATATCATTCATTTATTTTCATTCCAAATCACCTATTAAATAGCTTATATTTTAATCAAAATAATTCATTTAAACCATTTAAAATTTAAGTTTATATACTTTCAAATCAAGTATTCAATTTCCAAAGTTTTAAACCATTCTAAGTTCATTTACTAAGTTAAAACCATAAACATTGAAAATTTCAGCCTTTCACAGCATTCAGAAAAAGCTACTGTAAGTTATACTTGAAAACATTTCAATTTAAGCCATTTAAACATTAAAAAAAAAATCATATTTTAACTTTCAACGTGTTCATTAAAAAACCCTTTTAATTAATGATTTTATAAAGCAACATTTTATAACTAAATCAAATTTCACAAATCACCTTAATAAATTCAAGTGTAAACTTTCCCATTTTTACATTTAACACTTTATTAACATTTACATTTTCAAATTATCATTTCACAAATTAAACTAAATTTCCAATTTATTTAATTAACTTAAACCCTTAATAAAACCAAATTCACATTTTCCAGGTCAAGTTCATTTTAAGATTACACTTTTAAGCGTTCATTCATTTAACCATTTCAATACATAGAAAAATCAATAATACTTTATTAATTCATTTAAACACAAATTTAATCAAATCATCATATTAACCATTTTCCAAATATAATTAAATTTCCATTTTATTTATATAACTTAAAATTCCCTTTTTAAATCAAAACCCAAATTTCCAGACTTTAAGTTATATTTCAATAATTCAACTTAACCATTTATTTATTTAACATTTTCCACTTATACAAAAATCATAAATCCTTTATTTAAAACAATTTAAAATCTATTTAAATCAAATTATCATAAATTTACATTTAAACCACTTAAAATTTTATTTATATAACTTAAATGTCATTTTAAAAGCCAAAGTCCAAATTTTCAAATTTAAATTATATTTCAAAAATTCACTTTTTACCATTCATTTGAATTACATTTTTAACTTCTAGAAAAATCCAAAATTTCTTTATTTAAACATTAAAATCCAGTTTAAATCAAATTTCATAATTTTTCACTTTTTAAAAAAATATTTAAAATATTCAAAATACTTTATAAAATATAACCACGGGCCTGTATGTAGTTTTCTAACCTAGGTCAAGTGATACAGATATATATCATTTCAATCCGCTGTTTAAAAAGAAAAATTCGGGTTCTATCATTTCAAACCCGCAATCCCAAGCAAAAATAAAATAAATAAAAACCGTTCAGGCCTATCATTTTAGCCCATAACGATTTTTCGCTATTCTAAAGTCCGTTCGGGTATGTATCATTTCAACCCATAGTGAATCTAATCTACATGGAACTTGTAGTGTGATAAACAGATATAAATGAACAGTTAACAACATATAAGAGTAACAGATGAGATTACATGTAATTTAACAGGTTTAACATCATATATAATAAACACATGGCAGTTATAACATCATATATATTTTTCTACACATTCAGTTGTTGTTGTTTCACAACTGCATAAGTATAAATGTCGTGTGAGCTTTACTCATCTCAAAATACTGGAGATTGCAATACAACTGACACAACGGAATCAACAGCAAAATGACAAGCCTATGGACTTGAGTGGAAAGCGAGACCCAATGCTACAATTCTTGTGTTACAACCCAAAACAAAAGAGAATAAAATTACAAATTCAATACAACATTGAATTTAAATAACTTTGAAATGAAAAACAATTTGAATGCACAACTTTTTGCCTTGTTTTCTACATATGTTTGTACGGCCTAGGTGATGTTTTGGCTCAGGTTTGGCATGACTTTGGCCCAGGTTTGAACATAGGAATGCATGGCATAAAGGCTAGAACATATGGAGGAAGTTACAAGGTAGGAATGTGAAGAGGTTTAGGCTAAAACATGGTTTTGGTTCAATAAAAAGGCTCGGCCTTGGGGTGTTTGGGCATGGCCAGCGGAGTGTGGGTCAGGTCAGTGGCTGGAGTGGTAAGGGGAGGTCTGGACAGAGGTGGTGGCGGCAGCCTAAGGTGATGGTGGTGGTGGAAATGGAAGTGGTTAACAAGTGGTGGTCAAACTAGCATGGTTCACGGACATTGTTGCATTTTTGTGGAGTTTTATCACCATAGGGGGCTCAGTCTTGGTCAAGACCAGAGGAGTAGCTAGTGATGATGGCAGGGAAGATGTGTAGGAGGTGGTGGCCATTGCTATGGAGGAGAGGCCGATCAAAATTATGAAGAGAACAAGGCAAAAATATGAAAAAAATGAGAAGAAAAGTGACAAAAAAAGAAGCCATTATCAAGGAAATTTCTCTAGCCGTGAAGAAGAATGAAAGAGAAAAATTTGTGTGTGAAAATGGAAAAAAATTCACGGCTAAGATAGTATATTGCATGGCCAAAGTAAGTAAATGAGGGGTTATGACAAATGAAAGGACATAGGAGATGAAAGGACTTAAGTTTTAAAGCTTTTTAAAACTCTTCAAATTTCTTTTTTCTTAAATTCAAGTAAAACAAAACAAAAATTCAGAAAATACTTCTGAAAACCGAAAAAAAGTGAAATAAAATGAAAATATATAATTAAATTTAAAGAAATATAAAAAGAATTAAGGAAATTGCTTAAAAATTGAAAACAGGGTTCAAAAATTACAATTAAAACATCAATGACTTTGAAAAAATATCTACTTCATTTTAAAAATATTCTAAAGCAAAATTTTGAAATAAAATAATTTATTTATCATTTCTAAAATTAAATAAATAATTAAGTTGGAGAAAAATATAAAAAGAATTAAAGAAATTGTTTAAAAATTGGAAACAGGGCATGAAAATCTCAAATAAATATCACTAGCCTTAGAAAATTTCTATTTCACTTTAAATCAAATAAAAAGTCAAATAAATAAATGAGAAACAAAATAAAGTAGGAATGAGAATGTAACGTTTCGGATTTTGCCCGCTCGAAAATCAACATCCATACTTCAAATCGTATTCGAATGCCATAGATTCGACCGTTCAAATCCGATTCGCCGGAGCTTATAACAACATTAAGTAAATAACACAGCGGAATAAAAGAATAATACATTGATATACAGCTTTGATATAATATCTGATACAACAGATGATCCAATAGATATCAATATACATCAGAGACGTGATACAATAAAACAGCAGCGGAAAGAAAATAGATAACATCTAGCAGCGAAACGAATAACTCTAAGATAGTCTTCAAGGAAGAACTCCAGAAATAACTGCAACTCCATTTCCAAGAACTAATCCAGCAATAGCTCGAACTCCCCAATAACGATACACCAAGCTAGGCAAGACTGGTGCGATCCAAAGACTGAACTAACTCCAGATAATCCACTATATCTAACTATCTGAAAAACCCAACTTTAGACTGCTCGTGTAGAAAATAATGAGCACCCAGAGTTTAGGAAAGAAACAATAAACTCCGGATCAGTCGTGGGACTGGTGTGAGCAACAAAAACAATTTCTCTTTTAAAACATTCAACATAAGATTTTCAAAGTCAATTCGCAATGCTTTTTAAAAATGAGACTACCATAAGGCCTCCCGCACACACGCACAATGCAAACGCAGAATCGGAGGAGATTTCTCCTTATGATAGTCAAAGATGCTTGATACGCATTAAAAGGAAACATTTGATATTATTACTAGTGCATAGTGTAAGAAAATTTCATTTCGAAAGTAGAATATAAATCTTAGCCAGCATAGACATTCCGCACTTATGCCTACTATAGCTACCATGTTCAATAGCAGGTTACCGCCACATTCCATGGCAGGTTATACAACTAAAACCGTACAAGTCTCGTATTGTTTCTTTGGATTTCCAACGAATGATCAGGCCAAGGAACTTCCCATTGCCACATGAGAATGCCTCTGGATGGACATCCCCGAGAACCAAACCGGATCTCTACCAACACAAGGCCGGGTTACCCCTAACTGAGTAACAACTGACCGAATATGCCATCCCCCGGTCCTTTGGGACCTTTTCACCGAGCGCTCGTAATCAATTCACACAATCATAACAAAGTGTTTTCAACATGAGTAAGTATCTGGGCTCCATACCATGATACCACCCTTTTCCAGAAGGAAATGCACATACCCTAAAGGGCGCTACCCCTCATAACCTTGCTGCTTCTTTCCTGTTTTGACCATTCCCGAGATGTGAGGCTCGACGAAGTCACGTCCACAAAAACATACTTTATACAAAAGCCATGCTTTGGGTCAACAAATGATCATAGAAATGATCACAAAGATAGACGATCAAATAAATGATCCTATCACAAATAATCAACACAATGATCATTTCACAGCAACACTCGGTATGTCACATTACCAAATTGGGAATACATCGCTGATAACCTTCAACTACATAACCTCTGAGCTCGTGCGTCTCAGAGAAGGGTGTTAAGCTAAGAGAATAAATTCTCCGCCACCAACAGAAATATATTTGAAAGAAATCGGCTTTATATCTCAATTTGTAATGTCAGACATACTATCCATACAAGTCTGTTCCGGGCTCGAACAGAACCGAAGGCACTTACAAAGAAGTCCTTGCAATCCGGATATTCACAATCCCGATCGGATTTCCCATCACTTAGGGAGTTTCTATACCGGCGCGACTCGGTGCAGAAACAATCGATAGGTCATCCTATCGCTTTCGCAAATACCCGGTCTTCATCACCGGTCTTCAAATGCTATCCATAACGACGTATCACATATTCGGAATGGGTTATACGACACAAAGGTCCTTTCCCGGCTAAACCGAATAGTGAGCGAAAATATTTTCAAAACATATGGATATGGGATTTCAATTAAGTCACAACTTATTACCCAAAAACTTTTCTTCAAATGGCTTAACAAATTACCATTTTCAACCTTTAAACAAAAAGATTCATTTTCACAACCTTTAACGGTTTAAATAATTTTCACATTTAAATCTTTTAAACAAAAGATTCATTCACAGATTTTCCAAATCAATTTTCATTTCAATTTGATTTAAACAAATCATCAATTTAAATCTGTTAAAAATAAACAGATTTAATTCATAGCTTTCAAAAAGAATTCATTCATAACTTAGGAAAATCATTTCTCTATTCAATCTTGAAATTCCCTTAATTAACTGGAATCTCAGTTCTTATCTAAAAGTGTTTATCATTTGAAAACAACAGTTTTCATTTCGGAAATCTGATTCATTTATACGAGTTGAAATCCTTGGGTTAAATTCAAATTCCCAAAAATAATACCTTTAAAATGGTTTAAATTCATACAAACCTGTTTATAATATCTTTAACCATAATTTCCAATCATCGAATTCAATTCCAAATATCGAATTCAAATTTAAATTGAATTATTTAATTTCAAAACTTAATCAAGTAAATTAAAATAAATTTTAACTTGAAATTCCATTCCAAAAGCTTTTCACATTTATTCCGATTCCATTTCCAAAACATTTGAATTCAAATATTCAATTTTTATAAATCATTTCAAAATCTGTGACTTAATCGATTTTCTCGTGAAATCCATATTTGTGTGTGTATGGTGTGGTCCAGGGGTTATACACAGTAGTGCAACATCATTCAATTATCACAGATCAGAATACAGGAATATAATTGATAAGAGATATAAACTATAACGCTTATCTGTCATATACAGATCACAAATATATATATACCACGGCTAGTAAATTACATCACAGATAATTTATCGCAGATCACAACATAAATCAGGATATATACAAAGCATCATAAATCAGGAATATCAAACAATCAAGTCATCCAATAGAATCCAAGTATCCATAGGTAAGATCAATAAATTATCTGATTAATTTAAATCGAATTTATTTCTTATGAATTACTAATCCTGGTTAACTAACATTAATAATTTACAAATCATTTTGATTAATTATTCTTTAATCATTTATTAATTATCCATTAATAATAAATCAATTAACCTTTAATTATCAACCTTTAATTATTAAATAATAAAGCTTTAATTATTTAATTCACTATTTTATTAATTATTTTTAATTAATTACTTTGATTAATAATTATTCCTTAATCACCTTCATTTATTAATTAACCTTTAAATTTATTAAATTATCCTCAATTTACTTATCTTAATACATTAATCTCATTAAATAATTATCCTTTAAATGAATTAACTTTTTAAACATAAATTCATCAATCTTAATTAATAATCAATCGATCTTTAATTATTAAATAATTATCCTTTAATGTAATTACACTAAGTAATTATATGCTTAAGTAGTTATCCTTTAATTATTCATTATTAATAAATTAACTCTTAACAAATTAATTAATCTGTAATCAGTACTTAATTAACCTTTAAATTGTTAAATAATAAATCTTTAATTAATCACATTAATTAATTAATCCTTTAATTTAAATCTTAAAGTAAAACTTAATTAAATTGAAATAATTTACTTTTAAACCTTAAACCAATCCCATACTTAAATAAAACAATTATTTAAAAGAATGAGTTAAAATGTTTAAAACTTGAATTTTGTTTTAAAGTTTCAAAAACTGTTTTTATACCTACCCAGGCCCTGCT
Organism: Allium cepa; assembly: GCA_030765085.1. Lineage (NCBI taxonomy): Eukaryota > Viridiplantae > Streptophyta > Magnoliopsida > Asparagales > Amaryllidaceae > Allium > Allium cepa. Next base: position 1,000,062,100 of record CM060935.1, read on the forward strand.
TCGAGTCAAACCCCGTTCTACCCGAAGACAACTTCGAGTTTTTCCCCAAACTTACCCGAGCTTTATAAATTTCAAATTTTTGTTTAAGTGTTAAAAATTTACCCGGATCCAACTAAAAACCACCCGAGCTCAAACTCGAGCCAGCCCTACGTTTCCCCGAGATTGTCACTCGAATGCTTCGAGTCTTCCCCGAGCATTCACACCTCCTTCCCAAAACACTACATCCCCTCCAACTTCAACGTGCACCGCGTGCACGTGTACTACCCAGTTAATCGCTTCCAGCCACCACCTCAATGTCGAGCAAGTCATCAATCTTCCCCCAACCTGATCTCGTTCACCAAAAACCCAAGATTCATGTCGCCATTCAAAATCGAAGGCGAGCTCGAAACCTGGAACAGCAAAAAGGACAGGTGCTACTCAAACCTGTCAACACGTCGCGCTCGATGCTCCCACCACCGGAGGCCACCAAACTCCGGCCGTAGCCTCGTCCACCTCTCCTCAACCTTCCCTCAAAAGCTCGTGACACTCGGTCCATCACACAAACCACGATGATCAATTCAATAGACGCAGCAAAAACTAGGGTTAAAATCTTCCACGGTCAACCACCCTTGCCGCCACCACTTGTTCGCCTTCCTGATATTTTTCCCGACACGATCGATCACTCCTCTAGCTCCAGACATGATCGCACCGACCCTCTCCCCTCCGATCACCAGAATTTTCCCAAAACCCATTTTCTGGTCAACTCGAAAATTCACACCATCTACAAACTTAAAAATCTAGATTTATATATCAAAAATCATCATTCTCCGATTCGATTCAGTTTATAAAATTAAAACTTGATATTTGGATACTTGATTTCCTGAAATTAGTAGATCATTGCTGTTAATTTCTCATTTTTGAATTAATTACTTATCATATATACTTAAAATTAGTTTTAAAATCAATGTGACCTTCATATATGCATTTTATCTTCAGGCATCTTAGCCTAATACTGAATCTATGAAGAGAGATAGAATTATTTTAGGTAGATTGGTGCCTGAATACAAACAGAGATGTATATGCATTTACACAGACATGCATACTCAACATTTACATATTTATATATATATTCAAACAGATTTTCATTCATGCAACCACTTTACTTCAAGTTATAGTCACAGATATCAAGATATAAATCCACTAAAGTTTCAAGACAGTAGTTTACTCCCAGGCATTTCAATAAACATAGAAAACTGGGTTGAGTTACTCACCTTGGTTTTCAGAAAAATGAACAGGGCACAGAGCACATCTTCTTTGATCTCTGGCTCGAGTTGATTGTATTATTTAAGTTGAAATTTGTTTATGTTTGAAATGGTTTTTACTTCAGTTTATTCTTAGCTTTGCAGGAACGAGCTGAAGGGAAGGAGAAGTTGATTTATAGGAAAACTACAGGGTGATAAAATGTACAATACAAAGAAAAACTTGTTCAGTGTGATATCTTTGTATAATAGGCATGGCTTGGTATGCTTGCTTGTACTTGTTTATTCATTTGTTTAGTGAAACAAGATCTCAGCTGAGATGATAGGTTATGGTGGCTGATGTATAACATTTTTATTTGTACAAGTTAATGTTATCTTGTTTGTTATGTTATGTACAGTTCTTACTTTACTTGTTCATGCATATTTGTACTTTGTCATTTACTTGTTTTGTGGATATTTTGCTTTGTTTATGTTTATGCAGTATGGTACTTTGCTTTAGTTTTGTTTTATACTTATTGTTTTTGTTTTATAATTTATCTTCTAATCATATTTCTAACATACGTATTAAATTTACAACGTATATTTTATTTTATTTTTTTCTTTGCATACTAAAACTTTTATTTATCTCTATTTATAACTCAAATATTTATTTTACTTCTATTTTTAGTTTAAATATTTATCATGAATTTTACTTTAATTAATTATTGTTTTACATTTCTCTTTGTACACATATATTTTATATAACTCAAATTATCATCATTTATAAATTTTTAAATCAATTTATTTATTTATTTCTATACTTGTGTCCAAAGTGGATTATTTATTTTTCAAAAATCATTTATATAAGAATTTATTTAAAATCCAATATATACATATATATTCACATACATACAAAATTTCAAATCCATATGGCTATATATATTTTTTCTATTTGAATCGAGGAAACTCGTTTCCATTTATATTTAATTTTATAATTTTTTATTCAAAATTTCTTTTAAATTATCAATTTAAATTAAATTAAAATCTAGGGTCGTTACAGACTTCCCCCCTTAAAAGAATTTCGTCCTCGAAATTTGCAGGCACGAAAACAACACAGAGATAGATGAAAGATAGAGAAATATCTTTCCAGATTAAATTGGATATCAGTTCTGCATTTGGCTCACCAAATCAGAATATCAACAATAGATACAAGAAATTATAATAAAATTTCAAAGTTTGGGTTTTAAACAAAATCATTTTATCGATACAATTCTAATCATTCTTCATATCCTATTAATCAATTTAACTCAATTTAAATTTCCAATTTATTCATTAAGGTTTAAATCAAAAAACGATAAGAAACTGATGAAAATATGAAGTAAAGATCCTTCTACAACGATTCGTAGAGCATCACCGCACCGAAACTTCTTTTTCTGGAGCTGTCACGAAGCAATTCAAAAGAATTTGAAAACAAATCAAAAAGAGATTGAGAAGAAAGATGTTCCCACTGTTGTTACAGAGTTTTGACTAATTATAGTCGTATTTTTCCGTCCCCTATCTCGTTTTCTTCTTGCTACTCATACTTACTATCAGTGGATAGTAAGAGAATTTACTGAGGCGTTCAAACGGATATCTTAGGGATTACTCATTCTAGGATTTACTTCACCTATCTCTAATGAGCTACTTAATGTGTTACACTCCTGAGCTAAAGTTCAACCCTTAGCTCTGATACCAAATGTAACGTTTCGGATTTTGCCCGCTCGAAAATCAACATCCATACTTCAAATCGTATTCGAATGCCATAGATTCGACCGTTCAAATCCGATTCGCCGGAGCTTATAACAACATTAAGTAAATAACACAGCGGAATAAAAGAATAATACATTGATATACAGCTTTGTTATAATATCTGATACAACAGATGATCCAATAGATATCAATATACATCAGAGACGTGATACAATAAAACAGCAGCGGAAAGAAAATAGATAACATCTAGCAGCGAAACGAATAACTCTAAGATAGTCTTCAAGGAAGAACTCCAGAAATAACTGCAACTCCATTTCCAAGAACTAATCCAGCAATAGCTCGAACTCCCCAATAACGATGCACCAAGCTAGGCAAGACTGGTGCGATCCAAAGACTGAACTAACTCCAGATAATCCACTATATCTAACTATCTGAAAAACCCAACTCTAGACTGCTCGTGTAGAAAATAATGAGCACCCAGAGTTTAGGAAAGAAACAATAAACTCCGGATCAGTCGTGGGACTGGTGTGAGCAACAAAAACAATTTCTCTTTTAAAACATTCAACATAAGATTTTCAAAGTCAATTCGCAATGCTTTTTAAAAATGAGACTACCATAAGTCCTCCCGCACGCACACACAATGCAAACGCAGAATCGGAGGAGATTTCTCCTTATGATAGTCAAAGATGCTTGATACGCATTAAAAGGAAACATTTGATATTATTACTAGTGCATAGTGTAAGAAAATTTCATTTCGAAAGTAGAATATAAATCTTAGCCAGCATAGACATTCCGCACTTATGCCTACTATAGCAACCATGTTCAATAGCAGGTTACCGCCACATTCCATGGCAGGTTATACAACTAAAACCGTACAAGTCTCGTATTGTTTCTTTGGATTTCCAACGAATGATCAGGCCAAGGAACTTCCCATTGCCACATGAGAATGCCTCTGGATGGACATCCCCGAGAACCAAACCGGATCTCTACCAACACAAGGCCGGGTTACCCCTAACTGAGTAACAATTGACCGAATATGCCATCCCCCGGTCCTTTGGGACCTTTTCACCGAGCGCTCGTAATCAATTCACACAATCATAACAAAGTGTTTTCAACATGAGTAAGTATCTGGGCTCCATACCATGATACCACCCTTTTCCAGAAGGAAATGCACATACCCTAAACGGCGCTACCCCTCATAACCTTGCTGCTTCTTTCCTGTTTTGACCATTCCCGAGATGTGAGGCTCGACGAAGTCACGTCCACAAAAACATACTTTATACAAAAGCCATGCTTTGGGTCAACAAATGATCATAGAAATGATCACAAAGATAGACGATCAAATAAATGATCCTATCACAAATAATCAACACAATGATCATTTCACAGCAACACTCGGTATGTCACATTACCAAATTGGGAATACATCGCTGATAACCTTCAACTACATAACCTCTGAGCTCGTGCGTCTCAGAGAAGGGTGTTAAGCTAAGAGAATAAATTCTCCGCCACCAACAGAAATATATTTGAAAGAAATCAGCTTTATATCTCAATTTGTAATGTCAGACATACTATCCATACAAGTCTGTTCCGGGCTCGAACAGAACCGAAGGCACTTACAAAGAAGTCCTTGCAATCCGGATATTCACAATCCCGATCGGATTTCCCATCACTTAGGGAGTTTCTATACCGGCGCGACTCGGTGCAGAAACAATCGATAGGTCATATCTATCGCTTTCGCAAATACCCGGTCTTCATCACCGGTCTTCAAATGCTATCCATAACGACGTATCACATATTCGGAATGGGTTATACGACACAAAGGTCCTTTCCCGGCTAAACCGAATAGTGAGCGAAAATATTTTCAAAACATATGGATATGGGATTTCAATTAAGTCACAACTTATTACCCAAAAACTTTTCTTCAAATGGCTTAACAAATTACCATTTTCAACCTTTAAACAAAAAGATTCATTTTCACAACCTTTAACGGTTTAAATAATTTTCACATTTAAATCTTTTAAACAAAAGATTCATTCACAGATTTTCCAAATCAATTTTCATTTCAATTTGATTTAAACAAATCATCAATTTAAATCTGTTAAAAATAAACAGATTTAATTCATAGCTTTCAAAAAGAATTCATTCATAACTTAGGAAAATCATTTCTCTATTCAATCTTGAAATTCCCTTAATTAACTGGAATCTCAGTTCTTATCTAAAAGTGTTTATCATTTGAAAACAACAGTTTTCATTTCGGAAATCTGATTCATTTATACGAGTTGAAATCCTTGGGTTAAATTCAAATTCCCAAAAATAATACCTTTAAAATGGTTTAAATTCATACAAACCTGTTTATAATATCTTTAACCATAATTTCCAATCATCGAATTCAATTCCAAATATCGAATTCAAATTTAAATTGAATTATTTAATTTCAAAACTTAATCAAGTAAATTAAAATAAATTTTAACTTGAAATTCCATTCCAAAAGCTTTTCACATTTATTCCGATTCCATTTCCAAAACATTTGAATTCAAATATTCAATTTTTATAAATCATTTCAAAATCTGTGACTTAATCGATTTTCTCGTGAAATCCATATTTGTGTGTGTATGGTGTGGTCCAGGGGTTATACACAGTAGTGCAACATCATTCAATTATCACAGATCAGAATACAGGAATATAATTGATAAGAGATATAAACTATAACGCTTATCTGTCATATACAGATCACAAATATATATATACCACGGCTAGTAAATTACATCACAGATAATTTATCGCAGATCACAACATAAATCAGGATATATACAAAGCATCATAAATCAGGAATATCAAACAATCAAGTCATCCAATAGAATCCAAGTATCCATAGGTAAGATCAATAAATTATCTGATTAATTTAAATCGAATTTATTTCTTATGATTACTAATCCTGGTTAACTAACATTAATAATTTACAAATCATTTTGATTAATTATTCTTTAATCATTTATTAATTATCCATTAATAATAAATCAATTAACCTTTAATTATCAACCTTTAATTATTAAATAATAAAGCTTTAATTATTTAATTCACTATTTTATTAATTATTTTTAATTAATTACTTTGATTAATAATTATTCCTTAATCACCTTCATTTATTAATTAACCTTTAAATTTATTAAATTATCCTCAATTTACTTATCTTAATACATTAATCTCATTAATTAATTATCCTTTAAATGAATTAACTTTTTAAACATAAATTCATCAATCTTAATTAATAATCAATCGATCTTTAATTATTAAATAATTATCCTTTAATGTAATTACACAAAGTAATTATATGCTTAAGTAGTTATCCTTTAATTATTCATTATTAATAAATTAACTCTTAACAAATTAATTAATCTGTAATCAGTACTTAATTAACCTTTAAATTGTTAAATATTAAATCTTTAATTAATCACATTAATTTATTCAATCACATAAATTAAATCTTTAATTAATTAATCCTTTAATTTAAATCTTAAAGTAAAACTTAATTAAATTGAAATAATTTACTTTTAAACCTTAAACCAATCCCATACTTAAATAAAACAATTATTTAAAAGAATGAGTTAAAATGTTTAAAACTTGAATTTTGTTTTAAAGTTTCAAAAACTGTTTTTATACCTACCCAGGCCCTGCTTCGAGTCAAACCCCGTTCTACCCGAAGACAACTTCGAGTTTTTCCCCAAACTTACCCGAGCTTTATAAATTTCAAATTTTTGTTTAAGTGTTAAAAATTTACCCGGATCCAACTAAAAACCACCCGAGCTCAAACTCAAGCCAGCCCTACGTTTCCCCGAGATTGTCACTCGAATGCTTCGAGTCTTCCCCGAGCATTCACACCTCCTTCCCAAAACACTACATCCCCTCCAACTTCAACGTGCACGTGTACTACCCAGTTAATCGCTTCCAGCCACCACCTCAATGTCGAGCAAGTCATCAATCTTCCCCCAACCTGATCTCGTTCACCAAAAACCCAAGATTCATGTCGCCATTCAAAATCGAAGGCGAGCTCGAAACCTGGAACAGCAAAAAGGACAGGTGCTACTCAAACCTGTCAACACGTCGCGCTCGATGCTCCCACCACCGGAGGCCACCAAACTCCGGCCGTAGCCTCGTCCACCTCTCCTCAACCTTCCCTCAAAAGCTCGTGACACTCGGTCCATCACACAAACCACGGTGATCAATTCAATAGACGCAGCAAAAACTAGGGTTAAAATCTTCCACGGTCAACCACCCTTGCCGCCACCACTTGTTCGCCTTCCTGATATTTTTCCCGACACCATCGATCACTCCTCTAGCTCCAGACATGATCGCGCCGACCCTCTCCCCTCCGATCACCAGAATTTTCCCAAAACCCATTTTCTGGTCAACTCGAAAATTCACACCATCTACAAACTTAAAAATCTAGATTTATATATCAAAAATCATCATTCTCCGATTCGATTCAGTTTATAAAATTAAAACTTGATATGTGGATACTAGATTTCCTGACATTAGTAGATCATTGCTGTTAATTTCTCATTTTTGAATTAATTACTTATCATATATACTTAAAATTAGTTTTAAAATCAATGTGACCTTCATATATGCATTTTATCTTCAGGCATCTTAGCCTAATACTGAATCTATGAAGAGAGATAGAATTATTTTAGGTAGATTGGTGCCTGAATACAAACAGAGATGTATATGCATTTACACAGACATGCATACTCAACATTTACATATTTATATATATATTCAAACAGATTTTCATTCATGCAACCACTTTACTTCAAGTTATAGTCACAGATATCAAGATATAAATCCACTAAAGTTTCAAGACAGTAGTTTACTCCCAGGCATTTCAATAAACATAGAAAACTGGGTTGAGTTACTCACCTTGGTTTTCAGAAAAATGAACAGAGCACAGAGCACATCTTCTTTGATCTCTGGCTCGAGTTGATTGTATTATTTAAGTTGAAATTTGTTTATGTTTGAAATGGTTTTTACTTCAGTTTATTCTTAGCTTTGCAGGAACGAGCTGAAGGGAAGGAGAAGTTGATTTATAGGAAAACTACAGGGTGATAAAATGTACAATACAAAGAAAAACTTGTTCAGTGTGATATCTTTGTATAATAGGCATGGATTGGTATGCTTGCTTGTACTTGTTTATTCATTTGTTTAGTGAAACAAGATCTCAGCTGAGATGATAGGTTATGGTGGCTGATGTATAACATTTTTATTTGTACAAGTTAAGGTTATCTTGTTTGTTATGTTATGTACGGTTCTTACTATACTTGTTCATGCATATTTGTACTTTGTCATTTACTTGTTTTGTGGATATTTTGCTTTGTTTATGTTTATGCAGTATGGTACTTTGCTTTAGTTTTGTTTTATACTTATTGTTTTTGTTTTATAATTTATCTTCTAATCATATTTCTAACATACGTATTAAATTTACAACGTATATTTTATTTTATTTTTTTCTTTGCATACTAAAACTTTTATTTATCTCTATTTATAACTCAAATATTTATTTTGCTTCTATTTTTAGTTTAAATATTTATCATGAATTTTACTTTAATTAATTATTGTTTTACATTTCTCTTTGTACACATACATTTTATATAACTCAAATTATCATCATTTATAAATTTTTAAATCAATTTATTTATTTATTTCTATACTTGTGTCCAAAGTGGATTATTTATTTTTCAAAAATCATTTATATAAGAATTTATTTAAAATCCAATATATACATATATATTCACATATATACAAAATTTCAAATCCATATGGCTATATATATTTTTTCTATTTGAATCGAGGAAACTCGTTTCCATTTATATTTAATTTTATAATTTTTTATTCAAAATTTCTTTTAAATTATCAATTTAAATTAAATTAAAATCTAGGGTCGTTACAGAGAATAAATAAGTTCTTAAGAAATTAAGATAAATAAATAATTACTTTAATTATTTGAAACTAGGAATTAAAATTATAAACAGAATACAACCGACATTTGAAAATGTCAATAACACTTAAAAAATGTTTAAAACCAAAATATATTCATAACATGTTATTTTACCCATATAAATATAAATTAGAAAATTACATGACCAAATAAAATATTATTTATATAATTTAAAAACAATTTTATTAAATACAACAAACTTCACACAATAGTTAAAAAGGCATAACTTTCACATTATAAATCAGATTTCAACGAAACGAAAAGCAATGTTCTTAAAATTTTATTTACTTTCATAATAAAAGATAAAATTTAAATTTTCAAACTTTTAAATTTTTAAGTTAAAAGTCAAAGTTGACCAAAATTCATTATTTTGGAAATTATTCTATCTAGTCATGTTTGGAATGATAATTCATATCAAAATCAAAGTTTATATTTTAAAATAACAAAATTATCTAAATTAAATATAATAAAGTTAAATCAAGAATTCAATTAAAATAATTACAAAATACAGGGTTATTACATACATGAATAGAATTCATACCTTTATACTCCATGTTACCAAGATTTAAATTGCTCAAGTTGTTTGCAAGATGATTGGTAGCTCCAGAATCTAGATACCAATCTTCATCATGAATATGCTCTGGCTTTGCTACTTCTGGTTGCTGATAATTTTTATTGTCTGATTGATTGCTTGAATCATTATGAACTTGGGCCATATTTGCACTGAGACTTTGATTTCTTTGGCTGTTAGAATTTTGTCCTGGTACATAATTCAGATTTAATCTGAAATAGCACTTTGCTGCTATGTGTCCCAAGTTTTCACAAATCTGGCACCTTGGTCTATTATTATTGTTCCATTTGCCTCTTCCTCTATATTTGTTACAGTAACCACCTCTTTGTATTGCATGATCAGATTTGTTACTGCTTTGATCTTTGCCTTTATAATTTGCTGCATAATTAACTGTGAAATTAGTTTCTTGAGTTTTCTTATTATCAATTATTGCCTCATGTGCAAACAAAACAGAATGAACATCATCGACAGATGGTAGAATTTTCTGAGAAGAAATCACAGCAACCACAGCTTCATATTCATCACTTAACCCATTTAGAAAAGTCATAATTTGTTCTGAATCATTGATCTTAAGCCCTGTTGCTTCAAGAAGATCGCATGTAGTCTTGACTTTGGAGAGATATTCTCTCGTATTTTGACTGTCTTTCTTGATACTATGTAACTGTCTTTTGTAAAACGTGACTTTTGCTGCTGATTGAGTATTGAAAACTTTGTCAACAGTTATCCAGATTTCATTAGCTGTCTTGCAACCAATAACAAGTGATAAAAGATTTACATTAATTGAAGACAACAACCAAGAACATATGAGTCTATCTTGTCTATGATATTTGATAAACTCTTCATTGTTGACTATCTTGTTTTCTTTGTCAGTGATACATACAGGAGGAATCTGAATTGTTCGCTGAATATAGCTTTCAAGTCCATATCCTTGTATTGCTGTTTCGACTTGAAGCTTCCATAGAAGATAATTATCTTCATTTAGATGGACGGTAACTAACTGACTTTGAGGACTGACTACAGTCTTGATCAAATTCTCTGTAGAATTAGTAAGTTGGGTATTATTGGCAGTTGATGATGCCTCTGAGTTGCCTTCATCAGCCATGATGATTCAATCTGATTTCAGAAAAATAAGAAACTTAAAGAAAGATGCAGTCAAAGCTGGAATGGAGTTCAAGATCTCAAAAATAAAATGCAGAACAGGTAAGATGCAACCAAGAAACTCTCAAATGATGAGTTTTCGGATAGAATTTCTTTTTGGATAGCACTTCTCTTTTTCTTGCATTTTTTTCTTGATTTCTTGATCCGATTTTCTGAAAATTTGATTGTAGTCTTTCATGATTCAATGATGAAATCTTGTTGTAGCCTGTTGATTGACTGACGAGGCATAGGATTAAACTTAATCAATCCTTTAAGTGATGAAATGAAACAATTTCTGATAAAGGATAAGATTAGATGATGAGATTATCCTTTGATGATGATTTTTTTTTTAAAAATATGTTAAGCAATTTACTGATGGCTCTGATACCATGAAAGGTTTTGAGATGAAGAAATATTTTCTTTAGCAGAATTTGATAGAAGAAACAGAGAATTTTTATTATGAATATTAATTGCATTTACAATGATTGAAAGTATAGCTTATATATAATGTTACAGTCATCTGTTATTGGGCTTTAGCCCACAAGACAAAAAGAAATACAATTGTGCTGAATAGTATAGATGAAATCATAGCAATCTGATGGCTGAAAGAAGGCAGCGCTGCAACATATATACTAACAACGGAAGAAAGGGTTTCTCATTTTATACAACCTTGAGTTTGCTTGATAATCTGATCCTTGATATGAAGTTTCTGATCAATACACAATATTAATCTATTATCTACTACTTAAATATAAGAACAAGAACCACCTCCGGCTGATGTGGCAATACTAATTTTCCTTATTTCAAAATGACATGCACCAGTTCGCTTCTCTCTCTTTGTTAAAAATATGGTTAACTTCTTCTGTCCTATCTTCTCATTAACAGCTTTTCTAAAATTTTACCGCTTTCTTCATTTCATAGCTTTTCCATAAACAGAGGAACCGAGCCCACTGTTGAAATGATGAGTTTTATTTCACTTCTTCTCTTCCCTAAACTTTTGGGCTCTTATCAAATGCAAATTGATTTATTTTACCATTACCAATTTCCATACGCATTCAGTATAGGTTCATCAATATAGATTCCATACTCTACGATATCGTGCAACTAGTTTGTGAATGATTCTTCTATAGGCCGACCTTGAAAGAAGTACATCTACGTGCTTTTAAATTTCGAAGATTTTTCATTTAAGTCTATGCATCATCCTGGAAATAAACGAGATTTAGTGGCATTCCTGTCCAACGATTATCAGTGTTGTTTCCATAAGCCCTTTCCCATTTCAATGTCTTAGAAAGTTGTGTTTTTTATTCTTTGATGTGATGATATCAAATATGGATGATCTACTGCTGACTGTGATATTTCGTTTGAGGCAATCGTTATTTTGCTTACTGCTTCTGTTGGTCTATCAAAGAATGGTATTGTCGCTGTGTTTGTTGAATTGTGACACTTGTTTTGTGAGTTCAAATTGTCTGTCAAGTTGCTAAATTAAAAAGAAAATAACATCAATATGATTTGCACTGTTGTTCATGTTATGGTTTACAAAAAATTATATAATGATTTTTGTGGATTTTTAACAAGTGAATATTTAGGCTTACTTTGAGTTAGCATAATATAACGTTTTATTTATCATTTGTATTTAAACATAAGTAATAAAAAGTGGATTCACTTTTGTTTACTGCATCATTCAAAGAGTTTAAAGAGGCGCATTGGATGAGAAGTTATATAAGAGCAAAACAAAACCGGAGAATAATAATAAGACTACGGTAACAGAAGGGTGGTATCTCTGGAATCCTGTACGGTTCATATGCTATCAGAGATGATACTTTTTGTCCAATATATGGAATTGCCTCCTCCGTAATCATCTCTCAGTTATGCATGCAATTAGATATATACTGCCCATCCTTGTATTTTTTTATTAGCATCATTCAACTTGATCATGTCAAAAAATGATTTATAATGAATATCTGTTTTGAGAAAACTTAAGTATATTTTCTTTACAAATTTAAATATTAAATTACTTAACAAATTAATGATACTAAAAAATGAGTAGTTATTTATTTTATTTTATTTTTCTTTTGAAAATCCAGGAGAACCCGATAGGACGGTAAACTTCTGAGAAGGGTACAGTAAAGCCGTCCGCTGATCCAAGCACTGCTAGAAACAGTTCAGATAGCGACGGAATCTAGCGACAGCTTACGACGGCTAAAAAATGCGGCCGTCGCTATACGAAATATACAGATCTCTTTCCCGCGAGCAGAATTTTCATTCTTCCCATCAAAATTAAACCCTTCTTCCCCCAATCCGCCGTCCACCGTCACCGCAGCCGCCGCCCCGCCTTCCGCCGTCTCCAAATCACCCAAATTCGCCTAGGTATGCTTCTAATCTCTATTTTGAATGTAAATTTGATGTTTTTTAGGTTTAGTTTAAACCCTATTTAAATTATAATTTGTTGTTAAATTAGGATTTGTTGTTAAATTAGGTATTAGTAATGCTGTTAAATTAGGTATTAGTAGTGTTGTATGTTGATTTGGTAGATTAATTACTTTATTATCATGAAGTTAAATTAGGTATTAGATTAATTAGTTTATCATGAAGTTGAATAAATGGTTGGTATAGATAATTAGTGTTGACGATTAACATGGTTCGTTATGTTAGGTGAAAAATTAGTGTATATTAATGATTAACTTGGTTATTGATAAATTTACGTGAAAGTATTTCATAGTTTATGAAATTGATAAATTACAAATTCAAGTTGTTAAGCAAATTTAAATTGACAAATTTTTATTTAATAATTATATTTTTATTGTTTTATAATTATCTTCATTGATAATTCTTCTATTTATCCTGTTGATTTAGCGTCGGCCATTTTAATAATTTTAGCGATGGCTAGCGACGGCCAAAATGCAAAAGGTTGTATATATTGTACAAAAATAAAGTTTATACAAAAAACTGAAAAATGAATATGAGAACATTAAAAATTCTGCAAATATCTAATTTTTTTTAAAAAAATAGGAAATGGCTTTAAAAACAACTGATATTGTACTAAAATCGTTTTTGTAAAGAAATTAAGAAATGAATATAACAACAACAAATATTCCGCTAAAATCTATGTCGTAAAAAAATAAAGAAATGAATATTGAACTAAAATTGTTAATTCAATGTTGAACTAAACTTTAAATACACAAATTTATGAAATAAAATTTAAATAGTTGAAACATTGTCAAAATTTGAAAAGAACAACAATATTTGATAAAATTTAAAGAATTTTTTTATTCCTTAGATTGGCATTGGCCCCGTTTGGTAAGTGTTATATATTATCCAATCGTTATATGGATATTCGTTTTGTAACGGAACGGACATTTATATTCATCTGATACAATATTTTTCGGATTTGTCCCTGTATTTGACAAGTTACAAACGCAATAAAGTAGTTACATATTATAATCATTTCATTTTAAACGGTTACAAAATTTCAACAGCACTTCCTTAACGTTCCCTGTGTACACGCATTTGTGTACGATACAGGGAACATAAGTGAAGTGCTGCCGAAATTTTGTTGAACCGTTTAATCTGAAATGATTTATAAAATGTAATTACATTATTGTGTTTGTAATGGGAAGTAGCATGACTGACCACCGAAGTGAAAACCAAAATACCAAAAAATAAAAAAATAAAGTGAAGTTTTTGTTTTGAATATTTTGCAACGATGAACTGTTTACAATGGAGAATGGTTGAAAATTAATGATTTAAATTATCTAACATACATTTTTCAAATCAGGAAAAATGTTCAATTATTTTATCGACCGTACTTGAATGTATGAAGTCAGAACTGGAAAGAAGGGATCAATAAAGCAATATTTCTACAACAGTGTACACGAATTTATTAGATTTGCTAAATCTAATAACCGAAACAACACAGAAATTCATTGTCCGTGTAGTAAGTGCCAACATTTGAAGCATTGGAAACCAGATATAGTTGAAGTACATTTGTATAAATATGATTTCGTGCCTGATTATTATTTCTGGGATCGTCATGGAGAACTTGTTGAACCTACACCTAATACTGAAGTGTTAGACGACGCTAATATGATGACGAATCCGATAGAAAATATGGTGGATGATGCAGCACGATCAATGTTTCCTACAACTGAAGTTGTCGATGAAGACGAAAATGTCGAAGAAGAACTGACTGCGGGAGCTAAAAAAATATACAATTTGTTGGATTCGGCTAAGAGGCCGTTGTGGGACAGATGTAAAAGCGAAACCGAACTTTCAGTAACCGCCGAATACATAACTATGAAATCAAAATTCAACCTCATGGAAGCTGCATTTACAGCAGTTGTACAAGCTGCAAAACGACTCATGCCACCCAATAATCTGATGTGCGATAGTCATTATAAAGTAAAAAAATTGATGTCCGCTTTCGGTCTACCATACGAGAAGATAGATGAATGTGTGAAAGGTTGCATGTTGTACTGGAAAGACGACGTTGACCTCAGAAAATGCAAAATATGTAATGAAGAAAGATACAAACCAAGAAAGAAGAAAGGGAAAGAAGCCCCGTATAAAAGAATGCATTATTTACCCATCACTCCTAGACTTCAAAGATTATATGCATCTTCTGCTACGCCCTGTCATATGCAATGGCAAAGTGTGAGAACAGCGGAAGAAGGAACTTTGATACTTCCATCCGACGGAGAAGCATGGAAACATTTCGATAAGACTTATCCCGCATTTGCTGCGGAAAGTCGTAATGTCAGACTTGGTTTATATACGGATGGATTTTCACCATTTTCATAGTTTGCTAGTAAATATTCATCCTGGCCAATTATCGTTACTCCTTATAATTTACCTCCATGGATGTGTATGAAGACACCATATATGTTTCTCACCACTGTCGTTCCCGACCCTCATGATCCAACCCAAGAAATTGATGTTTATTTACAACCATTGATCGAAGAGTTGAAGAAATTGTGGAATGAAGGAGTCGAAACTTACGACGTATCAATGGAAAAAAAATCGGTTACTCGCTTCTTTGTTATGGACTATTAATAGTTTTCCTGCATACGGGATGCTTTCTGGTTGGAGTATGGCCGGTCGTTTAGCATGCCCTTATTGTACGGAAGAAACACGAGCATTTTCGTTACGATATGGGAAGAAAGTTTCATGGTTTGATTGTCATTGGTGTTTTCTTCATCCCAATCATACTATTAGAAGAGATAAGAAAATTTTCATAGCTAATAGAGAAGAGAATTTGAGACCACCCAAGGTTTGGTCAGGCGAGGAAATATACGAAATTGTAAGGGACTATCCAAAGATACATGAAACTGGAGTCCAGACTGAAATCCTAGGAAAATCAGACATTCATAATTGGTGCAAACAAAGTATATTTTGGGAGTTACCATATTGGAAAGATCTCTTACTCCGACATAATATTGACGTGATGCACAACGAAAAGAATGTGTTTGATAATCTGTTTAATACAATTTTGAATGTAAAGGGCAAAACCAAGGACGATTTGAATTCAAGGCTTGATATAGCAAACTATTGTAAGCCCTTGGAACTTCATATGAAGCCTAATGAAAATAAAAAACCGAAAGCATGCTATGAGCTAGACAATAAGCAAGTAAAACTCGCGCTAAAGTAGGTGGAATAATTAAGATTTCCCAATGGGATTTCTTCCAATCTTCGTAGATGTGTTGACTTCAAAAATAGTAAATTGAGTGGGATGGAAAAGTCACGATTGTCATATCATGATAGAATATTTACTACCCATGGCTTTTAAAGAACTGTTGCCCGTAAAAGTATGGAACGTTATAACAGAGTTGTGTTTGTTTTATAAACAGCTTTGTCCGATGACATTAAAGGTGGATCGTATACGTAAACTTGAAGTAGAAATACCCATATTGCTATGCAAACTGGAGAAAATACTTCCGCCTGGTTTCTTTAACGTAATGGAGCATTTACCTATTCATCTTCCATCCAAAGCATTTCTTCGAGGTCCTGTGCAATATGGATGGATGTATCCGTTTGAGAGATAAATTAACATGTGCAATGTCCATGTCAATTTCAAATTCAAATTTGTATATCTAAATATGTAATAAATATCTTAATAGGTACTTGAATCATCTGAAGAAGAAGATTCGACAAAAAGCCCGAGTTGAGGGTTCGATATGCAAATCGTATCTTGAAGAAGAAGCCTCATTTTTTTCTCTCACTACTTCAAGGACGATGTGAACTTATCGTTTGTAACTGTTCCTCAAAATGAGGAAGTAGTTGAACAAAATTCTTCTCAAACAGTGTTATCTGTTTTTTGACAACATGGTAGACCTGGTGGAAAATATGTGGAAATATGGTTGGACGATAGAGACCATCATGTAGCACACACGTATGTTCTTTTAAATTGTATCAAAGTCGCACCATTTGTCAGGTAATAATTAATTCACTTGTGATTTACTTGTACGTACATAATAATTATAACACATATTACATATATGCAATATCTACGAATCACTGTATCCATCTGGCGATCTCAGTAAAGAATTTGCCAAATGGTTTTTGAACTATGTTTATGAGCCAATAAACTGTGTCGTTGATGAAGGCTTAATACATCTTGCGATTGGACCGAAAAGAAATGTGAAGACTTATCCAATATTCTTCGTCAATGGGTTTAAGTTCAACACGAAAGATTACGGGGATGAAAAATTAACATATAACAGCGGGGTATTTGTCAAAGGCAGTTATGATCCAGATGAGAATTTAAAAGATTTTTACGGCGTCTTAACACAGATTCTAGAGTTGACATATTATGTTGAACCTTTTGAAAAGGTTTTTTATTTAAGTGCAATTGGTTCAATAACGTTCCTGGTTTCGGAATCAACGTGCATAAAGAGTGTAAACTTATTGAAATAAGGCATACATCACACTACTATAAGTACGATCATTTTGGATTAGCCAAGCAAGCGTTACAAGTTTATTTTGCTCCATATCCATCTTTGAAAAGAGATCAAGCGGATCGGTCTGCTGTTTTAAAAAAAAATCAAGGTTTACGTTTGATGGAAATAATATTCCAGATGAAGCAGCATATCAAGCCGATCTTGAACCAAATACAGAAATAATAATAGCTGATGATATTGATGTAGGGCCTTTGTATGATGAATCGAACGTCTTATTTGATGCATTCGAAAGTACCAGAGAAAATGAGATAGAATATGAGACTGAGTCTGAATCAGAAAACGATGAAGACTGATCGTTATTGATATAATTGTTATGTGATAGTGATTGAAACATGCTATCTAATAGTAAATTTCTGTAATTGTTCTGTGATGATCATTTAGTTAATTTTTATCCATGTTTTGTACTAGTAAATTTTTATAATTGTTATATGAAAGTGATTGAAACATGCTATGTAGTAGTGAATTTCTATTATTGTTCTGTGATGATCATTTATTTAATTTTTATCCATGTTTTGTACTAGTAAATTTTTATAATTGTTTCTGTGAAAGTGATTGAAACATGCTATGTAGTAGTGAATTTCTATAATTGTTCTGTGATGATATTGTTTTTCTATAGTAGATATGTCTGGCAGGAGACGAAGTATGACAGGCACGCCATCTCCATCTCCCGGTGCAGGTGGTAGTGGCACTGCACCGGACTTATGTTCGATGGCAGAAGTTGTTCTGAAAAGTGCCTGGTAAGTATCAATTTTATTTAAATTATAAGTTTTAAAATCCACTAAACATGTATATCATAACTTTTGCAGGGGCTTTGAGGTGGAGCCATCATATTATATCCTACAGGTTTCGAGGAAGGCTTTTCAGGGCTGGATGGATGGTTGTTGGCCTCGCTGGGACGACATCCCCCTTCATGTCAAGGACGCAATACAGGTCGATTTACTTGTAAGTAGTAGTTTGAATTTCAATTGTAAATTAATATAATCTATATAACTTAAAATAATTTTAATTTACAGGCTGCAGTCCACGTTGACCCTGAAGACATGGACGTTTTCTTAAATCACCGGAACAAAAGAATGAGGAAAAATTACAGGGATACATCATCCAAGGCTAAGAATTCAGGCAAAAAGCTGAACTGGATGGGTGACGGTGTATGGGCGGATTTTCTTCGGCTTTGGGACACTCCGGCAGCAAAAGTAAGTAATATATGTTTGCTTTGTTATTTAAATCTAATACAAATCTCGCAAGATATATACGTGATAATTTATCTTAATTTGTAGGAATTATCTGCGCGGAATCGGGCTAACAGGAATAAAAATCCTACATTGCACCGTGGTGGCTCCAAATCCTTCCAGGAGCATAAGAGAGAGCTGGTAATTGAATTTATAAAGTGTGTTTACATTTTATTAAAATATTTTATAATCAGATTAGCAATAATATTTATATATTTTCAAGCCGCGAGATACAATCACGAGCCCACTATGGCCGAGTTGTTCAAGGTGACGCATGTTATAGAGAGGACTGATGAAGAAGGCAATGTTTCGTACGAGTGGACGGATGACAAATCCCAATCCATAATGGTAAACTAATTTATTGTTGACAACAATATGTTGTCTTATTTTATTTTCAAAAACTTAAAATTCGGTTTTTATCGTGTAAAACAATTGTTTGTAATCGCAGGAGAGGTACGAAGCTGAGCGGGCTCGGGTAGCATAGTCCATTGGTCGGGAGAGCTTACGCTAGAGGAGGTGAACAATATCTGGGATGCTATTATTGACCCGCCTTCTCAGACCAATGTGCGGTATAGCTATGGAAATCTGGAGGTAAATTTTGACATGTACTAATATATAAATTTACACATTCATATGAATAGTTAAATAATTTTAATAATATTATATATATATATACTAATATATAAATAATTATGAACTATTTTACAGGCGATGAGATTGCAGAGTGCATACAGGAGGTCCCAGTAAGAAGAGGAGATTGCTCAGTTGAGGCAAACAGTGGATGAAATAAATGATTGGAGGAAGAGTTTCTTCGAGCAACAGCTGGATGAGCGGATTGCAGGTTATTTGCAACAGTATGGTAGGATGCCTGGAGAGGATGGCAGCGATGGTGAGGAGTAGGTATGCTTGTTTGCTCATGTTTCAGTTTGGTATATGCACATTTTGGTTGGTTTGGTGTATTTATATTTCGGGATATTATGTACATATTTTGATGACTTGTAGTTGTGTTAACGGTTTGTTTGGGTTAACGGTTTGTAGTTGTGGTTGGAGAACTACGCACACATTTTGGTTGGGAAACTATGTACATATTTTGATGACTTCTAGGTTGACATGATATGTATTGTTGTTGGGATTGTATATGATTTTGTTTGGTTTTGTTGGATTTTATATTGTTTGAATGTATAGTGATGTTATATGATGGTTATAGTTGATGGATATATGATGGTTATAATTGATTAATATAGTGTATAGTGGCTGTGATGATGGTATTCGATGGTTATTGTTTGAAGCGTATATGGGCTGTGCAAGTGCAAAGAATTTTGTTCAGTATAGCGACGGCCGGAGACGGCCATTTTGTTCAGATTAGCGACGGCTAGCGACGGTCATTTTGTTCAGATTAGCGACGGCTAGCGACGGCCATTTTGTTCAGACTAGCGACGGCAATTAGACGTTGAAAAATTTCCACGTGACACATTTGCAGTCGCGAGCCATCGCGATTCTATTGGACGACGAGGTAAATAGCGACGACTTTTAGCGTCGGCTAGCGACGGCCGGCGACGGCTAAAAGCCGTCGCTATCAGGCGCCGTTCTTGTAGTGAAGTCTCCATACCCCGGGTAAATTTATATATGATAGAGAAGCACATGGTAGGAATTAACTTGTTCTAATGCATCATTTACATTCCACGAAATCTTACTTTAAAATATATAGTAATTCTCTTGGAATATCCCTTATAATATCTTTGTGATCATGGTAAGCGAAGGAATTGTATTTTGAGTTTTATACTCAAGGTTTATTATCTTGAATAATTTCTTACAAGAATAGTTAGCTGTTTCTTTACATGTTTATTATTATTGTTAGAAAAAATATGATCGATTTAATACAATTTTTGATATCTTCAAGTTCATTTGGTAGCTTGGCATATTTAATGCTTTCATTTTAGCAATGATCGATTTTTTATTAAATATTTCATGTAATTAACATGATTTTAAATCAATTTTTCCTCTTTTTATAGGGAAAGATACGTTGATGAATATATAATTATAAATGGACACAAAAAATGAAATTATGGTAAAGAAGGTAATGATACTATACCGTTTTTGTCAAATTACCATTTATAAAAAAAATTCCACTTGTCAGTATAAAGAGTGTGCTTCATTTTTGTTTTAATGTATTGCATGGCATTTTAAAATGACAGCTGTTGCTAATACTTGGACTTTTGAATTAGCAGCTTCCTCGAGTGCCTCACATATAATGGTTAGTCTACCTCACTTTTATATTTTGTAATATCTAATAAAATGAAGCATGATATTTTCTGGTGATTTGTGAATCTGTTTGCCACGAAACAAAGGTTTCAAATATCTATTTGTTCGTGAATGCATGGACTAGCGTTAAGATTCTATGGCTTCTAATTAAAGCAGCTACAGTTATATAGTATTTCAATTGAGAAGGACCTAGTAACTTGAAATTATATATATGTATTTGGTATAAATAAAGAAATTTTAAATTGACGTCTAATTTATTGCTTGATATTAGTAAACTAAAAGAGATTGCCCCATATTTTGCTAGAACCGAGAAATGTTAAGTGAAAAAAGGAAAATATGAGTAACGACTGCGTAAGTTAAAAAGTTTTTTCCTAAAAAGAGTATGATCAATCCAAAATATGTGTATTATTTCTCTGTGTTAGTTGTGTTTTTCTCGGGTTTCTTCTGCTTCTTCATTTATTTGTATGTATTTGACACATGATGATAGAAAGAATGGATTTGATTTTGGTTTATTCTCAACTAATTAAAAGTAATAAAAGCTATTATAAATTAATTAAGATAATAAATTAATAAATAACCACCATACACAAGATCTGGCTTAATATTAAACTAACCAAGAACAAACATATCAAGGACTTGGGTGATGCAAATCAAGCATCAATATAGTCTAAGACATTGTATAATGACCCGTAATTTTCGATAATTAAAAAATAGTTAATTTAATAAGGATTTGTGATTTAATGTTGAAAGAAATAAAATTTTGTGATTTAATAATAAGAATATAACCGGAATGAAATGTAATAGTACAAATTTAAAGTAATTGGTAACAACTTTAATGTATGTCCAATTAATTGAAATGATTAAAAAGTTATAATTGGTTATAGATTGAGAATTAATTATAATAATGTATGTATTAATTGATAATTGGATTAAAGAGTAATTGATAAGTTAAATGTTGTATTAATTAATGAAATAGTATGTAATAAATTGTAATCGAATAAAATTAGTGTTGTGCGAATAATTATAACATTTGTGTAGACAGTCAACATTCAAATGTGATTAAATTAAGCTAAAGGTGACAATTGTTATTTGTACCTATTTGTTTAACATGTTGAAATCAAATTTGAAATAAATTGCATTAAGTGCAATTAAACGTTACGTTAATGTGAATTAAGACAATAACTGTAGACTATTGAGGTAATAAAATGTTAATTAGTGTTAGTTTTAACCATTTGACAAAAAATGATTTATTAAAATATTTAAATCAAATTCAATCAATTTATTGGAATTAAAATATAATTAATTGTATCTAATTACAATTGAAATTGAACACTATAATTAGTGTAATATTTAACACTTAATTGATATGTAAATTTGTTTTAAATTATCGCAAATATCTAAGTAATCAAAAATGATGAAAATTATTAATTATTATATTTGAAATTAAAAAGTGATTTAATCAATTTAATAATAATTTAGTCAATTAACGTGAAAATAGTCATTTT
Organism: Allium cepa; assembly: GCA_030765085.1. NCBI lineage: Eukaryota > Viridiplantae > Streptophyta > Magnoliopsida > Asparagales > Amaryllidaceae > Allium > Allium cepa. The sequence goes on from CM060935.1 coordinate 1,000,084,718, forward strand.
GGTCATTGTCTTGGATTTCGACGAAACTAGTTTCATCGGATTCGTAACAGTGAATTATTAGAGGGTTTCAAGTTTTATAGCGATCGGACTTGTTGTTTGATCATATGGACTCGAAATGCGTAGAAATTAATTTAATAAAATTCAGTTGAAATCAATTTGAAATAAGCTGATTTTGAAGCTAATTTATTCATACAATGGAATTAGGACTTGAAACCTGTTCCATTGAGTTTAAAAATATCAAAAATATCTATTTTTATATATGAGATGACCTACTTTCATTTTTTAGCAGAATGGGCTTCTCGGGTTGCTATTGTTGTTCGTACAAATTCGATTGTGTTTGTTTTCTTATCGGGCTTTGTTAGTATAAATAGTCTTGTTTCCCAAACCCTAGCAGTCATTTTCTTATTCTGTACATACATCAACTTCTGTCTGTCTCCTTCTTTTCAATGGTAGAAACTCTATTTTCCCCAAATCCAAATTCAAACCAAAATCAATTTCAAAAATTCAAATTCCTCCATACCTAACATATTATATACCAATTCGAAGCTCTCAACGAGCGTAATTCACTAATGCAATTGATTTCTCGATTCGAATCACCGTTTGTCCATAAATCCATGATTTAGTTTCGACCGTTCATATGTGGTCGGTGAGATTAAACAGTGGATTTGTGACGAGAGGTCGATTAGAGGGCATGGGCGTGTAGAGGAGGTTGAGGCAAGTTGATCCAGTGGTTTACTTCAAGTCGAAGTGGTCAAAAATTGCCAGAATTGGCAGGGGAACGCTGGTGGAGGCGTACGGCCTGAAGGTGAGCGGAGCTTGGCCCGCGGGCAAGGGGGGTCGGCTGTGGTGGGGCGTCTCAATGGCGTGGTCAGATCTTGCCACCGATGGCCGTAGACGGCGCAGCAGCTCCAAGGTTGTGCAGTTGTGTTTGTTGTCGCGCGCGTTCTTCTGGGTACGGATGTAACGTATTTGACTTTTCTTTTCGTTATTTTGTTTAATTTAAATTTTATTTTCAATCGTTCTAATATACATAACTTGTGCATACGAGCTCGGATTCACGCGCGGTTTTCTCCAATGAGATCGTATCGAAATTTCAGACATTATAGAACTATTTTGGACGAATATTGAGACTGTTGAATTTTGGGCCTTATTTTGGATTTCAAATCGATTTGAAATCAAAGGTGAATGTTTCAACCCACACACGACTACTAAATTATCTTAAGTTAGTTAAATTAAATTTATGATGTGATTAGAAATTGATTGGTTATGTTTGGTATATTTGAATTGTCATTCCAGTTATATCTGACTTTTATTGAATATTATCGCTATTAATTTAATATTAAACATTAAATTGCCAGTTAATACCCGTTATTGATAATCTGTCACTTGTCGTCTTTAATGATTGGTTTGAATGGTGATTGTGATGGATGTTGATTGTTAATATTCGATGATTGAATGTTATATTGTTATAGTGTTTTAACACTGCAAGTTCCCTATGGGTTGAAATGATACATACCCGAACGATCTGATATATTAGGGGAAATCGTTATGAGTTGAAATGATAGACTCAAGCGATTTCATGGATTTGTAATTAAATTCGGGACTACGAGTTGAAATGATATATATCCATAAAAAAAGATATTTGCGGATTGAAATGATAAATATCTGTGTTACTCTACCATAGGATAGAGAATTATATACGGACACCGGATTGGTTAAATTAAATGGTTTTAAAATCCTTAAAATTTTGAATTCAGCTAAATTATATTTTGAGATAAAATTTGATTTGTACGCACTAAATTATTTTCGAAATCCGAGTTTTAAATGTTTAAGATTGGAATTGGTTTAATGAATTGTTTAAAGAGTTAAAATGAAAATTTCAAAGTTGAATTTTTGAAGCATAAATGAAATTTGTTGAAGTTGAGTTATTGAAATTGTTCGAATATAACTTTGAAATCTATTAATTTGAAGTGGTTTAAATTGATAATTCAAACATGGATTTGAATTCGATATTGATTAAATGGTTTAATGAGAATTTGAATTTAAAACCAGTTTTATCTTAGTTAAATTGAAAGCTGAACAAGGTCTAGATGTGTTGAAATGGAAGAAATGGTTTAAATTTAATGTTAATTCCAAATTAACTATTTTAATATATAATGTTTAAAGATTTATTATTTTAAATTCGTTATTTTAAGATTTTCAAACTATTAAACTAATTTAATCTATTTTAAACTAATTTAAACTATTTCAATCAATTTAATCTATGTTAAATCTATTTAATCTATTTTAAATCTATTTAATCTATTTTAATTTAATTTAATCCATTTTAAATCTATTTATTCTATTTTAATTTAATTTAATCTATTTTAAACATATTTAATCTATTTGAAATCTATTTAACCTATTTTAATTTATTTTAATCAATTTTAAATATATTAATCTACTTTAAATCTATTTAAACGATTTTAGGGTATTTAAAGTTTATTCTAAAACTATTTAAATGAGGGTTTAACCTATTTTGGAAAATATGATTCGAAAGTGATATGATTTGAAATTGAATATGATATTTTGATATCAATTATGAATTGACTTTTGAAATGTAAATAAACCAACCGGTGTGAAATAAGCGTTTGGTTGTTAAAGAGATCGGGATCGGATATTGTCCTACTCTCTGCCAATACCGAAAACCACTCTAACAACTGTGTACGTGGTGGAGATTACAGAAATGAAGTATGATGGTTTGGCGAACGATTCTGTATGAGGTATTTACGTGACCCTGACTCTCGTGAGTCGGCTTAGATGTGACTAAAACAGGAGCTATATCGGGCCAAGTGATGTCTTTCCTCCTATCGGGCACATTTCTTCGATACCATATTATGACTTCATTATTGATTTGGTGGCCACCCCTCGATTTTGATTATGAAAGTGTGTTCCGAGGTGGGCAGTAGTAGTTGCTATGCGTTACCACCAGTCCGAGAGTGCAATTGGTAGAATCTTACCATGGCATTGCCTTGAGTGCCGTGTTCGCACCCCTACCACGCTTTCTACGAGTTTGGTTTGTATCATACCTTTGGAGTGCCCTCTGAGTAAACCTCACGTAGGAGCTTATGGTACTGTATAGACTGTGGCAATATATAAAATGTATTAAGGGGGATATGGGTAACGCCTTAATGCTATTTTGTACTTTACTTTACTATAGACACTATTATAATAGCGTATTGTACTATGTATGTAGATAGTTTAACGGATCCTTAGGAGATTTAAATCCCGAACATCTCTTAAGTTATTACACTCACGTTAGACATTGGATACGAGATGTCAAATCCCGTAAACATCCCCAACGCTATTACACTCATCTATATACTATTGATTTGACTTGCATAAGATCTTTTAGTTTCGACTCAAGTGTTTTGTCTTTTTAATTCGCTCGAGTCAGTCCGAGCTTTTTAGTGTATCGAAGACCATTTATCTCTGGAGGACGAAGATGAAGATTGTTTATTATTACTATTTATTATATTCATATCATTTCATCATGTTGTTTTGCTGCATTATTTAATTATTACAACTGTACGTGCTCTGATCTGTATTGTAAAAGTAAAATCAAATGTTATTTGTAAACAGCTTCATTTCTGTTTATTTGATTATTATATTTTGTCATTCCGCTATGAGATTCCGTATTTGTTTTGTTTCCTTTCCTTTTTTTTCTTATTTACCTCATAACAATCCTCCCTTTTGAATGGTTTGAGTCTAACATGTGTGGCTTATTGTCTATTTAAACTATCCAAAAAGGTGGATCGTTGCATTTGGTATCAGAGCTTTGGTTTAGTGATAACCTTAGCTTCGTAGGGTCTAGCTCATTAAATATAAGGTAGTAATACCCTAGAATGAGTCTGTCCAAGTGTATATATCAGAGATCGTATTTGTTAGTGTTATAAAATGTTTCTATATTATGTTAATTTGTTCTATTTAGTATTTATAAATTCTGGTCGGTACATAGGATGCTATGACATCGATAGGGGTTTTTGAACACTTGTGGGCAAACCGACATATTATCGTTTTGAAATATAGGTAAATGAAATAATTTTACCTAGTGTTATATTTTGTATATAAAAGAATAATCTTTATAAATAAATATGGTTGTATGTGACATGTATGTTATTTATTAAGTGAAATTTTATAAATATGGGTTGTAAAATAAAATTTACAAATGAAGTAAATATAAATTGAAGATTTGAGGACATAAGTTCTGGGATTTTTGAAATTTGTTTCAAGGATTTTGGAATATAATATTTGGATTATTTGTATGCATTTTCGAATATAAATATTTCAATATGATTTGAAAGAAATGTTTTAAATGAGTGCACGCATCATCGACGTTCATTTTCGAGTTTCAAAGTGGGAAAACCGTTGTAGTACTTTACTACACATTTGTTTTGATAAGTAAATCTTAATTTTAATTTTCAAATATGATTTGATATATATAAAAGATATGATTGTGTGTGTGTGTGTGTGTGTATAATTTTAAATTAATTGAGAAGGAACCTGGTATTCAGTTCTTAAGTTTTCTGCAAATCGAAAATTTAATTATTATAATGAAATGAAATTTTAACTATTTTAATAATTGGTAACTTTTAATTAGTAATTAGATGCTAAGTGATTAATGAAAATATAATAAATTGGAATTTTGTATACTATAAATCAATAGGATATGAAAATGAGAAATGATAACTATTGAATATTTTATTTACTAAATGAATAAGATGAACTTGGGTAACATTCCGTTACACTCTAAAAGACACACACACACATATATATATATATATATGTATGTATGTATATATATATATATACACAACTTACCATAAATGTTTAAAAAGTTGTAATGCTAAATAAGGATATGTAATAGAATATTATACGAGTAAAACTTAAGGAATGAAAGTTTTTAATGGAATTTCTTCTAGATAAGAATTCAGATGTTATAAATTGTTATAACTTAAGTTAATAATTTGAAATATTACAAATCAAATGTAATAGAAAAAATGAACACTGTAAGTAAATAATTATAAGTTTAAGTTAATGTTGAAGCCATTAATAATTAAAGTGGGTACTATATTAATTGAAAGATTATAACTTCAGAAGTGTTGAAATGACGTAGAAATAAATTTAATATTCAATAATACTATATATGAAACAAATGAATGTGGAAAAAAATATAACCTATTAATGGTGAATTAAATTGTAAAGAAGCTTAAATAATAATGGATTATCTAATATGAAATGGAAATAACTTATGTAATCAGTGAATGTAAATTAATGAAAAGAGGAAAAGACAATGTATGAATAAATGGAAAATGAATTTTTGTAAGTGATAAAAGTAAATTAAAGAAAATAATCATTGTATGAATGAAAAATTATGAAAAATAAATGATATGAAATGAAATTAACAAGAATGAACTTGAATAATACCTGAAATCATTGTTTGTTTTGGCTTATGGGATGTTTGAAAAAGGATACTCCTAACTGTATAAAGATGTATGAATAATCTATTAAGTTTTATCTAAGACTGTTGAATGTATGTTGTACTTAGTAGTTTATTTATCATTTGATACGATTAAAAGTTCTAAACCCAAATAAACCATTTGTTGCGGTCACTATGGATGTATGATTGATTACTTTGATTGCATGTGATGATTGTATAATTTGTTTGAAAGCGACTATTGTTATGATGTGTTGTTTTGTTTTTTATTGATTGACACAACGAAAATATTTCTCTTTTATATAATTATTAACTTCTGTGGATTACATAAGTGAAATACAGGTTTATAGAAGCAATAACTACTGCTTTTGGTTTCATAAATAAGCGTTGTTGGCTGACAAATAGGTACATCCTTGGATTACGGTTTTCTAGCGGTATTATATTTTTTCCTGTGGTTTGGGATATTTTATTTTGAAAATATGACATATATTGGTATTATTGATATTATTATTTCTCCAGACCTCTCCGTACAAAGAAGACTCTACCGAAATTTTCTATGAATTTTGGACTTAGAAAAATTTTGTGAAATATTTTTCAAACTTTTATTAACTTGAATATAAAAGGATTTAATTGTTTAAACTAATATGTTTCATTTTAATTATTTAATTATGTAAATTAATTTTTTTTTATAAATTTAATATTTTGAATAAGATGTATTAATTTCTTAAATGTTTCTTTCCCTTTTCGAGGACGAAAAGTTTTGAGTGGGGGAGAGTGTAACGACCCGTAATTTTCGGTTATTAAAATAGTTAATTTAATAAGGCTTCGAGATTTAATGTTGGAAGAAATAAAAATTTGTGATTTGATAATAAGAATATAACTGGAATGAATTGCAATAGTATACATTTAAGGTAGTTGATAACTACTTTAATGTATGTCCAACTAATTGAAATGATTAAAAAGTTATAATTGGTAATAGATTGAAAATTAATTATAATAATGTGTGTATTAATTGATAATTGAATTAAAGGAGTAATTGATCATTTAAATGTTGTATTAATTAATGAAATAATATGTAATAAATTATAATCGAATAAAAAATAGTGTTGCGCAAATAATAATAACATTTATGTAGATAATCAACATACAAATGTGATTAAATTAAGGTAAAGGTGACAATTGTTATTTGTTACCTGTTTGTTTAACTTGTTGAAATCAAATTTGAAATAAATCGCATTGAATGTAATTAAATGTTATGTTAATGTGAATTAAGGCAATAACTGTAGCCTATTGAGGCAATAAAATGTAAATTAATGTTGGTTTTACCCATTTGACAGCAAATGATTGAATAAAAGGAAATCAAATTTAATCAATTTATTGAAATTAAAATATAATTAATTGGATATAATTACAGTTGAAATTGAACACTGTAATTATTGTAGTATTTAACACTGAATTGATATGTAAATTTAATTTAAATTATTGCAAATGTCCAAGTAATCAAAAATAATGAAAATTGTTAGTTATTAAATTTGAAATTAAAAAGTGGTTTAATCAATTTAATAATAATTTAGTTAATTAACGTGAAAATAGCCATTTTGGCCTCTGTCTTGGATTTCAACGAAACCATTTTCATCAGATCTGTAATAGTGAATTATTATATGGTTTCAAGTTTCATAGCGATCGGACTTATTGTTTGATCGTACGGACTCGAAACGCGTAGAAATCAATTTAATTAAATTCAATTGAAATCAATTTGAAATAAGCTGTCATACGATGGAATTAGGACTTGAAACTTATTCCATTAGGTTTAAAAATATCGAAAATGTCTACTTTGATATATAGGACGACCTACTTTCATTTTGGAGGCAGAACGGGCTTTTCGGGTCGCTATTGTCGTTCGTACAAATTCGATTGTGTTTATTTCCTTATCGAGGTTTGCTGGTATAAATAGTCTTGTTTCCCAAACCTTAGTCGTCATTTTCTTATTCTGTACGTACATCAACTTTTGTCTATTTCCTTCTTTTCAATGGCAGAAACCCTATTTTCCCCAAATCCAAATTCAAACCAAAATCAATTTCAAAAATACAAACTCCTCCAAACCCTAACATATTATATACCGATTCGAAGCTCTCAACGAGCGTAATTCACTGGTGCAATTCATTTCTCGATTCGAATCACCGTTTGTCCAGAAATCCATGATGTAACAACCCTGTATTTTGTAATTATTTTATTGTATATTTTAATTATTTTAATCTAAAATTTTGATTTAAAAACTTATTTTACTTATTTGGAATGATTAAATTTATTATTTAAATATAAAATCTTGATTTTATATGAGTTATAATTCCAAACTGTGTAAGTTAAATATTTGCTTGAAATGTTGATTCTGGTCAAAACAGTCAAACTGTGACTTTTAACTTAAAATTTTAAAAGTTCTAAATTTAAATTTTTTTTCTTTTATTATGAAAGTACATAAAATTCTAAGAATACCACTTTTCGTTTCGTTGAAATTGGATGTAAATTGTGAAAGTTATACCATTTACAATATTGTGCGTATATAGGGTTATTTAACAATGACTATTTTAAATTGAATAAATTACTTCTTCTTTGTTATATTTTATTTTAATATGTAATAATATGTTTTATTATGTATATTTTGACTTTTAAATATTTTTAAATGATAATAGAATTTTTTCAAAATTTACTGTATTTATTTCCTATTTTTTAAAGGCTGTTTTATAATTTTCTACTATTTTCTTCATATAAATTTTACTTAATTAATTTTTTTTTTTTTGAATGCATTTTATTTTATTTGTTATAAATATTTTTACAAGTCCATGAATATTTTCTAAAGTTCATTTGAAATTATTTCTAATTTTTAAAGCCTAGTCTGCAATTTTAAGCCATTTTCTTAATTTAATTATATATAATTAAAATTTATTGATTTATTTTATACATTCACTTTTATTGTTGTGTTTTACTTTATTTTATTCATTTTACATGTATTTAAATTTAATAAAAATTTTCCAAAGTGTATTGAAGTTATTTCTAATTCCTAAGTCTAGTTTTCATTTTCTGTGTCATTTTTCTTATTTTAATCATATCTAATTAATAATTAATTATTAATATTTTGTTTATCTGTTATATTTTCGAATTCTAACTGAAATTTATAAGTGTTTTCAGTTATTTAAGATGTATATGAATATATATAGGAAGTTTAAAAGGTTTGAAAGGAAAGAAACGTAAAGCCGTTTTAACGTTTCTTCTTCCGTTTCTTTTCCAATTAATAGATTTAATTTCCTTTGACCGTTCCTTTCTTTATTGTAGCTGTGCATTTCTTACCTCATTTTCACGTGAAAACATTCCTCTCCACTTCATTTTTCACGGCTAGAAAGGTTTGGTAATAGCTCCTCTTTTCCTCTTCTTTTTGCTCTTCTTTTTCCATTGTTTTCTTATATTTTGTCTTGTTTTATCATGTGTATTGCTTGGCCTCTCCTCCATAGCCACGGCCACCACCTCCTACATCTCTTCCCAACCATCACCACCATCTACCCGTCAGATCTGACCATGGCCGAACCCCTTTTGATGGTCAAACCCCTCAAACTACAACCTAGATGCCTAGATCCATGCTTATTTGACCTCTACATGCTCATCCACTTCAACCACCACCCAAACCACCACCATAGCCGCCACCACTCCCCACACCTGACCACAACACACCCCTCCTCACCTCTGTCCAGTCATGACACATCACAGGCCGAGCCCAATCCCCAAGGCTGAGCCCTTGTTTTGACCAAAAACCACCTAATTGCCTTCAAAACCACATCACCTCCTCATGTACAAACTCCACCTTGTCTTGCCTTGAACCCGAGCTATGTTAGCCCAAACCTGACCCAAAACTTGACCACATCTGAACCACATCAGATCCCAAAGCCATACCAAACAATAGAGAAGGCAAAGCAAAAGACTGCGTAGTCGTATCTCCTTTTATTTCAATGTTATTGCATTTTAAAGTCGTATTGAATTTTGTTGTTTTGATTGTTTGTTTTGGGTTGTACACAAGAGTTGTAGATTGGATTCGTTCTCCACTCATGTCCGTAGTCTTGTCATCGTGCTTGTCGTGCTTTTGGAATCGCACTTGTGTTAGTTGTTTTGGTCTTCAACTTGAAAAAAAAGTGAGTCTTTCTCACTCTGACATTTATACTTATGAAAAGTGAATTGATGACAAGTGTTTAGTAATATAAAATGTTTATGCAAATTAATGATGATCATACGATATGCTATGCCATGTTATTACCATACTATTACCATGTTTAAACTGTTAATTTTCACCTGACATCTAATATATGACTGTATATTGTGATATTGACCTTGTTTATATTATTTCTGTATATGATCACACTGCAAGTTCCTGTTAGAAAAAAAATGTTATGGGCTGAAATGATAGGCCTGAGTGGTTTTAAATTTTTCATTTTGACTTGGGATTGCGGGTTTGAAATGATAAAACCCGGATTTTCTTTTTAAATTATGGGTTGAAATGATATATTACCCGTATCACTTTACCAAGCGTAGAAAATTTTATACAGGCCCGTAGTTAAAATATGCTTTTCTAAAAATTTTAAAATATTTTAGAAATTTAATTATTATAATATTTTGATTTGAAATTTAATAAAAATAAAATTTTGGTAAATTATTATTGATTTTCTGAATAATTGTAAGTGAAATGAATTAATGAAAAAGTTAGAAATTTTGAACGTAAGTTTTTTGGAAATTTTGATTTAATTTTAATTGGAAATTTAATTGAGTATGAAATTATGATAAATTTATGATAATTTGAATTTAAATGAATTTAAAATGATTTTTATCATATTTATGATTTTTAATAAAGTTGAAATGTGAAATGAATAAGTTGAAACTTTGAAATATAACTAGAATTGAAAATTTATGAAATTGACGTAAAGTGAACTTTTAGTTAAGCAAATAAAAATAAAACTAAGTTATATTTGAGAATTTGAACTTAAGTGTTAAGTTGAAATTTACTGTAATGGATTTTAAAATTGAACATTGCATTTTAATAAGTGGATTATTGTTAAATCTTGATTTTTGAATGGAAATTTAACCCTGTAAAATCATGAACTTGAGGAAAATTAAATGATGTTATAAATGTGAAAATGTATGATTTTATAAGTTAAAAAAAATTTAATAAAAATATAATTGGTTGAGAAATTTTATTGAATATTTGAAGTTAATTGACTGCATTTTTTTGAAATGCTATTAATTACAATGTAAATGATATTACAGCATTTGTAAACGCTGTAGTTGATGATAATGAACTAAAAAGCTAAGTTGAATTAAAAGTTATTATAGCAATCTTTGTAAGTGCTATAATTTTTGAATTTAACTAAGTTATTCGAATTTAAGTAAACCTATTATAACATTTTAAAATGCTGTCTTTTGTTAAATTGAACTATTTTGAATGTAACTTTCCGTATAAGTTTTCTAAATGATGCGAAAAGTGAATTTTCACGGTTTTGATAAACTTAAGTGAATAAATAAACTTTGGAAGTTGAAATTTTTGGAAATTTAATAATTTAATTATTAAACATAATAACTTCATTGAAATGATAAAAAAGAATTTTTGGAATATAAACTGTTTTGAAATATGAATTGAAATGGTATTTTAGATTGAATAAAATGAATAATGATTTGAAATGAATGAAGTTTGAAAAGATACGATATTTGATATATTAAAATGATTTGAAACGAAGTTTTGAAAGGATATGATATTTTGATATATTAAAATGATTTGAAACGAAGTTTTGAAAGATATGATATTTTGATATTAAATAATTTGAAAACGGAGTTTGAAAGATAGGACATTTTGATATTAACATGATTTAAAAAGAAGTTATGAAAGATATGATATTTTGGAACTGAAACTTTGAAAGGTTATGATATTTTGATATATTAAAATGATTTGAAAGGTAGTGTTGAAAGGGTATGAAAATTTAATATATTGAAATGGTTAGAAATGACTTGATATTTATTTTGATAAATATTTGAATTGAAAGATATTTTACGATGATATATTGAAATGGTTTTGGAAACGATTTAATCTTTATTTTGATAAAGATTTGGATTGAAAAAGATATTTTATTTTGAAGTATAAAATATTGTTTTAAAGTTATAACTACGGGTTATAATAATGATTGGTTGTTAAAGAGACCGGGATCGGATATTGTCTTATAGCCGGCCAATAACGAAAACCACTTTAACAACTGCGTACGCGGTGGAGATTCCAGAATGAACTAGGATGGTGGCGACGTTCTCGAGGTATATTACGTGGACCCAACTCCCGTGAGTTGGCATATATGACTAAAACATGAGCTATACCGGGCTACACAAAGGGTCGCACCCTTTCATCGAGCATGCTCCATCGGAAACCATTCTATTACTGTTGTGATTCGATTTGGTGGCGCCACTTTGATTCGGGGATATTGTTCGAGGTGGGCGGAAGCTGCTGGCTTGCCGTCACCACCGGTCCGGGAGTGCAAACGGTGTATCCACCCTGACATTGCCTCGCGTGCCATGTCATATCCTTATATCGAGCCCACTACGATTTTGGTTTTAAAGATCCGACCGCGTTAAGGTTCACCATCCCCTTAACGCTATTTTCTATATGATTATACTTTACTGATTAGACACTACCGTATATAGCGTATATTACTACATAGTAAATAGTTTAACGGATCCTTAGAGGATGGGCGGTCCCAAGCATCCTTTAAGTTACTGATGCATTTTGTTACTGTTCACTTGAGTTGATTTACAGTTTATAGGTATTTATGTCCTGACTCGAGGGTTTTGTGTTTTGCTTTACGCTCGGGTCAGATTGATTGAATTAGCATTCAAGATTCACCTTCGGCGTTGGAGCTTTCCTTGAAGATCCATCCATCTATTTTGTTTCAGTATCCAGTGGTTCAGTGATGTATCTGATTTGTACCTGATGTATCCAGTTACTCTTCTGTTGTATCTTATTTAACTCTGATGTATCTCATATTTATATAGTAGCTTCATGAACTACTATCTCTTTTTCTTCCGCTGCATTTTTATATACTCTGTGTCTGTGATCTGTGATTTTTATTTACTGTATATTCTGAGGTTTTCCAAAATTTTATTTACAACGCGGTATTTTGAGCGATTCAATTCCGGCATGAGTGTCTGACTATGCACTTATAATGGATGCAAATGGTTGATAATACCGAGTCATTACAGTTGGTATCAGAGCTTTGGTAGCTCTAGGCAAAACTCAGCATATGGAGTGAATGTATATACAGAATCACTTTCATTCGAGTTTGAATCTCTCCCTTTTGACTCGATTCCTTTGAATTTTGGAACATTCCCTACGGTTCCAAAATCCATTCGTGTCCCTCACTATTCATCTTCTTTTGACTCTGGAGCATTCCATAACTCCGCTTCGAATGATCTTTCTAGTGAGTCGGCGGTCACGCCAATTTCAAATTTAATTGAAAAAGGGGAAAAACTCCTTTGCAGTTAGCATCGATTTACCATAGATTCTTATCTATCCTTGGTTTAGATGCTAATATCTTTTGTTATTTCAAACTCTAACTCTTGAGATCGAATGTAGATTTACCCTAGAAAAATCAACATTGATCTTATTCTTTAAGTCACGGTTGACCCGGTTAAGGTTGCCCGTGATTTATATAAGCTTATCCATCTTCCTATTCTGTTATTTAATTATGTCATCCTTGTTTCCAACTTATTTTTAAATCATAATCTCCTTTGATTTGTGTTAATCAAAAATTTGAATCTCTATCCTTCTTTGAAAATCTATTCATGTATAGTGTATTTGTAAACTAGTATTTAAAATTTAAAATGTTTTATATATTGTGTTGTTTGAGTTGTTGATGTTGAGTTGGGTTTCTGATCGATACGTCTGATCAGCGCTATCGATAAGGTTTCCAAAACACTTTGACAGAACAAACGGACACAATATATTTAAAAAAAATTGGTTAATGAAATAAATTTTGATATATAAGTAAATTTATGGAACTTAATGAGATGATTTAAATTGATAATTTGAAATGATAATACTTGATTTATCATTTATTGTTCTACAAATAGATCTATAAATATTTGTTTATAAATTTATTCGGGAACTGAAATGAATTTAAAACAAGAATTTGAGGATTTAAATTCTGATTATTTCGAACTTTGGTTTAAAGTTTTAAAGGGTTATATTATTTAAAGTATTTTGAATAGAATTTGTTTTCAAAGAATTTTAAAGGTTTAAAATTTGTGCTCTTCTCTTTGTCGCTGGAAAATAACTTCGGTGATGATCGCGACATCATCGACGTTCATTTTCGAGTTTCGAAGTTAAGAGACTGTTCTGTAGTCTTGCTACAGCTTTGTTTTGGAAAATTAAATTGATTTGAATTTCTAAAATATGACTTGATTTATAATATATATATATATATATAGATATATGATTGAAATTTGATTTGACATATTATATATGTATATATATTATTTCTTATCTCTAAATGGCTTGAAGAAATCGGAAATTTAATTCTTAAATTCTATTTTTAAGGAATAATTTCAATTATAAAAAGAAAATAAATTTTTTTTTCGAATAAATGATTTAAGCTTGTAATGATTGAAGTGGAAAGTTTTATTTGTATAATACAAGTGCATTCAAATATAACACCTTAATTTCAGAAGTTAACAATGTAATTTGGATAATATACAATATAAAAGATTTTATAAATGAAATTTGAGTGGTTATAATAAATGTTATACACTTAAATTTTAATTATAAAATGATTAACAGAGGTAAATATAATAAAGGGTAATTGAATAACTTACAATAAAATGATGTTAAAAGAACTAAGAACGAAAGAAAGCAGTTATAATAAGTGTAAGTATGTTTAACATAAGTGATAAATATAGTGAGAGGAAAAAATTTAAGTTTAATTAGGAATAAAGAAGAATTAAATTTATTAAGTACATTGTGAGTGTAATAAATGATTATTTTTCAAACCCATGGTTTTAAAAATGGTTAACTTTAGATGATTGGATAATAAGATAATGAAATTTGAGATAGTTAAGATTTATTTAACTTGTGTAAAGATTTATTCTCTGTTTAAGATGAAATTTCCATGCTTTCAAATTCATTTCCTTATTTTGTTTTCAAACTATCTTTTGGTTGTCCTTATTATCCTTATCTTGCTATAGACCGGTATATGCATCTATCTATAATCTTTCTGTTTAGAAATCTTTCTATAATCTTTGATAGACCTTTGGTAATCATTTTGAATCCACCTTTTTCATGCTTGTGTTCTTGATTCTGGAGGATCTTGGAAAGATCACCTCCACCTTGTAAAACTTACCTATAACAACAGTTATCAGGTATAACTTCAATCTTCTTGTCATCTTATCTTAATCCTATTTCACTCTATCTTTTCTGTGCCCTTCCATACCTCATTCCTTTTCGGGGACGAAAAGTTTTGAGTGGGGGAGAGTGTAACAACCCTGTATTTGGTAATTATTTTATTGTATATTTTAATTATTTTAATCAAAAATTTTGATTTAAAAACTTATTTTACTTATTTGGAATGATTAAATTTATTATTTAAATATAAAATCTTGATTTTATATGAGTTATAATTCCAAACTGTGTAAGTTAAATATTTGCTTGAAATGTTGATTCTGGTCAAAACAGTCAAACTGTGACTTTTAACTTAAAATTTTAAAAGTTTGAAATTTAAATTTTTTTCTTTTATTATGAAAGTACAGAAAATTCTAAGAACACCACTTTTCGTTTCGTTGAAATTGGATGTAAATTGTGAAAGTTATACCCTTTACAATATTGTGCGTATATAGGGTTATTTAACAATGACTATTTTAAATTGAATAAATTACTTCTTCTTTGTTATATTTTATTTTAATATGTAATAATATGTTTTATTATGTATATTTTGAATTTTAATATTTTTAAATGATAATAGAATTTTTCCAAAATTTACTGTATTTATTTCCTATTTTTTAAAGGCTGTTTTATAATTTTCTGCTATTTCTTCATTTAAATTTTACTTAATTAATTTTTTTTTTTGTGAATGCATTTTATTTTATTTGTTATAAATATTTTTACAAGTCCATGAAGATTTTCTAAAGTTCATTTGAAATTATTTCTAATTTTTAAAGCCTAGTCTGCAATTTTAAGCCATTTTATTAATTTAATTGTATATAATTAAAATTTATTGATTTATTTTATACATTCACTTTTATTGCTGTGTTTTACTTTATTTTATTCATTTTACATGTATTTAAATTTAATAAAAAATTTCCAAAGTGTATTGAAGTTATTTCTAATTCCTAAGTCTAGTTTTCATTTTCTGTGCCATTTTTCTTATTTTAATCATATCTAATTAATAATTAATTATTAATATTTTGTTTATCTATTATATTTTCGAATTCTAACTGAAATTTATAAGTGTTTTCAGTTATTTAAGATGTATATGAATATATATAGGAAGTTTAAAATGTTTGAAAGCAAAGAAACGTAAAACCGTTTTAACGTTTCTTCTTCCGTTTCTTTTCCAATTAATAGATTTAATTTCCTTTGACCGTTCCTTCCTTTATTGTAGCTGTGCATTTCTTACCTCATTTTCAAGTGAAAACATTCCTCTCCACTTCATTTTTCACGGCTAGAAAGGTTTGGTAATAGCTCCTCTTTTCCTCTTCTTTTTGCTCTTCTTTTTCCATTGTTTTCTTATATTTTGTCTTGTTTTATCATGTGTATTGCTTGGCCTCTCCTCCATAACCACGGCCACCACCTCCTACATCTCTTCCCAACCATCACCACCATCTACCCCATCAGATCTGACCATGGCCGAACCCCTTTTGATGGTCAAACCCCTCAAACTACAACCTAGATGCCTAGATCCATGCTTATTTGACCTCTACATGCTCATCCACTTCAACCACCACCCAAACCACCACCATAGCCGCCACCACTCCCCACACCTGACCACAACACACCCCTCCTCACCTCTGTCCAGTCATGACACATCACAGGCCGAGCCCAATCCCCAAGGCTGAGCCCTTGTTTTGACCAAAAACCACCTAATTGCCTTCAAAACCACATCACCTCCTCATGTACAAACTCCACCTTGTATTACCTTGAACCCGAGCTATGTTAGCCCAAACCTGAACCAAAACTTGACCACATTTGAACCACATCAGATCCCAAAGCCATACCAAACAATAGAGAAGGAAAAGCAAAAGACTGCGTAGTCGTATCTCCATTTATTTCAATGTTATTGCATTTTAAAGTCGTATTGAATTTTGTTGTTTTGATTGTTTGTTTTGATTGTTTGTTTTGGGTTGTACACAAGAGTTGTAGATTGGATTCGTTCTCCACTCATGTCTGTAGTCTTGTCATCGTGCTTGTCGTGCTTTTGGAATCGCACTTGTGTTAGTTGTTTTGGTCTTCAACTTGAAAAAAAAGTGAGTCTTTCTCACTCTGACATTTATACTTATGAAAAGTGAATTGATGACAAGTGTTTAGTAATATAAAATGTTTATGAAAATTAATGATGATCATATGATATGCTATGCCATGTTATTACCATGTTTAAACTGTTAATTTTCACCTGACATCTGATATATGACTGTATATTGTGATATTGACCTTGTTAATATTATTTCTGTATATGATCACACTGCAAGTTCCCTGTTAGAAAAAAATGTTATATGCTGAAATGATAGGCCTGAATGGTTTTAAATTTTTCATTTTGACTTGGGATTGCGGGTTTGAAATGATAAAACCCGGATTTTCTTTGTAAATTATGGGTTGAAATGATATATTACCCGTATTACTTTACCTAGCGTAGAAAATTTTATACAGGCCTGTAGTTAAAATATGCTTTTCTAAAAATTTTAAAATATTTTAGAAATTTAATTATTATAATATTTTGATTTGAAATTTAATAAAAATAAAATTTTTGTAAATTATTATTGATTTTCTGAATAATTGTAAGTGAAATGAATTAATGAAAAAGTTAGAAATTTTGAACGTAAGTTATTTTGGAAATTTTGATTTAATTTTAATTGGAAATTTAATTGAGTATGAAATTATGATAAATTTATGATAATTTGAATTTAAAATGATTTTTATCATATTTATGATTTTTAATAAAGTTGAAATGTGAAATGAATAAATATTTTAAGTTGAAACTTTGAAATATAACTAGAATTGGAAATTTATGAAATTGACGTAAAGTGAACTTTTAGTTAAGCAAATAAAAATAAAACTAAGTTATATTTGAGAATTTGAACTTAAGTGTTAAGTTGAAATTTACTGTAATGGATTTTAAAATTGAACATTGCATTTTAATAAGTGGATTATTGTTAAATCTTGATTTTTGAATGGAAATTTAACCCTGTAAAATCATGAACTTGAGGAAAATTAAGTGATGTTATAAATGTGAAAATGTATGATTTTATAAGTTAAAAAAAAATTAATAAAAATATAATTGGTTGAGAAATTTTATTGAATATTTAAAGTTAATTGACTGCATTTTTTTGAAATGCTATTAATTACGATGTAAATGATATTACAGCATTTGTAAACGCTGTAGTTGATGATAATGAACTAAAAAGCTAATTTGAATTAAAAGCTATTATAGCAATCTTTGTAAGTGCTATAATTTTTGAATTTAACTAAGTTATTCGAATTTAAGTAAACCTATTATAACATTTTAAAATGCTGTCTTTTGTTAAATTGAACTGTTTTGAATGTAACTTTCCGTATAAGTTTTCTAAATGATGCGAAAAGTGAATTTTCACGGATTTGATAAACTTAAGTGAATAAATAAACTTTGGAAGTTGAAATTTTTGGAAATTTAATAATTTAATTATTAAACATAATAACTTCATTGAAATGATAAAAAAGAATTTTTGGAATATAAACTGTTTTGAAATATGAATTGAAATGGTATTTTAGATTGAATAAAATGAATAATGATTTGAAATGAATGAAGTTTGAAAAGATACAATATTTGATATATTAAAATGATTTGAAACGAAGTTTTGAAAGGATATGATATTTTTATATATTAAAATGATTTGAAACGAAGTTTTGAAAGATATGATATTTTTGATATTAAATGATTTGAAAACGGAGTTTGAAAGATAGGACATTTTGATATTAACATGATTTAAAAAGAAGTTATGAAAGATATGATATTTTGGAATTGAAACTTTGAAAGGTTATGATATTTTGATATATTAAAATGATTTGAAAGGTAGTGTTGAAAGGGTATGAAAATTTAATATATTGAAATGGTTAGAAATGACTTGATATTTATTTTGATAAATATTTGAATTGAAAGATATTTTACGATGATATATTGAAATGGTTTTGGAAACGATTTAATCTTTATTTTGATAATGATTTGGATTGAAAAAGATATTTTATTTTGAAGTATAAAATATTGTTTTAAAGTTATAACTACGGGTTATAATAATGATTGGTTGTTAAAGAGACCGGGATCGGATATTGTCTTATAGCCGGCCAATACCGAAAACCACTTTAACAACTGTGTACGCGGTGGAGATTACAGAATGAAGTAGGATGGTGGCGACGTTCTCGAGGTATATTACGTGGACCCAACTCCCGTGAGTTGGCATATATGACTAAAACATGAGCTATACCGGGCTACACAAAGGGTCGCACCCTTTCATCGAGCATGCTCCATCGGAAACCATTCTATTACTGTTGTGATTCGATTTGGTGGTGCCACTTTGATTCGGGGGTATTGTTCGAGGTGGGCGGAAGCTGCTGGCTTGCCGTCACCACCGGTCCGGGAGTGCAAACGGTGTATCCACCCTGGCATTGCCTCGCGTGCCATGTCATATCCTTATATCGAGCCCACTACGATTTTGGTTTTAAAGATCCGACCGCGTTAAGGTTCACCATCCCCTTAACGCTATTTTCTATATGATTATACTTTACTGATCAGACACTACCGTATATAGCGTATATTACTACATAGTAAATAGTTTAACGGATCCTTAGAGGATGGGCGGTCTCAAGCATCCTTTAAGTTACTGATGCATTTTGTTACTGTTCACTTGAGTTGATTTACAGTTTATAAGTATTTATGTCCTGACTCGAGGGTTTTGTGTTTTGCTTTACGCTCGGGTCAGATTGATTGAGTTAGCATTCAAGATTCACCTTCGGCATTGGAGCTTTCCTTGAAGATCCATCCATCTATTTTGTTTTAGTATCCAGTGGTTCAGTGATGTATCTGATTTGTACCTGATGTATCCAGTTACTCTTCTGTTGTATCTTATTTAACTCTGATGTATCTCATATTCATATAGTAGCTTCATGAACTACTATCTCTTTTTCTTCCGCTGCATTTTTATATACTCCGTGTCTGTGATCTGTGATTTTTATTTACTGTATATTCTGAGGTTTGCCAAAATTTTATTTACAACACGGTATTTTGAGCAATTCAATTCCGGCATGAGTGTCTTCCTATGCACTTATAATGGATGCAAATGGTTGAAAATACCGAGTCGTTACACATGATTTACTTTCGACCGTTCATATGTGGTTGTTCATATGCGGTCGGTGATTTATTTGATCATTATATTTTGTCATTCTGCTTCGATTTGTTTTCTTTCCTTCCCTTTTTTTCTTACTTACCCCATAACAATCCTCCCTTTTGAATGGTTTGAGTCTGACATGTGTGGTTTATTGTGTTATCCCGCTTTTTGGCAAAGCCGCGATACCAAAATATCGATCAGAAACGGAGAACAGTTCGTCTCAGAGACCGGTCATACTTCGTCTCGCTATGGATATCACTGAATTTTTGTCCAAGTCCAGATTGAGCTACAATTGATAGGCCACGGCAAGAAAGACCATAGGAGTCAACATCTCAAGTTTCAAGTCAATCCGAGTTCATACGCTCGAGTTTTGATCGATTCAATTTGAAGGGGAAGGCTTAGGTTTCGAACCCATCGTTGACCAACGGTTCGAAACGATCGCTTTCGAATCCATAAGTTTCGAATCCATCGAACCACCTCGGGTTCGACTCCATCACCTTCGAATCCATCGTGTTCGAATCCATCGTGTTCGAACCGATGGGCCTCGTGTCCATGGAGAAGTGACACAGCTCGTATCCATCACAGAAGCCATGCTTCGAACCCGCCACAAAGCCTTGTTCGACTCCAAACAAGAATCCTTGTTCGAGTCCATCATTGGACATTGCTCGAACCCAAACATGGAACCTCGTTCGAACCCATCCATGAAGTCATGTTCGAAACCATCCATGATGCCAAGTTCGAGCCCATCCTGTGTAGCCTCATTCGAATCCACTGGGTCAACCAACCATGATGACGTGTCTTCCATCGGTTCGAAATCGCCGAGATATATGGAGTTGAAGCGGTCAACTCGGAGTGAAGACCGGATCGATTCGAAGTTTGCGCTCCACGTCACCACGAAGACGCGTGCCATGATGGATTCGAAACCATCGGTTCGAAAGCATGGTTTCGAACCAAACAGCCATGCAATGAACCCCATTTCGAATCCATCATATCTCCCAATCTACTGATCCAAATGCCATGAAATTTTCACAGAAGCTTGCATACATGTTGAAGAATGTCCACGCCAAATTTCACCTCGATTGGATGAATTCTTGATCGGTTCGAATGGAGTTCGAACCGATGCCAAAGTGGGCCCGAACTTCCTGAGACCGTGCGTGTGGGCCCCCTCACGTGCCAGAAGTGGTCTCCCAAGTTTTCAGCGATATATCAGCAGCCTACGCCTATAAATAGAGCCCCAGGGCCAACGAAAAAGGGATCTTCTGACTCTGAAGCGCCCAGACTCTTCTGGATCGAGTTCTCCATCATCCTACATCATAATTTTACTGTTGATTCCGAATTTACAATTGTAATTTGCTTTTGATTGCTGCAACAACTTGTAATCATTGAAAGAAAAGCAATAAAACATCAAAACACTTCACAGTGGACGTAGGCAACACGCCGAACCACTATAAATCGATTGTCTATGCATTCTCTTTACTGTTGATTGGAGTTTTTGTTAGATAATATCTGTTTTGAATTTACATTCTTGACTATTATCTCTTCAACGACTCCCGAAGAGTGTTGTGCCCAATTTTGACGCAAACACTTTGGTGCTTTCACCGAGAAAACCCAGCTTTTCTCCTGCTCGTTGGATCTGTCATCGATACCGGATTGAATAAATCTAAGAGAGAGATCCAGATCATTGAATCCGACTTCCTTCCCTTCTATTCAGATTTGCATAAAGTCCTGGAAAGGAATTCAATTCTCATTATGGTTAGCACGAGAACCACCTCAAACGCTGTCAATCAAGAAGAACAGGATAGACAGAATCCTGCCCCTCTACCTCCATCTAATCAAGATGCCGCTGGGCAACCGGAACCGTCGGGACCGGTCACCCGACAAGAGTTGCAGTTGCTACTCCAAGAGCTGACCCAGAGTCGGCGACAACTAGAAGAACAGCTACGCGCTAACGCTGAGCTAATCAACAAGTTGGATCGCCAGAAACGAAAGAGATCCACGAGAGATCGTGCTTCTCACTCCTCCAGCGAAAGTTCTTCGTCTTCTGATTATCATAACCGGCCTCCACGACCCCGGTTAGATGGGAGTCGTATGCCACCCGTTGGAAACCAACCGACATTGACCATTGGACAAATAAGAGTTGGTCCGTCAGCCAGTTTCCAAACCGGACCCTCCTCCCGAGGAGGTGTCGTTCCTCACCACGCCGCAGAATACCACACCACTAGCATTGCGGCTGAACCAGGGGTAAACGCTCAAGATCAGTCGGACCTGGACCGTCTTCAACTATGATACGTCAGATGATCCGTGAGAGTCAGGGATTCACAAACGACGATTGGGGAGTTTCCCGAAGTCACACTCCCTTTACGGACGATATTCTTAATGCTGAACCCCCACGGCGATTCCGAATGCCCACTCTAACCATGTACGAGGGAAACTCCGACCCCAACCAACATATTCTGAAATATGAATGGTCGATGACTGCTGCCAGAGCTGACGATGCAGTGAAGTGTCGTAGTTTCCCCATATCCTTGGGGGGCATCGCTACCATGTGGTTCACCCGACTACCACCTCGATCCATCTCTTCCTTCGATCAGTTAGCTACAAAATTCGTTGAGCAATTCCGCATGCACGTCGCAAGGCCGAAAGATGTCAACACTCTATCTAGTGTCACACAAGCTCCCGGAGAGACACTCAGACACTACTTAGAAAGATTCCATACTGCATGCGCGGAGATTAGTAATCCAAACGATAACTCCATCCTTATGGCGCTGACTAAGGGGATCGACCCCGATTTCGAATTCGGCAATTGGCTAGCTGGGAAACCACCTGCGTCATTGGACCGTTTCCATGCCAAAGCAGCTCAATTCCTGAGACGGGAAGACGCGAAACAGTCTAGGAAGCAAACTGACGCAGGCCCAAATGCGGAAGGGACCCAAAGCAATGTTGCAATAAAACAGTCCGGTGAGAGCTCCGGAAAAGTTCAGTTGAACATTAAAAATAAGCAAGCTCGGCGAAGAGAGAGCGTGAATCAACTTAAAAAACAAGATCAAAATCGTGGCCCGCAACGCAAAAATCCGATGTTCGACAGTTATACTCCTTTGAATACTTCACTGGAGGACTTGTATTTGCAGACCCGTAACACAATTCAATATGAAAAGCCTGCTCCAAGACCGTCGTCAGAGAGACAAATCCAGACGGGAAAATTTTGCAGGTTCCATGAAGGCTACTGGCACAATACGAACGAGTGTCGTCACTTACAGGATCTTGTTGAAAAACTGGTCAGAGAAAGGAAGCTGGAATAGTTTGTGCGGACACTGCAGCCCACAGAAGCGGGCCCATCCAATCCAATCAATGAACTCAATCGACCGAGGCAGGAGGACTCGACTTGTCCCCGTGGAAGATTGGTGATAAACGCCATCATTGGCGGGCCTACTTACTCAGGAGCCTGGAACGACGAAGAACCTCGTCACTGTCACACATGACAGGCTCCTTCAATCTATGAATACTTTGCAGTTTCTTTTACGTTCTGAAATTTGAATTTGTAATAAGGCACTGACTTTGCCACATTTTCTTATTTCAGCAAATAAAATGCTATCTCTTCAAGCTAAAGCTGTGATTCACCGAATACAACATTCAACAATCACGACACACGAAGAGCTAAGTTCCATCAAACAATGGAATTTATTCAAATAGCGAGTGACTGCGTTACAACTGGCCACTCACTAAGTGAAACCCCAGCTGGGGGGCAAGCCAACAGATCGAAGGCTAAACTGGACCAACACACGACAGTCCATCCAACAATTCGTTCCCAGAGCGTGAACGGACTCCAACTTCCCAAAGCGCGAATTGGAGTTTAAACATTCAACAATTCGTTCCCAGAGCGTGAACGGACTCCAACTTCCCAGAGCGCGAATTGGAGTATAAACATTCAACAATTCGTTCCCAGAGCGTGAACGGACTCCAACTTCCCAGAGCGCGAATTGGAGTATAAACATTCAACAATTCGTTCCCAGAGCGTGAACGGACTCCAACTTCCCACAGTGCGAATTGGAGTATAAACATTCCATAACTCGTTCCCAGAGTGTGAACGGACTCCAACTTCCCAGAGCGCGAATTGGAGTATAAACATTCAACAATTCGTTCCCAGAGCGTGAACGGACTCCAACTTCCCACAGCGCGAATTGGAGTATAAACATTCCATAACTCGTTCCCAGAGTGCGAACGGACTCCAACTTCCCAGAGCGCGAATTGGAGTATAAACATTCAACAATTCGTTCCCAGAGTGCGAACGGACTCCAACTTCCCAGAGCGTGAATTGGAGTATAAACATTCAACAAATCGTTCCCAGAGCGCGAACGAACTCCAACTTCCCAGAGCGTGAATTGGAGTATAAACATTCAACAATTCGTTCCCAGAGCGCGAACGGACTCCAACTTCCCAGAGCGTGAATTGGAGTATAAACATTCAACAATTCGTTCCCAGAGCGCGAACGGACTCCAACTTACCAGAGCGTGAATTGGAGTATAAACATTCAACAATTCATTCCCAGAGTGCGAACGGACTCCAACTTCCCAGAGCGCGAATTGGAGTATAAACATTCAACAATTCGTTCCCAGAGTGCGAACAGACTCCAACTTCCCAGAGTGCGAATTGGAATATAAACATTCAACAATTCGTTCCCAGAGCGCGAACGGACTCCAACTTCCCACAGCGCGAATTGGAGTATAAACATTCCATGACTCGTTCCCACTGCGCGAACGGACTCCAACTTCCCACAGCGCGAATTGGAATATAAACATTCAACAATTCGTTCCCAGAGTGCGAACGGACTCCAACTTCCCAGAGCGTGAATTGGAGTATAAACATTCAACAATTCGTTCCCAGAGTGCGAACGGACTCCAACTTCCCAGAGTGTGAATTGGAGTATAAACATCAAACCCATCATTCCCAGAGTGTGAACGAATTCCTAAAAAGCCCAAATAGGTGTGACTGACCATCTATCGGCTGACTCCAACTTCCCAGAGTGTGAACTGGAGTATAAACATAAATTACAGGTTTCCGGAGCACGAACCGAAGCATCCGTGCTAACTCCAAGTTCCCAAAGCATGAATTGGAGTATAAACATAAACTATAGGTTCCCGGAGCGCGAACCGAAGCATCCACGCTAACTCCAGATTCCCAGAGCGTGAAGTGGAGTGTAAACATCAATTCCAGGTTCCCGGAGCGCGAACCATACTACAAACGTCGATAACTCTCAAATTCCCATAGTGCGAACCAAGTTATCGATTACAAATTATCCTAAGTCCCCAGAATATGGACATGTGCTTAAGGTTTGCAATAAACGCACTCAACCACCAAAACACAAATGTTATTCCCCGAGACTAGGGGTCAAAAAAGCTAAGTGTTAATCGCTAATCAAAGTGATACAATGTCCGAAGTTCGATTATTCATCGACTACGACTTGCGACCAAGATTTTCAGACTTGGCGGATAAAACAAACTCTACTTGACGGTAAAAACACCACAAGTGCACCGGACTAAAAAAAATAATGCTACAAACACTTAAGCACAAAAGAAATGAGAGTTGGAACAAAGAAACTAAATTTTATTTCAACTAAGTGAAGACGAGGACTTACACGCAGATAAGTTCTTCCAAAAAAAAAAGAATGCCTACTAGCAGGGGCCGAACCTGCATCTATACACGGCGAAAACAAGTTCCTATCTACCAAAATATCTGCTTGGGAGGCCGAATTACTCTTTCTTTCTTGGCTTCCTTATCAGCGGTTCGTCATCAGAATCGCTAGGAACGGAAATCCTTCGTTTGGACGACCTCCTCTCCGGTGGCTGCTCTTCGGCCGGGGGCATGATATCTACGTCCTCCTCAGAACTTGAACCTAAATGAAGACTCCCCGCCGAAGGAGTAGGAGGGACCGGACCCGCAATGGAAGATGGAATAGTGCCACCACCGACACTACCGCTTTTCCCCTCAGCTTCTAATTCAGCTTGAATCTCGGCCAGGATCTCTTCATCACGAATCGTCTGGGCTTGGCCGGGGGCATCCGCACTCTGCATTGAAGAGCTGGAGGTCGGCGACAGGTCACTAATGATAAATGGCAAGTTTGTGGAGAAGCCACCCTGCTCGCCGAGCTGCTCGCTCACCATTTGTTCCTCAAGAGATAATCCTCTCCGCTGCGCCGCCTCGGTAGATACTGCAGTTACAATAGTAGTCTCAGTGGTAATGGCCTTATCTCCTTTGCTTGATTCTCGGGTCACGGCGATCGAAGCAACTTCAGTCACTAAACAAAGATAAGAAGAAGTTATCAGTAACCGCTTCAGAACAAACTCTCTATTTGGAAAACACTTGAGATAAGTTCGGAATACCTTCCTCAGTTTGACTTGCGGACGACTGAGCGGCCTCAAAAGTATGCTCCCGAATGGGAGATAACCGCGGCTGTTCTGGGTCATAAGCAGGAACAGGTTGTGTACCGACCATAGATACAGGTACTACCGAAGGTGGAGCGATGACTTCAATAACAGTAGCATGATGCTCGATATCTGACCCCTCTCCAACCTCCAGAGATCGACCACCGATCATCTCCTTTTCTTGAGCAATAATAGCGTCGTGGAGAATCTTCTTCTCATCATCAGTCAACAACCGGTTTTCAAGTTCAAATCGGTCGACCGATTTATCCGGGTGTGCTTCCTCTTCTTCCTCGACCAATCGATCCCAAGCATTGCGGAGGTGCACTGGGTAATCTTGGAGCCAGGCCAAATTTCGATGTCTCAACACGTTGGCATTGTAAGTGATAAGCTAGTCTTCGATATCAGCCTCCAGCCTGGCCTCCGCTTGATGAACTTTCTCTTCAACCTCCATTTCAACCGCCTGGACCTTGGCTACTGCCGCATCCCGTTCAGTCCGGAGAATCACGGCTTGTTCACACGCCTCCTGGGCTGCATTGTTCGCATCATCCCTATCCTTGGCAATTTCAGCAAACTTTGACTTAAGCTCGTTTAACTCCTTTAGGGCTGCGTCCCTCTCGGCAGTAACCATGGTGTTTCGATGGCCCATGTCCTCTACCGTGGCATAGTGCTCACGTTTCATCCTGTCCATTATTGCTTGGGCTTCATCGGCTTTTTGATAGCCTCCATTTTGGATTTCCGAGAAGACTCAGCCTCAGTGTTTAGCACATCGATAATACGGCTCTTTTGGGCCAACTCAGCCTGCATTTTCTCAATGGTGGCCCCACGCTCAAAGGCCAGTGACGACGCTTTCTCGGCCGCCTTATACCACGCCCTGTACTGGGCATAAAAATAGTGCACATAATCGTGCGCCGTCTGTTCGACCTCCGGCGGGATTCTTTTCAAGTGAAGAGGGAAGATATAGTTGTCAAAGCAAATATTTGGAAAGTCCTTCTTCAGTTGAGCAAGCCTGATTGCTCCTTCTCCCGAAATTTCAGTAGGAGGTTGCTCCGCAACTATTGGAGGCATTGCCTCAGATCTGGGATGGCGAGGTTCATGCCTAGAAGGTTGAGAGGTCGACTGGTAGTACGAGGAATCAGAAGGACGAGGAACATGGACAGGAGGCTGTATAGGAGCTCTTGGAGGAGGGGTGCGCGATCGAGACCGATGTCTGTAATCCTTATCTCTCCGTTCTTGGCTAGAGTACTTCTCTCTGTTGTGACTCGTAGTATGAGGAAGATTTGCAAGCGTGTCGTAGGCTCCATAGCATTGAACCACGTCCAGTCATGATATCTGCAAACCAAAATGAGAATAAAGTTAGTGGCTTCTCGAAATCGATAACCTAAGACTCGAGACTATGTGGTGTCATGAAATGTGTATGAATATGTATTCCCCCCGATCAACCAACAGTGTCGACTGAGCTAGTAATAAAAGGCTCGCTCAATTCTAGAGTACGATGAAACTCCTCCAACCCGGCATCATGCTGAAAAGACACATCATCCGGGATTGGAAGGTCAGTAAGCCCTTCGTAAAGACTTTCAGTCCGCGGAGGAGACATCTCGAAAATTCTAACTCCGGGAGAGGATCGGGCCGTAACAACCGATTTCCATCTCCCCTTCTTAGTTGACGAGACGACGGCAGCCTTGCCTTTTCTTTGCTCTTCAACATCCTGAGCCACGTCCGTAGGCTCCAACAACGGCTCGTCGTCAGTAGGAGTTCTCTCGGAGTCTGCCTCCTCGGCTATA
This sequence comes from Allium cepa, assembly GCA_030765085.1. Taxonomy (NCBI): domain Eukaryota; kingdom Viridiplantae; phylum Streptophyta; class Magnoliopsida; order Asparagales; family Amaryllidaceae; genus Allium; species Allium cepa. Next base: position 1,000,113,031 of record CM060935.1, read on the forward strand.
ATGACTTTAGGCTTCTTGTGCTTGACTCGTTTTTTCAAAACGGCCTTTAATGCCCCCTCAAACAGTATGCTCTGCCCTCGTTCAATCAATCCGTAAGTTCGGAGACTCCTATCCGTCAAGAGCAGCTCAATATCCCTATCTCCACTCGGGACTTCTCGAACCACCCGCACCATCTCCCTAAAGTGCTCGCCCTCAGGTCGCTGAATCGTCGCTGTAAAAAAGAGGAAAAAAAAACATAAGTTTCACTTTGACAGCAATTGCCTTAGTAATTACTTGATAACTCAGCTACACTCACGTCTGAATAACCATCACCGGGCAAACCCCGGAGGAAACCTGACATAGAACCATTCCGTCCTATAGTAGCTCAACCTGGTCCAGGACCCAGTAACCACTTGGCAGTTCCTCACCGCTTCCAGAAATGTGAAGGAAGGATAATCACCCTGAGTTTTGAAATTGAACAAGTATCTGATCTCAATCGAGAGTGGTGGTCGATGGAGATATTCCATAAATGCAATGAACAAGCTATTGATCGACGCATATCCGTTCGGGTGCAGCTGAGATGGGGCGATCCTCAAAAACGACAATACTTCCCTTATATACTCGTTGAACGGAGGAAGTGTCCCGGCCGCACACGCGTGGCGGTTGAACGCAGTATACCCTTCTGGTGGATTGTGCGGTCTATCATTCGGCCCCGGCAATAACACATCATCCAGTGACAGGCTGTGCCTCAAGCATATTCTTCCCAACATATCTTCAGAGATATTGGATGGAACGGAATCCGATGGATTCGCAATGAACGACGCATTAGGCAATTCGTCCGGGGCTGGACCGACGATCTCAGGATCAATGTCCGGAACCTCTAGTCTCGGAGAGGCTGTACCTTGAACCTCCTGCTGTTGCGAACTTGACGGTTCCATAACTAGCTAACTCATGAGAAACCATCGTTAGACGACAAAGAACCCGTGTGTTCCCCAGTGTAAGGTGTATGAGTGTATGTTGTGCAGTGCCATGCATCACTTGAATAAATATCGCAGAGTTAAAAGAAATATACAAACGACAAAGCTACAGAGTCCAGTAATAATGACCGTCATCGCTGACCGTCATCGATGAACCGTTTGTATGATGGAAGTTTGATTTGAATAGAAGTCGTTATTGTTCCATCGACGAGCTTCGAAAGGTGGTCAAGTATGCAGTTTAATATGTCCAAATATGCAGGAATGAAGCTCGTCGGAATTATGCTTAGAAAATTTCAAATTTTGGTATCCATCATATAGGGTTCGAACCGATCACGGAGAACCCATTCGAATCCATGCCAACGTTACTTCGAATCGATATAGAAAGGCCCATTCGAACCGATCGATGAAAGAGGACTTCGAATCCAACCTTGGTTAACTGGCTCGAACCGATAAGCAAACCCTCAACTTCACACCGATCACGTTCGAATCGATGCCCTTCGTATCGATGCAAAGTCGAGAACTTCGAACCGATGGCTGATGGTTTCGAAACCATTGGTTCGAATGGATCCATCAAAGATGGTTTATCGGTACGAACTGCGTCACTCCATGAATTCATTCCAGAGATCAAGGCGAAACCAAGGGGAAGCGACGTCGCCGTCATCGATTCGAACTCGAGCCCACGTATCGATTCGAAGTCCCCTCAAATCAGATCTGGTTTTGTCAATCACTGAAGTGAGCGATCGATGATGAAGAAATGGGTTCGCAATTACTTTGCCGTTTGGATTCGAGGCCAATTACCTAGTTCAAGTGATGGATTCGAGGAGTTAAGGTCTTGGATCTGGATTGGTTCGAATGCGAAAGCACGACGCCCTCTTCTCTGAAGTTTCGAGTGCACAGTAAAACGAGGAGAAAGTAAAAAGTAAAAAATGGAGAACCCTCTGCTATTTATATGGCGTGTTGAGTGCAACCGAGACGATTCCCCATCCAGGTAAACTCGACCGGTCACAGCCAGTCAACTTGTGCATCGATTCGAAGTCTCCATTCCAAACCATCGGCCTAGGACCACTGTAACGACCTAGAATTTTTATTAATTAAAATTTGAATATTTAATTAATTTTAATTATTAATAGGTGAATTTATAAGTCAAATAAATTTTTATTTGAATTTTTGGATTTAATTGAATAATTAAATCGATAATTTAATACGTTAAACTATGGAAATAATTGAAAATATAGTTAAATATGATTGAAAATGATTTGGGAAATTTTATTTTATCATATGGAAGTTAGAATGATATTTTAGAACTTTTAAAATCGAATTAAAAGTTAATTTGTGAAAATTGAATATTTTAATATTTAAATCGACTAGTGAAAATAGTCAATTTTTGAACAGTCTCAGAATTGAACGAAACCAGTTCCATTGGATCCGTAATAGTTAGTTATTATCGGATTTCAATTTTCGTGTCAATCGGAGTTATCGTTTGATCGTGGCAGCTCGAAACGCATCGATTTATTTTTAATTTTAATTTGACGAGTTAAAATAGCCATTTTTCAAAAAGTCTCGGATTTCGACGAAACCAGTTTCATCGGATCCGTAATGTGATATTATCGCAAGGTTTCAAATTTCAAGTCAATTGGATTTACCGTTTGTCCTGTACAAATTAAAACGCCTAGAAATCGAGTTAAATCGGTTTAATTTAAATTGAGCGTTTATAGCCATAACTCGCACATACTTCCGAATTAGCTTTCGAAGACTGTTCCATTGTGTCCGGAACGTGGGGTAAACCCTAGAAACGCTGGTTACGGCGCGTAAATCGGAGTTCGGAATTTCCGGGATGAATAGTGTTCGATTTTTCTTTTTAAATAGCACCCACCTCTTCATAAATTAAAAAAAAAAACCCTAATACTAAAACCCTAGCCGCCACTATCTATAACTGATGGCCAGAAATTAGTTTTGATTCTCCTCCATTATCTTCAAATCTAAGCATTATTTCAAGAATTTATCAACTACAAAGTTATAGAGCACATCAAGATCTACAAGATCAACGGTTGTGATTGGAAACGGAGCTATGGATTGGCTGCAATCGGGGTTTGAAGTGGCCGGCTTGCGCACGCATTTCGAAGAGAGAGGGGTGGCCGAGTGGGTGCGGTCTGAGGGTGGAGGTGGAGTCAGGAGCGAGCTTCGTGATGGTGGTTGTGTGATGGAGTTTAGTCGAGAGATGGTGTTGCAAATTGTAACCCTAATCCTAAGAGATGGGTTCGGCGGCCTCGTGTTTGACCTGTAGGGTGAGCGCGTGATGTAGGAGATGATGTTGGGAGCGTTGGATCTGAATCTCACGGCCAAGATTGCTTTGGGTATAAAATTAGTAAATTTATATTGTAAATTAGCAAGTTTAAATACGTGTAACTTCAAAAAATTCATAACTTTTTCATACGAGGTCGAAAAAATGCAAACTTAGTTGCGTTGGAATCGTATGGACGAGCACTACGCGATGGAGTTGGTTTGGAGTCGTTTGGAGTTAGTGAGAATTTTGGGTAAAATTAAACGCGCGTTTAATTTTATTCGAAATAATCGCTAAAACGAAATTGAAATCAAGGTGAGAACTTCTCACTCAATCGAATCAGTTTCGATTTTATTTTAAGTAGTTAGATTTAAAATATTTGAATGCATGTTTGAATGTTGATTAATATCTATTAATTGTTAAAATAGACATTATACGCCGTTAGTAAGCGGATGTTATTTAATAAAAACATATACCGCGAATATTTCATAAACAGTGAAATTGGTATTATATATAATATCAATATATATATATTGGCATATGTATATATTGCAGTCGTTGATTCCCCGCATTTTTTAGCGGATGAGGCCCTATTGCGCCGTTATTAAGCGGATAATATTTAATAAGAACATATACCGCGATAATTTCGTACTGAAGCGAAATTGGTATTGTGCTAATGTTTGTGGATGCAGGAAAACAGGTTGGAGGGATCCAACTGGATTCCCCAACAGTTTTTATTTGATTTCAGATATTTTGATATTTGATGGATTATCATATCGATATATGATATCGTTGTTGTCGTGATTGACTATTTGGTGTGTAGCATCATTGGACCAAATTTGGAATTTTAAAATGATTTATAAAGTGATTTTTGAAAGTATACGTTGATAAAATATTTTTGGAATTGATTCATTTTAAATAAATAAACGTTATAATTTTTTAAGTTATAAAAATTATGATTTTTGAGAAATATAGTTAAAAACTGATTTTTGAGAATATGATGCTATTGAGTTTATAAAATAGTTAAATCGAGATATTTTAGAATTATTGTGAAAATTTTAAATATAGGATTTATGAAATTTAATTATTTTATGAATCAAAATGGTGAAATAATAAAGGAGATTTAAGACGTTTTAAAAGAATAATATAAATTGAATTATATTTAGAGATTTATAAATGGATATTTATAAATTGAAATATGGACATTTTAAAACGAGTTTTTATAAGTGTTTGAATGAAGTGAAAATGAATTTCATAATTGAATGAAATTTATAGAATTATAAACGGTGAAGTTATTTGAAGAATAGATTTGGTTAAATAAATGAATCTTATAAGTTATAAGATTTATGGTTTGGAAAGTCTTTAGAGGAACGATTTTGTAAAATAATCGTTTTATAAGCATTTAACTTATAATATGAACTTTTAGTTTATAATTGAGTTATAAACTAGAATAGGTTAATAAAAGAATTTATAAAAAGGAAGTTTTTATAAATAAATAGAAATGGAATTTATAAACGTTGTTTTATAAATTCGCAAACAACTTATTTTGATAAGTAAATTTGTTGAAACCTATTAATGGAGTTATATTCACGTTTTTGAATAGTGAATAATTCTTTTAAATAAAATGTATAAAAGGATGGAAGTTGTTAACAAAATATATTCACGTTTTTGAATTGTGAATAATATGTTAACAGAAATGTTTTGAATGAGATGTTTAAATTGAATTAAAACGATCTAACGAAGTTTTAATTGTGTTGAGATTCGAAACCATAGATTTCAACATTCATTGTTGAAATAGACGTTTTCGAGAAATGAAAAGGAAATAGTGGACTATAACACTGTTGTTATAGTAAATGATTTCCGAAAGGAAATGTTTTGTATAGTATTGGGATTTATATATCTATTTTAATTTCGAATCCCTATACTAGTGATTTTGGGTTGTCGTAACGATGTTTTACGCAACATTCATTTTGGCCCAAATAAATATGTTAAGAGAATGATTTCCTTAATAGAATGAAATATATACTTAATCTCGATTTAAGTATATTGAATATTTTCTAAGTGTTGAAAATAAAAGGATTTGTGAATTACTTATTGAATAAGTATGGAATTGTTTTTCCAATATGAAGTGAATATTTAGAATTTATCTTTTTGAAGATAAATTGAAAATGAATAATTAAAATCATATATTCATTGATATTGTGAAATATAAATTCACTAAGGAATTTATAAAGGAAGTGGAATTGGTTTAAAAATAAATATTGATTTATTTTTGAAGTATTGAAATTATATATATCTTGTAAAGATATTTTGGAAAATAAATAATTTGGAAAATTATTTGGAATCTGGTGATGTTGTGCATATCCATTGATAGTTCAATAACCGACTATCAATATTTCCCTTTGAATGGGTAATGGATGTGATTTGTTTGAATGTGAATGCTACACTTATTTTTGAATAAGCGCTCACTATTCGGGTTAACCGGGAAAGGACCATGGGGTCGTATAACCCATTCCGAATATGTGGTACGTCGTTATGAATTGCATTGAAGATCGGTATTGAAGACCCGGTATTTGCGAGAGCGATAGGATGACCTGTCGATTTACTCTGCACCGAGTAGCTACGGTATAGAGTTCTCCATATGTGATGGTGAATCCGATCAGGATTGTGAATATCCGGATTGCAAGGACTTCTTTGTAAGTGCCTTCGGTTTTGTTCGAGCCCGGAACAGACTTGTATGGATTGTGTGTCTGACATTACAAGTTGAGATATAAAGCCGATTTCTTTCAAATATATTTCTGTTGGTGGCGAAGAATTTATTCTTTTAGCTTAACACCCTTCTCTGAGACGTACGAGCTCAGAGGTTATGTAGTTGAATGTTAGCAGCGATATATTCCCAATTTGGTAATGTGATATGCTGAGTGATGCTGAAATGATCATTGTGTTGATTATTGTGATAGGATCGTTTATTTGATCGTCTATTTTAGTGATCATTGTGTTGATCATTTGTTGACCCAAAGCATGGCTTTTGTATAAAGTATGTTTTTGTGGACGTGACTTCGTCGAACCTCACACCCCGAAAATGGTCAAAACAGGAAAGATGCGGCAAGGTTATGAGGGGTAGCACCCTTTAGGGTATGTATGTTTCCTTCTGGATAGAGGTGGTATCATGGTATGGAGCCCAGATATTTAACCTATGTGGTTACTACGAATTTATTACTTTGTGGTTGTTGGTTATCGGGATCCCGTGAGAAAGGTCGTTTACGATCGGGGAATGGCGTGCTCGTGTCAGTAGTTACCCAGTTAGGGGTAACCCGGCCTTGTGTTGGCAGAGTTCCGGTTTGGTTCTCGGGGATGTCTTTCCAGAGGCATTCTCATGTGGCAATGGGAAGTTCCTTGGCCTGACCATTTGTTGGAAATCCAAAGAAACAATACGAAACTTGTACGGTTTTAGTTGTAGAACCTGCCATCTAATATGGTAGCTATTAGTAGGCATAATATAATGGTACCTATGCTGGCTAAGATTTATATTCTACTTTCGAAATGAATTTTTCCTACACTATGCACTAATAATAATATGAAATGTTCTTTTAAATGCGTATCAAGCATGTTTGACTATCATAAGGAGAAATCTTCTCCAAGTCTGCGTTTGCATTGTGTGTGTGGCAGGAGGTCTTATGGTAGTCTCATTTTTAAAAGCATTGCGAATTGAAATAAAAATATTCCTCTATTTTGATTTTAAAGTTAAATAAACTGTTTTGAGTTCTCACACCAGTCTCATGACTGACTTGGAGTTTATTGTTTTCCTTCCTAAACTCTGGGTGCCCACCAATTTCTACACGGGCAGTCAAGAGTTAAGGTTTATCAGGATATTCTGGATATTCTAGAGTTGCTGGAGGCAAGCTGGATGGCATGGCGTATACTACTATATAGTATTTCTTTTTCCGCTGCACTATTTGTTGTTGTTGTTGTACACTCTGATGATATGATGTAATGAAATGTAATGTAATAACTGATATAGTTCTTTGTTTAAAGATTATTCATTTATTATTATATGTTGTTCCGCTGCGAATTGTGAGATTCTGATGTTGTTCTGTTTTCTTTCTGTTCCGTTCTATTTTAAAATTCTGTTCTATTTTCTCTTTCTGTTCTATTTTAAAATTTTCTGTCTTCTTTTCCCTATCTAAATTTTCTATCCTTTTCTTTTTCTTTTCTTAAATTCTTTTTAAAAACCCTCAGTGTTCGGTTTTCCGTCGTTCGATTCCTCGGCAGTCGATAAAGTGAGTGTCGATGTTGAATTTTCGGAAGACGAAGAATCGTGTCCTGACAACCACTCTTGATTCGAAGTTACCCCCGCGTTTCATCGGTACGAAGTGCGCAGCAAGGCGACGAGCAGCATCGATGCGAAACAAACGTTGGGTCCATCGGTTCGAAAGCCCTTGTTCGTATCAACGACTTCGTATCCAACCATCACCCATCGTTTCGAACCGCTAGTTCGAATCCATCATTTCACATCGTTTCGAACGTCGGTTTCGAACCCATCGCAACACGATATACTCCATCCATACGAATGTGGATTTCGAACCCATATATACTCCAACCCATCGGTTCGAAGCCTTGCAATCACGCAACGCAGAGTCGTTTCCTTCAACATTCTACATCGGTTCAGGAGAGGATCGATACGGAGGAGCCTTCCAAAACAACCATCAAGCGTTGTCTCAATTCAAATTTCAAAATCGGTTCAGGAGAGAATCGATACGAAGTTCAATAGCCAACAAAACTAACACAACTCATGGACGCACGACGTTTACAAGGGTCAAACTAACATATATGCATATATGTCGAACTAACAATCGATTTTAAACATTTACAGGGATCAAACACTCATCCTGTTACAAATGCAACAGCCAACGGCTAAGCACTATTATACAGCAATCAATCATATCAACACAAGGTTACAATAATACAGCATACGAGTTTCAACAAAAAAGAGAGCAATGATTGTTCAGAGAAATTGCAGCTGTTCAAAGCACGTCATGTTCCCACAAGACGTACTTTGGGGGGCAAAATGTTATCCCGCTTTTTGGCAAAGCCGCGATACCAAAAGATCGATCAGAAACGGAGAACAGTTCGTCTCAGAGACCGGTCATACTTCGTCTCGCTATGGATATCACTGAATTTTTGTCCAAGTCCAGATTGAGCTACAATTGATAGGACACGGCAAGAAAGACCATAGGAGTCAACATCTCAAGTTTCAAGTCAATCCGAGTTCATACGCTCGAGTTTTGATCGATTCAATTTGAAGGGGAAGGCTTAGGTTTCGAACCCATCGTTGACCAACGGTTCGAAACGATCGCTTTCGAATCCATAAGTTTCGAATCCATCGAACCACCTCGGGTTCGACTCCATCACCTTCGAATCCATCGTGTTCGAACCGATGGGCCTCGTGTCCATGGAGAAGTGACACAACTCGTATCCATCACAGAAGCCATGCTTCGAACCCGCCACAAAGCCTTGTTCGACTCCAAACAAGAATCCTTGTTCGAGTCCATCATTGGACATTGCTCGAACCCAAACATGGAACCTCGTTCGAACCCATCCATGAAGTCATGTTCGAAACCATCCATGATGCCAAGTTCGAGCCCATCCTGTGTAGCCTCATTCGAATCCACTGGGTCAACCAACCATGATGACGTGTCTTCCATTGGTTCGAAATCGTCGAGATATATGGAGTCGAAGCGGTCAACTCGCAGTGAAGACCGGATCGATTCGAAGTTTTCGCTCCACGTCACCACGAAGACGCGTGCCATGATGGATTCGAAACCATCGGTTCGAAAGCATGGTTTCGAACCAAACAGCCAAGCAATGAACCCCATTTCGAATCCATCATATCTGCCAATCTACTGAACCAAATGCCATGAAATATTCGCAGAAGCTTGCATACATGTTGAAGAATATCCACGCCAAATTTCACCTCGATTGGATGAATTCTTGATCGGTTCGAATGGAGTTCGAACCGATGCCAAAGTGGGCCCGAACTTCTTGAGACCGCGCGTGTGGGCCCCCTCACGTGACAGAAGTGGTCTCCCAAGTTTTCAGCGAAATATCAGCAGCCTGCGCCTATAAATAGAGCCCCAGGGCCAACGAAAAAGGGATCTTCTGACTCTGAAGCGCCCAGACTCTGCCGGATCGAGATCTCCATCATCCTACATCGTAATTTTACTGTTGATTCTGAATTTACAGTTGTAATTTGCTGTTGATTGCTGCAACAACTTGTAATCATTGAAAGAAAAGCAATAAAACATCAAAACACTTCACAGTGGACGTAGACAACACACCGAACCACTATAAATCGATTGTCTATGCATTCTCTTTACTGTTGATTGGAGTTTTTGTTAGATAATATCTGTTTTGAATTTACATTCTTGACTATTATCTCTTCAACGACTCCCGAAGAGTGTTGTGCTCAATTTTGATGCAAACATATTGTTGATTTAAACTGTCCAAAAAGGTGGGTCGTTACACATTGTACATGGATGACTAAGGTCGCTTTCAAATTCTTTGATTGCACCAAAAAGTCCGTTTATAACTCTAATAAGTGATGTTTCCTTTATACTCAAGGGCTGCATTCAATTTCAAAGAAAAATAAAACTTATCAAGTACTACCTACATTACTAGGTAAATAATTATATTAAAAAAATTAGGTGGTACAAGGTCATTTTATAATAAAGATAATTATTATTTATGATACTACATATTTATGATACGGTAAATTAGGTTAGTAATAGACTAAAGCACCTTGAATGTCCAAAAAGCAAAATGTGGATTGTAAAATAATTTGTATCGATAACACTTATTTTAAAGGTTTTTTCAACATAACAGATCCTCATCTTTGGTACTATGTTAAATTTTGATTTTTCTTTTATACTCCATTCCTGCTATTACACATCAATACTTTTTCGATCTTAAAAGGTAACCTCTGTATTCAAATATTTAGAAGCAATGGTACATATATTTTTGGATTCTTTTTCCTATCTACAATTTATTTCCGATTATCAATCTTTTCCTGTATAATTTGATTTGAAATTCATGTTAATAAAAATTTCTAATTTACTTTGTGATAAGCATTCATGTGACTAAAATATAATTTACCTTGTGATAACTTTGGTAGTTATTTCACTTAATCTTTAATTTATCTATTTGTTATTTATATTATTTTTCTATACAAAATCATTTAATTGAAATTTTACCACTCATTAACTTTTAAATTAATTATTTACATGAATTTGTACTATTCATTTAAATATCAAGCATAAATACAGTGTTCCAACATTTCAGCATCTAAAAGTAAACATATTACAACCTAGGATAGAACCTAGAGCAAAACATCATAGCATAATGATATTTCAGATTATAGCATACATCATTGTTTTCTTAATTAGAATTGGTGAAATATCAATAAAAGGTTGCAAGTTTTTATCTTTTCTTACCATTTAGAAAACCAGTCAAACTAATTACCTAAAATACCCCATGTTTTCATCAAAAATGTTTATGTATATCTAACTAAAGGTTTGTAAACATAAAATCTTAGGTAAAGTTGGATCATATTAAATCATGGAATTTGGAACTTAGTTTATTGCGCGTAATTATGGTCAAACCTCGTTACAATCAATTTGATTTTCTTATAAACTTTGATCAGAACTTGCAGCCGCGAGACCTTTCTCCCTATGTGTAAGTTTTATTCGTAACTTCTTTAATTTCTAATATCTTTGTTTCTCTTATGATCTAAATGCTCATATGATTTTCATTTTATAATTGTTTTTTCCATCCTACAAGTGATTAAGCACTACTGAAATTGGATAAATACTATGCTTGACTCTTTCTATTGTTTGGTAATTATTATTATTTTGGAAAAAAAGGTACTATATTAACACACCAGAAACACATATACTTCCATGGTATGCCTCGTTAAAACCTTGCAACCCCCTAACTTAAATGGGTGCCTTACCAGGAAAAAGAGTATGTATCATGTCTATATATTAACAGTACAATGGAGAAGACAAACAAAGTCAGAACCAAGTTGTCAAATAGATGGAGGAGTAAAAAAAAGGGATCCACACTCAAAATCATCCTTAAGAGCGAACTTGGGGTTAAGGTACAAACAAAAAAAACAACAAAAAGGAAAACAAATAAAAGACAAAATAGCTACCACGTGGGAAGAACAAGGTCAAGAGCATTAAGTAACGAAAACCATAAACAAAGCTCATTTCACCGAAGCTTCTAGAGAAATAAAAACTCGTAAATGGAACTCAAATTCCAGAACTGAAAGCATTAACTCCAATCGACGATGACAAATTTTCCAAAAGACTAACTCCGGAGAAAGGAAAAAATCTCGAACTTGCAACAGAGAGTATAATAACATCACCAACCTTAAGAGGGCCAAAAACTGGAGTTGGAGTCAGAAGCCATGTCGAAGTAATCTAAGATCTTTGCTTTTCTTAGTAGAATCCATATTTCATTAAATTGAAGCTTGTAGTTTTGTATTATAAGTAATTTTCGAACTTGATTCGTCATTTTAAGTGCCTTGAAAATACGATTGTTCCATTCACACCAGATATGCCAGATTAGAGCAGTATAGGCGATGTTAATTAGATGATTGTGTAGAGCACTACTATTCTGATTATAGCACATTATCTCCATGATTTGGTTGATATCATACATATTACCGAAATTTATGTTAAACTTATTCTTAATTTCATCAATTAAGTACCTTGAATAAATGCAATTGAAGAATAAATGGCTTCTATCTTTACTATGATTATGACACGGTACACATGATAGATTAACCAAGCATCCATTTGCTAACCCTATCTTTTGTATTCAATTTATTTAATTTAGCTGAGAGAGCACACATAGATATTTTAGGAGCACAGAATTTGTCCTATATTTTACTGGTCTAATTTAGTACTGCATGTTTGTACCTGCCTTGGTTCCATGCCAAGTTCATGGTGAATTGACCATTATTATTAAGCATCCATACCCAAGAATCATGCTGCATATGATTGAAAATTTTGATGTTATGAATTGTGTAAGGACCCGATTCTTCGACTTCCGAAAACCGACATCAATACGTTCACTTTGTTGACTGCCGAGCAATTGAATGCCGGAAAACCGAACACTTAGGGTTTGAAGAAAAAGAAAGAGGTAGAAGAAGAAAGAAAAAGATAGAACAGAACAATATCAGAATCTCACAATTCGCAGCGGAACAACATATAATAGATAAATGAATAATCATTTAAAACAAAGAACTATATCAGTTATTACATTACATCACATTACATTCATTATCAGAGTTTACAACAGCAAACAGCGGAAAAAGAAATACAATATACTTAGTAATATGCTACGCCATCTAGCTCGCCTCCAGATTTCTGTAGCAACTCCTGAGGTCCAGAATATGCTGATAACCTTAACTCTAGACTGCCCGTGTGGAAATTGGTGGACACCCAGAGTTTAGAAAGGAAACAATAAACTCCAGGTCAGTCATGTGACTGGTGTGAGAACTTAAAACAGTTATTTATCTTTAAAACAAAGAACAGAATAATTTTAAAATCAATTCGCAATGCTTTTTGAAAATGTAACTACCATAAGACCTCCCACCACACACAATGCAAACGCAGACTTGGAGGAGATTTCTTCTTATGTTAGTCAAAGATGCTTACTATGCAAAATCAAATCATTTTTGATATTATTATTAGTGCATAGTGTAGAAAACATTTCGAAAGTAGAATATAAATCTTAGCCAGCATAGGCACCATTATATTATGCCTACTATAGCTACCGTATTAGATGATAGGTTCTACAACTAAAACCGTACAAGGCTCGTATTGTTTCTTTGGATTTCCAACAAATGGTCAGGCCAAGGAACTTCCCATTGCCACATGGAAACGCCTCTGGAATGACGTCCCGAGAACCAAACCGGATCTCTACCAACACAAGACCGGGTTACCCCTAACTGGGTAACTACTGACACGAATATGTCATCCCCCGATCGTAACCGATCTATATCTGAGGATCCTCGATTTCCAACAACCACAAAGCAATAAATTTGCAGCAACAACATAGGTTAAGTATCTGGGCTTCATACCATGATATCACCTCTATCTAGAAGGAATGACATATACTAATGGGGCGCTACCCCCTAATAACCTTGCCGCATCCTTCCTGTTTTGACCATTTCCGGGGTGTGAGGTCCGACGAAGTCTCGTCCACAAAGCCACGCTTTATATAAAAGCTGTGCTTTGTTCAACAAATGCTCAACCGCACTTCTTATGCCACATTACTAATTTGGGAATGTAACACTAGTAACCATCAACTATATAACCTCTAAGGGTGTTAAGATAAGAGAATAAATTCTCCGCCACCAACGGGAACATATTTGATAGAAACCAGCTTTACATCTCAAATTGTAATGTCAGACACACATCCATACAAGTCCGTTCCAGGATCGAACGGAACCGAAGGCACTTACAAAGAAGTCCTTGCAATCCGGATATTCACTAATCACGACCGGACTTCCCATCACAAAGGGTAGTAAATTTCTATATCGGAGATCAGCCGATGCAGAAACATTCAACGGTAATCCTTCCGTTTTCACAAATATCTGGTCTTCAACACCGGTCATCAATGCTATCTATTACGACGTATCACATATTCGAAATGGGTTATACGACCCCAAGGTCCTTTCCCGGCTAACCCGAATAGTGAGCGCTTATTTTTTAAAATAAGTGTAGCATTCAAATTCAATCAATCGCAACAAATGCCTATTTAACGATAAATATTGATAGTCGGTTATTTAACTATCAATAGGTATGCACAACATCACCATATTCCAAATAATTTTCCAAATTATTTATTTTTCAAAAATATCTTTACAAGATATATATATAAATAATTTCCATACTTCAAAAATAAATCGATATTTATTTTTAAACCAATTTTCCCAATCTCATTTATAAATTCCATGTTGAATTTACATTTCCAAAATATCTGTGAATATACGATTTCCAAATCGATTTCAAATACTCACTTTCAATTTATCTTTAAAAAGATAATTCTCAAAACGTTCATTTCATATTGGAAAACATTTCCCTACGTATTTAATAATAAGTAACTCACAAATCTATTTATTTTCAACACTTGGAAAAGTATTCAATATACTTAAATCGAAATTAAGTATATTTTTCATTCTTTAAAGAAAACATTCTCTTAACACATTTATTTGAGTCAAAACGAATGTTGCGTAAAACATCGTTACGACGACCCAAATCTCCAGTATAGGGATTCGAAATTAAATAGATATATAAATCCCAATACTATATAAAACATTTCCTTTTGGAAATCATCTACTATAACAACAGTGTTATAGTTTACCATTTCCTTCTATTTCTCAAAAACGTCTATTTCAACAATGAATGTTGGAATCTATGGTTTCAATAGTTAATACATTTTAAAACATCTTTTAAAACAATTAACTTCATTTTAAAATTTCACTTCTCCAAATCATACCCGATTTATTCAATAATATATTCACTGTCCAAAATCGTGAATTTACCTTATTTTCCCAATTCAATGTTTCTACACATTTATCAAAGATTTCCCACAGTCCAAAATCGTGGATATAATTCCTTTAATAATTTATATGTTTACTTATCAAATTTATTTAATTACGAATTTATAAAAACAACGTTTATAAATTCCATTTCTATTTCATAACTACTTCGATTTATCAGTCTCCTTTAATAACCAATTCTATTTATATTTTGTTTACCTGTCGAATCCAACTTATAAGTAAATTACTTATAATCTATTTATTCACAAATCCATTCTTTTATATCATCATTAATTTATAAATCTAAAATTCTTATTTACTTATAAACCAGGTACAACTTTATTTTAATACTTATAAAAGCTCGTTTTATAATTCCAATATCTTTAACTTATAAAATATCAATTTTATAAATCTTTTATATAAACCGTTTATAATAATTCAAAAATCCCATTTAAACCATTTTATAAATTTATCAGCTATTTATTTCAAAAATCATGCTTTGGTTATATTTCACAAAAATCCTAATTTTTATAACATAAAAATTTATAACGTTTTAATTATTTAAAATGAATCAATTCGAAAATTTAATAAACGTATAATTTCAAAAATTACTTTAAAAGTCTCTTAAAAATCAAAATCGTTATTTTTTTTAAAACTTCCAAAAATGGATCCGATGATGCAACACACCAAATAATCAATCACGGCATCCAAACATCATATATCATCATATGATAATCAACAAATATCACAATATATGTAAATAAATAAATACGGTTGAGGAATCCAGTTGGATCCTCCAACCTGTTTCCCTGCATCCACAGATGTTAGCACAATACCAATCTCGTTTCAAGACGGGATATCGCGATATATGGGATTTATAAAATATTATCCGCTTAATAGACGGCGCAATAGGGTCTCATCCGCTATATAATGCGGGAAATCAACAACTCCGATATATACATATTCCAATATGTATATATTGCTATATATAGATATATCCTACTATATCTAATATCACAACCAAACAGCAATCAATAACTACAATCAAAATTTTTAATTTGAGTGAGAAGATCTCACCTTTGATTTTGATTTGCAGTCCATTTCCATCTTGACTCGATTTTCTTGATTTATACCTATTTAAATTATTTACACAATTCATTTATATTCAAATCAACTGAACAATTAATTTCCGTTTAATAGTTTTTGATTAGCTGATAATTCTTTTTAAACCAATTTTCTCCTTTAATAAATTTATCTAACAAATGATTAAATTTCTCCCTTTTTTATAAATTTAATTAACCAAAAATTATATTTTAAACTAATAATCTTGGTTTAAACTAATTTATTTTCAAACACCCAATTCTTTAAAGAATTACTTTACATAAGATTTTCCATTTCGATTTATTTTCTCCACAATATTGACCTTGTATAAATATTATACAGTTGATAAATATTCGAAGTAAATCGAACACTTAAATTATCGTTCAATTTATTTACCTAACCAAAAATTTTATTTTAACTAATTTTCCTTTTAAAATTAAATTAACTAGAATTTAAAATTGAACTAAAATTCCTTTTTAAAAGATTAATTAACCAGTGACTTATGTTTAAACTAATGGTTTTAAATCTTAAGCTGGCTTCCTTTTGACAAATTTTAAAATCGTTAAACAAGTTAATTTACGGTTAAATCACCAAATCCATTATTTTAATTTCAAACTAATGACTTAACTAATTAATTAATTATTTAGTTTAAAAATCAAATTTCCTTTTTAAATTTGTTTAACTAAAATTTTAGTTTTAAAATAGATTTTTTTTTCTTTAATCATTTCTAAAAATAAATTAAACAAGTAAGTTAAATAAGTTTATCTTTTTTTTTCTTTGAAGATAAATTTATATAGATTTTAAAATTTATATATTTTTTTCCTTTTTAATAAAATATTATCTATTCTGTAAATCACAAAATCAAAAATTTTCTTTACTGTAAAACTTCTCTGTTTGTATAAATGTTTTTTTTTCAAATATATTTATATCCGTATCAACTAATTACATTTAAAATTAAAACACAGACTCAATACCTTACTGCCATCGAAGACGACTGCAGCCTCGAACTCGCACGTTGCCTCACGCGAAACCCTAACTCTACCATGAATACGTTTCCTCCCTCACGACTTCCAATAGCCGCCGCTCCCCAAGTCGCGGCTACAGGCGCCGCCCCACCCTCGGCTCCTGCCATCGACTCGCGAACATCGCCGCAACCCAAATCGAGCACGCCATCGACCGCGATCGCTCAACCTGGCCCTAGTCTCGCGAGCGCCTCGACCTCGAGCCTTGAATGCTTATTCGATTTCGAATTGGAACGAGATTTGCGTTCGTTCGAACGAAAGTGAGGAGGTTGCCATTTTTATTTGATTTGAATTCAATTTTTTATTTTTCATTTGAATCTGAGAGAGGGCTTCGGCCATTCAATTTTGATTTTGAACAAAAAAAACTTTTTCTCGCGTGTGTTTTAAAAGGAGCAGCAGGGGACAAGGTTACGTGATTTTACAGAGAAAAAGTCGTTGATATTAACGTGCTTACCTTACCTCTACAGTGTTTTGAGTTGAGACCAAAAGTGCTGATGTGACCAAATTCAAATTTTAAATTTAAATTTATTCAATTTTAAATTTCAACACGTTTACTTACCGTACGGTCACACAACAACTCCAATCAATACGAAAATCGAAATCCGGTAATAATTCAATATTACGGACCCAATGGAACTGGTTTCGTCGAATTCCGAGACTGTGCCTCGGAAGGCTATTTTTAAATATCGATTCAAACGATATAATTTCAAAACTGATCAAATCACTTTCAAATTCAATTCTGAAGCTTCTATTATCTTCAGTATTATCAATATGAATTTTACAAGCCCTTGAAATATTTTTAATCAGCTTAAAATTGAAGATTCAAATTCTTTGTTCAATTTTCAATAGATTAAATTCTATAATTTAATCGCCAATTTCAAAGTTATATTGAAAATTCAATTCAAACCATTATTCAAATATTTAAAATTAATTAAATATTTTCAATTTAAATTGTTCAAAATTTAGGGTCGTTACAAATTGTATGTTGCATTTGGATAGGAATACTAACAAGCTGAGTCTTCCATCTGTTGTCTGTAATTAGAGATGAGGCTTTCCTATTATAACTACAAGCATTTGTCATGTAATTGCCTCCTAATTTTTCCATCAAAGAGTAGCCATTTAACCATGGATCAAACCAAGCATTAATATTAGCACCAATGCTATTCTTCTATCAATTAAACCCCTACACCATTTTCTAGCTCTAAGTAAAGATTTCCAAGCAGCAAAGGTGTTATTATCCATTGCAATTGCCCAGAAGTTTTTATTATGGCGGTATTTATTATTCATCCACTTAGACCATAAACTGTTACCCAGAATAGATTTCCATAACAACTTGATAACAACTGCTTTAGCAATGTTATCAATTTTTCGGACACCAATACCACCGTCAATTTTAGCTTTGCAACATCATCCCAGCTTTAACTTATGAGATTTAGACTTCCATATAAAATTGGCACAAATAGAATTAATTCTCTGAATAACAGAAGAAGGAAACTATGAAAATTGCATCCAAAATCGAATCATTGGATGAATCACAGTTTTAACTAGTTCTATTTTACCACTTATATTAAGCAATTTACTGTTCCAGTGGTTGAATTTATTGTTAATTTTATCAATTAAGTATCCAAAATATCTTGCTTTGAGTTGGTTATTTGATAAAGGGATGTCTAAGTAAACCACAGGAAGTTGACCAATATTGATAGCATGCCTGCAATTTGTTGTTTGAGAACTGCTCCTTTACTAAAAAAAGTTGACTTGTTTTCATTTAGATCCGGTCCAGTTAGCTGTTTCAGCTCCTGAAATGTCTGTTTCATACTCTCAGCATTTTTTATGGTAGCCTTTTCCATAATTAAAAATGTCATCCACATAAAATAAATGAGTGATCATAGGCTCGATTTTGTATATGGGGTGATATTACCTTTTAAAAATTCCACACTAAGATTAATAGAGAGAAATTCCATAGCTATGGAAAATAAATAAGGCGAAAGAGGATCGCTTTGTCTTAAACCCCTAGTCTTTCTATAAATCCAATGGGGGAGCCATCAATTAGTACCGAAAATGAAGGAGTAGAAATACACTCATAAATGAGATCAGCAAAAGTCAGTGGGAAACCCATTGAATTCAGCATGTGATGAATAAACCTACGATTAATTCTATCATAGGCTTCATGTAAATCAATTTTCAAGCAAAATTGTTAGAATTTTTTTCTATTGAATCCTCTAACCATTTCATATGCTTGTAATGAATTTTCAATGATAATTCTCCTAAGAATGAATGCATTTTGATTATATGATATTAGATTATTCATATAATCTTTCATTCTATTATAAAGAAGGTTAGCTAAAATTTTGTATGAGATATTTCATAGCGAGATTGGTCTAAAATCAGTCAAATCAACCGCTTTTGATTTTTTCAGAATGAAGCAATCATATGTATGGTTGATTTCTTTGATAATTTTACCTGAAAAGAGAATTCCATTCATAGCATTAAGAATATCCGAATTGATTTGATTCCAGTGCACCTTGTAGAACTTAGAATTAATGCCATCTAGCCCTGGTGTGTTGTTGTCATTAATCTGAAAAATGGTTGTTTTTTTTCCTCTAGCTGAAATGGTTTGCATAAATTTTTCCTCGCTTGTTCAGATAGGGTCTCCTTGCAAATAATGTCTGGAAATTGATTTATAGCCTCTGATGAGTTAAATAGGGAAGAAAAATAATTTATTGCTTCAGTTGCAAGTTTATCTGATGCTGAAACCCAAGAATCATCTAAGTTTAGAATAAAATTACCCCTTCGTATAGGTGTAGAGGTAGCCATTTTGGAATATAAAAAATTAGTAGGTTTATCCCCATGAATCGACCCGTTCATTTTCATTCTCTGATCAGTTTCAGCAGCTATGAATTACATCTTTGCTTGAATCTGGTTCAATTTATCTGAGTACTGATCAATGAGATTATTGTTCGTGGGGTTATTAATCAAAAGCTGATATGAATGATTAGCTTCAAATTTCATATAATCAACCTTATACTGCCAATTATTTTTTCCTTTGCTCTAGGATTTGAGAGCAAATTTTGCAACTTTTATCTTGGAAAGGATGAGAAACGGAGGATTACCAAGAACAACAATTGACAGAGCATTATGAAGAGCGGCCTGATAATCAGCATGAAGTGGCCAGGAATTGTTATACTTTAAAGGTAATCTTTTCTTAATAATGTCATATGGTAAAATTTTGATAAAAATGGGAGTATGGTCACTTAGTAAGTGATTACCAAAATTTATACCAAAATGAGGAAATTTATCCATCCATATCGGATTGATAAAAATCCAATCTATTTTGCTACGAATAGAAAAATTAAGACCTTCTCTCCATGTAAAAAAATTCCCCAAAAAATCTGGTTCCACAAGATTAGCTGAGTGAATATAGTCAATCAAATTTTGATCTCCAATAGAGTTGAAAATACCATTATTAATTCTATCACTAGAAGATAGAATTGCATTAAAATCACTCGCAATTATCCAAGGAACATTAAAATTCCTAGATTGCTCAATGATATAGTTCCATAATTCCAGTCTCTTATCTTCATCATTAAAAGCATAAATGGTGGTGCTTAAGACACTAAGACCAGTTATAGTGGGTAATATACAGGAAATAAATTGATCGTTATTGTGGAGAATGATGTTAGATCATTGAGACGAGTCCAAATAATAAGGATTCTACTTTTAAGGTCGTTTGAAATATTATGAGAATGCTTCCAAATATTATTGACTCTAGTCATAAATCTATCGATATTAATAGTCAATGGTTTATTCTCTAATATGCCAAGACAAGAGAACTTCCTACTATTTATTAGATTTTATATCTTTAGCTGTTTAGAAGGGGCATTGAGGCCTCGAATGTTTCAGAATAGGAACTGCATCTATCAAGAACTTTCTGTGTTGCTACTGTCACTAGGGGGAGTGGCAGCCCCTAAAATCTTAGCTTTTTTTATTTTTTGATTTTTACCTTTTAGCTGATTTACCAAAATGGCCGATGTAGGATTCTCTACAACATCTAGAGACATGGAGGCCTTAAACTCGAACGCAACTTCCTCAGTTCTGGTCTTGCGAGTAGCTCTAGTTTTACTAGTAGGATGGTTTTCAAAGCTACCCTCTACAGACGCTGAGCAAGGAACAGTATCCATATTTGCAGTGGCTAACTCAGCAGTTTCATTGTTATTTGTAATATTCACTGCTTGTATCTCTATGTTTTGATCTGAATAATGAGAATTGTGTTTTACATTTGTATAAGCAATTGGATTTAATACTTCTGACTGAACATTGTATTCTTCGACTGTATGTTTTTCTACCACGATATATCTATATTAGTGTGTAATTCTTTATTATGAGGCATAATTTGATCTGGAATAACTGATTGCAATGCAGAGTCTTCGAAATTAGGATTACCTATCTCTTTATTCTCACTGAGATCATTTGTATCGATGTTCATTTCTGAAGTATCAGTGGCTTGAACTTGTTGAGAAGGTATCTCAATGTTCTCGTTTCGACTATCAATATTCATAGCCGAATTATCATTTGCTTGAATTTGTTGAGAAGCTTTAGGTGTCCAAACCTTTTGAAATTGACATAAAGTTTCATTATGACCGAAACTCGAACAATTTATACAAATATATGGCTTCCATTTATACGATACTTCTTGCCAATAATTTCATCTTTCTCCGAAAGGATAGGAATTTTATTTGGGAATTCAAATGAATTATTAATCTCAATTAAAATTCTAGCATATGCTATTTTAATTATACCTTCCGTGAATTTGTCCAATTTAATGGGAGATACAAGAACCGATGCAATGCGACTAATTCCTTCTTCAGTCCAATAATCAAGAGGTAAATTAGGCAAGCAAACCAAAATCGGAATGGAGTTTGGAAGATCTTTGTTAAGTTGCATACCAAGGGACCACCTTTTCATCATCATCAGCTTTTTGTTGTAGTGGTATGGACCACCTTTCAAGATTCTAGTACAGTCATTTTCACTGTTGAATTTAATAACATAAAACTCATTCTCCTTAGAGAAAATAGAAAATTCCTTCTTCGGTTTCCACACTCTAATAATTTAATCCTTAAAATAATGATAATAAGGTTTGGGGCCAACAACGTAGATCACAGTAGCATTGTCCCATTGTTTCCTAGCATCTTGGACAACTTGTACCAACATTTCGGCACATTTAAACAAGTCAAATTCACGGGGAAAGTAATATTTTAGAGGGATAGAAATCGGAACATTATTACCCTTGACAACTTCATTCCATGCTCGAGTTGACAAAGATGAGAAATTCCATTTGGAATCTGGATTTCTATTTTCGGGTTGCGAGGGGCGATTAAAGTTACTGATGGTTTGACCAGAATTATGATTAACATTTTGTTGATTCCGGGGCCGATTAAAACTCTTAGACTGAACATTGGTGGAAGCTTGATTTCGTAGGATTTTATGTTGCAAAGGTGGAGGTTGGCATTTCCATCTTCTAGATTGAACTAGTGTGAAACCATCGTCAAACTTTATTGGAGAGGGGGTTGGCTCTAAAGGAGGGAAACCCGGAGGATGATCAGCGGCTAAAGGGGGCAGATCTGTGGCAGAGGGAGGCTGGCTCGGATTGTGGGGATGGGTCTCCATACACGCTGCAATGTGTGAAGAGACAGGCGGAATCAGGGGATAGGAGGGGCATCGACGGAGAGAGGCCTTGGCGACGATCAGGGGTAGATGGCGACTGTGGGAAATTTCGGCTAGGATTTTCTCCATTGATTGTATGTATTCACGTTACATCCTAGTTTAAAAATATATGATTATTGATATCTTTAATAATAATTGGCTTGGAAGCACAATCTTTTGGTCCGATCGTGAAATTCCCAAAATATCCCTATATATAATTTTTAAATATTAAATTGTTATTTCATACGATCTTCCCAATAAATAGGAGAAAATCCCACTCCAGTTATTTTAGACGTATTCAAACGTAAATGTTGATTTCAATTATTCAAAATAGAATTGCTCAAATGTCTTTAATAATAATTGGCTTGAAAGCACAATCTTTTGGTCCGACCGTGAAATTCCTAAAATACCCTTATATATAATTTTTAAATATTAAATTGTTATTTCATACGATCTTCCCAATAAATAAGAGATAAAATCTCACTCCAGTTATTTTAGACGTATTCAAACGTAAATGTTGATTTCAATTATTCAGAATAGAATTGCTCAAATGTAATTATAATTAGACTTCAGAGAGCGAGTAAATATACATGGCTGCATTAGAATATGTAATGCAAGATCTTTCTAGATAGATCAAGCAATCTATAAATCTTTAATAATAATTGGCTTGGAAGCACAATCTTTTGGTCCGATCATGAAATTCCCAAAATATCCCTATATATAATTTTTAAATATTAAATTGTTATTTCATACGATCTTCCCAATAAATAGGAGATAAAATCTCACTCCAGTTATTTTAGACGTATTGAAACGTAAATGTTGATTTCAATTATTCAGAATAGAATTGCTCAGCGGGGGTATTAATTTAAAGGACAAAGATTTGTATATTTTTTGCCTCAAGGACACGACCTCAATATTTTTACCATAAGGACAAACATTTTTCTAAAAATTATTCATAAGGACAAACATTTTCCAAAATTATTTATAAGGACAACAAAACTGCTACTAAGCTAAAAACTGATACCTAAAAACTGTTACCGATAACTACAAACTGATACCTAAAAACTGCTATCAATAACTAAAAACTGATACCTACAGAAAGTTGTCCTTTAGGATAAAATATTGAAGGTCCGTCCTTGAGGCTAAAAAGCTGTGAAATTTTGTCCTTGACAATAATTTCCTGTTGCTCAAATGGCTTTAATAATAATTGGCTTGGAAGCACAATCTTTTGGTCCAACCATGAAATTCCTAAAATACCCCTATATATAATTTTTAAATATTAAATTGTTATTCCATACGATCTTCCCAATAAATAAGAGATAAAATCTCACTCCAGTTATTTTAGACGTATTCAAACGTAAATGTTGATTTCAATTATTCAGAATAGAATTGCTCAAATGTAATTATAATTAGACTTCAGAGAGCGAGTAAATATACATGGCTGCATTAGAATATGTAATGCAAGATCTTTCTAGATAGATCAAGCAATTTATAAATTTTTATTAATCTTTATTAATAGCTGAAAACTAAAATCGTAAATTTTGGGTCTGAATGAAATTTCAAAAATGCCCTTCTATGCAAACAAGAGGTTATGAATTCGAATCTCACCGTGAATAGATATTAGCATCTATCTTCAAATGGAAATTTTAAAACATAAACAATGTTACAAGTTCAAACCCTATGTCAATAAAAAAATTACATTTTTTTATTATTTTCAGTTTATTTTTTTATCAAACTACATAAGACTTTCAAATTTAATAATTTAATAAAGAGCTATAATAAAGAGCTATAAGAGCTATAATAGCTATAATAGCTTAAAATTACCTTGGCGGCGATCAGGGGTAGATGGCGGCTGTGGGAAATTTCGGCTAGGATTTTCTCCATTGATTGTATGTATTCACGTTACATCCTAGTTTAAAAATATATGATTACTGATATTATGATATATGATGTATCGATGTTTTTTCTACCAGTTTTTAATCTTGCTATAATAGCTTATCATTACCAGTTGTCATTCTTACTATAATAGCTTGTCATTACCAGCCGTCATTCTTACTATAATTTAAAAATAGCTTGTCATTATCAGTTGTTATTCTTACTATAATATATGATATATCGATGTTTTTTTTCCATCATCAATTTGGACAATTATTATTCGTATCCATTTCTTGCTTTAATCATTACTGATATTATGATATATTGATGATTCGTATACCGATAAGTTGGTTAGTGTTGGTCAATAACCTGATCTTGAAAGTGCAAGCAAAAGGCAGAATTGACTTGCACCATTGATTTACAATATCCCAATATAAAACATTAGTCAATAATTGATATATAAGGTTACTAATATACATGGTTACTCATGTTGTTGCAATATTATTTGTTTGACGAGGTAAAGTAAGTGGGAAAGAAGCAAGCACACATCAAAAGGTAAAAGTAAATTATAATACTGTCGTGATATCATTTAAATTTCAGTAACTAGTTCCATAACCGTTACAATGTGTTTTTGGTCAATTATAGGACAAGCATGACAAAAAGCATGATAAATGTGATACATTGGATTGGTGTGGGACAGACGAAATGAGAAGTGTCTCCAAGGTTAGCAGTTAGTGACTATATAGTGATTGTCTAGTATCGATGTTTATCATACTGAATAAAGAGAAATCCTAGAACACTTGATATCACAATTATATTAATTTTTTTGATAGCTACCCAAAGCTTAATGAATACGTTGTAAAATATTCAATGAATCCACACAGTCACAAATTCTTAACTTAGTTTAACTTATCATACACTTTGAAGTAAACAAAAATCCTAATTTATTTCCTCTCCTCATGCATTCCCTACCGTCTAACCTTAATTTAATAATGCATTTTGATTCACACTTCGAAGAAGTTCCGTAATGATATGGAGAAGGGAGCCGAACCAAATGTTATGTCTATAAATTCTAATTCTATTAAAGGGGACTGTATTCAATCTTTTTCTCCAAAGGTTGCAAAAGTTTCTAAATTTGATAAGTATGCAAAGGTGGTAGAATCAAATAATCCTATAAATGTTTTGAAAGGGTAGTCGAATATAGATAATGATGTTGTTAGGTTGGAAAATTCTTCTATCTATTTGTTCTAGCTTTAATAGTTTTATGTTCAAAACTGTTGAGAGGACTGTTTGTTTTGAATTCATGTGAAGCGGATGTCTAAGGACTGGTAGATGGCTATGTTGATGATAGAATTTGAGTTAAGGGTATGTTGATGATAAATATTTGTTTTTGGGTTCCAATGGGATAATTCTTTATATACTCGACAATATAAGAGTTTCTGCTAGATGTGCATTGGGTTTGGGTGCTTGCCTTGATGTAAAGAATTTTGATGCAACTGAATTTAGCTTAATAAATTTTGAAGTAAGCCATCATATCATTGTCAAATAGTGCATGTTGAAGAGATGATGTCTGTAACCTTATGAAAAATTCCTACTACTTCCTCCTCCTTGTTCATGCTTAGCATTTGCTTCACTGATTCTCTAGTGTGTTCTCCTTCTATTGGTTGAGTGTTAATCATCGATTGGTGTTTTTTTACTGCAGGGCTGTAACAGGTACAAACCAGCTGCCTGAACCACCCTCATTACAACAAAATGGGGCTTTCATAGCGTTTAGAAAACGCTATATAACCTATCATAGCGTTTCAGAGAACACCATGGAATAACATGCTATGTTAGACCTTCAGCTTTAAATAGCAGGAAAAAAACGCTATGAAAGAGAAATTTTCTATAACGTTTTGCCTTGCTATTAAGCAAAAATGCTATAGGAGATATTATCCAATAGTTACTTCCTATAGCGTTTATTTTGCATATTTTTGTAGCGTTTTCTTTTCATGTTTTATAATGTTTGTTGTGATATTTCTATAGTGTTTGTTAGCATGTTTGCGTAGCGTTTATTTAATTATATTATGGCGTTTTATATGCATATTTCTTATATATCCCATAGTCAGTTTCAATTGCATTTTGCAACCAACGCGTTTATGAAACACTATACATGTAATATTAATTTATAGATTTTATTTGTCATCGTTTAAGCTTTGTCATATATATAATATCCATTTGCCAGTTTCTTACCTGCATATAAATATAACATTTCCATAGAGAACAAATATGTAAATTACAGCATAATATTTCATACATATCATTCAAACAACTTTTTACATATCCAAACTTAGTATTTCATACATATCATTCAAACAACATTTTCATATGTCCAAACTTAGTACTTCATACATATCATTTTATCAACTTTTCCATGTCCATACATAATATGTCCTACATGTTTGCATCAACAAGTTACTTACAAAGCGGTTAAACGGTTGATTTGATCTTGCTTTTCTTTCGGTGCCATCAGCAATATTGGTCTTGTAATGTCAAATAAACAGTCAAGGGGTTAGTAATTTTATGTCATGTATTCACAAAGTAAAAGGTCCAAAAAGAACAAAAATAATATGTAGTTAGGACATAAAATATGATGCATTTGTGCAAACGTTTGCTGCTAGGCAGCTAATGTACACTAATGCTAAATACCTAATCAAGCTAAAACTCAGAGTTTCTGTGCATTGATAAATTACTGTAAATTTTTTGAAATTATTTTTGAATTTGAATAGGCAGTTGATTTGCAAAGTTTTCCTCCTATGGATTGCTGTATTGCCATGAGTTGCTTAAAGTGAACTAGAATCATCATTTTAGGATTATGCATCAATGAATCCTGATTATTCATTTTTCTTTTCTAACCAGCCTATTTTATAAAAGAAAATTTTGTATATATTGTATGTTCTTTGAGCTTCCTATTTTACTTGAATGACATGCTTGATTAGTTTGCTATCTATGAATCGTTAACTGTGTTGAGCACTAAAGATGGGCCGATTTTCCAAATGCTACACTTGTAAAAATGAACCGTTAACCAACC
The DNA here is from genome assembly GCA_030765085.1 of Allium cepa. NCBI lineage: Eukaryota > Viridiplantae > Streptophyta > Magnoliopsida > Asparagales > Amaryllidaceae > Allium > Allium cepa. The sequence continues at coordinate 1,000,140,647 of CM060935.1, forward strand.
TATTTTATAAAATTACAAGTGTAACATAATATTAATGCCCTGTATAAACTATAGATTGCACTTACAGTTACAAATATATAATGAAAATAACCATAGCAAAGATGGGCCGATTTTCCAATGCTACACTTCATTGTATTAACTGGTTATGACTAGTTGGCAACAACATTCAATTAGAAAAGATTCAATCAACATGCCAAAGTGAACAGACCATGATAATGAATATTGAAGGCTAGCTATACCTAGAACATGGACCACTGTTGAAATTATATGATGGAAAACATAAACAATTGCTTTTTTTAAATATCCTGATTCAATTCATTTGCCTAGTTGCAGCCATCATTGGGCATGCAAGATAATGCAGGAAAATCCAAGGTGTAAATTGTAAATTTGCATGCAGATATCATGGGATCTGTAAGACACGTATTGTATAAAATAGCATGTCGATTTCTGAATACCCCGACCATTCCTGTAAATGTGCATGATATAATTCTATAATTGCTTCTTATATACATATACGTTAATATTTTTTTGATGGTCATACTCGTTTTGTTTTGTTTTAAAATTTGATTCTTTGTTACTTGATTAGCTAAAATTCTATTTGTTACTTGAATGACATACTTGAATATGCTTTCACCAAGCAGTATATGCCACTCTCTGCTTGAACATGAATCTTGCCTTCTGTTCTCTTCACTTAATGCACTCACTGTCCCAACTTTTTAACTGATTTCTTACCCTCCCCCTTTCCTCCACCTTCCTTTTCACTTTTTTACTAAATTTTCTTTTACCTTTTACTTTCTTTCGTACAAACAAATTTGTTATCAAACACCCCACCCAATCCATTAGCGTAATAGTGTAACGTAAGCCACCCGTTTATATAAACTTACAACCACTATCACTTCAATATGCAACCATAAACTAAAAAGAATCAGCCAATTAGTGCAATAGTGTAATAGTGTTAATTTGATATTAGATCTCAGTCGGCCAACCATGTTGTATTTTTATCAACTTCAGTTTACATCATATGTATCTACCTTGTTGCATCTTAGCTAACGTGTACTTCAGGTCAGGTAGTCTACTACACTTCAGGTTGTACTACATTGCAGTCAGGCAGCATGCATTTAGTATAATGTACTACATTGCAGCAACTCCATGGTTATCTCAAATTGTATAAAATCTCAGTCAACATTTATTACTCAATCAATTTGCATTTTAGTCATCATGATGTACTTTATTTCAGCAACACTTTGCAAGCAGACTGCTAACTCTATTTGGATTTGGACATATTTTTGATTTAGGGTTAATTCATGTAACTTTATATTTTATTCATGCATATAGCTGTAATTAAACATGTGTATTATAGCTCAGTATTTATACATTGTAAGCACTTCAGCGAATTTTATATTAGATGTAAGACATGATTTTTTTTTAAGCCAATTACACTAACAATATCAAAGAGAAAAAAATACGTTACTGGAATTAAAAGCAGTGAATTCTTATGGCAAACTGGAACCCAAATACATGTCAAATTGTTTTACAGGGAACAATTTACAATGTATATATTCCATTGAGTGTGTATATTAACTTTCATATTACAGTTAATTCTTGTTATTGTTTTTTTTTCAGTGCAATGACTCATCATGGCTGTTACTTTTTTCATACTATTATTTGGAATGAATATATTCATTCAGTTTAGTCATTCATTATGTCTTCCTGGTTGCCATTGATTAATAAACTTCACTGTGTTAAGACAATCAGCAAAAAAAAAAACAACTAATTTTTATTTTATTTTCAAGTAATCAAAGCATAATACCTTCAAGTGTTTTTCCATCAGGCCATGTTAACTGCAAGTTTGCAGATGTACCCCTGGTACTTTGAAACTAGTTCTGGTTTACATATTAAATGGAGCACATGATAATATTGCAGTGGCGGCTTTATTGTATATATAACATAAATATGCAATAACTAGTCATTTGACCTGACAGTATTGTAGTGGTGACGGTTACTTTTATTTGTCTTGCTTTCAATAAAAATGAACAATATTCTGCAATTATTTATATAAGTTATATTAGTATATTAGTTCATTATGTATTAGTTAATTAGTATTTTATACTGTGAAAGGAGTCTAGCATCTTTAATTCGTATTCATTTAGTTTCTTTTTTTCTATTATCCGAAGAGGAACGAACAGGCTTAAAAGGTTGACCAATATATATAATAAAACAATCCAGTTGTACATTTTGCAATTTATTATAGCATAGTGATTGCACAGAAACAACAAGCATAAAGCTTTATACTCAAGTTCGTAATTGAAAAAAAGGTTTAACTTCTGTGCTATTTATTTGCTTTTGTGCTCGTCCCTTTATATGCAATTATGATAAGTATATTTTCATTAGAAAGTAATTGTATGTTAATATAGTAGTGCGATAGAGGAATTCATTTAGAAAAATTTAGTCACATTTCCTAATATCTTAAACTAGACTAATGGGTTGCAATTTGGGTGAAGCAGGTTATTTTATACCATTTATTCCAAGCCTATTTCACATTTATTTCTAAGTTTGTATTTCTTTCCAATTTTATACTTCTTATAAATTACACCTAATATTAATTACCGTCTGAAATAAAAAGGTTTTATAACTTTAACCAAAGGCAGTATGAATATCATGTCAAGTATAACATTAAATTTAAATCGGTGGGGAGAATTAAGTAAAAACTTAGAAATTATTGGCATTAGTATGAGTTTCAAAAATTCCTCATCTTTACTATTATTTAATATATTAAAAAAATTAGATTATCGTGTCAATTACATCATTTCCTTATCTTCCAGCAACAAGAATAATAGAAAAATTATCTACTAGAAAATGAATTTTGTTGAACTTAGTTTATTTTTGCTTTAGTATTTTGTATTGCGACTGAGATTGTAATGTATTGAATTTTCCTATAAAAAATTTGGTTATACTCATCTTGTAAACCATATTGTTGTTGTTACGTGAAATGATTTATTTTTATTTTTTTGGTATACTTTGGTATTTTCTATAAACCACGGTGATAACACACATGTATAAAAGTATGAGTAGTGAGAACACATGTATAAAAGTATGAGTCATTAAAGATTTACATCATCATATTTCAGATTCATGAGATCAATAAAGAATAGCAGTGGCAAAATGATAAATTATAAGATTCAAATTTGGTATTATACAGGTAGAGAACGTTAGAAAACATTAAGTCGATCCCTATAAGCTTCAATAAAGTAAAAAGGAGTAAACTATATTCCAAGGTTCAATCAATAAAATGACAGATAAGAGAAGACCATTATGAATGATTTCCTAAATTGGAAATTGTCACTAAGTAAAATAAAATAGGGTAAATTTTAGGCATACAAGTCATGGAAAGTGTATCGTTGGAGTTCCCAAGACCAACCCTAATTCCTGTACAAAAGCTTGAACCGATTGGGAAACACAAATTAAGATGTTTGATCTTACAAAAGCAATCACCCACCAAAGTTTATACACCATGAAGCACAAAAAAAAGCTTCTATAAAAGAAGTAAGTATGTTTTAGTTCACTGCATATCTTACGTGAACACAAATAGGCTACACAATAAACACAACTTCTCTCTTTAATTCATACGCACACATACTCTTTTATCATGCAATTAAGATCCAAGTGATGTCAGTTCATTATTTTATTAGATTGTGAAACCAATAAAGAATGATTATGGGAAGGTGATAAAATAAAATAGAATTATTAGCATCTGTGTAAATTCTATCAATTAAGTTTGATCTTTCTGTTGGAAGTTACAGTAGTATTAGCGCCTTGACTGATTAAATAAATGATACATCGAAAAATTTATATTTAATTACTAATATGATTACACTTTTGTTTCTAAGCATGAACTATATTGTTTCTCTATTCATGGTGTCCTACCACAAATTATGGCAATAATTCAGTTAGTTAATCTCAAAACTTAATTATCCTATCATTTCTCTAACCTCTTTGTATGGAAAAAATAGCCTTTTTATCTCTTTGAACAAAAAAAAACCTAGTAAAATACAACACGGTCATCCATAGAATTTGTTAATGTCTCCTAGATCTACGGCCTAACCCAGATTATAAGAAACAAGTAAACTATTATACTAAATGATGTTAATTATATAATGCAATGTGTAATTCTTCAAAAAAAAACATATATCTTATTGGTATAGTTGATTCCATATTAATCTAGTTGCAATAATTAACTTAAGAGGCTTAACATACTAGATCAAGAGTGACTAGCAATATTAAGTATTGCATAATTAATGTATATTTATGTTTACGATTATGAATCAGTTTAAATATGGATTTCCATTCCCACAAGATGCGTCCATATTCCTAGGGAGAAATTTCAAAAATATAGGAGTCTAATTAGGTGGACTGTTATAAAAGAGCATAACATATGGAAAGCATATACTATTAACATCACGATTGTGCTAAATATTCATATGAGAACATGATATCAAATGTTATGCAGTCTTTTTTTAACCATTACCCACTGAACAAGTGCATACCTTAGTATTAAGGAACAAATGCATGCAGAACTTGTCGGTATCAGAAATGGTGGTTTTGCCAGTATCAGAATTTCCTCTATGCCTTTGTGCACCTTGACATAGTCTTTGATGAAAGACCTCTATTTTCTTGTCCACATTCACAACATATGTTGCCAAATCATAGTATCAAGTTGTAATCTGTCTTGCAATTTTAAGCTTTAACTCTGCTATGTTCGATCCTGTTAACAGATTGATATGTTCCCCTTCTAGGAAAGTCATAAGTGGTCTCAATATCCTTAGAACAAACGATGAATGTCTTACTGGAACTTTGTTGGACATCCTGAATGTTGTTGAGATCCCTAAAACATATGTTAAATTAGTACATACATATATTCACACTTACATATACATACAAGGGATGAAGTTACCTCAAAAGACAATTTGACTATAGCTTCTATTACTGTATGTGTTACTGTAGGTAAACATTCCCCTAATGACTTCTTTCCTTGTAAAATACTTTGTTTCACAGGATCCAGAACATTGGTAAGGTAGGACTTGAGAACTCCAAGTACGTGTGCAAGGTAAACTCCTTCTATTTCGTTAACTAGAAATTGTAGGTCGTGTATCACCTGCAATTCGACAGCAAAAATAAATCAGGTTCAGGAACTTCATTTGCACATCAGTGATCAGTGCATGTGTTATTGAAAATAAATGGATTATGGTAGCATAAGGTTGATAGTGTGGGTAAGTGTAGATGTGTCTTTGGGTCGAAACATCAGGACGCATGCATAAAACAAAAAAAAGAATGGATAGTCAAAGGTGAAAGTGAATCAACATTACTTCAAAGACAAAAAGGAGAAGTGGTTAATTTTTTAATGGTAAAAACAAAACCCAAGTACTGTCGAATTTGGAACAATAATAATACAGAAAACAAGTTTAACGATAGTTGCACTGTGTGACACTAGTAATTTTTGATTGAAAAACATAGCTAATCTCAGTGAAAATTAGAAAAAGAAATTCATTTAGAGCTGGTTCATACATATGTAAAGTCTTATATACGGCCATTGATAGCCCAGAGCTAGAAACAGCTAATTTGAACTTTGCTTATATGTTTTGCTCTGTTATTTGTACTAGCAACTTGAAAGTTGCCACTGCTTCCAATACTGTCTAAAATGCAATAGCTTTTCTTAGAAATATTGAATTTACTAACTATTCCCACAATTAATTCACAAGCTTTTTAATTTTCTAGTTATAAACACTTTGCATATGTAAAATCAAAATTTGAAAAATAAATTTTTTGAAATTGAATTATTTTAAAATAAATATCAAATTGGTGATCCATTTTTGACATTATAACTAATTAAGCTCTTTAAAACAGATGATATTGTAACTCATATAGTTGCTCATTCTTGTTGCACAGTCAAAGAAATGAATGTACCTGTACATTTTCAATATATATTTATTTTTATTTATAGTAGAAATTATACATTGGATATAAATATTCTTCATTGCATACTTATCACCAAATAAAGAGAACATCATTCATTTTATGAAATTATTGTATTTACTTACATTTATTTTTTGGACTATCGTTTTAACCAAATGTTGGTAAGCACAAAAATATATATTTCAACAATTCAATTTTTTAAAAAACATGACTTTAAATTTTCAACTTCTTTCTAAGCTCTCACTTTATACATTTTTTCTCAATGTAACACTTTGTCGATAATTTAATGGTGATAAGAAACCTATAAATTTATTAGTAAACATATAAGTTGATGATTGATTAATGATAGTTTTATAGGAACTTTTATAAATCCTAACTGACCACTATAGCTAATAGTAATTTATATAGATTTTAAATCTTACATATCTATTTAGTTCACCTCTCTTGATTGTGATATAAAAAATGTACCAATATAGAACAACATATTCAACCAAACTATATTGATAGAACTACAAACATAGAGGTTAGTTTCAGATGTACTCCATTCTCTGTATATCAATTATGGATAACTATGGGCTAATTTCTTAAAATAATCCATAAACTTTGCAATAATGAACCAATTTCAAAGTCTAAAACTATGCATCCAATCATAAAGCATTAACAATCCATCACAAAGCAAAAAAACCAAAAGTAATATACAGGATATATACTTTAGGCTAAAATGCAATTGTTGTCTAGGGATTCAGGTATTAAATACTAAAAACATAAAAACAAAATCAAAATTACCCAACAATTTAGTCGTTGATGCTAGAGTAAATCGACACAGTCATCGCTGGTGGAGTGAATCGATGAGGTAGTTGCTGGTGGGGTGAACGGATGCGGTCTACAAGGTCGCTGGCTGGTAGTGTGAGCAGATGCGGAATCGACGATGGTTACTGGTGGAGTGAATAGATGCGATATGGTGATGACCGCTGGGTGAATCGATGGGGTAACGGCAGCTAAAGCGAATAGATGCGATGCGGTGAAGGGAGTTGAAGCGCTTGTGAATTAGGTTAAAGTTTGGTTAAAATTTAGTTTAGAATTTAGGTGACTGTGAGAGTGAAGATGAAAGGAAGAGGATGGAGTTTTTACTTTATGCGGCCTTTTTTTTAATACGTTAAAAGATCCCGCATTAATTTGAGCTTCCGCATTTGTAATAGTGGTAGGGTAAGATGTAGCTGAATGTTTTTTCTATAGAAAAATTTGTAGTTATATTTTTTTATTAAATCCTTTTTATATAGCACTTTAATTACAAGGCTCTGATATAATGCTATGAAAACTATTAGTGCCTCTTCCTCTTTCTTTAGTTTTGAAAGCTCCATTTAAGATTGCAGGTGGTGGCGCTTGCTCTGCATTCTAAATTTTAGTTGTAATGGAACATTCTCTCCTGCCATCAGCCGCCTACTAATTCTCTCCTGCCTTCTAAATTTTAGTTGTGATAGAACAAATTTGCAACACTATTTTAACTTGGACTGGTATTTTCATTTTTTTGATTTATCAAAAGCATATGATTAGATTTTCTCAATCATAATCTATATACATGTGGGTTTCTGTTTGACCCTTTTTCTTGGTTTTATAATTTTGTGTTTGACATTAACTTATTTTTACATTCGGTATATGTTGAAGTTTGTATTTTCTTAATATGTTAAAGTTTGTATTTTCTTATAACTTCACAGTTCAACTATTTTTGTTTTTAGCAAGTTCTTGTTTCATAATCTATCTTATCTACAACACTAAAAAGAAATGTTTTTTATAATCATCCATATATTTACTCATTGAAAATTGCAATTACTCTCAATAGAAGAATGCATTGGTGGTTGAAATTAAAACTCAAATCTCTGATTGTTTTTCCCTAAATCTTTCTTCTTCTTTATTTGCTAATTTCGGTTGTATTCGCCATCAACCACATTGTTCGATATCTTTGTTGAATCATGATCTCTTAACCGTCAATGTCTAAGCAGAAAAATAGGAAATTATGATGGCGTTTTAAAATAGGAAAATGTTTTTGAAAGGGGCATTAGTTTTATTGGAGGTTCTATTTGGGCTGGGGATGTTTCTGAAAAGGAATGTTAGAGCATGGAAGTAGCTGATAATTTGGTAAGGGATGGTGGGTTGGTTTCAAACATTGAAGATTTTGTAGTGGCTGGTTATTGTGATGAGAGCACTTTGTTATCCAATATATATGATATGCAGAAAATGTGTAATAATGTTTGGTTTTTGAAGGAAGATGCATATAGGATGTCCAAATCTCTGCTCCTACTTTCATTTGTCATGTGTGCTCGCAGATTAAATCTGCCCATCTGCCCTTTATTGATTAATTCAATAAAAATCAACCTTGTCTGTTTTCATGATCAATTAAAATGAAATGTCCTCTTTTCACCCAGAAATCATATTTTCATTTAAACTAATTAAAAAACTTTAAACCCTTTTTTGTTTTAATCTAATTTTAGTTCCATTTTTAATGACGTTGAACACCTAGTTAATTTTTTAAGATTCAATATGCTGCAATGGTTTTTTCCCCTATCGAAGAAGCAACGCTCTAGATCTAGTTCATGAAAAGTACATAATTCATGATTATTAGCAAAGATGACTTAAGGTATTAATTTTGTCTTCTGCTTTTTCATATTTCTTTTTGTTATGAGGTGATTGAAGGGGCAGTGGATGGTCGAGTTGTTGCTCTGGTTGATGGTGTATTGCACGCTAATGAAATAAAGATGTTTAATTGTTAGTTTGATAGCAAATTCTATGTTAGTGATGATGTAACTACTTGCAGTAGCTCAGATGAACTGCTTTCATTTTGTTGATGTGGGCATGTTCTAGAATTAGCCCATTAAGCTCATTAAAGTATATTCAATACAAAGGTTGAACTTTTTTTACAGTCTATTTATTTGCTTTAGAACTTAATACAAAGGTGGACTTCATTTTGGGACGGAAGGAAAAACACATATGCACATATATTTATTCCTGCAGTATTAAACGGAACATAATTCGTTATTCATAGTTTTATTTACAGTTGGTTAAAATATGTATAACCAAAGAACTTGTACTTTGCCAGGTGGATGGATATCTTTGGTGAAAAAAGTAGTAACGTGGCGCGACAAGTTATGGATTCGAAGTACTACTTTTGATGCTAGAACTACACTTTGGTTTGTATGCTTATATGTATTACTACTTTTGATCATTAGCTGCTACTTGTTCTACAGTATGAAATATTATGGATGTGTTATATATGTTTTGATGTAAGAATATTGCGTATGTTCATTATGTAATTTTACATATTGATTGTGAGATATTTGATTAATATTATATCTTGTTGATACTGAAATGTGATTAATATAATATATTGATGATGAAATGTACGTGTTTATTTTATTTTGCTATATATAAATTGTGGTTGTGTATACAACTTGAACCTATATGTGGAGAAATGTGCAGACCCTACACGATAGCGTTTTTAAATGCCATGAAAGAAAACAACAGCACTGAAAAACCGTATGGAAAAATTCAACAGCGTTTCAAAAACGCTATAATAAGTTTCCCTACTAATGAATAAATGCTCATGGCAACATAAAACGCCGCTGTAAATAACACTCATAGCAATTACAGAAATGCTATAAAAAATGTACATGGCAACTACAGAAATGTTGTTAAAAGAACTCACAACAACAAAAAATGATGTAAAAGTTATTTTAGCGATGTATAACTGCTATGAAATATAATTGATAACAGAAATTAATCGCTAAGAAAAATGATTTAGCTTTTCAACACAAACACTATGAAATGTTTTGATAGAATCTCCAAAATAATGTTAAAAGCGTACTTCTTACAGCGTTTTCTGAATTGTTGTAATATGTTTCTAACCTATAATGGTATGTTGTTATACAGCATAGTCAAAAACGTTGTTAAAGGTTTTTATAGCAGTTTTGAAATGCTTTAAAAGTCCAGTTTGTTGCAGTGATAGTTCCAATCACCATATCGTTTGGGTGGCCTTATATCACGATGACCAACCCAAGTAGCAATACCATCACCCAAACCCCTTTGGCTCCACCTTGAACCGAATTCTCTCTAGAATCATGCACATCTCCAATACTACTGGAGGAACCCTGTGGACTATATGATGTTACATCAACCGCTTCCTCCATGCAAGCATCTCCAACTACTCTACTCTCTCTACTACTTGGACAAAACGTGGAAATAACTTCCTTCTCCTTTGATTCACCATGAACTAAATCCGGAACATCCGATGGGCTCTCGTTCTCCTTGAACAATCACTGTCGACTCATCAAAAGTAATATGATGAGAACTCACTACCTTCTTCATTTTCGGATTCCAAATCCAACAGCCTTTTACTCCATCCGTGTAACCAAGCAAAATCCCCTTGAAAGCTCTAGGCTTAAGCTTATCATTTTTCGGATCATGCATATATACCGAGCTACCAAACACATGAAGATATCTCAAGTCAATGCTCTTTTCTTTCCACGCTTCCTTCGGAATTTTGTTCCAATAGCCGAGCATGGAATTCGATTAATAATATGAACTGCGGTTGACAAAGCTTCAGCCTAAAATCCCTTAGACAAACCCGATTTCAATCTCAAGCATCGAGCTTTCTCAAATAGAGTATAATTCATCCTCTCCACAACATCATTCGACTATGGATCTTCCGATGCAATAAAATGCCTTCGAATACCATGATGCTTGCAAAACTCCAAGAATTCTCCAAAAACATACTCTTCGCCATTGTCGGACTTTAGAACCTTCAAGGATTTGCCACTGCCATTCTCAATAAGAGCTTTCCATGCTTTGAACCTTGAAAATACCTCCGACTTGGCCTTCATTACATACATCCATACCTTTCGAGAAAAGTCATCAATAAAAGAAATATAATAGTGAGCTCCTCCAAAGATGCTATCGGTGTCGGTCCCCAAACATCCATGTGAACATACTCAAGAACCCTTCTCGAATCATTTTTCCCCTCACCGAATGATACTTTAGTTTGCTTTCCCATGACACATTCCTCGCAAAACGCTAGTTTGTTGAAACTCTCTCCATCAATCATCTCCCTCTTCCGAAGAATATCCAAACTCGTCTAAGAGACATGACCTAACCTTAAATGCCACAACCTATTCACATCCAAACCACGAGAACTATCCACTCCCACACAAGTTTCACCCTCTATAGTCACTTCTTGAAGCAAATAAACACCATGAGTCCTAATACCCTTCACCACCATAAGTAGACCCTTCAAAACCCGCAATGTATCACTCTCAATAGTGATCTTACAACCTAAAGAATCCAGCTGCCACAAAGAGATAAGAGATTTTCGAATCTTGGAACATAGCGTACATTAGTGAGAGTACAAACCACTCGGTCAAACATTCGAATTTTCACAGAACCAATGCCTTTTGACTTACAAATAACACCATTATCCATAACAATTGAAATTATTTCTTTGTCGATATAAGAAGAAAATCAATTCCGATTCGATGTCATATTATAAGGCGCTCTCGAATCAAGCACTCATTTGCTACCCGAAACATCTGATGCTACCGGTGATAAAAAAATCCACGTCTCCCTCACCAACTCCACTATCCACCGCTATGGATGAAGATGTTACTTTCTTATTTGCCTTCTTTTTGTCCGGGCATTCATTATTCTAATGGCCGAGCTTCTTACAAATATAACACTTGCCATTTCTTTCCTTTGACTTTCCTTCCCAACCGGAATTCCTTAATTCAGAACGCCCACGGTTCTCCTTCTTCACATATCTCTCCTTCTCCATAAATAAATCATGACCACTACTAGTACCACTACTTCCATTACTTTACTCCTTCATTTGATCCTGCAACTTTCCGCTAAGAAGACTGTTTTGACATCATCTAGAGTCAAAGTATCCCGACTATAGATCAAACTATTTGAGAACCTCATATAATGGTCCAGCAACAAACACAGTAATATCATCGCCTTTTGCTCTTCCTCAATCTTTAAATCTAACGCCTTCAACTTCATTATCGAATCATCAAAGATATTCAAGTGTGCCTTTAATGAAGTACCTTCCTTCATCTTATAGGTGAAGAATGTTCACAATAAGATCAAACGTCGGTTAGTGATTTCTTCATATACAACTCCTCCAACTTCTTCCAAATACCCTTAGCGGTTGTCTCGCCACTAATTTCGGAAATAATATTCTCCCTCATAGCAAGTTGTAGTGTAATTAATGCCCACTCTTCTATTTCCTCTCTTTCAACATCCGAGAATTCTACCGGCAACAAATATATGTCAAACAATACCCAATGCACCTGATTCCTCCTAAGAACCGCTTTAATCTTCCATTACCAATTTTCAAAATCATTATTGTCATTCCACTTGTCTATAACCAATTGTGGTCCTAAAGCCGCATACGATCCATAAGGCGCTACACCACTTGGATTAGTCATTGAGGAACTACCAGAGGTATTATCCAATTCCGACATTTCTACAACCACCTACCAACACCAAAGCTCCGATACCAGATGTTGTGGAAATTTCTAACTCGAGTCCACTCATATCAAAACCCCAAAGCATAGCAGAAAAATAAGATCATGGTAAGAAGTGTAAAATCAACCAATCAATATCTCAATCTCAAACTCAATCTCAATCCAATCCAAAAACCAATCACAATCACCAAACAAGCAATAGACAATCAAAGCAATAACGATAAAATAGATCACACGTTGATTTATAATGGTTCCACTAAAATTGTGTTAGTTTACATCCGCTTTGAGAGAGAGCCTTTATTAATATCAATGAGAAGAGTACAAGAGATCGATTATAATGATCAAAATTCTAATAGAATTGATGTGTGAAGAAGAGAATTGAAGAAAATTAGGTTTTAATAAAACCCTAATTAATAGAGGCTAAAACGCTTGTAGTCATTTTTCAGTCGCTCACATATCTGAATCCATAAAATAGCTTATATAGGAGAATAGAAAACCAAGCCAAGGTTCCAGAATTTCCCCTTCGAATATCATAAATGTTTACACCAAACCCGGGTCAAAATGTAGGTAGAAAGTCGTCACAAACGTTTGTCATAAGTGACAGACGTCTGTCATAGGTGTTGGAAAAATTTCCCTGACAACATAGAAGTCTGTCATAAAGTGACAGACGTCTGTCCAAACTCTCGGGTTCTAAACCCTGTAGTCACAGACTTCTGTCACTTTATGACAAACGTCTATCGCTTGATGCTGGCCATAGCACTCCACCTTTATTGCCATACCTTTCTCCTTCGAGCTCCGATTGCGAACCATTTTCACCGTTCTAAATCTACTTTCGACCTCCTCAATTCTCTGTATGGTGTCACTAAAATTAAACAATTAACTCCTCTTATACTTGTAAATTACTCTTAAAAACAAGGAAATTATGACATGGCATTAAAAAGAAAATGGCAAACGGTAGAGAAATAAGTGTTTGGATAAATGGGGAATCTTGATTAATAACTTAGGCAGGCAACAAAAGGGGTATATAGAGGGCTCAAATAAAGAAGTGTCTACATTAATTTCTGAGGAGAATTCGTATTTCAACAAATGCAATTTGCCCCCTAACATATGTGTTATATTAGGAAGATTATTATTCACAATACTTATGATAATGACTTTTGGTGGTGGATACCTAGTAATAAAGGTGAATTTAGTATTCAATCGGCCTAGAATAACATAAGAATTCAAGATCAAATATGGGAAAAAATCATTACATAAGGAATAATATCAATGCCCCCAAATGGTCAATGTGCTTATATTTAGCATCTCCGAATAGATTAAATACTTTGGATAAAGTTAAAAACTGGTGCAATAGCTAGTTAATGAAATGAAAATTCTGTTGCAAACATGAGGAATCGGGTGAACATTTTTTTTCCAGTGTGAATACTCAAGGCAGATTTGGCAAATTATAAAGCTTAAATTATAATCGCAAGCTATCAATGTTAATAATATCCACCAGAGTTTAGAATTCATAAGCGTTGGAAATGTTTTTGTTTATGAAGTGAATTTATTAAAAAAATTAAACAAAAAATAGGTTAATGGTAATTTATTTATGAACCATTATCATAACTGAGTCATTGCAAGTTTATAACATTAATACATTTATGAAATATTATTATGATTGAGTTGTTGCAAGTTTATAACAGTAATATATTTATGTGACATTATTATTAAGCTATCACAAAAGCTAATGGTATTACAATGTTGTTTTAAATGAGTATAAATTAAAATCCATTAACATTTCATCACTTTTGTAACATATATAATTTTCATTCTGCCTATTTAAATGATAGATAGATATAAGAGAAATAGTAAGAATAATAGACATTTTCTTTTTCTTCTTCCTTCAACAAAACTAAACACCTTGAGTAGTATTTTAGAATGCAAATCAGAATCGGCTTTTTCTATGCAAACAGGTTGATATTTTTTCAGATTAGAGAGGCTATTTTATCCTAGTGGCGGTGGCGTTTGTTTTTCAGAATTACTTTGCACCTTCGAGCGGAACGCCGAAACGTCTTCAAGAGAGTGACAATGTACACGACTCAGCCGAAGTTCACTATTCCCAACAATAAGTGATGAATTCAAGAATAGAGGGGTTTATTCAGATCTGGTGGACGTAGCATTTACTACTACGGTGTGGCATTTGTAGGTTGAACGTAAGCAACAAATGTTTCAAAATAAGAGCATGTCGATGTTTGTCATATTAAAATCAATTATTCAAGATTGCAAGGTATATATAGGTAAATCTAAATATCACACGTAACTTGCAACAATGGATATAATTTATGTATAAAAATTAACCTTATCTGACACCTAGAATGGAAGTGAAAGGCGGACTCGAGTTGGAAGTAGTAGTAGTAGATTCTGACATCGACCTTCTAGAGAATCTATTCACCTGGTTACTCCTTTTATAGCTTGGATTCTATAAGAAGTAGAGGCCATCCTGCCCAGTAGCTTGGAATGTAGCCGCGAAAGCTTCGTTTGTTGCTATAAAAGTAGAGTAGAGGTAGTTCGAGTGAAGTAGATCTGCTAAAGGGAGATAGGGTGTTAAAGCGGTGGTGTTTAGGGAATGTAAATGAATGGAAGTGATTTGCTGTAGTGAATAAGTCAGGATATATAGATCTAGTGCCTCGCGAGCTGGCATAGTGATAGCATGGTATGTAGCTGCCATTTCCCTTTTTTTTATGTTTGTTCGTGTCAAGTTTTATCTGCTATGTTCCCATTATGAGCAACTTTTTGGGTCCAAACATCACTTGTTTCGGAGTAGCAGCAGATAGATTTTGTAAGTGTAAGTTAATATATGAATTTAATATACATTTTTTTTTCTTATAATGCACCCATTTAGGATAAGAGATCGTAAGGTTTTGATGAAGCATATTATTGAACAATATACCGTGTAGTAATAAAGTACCAATTTTTAAAAAAATATATAGAGAAAATGTGTATAGCTATAAGTGTTATAGGATACATATTCAATATAAAATGTTATAATTGAATAATATAAACTTAATTAAAATGTCAACTAATTAAATTAATAAACTAAAATTTAATTGATATAGTGTTATACTAAAAGCTATTATATAAGTAAACTGAATTATAAAAGTTACATAATAATAAAACTTGTACAATATGAATGCATAAATTAAAGGTTGAATATTAAAGAAACCCCAAATAGACTTTAGGAATGATGACATACATATAATATGTACACCGTGAATTCTGATGTGTCTGACACTTGAATCATGTGGGTATTTCATAAGAAATAAATTGTTTCATAAGCTGATATCACTCTAAATATAAAATATTAAAGACTATGAATCTTTTATTATAACGAACCGTAAAATTTAACGGTTTAAATAACATGATTAACTAAAATTTTGACGAAATTTAGAACAATAAATTCTAGCAATAAAAATTTGATATTTGGAATGCGTCTATTTAATCATAGCAAATGAAAAAAAACATTGGTAAATATGAAAATCAGTTTTGTTGTGTAATTTTATTTCAATTTAAATCGGTTAAAACTTATGTAAATAAAATGTTTTCGAAATCTGAATATTTTTGATATTTTCCAAATGAGATATTATCTTTCATTTTATCAAATTTGGACTTCTCTAGCTTCATTTATCTTATTTTCAGCGAAATTGCAGCAGTTTAGCAGCATTTCGGGTACCGAACATCGACTTTTGGTAGGATGATCGTATCGCTGATGTCTGTGTACTGTTCTGTTCGTCTCTGATGATCTCCACATTATATTCATTTGTGTGTTTTGGAGCTCGACATGCGATAAAGTCCGTGAAACGGTTAACCATATCAGTATCCATTTTGAGCTGTTTGGTTTCTATTTTCCTTTGGTTATCAGCCATGTTAAATCAAACAGCAGTTGCTTTCTCATCGAATTCAAACCCGTGGCTGTCACTATTCCCTGGTTTCAATTAATACAACTGGTTCTTACTTATTCTCTTTCTCCTTTCTTCTGTTCATTTCCTTCTTTATAAAAAATAAAATAATATAACCATGTTTAATGAAAATCCACCCGTGCGTATTCATTTCCATCACTCTTCCTCTTCCCTCCCCTTTTCTTCCTCTGGCCATCCTTTTCTTCCACCAAACCCCACCAATTGCTGAGCAACCACCACGCCTCTTCTCTATCCCCCGTCGTCCAACCTCTTCCACACATCTGCTCCATCGCCTCTCTCCACAATCCCCGCTTTCAAGTTTTTCCGAGACACTCCTTCACTTCCCATGCAACCCAGATACCACTACACCATTATAAGCTGTTAACAACGGGTAAAAACCGTTGTTAAGGAAAAAAGCAACGGGTAAAAACCGTCTTCAAAAGAGGAGTGGTTGAATTACGTGACGGGAAAAAACCGTTGCTTTATGTCCAAAAGGCAACGGGTAAAAACCGTTGCAAATGAAGGAAAGGCAACGGGTAGTAACCGTTGCAAACTTGAACAAAGACAACGGTTACAAACTGTTGCAAACAGAGACAAATGCAATGGGTATTAACCGTTTTTTTATTTGCAATAGGCAACGGGTGTAAACCGTTGCTTACTGTACATTAAGCAACGGTTACAAATCGTTGCTTAATGGGAAAAATATCAACGGACATAAACCGTTGCTTTCTGCCAAGTAAACAACGGTTAAAAACCTTTGCTTTATGACCAACGTCACACATAAAGCAACGGTTAACACCCGTTGCACATAATGTTTGCTCCTGCTCCGTAACTCACTACTGCGTTACACGCATATCTCAGTGTACATACCAGAATATCAATATATATCAAAATATGCCAGAATATCAAAATATTGGTACACAAGCACTATAAACATATTGCACATATACCATACACATAAAATTATCAAACTCATAATTACGCTCATTGTTTTGCAAACAGAATGCTGCCGTGCCGGAATATCATACTTATTACACTGCATTGTTTATTATCACTACAGTACAAAGATTTCATTAATTGCACTACATTGTTTTGCAAGCTAAAAAGTCTTTCACCTGAGAGGAAAATAAAATCAAAAGGTCAAAGCATTCCAGTTTTCAGACTTCAATGTTCAACCTGGTTCATGCGCAACTCGAAGATTAAATTCAGAGGCAGTTCAACTTCATAAATCTGGAAAGAATATTCCAGTTCAAAAACAAACAGCATCTACCTGATTCAAAAAGTCTGAAACAAATTAAAACAAAGTAGAACCCAAGCAAAGAGAAAATCAAATAATGCAAAGCAATTCAAAGCAAACAACGGTTAGGATAAAGCAAATTTGATCAAGCCTCAATTTCCAGATTTTGAAATCTTTTTCAGGTTCTCTTTCATCTCTGTCAAACTATCCAGGTGAGCAAACCACCCTTATAAATTCTTAAAACTTGATATATCTATTTTGCATGTGATAAGTCTTGAATGTAAATTGTGAAAGGTGCGTGCATGCTTGTATTTACGTATGCATGACTGTGTGTACGATTGTGTACAGGCAACATGCATGACTGTGTGTACGATTGTGTACTGGTAATCACTTTACATGGCGAGGAGGCTATACATGTTTTATGGGATAGGATTGAAGATATGGCAGTAAATACAAAGGTTCTGAATGTATCAGTCGAGGAAATAAGGGTTTGGAATCTTGTTCAGTTACTCCATTTTGTATATTGTGATGTAGTGATACAAATAAATGTGCAGGAAACATTGATGGATTGTAGAGTCTTGGAAAGCTGTCTGAATATTGATGTAAGTATTGGTACTGGTTGTAGTAATGTTAATATTTCTGATGAGGGTGTTGATGCCTTGTTGTGTGATATCGATAACGTGCACATGATCAGAGATGTAAACATGCATAGTGATAAATCCTTTGTTTATACTTTGAAATCTTTGAAACTACCTAAAATTCATATATATGTGACAATTAGCCAAAATTTACTGTTATCTATATGCGGATTTGGGTGTTTGCTGCTGGTAGCAGCAGTTTGCAATATGAAGGCAGTAGTGTTTGTATGTGATGGATAGTGGGTGGATGGAAGAGTGATTGAAGATGAATGATTAGTGTATGATCAGTGAATGATCAGGCAGGGAGGTCAAAGGTCAGAGGTCAAAGGCAGTGGAGAGTAAGGGGATGTTTGATATGCTGATGTGTTTGTAGTGGCTATCTTGTTGAATGCACTGTGAGCAGAAAAGTAGGTTAGAAGATGATATATTGGTGTTGAACTGCAGTGTGCAACAGTGCAAGAAGGCATTGGGTATGTAGTTTGACAGAAGTGGATAGAAGATGATATGAGTGCATAAAACTGAAGTGGATATGAGGTGCTAAAATGTAGAAGGCAGTGGCAGGAGCAAGTATCAGTGATGTTGTAGTTTTGTGGTGGTCTGTAGAAGAATGGTGAAGACAGGTATGAAACTGTGAAGACTAGTGATGCAACGGAGTTGTAATGGAGTTGTAATGAATGGTGGTGAACGAGTGGTTTGATGAGCAGTGAAGTATGGTTGTTGTTAATGGTCAGGTGGAAATTTTGATGAGGAGGAAGGTGGTTTGAATGGCCGAGAACCGTGGTTGACAATGGATGTGGTGTGTGGCAGATGTCTGTTTGTATGATTTTGAAGAGGGTGGTGATGGTGTGAATTAGATGACAGTAGAGGGAGTGAATGGTATGAAGTTTATGCAGAGATGGTCAGAGATAGGAAGTGGACAGTTTTGCATGGTGGTTGATGGAGGAATGGTTTCAGGGAGTGGAATGGTTTCAGTTAGAGTGTGAAGTGGGAGGAAAGTATGAAGTTTGTATTGTATTTTGGTGACAGGCTTGTGTTGAGGCAGGAATTTCATGTTGAACTGTGTGCAGGGGGAGGGGATATGTTGGCAGTTGTTAGCAGTTTTGGTGACAGGATGAGGAGTTTGGAGTTATGGTAGTATGGTGAAGTAGTTTGCGGGTAGTGTGGTAGAAGCACTGGCAGGTTGCTGTTGAACTGGAGAGCTCGGTTTCGAGTGAAGTTTGATGATGAAGTTTGTCAAGGCTAGAGGAGTGCAGAGATGTGACTGTGATATGGTGTGTTGGTGTTTGGGAAGGGGCAGAGTGATGAAATTAGGTGGTTGAGGACAGTGAGTCGATGTATGATCGCTGTAGAAGTTTGACAGAGGAGAGTTTGAAGTAGCTGTCAATGAAAGTGGCAAGCGGTAAGATGTATTGTTGATGGCACGGTGTGGTAACTGCACAGTTAGATGAAGAAGCAGTCAAAACTATTGTCTTTCAAATTGATGACAACAGTTCAAATTGATGACAACAGTTCAAATTGTAAACAAGACAGACCAAGACAAAATACACATGCATTTGCATATGCAAATTTCATATACAGCAGACAAAAGAAAATCAGCAATATATGCAAAGAACAAGTCAGAAATATCAATACCTCCGACTAAAGATATCGTATCAAACCCTTTTGATGGCTCACATAACCTCCGGCTCCAACATCCCCAAAGGTCTCGGTAAATTGTCGACATATTTTGGCGGTTAGCTCATCCGGCAATAAAATTTTGTCCAACAACACTATTTCATAGGTGGGTGGTACTGGTTTTCCATGAATTACTAATACTATATATATTAATTGATTTACAATAATAAGAATTCAGAAAAAATTCATGAATTTACTTCTTCCATTCATCCAATCCGTCGTACTTATCAAGGACCCATTTACGCACTTGTTGAAATTGCACTTGAGTTAACGTTATATCTTTACCATTATCTAGTGCTATTTCATCAGCAAACTCATCATCCTCGTCTAAAAACGCTTCACGGGTATGTTTGTGAGTGCCAGCACCTCCTTTTGGCATATACTCCATGCAGTAAAGACTAGCTTCTTGTACAATATATCCTTCTGCAATACACCCTTCAATATATCTTTTATTGCGCACATATCCTTTATATGTTTTCATCAACCTATGAAGATGAATAATTGTAAAATGTAGACATCAATAGCTATTTAAATCGAATAATTATGTACATAACTAAAATTAGTAATTTACCGTTCAAATGGGTACATCCACCTATTTCTAACAGGACCAGAAATCAATGCTTCATCGGCTAAATGAACCATAAGATGAATACTGATATCAAAAATGCAGGCGGAAAATGTTTTTCAATAACACACATTGCTTCTACCAAACTAGCCTTTGCTTTTAGAAGATGTCCCCTGTTGATCACCTTTGAGCACAAAATGTTATAAAAGAGACTAATGCGGTGAATAGCATTCCGTAGATCCTTATGTTGCGGAAAACAATGCTGAAGCAATACCGGAAGTAAATGTTCCATTATGACGTGGTAATCATGTGACTTCATATTTTTTAGTTCAGGAGGGTTGATGCTCACATTGTTATGGAAGTTCGAAGAGAATTTGCTTGGCACTTTCAAATTTTTCAAAACTATGCAAAACCGTATCTTTTCTTCTTTTCTCAAAGTGAAAGTCCCATTTGGTATGGTTACTTTACTTGTTTCAGGATCTTCTATCACCCACAACTTTTGTTTTATACCCATGATTTTCAAATCCTTCCGTGCATTGATCCCATCTTTTGACATGTCTATGGTTCATAATTGTGTTGATCAAATGTTTCGTGACATTCATCTCCGTATGCATAACATCAATATTATGTCGGGTCTAATTTGTTTTCCAATATGGCAAATCAAAGAATTTCGACCTCCTATACCATGCAGGAACTTCTTCATCGATTGCCTTTTTCCGTTTTCGACCAATTTCCAGTATGTTTTTACCAACTTTCATTTTTATATTCGCTACCTTTTTTTCAACTTGATAACCAGTCAGTGGTTTTGGAGGACGCTTAAGTTCTTGCCCGTTGTTGAAATTTGTCTTATCGTATCGAAACTTGTGTCCGGACGGAAGAAATCTACGATGTCCCATGTAACAAATCTTCTTACTTTCAGGGAGATAAATAGATGTAGTTTCTTCTCCACAAATAGGACATGCAAAGTAGCCGTGAGTTGTACATCCCGATAACGTCCCAAGAGCAGGATGATCATGGATTGCCCACAACACTCTAGCTCTCATTATGAACTCAGATTTCTTAAATGAATCAAATGTAACGACTCCTTCCCATAACTGCTTTAACTCGTCTATCAAAGGTTCTAAATAAACATCAATATCCTTCCCCGGTTGTTTTGGCCCAGAAATCAACAGTGTTAACATTGAGAACTCTCTTTTCATGCACAAAGACGGAGGAAGGTTATATGGTACTACAATTACTGGCCAACAGCTGTAAGGGTTAGTTAAAGAAGCATTCGGACAGAAACCATCCGTTGCTATTCCAAGCGTGATATTTCGTGGTTCAGTAGCAAACGAAGGATCAAAAGAATCTGTAGTTTTCCATTGAGAAGTATCACGCGGATGACGCATTACGGTTGTACCGGACTTGGCACGACCATGCCAGGTCATCGCTTCTGCTATCCATGGTACAGTATACAGTCTCCTCAATCTAGAAATTAAAGGCAAATGTCTTAAGGTCTTTCGAGGTACTGTGGTAGCTTTTCTCTCTTCGTCGAATGATGTCTTATATCTTGGTTCGTTGCAATTTGTACATGAAACTTTGTTCGCATTATCTTTCCAGTACAAGATGCAGTCATTAATGCATGCATCATAAGTTATGTAATTCATCCCAACTTGCTTAATGATCTTCTTCACGTCGGGGTACTTTGACGGTAGCGTGTTACCTTCGGGGAGTAACTCCTTTATGAATTCGAGTAGGGCGGTCACACCATTGTCTGAAAAGCCGTATTGGGTCTTCAGGCTATTCAGTTTGACAATGGCATACAACTTTGTAATCTCTTTTGGACAAGAAGGATACAATGGCTCTGTTGCAGTTGCACTATCAAAAAATGATTTATCTGTAAACTCCTCACCAATATTAGCATTATCATGCAACTGACTTGTAGGTTGAAAGTGATGGAATCTATCTGCATCATCGATCAAATCCTCCATCCTAATATGTTCAGACTCATCAGTATTTGTGGCATGACTAACCGGTTGTTGTTTTGGCTTCTCCGGTATTCTTTCCCCGTGAAAACACCACACGGTATATGACTGAACAATACCATATCTAAGCAAATGAAAATGAATGTCATTTAATTTGAATGTATCTTCATTTTTGCACCGTGTGCAAGGGCACGAATACTTTTCCTTATTGCCACCGTTTTCAGCAACAAATTTAACGAAATTTCTCACACCTTCCACATATTCTGTATTTTTTCGATTAGATTGATTCATCCATTGTTTGTCTATACTAAAATACATACTGAAAGAAAATAACAAAAGCTAATAAGAAATCATGGGTAACAATATCTTATGGCTTTCCACCAAGTTCAACTCTGATATTAACTAAACAGATGTCTATTCTTCTGATTTCACTTGAAATTTAACATTAGCATCAAACTGTTTCCAAAAAATTTGCCACTACAACGGCGCCATTTTGTAGCACCAGAGTAATGTCTATGCATTACCCCTCTCCTGATACTTGGCTTGCGCCATTAACAACAATTTTATCCACTTACTAAATATGGTCTCATATTTAGTAAAACAAAATTCATTGCATCAACTTATACCCTAGCAGTCACTATAAGCAGCTATGTCTAACTAGCATGCAGTGCAGTACAGTACAATACATTGCAATTTGTAAAATTACATATAAAACTATAACATAACAAAGTACCAACTTTTTATACAAAAGTTGCCACATTAAGTGGGCTGCACTACTTATAGTCTCAAATAGTTTACAAAACAGTGTATTTAATTTTGAACGAAATGTATCAAGTTTACAAACTAGTGTATCTCGTTAAGTGTACAGGCAAATCATATTGGGTTCTGCCTAAATGTTTGCGGGTAGACATACACACACTGCAGGAAAAAGTACATCAATGTAAATATCAGTTCCTAAATAATTATTAGTTTGTTAGCTTCAGCTTTCAAATTTCAATTCCTAAACGATTATTTACAGAAAACTAGTTGTTTGTAACTAAATACTAATAAGTTATTAGCTTCAGATGTTTTCAAGGTTAATGAAATCGAAAGCAGTAAAAGGGAGACTCAATTTTAGAAAATTAGACAACTCAAAACAAGAAATTCGCATACTTAATTAGCAGTGGCAGTATAGAGACTGTAGCAGGACTTCAAATCAGCAGTAGAAAATATCGCGTAGGGGGCAAGCAAGAGCCGACGATGGCTGATGGCTATAAAATAAAGTAAACAAATTAATCTTTTTTACCTTAATGAAATTTATTTACCTTTTTAGCAAAACAAAATCGGAACACGACAAATTAAGCAAAAGAAATTCGCATACTTAATTAGCAGTGGCAGTATAGAGACTGTAGCAGGACTTCAAATCAGCAGTACAAAATATCGCGTAGGAGGCAAGCAAGACGCGACGATGGCTGATGGAATAGCTGAGTATGCAGCGATGATTATTTAGAAAGCGTTGATTTTTGAAACCCTAGTTTTTTGGGTTCGAGCATCGCCGACATGGAGATTGCTATTGAGCTGTAACTTTGAAGTAAAACCGATTTTTGGTGTTGCCCGGTTCAGTTGGTTGCCCCATCCCATGGGCTTGCCCCTGGGCCGGCCCTAGCTAAAAGATTTACAACGGTTACTAACCGTTGCTACTTAACCACGGTTCAAAACCGTTGTTAATTGTAACGAAGCGCGCTAAAAAGTATGGCGCGAAAGGATGAAATTCACCGCGCCCATTTGTCTCCAAAGAAGCTACAGTTAATAACCGTTCCCAATTAGCAACGATTAAAAACCGTTGCTAATTTAACCAAGACGGTTAGTAACCGTTGCTAAATGGCAACGGTTATTAACCGTTGCTAAATGAGCGGATGGTTAGTGGCAAATCACAGTATTTGGTGTAGTGTACGCAAGCACCATACCCACTTTCGCCTCATCTCCCTTCACCATGACAGTGCACTGAACCTCACGCTCTCTCCCCTCAGCCTTGAAAACAACCTGAACCCGTGCTCACCCTCACACCTTCGCCCTAACCACCATATGCAGCCCATAGCCACGTTTCAACCAACACGCAAGTGTCAGCCAATCCTCCGCAAAACCCACGCTCCCTATATTCCCTCACCACTACGTACTCCCAAGCCACTAGAGAACCACCTTCAGCACCTCACTCTCCTCCTTTTCGTCGAGCCTACCTCCCCAACCAAAAACTCGCGCATCACCTGATGACTGACCACCTACCACGCCAGCCACGTGCCCATCCCTGGCCATCTCCGCACACCACCCCCATAACCTGACACATCCCTTCGCACAGTACCCCACATCTTCGGTCCACGCCATCTCTCCTGTCGTCGCCCACTGTTCCTCCATCGAACCCATAAAACATCCCACTTGAACTCGTCGAACAGCTCACCTCCCCGAGCAGCCTCGCTTTCCTGCCAATATATTTGCCTTCAAACTTTTAATTGATCGAACAAGCATCTTCTGCCCATCGCCGCATGAGATTCCCTCCACCAGCAGTCGTGCTCCTTCTTTTCCCGAGGGCAGTCGTCTCCCCTCTTTTATATAAATAGGTAGATAAGATTTTTATAATTTTTTAGCATATATACATTTTCATATATAATATACAAGTTACTTTATGTAGTACTGTCTTCTTTTTGAAATAATATATGCATAGATGTTTTTGTGGTTGCGTGTATGCCTGTAGACTCTCATACACTTTATTTATACATAGATAGTGTATATTTGTTTTATTGAATATGTTATATTCTGAGCTTTTTTGTGTGTGTGTGTGTGTGTGTGTTAGTTTTATAATATATTAGTTATATAATATGTTAGTTAGTTATATATATATATGATCTGTTGACTTATATTTATGTTACAATAAAGTAAGTATGTTATATATGTTATGTTTGTGTGTGTGTCTAAGTTACAGTATATATACATAAGTTATATTATATTATATAAGTCTACTGTATATAAGTTACAGTACTATATATAAGTTACAATATTATATTATATTACAGTATATATGTAGTTGTTCTGTTGTGTGAATGTATACTTTAGTATATCTTCTTTTGTTTAAAATACATAAGTTATATTAGTTTATATAAAGTGAATTTTGTCTAGGGTAACTTGTTGTTGTTTATATGTATATATATAGTAATAAAGTAAGTTTTATGTAGAAAGTTTGCATAGTGGCTTGCCGGTTTCTTTTAATAAAGAGGGTTATCTTGTTTCAAAGATGAAAAAAAGAGAGGCGTATAATATATGCTTAAGGTTTACTTAAATTTAGGTTAATATTTTAAATAGATTATATATAATACATTTCAATATTTATTTGAAGAATTTTGAAGAAAAAAAGAATATTTGTGATATATATCATATGTATATATATATATTGTTCCATCGAATCTCAGTTCAATTTGCTTTGTTTCACCACTGCCCAGATTTACAATAGCAGTTCTAACTATTCTCACTGTCCTGCTTATTCAATCTATGTGCTCGTACGTGCCCATTCGCTTTCATTCTCGTTCAACTCTCTAGCCTCGAAATGTGAGCAATCACTCACGATTAGCATTCTTATAGTTAGTAAATTTTATTTCACTTGAAACGATAATTGAAATTTGCTATAAAATTTGATTGCTAGTTATTTAATTGTCAAATATGATATGTCATTATTTGTAATTGTTCAGCTGTGATATATGACACCATATCCTATTGTATATGTTTAATTTAACTATATATGCATGTTATTGATATGTTATATTTTATCATATTTGTTCTCACTCTGCAAGTTCCATATCTATTTAGAATTCCCCATGGGTTGAAATGATACATACCTGAACGATTTTGTAGAACAGGGAAAAATCATTATGGGTTGAAATGATAAACCCAAGCGATTTTCATTGATTTTAAATTTTGTGATTGCGGGTTGAAATGATATATGCCCATAGATATTTAAATTGTGGATTGAAATGATAAATATCCATATCGCTTGACTATATGATAGAAAGTTATATATAGACACCGTTGGTCTGTATTTTAAAAAATGATTTCCAAAGTTTTGAAAGGAAATATATGGTTCTAATAAATATTGATTTTAAAAAATAATGTATATAGGCTATTTTTATATATGTATAAAATCTAGATTTTTAAAATAATATGTTTTGGAAATTTTAATTTATAAATTATTTTTGAAAATATGATTTTTTAGATCTTTCTTATAATTTTATTTTTAAAAAATATATAAAAATAGATTTAATACAAAATACATTTAAAATAGATTTAATTTAATAATTTTTTTAACTTAATTTGTTTATAATATGTTTAAATATTTATCTAAATTTATATTAATATTTTAAAAATGGGTTTTATTACTTTAATAATCAAGGTTGGGAAGATAAACTAATGCTGACTTGGAATTTAAATTGGTTAATAATTGAATTCAAATTAGAATTTATTTACACTTATTGATTTTTAGATGTTAAAAATATGATTTATAACTTGATTGATAAAAACTGATTAAATGAATATTCTCAATTTTAAATAAAATTGAGATTGAATATTTAGTATTGATTTAAATTCATAAATTGGGATTTTAATAAATTGTTATTGAAAAGATTCAGCGAATACTTTCTTTGAATAAATATAAAGTTAAATGTTAAAATATAAATGAAATTTATAATGTGAATGTTTAAATATTTAAACTTGAATCTTTGAACTTTAAATTGAAAATGGTTAAACTGGAATTGATTCAAATTGAATTTTTTTGGAATCTAAGATGATTTGAATCAATTTGCGAATTTGAGGAAATTATTTTATTATATAAATTATTTTTAATATATAAACTATTTTAATATATAAATTATTTTAATAGATAAACTATTTTAATTTATAATTATTTATTTTATTTACAATTTTCAACACTAAACTATTTGAGTCGAAAGTGTTATGATTTCAAAAGTGCTATGATCTCGAAAGTACTATGATTTCGAAAGTGTTATAATTTTGAAAGGGTTACGATTTTGGAAATGAATATTATTTAAACTGAGTAATGATATCAATTTGATACGGTTTTGAAATGAATATGATATTTTGATATAAAGTATGAACTGTTGAAATGAAATGACCACAGTGTGAAATAAGCATTTGGTTGTTAAAGAGACTAGGATCGAATATTGTCACACTCTCTGCCAATACCGAAAACCACTTTAACAACTGTGTACATGTTGGAGATTCCAGAACGAAGTAGGATGGTTTAACGATGATTCTATATAGTATTTACATCACCCTGACTCCCGTGAGTCAGCTTGATGTGGCTAAAACAGGAGCCATGCCGGGCCAAGTGAGGTCATTCCTTCTATCGGATATATTTCTTCGATACCATTCTATTACTTTGTGATTTGATTGGGTGCACCTTTAATTTGGGAGTGTGTCACGAGATGGGCGGTAGTAGCTGCTATGCATCACCACCAGTCCAGATCCGCAAACGGTATATCTACCCTGGCACTGCCTAGCATGCCTTGTCACATGTCCTATCGCGCCTTCTGCGAGTTTGGTTTGTACCGTACCTATGGAGTGCCCTCTGATAGCCCTCCAGTTTAAGGGGGGTTATGGTACTGTATAGACTATGAGAATATATTAAATTTGTTAAGGGGGATATGGGTAACGCCTTAACGCTATTTTAATAGTTTACTTTACTATAGACATATTATAATAGCGTATATTACTACATAGTATATAGTTCCACGGATCCTTAGAGGATGAAAATCCCAAACATCCTTTGAGTTACTTGTATTTCAGTCGACTTTTCACTTGAGTTGAATTTATTAATATAAGAATGTTAATCCTGACGTGAGTGTTTTGTGTTTTCCTTTATGCTCGGGTCAGACTGAGTGTCATGGCAGTTGAGACTCACCTTTGGAGTTTGGAGCTTCACTTGGAGATCCATCTATCTATCCAGCTTTCAGTTATTTCAGTTTATTCCAGTCATTTTTTTTCAGACTCATCGGTTGCTTATGTATTAGAAGTTCATTTGTATTTGAGATTCTGTTGTATTTTGTTTCGGACTCTGATATTTTATAGTAGCTTCATGAACTACTATTTATCTATTCGTTGCTTATTATTGTAATACTCTATTTCTGTAATTTTGTGATTGATTTATTTACTGTACATGCTGAGTTTTGCCAAATACAAATTAACAATCTGATATTTTGAGCAATTCAAGTTCGACATGTGCGGATGCGAATGGTTCGAAACAGTGGGTCGTTGCAGTTGGTATTAGAGCTCTGGTTTAGACAAAACTTAGCATATAGAGTAAATTTAACTACAGAATCACCTTCGTTCGAGCTTGAGTTTTATTCCTCTTTGACTCGGTCTCCTCTGAATTTTTGGAACTATCCCTTTGTTCTGAAATCCATTCGTGTCTTTTCCACTTCGTGTTCTTCTTGATTCTAGAGCATCCCCTAGCTCCACTTCAGTTGATCTCTATAATGAATTTGGGAACATCTTGCCACCTCAACTGGTATCTTCATTCTTTTGTATAACTAATCCATCGACGGCCCCACCAACCTAAATATGATTTGTAAAGGGGTGAAACTCCTTTACAATAGGCGTCGATTCACCGTAGACTTCTATATCCTCAGTTTCGATGCTATTATTTCTTGCAAAGCCCGAATCGTCACTTATTGGACAACCCAGGTAATTCTCTTCTTCTTGAATGTCGAATGCCTCAGAATTTTACAGGTAGCTTTATCCTTCGTTTGATACTCAGCCTAGTGATCTTGACTCCACCCGATAGTCAGGGATTATTCTGATGTTTGGTGAAGTCACTTCTTTCCCCCTTGAGCGGGAGATTGAATGTTCACATTGATCTTATTCCTGAAATCTCGATTGACCTGGTTAAGGTCGCTATAGTTAATAAAAATCTATTTTCCCCTTTTGTAATTTAATTATTTTATCTTCCTTTCGAGACTATCTTTGTAGTTAGAATTTTCTTTGACTATGGTACATCTAAATTTGAATCTCTATCCTTGTTTTGAAATCCACCCTTGAATTATCCTACGAGGGAAAGTATTTGTAATTAATATAAAAATATTTTATATTGTGTTATTTGAATTGTTAAGTTTGAATTGTGGGTTTCAATCGATTCGTCAGGCCAACGCTATCGATAGGAATTCCAAAACACTTAAACAGGGCAAACAGACACAATATTGTTTTCGAGATTTATAATGAAATAATTTTATGTAAGTAATATTTTAAAAATAAAGGAATAATTTTCTGAAAATGGGATGGTTAAATGAATTGGTTGGTAGAAATGATAATACTAGATTATCATTTACTAGTTTGTTAACATTTAGAAACCATTAGCTATTGTTTTATAAGGAGATGAAATTTTATAAACATAGTTTATAAATCTGATTTGCAAATGAAATAAATTTGAATTAAGAATTTGAGAATTTAATTTTGGGTGTTTTTCAAATTTGGGTTTCAAAGTTTTGGAAATATAAATTATTTGAAAAAATTCTGATTGAAATTATTTTCAGAGAATTCTAAATCAGTACTCTCCTCTTTTGTCATTGGAAAATAATTTCGGTGGAGACTGCAGCATCATCAACATTCATTTTCGAGCCTAGAGTGAAGAGACCACTTAGTAGCTTTGTTATACTTTTGTTTGGAAAATGGATTAGGTTTGAATTCCTTGAGT
This sequence comes from Allium cepa, assembly GCA_030765085.1. NCBI lineage: Eukaryota > Viridiplantae > Streptophyta > Magnoliopsida > Asparagales > Amaryllidaceae > Allium > Allium cepa. The sequence continues at coordinate 1,000,170,874 of CM060935.1, forward strand.
ATGATTTGATGTAAATATATATATGTATGTATGTATGTATAATTATTTCAAAATAGTTTGAAGTGAAGCCGAAATTTGAATCTTAAGTTTTACATTAAGAAATGGTTTCAATTAATTGAAATAAAGTGAAATTTTTGAATAATTGGAATATCTAAAATGATAAATGAAATTAAACCAACTGATAGTAGTCGAATTTGAATAAAACTTATTTGTACAATACTAAACTGCATTCTAATATGTATAACTTACCTAAAATATTCAAAAATTTAAAATGCTAGGGTAAATATATAATTAAATATTATACAAGAAGAAAACTTAAGTAATAAATTGTTCAAACTAAAATCTTACTTGGTAAAAATATTGTAAATAAAAGCTAATTTTGTATAGTGTTCAATTATATTCAAAGACATTAATAAAACTTACCTGGAAGGGTTTAAATGTAATTGAATAATATACAATAATAAATAAGATGTCCAAGATGAATTTTGTTAGGAAATTTATAAATAAAAATTTAGGTGATTATAATAAATGTTATACACTTAACCTATATTGCAAGATATGTCAGTGAAATAAATTGAATAATAAAAGGGAAATGCTATCTAAATAAATAAATATGAACTTAAGAATAATAAGAGTTGAATGTTGAGGTGAAATTAACCATAGTTGATCTAATAGATTTAATAAATGAGCTAAATAAAATTAAAATAAAAATTGAAAGAAAAATATGGTAACAAATGTTAACAATTTGAGATTTAAGCAATTGAATGAAAATTTATTGATCAAATAAGATGAATGGAAACCAAATTTGTTAAATATTAATCAATTTGAAACTAATGAAATTTATGGTTTTGGATTAATTATTATATCTAACACTATAATTTCAAATCTATCTTTTCTTCTAGTTGTTTCTATTCTCCTATCTCGTTCCTCTTCGGGGACGAAATGTTTTGAGTGAGGGAGAGTGTAATGACCCGTAAATTTTAACGGTTTAAATAACGGATTAAGTGAAATTTTAATGAAGTTTAAAACAATAAATTATAGCGATGAAAATTTAATATTTGAAATGCGTCTATTTAAACATAGCAAATGAAAAAAAATCATTGGCAAATTTGAAAATCGATTTTGTTGTGTAATTTTATTTCAATTTAAATTAGTTAAAACTGATGTAAATAAAATGTTTTTGAAATCTGAATATTTTTCTATAATAAAAATGTTTAATATTTTCCAACTGAGACGTCATCTTTCGTTTCATCAAATTTGGACTTCTCTAGCTTCGTTTATCTTATTTTCAGCAAAATTGTAGCAGTTTAGCAGCATTTTCGGTACCGAACATCGACTTTTCATAAGATGATCGTATCGTCGATATCTATGTACTATTCTGTTCGTCTCGTCATGCTGATCTCCATAGTATATTCATTTGTATGTTTGGTGTCCAGCATGCGGCAAAGTCCGTGAAACGGTTAACCGTATCGGTATCTGTTTTGAGCCGTTTTGGTTTCTATTGTCCTTTCGTTATCTGCCGCGTTAAATCAAGCAATGCTTGCTTTTTCGTATTCCCAGAATTCAAACCAGAGGTTGTCACTATTTCCTGGTTTCAATTAATACAGCTGGTTCCTACTTATTCTCTTTCTCCTTTCTTCTGTTCGTTCCCTTCTTTATAAAAACAAAATAATATAAGCATGTTTCATGAAAATCCACCTGTTCGTGTTCACTTCCATCACCCTTCCACTTCCCTTTTCTTTCTTTGGTCATCTTTTTTTCCTCCAAACCCCACCAATTGCCGAGCAACCACCACGATCTTTTCCCTATCCCCCGCCGTCCAACCTCTTCCACACATCTGCTCCATCACCTCTCTCCACAATCCCCGCTATCATGTTTTGCCGAGACATTCCTTCACTTCCTATGCAACCCAGATATGCAAGCAACATACCCACTTTCGCCTCATCTCCCTTCACCCTGACAGTGGACCGAACCTCACGCTCTCTCCCCTCATCCTTGAACACAACCTGAACCCGTGCTCACCCTCACACATCCGTCCTAGCCTCCATATGCAGCCCATAGCCACACCTCAACCAACATGAAAGCATCGACCAATCCTCCGCAAAACCCACGCGCCCTAGATCCCCTCACCGCTACGTACTCCTGAGCCAACAGAGAACCACCATCAGTGCCTCACCCTCCTCCTTTTTGCCGAGCCTACCTTCCCTCCCCAACCACAAACCCACGCATCACCTGACGACTGACCACCCACATCACCTACTACACCAGCCACGTGCCCATCCCTGGCCATCTCCGCACAACGCACCCATAACCTGACACATCCCTCTGCACAGCACCCCTCACCTTTGGTCCACACCATCTCTCCTGTTACCGCCCATTGTTGCTCCATCGAACCCAGAAAACATCCCACTTGAACTCGCCGAACAGCTCACCTCGCCGAGCAACCTTGCCTGCCTGCCATTATATTTGCCTTCAAACCTTCAACTAATCTAACAAGCATCTTCTGCCCATCGCCGTAGGAGACTCCCTCCACCAGCAGTTGTGCTCCTTCTTTTCCTGAGGGAAATCATCTCCCCTCTTTTATATAAATAGGTAAATAAGATTTTATAAGTTTTTTGTATATATACATTTTTGTATATAATATACAAGTTACTTTATGTAGTATGTCTTCTTTTCGAAATAATATATGCATGGATTTTTTTTAGTTGCGTGTGTGCCTGTAGACTCTCATCCACTTTATTTATACATTTTGTTTTATTGGATATGTTATATTCAGAGCTTTATATATACATGTGTGTGTGTATGTATGTATTGTTAGTTTTATAATATATTAGTTATATAATTTTTTAGTTATATATATGATCTGTTGACTTATATTTATGTTACAATAAAGTAAGTATGTTATGTTTGATTGTGTGTGTGTGTATATATATAAGTTACAGTATTACATTATATTATAGTGTATATATATAGTTGTTTTGTTGTTGTGTGAGTTTATACTTGTTGTATATCAGATCTTTTGTTTAAAATACATAAGTTATATTAGTTTATATAAAGTGAATTTGGTCTAGGGTAACTTGGTGTTGTTCATATGTATATATATCGTAATAAAGTAAGTTTTATGTAAAAAGTTTGCACAGTGGCTTTTCGATTTCTTTTAATAAAGAGGGTTGTCTTGTTTCAAAGATGAAAAAAAAGTTGTACATATAATATGCTTAAGGTTTACATAAATTTATGTTAATATTTTAAATAGATTTTAATATATATATATATATATATAATATGTTTAAATATTTATTTGAATAATTCTGAAGAAAAAAAATGTGATATATATCATATGTATATACATTTTGTTCCATCGAATCTCAGTTCAGTTTGCTTTGTTTCACCGCTGTCCAGATTTACAACAACAGTTCTAACCATTCTCACTATCCCGCTTATTCGATCCATGTGCTTGTACATGCCCATTCGCTTTCATTCTCGTTCATTTCTCTATCCTTGAAAGGTGAGTAATCACTCACAATTAGCTTTCTTGTAGTTAATAAATTTGATATCACTTGAAACGATAATTGAAATATGCCGTAAAGTTTGAATTGCTAGTTATTTAATTGTCAAATATGATATGCCATTATCTGCAATTGTTCACCTGTGATATATGACACCATATCCTGTTGTATATGTTTTATTTGATTTATCACTGATGGTATATGCCTGTTATTGATATGTTATATTTTATCATATTTGTTCTCGCTATGGAAGTTCCCTGTTAATTAGAAATTCCCTATGGGTTGAAATGATACATACCTGAACGATTTTGTATAGAGGAAAATCGTTATGGGTTGAAATGATAAACCCAAGCGATTTTCATTAATTTTAAATTTTGGGATTGCGTGTTGAAATGATATATACCTATATATATTTAAATTGTGGATTGAAATGATAAATATCTGTATCACTTGACCATATGCGGATTTCTTTTAAAATTCTTTTGTTTGCCTTTTGTTAAAGATAAACTGTTTTCGTTTGCTCATACCAGTCCCATGACTGACCTGGAGTTTATTGTTCCCTTTTTAAACTCTAAGTGCCCACAATTTTCCCCATGGGCAGTCTAGAGTTGGATATTTCAGATAGTCGAATAGTAGGTGTAGATTCTATAGCATTCAATCTCTGGATATTGGCAATCGCATTTGGATCGAGTTGCTTCATTTCAGCATTGATGGTGGTTCTCGCTTTTTGGTTTGGAGTCTTTCTAGCTTTGGAGCTTTGGCAATGGAGATGCGGGCTATCTTTCTCTCTATCTATTTAAAACTCTGTGTGGATATCATTCTGCTATTGTATCTCTGATGTATATTGATATCGTTTGTGTAGATGTGTTGTTTCAAATACTATTGTGTATCAATAATATTCATTTCTCTTCTGTTGCATTGTTATACTTAATGTGTTATAAGCTTCGGCGAACCAGATTCGACGTTTGAATCTGCAGCATTCGAATGATTGTGATGATTAATAATGTTGCACTATTGTGTAAAACCCCTGGATTACACCATACACACGCAAATATGGATTGCACGAGGAAATCGGTTAAGTCACAGATATTTTGAAATCTAAATATTATTTTTAAAAGTTAAATTTTGAATCAAAATGGTTTTGAAAATGGAATTGGATTGAATATGAAAATCTTTTGGAAAGGAAGTTTGAAATTGAAATTTAGTTTGAATATAATTTATTTTGTTTAAGTTTTGGAATTGTTTTGGAAATTTGGTTTAAAAGGTTTATACAAGTTATATAATATATATATATATATATGGATTTTAAAGCCATCTTTAAAGTATTTTAAATGTATTATTTTGGGAATTTGAATTTAACCCAAGTTTATACTTTAAAGATATGACTTGTGCATATTTGATCAGATTTTTTCGAAATGAAAATCCTTGTTTTTCAAAGAATAATAGCTTTTATATAAAGAAAGAATTTTTGATTTGTGTTGAAAATATTTCAAGTTTGAAATGGAATTGTTTTGAAAGCTTTGATTGATCTTTGTGAAAGATTGTTAAACTTTGTTTTCGAAATTGAAGAGGATATTGAGTAAAAACTTTAGCTCAGGAGTATAACACATTAGGTAACTCATTAGAGATAGGGTTATAAATGCCCTAGAATGAGTATATCCCTGAGATATCTTGTCTATATGCCTCAGTAAATTCTCTTACTATCCACTGATAGTGAGTATGAATGCAAGAAGAGGACGAGATAGGGGACAGGGGAGTACCACTATAAATAGTCAATACCCTGCAACAACGGAAACAACTTTCCTCATCAATCTCTTTTGATCATCCAATTTCAATTCTTCGATGGCTTCATGGCAGCTATAAGAAGGAGTTTTAGGGTTTTATACCCAATTTGGGGTCACAGGTTTTCTAAAGAAATTAGCGAGCATTTTTTTGTTGATCATTGATGCTCGAACCACCCTCTGAGTAAAGCACGATGAAGCGTTCAACAGAATTTGACAAAAATGTTATTTCCGTTCAACTCGCGATTTCCCATAATTTAACAAATGAAAAATCTTGATTTTATTATCTAAACTCATCATTCTATAATACTATTCAGTTTATGAAATCCAAATTCGAGATTAAAATGTTTGATTTTTATCGTTTCCAAAAAAAAGTTCACTGTAATAATTTATTTTAGAAATAAATTCTTAATAAATACAGTAGGAATCATTTTTAAAATTATCACTACATTGTTAGGATAGGTTTTTATTCCAGGTTGGAGATTCTGTATTCCTAAAAGTGTCTCCAATGCATGGAGTATTGAGGTTTGGGAAGACTAGTAAACTGGCACCGCGGTATATTGGTCATTTTCCTATTATGGAGAGGATCGGTCCTTTGGCATATCGAGTGCAGCTACCCAGCCGGTTATCTAGCGTACACGACGTGTTTCACGTTTCACATCTTCGAAAATATATGCACGATCCAGACTGCGTCATTTAAGAGGCCGCTTAGCAGGATTTGGATATCACACCAAATCTGACAGTTAAAAGGGATCCGTTGAAAATAATTGATCGTGATGAAAAGCAATTAAGGAATAAAGTTGTAAAACTGTTTAAAGTGCAATGGAGTGGTGATACGAACACCGTTGGTTCTATATTTTGAAAAATGATTTTCAAAGTTTTGAAAGGAAATATATGATTTTAATAAATATTGATTTTAAAATATAATATATATATGCTATTTTTATATATGTATAAAATCTACATTTTTAAAATAATATGTTTTGGAAATTTTACTTTATAAGTTAGTTTTGAAAATATAATTTTTAAGATCATTCTTATAATTTTATTTTTAAAAATATATAAAAAAAGATTTAATAAAAAAATACATTTAATAATAAGATTTAATTTGATAAAAAAATTTAACTTCATTGGTTTATAATATGTTTAAATATTTATCTGAATTTATATTAAAATTTTAAAAATGGATTTTATAACTTTAATAATCAAGGTTGGGAAGATAAATTAATGTTCACTTGGAATTTAAATTGGTTAATAATTTTTTTTTTTTTGCAAAGCAAGCCGGTTTTATAGTGGGCCGTCCACTTTTATTACCAAAGTAATAAAATTGAAGTATAGGAGGAAGGCAGAAGCACCTAATCTACTATGGAAAATGAAAATTCAGCACAGGTACGTGACAGACATGTCACAGTAGCTAAAATAAACCTAGTCTAGGGCTCCTCCGAAGAGGAAGCATCACCATCATCAGAGGGGTCTAAAGGGACATTCCCACAAAGACCAGCGTAGGATCTGAACAGGTTGGCAAGACATGGGTCATAACCCATAGCATCAGGAGAGAAAACGAAAGATCGATCCCAAGAAGAATCAGCTAGCATGTCGGAATTCCTGCTCGCATACTCACCATCCAAGTCAAGAACTAGAGTATCACCAGAAGGCCGGTAAAAAAGGCATCGAAGGTCCGACTGCAGATCAGAAACAAACCTGAAGTAAGAGTCAGACACTGGGTTAAATCTGAAATAAGATGAACGATCAACCCAACACCTCTCAGAATCATCCCAATAAACCCACGAAGAAACAGGAACATCTACAGGAACAGTAGGGGCATCAGAAGGGACCACAGCAGATATAGGCGAGGCAGGCCTGACCGCAGAAAGAGGCGGACCCGGAACAGACAAGGGGGCTACAGGGGTGGAGATGACATGGGAGACAGCCTTAGGGATCCATTTCTGATGCGGGGGATGAGGTAGAGGCATCTTCGTCGAGGCGCGGAGGATTTGGAATGCAGGCAGGCAGTAGAAAGGTGGCCAAAAGAGTGACAGGTGGAGCAAATATCCGGAACCCAACCATATCGAAAACGGACCTCAGCAACATGCCCAACAGCAAGCTGGACAGGAATAAAATCAGGAAGAGGCTGGAAAGGGGAAATCTCAATTAACGCCTTAGCATACATCAATTTTTCTCTGGCAACCGTGTTGCTGTCAAAACATCTCAATTTTCCAACGTTGCAAGCTAACCAATTCAACCCAAGCAAAGGTTGGAGAGCAGAGGGGATTTGGGAGAAAAACACCCAAACGGGGATGGAAAGCACCTGCTCACGAGCTCGTGCCACAGAGGGAGACCAAGGAGTAATAATAAAGGGCCTACCAGCAAAGAAAGAAGGTTCCGCACCAAGAACAATGCGACGATCCTCTGACGATGAAAACTTGAGGAAATAAAAGGAATCAATCAGCTGGACATGCAAGTTACCACGCAGCTTCCAAGCCTTACGCAAATCCAAAGCCGGGTTACAAAGACGGTGATTCGGATCAAGAAAGAAACCAACCAGGTAATCAGACCAAAAATCAACACCTGCTTGCAAAACCGAAGGAGGAGGGATCTTCACTCCGTCCACTTCAACAATATCAAATTCGATTGGAGTGTAGTCACCGGCATTACGAGGCAGCGAATTAAATAGAGATGACCAAGGCTTTTGACAAGTAGGGGGAGAAGCAGATGGACCAGGAATAGTGACAGCAGGAGGCTGGGTAGGAGACGCAACAACCTGCATCACATCAAGACTATTATCACTTAACTGTCGGCCAATATCCATTGAAGCAATATCACAAGCACTAACGGTGCATTGCCCAGAAACAACTGCAGAGTCCAAGCCCACACTGCCTTTAGTCAAACAACACAACCCCACATCACCGTGAGCACCAGAAGTCTCACGCGACCCCAAGCCACAAAGAGAATTGACGTTCGAAAAAACATTTACAGTAGGAGAAGCACTGGACACTCCAGACGAATGCAATTGGCAGCGAACTTCACCAGAACCAGATGGGACGAGGCCAGCTTCCTTGACAATAGGATTACAGTTGGAACAAACACAAGAAGGTAGGGGCGGAAACTCAGAGAGTGACAGCATGGACGAATTGGAAGACGGGGCTACAGCAGCCATATGCTTAAAGCGACGACCAGAGCGGGTAGAGGAGGGGGAGGGAAGGCGAGGGGATGAGGACATTAGAGGAGAACGACGATGAAGAAAAGAAACGAAGCGATGGGGGGGCTGGAATAACACTAGGTCGCGAAGACCAAAACTACGGCGGCCATTTTACACTTTATAATGTAAGATTAAAACTTTGGGGACGAAAAACTTTGGGGACAGGGAGACTATGTCGCCCTGACCTTTGGTTAAGCAGGTTTTAAAGTGGCCGTGCACTATGTCTCATTATTGTGGCCGCTGGGAATCGATCCGGTGCCACTACAACACAATGTAGCTACATCCACTATGTCGAAACCACTGGACCACTAGAACTTGACAAAAAAACTTTGGGGACAGGGAGACTATGTCGCCCTGACCTTTGGTTAAGCCGGTTTTATAAGTGGCCGTGCACTATGCCTCATTATTGTGGCCGCTGGGAATCGATCCGGTGCCACTACAACACAATGTAGCAACATCCACTATGTCGAAACCACTGGACCACTAGAACTTGACGAAAAAATAATTGAATTTAAATAAGAACTTATTTGAAATTGTTGATTTTTAGATGTTGAAAATATGATTTATAACTTGATTGATTAAAATTTATTAAATGAATATTCTCAATTTTAAATAAAATTGAGATTGAATATTTAATATTGATTTAAATTTATAAATTAGGATTTTAATAAATTGTTATTGAAAGATTAAGTGAATACTTTCCAATCTAAATAAATTTAAACTTAAATGTTGAATTATAAATGAAATGTATATTGTAAATGTTTGAATATTTAAACTTGGATCTTTGAACTTTAAATTGAAAATGGTTAAACTGGAATTGATTCAAATTGATTTTTTTTGGAATTTAAGTTGATTTGAATCGATTTGCGAAATTTAAGGAAACAATTTTATTATATAACTTATTTTTAATATATGAAATATTTTAATATATAAACTATTTTAATTTATAACTATTTATTTTATATACTATTTTCAATATCAAAACTGTTTAAGTCGAAAGTGTTATGATTTTAAAAGTGTTATAATTTCAAAAGTGCTATAATCTCGAAAGTGCTATGATTTCGAAAGTGTTATAATTTTGAAAGAGTTATGATTTTCGAACGAATATTATTTAAAGTGAGTAACATGTCAATTTGATATGGTTTTTAAATGAATACGATATTTTGATATAAAGTATGAACTGTTGAAATGAAATAATCACGGTGTGAAATAAGCATTTGGTTGTTAAAGAGACCGGGATCAGATATTGTCATATTGTCTGCCAATATCGAAATCCACTTTAACAACTGTGTATGTGGTGGAGATTCCAGAACGAAGTAGGATGGTTTGACGACGATTCTATATGGTATTCACATAGCCCTGACTCACGTGAGTCAACATGATGTGGCTAAAAAAAGTGCCATGCCGGACCCAGTGAGGTTATTCCTCCTATCGGACAGTTTCTTCGATACCATTCTATTACTCTGTGATTTGATTGGATACACCTTTGATTTGGGAGTGTTTCACGAGGTGGGCGGTAGTAGTTGCTATGCATTACCAACAGTCTGATCTACAAATGGTATATCTACCCAGGCATTGCCTCGCATGCCTTGTCACATGCCCTATCGCGCCTTCTACTGGTTTGCTTTGTACCATACCTATAGAGTGCCCTCTGATAGCCCTCCAGTTTACAGGGAGAGTTACGTTACTGTATAGACTATGTGAATATATAAAATGTGTTAAGGGGGATATGAGTAACGCCTTAACGCTATTTTAACAGTTTACTTTACTATAGACATATATTATAATAGTGTATATTACTACATAGTAGATAGTTCCACGGATCCTTAAAGGATGAAAATCCCAAACATCCTTTGAGTTACTTGTATTTCACTCGACATTTCACATGAGTTGAATTTATTAATATAATAATGTTAATCCTGACTCGAGTGTTTTGTGTTTTGCTTTATGCTCGGGTCGGACCGAGTGTCACAACATTTGAGACTCGCCTTTGGAGTTTGGAGCTCCGCTTGGAGATCCATCTATCTATCCAGCTTTCAGTTATTTTAGTTCATTCCAGTCATTTCTGTTCAGACTCATCAGTTGCTTATGTATTAGAAGTTCATTTGTATTTTAGATTCTATTTTATTTTGTTTCAGACTCTGATATTTTATACTAGCTTCATGAACTACTATTTATCTATTCCACTGCTTATTGTTGTAATACTCCGTATCTATGATTCTGTGATTGATTTATTTACTGTATATGCTGAGTTTTTCCAAATATAAATTAATAATCTGATATTTTGAGCAATTCAAGTCCGACATATGTAAATGTGAATGGTTCAAAATAGCGGGTCGTTACATTTATAAAATTATCCTCTACCATTTATATACTAAATTACTTGCATACTCTCTAGTTGCTGAGCAAACTCAAGCTAGAGATGTTGTGTGTAGTATTATTAATATATAGAATAAACGAGGCAAGATAAATAGTATTTTTTAAGAAAACTTAAGGTACATATATTATAACTAGGCCATCGCGAAATGGTAGGTATGAGCAAATAATCTCTTTCAATTTGTTGAGCAAAATCGAGGTCGAAATCAGATTAGGACAAGGAACCATAGGTTAGGAGTTGTATATGATATAAACGATAAGGAGTTATCCATCATCTTAGGGCTATGACCTGTTGAGCAAACTCAAGGTCGGAATCCTAGGATAGACGTGTCCTAACACCCAATAGTAAAGTCGAAAAACTTCTATGTTTCGCCTTAGGGTTTATAGAAACATAAAAGACTAATGGGAGTTGTAGTCAGATTGGTATCTCTATCTGAAGGCATGGATATCGATTCAAGGAGTGATCAGATTCAACATTTCAAGGTTTTTTTATCTAAAATTTGATCAAAGGCAATAATCCATATTTTATATTTGCATATATAATTGTTTATTATGTCATATTTATGGTTAGTTGGTATATGCTTATGCATATGTACATGTCGGTGTTGTCTACATTGAAAGTTCATATTATAGGATCGTTTCACCCTAGAGGGGGGTGAATATGGTGTACTAATAAAAATTTATGCGAAAATAAAAACAGAAAGTAATGCAGTAGAGATCACACATAGATTTACCCAGCTTGGGCAAATACCTACCTACGTGCTACCCCCAAGGTTTTCTACTAGAAACTAAGTAATCAGACGCTTACAAATACACGTAAACGTGCGACACCCGCTAACTTGATTAACCTAAATATAAATTCAAAACCCTGCCACAACTCAGCCACTGAGTTTTGAATTCTCAAACTACACCCCGTAATTTGTACATAGTTACACAACTAGAAATTTATACAATTTTAAAAGAGAGAATTACAAAATAAAACTAAAAACTAAACAAAACCCTATGTTTAAAAAAATCCCAATACAATTAAAAGGAAACTGGCCCAAGTAAAATTATAATAGAAATGTTGGTCTCCCTTTTTGTTTGTAGCCAATTCGTTTTGCTCTTCAAAAATTAGGGTTTTGTGGTGAATTGTAGACGCCGATTCAATTGATCGATTGCAGTGATTATTTTGCTTTGATTAGCTTCGTCAATCGAATCTTGACTTTGATTTATCATGGTCACTCCAATTTTGTCAAACTCGAAAGATAAAAAAAGGGTATGCAATTTACTTTATTTTCTCTAGATGATATGCTTGAACTTGATGATTTGAGCCGATGACGAGTTTGGGAATTTATATGGAACGAAACCCTATTTTATCGTTTGTATATTTTTCTTTGAATTCTTCAAATATTTTTCTCGACCATTTGATTTTTGCTTGAGTGATTTTGATGATTCTGACTTGTTCATCCCTCGGTTGTAGCTTGACATTTGAATTTGATTAATATATTTCTGATATATTCGATACTTGACTTGGTTCCGTTCTTTACTGCCTTGACTTTAGCATTTGAATTTGTATTAATATTGACTTGGTGAATTTTGACTTGTTACCTTCTGTTCCATTTTCTGAGACTCGAATTCTCTTGACTTGTTCCAACTGCTACTTATAATTTTCGATTTTTTTAATACACCTCTGCTCCACTGTTTTTGCAGTATATTTGTGTGTCACCATGTATATACATTCATACATATATGTATGTATATATGTATACAGTTGTTGTGTCTATGCACTTGGTTGACTTGATGTCTCCACTGAGCTCATTGTTGTTGCATATGAATAAAACTGGTTCACTACTTTGTACATGTACACACCTGGTCTGGTTCGGTTTCATGTTGGTTGCTTTGCATTTTGGTCCATGGTTTGCTTGTGTACTTCATGTTGAGCTGTTGTATGCATTTGGTTGAATCTGGTATGTATTACATTGTGTGGTGGTCTGGTTTGGTTTTGGTTGAGGTTGAGTCTAGTTAAAGCGCTGTAGTTGTTTTGCACTACATCCACACTTGTCAAGTTCCTTCGAGTTAAACTTGTGCACTTGTTTTCTCTGATCTTCATGTGTACATTACATTTGCTATATCTGGTGCACTTGGACTCTAAATGCCTGAATGCAAGTCCATGGGTATTGTAGCCTGGTCTGGTTCATTTTGTTCCACTAGCTTGTTCTCTAGTCTGGTTCATTTTGCTCCACTATCTTGTTGTCTGGTCTGGTTCCACATGCCTGAATCTCTGGTTGTAAGTTTTTGTGTGTAGTTTTGAGTCTTTATGTGGTTGAGGCTGTTATCATGTTGGTCGTCTGCACTGATAAGTTGGCCTCTGTTCTTGACCAGTTGGTTGAGGCTGTGTTGTTCTGGTCCTGGTTGCTCTTGAATCTAGTTCCAGTGTGTTCATGAGCATTGCAGTTTGGTTCATTATATACATGTTTGGTTCGAATTCATATTGCATTGAGTCTTGTTCCAGCTGCTTTGTACAAGTCTGAATGCATGTTGGATTGCATTCATGTTGACCCATTTTTGAAGTAAGGTTTGGGTTGTCTCTGAACCTGCATTTGCTCATTGATTTTGAAATATCATGCACATATTCATGTATATACATGCCCTACACATGCATGTGTATATGTGTAATTATGTAATACATGTGCCATACCCATTTATATTCAATTTGTACATGTATGCATTTGCACTAGTTTGTGAGATGGAATTGGGAAACGGCCTTGTTATATTCACGATGATACACTTTACATATTGCAAGTTGTTAGTGCATATGTATTTGGTCCCTAAAAAGAAACAACCTAAATACCTAAGGAAAATGTAAGTTTTAAATTAAATTTTATTTTTGCAATTTTAATTTTTTTCTTTTTCCAGTTTACTGCGTTAGTGTTTATTTTGCAGATGGTTCAGAGCTTGGATACAGGCTGGAATCGGTTTGAAGATCAAATACGAATGATGAGTGAATTATGTAATGAGGTGAAATATGTATGTAAAACTATAAAGTGAAAATTATGTTGTAATTGAAGTTGTATTGTAATTGAAAATGTATAAATATAGTGAGAGCTCAAATTTGTACTATTTGAATTTGTAATAAAATATTTGTTTGAGTAAAATATTTGTTTACATATGAATTATGAGTTATTTATTTTATTCAACAAATATTTATTTAATTATGTGGAAAAATAAAATAGTACAATAAAAAATACATTTAAAATGAATATATATGCTTATTATCATCAAACAAAAATCATAGGCTATTGTATTCTACACATACACAGATATATATATATATATATATATATATATATATGTATGTATGTATGTATATATGTATATATATACACGTGTGTGTGTCTATTAATAAGAAAAAAAAATTATGTATGTGTATTACAAACATGCTCACGGACAGTAAATTAAAATTTTTTAATTTAATAATAATGTTAAATCGATTTTAACATAAAAAATTAATTTTGATACAAAACATAACTACATAAAGTATGTAGTATAATTTTATTATTTATATATGTACATATAATGTTTGAAAATAATATATATATATATTTGAATATAATATGTATATATGTATATATTATAAAATTTAAAATTGAATCTAATCATACATATAATAAATATATACAGATGACAAAAAAATATGTATTTAAATTTTTAATACAAAATGTACCACATAAAAAAATTAGAAATTAAAAAAATGATTTTTATATATGTATAGATTTCCTTATGGAAATTAATTAAAAAAGTAAAATTTTTTAAAAAAATTAAAACTAAGAAGACAAACATCATATGGCCGAAAGTATATTTATTAATACTAGTATATATGAGCCCGTGCTTTGCACACGGGATGTTTGAGTTATTGTATACGTTGATATTTTGTTTGAGCGAATATGTAAACGGAAAGCAAGAGCATTTTTGGAATTTCAAAAAGACACCAAGTAAATTAGTTCTACGAATTTTCTTTATAAGTAGTAGATATATATATATATATATATAATTATTTTGTTAAGAATACACACACACATATCATATGTGTATATGTGTTTATGTATTATTTTAAACATTAATCTAATATATATATATATATAATTTTATACTTACATGTTTAAAATATAAAAATTATTTTAACTTGTATATAATATATATATATATATATAATTTGCTAAATTAAAATCAAAATCATGTAAACTAAAATCTGGAACATTCAATTTGAATTCGAATTAGACTTTAAAATTATAAATTATTATATTAAAATTTAGAATTACTTTACAAGGTAATTATATATATATATATATATTATTTATAAGTAATGTTTTATAATATACAAAAATATGCATATAAAGTTACATCAATTATATGTACATATATATTGACAGCAGACATGCATACAGATGCGTTAATATGTCTAATGTGGTGTAAATCCCAGCACTTATACACATGCATATTAAATCACGTTGTACATCATTTATATTGCACATGCACGCACATACTTATGTGCATATGATGCACATAATATATTTTTATAGTAAAATTGGTGCAAATTAAAAAATTGTTAACCAGATTTTTAACCTAATAGAATTCAATAAGAGTTAGAACATTCAGACTATGCCAGAATGACTTGAAACTTGAAAAAAGCATCCAAAATAACAAGCCATAACACTCAAGGAAAATTAGCCAAATATAAGCTAAGGAGATAGATCGCTAGTGATCCTTTACCTATGGATCGCTAGCGACCCATAAGGATGCTTCACAAGTCATCGTAACCTCGTGCATCTTATTCATTGCCTCTTCTATATATGTTTACCAAATTTCATAGCCTTTCAAGCAACCTAGTTCGAGAATGGAAGAGCCATCTAATTCTAGTCATTAATCAATCTACCTCGTGTATGAATCATCGTCAAAACAGGGCAATTAGCTACGAAATCTCATGGAGAGCACCTACATAAGACAAGGAGTGCAACCCAAAGGAAGAATTCCAAAAATACCCTAAGTACATGGATCGATGGCGATCCATAGGATTATGTTGGATCGTTATGAAATTTTCAAAGCACCTTCGGCTTCTGGCAAAGCGGCCTAGCCCAATTGCTCTATCTTGCCTATAAATATAACCCTACCTGCAACATAAACAGGATCTTCTGAACTGGCTGTTGAAATACTACAAAGATTGTTCTTCACCGTTATTCTTTACTCTTCTTCTCCCGTCCAATAGTCATCAAGGAGATACTATGATTCTCTAGTCTTCTTTAAGTACTTGTGACTTGATAGGACTTAGGATATTTTATCATATTGCAACCCAATTCAACTCATAACAGCAGTCAGTTAAAAGTTATAAAGTAGATGTAGGCTTCATTAACAACCAAACCACTATAAAATTATCTTGTCCCTTTACTATTTATTCTCTTTTGATATTTCTTTTATATTTTATTTTCTCTAATAAATAGGGATGGTGCTTTCACACTCAATCTAAGGTGTTGATCCATTTTTCGGTTAACATTTTGGTCCTTTCACTAAGAGACCAGAATCTAGGCTCGAACCTAGCTCTCTACTTTGGATCGGATAGATACATAAGTTAGATCATCAAATTCTACTTGGAAGATTTGTTGTTGAAAACCAATGGCACCAAGGAGGAAGAGAACTACCTCTGATAGATCCATAGGAGCTACTATTGTTGGAAAAGAAACAATCTGTTAGCAAGTTGAAGTCAATAACCCCAACAACCTGCAACTTGAAGCTAACACTGGAGATCAAGTGCCAGGATCCTCCACTCAGCATGAAGTTGTGACTAAGGGCGAATTGAACCATATGGTTGATGAAATTAATCCAAAAATGGCAAACACTGACTACCCCCAGAATGACACCCAAAGCCATGGCAAATCCATAAGAAGCTACTATTGTTGGGAAAGATAAATGCTCTCTTAGCGCTCCAATCATTGACTACTCGCAGAATGACACCCAAAGCCGTGGCTACTACAGAGTAAGAGCTTTCTTCTATTTGTGGCTCAAGTGGAAGAAACAGAAAACAGAAGCAAAAGGAAGTAATGGATGGAGCTCTAGGCTTTACGATAGTGGAAAACGCTAATACTTTGCCCATTGTAAAAGTGCCTACTTCAAACTTGAGCACAATAGTGAAAACTCCATGGGAGGACGTACTATTAGCTGATACTAACTCCGAGGAAGGCGAGCAGCCTAAGAAAGGTGAATTGAACTCAAATGATCAAACTCCACCCACAAGACTAATTGCCTGCCAATGGACCCCTAGAGGAGTGACTCGCCCAAAGACAAGAGAGCCTAGGCTTCAGCCAGCCAACCATAACTATGTGCAAAGTCAAACACTTAGCGCAGCTACTAACAGTCGACCTGCGGATGAATGAACAAGTGAGGCATACATTTTAGATATAGTCAGACGCTTGATGGACGAAAGCAAGGGTACAAAGGATGATGGTTGGGGTTCCGCTCCAAGCCAAACTCCCTTCTCCTATAGTACCCC
Source organism: Allium cepa (assembly GCA_030765085.1). Lineage (NCBI taxonomy): Eukaryota > Viridiplantae > Streptophyta > Magnoliopsida > Asparagales > Amaryllidaceae > Allium > Allium cepa. Next base: position 1,000,188,259 of record CM060935.1, read on the forward strand.
GAGGGCATAGTACCCTAAGAAATTCACTATGCCACCAGCTATGCCCTCCTAAAATGGAACTACTGACCCTCAATAGCACTTGTACAAGTACATTTGGAATATGCATGATGCAAGGGCAACAGATGCAGTTCGTTGCATATGTTTCCCCGTCTATCTTGAAGAAGTTGCCTCCATGTGGTTTACCAGACTCCCTTCGCGGTCTATCTCAACCTTTGATGAGCTAGCGAAAAAGTTCTTGGATCAATTTAGATTGCACATGGCTTAGCCAAAGGACGTGGTGTCTCTATCTGGTTACTTCCAAGAACCCAACGAATCATTAAAATCGTTTATGAACCGCTTAAATACAACCGTCAGCGAGGTGAGCAATCCGAACGAGGATACGATTTTCATGGCTTTAGCTTGCTTGATCCATCCAGAGACAGATTTTGAGAGATGGATTAGAATGAAACAACCGACCACCATAAAAGAAATCAATCGAAAGGCTAGTTGATACTTGAGATTGGAAGAGGAAAATACGTTAGAAGGTGAAATTACCGATATGCGACCAAATGAATCAATTCAGAGTAATGTGGTGTTCAATCAAAATGATAAGAATTCTAAAGTAACTGTTGGAAAAGGGGGAACCACACAAGAAAGAGCTAGGATCAAAACATCGGCAAGGGCAACGGAGGGGGAAAGAAACTCAAAGATTTGAAACGCAAAGAATACACTCCGTTGGACGATAGCGTGGAGAATATTTACCTGGCAACTCACAGAACAGAAGAGTACCCAAACTAGCCTCGGAAAGAAGAGGCTAAGCAACAAAGTAAGTCGGCGAAGTTCTTTCGCTTCCACTAAACCATGGTGATAGCACAAACGGGTGTCGCCATTTGAAGAACGTGATCGAAGAACTAATTAAAGAAAAAAGCTCCAACGGTATGTGAAGAATCCCCGAAATTTCGATCAGACAACCAGACCTCATGCTCGTAACAACCAAGGAAACCAATCTGGATCTAGCAGAGATGGATCCAAATGAGTTGAATAGAGACTTGTCATTAACACCATTTCGAGAGGTATAGAAAAGTTGGGGCGATATGGAGAGATATGCTAGTTCACTAAAAGATGCTCCAAAGGAAACTTTCTTTGCAATCGAAGACGGGACCCTTGCTAAACAACAGAGGATACTCGATGATGACATCGAGTTCCAAAACCGAGATAGTGATGGAATAGAAACTCCAACTTTCAAATTAATGATGGTGACGATAGGAATCGGACCCACTATCGTACGTTGGGTATTGTTTGATACCGAAGGACCGGTAAACATTTTGTTTCGACATATGTTCAACCAAATTAAGCTTAACATGAAGGATGCTTCTGCATGTCGAACCAAGATCCAAGGATACACTGGTCATCCACTGTAATAAGTTAACACAATCAATCAGCTTGTTGAACTTGGACAAGAGATCAGCGAGTGGTTCTCACCTAAACCTTTGTGATAATCAAAGAGATGTCGGCCTATAGTTCATTCTTAGGACGGTCGGCCCTGGTTGATTTTTGTATTATCCTGGCACAGTGGTGTCTCACTGTGAAACTACCAACAGAAAATGGAGTCAGAATGATAAAGGGAGACAAAAGTGTCGCAAGGGAATGCTACATCACTGAATTGCATGAAATAAGAAAGAAAGAAAAGGGGAAGAGTGTGGAGAAAATTATTCATATTCACGAACCACCAACATAGCAACTACATAACCGCCTCTAGCTTGGGGACCACAACTGATTTGGTAAGGCTATGGAACCTTGAAAGAAGAGTTCAGGGGAGGAATGGGCAGCACCAATAGAGATTATAGTGCTTGACCCTTAAACATGGATGAACCAACACGAGTGCTAAAAATAAAATCAGATCTTCAAACCAAGAGGCAACAAGGATTAGTCAAGTTTCTTTACGCCAATCTGAACGTGTTCGCTTGGGCGCATTTCGATATGTGTAGGATATCGCCGAAGATAGCATGTCACATACTTAATGTCGATCCCAAGTACACTCCAGTGAGGCAGAAGAGGTGCATCCTAGGACCGAAATGATTTGCTGCACCCAGAGAAGAAGCGGATAAGCTGTTGGAAAATGGATTCATCCATGATGCAACCTATTCCATATAGGTTCCATATCCAGTTTTGGTAAAGAAGTCGATGGAAAGTGGCAGACTTGCATTTACTACTGAGATCTAAATAATGCATTCCCAACGGATAGCTTTCCATTGCCTAAGATCGATCAGCTTGTTGATGCCATGGAAAGCCACATTCTACTATCATTTATGGACGCCTACTCGAAATACAACCAAATCATGATGCATGAACCCGATCAAGAGAATACTAGTTACATTGCCGACCTTGGATTATACTACTTTCGAGTCATGCCCTTCAGACTAATGAATGTAGGGGCAACCTACCAATGACTGGTAAACACAAAGTTCAAAGGTCAGATAGGGAAAATGATGGAAATATGCATGGACAATATGCTTATCAAATCACACGTATCAGGGAATCCTTAGACAATCTCGTAGAGATGTTTGAAATATTGCGAAAATATGGAATGAATCTCAACCTGATGAAATGCTCTTTCGGTGTTGTTTTTGGAAAATTCCCAGGTTTCATCGTGAATGCAAGGGGCATTGAAGCTAATTCAGAACAGATTACTGCCTTAAGGAATGTTAAAGCCCGTATGACCAAAAGGGAATTGCAAAGTCTAAATAGAAAGATGGCAGCTTTGAGGCAATTTATTTCCCGAGCGATTGACAAATTCATCCGTTCTTCGATGCACTGAAAAAGGGAATAAAAAATTCCGAATGGAATGAAACCTACCAGAAGGCCTTTGAAGAATTACTCCATCATATGGAAACCTCGCCGGTCTTGTCCAAGCAGATAAATAGGAAAGATTTATGTGTTTATTCTGCTGTGTTGACCCATGCTCTAAGTGCAGCATTGGTACACGAAGAGGCTAGAGTCCAGCGATCCATCTACTACATCAGTAATCGGTTCCCTGGGGCTGAAAAAATTACCCAAAGTTGGAATAATTCTCTTATTGCCTGTTAATCACGTCGAGGAAGCTATAATCATACTTTCAGGCTTATGCCATCAAGATGTTGACGAATCAACCTCTTAAATAAGTGTTGCATCGCCCTTAGACATCAAGTCGACTTTTGAAATGGCATGTCGTGTTAATCCAATATGAAATCACTTATCACCCTCGAAGTGCTATAAATGGATGGGAACCGGAAGATTTCATCGCCCAATTTACCAAGCGAGACGGTGAGGAAGAAAGCACTTCGGACATGGTGCCACAGTGGAAGTTTTTTTGGTGGGGCATCAAATGAATTCTTTTTAGGTGTAGGGCTAGTACTCGAATCCTCCAAAGGACGATCTATTTGTTACACTCTGAGACCGGAATTTCCTACCACTAACAAAGAAGGAGAATACAAGGTTGTAGTGGCAGGATTAAAATTCGTTAAAGAATTAGGAATAGAAGTTGTGCATGTCTAAAGCGATTCTCAGCTAGTCATCTTACAAGTGAAAGAAGAGCACCAAGCAAGGGGCAACCTCAATATCTACCTGTCCAAAGTGCTAGAATTGCTGCTGGACATTAAGCACTACACTTTAAGTCACATTCCGAGGGAACATAGTATGCAAGCAGATCGCCTAGCCAAACTAGCCAGTTCCAAAGATGCTCCATCAATAGGACTGGCTCATGTCGGAATGCTTACATCACCCAGCATATGTGATATGGATATTGATTAGATTATGGAAACTGTAAAGGAAGAGAAATCATGGATGACCACTAAAGATTAGCTGATCAAAGTTATGCTCCCCAAGGATCGGAACGAGCGAAGGAAGCTACTACGGAAGGCACTACGGTTCGTCTTGCAAAATAGAATTCTTTTCAGGAGGGGATTCTTTACTCCCCTACATAGATGTGCAACCAACAACGAAGCCAAAAGGACCCATAGGGTAGTTTGTGAAGGCGATTGTAGAAACAACATTGCAGGGAAGACTTTGGAAAAGAAAATCCTCCGATAAGGTTACTTCTGGCCATCCATCAACCTTGATGCAGCGAACTACGCTAGGTGATGTGCACAATGCCAAAAAGTTCACTAAAATACAAAGAGCTCCATCCATATAACTTATGCCAATGGTTGGCCTATGGCCGTTCGCGGTCTGGGGAATTGACCTGATCGGCATGCTCCCAATTGCTAGCCAAATATGTATCGTTGCTATTGATTACTTCACAAAATGGGCCAAAGTGAAACCGCTGGCTGCTATTACCACTAAAAAAGCAATTAACGTTGTCACTAACAATATTATTTGCAGGTTTGGACTGCCATAGAAAAAAATCATAGATAAAGGAACTCGATTCTAAAGCACTGAATTCAAGGACTTTTGCAAGCATTTCCATATCTAAAAGAGTTTCTCCGCAGTGGCACACCCTCAAGTAAACAGGAAAGTGGAGATGGTGAAAAAAATCATTAAGTCCACCATCAAGAAATGGCCGACGAAAGTAAAGGAAACTAGGTTGGTGAGTTTCCATTTGCACTATGGGCTTACCGGACGGCGCACGAATCAGCAACTGGACACTCACAATTTGCCCTAGCATATGGATCTGAAGCAATAATCCTGGTTAAATTGGAAGTTCCCTCGAATCGGAAACAACACTTTAATAAAAAAGAAAATGAGCAGCTCCTGCACAAGTCACTTGATTTGATTGATGAAAAACGGGAGGAAGCCGAGCTAAGGACCGTGGCTCACCAAAAAAGGGTAACACGACACTTCAACTCCAAGGTTCGCAAACATACTTTCAAAGTGGGAGATCTCATCCTAAAACGAATTTATCCGGCTACGGGAACTTTCGGACCGGACTGGGGAGGGCCATACTCAATCGGGAAAAAGCTTGAAGATGGCACTTTCAAGCTGACCACGGTCGAAGGAATGCAGATTCCCCATGCTTGGAATAGCAACTCGCTGCGGCATTATTCTATTTAGCTTTTATCTATGTTTTTCATATTTTCGCAAATAAGCCATCCGAATACACAAGGGGCATTGTAAATAGGCAAAATTTGCTCTACTTTCCGTTTTATCAATGAAATCTCTTCAGTTTCTTGAACCAATAAAACCGTGTTCATAAAAATTACTTGTCGAGTCGATAAAAGTAAACTGACTCAAAATCTTTATTAGCTACTTAGGAAAGTGAAACCACACCCAAGTATGCTCCGCTTACTCACCAAGTCGTTGAAAGTAAATTGACCCAAAATAAAAAAGAACGCATGTCGTAAGCCGTGCACTCTCAAAAGCTATGCATTTTATAAACCACGCACTCTCAAAAGCTACGCATTTCGTAAGCCACACAAGCACTACTTGATGTTGCTCTGGCATCATCAAGAAACCGTTAAGATTTTCTAAGTACCAGTATTGTTCTGACAACACCAGAAAACTTATCTATTGCAGGACTAACAAGGATCACCTCCCACTATCAAAAAGAATTGACATGAGTCCAGCAATGTCGCAAAACTATAAATCGGTAAAGAATTCTGATCGTAGATTGATAAAATCTCTAGAGTCAAGACATTTGAGTCACAAGTTTCGAAAGATAGGAATTGCAAAGTAAATTGGGCTACAGACATTTGAGGAATTTCTTGGATCAACCGGTCATCTATCAAGTGTTCGGAGTAAACAGCTGTAACGACCCGGAAATTTCAATCCCGAAAATTCCAGATAGTTAGGAAAGAAGAAAAGAGAAAGAAGAAGAAACAGAAACAAGTTACAGAAACCTCACATTCGCAGCGGAGAAAATATAATATCAAATAAAACAACAGTTTTACAAAGAAGAACTGTGTCAATATAATTACATTTTTATACATCAGAGTTACAACATTTACGCAACATTGGACAGTTTAAAACAACATGTCCTAGTTATACAATATTATATCACAGCGGAAAACACTTCATACGTTCCTACCCTCCAGCTTGCCTCCTGAGCTCCAGAACGTCCTTACCTGAAAATCTGTAATACTCGGTCTGACCCGAGCATTACATCAAAATAACACCCAGGTCAGGCTGGAAACCAGCGTGAGTAAACTCAAATGATATGAAATACCAATCCATAACACATGAGAATATCAGGATAATTTGTACCCCTTTTACGAGTTCTCATAGTCAACCTTTACCACATAACAGTTTCAAGTTAAAAATCCATATTCACAATTCATTCTATTCCAGCCTGTGTAATACCATATATCCAATATAAAGAATTTTGTAGATTATAAATCGAAATGGTTCCGGGTATTTACTGATACCCGGCTCCGGTCTCTTCGAATTCAATGTCATCTTAACCCAAGTTATTCAAATGAAATACATTACAAACTTTTTTTTTCAAATACATGATGCCACTTTACACAGCAATGCATCTCGATAGATGATCGCATTATCACTATTCAACACAACATATCATATTACAGAAACATTTCATATCAGAAACATCAACCAATCATTCATAAGCAAGATCAATTAGTCACCCATTTCTAATTAAATCAAATTAATTACTTTAATCATTTTAATCTTGCTCTCTTAACATTAATTAATTACAATCCCTTAATTAATCATCCCTAATTATCCTTTCAAATTACATTCAGTAATTTGCCTTTAATTAGTTTACCACATTCATAAATCAATCTTGATTAATCACATTCAGTAATTAATTATTCTTAATTACTTACATTAATTAATTCACCTCTTAATTAATAAATAAATACTTTAATTAATTACTCTAAATAATTAGCGCTTAATTACTTCCACTAAGTAATTATTCTTTAATTATTTTCCATCAAGTAATTATCCCATTGGTTAATTATCCTTAATCTAATAACCCTTAACATTTTATTAATCTTTAATTACCTTTGATTAATCATTCTTTGATTATCCTTCTTAATTAATCACCCTTGACTAATTATTCTTTAATTAAAATAAGTAATTAATTACACAAATTAATCATCCCACAATTACTTACATTGATTAATTATCCTATTAATCACACTCATTAATCCACTAACCTTTTGTTAGTTTCCTTAATCAATCAATCCTTAATGAATTACACTAAGTAATTAATCCTTAATTACTTCCCTTAAGTAATTATCCTTAACCAATTCCACAAATGATCAGCTTTAATTAATTATCCAATTAATTATCTTAAGTTAACCACATTAATTTACCATTTCATAATTCCTAGTTAATGATCTTCATTTACTATTAAAAATTCTTTAATTTCTTCTCTAAGTAATTAAAGTTCAAATTAACTATTATTTTACAAAATGATTAAATCTTAATTACCAATCAATTCATCTCTAATTACTTAACTGATAAATCCTTAATTACACTTAATTACTTAATTTGTCGATCTCTAATCATTAATTAATAATCTTCATTATCTAATTAATGATTTTAATTACAAATTAATTAACCCTTAAATTAATTAGTTTTTAATCCTTAATCATTTATTAATCAAGTAAATTAATTACCCTTAATTAATTTCTTATTTAAATTTTTTTATAATTAATTAAACTAATTAACTGTACTTGATTAAACTAATTAATTATACGCAATTAAACTAATTTATTTATACTTAATTTCCTTAAATTAAGTTAACTAATCTTAAGACATTAGAACCTTAACTATCTTGAGATAAACACCTGAACTTAATTGTTTTAAAATAATTATTTTTAAAGTTATTTAACAAAACTAGTTTAAACCACTTATTATTAATTAAGAGAATCTTTAAAACTTGACTTAAATTAAAATTTGAAAACCTTGTTTAAATTTAAAAAGAATCAAAACTACTTACAATCAACTCAAGCCAAACTTACGGTTTTACCCGAGCACAAACTCCAACAACTTGCACTACGATTTCCTGTTGCATTTCCGAGCTTCAGTTTCTAAAAAAAAACTTGTTAAGATCAAAAATGTTAAAAATCATACCCCTCAAACACACTCGAGACAACCCGAGCCATCTATCAATTTTACCCAGATTGATCTCGAGGCAAAACTCCATCGTTCCCCAAACGAACGCTGGTGCACAGATTGACACGTGCACATGCACCGTCCATCGTTTGTGCTCCGGCCCTTCTGACCACCATCGACAAGTCAATGACCATTCCAACACTCGATCTCAACCACCCAAAACCCAATGCAAGCTCGAAATCGAAATCGAGCTGAGACCAGACCATCAGAACCCAAATCCCCCTGACGAAAATCGATTCGCCACCTGATTCCGACCACCAGAACCCCTAGCACCTCAACCATAACTTCGCTGAAGCCTACGCTTCATTTTCCCCACGACCCACCAGGTTCGACGCTCTGACGACGTCACATTTGTTATGCGAACAACCACTACACAAACCCAGTTCAAAACCCTAGTTCGACTCGTACCGGCCACCACGACCATCGGAAAAACCCTGAGCCATTTTCCCACCATCGTTGATCATCAATCTATCTCCAGTCTTAATGCCGACGTTTCCGAGCTACGAGAATGCCGGAGATCTAAGTTAAACCCAAAACTGATTATCACTTAATGCCTCACTAACCACAAACTTAAAAATTATGTTATAGTTATCAAAATTCATGAATTTTCGACATAAATCAGATTTCATATTCAATACAAGAAATTTAGACATTTAAATTTTTCGATTTAAAAAAAAACTTTACTGTTATTTCTTATTTTCACATCTTTTACTCAATATTCCTTCTTGAAATTCTTTTTAAAAATGAAATTTCATTGTCCAGAACAATTTCCCTTTTAAAATTCTTGCTTATTATTGTCCGTATAATGAGAAATTAAGATTTAAAAACTAAATTTATCAGGCTGTATCAAGGAACAGAGATTTGCAAACATATATTCTGGCATACTTATTCAATAACTATATTTCTATCTATATACAGACATATCTTCATCATGCAAACAAATTTCCATAAGTCATTTCAATGATAAATCACAAGCATCATGGTTGACAGGTTTAAACATTAATAATGGAAGCAGTTTACTCACCTGTTGTTGCAAATTAAGACAGAGCCTTCTTTTTGATTAAAAAACTTTTGAACTGTAAATTTGAAATGCTGAAATGTTTCCAGGTTGAAGAGATAATTCCAGTTTTGATTTTGTACTTGCTTAACTTCAGTTTTAGATTGCAAGAGTTTAATATTATTTTGATTAAAAAAATTCAGCTGCTTTGTTTTGGGTTTCAGTTTTGAAAATCAAGATGAGAAAAAAATATGTAAACAAGTTTTTTTTTAAACATGTTATATTTTTATTAATTGCCACATGTTATTTTGTTAGTTACACTTGTATTTGCATGGTTGAAATCTTTTACACTTGTTAAAAATGAGCATCTTTATGTTTAAGTCCTCCATTTATCTTAACTTAATAATTATATTTTTAACCCCTTTTAAATTAAGTATTTATAATTATTTATTATGTTCACAAATATATATATATATAATATATATATATATATTATATCTCAAATTCTAATTCAAACTCAAATCCAAATTCAATTTAAAATCCAAATTGAAATCAACTCAAATATATGTATATATTTAAATAATACAAATTAAATTTGAAAATCATTACATTATTACTATTGTTTGATAATAACAATTTTTCCAATTATAAATAATTTATAAAGGAGGTTGTTACATTTATTTGTTTAATCTATAAATCAGTATTCTCAATATTTTTAAATCAGATAATTATACAATTATCTGATGCCAAAGAAATTCGGGTTATCACAACAACCCTATGACGTAGGGGGCACAAACCAACAATTAATTGAAAGGAAAACTACTCCACAGTCCTATTACGTCGAACAAAGAACTTTGGCAATAACAACAGATCTGGTTATAAAACTAAAAAAATGCATATGATGTGTGAAATCACGAAAATAAAGGCATAGTATACCACAAAATACGGCACACAATATGGAGTATATAACTTGTAGAATAAGAAATCGTGTATCGTACACACATAAGTGGTATAAAAACAATCTAAGTACATGATAAATAAAAAAAGAACACATAAGAGATAGCAGTAGAAACATTGATCTTTTTGTTTCTCATAACATTTTATGTACAAAGTCAAAATGTGGGGGCGATACCTACACAATATCGACCAACAAAACGAAAAGTGCAGATGCTACAACAAAAAAAGTAATGAATACAGACTTTACACTTGTATATAATACATTTCGAACAAGTCAAAGTGATACAACATTCGGCTCCACTATCACTCGAGCCCGTCAGTGTTTCTTACCACCACTTCTTTTTTTGCCTTTGGTCGGAAGTTTCTTCTTTCCCTCAGCATCCCCAGCGGGAGTCGTATCGCCGCTAGAGATACCGATTATAGGTTATGTCTTTTTGTCTCCTTCTTGTTCTTTGGCCCCCTCAAAAGGCTCCCCCTTGGTCTTGAGCTTGCAGGACTTGCGGAGCTCCTCAAAGACTTTTTCTCCTCTACATTTTCCTTCTAAACTACTACCATCTACTGCTCAGTTTTACCTAGCTAGCTAGTTTGGTCTGTCTGCTCTTGAGTATCAACTACTATTAAATTGCCCTATAAAGATACGAAGTGGTTGTCCAGGCCATGCAACGCAGTGATCTTCTCAGATTCTGGCCCTGGTTATGATTCAGACACGGGCGTAGTAATAAAAGCAGCTACAGAAACAAGCGTTGAAGTAGTCGAAACAGCCTTAGGCCTAAGATTAGAGAAATTAGCAGTTCGATAGGCAAAGAAGACGGACCTATAAGATCAAAAAGGAAAGCATTCAGTTCATCTTGTTCTTGCAGTGTGAGCTGGAAGTCCTCAAACTCGGGAGAAATAAGAAAGTTACCTGCAACAGAAGTGTGGCCATGAATATCAACCTCGTACACCCCACCATTTCCTTACTTAGATGATTGCACAATCTTGGACGAAGTATCATGATCACCCTAGGCTTCAAAGATAGCTGTTGAAGGGGTGGATAACAAAGTAGTACTGGTCAAACCCAGAATGATTTCTGTCCGACCATGAGGCTGCTTGGACAATTCGCTAGGCCTAGAACTGAAAGGCTTTGATAGTGCTTTAGCAGCTGCAGATGCGGTAACATAGACGGCTTCTCACTTCCTTTTAACTTGAATGATCTCTCGGCCCACTACCAAAGCCCTCTTTGATTCTTCGTTCAGATAGGTATCTGCCAGCTCTTATTCAGTGTATGGATCCACATCTTCTCGAAAACTGGCCAGGACTTATTCCCCAACCCGAGCAAGAGTATACGGGAATTTAAGGCCTAGATAATAGAGACCGCTTCGATGCAATAGGGAGTTAACGTAGAAGTTTAAGATGGTGTTATCCATCTTCTTCATCTTCATTTTAAAGGTATCTTGCAGCTTCATATGGTCTGCTGTCATGGTGGCTTTCTAAACTTCGACTTTGGTCTTTTCAACATCGAGTTACGCAACTATTTCTCGAAGCGAAGCAATTGCTTCAGCCTAGTTAGAGATGGTCTTATCTTGGGACTCCACCATCCCCGCATAAATAGTAATTATTTTCTTATGAGCTTCGACAGTTTCATCATAATCAGCAATGGTTCTCTTCTGAGCTTAGATGATCTCATCTCAAGTTTCATGCTCCGTTTTTAGCTTGACTTCATCAGCATGGGCTTTCTTGATTTCATCTCTAAACATGATTTTAATTTTTTCATAAGCCTCCTTTAATTCCTTTAGCAAACAAGCGTTGCTCTTACTATCTCAAATGGATGCATCTCCTTTTTTTATTAATTGATCAATTCTGGCATCACATTCCATCAGCATCCTTTCGTAATCATCTTTCCCCGACTCAAAAGAAAGAATCTCTTGATATTGTTAGGGACTGCATCCGCCAACTGCTTACATTATTTCTCCCATGCTTTAGCTTGATCCAAGTCGCTCTGAATCACTAGGAGATGGGATGTACAAGAATCCTTACGAGTATGATGTAGGCCATAGTCGAATTTAACTCCCTTCAGGAATCAACCGAGGAACGCGGTTCTAAGTTTAGGCAGACCAGATGGGAGAATATAAGCAAGAGTCCTACGAGGGCGTGAAAAACCAAAAGCAGGCACGGCATGAGTTGATGAAGTCTGGGTGATGGAGCAACCTGAATAGTAGAAGACAAAACCTCAATTTTGATAGAAACTGGAGCCAGGGCAGATATATGGTGCTTGGAAGAATGTGGATCACGATCAACTTTTGATATTATGGATGGCTCTTCCTGATCATCGAGAGTCTTCCTCTTCTCATAGCCACCCCTATATGCTCTGCCTCGGTCCCTGTCAACCTGAATACGAGCTTCAACTTCCCTATCTTTTCTCCTCCTCCATTCTTCCTCGGTTTCTCGGGGCTAGTGGCGGCTTGAAGTCCGTTTCGACCTACGTTGTGCATTCGTAAATTGTTCAAGATCTACATGGAATCCACGACCTCCCATAGTACCTAATATAAAAAAATGAAGTAACTTTAGCAGTTGAAAATGAGATTAAATAATGCACATATAAGTATAGGCGACCCTAGTAGAGTATGTAAACGTGTCGTAGGCGCCCTAAAAGGACTTCACAAATCGGGACAGAAAGTGACTACAGTGGGAGTCGGTCTAATTCTAGAAACAACATGACCGAAGTGAGAAGACAATCCTTCAAACTCAAAATCATCCCATGAGTTCTGCGATGCCCACATAAATGTTCATCAAGTTTCATAGTCGATATCGGTTTCCTTAGGCAGAAAACCATGAAGTCGTTCAGTTGCTGGGGGAGCATCTTTAGTAATAACCTCTTGAGGAGGCGATCCTGGGAGAATGGGACTCGTTCTGGGAGTTTCATCACATGATTCGAGATTTCCTTCACTGGATAATGCATCAAACTCCTCACCGCTAGAGGAGGGGTCATTGCCACTTCTGCTCTCAACTTCACCTTCCTCTTTTTCTACGATGACCGCAGCTTTGCCTTCTCGTCGATTGCACTCCTCTTCCCCTTCCTTGAAGATTGGAGGCATCATATTTGGACTAATTGCTCTGGTTGTAACACCCTTTTCTTCATAAATTTCTTCAGTTGATCCACCTATGAACCTTCTTTTCCCTATAGACCACTCTCTTTTGAATCATACGATGAAGAAGTGGAGCATGTTCTAATCCTAAATCAGGTAGCGGATGAGACCTCAACAACAACAGTGGACCTTCGAGGACGTAACAATCTGTACTGATGCAAATTCTCGTCCATCAGCAAAAATTTGACCAGTCTCTCTCTAGCATATATGGCCTTCGGAGGAAGGAAGCTAAGGTCAAGTGTTGGATTTTTATTTTGCCTCAGAATAGCTGTAAGTAGCATTCAGTTTATTAAAATCCCGCACCATCATAATAGATCTCAATAAAAGAAGAGAAAACTCACCCATTATCATCTAAAGACGATTAACCCTTCAGGACATCTAACGAAGATATTGGGTCTTGAAATGGGATAAGTTGCTTTGGAGTTGCAACACGATTTTGCGATTTCTCTGAGCCTCAATAATCACAAGAGATGGACGTTCCTTTCTCCCCTTGTAGGGAAGGAAGTATCTCAATTCGTTGAGGCTTGGGGCAAGTTGAATGTCCGCATAAAAAAACATGAAGACAAGTCAAAATTGCATAATCATTGGGATGAATCTAAAATGGGGCTATTCCCAAATTCAGAAGCGTGTAACAACCCAGAATATCAATCATTTGAAATTTGCATATTTGATTGCTTTTAAATATTTACAAGTTAATTTTATAAGCTGAATAATTTATATTTGAATATCTAGATTTAGTTGGATAATTAAATTGTTAATTTAATATTTGAAATTGCGTAAATAATTGGAAAATGGATTTATTGTGAATGAAAATGATTTATAAAGTTGAATTAAATCTTATTTGAATTTTAATGATGTTTGAGAACTTTTAAAATTGAATTAAAAGTTAAATTGTAGAAATCGAATATTTAAATATTTAATTAGTGTGTAAAAATAGTCATTCTTCATACAGGCTTGAATTTTGACGAAACTAGTTTTGTTGGATCCGTAATGTTATATTATTGTAGGATTTCAAATTTCGTGTCAATCGGATTTACAGTTTGTCCATGGCAAGCTAAAACGCGTAAAAATCTATTTAAGTAAATTTTAAATTTAAATAGTCGATTCGAAAACCTATATTTCAAATACAATCAAATTGGCTTCCGATATATATTCTATTGCGTTCGGAATAGGGGTAAAACATTATAAATGCCAGGCTTCAAATTTCATTTCGAGTTCGAAAATTTTGGCGATGTATAGTGTTGCGAAATTTTCTATAAAAGTACCTCACTTTTTCTTGTTTGCACAAACCCTAGGTTAAAAAACCTAGCTGCCACTTATTCGTTCAATGACTAGAAAATTGTTGTCTTCCCTCCTCGATCTCTTCCAATCCATCAACCTATACGAAAAAGTTTCAACTACAAAGTCGTAGAGCACATCCCCCTCTATAAATCCAACGGTGAGATTCTTGAATCGACATCGCTGAAGGAGAAATTTTTCCATGAACGCGCATGTTTTTTTGCATTTTTATTGGGATTGGCGCAACCGAGCTCAGCCGGTTCTTGGCCGAAGGTAGCACGCGTAGCAGGCTTCGAGATGATGGTCTTCGATCGACCTGAAATTGATCGTGGAGGGGGCATAAATTCAAGATCTAGTGACAACAATGGGTTAAAAACATGAAGATGATGAACAAAGAAGAAAAAGAATAGCGGCCAGATTTCTTTATAACAAAATGTGCGGCCTGGATTGATTCTAGGTTAAGAAAATAAAAATAAAAATAGTAAATTAATTTATATAATTCGTATGATATTTAAAACTGCATAATTTTTTCATACGAGGTCCGTTTCGCTCGAAACGAACTGCGTTGGGTTTGTATCGACGAGCACTATATTATGGAGCTGGAATGGGATTCATTTGAGCTAGTGAAAATTTTGCTTGAAATTAAACGATTGTTTAATTTTAATCGGAATAAATCGCTATCGCGATGACTATAACCATTGTGAGGACAACTCACTTTTTCTGTCTCACTGATATTTTTATATAAGTGGGAATAAATGTTATTTATGATGATTGATATTTTTTTGGTGATATATGATATACTGATTGATATTTGGATATATACCTGCCTAGTGGAGAAGATGACCCTATACGTTCCCGTGTATGAGCGGATGTCTCTTTGTTTGCGCGTCTGCCTTGAAGTAGACATTGTACACATATTCTAATTTGTATATTTGTTGTATGCAACAGGTTGGAGGGATCCAACTGGATTCCTCATCACCGTTAATTTATTTACAGATATTGTGATGTATTCTGTTATCATATGATATATGATGTTATGGATGCCTTGATTGATGTATTTAGTGCTGTTGCAGCATTGGTACTACTTTTGGAATTTTAAAAATGTTTAAGTGATGATTTTCAAATTTAAAAGGATTTTCAAGTGATTTTGAAAATAGATGTTCTATTGAATTTTGAATTGTTAAAGAATTAATTTTGAGATTATATCTTTTAAAGATAATATAAAGTGAATATTTCGCAAGTGATTTAATCAATAAAAAATTAATTAAAAGGGCCTAGTGATTGTATATGGTGCCAATTTTTTTTTTTTGTTTGAAAGTTAAATAAACGACTATCAAACTTGGCCAAATTTTATTTCCTTGACTTGATGTAGGAACTATTTAGCCGTACACTTAGTATGTAGCCTTCAATGTAGGCTTGATTATCGTTTATGTTGAGAATGTTGATTCGTATATGCGGAGTATTACTCCAATCTATCGAGCTTCCTTCTTGGCCCGAAGGATAGCAATTTGAACGTTGGAGACGTGATAAGTCTATGGGACTTAGTTTCTGTGTGAGGATCAGAAACGCTTTTGCGTTGTTGGTGCGAAGAGACTAGAATCGGTTTCTCCGAAAACCACTTCGGACCAACGTATATGCGACGATTGTGCATGTTGCTTGTGATGATATTGATATTTTAGATTTTCATAGCGGGGGACTGCTCGTTGATCCTTTGGGGTTCCCAATATACATCCAGCAGCAGTGGCCTCTTCATTATGAAATATCGAATGTAAGGACTATTTGCTGCTAATCTTAAGGATTTCCCGATAGGATGTGGTAGGAAAGTACCTTCGGTTCGTCCTGTTCCTGGACAACTTGTATGGATATTTGTCTGACATTGCATTTCTAAAGATTACGTACATTGGTTTTTACAAATGTACATCAGTGGTGGCGGAGAAGGCAACTTCTCTTAGCTTAACACCCTTCTTGAGACGTATGAGCTTAAGGGTTGTATTTTTATGGAAGACAATTAGTAGTCAACGGAAATGGCCGTATGGAATTCAAAGTGATGTGATTGATGATATATGAAAGGTAATCGTTACCTCAAGCCTCATCAACCGGAAATCATTACCTCATGCCCATCAGCCGGAAGGTAGTCCCTTCGCCTAGTCATTTGTATGGTAATCCAAACTCCACTACGTGCTTGCCATTTTGATTGTATTACCCTTTTTGGGCTATATGCTGAAATTTAATAATGGTAACAATTTCGGCTATTTTGAATATTATTTGTGCAATAGACACTAGTATAATATCACATGATTTGATATGAAAGAGATGTTTTAGTTATCGTAAGGTAAAAACATGTCTGTGTTTATGTGTGGACTTGTCTTACGAGATACTTTTTGTTTTGATAAAGGAAAAGTTTGGTAATTTAATAAATTCAGTTGAGTGTGTTTCTCACGTCGGTTTACCAGACTGATCCGGGCGTTCTTCCCTTTTAATGCTTGGGTCAGTCCGAGTATATTTACAGGTTTAGATTGGTGCTTTTGGAGCTTCAATAGGAGAGCTGGAGATCTTCATTCCGTATACACGTACATGTTTTGTTTGATTATCCGCTGCATTGTTGGTTAGTTGTTTATATTATCAGCAATTGTGAGGACATGATATTATAACTGTCCAGGCTGATAACTATGGTTTGATTGTTGAACTCTGATTGATGTATGTATATACAGTTTTTGTTTTGTAAAGATATTTGATATGATATTATATGTTTTCTGCTGCGATGTGAGATTCTGTATTGTTCTATTTGGTTCGATCTCCTCTCTTTCTGCTCTTCTCCTCTCTTCTTTTCTTTCTCTTGACTTTTCATTAGTCTGTGCTTTTGGGATCCGACATGTGTGGTTTATTGTCGATTCAAATGGTACGGATTTGCGGGTCGTCACATTTGGTATCAGAGCTTAGATTTTGTATATTCCTAAGCTATGATGCGTACTCAGTATAGATAGGGACAGTAGCGCCCTAGATTGAGTTTGAGTGTATTATATATATGAGCGCGTATATTTTAGTAATATAAATGTTTTATATTGTATTTGCTTATCCGTTGAGTTGTTTGTGAACTCTACTTGGTATGTGGGACGTCATATTATCGATAGGGATTTCCAAACACTTAAACGAGGCAAGTCGACATATTATCATTTTAAAATGGATAAATGAAATAATTTTACCTCGATTATATTTTATATATAATATTTTCAGAAATTATTAAAGTGTATATAAATTGAATTGTTTGGTTGTTTGAAAATGTAAATATATATATAAGTTAATAAAAGTTGTTTGAATAATCTTAATAAAAACAACAAATTGTAAAAGAGTGAAATTATATAAGCAAGTGAATTGTAAGTATGAAATTATAATTAATATGATCTACAATTGTGAAATGATCTTATATATATAAGAAATGATACAGCATGAGTATACTTATAAATATGAGTTATAAATAAAAAATGAATTTAAACTCAGATTTGATAAATTTGAATCATGTTTATTTTGAAAGATATTTTTGAAAAGTTAAAGTGGTTATATTGTTATAAATCTAGATAAGATAAGTGAATCTGAAATGAATCTTATGAAAGTAAAGTAAAATAGTAAAATTATATAAGTGAAATATTAATAAAGAAAAAAATTAAAAGAATATAAAGCACTGAATTCACTACTGTTGCTGGGAAATAAAAAGGGTGATGACTGCAGCATCATCAGTATCATTTTCGAGTTTCTGTGTGATGGATTTGCTACCAATAATAAACTGAAATTGAAGTTTTGTTTTGATAAACAAATTTGATTTAAAATCCATGTTGTAATTGATAAATATAAGTGAAATGAATTTTGGATTTATACTATGAAATAAAGATTTTTAGCTTTGGTAAAGTAAAAGAATTTGAGTTAGCATAATAAAATATATGATTTGGAAATTTAACTAAAGGAAAGTTAAATAATTTGAACTGGATTAGAAATGTTATTGAAATGGGAAATTAAACTTAACGGGTAAGTGATTATATGATATGAATTTGGAAGTTTGAATAAATAAGTTACATAACTCATAAAATGAGAAAAGGTATGTAAAACCAATTGTTAAAATGGTTAAACAATTTTGTTAGGTAAAACAAAATCTAAATTTGAATAAGTGATATAAAATTTGACTTAAGTAAAAGTTAAATAAAATAGAATTTGAATTAAATTAGAGATGAACTTAAGTTGTATAAGTGAAAGTAAATGCAAGTGAGTTGAAATGAAACATAACTTAAGTGATGTTGAATAAAGTTGATTTTGGTATTGAAGTAAATTAAGAAAGTGAATTAAATGAATGTGAACTTGAGTTATATAAAAATTCAACTTTAGTTGTAAAATGAATTAGCATTAAAAATGTTGTTGTTAAGAAGTTGTGAATTAATAACAATATTAGAAATGTTGTATAGAAATGTGAATATAGTGAATACTAGAATTCAATCCAAATTGAATATTAAACCAATTGAAAATAATAATGTTAAACCAAAATGAATGTTGAAAGTAAAGTAAATTAATTTGGTTATGTTGGATATGCATTGATTGTTAGATGGATGTTATTTGATTGTATAAAACTTTATATGAAGTTGAATTAATGAAGTTGAAAGTAAAATAATTGAATCCAAATTGGAAGTAAGTGAATTTAAATAGAATTTGATTTGATTTAAAAGTGAACTAATTTGAATATGAATTAGTGAATGTAAACTAATCGAATTCAAATAAATGAACGTTAGTAAAATCCAATGTAAATGAATCAAAATGTGATTAAATGAGAAGTAAATTTATATTGATTTGGTTATAGATTTGTTGCAAGTTAGTTGGATGATAGTTGTTTGATGGTTGGATTTGTTGCTTTGGATGGCATTTTCTATATCGGCATATATAGTTGTATGGGTATATGTTATATATTGATATTATTTTCTATATATTCTCATTTGTTTGTTGAGTGTTTAGTAGGCGAGTATGGCGTTTGCTTCGCATTTGGAGCTCTCTTTCGCGCTATATTAGCCGTATATGCTCGCTAATAATATATAAGGTACATATCTCGGATTACATATCGTACTTTTATACTTTTTTCCCTACGGGATGCCTCATCCTCGAAGATGAGATGTATATTTGTGATATATATATATATATATATATATATATATTGTGATCCTACTACGATCGAACCGAGAAAAGGAGACGCTGGCAATTTTTTTTGAAAATTTAAGGCGTTAGGAAAATTTTGAGAATTTTGGAAAATATTTTGATAACTAATTTTTTTGATTTTGAGTGATAAAGTTAAACAATAATAGTTGGTTTTGGAAAGATAACTAAATATGGATTTGGAAAACTTAGAAATTTTTTTATAAGAAGTTTAACTATTAATTTGGAAAAAGTTAAAAGGTTAAATGAATTTGATATCTAGTTTGAACAAATTGTTTTGAAAAGTTAATGGATTTTGTGACTTTTTCTTACTTTGTAATTTCGGAGACGAAATTCTTTTAAGTAGGGGAGAATGTAATGACCCTGAATTTCAGTCGTTTGAAATTCGCATATTTGATTGATTTTAAATATTTACAAGTTAATTTAATAAGCTGAATAATTTATATTTGAATATCTAGATTTAATTGGATAATTAAATTATTGTTTAATATTTGAAATTGCGTAAATAATTGAAAATTGGATTTAATGTGAATGAAAACGATTTATAAAGTTGAATTAAATCTTATTTGAATTTGAATGATGTTTGAGAACTTTTAAAGTTGAATTAAAAGTTAAATGGTAGAAATTGTATATTTTAATATTTAATTAACATATAAAAATAGTCATTCTTCATACAGTCATGGATTTCGACGAAATCAGTTTCATTGGATCCGTAATGTTATATTATTATAGGATTTCAAATTTCGTGTCAATCGAATTTACAGTTTGTCCGGCGCAAGCTAAAAGCATAGAAATCTATTTAAGTAAATTTTAGATTTAAATAGTCGTTTCGAAAACCTATCTTTCAAATACAATCGAATTGGCTTCCGATACATATTCTATTGCATTCGGAATAGGGGTAAAACATTATAAACGCCAGGCTGCTTGCTTCGTTTCGAGTTCGAAAAATTTGGCGATGAATAGTGTCGCAAAATTTTCTATAAAAGGACCTCACTTTTTCTTGTTTGCACAAACCCTATGTTAAAGGACCCTAGCCGCCACTTATTCGTTCAATGGCCAAAAAATCGTTGTCTTCCCCCTCGGTCTCTTCCAATCCATCAACCTATACGAAAAAGTTTCAACTACAAAGTCGTAGAGCACATCCCCCTCTATAAATCCAATGGTGAGAATCTAGAATCGACGTCGTTCGAAGGAGAAATTTGGCCATGAATGTGCACGTTTTTTTTTGCTCTTTTGTTGGGATTGGCGCAACCGAGCTCGACTGGTACTTGGCCGATGGTAGCATTTGTAGCAGACTTCGAGATGATGGTCTTCGATCGACCTAAAATTGATCGTGGAGGGGGCATAAATTCAAGATCTAGTGGCGGCAATGGGTTAAAAATGTGAAGATGATGAACGAAGAAGAAAAAGAATAGCGGCCAGATTTCTTTAAAACAAAACGTTCGGCCTGGACTCGATTCTAGGTTAAGAAAATAAAAATAGTAAATTAATTTATATAATTCGTATGATATTTAAAACTGCATAACTTTTTCATACGAGGTCCGTTTCGCACGAAACGAACTGCATTGGATTTGTATTGACGAGTACTACATTATAGAGATGGATTGGGATTCATTTAAGCCAATGAATTTTTTTTTTGAAATTAAACGATTGTTTAATTTTAATCGGAATAAATCGCTATCGCAACGACTACAACCATTGTGAGTACAACTCACTTTTTCTGCCTCACTGATATTTTTATATAAGTGAGAATAAATATTATTTATGATGATTGATGATTGTTTGGGTGATATATGATATATTGATTGGTATTTTGATATATACCTGCCTAGTGGAGCAGATGACTCTATACGTTCCTGTGTATGAGCGGATGACCCTTTGTACGCGTGTCTGCCTTAAAACGGACATTGTACACATATTCTAATATTTATATTTGTTGCAGGTGAAAGGTTGGAGGGATCCAACTGGATTCCTCACCAATGTTGATTTATTTACAAATATTGTGGTATATTCTGTTATCATATGATATATGATGTTATGGATGCCTTGATTGATGTATTTAGTGAAGTTGCAGCATTGGGCCTATTTTTGAAATTTTAAAAATGTTTAAGTGATGATTTCCAAATTTAAAAGGATTTTCAAGTTATTTTGAAAATAGATGTTATTGAATTTTGAATTGTTAAGAAATTGATTTATTTTAAATAAACAAAAGTTATAATTTTTATGTTATACAAAATTATGAACTTTGTGAAATAATACTTAAGTATGATTTTTGGAGTTATATAAGTTTTAATGACGATTTGTAAATTATTGAAAGAATAAGCTTGTTTAAAATGGGATTTTTGAATAATTATAATTGGTTTTATATATATACAAGATTTATAAAATTGATATTTTTATAAATCTGAATGAAGGAATTATAAAGGAGTTTTATAAGTGTTGAATTGGAGTTATAAATGGATTTTTATAAGTAAATAAGATTTATAGATTTATAATTTGTGAACTTATAAAAAGAATGAATTTTGGAAATAAGAGAATTATAAGTGTTTAACTTATAATTTGGATTTTTGGTATATAAATGAGTTATAAATGGACTTGGTTAATAAGGGAGATTTATAAATAGAAGTTTTTATAAAATATAAATGTGATTTGTAAACATTGTTTTATAAATCCGAAATCAACTCATTTTGATAAGTTAATATAGAATTTTATTAAAGGAACTATATTCATGATTTTGGACAGTGGATAATCCTTTAATAAAATGTGTATAAGTAACGAATTCGTTAGGGAATTAAGTCCACGATTTTGGACAGTGGATTCCTTTAATTAATGTGTAGAAATACTGGATTTGGTAAATGAACTATATTCACGATTTTGGAGAGTGAATATATTATTAAATAAAAATGGATATTTTTAGGAAGTGATATTTTAAATGGAGTTAAACGGATTGAAGATGTTTTTAAAATGTGTTAAGTATCAAAACCATAGATTCAACATTCATTGTTGAAATAGACCTTTTTGAGAAGTAAGGAAATGATGGACTATAACACTATTGTTATAGTAAATGATTTTCGAAAGGAAATATTTTGTATAGTATTTTGGATTCATATATCTATCTAATTTTCGAATTCCTATACTAGTGATTTTGGGTTGTCGTAACGATATTTTACGCAACATTCGCTTTGACCCGAATAAATATGTTAAAGAGAATGTTTTATTTAAAGAATAAAATATATACTTAATCCTGATTTAAGTATATGTAATATTTTCAAAGTGTTGAAAATAAATTGATTTGTGAATTACTTATTATTAAATAAGTATATGGAAATGTTTTCCGATATTGAAATAGTGAAATGATTTTGAGAAATATCTTTTTAAAGATAATATAAAGTGAATATTTAGCAAATGATTTAATCAATAAAAGAATAATTAAAAGGGCCTAGTGATTGCATATGGTGCTAAATATTTGTTTTTTTGTTTGATTGTTAAATAATCAACTATCAAACTTTGCCAAATTTTAGTTCCTCGACTTGATGTGGGAATTATTTAGTCGTACACTTAGTACGTAGCCTTCCGTGTAGCTTGATTATCGTTTGCGTTGAGGATGTTGATTCGTATAGTGCGGAGTATTACTCTAATATATCGAGCTTCCTTCTTGGCCTGAAGGATAGCAAGTTGAAAGTTGGAAACGTGATAAGTCTATGAGACCTAGTTTCTGTTTGAGGTTGAGAAATGTTTTTGCGTTGTTGGTGCGAAGAGTCCGGGATCAGTTTATCCAAAAACCACTTCGGACCAACGTAAATGCGACGATTGTGCAGGTTGCTTATGAAGATATTGATATTCTGGATTTTCATAGTGGGGGACTGCTTGTTGATCGCTTGGGGTTAAAATCCTAATATACTTCCGGTAGTAGTGGTCTCTTCATTATGAAATATCCAATGCAAGGACTATTCGCTACTAATCCTAGGGATTTCCCGACAGGATATGGTAGGAAAGTACCTTCAGTTTGTCATGTTCCTGGACAACTTGTATGGATATTTGTCTCACATTGCATTTCTAAAGAATACGTACATTGGTTGTTACAAATGTGCATTAATGGCGGTGGAGAAAGCAACTTCTCTTAGCTTAACACCCTCCTTGAGATGTATGAGCTTAAGGGTTGTATTTTTATAGAAGGCAATTAGTAGTCAACGGAAATAGCCGTGTGGCATTCAAAGTGATGTGATTCGTGATATGTGAAAGGTAATCGTTATCTTAGGCCTCATCAACCGAAAATGACCAAAACAGGGTTAGATGCGGCAAGGCTAAGTGGGTCGCTCCCTTTAGAGTATGATTATCCTCTTTTAGATATATTTTTACACCCTATGACGTCGGGTATCTGATTATTGTGGTTTGTATGCTAGAGGGCCCTCGGTAAAGGTCAGTAACGACCAGAGGATGATATATTCGGTACCATCTAGTTATAGAGGTTGGCCGGTCTTGTGTTAGTAGAGGATCCTTTGTGAAGGTCCTCGGTACATTCTTCTAGAGATGTACTGCCGGAAGGTAGTCCCTTCACCTGGTCATTGTATAGAAATCCATACTCCACTACGTGCTTGGCATTTTGATTGTATTACCCATTTTGGGCTATATGCTGGAATTTAATAATGGTAACAATTTCGGCTATTTTGAATATTATTTGTGCAATAGACGGTATTATAATATCAGATGATTTGATATGAAAGAGATGTTTTAGTTCTCATAAGGTAAAAACATGTCCGTGTTTATGTGTGGACTTGTCTTATGAGATACTTTTGTTTTGATAAAGGAAAAGTTTGGTAATTTAATAAATTCAATTGAGTGTGTTTCTCATGCTGGTTTACCAGACTGATCCAGACGTTCTTCCCTTTCAATGCTCGAGTCAGACCGAGTATATTTACAGGTTTAGATTAGTGCTTTTGGAGCTTCAGTAGGAGAGCTGGAGATCTCCATTCCGTATACACGTACTTGTTTTGTTTGATTATCCGCTGCATTGTTGCTTAGTTGTTTATATTATCAGCAATTGTGAGGACGGGATATTATAATTGTCCCGGCTGATAACTATTGTTTGATTGTTGAACTCTGATTGGTGTATGTATATACAGTTTCTGTTTTGTAAAGATCATTGATATGGTATTATATGTTTTCCGCTGCGATGTGGGGTTCTGTATTGTTCTGTTTGGTTTTATCTCCTCTCTTTCTTCTCTGCTCTTCTTCTCTCTTCTTTTCTTTCTCTTGACTTTCCGTCCGTCTGTGCTTTTTGGGTCGGACATGTGTGGTTTATTGTCGATTCAGAGGGTACGGATTTGCAGGTCATCATAAAGCATGTCTCTCAAGGAATGGTTGAATAGGGGCACTTCACCATTCAAGCACATGTACCGATAGCAGACGGTGTACCTTGGAGGTCGCATGTGTCCAAACTCATTTTTTAGTGGAAGGTGCACATCATCATCTGGAATACCATGCTATAAATATATATTGTGTAGAACTTTAGCTAAAATGTCAATGGAAGCTCTCTCCGTAAGGTAAAGTAAAATTCTAAAGTTCAAAGGAGTTCGAATGAAAACCGGGCTAATCAGCATCAATTGACCATACCATGCCTGTGGTGCCGAAGAGGTAGACACGCTAGAATCATTTGCGAGGGCATAACCGATGACGATTCCACTTCTAAAAGTGTCAGGCTTGTTCCACTGGATTTAGGTTAAGAGGACAGATGCTTCATTCTATATAATAAGACATGTATCCAACATGGTCGGGTAACCCTATTTTTAACTAGAAATCTCCGTATGTTTAACGCCTGAATTCCAAAAAGACATTGAATTGTGCCAAATCATCGGATTCCAAGCATTGACTGGGGCAAGTGCAGTGTGTAGTCTATGTGAGATGGACCGGTGTCCTAAATAGTAAGAATGCTCTATCCTATGTAGATAGCTCACTTGTAGCAGAAAAAGGAAAATGCTTTTCATATCATTCATTGAAGTTATTTTCCCCACACTAACCCGTTATCGGTTGACGATTGATAACGGATCTGTTGTCTAAAGTGACATGGAAAGCTCGTTATATTCTCAGGTACACTGAGCGTGCATTAGTAAGACTAATCCAGGTGATCAAATCCATAGTAAACCGCCTCATCGGAACCATCGAGGCTATGTGTTAATTGATTTTAATTTATTGGACGAAGGTAGTACAATGCGTCAAGTGCAAGACATGAGTCCACTATCTACCTCCAATAAATCGTAACTAACCCACTTCGTTCACCATTCTTATCGATCGGATCAAAGGCAAATGGGTTTGATTTCAGGTTCGTAGCAATCCAAGCTAGGGTTAGCAGTCTGCAAGGTCAGCAACGATCTAAGCAAGCGGCGATTCTGGTGCTATGGTTTGGCTCGAGGTGATGGCGGAGGTAGCCGAGGTCGACGACGGTAGGCTCTGGCGGTAAAGATCAAAGGTGGCGGCGACAAAAGATGGTTAGAGTTCTAGTCGTGGTTGGTTCAGGTTGCAAGGAAAGAAAGTGAGGAAAAAGAAAATAAGAAGGGCCGGCTCGAAAATAGTATAAAGTAGGAAAGATTTCAGCCGAAAAATACTCCTTGTAACTGGATCCTAGCGATCCATCGTTTCAAGTTAAGTTTCGCACAAACTTTTTAAATTCAACCCTTGCCTTTCATAAACACTTTGGAAATTATAGAGTCAAAATTGATGTGTTTCGATAAATAATGATGATTCACATCCCGAACCTAACAACAAACTAAAAAGTAGAAAACAATACTTCACGATAAGGCTAACACGATCAACTGGATCTCACAGATTAGGAACTCAAAGACGACCAGTTCTAGAGCACACCTTGTGTTTAACAAAGGCATACCTTGGGGGGAAAATGTTAACCAGGTTTTTAACACAATAAAATTCAATTGGAGTTAGAACATTTAGATTATGCCAAAATGACTTGAAACTTGAACAAGGCATCCAAAATAACAAGCCAATAACACTCAAGAAAAATCAACAAAAATAAACTAAGGAGATGGATCGTTGGCGATTCATCATCTATGGATCGCTAGCGATCCATAGGGATGCTTCACAAGTGATCATAACCTCTTGCACATTGATTCACTGCCTCTTCTAAATATGTTTACCAAGTTTCATAGCCTTCCCAGCAACCTAGTTTGAGAAGCGAAGACCCATTTGATTCTAGTTATAGATCAATCTAACTCGTGTATGAATCATCGTCAAAACAAGACAACTAGCTATGAAATCACATGGAGAGCACCTACATAAGATAAGGAGTGTAACCCAAAGGAAGAAGTCCAAAAATCTTCTATGTACATGGATCGCCAGTGACCGTTGGCAATCCATAGGATTATGTTGGATCATTATGAAATTTTTAGAGCGGCTTTGTATCATCGAGTGTAGGCTTTTGGAAAAGCAGCCTAGCCCAATTGCTCTCCTGTGCCTATAAATAAACCCTACCTGCAACATAAACATGATCGTCTGGACTAGCTGCAGGAACTCTACAGAGATTGTACTTCACTGTTATTTGTCCACTCTTCTTCTCTCATCCAATAGTCATCAAGGAGCGATTGTGATTCTTCAGTCGTCTTTAAGTACTTGTGACTTGATCTAACTTAGGATATTCTATCATATTGTAATCCAATTCAACTTTTAACAATAGTAAGTTAATAAACGGTAGACACTTTGGAAATTATAGAGTCAAAATTGATATATTTCAATGAATAATGATGATTCACATCTCGAACCCAATAAAAAACTAAAACATCAAAAATTAATACTTCACGGTAACCCTAAGATCGACTGTATTTCATAGAATAGGAATTCAAAGACAACCAGTCCAGAACATACCTTGTTTTCAACAAAGGTATAATCTTGGTGAGGGCAAATGTTAACCGGGTTCTTAACCTAATGGAATTCAATTGGAGTTAGAACATTCAAACTATGCCAGAATGATTTGAAACATTAACAAGGCATCCAAAAGAACAAGCCAATAACGCTCAAGGAAAATTAGCCAAAAATAAGCTAAGTATATGGACCGCTAGCGATCCACAGGGACGCTTCATGAGTCATCATTACCTCTTGCATCTTCATTAATTTCCTTCTCTAAGTATGTTTTCCAGGTTTCATAGTCTTCCAAGCAATTTAGTTTGAGAAGCGAAGACTCATTTGGTTCTAGTCGTAGATCATTCTAACTCATGTATGAATCATCGTCAAAACAAGGCAACTAGCTACAAAATCACATGGAGCATACCTACATAAGACAAGGAGTGCAACCCAAAGGAATAAGTTCAAAAAAACCCTAACTACATGGATCGTTAGCGATCCATGTCCCATGGATCACTAGCGATCCATAGGATTATGCTGGATCATTAAAAAAAATTCAGAGCACCTTTGTATCATTGAGTGTAGGCTTCTGGCGAAGCGGTTTAGCCCAATTTCTCTCCTGTACCTATAAATGCAACCCTACCTGCAACTTAAACATGATCTTCTAGACTGGCTGTTGGAATTCTGTAGAGATTGTTCTTCACTGTTGTTCTTCACTCTTCTTCTCCCACCCGATAGTCATCAAGGAGCCACTGTGATTCTCCAGTTATTTTTAAGTACTTCCGATTTGATCTAACTAAGGATATTCTATCATATTGTGATCCAATTCAACTTGTAACAGCAGCCAGTTAATAAGAGAAGTTATAAAGTGGAAGTAGGCTTCGTTAACAGTCGAACCACTATAAAATTCTCTTGTCTCTTTACTACTTATGCTCTTTTGATATTTCTTTTCTATTTTATTTGCTCTGATAAACAAGGATGGTGCTTTCAAACTTAATCCAGGGTGTTAATCCATTTTTTGGATTAACCAAAATGGTGCAGAATTAAAAATGAAAAGACATCACAATGTTGTGCTTAAAACATATGTTTGTAGCTTTCTCATCTAAGCTGAAAAAGTAGCCATCAGCTCAAGTAACTCCAACCCACAAATAAATTCATTCAATTTTTTTGTTATTTCTATATTGGTGTGACAAAGCTGTCCGTTTCTGAAACTTATGAAATTGTTTATCTAACAGCTTGGTCTCCCATATGTCCTATCACCAAACATTATATACCTCAAATCAAATCACCGGAAGATCCCATATCACTGTTTCAAATCTTATTTATCTCACCCACGATCTCGTTTTAGAGCTTAGGCGAGATGAGATTTAGCAAAACAAAATATTAAATTTTGTTTGTATCTTATTTAACACTCATGTTCTTCAAGATACTGAGATATCAAGCAAAAATTTGGGGTAAAATTTCAATATAAGATCTCATATGAAGTTATATTTTTTTCATTTTATATATCATTTACTTTTTATGTTAATAAAAAAATTGCATTCTAAATGACATCTTACTAACCCTCTAATTCTATGTTTTGTTATTTAACAAGTAATAAAAAATAAAATATTTATATATTTTACCTTTAATATTCAGATTAGTATAATTCATTCGGTCAATATAAATCAATCATGTTACCAGTTTATTCTAAAAGAAAATTTAATATTATCATTTTATATATTGATTATATGTGTCAAAAGTTTATATTCTCATAATAATTATTATTAGAATCTTTAAACGTCAATTTTGGACGGTTAAGTTACTCCGAGATAGTTCCATATGAAGTTTAAGGTCCAAGATGTCCATCTGAGGTGTACACGCGATATAAAACTCATCTCATCCGGTATCTCATCCGGTATCTCGTCCGATACGAAATATTGTCAACAAAATTCTGAAGACAAAAGCGATTGCAATCCAAGATTTAAAACATTGGCAGATAGACCCACAAATTCCTGAATCAGTTGGCACCGTTGACTGTTCTACGATTTATTTTTTACTTTCTCTACTGCAATTTAATAACCACCCTTCCCCTCGTCTTCTATTTAGATCTAGTTTTTTTAGAACTTCAAAGGCTTGTTGAACTTCCAAAAATGGAAAGGAAGAAGATAATTGGATGCCTATATTGTTGAAATTCAAAGTGTATTTTGAACTTCCAAAAAATAGCAAGGAAGAAGACGGTTGGATGCACATATAATTGAACTTCAAAGGGTATGCTTTCACATCTTCTTTAAACCGGTGTTGTTTTTCTATTTGCAAACCATTTGATTTTGCTACTTTCTTCTGCTTAGCTTCTAAATGCACTTATATTTTACATAACTTTATAGACCGTTTTAGGAGTTGTTTCACCATGTGATTTGCTAATATCACAACAAAAAGTATTTAAAAAGTAATTTTCTTATTTCCTATTCATTTGAATTGCTATTTTTTTATAACAACAAATAATTAATTGGCTCTGAATATTTGAATAATTATGGTAATTTGTTATAAAAGTTGTTTGCACAACCCTTTATTTGTGTATAACACTTACATTAAGACTGGAGAAATAGGTGATGTTAAATGTACCTGGCCATGGATGAAGTCAATTTCTGAAAATTATTTTGGAGTAAATACCCAAAGTTGAATAATATATCTTCTCTCCCTCCATTCTATTTCTACATTCTATTTTTAAAATAAATAGTGCGAAAAAAATGATCTAATCATTATATTAGACTAAGTAAAGATGTGACATAGAGTTTTAATTCTTTGTATTAAAACTTGAATTTGGGCTTAATAAAATTTAGCCGATTTGTAAAAATAAAGGAGAATTCTTATCTCCTTTGTATTGGAGAATGAATGGTACGTTTGTTTTAACTCGGCAAAAAGTAAAAACGAGGTTTTTCGAAAATAAGAAACTCATAAACCTAGCTCCTTGGAAAATCACAAGAAATCAAAAAAAAAAATCTAGAAAATAAAAGAAGATATGGGTAAGTCTCCAAATCATCTTCTCTATCCGAATCTAGCATTTAATTTCAGTTTTATTTTATTTCTAATTTCTAAAACTTTTGGTTGAGAGGACTTTTGGGGTGCTACTAATACGGTAGTGTTAAATCATTTATGATTAACGACCTGTTTTAAAGATGATTTACTTACAAATAGGGTGTTGTTACATGGTGCTAGTACATGGGTGTATAAGGATTGATTTGTGTAAAAGAAAATACTTGTAGTGTCTGCCTTTTTCGTTTCTAAAAATTCTAATATTTTGAATGTCCTAAACTATTAATTAAGCCAAACCTTCTCTATGGTTTATATTCGCACTCAAGCACGTAGAAGCAGTAAACTCAAGCATGTAGAAACGATAGGAAATTATAAATAATCTAGTACATGAATCAAGCCGCAATTTTTCCTACCAATCACATTACATGAGACTAAAATATATGACTAATAGCTAGTTTGATTATTTTTTATTTCAAGCCAAATACATGCATGATACATTTTCCCATAAAAATAAAACTAGGGTGAACCCATGCTACGCACACGGAGTTCGGCCAATATTTTGGTTAAAACATTTTTCCGTTATATTATTTTACAAATATTATGATAATGCAAAACATAACCAACATGAAAATGAATTTTTGGCACTTGACACAATTTAATTTGTTATGGAAGAGCATCGTTGCTAATTGCTTTTTTTAGTGTTATAACAATAGCAGAAAATAAGCAATATGTTAAAGTAGTTCAGTGGCTAACATTTATCTAGGAAAATATAAACGTACATTAAGTAGAAATTTGATAATGGTTTTAGAGCAGCAGCTGCATATATCCATTTTTAAGTGCAAATCACAACAGAAAACAATAACATGAATTATGTATGTATGTACATATTAAAGCAGGCATGCATGCTAGAAATAATCCAGTGAATAATCGAAGTTGACTGGGTGAAAAGTAAAACAAAAACCGTCATCACATTCTTCATCGAAACAGAGGAGTACACCAAAAGAGCCTAAAAGGGACTTATCAAAGCAGACATATGTGTGTGATTTTGTACAGGATAGAAAATAACGATTCACCTTATTATTAAAGCTTAAACCTCAAATACACATCTATAAATTTACTCATTATATAATACAAATATTAGATGCCACCAATATGAAACTACCTTGATGAAAGTGAGGAAGAACATCATTCTGCTAAGTCTTATTGACTTTAGATCTTTACATACAATACTGTTGAATGTAAAAATTAATATATCAGTACAGGTTCAATGATGTATGTTAAATATAGATTTTCAATCAATAACGGAGTAATAGAAAATATAGTAGTGCTAAATATTTTTGACTTGGTATTACCAGCCCACCTTTGTTTACATCAACACAGGTTATAGTTTAGCCCATTGGTTTTCGTAATGATTCAGGATTTTAAAGTGATATAAAACCAAACCACTTAAGCCAATAAGACCGAAATGAATAAAGTTGAAGATTTGGGTAAATATAATATTTTTATAGACAATACATAAAGTAGTTATCGAATGCAAAAAAAAATTTAGATAAGAAGGACTCCATGCATTGAAATAAAACCAGTAAATGTGAAGTAATAAAAATAAAACGAAAAAATATCATCTCCCTTAGCCTTTCAATTTCTATTGTTTTTTATAGTGTAAAACATATATAAATGAAGAAAAATTTATGTGCAAATTTGTGCACAAATAAATATTAATCAACATTACATTATGTACCGGTTTGAAGTCTTTCATTAGTTCATAAAATGGTAACTCTTAGGTCCACGACGATGTAATGTCTAATATAGTCTTTATTGGGAAATCAAACCAATTAAAGGTTAAGCAGCTTATAAAAACAAAAATAACTATGAATATGAAACTATATTAATGCTTGAAGTATTTGTTTACCTTTGGATTATTTGTAGGAACATGCGCTTGAAAGTGTAACATTCTAGCCCTGCTTCCTCATCTTCCTAATAAAAAGATAACCAGATTCTAGTTCTTAACCCTTTATCATAAAGGAAACCCTAAAACCAACAAAATGAAATAAGTTGAACTACGTAATAGAAAACAAAAGTCTACTGAAATAAAAAGAGTCATATAATCAAAATATATTTTATGATTTAATATCATGTACTTAATGAATGTACTTTATGGGATCTTAAGCATTATGTGATCCAATGCAAATAATAGACCATAACTTTGATAACTTTAACTGAAAATATATTTCGATTGTAGTTTTTGCTTTTGAAACATCTGTTAATAGTACTTAGTCATGGAAAAATCAAATCTGAAATTTGCAACAATTAAACAAAGTGTTTAAGATGCCATAAGAACTTTGCATAAATATACTTTAATGTCATATCATATTAGCACAAAAGGTATGCAAGTAATAAACTACAACTAGTATATTTTGAATAGTTAACTTAGCGTCAGTATGCAAAACAAGAATGCATTAACATGTCTATAACTCATAGTACTAAGTGTTAAATCAAAGCTTAAAACCAAATATTAGATTGAACAATAAATTCGAACATCAAAATGATCACCGCAAGTTTCTACCCCTTAATTCTTTCACTTCTACATGGAACGCAAGGCCATGAAAATTCAACAATTGCTTACTACATCGATTTCCCTATAAAAGCTATTTTTATTACAGAAAATTTTAGTCAATGTTTTTAGCCTAAAATCAATTGATGTTGCATGGTTCATCTTTTTATATCATTATAGTTGCAAAACCTCATGAACATAAACATGAAATTGAAAATTAAAATTGCAATCTTAGATTCATCAGTTGAATCGTGCTCACAGAAGCAATGATATTATTCAAGTGAACCAGCAGATCTAAACAATATTAAATAGAATTGTGCTAGACAAAACCAAAAGTTAAAGAAGAATTTTTTTTGTGCCACATCAAATATTCAAAATGGAAATAAAGTTTTGTTGAAGTAACAACCTCTATCAAGCCAAAAGTAATTATTTTCCTATTATTTTCAAAAACAAACTTTCAATGTTGTATAAAATACCAAGTTTTTCTTAAATCAATACAAATTAGAAATCAACTGTATGTGCAGATTCATTAACTTTTTCAAAAGGAAAAAAAATCCAAGCATTTACAAAATAATTTTTACAGAAAACAAAGATATGACAGTGAAGAAATTATTGCACACTTAAACAAAATTCAAGTTGTTGCAACTTGATGAAGACATCATCACACTTATGTTTTTTTCCCTACATATTTAGAATGAGAAAAAACTAATCAGCTAAGTACCCAAACAATTGGACATGGAGGAGCATTAGTGAGAACAACATCCACCATGTTAATTTCTCTAAACAATTATAAATCACATAATATAAACCATAATTTGGACAGATAACTGAAATTAGATTGATTTGACTCACATTAGCCATAAATAGTTTTGCTTATTTGTTGAAAGTATTTTGAGTGTAGCCTTGTTGTTATATTATGTGAAATTATGATGCTATTGTTATGTAGCAATCTCTGATATCAGGTACAAAATTATAAAATAAAAAATTAACATGTATCTCACCAAGAATCAAAATATTTGTTTGGAATAGCTTTACATGTTACATTTTTTAGATCGTAAGTATTTATCATTATTTATTTGAATTCGCAATATGTTTGTTGTTATTTCATATATCTTTATATCACAGACAAATAATTAAAGGAAAAATTAATGTTATATCTGAATTCCATTGTTTACATCAAAATCACCTTACATACAATACAGTATTAATATAATAGATGGCTTATATATATATATATATACACATATATGATAGCTTATATATATGTATATGAGTTAAGAAATACAACAAAAGACAACTTAGATTACTCAACATAAAATGGAATTAAAAAGAGATAAATTCTCGAATCAACCTTTTAACCTTGCACATGATTAAATTGAAGTTTAAATGAAATCATTTTATGAAGTAACCAAGTGATACATTTATTCCAAATCTGAGTGATAGTGCAGTTGTAGGATTTAGGCATTTCGAGTCTGAGAATAGTTTTCAACTAATGTTTTATCTTCTTGGCACAATTTTAAATATAAGCAGTCTGAGTCGATGAGTTATGAACTCTTTGGAGAAAATGTAAACTTTAGTCGGTGGAAAATGACATACTAAACTGGAAATAGTTCATTTGAAAACAAAGGTCAACTTAACTTGAGAAATCATTTGGTTTAAATAAAAGTAATATAATATAATAGATAGAGTTAAAGAATATTTTAGATAAAATAACAACATAAAATCAAAAAAAGTAAAGAACAAAAATTTCATAAAGAGAAGCCTTCTAGACCATTTTGTCCAAAGATAAGAGAGTGCTAGTTAGGCATGGTTTCTAGGTTTAATATTCTGGGTGTAGTTCATTAAACTGGGGTAGTAAACGTTCCTATACGCATGCGCTATAGGAATTTGACACATCGTAACTAAGTTAAGAAAAAGGTAATTCAAATTGACTACATAAGGATGTAACCGACTGACAATTCTAAAAAAACAAAAACTGAGTTATATTTGGTATTTTCGTGATGAGAAGGAAGAACTTAGAGAGGCAACATATAAAAAGAAATGTATGCTGACATCATCAGACTGGAAAAGATAGGGTCTTAAAAGGAGAAACAGTAAATGTAGTACCTTATGGGTAATGTATAATGGAAAAAAGGGGCAGACAAAAAATTTCCTGTTTAATAACTTATATATTACATACAAACATGTTGATCTTATTTGTTATTTTATGGTATGACAGAATATCCTTGAATTAACATGTTATTTTAGCTGAATACTTCCAAAATTCATCAAGTAGATAAACAAACAATTATTAAAAAAAATCCATATGCTGCAGCTGTATTAGAGCTTTCACACAAAAATATTGATTAAACTTTTAGTTAGAAATCAACAAAGTTGAAATCACTTACATGTTGAATCTTATGCACACCAATATCAGTTACCGTGGTCATTGTTCAGTATTGAATGTATCGATTAACTTTAAAATGAATCTAAAAGTATAAAGAGAACATGCAAAGGTTTTGGAATAAAACGAAGAACAACGATAATCATGGTATGATACAGTACTAATTTCTTTTGTTACTTTCTTTGTTAATATTGTTGGTGCAATGAAAAAATGGTATATGAACAAATTTATGAGTATAGAACATAAACTGGTTATTTACATTAAATTACACAAAACTTCTCAAATTAGATATATTATTTATGCATACCATTATAGTCAGTTGTTATAGCTTACTTAAACCAATTAAGTGGTGTACTTTACTGTTTGCATAAAATGTATATTTTCTAAACACATTCAAATAACATGCACAATTAATGGGCCTTGTATATGATCTAATCAAGTTATAGCCAGTATTTTTGAATGAAGTATATTTATGAAGGTAATTCAATACAATTAGGGAAAACCCGATAATATCACAATTTTTTTATAAATATACTGATTATAAGTGCCGGATGTCGCAAGAAGCGGAAGGAACTGGTCCATATGTCGATATTGATCATAATACATTTGTAGATGTAGTATTTTTTTTTCAAAAAGCATATTTACTGAATAATTTATATGCTTTGATTACATACATTATCAAATAATCTAATAATTGAGGTTCCACAAGTGTTTATAACAAAAAATATCCTATATACAGTGGAATTATTAATTATAAGAAGAAGAAGCATAAAATGGAATATGATTACATAAATTCATCATTCGTCGAGAAATATAAAGATGCGCCGTTATTAATTCATTTGCATTTTCAAATACTGAAGATGCATCTTTAAGCAAAAATTATTTATACGCAAAGTTACAAACAATGGATAGCTTAGATCACAACACCAAATATCACAAATAAAATAGACAATCCTACTTTTATACACTAAGATTAAATTATCAATATGAGGAACACAACAATATACATACACTTGGGAGTATCAGTGATGTAGCAAAAAGGCAAAGAAATGCGTGGAACTATTAAAGGTAATTAGATAAAATAAAGATCAAAAACTGTTAAACATATATATTAAATCGAAAGGGTTGAACATGAGCAAAAGCTGATTAAATTATGCATAACCATGTAAATTATAGAAGTTCAAAGAAAAATGAAGATAGACAATACAAATTACAGAAATAAAAATGAAAAGCTTGCCTCTTGAATGATTTTATATAACTTACGATTGTAAACGCCATTGATTTTCCTAATCTAGTAAAGCACTAATAACTCTTCTAATGGCATCTCAACCTCTAAGTACAGGTTATAAAACTACTCTAGCAATTACTATGAATATTATTGGTTAGAGTGACATGATTAACGCACTCTTCATACACAGCTAATGCAAAACGACACAGGTAAAGTCTTCAAGGAAAACCTATATAACATCACATATAAAATTCAAAACATGATTTTTTTAACAAATTAATCAACCATTGACAATAGTGTAAGATATTGTAAAGTTGTTATGAACAGACAATATGCTAGGTGGAATTTTAACTTTATGATAATTAGACAATCCAAAGACGGAAATGATTTTTATGAACAGACAATAATACTTATTTTTATAGGTGTACATCGCTAGAAAACAATCGATTGGACTTTCTTATTAAGCTTGCACCTATGCAATTGTGAACAATAACATACTACTATTTCAATAATTGGATATACCTTATTAGCCGCAAACCAAAAGCTGAAAACATCAATTGGGAGGCTTGAAACTGTAAGTCTCCTCTTCTACTCCTGCTCCGTGAGAATTTTTCTTCTTTCAATTCTCTTATGTATCTCCTCCTAATAGTATGGAGGCGGTGACGATTAGGGCTTTCATAGAGAAGATCTTGAGTTTCCTTAATGGATCTGAGATTTATCGAAGATAAATCAAGCTAACTTTAGATGGGAACGGAGAAAGAACAAAAAATTATAATGATAATGCAAATCCATGGAACAAAAAAAATGAGTATAGAGAAACGAAAAAGACGTAAAGGAAGAGAGAAGATGAAATGAGAACTTACGGATTAAATTCAGGTAAGGATTCGAGCAAGTAGGGTTTTTGGTAGAAAAAGGGAAATGAAGAATTGTTCGGTGAACAAATGAGTAAAAGTGATAAAATGAAGTTGGAAGAGACAAACAAAAGCAGGAGAAAAAAAACGGGGCTGTTCATTTCCAAAAATTGATAGAGGCTTCTATGCTCTTGAAATTGAACTCACTAATAATATAATAGTATAGATATAATATATCTAATAATATGTATAAATTTACTTACAAAACCAATACACTACTATACAAATGATAATATTAATCAATATATGGAAAACCGGACTAAAATGTGAACGAAGTAGGTCCTTTCCATGGACCTACATGGGCCTTTTGGAACTTTAATTAGCTTTATGCTTCAGCGGGACCTTTACTTTCATTAAAACTACCAAATGGAATGAAAGTTGGACTAAAGAAGTAGAAGATATCAATGAACATTTAGCTTCTAAAATTTTAGATTTGACTATAGGTAGCATAATATATTTTGTTAATGAATTGAAAATTGTGCGATGAATAAATGTGCATTTCACTTCATAATGCTGCTCATATTTTTAGTTTTTTGCTCTATCCTAACTGCATCCTATATCTACGCAAAAATGTAAAATTTCATGGATAACACAATATTTTTTGGATGGGTAGTCCACCAATTTGGGACCACCCTCCATATTAAACTATTAATATGTACGGTTTTAGCAAAAAATGTGCAAGTAGCACCATCAATGAATGATATTGTAGGAAATACAAAATATTACCATAATGATACAGTTTTGTAATTTCAAAAAGCGATGAAGTTGTGTAGTTTTAAGGAGGAGCATGACGATTGGTCAAAAATCATATAACAATTATGTGTTTGATCGAGATAGAGGAAAATCTACTTGTAATGCATCATTTCATGAGCTGAGATTTTCATCCCTAACATAACACTTGAAATATCACTAAAGCTATAAGCCTATAAGCTTCAACCTACATAAAAAACAAATCTTACAATATTAGGAAATAAAAATTGATAATTTAGGTTATAAATTATAATTCCAGGCTATACTTTTTGTTATGTGGAAAATGTGTGTTGTACATATGGAGTATTACTAAGACAATGAACATGGCCAAAAAAAAATATGTTTAGATTAAAACAAATAATCTAAAAGTTTGATCAAAACCACCAATTCATGTATTAAATTAGTAGGGACCAATGTTAACCAAAAGTTGATTGAATGATGGGCAACAGAATAAGCTATGAAAGGTAAAGATTTGTTAGAAATGAATAAGCATTTCATCAGAAAATGTGAGGCATTAAATGCTTTGGAATATGAATAGTCCCACATAATATAATATAATAAATATCATGTATTTATATAGTAAGATGTGGTCCCTATTATAGTTACTATCAGACAAAGAGAGACAGAAAGCATGGTCATCTTAGCATGGTGCAACGCATGCGCGCGCCCACGCCCGTGCCCGACCCCGCACGCGCAGCGTGGGCGTTTGAGGCGTATTAGAGGCATTTTGTTGTTGGCTTGGTTGTTTAGCCTGGATGTTTTTCTTTTTGTTTGTTCAAGAAGTCATTTTTAACAACGATAATAAAACGATCATTTCTGGTAAAGGGTCGCAACCTTTTCAACTATCACAAACGTTCAAATAGGCTCCTATTATCGAATAGGCACCTTCCCATGCCAAATATATAGGCAGAAGGAAATTGGTAAAAATATATACTTAGTTTTTTCTACACTTCTTCTTCCACAAAAATATGTTCTTGCTTATATTCTCTTGAGTTCGCCGTTGCTCTGTAATTGTTGCACAGCATTATAGAGACATGTCCGTTTTATCTTGGGAAACAATTGCTCGATATCATTAAGCGTCATAGAGGGAGCAATATTGTTTCAAGGAGACAGATTATTCTAGACTTAGACAATCTAAAATGGTACTATATTTTATCATATACTCTATTCTCTGTAACTCTCTGTTTATTGCAATTCTGTTTGCATAAAAAATTTAAACAACAAACTTGAAACAATATTGATTGTTGGTTGTTTTTTGTAGACGACGATGTCATAGTAAAGCAATAATTCTGCACCAACACAAAGTGTAACTACCAATCAGTCTGCAACTGTGGTTTCAACAATGGCACTGTCTCATGGAGAAGGGCCAGAAAAGTTCGCAGGGATGGACTTTAAGAGTTGGCAGCAAAAGGTGTTGTTTTATCTTACGACATTGGGCCTTGTAAAGTTTCTTACTGAAGATGCTCCCATAGTCGTAGAATTGGAACACGATGCAACTAAAGTAGAAGCCCTGAATATCCGGAAGAGTTTTGATTTCATGTGCAAGAACTACAATCTCAATAGGCTCGACAACAGTCTATACAATGTATATTAGTACTTTTCGAACTTCCAAGGAACTCTGGACGACATTGGATAAGAAGTATAAAACTGAAGATGCTGGCATGAAGAAATTCATAGCACGAAAATTTCTCGACTTCAAAATGATTGATACGAAGACTGTAATCAACCAGATTCAAGAGCTATAAGTCATTATCCATGAATTGCATGAAGAAGGTATGACTCTAAGTGAATCCTATCAGGTTGCCGCTGCAATTGAAATACTTCGTTCATCATGAAAAGATTTCAA
Source organism: Allium cepa (assembly GCA_030765085.1). Classification (NCBI taxonomy): domain Eukaryota; kingdom Viridiplantae; phylum Streptophyta; class Magnoliopsida; order Asparagales; family Amaryllidaceae; genus Allium; species Allium cepa. The sequence goes on from CM060935.1 coordinate 1,000,228,369, forward strand.
AATCTACCTTAAGCACAAGTACAAGGAGATGACAATGGAGGAACTTGTAGTCGATTGAGAATTAAGGAAGATAACAGAAAATCTAAGAAGAAGACTTCACATACATAATTGCCAAGGCAAATGTAGTGGAGTCAAAGAAACTCAACAAAAGAGAACGTAAGCACGCTTCTAAGAATTCAAAGAAATTTCAGGGTTCATGCCATAATTGTGAAAAGAAAGACACAAAGCCGCCGAATGTCGCGCACCCAAGAAAAAGAAATCAGAAGCAAACATGGCTGATATTTCAAAAGGTGTTTCTGATATAAACTAATGTGTAGTAGTGTCCGAATGCAACCTTGTTGGTAACTCGAAGGAATGGTTTGTAGACACAGGAGCCACTCGACACATATGTGCAAATTAATGAATGTTTACAACCTACAAAACTGATACTGAGGACGAACAACATTTTATGGGTAATTCATCTGCATTAAAGGTCGAAGGAAAAGGAAAGATTGTATTGAAATTGACTTTTGAAAAAGAACTAACTTTGGCAGACGTTCTTCATGTTCCAAAGATCCACAAGAACTGATTTTCGGATCGCTGCTTAGCAAACATGGCTTCAAACTCACCTTTGCATTTGATAAGTTTGTGTTGTCAAAGAATGGAGTGTATGTAGGGAAAGGTTATATGATTGATGGTTTATTTAAAGCAAATGTAACCATAGTTGTACCAAACAATGATATAAATAAAATGGAATCTTCTGCTTATATCGTTGACTTTTATAACCTATGGCATTCTAGATTAAGCCACGTAAATTTTAATACACTGCGAAAATCAATTAATCTAGACTTTATACCAAAAAGAAAAATAGATTTAAGCTATAAATGTCAAGTTTGTGCAAAAGCAAAATTGATAAGAACTTCATTTCACCAGGTTGAAATAGAAACTGAACCTCTGGGCTTAATACACAGATGCATGTGACTTAAAAATGTGTCAAACTAGAGAAGGTAAAAGGTACTCATCACTTTCGCTGATGATTATATAAGGTATCGTTATGTGTACCTCCTTAGAAGCAAGGATGAGGCATTCGACATGTTTAAACATTATAAAGTAGAAGTTGAGAATCAACTCAACAAGAAAATAAAAGTTTTAAGAAGTGATAGAGGAGGATAATATGAATTTTCATTCAAGGAATTTTGTACTAAACATGGTATTATACACAAAACTACGGCTCCATATTCATCTCAATCCAACGGCATAGCCGAACGAAAAATAGAACTCTTAGGAAATGATGAATGCCTTAATAATCAATTCTGGATTGCCAGAAAACTTTTGGGGAGAAGCTATTCTTTCAACAAATCATATTTTAAATAAGATGTCATGAAAGAAAATATCTAAATCTCCCCATGAACTATGGAAAAGTAGATCACCATCCTACAAATACTTATAAATGCAGGGATGTCTTGCGAAAGTGGAGGTACCTAAACCAAAGAAAGTCAAAATCGGACCAAAACCAGTTGATGGTGTATTTATTGGATATGCACAAAATAGTACTGCTTATCATTTTTTGTACATAAATCCGAAATTGATGATATTTATGTAAATACCATCATTGCATCGAGAAATGCTAAATTTTTCGAACATATATATCCTTTAAAACTTTCCTTCCAGGGTAAAGCGGCGCATCAAAAAGGGCAGGGTACTGAAAGTTATGCTCAAACGAGTCTAATTTACTTGAGGATACCGAACAAAATAGTGACAGTATTAGTAAAACAATGCTAACCAATAAGTGGAGAAACCAAGGAGAAGCAAAATGTCAAGGATCTCACAAAAATTTAGACCAGATTTCTACACATTTATGCTAGAAAACGATCCATTAACAAACTAGTCATGTCCACCGGTGATGCCCCTTACTGGAAGAAGGTCGTTAACAATGAGATCGAATCAATTATGCCAAACCATACATGGGAATTAGTTGATTTACCTCAAGGATGCAAGACCTTAGATAATAAATGGATATTTAAGAAGAAATTGAAACTTGATGGTTCAATAGACAAGTATAAGGCTCGACCTATGGTTCAAGGCTTCAGACAAAAGGAAGACCTAGATTATTTTGACACATACTCTCCAGTAACTTGGATAACATCAATAAGAATGTTAATAGCAACTGCATCCACATTTGATTTAGAAATACATCAAATGAATGTAAAAACAACATTTTTGAATGGAGAACTAGAAGAAGAAATATATATGGAACAACTTGAAGGTTTCCTAAAATCTAGAAATGAGAGTAAGTTTTGTAGATTAAGGAAATTATTATATGGGCTTATATAAATGCCTAAAAATGGCATGAAAAATTTGATGAAACTATAATATCGAATGGATTTAATATAAATGGATGTGACAAAAATGTCTATTCTAAACATAAAAATATAGGATATGTCATTATGTGCCTTTATGTAGATGATTTACTAATTTTGAAAGCAGCAATGAGATAATAGAATCTACAAAAGATATGCTCTCCCCCAGGTTTGGCATGAAAGACCTAGGAATCACTGATGTAATACTCAGTGTAAAAATACATAAAACCGACAAAGGATATGTGTTGTCACAATCACACTATATTGGAGAAATAATTGAAAATTTTAAACAACACAATATAATATCAGCAAAATCATCCGTAGATTTGAACCAAAATTGGGTTAAAATAGCGGTGATGGCATTTACCAACTCGAGTACTCTCGTATAATAGGCAGCATTATGTACGTAATGAATAACACTAGACCTTATATAGCATATGTTGTGAGTAAACTTAGTAGATATACTAGCAAGCCTAGAAAGAATCGCTGAAAAGCTATAATCCAAGTACTAAGATACCTAAGGTATACACAAAATCAGGGACTACATTATGGTCGGTACCCATCTGTAATAGAAGGGTATTTGATGCAAACTGGATAATCGATTTATCGGATACAAAATCCACTAGTGGATATGTGTTTACCTTGGCAAATAGGGTAATATCTTAGAGATCCTTTAAACAAATTGTAGAGCAATATCTACCATTAAATTGGTGTTTATTGCCTTAGACAATTCCACAGAAGAAGTAGATTAGCTTCGAGGTCTCTTAGAAGGTATTCCTGATTGGGAAAAATATGTACCTCCAATAAGCATACATTGCAATAGCCAGTCAGCTATTGGCAGGACCAATAGTAAGCTTTACAATGGCAAGTTTAGACATATTCGTCATAAACATAAAACTATTAGACAACTTCTCTCCAATGAGATTATCACAATTGACTATGCAAGATCCAATGATAACATTGAGGATCCACTAACAAAAGGTTTAATTAGAGAGAAGTTTAATATCTTATCAATGGAAATGGGATTAAGTCGCATAAACTAAACTTTCTCTAAAATGGAAACCCTACCTAGTTGATTGAAGATCCCAAGATCTAGGTTCAAAGGGACAACTAGGTTTAAGATGAACTTTATGGCATTGGTATACACTCAAATCATTCGTGTGATAAATCAGTGCACTACTCGTCAAAGAGTAGCATAAGTTTTGATACTTTTATTGATGTCTATACTTGGTAATATTAAGAACCAAGTGGGGTATTGCGAAATACCTTTTAAAGAATCACCTACGTGAGTGCGAAAACGCCGCTTTAAGAAGAATTGTAATGCCAAATTCTCCAAGCACTCTTGAGACCAAGTTGTGTTCATGGCAAAAACGAACACAACTAAAGAACCAAGGAAGATAAAAAACACTTATTGTGTGTTGACTATTTTAGATTTACAAAAAAGGCTAACAGTTCAAAGACAACCTAAGTCCATTGATTCGTCAGTAAGTCAGAAGAATAAACACTAGGAAAGTTCAAGACCGATGTGCTACTTTAACCGATACGATAAATGTTTCGCAAAATTTAAGAACAAATTGAGAAATTACTCATTCATGTGGAAGATTGTCAAAAAGGAATAAGCATTTCATTGGAAAATATAAGGCATTAAATGCCTTGGAAAATAAGTAGTCCCACGTAATAGAATATAATAAACATCATGTGTTTATATAGTAAGAGGTGGCCCCTATTGGTGTGGTGCAATGCTCCTCCCCACATGCGCGCGCCCGCGTTCGTGCCGGAGCCCGCTCTCGCGCATAGGCGAATGAGCAAATGAGCGTTTGATGCGTATTAGAGGTACGTAGCACTTTGTTATTGGCTGTTGGCTTGGTACGTAGCACATGATGTTTCGCAAAATTTAAGAACAAATTGAGAAATTACTCATTCATGTGGAAGATTGTCAAAAAGGAATAAGCATTTCATTGGAAAATATAAGGCATTAAATGCCTTGGAAAATAAGTAGTCCCACGTAATAGAATATAATAAACATCATGTGTTTATATAGTAAGAGGTGGCCCCTATTGGTGTGGTGCAATGCTCCTCCCCACATGCGCGCGCCCGCGTTCGTGCCGGAGCCCGCTCTCGCGCATAGGCCTATGAGCAAATGAGCGTTTGATGCGTATTAGAGGTACGTAGCACTTTGTTATTGGCTGTTGGCTTGGTTGTTTAGACCGGACATTTTTCTTTTTTACTTTTCACAAACTCATTTTTAACAGTAGTAATAAAACGGTCGCAACATTTTCAACTGTCGCAACCGTTCGAACATGCACCTATTATCAAATAGGCACCTCCCCGCGTCTATTTATAGACAGAAGGAAAAGGGGAAAAAATATACTTAGTTTTTTTTTACTTCTTCTTTCACAAAACTCTGCTCTTGCTTAAGTTCTCTTGAGTACGTCGTTATTCTATGATTGTTGTGCAGCTTCACAGAAACGGATTCGTTTCATCTTGGGAAACAATTGCTCGTTATTCTTAAGCGTCGTAGATAGAGAAATATTGTTTAAAAAAATAGATTATTCTGGACTCGAACAATCTAAAACGGTACTATATTTTATCACATACTCTATTATCTGTAACTCCCTGTTTAGTGCGATTCTATTTGCATAAAAAATTTAAACAACAAGATTGAATAGACAATGCAAATCAAGTAAAGCACCATAAAAAATAATGGTGAGAAGATCCTAACAGAAAAGTTATGACTATGATCTTGAATGATTCAAGATACATAAGAGGATCAAATGCCACTGTTTCTCCCAACAGATTTAAGGAGTGATACCTCTTCCAATAACATCCTAAAATTGCATGTTGGTTATTAAACTTTCTCCGCATTACTTATTAATATTATAGATATTGGGACATGATTAATACACTATAATTGGACAAAAAATTTAGTTCTTAAGTGCCATATAATGTCACAAACCAAATCCAAAATAAACCCTATCACTACAACAAAACAGTCTTTTTACAACGGGCAATGCCCGTTGTAATATGGCTTTCGCAACGGCCATGTGCCCGTCGTAATAGGCCTCGTTGTAATAGATCCACCACGTTTTACAACGGACAAAGCACGCTGTAAAAACATGTATCGACCGTTGTAAAATACCTATTTAACAACGTGTGTTGACCGTTGTAAAAATCTTATATAGCAACGTGCAGTGGCCGTTGTAAGAAGCTCATATAACAATGCACATTGCCCGTTGCAAAATAAATGCAAATTTTAAAAAAAATACAGCAGCATCCATGCAATACATCCATACTAATACTAAATATTATCGTAAAATAATTAAAATCACATACGAAAAGACTAAAAGCTAGAGTCATAGAATTCTAAAAGCTAGAGTCATAGGATTCTAACACTCCAAAAAGTTAGATAAGTTTACATGCCAAATAAATAAAGCATTAACACATAACAGTCCGCTACAAATATCATGTTCTAAGTACAATCATACTATACCACAGAGATGAAGTCTTTATGCCATGCGATGGTTGATCCAACGGCCTCTTTGATAGTCTACATCTCTGAATATTAAGGGTTAGTATAGACTTTTGTACACAATCAAAGGCAACAGGCAGTTTCATGTTTACAGAACAAGGCAAGGGTGTGAACCAAAATGTGTTTTCTTGTTTTACAAATTCAAGGCAAGCTAGGTGTTTTAACACGTGCGGATTTATTACAAACATGGAGCAAAACATATGTATACACATACTTACATATGTGTATACACATACTTACAACTACCGGGTAACATGTTACCGATCCGAGTTCAAAAACTTGGGTGAGTGACACGTCCAGTAGCTGACCTCTACGTGGTAGCTAAAAAATTTATATTTACCCAAAATTCAAATTCTAAGTTAAGTTTGTATGAGATTTTAAGCTGCCACATAGCTGACCTAGACGTCGGTTGTTGGAGATATCACTTGCTCGAGTTTCTAAACACGGGTCAGTGATGTGATGTTTATTGCTACTCTGTAGAGTTAGCCAACAGTATGGATATTGCCACATTTGCAAAAAATGAGAAACTCCTTGTTGGGGATGCTCTAATGGAGATGTAGTTTCCATGTTCTACTTAGCAAGTCACGACAGAATGTAACCTTAAAACTTACGGTATTGCATAGTCATTTGACAGCATTATATCATATCATAATGTGAAGCACAAAATACATGTGGGTAAGAAGCAAGTACCTGAAGTCGGTGCAACAAATGCATTAAGAATAAGTGCACAAATACCTGAATATATAACAAATACATATTAAGTCAGGATTTATATTCACATATTAGGATAGATGTACTACAATAACATAAAAACAGTAGCCAACAATTGTGCTAACCAAATAAAAGAGCAAAAATATGCGAGCAAAAGGGTATCGCTACAAAAATCTAGTAGCCCTGACAGCTCCTTTGTCCAACATCTTAGCAGCATTTTGCAACTGAAGTAAATAATAGAAACTTGATTAAAATATATAAATATTCATGTTTGACTTCCGAAGAAAAGGAAATGACAAAACCAATACCAAAACTGTATGCCCGCACCCGATAGATGACGGTGATACAATGGAAGAGACCTACAATATAGTTATCGGTGTATTAATAAAACGATGACGAGAAACCTTAAGATTGGGTTGGCAATGACTGTCAGATCCTGGGAAGAATTCATTTCTGTTAATTTTTTAAGGCAATCCATATTTGCAAATCACGAAAGGCAAGGAATGAAAATATTTATGGTTGGCAATGCCAGAATCCCAATTCTAAATAGTGACTAGAACAACAGAACAAGAAGGTAGTTTCACACTGGACAGATTTCTAGTCTGAGGTTTAAATAAAATAAAAGCACCATTCGCACAACTTCAGTAAATAAAATCATAGAAAGGTGCATGAGAGACATTGTCATGAATATGAACTTATTCCAACGGTTTTATATCGTTATCTTCATCCCATACTGTTGAAGGCCGTCTACAAACTTTACTCTTTTCTGCTTCTACCTACCAAACATATAAACTAAAGCAGTGCAAACAGTGGAAAATGGGACAAAAAAGAATTTGATATTTTGACTTCAAAGCATTCTATGAAAACTTGCACTAATGGAGTTCTGAAACCTGTGCTTCTTGAAAACACCTCGTCTCTTTCTCTAGTTGAAACTCTGCTGCAGCTTTTTCACTAGCCATGGTTTCAAGTTGTGTTTGTTGATGGTACTGTCGTAAAATTAATAAGTAACAATTTGAGTCTATGTTTGGATGAATGCTTCTGCAAGCAATTAATTTGGAATTTAAACTTACTAGCAAATCTAAATGCTAGAAAGTCAGAAACCGTGATGACCAAGGAAATCAACCAAGTCAAAAATCGAAGCCGTGTTAACCAAGCAAAATACATACAAAATTGAAGAAGTTAGAAGAATCACCATCATTCAATATTAATCAAGTGGCCGAGATGAATTCAAAGCTAAATTATTTGACGAATTCGTATAAATTATACATATATGAACACATATGTATGCAATGCACAACAACTCGAATACCAATGGCACTGCCTCAACAGTCAGAGCATCATCAGCAAACAAGAACAAGACTGCATCAAGTAACCAATTCAAATAGGCTGTACATATATGTATGCAATTCGAAGCAGTAAAACTCCAATGCAGACCAGTGAACAGCAAGTGGTCAAAGGAATAAGCCAGTGTGACAGCAATGCATATAGACCAGATAAAGGCATAGAGATGACACTGATGTGCACATTTTAAATTGTGGAGAATGCAATGTACAAGTGCATGAACTTCTATTCGATCAAGTCAGAGTAATACAGTTACAAAAAATCAAATGTAGTCCAGACAGCAGACCATATATATACATAAACATCTCGGAGTAAAGAAATGTACAAAACAACATCACATCAATATCAAGTGACAAAAGCAAAGTCATAAATTCACACAGCAGAATCAAAATAGCCAAAGTCACCAGTTAAATCAAAGTCGAAACAATGACATGTGACAGCAGTGCAGTGAAACTAAAATTGGCAGAATACATATACGATACAGTGATCAAAGCTGAGACAAAATCAAGCAGGAAATGTCAAAAATAAAACAGTGCACAAATTTAAAATTAAGCAGCGGTTTTGATCAAAGACAGAGAAGCCGAAAAAAACTAGCTTGCATGAGGAATTTTTAAGTTGACCAAGTTAATGTCGAAGTCACAGTGAAATCAACATCGTCAAATCAAGTCAAGCCGAGGTGAGCAAAGCATCAAAGTCGTGCGAGTCAAGGAAACAAAAAATATCATCGCATAAAGAAGTCAATATCGAAGATTGAACAAGTCAGAAATCGAAGCCGTGATGGCCACGAAAGAGATCAACGCCGTGATTATCAAGTAACCAAATATACAAAATTGACAAAGTCAGAAATCATCGTCAACATTCTGTAACAGCCCTAGTTTTAGCTATTTATTTTATTATTTAATTTTGAAATATATTTATATAAATTGTGTTTAACAATATAGTTTAATTATTTAATTTGAAGATATATTTTATAGATTTGTGTATGTCAATAAAATTTAATAATAACTATGAAAATTTAATCTAAGATTGAACAGTTAAATTTCGCGTTTGACAGACGCGTCAATTATAGGGTATAAAGCAACGTAACAAAACGTGTGTTTTTAAAATGTTATTTTTCCAGAAATTTTTGATGTTTTAACCTGCATCTGTTTAACGTAGTATAAAAATCAAGTTTTCAAATTATTTTGAAGAAATATATCAGTCAGTAGTTTTATAGCAATCGTTACGTTGTTTTAACGAACGGTCTGATTTCAAATAAATTGTATACGTTTTCTCTACATAAATATTCACCTTACTATTTATTGTCATCAAACCAAAATTAAAATTCAGCTAAATTAAAAACAAATCACGTATAACGTTCAAACTTTATTAACAAAGCATATGTCACGCAAGCATTGATAAAAACTGTGTAACGTTTGCATTTGCCTTCTTTCACCTCTACTCTTTTCAAATGCCTTACATTTATGGCAGCACTCAACATATTCTCTGATCTAGTGCCTTCATTTATGTTGCATACGTTCCTTTCTTTTGCCATTTCTCTCCCCTAAGATCACGCAAGCTTTAAAAATTTAGAAGTAACCTCTGTTCGTACCAAATACACCAAACCCTTTCATCACGCAAAAATATAACTCTGGTCTTATAAACATCATCAAGTTCCAAATTTAAAACCTCTGGCCTTAAATACATCAGATACATTTTTGATCTCTCGGCCTCATCTGATATTCCAAAACGTTCAAACAAATTTTAACTGGAAACCCTTCATTTCCATTCTTCTTTGCTTTAATCACGCGCAGCATTTATCAAAGAAAAACTGACATGTTTATTTACCTTCAATTCGAAAGCCGCTACCTATATATTTATACCCACCCCATCAGTTCCTTCCACATTTTGACTATCTCTCTGGTTTCATCTCATCATCAGGTAATGATCTTGTTTTTCCTTTCTTCAGTTCTTTTCCTTTTGATGCCTTGCTCGGCCACACTTTCGTTCACTGTGTTCCTCTGGGATTCTTGGCATATGACTTGAGTTTAAACATATAGGGACTGGGTTCACAGAGTTCTCCTTTTGGTAGTTCTCATATGCATATAACATCAGAGATAGTGGGCTAAGAGTTGATCTGATTTTGGTGTGAAAGTAGGTGCAAAAATTTTGGGCATGTTTTAAATCTGGGGTTTTGCCTGATTCATATTTAAGGTATAAGGTTATGATGTAGGTAGGAAATAGTATAAAGACATAGTGGAAGAAAAGATAAGTCCTGCATTTTAGAATTGTCTGCATTTTTTTTTTTCCAGATCTTCCATTTGTTTGCAACCCTAGTGTGTCCACCACATCATTGGCTCGTTTTGCATTTTAGACAACCTAAGTTGTTAGGGGTAGTTGGGTGTGTACTGGTAGAAGAATGCATATTTATAAGTCTGGAAAGTTGTTTTGGTTAAATGAATTTAAGTTAAAACAAACTGTAGGAGATGGTTATGTTTGTTGTAGTCTGGGCTGGGCACTTTGACCTTACAGTGAAACAGACTGGTAGACTAAATAGGGATTTGCAGTAGAAAATAAATACAAATGTTGGGTAGGTGTAAATACTTTGGGGTGAGTTTCAGATTAAGTCTGCATATGTACCAAAGGTTAAGAAGATGGAGATGTTTTGGGGTGTGCACGTGTACACATAGGTATCACTGTGTACATGGGTGAAACTGACATGAACAAGATGCAAGCTGGAGTTTTGTTGATGCCGAGCTTCAGTGATTTGGTAGGCAAGTAGTGGTGAACTGGAAAGAAGGAGAGAGCATGCACATGCACACTGCTGTGCATGTCAGGCTGGCCAGGTGGAAGTTCAGCTGAGCTTGATCTTGCTGCTAAACTGATGGGGGTGGAACACATTGGGCAGAGAAAGTATGGTAGAGAAGTATGGGAGATGGTTATGTCGGTATAATGGTAAGGCACTTAAGCCTGTGCTTGTCTGAAAGTGGTTGATGTGTATCTGACCTGGGTTATGAAGATTTAGAGTTGATGGCGATGGACAGTATTAAGGGCAGTTGGATGGTTCAAGCATCAGATATGTAAAGACTGTCTGGTGAAAGTGTAAACTGGAATTTGAAGAAAGAAAATAGGAATAGTAGTGGTATGGTTTACTTATATATTATCTGTTCCTATGTTGTTAAAATGGTCAGGGTCAGATACAGAGCTACCAAAACAGGGTACTGGTGGAGTTGATGAGTAGATAGAAAGAGGAGAAGTGATTCTTTTCAAGTTTCAGTGGTGTAAAAAAAAAAAAAAAAAAAAAAAAAATTTTTCTCGAAGCAGAGACACATGTGACTCGAAGCATATTGGGGGGTGACTCGAAGTGATTTAGCAGCTGTCTCGAAGCAGAGTTGCCTATTTCAGTTTAGTCTGGAAGTAGATTGAAGTTGAGATTTAATCTTAGCTGAGTTGGTGGAGGATGTTGATGGGCAAAGACAACCAGATGGAGTCTGCATGGACATGTTGTAGCCTGAGAAAGAAAAAAAAAAGGTGTAAACCAGTTGCTAATACAAGTAGCTGAATTAAAGTTGTGAATATAAGAAAGAAGAAGCTATGTTAGTTTTGAAAAGAACTGAATTCAAGTAGCTGAAGCATGATAGGTTCTGATTTAAGGTATGGCCACTTGATATGCATGCATGAATAGATTAGGCAGCAGTGAAATGGTGGGGGTGTGTACGTGTGCATGAGCAAAAGAAAGGAGGCGTGCACGTGCACCAATGTACTACGGCATATAATAGGAAAGCGTTCCCATATTGCTTAGTCTGACTTTAGAAAATTTTGTCGAAATTTTTAGTATTAGCCCGGTTCACATTTTTGGGTTATATTTTGGCCTTATTACACGGTGGAGTGGTCGAGCAAAGCAAATCAATTTTTGTTCTATTTTAAATTTTCATTTGACCGAAATTTCTAAAGTCGCGTTTCAAAATATTTGAATTTTATTTTAGATTTGAATCTAGGCGACATCAGAAGAAATTTGATCGTTATTTTCTGTCGGTCATTACCGGTGAATCGTCATTTTGAATTCAAATTTTCTGCAACGTCCAGGTGAGTATTTCTCACCAGACATACGTATTTATATTTCGTAAATTATTGCAAGTGTATGTGTATAATTGTATTTCACTATTATCTGTCCGTAGTGTAATATAGAATGATGAACCCCATTTAAATTGACACCTCATCAGTTATTATCTGTTGTATGATATTCTGCAGTTATATTATATTATTGTTTATTTACTACTTAAATCACCACTGCAAGTTCCCTGTTATTATAGATTGTTATGGGCTGAAATGATAGGCCTAATTGATTATTATTGTTCACTTGTTCTGTTAACTGTTGTAAATTAACTTGGGATTGCGGGTTTGAAATGATAGAACCCGGGGTTGTGTAAATTACGGATTGAAATGATATAAATCCGTATCACTTGACCTAGGATAGAAAACTATATACAGGCCCGTGGTCTTTATTATATTTTCTGAAATTTTTAAAAATTATTTTGGAAGTTAAATATTTGATTTAATATCTTTAAAGGATTTTATATTGGTTCTGAATGAGTTAAATGTTAATAAATAAATAAATATTTGAATAAAAGTTTGGAATATAACTTAATTTGGTAATTCAGGATTTTTGAAAGAATAAGATTTCAGTTAAGAAAATATATATAAATAAATAAGTTATATTTGGAAATATTTATTTAGTTAAACAATCTACTACAGCATTTAAATGCTGTCTTTTTGAAATTGGACTAGTTTCACCCGTAACTTTAGGTAGCATTTCCTAAGTGCTACAGAATCTAGAATTGATTGTTTTAAATTTTAAGGAATTTGATAAATTTTATTTTTAAGTTTTGGAGAATCTTAAGATATGATTTATAACTGGATTTCCTTAATAAATTTAAGATGAATATTCCGGTATTAAGTAAATTTTGAAAATAATTAATGGCTAAAATTGGAGTTTATTTATGAAATTTAAGGGAATATTCAAGGCTAAAAATAAAACATTGATTTGTTGAAGGATAAAGTCCAAACTTGGTTTGAATAGTAAGTACTCCAATTGAATATATATATATATATAAGAATTGAAATAGTTTTGGGAACATAAAGTGATATTTAAATTATGGTTTAAACTTCAAATAAAGAAAAATTATTTGTAAAGCTATGTAAATTCTCTTCTTTACAAAGTAACCATAAAGTTAACCCATTTATTATATATACCGTTGAATATCCAAACCATTGTGTTTGGGAGTTATGGTTTTAAAGTAAATTTCCAAAATATTATGTTTCGAAGATATAATTCAAATATTTGGTTTCCAGATATTATAAATTTTAAGCAGTATGGTTTTGGAAAAGAATTATATTTGAATATAACGATATCCTATTGTTTTGGTTTTAAAATGATATCGTATTTATAATTTGAAATGGAAATGATTATTCTGGTTTTAAGGAATAAACTGTTTTTAAATGGCCACGGGTTATAATAACGTTTGGTTGGCAAACAGACCGGGATCGGATATGGACATACTCTCTGTCGATACCGAAAACCACTTTGACTAACCGTGTACGCGGTGGAGATTCCAGAATGAAGTAGGTTGGTGGTGACGGTTTCTTGAAAGGTATATACGTGGACCCGACTCCCGTGAGTTGGCATAAGGTGGCTAAAACAGGAGCGATTCTCGGATTAATGAGGTAGCTCCTCTGATCGAACGCACTTCTTCGTATACCATTCTATTACTCTTGTGATTGTTTGGGTGCACCTTTGATTTGGGAGTGTTGTTCGAGGTGGGCGGTTGCTGCGGCTTCGCGTTACCACCGGTCCGGATAGCAATTGGTATATCTACCCTGGCATTGCCTAGTTGTGCCGTGTCACCTACCATATCGAGCCTTGTACGAGTTTGGTTTTCTCCCGTAGCCCGTGTGGTATCCTCTAGTTGCTTCCCGATCAGGAGGAGCTATGATATTGGATGGACTACTGGGACTATTACGTGTTAAGGGCTATATGGGTAACCCCTTAATGCTAAGAAATAAGTATGTTTACTTTATAAATAGACACTATTATAATAGCGCAATATACTACATAGTAAATAGTTTAACGGATCCTTAGAGGATGGGCAGTCCCAAGCATCCTTTAAGTTATTTGCTATATATTACAGTACACTTGATTTAGCTTACATTATATAAGTATGTATGTCCTGACTTGGGTGTTTTGTTTTATTGTACGCTCGGGTCAGCCTGAGTTGCAGTTTCAGTTTCTCTCCGAAGCTAGGACACTCAGTAGAACATTCGTGCTGCTGGAAGTTGTTTCAGCCTTTATCCTTTCTGGAATTCAAGACTTTGAAGACTCTATCTCTATTTATGTCTTAAATTTGTATTGAGGATTATAGACAAAGTAAGTTCTGTTTTTGTAAAGTTGGATCAGTGGCTTCATGAACCACTAAATTTTTAATTTCCGCTGCGAGATTCTGATATCTGTGTCTGTAATTCTGTGATTTATTTATTGTATATTCTGAGTTTTGCCAAATTTATTCTACAACGCAGTATTTTGAGCTATTCAAGTCCGACATGTGCGGATGCGAGTGGTTGGAAATATTGGGTCGTTACATTTGGTATCAGAGCTTTGGCTCTAGGCAAAACTTAGAATGTATAGTAAATTTGATTTATAGAATCACCTTCATTAGAGCTTGAATCTCTTCCTTTCCGAATTTTGGAACATTCCCTATGGTTCCAAAGTTCATTCGTGTCCCTCACTTATCATCTACTTTAGATTCTGGAGTGTTCCGTAACTCCACTTCGGATGTTCTTCTTAGTGAATTGGCGGTCTCGCCACTATTCTAATAAAGGGATGAAACTCCCTTACAATTAGCATTGATTCACCGAAGATTTATATTTATCCTCGGTTTATATGCTAGTATCTTTGGTTATTCCGAGCTCCATCTCTTCAGATCAAATGTAGATTTACCCCAACCACATCGATCTGACTCTTTAAGTCACGGTTGACCAGGTCAAGGTTGTCCGCGATTTATGTAGACTTACCCAGTTCCTTATTTTATCATCTGATCTGCTGTTTCCAACTTATCTTGAAATCTCTTTGATTTGAGTCCATCAAAATTTGAATTTCTATCCTTGTTTTGGAAATTTATTCTTATATTTGAAAGAAAATCTAATATATATATATATATAAGTATAATTTTCAGAAAATTTTATAATTAATTTAACTAGTGTCAAGAGATAATAGTTTGGTTTTATTTATGGTTTTGTAAACCAGGTGTTTTGTCTTATAAATAATTGGATATAAGCTATGGTTATAAAATAATTTGGAAACAAAAACGAATTTAAACAAGAACTTGAGAATTCAATTTCTGATAGTTTCGAACCTTGTGTTTAAAAAAAAAATTTTGAAAAAGGTTATATTATTTAAAGTATTTTCAAAGTAGAAATTTGTTTCCAAAGAATTTTAAAAAAAAAAAAAATTAGTGCTCTTCTCTTTGTCACTGGAAAATAATTTCGGTGATGACTGCAGCATCATCGACATTCATTTTCGAGTTTCGATGTGAAAAGACCATTCTGTAGTCTGGCTACAGTGTTACCTTGAAAATTTAAATGATTTGAATTTCTAAAGTATGACTTAATATATATAGATATATAATTTAAAATTTGATTTGACATATTATGTATATATATTTATTTATCTCTAAATGGTTTGAAGGGAATCAGAAATTTAATTCTTAAAATTTATTTTAAGGAAAATTTCAATAAAATAAAAAGAAAATAGATTTTGAATAGGAAATTCCAATTGGAGATAATTGAATTTGAAAGTTTTAGTGTATAATACTCAATTTCATTTCAATATGACTTACCTTAATTTTTCAGAAGTTAACAATGAAATTGGATAATATACAATATAAAAGGATTTTATAAATAAAATTTGGGTGGTCATAACCAATGTTATACACTTAAATTTTGTTATAAAAGATTAATAGAGGTAAATAAAGAAAGGGATTTTAGGAAATTTGATTTAATATGGAATCTTAAACCTAACCAAGAGATTTTAATAAAAGTTATTTCCTAAAATGAATATACTGGTGTAATAAACAATATATCTTGGAATAAGGAAAAATATATTTAAAAGGAATATTTCTGTAAGTAAAGATTATTTATTTTGGTAATCATGATTTAAGATCACTAAAAATTTGATAATTGAGAATTTGGTTTCAAATGGAAATTTCAAGAAGGAATATCTTATTTATAAAAAGGAATTTTAAATAAAGTGTTAGGTTATTTGGTAAAATTAAGAGTTAAGTAAAATAATAAACTGATTGGAAAATACTATTATATCTACTATAGCATATTATAGGTGCTGCTGTTCTAAAAATAAAATGTTTTGGAAAATTTATAATTGAATAAATGAAGATTATTTTAAAAGTGTTATGATTTTAGTAGTATGATTTCCCAATGATAATAGCTATAAATTTTAATGACTTTCAAAGTATTATGATTTCAAATTTATTAACTTATTTTCAAACTATCTTTGAGTGTCCTTGGTTTCCCTATCTGCTACGGATTGGGGAGGCTATTGCTTATACCAGTCTATTTAGAAATCTTTCGATAACCTTTGAAATCTTTTTACTCATCAGGACCCGAGCACCGTTTATCACCCATGGACTGACGGTCAAACTAAAGGAGTAAAACCGATGCTAGAGGATTTTCTTCGTGTTTCAAATCCGGAACTATTCGGTTAAGATTCTTGTTTATCTAGCTTATCTTCTTTTGTTTCTCTTCTTTCGTTCCTTTTCGAGGACGAAAAGTTCTTAAGTGGGGGAGAGTGTAACAGCCCTAGTTTTAGCTATTTATTTTATTATTTAATTTTGAAATATATTTATATAAATTGTGTTTAACAATATAGTTTAATTATTTAATTTGAAGATATATTTTATAGATTTGTGTATGTCAATAAAATTTAATAATAACTATGAAAATTTAATCTAAGATTGAACAGTTAAATTTCGCGTTTGACAGACGCGTCAATTATAGGGTATAAAGCAACGTAACAAAACGTGTGTTTTTAAAATGTTATTTTTCCAGAAATTTTTGATGTTTTAACCTGCATCTGTTTAACGTAGTATAAAAATCAAGTTTTCAAATTATTTTGAAGAAATATATCAGTCAGTAGTTTTATAGCAATCGTTACGTTGTTTTAACGAACGGTCTGATTTCAAATAAATTGTATACGTTTTCTCTACATAAATATTCACCTTACTATTTATTGTCATCAAACCAAAATTAAAATTCAGCTAAATTAAAAACAAATCACGTATAACGTTCAAACTTTATTAACAAAGCATATGTCACGCAAGCATTGATAAAAACTGTGTAACGTTTGCATTTGCCTTCTTTCACCTCTACTCTTTTCAAATGCCTTACATTTATGGCAGCACTCAACATATTCTCTGATCTAGTGCCTTCATTTATGTTGCATACGTTCCTTTCTTTTGCCATTTCTCTCCCCTAAGATCACGCAAGCTTTAAAAATTTAGAAGTAACCTCTGTTCGTACCAAATACACCAAACCCTTTCATCACGCAAAAATATAACTCTGGTCTTATAAACATCATCAAGTTCCAAATTTAAAACCTCTGGCCTTAAATACATCAGATACATTTTTGATCTCTCGGCCTCATCTGATATTCCAAAACGTTCAAACAAATTTTAACTGGAAACCCTTCATTTCCATTCTTCTTTGCTTTAATCACGCGCAGCATTTATCAAAGAAAAACTGACATGTTTATTTACCTTCAATTCGAAAGCCGCTACCTATATATTTATACCCACCCCATCAGTTCCTTCCACATTTTGACTATCTCTCTGGTTTCATCTCATCATCAGGTAATGATCTTGTTTTTCCTTTCTTCAGTTCTTTTCCTTTTGATGCCTTGCTCGGCCACACTTTCGTTCACTGTGTTCCTCTGGGATTCTTGGCATATGACTTGAGTTTAAACATATAGGGACTGGGTTCACAGAGTTCTCCTTTTGGTAGTTCTCATATGCATATAACATCAGAGATAGTGGGCTAAGAGTTGATCTGATTTTGGTGTGAAAGTAGGTGCAAAAATTTTGGGCATGTTTTAAATCTGGGGTTTTGCCTGATTCATATTTAAGGTATAAGGTTATGATGTAGGTAGGAAATAGTATAAAGACATAGTGGAAGAAAAGATAAGTCCTGCATTTTAGAATTGTCTGCATTTTTTTTTTTCCAGATCTTCCATTTGTTTGCAACCCTAGTGTGTCCACCACATCATTGGCTCGTTTTGCATTTTAGACAACCTAAGTTGTTAGGGGTAGTTGGGTGTGTACTGGTAGAAGAATGCATATTTATAAGTCTGGAAAGTTGTTTTGGTTAAATGAATTTAAGTTAAAACAAACTGTAGGAGATGGTTATGTTTGTTGTAGTCTGGGCTGGGCACTTTGACCTTACAGTGAAACAGACTGGTAGACTAAATAGGGATTTGCAGTAGAAAATAAATACAAATGTTGGGTAGGTGTAAATACTTTGGGGTGAGTTTCAGATTAAGTCTGCATATGTACCAAAGGTTAAGAAGATGGAGATGTTTTGGGGTGTGCACGTGTACACATAGGTATCACTGTGTACATGGGTGAAACTGACATGAACAAGATGCAAGCTGGAGTTTTGTTGATGCCGAGCTTCAGTGATTTGGTAGGCAAGTAGTGGTGAACTGGAAAGAAGGAGAGAGCATGCACATGCACACTGCTGTGCATGTCAGGCTGGCCAGGTGGAAGTTCAGCTGAGCTTGATCTTGCTGCTAAACTGATGGGGGTGGAACACATTGGGCAGAGAAAGTATGGTAGAGAAGTATGGGAGATGGTTATGTCGGTATAATGGTAAGGCACTTAAGCCTGTGCTTGTCTGAAAGTGGTTGATGTGTATCTGACCTGGGTTATGAAGATTTAGAGTTGATGGCGATGGACAGTATTAAGGGCAGTTGGATGGTTCAAGCATCAGATATGTAAAGACTGTCTGGTGAAAGTGTAAACTGGAATTTGAAGAAAGAAAATAGGAATAGTAGTGGTATGGTTTACTTATATATTATCTGTTCCTATGTTGTTAAAATGGTCAGGGTCAGATACAGAGCTACCAAAACAGGGTACTGGTGGAGTTGATGAGTAGATAGAAAGAGGAGAAGTGATTCTTTTCAAGTTTCAGTGGTGTAAAAAAAAAAAAAAAAAAAAAAAAAATTTTCTCGAAGCAGAGACACATGTGACTCGAAGCATATTGGGGGGTGACTCGAAGTGATTTAGCAGCTGTCTCGAAGCAGAGTTGCCTATTTCAGTTTAGTCTGGAAGTAGATTGAAGTTGAGATTTAATCTTAGCTGAGTTGGTGGAGGATGTTGATGGGCAAAGACAACCAGATGGAGTCTGCATGGACATGTTGTAGCCTGAGAAAGAAAAAAAAAAGGTGTAAACCAGTTGCTAATACAAGTAGCTGAATTAAAGTTGTGAATATAAGAAAGAAGAAGCTATGTTAGTTTTGAAAAGAACTGAATTCAAGTAGCTGAAGCATGATAGGTTCTGATTTAAGGTATGGCCACTTGATATGCATGCATGAATAGATTAGGCAGCAGTGAAATGGTGGGGGTGTGTACGTGTGCATGAGCAAAAGAAAGGAGGCGTGCACGTGCACCAATGTACTACGGCATATAATAGGAAAGCGTTCCCATATTGCTTAGTCTGACTTTAGAAAATTTTGTCGAAATTTTTAGTATTAGCCCGGTTCACATTTTTGGGTTATATTTTGGCCTTATTACACGGTGGAGTGGTCGAGCAAAGCAAATCAATTTTTGTTCTATTTTAAATTTTCATTTGACCGAAATTTCTAAAGTCGCGTTTCAAAATATTTGAATTTTATTTTAGATTTGAATCTAGGCGACATCAGAAGAAATTTGATCGTTATTTTCTGTCGGTCATTACCGGTGAATCGTCATTTTGAATTCAAATTTTCTGCAACGTCCAGGTGAGTATTTCTCACCAGACATACGTATTTATATTTCGTAAATTATTGCAAGTGTATGTGTATAATTGTATTTCACTATTATCTGTCCGTAGTGTAATATAGAATGATGAACCCCATTTAAATTGACACCTCATCAGTTATTATCTGTTGTATGATATTCTGCAGTTATATTATATTATTGTTTATTTACTACTTAAATCACCACTGCAAGTTCCCTGTTATTATAGATTGTTATGGGCTGAAATGATAGGCCTAATTGATTATTATTGTTCACTTGTTCTGTTAACTGTTGTAAATTAACTTGGGATTGCGGGTTTGAAATGATAGAACCCGGGGTTGTGTAAATTACGGATTGAAATGATATAAATCCGTATCACTTGACCTAGGATAGAAAACTATATACAGGCCCGTGGTCTTTATTATATTTTCTGAAATTTTTAAAAATTATTTTGGAAGTTAAATATTTGATTTAATATCTTTAAAGGATTTTATATTGGTTCTGAATGAGTTAAATGTTAATAAATAAATAAATATTTGAATAAAAGTTTGGAATATAACTTAATTTGGTAATTCAGGATTTTTGAAAGAATAAGATTTCAGTTAAGAAAATATATATAAATAAATAAGTTATATTTGGAAATATTTATTTAGTTAAACAATCTACTACAGCATTTAAATGCTGTCTTTTTGAAATTGGACTAGTTTCACCCGTAACTTTAGGTAGCATTTCCTAAGTGCTACAGAATCTAGAATTGATTGTTTTAAATTTTAAGGAATTTGATAAATTTTATTTTTAAGTTTTGGAGAATCTTAAGATATGATTTATAACTGGATTTCCTTAATAAATTTAAGATGAATATTCCGGTATTAAGTAAATTTTGAAAATAATTAATGGCTAAAATTGGAGTTTATTTATGAAATTTAAGGGAATATTCAAGGCTAAAAATAAAACATTGATTTGTTGAAGGATAAAGTCCAAACTTGGTTTGAATAGTAAGTACTCCAATTGAATATATATATATATATAAGAATTGAAATAGTTTTGGGAACATAAAGTGATATTTAAATTATGGTTTAAACTTCAAATAAAGAAAAATTATTTGTAAAGCTATGTAAATTCTCTTCTTTACAAAGTAACCATAAAGTTAACCCATTTATTATATATACCGTTGAATATCCAAACCATTGTGTTTGGGAGTTATGGTTTTAAAGTAAATTTCCAAAATATTATGTTTCGAAGATATAATTCAAATATTTGGTTTCCAGATATTATAAATTTTAAGCAGTATGGTTTTGGAAAAGAATTATATTTGAATATAACGATATCCTATTGTTTTGGTTTTAAAATGATATCGTATTTATAATTTGAAATGGAAATGATTATTCTGGTTTTAAGGAATAAACTGTTTTTAAATGGCCACGGGTTATAATAACGTTTGGTTGGCAAACAGACCGGGATCGGATATGGACATACTCTCTGTCGATACCGAAAACCACTTTGACTAACCGTGTACGCGGTGGAGATTCCAGAATGAAGTAGGTTGGTGGTGACGGTTTCTTGAAAGGTATATACGTGGACCCGACTCCCGTGAGTTGGCATAAGGTGGCTAAAACAGGAGCGATTCTCGGATTAATGAGGTAGCTCCTCTGATCGAACGCACTTCTTCGTATACCATTCTATTACTCTTGTGATTGTTTGGGTGCACCTTTGATTTGGGAGTGTTGTTCGAGGTGGGCGGTTGCTGCGGCTTCGCGTTACCACCGGTCCGGATAGCAATTGGTATATCTACCCTGGCATTGCCTAGTTGTGCCGTGTCACCTACCATATCGAGCCTTGTACGAGTTTGGTTTTCTCCCGTAGCCCGTGTGGTATCCTCTAGTTGCTTCCCGATCAGGAGGAGCTATGATATTGGATGGACTACTGGGACTATTACGTGTTAAGGGCTATATGGGTAACCCCTTAATGCTAAGAAATAAGTATGTTTACTTTATAAATAGACACTATTATAATAGCGCAATATACTACATAGTAAATAGTTTAACGGATCCTTAGAGGATGGGCAGTCCCAAGCATCCTTTAAGTTATTTGCTATATATTACAGTACACTTGATTTAGCTTACATTATATAAGTATGTATGTCCTGACTTGGGTGTTTTGTTTTATTGTACGCTCGGGTCAGCCTGAGTTGCAGTTTCAGTTTCTCTCCGAAGCTAGGACACTCAGTAGAACATTCGTGCTGCTGGAAGTTGTTTCAGCCTTTATCCTTTCTGGAATTCAAGACTTTGAAGACTCTATCTCTATTTATGTCTTAAATTTGTATTGAGGATTATAGACAAAGTAAGTTCTGTTTTTGTAAAGTTGGATCAGTGGCTTCATGAACCACTAAATTTTTAATTTCCGCTGCGAGATTCTGATATCTGTGTCTGTAATTCTGTGATTTATTTATTGTATATTCTGAGTTTTGCCAAATTTATTCTACAACGCAGTATTTTGAGCTATTCAAGTCCGACATGTGCGGATGCGAGTGGTTGGAAATATTGGGTCGTTACACATTCAATCAAAATCATACGGCCAAAGAATTATCAAAACGAACGAAAATCAAGGGGTTTGAACCCTATATAAACCATAACATCATCGGCGCAATAATTCATTCGAGTACAAGCGAAAAAGGAATAATCATTCGACTCGAATCAGGATCGAGTTCAACATATCAACCAGTAAAGAAAAAAGAATAATTCACATACCGCTATAGACGAACTCGATCCAAATTGGAGAAGCCGTAAGCTAAAAGAAGAGAGCATCGATTGACAAAGAAAGCATGTAAATCATCATTCGATCGAGAAATTGAAGAAGGCGGCTTCAATTTTTTCCGAAGCCCTAATTTCAAGCAAAGAGGAACGAGCAAAGAAACAAGGCCAACATTTTTACAGAGCAAAGTAGAGGAACGAAATAAAAAAAATAAAAGGGCCGACCTTTTTTTTTAATTGAAAATTAGGGTTTTGATTGGCATCTATTACAACGGACGTTTTTAGCCCGTTGTAAAATCGGCACCTATTACAACGAGCCTGAATGGACCGTTGTAATAGCCTTCTATTACAAAGGCAACCAATGCTCGTTGTAAAAAGGGCGTTGTATATGACATCTTTTACAAGGGACCTGAATGGACCGTTGTAATATCCTTCTATTACAACGGACAAGCAATGCCCGTTGTAAAAAGGACGTTGTAATAGGGTATTTTTGTTGTAGTGTATTTTTATGAAACTAATCATCATCGATTATTATGTCAAACTAGTGCGAACTCGTGCTTCACATACGGATCGCACTCAACCTCTTATCATCATAACATGTTTAAATGATTTATATGGTTCATTGATTAAGAAATAGTAATTTTTTTATCAATTTTCAAATAAGTTTGCATTTTGTCTAAAACTTGTGTATAAATCTTTGAAAACAGTAATGCAGATAGTACTGGTGCTTGATAAACAATTGCAAAATATCAAACAAAAATGATTTCAAAGATAAAATTTCCACACAATACACATATAAATTTATTGTGTGCATCAGCTATTACTTCATGCATCAGCTGTATTATATGTAACTTCATTTGATGAGATACATTTATCAATCATTTCCTTTAATATTTGATGTCGTTGATTCCATTTGCTGCTTTGGTAATAACTATCTATAAGAGCAGTGTAGGTAACAACATTTGGTTTACACTTGACCATTGATCTAAAAATGACAAAAGCAACGTTGACGTGATTCATGAGAATGCAAGTGTTGATGATGATCCCATAACTGACTATGTCTAGAAACACATTATGCAACATCATATTATTGTAGAATGATAAGATTAGGGGATAAAGAGATTTATTTTTGTTTTGAACGATTCTTATGAAAAATATGCTAAATCTTAAGCATACATATTTTATGTTTGAACTGTTGGAACTAACAACCATTATTCAACAATATTTATTTTAATGTGAAGAATATCATTGTTTTTCTTTTACAGTCAAAGCAAATTCAATATAATAAAAAGCATATAATTGTATTTAATGCTTTTGAGCTTTCTGGTTCCATTTCTAATTCCATTTAACATTGTTGCTGTATTTTGGTTATGTTGAATTTCACCAGACTTGATTGCAATTTGTGAAATTAGAATCAGTGGCTGAAAATTTTCAAAATAATCAACGACATAGATTAATTAAAAGAAATAAAGTCAAACAGATTTAATAACTTTAATAATATGAATAATCCAAAAAACTATAATTTTAAAATTTTATTTTTAGCTATCAACAATGGATATCATTGGAAAGCATATTAAATTTGAGATTTAATAGTGAAATCGATTCTTAAATCCAATTAACGTAGAAAAAGTTATCACATTTCAAAGTTTGAAATAGAAGAAAATTAAAAACGCGACTGTTCATTTTCCAAAATATGAAGGGGATCTGTGTGCTCTTGAAATCTAACTCAATAATAATATTATAGTATAGATATGTTACAATGTGATGGCAATCTAATCTCAAATGGTTCAACATTGACATTGTATTTCATGGATATATTGATTTATGTTTGTTGGGACTTTTTGAGTAGTCAAATGGTTGATCCTATGGAAGAAGGTGTTGGTTTCATTATGTGTAACTAAGAAGATGTGTTTCTTGTCATCTTCTATGTAGTTTTGAACATGATATTATGAAAGAGATAGCACGGATAGATTACAAATTAACGGAGAGATATGGAAAGAATAGAGCAATGAAAAATGTGATGCTAAACTGATTTCACTGAGTTCACGATATGGTTTTGACTTGGATGTTATTTTAGTGCAGCCAAGGAGCTATTAATGTGATATAACTAATGAACTTTTAAAGCCCGATAGGTCTTACCTAAAACATTCTCTTCATGGATAATCCATCAATGTTGTCTTTTACTGATTTTTTTTATTACTAACATACTGGTCGCTTACCATACCTCTTTCATTATATACTATTTATTTCTTCATTTATCCACTTATTGTTTAGTGTTCTTGATTTTAATTATATTTGTTTCCATTATTTTAGTAAACATGAATCAAGTATTCTGTTTAAAGTTAGTTGTCTTTAAGATTTTTGTACTATAGGACAACAAATACAATTAATTATTTTATGTAAAAGTCCCATTTGATTACTATCACGCATCATGATATTTGAGCTATCAAGCTTCTTTTATATACAAGAATAAAGGTATTCAACTTTAACACAAACAAAAAAAAGAGAAGCTAACGTGAAAGCTAGTAGATGTGAATTTACCTGATTGTCTACTATGGTTCGCTCTCATTCTTTTTCTACGTTCACAATTTCATACTCCTCGCTTTCCAAACATCTTTTGTACAGGTCACGACCATGAATCTGTGGGTTAAAGCTTTTGATTCTTTCAATCAAAGCATTAGAATAATGTGTTGTAGGCACTAAGTAAACAAACTTGTTTTCCTAAACAAAACACTAAAAAAAAGAAGATTGGTTAGCAATATGATCAAATATAATTATTCATCAGATTATTGGGTTCCATCGCTGAAAATAATGGAAATGCCATAGATATTTCAGGAAGTTCTTTTGCACAAAGTACATGTCACCTTGGCACATTCCATGAACCAAATCTGTTTAGATTGAAAGCTAAAGCATGAAGGCAGATTACTTTAGAATCATTACGTGGATCATGCAAATAAATTATGATATCAATCATCTTACTGCTTAGATAAGATATTAATGGAGTTGCACTTGTTCGCAAAAATGTGTGTCATAAAATAATATAATCAATTTAGTAATTATGTTTCTTCCATAGGAGATGACTCAATGGTCAACAAAATGATTTTAGACTAACTAAACCTGAAGTATTATGTGTAAGATATATGTATATAAAGACCACAAAGTTTCCATATCAAGTAATGATAGCATGAAGGGTGAACACCGATGTTTATTTAACCTGTCAAAGGTGGAACTTTATTGACTTTTTATGTGAATGTATGACTACACAAAGAGAGCATGGTGATGTCCAAAGGGTAAATGCTTAAATATAGTCGCATTTAGATAAGTTAAACCATTAAGAAAATTACTAGTAGATGAATTTATGACTAAAGCTAATGTGCACTATAGTTCGCACGTAATAATCGACCTTCCTTTCTGAGGAAGTGCTGAAACTAAATAAATGAAAAAAAAGCAACATGTACATGTAACAAATGCTTTCAAGGTACGTGAAGAAACCCAATGCACAATTCACATGCCAATGACCAATGATAGATTCAATAATTCATTAATGAGATCCCCACATCAAACTCTAGCATTAGAGTACATTACTTATACCTTGCAGTCCAATAAAATAAAAATCTTCCATCTAAAGAGGCGATGATAATGGAAGCATACACCAACTATTAAAGGAAAAATTAAACTAAAAAAAAAAAAAACAATCACACAGTCTAAAAAGTAAGGCTGAAAGTAAGAAGAAAAGAGCAACGGAGGAATAGAACAACAGAAAACCTATACCTAGATAATGTTGGGTCTAAAAGGCCTTGGTAGTCGAAACATGGGAGAAGTTTGAGTGACTTTGAATAGCCATGTGGCAGTTTGTTCAGACTTTGAACAATAGCGGCGAACATCAAAATAGAAGGAAAAAAATAATAGCCGTGATACAAATGTTAATACCATAACAAACAATGTGATATGAGAAAATATAAGGTAAATCTAGAAAGGAAAAACACTAATAAATCATCAAATAAATTAATGAAATACTAAAATTTACACACCTGCTTAAATTAATTCAACTCAAAACATAGATTAATGATTCTAATATTGCAATCATATACCTAGATGCAAATCAAATAAATATGGACTTACATGATTCAGTCTAGAATATATTGCTAACTTAATCTATATGATGAAGTGCATAATATATTTAGAATTGTGATCGATAAAAATTCATAAATTTAGATGGGCAATTTTTAACAAAGGACACATAAAAGAATGGTTAGTTGAGAACAAAACAAGAAAAATGTCCTAATACTATAGCCATAGAGATTTTATAATGCAAAAATCAAAACCAAATCAGAATGTCACAATAAATTTTCTAGGAAAAATTTACTATCTTAATATCCATTCTATGGTTCGATCTCTTCGAATCATTTAGCATCTATATTGGGGTTTGACCTATTTGGATTGTTTAACATTCAATCTAGGGTTTAATCTCTCTTGATTATTTAACAATCTAGGATTCGATCTTTTTGGATCGTTCATCATCCAACCTAGGGTTTGATCTTTCTGGATCGTTTATCATCCAATCTAGAGTTCGATCTCTCTAGATCCTTATTCAGTCCAACCCCCTCACTCTCTGATGAGAAGACATAGACCAAGCAAGCTCATCCGCTCACTCTCCGATAAAGGGACATATTTTTCGTTAAAGTCCATCCACTTGCTCTCTGATAAGGGAACTTGCACCTTACGGTTACTATTTCGTGTTTATGGAATGGACTACCATGATCAATATATATCGATCAGCGCATTCCACTGGATTTTTCAAAAAATCAAATATTCGAATCAGAACAAATGAGCAAACAAAAATCCTAATTATTCATCTCATACATCCGACTCAGAGCGTGCCTAGAGACCGATCGAGATCTCGTACACGTGTAAGCGGTCTGAGGTTATTACTGTCTTATCTATTCATCTTAGACATCTAATTCAGTGTACCTAAAGGCCAATCGAGATCTCATGCACGTGTAAGCAGTCTGCGATTATTATTGCCTTAATTATTTAAAACAAAAACCAAAGCGTGGGAATTGAACCTAACCCCTATTCATCCTCATCATGGGATTGCCATTCTCGACCCAAATTCCTGATTGTGTCTTGATGCATTTGCCACAAATGGTAGCTACCCCGGCAACACCATCGCAGTTCGGTTCCATATGTATTATTGCAGCCGGTTGCTCCAAACCAGTTCTTCTATCAAATCATGAAGGTGTCTACACTCGTTTGTTTCATGTCTGTCCAACTCATGGAAAATGCAAAACAATTCAGACCTCCTCTCCCTATCCATGGGTTCTCTCTTACCATTCTATGATAGGGGATCTGCCCTTAGTATCTAGGTATATCCTCTTCGGGGTCTCAATTAGATCAGTGTAAGAAGAGAATGTCAACTCCCTCCTTTTCCCTTTTGGTTCTCGAAGTTGTCACCAGCCCTTTGCTTTCCCTTATCCTTACCATGTCCTACTCTGGACGATCCTATGTCGTCCACAACTTTAATCTTAGCATTTTCAGCTTCAACGTGCTCTGGACACAAATATCTCTCAGCTTCTTGATAGAACTCCATAAGATCCATCGGTGGGTCCCTTTCCAAAGCAATTTTAAAGTTGATCTTACTTACAACTGCTGAAATCGTGGCATTGGAATCACCGATGGGTCCGGCTTATGAAACATAAGAGATGCTGCATTAAACCTTGTCAAATAACTTCTCAAAGCTTCTTCAGGCCTTTTTCTTTACGCTGGATAGTGTCATCACATCCTTTTTTTATGAGATATGAACTCTGGATGGTCTTATGAACTTATTGACCAAGTTGGTTCATGTGCTTATGGACCCATTTTCTAGTTATCTGAACCATATTGCTGCTAAATCTGTCAGATATAACGTGAAGCGTCATCCTATCACCTCCTCCGAAGCACTCAACACTTCCATATGTCTAATGTATCTCATTAAATGAACTGTTGGATCTATCTTTCCATCATACACTTCCAACGTTGAAAGCTTGAAATCGAGGGGATTCCTTGCATTTGGATGTTAGGAGTAAATGGATTTTTGTTTGCAACCTCTAAACTTTGGTCTAGAGGGCTACGTCTACTATCTTTTTGATAATCTCAGCTATCCGGTTATTATTGCCTAATGGAAGTCTTTAACTGTAATATCCCCCATTTTGTGGCATGAACTAAGTGTTACAGATGCTCCATAGTATTAATTTTCAATGATAAAATAAGGTTATGTTAATCATATCAATAATCAAAAGCGCATGAATATGAAACTTTTCAAACACAATATAGTAATAAAATTTTCTATTTCATTTCACAAATAAGATTCTATATTTATTACATAATCTGAATCCCATGTTCAACAACACAACTATTACGAAATACTCCAAGAGCGTGATCAAAGTCCACTACTACTTGACAGTTATAGTCATTACATCCATTCAAACAAAATAAACTATACAACGGATTAAATAAACTTCTTATATAGCTCACTTGCCTATTGCACGTCTCCGAAAGCTTATTCGACTAACTGGAAACGTGAAATCTCTTACTCTCGACCTACTCAAATGAGTACCCGAGAGTTTAAAGGGGGAAACAAAAACTTCGGGTTAGACAAAAAGTCTAATGTGAATAATAACCTACCATCTCGAACCAAATAGATATTTAGTGAGACAATGTCGCTGAGTAGAACATGTTTTTCTCTCACCGGTATCTTAATCAACATATCAACCATATACTAAGCTCATGCATCTACAATGGTTAAAACATAATAATGTAATCATATGCAAGTATGCAATAGGGTAAGTATGACTCATCTGTTAGTCTAGGGTTATATCTACCCTAAGTTCACCCATTCTCATAAAACTGACTATCTGTCTCAACTCATAGTTTTCCTAGGGTCACTATGAACCTATTAGTTTGCATGGGCTGACTAGTGACATGTCAAAATTCTTAGGGACTACCAATCCTAAATCATAGTTTTCATGTGATCACTAAAAACTTATTGGTTTGTACTAATAACACTTTCTAATCATAGTTTACATGGGATCATTATGTACCTATTGGAATTCTCTTATTGGACTTCTCCAATAGAATCTCTCAAATCATACTTTCATGGGATAACTATGAACCCATTTGACTCTTCCAATATCATACATTCAAATCATAGTTTTCATGGGATCACTAGGAGCCTATTGGATATCTCCAGTAACATTTCTCAAGCCATAGTTTTCATAGGATGACTATGAACCTATTAGACCATTCCAATACCATATCTTAAATCATAACCTTTTGATCAGTTCCAGGCATCCTAACACTTCTGATCTACCTGATCTCATGGATGCAATCCTAATCACTCAGGAGTTGATTCCGATTATACTCGCTAATAGCTAAACCTAACTGGTTATTCTATCCATAAATATCCCAAAATACAGTTATGGATCATGATGATGTGAGTATGACAATAATAATCATGCAAACTAACTGACCAAACAATAAAAAGAACGCATAGCATTCATCATTCGAATATGTTTAATCAATTGGCATCTTATCATTACTTAACCTTAAGTAATAACTCCCTTTGGTAATTTCATATCAAAACTTGGGCTAATAATTATGCATTCCTTCAAAACATTTATCACCATATACGATTAATCCCCTTAATTCATATTTAAAATGAGGATAATATAGCACAGTACTTTATCAATTTCTCATACCAATTTATATCCCTTTTAATACTACCATGTATACTTTCGGTATTAATATGAGGACGTTGTACCTATTCATTATAGGGCATAAAGCCATAAATTGGAATATGTTTATCATTGAAAACTTGCGGCATTAATATGACCGACATGAGATGTCGCATCCCTTCAAATCAAAGCTTTAAACATAATTCTGATTTTATAAATATAAGGCTCTAATATTGAAATCAATGTTATCATAACATAGAAATTTATAAGTCGTCGAACCTATTAAATATTGTCTTTTATGCAACATATATATAGAAGCCGATATTGATGACATACAACATCAATATCATAAAACCATTTATATTAGATGCTTTAAAATAGTAAGGTCGACATTGATGACTTCCGACATCAATGTCGTAAAACAGTTAACATTGAATTCATAAAACCGGGCAATTTTTCCGCTATAACAATAATGTCGAAATTGATAACAGGCGGTATCATTGCCATTTTATATACTAGTGGCATTATTGCCTAAAATAATTAATATTAGAAGTACTACTTGTTGCATTGTTGTCTTAGATAACGACGCAAATAGGAAGCATGCGACATTACTGCCTTAAGTTATGGCATCAACTAGGAAGTATGCAGCATTACTTAAAATCATGGTGAAAACTTACATCGTCAATGTCGTATGTTACAGATTTTAAAAACAATGAAACAAGGGGTCGGCATAGTTACTGGATTAATAATGTCGACATTGATTCAATGCCAAAGAATAGGTACGACGTCAACCCAAACATATTCATTCCATACCAATCATGTTGATATCATAGGCATCCATTTAGATTAATGATGCTAGGTTTCGGCATTGACTATGGCAATATGGCAATATCGTAATTTTTATAAAACTGTTTTATTTCTATTAGACGCAATCTCTTTTCACAACTCTTATTATATGTTAAATTTATATTGGATATAATATACTTTACCCAAATCTCTTCAGAAAAACTGTCGTACTTGGTTTTCTATCCCAAAAACAATTTCGCATCCATCAAATTATATTTATTATTTAATATTTATTTACAAGCTTTTCTAGCTTAATAAATTCATATAAAATTATAACCCCGTGGGAAAAATCTCAAAAATACACCAAAAATTAGAGTAACATATTCTTTAACATATAATATTTCAGGACCGAAATTGTTATTTAATTATTAATAATTAAAACTAAAATTGATCCCTTTCCTTTTTGAGGAAATTCAAAAATATTCCTATTGATTTGTAAATTATGAAATTAAAAACGTATCTCTAAAATTATGTTTTTCTCAAAAATCTAAAAAATCAAATTGTTTGGAGATCATAAACTAAGGTTTTGACCATAAATCTATCATAAAAATTTCTTAGAAATTCCAATAATTCATGATTTAACCAAACAATGGTAAAATCTAACATGGCACATCATAACGTCATTCCGAATTAAAATCGGTTAGATCTAAAATGAAACAACCATAAAAATGAGATGGTTTATTATTATTCACCTTGAATAAGATAATGGAGTTGAGATTTAATGGAGAATGTTTTTCCTACCTTTTCCCTTGAAATTTCCTTAGCTTTCGTCTCCTACTTTTCTTCTTTAATAGTTGGGTGCTGTTTTTATTTTGATTGTTTTGCACTTGTAAAAGTGAGAATGATATGGGAGAGAGAGGGTTTAAGGGATAAAAGATAGATCTATTTCCTAATTTATCATTCTCATATATTCTTTTATATGTTAAGTTTTAAAACAATCTTAACAGTTGATTAGTTAAGTCCCGACCTTGTTAAGTATCAAATCTCAACCTCCTTATCTTACTACACATCATATTATTCTATTTAATTTATCTAATTAAATCTTTTAAATAATATTAATCTAAATTAGGGGTGTTACGGGCTCTCTTCCTTAAAGAAATCCGTTCTTGAAATTTTGATAATAATAATAACAAGCATATCAATCATGCAAACATATGTAACATCACATAAAAGCAATATTAGCCTACCCGACTAGAAAAAAGTCTATATAAAAGAAATATAGAACATACCATCATAACAGCTAAGGATAAGTATCTCTATTATGTCCTCTGTTTTCCAAGTATAATCCTTTTTGTTGTCACTCTAGTGGACTTTTACTAACTTGATTGTCCTGTTCTTTAACCTCTTCTCTTCTCTTGCTACAACACAAACCGTTCGTCTAACAAAAGTCATATCTTGTTCCACTATTAAAATCATCCAATGCGGTTGGAGTAATAGTAGGTTTTTGATCATGAGTATACTTTCTACGATGAGAAACATGAAATACATTATGGACTCCTGCCAAAATGTTCCGTAACTCTATTCTATAAGCGTGTTTCCGATCCTCTCTATAATAGGAAATGGATCTAAATATCTTAGTGCCAACTTCGTTGTATTTTCAAACCGTACTGCACCCTTCGTTGGTGATACTTTAACAAAAACATGGTCTCCAACTGAGAACTCTGTATCCTTTATTCGTACTCGGATCAACTGAATCTTTTTTGCAGCTTCTCTTACCATATATGGACCAAGAACCAAATGATCTTCAATCTCTAACCAACATACTGGTGATTTGCATGGCCTTCCATACAAGGCCTCGAAAGGTGCATTTCATATGCTAGTTTGATAGCTATCATTAAAGGAAAACTCAACTTGGTTCAAATGATCTTCCCATGACCCACCAAAGTCTAGTACACAAGCTTTCAACAAATTTTCAAGCACCTTATTGACTCTCTCTCTCTATCTATCCATCCATCTATGGATGATAAGTAGTACTTATCTTAAGCCCGGTACCTAATACCTCTTGTAGCTCTTCCAGAACTCGCTAGTAAACAAAGTATCTCTGTCACCGACTATGCTATCAGGAATCTCATGTAGTCTAACAATATTCTTCATAAAAAACTTAGCCAATACAAGTGCCTCCTGTCGACTTAACGGGAGTGAAGTGTTCTCTATTGGTCAGTCTATCTACTATAATCCAAATACTTTCATTTCTCCTATTCGACCTTGGCAACCCATCAATGAAATCCATAGATATAGAATCTCATTTCCACACATGTACATCTAATTGTTGAAGCAACCCACTTGACTTCAGATGCTCGATTTTCACTTGCTGGCAACTCAAATATTGCTTTACCCAAAAGCCTACATCCTTTTCATACATTCCCAGAAGAAACTCTACTTATATCCTGATACATCTTAGTTCCTCCAGGATGAATAATAATCTTCGATCGATGACATTCCCTAAGAACTTACTCCCTTACATCATCAACATCTAGAACACACGGTCATCCCTTCTTCCTAACCATCCATTCTGGTCTAGAATAAAATTCTTTAAAACATCAATTTCAGTTCCACCTTCCAATCTTCTAATCCTTTTTACTAGAAATGGATCATCTCTTTACTTAGATGCAATTCTTTCGATTAGTACGGGCCGAACTTTTAAACATGAAAATATGGAGGGACTTTGACTAGAATTAGCAGTCGATCTTAACTGCACACTACAATTAGTCAACGCTTCTAAATCATTACATTCTGATGTTTTCTGCTAAATGCATCTGCAACTTTATTTCCTTTCTCTTGTGTATACCCAATACCAAAATCATAAGCCGTTGAAAACTCCTGCCATCTCTATTGTCTCATATTCAACTCATTATAAGAGAATAATTACCGCAAGGACTTATGAACCGTATATAACTCAAATCTTTCTCCAAATGATAGTGTCTTCACACCTTTAAAGGAAAGATTACAGCTGCCAACTCCATATCGTGAGTAGGATACCCAACTTCATGTGGTTTGAGCTATTGAGAAGCGTAGGCGATCACTTTGCCTCTTTGCATCAACACGGTCCTAATCATGTTCCACATGCATTTGTATACAACGCCAAATCTGAATACCATCTGGCGTAATTAACAGGGGAGCATTGGTCAACAAATGTCTTAACTTAAGGAATGCTTCCTCACATTTACTTGACCAAATTTTTTTTACGTTCTTTTGGGTTAGTTTAGTAAGAGGCACAACTATCCAATAGAAATCCTTGGTGAATCTTCAATAATAGCCAGCTAATCCAAAAAAACTTCTTATTTCGATCACCATCTTGGGTCTTTTCTAGTTATTTACAGCTTCAACCTTAGCTGGATCCATGGACAACCCTTTTTCTGAAACTACATGACTAAGAAACTTCACTTCTCTCTTCCAAAAATGACACTTCCCAACCCCACATTTAGTTGATGTTGCCCCAACGTCTCAAACATTATTCCAAGATGAATCTCGTGATCTCTTCCATCCTTAGAATATATCGAAATGTCGTCAATGAACACCAACACGAACCTATCCAAGTGCTGTCGGAAAATTTAGTTCATTAAATCCATAGAGAAAGCAGGCGCATTAGTCAATCCGAATGGCATTACTAACCACTCCCTCAATTTATGGAACTCTGTTGTCAAATCCAAGTGGAAAAATACTTTGGCTCCTCTCAACTGATCAAATAAATCATCAATTCTTAGCAAAGGATGTTAATTTTTTATCGTCTTCTCATTCATTTACGATAATTGATACACAACCTTAACCATCCATCCGATTTCTTTAAGAACACCATAGCCGCTCCCTAAGGCGGACTGCTTGGTCTAATAAAATTCTTTCCTTCTGAGTCCATGGCTGCATTTTAACTCTTTCATCTCGGTAAGTGTCATTTTGCTAGGCGGTCTACTTATGGGTTCGGTTCTATCTACAAGATCTATTCGAAATTCAGTAGCTCGTTTCAGTGGTAGTCCTATAATAGGCTCAAGCACATCTGCATACCCTCTTACAACAAAAACCTGATTTACTTTGTCTTCTACTTCCATTGCACCTACCAAAGCATCGTTGCACCTAGCAAAGCACAAACAACCAAACTCGAGTTCTCAACTGAGTATATAATTCGATCACGGTTATTAGGGTGTCTTAATGATATCCCTCTATCTAGGCAAAATATCTAGCCTCATATCTGCTCAACCAATCCATACCCAAAATGATTTCAAAACCCGCAAAGTCAAACACATACAAACTGCAGGCAAAAGCATGACCTAACAACCCAATCTCTAACTGGTCACATCTCATCTCTAGAGTTGCATACCCTCCTATTGGATTCGTGACCCTTAAGGAAGTAATATGCATAATGGTTCTAATTCTAACTTATCCACCAAACACTTAGAGATAAAAGAATGTGATGCACCTGTATCAAAAAATAACTAACTGATATGCAATGAATCAAAAGTGTACCTTCCATCACAGACTTTCCTTTCTCAGCATTAGTCAATCTAGAAGATGATGGTTCCAAAGCAAGATATTTCCTTTATTAGCTTTTGTCAGCATTGGACACTGATTCTTGTGGTACCCAATCTGGTCGCAGTTGAAACACTTCATACCTTTCTTTTCCATGGCTTTCTTTCCCTTACTGGTTTGACACTCATGAGAAAAATGTCCTTTCTTATTGTACTTCAAGTAAGTAAGGTTACCTTTTTTCTTTCTTGGCCGCTCCACCCTTCTAAGCTCCCTTCTTATTGAAGAACTTCCTCTTCTTATTCTAGGAACTTGGGTTTCCACCGACTTCTCCTTCCCAAAAGTCGCAGCATCTCCTCATTCCTTATAGTCATTTCCATTGCTATATTACTCGGATCTCGAAGATGTGGCATAGACGCTTTAGTAATCTCAGACCTTAAACCTCAGATAAACTTCTCATTCCACTTAATCATGGTGTCGATGTTAGTGTATGCATACCTAGACAGCTCTTCAAACTTAGTTGCATATTCCACACTGGCATTTCCCCTTGCTCCAAATCGGCAAATTTCCTAAGCAAGGTTGAATTTGCTACTTCAGATAAGAATATCTCCTCAAACCTTCGTCAGAACTCAACCCAAGTCAGTTCCTCTTCCGGCACACCAATGGTTACCCCATTCCACCAATACAATGCAGCTTATTGTAATTGCATTGATGTCAATCTTCTTTTATATTCATCGTTCAAGCCTGATCAACGAAAATCCTCGCACGGTGCAATAACCAGTTCTTTGCTTCAATAACATTCTTAGTTCCAAAAAATGCTTTCCTTTAAGACAAGTATAATCACAGTTTAGCTTGGCATAGTTATTTCCAACTGGCCCTGCATGGTTAGCTCCTCCCACCTTAGCAACATTCCCTCCAACCAAACCAGCAACAACTCCAGCTTGCATCATATTGATAAAGAACCGATGCATAATCCCCATGTCTACTGGTGGGGTTCAAGAACCTATATTGACATTTGCATTTTGCTTAGCATTTACCTGTCGACCTTGGTTTCTTCTGGTATTGGATTAAACATTTCCATTAGTTGTAGTGCTTCCTCCACCTAGATTCACTATTCTGTTTTCCACTTCCATATCTTGCTTTCTCGTAATCTACATATGATCCTAAATAAGATACAAAATAACGATCCAAGAGAGAGGGAAGAATACATAGATATATATAGCAAATACAAGTACGTTACTATAGCATTACCCATGCCCCAATCTTATTCTTTGATTCATCGGATTATGTTTTCAAAATCTTTCAATCTTGTAAGTTTGGCATAAACCTATGATCTTATACCAACATGTAACATTCCCAATTTTGGGGCCCAAACTAAGTGCTACAGATGCTGCAATCATCCATAGTATTAATTTTTGATGACAAAATGCGGTTATGTTAATCATATAAATAATCAAAAGCACACGAATATGAAACTTTTCGAACATGATTCAGTAATAAACTTTCGTACTTCAATTCAACAAATAAGATGTCATATTCATTACATAATCCCATTTGATCCCACGTTCAGAGAAAATATAATTATTACCAAATACTCCAAGAGCGGCATATGCAGATGCCCCTTTGGTTGATCAGAGTCTACCACTACTTGAAAGTTATAATTTCTATCATTACATCCATTTAAACAAAATAAACTACACAGTGGATTAAATAAAATTCTAATATAGCCAGCCTGCCTCCTTCACGTCTCTGGAAGCTTATTCGTCTAACTGGAAATCCTTTACTCCCGACCTACTCAAATGAGTACGCAAGAGTTTATGGGAAAAAAACTTTGAGTCATACAAAAAGTACAATGTGAATGATAACCTACTATCTAAAACCAAATAAATATTTAGTGAGACTATGCCGTTGAGTGGAACCTGTTTATCCCTCACTAGTATCTTAATCAACACATCAACCATGTACTGTGCTCCTACATCCACAATGGTTAAAGCATAATGAAATAATCATATGCAAGTATGCAATGGGGTAAGTCTGACTCATCTATTAATTCAGGGTTATATCTTACCTAAGTTCACCCATTCTCACAAAGCTGACAATCTGTCTCAATCACAGTTTTCCTTTAGTCACTATAAGCCTATGAGTTTTCACGGATTGACTAATAACCTGTCAAAATTATTAGGAACTACCTGTCTTGAATTATAGAGTTTATGGGATCACTAAGAACCTATTGGTTCCTATGAGTAACACTTTTCAATCATAGTTTTCATGGGATCACTATGAACTTATTAAAATTCACCAAATTCTTAAACCATAGTTTTCATAGGATTACTATGAACCTATTGGACTCTTCCAATACCATATGTTCAAATCATAGTTTTCGTGGGATCACTAGAAACCTATTGGATATCTCCGATAACATTACTCAAGCCATAGTTTTCATGTGATGACTATGAACCTATTGGACCCTTCCAATACCATATCTCAAATCATAACTTTTTGATCAGTTCTAGGCATCCTAACACTTCTGATCTACTTGATCTCCTGGAAGCAATCCTACTCATTCAAGAGTTGATTCTGATTATACTCGCTAATAGGTCAGCCTAACTAGTTATTCTATCCTTAAATACCCAAAATGCAGTTATGAGTCATGATAATGTGAGTATGACAATAACCGATCAAATAATAACTAGAGCATATAACATTCATCATTCTTATATGTTTAATTAATTGACATCTTATAACTACTTACCCTTAAGTAATAACTCTCTTTGGGCTAACAATAATTTATTCCTTGAAAATCTTTATCATCATATATGATTAATCCCCTTAATTCATATTTAAAATGAGGAAAATATAGCCCATTATTTTACCAATTTCTCATGCCAATTTATAATCTCATTCAATACTGCCATGTATACTTTCAGTATTAACATGAGGACGTCGTACCTCTTCGTTATAGTTGTAACACCATAAATTAGAATATGTTCATCATTGAAAACTTGCGGCACTAATATGGCTGATATGAGACGCCACATCCCTTTATATCAAAGCTTTAAAAATAATTCTGATTTTATTAGAATATAAAGCCATAATGCTGAAATCGATGTTGTCGTAACATAGAAATTTACAGGTCGTCGGACCTATTAAATATAGTTTTTTATGCATCAAATACATAGAAGCCGACATTGATGACATGCGGCCTCAATATCATAAAATCATCGATATCGGGTGCTTTAAAACAATAAGGTCGACATTGATGATTTTCGACTGCTCTTCCGCCATATTTCCCTTACCTTCCCTTCCTCCATGCCTAGCTCGAAGTCCATTTATTCTCTTTGTCCTGAAGCAGAGTTACCTGCATTAATGAGATCTAGTCGCATTTTCAACGTTGGATATGGTTCGACCAGTCTCCAGGCTCCGCCTTTTGTGGTGACTCCTACTGATTTCCCTCCATTATTACCTTCTCCTGCTTTTTTCTCAACCGAGGTTTCGGAACCATTTCAGTTGTCGAACCCTTTCGTTGCTTTGGAATCCTTCCAATAATGCCTTGATCCCACCTCCACTTCGCTTTTAGGTTTGCTTTCTGATGCTATTAACAAATCCTTGATGTCCCCACTACTTGCAGCTAGTATTGAGGTAAGCCAATAGCAAATTGATGGAATAGGTATCGAAGATATGAATTTGGGTGTTGGTGATATTTTGGATTATGGGGGTAAAGTGGAAAGACTCGCAAAGGCTGGCTGTAGTTTGAGCACTCCATATACTTGTGAAAATGTTCAATCCAAATTCCCTACTACAAATGTTTATAGTCCCCCCATTGGCCTACATACAACGAGGAATGTTATTATTGGCCATCAAAATTACATCCCCCTCCCCAAGTTACTGCAAATAAGTGGTTGTTACTCATTTCTACTTTCCTACGAAATGCGAGAGTTCACTCTCCCCGATCTTTTGAAACTAACGAGATAGATAGAGCAATGATTCTTCCATTCGAAGTCATTGGACCAGGTAATGAAATTTTGGTTGGACTATTTGATGGGCTTTTTCCTATATTCAACCCTCCGTATAAAGCAGTTAGAGATCATTGTCATCAATTTTGGAAACTTAGAGGTTAATTGCAGGTGCACTACGATAATTCTATGTTCTTTTTCTAGTTTTCTAGAAATATTAAAGGGTTCGTGCATTAGAAACGATCCATCTATAATAGAAGGTAAACATTTTATCATTACCCCATGGAGTGCGACGGTGGACAAAGCTAAGGAACAGGTTCTATCTATTCCAATTTAGATGCATTTTTCTCGCATTCCCTCAGGGTTGCAACTCATGAAATGACTTAATTGGTTAGCTAACCTAGTTGATAAACTTAAACGCTGTTATGGAAATACTGTGGGATGGAAAAAACTAGCATTTCCAAAGGCGTTGATTGAAATTACTCGTAAAAACCCTCTTTCTTCCAAGCTTAAAGTACAAATTGTTGAAGTGCATGAAGCGGTTGTTGAAGTTCATTATATTTGGACATTGAAATTTTGCTTAGCTCGTCGTTCTTTTGGTCACTTATTGGAAGTTTGCTCTCGTTGGGACATCGAATCCCTCTGCCTTTTTCGGATAGGGTTCCACTTCCTCGACCGTCGGTTATGAAGTGGGTTCTTAAGCGTAGCAATTGTGCGCGTAGTGATGTTTTCGATACCATCAATGCTCCTTTAAGTCCTACTCGGGTTGCGCCTTTGCAACCACCTCCCAATACCGGTTTTCTTGTTATTGATATTGTTTCTCTTTCTAAGATATTGGGTCCAGGTATCGATTCCCTTATTGACATTTCTGATGATCGATCTTTAGAGATTCTAATGGTGGTTTCTACTACTGACAATGATTTGTATTATGGTTCCAAAGAACAGACTTAGGTTTGTGAAACCTTTGAGATGAGATATGACCCCAAGGGTGGTAGTTTTTTTAAGTTTATGGGTAGAGAAGGTGAAATTAGGCGACTATGTAGAGGGAGATGGCCCGAATCTCTCTGTTCTTGGTCAATTATGTGACTTGAATAGGAATGCCTTAGCTGATGACTCATAGGATAGGAGATTCATATACTGCTAAACCTCAGTGGATTTTGCTCCTAGCAGCCCTTTTTCAAGATTTTATCATGTATTTGAACCGGACTCTTCGGATGATTGTACTGACTCCTCCCATTCGAGGAGGGGGAAGAGGACTAGTTTTGGTTGGGTTTAGTGGTTTGGTATTCTTTCCAAACTCCTATATTTTTTTCCTAAACTGTTACGGTGCATATGCCGAACAAAAGTTTTAAACTCGTTAATAAATGTGGATGAACCACTATAAATGTTGGCAGCTTTGTAAAATAATTCCCGTAACAAATAATTTCTTCCAATATAATTATCATTAAAGTATCTTTTCTCAAATCTCAATGATAAATATTTTACCATCAAAATTCTTAACTTCGTAAACTACTTCACCATTTAAATCCAAATAAATCTCCATGTTTCCAAATCATCTCACAGTCCAAATATTTATAATCTAATCCCAAATTATTCATATTTTGTTAAAGCCCGTATAAATATTTATAACTCTATTATTAATTTTAATTAATTGCTTCTTAACATCGGGCTATTTCATAAAATATGAAGCCTTTAGAACCATATAGGACGTGTCAAATAAGTGTGGTGAGGCATATATTACTACATTATTAAAACTGAGTTCTTCTATGAGCTCTCTCATTGTTTTGAGTCTTTTCCACTTCTCATTTCTTTGTTTTATATAAAAATAAATTATTATTAATTTTATCTATTCTAATATTTATTATTATCTATAAACATGAATATTGGCTATGTGTATTCTCATTCACTCTCACTCAAAATACTCTTCTTCAATAATTTAAGTGGAAATTTTTCTCAGGCTCGAAAAATTAAATATGCTCATTTAGAACCAAACCTATTTCCACGGTAAGATAATTGTTTCTCACTGTATTCTTTTCATCATTCCACTCCTTGAATTTATTGTTCTTATATAATCCAATCGACCTTCTCATTCTCTTCTCAAAACCTTCAATACAAGAAAAAAAATTCTTATTTCCTCATAATTTTCCATTTTTATGCTATTCTCCCTCCATTCACAATTTTTTATCCTCCATCACCATTTTATATAAAAAAAATTACTTTTCATTCCAAATTATAGATTTTTTTTCAAACAATTTATATATTGATCTCATAATATTTTTAACATCGTTTTATTCTCCCTCCTTTCACATTTTTTTCCCTCTTCCGTATCCATTTTTTTTATAAAGTCCACTTTTCAATCCAAAGTAGATAGTTTTCCCAACCAATTTATATATATATATATATATATATATATATATATATATTAATGTAGTAATATTTTTAACATGATTATAGTTTGATTTGATCCATCAATGATATTCGCTTTCGCAATTATCTTATTATTTTTTCATCATGCAATGCATGGTAGTTTTTCTATATGTTGCTTTTATCGTTAGGATTCTTATAGAAAAACTATCAAAAAGCTTCCAAAAAAGTTTGACTTACTTGATAAACAAGCTTGGTCTTTATTTTATTGCACACCTTTTCGCTTAATTCGAAGTTACTTTTTTTTTATTTTTATCTTAAATTTATGATATCGTATAGCTAATTGGTGTCCAAATTTATTTATTTTTTCTTGTAGTTTTTGTTTCAAGTAAAATTTGTTTTCCTTTTAGTTCCATCTTCACTTTCTCCTTTAACCTCTCACAAATTTGTTTCTCTTTCATTCTTCGCTTTTGTATGTATAAAAATTAATTCTCAATCAAAAATAAACTAGAGATTTCTTTTCAAATAATTTATGAGATTTTTTCCAAATAATTTATTTATTATTCTGGTAATTTTTGATTGACATGATTATGGTTTGACTAAATTCATCAATAGTTCTTCAACTTTGTATTGACCTTAATTTTTTATCCGTGTTATAAAGTATTTGTTTTTCTACTTATTGATTTTAGTGTTAGGATACATATGGATAAATTATTTAAAAGCCGCCGAAAGCCTTTGGCTTACTAGATCAAGGAGCTTAATTTATACACTAGATATTTATTTTATTACACGTCTCTTATTCTAGGTTGAATATGTTGTTTTCCCATAAAAAAAATTTTTTGGAACTGGTACTTTATATACAACAAATCATTGTGACAACATATCCCATATCAAATAAACGTTCGAAAGCAAGTTTCAAATTTGTGACATCCTGCACCAAAGCCGAATCAATTAACCACTTGGACAAAAGTGCTTGTCAATTTTTCCCATAAATTTTTGTGTCTAAATTTCTATTTTCCTTTGATTTTGTTTTGTTTCCTAAATTTATTTTTTAGGGCTTTATTGGATTTTCTAATGCACAAACATCATAAGATCAATCGTTTTTCTATACAACCTATAATAAGTAAATTTAATCTATTTTTTCCTTTTTGGCATTTTATATCAAATTCTTTTTCACTAGTAAGATTATGAACTTGAGTTCCTTCATTTACTTTACGAGGAGTTATGTGTATATTTATATACCTTAAGTTGTTCAACATAATCAAAGGAAGTTGTCAAAAGGAGAAGTGCTTTGCATAGAGGAAGTAGAAGAAAAAAATTGTTGAAATTTTTTTTATCAAAGGAGAGAATTAAATATTTCATTCATCCTAATAGAAATAAACCATGAATATTAAATTAACCTTTTCATATTAATTTTAGGTATTTTTATCGACACTATGGTTTTGGATATGATGTGGTCATTTTTTAAAAAAGATTTTATTTACAAGGGGAGGTACTAATCAAACTAACCTCCTCATAGAATTACAAACAAATTAACATAATTAACCTTTCTTTTATTTACCTTAATTTTTTTTCACTAATCACCACTAACCTTTAATCCAAAATAATTAATCAAGTAATGAAGGATTCAACACTTATTTTAGATAGAATTGGAGTTATCAAAGAGTGGAGGTTGAAATCTTACTCAAGAAAACATTCAACATATAGATTTTGTTGAACAAAACGATATAAGCCGATTATGATTGACAAAAATTTAACTATAATTTTAAACCCTAATTTTTCCTGTATTTTGGAAAACCACATGATAAATTAGGTTAAAAAATAACCTTTCCCTTGTATTGTCAACAAATTTTGGATGTGGTTTGGAGATCATGTTGAATTTTTTGTTCCGACGATTACTTTCTTTTTTAAAATGTAGGAGAAGGAGAGAGTAAATGAAATTTTTATGGTTTTGATGTTTTCAATAAAGGCAAAAAAGATAATATATATATATATATATATATATTATTAATAGGATGCGTACCTTTTACAGCAATTTAATTTTGTATGGGGTGCTATTAAAATTTTACCTCCTCATATCTATAGTGGAGTTTGAATAACAATACCCATAATTTCCTTCTCTCTTCTTTCATCTAAGTTTCTATCACACCAAAATTGCTATTTCTACCACATCTCTGAAACTCAATAATTTGAATAAATATTTAAAAATTGAAGATTATTGCGGAGTACCCATCTCGATCTCCATCTATGTTTCCATTCGTTCAATAGTCATCTCAATTACAGTTGAAACACAAACGAATTAACTAAAAATCTTACGTCGAATAAACTTTTATTGGCATAGAATGAGAGAAGAAATATTTTATTTTTAAAATTAGATGCGAAGGCAAGAAAAAAGGCTATTTTGTAAGTACATGTGG
Organism: Allium cepa; assembly: GCA_030765085.1. Classification (NCBI taxonomy): domain Eukaryota; kingdom Viridiplantae; phylum Streptophyta; class Magnoliopsida; order Asparagales; family Amaryllidaceae; genus Allium; species Allium cepa. The sequence goes on from CM060935.1 coordinate 1,000,272,827, forward strand.
CATTTTCTATAATAAAATAGATAAGGAGCAAATATTTCTCCCATTACAAATTTTTTTCATAAAATTTTCTCCATATCATTCACTCCTATTATACAAAATACTTCCCTCTTTAGCAGCTTCCTAATCAAATAAAGCTAAGGTTATCTTTATTTCATTGTTAAATTTAAGCCTATAAAAAAATCAAGCATGAAGAAAAATATTATTTGAAATAATATGAAACGTTAATAAGCAACACACATTCATGGTTATCACAATGGTGATATTATGGTACAATAAGGTAATTACCCATGTTTTTTCTCTCGATGTTTTTAATGTTATGTTTTTTTGTATTTATAATGTGCATAAGTGAAGTATATTTTATAGGAAGGACAATTTCAGATAATATAACAATGCAATAAATTAAAGGGATTAATTACTATTGATTTTGATCAATTTGAATTCAGAATAATCAAGTAAATAAATTGTAATTTAATATAATGAAAGGATTAATTACATATTAATTATCTTTAATGATAATCAATTAGAGAATTAAAATAATCAACTAATTGCTTCTGCCAATTATTCTATGTTAAATTTTCTTCATGTTTTGTTTCGATAGGAGAGATTATGAAATGAGGTTCGTACATTTATTTTGTAGGGAGTTATACATTTTTAAGTACATAAATACCAAAAGCCTTCCCCCCGACTACGTATCCTTATGATTTACCTGAAGTATGTGTTGTGGGTTCGGTGCATACTTACTTAAAGTTTACAAGCAAATCTTGGTTCTCTAGGTCTTCATAAAAAAAGGCCAAAAGCCTTAAATTATTTTTAATATTCAAATAGAGGTAAAGTAGTTTTTGTTTTTTTCTCAAACATAAGCATATCATATAATCAAGTTGGAAGAAAAATATTATATATAAAGTAAATGAATATTCAAAAAAAATTCATAATTTATTTTGGGGACAACGATAAATGTATAAGCATATTTTATTTTACATTTGGCGGATATCTTTAAAAAAGATTTAAAAAGTTGGTTTAATTAGTATTTTGTAAACTAATTATTTATTTTTAAATGCATTATGTACTGTTTTCCAATCTAAACTTATTTTTTACACAGTCTAACACTATCCTTTTTAATCAACCTTGGATTTTAGTATTATTTGGTTGTATGGTCTAATAGACTATGAAATGTTCATAATCACCAAAGTTTTGATCTCATGGAACAATGAGGTAATTATCTATGATTTAATGTCGTTTAGGTTTTTTCGATTTTTTCTTGTTTATAAATGTTTATAAATAGGTAACTTTAAACTAGGGATATAATATTTGTATGAGGATTTTCACTCAAAGGGCTTCTTTGTGCATGGTAATAAGTTTTAAGGACGACACTTAAAATTAGTTTTAAAGACAATTTACAGAAAAGTTAAACGAAATTATCATTTTCAGTTATACAGAAATAATGATAAATGAATTTATCATTTTCTGTAAATTATTCTTGAAACTAACTATTCACAAGTGTTGTCTTTAAAAATTATTACGCTGAAATAAGAAGTCCTCCAACCTAATTTTCACAACCATAATATATTAGAACAGTATAGCCTTCAATGCAGTAGTAATAAACCTAATTTATTTTTCATTTTACAACCTTTCACAAATCAAAACTCAACTGATGGATTTCGATAACTAAAAATGGGAAAAACTTCTGATTGAAGAGAGTTCGAGAGATTTTGTTACAATGAACTAATGTAGGTTCTCACAATATCATTTTAGAAGGATATCATTATATTTTAAGCAATTTAAGCACAAGAAAGAGATGAGGAAGTGGTTGAACATGGAGCTCCAAAATTATAATTGTACTGGTGCAAACCTGTGCTACGCACACGGAGTTCATCAAATAATTTTTTTATCGATGTGCACAAAGTATGAGTTCAGGTCCTCCATCCCCTTATTTCTATGGCCCCATACCACAGTAAATCTTAGTCATCCATCACAACAAATTAGTGAATTAGTCGGACGCATCGATGAATGAATGATGATACAAAATGAGTGGCTAGTCTATGTAGCACATAAGGATGGCCAAGAAGAGGACAGGGGATCTGAGCTAAGAAAATTTCTAAAGAGAATAATGAATTTATATAAAAACAATAATGGAAACTTCTAATTACTCCTTGTTTCATAACAATTATATCACTAAGCACGCATATTATTTTAAGATAAGAATAAGTTCAACATGAATTCATGTTATATAGAATATAAATTCAAATATATACACATTCGATATGATAATAGTGTTCCATAACTGACATAAATAGATCATGCTCAAAGAAAAATAGTGATACAAATTTGGTTCAATAAAATATTCCAACATTTGCATCAATGCACTTTTTATAACTATCCTAGAGAAATATTAAAAATATCTTGGAGCATTATATTTTCTAATATATATAACACAATATGATGCAAGAAATATACGAAAATTATAAATATTACATAGGTTTTTTTTTTCTTCTTGCTACCCAGGCAAACCAGATAATATATAAAATTCTAAGTGAGTGTCATACACACCACCATAATAAATAATGAATACAATGCCATCATTGGGAATTGATCTTTGGACCTCTTCATTACCTCTAATGAGAAGACCGGATGATTATTACCTTGGGATATTGTATTCTAATTTCAAGAACAATCAAATATATTTTTTCTTTATTTCAAATATTCATACCAACATAATAACTGCAGCAATACAAATTTTAGCATAATTCAAAGTGATACATTATATCATAAAGAGAAAAATTACTTATGGATATATATCAAAAATATTTTAGATTTCACCACATTAAAGATAACCATAAGACCAACTGACATGAGAAAACATAGCCAATGAAACAAAGTATTAAAATATCATGTAATTATAACTCATTACGAATGCTTGTAGTATTTGTGCATGTACATCCAACATCGACACAATATAATATTTATAACCTAATATAATTATTTGGCTGAAACACTCCACCTCTATACTCATACTAAAACACCCTACACCCCTTAGTATCACACTAAAAGGCATGTTGCGTTGTAGGTATAACTAAAACTAGCAGAGACTAAGATTCACAAGACAAAATAAATAAATAATAACACGGCGGAAGTAATTAAAAACAATAAGTGATTTTTAAAATTAATACTTCATAAATACGTTAGATAAACCACATATGTTCCAAATACCAAGTACAATTGTCTTATGAAAATAAAATCTCAGTCTCATCAGAAAAACCAGAGTACAAACACAAACTTTTCCTCAATACAGTGCTAGTACAATAAAAGAACAAAAAGCTAGAAACAAAAAGAAGGAATACATGATAAGATCTCCAAGTCTTCAAGAAGCAGCGGCATATCTTGCTTGCCTCTGATTGCCTATGATGGAAAAAGGGGAAAATAGGGAAGTGGGTCAAACTAAAAGTCTGGTGAATGATAGTAATTACTAGGGCCTTTAGGCAAAGTAAAAGTAATAGATCTTACAATAGTTCTAGTATATATGAAGGAAACAAAGGTGATATGAAGAAAGAATAAGATGAAAATAAACACGATTTTAACACAATTGTTTAACTTTGATTGTTTGCACTTGTTTTTGATAGCTGCTAAGATTAGGCTGAATTCCAAATACTACCCTTCTATCGGCCTGCTACTCCATAGAATCTGCTGTGGGTCGGATGCTAAAGCTCCCAACGCAGTAGACATTGGTGCCTACGAAAGACACACACTAAGCACTTAGAACTCATAACGATAACTGAGCAACCGAATGGAAGTCGCACGCGTAACCGCCACCATGCTCATGTTACCTATTGTCCATCTATTGGGACTTCTTCCAGCATAAGCGCGCCTCTCGTATCACTTCAGGATTATGTGAGACACCTCGTCTCACTTCAAGGTTTGTGAGACACCTCATTTCACTTTAGGGTTATGTGAAACACCGTGTCCATAGAAATAATAGGGGAAATGATACTGGTACTGGCCCATCATCCAAACAATATCTAGTTGCGCCCCTTACCCAAAGAAAAATAGTGATACAAATTTGGTTTAATAAAATATTCCAACATTTGCATCAATGCCTCTCGTCTCACTTCAGGATTATGTGAGACACCTCGTCTCACTTCAGGGTTATGTGAGACACCTCGTTTCACTTTAGGGTTATGTTAAACACTATGTCCATAGAAATAGGGAAATGTTATTTGGTATAGGTCCTATTTTAATTCTTTGCTTATTAACTTAGATAAATTATTTAAATAAGCCTTTACTTTTCTTCTTACTATCTCAGCTTATTAATTTATCGTAAGTCTTAAAATAAGCCTCACTTTATTTTATTTCTTATTATAACCTCCGTTATAATCACGCTTATCACTAAACCCAAGGTCTAAGTAAAAAAATAAGCTTCTTTTATCTTATACTCTTTTAAGTTATAATTCTAAGTTGTAACTAGGACAATTATCTTTAATTAGTCCAATTCTAACATCAGTATCATAATTAGGCTTAATTTTAGTCCTAATTCCATTTTTATTACAGTCTTTACAATTTATATCTTATCTTTCGTTATTTCAGTATTCTTATAATTTTAGTCCATATTCGTGTTTAATCTATTCTAATCCATACGCGAAGAAGAAGGATAAATAAAACTGAAAATAGAAGAAAATCCAAAGCGTAAGAAAAAGATGTAAATAACGCATAAATAATAGTAAATAAATTAAAATACTGTAAATAAATGGAAAAGCTATAATTAACAGAAATAAACTAAAATTAACTGAAAATAATAGCTAAAAGAAGTAGACTGAAAATAATTCTAAAAACTGTAAATAAACTACTAAAAAGTTATTCCAAAAATCGTTGTAAAAGTACAACTATTGGAAACCCTTTTATTTTAAATTACTTAAAGAAATCTAAAATAATTACAATCACTCACCTATGGTCCTAAACTCTTACCGGATCCACTTGTGGGTATTAAAATATTTTATTAAAAAGATTCTCTCCTTGAAAAATTATTCTTTTAGGGTCCTTCCTTAAAAGGTGAACCCAAGCGGAGAAAATCTTGAATGAGAAAAGTGTTAGGCCTAGGGTCTTATTTAGAGGGGTAGAAGTGGATCTTAGACCTTTAGATTTGGAGATTGAATAGGATGCAACAACGTCATAGGATGAATATGAGTCGTCGGATGGAAGCACGAAGGGACCATACGAGGCTAAAGAATGAAAAATACGTGGCCGAAAACTTCTGGAACGAAGAAAATTTTCTTCGTTCCGTACCCGTAGGCGGGTCGACCACCCCTCCCCTAGGTCGACCGGCCCGGTCGACCTAGGGCATGGTTAGGTCGACCCCTTGGTCGACCTAGCCTAATTTTTTTTTTCCTTTTCTTGTTTATTTTGTTTGTAGCTCATATTAGCTCGGATTCTGATGTTCTATATATGAAATTGACCAAAAAATTACCACGAACGCACCGTCGCGGCTCCCGTGGCTCGATTATGATAATTTCACAATGTTATTTTATTGTTTCATTAATTAACGAATTAATTTTATGGGTTAAATTTTGGGTTGTTACACATACCATTCAAGAGTACTACTGAGTAATACTGTCAAACAATACCGAAAATGAGGCTATATATGGTGTGTATATGAATATTTCCTTATACTAGCATTGGTTTGTATTATAACTTCAAATATATAACTCACCTTTACGTACACAATATTGGCACAAAGTAATAAACACATGTGCCTTCAAGATAGAACAATACATAATATACTAAAAATAGTAGAGGTAACAGAGTCAAAATCACGACGATTATATTAATATATAATACATCATACCATAAGGGAACAAATCATCTCAAATGAAGTTGTCTTGCTGTAATGTAATAAATAATCAACATACAACTCAATATCATATATATACAATGAATCGATATTATACAATATCATATCACAGTCCTAACATAAATATCCTCTAAGCCTACATATACTAAATGCTGGTCAGGTGGTCCCTATTCCTAAAATATCTCGGACCGATTCAAGTATTACACAAATAACAAACGGATCAGACTATGTCTAATGAAGAATCAACAATAAGGGCATATAAAATGAACTAAGGACAATGAAATGGATAACTCCATCAAAGATATTCATAATCATCAGACAACATATCAACATATATATGTAACTATGGAAACTTGTACATGAAATACAATTATAATCTCATAAATAATCATCAAAGCATCACATCACTCTAATAACTCAAACATAAGTATGAAGCAACTAGTTTAATATCAAAAGATGTCATCACCCATATAAAAACACATCAAATCAGAAATCACAGTGTCAACACAAATGGGTGAATCATACATATTCAGAAATCATAGATAAAATAGATATCACCATGTATAATTAGGCTAGCACGAAGCTTTTCCCAAATATAACACTCAATCTCAGTAGAAAAAACATCATTGTCAATATGTAATAATAACGTAAATAATGAAATGAGAATCCTCTATACTCCAAATATCCATCACAAGTATAATCCTTATGTATGAACTTACAGAAAGCATTGCGACTAGAAATGGCTATACGACAGAAACAAAGTCCTAAGTAGAGTCATTTATAAATAAACTACAGTGTATGGGATATATAACTGATATATATACAAAAATGAGGTGCGTCAATAGTATATGCCAATCTACTACTATGTTAGTACTAGAAGGGAGACTGATAGCACCAACCTAGCTCTAGAGTCATGAAGTCTCTACAGTCCTAGTTACTATCATGAGATGTCACCACTAATGTGCTTATTAATGAAAGGACTCATTAGACACGACCCGACTCTAGTCCCTTTAGGTAATAGATTGTTGGCCTAGGTGACACGGAGACAAACGCATGCATAGAGATAGGACATAGCTATATAAATATAGTGTGTGATGGATTTGGGGTGCGCCCTACGATTAGGCCGCTAGGGTGGATTCTGGCCATCTGGTTCTCTCTAATGTCAATAAAAGGAGTACATCGTAAAAGAGACATATAGAACTAATATTAACTGACACGAAGTCATGCTCACCATAAGGCATAATGCCATACTGCAAACTATAAGCACGAAATAATACTCATCACTACATATGTCACCTCACTTATCATAATTCTCGTCACGTGAGTGTCATATACTTATAATAAATAATTGAATAAATATCACAACAGCGTCTCATACCACTACGTGATATCTTTGTATTTATTCACCACTTATAAACTACACTCAATCTACTTAATATTTTATATAACGAGTCCAAATTATAACCAAAGAAATGTTACCGAAAGTCCTATACCTAGCTATAACTTCTTTATTCAGATTTCTCATCACATAGAATGGAAATATTAGAAAGTTAAATAGAAGGATGTCATCATTGTATCATATCAAAATAATCATCAAATCAATATTAATAGTGAATCACACATAACAATGAAATCAATATTGAGAACATAAGAAATCAGAGAATTCGAAAATAACACATAAACATATTTCTATCACACTTTAATAATACATAAATAATTATACTATCAGGGAAATACACTTTAAAATACTCAAAATAGTAATATGAGAATTTCTCTTAATTTTCTATAATTAATAAACTATGAATAAATAATTAAGACCAAATATAAATTTTCATTTTCATTTATTTATTAATTTCTCAATTTTTACATATTCAAATACTAATTTAATAATCATCTATCACTCAAAAAAATGTATACTGCTTTTGAAACCTAAAATAGTTTACAAAGCTAAAAAAATTATATAATAATTATCCCATAATTCTCTATAACCAATTACTATTTTTTTTGGCAAGGCCGACGGGGTTGAATAGGCCTCTACCGTTTTATTAATAACTTGAAAAATTACAAGATAGAAACAATGAAAAAAATAGAGAAAAACAAAGAAGAAACATAAACAAAACAATTCAAACATCACATCATTTGCGGATCGTCATCGCAAGGAACTGAAAAGATGAAGCAGCCATTTCACTTTGGATGTTTCTTGTTATTTCATGATAAACTTCCATTCTATTCTTGCTTTTAAGTTTGAAAACTCTAAAATTTCTCTCCTTCCAGATGGAGTACACAAAAATCTTAAATCTCAATAATAGTTCAAAGGATTAGGTGTCCATCCTCGAAGTTTCTTTGAACATACTCTTCCATTCCTGACAGTTGTTGCTAAATGGAAGGTGAAATCCCCCTATGATCTTTAATCTTTTGTAGGGAAAAAGTATATATGAGCAATTGAACTATAAGTGATGATTATTCTCAGGGCGAGCTTCTACAAAAAAACAAGTGGTAGGGATAGGGAAACCCTTAAGATTGAGGTTACATAAGGTATGGTTAGCATTCTTAAGAACCTTCCAGAGGAAAAAAATTATGTTTTTCGGAGGTGCTCATGTTCCATACTCTTCTAAAGCATGGGAACTTAGGACTAGGACTGTGTGCAGAAAGGTTCCTGTACAGAAAACCAATGGAAAAACTCTCATTATACACCATACGTACCGCTCCACAATACCCACCTTGTAGTTAGTATTGGCAAATTTTCTCCACAGATCCCAGATCTTGATGCTACTGGAAAAAGGGAGAACTTTTTTTACCATTCCTTACATAGTCGATTACTTTGGCATGCATTGGTATTCCAATTTGCATAATGTCAGCATGATTGAAGACATCTTTGAAGAATGACCTCCTTGCCCAGCCAAGGCATGTAACATCCCGCCTTTTTGTACGCTTTAAACTGACGATAAACCACACACGTCAGGCTTAAATCATATAGAAGGGCAGATTGTTATTGGGGCGAATAAGAAAAAGCAGAGAAAGAAAAAACAGAATCTTGCAGTGGAACGACAAAATATAATAATCAAATAAACAGTTCATGAAGTTGTTTTACAAAACATTTGATTATACTTATACAACACATATCAGAGTTACCCGTACCAAAGAATAATAAATAACAATCCAGCGGAACAGTATGAATGTAGTGGACTAATATGATAAATAATAGTAATAAAATGTTCGTTTTCGTCCTCCAGAAGTAAGGTCTTCAAATCCTGAAATGCTCAAGCTGGCCTGAGAAAATTGAAAAGACAAAACACTCGAGTTAGAACTAAAAGATCTTATGTAAGTTAAATCAACGGTAAATAATATGAGTGGAACGGCGTTAGAGATGTTTACGGGATTTGACATCTCATATCCAGTGTCTAAAGTGAGTGCAATAACTTGAGAGATGCTCAGGATTCACATCTCCTAAGGATCCGTTAAACTATTTACTATGTAGCAATATTTCGCTATTATAATAATGTCTATAGTAAAATAAACTTACTTTTAAATAGCGTTAAGGAGTGACCCAATATTCCCCTTAACACATAACAGTCCCAGTAGTCCATCCAGTATCATGGTCCCTCCTGATCGGGAAGTCACTAAAGGATACTTCACGGGCTACGGGAGAAAACCAAACTCGTACAAGGTGCGCTAGGATAGGTGTCACGGCATAGCTAGGCAATGTCAGGGTAGATATACCAATTACGCTTCCGAACCGGTGGTAACACGTAACAGCTACTACCGCCCATCTCAAGCCACACCCCTAAAATCAAAAGAGCCCCAATCAATCGCAAAGTAATAGAATGGTATTGAAGGAGTGTGTGTTCAATAAAAGGTGCTACCTTCTTAGCCCGTCGATCACTCCTGTTTTAGCCACCTTATGCCAACTCACGGGAGTCGGGTCCACATATATACCTCAAAGGAACGCCGCCGCCATCCTACTTCATTCTGGAATCTCACCGCGTACACGGTTGTTAAAGTGGTTTTCGGAGTTGGCAAAGAGTATGACAATTTTCGATCCTGGTCTCTTCAACAACCAAACGTTATTATAACATCGCGGCCATTTCAAAAACCAGAATATAATATCCATTTCAAAACCATATAAATACGATATCATTTCCATTTCAAAACCAAACGAATATGATTTCATTTTATTAAAACCCAAATCACTAAAGTATCATTTTTATTTCAAATATATCCTTTCCAAAAATCATAGCACTTTCAACGTTATAACACTTCGAAATCATAACACTTGAAATATAACATTTTCAAATCATAATACTTTGAAACATAACTTCCACCACTTAAATGGTTTGAATATTTAAAATACTCTATATGATTAATAGCTTCTTCAATTTCACAAATCAATTCTAAAACAACTAGAATTTCTAGATTTTATATAATCCCAAATCATAAATTTCAATACGATTCGGTTTCCAAATAAACTACTTCAAATTAAATCGATTTCAAAACAGATTTGATCCACAGAATAACCATTTCAAAATTAACATATTTCAAACTTTAAGCTTTCAACAATTTCAAAACAAAGTTTGGTAATTTCATATATATATATATAATAAATTCAATTTTCTATTATTTAGTCTTGAAATATTTTACTTAATAAATCTATTATCATTTAAATACAACCTAGATTTCAAATAACTAAATATTTTCTTCAATTTATTTATACTCGAAATATTCATTTAATTCACTTTAACACAAAATCAAGTAATTAAATCATACCTTTTAAAATTTCAAATTCAATAAATTTCAAATTAACCTTAATTAGTTTAAATCATTATAAACTCTATATTAAACTAAAATTTAAATACTTAACCATATTATCTTCAATAAAAAACAAACTTATTATTAAGCTTATTCTATATTAAAACACATTATACATAGCTTAAAATCAAGGATAAAATAACATTTATAAAATATCTAAAATCAATATTTATCTAAAACCGCATATTTATTTACAAAACCATAGAAATCATTTCAAAATATTTTTATATATAGACCACGGTGTCTGTACATAATTTTCTATCTTATAGTCAAGTGATACAGATATTTATCATTTCAATCCGTAATTTAAAATATAAATACGGTTATATATCATTTCAAACCGCTATCCCGAATGAAATAAAAATCCATAACAACTTGTAGTTTATAAAAATATAAAATACAACATCCATTCATCCAGTATCAATCATCAAACATCTATCACAATCATCATCCAATTCAATCAATAACGTCGATATAGAACAGATAATAAATAACAGGTATTTACTGGCAGTTTATATTCAATAATAAATTAAATAACTATTTTATCCAAATAAAATCAAATAAACTGAGATGATGACTCAAAATATGTCAAACAGTCATAAATAAATTTCTAATCACATCATAAATCAATTTAACAGACATAAGAAATTTTAGAAGTTGTGAGTGGGTTAAAACACTCACCTTTCGAATTTAAATCCAATTTAAACCCAAAATTTGAATAGTCTCAGAATCAATCCAAACCAGCGTCAAAATGTCCGGAATTTCAATATGATCCTAAAAAAAGAAATCGTGCATAAATCGAACATCGTATGCGAAAGTTATGTAATTTAGAACGCCTGAATAAGAAATAAAACAAAAAAACAAAAAACAAAAGAAACTCTACCTCTGACACGTCGCCTACACAGTACCTCCCCATCACGCACGAGCTTCAGCTGTTCGAAATCTAACCCTAACGCAAAAGCCACAAGCGCCGCCATGCCACGACGATGATCCGCGCCAAGCTGTGCCGCCCCAAACTGAGCCGCTCCTTCCCCTATACTTCCCTCGTCCACCCGAGATCTTCGACATCCCCGGTCAACCCCAAAAAAAATGTAGCCGCCACTTACAGTTATGACCTAATCAAATTATGCCACACGATCTGGTCGTCAACTCGACGAACAACCCGCTCCGATGAACTCCACTCGGTCCTCTACACCCAACGGTAACGTTAATTCGACGATCCGACCACTTTAATCAAGGCACGATGAACGGCCGTAACATTTTTAGCAATTTTGGCCAAACAGAAATCCAAATCAAAAAACGAATAGCTGAATTAACTTGCGCTCGTCGAGAGCTTCAAATCGATATATAATATGATATAGTTTGAGGAGATTTAATTTTTGATTTGATTTTGAATTGTAATTGGATTTGGAATTGAGAATTTGTCTGTCATGGGAATGAGGAGGAGAAACTGGAATTGTACGTACAGAATAATGAACATAAAAAATAGGCTAGGCTTTATAATGAGGTATATATAGGCAAAGTTGAGATTAGAATGGACCGGATTGATATGGATTGAAAGTTGAACGACAAATGGCCCGAAAAGCCCTTCTGTCTTCGGAACGAAAATAAGTCAACCCATATATCAAAATAGATGTTTTTAAATATTTTGAACTTAATGGAATTGGTTTCAAGTCCTACTTCCATCGTATGAAGAAGTTACGTTAAAATTTGCTTATTTCAAATTGATTTCAATTAAATTGATTTCTAGGCGTTTTGAGCCCGTACGATCACACGACAAATCCGATCGTTACGAAACTTAAAATCTTATAATGATTCACCGTTACGGATCCGATGAAACTGGTTTCATCGAAATCTGAATCAATGGCCAAAATGGCTATTTTTCAGATAATTAAATAAATTAATATTAAATTAATTAAATCAAATTTCAACTCTGATTCTAAGATTAACAAATTTTATCTCTTTCGGTAACTTTGACATTTATAACTATTTAAAACAAATTTTCAGGTTAATTCAATGTTAATAATTTCCATCCTTACTTCCTATTTCAATAAATCCAAAAATTATAAATCAAATGTCCAATAATTCCATTTGATTGACCTTTCATCCTATTATTCAATCTATATTATCAGATTGATGAAATTTACATTGGTTCATGATTTATTACATTAATATTCTCAATATCATCTTAATTTCCCATCAACATAATATCTAAATATTTAATTTCATTTATTTGCAACAAATCCAATTACTATAATTTAAATTCAAATAAATTAATAAATCTTGATTTCCATTCTTTTAGATCAACCAATAGTCATATTATGAATAGAATTAACATTATTTTCAAACATTAACTTAATTTACATTAACATAATATTTAATTACATTTATTGAAATTTATTTCCAATTTGAAATATCAGGCTAAATAAATAGATAATATACAATAATTGTTACCATTAACTTTCAATTACACATGTAAGTTATTATTAGCGAACAAATGTTACAATTAGTTCCATAACACTATTCTCGTTCAATTAATATTAATCAATGTATTATTTCTTTGGCTAATTGAATATTTACTTTTATTTTCTTATATTTAATTTTATAACCGAGTGTAACAATTTACATTATTCCATTATTAGGATTTGACTCAAATTGTCAATAATTGGTTTTAATTAACATTGCTACATTTCATTTTTAATATTCACCTCATTATAAATTATAAAGTGTTGATTTCTTTCTAAATTTAATTACAAAAATCTTATTAAATTAACCAATTTAATTATCGAAATTTACGGGTCGTTACAAGGCACGTTCCAAAATTTAGCATAGCTCGTGTACAACAATGAAAGTGATACATGGGGAAGAAGAAAGTGTCTAGACTTCAGTACTGCTTTCCATATCCAGCTGGAAGATGGTTTTGGGTCCATAAGCCAAAAATCATTGTTCTTAAAGTTATGTCCCCTAGTCCACTCAACCCAAAGGGTGTCAGAGTTATTAAGAAGCCCATCAATATGCTTGGAGAAGGCAGTTGTGTTCCATAATGTTAGATTTTTAAAATTCAGACCTCCAAACTGCCTCGGCTTTTCTAACTTACAAAACACAACAGGGGGAAGCTTCCTTGTGTAAATATTACCGACCATAAAAAACAAATCATAGCACTCCTAATCATGGTAATGAGCTTGGCAAGGAAAATAAAAGTTCTACCCCAATAACCACTCATGGAGAAAATTATGGAGTTTAATATAGTAATCCTGCCAGCCTAAGATAGATATCTATTTTGCCATCTATTCAGAGTGGCAATTATTTTCTCAAATAAAGGAGCACATTGGGCCGTTGATATGGACTTGGTAGCCAGTGGCTCTCTGAGCTAGGACATATTGCTTAGGAGCAGTTTCATTTTGGTGATAGTAAAGCATTGTTGGACTTGAGCGTCAGGCAGCCCCGATATAAGGATGTAAGACTTATTGGGATTGATGTGCAACATAGAAAAGCTGGCAAAGGAATGTAAGGAGTGCATTATGGAGATAGAAATGAGGGAGTAGGTTTAGTAAATAAAATGAGATCGTCAGCAAATGCCAAGGAAGTTATAAGTGGGTTTCTACACTTAGGGCGTAAAGAGAAATTTTTCTTCCTAGCTTGTAGAAGCAATGACTGAATTAGTGTTTCCATGATTATAATGAATAAATATGGCGATATGGGATCCCCCTACCGAAGTCCTTTGTGACCTTTGAAGTACCCAACAGCATGGGAATTTATAATAATCGAGTAGCTCACAGTGGAGATGCATTTGAAAATGAGGTCGATGAAGGAGGAAGGGAACTTTATAGCTTTCATAATGCTGATCAAAGAGGACCATTTGACAGAATCAAAAGCCTTCATTATTTCAACCTTCAACATCGCTCTAAGAGAGCAGCCAGCTCTTGAGTAACCATTAAGAAGTTTATGGGTGAACAAAACGTTATCGGTAATATTTCTGCCTGGAAGGAAGGCAGCTTGATTGGAAGAGATGATATTTGAAAGCACATATTTTAGCCTAGATGCCAGGATTGTGGAGATGATTTTGTATGTGATGTTACAACAGGCTATAGGTCTAAATTGAGTTACAATCGAGGGATTGCTGACCATAGGGATTAAGGCAATATTAGTGGAATCGATGGATTTGACAATTTTGGATTTGGTGAAAAAACTATGAATAGCATTTTGGACATCCAGATGAATGATATGCCAGTAGTGAGTGAAAAGATGGCATTAAAGCCATTCGGTCCTCCGCATGCCTCTTTCCTGATGCTAAAGACAGTTGTTCTAATCTCTTCATTAGAGACAGGAGAGGAGAGATTACTAATGTGAGAGGAGTCTAGTTGCAGAAGATTTAGGGAGTCAAGAAAAAAGCAATCAGAATCTTGCAAATCACTTATGCCAAGAAGAGACTTGTAATAAGTGAGAAAAGCATTCTCAATACCATCAGGTGAGTTATAGGATGCGTCGAATTGGTCTTCTATCATGGTGATATTTGCTTTTGTTTTTTTGATTTTGAGAGAGGAATGATAAAATATAGTACCAGTCACCTGTTAGAAATGAATAAGTGGCTAAAGTCCCACATCGGGGAATAAACATATCAATTCCACCTTATATACTAAGGCTCGGTAATTGATATCAAAAGAAAATGAGGAGAAAGAATGGATCATGCATGAAGGCTTGAAGGCATGAAGGCTTTCATATATAAATATTATATGGTCAAAGATTGGGCCTTGGGCCTTGGGGCTCTTGGGGTCTGATGATTAAATGGGCCTTCGTTTGCTACCTGGGCTGCGCTAAAACGGCTAATTTTTGATCCGTTTTTTGCTGCCAAAAATGGTTGCATCCGTTGGTTAAAGGATCGCAACCTTTCCAACGGTCGCAGCCATTCGAACAGCCGCGCCTCTTCCCGAACAGGCAGCCCCCGAACCTATTTAAATGCATGCAGAACCAAAATCAAAGCATTGATTTTCATCTCCTTCTCTCTGCATACTCTGATCTGAAATAGGCAACTCTCTTGAGTTCGTCCCTGCCTGCATCGTCAGCGCAACCTTGCAGGCTCTGGTTCCGTTTCACCTTGGGAAACAGTTGCTCGCCAACCCGCTGCGCCGTAGGGGGAGCAAATCTGTTTTAAGGGAACAGCGACCGTGCTGGGCTCGGATACAATAATTCGACTTGCAACCAGAATACTGAACGGTACGAATTGCATTTCGGCTCTTCTTTTTCCTGTTAACCCAATTGCAAAATTAGGGTTAGGGTTTTTTGCCCAAATTGATTTCGCCCCAATTTACACATTAGGGTTTCTGTGTGAATAACATTCTTAAAACAGATTTGTGCTTTGTTTGGTTCTGTTCTGTGTACTAATTGAAGTCGTATCGTTTCAGACGATGGCTCAAGACAGTAGCACTTCGACAACACAGCAACCATTACCCTCCGCTCCGACAGCACCACTTGTCACACAACCTGTACCGTTCTCACATGGAGAGAGGCCGGAAAAATTCAATGGCCAGGATTTTAAGCGCTGGCAACAGAAGATGCTCTTCTACTTGACTACGTTAGGTCTGGCCAAATACCTAACAGAGGACCCTCCACAAGTAGATGAACTTGAGCCCGACGCCACCAAGGTCGAGGCCCTCACAGCCTGGAAGGGGTCTGACTTCATTTGCAAGAATTATATTCTCAACGGTTTGGACAATAGTCTGTACAATGTATACTGCACTGTCCAAACTGCAAAGACTCTTTGGTTGTCCCTCGAGAAAAAGTACAAAACGGAAGACGCCGGGATGAAGAAGTTCATAGTCGGCAAATTCCTAGACTTCAAGATGGTCGACACCAAAACAGTAGTCAGCCAGATTCAGGAACTTCAGGTTATCATCCATGAGATGCATGATGAGAAGATGGAGTTAAGCGAATCATTTCAAGTTGCTGCTGCTATCGAGAAGTTGCCTCCATCATGGAAGGACTTCAAGAACTATCTGAAGCACAAACGGAAGGAAATGACTATGGAAGATCTTGTTGTTCGACTCAGAATTGAAGAGGATAACAGAAAATCTGAAAAGAAGTCAACCAACACCATGGTGGCAAAAGCAAATGTTGTTGAGACCGACAAGAACAACAAAAGAAAGAGAGAAAATAATCCGAACGCAAAGAAGGCTAAGAAGTTCAAAGGGAACTGCCATAATTGCGGGAAGAAAGGCCATAAGGCAAGTGAGTGCCGAGGACCAAAGAAGCAGAAAGACCAAGCCATTGTTACGGAGCATGATAGGCTTTCGGATGGAGTTTCAGAAATGAACTTGTCAGCCGTGATCTCAGAATGCAACTTAGTTGGCAACACGAAGGAATGGTTTGTGGACACTGGTGCCACAAAACACATTTGCGCCAACAGGTGGATGTTTTCCAACTACAAGCCTGCGACACAAGAAGAGCAACTCTTCATGGGAAACTCCTCCACGTCGAAGGTTGAAGGAAAAGGAAAAGTGGTTCTCAAAATGACTTCTGGAAAAGAACTCACTTTGAATGATGTTCTGCATGTACCAGACATTCGTAAGAACTTAGTTTCGGGATCATTACTGAGCAAGAATGGTTTCAAGTTGGTCTTTGTTTCTGATAATTTTGTATTGTCTAAAAATGGAGTGTATGTGGGTAAAGGGTATGTAAGTGATGGTCTATTCAAGATGAATGTAATGACTGTTGTACCAAAAGATATGAATAAAATGGATTCTTCTGTTTATATCGCCGAGTCATTTAATATATGGCATGCTAGACTAGGCCATGTGAATTTTGATACTCTGCGGAAAATGGTTAACTTAGATTCTATACCTAAGTTTACTATAGATCACAACTATAAATGTGAAACATGTGCTGAAGCAAAGTTAACTAGAACTTCTTTTCATCATGTTGAAAGGAATACCGAGCCGTTAGATTTAATACATACTGATGTATGCGATCTAAATATGTGTCAAACAGAGGAGGTAAAAGGTATTTTATTACCTTTATCGATGATTGCACTAGGTACTGTTATGTGTACCTACTAAGAAGCAAGGATGAGGCCTTTGAAACATTTAAACAATATAAGGCAGAAGTTGAAAATCAACTAAACAAAAAGATAAAAGCCTTGCGAAGTGATAGAGGTGGAGAATACGAATTTCCATTTGAGGAATTTTGCGCTCAAAATGGTATAATACATCAAACAACAGCACCGTATTCTCCTCAATCCAATGGAATAGCAGAACGTAAGAATCGTACCCTAAAGGAAATGATGAATGCTCTGCTTATTAGTTCTGGATTACCAGACAATTTCTGGGGTGAAGCGATACTTTCAGCTAATCATATACTGAACAAAGTACCTCGCAAAAAGACCTTTAAGTCACCACATGAACTGTGGAAAAACAGACCTCCATCCTACAAATACTTGAAAGTGTGGGGGTGCTTGGCAAAGGTAGAAATACCTAAGCCTAAAAAGGTCAAAATTGGACCCAAAACTATAGATTGCATATTTATTGGATATGCTCACAATAGTAGTGCATACCGATTCTTAGTGCATAAATCTGAAATTGATGACATTCATGAAAACACCATAATCGAATCTCGAAATGCAAGATTCTTTGAAAACATATTTCCACTAAAAGAATCAAATGGTACTAGTATCCAAAAGAGATCAAGAGAAGAAGAAACTCTTGAACATCGTGTTGATCATGAAAATGATCAAGTGTTAGAGGAACCAAGAAGGAGCAAACGACAAAGGACGTCAAAAACCTTTGGGCCTGAGTTCTATGCATACATGGCAGAAAATGAACCTCTAACATATAAACAAGCAATGTCATCACCCGATGCTCCTTATTGGAAGGAAGCTGTCAATAGCGAAATTGAATCCATTTTACAAAACCACACATGGGAACTAGTAGATCTTCCTAAAGGATCGAAACCATTAGGGTATAAATGGATCTTTAAGAAAAAACTTAAAGCTGATGGCTCAATAGATAAATATAAAGCCCGACTGGTAGTCAAAGGATTTAGACAAAAGGAAGATCTAGATTACTTTGATACTTACTCACCAATAACTAGAATAACATCCATTAGGATGCTTATTGCTATTGCTTCTATACTGAATTTAGAAATACATCAAATGGATGTAAAAACTGCATTTCTAAATGGTGAGTTAGAGGAAGAAATATACATGCAGCAACCTGAAGGGTTCCTAAGCCCAGGAAATGAGAATAAAGTGTGTAAGTTAGTAAAATCACTTTATGGTCTTAAACAAGCGCCAAAACAATGGCATGAAAAATTTGATGAAACTATGATGACAAATGGATTCAGAATAAATGAATCAGATAAATGTGTCTATATGAAGAATGTAGATATGGGATATGTCATAGTTTGCTTATATGTTGATGACTTATTGATACTAGGCAATAATAATGTCATAATCAAATCAACAAAGGATATGTTGTCATCTAGATTTGATATGAAAGATCTAGGATTGGCTGATGTGATTTTGGGCGTTAAAATTTTAAAGACGTCAGAAGGTTATGTACTATCTCAATCACACTATGTGGCCAAAATACTTGAAAAGTTCAAACAACATAATATAACTGTTGCTAAATCGCCAGTTGATATGAACCAAAATTGGGTTAAAAATACTGGTGATGGAATCTACCAACTTGAATACTCTCGAATACTGGGAAGTATAATGTATGTAATGAATTGTACTAGACCAGATATTGCATATGCTGTAAGTAAGCTAAGTAGGTATACAAGCAATCCTGGTAAAAATCATTGGAAAGCAATAATAAGGGTTCTGGGATATTTAAAATATACTCAGAACTACAGCTTGTGTTACACTAAATATCCTTCCGTAGTAGAAGGATATAGTGATGCAAATTGGATAACTGGTTCAAATGACACCAAATCCACAAGTGGATATGTATTTACTCTAGGAAATGGAGCTATATCATGGAAGTCTTCTAAACAAACGTGTATAGCAAGGTCAACAATGGAGTCAGAATTCATTGCCTTAGACAAAGCCGCTGAAGAAGCAGATTGGTTTAGGAGTTTTCTAGAAGATATTCCGAATTGGAATAAACCTGTTCCACCAATCTGTATACATTGTGATAGTCAGTCAGCTATTGGAAGAGCTAACAGTACACTATACAATGGTAAGTCTAGACATATTCGTCGTAGACATAAAACCGTGAGACAACTACTCTCTAATGGAGTTATCACTATAGACTATGTAAGGTCGAAAGATAACATTGCGGATCCACTAACGAAAGGCTTGCCTAAAGAGAGAGTTCAAACCTTATCGATAGGAATGGGCTTAAGGCCTATTGACTAAAAAGTTTTCCTCAACGGAAACCCAACCTAATTGACTGGAGATCCCAAGATTTAGGTTCAAAGGGACAACTAAGTTAAGGTTAAAACTTAGAAGCACTGTAAAAATCAAACATTTAGACATTCCTAAGATAAGTCAGTGCACATGCCGCCGGAGAAAAGGATAAGCTCAGCTTTTAATGATGTCTATACTTGGAGCTATAAAGAACCAAGTGGAGTATTGCGGAATACTCTTTATAGGATCACCTACGTGAGTGCGAAGGCGCCGCTTCAAGGAGAATTAACGAGGCCTGATTCTCTTAAAGTACTCATGAGACCAAGCAGGTGTTCATGGCTAAAACGAACACAAACAGAGAACCAAGGAGTTAAAAACATTTATCATGTGTTATCTTTATAAAGCTTACACAAAAGGCTTACAGTTCAAAGACAATCTAGTCCACTGATTCGCCAGTAAGTTATAATGATAAAACACTAGGAAAAGTTCAAAGCTTCTATGCTACTTTTACCGATATGATAAATGTTTCGAAATATTTCAGAACAGATTAAATAACCACTCATTCATGTGGGGGATTGTTAGAAATGAATAAGTGGCTAAAGTCCCACATCGGGGAATAAACATATCAATTCCACCTTATATACTAAGGCTCGGTAATTGATATCAAAAGAAAATGAGGAGAAAGAATGGATCATGCATGAAGGCTTGAAGGCATGAAGGCTTTCATATATAAATATTATATGGTCAAAGATTGGGCCTTGGGCCTTGGGGCTCTTGGGGTCTGATGATTAAATGGGCCTTCGTTTGCTACCTGGGCTGCGCTAAAACGGCTAATTTTTGATCCGTTTTTTACTGCCAAAAACGGTTGCATCCGTTGGTTAAAGGATCGCAACCTTTCCAACGGTCGCAGCCATTCGAACAGCCGCGCCTCTTCCCGAACAGGCAGCCCCCGAACCTATTTAAATGCATGCAGAACCAAAATCAAAGCATTGATTTTCATCTCCTTCTCTCTGCATACTCTGATCTGAAATAAGCAACTCTCTTGAGTTCGTCCCTGCCTGCATCGTCAGCGCAACCTTGCAGGCTCTGGTTCCGTTTCACCTTGGGAAACAGTTGCTCGCCAACCCGCTGCGCCGTAGGGGGAGCAAATCTGTTTTAAGGGAACAGCGACCGTGCTGGGCTCGGATACAATAATTCGACTTGCAACCAGAATACTGAACGGTATGAATTGCATTTCGGCTCTTCTTTTTCCTGTTAACCCAATTGCAAAATTAGGGTTAGGGTTTTTTGCCCAAATTGATTTCGCCCCAATTTACACATTAGGGTTTCTGTGGGAATAACATCACCATCCTTAATCCAGTGCTCCCTCAACTTTTGCTTGACCATGCCAATCTCAGAATCTAGAGCAACAGTTAACGTGGACACAAGCTCACATTCCTGCCGAGATAATAAGGGATCAGATGAGCCATTCATTATTTTCATTTGAAGTTTTTTCCAGCTCACTTTTGAGGGAGGAAGAAAGCTTTCTTCCTTTCCCAAATCTTGCATTAGACTAATCTTTGAGGTAGTTTTTGGTGTTCTGAAGCTTCTTCTATAATCTAAACATAGGATTTCCATGAGCAGGAAGGTTCCATGCCTATTGAACAATATGTAAGAAATTAGGTTCATCAATCCAAGAGTTAAAAAATTTAAAATTAGATTTTATTTTAATGTCACTCATCCCAAAGGAAAGGATAAGAGAGCGGTGATCAAAAAGGACTGGCATAGGGATGTTGATATAAAGATTTGGCCAGGATGATAGGGCTTTGTAATTATAAAAGGCGTGGTCAATTTTAATAAGGGTTCTCACCCTCTGTTTACTTTTGTTTGACAAAGTATAGAGGGAATCCGACCAAGCAATGTCAATCAACGAGGAGTTGTGAATGGATACATTGAGAGGAGCAATATCTCTGGATGTGAAAGGGTTACCACCAGACTTGTGAGAAGAGAGGTAGGAGCAGTTGAAGTCGCCAATAACAATCCATGGGTGAGAGTCTTGTCTGAAGTGGGGGATAAGGTTGAGCATAAATGATCTATTGATAAGAGAATTTTCACCATAAACAAAATTGAAATGTAGTGAAGTGAAAGAAGTTATGTGGATGGTATGGGTGTGGATTAATTGTTTGATGGAAAGAATAGGGGACAAGTGATATATAGCTGGGTAAGATGACCAAAAGTCTACCAAAAGGAGCATCCTTTGAATTGTTTATGGTAGACCAGAGCAGTTTGATAAGAGCTAGAGTTTTTGAAGAAAGAATGGAGTTTAGTTTAGTTTCAGACTGAGAAATGAGGGATAACTTATGCTCACGAATCAATACCTTAACCTGCTCAATCTCTGCAAGGTGATGCGCACCTCTCACATTCCATGCAGCTATGTTTTGTGTCATTGGGATACCTTTGGGTTTTTTTGTAAAGAATTTCTAGTGCTTCCAGATGAAGTAGATTTGGAGTTTTCAGGCACAATTCTTGAAGGCAGCAGAGATTCATCATTCGTAGTATAAATATTAGAATTTAAATGACCGGCTTTTGAATGAGGTTTGTTGGAGGAATTCTTGTTTGCTTTAGAGCTGACACTGGGTTTAGATTTCCTTTCCTTATTCGAAATAGAGGGAGAAACTGAGCAAGCCAAGATTGTGATAGAGGAAGGAGGAGAGGAAGGCAAAGAAAGAAGCGGAGGGGAATCAGAAGGGTGAGGTGGAAGAAAGGGAGGATGGGCAGATTCAGGGGAATGGAAGATAGATGTGCCACCGATAGAGAAAGGAAGAACATGGTCGAGATTGGTTAGGATGATTCCTTGTGCATGTGCACACTCATATCAGTGGTTAGGGGATCAGTAACAGAAAAAATCCGATTGAATAAGTTAAGTGGTTCATCTGAAAAAGTAGAATGAAGATTCGTGGTTAAATGGTTTGGCATAGATGAATTTATTGGAGAGTAAGAAGTATTTGAAGTGGATTCTGGTTGAGGTAATATAATTGATGTGTTATTTTGAATAGTGAATTCTGATTGGTGTGCACGGCCTTTTTCATGCACGTCAGTCATATATGCAATGTTGAGGGCAGCACGTGCATTTTTCACCGTGATATTGTTTTCACCAGTATCAAAAAGCTTTTCAACATTTTTCTTTTTAACACCATTTTCTTTATTAGAAGCTCCCCTGCCCTGCAAAATATTTCCAAAAACACTATCTTCCCTGCCTTTATTCAATTCAGATACTTTAGCTACTTCCTTAACCTTGTATATACTGCAGTTCTCATTGTTGTGGCCAAAAACTTTATAACCAGTGCAAATTTCCGGTCTCTAATGGTAATAAATAAAAACTTGTTGAGTACCACCATCCGGTAGAAGCACAGGAAAGGAATCAAGTAGCTGCTCATTTGAGGTAATTTCAACTGGACATTTAGCAAAACTAATACGTTGCATTTTTTTAGTATTTTCATCTAGACAGATTACTGTTATTAAATAAATTTTAAAACATCTAAATTAATTCAATATATTCATGCCCAAATAATACCTTTTCCAAAACTGGAATTATATATTAGATTTTTAGAAACCATAACTTTGGAAATCATTAATTAATAATAATTAACTATTTCCAAATTATATATACATATTTATCTTTTGAATAAATAATTCAAACCAAAATATATTTCCTTAAACAATTAATAACTTTTAAATGATAATATGTTGTGCTTCCAAACTGAAAATAAAATATTACTTCATATACTAGTGCATCTAAATTATCCATACAACAACATTTGATAACGCATACAAAACTTTAAAATGGATAATAATCAGCTTTTAGGATTTAATTAAATATTTGCATAATTTTGAAATACATAAAAACGTTAATTATTCAGTATTAGAACTTCAATTAAATTTGTTAACTACTCGGTTTACTTCAAAAACACATAAAATATTAACTTGATTACATTTCTTATTTTTTAAAGTATTTATACAATATTTAAATGATTTTATAGCAATTATCTAATTTATTCTTTTATTAATTACACTACAAGGAGAAACAGAATTTCCGACGGCCAGAAACCGTCGGCGGCCGTCGGAAGCCGTCGGCCGCCGTCGGAAAAAGCCGTCGGAAAAGACTGCGTCGGGGAGCAGTACTTCACAACATACTAGAGCATCCTGCCATATGCACTCTATGATGTGAAAAAAAGATTACACTTTAGACGATAAACAATAGAAAAACGACAAAAACGAATTAAAAATGGAAAACAAAAAAATTATACATACTAGAACATCCTGCCATATGCACTCTATGATGTGAGGAGGGATGGAATCCCACTTCGGCCAGCACGCACTCATCCTACTGCGATATGCTGCTCTAGAGACGTCCAGCACAACCTTAGAGGGAAGTAGGTCGAACCCCCTGTTTTTAAGTACGATATAGATAAGTACATACGTATATCATAGAAAAAATAAGATGCTGAATAAAATTTAATTCTAATTACCCTTCTGTTCTAGGGACCAAAGATACAACAGCACGCTGTGGCTCTTGCGATGGGTCACTGCCATCGCCTCCTGAAGATCGGAAAGAGCTCCTACCTCTATACGACATACTGATAAACCTGTGACATATACACATCATTATATAAGAGTATAAAAACATGATAATGAAATATATTTCATATGAAAATGACATCAACGGTACAAATTGCAGCTTAATTAATGACTGAAATGGAAATAGAAATGGAAGTGTGTTATACCTGATTCATAATACATCAAGAATTCAACATGCAATAGTAAACGGATTTGGTTTCATAGTTACATCAATTTAATAATACATCAAGAATTCAACATGCAAACAATAGTAAATGGATTTGATTTCATAGTTACATCAATTTCATAATACAACAATAATTTAACACGGTTACATCAATTGTAAAAAAACAGATTCAGATTTGTATCAGTCATCATCGTCTTCTGATTCAGATTCGGTCTCGTTTTCGACGATATTTTCATCTGTACTGTCAAACGCTTCTACCAAAACATTTGATTCATCGATCAAGGGACCAAAATCTGTATGATCGTCTGTAATTATTATTTCGTTATTTTGCTCAAGATCTGCCTGATAAGCTTGTTCGTCGGGAATATTCTTCCCATCGAATGTAAATCTGGCCTTTGTTTTAAAAACTGCAGACCAATCTGCTTTATCTCTTTTTAGAGACGGATAAGGAGCGTAATAAACTTGCAATGCTTGTTTGGCTAGTACAAAAGGATCATACTTGTGATAATGCGATGTATGCTTTATTTCGATAAGATTATAATCCCTGTGCACATTAATTCCAGAACCTGGAACATTGCTAAACCAATTGCATCTAAATAGAAACACCTCCTCCGCGGGTCGTGAGAAATATGTCTGTTGCAAAATTTGTGTCAGAACGCCATAAAAATCATTTAAATGATTTTCTCGATCGTCACTACCTTTAACAAATACACCAGTATTATTTGTTAATTTTTCTGCACCGTATTCTTTGGTGTTAAATTTATATCCGTTGACGAAATATATTGGATATGTCTTGACCACTTTTTTTGGTCCCATCGCAAAATGTTTCAACCCTTCGTCAACAACACAATTTCTCGGCACATAAACGTAATTTGAAAACCAACCGGAAAATTCTTTACTGAGATCTCCGTTCGGATGTTCACGTTCATAAACACTGTTTATATAAACAAATTGTTACATTAGGTTATACACGCGCATGCATATAAGAAAAGAATAAGACACAAATTATTATTTCAGATTACCTAACAAACGGTGCAACCTCGGCACAATTTAGAAGAATATAAGTGGGTGCTACATGAAGATCTCTATCGTCTAGCCATATTTCTACACATTTTCCAGAAGGCCGACCATGTTGTCTAAAAATAGATAACATTGCTTGAGTGGACTCTTGTTCGTCGCCTTCGTCATTACGAGGAACACTTTCAAATGAAATATTCACATGGTCACTGAAATAGTGAAAGAAAAAGAACGAAACTTCTTCTTCGATGTAAGATTTACATATCGAACCTTCAACCCGTGCTTTTTGCCTCACTTTTTTCTTCAGGTGATTCAAATATCTACGCAACATTAATTTATATTAACTTCATCTTTCAAATGCAATTAAATTACGTTATCACATATATATTACATACCTCTCAAATGGATACATCCATCCGTATTGGACAGGACCTCGAAGTCGTGCTTCAGATGGGAGATGAACAGGTAAATGTTCCATCACATTAAAAAAACCAGGCGGAAATATTTTTTCTAATTTGCAAAGCAATATAGGAATGTCCACTTCAAGTTTACGTAAACGTTGCACTTATAAAGTAGTCGAACAAAGCTCTTTGTAAAACATACTAAGCTCCGTTACCACTTTCCAAACTTTTAACGGCAGTAGTTCTTTGAACATTATGGGGAATAAATTTTCCATCATTATGTGACAGTCGTGACTTTTCATTCCGCTTAATCTACCATTTTTAAAGTCAACACATCTACGAAGATTTGATGATATCCCATCAGGAAATCTTAACCCTTCCACCCATTTTAACACAGCTTTAACTTGATTATTATCTAATTCGTAACAAGCTTTGGGTTTTTTATTGTCATTTGGTTTCATATGAAGCTCAGGACGTTTGCATAATTCTTCTATATCACATCTTGATTTCAAATCATCCTTCGCCTTCCCTTTCACATTCAAAATTGTGTTAAAAACATTATCAAATACATTTTTCTCATTGTGCATCACATCTATGTTATGGCGAAGCAGAAGATGTTTCCAATACGGCAACTCCCAAAAAATAGTTTGTTTGCACCAGTTATGAACAACTGATTTGCCTTCAATTTCTATTTGCTCGCCAATTTCATATATCTTTGGATATTCCTTAACAAGTTCATATATGTCTTCGCTTGACCATATCGTCGGTGGTTGTCTGGTTTCTACTCTATTAGCTAAAAAGTTTTTATTGTCTCCTTTGAAGGGATGATTTACATGGAGAAAATATCGATGACAGTCAAACCATGAAATTTTCTTACCATGAGGTAAAGAAAACGCTCGTGTTTCATCCATGCAATATGGACATGCTAGACGACCGGCAGTACTCCATCCCGAAAGCATTGCATAGGCAGGAAAATCACTTATAGTCCACAACAAAGAAGCAAACACATGAAAATTTTTCTTCTTGGACACATCGTATGTTTCTACTCCTTCGTTCCACAGTATTTTTAACTCCTCAATCAACGGTTGTAAATATACATCGATTCCTTGTGTCGGATCGTCGGGGCCAGGAACGACAACAGTAAGAAACATATATTGCGTTTTCATGCACATCCATGGAGGTAAATTATACGGTGTGACGATAATGGGCCATGATGAATATTTAGAACCAAATTGAGAAAATGGAGAAAAACCGTCCGTACATAATCCTAATCTAACATTTCGACTCTCCGCTGCAAAATTTGGATACGTTTTATCGAAATGCTTCCATGCTTCTCCATCGGCCAGATGTGTCAACGTACCCTCTTCCTCTGTTCTCACGCTATGTCATCTCATATTAGACGCAGTTATAGAAGATGCATATAATCTTTGAAGTCTTGGAGTTATGGGTAAGTAGTGCATACGCTTGTACGGAACTTCCTTCCCCTTCTTTTTTCTTGGTTTGTATCTCTCCTGGTTACAAACTTTACAATTTCTAAGGTTTGCGTCTTCTTTCCAAAACAACATGCATCCTTTTAAACATGTATCTATTTTCTGATACGGTAAACCAAAAGCCGACATAAGTTTTTTAACTTCGTAGTGATTTTCACACATTAGATTATCAGGCGGCATATGTCTTTTTGCAGCTTGTACAACAGCCGTAAACCCAGCTTCAGTGATGTTGTATTTTGACTTCATCGCAATGTATTCTGCGATTACTGACAGCTGAGTGCCGCTTTTACAACCATCCCAAATAGGTTTCTTAGCTGCATCTAGTAAATCGTAAATTTTTTTAGCTTCAATATTTGGTTCTTCAACATTTCCATCATCGTCGTCAACTTGAACCATAGGAAACATTGATCGTGCTGCATCTTCGACCATATTTTCTATACGGGTCGTTGAAACTATTTCGTTAACGACACTTTCAGACTCTACAGAAGTATTTGCTACAACTTCTCCATGCCGATCCCAAACATAATATTCGGGTACGAAACCGTGTTGGCACAAATGAACTTTCACAATATCTGGTAACAAATACTTCAAATGTCTACACCTACTACACGGACAACGAATTTCTGGATCGTTTCCGTTATTACTTAAAGCGAATTCAACAAACACGTTTATACCATTATAAAAATCTTCTTTATTGAGCCCCTCAGTCCTTTTCTTTGGTACATCCATCTCTTCCAATCAACAAAATAATCAATCATTTTTCCTATTTGACAAAATGAGAAGTTCAAAAATTAATATTTATTTTGAAGAATACAAATTCAAAAAAGATTATTTTCATGGTCGTATAATATTTTGAATTTAAAGAACAACTTCACAAATTTAAAAATATTTTCAAATATGGCACATTTCATTTTTTAACGTACGTAACGATTAAAAATATATATAATTTTTTTTTCATTGGTCAGACATCCTACTTCCCATTACAAACACAGTAGGCATTTACATTTCGTATATTACTTCGTCTCAAACGATTCAATAAAATTTCGGCAGCATTTCCCTTTTGTTCCCTACATTGTACAAAAATGCGTGTACGCAGGAAACAAAAAAGAAAAGTTAGGGCGAAATTTTATGAACCGTTTGAGACGAAGTAGTATACAAAATGTAAATTCTTACTGTATTCATAACTTGTCCAATACAGGGACAAATCCGACAAACATTGTAGCAGATGAATATAAATGGTCGTTTTTCGAAAAAACGACTATTTATACAACGATCATGTACAACAGTCGTCAGACGGGGCCAAAAACTCTCTAAGGGACATTTGTCGGTTAACATGCGCGCATTTTACTCAAAAATACAGTTTTACTCACTGTTCACATTTACAAATATATATATAAATTTAACACAGTTATTCGACGTATTACGCATCAAAAAGGCTGGTTTAACATTTTTTTTCTTTTTTTTAATACACACAATTATAATTTAGAGTAATGCATTTTTTTGTTTCATAAGTAAATACGTGCACAATATAATACTCCTAGTTCATTCAATCATTTTATCGTATGCCAAATAACGTATACAATCGTCGAATCAGGGCATACACAACAATTTACATATACATGAACAACCACAAAGTATACGTGTTTTTCACAATTTCACGATAAAAGATGAAATATGTATGTCATGTGATGCTATAAACCATTATTACGCTAATGCAAACAATTGCAATCGCTAATTCGCCCTAATTTATCAATTTATGCAAATCTAAAATTAAGGTAAAAACTGAAATTTTCAGAAAAATATGAGATTATATCTGAGATTGAAAGCAAGAGGTGTTGAATCAGCAGCGTGGAAGGAGAAAAAATCACGAAATTGGCGAATGGAGGTGGAAAATGTGGATTTGGGGGTTTTTGGTGAGATTGGGGAAAGCTGGAAAATGAGGAAGAAAGGCTCGGCCAGCTGCAGGTATTCGCGAATTTCCGACGGCTTCCGAGGACCGCCGACGGCCTGTCGGAAGCCGTCGGAAATTAGCCGTCGGAAGCCGTCGCCCCCACCCGTCGCTATTTCGCTTTTTTCTAGTAGTGTTAATTTCTTTTAACTAATAAATGTTATATTTATAAACTTTCATAAAAACTTTCAATCGTATAGATAAAGTTCCTAATTCGTATTTTCATCAGCTTTCCCTTGGCTTTCGTTCTTAACTTTAATGAATTTGAAATTTTAATTAAAATAAATTGGTTAATAAAATAAGAAGCTTTGGTGTGAAGGTGGCCGCTGTCATTGACCGTCACATTTGGTATCAGAGCTGAATGTTGAGTAAGAACTTTAGCTCAGGAGTACCATTACAAATGGTCGATACCCTGCGAATCGTGTAGATAAAGTTCCTAATTCGTATTTTCATCAATTTTCCCTCGGCTTTTCTTTCTTAACTTTAATGAATTTTGCTGTGAGTATTGTGTATATAGTCTATACTTTAGCATTTATGTGTACATATTGTTTTAGCTTTTTATACTGAGTTGTGTTGTGGCATGTGTATGTACATATCATGTACATGTAAATTGATATGGGCCTAATATGCTCGACCTGGTTAGTTTGTATAAAAGCACATTGAACTGAATAATAGAAAGAAGCTTTTCCCTCCTTCAATCTTTCTTATATCCATTTGAAATAACATGGTATCAGAGCTTTGGAAATTCAAGATTCAAATTTAACGAAAGTTTTCTAGCTCGAATCAGTAAGGATGGGAGATAGCAGTGCAGAAAGTAATGCCAGAATTGGGGAAAACAAGATCGCAATGGATGCGATGCAATTGATGCCCAAAATTACAGATCATAAGTTGAATAATTTGAATTTCTTAAATTGGAGCAAGACGATTTGATTATATCTTCGTAGTATAGATAAAGATAGCCATTTAACTGAAGATCCACCCATGACAGATTCAAAGGATGAGAAAGACTTGATGTGGCTCAGATCTGATGCTCGATTATTCCTACAGATCAGAAATTCAATTGATAGTGAGGTAATTGGTCTGGTCAATCATTGCGAGTTTGTTAAAGAGATGATGGAATATTTAGAATTCTTATATTCTGGAAAGGGAAATCTAATAAGAATGTATGAGATGTGCAAATCATTCTATCGTGCAGAGAAACAAGAACAAACTCTTATGAGTTATTTTATGAACTTCAAAAAAACATATGAGGAATTCAACATGCTTCTTCCAATCAGTCCAGATGTTAAGGTTCAGCGGCAACAACGAGAACAAATGGCAAGTATGAGTTTCTTGGCTGGTTTACCATCAGAATTTGAATCTGCTAAGTCTTAGATCTTATCTGGTTCAGATATTCCCTCTGTACAGGAAGTGTTCAGCAAAATTCTAGATCTGACATTGCTCATGTACAAGTATCAAGCACTAAAGTAGAGAGTCCTTTAATTAGTAACAATAGAGGTAATGTGCAGGGAAACCAGAATCAGAAAAATCAGTTTGAAATTAATTCACCAAGACCGAATGTTCCAGAGTTTAGATCTTCAAATCAAGGAAAATTCTGTACATATTGTAAGAAGCCAGGACATATGAAATTTGAGTGTAGGAAACTTCAATACAAGAATTCACAGTTGAATAAGAATATGAAATATGTTCTCATGTCAGCAGAAGATTATAATCAGTATATGAAATTCCAAGAATCATTGAAGAAGGAGTCAACAAATCAGGGAGCAACATCATCAGTTTCAACTGTTGCCAATTCTACAAGTCAATCAAAATGGATCATAGACTCTGGAGCAACTTATCATATGACAGGTAATACCAATTTAATTTCAGATATACAATATAAGCAGTCAACTCATGTTGTTACGTTAGCTGATGGATCACAAGCATTTGTACAAGGAACTGGTAAAATGAGGGTGAATTCAAAGTTACCATTAAGTTCAGTTTTATATTTGTCGAACTTATCATTTAATCTGATATATGTGAGTCAGATTACTAAGAATATAAATTGTAGCATATCATTTTTTTAATCACTGTGAGCTTCAGGATCTAACAACGAGACAGGTTATTGGTAGAGGTGAAGAATGTGGAGGATTATATGTGCTTAATTCTGTGCCATCCAAGTCTATAAGCTGCTCAAGTATAACCTCTTATTTGTTTCAAATGCATTGTCAGCTAGGCCATCCCTCATTGTCTTTGTTCAAGAAATTATGTCCACAATTTAGCTCTTTATCTACATTGCATTGTGAGTCTTGTCAATATGCAAAGCATCATCGTACTAGTTTATATCCTAGAGATAATACAAGATCTAGTTCATGTTTTGAAGTTGTACATTCTGGTATTTGGGGTCCATCAGCCGTTATGTCTAAATAAGGGTATAGATATTTTGTTATATTGTTGATGATTACTCACATGTAACTTGGTTATTTTTAATGAAGAATAGATCAGGGTTGTTTTCTATATTTTGTACTTTCTGTGCTGAAATACAAAATCAATTTAATACGTCAATTAAAATCTTGAGGAGTGACAATGCAAAGGAATATACAAGTAATCAGTTCAACTCATACATGGCACAGCATGGCATCATTTACGAAACCTCTTGTGTAGACACAGCAGCGCAAAATGGGGTAGCTGAGAGGAAAAATAGACACTTGTTGGAAACTGCTAAAGCTCTTCTTTTCCAAATGAATGTTCCAAAAAGCTTTTGGGCAGAGGCAGTAGTGCTTCATGTTTTTTGATTAATAGGATGCCCTCAACAGTTTTGGATTATAAAATACCTTATCAAGTTTTATGTCCAAATAAGGCAATTTATCCAGTGAAACCGACGATCTTTGGATGTACTTGTTTAGTTAGAGATGTCAATCCACAGTTAACAAAGTTAGATCCAAAATCATTGAAATGTGTATTTGTTGGTTATTCAAGACTTCAAAAAGGATACAAGTGCTTTTGTCCTAGTCTTAACAAGTATATTGTATCTATTGATGTTAACTTTGTTGAAAATGAACCTTTCTATTCATCATCATCAATAACTTCCCCAATTCAAAAGCTTCTTGATGAACAATTATCAGACGAAGATGATGAATTTCTGGTATATCCTAATGTGTTTACACAGAATAGTAATCATAATGGAAATGAGAAACTGAATACTAATACTTCATCTTCACCTGTTTCTGATTCAGAAGATACTCATGTACAAATATCAAATCTTGGTTTACCCATTGCATTGCGTAAAGGAAAAAAGGAAATGTACTTACCCTATTTCATCTGTTGTAACATATAATAATATATCTCCAAAGTCTTATGCCTACATTTCTACACTAGATTCCATCTCCATTCCAAAGAAAGTTGAAGAAGCCTTGTCAAAGAAAGGATGGTGTGATGCTATGCTAGAGGAATTACATGCATTAGATCAGAATGATACGTGAAGTTTAGTTCAGTCACCAGAAAATAAAAAGGTAATAGGGTACAAATGGGTATTTTCAGTAAAAATGAACTCAAATGGATCTCTTGAAAGACTGAAAGCTCGTTTGGTTGCAAAAGGATATGCTCAGACATATGGAACTGATTATTTTGAAACATTCTCACCAGTAGCTAAGATGACTTCAATAAGAATCTTCATATCCTTGGCAGCACAATATGACTGGAGATTACACCAACTGGATATCAAAAATGCATTTCTTCATGGAGATCTAGCCGTGGAGGTGTATATGGAGCAACCACCTAGGTCTGTTGCTCAGGGGGAGCATGGGAAAGTATGCAAACTGAAGAAGAGTTTATATGTTTGAAGCAAAGCCCGAGAGCATGGTTTGGTAAATTCAGTCAAGCAGTTGACAAGTTTGGTTTGTCACATAGCAAGGCAGATCATTCAGTCTTTTACAAGAATGTGAGAGGTACACTAATTTTGTTGATAGTATATGTAGATGATATTATTATCACTGGTAATGATGAAAAAGGAATCTCTGCTCTTAAAGCATTTATTCATTTACAGTTTCATATAAAAGATTTGGGGGAGTTAAAATACTTTCTAGGCATTGAAGTCCTTAGAAGTAATAATAAGATATGCTTGTCACAAAGGAAGTATGTTCTTGATTTGTTGAAAGAAACAGGAAAATTAGGTGCTAAGCCTGGTAATACACCCATGTTGGTTAATACATCTTTTACAAAAGAAGGAGAATTATTTGAAGATCCTGACAAATATAGAAGACTAGTGGGTAAGCTAAATTACTTAGTTGCAACAAAACTTGACATTGCCTATTCAGTTAGTATTGTTAGTCAGTTTATGGGTTCACCTACTGTTGATCATTGGAATGCCTTAAAGCAAATATTATGCTACTTGAAAGGTACTGTTGGACAGTGTATGATAAACACGAACCAGAGACATAACAAAATTGAGGCATTTGCAGATGCTGATTGGGCTGGTTCAAAATTGGATAGAAGGTCTATCTCAGGGTTTTGTGTGTTGATTGGTGGCAATCTGGTATCATGGAAAAGCAAGAAACAAAGTGTGGTTTCTCGATCAAGCGCTGAGTCAGAGTACAGAGCAATGGCCAACACAGTCTGTGAATTGATGTGGATCAAGCAGTTTATGAATGAAATTGGAGTGCAATATGATATGCCTACGAGATTGTGGTGTGATAATCAGGCAGCTCTTCATATAACATCAAATCCAGTGTTCCATGAAAGAACAAAACACATTGAAGTGGATTGCCATTTCATTAGAGAGAAAATACAACAGGGATTGGTTTGTACTGGTTATGTGAAGTCGGAGGAGCAACTAGCTGATCATTTCACCAAAGCTTTGCATGGAAATAGAGTCAAGTTCTTATGCAGCAAGTTGGGCATGGATAATCTGTATGCACCAACTTGAGGAGGAGTGTTGTGAGTATTGTGTATATAGTTTATACTTTAGCATTTATGTGTATATATTGTTTCAGCTTTTTATACTGAGTTGTGTTGTGGCATGTGTATGTACATATCATGTACAGGTAAATTGATTTGGGCCTAATATGCTCAGTCTGGTTAGTTTGTATAAAAGCACATTAAACTGAATAATAGAAAGAAGCTTTTCCCTCCTTCAAACTTTCTTATATACATTTGAAATAACAAATTTGAAATTTTAATTGAAATAAATTGGTTAATAAAATAAGAAGCTTTGGTGTGAAGGTGACCGCTGTCGTTGACCATATTTCAATATCACAGCAAATATACAACAGTGGAAAGAAACAAACAACGACAACAATGAAAAGATAACACCAACAGCGGAACAATATCACCAATATGGTCTTTCAAAGGATAGAAAGAAAGATAGAATCCAGAACAGCATCTCCATTTAATTTATTTTAAATAAGCTTGAAAATTATCTCAATTAATTCAAGTTAAAATAAATTATTCAACTTTTATCTCTCCAAACCTTTAAATCAACATCAAATTATTTAAAAGAAATTTATTTAAGAAGATAGTTCAAAACTTGGTTGATTAAATTTAAAAACTTGATTTATATAAAAAATTAAAACTGTTTCATCTTGAACCCGAGGCAACCTCGAGTCAAACCCGAGATCCACTTCGAGTTTCTCCCTTTCCTCTTTTGCTTCGAGTCAAACTCTCGTTCTCCCGTGAAATCCATACTTGCAAATGTTTTCTGCACTATGCACTAATAATAATACCAAATTTAACGACCCTAACTCGACCTTCGAAAATTGGCACCAAATACATCACCCGTATTCGAATGCCGCAGATTCAAAAGTCGAATCTGGTTCGCCGGAGCTTATAACACATTAAGTACAACAATACAGCGGAAAAAGAAATGAATACATCATTGATACACAACAGATACAACATCTCATACAAATGAATATCAATATCAGAGATACAAGACAACATCAGAAAGAGATAACTCCATCATGATCTCCAAGAGAGAGTGAATCCACAAACTACATCTCTAATCCCAAAGCTCAAAAGACTTCAAGCTCCAAATCGAAAGCTCAAACCACCATCACGTTGACTTAAGCATGGTCATGGGCGAACTGGAAGTGATCGCGGGTAGGGGAGACGTCGCGTAGGTCGATGACGAAGCTGTGACAGGGGTGGCGATGGCTCTGATGATCAGGTTATCAATAGATAGTAGATATGGATCTAGAAGTCTTTGGTTTGGCAATTGCATCAAATCCATTTTAGTTACTTTATTTAATTATATTTTTATTGTTTAATTTATTGTATTTTTATTTATTTTAATCTTAATTTTAATTTATATTTTTTCAAAGAATACATGGTCGCCAGTCGACCTTGGGCTGACCACCGTTTGATCATGACAAGTCAATCGGTGAACCCTAATGGGTCAGCCGATGCCTGAAGCTCTTTATGCATTTTTGATCTTATATTGATCGAATTCATACTAATTTCCACTTGATTCTTTTCGATTTGATGCAAACAACAATACATATAAATGAGAGCAATCCAACCACACATAATATAAATACGAATTAACTTAAATTAGGCATACATATGATAGCACAAATCACACCTGTAAGCTGTATCTTCTTCTAGTGTTTTATATTGTTAACTCACCCACTATTTTTTTTCCAATTAAATTTCGAACTTTAAGTAAATAATTAGTTTGTTAATTTTAACTAGTGTCACCTAATTCACCAATTTAGTTTGGTTTACACATAAATTTTCATTGTTTGGTTACTATTTTGGATTGCACGAGGTGAGAAATGTTGTTTTAATGAAATTAGTTAATTTTATGCCAATAAGATTAAATTTCAAAACTTCCAAATCGAGGACATAAAAATTCCCTATAAAGAACATCGAGAAATAATTTTTTGCTTTTTCAAAAAATGGTGACACAACTAATAAGAACACCCTGAATTTTTCCTCAAGTTCACATGCATAGCAAATCACTCTTGAAATACTCATGCCATTGCAAGTTCTAATTTTTTCTTTTGAGACCTACTCGATTTTTATCGTCTTCATTCTTCATTACAGATTCCAGACATTCTCGAATTAATAAATACATATACAAATACGTATATGTGTGTATATTACGTATGTATGCATGCATATGTATGTACGTACAAATGTGCATGCACATGTGTGTGTGTGTTTGTATGTACTTATGCATGCATATCATTTCATAATATATATATATATATATATATATATATATATAAACATACATATATGCATGCATGTATTTATGTATGCATGCATGTATGTGTGTGTGCTTACACACATATACATACATACATACATACATACGTATATATGTATATGTATATATGGTATGATATCATGTATAAGTTGTTTGCTATTTTGGATTTCTATTGACTAGACATAAATCATACATTGTGTAGACGATCATGGTAACATAGATATTTTAACCAATGGTAGTATATCTCGTATATGTTGCATGCAACCTTGGATTTCGATTGATTTGACATATATATACATATATATATATATATATATATATATATATATATATATATGATAGTGATTAATATAGATGATCATATTTAAAATGGTAGGATGCCTCATATAAGTTGTTTATTATTTTGGATTTTTCCGTATACCATAATAATTAAATAGCATACCATAATAACGTAGATCATATATTGTATAGATGATCATGGTATTACACATTATATAAATGATCATGGTTAAAATGACATGATATCTCATATAAATTGTTTGTTGTTTTGGATAGACCATACATTGTATAAATGATCACGGTAACACAAACTGTTTTAACCAATGGTAGGATATCTTGTATAAGTTGTATGCAATATTGGATTTCGATCGAGTTGACATACATGATAGTGATTAACATAGATGATCATGTTTAAAATTGTAGGATACCTAGTATAAGTTGTTTGCTATTCTGGATTTTTTTTCGTATACCATAATAAGAAAATAACGTACCGTAATAACATAGATCACACATTGTATAGACGACTATGGTTAAAATAGTAGGATATCTCGTATAAGTTACTTGCTGTTTTGAATTTCGATCGACTTGACATAGATCATACATTGTACAGATTGTAATGACCCTAATTCTGAATTAACATTATTTAGAACACTTAATCAAATAAATTAAATGAAATAATGTAGACGGTTAAGGGATTGAGATTTGTTAATCAATAAGGAGGGTCGTGCCTTAATTAATCTGTAAACAAAAGAAAATTAAAAAGAAAGAAAGTATAAGGAGTATAATAAGGCCAAAATAGGAATAGACTACGGTCTTATACCCTAAACCCTTCTCACCTTCGTTCTTTGTTTATTTTTCCAATTGCAAACAAAACTAAAACCCTTGTAAGTTTGGATGGCCACCATTAAGAGAATCAAAAAGAAGAAAAGCTAAAATTCAAGTAGGAAGCTTAAACAAATCAATCCAAAGGCAAATCTCAACCTTCTTAACAATAAACCAAGGTGAATAGTGATCTTACATCTCATTTTTATTAATTTAGGTTTCTACATAGAAGCGAATTGATTTTGCAAATAATATGCCATGATTTGATTGTTTAAATGGATATATATATATATATATATATATATGTGTGTGTGTGTGTGTGTGTTTGTTGATGATTTATGTTATTTCAT
Source organism: Allium cepa (assembly GCA_030765085.1). NCBI lineage: Eukaryota > Viridiplantae > Streptophyta > Magnoliopsida > Asparagales > Amaryllidaceae > Allium > Allium cepa. The sequence continues at coordinate 1,000,311,091 of CM060935.1, forward strand.
TTAAATTTATGATAAGTTTGGAAAACCTATTAAATGACATCCAAATGACTTGCGTTTTTAATATATAGTCGAAAATATTATTTATGAATTTGGTTTCAAGTTTTATAATTTTCTAAGCTATGGTGGATTTATTATAAATTTATATGAAAGGAGATAGCTAATATTGGGTTTATATTGATTTACGACAACTATAAGTTGGTTTTGGGTCTGAAATTTAATTACGTTAGAAAAAATATTAGAAGTGAATTATGGAAATTTTTCTAAGTATTTTATTATAGTTATAAAATTATTTTAGTTATGAGACTTAAATGTTTCATATATTTTGGCAAAGAGAAGGGCTTAATTGTTAAATGCTTTTAGATTGCTTATTTCTGAATTTGGCGGCACTTTAGAAAAGAAGATTTCAAAAAGAATTGGCAACCAATTATATTTTTACAAATAAGGCAAAAAAGCAATTACTTTAAAAGAATATAAAACAGTTTTGCTCAAATTTACTACTTCGTCACTTCCATCGGTGGCTTTCGACATCATACCTTTACCCAAGAATCCAAGTTGAAACTAATGCACATGGTATCAAACAATTGATACGTAGTGAACTGGAGAAAGGCGGAAGGTACATCATCGAAACTAAATTTTCGAATGGGTTATATTAGTTTCGACTTAATCAATATGCCTTTGTTTTAGAAAATGAGCTTTCAAAAGGGTTGTCCTCTTTTATTTTAAAAGAAGCTTTCGAAAGGATAGCCTTGAACATATTTAAAACCTAGCTGTCGCATTTTACCTTTCGAAATAGTTAAGGTCGCTTTTCTTTATAGCCTTTAAACAATGATTTCGAAAGGGTGCATTCGCCTTCTAACTTTAAAGTCATTTCTCAATGCTTTCGAAAGGGTTGGTTTCGAAACCACCCCCTTTCTTTTACTTAGGACCAATTCTTTTGAAAGCAATGCTTTCACCCCAGTTCTTTAAGACCCTTAGTTGTATTAAAAAGTTAAACCCAAATATTTTGAAATGAATGATTTTAAATGGTTTCAAAGCAATGTTTCCACAAGTTTTTACTTGAACCCAATGCTTTCGAAAGGTATGTTTTAAGTGAAGGATTTCAATGTTTTCGAAAGGTATACTTTGAGTATTTGAATGGAGAGTCTCCAATGGTTTTGAAAGACAAGTTTAATGGTTTCGAAAGAAGATGTCTAAGGTTTGAATAATGGTTTCGAAAGGTCTATTTTCAAGGGTTTCGAAAGGTATGTTTTGACATTTCGGCCTAGTGTTTCAAGGTTAAAATAGTTAACTTATTATGAAAGGAGAACTTTTAATGAATTCGAAAGGCATTGTTTAAAGTTTTTAAACAAAGATTTCGAAGGGTTTCCTTGGCCTCATGGCCTAAAATCTTTTAAGTTAAAAATGGTTTTTAACTTACTTTGGAGGGATGGATAATCCTACTGATTAGATTTCAAAAAAGATTGTTTTGTGTAAAGTATATATATCATTGCATATGTATTTTAAGTAAAGCAAAGTATAAGATTTCCTTGTTTTATAAAGGCATGATTTTAGGGGGAAATCATCTACAAAGATTTTTTTATAAGGAAATGAAATTTGAATAAGATAGTTAACCCTAAGTATATGACAGGAACTAAAATTTGAACAGGGTACTTAACCCTCAGTTATGACTCAGATATTAAAACACCAGATGAGACTGGTGTAGGGTCGCGCCCTATACCTTAGCTATTAGCTTATAGCTAAAATAAGTCTAAAATTCTAGTGTGTAGGTTTTTTCGCGTGTGAGACTAAATTGAGGTTACACACAGAAGGAAATATACAGAGTAAAGATAGGTTATTGGTGAACCCATAAAACCATTAGGTTTAGTTGACCCTAGAAAAAAAAAGTTAAGGGAAGTCAGCCTAGTATGTGTCTAACAGAAGTTAGATTATTAAGGATGTCTGATATGCCCGAGTCAGCCAATGGTTAATAGTTAGCCAGATAAAACAATAGCGTTGATGGATAGTCCATTGATTTTCTGATTTTTATGCATATGCGTGCTTGCTATTATTGTTATAATCAGTTTGATTGCCGTATTCTACTTTGCAAAAGATATGCTTTTAAAGGATATTAGTGAGGGGAAACCCGTTTCGCTAAGTGGCGTGGTCTCACTTAATCTCAGTAAATCGAGATGTAATAATATTATTCAAGAGACTTTGCCCCAAACTTGAATACAGGAGGATGTACCTCGTAGCCTTGAAACCGAGGGTGTAATCTCGAAGATTGTTTTGAAAAGAAATCCGTACAATTGTGCGGGACTAGATGTAGGGCAACTCCGAACCAATATAAAATCGTGGTGTGTTCTTTCTTTTACTGCTTTTATTTAGTATTTGCATCTATGTTTGATTCTGTGATTATATCTGTGCCTGTGAATTGCATTTGTTGGTGATTAATTACACAAGTTTCAAAAAGATTTAGAAAATCCATAAAACACTGTTCATCCCCTTTTTAGTGTTATTCCAGCCTTAAGATTCGTAATTCACATTTCTAACAGAATACAGTGGAGATCTGAAGCCAGTTGTAGTTAGAAAACTGATGCGTTGTCATGTTTAGAAGTTCGACCGATGATGATCGAAAAGATTGCTTCTAAGCAAAGGGAGGATCCATTATTAGCTAGACGGATCAGAAAACCAAGGAATGGAACTGAGAGCGATGAATTGAAAGTTTTTAATCTTGACCAAAATGGGTGGTTGGTTAACGAAGAAAGGAAGACTGTGTGTTTTTTTTTATGTAGAAAATATTAGGAATGAAGTTCTTGGAGAATGCCATCTTTCAAAGTTCAACATTAACCGGAAGGAACTAAGATGTATCAGGACATGTAAAGAAGTTTCTTATGGAAATGTATGAAGAGAGATACAGGCTTATAGGTGAAGCAGTGTTTGAATTGTCAATAGGTAAAAGCCGAATGTCAGAAACCAAGTGGGTTACTTCAGGCTTGAGATGTTCCAGTTTGAAAATGGGATTCGATATCCGTGGGTTTTATAGACAATTTGCCTAGGTCGAATTAAGGAAATGAAAGTATATGGGTTATAGTGGACAGAATAATCGAGAGTGCCTATTTCATTCCAGTTAAGTCAACTAGGATGATAACAGTTTTGGCTAAATTATTCAAGAAGAATATAGTTAGACTGCATAGAACTCCTAGCAGTATAGTAAGTGGCAGAAATCCCTTATTCACTAGCGAGTTTTGGAAAAGTCTAAAGGAAATTTTAGGTACCAAGCTCAAGATGAGTACCGCTTACTATCCATAGATAGATAGGCAAATGGAAAGGGTTAACAAAATCTTAGAGGATTTGTTAAGAGCTTGTGTACTAGACTTTGGAGGATCATGGGAAGACCATCTACACTTTGTCGAGTTTTCATATCACAATAGTTATCAGACTAGTATAGGGATGACATCGTTTGAAGCTTTTTATGGAAGGTCATGAAAATCTACCATTTGTTGGTTAGAGACCGGGGATAGGTTAGTTCTTGGTCCGAATTTGGTTAAAGAAGCCGTTGAAAAGACTAAGTTAACCCGAGCTAGGATGAAGGAAGATCAGTCTAAGCAGAAGAGTTTTGAAGATAGAAGATGAAAAGATTTAGAGTTCTCAGTCAGAGGTTATGATTTTGTCAAGATATCACTGATGAAAGGTGTAATCCAATTTGGGAAATCAGGAAAACTGGCGTCGAGATTCATTAGACCATTTCCTATTATAAAAAGAATTGGGGAACTCATAGAGTGGAGTACCCAATAGTTTGGTAGGAGTCCACAATGTTTTTCATGTTTCTCATCTAAGTAAGTGTATTCAAGATCCAGATGCTACTATCATACTGACTGTGTTAAATGACTTAGTAGTGAAACCAAATATGACTACAGTTAGAAAACCAGTTCGTATAGTCGCGAGGGATGAGAATAGACTAAGGACTAAGACAGCCAAATCAGCCAAAGTCCAGTGGAGTGATGACGAGATAGGCTGTGCTTGGGAAACTGAGAGTAGGATTAGAAATTCTTATCCCGACTTGTTTCATGGTATGTTTACCTTTGTGTTTGACTATTATGGGTACCTTATCGTAATTTCGAGGACAAAATTCTTTAAGGAGGGGAGTCCGTAATGACCCTAATTTTGAGTAACATTATTTAGAAAATTTAATTAGATAAATTAAATGAAATAATGTAGACAGTTGAAGGATTGAGATTTGTTAATCGATAAGGAGGGCCGTGCCTTAATTAAAATGTAAATAAAAGAAAATTAAAAAGAAGAAAGTATGAGGAATATGATAAGGGAAAAATTAGGAATAAACTATGTTCTTATACCCTAAACCCTTCTTATCTTCATTCTTTGTTCATTTTTACAATTGCAAACAAAACTAAATCCCTTGTAAGCTTGGCCGGCCACCATTAAGAGAATCAAGAAGAAGAAAAGCTAAGATTCAAGTAGGAAGCTTAAGCAAATCAATCCAAAGGCAAATCTCAGCCTTCTTAACAACAAACCAAGGTTAATAATGATCTTACATCTCATTTTTATTGATTTTGATTTCTGGTTAGATCCGAATTTAATTTGCAAATAATATTTCATGATTTGGTTGTTTAAATGGATATATGTGTTTGTTGATGATTTATATTATTTCATATAAATTATGATAAGTTTAAATTTGGAAAACCTATTGAATGAAATCCAAATGGCTTGTGTTTTTGATATATAGTCGAAAACATTATTTACGAAGTGGGTTTCAAGTTTCATAATTTTCTAAGATATGGTGGATTTATTATGAATTTTTATGAAAGGAAATAGCTAACATCAAGTTTAAATTGATTACGGCAAATATAAGCAGGCTTTGGGTCTGAAATTTAAATATGTTAGAAATCATATTAGAAGTGAATTGTGGAAACTTTTGAGGAATTTTCCTGAGTATTTTACTACAATTATAAAATTATTTAAGGTATGAGACTTAAATGTTTTATATATTTTGGCAAAAAGAAAGGCTTAATTGTTAATATTTTAAAATTACTTATTTCTGAATGCGGCGGCAGCACTTTAGAAAAAGAATATTTCAAAAAGAATTGGCAACTAATTATACTTTTACAAATACGACAAGTTAGTTGAAAATCAATTACTTTAAAAGACTATAAAACAGTTTTGCTCAAATTTACCACTTCGCCACTTCCATCGGTAGCTTTTGACACCATACCTTAGCCCAAGAATCCAGGTCGAAACAATTACACATGATATCAAACAATTGATACATAGTGAATTGGAAAAAGATGAAAGGTACAACGTCGAAACGAAGCCTTCAAAGAGGTTACATTAGCTTTTGACTTAATTAATATGCCTTTGTTTTAGAAAAAGAGATTTCGAAATGGTTGTTGCCTCTTATTTTAAAAAAAGCTTTCAAAAGGATAGCCTTGAACATGTTCAAAACCTAGCTATCACATTCTACCTTTCAACTAGTTGAGGCTGCTTTTCTTTATACCTTTTAAACAATGGTTTCGAAAGGGTGCATTCGCCTTCTTACTTCATAGCCACTTCTTAATGCTTTCGAAAGGCTTGGTTTCGAAACCATCCCCCTTCTTTTACAGAGACCAATGCTTTCGAAAGCAATGCTTTGGCCCCAGTTCTTTAAGACCCTTAGTTATATTAAAAAGTTAAACCCAAAGGTTTCGAAAGGATGATTTTAAATTGTTTTGAAGCAATGTTTCCACAAGCATTTACTTGAACCCAGTACTTTCAAAAGGTATGTTTTAAGTGAATGATTTCAATATTTTCGAAAGATTTATTTTGAGTATTTGAATGGAGGGTTTGCAATGCTTTCGAAAGATAAGTTTAATTGTTTTGAAAGAGGATGTCTAAAGTTTAAATAATGATTTCAAAAGGTCTGTTTTCAAGGGTTTCGACAGGTATGTTTTGGCCTTTCGGTCTAATGTTTCAAGGTTAAAGTAGTTAACTTACTTTCAATGAATTCGAAAGGCATTGTTTAAAGTTTTTAAACGAAGATTTTAAAGGGTTTTCCTTGGCTTCATAGCCTAAAATATTTTAAGTTAAAAAGGGTTTTTGACTTACTTTGGGGGGATGGATAATCCCATTGATTAGATTTCATCAACACTGTTTTGTGTAAAGTATATATATCATGGCATAAGTAATTTTAGCAAAGCAAAGTATAAGATTTCCTTGTTTTATAAAGGTATGTTTCAGGGGTAAATCATTAACAAAGATTGTTTACAAGGAAATAAAATTTGAATGGGCAGTTAACTCGAAGTATATGACAGAAAAGAAGTTTGAACAAGGTAGTTAGCCCTAAGTTATGACTCAGATATTAGAACACGGATGTGATTGGTGTAGGGTCGCGCTCTATACTTTAGCTATTAGCCCCTAACTAAAATAATCCAAAGTTCCAATGTGTACGGCTTTGTCAGGTGGGACTAAATTGAGGTTACACGCAGAATGGAATATACAGAGTAAAGTTAGGTTATCGGTGAGCCCATAAAACCATTAGGTTCGTTTGATCCTAGAAAAAGAAAGTTAAGGGCAGTCAACCCAATATTGTGTCTAATAGAAGTTAAATTATTGAGTATGTTTGGTATGCCCGAGTAGCCAATGGTTAATAGTTAGCCAGATAAAACTATAGCGTGGACGGATAGTCCATTGATTTCCTGATTTTTATGCATATGTGTACTTGCTATTATTGTTATAATCAGTTTGATTGCGTGATTCTAATTTGTAAAAGATATGCTTTTAAAGGGATATTAATGAGGGTAAACCCATTCCGCTAAGCGGCGTGGTCTCACTTAATATCAGTAAACTAAGATGTAATAATATTATTCACGCTAGGCTTTATGTCTGACTCGAAATATATGTTTTCCCCTTAAACTCTCGGATGCTCAAAATTTAATTTGAGTAAATTGAGAGTTAAGGTTTTTCAAGTTTAGTACGTTATGATGTATTTATGACTGATATGACTATTTAGTGCTCTGATCATCCAAGGGGGCATCTTCATATGTCGCTCTTGGCGTAATTTGTAATAATTATTTTTGATGGAAGCCTGGAAATCGTTAGGGATTATGTTATTGAATATGAAATACTGATTTGAAATGCAATCTGAGAAGTTGTTTTGAAATCTGTGATGATTTTATTTCATATTCATGTGCTTCTGATATTATGGATACCATCAAAATTATCGTATTTTGTCGGCGGAAGTTAATACTATAGATGAGTGCAGTATCTGTAGTGCTTAGTTTCGGGCCTCAAGATAGGGGATGTTATAGAAATGATCATGATAACATAGATTGCTTTAACCAATGGTAGGATATGTCGTACAAGTTGTACGCAATCTTGGATTTCGGTCGACTTAACATACATGATAGTGATTAACATAGATGATCATGTTTAAAGTGGTAGGATACCTCATATAAGTTAATTGCTATTTTGGATTTCTCATATACCATAATAATAAAATAACATACCATAATAACATAGATGACGCGTTGTATAAATGATCATGGTTAAAATGGCTGGATATCTCATATAAGTTGGTTTTTTTTTCAATTTTGGATTTACAGTGATTAAAAGAAACTTACATGAGCTAATTAGTTATATTTTATAGCCTTTTGTGCAGCCTTAATAAAGATTTTACAATCTTTTGCATCATTTCAAAATTAAAGGACATTCATTCAATCACTAACATGAAAAAGCCTATGCATAAAGGCCCAAGAATCGAAATAAAAAATTAGAAAAATCCCAAACTATCTCTTGAACAGTCCTTACCTTCTCTCTACTGTCCATCGCTCTGGATTTCATATTCCCCGAAATCTCAAACCTTAGATTTTGAAATTAGGCAATATTCATAATTCCTTAATGTTAAATGGGCTTGTACACATGCATCTATCCGTCTTCCATGTAATTTTTTTAATAATTTTGGACTGTTTTAACCAATGATAAGACGAGGTGATTTCAACAAAGAAGAAGGGGGATGCTGAGTCCACCCCGCTCAATTTCAATAGAGTTTGTGAGAGTGTTTTTCTCATGGTTTTAATTAGAGTTGCAACCTGCAATTTTCCGGCTCATATAAGTACGCTTTTCACCATCTTGTTGTAATCCCATCAATCTTTTTAAATATATGATCACTTGCTGACTTTTAGTGATTCGACTTGATGGCAAGATTCCTCATTCAGTCCAACGCTTTTATTTTATGAATTTATACTTGATGTTAAGGATTTGAAGCTGCTAATTCGTTTAAGTTACTCTAGATTCGTTTGTAAATCAATTTCGTTGGTTTTAATGATTTGTATAAGACAAAGATGATTCTCATTAAAAAATTACTTTCTTTTAAGGATTGAAAAGAAAATTGTTTTTTATGAAATAAGAAAATACGATTTTTATTTTTCTAAAAGATATTTTTTATTTGGTCGAAAGGACCATGCTACTTAATGATGCAACTATTTTTTAAGAACTTCCAATCCATATGTTTTAATAAGCAATGATTTCAATATAAGACTCAAATCTTAAATCGTAAAGTTCAAATTTGAATCGAAACGGGATTCGAATCGTGAATCATATATCCAAGTGGGGTTTAAAATGTATGTCGTAAAAATAGAGCGTGCATATTGTGAAATTCTACACACTTTTTCATTAATGGAATAATATCTGTAAAAAATAAAGCGTACTCATTGATAGAAAAACACTCCATTTTTTTATTATGAAAGAAGAACTGTAAACATATTTAGTTGTCGTTAGAATTAGATATATGGTCTATAGCTAAATAGATATAACATAAGATCGCTTAGCCATATAAAATATTTTATGTAATGTTACATATCTACAATTAAGTATGTTACACTAACATGTGGACTAAATATATACATACTTCATAAATGCTGATGTTATACAGAACTTTCTAGTAATTAATCATCAATACATGAAGGGAGTAGCTATCAATCATACGAAGGGAAAAACTGTTAGAAGTAATACTTTGGTAGTTATCAAAAACATGAAAGTGCTGGATCTAGTCCATTCGCTAATGCTTGAAATGGGTAAATTTTAAAAAATTCCCTAATTGGATCTTAATGGCCCGATGAAATTGAATATTTAACATTGGATCCAATCTGGTTGTTTTTAATAAAATCATATTTTATTTATTATTTCGTTTTATTTATTTAGTATGTAATAATTAAATATATTATGCGTATAATTATAAATGTATCGCTATATACATACGTATATGTATGTATGTATATATTCATGCATATGTGAGATGACATGCATACGTGATGTTTGTAATATCAAACAAAAGAATGGTCAAATATATACATGCGTAGATATGACATTAATATCTACCATGTATGTGTGTGCGTGTGTGTATAAATTTCCGTGATTAAATTGTTTGATATGAAAATATGTTTATAATATATATATATATATATATATATATATATATATATATAATTTTACAAAATATCATATATAATTTGACCGAGTCAAGATTTTCAATTTGAATTTTAAATCACATATCTAATTTTGACCATGGTAAACAAAAATTCAAATTCAAATTTAGGTCTAAGATATTAATTCAAAATTGTAAAATATCTTATATTTGACTAAGTAATATTGTTATAAAATAAATATATTGATTCAAATATAATGCCACTGAAAATAATTTTTTAATTAATTTAAAAAAATATATTTGTATTTAAATTGAGTATAAATAAATATTATAAAATTTATGCGTATATACACTTTCGGCATTTTTTTTATAAAATGCCAAAAGTAATTTAATAAACACACACATGCACACACACTAACATATAATTTAAAAGTATTCTTTTAATTATATTGTAAATATATATAAATGTCTTTTGGCCTGATTATTTTTTAATTATAGTGTGCAATTTAATTTTAAATGTCATATATGTTATTTTAATTTGAATTTTACATAAATGAATATTATAATTTAAATGATTTAATTAATAATAATATAAAATTAGTAAAAACATATATTTCAAATTTAGAAAACTATTTTACAACCTTTAGAATGATTATTTGGCTGAAACAAAATATACACATATATTTTATTAATATTATTATGTTAAATGAATAAATGCATTTAACTATTGTTAGATTAATATATTGAATTATAACTAAAGCATGACAATGAATGTATATAAAAATGATTCTAAATAGCATATAATTGTAATACATATGTAAGTTAGAATCCACCTGAATGAGATGTAATCAGTTTTGAAGGTCTCATAGATCTCTTAGACCTATACCCAAAGTTGTTGGTTTCGGCGTATCACCCCTTGAGTTGTTTAATGTTTTAAGGCTGAATAGAGGACGGAATGGATATTGACTGTGATGAGGGAGGCTGGATGTAAACGGAGTCAAGGATGGGAGAAAGCATGAACCAGAACAATTTGAGTTTGAATTGCTTATATAAAGGAATGAGTGCTATATATTTTCCATTATTCTCTCTTTCTAAGTTCAACTCCTAAGACCTCTTCTTTATCCCCTTATGGTCGACCCCTTATTAGTCTTTTAATGGACTAATAAACTACAAAACCCAATTGTAATCAATTCAACTTAGATCCAAATCAAGTGTACATCGATATTGTATATTGGCATGTACATATATAACTTATATGTATATAATACTATTTGCACCCAAAATATTTCTAAAAACTTTTTACTAAATATCCCTAAAAATAAAATGCAACAATAATTAGTATTTCTTATATATTGTTTAATTTATAAATATTATAAACTAATTAAATTAGATGGTGTTTCGAATACTGAATGAATTCAATCATGCGACTCACAAGCTTGAATTCGGTCAATAATTAATAACTGAATAATTCAAATGTTAACATTCCATAATTATCCAATAACCACGAGTATGTAATCCTTTAGTGCCCCGGTAGTCACGGTTAATACACTACCCAATATTTGTAGAGCGTTACGAACTCTAATCTTAATGAATGTACTCAAAACATTTAACTAGAAATATTTGCAACAACATGCTATTTTGTGTTGTGTGTATTATAATGGTTGCAACCATTTGCAATTACAATCACATAATGATTTATTTAGAGACTTTCTTATTTATATGTTTTTAATTAATTACTTTATATCGCAGTATAACAAATCGTATAAAAGAAATCAAACACTTTTTATTTTGACTGAGATTTACTTTAGAGTTTGATAATTTATAATAAATTACACACAGAGTTAGATAATGTTTCCCTAGTATCAAGGTAAATCCTCTTCGGGGTCTCGGTCAACTTAGCCTAAGATAAAAACTTTGGTTTCCTCGTTTGTCGCTTCGATCATCCAAAGCCATCATCAGCTTTTCTTTTTCCTTTATCTTTTCTAGATCTTGCCTTAGATAGTCCTCCATCCTCCATAGCGCTAACTTCACCGCTCTCGGCAGCCGTGTCCTCCTAGAACATATATCTCTCATCTTGATATTAAAAGTTTGCAAGATCCACTGGCCGATCTCTTTACAATGCTTTCTTAAAATCAATCTTATTAGTGACTTCGAAAACCATCGCCATCGGTACTATCGTTGAGTATGGTTTCTGAAATGCAATGGCTATGCATTAATATAGTCAAGTAACTCCATAAAGCTTATTCTCTCTCTGCTTTATACTTGAAAGTGTCAGCATATTCCTTGACCAAACAATATGAACCTGAATTTGTTTATAAACTTTTCCACTAACTCGATCCACATACTGATGATGACCGATTATTCAATTGGCAAAACCATATGGCAACCAAATCAGTCAAGTATAATGGGAGTATCATCCCATCGCCTCCTTCGAAGCGGTTGACACTCTCATATGTTGGATGTATACCATTAAGTGAACAGTCGGATCCCACTTTCCATCACATGGCTCTAAAGTAGGTAACTTGAAATTAAGTGGATTCCTAGCATATCAGGTGTTTGGGGGTGAAATGGTTTACGTTCGCATCCTCTAAGCTTAAATCCATAGCTTCACCTCGAAGTACACGTCTTGCCGTCTCAGCTAAGAGATCATCTGGTTTCAATTGACATCTCTTCGCATGCCTTTGATTCAGTTCCTCTTCATGCCCTCTTCCTATTTCGGTTCTGATCCTTGCGGTAGCAGGTTTGCATTTTGATCTTAATTTTAAGGCTCGACATCATCCATCTTTCTCACCCTTACATTTAGATCAACTATGCTTTCATGTCCAACATGTCACTACCGACTGGTCTGGACCTCTCGCTACTGACTTATTGGCATGCTAGGGGACGGTTCCAGCTTGTTCCGTCTTATTTTCTTGTATATCTACTCCGCCTTCTAGCCTCCGGTTCTGATTTTCAAAAACTCCAACTACACTTTATTATTTCACCCTTTATAAGAATCCATTTATCATCTTTTCTTATCGAGCTATCAACCTCTCTTTATCATCATCATGTCCATCTCCTCTCTAATCATATGAATAAAATGTGGATTTGAACTAGCGGACACCTCCTACTTGCCTCATGCTCTAGCTGACTTAGTTCAACCGTGGCTCTTACAGTATGCCGCTTCATTTTCTTCAATTTAAAATCTAAATTCATCTTGGTGCAAGCACCAAAAATGTAGAACACAAAATTGGTATAAGACCCTAATATCACTAAAAACAAATTAAACAAATATTAAAATAAAGAAATCAAAAGAGAACAAAGAAGAGAAAATATTTTTATAGTAGTTTGACAAAATCTTCGACTTATGTCCACTTAGTCGGTTTTATTTATGAATTCTCTCCAAAATACACGATTTACAAACTCGAGTTACAATCTAGTATGTCTCCGTTTTCTCAAAGTCTTATGAAATAGAAGACGAAGAAGATTGATCCTTTTTCTAGTTGAATATGACTAATATTTATAGACGAGATTCATCAGGAATTTTGCCAATCCGATTTGTACGATCCATTTTTTCAGATCCGAACTTCCAGCATGAAAAATAGGTTGTCACACACATTCATCAATGAAACCAAACATGTCGGTACTGATATGTTTTACGTGCCAGAACTTTACTTTTTCTTCGTAGCTTGAGTTCTAAGCCTCTAAAATAGGCAAATCAAGATTCAAAATCATATCGATACCGACCAAATCATGTCTATACCGACATGTTTTGTTGTCCACAATTTAGTCAAATTTTATGTACTCCTTTCTTTTATTATTCTTGATGGTTTCCAAATCATATCAGTACCGAAGATGTCAGTACCGGTTATGTTGGTGCAAAATATGTTCGTGTCCAACTGTTTTGCATTTTAAATACTTGGCCAAATCTTTAATTTCTTCAATCATGACATCTTCCAAGTTCTTGACTCAATCCTTCATCATTTTGTAGTCTAGTTTCTCCGATCTAAGTCAATTCCAAGACCACGATAAATTTATCTAAAACAGTCACGATTTGAATATCTAGAAACCAATGAACAAAATTAGATGGCGAAAAGAGCATGGTCTGGGAAGCTTTGCATTTGAAATCGATACCAACTGTCTAGGAATCAACGAAGTGATGCTTCAATGCGGTTTATGATTTTTTATTAAGAAGATGAAAAACTTTAGTATGTGTATGGGGAAAAGAAAAAAATAAGTTCTGGAATGTAGATGAGTGTGTGGAGTATTTGGATGAATTGAAGATGGGCTTAGGATGATAATTTAGTGTGTGGAGATAAGACCGACCCAATCCTAGAGTTTGGCAACTGCTTTTAAGTAGCCAAAACTACTTATAAGTCACTTATTATAATTCAAATGTTTGACAACTCCTTATAAGTAGCTTACAAAAGCGACTAACAAGTCAAAATATGAGAATCAACAATTTATTATTTAGGACTTATGGACATATTTTATAGCTAGTTTCGACAAATCATTTTAACTTAAAAGTCAAATTGCATCCAAACACTTCTACATATAAACTGCTATTTAAAAATACTTAGAAGTTGTTAGGGTTTTTCTATTCCTACACAACTAGATTTTAGATGAAATAAGAAGTGAAGGAAAATAATGACAAATACATTCTACCAAACAAAGCGTTTATTAAATCACCAAAAGATTACAAGAGAAAACCTAAAAATTGAGAAGATATGTCAGTTTTTAAAACCTTAGAAAATAAAGCTTTTTCCATGCACATCTAATGAACACTGTACATGCCTATTTATACTAATCTTAACAAAATATCTTTTTTGAGAAGCTATTGAATATTTCCATAAATCTATATCTTCTTTGAGAAGCTATTGAACATATAGATAATTCATTGCCTTCTTTGATGCAATGAATGAGGCAATTAATCACTCTCAAAAATTTATAAAAGAGGCAATGTATTTGAGTTGCGATTCCACATAGACTTAGATATCTTTAAAATGTACTTAAATATGTAATATTGTTTCACCAAAATCTAATAATTTATACCTTGATATGATATTTCATAAATGTCATTCAAGCTCCACTTAGAATCTCAAACTCCAAACAATTTCCAATATTACCATAGAAAAAAATATCACCATTCCAAAAACTAACCAACCTCCAAACTGCCTAATTACGCATGCCCCCAACTAAACCTGCGTATCATCAATAAATCAAAATTGTTTATAATGCCATAGTTGCCTCCGTGTGGTCTTTGTGGCTTTTCGGTGCTGCCTCCACCTTCATTCATACAAATTTGTCTCTTCAACGCTGCTTTGAGAAGTTTTTCCATTCTTCACTGTTTTCCCAAGCAATTTGTATACATTGTTTCCTCCTCTTTTTGCATGGAACACCTCCCTAGCACCTTTCCAAACTTTTGTGGCTCCACGTAAAGTGAAGCCTTTTACCTCCAACCGTCCTGCTAATTTTTTTTTTTTTTTTTTTTTTTTTTTTGTAATTTCTAGGATGTTTCTAACTCCTATAAGCTTCACTACCCTTCAATCATGCATCTTCAATTTAATGGAACTTATACCCTTAACATTCAAACCTCCACCATAAGAAGATTCCAACATAGCATCTTGCTCTTCGTAATCAATAAATAATTCATTTTGATTGGATATGTGGAAACAAGCATCCGTTCATTTATCCGCACACATGACATTATCATTAAATTCCTCACCGGAATTACCTCATTATCATCATCATTATTTTTTATTCATTTCGATCTTCTTCCAATTCCTTCATCCTCTACTTGTCCTTTTAAGCTTATTGCAAAATCTTAGCCGATGACTATATTTTTCACATAATAGAAGATGAAATTCTTTTTCATGTATGATATATTTAACTGTCATTTCATATTTGGACGATTAATACTTCTTACAAGATGGACCTCTTTAATTGGATTTATACTTTCCTTTTGCTTCTTATCCTTTGCTTCCACGAGATTCATTCTCCGCTTCTCCTCATTAAGTAGGTTACCGACCACCGAACCCATTGAAATAACTCCATCCGAATTTGAGTTGTTCAATGCAACTACAAGCGTTTTCCGACTCTCTGGTAACGAATTCATCAAAATCAAGGCTTATGTCTCATCATCCACATTGTAATTCACGGCCGTCACGTGGTTTACAATTGCCTGAAAACCGTTAAGATGCTCTCTAATTGACCCACATTTCTTAAGTTTTAGATTCACCTATCTTCTCATAAGAAGAACCTTATTGGTTGTGGAGTTATGTGCATAAATTCCTTTCAATTTCTTTTAAATTAAATAAGCGGATGTTTCATTAATAACAATATGAAAAAATGCATTCTTCAAAAAAATATCGAATTACCATCACAGCCTTCCCATCCAAAGTCTTCCATTTTGTTTCAGATACATTACTAGGTTTCTCTAATTTACTCTCTAATGGTTGGTGAAGATGATATATAAAATCCTTCATTTTTGCCTTCCATAACCCTCAATCTCTTCCACTAAGTTTTTCCAACTTTTATCTTCTCCATAAACAAAATTCTCTTCAAAAAGTTTGCGTATTAAACTCTGATATCAACTGCTAGGGTTTTTTCTAGCATCTCTGTAAAACTAAATTTTAAAAGAGATAAGAAGTGAAGAAAAATAATGACAAATATATTCCTCCAAAACCTTTATTAATTTAGCCAATGATTACAAGAGAAAGCCTGGAAATAAAGAAGAGATCCCAATCCGTATAACCTTATCTTTGATCTTTAATAATAATTATAATACCTTTGGTGTTACACTTTTTTGGTGTCAGCGTGAACTACTTAAAACGCCCATAATACCAAATCTTAATATTACTTGAAAATATGATTTAATAATTAAATTTCTTTTACATATTCAAAATATCCGTCTACAAATATTATCAAACCTTTATATCATTTAAAAATATGATCTAACAAATAAAGTTCTTTTACAAATTCAAAACGTCCATCCACAAATACCGTCAAGTCTTATATCACTTAAAAGTAGGATCGAACAAATAAATTATTAATTAATATTATACATAAAAATGCAAATTTAAAAAACAATTAGATGTTGCGACTTAGAAAAAAAATTTAAACTAAAATAATGATTTCAATGCAAAAACATGGTCAAATATTTCTACAAATAATCAATTTAGGATCTAACAAATAAATTATTAATTAATAAATATAAATAAAAATTCAGATTAAAAAAAATCAGTAGTTGTAACTTAGAAATAAAATTTAAACTAAAAAATGATTTTAGCGCAAAAATATGGTTAAATATTTCTACAAATCATTTTCTTTCGAATGTGCTAAACATATACAATTAAATTTTTTTCTCACACATCTAGTGAACCATTTGCTTGTCTGTTTACGATGTTCTTGACAAAATATTTCTTTAATAAGCTATTGGATATCAGCATAAATCTTTCCATAAGTCTTTCTATAAATAATTCTTTTGTCCATTTAATGCAATTAAAGAGACAATTAATCGCTACGCAAGATATACTTAATTATGGAACATAACATCATAAAAGGTGATATACAAATCTTCCTTCAATCGGTTTGAAAATAAGTTGCAACCGTGCTCTTAATACTTTCTGTCAATCATCCTCCTCCTTGAAGTTTAGGGCTTCTAAAATCATAAAAGGTGATATACAAATCTTTCTTCAAGCGGTTTGAAAATAAGTTTCAACCGTGCTCTTAATATTTCTGTCAATCATCTTCCTCCTTGAAGCTTAGGGCTTCCAAAAAAAAAAAATTCAGGTTTGCTGCTGCTTCTTCCTATTCCTCTTATTGTTTTTCTCCCCTTTTTTGCTGAATTGAGATCGCGATGCCGAACTAAATCTCTTTTGATTTTGTTTCAATTCGATGTTTAAATTGAAATCGTGATTCAGTGTTGGACTCCAATATTTTCGTTCTGAAATAGAATCGCGCATTTCACACAGGTTGCAATCCAATTTAACTCTTGGATTGGAAGGCTGCGATTCGTACCAAATCGCGCTTTGGAGCGTACGATCTCGCGATTTTTGCAATCACTGGGGTTATTGTTTATTTTGACTTATGAAAAAATACCATAAATTTTGAATATGATTTTCACTGATTTGAATATTATGTATACATTGGGAAGCAATAAAGTTGACGATGGAACATGCTTTCATTATTACTTTTCTACGAAGGGTCAACACTTTTTGAAGATCGAATGTCATTAAACCATAAACTAATTGTCTGGTTTTACAGTTAAATATTAAGCAAGGTTGATAATTTCTTGCAAACCAACTTTTAGTGTTTATTGTCTTTCTATATTACTTTTCTAATAACAATGGGCGGAAAGCGAATGGATATCTCGATGTGATACAGCCCTTTCCATTTTCGTTGGGAAACAACGGCGAAGTCTATACTGGCAGTATCTGCACCTTTCATAGTACCTGTCTGGTAAAGTGATCACAAGTGACTGATATTATGTACTGTAAAATCATGATGCATATGCCCACTTACACAAGTCAATGAGACAACACATTTTTTTTCTTGCAGTTTTATTCCCAACTATTTCAAGGCTAAGATAAATTGTTTTTTTTTTCATGACCAGTCACTAATAAAATAAGATGGCTGGCATTACTAGGTCTGGGAGAGGTCTTAAACATGATGGAACTAGTACTGCAAAAATTGGGAGTGTTTCTGCAGTAACAAAAAGCGAATCAACAAGTTCAAAAATTGTCAATGCAAAAAATAAAGTGGGTAGCATAAACAATAATGACAAAACAAACATGATGTCTACCAGGACTGTAGCGACCGATGCATACAATTTGAGGAAGTCTTGCAGAGAAACACCTAAAAAAAGCACACCAAATTCAGGGTCAAAAAAACCTGTGAAGCCTGAAAGTTCAGTATCATCGATTCCCAACAAGAAAAGGCCACATAGTCCATTGAGAAGATCTGAAAGAATTGAAAAAATTGGGGTCTCTAGTTCGCCAAATGCAAAAAAAACAATTGAAAACATGACACCTTCAAAGAAGAGAAGAATGGATGTTAATGGTAGCAAGAACAAAAAGCTAGATGTGGAATGTGAGGACACTTCCAAGAAGAAAAAATTATTGTTGGCTCGTAGTTATGTTAAAAGTATTTTTGCCTCAGATGATAATGAAATATCTGGTTAGTTATTTTTCTTTTTTAAGTTAAAGCCTTCAAAACCACCTGAAATATTTATTTAAACATTCCTCCTATCTACCTTGTTGTAGATGATGAAAGTGCACACCCCAAAGATGATGTTCCAACAAAGGATACTAGTGCTAATTTGTCCTTGAGTACTTCAGAGTTACATGTGGGCTCTGATGAATGCAATTCAAGTAAGGAAGATAAGTATTGTGGGGAAAACAATGATGATAGCAGTAAAGTATTTGCTGATGATTCTTGTTCAGGCTCAAGGGAGCTCGACATACAGAGGAATCCGGTTCAAAAAAGCGGGAAGGATAAATGTGAAGAAAACTCATCTAACTCAAATCATATTCTAAGTACATCGAATTCACAATCTGAAAAAGAAATTGAATGTGCAAAATATACAGCTGTTATACATGATTCACATAAGCTGGTACCGGAAGATTCAAAAATTGAAGATAGGTCAGTATTTGTTGTCAGTAATTTAGAAAGAGCTGGAAATGCTACAGGTCTTGAAAATGAGACAACAAATGCCAGTCATAGTTCTACATTATTGAAATCAGGCAACAAAGATATATGCACTACCAAAGTTTTCCAAGCCAACACAGATATATGCACTACCAAAGTTTCTCTAGCCGACACTACTTTATTACCCAATCATGATTCAAGTGATTGTATAAGGAGCGATACCACTTGCGATAAACTTGAAAGGTACTCCTTTTAATGCTAATATTTATGTGGTAAAATATAATTTCTCGGTCTTAGGCTCTCTTTTACTCTTTACTTTGTTTTTGTCCTTTCTTTGTCTTAGGGTCTCTTTTACTCTTAACTAACCTGTTGTCTTAATGCTTGGATAAGCATTCAATAATTTTCCTTGGTGTATCTAATCTACACTTTGACATGAGAACATTCAGAACTACAGGATTCACTCTGTAGTTATTGATGGTGCCTGAAGCACAACGGTGCAAAAGCTTTTCAAAGCCTAGGCATGTGGCACTTGGTGGAAAAATGTGTTTAAACCTCCTGAGCCTAGGCAGGTGCACAAAATTGCATAAGCATCCTAAATTTGTGTGCATGAAAGAAGCGCAAAAGCATTTTAACTCTAGATGCACAGCACAGCACATGGCATGTTCCTTTTGAAATTAAGACATGCTCTATATGGAATTATATATCATATCGATCATCAGCCTTTTGAAATTAAGACATACTATATAAAATTGTACATCATCTCAATCTTCATTTGTCTAGATGTTAACATGCTGGAAAAGAATATAATACCATATATGAATTATCAGATAGAAATATTCAAAATAAAAGCAGTATTTATATAACAAAGCAAATAAATTAATTATGCACGCACATGCGCACGCGCGAGCAGCGCTTAACAGCACCCTATTTTGCGGCACCTCTTGTTGCCTTTTGATGTCCACTACATATTCTGATTTAAATAACAAAGTTAGTGGGAAGAGAGATAAAGTAGCATTATTTTAATCGGAGTGTGCAGTGGAAATCAGTGGGCCATGGGGGTGCTGTTGAGCGCTGCTCTATCTATCTATCTATCTATATATATATATATATATATTGATTATTTTGTGCAAATAAACTATTACAATATATAATAGTGCATTGAATGATAATAACAATCAGATTTATTGAGCTGAATTAAATATTATTGCATAAAACCCTGTCTTTGTTTGCATATTGTTTATCGCAATAGATTAAAAAGAATTAAATAATAATAACAATTTTTATGTCTACTAGATCTTTAAAAAGCATTAGTTTTTATAGAATAAATAGTCAAGATAATTAGAAGGCATGTGTTTTTTCTTTTCTTTTCGCAGTGCTATATTTCAAAAGATGTACAACACACTTTTGGCTTTCTCATATGAGTTACGCTGCAAACAAAATGGCACTTTTGCAGCACGATGTGCCTACTACTACATTTATTTTTCCCTTATAATACTTATAATGACGTCACAGTAGTAAATTTAGTAAAACCCAATTGCCATTTTTTATTCATGATTACAGAAAGATACTCTACTTCATTTGTACGAGGCTTCATGATACTTTTTAATCTTCATGGGCAGCAATTAACTATAATATCAGCACGTTTTATATACACTACTATCACAGCCAAAATATCTACTCCCAAACTTATATCGTCACATCGTGGCTAATGCCTTTCCAATCGATTTTTTATGTGAAAAAGATCCGAATGTGAAAGTGTTTTGAGCTGTTTAGACCAACCCGCCATCTCTCATCTTTTAAGCAGCGTTCGAAGTCATAAGGCATACACATGTTGCGGTGAAGTGTTCAATTTCTAGCTACGACTTTTACTTCTAAGAAGTGAATTAAGCAATGAAGCAACCAAAATCAATATTAATATTCATAATAAATACTGAATACATAAAGTATTGCGTAGTGAATTGTTTAAGTATATAAGCATTCATGGTAGGGCATACAAAATTTCTCTTTGGATATGTGTTCATTCAATCATAAATTATGATTGTTATTGAGAATGATGCTTAATGTTATACTTGTAAAATTTCTTAACCACTTAAATGATGTTTGAGTAGTCTGAAATGCTTAGGGAGTAGTGTGTGTTATTCTAGCATGGAATACCGAATGTATTGGATTTCAATCTTTCACCATTGAAATGTCAAAAAAGGAAGGCAAAACATTCTGATGTATATAAAATGCTGCCTTTGTTTTTGATATTGCTATCTTTGATTTTGATACTTTGCATTAGGATAGAGGGACGTTTGGAGTACCTAATGGCACAACAAATTCTAAGGAAAACCAAATTGAAAGCCAAAATGAGTCTTTTGCAGTGGTTCGAACAGATGGCGATTCAAATGCATGTAATGCATGTAAACAGTCAGGAAATCTCTTGTTCTTGTGAGTACATCTTATGTTGCTTTCGTGCGCTGTGTTGTAGATAAAAGTTTCTTATTTTTCTATATTTATTGCGGTTCATTATTTGTTTCACATTTAGAATTTTTTTTGGGTATATATTAGTTTGATTTGGTGGTGATAGTTGCTTTATGACGATGCCCAGGAAAGGGTATTATCGTTTTTCATCTTGTTATTATATACACACTATGTTAACTAATATTTTCTGATGTATTGAGCATGATGTGAGTGTGTGCACACGCATATAGCTTTGTTCCTACCTGTAATTGGAATTGTATGAGCCTAATCTTCTCTGCTTAATTATGCTTCCATTTTACATCAACAAATTGATTTACATGAAGGCATACATAGCTGGTTTAAATGCTAGTAGAATGCAGCTGAGTCTTGCAACTTGTGCATTATTATTCACATAGGAATTTGCGCCCATAAACACAACACTTGCAATAATTTTTTATTAACCAAATTATTTTGTTTATGATTAGCTTGCGAACTGTTTGCTTACAATATACGCTACATGTTATGATGTATAAAGTGCAATGGCAAGATTTGAAAGATTAACTTGCTTCATTTACTCGAAATATGCATATACACGTGATTACACTTTATAAAATACCTATGGCTATTGATTCATGCATGGTATGAGGTCTCAGTCAACACCCTGGAATTCCGGTTCCGGGTTGGTTTCAGCAAGAACCGGAACAGAATTTGAGTAAAATTCCTGTTCCAGGCATTTGTCTCAGGAAAAAGATTTAGGGAAATATGCTTTTTGTTGCTTGACTTATTCACTAGCGAGATTGATGCGAATTGACTAAATTTAACTCATCTCTCCACAATTTGGATGATTCTATAGACCTGGTTTTTAAGTTTGAAGTCACCGCAGATGAAATTTACTTGTAATCTATTTGTTGGAAAATATAGTGTTTTAGGGTTTGTAAGATTGGCTTGGGTTGATATGCATTGGACCGGGTTAGACTGGTTTAGGTTATCTTATATTATATCTGGGTTGGATTATGTTTAATTTATTAAAAAAGGTATGTTATCTGATTGGAATATGTTCAATTTAGTAAAATAGTTTATGCTATTTATTTTCATAAAAAAAGTATCAAAACTGATATTGTTTTTGATAGATCTAGGTTATGTATTTATATTGAATAGCCACTAAAATTTGGAAAAGAAAATGAAACTAAAAGCCAAAGTTCCGAAATTTCATAACTGATGAAAAAATTAAATTATTCGAAAGGCCCAAACTGAGACCGAAACCAAAACCTTGGATTCAACATCATCGTTTAATTTATGTTTTCCTTGCCTTAATTTTTCTTTTTTTGTATTTTCTAAGAGAATTTGTTGATTCCTTCATCAACCATTATTCCAAGAATCTACTATAGGCTAAGAGATTGATTTGGCTGACAATATAAAAACAAATGATATTAACTTGTTTACCTATTTTTTAAAATTTGCTGCATCATATTTCATAGTACACTTGATGTGAAATGATTGGTTGATTGATAGTGTGCTCAAAGCATTCTTGATAAACAATCACTTATATGGTGAACTGATTGATATGACTCTAAACCTATGCAGCAATGTAATTGTAACACACACATGAAATTCTATTTGGACACAAGTTGGTGATATAAAATTTGACACGAGATCTTAACCATTTGATTTCCCTCCGATTTTCACCTTTCATGTAAAGATAAAATTATCCAATGACCAATGCTTAGTGTTAAATTGTGTTTTATTTTGTGTTCCAATAGCTATTACACACACATACATGTATGTATATATAGGTGCATTCAGAAATGAGGTGTAGCCGATCCTAGCCTATACACACACATGTCTGCGCGCGCGTATGTATGTATGAATGATCTGCATTTTACAGATTACTTTTGTTATATATTTTTTACAATGCCAGAGCAATAATGATGATATTGCTACCGCCCCTAACTTGTACTTCTGCACAACCCAATATATGATCTTTTTTCGTAGGTGTTGTGATGGGAAGAACTGTCAAGAGAAGTACCACCTTTCCTGCTTAAGCCCACCTCTGCAAAATATTCCATCTGGCATTTGGCTTTGTGGTACTTGTGTGAAGAAGAAAGTGGAATCAGGTGTTCACTCTGTCTCTCAAGGAATAGAATCTATTTGGGATGTTAAGGAAGGTGAGGATGATGTTAAGTTAACGACTTAATATATTTAAATTGTATCGTCAAATTATGTCTGATGGTTTCAGTGCTGTTATTATGCTAGAAGTGGGAAAAGGAAAAGTATATCTAGTCAAATACGCTGGCCTTGCCCATGTTCACAACCAATGGGTTCCAGAAAGTCAGTTACTTTCGGATGCTGTTAACCTCATTGATAAATTCGACAAGAAAGGGAAAAAAGGAATGGTATACATAATCTTTTATCTGCAAAAGCAAAAATGCTAGCTTTCTAACATTTATCTGCCTACTTGCATACTAAGCTATATTTTCCCCTCCCTAGGCAACAAGGTGGAAACAGGAGTGGACAGTACCACAACGCATTTTACAGAAGAGATTGCTGACACCCACAAGTATTGCTGATGCAGGGGAATTATTATATTGTTACACTGAATACCTTGTAAAATGGAAGTGCCTTGGTTATGACAATGCTACTTGGGAGTTAGAAAAGGAGCCGTTTCTGTGCACATCTTTTGGTAAGAAACTTATCAGTGATTTTGAAAACCGTATCATGGAGGCAAAGAAAGCATCCGATCCTTCAAGAGTTAGAACAGTGAGTGAATCTTTATTGACTAGAACCTTAAATGAACAATCAGTTTCATTTGTCTTCTGAATTTTGAATAAATAAAATGTATCTATTTATGCAGGTTCAATTGTCTAAGAAAAACTCTTTACACAGACTGTCTAGGATCCCTGATGATTGGCCAATTGGAGTTGATAATATGCATTTGAACACTGTTAACCAACTTTTTGAACGTTGGCAAAATTCACAACATGCTGTTTTGAATGTCGACCAGGTAATAATGGTATATCTTAACATGTATTACTGCAAAATTGAAAGTTAGCATCAATTTTTTCAAATTTATCTTTTCTATAACAGGTAAACTCCATTTAAGTTGTTAGTTGATTTTAGTTCTCAATTGAAATTATACACCGACACATCGCATCTCATAGAAAGTCTGTACCTACACATCAATGCATGGTTTTTTTCTGTTAACTTCCGTCAAAGGTCAACTATTTTTCTGTTAATATACCATCAAAGGCCAACTATTTCAGTAACATTCTGCCAAATCTAATTGCCTCTTAGCTGTGTATATGATTCCTTTCTCTTCAGAACTCTCCTGTATTTTATTTTCGAACCAAGACTTCTTCAATTCTCACATCCCTTAGGATATTAAATTTGAAAATTTCTATGTTTTTACTTTGGTTGTGTTTTTATCATATCACATTAAAGCTATTTATTACCTATTCAAGCAAATCTCCTGATTATTTTTTTATTTCTCCTTTCTCTCTCTTTCCTTTCAAAAAGTTTAAATTTTGATATGCTGGATTTTCCTGCTTGAAGGTTACCACACACACAAACACACACACACACACATACACACATAACTAGGCAATAAAATAATTTTTAATGTTACCGCCTAGCATCAGTTTGTTGTACATATGAATTTTCTTTACACTAACTGCATCAACTCGTACATTATAATGGAAACATAATTTTTTGCTGTAGGAGAGAATAATCAAGTCCATCTTATTTTTATCTGCTGTAAAGCCATATACCTGCCAGCCAGTTCTTGTTGTCTCAACTGTACATTCTCTTTCATTGTGGGAGGCTGAGTTTTCAAGGCTTGCCCCTTCAATTAATGTTGTTGTCTACACTGGGAATAAAGATACTCGCAAGCTAATTCGTGACCTTGAATTTTACGAGGATAGCGGTTGCATAATTTTTCAAGTGCTTTTATCTCATCCAAATGCTATAATTGAGGTATCTTCATACTATTTTACTTATCATGCAATCCTTTTCTGTTGGTAAGATATTAATGTACCACCACCTTTTCCCCCTTCATTTAACTACAATAATAAGAACAAGCTCTTTGGCACATGCAATGCACGCATGTACCAAAATATCTTTGAAAAAAGACATAATATAATCTCAAAACATTATATTTTAATCTCATATAGTTTTAATAAACATAATTGGGAAAATATAATGAAAAAGAATATAAACTTTTTGATGGTACAAATGTGTGATCTTGTGATCTTGTTTATATATCTGAATTTTACAATAAGAATAAATGTTAATCTTTAGCGTTGTTGGAATTCGAAAACCTGACCTCTCAATTTGCATGTAGGGTCATTTTGAAAAGTGTGCAGTTGGACCAAAATAATATAACTTTATTGAAACTAATAAAATAAGAATCAAATTATCGATGGGTTGTATAGTGCAATCAGTAATCCATTAGGAATATGTGAATTCGCATTGCAATTTTTTTGACAATACAAACATATCTTGATTAACAATAATGTGACAACTTGATTATAGCATTACAACTGCAAATGTATGGAAAGTTGCAGGTGATATGACCGCAACTTAATTTTAGACTTACGGTTACAAATGTAAGGAGAGTTGCAGCATTGTCACTTAATTTTTTGGACCAACCTTTTGTTCTCTCTGAATTTCAACATCTAATTATTCCCACGGTATCAATAAGAAAAATGAGCATGGTAAGGATAATAAGTCAGAATGCAGATATCATTGTAGGTTTTACTTATTGCACTTCTTAGTAGATATTGAGTTCATACGTGGGTATCGATTCTTTTATAAAGTGCAAATTTAGAATAGGGATGAACCGTTGTCGTTATTGTGAATATTTAATTAGGACATTTCTAAAGATGAAGTCAATAAATTATATCGACTTTAGCAGCTTGATAATTTGCTTATTTCTGGATG
The DNA here is from genome assembly GCA_030765085.1 of Allium cepa. NCBI lineage: Eukaryota > Viridiplantae > Streptophyta > Magnoliopsida > Asparagales > Amaryllidaceae > Allium > Allium cepa. The sequence goes on from CM060935.1 coordinate 1,000,337,489, forward strand.
AGATACAGTTTTGCTTGACCTGCAAATGACGCTAAAATTTCATACACTTAGCCAAACTTGCGTACACTTGCTTCAAAGTGTACTGCATTTCAACTTATTTTATATTGTATAAGCAAGTGGACCTAAATGACTAAAATATCGACTTCTGCTCAGCAGTCATCATTAATGTCACTACCTATGTAGTTTCGATGCAAAATTTTGTTTGAAAAAAACTAAAGACCTGTCTTACAATAAAAAGAAAATAAAGTGCAACATACAATTTTTTAATCCTATAGTTAAAGATTAACAAAGTATACAACCTTTAAAAAAAAAGAAATTAGCGCAAGGGAACATAGTTCGATAATATCCATCTATTATACACCGATTAAATACTAATTATAACGGAATACTTCATCTCATCCAGTCATTTCTGCTGATATTGACATACATGTAGGCATAACAATTCCAATTTTTTTCCCACTATGGAAATCATCTGTCAGCGTATATTTTTTAAATTTTGTACATAATCGGTACACTTTTGAGTTAGTATGCAAATGAGTATTCAAAATTTTCAAGCAATCGTTTGCAAACCTACTTAAAATGAAAATATAAAAATAATTTTTTGATAAACTGAAGATAGACAAGATTCAGAATTTCCATCGGAACCTCGAAATTCCGAACATCTTGGATTAGTTTGTACATAATCGGTACACTTTTGAGTAAGTATGCAAATGAGTATTCGAATTTTTCAAGTAATCGTTTGCAAACCTACTTAAAATGAAAATATAAAAATAATTTTTTGATAAACTGAAGATAGACAAGATTCAGAATTTCCATCGGAACCTCGAAATTCCGAACTTCTTGGATTAGTTTTTTCGGGATCAATCTCAAGATCAACATCTGGTGGTTCAGTTGAGAATGTGAAAAATCTATGAATCTGTTGTACAGGTTATCTAACATAGAAGCAAACTAAATTCATCAACTAACCAATAATTGAATAATGCTAATAAAAATATGAAAATAACAGTGAAATAAATTAAAATAAATGTTTATCTCGAAACTAGTAGACATCAAGGAGAGTAATAAATAAAGAATCAACATTGTTTGTGATTTTGCAAAATATCAAATTTAATTTCAAAGGAAACAAACAATACATATCTATACACATATATTGACACACACACACATTTGGCAAAGGAACATGTGGTTGGAATCAAGGTGGGTTTGAGGTGTGCTTGATTATATGTATGTGTGTGTAAAATAGAGAAAGAAGAGAAGTAGCATCACGGAAGATTGTCAGAGTAGAGTTTACTTTTTTGAGATTGTGTGTTTACGAGCCAAGTAAAATTTAGATTAAATGTTTTAATGTAGTTACTTTTTACATCATTATCGATAAAACTATTCCATTTGAAAAAGGGAATGGACCTACATGCATCATTTATTAGCAATATCTATTTGTTTGTCTAGCATATTATTTGCTAATATGATTATTGAAATTATACATCGAATAGAGCCCTTTGTTGGTTTGTTACGCATTAAGATGTCATTTCTTATTACATAGTAGAATTAAACATTGGGACAACGGAAATGCTTTGCATAAATACGTCTTTGATTATTTTTTCCAGTAAAACGCAGGTGGTTCAATAACAAACTTTGTCGTGTTTTGTCCTTTTTATCTACCGTCTTAAATACAAGTTACTTAGCTATTTAACATAATATTATAAATGAATCGTACAAGGACAATTATAAAGATTATAGAGTATCGATGAAAGAAATTATATTGTCTAATAAGTTCTAGAATGCGCTTTAGCCTTTTGTATTTAACAATAAAATGTGAAGGAGCATATGAACTGGATTAGAAAGGCCTATGTGCAAGATAAATGCATGGTAGAACAAGAATAGTTTTTTGGTAATGCAAACTAAATAATATGCTATTATAACAAATAACAACATATCATCAAAAATAGAATATACATGAAGTGAAATTTATGATGAATTTAAAAAGTAATTAAAACTTAATAGTTCAAGTTGGATACCATAATTTATTATGTGTCGACCTCGTTGTTTTAAAAAAACCCTCCTTTAATACTCGCCTCGAGAAGCGCCTAGAGGAAATTAAAGATAAAATGTCTTGGAAGTTTTCCCCAAAAGTTTTTTTTGCCTTTAAGGCTTACGTCTCAACAACTTGAAGTTTAAGAAGCGTACAAAACGTCTGTCTCGCACATTTCAAACTGTTGAGGCATGCGACTCAAGAAATATCCTCTACTTGTAAACATTGAGACTAACATAAGTTATTAGAATTTAATTATTTAATGAAAAACCAAAAAAACCAAATTTTAAGAAAACGAAAGTGTTTTTGTTATTTTCAATTGCAATATTGACATGCTTAAGTAAGATTGTTTCGAGAGCTACGTAATAGATTTTCTCATTGTTATTTAATGAATATTTCTAAATAGACATCATTGAATCTCTAAATGAATTTTCCGAATCGACCTGAACTTGTACAAGAAAAATAAATAAAATAACAACTTAGTTTATTTACTACAGCTTGTAATTGAGATCGATTCCATTAGAATTGATCATTGATCATTTTCAAGATCTCGGAGAAATTGAAGACAACTAGAAGTGGAAGAAAAAAATACATACCATTGCAGTGCTGAAAAGTGAATATGAATTCTTCAAAAGGTTTGAATCATATGTGTGTGTAATATGAGGTGCTTGAATTTATTTTTATAGTTTTATAAATGAATAATAAAGAAGCATTAGGATTGAACTCTTTAAAGTTAAGTGTTTATATTATATGTATCTACATTTTTTAATTAATTGTCAACTTTTATGAATTAATCACAAATTGACGTAACAAAGCAATGACAACTTATGTCTCAATACTTGCTCGAAAAACTTACACCTCAACCTTTTTAGGCTTACGCTTCACCTCACGAGTGAAATAGCGCCTCATCTACGCTTTCACATTTTAAAACTTTGGTCAACCTAACTTTAATTTTATCGTGTATGAAACTCGCGAGTTTAAATCTTATTCTACATTATGCTTTGACCTTTTATTTCATATTTTTTCTTTGTCCATATTCCTAATTTCTATTTCTATGGTAGAATGCGCCTTCGAAGTTGAAACTTATTGGATACCATGTACTTGTTATATGAATCTGTTAAGTGTCAGCACGATTATTATTTTCATCATGTGAACAGAACACATGAACATAAATCTTTGGAGTATAATTTTATGTTACCCTTTGAGTTTTCGTTTCATTTTTCCACGCTCCTAATTTCTGTTCCCATTGTAAAATGCACCCTCAAAATTAAAACCTATTGTAGAATGCATTGTTGGTGAACCGATCTTCGATAACATTGAACCATGGTGTGAGGTTCCGGTCGGAACCACGAGATTCCGACTATCTTGGATCGGTTTCGGCCGAAGGCGGGACGAGATTAGGTCAAAATCTCATCCCGTTTAAAAGAATCAAAAAAAAAAAAAATCGGAGTTGTTGTAGCAAGAGGAAGAGAAGATAAGTGACAAAAACCTCACATGTATGAAATTCGAGCAGAGGAGCTTCGAAAAAATTCTTGAACAGAGGAAATTCAAGCATCACCGAGCTTCGACAAAATTGGAGGAGAGGGGCGTCTACCAAATTTTGATATGATCTGATGTCGTTTTTTTGTTTCTTTTGCTTCGTATGAATGAGCAGCGACTAAACTAGGGTTAAGAGAAGCTGAAATTGAAATGGAAATGGGCTGAAGACCAATGAGCTGAAGATTATTAGATGGGCTGGAAGTTAATTAAAATAGAAATGTTACGGGGGCTACTTCCTTTTCCATTTGAGCTGAATTATAGGAAACATGCCTTAAGTGGACTTGTATTGTTGGACAGCCTTTATAGAAAACACGTCTTGGACTTGTGTTATATTTTGCATCATTGTTTTTTTATAGACTGTATTTGCATATAAGTTTGCAACAATTATTATTAATTTTTCATTAAAAATACAAAAATCCAATATCATGACCGAAACCAAAACATAAACCGAAACTTTAGAAATTTCCGAAATTGACCGAAACCGGTAAAATTTCAACTGACCGAAACCGAGACCGAAACCGAGTTCTCGAACCTTGCATTGAACAACGTAGAGCATGACATAAAAACACAGTAATATCTTGTGTTTGATTATAGAGGACGACCAACTTTACCTTTTTGTATATGAATCTTAATCTAATGGTTGATATGGATATAGAAGTAGGGTACTCTACAATTATTATGCATTGCATTTATAATTATGCTTGATGCTATAGAGACAACCAGATTAAAAAAAGGCTGTGTTATTCAAAGCTTTAGCCTTCTTTTAGTTAAAAAGGGAAAGTGCGTTTCAATTTCACAAATTTTGTTAGTTATTTGTCTTTCTATAATCCTTGATTATTCATAATTAGCATTTTGACATTTTGTATTTTATCTTTCATCAATGTTTTCCTCGGTAGTTATTTCGAGATTTCTTCAGTTTTGTAGCATTAGAAAATTGGCATAACACAGTTGCCTTTTCATGGTTATCTAGGATTTTGATACTTTGGATTCAGTTGGCTGGGAATTGCTGATTGTTGATGATTGTCAACACCCCCGCGTTTCTAATCATCTTGAAACATTCAAACATATACCCACCAAATTTAGACTACTACTTCTAAATAGTCAGTTGAAGGTATCATTTAAGTTCACTTTCATATTTATTTATTTGGTTGCGCATTCATTTCAGTGGTTGTTGATCTTTGTTTTGTTATATTCAGGACAATGATGCAGAATATCTAAACTTGCTTTCGCTCCTAGAGTCAGGGGGAAAAGAAAACAATTCTATTAATTCTAAGTACAACGTTGATGGAACTTTGGATACTCTTACTGTATTGAAAAAAAACTTAGCATGCTATATGATAGAACATGTTCAAAAATCCAAGTTGTCAAAATTTTTCGAATACTGGGTTCCTGTCCATCTTTCTAATGTACAGCTTGAACAGTATTGTTCGACCCTTGTCTCGAATTCTATTATCCTTCAGTCATCTATAAAAAATGATCATGTTGGAGCTCTCCGGGACATACTTATATCTACAAGGAAGGTTAGATATTTAGTATGTAATTGGAATTCAGTAGTTACTAATTACTCATTTTATGGTAGAATTCACTGACATTTTGTCTTAAATTATAGCTGTAGTCTTAGAAGTCCAGAGAGGGAACATGTATGTAACAGATATAAGGGTGGGAACAAGTAATGAATAAAATGTGATTTAAAAATAAATCAATATTAGGAATGAGTTTGGATGCACTCTAATAAAAAAATTATATTTATTAGTATTGCCGTTAATTTAAACACTCTTTAATGTTTTTATATTATTAAATAATTATTACATTTATTCAAAAAATACACTAATATTGTTCTGAGTTTGTTTCAAAATATTTCAGTTCTTATTCACTAAAATTCATAATATCATCTTCTTCTCCAGTTCTTTCGTCAACATGAATTTCAGTTTTAATATTTTTTTTTAACAACAATAGATAATTTGATAACAAAACAAAAGATTAATCATCCCAGGCATTTGGGATGAACTACTAGTTTCAAAACATTAGTCAAATCATGTTTTAATTTTTGACTAGAGAAAAATAGTAGTCATCTTTTGTTCACATTATAGAAAAAAGAAAGAAATGTTCATCTACTTTACGTGTTTCCTCCCGTTTCCGTCTTATTAAGAAATGCCGCCTTCTTAAGGTTCTGGCTTCTAAGGATACACCCCTCAACACACATACTAAAAAGCATCAACATACGCTATATTGATTTTGTTTTTGTAACATTGGGTCTTTATGTGCATTGTCTTAAAAAACCTGCTTCATACTCGTTTCAAGGAGCACTTTGAAGAAATGATATATTAAACGTCTTGAGGTTTTTCCCGAAAGGCCTTTTACCTCTAAAGCTTAAGCCTCAACAACTCGAGGCATACAAACTGTTGAGGCATGCGACTCAAGAATTGTTTTATCCTTAGTTGCAAATATTGACACTAACGGTAGTTTTACTCTCAAGAACAAAATTATTTAATGGAAAACAAAAAAGAATTAAATTCAAGAAAATGGAAGTTAGTGTTGTTTTAGTTTCCAATTTCAATATCGACATGATTAAGTAAGATTGTTACTGGAACAACGATCAAAAGCTATGTAATTGATTTTCTCATTGATATTTAAAGAAAATTTCTTAATAGACTTCGTTGAATCTCCAGATAAATTTTGCGGGATCAATTTTAATTGATAAAATGAATCAAAACTGGATTTTTGCGGAATCTTCGAATAATTTTTTCGAAATCGAAACTGAATCATATAAATTTCAGTTATTTATTTTCTATCTTTTTTGTATAAAAAAATGTGTACTTATTCAGAGTCGGACCTAAATGATTTGTTTTTCATTTTTTTGCATAGGTTAATTTAAAATGTTGAATTTCATTATATGTTATTTTTATCCGAAAAGCTTACGCTTCAATGTTTCGAGGCTTACGCCTCACTTTATGGACCTGAAAATGCCTCACATACACTTTCTCATTTTGGAACAATGTTTACGAGTGTTACGGCACGCGCTCCGTGCTTGAATCATTTTCCTTATAAATTGTATATGTTTAAATCGGTCAAAAAATAATTTATTTATTTATTTTCAAGTGATATTAAGAATTGTATATTTGTAAAGAAGTATTTTGAATTTGTAAAGAAAGTTTAATTTTAGATCCTATTTTTAAAAGCGTTTTGAATTGTAAAACATGTTTAATTGTTAGATCCACTTTTAAGGGCTTTTTTGATAGTTCACGTTGATACCAAAAAAGTGTGACCCCAAAGCTATTACAACTATTATTAAAGACGAGTCTTGTGGCACGCGTTTCGTGTGTGAATTGTGTTTTTTATAAATTATATATGTTTAAATCGATCAAAAAAATAATTTTTATTTTTAACTGATATTGAAATTTGTGTTTTTGTAAAAAAATATTTTGAATTTGTAAAGCATGTTTAATTTTAGATCCTACTTTTAGAAGCATTTTGAATTTGTACATCATGATTAATTTTTAAATCCTACTTTTAGGAGTATTTGAATTTGTAAAAGAATTTTAATATTAGATCCTATTTTTGAGTAATTAACAATTGGTAATATACAGAGGGACGTTTTTGGTAGTTAACGTTGATACCAAAAAATTGGGACACCAAAGCTGTTACAACTATTAATTAAGATAAGATGAGCAATCAGTTTGTTTGGAAGATGTGTCATTGAACTACAATGATGTTGTTAAAAAATATTCTAATGAGTTTCAAGCAGCATGAGTTGTTAAATTAGTGGAGGCTGGTTGACATTAGAGTCATTAATGCAATTTATGAGATGTGCTGGGTTATTTTATCAAAATAACCTTCTTATTATTTTTACAGTGTTGTGATCATCCTTACCTAGTTAGTCAATCATTGCCAAGTTTTCTTTCAACACATCTTCCATTGGAGAAGTACCTTGATGTTGGAGTGATGGCTAGCAGCAAGTTGCATTTACTTGACAAATTTCTTCATGAGATAAAGAAGAAAGAATTGCGGGCGTTAATTCTTTATCAGGTATCTAATATGGATAATATTTTGTTTCTGAAGGCATACTCTGTTTGATTGGCATAAGCAGTCCGTTACTGCATAGGTGCAGCAAATACATTTTGCAGATTCCTCTTTTTTTTTCCGTCAATTTAGGAGTGGACTTGTATTTATATAGATTCAGTAATCTGTTTTGCAATTTAGATAACCAAGTTAAATTTCTTGAGCATAATGAGTAATGGTTTGTTGCTACAGCAATTTTTATTTATTTTTACCCTGGAGAACTAAAAATCCATCTGTTGGCTAGCTGTTATCACCTTATTGCTATTAATCATGTATTTTAATTATTATTATTATTATTATTATTATTATTATTATTATTACTATTATTTGTTACCACCACCACTACTATTATTTGCAATTCTTAAAAGATGTCCAGATAGAAATTAAAGTATGCACTCTTATTTATGTCAGTATGCTGTTTTAAACTGCATTCATATTATTTTTTTTGATATATTCAGTCTATTGGTCAAGTGAGGGACTCTATTGGCGATATTTTGGATGATTTTATCAGTCAGAGATTTGGTAGTGATTCGTTTGAACGAGTCGATTCGGGGTTGCAGTCATCAAAGAAACTAGCTGCTTTAAACAAATTCAATGATAAAGCAAACAGGAGGTTTGTTTTTCTTCTAGAAAGTCACGCATGTCTTCCAAGCATTAAACTCTCTTCGGTCGATGTTGTTGTTATATATGACAGCGATTGGAACCCATTGAATGACCTTAAAGCTCTTCAAAAAATACAAATTGATTCTCAGTCTGAATGTATTAATGTATTTCGATTATATGTGTCCCGTACAATTGAAGAAAAGGTTTTAATATTCGCAAAACAGGAAGTTCTAGACAGTCACATTCAGGGCTTAAGTCCTGGCAATAGCCACTTGTTACTAAGTTGGGGTGCCAATTATCTGTTCAGTCAACTTGATGAATTTCACCGGCGTGACAGGCATGAATATTCTGAAAAATGCCTCAATACGTGTTTTTTTGACGAGTCAGCATCGAAATTCTTAGATGATGTCATTGTTGAGTTGGTAAATTGCTTGTCAAGATCGGCTAAAGAAAATATGTCAGAATGCTCGTTTCTAATTAAAACTCATCACAATGGTGCTTTATATTCAAAAAAATTCAAATTAGCTGGCGAAAAAGATGGAATGTCCTCATTTGATAACGATCCTTCAGTTTCTTGGTCAAATATATTTCAGAATAGACGTTTTAACTGGAAATTTATTACATACGAGCCATCTCAAAGGAGTCGCAGAAAGGCTCAGCTTTTTGGTTCATCTTTGAACGCGACAGAAATGGAAAATGAAGGAAGAAAAAAACGCAGGAAGTTGTTTAATGAAGAAAGCAATGGTGTTAGGGTTCCTGATGATGCCGACCTGAGTCAACCACAATTAGTATCATTCACAACGTCACCAGCATTGGCTAGCAAAGTAACAAAAAAACCAGGTATCGCTTGCTGTTTGTTGAAGTAATTTTGTGGACTCTCTATCAATAAACTACAGTTTTACTACAGGCATTAGTTTTTTCTGAGGTTTGAGGCTTCCGCCAGAATCTTGAAATTCCAGCTATCATGCTTCAGTTCCAGCTACCTCTGGCATGAGAGTGTTGGCTTCATAAATTTTTGTCATCATACAACGAATCATAAAATAAGAATAATAAATATTTTGTAATTTGAATTGTAAAGAAAAAAACCACTGAAACCCCAAAATGAAGTGGAAAGATCCAAAATAAGTTCCTTGCAATTTTATTTTCAACCCACCGTGTTCAATTTGATTCTGAAATTGAGCTTTCAGATTATTTTCCAAAAGCCTCAGCTTTTTAAATGTGATTTATAGATTTTGTTTTTTCCCTTCATGAATATCATATATTTGGATTTGGGTTTGATATTGGATTCAAACAGTGTTCATTAACTTGGTTCTTTCTTTTTATCTAATGGGCATGGGTTGTTTTGATTGTACAAGTCCATCTGTGTTGGGGTTTAAAGTAAACATTGGCAAATTTAATTATCCATCAAAACCTATGCCAATATATGCCTAAATTGTTGAAACTAACAAAATTTACTGAAAGTTAAGACATAGATGAATCGAAACCAAAAGTGAAACTTAGATTTTCCATCAAATATGCATACTTTTCACATTACAAGTTCCCACAGGGTAGGTAGGATAAACTGTCACCTGCTAGCTTTGTTATCTCTTAATCTTTTCACATTTTTTCTCCTCTCAGTCTTTATACTCTTTTCTCTCTCTTTAGTTGTTTAGAAAATATCTGGAGTTTTATTTCTTCCTGTCTAGGTGGTTTCAGCAACTTGTTAATGTAGAGTTTATGTTAATTTACTGAAAAGTGCTAGAGATATCAGCAACTTAGAACAATTTTTGGACCTTGAAATCTTTGGTTTGTGATAAACTTCACGTGACAGTGTGTAAAAGCAACTACCAGCGATGTTATTTGATCTGAATATATTCTACTTGCAGATGGTGTTGCGAATCATGCAACTCGGAAGTGTCCATCTTCCAGATCAGAAAATATTGTGGAGTGCGAGAGCAAGCACATTGCACAAGGAGATCTTTATCTTCAATTGAAGCCAAAGTTATCTGAGCTATCAGACACTTTAAAACTTCCAGTATGTATAGTTTGGTCATTTCATTTTGTACCTCAAATATTACAACTTCACTATATTGACAAGTGTTGCTCCAACTTAATAACTTAAAACAAGCAAAGCTACTGAAATTCAAATATAAACCTAAGAATGGTCAAAACATAAACTTTGGAAAAGAATTAAGGGGACTAATATGTATCAAACATGATTACATGTAATCATAGATGAGAACAAACGACCAATAGTTTTAATAGACTACATGTAATTCGTCTATTAGATTAATCTGACACACGTGCTCAAATACTTGCACAAAAAAGACAGGGTCCTTCGTAATTCTTATGCTGCTATGACCATCCCAAACTTTTAGCATGTTTAATGAGACAAAGAAAAGTTTTAAGCTTCGGTAAAAATTATAGCCAGTTCATTGATTACAAAGGGAATCTCCTAAAAGTGTAGTAGATATGACGACAACATTTTTTTGAAATTTGTATTAATGGTTCCATTTAATCATAATGGTCCACATGTTTTCTCAACTTTTTTTGGGATGTGATTACATGTCAACTACTTTTTGTACATGTACTAGCAATATGTATGTCCATTGACTATTGCACACATTCTCCTTCACGTTGAAATTTTGAAATAAAGTATATGAGGTAGAATAATTGAAAAGAAAATTTAGTGGATGCAAGTAAACTTTGTTAAATTATTATTTTACATATAAACTTTAGTTGACCAAGGTTGTATTAGAAGTTTTGGCAAAGAAGCTTTACTAATATCCTCCCTCCAGCTTATTAGTGTAGATAACAGTCTATTATCACACTCGAATTACCAGAATGTTTATTCTCTAATTCAGGATGAAGTAAAGAGCTTTACTCATGTGCTACTCGAGTATATTATGAATAATCATAGTGTCCGTCAAGACCAAGAGACCATAGTGCAAGCCCTCATGTTATCTCTGGTAAGAAAAGACATCAATCGTGTTAGTTTGGTAAAAATAATTATTCTTTATTCGGAACTTCAATTTGCAATTTTTTTTCCTACACGACGATGAACTATTTTTAGTTTGAGGTGAATTAAACTTTTCTCTAGTGGATTTGCTAATTGAAAGCAAAACATCATCATCTACCATGTACCATATGTCTGGTTTATACTCTGTTCTTGTTTACGACTAACATGGTAATGTATTCATATATTTGTATTATCCTTAGAAGTTTCATCTGAAAAAATGTTTCACTTCTAGAAGAAAATAAATAAACCAAAATTAATTACTAGAAATTAGCCGGGGATTAATCTTTACGTGCATGTCCAAAAACATCAATTACTTCTCTCTGGCGGTCGCTTTTCTTTTCACATTTACGAACAATTATATGTCCCTGACTATTGTGCTTAATTTCAGTGTTGGAGAGCAGCTTCTTTGCTGAAGCACAAATTGGACCACAGGGAATGTCTAGCACTTGCAAACAAATATTTAAAGTATACATGCAGTGAGGAAGAGGCCAATTCCGTTTATAGCAAATTGCACATGTTGAAGAAAAAATTCTCACAATTACCCACATCTGAACATGAAATTGAGCCACGTTCTGTTGGTAAACTGTTTACTGCGTCAGAAGAAGCTAATGCTCTGGAGATGAAAGCTGTTTCTGACGAACATAGATCATCTGAGAGCAAAGAAGGTTCAACACCTGGATGTGTAAGCAAGCCCAATATTTTGGAATCTCGGTCATCTGTATTTGGAGAAACAGAGTACCCTCAACCTATTAAAGAGGATTTTGATTACAATAGATCATCAGAAAACAATGAGGTTTTAGCATTTAGATGTGAAAATTTACCAAAATCTTTTGGGGATCAGTCAGAACCAAGAGATGTGGTTGTCGATCAAGGAAATTCGAAAAAGAACCCTTCATCTTCTGAAAGCCAAAAGGTTCCATCATCGAGGTGTGAATATGAACCTTGTAAAAATCACTCATCTGCTTTAAATGAATCAGATGATACTTCTGTAGTTAGCAGAAAGACTAATGTAGCTTCTGATCAGAATCTTGGATATCTAAAAGACAAATTACTTAGAAAGAGAATTGACCTAGTCGAGATGGTATCGTCAACAAGGAAAAAATATCTCATTCACAGGCAACAACAAGAGCTTTCAGATTTCAGTGTCCAAAGAGAAACTGAAAGAATTTTGATGAAGAAGTTGCTTGATGCGCAAATTGATCTTATTCATTCTGTACATGTTGATCATACAATCAGGAGTGATAAAATAAGGTTGCTGAATCTTCATTTTACAAAGAAAATGACTGAGTATGATGAGCACATGCTATATGAACGCAAAAGGCTTATCATTATGCAGGAAGCTGCCATGAATAAAGAGAGTGAAATTAGGGTTTTGTGGCTGGAAGATGCTAGAGCTGGTGCTCTTGTTGGTTCTTTTGACAACCTTCCTTTAACTGAAACGGGTTTCGTGTTAGAAAAATTCAAAGGGGTCTCTGAACTAGGTAATGCTGATGATCTGATGAGTAGTCTTATTAGAGCGAAAGTTCCTAACGCACTAATTACCGAGAACAATTCAGAATTTTCTTCTACGCTGCCAACTGGAATGCCTGCAGAAATGCCCAGATCTACTGAACCATATAACGCATGTGTTGATATTCCAGGATGGACATCTAATATATTGTCAACATCTGTTGTAGAATTGCATCCTGCTAGTCCAAACAAGACATGTTATGAAATTCGTGGGTCAACATTGGATTCAACAGAATCTACCCCTGCAGAAGTGCAGCCTCTTGAACCAAATAAAAATTGTTCTGAAATAAAAGAACCTTCATTGCTTCCAATACCTCTTACTGGTGTTGAAGAAGAACCTGCTCATCCAAACAGAATACGTGACGGTATTCTGGAATCTTCATCTATGCCAACACTATCTACAGCTGCTGACATGGAGCCTATTGAGCAAAGCAAAACTTGTGCTGAAACTCCGGGTATGTCCTCAGATCTTTTACCGTCATCTGCTGAGGCTGAAACTATTGAATTAAATAGCAATTGTTCTGAAATTCCAAAATCAGTGTCAGATCCTATAACATCTTCCATTGAAATGGAATCCAATGAGCAACATAAATTGTGCAATACAAATTCGGAGTTGACATCTGACCCATTAACATTTATTGAAGCTGTTACTGAACTTTGTAAAATGGTTGACGAAATTCCAAGATCTATACCGGATAATTTACTAGCATCAGTTGTTGAAAAAGTACCTACTGAACCAAACAGAAAAAATAGTGAGATTCTTGTTTTAACGCCAGTTTCAACTTCTGATACAACGACTAATGTGTCTCCTGTTGGACTGGCTGAAATTTCTGAGACCGATCCAACCATTGACCCAAGTAAAGCATGTACTGAAAATTTGGGATCAAAGACAGATTCTATACCATCTTCTACGATTGAAGGGGAATTTACCGAGTCGAATAAAACATGTGCTGAAACTCCAGGTTCTGTTTCGGGATTAGCATGCAATAATGCAACCACGATTTTATCTGGTGACCCTATAACAGCTCATATAGAAGCTCGAGAAATTGTTATGTCAAGTAAAACAGATGAAATACATGCGGAAATTCTTACAGTTCTACCTGCAATAGATATTGGCATACCCCTGGAGAAGGAAGCTCCTAGCGAAACAGATGCTAGTGAAACAGTTGCAGAAAGATTAACTAGTGGTGAAAGTTTGCATTCTCATAATATAATCAAATCTGGATTAAAACTAGTAGAAGAATCAGATGAGCTATCTCTTGAGAAGGAGGTGCCTTGCAAAACTACTGAAAATGAGATAGTTGCCGAAAGAACGACTATTGGCATGGTTGCAGTAGAATCCTTTGTACCACTTCAAAAATCTACTAAAAATTTAGCACCAGAATCGATACCCTTTACTAAGGAGAATGAAATTCCAGCTTCTGAGTCCATCGATGTGGTTCAAGAACGTGTTGGTGCTGAATCAAGTTTGTGTCCTGTGGGAAATTTAGATACCTCAAATGGAACTGAAGGCTTGCCTTTGCATAAAATAATCAAATCTGCAATTGAACAAACAGATGCATCTGATGAACAAATTATATATGAAGTTGAAAAAACTGTTGGTGATCATGAAATAAGATTGACATCGCTACAGACTAAGGATGCGTTGCCGTCCATGGTGCATTTAGAAATGGATTTTTCCACTGCCACATCTAATACGGTATGCATTTATATTTGTGAATTTTTTACATTTTAGGAAAATGGATACTACCATGGATCATAGTCCCATGAGCAGATAAGGTAATAATGGTATATAACATAAGCAGCGACAGACTATTCCCATACTTCATCACTCGATCCTCCAATCTAACCGTTTGCAAATTTAAACCTCAGTTTTTTCCCCATCCCATTCAGAAGTTTCACTATTCGTGTAAAAATTCACAGGCTACCATGCTTTTCCTCATAAAAGTCTATTTCCTTAGTTTCAAAACATAATCAATTATATTCAAGATACCTGCAATTTTAATTAATTCTGATTTGGTCTTTGTAGATGTTAAAATAGTAGAATGATCTATAGATTACTTTACAGTTTTCATTTAAAATATGCACCCAAACCCCCAGCTTTGATGTGTAACATTAATTGGTCAAAATACTAATAGAAATGTCAAATCCAATAAATCAAGGGTCATTTAATGATCAGAAAGAGACAGTTGTATGAGGATGTGGAGACCCAGCCTATATTATATGTATATATACTGTTAATTGAGCATATCCTTTTTTGGCCTGGTTCGGGCCTACGAGGTTATATGGATTCACAAGTATTAGTGTGTACGTGTTCTCAAGTATTATTGTATATTATACTTTATCTAGATCATTTTTTTTTTCGTAATTTATCCCATTTGTTATACCTAACTGGTTAAGCTGCATATGCTATCGACCTGCTTGACTTGAAAAACCTAGTTTTACAATTTTGTTTGAACTGATCCCCCCCCCAATATATTCACGATCTGGAATTTTGAAATCACCAAAGATTATCATGATACCCACTTTTATCTTCTTCCTTTTTTTGCAGTCCGATAAGATTTCCAAAGAAACCGAAGAAAAACATTGATGCACCACACTCTGTATTATTATTACTATTACAGGTTCAACTTGATATTCAATACATTAAAAAGCTTGTTCTTACGTTTTTGAACTTATGGGATGCTTGGTAAATATATTGGTCCCTAACTTTTTATAAATATAGACATGAAAAATCATTATAAACACAAACTAATATTATGCTTTTTGTTGGTTTTTGTCTGGATTGGGAGTTCTAGATATCATGTGGGATATCCAGAAACATATCTGAAATTATTTTTATTAAAATCACTTTCACTCTAGATGGTCATTGTGGGATAGTAATCATTTTTATGCATCAGCAGGACTCGGCCCATGAAGAAGATAGCCTTGCTAATCTTGGGAGCTCTCACGTTGAGGTTTCTGTTGATGATTATCCATTAACTGAAAATGCTCAAGCACACTCTCCTCAGCCACCGAGAATTGAAGAACATATTGTAGATACCATTTCGAACATGTTCAGTGCCACTGCTGAAAAAGATCAATTAGCAGTACAGCCTATTTTGCCTTTACCCCCTTCATCAGAACCAGAGGTGGGCATAAGTTCATCAAACTCACATGGTGAATTGACAGCTCAACCGTTAACTGTTCAAGAATCCGTACAGGTACAACAATCTATCGGACTATCCCCTCAGCCTATTTTGTGTTTGCCCCCATCAACAAACTCGGAGTTCATTGATTTATTGAACTTAGAGAGGAATATGCCAGCTCAACAACCTGCTGTGAACGAAAACTTGCAAGCAGGCCCTTCTAATTTATCTTTTCCATCTATCTTGCATTCACTTCCAGTTGAAGCAGATTTAAGGAATAGGTTGCTTTCTCAACAGTCTAACCAGTTGACTTCTCAGCCTATTATGCATCCACCTCGTCCATTTGAAAATGCAGGCATGTTAAACTCAGAGAGTGCGTTGCCGGTCCAAACACCAATTTTGAATGGATCTCTGCATGCTGACCAGCCTACTGTGTCGGGTTATCAGTCTTCAGAACATTTGCCACCATTATCTGCAACTTCATTACCTGGGAGAACCCAGCCTGAAGTAAATGCAGGCACCAGTGTTTCACGAGAACCAGAAAGCCGTCGTATTGAATTTTTACCAATCACTTCGTTGATTCACCCTCAAGCTCTTCATCCTGACCCCCTTCAGAATGAACTCACAAGGATACATAAACAGATTGAGATACGAAAGAAGATGTACGAGGATAAGGTTCGTCTTACATTTGGTTTTTAAGTTTCAGCTAATTAATACCTTTAGCTTCTTTTTGGTTATATCTTATCTATATTTATTGCTTACATGATATTCGTGCTGTACAAATTAATCCAACATGAACACTATCAATTGTATGAAATTAGGACAGTGTTCACAGTTAAATTATACGTTAAGGACCATTTTATTGGTTGGTACAAAATTAGAACAAGTATTTACAGTCAAATAATTTACTGCTGACCGTTTTATTAAAAATGGTTGAGTTCAGCAAGTAAGATTTAAGCAAACTTGCACAAAGTTGCATTTTTCATACATTCGGTAGTATAACTTAAAGATAATGATGCCTTTTTACAAAAACATAACAGTAACAATCACTGTGTGATTTGGATGCGCAGAGATCGCAACGTAAACAGGAACTCGAAGAGGAGTTGGAAAAAGTGCGGAAGAAATACGAAGCACTTTTTCAGGAAGATGAATCTGAATATAATAAAGATAAGAAGCACCTTGATATTATATACAACAAGGTGCTTATCAACCGAATATTAGCGGAGGAATTTAGATCCAAATTCATTGACACCAAACCATCATCTTCATCCTTTCCTCGAGGTATTATTTCTTTAAAAATTGGTTGTAAAATTATCTTAGAGGATTTGATCTGAAAACCCGACTTAGTAACCAATGGCTTTGCCCAGTTTGTAGTTATTCAAATTTTATGGAACTTTAGTAGGTATGAGATCCTTCACTTTTGGTATTTACAGGTCGATCTCCTAGCCCTTTGCCGCAGTTTCATCAATTGCAGATGCCGCAGGGACGTCCCACTTCCCCTGCTCCCGTTCCTTCTCTAAGGCCCTCTTCAGTGCCTTCCGCTCCAAGACCTTCACTGCCCTCTGCTACAAGGTCTTCTCCAATGCACCCTTTCGGCCCGCCAGCTCGATACACCCTAGCACCTTCATCATCGGGGCCTTCCAACACAAGTACTCCACCGCCAGGGCAAGTCCACACCACCCCATCTGTGATCCCAACAATCCCAAACTTCCGACCTTCAAATGAAGTTCGTACCACCCCTGCCCCACGTGCTCCTGCCCCTCACCTGCACCGATTCAGGCCTTCTTCTTCATCCTTGCCTCCTCCATCTGCACCGATAGCCATTTCATCCCTATCTAGTACGGTTGTGCAGCCCGTTGACACAACTGGCTCATCTATTGGTAGACTTAATTTGAACCCACCTGATCTAAGGAGGGTAATGCCTTCAACTATCGTGGGATCAAACCAGCTAACTGCTATCAGCGAAGCAGTTCCTCCTCCTCCTCTTCCTCCTGCAACAGGCAGTACTTCTGCAGGTGGTGTTGTGGTTTGCTTATCGGACGATGAATGACAGGATGGTCATGCTAACTTGGAAGATGAAATGGGTGTCTGGGAGACCTCTGATAGATTTGTTGGTTTAAAAACAGAAAGCTGGGGAAGCGTCTAATTCTTGCAAATATTTATCGTTGCTTTGTAGTTTAAAAGCTTTTCCTTGCGTTGGAATGCTATGTTCATATGGTATAATTAAAATTTACCTCTTTTGGTTCCGTAAGGGCTTGATATATATCCCTTTTTTTTTTGGGTGTTATTTGGTTCGTTTCTTCTGCATGTGTATGATGGTTCCATGTATAATTTTGTGCGTTGGAAGAGAGGGTGCGCATTGGAATTATATGTTGGGTTCAATGCTAGAGGTCGATCAAGTTTGACATAGAAGGAAACAGTAAAAAGAGATTTGAAGGATTGGGGCATGTCCGAGGAGCTGGTGATGGATCTAAGTGAGTGGAAACGATTCACGTACAAGAGCCATGAGCGTTGAGTTCTATAGGTTTTAGATTGTAAACTAGGGAATAGGAGCCTACCAATATTACTGTTAGTATCAATCAGCTATTAGTAATCATTATTATTATTCCTATTATATATATACATGTTATTTTATTTTACTTGGTTATTATTGTTAATTAATTTATTTGACTTTATTTTATTAGTTTTATTGTTATTATCGTTTAGTTTTGGGTTCCATCTTCAGTCAATCCAAACTTGTTTAGGAATAATGACTTCGTTGTTGTTGGAATATATATATAGAAAGGGCCAGACGTTTGGATTTGTATCGTTGTTTTGTTCTTCCCAATTGACCTTTATCAATCGCCCCCGAAGGTGTCATTTTGAAAAGTAAAGGAATCAGTTCTTGATGTTGTCTTCGGTGTATTTGAAAACAGGAAGAGTTCCCTATGCCCCTTTCTCACGTTTCAAGCTACGCTTTGGAATCAATTTAAAACTTTCTTATGCCTGCACAAATGTTGATTAATTTGGACAATTCGAAACAGTATTTGAGAAGATAACAGAATTTTGAGTCTAATTAATATTTTCCTTGTTCTTTTGGTTGATTTTGGACGTTGAGTCGTGTTCTCAAATTAGTTTTAAATTTTACCTATAACATTTTCCTCTGAGTGTATTTCACACGAGTGGAATACACCTTAAAAGTCAATTTCCCTATCACATCATATTCTTCCTCTTATCATTTCGGAATAATCAATTTCTTTTCTCACATTCCTCACTTCTAGCTTTGCAATCCTAACCAGTTCTTGATCTCAATCTTAGGTACCACTACCTCAATCACTTGCACACTTTCTTTGCCCTTGGATTCGTCTTTTTTGATGGAAGCATGCTTTAATGTCGATTCATGCTTGGTTTTGCCATATTCACTTTGGTTTTCGGTCTTCTCATAGATCGGTCTCCAACCGAAATCTGATTTGAAATAAACATCTAGCTATGCTATCGTGACAATGTTTGCTTACCGCATGTTATCCAATACTGCTTTCCTTGGTCGAAAGACCGTTTCTGATTGTAAGTGTCGATGTTCCCTTTCAATCGAAAATATTAACTTATCCTTGACTACATGTTTGTTCATAGTTTTAATCGCAAGAAGACTTAAACAGTTTATACATGATGAAAACATATTAGTTTTGTCCATCTCGCAGTTGATGAAATAAGTAAATTACAAAGTCCTTCTCTATTTGAATCTTGATGGACTAATCTGTCACTAGCATTGGATTTAATTTAATTATTAGATAAAATTATATTTTATTTAAAATTATTTTATATTTGTTAATTAACCATATTAACTAATTTAACTAAATGCTTATGTGAATGTGTCATGTATACATTCCATGATATAACAATATGACATAATGAAGTATAAGCATGCGTATAACTATGTATATACACATATCGATATTGTTATTTATGTCTACATATATATTATACTTACGTACATCAATTATGAATATCGAGAATATAAATGCCAAGTATATATGTGTAACACCCTCCATTTTGAGGTCTGAAACTAAATTCTGTGGATGCTGTAGTCATTCGTAGCGTTAATTTTCGATTACAAAATGCGGCTGTGTTAGTCACATCAATAATATCAGAAGCATATCCATATGAAACTTTTCATTTTACCAATAAGATTTCATATTTATTACATAATCTCATTCGATCCCACATTCCAAGAAAATATAATTATTACAAAATACTCCAGGAGCGATATATAAAGATGCCAACTTGGTTGATAAGGGTCTAATACTTGGTAACTATGCAATTTTCCATTACATCCATTCAAGCAGGTAAAACAACACAGTGGAAAATAAAGGCTCATACTAATAGCTAGCTTGTCTCCATCATGTCTCCGAAAGCTTATTAGTCTAGCTGGAAAGCTTGAAAACCCCACTCCTAGCCTACTCAAATGAGCACTCGAGCGCTTAAGGGGGAAAAAAAAACTTCGGTCAGACAAACATTTTGGTATGAATAATAACTTACCATTTCGAAGCAAAATGGATATCTAGTGAGACCATACCGCTGAGCGGAACGGGTTTTCCACTCAGTAGTATCTTAACCAAAACATATCAAGCATATAATGTGTTCATGCATCCACAATGGTTAGAACATAATAAATAAACATATGCGATCAGTCTTAATTTCAGATGACTATTCATCTTACGTTTATGTAGACTGCCCATCTCACATGTATATAATATATGGATTATTTATTTCCTACTATACGGGCTACCCATCACACATGGTTTGGTTATCTAAAATTATGTGGACTATCCATCACACATGTTTCGTTCATTTTAAACTATACAGGCATTATGTGGGTTACATCACGCATTCCATAATTTTCTAGGATGACCATGAAACCATCACTTATCAATTTAATTCATAATTAATCTCATGCACCGAAGCGTCCAACCTAAGTTTATTGGTATCCCCAATTAGGTTGACAACCTCTTAAACTTATAACATGTCATAATAATACACATTAGTATCCCTAATATATGTGATGCCGAAATCATAAAATAAACTGCAAGCCAAATTTAATATACATTAGTATCCCCCCAATGAATAATGTCAAATTCTTAAACTTATGGCATATAGAAATGTAAAACATTGGTATCCTCAATGAATAATGTCGAAATCATGAAGCATAAGGTTTACCGCCATTGATATAGCAAAATCGAAGACTTGCAGCACTCATGCCGCAATAATGATGTCAAACCTCTATCCATGGTTATAAAACAAAACTTAAATTATATTAAGTATATAAAAAATTTACGTCAAAATACAAAGTTGTTGGCATACCTAAAATATAGGTTATTCCTCCCTTAAAACATAATTTAGTTAACATAAAACATGACAATCTCGGTCAACAAGGCCTTAGCGTCGACATAAAAGAAATACGGCATTAATGCCAGATAGCATTATTACGAAAAACAATGAAATATAGGATGCCGACCTTGATAACCCATGACATTAATTCTTTAAGCCAAACTCAATTACTTACGACATCGTTATAAATATCGGAAATATTATACTTCGGCTATTATGCCGCAAACATAGGACGACGACACTGAAAACTCACGACATCAATATTTAAGTCGAAATCTTAATTTAGTGGCATCACAACCGTAAGTAAATTTATATCGGAATTGTTGATTTGCGGCATAAAACCCACGACATCAATATTTCATATGCCCACGATATGCAGTATTCCCTTAATGACAATATCGGATTGCTTCATATCAATCCACATATTCCAATATCGCTTATAACTATAAAGTGATATCGCCTGTCATTAATGCCGACATCATGGGAATGCTGCAAATCGACGACACTGCTGTAATTATTATAAAAACTGTTTTATTTCTATTAAAAGTAGTTTCTTTTCACCAACTCTTATTCCTTGTCAAATTTCTATTGGTTGAAAACAATCTTTACCAATTTCTTTTGAGAAAACTGCCGCACATCCATTTTATACTTCCAAAAACATTAATCAACTGAATCAATTAATACCCTTAATTGATCTTAATTTAAAAGTTTTAGCATAATAAATTCATAATTATTTGGGAAAATTCATCAAAAATCACAATAAATCTGAGTTGACATATTCTTTCATATATAAAAATTTTGGAGCCAAAATTTTTTTTGGTTATTTTTAATAATTAAGATGTGAAATAAACACTATTTCCTCCTTAGGAAATTCATAAAATATTTATCTTAGCTTGGAAAATTATGAAATTAAAAATCCATTTTCAAAATATTGTATTATACAACATACTAGAAAATCAAATAAAATGGAGATCAAATACTTAAATTTTACCTTAGAAACCCATTTAAATAGTTTCATAAAAATTCCATAAATCATTATTCTACCCAAATAATGATCATACGTCTATAATATGGAAAAAGAACAAATTTAGAAATTATCCATATCCAAATTCAAACACAAGTAATAGAGATGGTTAATTATTATTCACCTTAAATTGGATGATGGAGTTGAGATTTGATGGAGTTTCATTTCCCTAAGCTATGCCCTTTGAATCCCTTAGTTTCCCCTTCCCTTCTCCACCTTGATTAATGGCCGGCCTCTCTAATATTTTCTTTTGATTTTTTACAATTGTAAAAATGAGAAATGAATGAGAGGGTGAGGTTTAAGGGACAAAAGAAAGATCTATTCCTATTTTGCCATTCTCATTTGTTCTTTCCTATGTTAAGTTTAAAACAACCTTATAAGTTAATTAGTTAAGGCCCGACTTTTTTAATGATCAAATCTCATCCTCATGTCCCACTATATTATTCTATTTAATCTATCCAATTAAATCTTCTGAATAATGTTAAACTAAAACTAGGCGTATTACATGCTCCATTTCTTAAAGAATTTCATCCTCAAAATTCAGTAAGAACTATAGAATATGCATATCAAACGTGCAAATAACCGTAACAAACAATGCTAGTATATCTACTAGCTACAAAGTCTGTATGACAAATATAGAACATACCATCATAGCACTTAGGATAAGTATTCCTAATCCTATCCTCTGTCTTCCAAGTACAGTCTTTCTCGTTGTCATCCACCAGACTTTCACTAATCTGACTGTCTTGTTCCTTAGCCTTTTCTCATCTCTCGCTACAATGTGAACTGTTTGTCTCACAAAAGTTAGATCTGGTTCTACTACTAAATATTTCAATGTAGTCGGAGTAATAGCAGTTTCTGGATCAGATGCACACTTCCTAAGATGAAAAACGTGAAAGACATTATGGACTCCTACCAAACTACTCGGTAATTTTACCCGGCATGCGAGCTTTCCAATCCTCTCTATAATTGGGAACAATCCAATATACTTAAGTGTTAGTTTCCTGACTTTTCAAATCTTACCCTTGATTGTCGATACCTTAATGAAAATATAATCTCCAATTAAGAAATCTGAATCTTTACGCCTCTTATCTGCATAACTTTTCTGCGCAAACTGAGCCTCCTTCATCCATGCTCGGATCAACTGAATCTTTTCCGTGGAGTAATGTCTCCCATTCCGAGGCCTAAAAATAAGCGTTATTGATGCTGCAGTCATCAATAATATTATCCCCGACGACAAAATGAGATCAGTTAATAATACCATTTACATCAGAAGCACATAAATATGAAAATTTTCCAAAACACAGATTTTATTAATAATTTCCATATTCATTACATAATCTCAAACATTGCCCTGGTTCAGATAAAATACAATTATTACAAAATACTCCAAGAGCTACATAAGAAGATGCCTCCTTGGTTAATCAGAGTTTACTACTAGACAGATACAACTTCTTCCATTACATGCATTCAAATAAAATGATAACACACCGAACATAAATAAACTCTTATATAGCTAGCTCTGCATCCTGCAATCTTAGGAAGCTTTATTCATCAAACCTAAAAATCTTACCCTCGAACTACTCAAATGAATACCAGAGAGTTATAGGGAAAATACAAAAACTTCGGGTCACGCAAAAAGTCTGGTGTGAATAATAGTATGCCATCTCGATAATAGATATCTAGTAAGACCACGCCATTGAATGGAATATGTTTTCCCTTCACTAGTGTCCTTTGATAATATGTCTATCACAATCATGCTTCTACAATCACAATGGTTACATAAACACAAGATAATTAAATACATGCATGCTACATGGGTAATCTTGACTAATCTATCTCGTTTAACTGACCATCTGTCCTAACTTCATATTTTTTTCCAAGGTTACTACAAATCTATATGGCTAACTCGGGCCTACCAAATATGCCAAAGTTCTTCAACTGACCGTTAAGGGTAAACTGGACTGTCCGTCCAAACACAATCGTCTGAGCGTTTACCTGACCGTTTGTCAATCTCATAGTTTTGCTAGGCTCACTATGAATCTAATGGTTTTACAGGCCACCCAATAACCTACCTAAGTTATATTTCTTTCTATGCTTAAATCTACCATTAGTTTTAGTATTAACAAAGCCCTATACAGTGGAATAGTGGACCAATGTCAACTGTTGGTGAAAATTTCATCTTCACCACATTCGAATGCATCATGAGATAATCTTGTAATTTACCGTCCTCGCGATTAGGAATCAGCGAATTTAAGCTTAGTTAAATTCATCTTTAGGAAACGACTATGTTGCTGAATGCTTACACAGCTGAGTAGCTGCACTTCAACTGTTTTTTGAAATATCGAAATGGATTTGTAAACTAAGATGCAATTGAAAGTAAATTGCAGAAATGTGAAAAGATACCAAGATTTTTACATGATTCGAATTGTTGATAATCCTACATCCATGGGGTAATCCGCTATCTTTTATTATTTTCTGTACAAAAGATTTCAATGGCCTTCAAGAGTACGATATTTTGCTCAAGAAGTTGAAAAAAGAAGATGTCCTTCTTTGTCCTTATGCCTTTCCTTTTATAGTATGAAAAATACATTGTTGATGGTTGTAATCGTCTTCCATATTTTCCTTCAATCTTGCCCTTAGATTTTGCCGCTTCTCTCGTATTCATGAAGCTCATTCTTTGTGCCTGGATTGATGACGTGTTTTCGGTGGAAATCCTGAATTTGGCAGAATATTGGAATTTTGAAGTAGGATGCCTCAAAAAGTGGGCGGAAGACCCAGATCTGCATAGGTTGGCCCCTACCTCTTGAAATTGCAAGATGCTCTTAGAGGAACGATAAGAGACCTTCCTAGGGCCTTGTCGTGTTGTGGACGCATAAGAATGAGTGTCATAGTGAAATTCGTCTGACGTCATACCTCACTGCCTCATGGATGCTCTTATCTTATTTGCTTAGTTTGTCACCTTGTCGGGTCAGAATGGGGAAACTCTTCCCATTTTGTGCTGAATGTTGGTTAGACAAGTTTGAGACTTTGTGTTATTTGACTTATTTCCTTTGTTGTTGTTGACGAGAGATTAAGAAAGGGTGAGCTTCACATTTTTCGTTTACATGTATGGTCGAGTCCGTATTGAAGCATAGTTTAAGTAATCATATATATAGCTCCTATAGAGTGCTTGGGGCTCTGTATGGCTTTTTCCAGGTTGCTCCCTATATATGCTTGCACAGACCCGTTTCGGTAAGTGCTTGACAAAATGTGAATATAATTAACTCGAAACCTCGCATGCCAACCTCTTATACCTTGGTTTTGTATTCTGGTTTGGCCTTTGTTTCCGAAGATGCCCATGCTGCTCTGTGTTTCTGCATATCACATATGTTTCATGTAGCCTTGATTCTGATATAGAAGGCTTAGGTCTGGTTAAATGCTTAACCTTCAACCTGCTCTTTATTAAGCTTTTTAGTCGTTAAGAAGTGTCATATGTTTCGTTTTAGTTTTGACTTGTGGTAAGAACGGGTGTAACACTTGTCCCCCAAGTCTGCGGCGACAGCGGGTCGGGGTAGACTTGTTCCCTTATGCACCCGGTCTGTATCTTCACTCTGTCTTGTCTAATCTACCTTTTTGACGTTGGGAATATGTCATTTTAGCTACTTGCGCATTTAATGCTTTGGCATACGCGTCGGTGTCCCGTTGGACCATTTTGTAATAGTCGTTAAATCTTCCTTTTTGTAGATTTTCACTAGTCATTTATTCTCATTATTTACTGTAGCAAATCCACATTGCACTTAATATTTGATCATTTCAATCATGCGGCTGCAATTCAAATTCAGGTGCGTATTATTCTTTTCTTCATCTTCCCTAAAATTTTCTTCATCTTCTTGCTCGCAAAGAGTTGGATTAATTTTTAAATTTAGGGATAATTTCGTAGGTTAAGAATAGGATAAGTCGCATTAACTCTAGCTAGATCTTTCTTTGAAATAGTATCAGTGGCTTTAAGCATGGATCCCTCTACTTCTTCTTCTTTTTTCCTTCTTCTAAAATCAATCTTCTGGAGGATGCTTTTAAGATCCTTAGCAATTCAAATCTCATGGTTATTCACCTAGGGTTCCGAAATCTCATGAGCAAATGGATACTCCGTCGGAGGGTTACATCACCATTACTCCTGAGCATATTCGATGCAGGTTGTTTCTTCCTATGCACCGGAAAATCTGTGAATGGCTTGCCACATTAGGTATTACTCCAGTTCAACTTGCCCCCAATTCTTATACCTTTGCTTTGGCCACGTTTATCATTTATGCAGAAAATGGTATCAATCTTTCTAATGAGGAACTTCGATTCCTTTTTCAGGTCAAAAGAAGTCCTAGAAAGGAGAATAAGGGCTTCTTCTATATTCAGGCTAAATATTCGTTTCTAATGGGCTCCCCTAGCAGGACTGAACCATGGTTCACATTCGATTTCTTTATTCCGAATTACGATGGATTCCCCTTCTTTTCCTAATATTATTATATTTATACTATTTCTTTAGAGGTGAATGCGCGGTTGTACGATTCCCATAGGTGTTAGATTAAGAGTTTGCTAGTGGATGTAAGGAAAATACTACATTTGTTTGTTGATTCGAAGCTGGGAGATCATGGTTTGCTATCTCCAAACCATACGTTTTCTAGGAGCAGGTTTAAGCTCACTCCTCCATACCTGGGGGTATAAGCAGTTGGTAAATAATGTTGAGAATTGCCATACATATGGTTTTTATTTTTTTATCTTTCTTTTTATAGGTAATGTGGATAAAAATGCGGTTGCTAAACTTCGCAAGTCTCTGGAGGTAAAGGAGAAGAAGAAAGCTGCTTTGACGAGGCTGCTTGAAGGGTCTGATGATCCTTCCATTCCTTTCAAGAATCTAACACTTCAGAAAGCACCCCACCTTTTCCTGATAAGGATGTCCTTCTGCATAGGTTATATCATCTTTAGGACTGATTAGTTCTTCACAGAGAGAATCTGTTCCTGATGCTGGTGGTTTTGCTGCATCTAAAGTTCCCAACTCTGTTTTGATGGAGAGAGTTAGGAGATCTATACAAGATCCTCTCGTTCTTCGTCCTTTAGCTTCTGAGATGCCCTCCGCTGCTATTTTGTCAAAATTTGAGAAGCTTTGGTCTTATGCGAGTGATCATGTTCTCCCTTTCTTTTCTTTTTCACTATGCATTGGCTTGTTACTTATTAACCCATCTTTTATCAAGGTAGTATACAGACGGATTTAGCCCAACGGACTTCATGGTTATCAAGCCCAATGAGTGCAGATCAATGGTTGTAGGACCCGAAAGTAAGGTACAAATGGTTATACGAAGCCAGAGTTGGGTGGATTTGGTAGATAAACGATGCATGGCGCTTGAAATATAGATGTTAGGTTGGAACCCAAGGGGTCGGCATACCAAGATGGGTTAGCATAGCAAGTGGAGTGACTCGGGTCGGCATAGCAAGTGGAATGACTCAGGTCGGCATAGCAAATGGAATGACTCGGGTCAGCATAGCATGTGCAATAGCTTGGGTCGGTATAGCAAGTGGAATGAATCGGGTTGGCATATCAAGTGGCATGGCTCGGGTCGGCATAGCAAGTGGAATGGCTCGGGTCGGCATAGCAAATGGAATGGATCAAGTCGGCATAGTGTATAGTACTGGTCGGATCGGCATAATACGCGGTGATAGGGTCGGGGTAGGACATGGAGATAATAGGGTCGACATACCAAGATGGGCCGGCATAGGATACGAAGACCATCAGATCGACACAATATGGTTGGATTGGCATGATGATTTCGGTCAGTACGGTATGTTGGGCTAAGCTTTCCTCATGGTGGACTCAAATGGTTAGGGGAGTCCACACTTTGAGATGTCAGTCAGGCTGAAGGCTGCCTTTACATATGAATACAACAGGCAGGGTTCAAAAAAAAGGGCTTAATTCTGCTTCTTTTCATCTTCTACACAGGAAATCTCTATTAATTTTACTCTCGAATTTTACATACTTGTAACTGGAATCAACAGTATAATCTAATAAAAGGAAAATCTTTGGAGTGGACATAGGCCGAAGTCAGTCGAACCACTATAAAACTTATTGTTCTTGATTTCTGTTTTGATTTGCTTATTGTTTTGTTATATTTCTCTATTTAATTTAGTTTCTTCATTTACTTCTCTACACAAACCCGTTCTTGGGTGTTTGTGACCAATTTTGGCATAAATATTTTGGTGCTTTCACTGAGGAGATTTGCACTCATGGATCTGGAAGCTAGGATCTCAGATCTAAATGCTTGGATCTAGGAAACAATGGCTAGGCAATCAACAATGAGACAAAGAACAATAGGAGCCTTCATGAAGGGAGTTAAGAGGCTTCCTTTGGAGCTAATTAAACTTCAATCTTCATTACAAGAGACGAGATGTAAACATTAATGAATGCTATGCAGGATAGGATGCTGAAAAGGCAAGAGGAGATGATGTAGAATCTACTCCGACAAATTGGATAGGCTGGAGCCATAGGAGTAGCAGGAATGCAGAACCAAGGAGTTAGAGCAATGAGAGCTACTGGAGTTGTGGGCCAAGTAGTCGAGGTTGCAGGATTCACCGAAAACCAGATTCAGGAACACGGGGATGGAACTAATAGCCAAAGTAATGGAACAGAACAGTCGGGGGAAACCACCCGCCAACTTAGAGGGGTCGGCACCGATCCCTACGGGCTGGGGGCATGCCCCGGTGTTTGGTTGATCGTGATGCCAGAGGACCTACGATCAATCCTGTAGAGCTTGATGTCAAAATTTGGATGATCGACCGAATGAGTACGTCTCGGAATTTCCTCGTCGACTCGGGAGGCAGCTTGGGCATGATGATAGGAGACTACCAGTGGAATACAATGGCAGGTTTGTAGAGATGATAAGGTGAGCTATGCATAGAGGATTAGTGAATAGGGATCTCAAGGATGTCAATAGGAGTCCCTTCGCTCCTAATATCAGCCAAGTTAGGAATCCATCAGAGTTTAAACTGCTAACGCTTGAGGCATATGATGGAAAAACAGATCCAACTGTTCATCTGACGAGATACATAAGACACATGGAAGTACTAGGGGAATCGGAGGAAGTCATGGCACAATGTTTTCCTTTGTATTTGACGGATATAGCTGCACTGTGGTTAAGATAGTTGGAAAGCGGCTCTATCTGCACACGGATGGAATTGATTTGTAACGGTCCTGAATTTTGAACAATTTAAATTGAAACTCTTTAATTAATTTTAGATATTTGAGTGATGTTTTAAATTGAATTCCCAATATAACTATGAATTTGGCGATTCAATTTTAGAATTTAATCTATTGAAGGTTGAATTAAAATTTGAATATTCAATTTTAAGCTGATTAAAAATACTTTAAAGGCTTAGAAAATTCATATTAATAATACTAAAGATAATAGAAGCTTCAGAATTGATTTTGAAAGTGATTTGTTCAGTTTTGGAATTTTATCGTTTAAATTGAATTTAAAAATAGCCTTCCGAGGCACAGTCTCGTAATTCGACGAAACCAGTTCCATTGGGTCCGTAATATTGAATTATTACCGGATTTCAGTTTTCATGGCGTTCAGAGTTGATATGTGAGCATACGACGTTTAAACGCGTTGAAAATTGATGTTGAAAACAAATTGAATTTAAAATGAAAAAAAATAATGATATAATAAATAAAATAAGAAAAAAACAGTTATGAAGCATAGTACAAATTAATAAATGCAGCCACCCTAACCAAATCCTCTCAGCCGAGATTTGGTCTATAAAAAAAAATCGATACCGTCAAACCCTAAGATTTCGAAATCGTGTAAAGTACGCCTCGTTCTATTTTAAGTACATCGCCCCTTTCCTCCATCACTTCATACGAAAGAAAAAAAAATGAAAGAAAAAAATGGCAGCCTAAAATCGTTCGTTCCATTTTCCAAAAAAAAAATAGGGCTTTGATCGATTTTTTTGCCGCCACGGTTTCGAATTCACCTTGCTCGATTCCTTCTACACTTAGGGCTTTTCAAAATCAAAGGCGCCAGCTTCGATCGAGCGTGTTGCGCTTTGCTTCTCTGATGTTCGACTGCTTCGGTTCGATTTGCAAAGGTGAGTAATTTTTAATTACTCACATCTGATTCGACTTTGTTGAATCCGTTGCTTATTTTGTTTTTGTGGTCTTCGGCCGTTCGACTTTGTTTTGATGTTGGTAATTACACTGATTTTATTGATTTCGGGTATTTTGATGATCTCTGGATTGATGATTTTACTTGATACGATTTTGGGTTTTTGTGTAACTTCGGCCATACTGTCCATTGCCTCTGGTCATTGAATTAGTGGCATTGACTTCTGCTGTTCAATGGTTTGTAGTTTTCCATTTTCACCATGTTATTGCAGATTGAAACTTTGAGTGGTGTATTTTATTTACATTTCCCCTTGCATCCGATTGTGTTACTATGCTCACTTCGGCCATGACTTGAATCAATGAAGTCTCGGCTGTAGTTGCACAGGGTATTTGTCGAACTTGTACCACTCGAGTCGGCTGCATAATTGTTTGATTTGCCTCCGAGTTAAATTTGATGCTTTCTTCATACACTTGGTTTCTCTGTAGTCTCTGGTATTATTACTCGAGACGATTTGCATTTGGATTCATGGCTTTGACATGGATTTGTTTCTAATGGACATGCCAGGCATCTCATTTTTGTTTGTGTGCAAACTTAACCTATTACAGCTTGATGTTTGTGATTGATTCAAGAAGTAATGTGGTTGCATGAATGATAATATTGCCTGTTTATATAAGTATGTGTGTGAAATTGTATGCATGAATGGTTACAGGGATTTGTGTCTCTGTTTAAACAAATCATAAGTAAAAAAAAATCAGTACAAATAAATCCACATTTCCCAAATACACAGCTTTTAGTCTTTGAACGGAAATGGTTTGTAGCTATGTAATCTTTTTTTTAAAATAGTTTTATAAAATTTTATTTACTAAGCAGTCCATAAATGTAAGGTTACAGTAAAAATAAAAATAATAAAGGAAAATCAATGTCTATGAATTCAACCTGAAAACAAGCTTCAAAGCATTTCTGTCTTAATGTTTCAAGCAATTCAAATTTCTGAAATCAAACATCAAGATGCAATTTTCAATTTTTCAAAGTTTCTGGTATCAAAAACATGAACATGCAAATTTCATTCCAGCTTCAAAGGGGATCTCTGCATTTTTAATATGAGTAAACACTTCCATAAATCTAACTTTCTTTATATGTTAAAGGTTAAATAGCAATATCAGGATTGAATAGATGGTTGCGTAAAACAGAGAGAGAAAGCTAGCAACCCTTTGATGCCTTACTGTAAAACA
The DNA here is from genome assembly GCA_030765085.1 of Allium cepa. Lineage (NCBI taxonomy): Eukaryota > Viridiplantae > Streptophyta > Magnoliopsida > Asparagales > Amaryllidaceae > Allium > Allium cepa. Next base: position 1,000,369,103 of record CM060935.1, read on the forward strand.
ACTACATAATTTTGTAAAAGTTGGACAAAGCCATTACTGGTCTTGCATATTTAGTTGTTTCACTGCAACTTTGGTTTTGCATATTTAGTTGTTTCCACTGACCTGTATATCATTATCTTCAAACTCGCTATATTCATGGTGGAGTTTTGTTGCAGTGGTCTTGCGTACCGATGTTTTGTTTTGTGTATGGCCATTCTTTGGTCTCTGACCTGATGCACTTGAACCTGACTTGAGATTATTTGTATTCATCCCTTACCCGTTGCATTTGCAGAGTCTTAACATTCATGTCTGCACTCTTTCATTTGATAGTTGCTTCTGAGTCGCATCTACATATTTACACTTATGCAACTGCTATCATAATTGTTGGCATTGCTAACATATACCCAGGTGCACTTATATGTGTCTGCATTTGGTTTTGTGTTTGTTTCCTCACTTCGAGACAGTTTCAGGGATATTTTTTTTGCTTCTCCGTGAATAGGACAGAGGCACAATATTTCATTATCTTCCCTACCTTTCTCATTGCATGCTTTCCATTTTAATTTCTTTTCTAGAAATAAGTGAACACTTTTTCCCTGTCACTTTCATACTTCAAGGAAACTGACATATTACAATACATGCATGCTTTCTTCTTCCCCACTTTAATACATGCATCAAATCATCACTATATATATAAATCATGTATTTACGTAAGTGAGTAAACATAATTTTTAAATGGGATCCAATGACAATATGGTTTGTATATGCTTTAACTTTGAATATGGTCTATGTTATATGTGTAAGTTGTTCTGTGAAGAATTTTTTTTTTATTAAACATTCTGGTCTTCTCTGTTGATGTTAAAGGGTCAAATATTTAATCAAAATCCCAAATTATCATCATCAAACCTTTGTTAAGCTTAAAGCATCAACAAAGCAATTTGTTTTTAAATTTAAATCATGACATAAGAATCTGTTCTTGCCTGATACTGAAGCATTGGTTTTGTAAATCCAGTTTTACAGTAAAAATCTATAGCTTTTGAGTTTTCTGGTTCGTTGAATTGTTGTACCACCTACTCATATATTTTTGTGCTGTGGTGCCATCCCTCTGGTGCCCTCACCTTCCTTCGATTTTGTAGTTGTGCCACTGCGTGTGCACTTGGTCATTTAGTGTTGCCCAGACCTTTCCTTGGTTTTGCTGTTAACCTTGGTTTAGCTTCGCATTTGTGTTGAGTCACTGACTTGACCTCTGCAGCTTTGATTGCTGTTAGTATTCACTGTTGTGATGATTTCACATGCAGTTGTGGCGAGGCCGTACACGCGTGCGCGTACTGTAGCCACGCAGTATTGATTTTAATTGATATTTCTTTTGCTTTTGATCCATTGATCCTTTGCGTATTTCATATGCCGTATTGGCGAGGCAGTGCACGCGTGCGTGTACTGCAGCCAATCGGTATTGATGTTTTCAATGATATTTTAATTGTTTGATTTAATTTGATGGTTTTGTTGTTGATTGCCGTCTAGGCAATTTTGATTGTTTTCTAAATTATCTCCATTAATAAATCCCTTCATCTATCTTTGTTGAAAAATTGAATCTACTGATGTATTGTTTAACACTGTTAAGTGTTATATTTACCGTTATCCGATTTCTTTGTTAAAAGGGTCGGATAGGTGAATTTATCTTTAAACTGTCGTCTAATTGTTGTTGATTATTATTGCTTCTATGCACTAATAACTGATTTTGAATTAGACTGACCCGTGTATTATTTTCTTTGAATGTAATACTCGGGTCAGACCGAGTATTTTACAGCTTGAAGATTTTCAGGCAGCGAAGTTAGAGAGAGAGGGGAACGCTTCACTTTAGCTTTTCAGAAATTTTGTACTTTAAAAGAAATATTCCGCTGTATAAGATTCAAATGCATTGTGTAAACTCTGATATTTGTATATAAAAGAAAAATTCATTTATATGAAATATGATTATTATTCTGTGATTCTGTGGCTGATTCTGTTTAAACTCTATAAACTAAATAACACTCCGTCATTTTGAACGTTTCAAGTTGGTTTAATTACTGACTGGGGGCGGTCAAAAAGGCGGGTCGTTACATCGTGGTATCAGAGCTTTGGTTTACACAAAGCTTAGTTTATGGCGTTTAATATGAATAGTTGCTAGAATCACTTTAAAGAAAACGTTTTTCAAATCTAAAGAAGGAAATAAAAGTTATTTTGAAAATTCAAATCTTTTTCGGACAAATCCCCCTCTCTTTTGTAGCTCTCTAAATTGAGGTTTACGATAGTTTCTCTTCGGTAAGGTCTCCTTAGATTTGAGTCTCGATCATTCGAAAACCCATTATCGAATTGCTGAGATTTACAAAAAATAAAATATAAGTTAAGTGAATTAATGAATTGGTTTAAATCAAATATTTTGAATATCTCCAAAGTAATAATTGTGAAATGAAATGACATGTCAATTTAGTTATAGCCAAGGGGATCATTAAACTATAACTTGGGAATTTGATTCTGAATTCTTTTGAAAATTGATTTCAAATGTTTTGAAGAACGATTTAGTAAATAAATGGATTATAAGTACTTAACTTATAAATGGACTTTTGGTATATAATTGAGTTATATACATTGAATTGAATTAATAAAGAAGATTTATAAATCGAAGTTTTATAAATAGAAAGGGAATTTGTAAAGATTGTTTATAAATTTGAAACCAATTGAATTTGATAAATGAAACATAGAAGTTATTAAAGGAGATATATTCGTGATTTTGGACAGCGAATTATCCTTTAAGTTAAATATTGTGATGATAAAAGTTGGTTGGGAATTTTATCCACGATTTTGGACAGTGGATAATCTTTTAAATAAATGTGTAGAAACATTGAATTGAATAAATAAGTATATTCATGATTTTGGATAGTGAATATATTGTTAAATAAAACGGATATGTTTTAGGGTAGTGATATTATGAAATGAAGTTAATGGTTTTAAAGATATTTTAAAATGTATTAAGTATCGAATACATAGATTTCAACATTCATTATCGAAATAGACGTTTTCGAGAAATAAGGAAATGGTGGACTATAACACGGTTGTTATAGTAAATGGTTTCTGAAAGGAAATGTTTTTACATAGTATTGGGATTTATATATCTATCTTAAATTCGAATCCCTATGCTGGTGATCTTGGGTCGTCGTAACGATGTTTTACGCAACATTCGTTTTGACTCAAATAAATGTGTTTAAAAGATCGCTTTCCTTAAAGAATGAAATATATACTTGATTATGATATAAGTATATTGAATATTTTTCAAGTGTTGAAAACAAATGGATTTGTGAATTACTTATTATTAAATAAGTATGGAAATGTTTTCCAATATGAAGTGAATGTTTTGAGATTTTATCTTTTAAAGATAAATTGATAATGAATATTAGAAATCGATTTGAAAATCGTATATTCATAGATATTTTGGAAAGGTAAATTCACTATGGAATTTCTAAAAGAAAGGGAAGTGTTTCCGTTTAAGGAAATTGATTTGAAATTTGTTTTCAAAGATTGAAAGGTGAAAAATGATTTGAAATTTGTTTTCAAATGGTTAAGTGTGGAAAACTATATATCTGGTAAAGATATTTTTGGGAAAGTTTGAAGTTGGTTTAAAACCAATATTGTGAAAAGTATGCGGAATTCAAACTATGAATTAAGTCGAAGTTGAAAAAGTTAAATGGGAAATTTGAACAATTAGTTCAACTTGGAATTTTTTTCAAAAAGATTGAATCTTGAGTTAAATTGAGTTTAACTTCGACACCGAAAATAATATAAGTTGAGCTTTGAAATTTGGATGGTTGATTTGGATTGTATGTCTAACATTGTGAATTGATGACATATCAATTGATCTCTATTAAATATATATCTGTTTGGTGGCGGAGAATTTATTCTCTTAGCTTAACACCCTTCTCTGAGACGTACGAGCTCAGAGATTATATATCGATAGACATCAATTATGTGTTGAGAATTTACGGTGTAACGTGAAATCCAAATCAGGTGTGAAGTCGATAATAAATTGAATTATGAATGTGAATTAGGTTTGAGATAACCTTAAAATTCTAAATCGACTTAGAGGAAATTTTTTAATCGATAATGAGATGGAAAACTCATGAATCCTTTATTTGTTATGGGTATGAGATATTGAGGTTTTCGGAACTTATATATGAGAATGTAGTAAATTCGAAAACCATCAGTTTGGAAAGTAATTGTTATGGAAACCTTATGTAAGTTTACATGGGTATGATATGTACGAAATGTGAAATGAAGTATTATATATGTATGTATGATATTATGTTTTCCAAACTGAGGATATGGAAAAGTACCTTCCATTTAAAAAAAAATTGTGAAGGTTGTTGGAACTCGATATGAGTGTCCATTTGAAAATCGTAGCTACGTAGAATTTCCATAAGTGGAATGTCCATTTGGACTAGAATCCCTCGCGATGGATCATCGTGATGGGATCATATTGGTTTTGATGTATGCTAGCGGAATTCGAGGGGCGAGATGCCTATGGTTACAAGCGATTCTACTGGGATAGTAGCGTAACCGCCGTGTAAACCGCGATCTAGATATACTGGGGTTGTAGCGTAATTTGAGGGGCGAGATGCCTACAGTTACAAGCGATTCCACTGGGATAGTGGCGCAACCGCCGAGTAAACTGCAATCTAGAAGCCAAAGCGAAATTCGAGGGGCGAGATGCCTATGGTTACAAGCGACTCTACTGGGATAGTAGCGTAACCGCCGTGTGGACCGCGATCTATGGCAACAACCATGGCGAAATTCAAGAGAGATGAGAAATCTATGGTTACAAGCGACTCTACTGGGATAGTAGCGTAACCGCCGGGTAAACTATGATCCATTGGGGAACGTGCTTTCCATATCCATTTTAAAAGAATTTTTAAGTACTTTCACTGAGAATTGAAGCAAGTATATTTAGTACTTGGAGATTTTTAGTCCTGCGCCTGGCCAGCGTATGCCTAATGTCTGTAAGAACGACAATAGACTTGTTAAATTTCGAGTTAGTAAGTATTTTCAAACTTTAAATAGCAAATCAATTGTCTGAAATTAAAATTACATAATTCCAACCTAATAAATTAAGGAAGAAGATTTTTGAAATGTTTTGAAAGTCCACAGCTTTGGAAAAGATATACTATGTAAATTTTTAACATGAAGAATTTCAAGTTTAAATCTGAGTTTTGCAAGTCGATAATTTTGGTAAAAGACTTTTGTGTCTTGATTATAGAAATTAATGGACAGGAGATAATGAACAAAGCTATTGAGATAAAACAAATGGAACTCATTTATTTTTAATAAGTTTCGAACTTGGTAAAATTGAGTAGGATATAGATATCAGTGAGATTTTAACAATCATTTTTCCTAACTTATAATTTCGGGACGAAATTCTTTTAAGGAGGGGAGATTGTAACGGCCCTGATTTTGAACAATTTAAATTGAAAATGTGTAATTAATTTAGATATTTGAGTGATGGTTTAAATTGAATTCCCAATATAACTATGAATTTGGCGATTTAATTTTAGAATTTAATCTATTGAAGGTTGAATTAAAATTTGAATATTCAATTTTAAGCTGATTAAAAATATTTTAAAGGCTTAGAAAATTCATATTAATAGTACTCAAGATAATAGAAGCTTCAGAATTGAATTTGAAAGTGATTTGTTCAGTTTTGGAATTTTATCGTTTAAATTGAATTTAAAAATAGCCTTCCGAGGCACAGTCTCGGAATTCGACGAAACCAGTTCCATTGGGTCCGTAATATTGAATTATTACCGGATTTTAGTTTTCATGGCGTTCGGAGTTGATATGTGAGCATACGACGTTTAAACGCGTTGAAAATCGATGTTGAAAACAAATTGAATTTAAAATGAAAAAAAATAATGATATAATAAATAAAATAAGAAAAAAACAGTTATGAAGCATGGTACAAATTAATAAATGCAGCCACCCTAACCAAATCCTCTCAGCCGAGATTTGGTCTATAAAAAAAAATCGATACTGTCAAACCCTAAGATTTCGAAATCGTGTAAAGTACGCCTCGTTCTATTTTAAGTACATCGCCCCTTTCCTCCATCACTTCATACGAAAGAAAAAAAACGAAAGAAAAAAATGGCAGCCTAAAATCGTTCGTTCCACTTTCCAAAAAAAAAAATTGGGCTTTGATCGATTTTTTTGCCGCCACGGTTTCGAATTCACCTTGCTCGATTCCTTCTACACTTAGGGCTTTTCAAAATCAAAGGCGCCAGCTTCGATCGAGCGTGTTGCGCTTTGCTTCTCTGATGTTCGACTGCTTCGGTTCGATTTGCAAAGGTGAGTAATTTTTAATTACTCGCATCTGATTCGACTTTGTTGAATCCGTTGCTTATTTTGTTTTTGTGGTCTTCGGCCGTTCGACTTTGTTTTGATGTTGGTAATTACACTGATTTTATTGATTTCGGGTATTTTGATGATCTCTGGATTGATGATTTTACTTGATACGATTTTGGGTTTTTGTGTAACTTCGGCCATACTGTCCATTGCCTCTGGTCATTGAATTAGTGTCATTGACTTCTGCTGTTCAATGGTTTGTAATTTTCCATTTTCACCATGTTATTGCAGATTGAAACTTTGAGTGGTGTATTTTATTTACATTTCCCCTTGCATCCGATTGTGTTACTATGCTCACTTCGACCATGACTTGAATCAATGAAGTCTCGGCTGTAGTTGCACAGGGTATTTGTCGAACTTGTACCACTCGAGTCGGCTGCATAATTGTTTGATTTGCCTCCGAGTTAAATTTGATGCTTTCTTCATACACTTGGTTTCTCTGTAGTCTCTGGTATTATTACTCGAGACGATTTGCATTTGAATTCATGGCTTTGACATGGATTTGTTTCTAATGGACATGCCAGGCATCTCATTTTTGTTTGTGTGCAAACTTAACCTATTACAGCTTGATGTTTGTGATTGATTCAAGAAGTAATGTGGTTGCATGAATGATAATATTGCCTGTTTATATAAGTATGTGTGTGAAATTGTATGCGTGAATGGTTACAGGGATTTGTGTCTCTGTTTAAACAAATCATAAGTAAAAAAAAATCAGTACAAATAAATCCACATTTCCCAAATACACAGCTTTTAGTCTTTGAACGGAAATGGTTTGTAGCTATGTAATCTTTTTCTTAAAATAGTTTTATAAAATTTTATTTACTAAGCAGTCCATAAATGTAAGGTTACAGTAAAAATAAAAATAATAAAGGAAAATCAATGTCTATGAATTCAACCTGAAAACAAGCTTCAAAGCATTTCTGTCTTAATGTTTCAAGCAATTCAAATTTCTGAAATCAAACATCAAGATGCAATTTTCAATTTTTCAAAGTTTCTGGTATCAAAAACATGAACATGCAAATTTCATTCCAGCTTCAAAGGGGATCTCTGCATTTTTAATATGAGTAAACACTTCCATAAATCTAACTTTCTTTATATGTTAAAGGTTAAATAGCAATATCAGGATTGAATAGATGGTTGCGTAAAACAGAGAGAGAAAGCTAGCAACCCTTTGATGCCTTACTGTAAAACAACTACATAATTTTGTAAAAGTTGGACAAAGCCATTACTGGTCTTGCATATTTAGTTGTTTCACTGCAACTTTGGTTTTGCATATTTAGTTGTTTCCACTGACCTGTATATCATTATCTTCAAACTCGCTATATTCATGGTGGAGTTTTGTTGCAGTGGTCTTGCGTACCGATGTTTTGTTTTGTGTATGGCCATTCTTTGGTCTCTGACCTGATGCACTTGAACCTGACTTGAGATTATTTGTATTCATCCCTTACCCGTTGCATTTGCAGAGTCTTAACATTCATGTCTGCACTCTTTCATTTGATAGTTGCTTCTGAGTCGCATCTACATATTTACACTTATGCAACTGCTATCATAATTGTTGGCATTGCTAACATATACCCAGGTGCACTTATATGTGTCTGCATTTGGTTTTGTGTTTGTTTCCTCACTTCGAGACAGTTTCAGGGATATTTTTTTTGCTTCTCCGTGAATAGGACAGAGGCACAATATTTCATTATCTTCCCTACCTTTCTCATTGCATGCTTTCCATTTTAATTTCTTTTCTAGAAATAAGTGAACACTTTTTCCCTGTCACTTTCATACTTCAAGGAAACTGACATATTACAATACATGCATGCTTTCTTCTTCCCCACTTTAATACATGCAGCAAATCATCACTATATATATAAATCATGTATTTACGTAAGTGAGTAAACATAATTTTTAAATGGGGTCCATTGACAATATGGTTTGTATATGCTTTAACTTTGAATATGGTCTGTGTTATATGTGTAAGTTGTTCTGTGAAGAATTTTTTTTTTATTAAACATTCTGGTCTTCTCTATTGATGTTAAAGGGTCAAATATTTAATCAAAATCCCATATTATCATCATCAAACCTTTGTTAAGCTTAAAGTTTTAACAAAGCAATTTGTTTTTAAATTTAAATCATGACATAAGAATCTGTTCTTGCCTGATACTGAAGCATTGGCTTTGTAAATCTAGTTTTACAGTAAAAATCTATAGCTTTTGAGTTTTCTGGTTCGTTGAATTGTTGCACCACCTACTCATATATTTTTGTGCTGTGGTGCCATCCCTCTGGTGCCCTCACCTTCCTTCTATTTTGTAGTTGTGCCACTGCGTGTGCACTTGGTCATTTAGTGTTGCCCAGACCTTTCCTTGGTTTTGCTGTTAACCTTGGTTTAGCTTCGCAGTTGTGTTGAGTCACTGACTTGACCTCTGCAGCTTTGATTGCTGTTAGTATTCACTGTTGTGATGATTTCACATGCAGTTGTGGCGAGGCCGTACACGCGTGCGCGTACTGTAGCCACGCAGTATTGATTTTAATTGATATTTCTTTTGCTTTTGATCCATTGATCCTTTGCGTATTTCATATGCCGTATTGGCGAGGCAGTGCACGCGTGCGTGTACTGCAACCAATCGGTATTGATGTTTTCAATGATATTTTAATTGTTTGAATTGTTTGATTTAATTTGATGGTTTTGTTGTTGATTACCGTCTAGGCAATTTTGATTGTTTTCTAAATTATCTCCATTAATAATCCCTTCATCTATCTTTGTTGAAAAATTGAATCTACTGATGTGTTGTTTAGCACTGTTAAGTGTTATATTTACCGTTATCCGATTTCTTTGTTAAAAGGGTCGGATAGGTGAATTTATCTTTAAACTGTCGTCTAATTGTTGTTGATTATTATTGCTTCTATGCACTAATAACTGAGTTTGAATTAGACTGACCCGTGTATTATTTTCTTTTGAATGTAATACTCGGGTCAGACCGAGTATTTTACAGCTTGAAGATTTTCAGGCAGCGAAGTTAGAGAGAGAGGGGAACGCTTCACTTTAGCTTTTCAGAAATTTTGTACTTTAAAAGAAATATTCCGCTGTATAAGATTCAAATGCATTGTACAAACTCTGATATTTGTATATAAAAGAAAAATTCATTTATGTGAAATATGATTATTATTCTATGATTCTGTGGCTGATTCTGTTTAAACTCTATAAACTAAATAACACTCCGTCATTTTGAACGTTTCAAGTTGGTTTAATTACCGACTGGGGGCGGTCAAAAAGGCGGGTCGTTACATGATTGATGGGTTTATGAGGAGTTTAGGGTTCATATCTCGAGACCCAAGAATGTGATGATTTTAGAAACACTGAAACAGAGGAACGAAGAGTCCTTGAGGAGTTTCTTAACACGGTTTAATGCCATGGCAGCATCAGTGGATCATCCAGATTCATCTATGATTTTAATGGCAGCTGTATCTGAAATTGTTGATGGCACGGAGTTCAAGGATTCGTTGGCACGAGATCTGCCTATGGATCTTGGAGAGTTTTATCTTGAAGCAGAAAGGTTTTTGCGGTAGGAAGACGCACGAGCAAACAAATCGAAGGTGAATGCTATGCAAAGTAGAGGATCATCAAGAGATGTAAATAAGAATAATAAAGGTAAACGAAAAGCAGAAGATGGCTTTGATGATTGAAGCATCCACGAAGGGAGACAAGATTCAACTCTTACACGGAATTAACTGAAACATTAGATCAAATATATCTGGACACTAGGGGGCAGATCCCCTATTGAAGGCCAATGAGGAGGGAGCCTACCAATAATGAAAATAAATTATAAAAATATTGTCTATTCCATGAGCTAGACAGACATAGTACAAATGACTACAGACACTTGAAGGATGAGATTGAGGGACATATCTGAAATGGTAGGTTGTTGCAATACGTGAGAACACGAGCAGCGACAATGGAGCAGGAACGACCACCATCCACATCAAACGAAAACTGCCTTAGAGCGCGGCGTCAAATTGTCATCAAATGATCGGAATGGCAAAGAGTAAATAATAAACTCCACAATAAAATGGCTAGGTCACTTACAAATACACGAGATTGTGAATGGTCCTTAGGCATGCTTTGAGATGTGAACCGTCACACCCGAAGATGCATATACTTTGGTGTTTTAGTTTTTACTTTTGTTTTTCTTTTCGGTACTTGAACTTGATTTTATTAGTTGGATATTTTGATTATAAGACTCACTCGAACGTGAAATCTGACATTGATAATTCCAAGTCCCATCCAGGCCCTCACATTTTGCCTCGAACGACATACGATCTCGAACGATCACATTTTGCCTCGAACGATCTACGATCTCGAACGATCACATTCCACCAAACAAAACCCGATTTGGAACAATCACATTTTTCCACGAACGACACTCGATCTTGAACGATCACACTTCACCCCGAACGGCACACGATCTCGAACGATCACTTTTCGCCCCGAACGACACACAATTACGAACGATTGCATTTCGCATCGAACAGACACTTGATCCAGTGCGATCATCGTCAATCTGGGACAGCTACAAATTTGATTAACGATCCCGAATGGTCGTTACTAATAATCATGCAAGATCAATGATTTGTTCATAGGTCATCAACAGTCTTCGAACATTGGATTTATGGCAATTCAAAACACGCCTTCCTATCACAAGGCATGTTTTGGGGGCAAAGTTTAACCCATCTTTTGTCAAGGCAGTATACATGTGGATTTAACTCAACGGAATTCATGATTATCAAGCCTGATGACTGTCGATCGATGGTTGTAGGACCCGAAAGTAAGGTACAAATGGTTATATGAACGCAGAGTTGGATGGAGTTGGTAGATAAACGATAAATGGCGCTTGAAATATGGATGTGAGTTTGGAACCCAAAGGGTCGGCATGCCAAGATGGGTCGGCATAGCAAATGGAATTACTCGAGTCGGCATAGAAAGTGGAATGACTTTGGTCGGCATAGCAAATGGAATGACTCGGGTCGGCATAGCAAGTGCGATGGCTCGAGTCGGCATAGCAAGTGGAATGACTGGGCTCGGCATAGCAAGTGGAATGACTCGGGTCGGCATATCAAGTGGAATGGCTTGGGTCGGCATAGCAATTGGAATGGATCGGGTCGGTATGGTGTATAGTACTGGTCGGATCGTCATAGCATGTGGTGATAGGGTCTGCGTAGGATATGGAGATAATGGGGTCGACATACCAAGATGGGTCGGCATAGGATACGAAGGCCATCAGATCGGCACAATATGGTCGAACATGCATGATGATTTCGGTCGACACAGTATATTGGGCCAAGCTTTCCTTATGGTGGGCCCAAGTGGTCAAGGGAGTCTAGGTTTTGAGATGTCAGTCAGGCTGAAGGCTGCCTTCACCTATAAATACAACAGACAAGGCTTCAGAAAAAAGGACTTCATTCTGCTTCTCTTCATCTTCTACCTAGGCAGTCTCTACCCTTTTTACTCTCGAATTTTACAAACTTGTAACTGTAATCAACAGTACAATGTAATAAAAGGAAAATCTTTAGAGTGGATGTAGGCGGAGTCAGCCGAACCACTATAAAACTTGTTGTTCTTGATTTCTATTTTGATTTGCTTATTGTTTTGATATATTCCTCTTTTTAAATTTAGTTTCTTCATTTACTTCTCTATGCAAACATGTTCTTGGGTACTTGTGACCAATTTTGGCACAAACATTACTTATGTTATTTTATATTTTTCATTCTTGTCGTCTATGGCCTTGATGATGAAGAAGCGTGAATCCAGGAATGTACGAGCCCTGCTTTCGAGTCTAGTTACCAAGTTTGAAGCCGATCTTGCTTTGGCTAATGATGCATTGGCTGTTGCTAAGGTTAAGGAAAAGGAGGAGGCCAAAATGCTTTGATATCAGATTTAGAAGGCTAAGAGGGAGGCTAAGGACGTTGAAGAAACTCGAGCTATGAAGGAACATGAGCTGGAGGAAAGGGATGAAGATCTTGCCAGAGAAAGGAGCTGGAGAAATCTGAGGAGGATCTTGACATCATCACTTCGAAAGTCACGTATGGTTTTTTTGCTACAGCTAGATGTCGATATAAGGTGGAGGTTAGGCCCAACTTTATGGCTGAGGTATCTGTGGCGGACTCAATTTTTGTATTCTGGCAGAATAAGTTGAAGGCAGAGGAGGCCGAGGAAGAGGATATTGATCCTGGGTGTTCTGAGCATGACTCTTAAGAGGAAAGGGGAGTAGTTGTGGTGGATTAAAGAAACCTGCAATCTGAAGGGCAAGACCAACTTGCCAAAAAGGTTAACTCTGCTTCCTTCATAGATTTAGATGAGTAATCACATATATCCTTTTATGTTTTTGTATTTGAAGTTATGAAGTTCACTTTGATGGTTTGTAATATGACATGATATTTGTTATATTTTAATAATTGTGTGTCCCTTTATATTTTTGTTTAGCATTTCGAGGAGAATGTGTTTACAAAACTGTTAAGCGAGACTGAGGCTATATTTAAGAAAAACCACATTAGATCATTTTAGGTTAAGTTCAGCAACCTTGGCTAAATGTGTAAAGGAATTAGACTAGACTCGTGCAAGTTTTAAGAATGAGATCATGGAGTTATTTGTCTGAATTGATCAAGTGGTTTGAGAGAAGGAAGCCCTTAGTGATCTTTTTTACTTCGATGTCATCAGGCGTTAGAAAGCGGTTCTTTCCCACCTGATAGCCTAGATCTGGAGTAATTTTGGCTTAAGTTTAGAACTTTGATTGATGACTAGTCTTCTCATGTCTTTGCGAATTTATGTAAGGTGGTTAAGTAGGTATAATGTCACAAACGTTGTGATTTTGAGGCTTTTCTGCCACTAGGTAATTAAGTTTTATTTCAGTAATGGTCTGAATTGGTTTTTATCAAACTCGTTTTTATACTAATTGTATCTGTAGTTAGGATACCTCTGCCTCCACTATTCTTCCACCTCGAAAGAGCTCCGATGTGGTTGAGGCAGATGACACTCCTAAAGATAGCGTTGATCAACTTAGATATGATGTTGGAAGGCTTAAGACAGAGTTAAAATTCAATCACGAAGAACTCTCAAAGCCCCAGAGTGCCCTCGACTGCCAGTATGGCTGTAATTGGAAATTGAGATTCTGGTTTGGAGACGCTGCACCTAACTAGAAGGGATATAATGGACCATACAAGTAGGCGAAGAATTTTATAGTATAGTATATAAGGAAGAAATTGCAGAATATTAGAAGCAACGGGAGGATATGTCTGCTGAGATTTCCAGAATACTTGGTGAGTTGGAGACTGTCAAATATAGGAGGTTAATTGAGGTGCCTCGATCAAATGTCGTCTTTATTCCTCCGATGACTTCTGAGTCCTCCTTTCTTTGTAGTGACTGTCGGAAGGTTGTTGCTAGGAGATTTTTAAGTGATTTCTCAGGTGAGAGTAAGAAGATGAGGGCTCAATTAATAAAGATCTTAGATGTTACTAGAAGAAGGGTGGCATTAGAAGTGTACAAACTCGAGGGTGCGCTATTGTCCTCTAGAGATAGGGTCACTTCTTACTCGAATAAGCATGAGTAAGATAAGGCTAGAAATAAGAAGGTTGAAGCATTTTTGCAACGTTCGTGAGATGTTTTGGAATTTTTATGCCCTTCACTGGATTAAAGTTTTCTAAGTGATAAGAAGGATTTTGAAATGACAATCGGTTCGGATGAGGACCTTGGGCAGGAGCTCGTTATGACCCTTGACAATCCTCCACTTAGACTTAGTGCTTTATTATCATAACATTAGTTTTAGGAAAACATTCTCAAGACATTTGATTTAATTTAAGATGGGGAAAATATTTTTTATAGTCTGATATTATCTCAATTCTTAGTACCAAAGTCGGTTGGTCATACATAGAAATCTATAGTTTTTTGGTAATCCTAGTTTTCCTATTTATATTATGATTTAATTGTTAGTTTATTCAATCTTATCTGGTAATTTATGTTACTTAGGATTCAGAGGTGGACGTTCTGTGATAGAAATTAGACTTTTCTCAGCTTAGAATGAGGGAGCTGGAAGATTTATTAAAGAATGCTGATAGCATGTATGCAGCTGTGTATACGAATGAGATCAAAAAGCTAAGAGAAAAGATTGTCGAGATGGATAGAGAGATGGTATTTCATATGAGTGCAAAGGAGAATTCTTTGACGGCCCCAGCTTAACGTGTCCCTCTTGGGTTAGGTGCAGTGCCTAAACTTCCATTTGGAGCTGACCCAACTGAGATTCTTAAGTGGAAGAACGATGTGAAGGCTTATTATGAGATCAAGATTAAAGAGTTACAGAACTGCTTAAGGGGTAGCTAGGGACACTAGATACTCAAGTTTTTCCATTCTTGTCTAATGAGGATAAGTTCTTTGGTCCTTCCTCCTAGAGTGTAGAGAAGTCAAAGAAGCAACTCTTGCGATCGATAGAGTTAGAAAAATGACTATGAGGCGAATAAGTGCCTTAGAAAACGAGGTATATAGTTTAGAATGTGAGGCCCGATTGGACTCTATTGCAGTTTCCCAAGGTGGATTGGACAGAGCATCCCTTTTGGATGAACTTCATGAAGAGAAGGTAAAGACCAGAATAGCAAAAATCGGTAGAAACATATGATTGATGTTTTTAAATGTTTATGGTCTGGACTAGACTTGTCCTTTATGTACAATCTGGCCGCTATGAATACAGATATTTAGATTATGGAAATGCATGGGTCGGTGCCAATTATGATCCGCATGCGACATATCACAGATTGGCTCGTGGCTGGATCTCTCGTTCTCAATCATCAATGGTGATTATAGAGTTAGAGGTTTGATTTTTGTCTCGGCTCACCATGACATATTTTTGCAGATTGGAACTGTATGGTGTGGTCACACTTCGATTAAATTTGTAATTTAACTTTCGTAAAAGTAGTGTTTTCTGTGTAGTATGACTTGAGTGGTAATTTTTTTATAAACTACGCATAAGTCTAAACCAAGTAATATTATTGTAAGACCCATAGCTAAGTATTGACGGTTTAGTTTTATGATTTATACCTGGCAAGACTTGAGTAGTGTTCGGGCTTGTACCTGATCGACAGTACGTCCCCTATGGTGTACTCGTTCGCATTCTCCTAGAGTATGTTTTGGGGAGTAGTGTATGTGTCCCTAATCATAACTTGATAGGCCGTGAATTCTCGGTATTTGCAGATGCGGTCTGATCCTTTGCTGAGTTAGCTGTAGGTTAGATATGAGCGGATCCTAGTTTTGATGATGTGTGCGTCAAGGTCTATTCACTATTCCAGAAACGAAGTGGCTGTAGCTGGATGTTGGGATGATCTGCCCTCTATTCCAGGGGTGAAATGTTTTTAGCCAAATACTTGGCTGAGTGTTTGACCTACCCCTGTTCTTTATAAAACATCTTTTTTGGACCTAACCCGGGTTCTGGGGCAAAAAAATGCAATTAGCCACGCGTGTGGCCGAATATCAAACCTACCTCGGTACTAGGTGAAACATCTGTTTTGATCCACCCCAGGTTCTGTGGCGCAAATGTCTTAGCCACGAGCTTGGTACGACCCATCCCTTATTATGTGGTGAAATGTCATACGTATGCTGAATCAAATTCTTCTCCAATGTCACCGTTCTCAGTGCAGAAATTGTCGTTATTATTCCTAGTGAAACCATACCTTTGGAACAAATGGCGTGGGCTAGGAAGAGTAAATTGTCATGCTCTAGGCATGGTTATTCCCATTGAGGGAGTAGATTTGACTGAGAAGTCAGGTCGTAGTACAACCTACGATCCCATGCACATGGTTTTTTTGAACTGGTTCGGGCAGCTAATATCCGTACGTTCGGTGTGGTATGTCGAAATAACAGACATAAGTATTTTTTTATACTGGTTTAAGCAGTCTAATATCCTTCAACCAGTCTTTATGATTTGTCCTCATAGAAAATTTCATACCAGAGCAGAGAAATTTATCATCATGTCCACTGAAATATTTTGGCTAAAGAGCCGTACCTGGGTTGATGTAGATCCAAGTGTGTGGGGCTAGTATTTTTGCAGATTGGAATTATGTGGTGTGGTCCCACTTTTACACGGCTTGCACAAAAAAAAGCATCGATGTGCATCTCAATCACTTCGGCTTGCTGCTTGCCGAGGTGACCGAGATATGTGTTATACGTTATAGCAATGGAATCCCCGCCTTATTGTGACTGAGATTTTAAAATTATGGCTTTGGATTCCATGCCATAATCTAAATCACTATCTGGATCAACAAAAACCTACATGTCGATGTTCTCCCGGTAGTCGTTAATCGATACGGGAGAGCCAAGGGTAGCTTGTAGACGTCGTTAAACAGGATTCCACACACCATGGATTACTAAGTCATTATATCAGGTAGCTCATGTTCGGTCTCACCGCCCCACCTTTGAGAGCATCGCTACTACTTATCCGCTGCATGATACAAGCAACAGACAAGAAAGGGCATTGAGTCATTTGTGATGGAAAGATGGTAGGTGGAATTGGAGGACTGCTGAAGTTTGAAGAGTAGAGGATGAAGCGATAAAGGGAGGGAGGAACAAAGGGACGAAGGAACAAAAGGACAGAGGTTTAGAGGAACAAAAAGGCGGAGGTTCGAGCCCTCCATCTAGCGTTAAAAATGTTGGTGAAAATTTCCATCTTCACCATACTATACTTATTATGAGATAATCTTGTGATTTAACATTCTCATGATTAGAAATCAACGAATTTAAGCTTGTTAAATTGACCTTTAGGAAATGATTATGTTGCGGAGTGCTTACATAGCTGAGTAGTCTCACTTCAACTATTTGTTGAAATATCGAAATGGATTGATAAATTAAGATGGGATTGAAAGTAAACTGTAGAAATGTAAAAGGACACCGAGATTTTTATATGGTTCAAATTGTTGATAATCTTATGTCCACGGGATAATCCACTATCTTTTATTATTTTTTGTACTAGAGATTGCAACGGCCTTCAGGCATACAATATTTTGCTCTTTTCTTATTCAAAAAGAAAAAAAAAGTTGAAAAATGAAGATTCCGTTCTTTGTCCTTGTGTCTTTCCTTTTATGGTGTGAAAAGTGCATCGTTCATGGTTGTAATTGTCTTTTGCATTTTCCTTCAATCTCCACCCATGGATTTTGCTTATAGGCATGAAACTCGTTCTTCGTGCTTGGATTGATGATGTGCCTTCGGTTGGAAATCATAAATCTGATCGAATATTGGAGTTTTGAAGCGGGATGCCTGAAAAAGTAGGCGAGAATCCTAAGTATGCATAGGTTGGCATCCTCTCCCTTGAAATAGTAAGCTGTTCTAAAAGGAATGATAAAAGACCTTCCTGAGACCTTGTCATGTTGTTGTCACATAAGAATGCATATGGTAGTGAAGGTCGTATGGCGTTTAGACCTCACTACCACGTGGCTGCTCTTATTGTTTTTGCTTAATTTGTCACCGTCTCGGGTTAGAATAGGGAAACTTCCCATTCTGTGCTTAATGTTTGTTAGACAAGTTTGAGACTTTTGTGCTATTTGAATTGTTCCCTTGGCTGTTGTTGATAAGAGATTGAGAGAAGGTGAGCTTCACATTTTTTGTTTGCCAGTAAGGTTGAGTCTTTGTTCAAGCATAGTTTGTGTGATCCTGTATATGACCCATGTAGAGTGCCTGTGGCTCTATATGGCACGTCTAGGTTTCCCTCTATATATGCTTGTTATAAACCTTTTTTAGTACATGCTTGGAAAATTGTGACTATAATTAACTCGGAACCTTTCATGCTAGCCTCTTATGTCTTGGTTTTCTATCATGGTTTGGCCTTTGTTTCCGGAGACGCCCATGTTGCTCTATCTTTCTGCATTTATCTGTTTTGTGTAGCCTTAATTCCAATGGGGAAGGCTTGGGTCTGGTTAAATGCTTAACCTTCAACCTTTTCTTTTCTAAGCTTTTTTTCCATTAGGAAGTGTCATATGTTTATTTTTGGTTTTGACTTATGGTAAGCATGGGCGTAACATCAACTAGGGGCTAGCAGTTGAAGTATGGACCTTATACCGGTCCCATTATCTGGTTTTTATCCTCTAATCCTTGAGTCAATTCATCCTATTATAATTTATCGAACGGTGGTAAGAACAATAATTTCACTAGTTAAATTTCGGGTTAAATACCCTCTTTAGTTTCTTGAAAACATAGTTCTTTGTTAATGATTTAGTCGTTCAAATCATACATAAAAACAAGAAAATCATTGCCCCTTACTTTATTCAAAATTTTATGCCAAAATATATATGCTTTTATAAAATAGGTTTCATTACCTTCAAAACCACTAGGACGTTATCATACATCTAAAAGCCTTTGGGTATGGAGTCATATAATAAAACCATTTAAATTGATAAAGTGAGGCATTGATATAGCCCTTGTGGGTTACTGCACCCCTCTATGTCGCTATTATGTTAAAGCGTCTGATTTAATAAAGCATAAAGTCATAAGCCCAACATCATTTATGTCGCATAACATAAATATAAAGGTTGTCGATTATAAGTGGCATAGTCTTTGGTTTGCGTAGTACAAAGCTTTAAATTTTGGAAATATAGGAATGCCGACATAATGACCTTCAACATAAATATCATAGAGTCAATAATATCTTATATGTCGATATGGAAAATAGGCGGCATCATTGCCATTTATATTGATGTTGAAAGTAAGGTTTATATGCGGCATTTCTGCCTAAAGTAATAATACCGAAATTATATATGCGGTATCATACTCTTGAATATCAATTTCAAGAATGCGGCGTTATTTCCTCTTTATATAGGAATGAAGATATTCTACATCATTTCTGTTAGAAATATTAATCCCGGTATAAAAAATGTGGCATCATAGTTTTAAGGAGTTGATATTGAAAATAAGCGGCATTGTTTAATACCTTGGTGAAAACTTGCCGCATTATTATGGCCATTATACCTTTACCTTTAAAGCAATACCAGCAGTATATTATAGCTGATATAAAATACGCGTCATTGTTAGCTATGACATAGATGGATGTCGGCGTTGATTAATAACGCCATGACAATCTTGTAATCAACATAAAAACTATTTTATTAATAAAATTAGTTTCTTTTCACCAACTCCAATCCTTTGTCAAATTACTATTGTATAATAAATTTATTTATTAAATACTTTTAAAAAACTGCTATAGATCAGAACAATCATTCCAAAAGTAATTTGCAAACCATTAATTTTATATTAATATTTTAATATAATTATTAAGCTTTTCTAGCCTAATAAATTCACAAAAAATAATAAACACTTCGAAGAAATCCCCAAAGGCCGAAATAAATCAAAATCAATATATTCTTTAACATATAAAAATTTCAGGACAAAAAACATTATTTAATTATTTTTAATAATTAAAACCTGAAATAAACCATTTTTCTCACTTAGAAAATTTATACAATATTCATACTTGCTTGGAAAATTGTAAAACTAAAAATGAACTTCTAAAATAATGTTTCTAATATCATATCAAAATTTCAAGTCAATTGGATGTCGTAAACCAGGTTTTGACTCTTAAAACCTATTAAATAATTCCATAATAAATATAGTAAATTATCAATAAGCATATAATCATCATTAATTCACAACTTGGCATACTAGAAATCATAAGATTTGTGTTTAATCATAAAACCAAAAATAAACAAGCATACTTGAGATGTGTAATCATTATTTAATTTGGTTAGATAAAGAGAGTTGAGATTTGAGTTGATTAAATTCCTCTCGGGTTTTTTCTTAGATTTCCTTTGCTTTCTTCTCTTGGTTTCTCCTAGCAATGGCTGACCTTCTCTTTGCTTTAGTTTGTATAAATGAAATGTGAATGAGGATAATGAGAAAGAAGGGTTTATGTTAGGAAATAAGGCTTATTACTATTTTTTCCCCTCAAATTTTTCCTCCATCTTACTTAAGTTTTAAACATCCTTATTAGTTCATTAATTAAGGCATGACTTATTTAGTCATCAAATCTCATTCTCCTTTCCACCATATATTGTTCTATTTAATTTATCTAATTAAATATCTTAAATAATATTAATCAGAATTAAGGGGGTTATAGACTCCTTTACTAATCTTACCCTCTTGTTCTTTAACTTCTTCTCATCCTTAGCCACAATACAGATTGGTTCTCTAATAATCATATATGGTTCCACCACTACATCTTCCAATGCGGCTAGAGTGATAGTAGCATCTGGATCACGAACACACTTCCTAATATGAGAAATATGAAAAACAATGTGGACTCCCGCCAAACTGCTTGGTAACTCTGCTCAATAAGCGAGTTTTCCAATCCTTTCTATAATAAGGAATGGTCCAACAGACCTAGGTGCCAATTTCCCCTACTTTCCAAATCAGACTACACCCTTCATTAGTGATACCTTGATAGAAACATGATCTCTCACCGAGAACTCTAAGTCCTTATGCCTTTTATCTGCATAACTTTTCTGTCTCGAATGAGCTTCCTTCATTCTCGCTTGGATCAACTCAATCTTTTATGCGGCTTCTCTCACCAAATCTGGACCAAGAACTAATCTATCTCTAGTCTCTAACCAACATATAGGTGATTTGCATGACCTTCCCCATAGAGCTTCAAAAGAAGTCATCCCTATACTAGTTTGATAACTATTGTTATAGAAAAATTTGACTAAGTGTAGATGGTCTTTCCACGATCCCACAAGCTCTTAAATTTTTTTTCTCTTTCAAGATTTTGTTAACACTTTCCATTTTCCTATATGTTTGTGGATGGTAAGCGGTACTTATCTTGAGCTTGGTACCCAAAACCTCGTGTAGACTCGCCTAGAATTCACTAGTGAATGAAGAATCTCTTTCACTGACTATACTATTAGGAATCCCATGAAGTCTAATAATATTGTTTACAAATAATTTAGCCAAAAAGGGACCATCCTTGTCGACTTAACGGGAATAAAATGTGCTCTTTTAGTTAGCATATCCACTATGATCCAAATACTCTCATTTGCCTTATTCAACCTTGGCAACTTGTCAATGAAATCCATATATATATAATTCCACCTCCACATTGGTATATCCAAAAGGCTGAAGCAATCCACTTGTCTTCTGATATTCGACTTTCACTTGTTGGTAATTTAAAAATTTCTTTACCTATAAGTCTACATCCCTTTTCATACCTTCCCAAAAGAAATTTCTCTTCGTGTCTTCGTACATCTTAGTTCCTCCAGGATGAATGGTAAATTTCGATCAATGACATTCCTTTAGAACTTCCTTCCTTAGGTCTCCCACATCTGGAGCACACAATGGTCAAGACTAAAATATTTCAAATCATCAATCCCAGTTTCACCTTTTGATTTTCAAATCCGTTCAACTAACCATGGATCATCTCTATACTTATAAGTAATCCTCTTGATCAATACTGGTCGAACTTCTAAACAAGATAGCACTGCAATATCCCGACTAGAACTAACAATCGATCTTAACTGCACACTACAAGTAATCAACGCCTCTAAATCTTTCCATTCTGCCGACATAGCTAACACCACATTCCGATGTTTTCTTCTAAGTGCATCAGCTACCTTGTTTCCTTTCCTTGGCGTATACTCATACTAAAATCATAAGTTGCTATGAACTCTAACCACCTCTGTTGTCTCATATCCAACTCCTTCTTAAAGAATAAATACCAAAGGACTTATGATCCGTATATAACTCGAATCTTTCTCCTAACAGATAGTGTCTCCATACCTTCAAAGCAAAAAATACCACTGCCATCTCCAAATCGCAAGACGGATACCTAGCTTCATGTGGTCTGATCTGTTGAGAACCGTAGGCAATCACTTTACCTCTTTGCATCAACACGACTCCTAATCCTATTCCATACGCATATGTATACATCGCCAAGTCTTGATTACCATCTGGTACAACTAACATGGCGCATTAACAAATAAATGTTTTAGCTTCAGAAATGCTTTCTCATATTTATCAGTCCAAACATACTTCACATCCTTCCTTGTTAGTTTGGTCATCATTGTTGCTATACGAGAGAAATCCTTGATGAATATCCGGTAATAATCGGCTAATCCAAGAAAACTCTTTGTCTTGAGCACTATCACGGGTCTCTTCCAATTTTTTACTACTTTAATCTTAACTGGATCCGCAAACAACCCTTTTTCTGAAACTGCATGACCAAGAAACTTCATTTCTCTTTTTTAGAAATGACATTTTGAAAACTTCGCTTTCAATTAATATTGCCTCAACATCGCAAACACTATTCTGTGGTGTGTCTCATGATCTTGCTCATTTCTATAATATATCAGGATGTTATAAATACTAAAACGAATTATTGAAATGCTATCGGAAGATCCAATACATTAAGTCCACAAAGAAAGCAGGCGCATTTGTCAATCCAAATGTCATACTAACCGCTCGTATGAACCATATCTTGTTCAAAATCGTCAAAGGAATACCGTCCTCCGCCACTCTTAATTGATGGAATTCTGCAGCAAATTACAATTGGAAAAATACTTTGGCTCCACTCAAGTGATCAAATAAATCATCAATTCTCAGAAAAGGTATCTATTATTTTTCATCTTCTCATTCAACGTATGATAATCGATATGTAATCTTAACGACCCATCTAGTTTCTTCATAAACACCGCGGCCGCTCCCCGAGACGAACTGCTTGGTCCAATGAAATTTTTTCCTTCTAAATCCACTAGCTGCATCTTTAATTCCTTCATCTCAATAGGTGTCATTCTACTAGATGCTCCACTTACGAGTTCGGCTCTAGGTGCAAGATCTATTCGAAATTCGATAGCTCATTTCGATGGTAGTCCTGTAATAGGCTCAAAATATCTACAAATTCGCTAACGATAAAAACTCGATTCAGCTCGTCTTTCTCCTCCATTACACCCAATAAAGCACAAACATCAAAATTCAAGTTCTCTACTGAGTATATAATTCGATCGCTACCGTTAGGGTGTTTTAGGGATATTTTCCTATCGTGGAAAAATATCCTAGCGTCATATTAGCTTTAACCAATCCATAGCTAATATAATTACAAAACCCATAAAATCAAACACATGCAAACTGTAGGAAAATATGTAACATAATAACTCAAACTCTAAATGGCTACATCTTATCCAAAGAGTCGCATACCCTCCTATCGGATTTGCAACCCTTAAGAAGTAACAAAGTATGATGGTTTCTAGACTAAGCTTACCTACTAAACAATGAGAGATAAAAGAATATGATGCACCAGTATCAAACAATACTCTAACAGGTATACCATGAATTAGAAGTGTACCTCTCATTGCAACCTTTCATTTCTCCTCCATTGTTGGTCTTGAGGTAGAGGGTTCCAAAGAAAAAGAATTTCCTTTCTCAACCCTAGCTAGTTCTCTAAACTGATTCTTATAATGTCCTATCTGGTCACAGTTGAAACATTGATGTTCTTCTTTCCAATGATCTTCTTTCCATCCTCAGAATGACACTCACTGGCAAAGTGCACTTTCTTGTCACACTTATAGAAAACAACATTAGCTTTTCTTTTCTTTGCAGTTCCTTCCTTTTGAGCTCCATTTTTCTAAAAGAGCTTTCTTTTCTGACTTTGACCACCCTGAGCCTCCACTGGTCTGTTATTACTAAATAGTGAAGGCATCTCGTCGTTCGTCAATGCCATCTCTACTAGTACATCATAGGGGTATCTAAGATGGGGTAATGTTGCTTTAGCAAGCTCTGATTTCAATCCTTTGATGAAATTCTAGTTTCTCTTAGTCCTAGTATCCACAGTTGCATATCCATATTCGGATAGCTCCTCAAACCTAGTCGCATACTCAAGCATTGATATATCACCTTGTTCCAACTCAGAGAAACTTCCAAGCAAAGTCGACTAGTCTATCTCAGACATGAATTTCTCTTCAAATCTCCTTTTGAATTCTGCCTAAGCCAAATTCTCCTCTGGTACACCCATAGTTATGCTATTCCACCAGTATAATGCAGCTCCTTGCAATTTCCTGGAATTTAATCTCCTCTTCTGCTCATCATTTATACCTAGATCGGAAAAATTCTTTTCACAATGAAGCAGCCAATTCTCTACTTCAGTGGCATCCTTAGTTCTAATCAATGGCTTTCTTCTAAGTCTTGCGTAATCCCAACTCAGAACATCATAGTTGTTGACAACTGAAACTTCAAGGATTGCTCCTCCGGCATTACAACCAACTAATACAGCTATAACTCCAGCTTGCATCATGTAAACAAAGAACTGGTACACAGCTCCATGTCTACTAATGGTGTTTCAGCACCCACATTAGTAGCTGTTTGTCAACCTAGGTCCCTCCCATTGTTGAGCCTGACATTTCCATTGGTTATGGTGCTTCCTCCATCGAGATTCACTCTTCCGTTTCCTGCTCCCATATCTTACTTTTCTTAAATCTACATTTGAACCTTACTAAGATACGGAAGAATGGTTTAAGAGAAAGGGAAGAATAGAGGTAAGATATATACTTATATATAGAAAATACAAGTACGTTGCTATAGTGTTATTTCATACCCAATCTCATTCTTTGATTCATTTGGATTATGTTTTTAGATCCTCTTTTAAAGTTCAAAATTCTTTTAGTTTTACATAAACTTTGCTTTGATACCAAGTTGTAACGTCCCCCATTCTAAGGTCCGAAAATAAGCGCTACTGATGCTGCAGTCATCAATAGTATTATTCTCCAGTGACAAAATGAGATCAGTTAATTTGTTGGTTGAAAGTGAAAATTAGGTGCATTGGTGTTTAATATATGTATAATTAAGTTAATTTTTTTTTATAGATTTCTAAAATTAACAACTTGTGCAAATGAGCTCAGTTTGAGACGCGGTATTTTGTATTGTGATCGTATCAAAGTGCTTTACATTATGGAGTTAGTTTAAACTAAATCCGAGCATTTAAATTTTTATAATTTAATCAATTGATTGATTAATTTTCATAAATTATTGATACATATCATTCATTGAAAAAATAATAATTAGTTAAATATAAATCAATTTTATTTTAAAATATACATTTCAAATACTCTGCTCAGATTCTTCGCTCATAGCATACAAACTCGTTCCCCTTTCAACCGATTTCTCTGCTCAAATAATCCGCTCAAATGCCCCCCTCAGTTGCTCTGCCACCGTTCATCGAGTACAGACCCTTACAATCAAGTCACAAAAGTCTCTTATCGTGCACAACTCCACCAAAGTCTATAAACCATAGTTTTTCGAAATATTCCATTTTGATGTGGACTTGTCCTAGACTTGCATGCAATAATAAATCGTCATTATTGTGTATAGTTAAAAGCCATATCTCCAACTTAAAAAAAAATTCCCCAAACAAAACCTTAGGAGGTATTACCGGGTACCCCATTTAATAACTTACTTTTATTTCTTTATCGAAATTGTAAATTTTTGCTATTATTACCCCATAAAAATCAAATTAAAAAAAGCAATCCATCTTTTTAAAGCTATAATTCCCTAAAAAAAGATGAAATATCCAAGTCCCAAATATAACAAAACCCGATTGTTTAATAAAGTGAACTATGGAAATAAAGATATTAATAAAATTTGAATAGAAATAGCATTAGAGAAAAATAATTGCTCGAGTGCAATCAAGTTTTGGGATTTTGAAATTGAGAGCTGAATATGATGTTTATGTTCTTCTCACTGATTTCATTAAACATTTTACGTGCATATGAAAATTATGGTGTTTTGGATAGAATTCTACTTTGAATGCGAATGCAAGAACAAACATACTTGGACAATATAACGCACTGGCATAGTTTTACCATTATCATTGAATTTGATGGATTCTATAAACAACTAAGATAATGATTCAATAAGGAAGCTACAAACTATTTTTCTATCAGTCCATTTGATTGATCAAAATTGTTAGTCAGATATCCATGCCCTTGATTGCATCCTTGCTGTAGTGGTAGTAAAGTAGAAAAAGTGAGGTTGGTCAATTTTTTTAATTTACAAATATCTTAAAAACCATAGTTTAAAAATGACGTAAAGCTTATAATCCATGTTCTACAATTTTATGGAAGAAAAAGGTAATAAATTTTACGAAATTCTCACTATATGATGAATTTGACATGGGTTACGGCTAGATGAAGTTTTACATAGGAGAATGGAGAAAATTGTGTGCAAAATGGCATAATTATTCTCACATTAGTTTCTTATCTGACAGTGATATTTTCGTAATTTCAAAAGCTTCATTTTTGTTGCTTTTTCTTTATATAGGTAACGTACGCAGTCAAAATTAAACACATTATCGTTTTTGACGTATCCGACACATTTCCAAATCCAGAAAATGGAATGTTGGGCTCGTTGGAGGAAAAGGGTACGTTCACGTTCAACGCGGACACGTCATGTCTTTTATCCCTAGGGCCAGCTCTTTTCGACTCGAAGCCACCCCTATAAATCTACTTCCTTCCTTCAACCAACACCAAAAACTGTCACCCTTTCCTTTCCTTTCTCTTTTTTGTCGATCCGTCCGTCCATATTTTCAGGTATGCTCCGCTATTTTCAGGTATTCTCTTCTATCATGCTTATCATTTTCCAATCTATAACATATATATTTGTGGGATTTCTTTTCTATTTTTTGTATTTTTTAATATTCGATATGGTGCACTCTTCTGGTTCTGGTTTTTTTTGCATGCATTTGAATTTAAAATATAGTAGTTTGTTTTAATAAAAAATCATGTAATTTTTTTTATTTGCAATTATTAAGCTCGTATTACACCATAAAAATAATAATTGATAGAGTAAAAATAATAACAAATAATAATAATTATTTAAATACAAATCAATTAAATTACAAATCACACCTTAAATACTATGCTCAAAAACCCCATTCCTGACCTAAAGCCATTTTCCGTTTTCTCCAGCTCAAATTCTCCATGGAAATCCATTGCAATCGCACCCATATTGAAAGAATTCGATGAATTATGTTCCATGGCGTCTTTTGGGATTTCCAAAAATACCCTTTTACCTTGTCTCCTATACATTCGCGTTCCATTCTATCTCAGATCTTGCATCTCCAATCTATGTATAAAAAACCCTAACCACCCAAATAAATGTCATCATCACCGACAAATCATTATCCATTCCAAGCGCCTATCATCTTCTGATCACCGAAGCTACCAATTATGGGAAATTATAGCTCCTCTACCGTGTCGCAATTTCTTTGAACGAGCATCGTAGTTTGTAATCGAATGATTTTGTACGGTTAGCTAACTGTGCTCCAATTCCATAACTTAGCCGGCTTATGGTGCTTCTGTGATAACCCAAATTTTTGAAACATCTAATTTATAATTAGCTGGATTGAATTAGTAAAAAAAATGCTAAATTTGACAATATTAGTTTAATGATCTTCTTTTATAATTTACAATAAATATGTTATATATATAGTAAATGTTGGATATGGTTTCAATTCAATATTAATTTTCAAAGCTGTTATTCCATATTTTTACAACAATAAAAATAATATATGTATATATTTGTTTGTTAAAGTATTAAAGCTCAAGTTTAAAATAGAATTTAATAAAGTTTATACTTTCTTTAAATATATATATATATATATATAAGTATAAAGGTAAATAACAAATTTAACACATAAAAATAAATACAAAGACATAAAGTATTTTAATAAAGATATAATTCATAAATCTATAAAATATAAGAAATATAAAAATTAAGGCTTTAAACATTTATAAGCCATAAAATTCATGTAATTAACAAGTGCAACTTGATTTAACATACAAATTAACATGTGGCACTTTGTTTAAAAAAAAAATCAACTGAGTTTAAAGCAAGCAATTAAACGACCATCTCAAACACCAATTAAATCAAGCTACAGATCAAAGAAAATCAAGCAACCTCCAAATAGATCTGTTTTCTTCAAACACAGGTGAGAACATCTTTTCTAAAAGCTTAAGTATATGAATCTGGTTGCATGTGAATTTCTGAAATAAAGTATGTTTTGTATATATGAATTTTTCGTGTATTTATGGATGTATGGATGTGTGCATGCCTGTTGTATCTGTGACTTTACCGTTCTTAGTTTCAAACTAAGATTTTAAACAAAATTCTTTATCTCTTGATCTAATCTTTGTTAAGATTTAAGTTTCGAACAAAATTTGTTTGTTTAATCATAAAGTAAGTTTTAATATAAGTTAAAATGAATTTGAAATTTAATGCAAAACCAAAAAGAACATGCAAGCTTGGGTTTTGTTTAAAATTTAAACACCTTAATTCATTGATTCAGGCATCTAATCTGAATCCTTAACCAAAATCATGATTTTTAAAAATGGAATCACAATTTTTAGCATTTGGTTGAGCGAGCAGCTCGAGTTTGATCAGATTTTGTGTTTTGGGTGATTTCTGATGATCTAAGTGATCTGGGAGGTCGCGGTCTTCACTAGGGGTAGAAGGATGATCAGAGAGATTGGGAAAAATGTCAGATGGATGAGCAAGTTACTGTGGCGGCGGCAGTGGTCGAGATTGTTTTTAAACCCTAGTTTTGGGCTTGGTCGAAAATGTATCCACCCCGCCGCCTCTGGTGGATCGAGTTCCACCAAATTGTGGGAATTGATAGCGGGGAGGTTGGCGAAGGTGTGGCTGGTGGCTTGGGCACTCCAGTGATCGGCATTGTGGATTCAAGGTTTTTTTTAGGTTTTGGGTTTGTTCGGGGTTGTGATGGGTTACTCGAATTCGATTTCGAGTTAGTTTTGATGTTCTAATAATTGGGATTTGATGCGAGGGTGATCGCCGACATGCGAGAGGCATCATGGATGGTCAGAGGTGGCTGCATCATCGGTGCATGTGCATGGCAGTGGTTTTGTGTCAGTGTTGTGGTTTGTGGTTTTGTCTTGAAGTAGGTTTCGGGATAGTGAGGTATTGACTTGAGTAAGGACTCGAGTAAATGTGAGATTATGTTTTTCATTTCTGTTTCTTCTTCTATCTCTTTTCTTCTTTTCCTAACTATTTGGAATTTTCGGGATCGAAAATTCCGGGTCGTTACAGCTTCGGTTCCTCTTCCTTAGATATCGAACTTCGGTATTTTTTAAACTTCTACATTTTTTGTAAACTATTACCACTGCTGCAAATTAGTGACCTAACATTTCTTCTGTGTTTGATGGTTCTTTTGATGATACATCATTCATCACCTATCGTTCTTTGCTCATCCACTAAACGAGACTTCTCCAGTCAGTGGTTTTTATATCTTCTGTATGAATGTTTATGTTGTTGGTTTGTTGCTTGTATTACCAAAAGAAGCAAATGAATTCTAACCTACAATATTTATTTCTCTTTCTCGATGAATCATCCATTCAATGATATTGTCCATATATTTTCAATATAACCATTTGGAACATTTGTTGCATCCGGTGTGTAGTAAATGTTGTCAGTGGTGTACAATGTTAAATATAAGTGACATGATGAATCAAAATGATACAAAAATAATATTTTAATACTTATCTTCTCGTTCTCTTCATCTCAAATTTATTTTTAGAAAGATTTGTTTATGAAGTAGTATACAAAAATAAGTTCTCTTTGCATGCACGTTAACTAAAAGATTTTATTTATTTTTTAATGGTTATTTTTTAATTCAATTTTATTGCTACCCATCAATAAATTACTTAAACATTAATTAGTTGTTTTAATTTTCATTTTTAAGGTTCTCAAGGATCCGTGCAACCTTAAAATTTTGTATTTAATCGTTGTTCGATGTTTTTTTTAAAACTATTTTGGAAAGATGACAAATTGCAAGGGTCTGGATTTATCAAAGCTAAGCTACGAAAATTTATAATCCATACATGATTATTAACTTTGTCGAATTTTATTTAAAATAAATTTGTTAAATCTTAGAATCTAAACTAGAAGAAGTCACATTACAAATACTGAATGGTTGGATTTGGTCGTTTTGTGATTTACATTTCTTTCATCTAATTCAATCGCTTTGTAATTGGATTGAATTTTCTATGCTGGAAGCATAAAATAAGTGATGATACCTTCTTCATTCATTGCTCCTTAGGGACTATTTGTCAATTAAATTGGTTAATTTAATGTTGTAAACAATTATTTAGAAGGTGAAATATAACAACGTTGTATATGAGCAAGTCCTTTTGAATGTTGACCAGTGGTATGCGACTCATATATGGTTAGTAGTACTGCAAAGGCAATATCTTTGATACTTATGTACACATTTTCCCTAAAAGCGTGCATGCATGCGTAGTATTGTTATTTACGTTACTGAAATTCTTAGACTAAACAGTTTTCTTCTTCTTCCGTTGTACTAATAAAATTCCAGTTTTCGAGTCCACTTTTGGAGGGGTAACTTCCATAATATGAACATATGTTCATATTTGAATGGAAAAGAACATTTTTGTTTCATAACATTTTGATAAGGACATTGTTAAAGGACTCCAGAAATGGATAAGGGGGAGTTTAATGGCCTGGATTCCTCTTAAAACGTAGTTATAAAAATGCCAAAAATGTTAAGGGAAGTCCAAATATGGCCCTCTTATCCATTTTTTGATTCCTTTCAACAACATCCTTTTATAAAAAAACCGACTGATGATTTTAGACCTTCTCTACTTGCGATAAGGATCTAACTAAGCACATTCTATGTCATATATAATGAATAGCTCAATGACGCAATTTTTGCATCTTAAATTGATATGCTCTTGCAAAATCTTCTTTGATAGGCTAAGACAACAAGAACCTCTATAGTCTTAAGAAATGAGTGGCATGAACATGTCATGTGCATCAGTTGCGATAACTTATGGAAAGAACAGTCTCAAACATTTTAAAGGGATGGTGGTAGACAAGTCATATCGGGAAGTATATGTCTCCATTTTGTTCTTTGTTCGACTTAAATGGTTTTATTTTTCCCATTCTTTCACAATTTTGATATTTCATGTTATTATTCTTATAATTAGAAGACTCCTACTATTTATCCTCTTAAATTCACTTCAAAAGCGTTAAGGTGTAAATGAGAGTTCACCACTATGAAATCTTTTTCTCCTTATTATTGTCCCTAAAATATAAATAATTGTAATCAAAGGATGACCAACATTTTTCAAACAATCTCCTTTTAAGCATGATTGTGAAAATTATTAAATCCAGTGGATATTACTTAGTGATTTTATGCACTGAAAATTGAAAAACAGTACACACGTAAATTGTTTTGATATATCTAAAATGAACAAGTGGTTAGGTGCGTAATTTATTCTATAACTAGCCACTGAAACTCGGTTAGTTTTCCTCTTCTTCGATATACGTTATCCATTGAGTTGAGTCATATTTAAAATCTCTTCCTACAGTTAGTTTAAGTCTATTTTATTGAAAGGGGAAAAAAAAGGAAACAGAAGTCAACATGTGAGTCTACTTCCAACTCTTGCTTACAATCAAATCTCAGAGTATATAAAATTTAACAATCTTGAGTATTCAACAATTTAATTTGTTTCCTCGGAATAATTTATAGTTACTTTAGACTTGATACCTTAATATGATATACTATGTGAAATTGTAATCCAAAGTTGGTATTTATGGAATTCTATCAACATTGACATTTATCAGCTTTAATCGCAAGTATTGCAGTCTTCTATGTAACTTCAATGCTGATTAATGATGTTATTCCTTATAAGATGACGAGGGTCCCTACAATATTGATATGGTCTCCATTGTCTCATATGTATGAACTAGATGAACTCGTTATTAGTTACTCTATAGTGCTTATGGCATTGCCATCTTACTAAAATAATATCCAACCAATATATCTATTATATTACACATTATGGAAAAATAGGAAATAAAGTACATTTCATGTTTTAATGGCCAACCATTTTCTATTTTGCTGAAGCAAATAGCCAGACAAATATGACTCCATTTTATATTGAATAACTTAGCATATATTACTTTGTTTTGATAGACATTGCTCTCTATTTTATCAAATATGAAGAATATATTCTCCTATTTGATGAAATGAAGATCTGGAGAGAAAATCATACCATATTCTTGTGACGACCCGACTTCCTATCTCCAGGAAATCGTATCATCAATGAAGAAAGAAAGGGATAGAAGAAGAAAAGAAAGAGAAAGAAAGAAACAGCAACATCAGAGAACTCACAGCGGAACGAATAAAATATAATATATCACATAAAATAATACATAGTATCATAATACATCAGAGTACACAACTATACAACACATATTAGACAGTTATAAACATCTGTCTAATTCATACAACTCAAAAATAACAGATATAGATGCCAAACAAACACAGCGGAACCAATATATCTACACGTGGAAGCCTCCTGCTCCATTACTCCTCCAGAATTCGTCAAGCAAACCTGAATCACTTGACTACTCATGCATAATATGAGTACCCAAGAGTTTAATAAAACAGAAAATAAACACTCGGGTCAGACAGGGGTCTGGTGTGAGTAAACGGTTTAAAGATTGCTTAACTTTAGAAAAAACTTTGAAAGAAAAGGTATCACGTAAGACTTCCCACACATAAACATGGAAAAGTTTTTACCATACGCTAACCAAAACATTTGATAGGAAATCCAGTGATATTATAATAGTGTCTAGGGTTTTCAAGTAAATATGAGATAGCCGAAATTGTTACATCTATTAAATTCCAGCTACTAGCCACAAAAGTGGGTAATACAAACAAAACCGTAGGGTCTCGTAGGAAGAATGTATTTCCATCAATGGCAGGGCTACTGGGGTACCGCCCGTCACAGTACGTGGCCTAGATCACCGTACCGAGGAGTACTCCCACTCCCCTGCAACACAAGGCCGGGACCATTCTGTGACGACCCGGAATTTTCTAGCAATATCAATTTAATAATCTGCATTAAATATTAAATTGATTTGATATATTTTTGTTAATTAAACTTGAATTGATGCTTTTCTTTTAATAAATATTTAATTGGAAAATTTTATCTGTTAAGATTAATTGAATTGTTTTTTATTTATAAATGTATATATTTGTATACATTGCAAATAGATGAGATTTTGTTTTAAAGTTTAACTAATAAGCTATGTTTTAAATACTAATATATATATATATATATATATATATGTGGATTAGAAATTATGTTTTATTTAATATAAACTCTTTAAAGTTAAATAAATAGATATGTGATTTTAAATACATAAGTAAATGCTTAAATAGATTAAAACTTATTTTAACTTAAGTTTAAATTTTTAATTTATTAACAAAAAGATTTGTTTACTTTTCTTTTTAGTATAGCTTGATTTAAAATATGAATTTAAAATGGTATATGAGTTTTAAATATAATTTTGTCAATAAATACATTAACACACATTAATAAATATGTAGTTTATAATAAAAAGATGATTTAATTTATTTATTATTTCTAGTTGATAAATGAGTTACTTTTAAATAATATAAATAAATAAAAATACAAGACTTATAAGATAAATTGGGTTGAGTAACATAATAACTATAAAGTTCAATTAGTTTTCAAACAACAAACATAGAAATAAAACAAAATATACATAAAGCTATAAATTAGAAGTTAAAATACTGTATGTAATAAGTTAAATAAGAAGTAAACATATAGAATACATTCATAGATTATAAAGCTAAGTATAGATACATTTCAAATACAATAATAAGTTTTTAAGTTGTAAACCAACATAAGCAAACTGCAGCATATGTATATGTTTAAAGCACCAAAACAAATGTATCAGATTGTACAAAGGGAAATAAATAATATCTAGAAGAAAATGACAGTAATAAGAATATAAATGTTATACAAACAAAATAAAGACAGTAACAATAATGTGTGCAGGCCAAACTATGTAAAACAAAATATAGACAGTAATAAAACAACTGTATATGTGTGAAGCTTGTGAAGGAAGGTAATTAACAAAGTAAATTAAAACATAAAGTACTTAGCATTTAATGCAAGCCGCATTATTTCTTGTATCAGCCTCCATTTATAAAATATCTTTGTTTTAAAATCTACACAAACAAGATTTTCATGCCATATTGTACAAATATTGTTACAATTTTATGAAACATAATAATATACACTGTCTGTATAATATTACCTGTCTGCATATGCCCTGTATATTTGTTTATAAATTAGCTTCATCTGCATATCAGATCGAACTAAGTAAAATCTAGAATAAACTTCATTTTAAACTAAAACTAGCTTCTACTTGAACATCAACCAAGAATAATACAACTGAGAATCAAAGGAAGTGTAACCTGTAAATTTTCAAGCTTGTTGCTTAATAAAGGAACCTCTGTCTTCTCTGCAAATCGGTGAGTAACACTTTTATAAATTTCTTAGATTTTAATCTGTTGCAAGTTAATATCTGGATGCTTAAAATTTTGTGTGAATCTATACATATTCTTTTCTCTGGCCAATTTCAAAATAAAGTACTGCATATTGAATTCTCTGTGAGTAACATTTTCTTATTTATTATTATTCAATATAACTTAAGTTAAAATGGTGGTATGTGTTTTCTGTGATGATATATAAGGTAAGCATACAATATATGTTGCAGTGAATCACCTGAATGTAGATATATACATATACTGTGCAATTGAGAAACTCTGTTCAAATTTTCAAGGCCAAAACTTTGTTCAAAAATTTATTTGATCTTGTTTCAATCCATGTTAAACCTTAAGCCTTGAATGAAATATATTTGTTACACTATAAACTTGTGTTTAAAATTTTGTTTTAGGTAAATAAACTTGTGTTGTCACTGGAAAGAGCTAAAACACAGAACCATCTTCAAACATGTAAAAATTCAAGTTTAATAAATTACAAATTCATGAATATAAATGGAATTCACATACTAAAGTATGATTTTTAAGGTGAGTTTGGAAATTTTTAATGGTGTATTGTGAGAGCAGTTTGTGTTTTAGTGTTTGGAGCGTTTCGAGTCACCGCGAGTGATCAAGTCGATCTGGTGGTGTGAGTTTCGGTCTGGGGATGGAGGAGGCTGCCGTGGAGCCAGGAAAAATAGGGGATGGCGGCGCAAAGGGTAGTGGAAGCACCGGCTTGAGTTTAAAGTTCCTAAACCTAATTTTACTGTGTTTGGAAGTTTCGATCACCGCGGCTAGCGTAGGCGTGCGAGTGGCACGTGGATTTGAGGAAGGGTAGAGGGAAGACAGTCGAAGTGGTAGCCGGTGTTTGGTGGCCTCCGGTGGTGGGACCACCGCGTGCGTGGCGTTGACAGGCATGGAGGGGTGAGTGGTGTAGTTGTTTTCCAGGTTTTGTGTCTTTTTTATTCGCGCGCGCCTGGTGAAAAAACTCGAAGCAGCTTGATATTTTTTTCGAGGAACTTCTTATATTACTCGAAGAAACGCGTAGGGGGCTCGGGTAGTGGAATTTCAGGTTTTAAAACCTGTAGCAGGTTTTTAACAGTTCTGAATTTTTTTTGTTTTAAACTAAAATCAAGGTCAAGCCTGTTTCTAACTCAAAGTTTAAATAGTGAATTTAAGATAGTTTTGAAATATAGTTGGAAGTAATTAAGTTTCATAATTTAAATTGTTTTACTAATTTAAAAGTGCTTAATATTTAAATGAATTCAAAAGAGTTGAATTCAAAAATGAAATATACATTGTTAGGGAAGATTTAAACAAAGATAACACCCAAATTGAAATCAGAACTTAAATTCTAGATAAGAAATAAAAGTAAAGTTTTATGATTTAAATTAATAAGTTTTAAATGTTAAATATGCTTTTAAACACGTGAGTTTAAGAAGGGTTTTGAAAATTTAGTTTTAAAACTTTATTAAGGATAAAATTAGAATTTGTCTAAGAAGTAATTTGAAACCAATGTTTTATACATATTGGAAGTGAAATTAATCAATAATAAGATAATTTACTTTAAGTAATGAAGACTTAGAGTTTATACGCATTAACTCTTAAGTTGATTAAGTAAAAATAATTAATGATTGATATTAATTAAACTAGTAATTATAGTTTAAAAGTAGTAATTAAAGTTAATTAATAAATTAATTAACTAATATGTGATTAAGAACCATAGATTAGATTTTGATTTGAATTAATAAATTTTAAATGGTTAATCAAACTTATAATTAATAATGATTAAACTAAGTTAGTTATGTTAGAAAAAAATAATTAAATAAGTGTTAATGAAGATCATTAACTAGCTCATTTTATAATTAATTAGTGTAATTGATTTTTAATAAATTAATTTGATTAATTAATTCAATAATAATCATTGTAATAGTTTAAATGTAAATTATTTATTTGAAAAGTAATTAAGAAATTAATTACTTATTAACTGAGTAAATTGATTTGATTTGAGTTAATTAATTTAGTTTAATTAACTGATACTTTGGAATTAAATTACTTAGAGAAGTAATTGATGGATATTTACTGGAAGTAAATTACTGGATGATGTTGTTAATGGAAGTAATTGGAGTACAATTACTTGAAATTAAAACTTGTTATTGAGAAGTAATTAATTATGAATGATTAATTACTGTATGTTATTAATCAAGAGGGTTAATATTTGTAATTTGAAGATTTGTATTCTTAATATAAATTAACAAATGAAATGTAATTAGAAATCATTAATTAATATAATTAATGAGGGGATTGGGGATTGATTTATTTGAGAATAATAAATCAACAAGATAATTAAATGGTAATAAATCGATATAAATGTAATTAATTAATGGATTTATTCAAGATTAATTTCTGTAAATAAATTAAAGGAAATTACTGGAATGTAGCAAAGTATATTTAAATCAAAGATGATTAATTTGAATATATAAGCAATGGATAATAAGATTTAAATTAAGAAAATTAATATTAATTAATTTAAGAAATCATTTGATGATTTGGTATGCGTAAATTACTTAGTGTAATTAATGGAGAATAATTACTTAGGGAAGTAATTAGATGAGCATTACTTGATGAAATTAATACAAGATGATTTGTAAATGAAGTAATTTGGGAAATTTCTTTTGTAATTAATCAAAGGATTAATTTATGGAATTAATCATGGGATGATTAATAAGTAATTAAGGGTAGTTAATTACTGGTGTGTTATTAATCAATGGTGATTAATAATTAACCACATAATGTAATTTATTTAAATAAAGAAAATTTAACATAAATGGAAGATCATTAATTAATATAATTAATGATGTAAGTAAGAATTGTTATTGCCAAAATTAAGGAATAATTAATAGGGAAGAAATTAAATGTTAACTGCTATAAATGATTTAGAATAATCCATTTGAGAAATAAATTAAAGACTAAATTACTCTTGTAATTAGAGAATAATTAATTAATTTGATTTATAATTAATTAATGGTTGGGAGAGCCGGATTTATGGAATGAGTAATTCATTTAATTATTTTAAATTAATCAAAAATGGAAGTAGTTAATTTAATTCATTTTAAATTAATTATAGCTTGTGATTCATAAATCATTGCTTATGAATGATATTGACATTTCATTGTTTGATTGTGATCTTAGAAATGAGATAGATAATGACTATGTGATATGGATGTATAGTTTAAGTATGATAATGTTTAATTTTCTGTTTGGATGATGATATTAATTATCTGTTTATGATGATGATGTGATTATCTATTATGAGATGTGAATTATCTATCTGTGCATATTGATGATATTGAATTCACTGTTAAGACTAAATAGACAACTTGGCCTTAAAAGACACGTTTTGGATTTCGATGAGACCGGGATCGGTTTTCCTTATTTGGAATATCCGAAAACCACATCATTTCTAAATTAACGATAGGTCGTGAATCTGAAGTGAAGATGAAGTTTCAGAATGCAAGGATTATCGTCGTTAACTCTGAGGGTGATTCCAAAACGAGTGTAACGAGATGATGCCTTCGGTTTCGTTCGAACCCAGAACGAACTTGTATGGATTGAATGCTTTCAACACATCGTCAGGCGGACAATGAGCATTCTAAGAAATATGTTCTATAAAGGTAATCGTAACCTCAAGCCTCATCAACCGGGAATGGCTAAAACAGGGGAGGTGCATCAAGGTTAGGTGGGTCATGCCCAAGCAGGACAAGGATATTCCCCTGTCTAGATGTCCCTTTTTATTCGGCTGTGTGGGCAGTTGGTCTGCAGCCAACTGCGGGGTTTATCTTGTTCGGGACTGTTCAGTAAGGAATGGTTCCGGCCTTGTGTTGCATGGGGTCGGGAGTGATCCTCGGTATGTTGATTTAGGCCACGTACTGTGACGGGCGGTACCCCAATAGCCCTGCCATTGTATGGAATCCACAATCCAATAAGTGCCTACGGTTTTGATTGTATTACCCACTTTTATGGCTAGTAGCTGGAATTTAATAGATGTAACAATTTCGGCTATTTTCTATTTACTTGAAAACCCTAGACCTATTATAATATCATTGGATTTCCTATCAAATGTTTTGGTTAGCGTAAGGTAAAAACTTTTCCATGTTTATGTGTGGGAAGTCTTACGTGATACCTTTTGTTTTCAAAGGATTTTTCAAAAGTTAAGCAACTTTAACCTGTTACTCATACCAGACCCATGTCTGACCCGAAGTTTATCTTTGTTATTCATAAACTCACGGGTACCCAAATTTTTTACGGGTAGCCAAGGGATTCAGGTTTAGCTTTGATGAATTTTGGAGGAGCAATGGAGCAGGAGGCTTCAGCGTTATAGATATATATATAGTTCCGCTGTGTGGTATCTCTGTGATGTATGGTGTATTGAGTTGTATTAACTAGACAGGTGTTTATAACTGTCTAGTATGTGATGTATTATATGTATCACTCTGATTGATGTTATATACTATGTAAGTACTTATGTGATTATTATAATTCATTCGTTCCGCTGTGAGATTCTGATGTTGTTGTTCTTTCTTTTCTATCTTTTCTATTTTCTCACCCTTTTCTTTCTTAATAACGATACTACTTCCTGAGCGTAGGAAGTGGGGTCGTTACACATTCCTTACTAAACAGTCCCAAACAAGACAACCCCTGCAGTTGTCCGGATCAACCACCCCACACAGCCGAATAAAAAGGGACCTCCAGACAGGAGTAAATCTTGCTCTCCAGTGGGAGCTACCCACGAAGCCTTGCTGCACCTCCCCTGTTTTAGCCATTCCCGTTTGATGAGGCTTGAGGCTGCGATTACCTTTATAGGACACATCTGTCTTAGAATGCTCATCGTCCACCTGACGATGTTCTGAAAGCATTCAATCCATAAAAGTTCTTTCCGGGTTCGAACGGAACCGAAGGCACTATTTCATTGCACTCATTTTGGAATCACCCTCAGAGTCAACGACCATGGCCCTTGCACTCTAAATCTCCATCTCGAACCTATAAGTACTATTCCGTCAAACTCATTACGGAATCACCCACAGAGTTATACCGACGTATAGCCCTTACACCTCGAGTCTTCACTTGCTCCACTTGGATTCACGACCTAACGTTTAATTAGAATCGATGTGGTTTTCGGATATCCAAATATGGAAACCCGATCCCGGTCTCACCGAAACCAAACGCCACTTTAATGTCCAAGTTGTACTTAAGGGTTTAAAACAGTTTAACTTAATCACGATGATAAATACAGATAGATGAATCATATTATCACCATATATAATTCATGACAAATATTCATCTCACAAAGCAGCATATCACATATCTCATAGTCATCCAAATCATCCAGTATCAACCAAACACCCAATATCAATCATTCAATATCATTCAACATCCAATATCAATCACTCAATATCAACCATTCAATATTAATCAATCACCCATAGCAAAATTGATTAACTCTTAATTAATTTAATTAATCTCTAATTAAATTAAATATTATCCTTTAATCACTTGGATTATTGATTTATTACAAATCAAATTCATTATCATCCCTTAATGATCTTCTTAATTAATCTTCCTTGATTAGTTATCCTTAATTACATTCAAGTAATTATCCTTATCCATATTCAGTAATTAACCTTTAATTACTATCATTAATTACAATAATTAATGATCATACATTTACTTCATTTATTAATCAATCATAATTAATTACATTAAACTTTAATTAATTACAATTGATTAATCACACTTACATTAATCACTTACATTAATCAACCTTGATAAATTAACAAATGATCCTTATTAATTAATAATCACTTTAATTAATTAAATAATTAACTTATAATTAATTATTTCTTTAATCAGTAATTAACAACTTGTAATTACCTATCTAAATTAATTAACTTCTTAATTAGTTAATTTCTAAATTAATTATATTAATCCTTGATTAATTAATCCATTTAATTAATCTTTAATTACTTCATTAAGTAATTATTATTTAATTAAATTAATTAACAAATCCTTAATTAATTACTTTAACAATTAATTACAATTTTAATTAATTACACTTAGTAATTAACCCTTATTTAATCTCATTAATTAATTAATTAATCACATTAATTAATTAACTTAAATAAATTAATCACATTAATTAATTAACTTAAATAAATTAAGTAATTACCTCCTAATTACTTCATTAATAACTCTTAATCAATCTCTTAATAAATTACTTAACAAATAATTAATTCCATCATTAAATAATTCTTAATTAATTAATTAATTAATTACTCCATAACCAATTAACTTTAAAACAATTATATTAATTAATTCTTAATTAATAACATTAAGTGATTATCCATCAATCACTTCCAATTAATTGCTCACATGAGTAACTTCTCTAATTACTTCCATAAGTAATTACCATTCTAATTACATTCAAAAAAATTAACCATTGATTACTTCATTAAGTAATCACACTTAATTAATCCATAATTAATTAATTAATTATATTTCAAAATCCTTAATTAATTAAGAAAACATTATCCTTAATTAATCCTTTTACTCATTAACAATCACATTAAGTATTCTTTTTGTT
This sequence comes from Allium cepa, assembly GCA_030765085.1. NCBI lineage: Eukaryota > Viridiplantae > Streptophyta > Magnoliopsida > Asparagales > Amaryllidaceae > Allium > Allium cepa. Next base: position 1,000,410,530 of record CM060935.1, read on the forward strand.
CATATCAAAGATAAATTAATCATAATTATCTTCATAAATAAATTATTTGAAATTAATCAAATCTTTTTTAAAAAAAAAAAATTAAAAACCAATTATTCTATTTGATTTTCAAAATCTTAACATTAATCTTATTTGGAAATAAACATTTAGAAATCATCTTTAAAAGTTGAAAACACTTTAATTATCTAATTTTAAACTTATATAATTTAAATAAAATTTGAAAACTTAAGTTATTAAAACCTTACTTTTAAAACTTTACTTTGCAAATTTATCTCATTCACAGTAATTACCAGAAAAGCTTACAACCTAAACTCGAGTTACTTAGCAACCTTAACCTCAGTTTATTGAACAAGTTGAATTAGTTCTTTAATAGTTCACAGTATTAACCCGAACCCATTATCTAAAACACGCGAGTAAACACAGTATCATCACGAGCCTGTCCCGAGTTAATTCCCCAGCACCATTTCCTCGAGTCAACTTTCGAAAATCACGAGAGCAACTTCGAGTAAAACCCTCGTCTTCCCCAATCTCCTTATCTCCAGTGCACACAAACGTGCATGTGCACCTACCCACAAACTTCCGGCCGCCGACGACCAACGCGACCATCCCCATCGATCCCATGAACCCACGCGAGCATGAATTCGAACCCAGTTCGATCAAACAATCACTCGAGTAAAAATTCAGTCATCAGCTTGAATAGAAAACAACCTCGACTCTTAAAACCCATCGCCGCCGACCATCTCATCACTTTTGAACCCCGCCCTCTTCACCAACGAAAGCCATGACCTCAAACTTCATTCTTCCCCAAACGCGATTGGACTCGATCCTTTATCCAAGATGCAAATGCCCCAGTACCTAAGGCAACAGAAACTTACTGCAAAACCCTAGTTCGATCCCATTCGAACAATTTACACATTAGAAAAATTAAATTACATTTTTCCCAAATTCTACATTCCAAATACTGCCTACGATCCAAAATTCAACTCGAATCATCAAGTAATTCGACCGCAATCACCAAAAACTCAGGAAAGATTCAAATCCAAAATTCCCACCAGTTACTGATCTAAAAATTGTGATTTAAGTTTCAAAAATCATGATTACTCACTTGCAATAAGATTATAAAATCAAAACTTAAGTTTGCATCAAAAAAATTTGACCCAATTTATGAATTTACTGTAATTGTTAAATTTTAGAGTTAATTATTCAATTTAACAACCTGAAACTATTTTTTTTGATGCTATATGATTTGATTACAATAATCTCTTCTTTACAAATCAAGGGCAAAAACAAATTCAATATAGGATTACTGATCTAATATGAAATTGGTGCCTGTTACATTTACACAGAACATAAGTTTAACTTCTCAGGCAATCAAAGATTCAAAATTTCAACCATGCATTCAAGTTTAAATCAAAATAACCCATCAACATCATGCTGATCAATCACAAGATCAAGATAAGATTCAAAAATCAAGAATTGTTTTTAAAAGAAATCCATTTACTCACCATTTTGAAAGAGGCAGAGCAGGTTTTAAATTTTCCTCCAAGTTTTGAAAAATTGCAAATCAAGTTTGCTGATGAAAATGGATTCTTGAATGTCAGATCCCTGATTTTAATTGCTGAACTAATGTTTAACTTGCTGTGTTGATCCTAGTCTCAGAGTTGATTTGCTGTTTTGAAGTTGCTGATGAACTTGAATTCTTCATTTTAGTTGCATGTTGAAATGTTTGTGAAGAACATAAGTTTGCAGATCTGATTTTGCTTTTAGATTGAAAATCTCAAAATTTGGAAAGAGTTTTCTGGTTTGCCATTAAATTTGGTTAAGAAAAAGCAAACTAAGAAATGGATGTTTTGAGAAAATTAGTTTTCTCCTTTAAAACATTTATTAAAAATTAAAATAGGAATGTTGCCACTTGTCCTTAAATTCAAGAAAATGTCATATGCTTGCTTAATTTACTTACATGTGTTTTTGAAAGGTGTTTGTATGTTTACATTTGTACTTAAGAATTTATTTATAAATTTTTATTTAATTTAAAATGTAAACAAAAATTTACATATTTAAATTCCTTAATTAATAAATGTTTATGTGTTTATAAATTTACTTTTAAGGGAAAATATTCTAAAACTAATAAATACAAATATATTCTCATAGATTTAAAAATCTAAACATTTATATAACCATTTAAAATTTAAGCATTTCTTTAAACAAAACAAGGCTTGTTTATATTCTTTTGAAACTATCACATTTTAAATATTTAAGAGAAAGGCAAAACAAAACTTTGTTTAAAACTTTTTTAAACTATCTTATTAAAAATAAATAACAATCTTATATTTTTGGAAACAGATTAAATTAATCTTTAAATTATCTTTTGAAAAACATTATGTTTTAAAACAAAGCTTCAATTATAATATTCATTCATATATAATTTATTAATAGATTAAGATTAAATTTTCAAAACAATATCAAATTATAACATATGCTTACATATATTACAATTTGAAAACCCAACTTTTAATTTAAAACAAAAGATATTCCCATTCACAATATTTATCAAACATATATATTATAAATAGAATAAAATTTATTAGTTTTTGAAAACAATTCTAACCAATTTTTAAATTTTTAAAAAATATTGATCACACTAACCAGATTAAATATTTGTTATTCTATAAAAGATAAATTTCACCAATTTAAATTAAAATTATAAAGAAAATTAATCAAACCAATTTAATTATTATTGCAGATTATTAAATCAGTATTGCCCAAAATTCCGAGTCGTTACAATCCTCCCCCCTTAAAAGAATTTCGTCCCCGAAATTTAAAAGCAAAGGTAATTTAATAACCCAGCAAAGATTTTAATTCAATCAGCGAAGCATACTTATCATTTAGTTACTAACAACCAAAGCAATCAATCACACAAACAAACTTGACTAATTATCCTGACACAAATCAGAATAAATCCTTATAATACTATCTCGAGTTTCCCAAGTGTAAATCACCGGGAGACTCGTTCTACAGAGGCTAACAAACTAACTACACTACCAAAATCCAGAGCTCCTCTCTTCTCTAGATCCACTAATCTGAACAGAATATCAGATTAGTCTCAAATCCAGCTCCAACTGAACTACAGATTCAACAACCAATTGATGAATCATATCCGAACTCCCTCAGAGATGCGTGAAATATAATGAATTCCAGCTATCCAAACTGGCAATTCAATTCCATAGACAACAAATCTTCTCTTATCAGAACACAGATAAGAAATCTAAAATGCCATAGCACTACCCAACCAATCTTACTCAATTTCTGCTTTCTTAACCAGAGAATTCTTAACAACAAATGAAGTCCCCAACTTCAAACTCCAAACTTCTTATCTCATATCTGCATAACTCAACAGACAATCTAGGGCTGCCAATCTCTTCCTGATCAGCTCAACCTATGCTGATACTTCCAGAAACAACTAGACCAAAGCAAACTAGCTTCTGGATCCTATTCAACAGAAAAGTCTTCCAAAATCCGTCGAAATCCAAAACACAAACTCTACTACTCAAACAATAGAAATCTGAGCTTTCTTCCTTCCTTGCACAGCTGCTACCTCGCTTCCGCTGCACAACTCTGATTCGGAAATAGATAAGAATACTGTTGATGAACACGAATACAGCTTATCCACTAAATCCGGGAAACTTTGTTCATCAAATCCATATAATCTGAGTGACTCATCTGACTCGGTCACACAACTTTACTACAGAATCCAAACTCATAAACTAGATCTAACCAATCCAAACTCCAAAAATTTCTGAGCTGCTACACCAACTCTTCCTATAGGCTAACCACAAAAATTGCTTCTGGAATCAAAACAAAATGGAACTCAACTCCAGATGCAGACGAACTTTCTGATTACTTCAGTAGCTCTTACTCCCATATGAGAATCCTCAGTCTCAAACAAAAGAATGCTCAAGAAAATTCCAAACCAATCGCAAGTCACTTTTGCGATCCAACCTAATTCGAATTCCAAAGAAACTGTCATCTCTTTACCAATTAGAACAGCTTAAAGCATTTCCAAACAAGGTTAATTCTTCAAGAAAACTTCCACCAACTGCTCGGGATGCTGATAGAAGAATCAATAAGATTCCTGAACCATCGAAGAAACAAGCTACACTGCTGCTTCCAAACTCTACCTCGATGATACTACGAAGCTAAAAGACCTTCTTGACAGCACACCGATCACTCCGAGCTGAACTGCTACCACAGCTATCCAAGGCTTCTAATCCAAAGGCTTCACGAAAACCAAAACTATCAACAAACCACACAACAGAACCTTCGAGATGGCAAACAATCCAAAAGAAACTCGGCTCCAAACCAAGCATCAACACCTCACTCTCCTTAAAATACGACAAATGAGACCATGCCAAAGCGAAGCAACCCATAGACCTTAGTCTCATATTCCAGAACAGCCAACCTCCATACTGAAGATCCAGATAACTTCTACACAGACGAGTCTTCCCTGAGGCAGGTAAAGACTGCTCCTCAGCCACCTTTAAAACTGCTTCAAGAGAAAACATCTTCTGGAATATCCATGGATTATGCATCTCATCACGCAGTTACCAAGATATCATACTTACTTCTGCACTTCCGACAGATCCAAACTTACACTTCATGGTTGGATTCCGAATCTTTTTAAAAGATTTCCTTCGGATATCAAAGAATTCCTTACTCCAAACTGCACATCTTACTCGAGACGGTATTAGGTCTACAGTCTCGAAAAAAACTTCCAACCTTAACATATGGAACTCTTTCATTAGCGGTAGTCATGTTACACACAACCACCACTACTATTCCACTCTCTACCTCTAAAACTTGTTGGAAAATCCGAACAGATAACCCAACAGATCAGGTAGATATAGATATATATATATATATATAGTTATATATAAAAATTACAAGTACGCTCTCTCAAGAAAGACACCACTCCAGAGCTTAAGCATTCGCTCAACCTAACGCTCTGATACCAAATGTGACGACCCGACTTCCTATCTCCAGGAAATCGTATCATCAATGAAGAAAGAAAGGGATAGAAGAAGAAAAGAAAGAGAAAGAAAGAAACAGCAACATCAGAGAACTCACAGCGGAACAAATAAAATATAATATATCGCATAAAATAATACATAGTATCATAATACATCAGAGTACACAACTATACAACACATATTAGACAGTTATAAACATCTGTCTAATTCATACAACTCAAGAATAACATATATAGATACCAAACAAACACAGCGGAACCAATATATCTACACGTGGAAGCCTCCTGCTCCATTACTCCTCCAGAATTCGTCAAGCAAACCTGAATCACTTGACTACTCATACATAATATGAGTACCCAAGAGTTTAATAAAACAGAAAATAAACACTCGGGTCAGACAGGGGTCTGGTGTGAGTAAATGGTTTAAAGATTGCTTAACTTTAGAAAAAACTTTGAAAGAAAAGGTATCACGTAAGACTTCCCACACATAAACATGGAAAAGTTTTTACCTTACGCTAACCAAACCATTTGATAGGAAATCCAGTGATATTATAATAGTGTCTAGGGTTTTCAAGTAAATATGAAATAGCCGAAATTGTTACATCTATTAAATTCCAGCTACTAGCCACAAAAGTGGGTAATACAAACAAAACCGTAGGGTCTCGTAGGAAGAATGAGTTTCCATCAATGGCAGGGCTACTGGGGTATCGCCCGTCACAGTACGTGGCCTAGATCACCGTACCGAGGAGTACTCCCACTCCCCTGCAACACAAGGCCGAGACTATTCCTTACTGAACAGTCCCAAACAAGACAACCCCGGCAGTTGTCCGGATCAACCGCCCCACACAGCCGAATAAAAAGGGACCTCTAGACATGAGTAAATCTTGCTCTCCAGTGGGAGCTACCCACGAAGCCTTGCTGCACCTCCCCTGTTTTAGCCATTCCCGGTTGATGAGACTTGAGGATGCGATTACCTTTATAGGACACATCTATCTTAGAATGCTCATCGTCCACCTGACGATGTTCTGAAAGCATTCAATCCGTACAAGTTCGTTCCGAGTTCGAACGAAACCGAAGGCACTATTTCGTTGCACTCATTTTGGAATCACCCTCAGAGTCAACGACCATAGCCCTTGCACTCTAAATCTCCATCTCGAACCTATAAGTACTATTCTGTCAAACTCATTACGGAATCACCCACAGAGTTATACTGATGTATAGCCCTTACACCTCGAGTCTTCACTTGCTCCACTTGGATTCACGACCTAACGTTTAATTGGAATCGATGTGTTTTCGGATATCCAAATATGGAAACCCGATCCCGGTCTCACCGAAACCAAACGCCATTTTAATGTCCAAGTTGTACTTAAGGGTTTAAAACAGTTTAAACTTAATCAGGATGATATATACAAATAGATGAATCATATTATCACCATATATAATTCATGACAAATATTCATCTCACAAAGCAGCATATCACATATCTCATAGTCATCCAAATCATCCAGTATCAACCAAACACCCAATATCAATCATCCAATATCATTCAACATCCAATATCAATCACTCAATATCAACCATTCAATATTAATCAATCACCCATAGCAGAATTGATTAACTCTTAATTAATTTAATTAATCTCTAATTAAATTAAATATTATCCTTTAATCACTTGGATTATTGATTTATTACAAATCAAATTCATTATCATCCCTTAATGATCTTCTTAATTAATCTTCCTTGATTAGTTATCCTTTAATTACATTTAAGTAATTATCCTTATCCATATTCAGTAATTAACCTTTAATTACTATCATTAATTACAATAATTAATGATCATACATTTACTTCATTTATTAATCAATCATAATTAATTACATTAAACTTTAATTAATTACAATTGATTAATCACACTTACATTAATCACTTATATTAATCAACCTTGATAAATTAACAAATGATCCTTATTAATTAATAATCACTTTAATTAATTAAATAATTAACTTATAATTAATCATTTCTTTAATCAGTAATTAACAACTTGTAATTACCTATCTAAATTAATTAACTTCTTAATTAGTTAATTTCTAAATTAATTATATTAATCCTTGATTAATTAATCCATTTAATTAATCTTTAATTACTTCATTAAGTAATTATTATTTAATTTAATTAATTAACAAATCCTTAGTTAATTACTTTAATAATTGATTACAATTTTAATTAATTACACTTAGTAATTAACCCTTATTTAATCTCATTAATTAATTAATTAATCACATTAATTAATTAATTCAAATAAATTAAGTAATTACCTCCTAATTACTTTATTAATAACTCTTAATCAATCTCTTAATAAATTACTTAACAAATAATTAATTCCATCATTAAATAATTCTTAATTAATTATTAATTAATTAATTACTCCATAACTAATTAACTTTAAAACAATTATATTAATTAATTCTGAATTAATAACATTAAGTGATTATCCATCAATCACTTCCAATTAATTGCTCACATGAGTAACTTCTCTAATTACTTCCATAAGTAATTACCATTCTAATCACATTCAAAAAATTTAACCATTGATTACTTCATTAAGTAATCACACTTAATTAATCCATAATTAAGTGATTATTAAAAATTAAATAAATAATTAACTAATTATTTAAAATTAATTAAACAATCAATTAATTACTTATATTTCAAAATCCTTAATTAATTAAGAAAACATTATCCTTCATTAATCCTTTTACTCATTAACAATCACATTAAGTATTCTTTTTTTTCATATCAAAGATAAATTAATCATAATTATCTTCATAAATAAATTATTTGAAATTAATCAAATCCTTTTTTAAAAAAAAAACTTAAAAACCAATTATTCTATTTGATTTTCAAAATCTTAACATTAATCTTATTTGGAAATAAACATTTAGAAATCATCTTTAAAGTTTAAAACACTTTAATTGTCTAATTTTAAAATTATTTAATTTAAATAAAATTTGAAAACTTAAGTTATTAAAACCTTACTTTTAAAACTTTACTTTGCAAATTTATCTCATTCACAGTAATTACCAGAAAAGCTTACAACCTAAACTCGAGTTACTTAGCAACCTTAACCTCAGTTTATTCAACAAGTTGAATTAGTTTTTTAATAGTTCACAGTATTAACCCGAACCCACAATCTAAAACACGCAAGTAAACACAGTATCATCACGAGCCTGTCCCGAGTTAATTCCCCAGCACCATTTCCTCGAGTCAACTTTCGAAAATCACGAGAGAAACTTCGAGTAAAACCCTCGTCTTCCCCAATCTCCTTATCTCCAGTGCACACAAACGTGCATGTGCACCTACTCACAAACTTCCGGCCGCCGACGACCAACGCGACTATCCCCATCGATCCCATGAACCCACGCGAGCATGAATTCGAACCTAGTTCGATCAAACAATCACTCGAGTAAAAATTCAGTCATCAGCTTGAACAGGAAACAACCTCGACTCTTAAAACCCATCGCCGCCAACCATCTCATCACTTTTGAACCCCGCCCTCTTCACCAACGAACGCCATGACCACAAACTTCATTCTTCCCCAAACGCGATTGGACTCGATCCTTTATCCGAGATGCAAATGCCCCAGTACCCAAGGCAACAAAAACTTACTGCAAAACCCTAGTTCGATCCCATTCGAACAATTTACACATTAGAAAAATTAAATTACATTTTTCCCAAATTCTACATTCCAAATACTGCCTACGATCCAAAATTCAACACGAATCATCATGTAATTCGACTGCAATCACCAAAAACTCAGGAAAGATTCAAACCCAAAATTCCCACCAGTTACTGATCTAAAAATTGTCATTTGAGTTTCAAAAATCATGATTTCTCACTTGCAATAAGATTATAAAATCAAAACTTAAGTTTGCATCAAAAAAATTTGACCCAATTTATGAATTTACTATAATTGTTAAATTTTAGAGTTAATTATTCAATTTAACAACCTAAAACTATTTTTTTTTGATGCTATATGATTTGATTACAATAATCTCTTCTTTACAAATCAAGGGCAAAAACAAATTCAATATAGGATTACTGATCTAATATGAAATTGGTGCCTGTTACATTTACACAGAACATAAGTTTAACTTCTCAGGCAATCAAAGATTCAAAATTTCAACCATGCATTCAAGTTTAAATCAAAATAACCCATCAACATCATGCTGATCAATCACAAGATCAAGATAAGATTCAAAAATCAAGAACTGTTTTTAAAAGAAATCCATTTACTCACCATTTTGAAAGAGGCAGAGCAGGTTTTTAAATTTTCCTCCAAGTTTTGAATAACTGCAAATCAAGTTTGCTGATGAAAATGGATTCTTGAATGTCAGATCCCTGATTTTAATTGCTGAACTAATGTTTAACTTGCTGTGTTGATCCTAGTCTCAGAGTTGATTTGCTGTTTTGAAGTTGCTGATGAACTTGAATTCTTCATTTTAGTTGCATGTTGAAATGTTTGTGAAGAACATAAGTTTGCAGATCTGATTTTGCTTTTAGTTTGAAAATCTCAGAATTTGGAAAGAGTTTTCTGGTTTGCCATTAAATTTGGTTAAGAAAAAGCAAACTAAGAAATGGAAGTTTTGAGAAAATTAGTTTTCTTCTTTAAAACATTTATTAAAAATTAAAATAGGAATGTTGCCACTTGTCCTTAAATTCAAACAAATGTCATATGCTTGCTTAATTTACTTACATGTGTTTTTGAAAGGTGTTTGTATGTTTACATTTGTACTTAAGAATTTATTTATAAATTTTTATTTAATTTAAAATGTAAACAAAAACTTACATATTTAAATTCCTTAATTAATAAATGTTTATGTGTTTATAAATTTACTTTTAAGAGAAAATATTCTAAAACTATTAAATACAAATATATTCTCATAGATTTAAAAATCTAAACATTTATATAACCATTTAAAATTTAAGCATTTCTTTAAACAAAACAAGGCTTGTTTATATTCTTTTGAAACTATCACATTTTAAATATTTTAAGAGAAAGACAAAACAAAACTTTGTTTAAAACTTTTTTAAACTATCTTATTAAAAATAAATAACAATCTTATATTTTTGGAAACAGATTAAATTAATCTTTAAATTATCTTTTGAAAAACATTATGTTTTAAAACAAAGCTTCAATTACAATATTCATTCATATATAATTTATTAATAGATTAAGATTAAATTTTCAAAACAATATCAAATTATAACATATGCTTACATATATTACAATTTGAAAATTCAACTTTTAATTTAAAACAAAAGATATTCCCATTCACAATATATATCAAACATATATATTATAAATAGAATAAAATTTATTAGTTTTTGAAAACAATTCTAACCAATTTTTAAATTGTTAAAAAATATTGATCACACTAACCAGATTAATTATTTGTTATTCTATAAAAGATATTTCACCAATTTAAATTAAAATTATAAAGAAAATTTATCAAACCAATTTAATTATTATTGCTGATTATTAAATCAGTATTGCCCAAAATTCCGGGTCGTTACAATTCTTCATTTTCATATAAACATACATGACTCTATTTTCGCAGATGTCGCTGTCTATTTTGTCAAATATGAAGAATATACTCTGCAATGATGAAATGAGGAACTAATGGAGAGAAAATCATACCTTATTCTTCATTTTGCCAAAATGAAGAATGATATACTATACTGTTGGATACCAAATGTGTTAATTTTTATAATAAAAAACCGCAAGTCCTAATCGTAATGTAAATTGTTCTTTTGAGGTAGCTTAATCATGTTAGTTTTGGTATCATTTGCAGGTCATCAATTCCACCGATGGCGTATGGGCCTTGGATCAAAATCAAGACATCGTAAGAAAGACGATAAAGAAGGAAATTTATATTTTGTGCCACAACCTAAACATGTATCCTAAATATTTAGGAAATTTCATCTTTGAATGGTTATATAAAAGAAAAGGTTCTTACTGATAACTCAACTTGAAAGACAAAAACATATTGTTTATAGACTTTCTTACATAATTTAACTTCATACAAATACACAACCATTCATTATTCCTGCAAATTAATCGGTGAATTTAAGCCTTGGTGATGAGGTTATCATTGTTGTTTTCATAAGTCGATCATTCAAATAGAAGATAAAGATATATTCAGTTACTTAAATTTGAGAATTAGGTAATGAATTCAAACAAGTGAAAAGCATCTGTTTTGTATAACTCTGGGAATGAAAAGCATGTTCATTTGTTCTCTTAATATTTTTGTTCCATGTATTTTTAGTTTCTTAAATTCCATCTTATAGTATAACTCTTATAGGCTTTACTTCACAATTATGGGTTGGCTATTCCCACGCAATAATATTATTTATTCGCTTTGAACTGGAGCTATATAAATGTTTCCTTAATGATCAGTTGGTAATAACTTTCAGTGCTTTACATGTGTTATAACCAAGTATACAAAAAACTCAATCATTTAACATGTACAAAAGCTCATTAGAATTTTAAACGGTAGCAATTTTTCAAGGTAAAACATATATTATTTTGGTGCGTAGACATGAGAGTGAATTAATATGGTGTTAACTTCAATCATATACTGACACATTTACTTTATTTCTTTTACGATAAGGAAATTATGATCCAAATGAGTCCTTCTATGAGATCGTCAACTAACATTTTCTCCAAATCTCTTGCAATAACATCCAAGTTCTCACCATATACAAACCAACCAGGACCCAAATCAACTTGAACAACGATTTTGCTGATAAATTATATCCTTTGCTTCACCGTAAATTGCCATTTTTCCAGGCTGAATGGTCATCTTTGGAAGTTTTATTTCACCGCTGTGCGATTTCAATGGCAAACTAAATTTGCAATTTGTCTAGACTTTGAGTTTTTAGATGATACGGCTCGTTCCATTTTAGAGATTGCCAATCTATACCAAGACTCCACAAAGGAGAATTTTAATTGTAATGAATTATATATATGTTTGCCAATTCTATACCAATTATATACCAAGACTCCACAAAGGGCGAATTATATTTAGACACACACACACTACAAAGGAGATCAGAAAGAAGCTACTAAATTAACTAAGGCAAAAGCTATAGGTTTTTCAAAATTGTTATAAGAGTCTCCGGAATAGGACTCAAATAAGCGAATATTGAATGATGTTTTGGATTTTGCTTTATAATTCAAAATACATTAAATTCTGCCATTGATGAGTTTAATGTTTCAAAAGTGTTGTCATGATATCCGACTCCAAATAATGCAGACCTTCTTTCAAATGTTATGTAATTAACGCACCTTTTATGCGTGCTATTATACTAGTATATGTATGTGATACATATGTGTACTAAATAAATACTTAGAATGTAAATTAATAAAATTTTATATAATTTATAAATTAAAATAAGAGGTTTTATTTTAAAAAAAATTAGAAATATTCTAAATAAATTAGACTTCGTATCCAATAAGGGACTTTTTTGAAATTCACCTATAACTTCCACCGTGGGTTGACCCAATTTCAACAATGTTGTCAAAGCCTTATAGCCTATGCGATCTAAATTAGTCATGTTAGGGTTAATTATTAAGCCCACTTCCCAAAAGTTGTCCCTAATCGAAACTGCTCAAATTTGAATTGGGCATTGGGCTTATTTTTAAAATTGTTTTGAAAATAAAAATAAAAGTTTGAAATTTAAAAGTTAAATTTAAAATAAGAAAAATATTATAAATGTTATAATATAAATTTTCAAATTATTTTGGAAATTGAAAGTATAAGATTTTAAATGTTAAAGGTTAAATTTAAAATATAATATATACATATTATAAATGTTGTAATATAATCAAAATTTCCAAACGATCGAAAATTAATCTTGAAATTTATAAAATTTAATAATAAGATTAATAAAATATATTAATTAAATAAGTTAATTAATAAATAAATATATACATCTATTATATATTATGATACATATTATGTTGTTTTAAAATGTTAAATTAATATAAGTATACATATATGTATATAAATAAATTTCGAAACTAATATAAATTTTACTAAAACCGATTAATTAAATAAATAAATTAAAGATTTATTAATTAAATAATATACACATATATATGATATACGCGTTATATTATAAAGGTTACAAAATATAATTATCATTCAATATGAATGTTATAATAAATTGATATAAAATTAATTAAAATGTTAATTAATTAAAAGTAATTAAATAAGATTTAATTAATATAATAATATACACAAGACTATTATATAAGTAACATGGAATATAAAAGTTATATAATAATAAAACTTATATAATATGAATGTATAAATTAAAGGTGGAACAATAAGAAACCTTAATAGACTTAAGGAATAAATGCATATGCAAATGTACGTATACTATGATTTTGATGTGTTCGACACTTGAATCATGTGGGTGTTTCATAATAAATACATTATTCCATAAGTCGATATATTAAAGATTATGAATCTTTAATATAAAATTATCATCTATCATTTATATATTAATTAATTACTTGCATAATTTTTAGTTGTTGAGCTTTCCTTAAGCTAGGGATGTTATGTTTAGCACTATTAACATGTTAAATTGACAGGTAAGGTAAATGCATGTATTTGTTGACCTTTTCCCAAGGTATGTGCATTATACGTAGGCTGTCGCAAAACGATAGGTCTGAGTAATAGTCCCACTTTACTTGTTGAGATCCTCAAGGTAAAGGCGGATTAGGACAAGGAACCACAGATTAAAATTTGTATTGATATAACCAATAAAGAGTCATCCAACGTATGTAGGCCTATGATTTATTGTGCCTTCCTCAAGGTTGGAATCCTAAGACATACGAGTCCTAACACTCTTCACTGAAGTTGAAAGACTTTTATGTTTCGCATAGGGTTTGATGAGACATAAAAGATAAATCGGAGCTTTATTAGAAAACTGAAATGATAACATTTAACCCTTTTAATATTGTAAAAACATGTGCTATATAATGTTATAATAATCTACATTAATAAATTAGTGCATTTTAATACGATGGATAAATAAGATATACAAATGAACTGAATTCATGCTTGGAAAAAATAGAAATATAACATATACTTACTAATAAATCTTTATCGCATGTTAACGTTTCAACACTCATGCAAGAACCTGATTTTACAACTACTAAATACATTTGTAATTTGGTCGCTTACGTATTTATTGGTCGAGGTCGTATATTGCATTCTATGAGTTTCGAACTCTAAGAGCAATACAAGACTATGTATATTTAATCCATATACTATCACATGCAAGTGTTATATGGGGAATAGTCGCATTTTGGAAGGTAAGATACTTTGACGAAATTAGTTCATTCGGGTAACCAATAAACAGTACTATGAGATCGAGCATTCAATTTGATTGATTACAAAGGATCGTATTGTGTTAATGTAATACTAGACTAAAACTACAAGAAATATCTAATAATTCGTTCGTTGAAATGTCAGTTTGATCAGTTTACGTAAGGTGCACTATATTTGATGTCCTTAATTGTTAAGGATGCTCAAATGTATCTTTGTAAAGAGTTTGTTATGATGTTATAGCAAGAGTTTTCTTTTGAATGGTTTGACCAATTAGAAAGAAAAATGAATGTACAATACTAGATGTGATTTAAGGTACATTTGGAATGAAGAGAGTGAATAATCACTTCTGCTTCATAAAGAAAAATTAAAAACAAGAATTGTAATAATAATAGTTGATACTTAACATTGAAATGAGAAATACAATTTCTATTCCAAAATTTATTTTCATATAGAAATTGTTTTTTGTAAGATTTAATTTTTTGAGTTTAAGATAATTGATCAAAGAACTCTTCTCTATAAATTAGTTGCAGTATATGAAATAAATAATCTATATTAAGTGAATGGTGGGATTCAAAATTTAGTACGCTATTATAGTAATGGCAAAGAATAGTGGGAGCATGTCATATAGAACTTACTGATTGTATCATGTTATGAAAATTTGTTTTTTTAAAACACACCGCACATTATTTATGAAATAATGACTATTTTTCAAAGTCGATTGAAAAATAGGCATAGTTATATTCCAATGAGAATATTATGAATATTTGGTATGAAATAAAACTATGGTATTTCTTTTCACAACAAAAGTGATACAATCAAAAATACCGAAGTATTTAAAATTGTTTACGATTATTTTGGAATTATAGACTAAGCCATAATTTTAAGAAACAATCTCATTATATGATTATGAATCATATGATACTAGTTAATTATATCTCGAACAATTAAAGGTTATGCACCCATTAAGCGGGAGCGTCATAAGAGTCGATGAACACTTCGTATTGATACATATCGTTTTATACAACTACAAGTCTATTAATACCAAAACGGTTCTACATGCGTCGTTATACTCACCGATGAATTATCACAAACATGGACATGTGTATTTGATATGCATGTATAAGTCTATAGTAAGCCCATGGAATATACAATGGAAGTAAATAATGTAGCATGTGATAGAAATGATTTTATTTGATCGAATGAGTGAGTATATTGTAAAGTGTTTCGAATGTCTAAAAATGAACAAAGATTCAACCCCAAAGGTCACTCCTCCATGTGATACATAATGATGCATCGATGAAAAGCCATTAAACTTTATTGGACAAAGTACGATTAGTTGTGAGTGAAGTTGAGTTAATTTATTTCTATAAGGTCATGTACTTAGGAGTAGTACACAAGGTTAATATTATTGCATCCAAATAATAGCTTAAAAGATCATACAAAGTAAGATTTTATAAGAAACTTCAATATATCCTAGGCCAAGGAATTGGCAGATTGTGCAAATCGAAAGTCTACACGTAACTATTGTTCATGAGGGATTTTGTATGAATCTCCCCCAATAGGAGTTTGGGAAGATTGCCATTGGATGACATATTTATGTTTCAAAGATAAATTTTATAAACTAAAACCAAATCAGTTTTATATATAAGGAAATTCATAAAATATTTATGAATACCTATTCCATTGCACCAAGGAATAATTGTTGTTTCAACGAATACTAACTTCACGGTGAAGGAATTTCTTTGAGAAATTATTGGTAGTAAAATGAATCGGATATGATCTATAGATAAAACTAATTACATGAGGTGAAATGAATTTAACTAACTTAAATGAACGCATTGCATTAGAGAGTATTCTCGCATATTAAAGAGAAACTATGAGTTTCTTATCAATTTCAAAACTATACAATCCTCAATTGTTTAATCTAACCATTAAGAGTATCGACCCTATGATATGGTATGTTGTGCAATTCCGAAAGAATTTCAAGTACGTTATCAAAATATGATTTTGGTAGTCATAATCGAATGGATGTGATCCATCAACTATGATTGTGTCTTTATAAACTAGACTAATGTAGTTGGAATCAAAAGAGAAATTTTCATAATAATAATCTCATAAATTTCAAATGTTGAAATCAACGTAACAGATTCACTATTCAATGTGCTCACGTTGATTTGGATTTTTCCCATAAAGTTATTGCCTAGCCCGACTTTATGTTTTGGTACATATGAGTTCAAACAGAAAGTTCTGAATATAGATTTTGATAAGATTGTTTGTACATAACAAACAAAGTATCTCGAAGTCCGTAGGAGCGATATCGAGTATGTAGGTTTTTGGATACGATCCAAGAAATGATAGAAAGTATCATTTTAGAAGTATTAAAATTAAAAAAATGTTTTAATAGAAATATCAAATAGTTTGATTGTAAATCAAAATACATAGGAAGCGTGTGGTCATAAGAAAGAAAGTTAAAAGGTACATAGGTATTTTTAAATCATGATTAAATAACACATTGCTGATTTTTAATGATGTACTTGTGTTAAAATCAGTTTTTTTTAATTTTATACTCAATGTTGGATATGTAAATGATGTCTTTTATAGTAAGTATAGAAGATATTGGGAATGTCTTAAAATGATATATAAGGGCACCTTATTAAATTGTTTAATATGGAACATGTAATATGGATTCCTTATGCATTGACTATATGAATTATCATATATTTTATGCCGTCTACAATATCATAATTCGTTTATGTATTGAAATCTGTGGCAAATATCAAATCCAAATTGATATCCTTAAATGGTTGTTTGCAGTGTTCTCATGTATTTACGAAATACTAGAGAATTGTTTATAGAAACAGTGAACTCCTTATGAAGGAATATTTGGACTCAAATTTCATAAGTGATATTGAGTATAATATGTCAATAATAAATTAATAGTCTATAAGTAGGAAATGTTCCAAATAGGAGAGATTGTAGCGGATTCATTGACTTGAATAGCACTATGATAAAACAACCACGATAAAACATTGTATATATAATAAATGCGCAAATTTATAACTGAGCCGAGGATGATACCAAATGTTGAGAATCGCATAAAATTGTTATATGATAAAAATGTCACGATATAGTTTGTAACTAAACATAGAGCTTACTTGATGTCGAGAGACATACTCTAAATTGTTCCTGTGATAAACATAGTTTATTTGTATCATAGAGAGGTGATTGACAGAGTAGATAAAAAACATAATAGCATATCCGTTCGCTAAGGAACCGATCTAATTAGTTTTGAGAAAACTGATTGGGGAAGTTGGAATAAGATTCTATAATTAATCTCAAGTGCAAGTGAGAGATTTGTAGAGTTAGAGGTATGTTTTAGCGGCAATTATGTAATTTGTTACATATATCTAACTCATTGGCTAATCTTGTTCGAAATAAAGGTGTTTTATTTCTATTATATATTTGATGTAATGTGTTATATTAATTAATTACTTAAATTAAAAGTATATTTAAGAGAAAATCCATAAATGGTATGTTTTGTGATAGTAGATACAAAGTGTTGTAACCGTGAGTAATTTATCACAACAAAAACAAATACACCATTTTAAATATTTCTATTCAAGATGCATCGAGACTGAATATTGATGTATCTGTTTGAACTAGAGTACGTAATACTCTCCAAATGTTGGGCAGTGTATTATTCATAACTACTGGAGGCTTATGTACAGACAATTATTGTATAACTATGGAACGACTCACTCGATAGTTTTCTGTTGGTTAAAATAACCAAGGTCAAACACAAAATATCGATGTGACTAATTTACACAGTTCTCTCGACTTGAGAATATCGTGGATCTTCGATATGAAAGTTCCGCTTAGATTATAGTCAAATCATGGCATGACTTTATCGAGTAACTATAGTTGGATCGAGTGGAAGTATTGGAAGTGAAGCACTATTCAAGAGAGGATCCATCTCCTCAATTATATATGGTTAGTATCATGGTCAACTTAAGTCAATTCAAAGTCAAAGTCTCTGGTCGGAGCACTTCGTTTAATAATAATTTTTATTATTAAACCAAGGACTTTGTGTTTCGACTATAGTGTTGAATATGGATGATATTGGGATTTTGACTATTACTAAATTTCATAAGTCCAAAGTGATATAGTTTTGACAAAGAAAATTGGTGTAAATGTCACAACAGGGTAACGCTTAGTAAAGTGAAATTGGATTTTATCAAAACTAAGTAAATGATAAATTTGGCTCAAATGTCACACCACTTACTAAGTGAAGTGCGAACATTAACATACGAAAAGTTCGATGTTAATCACTGACTAAATTTACACATGGCAAGTCACACAACGGAGTGGTGAATTCTCTTTAGATCAAATGATATAATTAGTTTATAATTGTTATAAATTAATTAGATTAATTAATATCTATAAAATTAATTATTAAATTTTGAATATGATTTGAGGAATAAATATTATTAAATATATTTGTAATGATCCGGAATTTTATCGCTTGGATTTGTGAACATTTAATTAATTTTAAATATCCACTTAATGGTTTTTAATAATCAAATAAACCTCTTTTAATCAATAAGTAATGATAGTGAACTCATTTTGAAATTTTGCTTACAAAAATAAGTAGTTCGATGGACAATTGAAAATGTGGTCAAAATTCATTTTTTGACTTTTCGACTTTTTATCGAACAGAAATTATCACAACATTTTTGCACACTTATGCATGATATAAAAATTCCCACTATTACAAAATAAGTTAACAGAGGTTAGTAACTTTAAGTTGTTTCTAGAAGCACTTAAGGATTAGAAAAAGAAGACTTTTGCCTTTAATTTAACTACTTGCACAGGTATTAGGAAAAGAGTGCATGCACTTGGGTGAAGAGGGTACAAGCCCATAGGGAGATAAGGCTTCCATGCATGTAGAGGGAGGTGAGTGTAGGACTATGCTCACCATTTTTCACTCCATAAAATTGCATCCATACCTCTTTTATTTTACTTTACATTCCATAAAGCAAATGTTGCTCTCTTCTCTCATCCTCTTCGTCCAAAATTCCAATGGACAAAAGCTAATAAAAAATAACCCAAACTCTACCCAAACTTCTTCCTTAAGCTTGTAAATACTTAGCAAACATTTCCGTGTTGTCAAAAGTTGAAACTTTAAGAGACAACACCCCCAAAAACCACTAGGGCCATGAGCTTCTAGTGCCTCTTCTAGGCGTAGCTGAGAGAAAATAGGAGGGGGAAGTCATAGGCCTTGGGCCATGAGCACGAGGAAGGAAGGAGAGGAGCTAGGAGGCATAGATGTCAAGGAAGGTGTTAGCTTTGGTATGTAAGAGATAATATGAAGTTGTCCCTGGAATCTAGTGGCTTGGATTGGGTTTTAGCTTGGCTAAAATGAGATATCTCACTTTGAATTATTTTAAAAATAATGACTTATTGTTAAATAATAATTATTGCTTATGTTGTGTATAAATATATACATTGGTGTATATATCGTACTTGATATTGTTTGGTTCCCTCTTGAAAGCGGATGGCATAAAAACCATTGTGTTATAGGGAACAAAAGCAAGAAAATACAAGTCAAAGTATTTCGTAGTGAATAGGTTGCTATGGGAACACTTTGAAAGATTTAGTTTTGTAGAGGGATCCAATGGAATTCCTCGCCTTGTTGATTTTATTTACATATACGTTTGTTTATGTAAATACTAGTGATATAACTTCAAAAGTTGAATTACAAACAAATGGTAGCTTGTTTAAGTACCATAGTGGTCGTGAAGCCTCTTTTCAAATTTGAAAAGTTATGGATTTTAAATTGACTTCAACTTTATAATATTTTGAAGTAAAATATTTTCTATATTTAAACTGGTTTAAAATATAGAAAGAAGTGGAGTCCATAAGCGATTTGATTTACAAAATAAATTTTTGGTCCATGTAGCATAGTCGTTATGAATGCACTTTGGAAAAATTGAGATGTTGAAAAGTAAAAGGAGGTTATCTATTTTAGATATTATGAAAATTCTTTCCGAATGTGTTTTACAAAATTTATATAAGTATTTTAAAAAGAGTTTGAAGTTTTTTGAAATATTTTTCAATATTTAAACAAGTAATTTATTTAAAGAAAATCTCTTTACTTTTTCAAAGTCGAATTCTTCTTAAAAGTAATGGTTTTCAGGTATGATTTGGATGAAAAGTCGAAACTTTCATTTAAAGGAGGTTTTAAATTCATATAAATGATTTTTTAAGGATTATTTGATATAATAAAGCAAGTGAACTTTTATGGAAAGGAGTTTGTTTGTAATGTTTTGTTAATTATAAATATTATATGGGATTATGGGGTTTTAAAGTTGACATTAAACTTTGAGCTAGGTAAACTTCTACCTATCCTGAAAGATAATAATGTTGCCAAGTCAAGGGTTGAGGGCTAACAATACCCCAAATTGAATGGCTTCATTGTTAACCAAAGGAGAGTTTAATTTTGAAATCAAAGATTGATGTTAAGCATAATAAAGTATTATTTCCATATACGAATTTGGTTACTTATGGAAATTACGTAGTCTTATAGTTGGCACTAAAAGCCAATGCGTAATTGATCCTCTGCCTGCGAGATCTAGAATCAGAGTGTTTTAACAAAGGCAAGGCCATGTGCAACCAATGCCCTAACTTATCTGGCTTCGTTTCTGGGCGAGGAATAGAGTAAGTCAAAATATCGAAAATGCGACAAGCATATGAGATTTGTTTTCCATAAATGATCGTCATAACTTATGTTGGTACAAAAAGTATTCCTTTCATATTTAACATCAGATTCTAAGGTATGAAAACTTGTCTTTATCTGTGAGAGTTTAAGAATGTACTCGAGGCAAAGATAGTATGCTTACTTGTCCGACTTCATTGTTAATCGAGGGATAGCATAAGTTTGAAATTGAAAAGTGATGGTATGTATATTTGGTTTAATTTCTATACGATCAATTTACTTATACCAAAAGAGTTTTGTGTTTATTGTTATCAATGTTTTCAAATGACATTTATTTAACCCAGTTAAGTATTTTTTTTTGGAAAGAAAACTTTCTTAAGATTTTGTGAATGTATTTATACCATTCAGATAAGTATATGAATACGCTTTCTAAGTATTGTAACCTATGATGATTTGTGAACATACTTATTCCTATGAGATGAGTATTTGAATATTTTTCAAGTATCGAAAGGAGTAGAAAGGGTTTGTGAATATATCTTTGTAAAAGTATTTAATACAAGTATTTACAAAGTACTTTTAATTAATGAAAAGATTAATTAAAGAGGCTTAATGGTTGCTTATTTGCTTAATAATGCTAGGTTTCCATGTGAAATTAAATCTTTGATTTGATTGCTTACTTATTCGATAGTTAAATAACCGATATCAAATCTTGGTCAGATTTGAAATTACTGATTGTTGGTTCGGAGAGACCGAGATCGAATAAGCATGAGTTATCTAAAATTCACTTCAAACCAGCATAAGTGTTTGAATTGGGGACATCTTAACGACAATGGAAATTGAAGATGGAGCTCTTTGAAGTGCAAGAGATACTTATTACTAATCTCGAGGGTGATTCAAAAAAGGATGTAAAGGAAGTAATGCCTTTGATTTGTTTACATCCTGAACAACTTGCATGGATGAATGCTGGCATTGCGTTGTTGCCTGGAGGGCAGTGTTAGCATTCCAAGAGGGATTTGCAAAGGGAAAAGGAAATTGTGGCCTCATAAGCCTCATAACTCGATAATTACTAATATCAGGGGATACAGAAGAGCTATATGGTTCGCTACCATTAGAAGCATCAATACTTAGTTCTAGATCGATATTTATGGATTTAGTATGCGCACGCGGGTGTGGCCGGGTGAAACGTTTGTGGCCTAGGCACCCAAAGGATAATGTAATCTGGCAATGTCATGTTCGAGGGGCAGGCCAGCTCTGTGTCTGTGCGGGTTGCAAGGTTTGCAACCTCGGTATATTTTATTTAGAGATGTACCGTAGTAGGTGTTACCCCAGTGCCTTGTCATTGTACGGAATCCACTTTCCAACGTGCATTATGGTTTTAGTCATAAAACCTAGTACCTTTGAATGTAATTATGAGTTCCCATTCTAGATATATTATATATTATTTCCAACCCTAGAAATTATTATAATGTCACTGGATTTTCGTATAAAATAGTTTGGTTATCGTAAGGTAAAAACTCATCCGTGTTTATAGCGGCGTGGTCTTATGAGATACCTATATTTTTGAAAACTTTTATAAATATAACAATGTATATAATTCGAGTTTCTCACGCTGCTTTACCAGACTGATACGGATGTTATTTTTTTATAATACTCGGTCAGACCCAAGTATTTTGCCAAAGTTAGCTTTAGACGCATTGGAGCTTTAGGAGACGAGTTGGATGTCTCCAAGATCTATTCATGTATTTTATTTTCATTGCATTTCTTGTTTGTATTTATCAACATCTGTAAGGAAAGACTATTAAAACTGTCCAAGTCGATGATAGATTAGTTTACTCTAATTGTTGTATGTGTACTAAAGTTTTCTTTTGTAAAGGTCATTTAGATATTATATATTACTCATCATGATGTGAGATTATGTTCTATCTTTTCTTTTTTTCACCATAACAATATGTTTTTCCAACACTTGGATGATCGACATGTGAATACTGTGGATGCATTAGTGTTGACTTTTAAGGGTTGAACAGGCAGGTTATAGTGGTATCAAAGTTGAAGGTTAAGCGAGAAACTTGGCATTGGTTGGGTAAACTCATTAAAGATATGGGAAGTGACACCTGGTGTGCACATAAATGTGCATATTTTTACCACCACATTTATTCTAATTAATTTAAATAAATGATCATATTGGGTATTTTAACTTGTTTTAACCAAAATCCATATTAATTCCAAATTATCACATATTCATCTTCATCAAAGGGCAAAATAGTCATTTTTGTGCATCATTAACTTGAGAAAATTTAATTAGAAATTTCCATACTATTTTATAGGAATTTGATTTCAATTACAAGTTGTTTCATGAAGAATATATGCATGCACAAAAAGAACACAAAGGAATGAAGATGGAAATAATTCAAAATGAAGATCATGGAGGACCCCACCTACCCACCTACCTTAATGTACAAATTAGAGGCTAATGCACATGCTTATGGAGTTCATGTCTTCATGTACACTTAAATAATGATTAGTAGAAGCTAATGATTACTTGGCATCCACACTTTCTCAAGGGTATTTTGGTCATTCTTCAAATTATGGATTAGGGTTTCATGCTTATATAAATAACCCATTATGTTCATGTAACCTCTTCTACCCTCTTTGAGCCCTCTTATGGAGGCACTCTCTTCTCTTAGCTTTAGTTGAGAATAATTGTCATTTCTTTCTTTTCATGGCTACTTAGCCATTTGTTTTTATTTTCATGTAACTTTCTTTTTCTTATGCAATTTAATTACTTGTTCATTTTACTTTCCTCATTCATTTACTTTAATATTGGTAGTGTAGATTTACATTCATGCAAAGTATATTAGTTTTAATTCTTGTTAATTAGCTTCTCTTTTCCATTAGCTTTCATTTTCCTTTCTTTTTGCTTTCATGTTGCTAGCTACATTTGTTCATCAAATGACAAATATGAGAGGCTAAACCCCTTCAATTTAGGTGTAATGAAGCTCTCTAATTATGCAGCTTCAACTATTTGTTAATTCGTGCTCTCTTTTTGTGCTTAATGATGATCAATGAAGTGTTTTATTTGTGATCTTGCTTTGAATTTGATAGCCTATATAGTTGACACCAAATAGACTATGCTTAAACAATCACTAACACAAATGTATGTTCATTAAAATATGATTATGACATAAGAAATTGATTTGAAATTCAAATTTGATGGTCTATATTTTTAATCAATAGTTTATAGGCCATACTTAAAATAGATTTCATTTTCATTTTCATTGTCAAGTTTCATGAAAGTTGGTAAGTGGTTTAAGGGGCGTGTTAAAGTTTGATGGTTTATGTTGGCTAACTAACATCACAAATATGCCATACTTATGATAAGCACGTCGATTAAAGCACTAATGACCATAAAAGAGACATCATGATTTCATATGCATTGAACTACATGATCTACAGAGTGGATGTATTCTCTAAATTGCCATTTAACTCTTATATTTACATCTCTTTTCTTTTACTTAGTCCATTCTCTAATTCTCTAGCTTAATTTTCACTTGAAATTGGTATAATTTGATTGAATTGAATTTTTAAAATCATCAATTCCCTGCGGATCGACCTGTACCCGCCACGTACTTCAATAGTACGCCGTGCGCTTGCGGTTATTTTTATTTTTATTTTTTGGCGATTTTCTAATCCAATAGAAAATTCGTCGTTAAACAAGTTTTTGGCGTCGTTGCCGGGAAGTTGTTTGATTTTATTTTATATTCTTCGGATTATTTTTGTTGTTTGATTTTTGTATGTTTTATTTTGTGTGTTTGAAAAAAAAAATTATTGTGTGTTTGTGTGGGTTTTGTTCACATTTGTTTGTTTGCATGTTGTTCTAATTTTCTAGTGGCATTTGCATGTCTATTTTATAAAAAAATTGCACAATTTCATTTGAAAAAGAAAAAAAAAAATTTTGTATACATTTTGGTTACATCTCATATTTTCCATTACAAATTTTTAATTTCATTTTTTTTCTTTTTTATTTTGCACTGCATTTCCCAATTTCCCCTGTGCATTCATTCTCTGCTCCGTCAAACCAACTTTTCTGCATACATCTCCTACAGCTCCAGCAAAAACCACAAACCCTCTTCATCATCACAAGTTCACATCAGTTCTCATTTCAAAACCTTCCAGACAATCACCTTCAACATCCATCTACAAACACACACCCCTTCCAGGCACCCCATCACACTTCCACCACCACCTCTGACCATCATTGCCGGCTGCTACTCCTCCACATCTACTGCAGTTACATCAAACTTCAACAGCTCTCTCACAAACAACTACTTGCATACGCTGTTCATCCCCCTCCCTGTTACATTTCCTCCTTGACAATCCCAAATCCTCACTGTCTACGAATCAATCAAACACACTCCTCGCTAAATTGCCTAACCCCTGGCTCTGGCCTAATCTACCACAATCACTGTCTAACCCCTGTCTCTGGCCAGTCCACCAAATTGCAAGACAGTCTCCACATTTGCTTGCAAGCATACAAATACCACACTGACCAAAAACAACTTGCCTGAACAAAAAAAAAAAAGTAACATCCTTAATCACAATCAATCTACAGTCCACTGCATACCACAAATAAAGTGAACCATACAACGCAGTACAATGCTTCTGCATCATCAACACTGAACTGAATTCCTGCCATAATCACATATCAGAACCACTACAAAGCTGCAGCAACACAAACTCCTTCAATCAGTTCAACATCATCTGCAAACACTTCAACATCCTCCTCATTAACAACCCCATCTTCATCACTGCCTCATACTCCCCAGTCAGTACAACTCTACATCCCTTCTTTAATCCTACCACTACTGCATCTTCATTGTGCATATTGCCAGTGTACACACTGCCTTAACCACAAACATATCACTGCAGTGCCTACATACATCCACATACATACTTCAATTCCACAACCATGGGCCTTTCTTCTACCTACAACAGCCAACGTCGAACTCATCATCGCCACAGCCTTCAACAACTCGAACGACCACACCCAATCGTCAATTTCCATCGCCAAATCCAAGACGCCGAACACCAACGCTATCTCCATACGACCTCAACCACCACGAATTCGACCACCACCAACCACGAATTTCTACAAACAACCACAGCTGACCACTGATCAACAGACCCCCTACTACCAAATACCCCGCCATAACATCGAGAACGCCAACCGCGACAATCACCACAAACATCAAATCCCCCAATTTGCTCGAACTTACGAACCCATACGCCTCCAATCGCCTGCAAATCAAAACCAAAGCAAATTCGCGACCACTCAACCATTTGAAACTAAATCGCCATCACCGGAAACAAGTTGCAATTCGATTTAAACTTGGGATTGAAATCGAGAACGTCCGGGAATATGGTTGCGTTTTTTTTTCTTTTCAAATAATTGATTTCGTAAGAGTGTGTCAATTTTGTGGAAGCGATTGTGAAATAGTTGAGAGTTTAATTTATCTGCCATCATTATTTTGGGCCGGGCTGATAGGCTTGTATGCAATTTTCTTTTCTTTTCAATCTACTTCCTTTTTTTCTAATTTTTTAGTTTTTATTATTATAAAAAAAGGTGTTTATTTTTGTTTGTTTATTTTTTTCCTCTCTTTTAATTCTTATTTTGTTATATAAATTTTTTTTTGTTTTGATATTTTTTTAAGATTCTTCATTTACTCAAAAAACTGTATATATATATATCTTGTTTATATTTTCAGGTTGTCAAAGCAGATTGGAAGAGTTGCTTGCTCCGCTGCTTGCTAAAATAAATTGCTTGCTTGGTTGAGCTTGCCAAAAAAAATGCGTGCTTATTTATAATTTTCTTTTTATTTTCCTTGCATTGTATATATCTATTTGTTTGTTTGTTTTGCATTGTTGGTTGCTTGTATTAGCATTTGTGTGTGTGTGTGTGTATAAATTCAAAAATCCAAAAACAAAAACAAATTCTCATAGTAGTTGCATTGTTAATACACGTTTAATTTCTGTTTTGCATTTCATCCTAGAATTTCGATTAATAATAACAGTTAGACATCGATAACACTAAATTGTATATTTACAAGTTATCTTTTTTGAACAATTTAATTTCTTGGTGTCTAGAATACGGCAGAGTAATAACCATTTATAAATATTATGGTGATTCGTAAATATTATAATGGTTGTTCTTATGAAAGTACTTAAACCTTCGGCTGCACTGCTACGGCGATTCGTGGTGCACCGATAAATCATGTCGTTACCTGGCTAGGAACAATCTTGTTAAATTAAGACAATGTGCGATTATACAATTTTGAGTTAACTTAGGATAAATCATTTGTAATTAACCACTGCATTCATTTTGTTGCATTAGTTCATGTATGTTTGAAAAAAAAACAAAAAAAATTCAAAATCCAAAAATAAAAGAAATTGTAAATCTTGGTTTTTTTCGTTTTCCTTTGAAAATTTTCAAATTAAAATTCCAAAAAAATTTACTTAGTTTAGAAAATCATAAATCCAAAAAAAATGAATAAAATATCTTTTCATAAAGCAAAAAAAAAATTTGAAAAAACAAAAATAAAATTCCTTTTGAAAAATAAATTCTATCTGTAAATATTTTTCCTTTATAAAAAAACGAAAACATTCTTGAAAATGTCCCAATTTCCCCACTCACTTGAATTTTACAATAGTTGTGAGAATCAGTATAATCCATATGATTTCACTCCAAATTTGTATGGATATTTTAACGACAAATATTCATTAAACAATTCGAATTTTGAACAACAAAGTTTTTAAAATGATGACCAGCCCTCGAATCTCGAAAATAGCATTTCATCTCTACTTGAAATCTCTACACAACAAAATCAAATGATAAATTATTTATGTAATTCTTATTGGTGTAATAATTTGAGTCAAGGATTCCAAAATTTGAACTCAATTCAAAATTTAAACGATTTTGATTATAACTCATGCTAATTCAATTTCAAATCCAAAATGAATTTCAAACTCAAAATGAAAATGAAAACAACTTTTCAAACGAATTTGGCAATGGGAATAATCTTAACCACGTTACGATTGAAAATCTTTGTTCTCAACAATTTCAAAGTGAAAATCCTTATGCTAATAACTATAAATTGGATTTTGTTGAGCAATTGAATGAAATTTATGATGATCACACAGATTCGTTATTTGAAACATATATGAAACAATGTGAAAAACAAAACCAAATCCCAACGCATGACGAGTCAAACAATAATCCATCTTTTGCCCAAATCAACGATTTTCAAATAAAAACTTTTGAAATTGAAAATAATAATCTTAATGAAGTTGTTGAGAACATGGTAATTGAGTTGGATTACAATTCTTTTGAGGATGTGGAATCAAATTTAAAATTTGATCTTCCTTTTCTCGATTTCGAAAATTTGAATACAACAACTTTGAATTTTGAACCTGAGATACACAATGAAGTTGTTGATAATCCAACAAAGGAAGACGAATTTAATGAACATGAATTTTTTGGACTTTTGGATGATGAATTGTTAAATTCCGATGGGGAAGATTTAAATCACCATTTTGATTTTGAAATCAATTATTTCGAAGATTTTTTCAATGACAAATTTGAATTTCAATCAATCGTTATATCTACCCAAAAAATCATTGAAAATAAAACAAATAGTACGATTTTTAATAAAACGACATTCGTTTTTCCAAATCCACATGTGATTCCAAAATCTTTTACGATTCGGTTTTT
Organism: Allium cepa; assembly: GCA_030765085.1. Lineage (NCBI taxonomy): Eukaryota > Viridiplantae > Streptophyta > Magnoliopsida > Asparagales > Amaryllidaceae > Allium > Allium cepa. Next base: position 1,000,439,437 of record CM060935.1, read on the forward strand.
CGAGCTTATGTTGTGTCTCGCATACTCGACGAGACAAATGAATCGGTCTTTGCAAGACCATTTCATTTACTTTTTAACGATATATTTTTTGATGCCATGTAGATACATTTCATTTTCATGTAAATAATAATAAACGTTCCTTTCACTTGCGTTGACTGTGGGGATACAGTCAAAATCAAGTGCGGGGAGAGACTCACCTTTTTTTTGATTTTTCGTCGTTTATTTTACATTTTCTTTTCAAACCTCAAAACAAAACAAAAACTTAAAAAACAATTTTTTTTAAAGCATCTTGATTTATTTTCAAACAAACATTATAAGATAAATATATGAATTTGGTTTATTAAATTGGAATTATTGAAAATTAATTTTTATTAACAAAAATAAAATTGAAGTTTGATTACAAATAACGATAGTTTAACAAATATATAGGAACGTTCATACGTGATAATTATGAAATATATCCTAATTGAAAATCTTTGTTTTAAAAAATGGTTGATTTAAAGTAAAGGATATAAGTTAAATTGTGTTAAGATTATTTTGCAAAACTCTCTCTTTTATAAAAAAATTGAATTTTTTTGGTATATATGTAAATATTTTTTATTAACATGTACGGTCGACAGGTGTACACACTTGTGTGTACACTCACCATGCTCTGTACCTTTCTCACGTAAGCCAAGGCAGTGCACGATCGGTATATCTAGCCTCAGTTTATCTGAGCTAGGTGTATGTATATAAAAATTCTTTTATTGATAATTCCTACAGTCGATAAGTGTTCACACTTGTGTTTTTACTCGCCACGCTCTGTATTCCCTCACTTCAGTCCGCAAGGCAGTGCATGGGTAATATAGCTGGCCTCACTTTACCTGAGCTAGGCATATAAGTATTTTAAATATCAATAAAATTTTCAAAAATACAAGAGAGAGTAAGCAATTGAAATCCTAGCACTATTTTTAATTTATTTGATTTGACTTGTTATTGAAAAGAAATGAATATACCACTTTGATAAAATTGGATAATCAACTAAGAATCTATTTCATAATTACACTTTATTATCAACCTAAATAACGAGGTAGACTATAGTCTATTTGTTATGATAACTTGATTTTTGTTGGAAATTTTGACGAGTAAATGACTTAAATTTTCAAGATAATGACCGAAACCTATATTTAACTTATTTGTGTCGATTTAAAAGTGAATCCTTCATTGTAAATATTTTCAAAAATTCGCATTCATCTCTTTATAAATAAATCTTACATTTTGTAAATATTTTCATCATGCATTTGGATTTTGTGGGTAGTATCCACTGAAAACCCTCACGGGACAACACTCGTCCTACTGGGGAAACCCAGAGGTTAAACGGCTTGTTTCATACGCTCAATGCAATCGTGCTCCCTATGAAAATGGATTTACCTTAGTTTTTTTTGTTTGTTCGAGGACAAATAAAAAGATAAGTGTGGGGGTAATTGATGTGCACATAAATGTGCATATTTTTACCATCATATTTATTCCAATTAATTCAAATAAATGATCATATTGGGTATTTTAATTTGTTTTAACCAAAATCCATATTAATTCCAAATTGTCACATATTCATCTTCATCCAAGGGCAAAATAGTCATTTTTGTGCATAGATTAACTTGAGAAAATTTAATTAGAAATTTTCATACTATTTTGTAGGAATTTGATTTCAATTACAAGTTTCATGAAGAAGATATGCATGCAAGAAAAGAACACAAAAGAATGAAGATGAAAATAATTCAAAATGAAGATCATGGAGGACCCTACCTACCCACCTACCTTAATGTACAAATTAGAGGCTAATGCATATTCTTATGGAGTTTATGGCTTCATGTACACTTAAATGATGATTAGTAGAAGCTAATGATTACTTGGCCTCCACACTTTCTCAAGGGTAGTTTGGTCATTCCCCAAATTATGGATTAGGGTTTCATGCTTGTAAAAATAACCCATTATCTTCATGTGACCTCTTCTACCCTCTTTAGCCATCTTGAGGCACTCTCTTCTCTTAGCTTTAGTTGAGAATAATTGCATTTTCTTTCTTTTCATGGTTACTTGGCCATTCGTTTTTATTTTCATGTAACTTTCTTTTTCCTATGCAATTTAATTACTTTTTTATTTTACTTTCCTTATTCATTTACTTTAGTGTTGGTAGTGTAGATTTACATTCATGAAAAGTAGATTAGTTTTAATTCTTGTTAATTAGCTTCTCTTTTCCATTAGCTTTCATTTTTCTTTCTTTTTGCTTTCATGTTGCTAGCAATATTTGTTAATCAAATGACAAATATGAGAGGCTAAACCTCTTCAATTTAGAGGTAATGAAGCTCTCTGATTATGTAGCTTCAACTATTTGTTAATTCATGCTTTCTTTTTGTGCTTGATGATGATCAATGAAGTGTTTTATTTGTGTTCTTTCTTTGAATGTGATAGCCTATATTGTTGTCACCAAATAGGCTATGCTTAAACAATCACAAACACAAATGTTTCTTCATCAAAATATGATTATGACATAAGAAAGTGATTTGAAATTCAAATTTGAAGGTCTATATTTTTAATCAATAGTTAATAGGATGTACTTAAAATAGATTACATTTTCATTGTCAAGTTTCATGAAAGCTAGTAAGTGGTTTAAAGGGTGTGTTAAAATTTGATGGCTTATGTTGGCTAACTAATAGCACAAATATGTCATACTTATGATAAGCACATCGATTAAAGCACTAATGACCATAAAAGAGAGGTCATGATTTCATATGCATTGAACTTCATGATCTAGAAAGTGGATTTATTCTCTAAATTGTCATTTAACTCTTATATTTGCATCTCTTTTCTTTTAGTTAGTCCATTCTTTAATTCTCTAGCTTAACTTTCACCTGAAATTAGTATAATTTGATTGAATTGAATTTTTAAAATCATCAATTCCCTATGAATCGACCCGTACTCGCCACGTACTTCAATAGTACGCCGTATGCTTGTGGTTAATTTTATTATAAATTTTTCAACGATTTTCTAATTCGATCAAAAATTCGTCGTTAAACAACACCCTAGAATGAGTTTGGACGTGTGTGTATATATGATAGTGCGTATTTATTAGTGCTATAAAATTGTTTTATATTGGGTTAATTGGTTTGTTGGGTGACTCTTGAATTCTGATCGAGAGTTGAGATGCCACAATGTCGTTAAGGATTTGTAAACACTTAGACAAGGCAAACCGACATAATATTGTTTCTGAAAATTGGTAAATAGAATAATTTTACCTAGGATTATATTTTTATATAAACGAATATTTTCAAAAATTGATATAGTTATTTATGATGTGTTGTGTGTTAGGAAATGATAACATCAATTATTATCATTTATTGTTTGATTTGTCATGCTTGTCCAATTATGAGCATTGATTATTGTTTGCTGATTGATTATTTATGCTTGGCCAGTTTATGAGCATTTATTTGTTTAATTAACTACACACACCTTGTGAATCCAGTTTCATGATTTGACTATAATGCATTCATTAATATTGTAGGTTTAACAAGTTTACTTTTTTAAAAGGAACTTATTCAAGAAGGAATGATTTTATAATTCTGGTTTATAAACGTGTTCTACAAATAAAAGGGATTTTTAAGATTTTAAATTTTGGATTCTTTAAAAAAGATTTCAAATGATTTTTGAAAAACTAATAATAGTATTGCTTAAAAATAATTATAAGGGTAAATATCTTGAAAGGACGTTTAAGCAAGATACATTTTCTTTGAATAGTTTGAAAAATGAGTCTCGATTAGTTTTGTGGTGATTTGAATAATCTTCCAAGTGATGATCGGATGTTTGCTTAGGCGAACGTTGTAGTGCACTTAGTAAACTATTCCTTTTGTCATTGTATGATCGAAACGAATTCGAATCCGAATGAGCCCAAAGAAAATTGGTAATAGGTATTTTGTTAAAACTATTTGTATGAAAATATGTATAGTATTGTTTCAAAATGGGATTTGAAAAAGAATAAGTATTTATGTTAACTAATTCGAGTGGCTCGAGAATGACTAAAAATGGGCGAGTGATGTGTTTAGATGGTAAGCATTTCTTTTGAGTATTACCCTTATTGGTAAGAGAATGTATGATACTACTTGGTAGGACCCAGTTTCTTGGTATCATTTTGATGTTACTCAATCTATATGTATATTTTCTACGGATTAAGATATATAGCATTATTTAAGAGAGATTTTTGAAATAAAAACCATGTATTTAGTTCTTAAGTTTCCTTAAAGAAAATTTATTCAAAATAAAAAGGTATTTTTACAAAAGAGTGTGTTGATAAATGAAATTTTTATTATGAGTTTATATCAATATATGGTTAGAAAAGAAATAATTTAACACAAGTTTTTAAATAGATTAAATTTAATAAGAAGGTTTTAGTAAACTTTGTTTTACCAAATTATATCGTTGGTTTAACATCTAAGCTGTGAAAATTATTTGATGATATTGAGGCGACTAATAAATGTCTTTACACTGAAGATATCTAAGGAAAAATAGACTCTAGGACTGAGTTTGGATACCTGCATCCTACTTTCTAGACCAGATAGATAATGAGGTCGAAAATGTCAACTCGGTTTTTTGATGCAAATTTTTTTGGGCCTGCATCTGAATTTAAGTAAAGATAAAATATAAAACAGATAGTTGTATATAATCTCAGGATATAATATGGTAATATATAAGTTTAAAACTTAAGTTATCTTTTATGAAATCATAAATAAATTTGGGAAGTATAAAAGAATTGGAGTATAATTATTAAGTTATTCTAAAGGGATAAAGACCGTAAGTTGGACGTAGGTCATTTTATTTGCATAACAGTTCTTGATCCAGAGTTCATGCATGTGATTTCTAAGCATTGTACACCGATCCGAACTAGGCATTTTCACTCAGTTCTTGTATGCGAGTAATCTTAGGATGATGTGAGTGTTTTATATCATAGTCTAGGACTATGTAAGAGAAACATAAGTATCAAATCAAGGAACTGGATCAGGGTTCTACAACGGAGAAGTTAGCCGATATATACTAGTTTGGTTGAGTGATTTATGTATCTGAATAAGGTATCGAATATTGAGTATGGATTATTCATACACATTGTACGAGATTAAGTTTATTTGCCTTTAAATGTTTTATGGTTTATGAGGAGTTTGGTATATGACTCTTCGATTTGTCATAAGGTAGTATGAATAATTGATTGAGTAATAGCCTATGGCTGTTGAGCATGGGGTATGCCTAGTAGATTGTTTATCATCCTTGTATGATGAGAAGATTGTAAACATGGAAAAACTCTAAGTTTGTTTGTTAGTCGATTAAAATTAGGAAATGCTAAGAATTAGTATGGCTTTTTACTAGGTTGTTCGTTTGTGATGAAATTTCAGGGTTGAAATTCTTTTAGGGGAAAAGAATGTAACGGCCCGGAATGTTATCGCTTTGATTCGTGAACATTTAACTAATTTTAAATATTTAATTAATGGTTTTTAATAATTAGACAACCCTCTCTTAGTAAATAAGTAATGACAGCGAACTCATTTTGAGATTTTGTTTACAAAAATAAGTAGTTTGATTGAAAATATGGTCGAAATTCGTTTTCAAAATTTGGACTTTTTATCAAACTTATGTTGTCGCAACGTTGTTGCACACTTATGCACCATATAATAATTCCCATTAGTACAAAATAAGTAAACAAAAGTTAGTAACTTTAAGTTGTTTATAGAAGCTATTGAGCAACAAATTAGAAAAATAAGACTTTTTTCTTTGATTTGACCACTTGCACAAGTATTAAAAGAAGAGTACATGCACTTGAGTGGAGAGGGTACAGGCACTTGAGATAGGGAGGCTTCCATGCATGTGAAGAATGTTAGTGTAGGACAATGCCCATCATTTTTCATTCTATAAAAGAGTATCCATACCACTTTCACTTCAATTTACATTCCATAAAGCAAATGTTGCTCTCTTCTCTCCTCCTCTTCATCCAAAATTCCATTGACCAAAAGCTAATAAAAAATAACCCAAACTCTATTCAAAATTCTTCCTCGGGATTATAAATACTTAGCAAATACTTCCATGTTGTCAAAAGTTGAAACTTTAAGAGCCAATACCCTAAAAACCCTAGGGTTGTGAGCATCTAGTGCCTCTTCTAAACATGATCAAGAGTAAATAGAAGGAGGGAAGTCATAAGCCTTGGGCTGTGAGCATGAGGAAGGGAAGGAGCTAGGAGCCTTGGACGTGAAGGAATGTGGTAGCTATGGCATGTGAGTGATGGTAGGATGTTTTTCTTGGAATCTAATGGCTTGGGTTGGGTGTAAGCTTGGCTAAAAATGAGATATCTCACTTTGAATTTATTTTAAAAATGATGAATTGTTGTTAAATAATAATTATTGCTTATATTGTGTGTAATATATTCACCGATGTATATATGGTAATTGATATTGTTCGATTCCCACTTGGAAGTGAATGGCATAAATAACCATTGTGTTGTAGGGGACAAAAGAAAGAAAATGGAAGTCAAAGTGTTTCATAGCGAATTGGTTGCTACAAGCACATTTTGAAAGATTTGATTTTGTAGAGGGATCCAAGGGATTCCTTATCTTGTTGATTTTGTTTGTGTATATGTTTATTTATGTAAATACTGGTAATATAACTCGAAAGTTGAATTAATAAATGGTAGTTTGTTTAAGTACCATAGTGGTCGCGAAGCCTCTTTCCGAATTTGAAAAGTTATGAATTTAAATTGACTTCAACTTTATAATATTTTGAAGTAAAATGTTTTCCATATTTAAAGTGGTTCAAAACATAGATAGAAATGGAGTTTAAAAGCTATTTGATTTACAAAGCAAAGTTTAAAAATTACGGTCCATATAACAATAGTCGCAATAGATGGACTTCGGGAAAATTAGGATTTTGTAAAGTAAAAGAAGGTTATCCATATTAGATATTATGAAAATTCTTTACAAATGTGTTTAACAAAAGTTATTTAAGTATTTTAGAAAGGGTTTAAAGTTTTAAAAATATTTCTGAATATTTAAACAAGTGGTTTATTTAAAGAAAATTCTTTTACGTTTTCAAAGTCGAATTCTTTTTAACAGTAATGGATTTTAAGTATGATTTGGATAAAAAATTAAGCTTTGTTTACAGGTTTTTAAAGGAAGTTTGAAATTTATATAAATGATTTTTAAGGAATATTTGATAAAGCAAGTGAATTTTATGGAAAGGAGTTTGTTTATAATATTTTGTTTATTATGCATAGTATTTGGGATTATAAGGTCTTATACTTTATATTAAACTTCAATGTAGGTAAACATCTACCTATCCTTTATCTGCAAGATCTAGAGTCAGAGCGTTTTAACTAAGGTAACCAGTGCCCTGACTTACCTAGCTTTGTTTCTGGATGATGGATATAGCAAGTCATATCAGAAATGTGTAAGTGTTGGAGATTTGATTTCCATAGATGATCTTTATAACTTATGGTGTTATGGAAAGTATTCTTTTCATACTTTGAAAGTCATTATGGATCGAGTAATATGAATAATTCTACTAATATAGTACTTAAAAAACAGCAACGGAAATAAAAATAATAAAATCAAATGCACTAGAGATTTTTATACTGGTTCAAACTTCCACTTGACGTCCAGTTTCAAACTCCTTCTGGATTTAAACAACACCCTCACTTAACCCGGAGGAATAGTATTACAGATCGCCTAAGCTGCCGAACTGGACTTCGTGTCTGGAGATCTCCAACAGGACTTCGACTATTAAAAATAGGTGAGTTTGTGACTATGTGCGCTCTTTGAATAGCACGAATGAGCCAATACTTACAACCTTCCTATAATCTTCTTCTTGATGGTATAATGTGTGTTTGTGAAGACATGGAAGTAGACTGATCACTATAATGATTGTTTTGAATGATCAAGTGAACAATAGAAAGAAAATGAATATTTTGAATGATCAGTGAATTCAAAAGAGATTGAAAATAGAAAGTAGTAGATTAGATTTCGAATTCAAGAGTGGAGATTGTTTTATATAGAAAATGAATGGCTGCAACTATTTGCAATGTGTTATAATCTTATAGAAGAGTTGCAGCCATTGTTGAAGAGAAGTGACTCTTCGTGGAGAAAAGGATCTCTTCAGAATTTTAATAAAAAATAACAGTTGCAACATTCAGTCAACTAAAAATAATAATTCAATCGACCATTTGAGAACTTTTCATTCTAAACTTTTCACATGTGTACTTTTCTCTCTAAAATTAGATTTTGGTGGAATCGTGGTTGCTAGATTGGATGGTTGGAGATAGTTGCCATTTGCACTCATGTAGAAAACTTTATGCATGTTTAGGATGTTGCATACATGTCTATATGTCATGACACTTCCATTCACGCCAGTATTGAGCTCACCCATAGTATATATGCATACATAATCACATTGCACTTTGATTGAGTGGATGGTTGTGTAGATAACATGTATGCTTAGCGAACGTTACACTGTCTATCCCTTAGGGATTTCGGGGACGAAATCCTATTAAGGGGGAGAATGTAATAGCTCGTAAAATTTAATAAAAAATTAACTAATAAGAAAATAATTAATTAATAAATTAATAATAAGACTAAATATGGAAATTTTATAAAAGCCAAAATTTGATCATGGAAGTTATGCTATTGTGTTCATGGTGATTTTTTAATTTATTTCCACACATAATGTTTGAAAATGGAGCTTAAACGAAAAAATTATGGAAGTTTGAAGTGTTTGGATTTAGAATGATTTAAATAAAATTTAAATTCAAAATAATAATTAATGCTAAAGTTTAAAATTCATAAAATTAATAGTAGTTAAACTTGGGGGTAAAGTAAACATTAAAATAAATGTTAACATTTAAAAGCAATTAAAGAATTAAATAAATTTATCAATGGGAGCAAAATAATATTCCCAAAATAAATGCTATTGGTCGACCGCCTACCTGGGCCAGTTGATGGTTAGTAGTTGATCGCTTGGTGAAGAGCAGTCAACCGGTGAACATCGATGGCGGTTAGGGTTTTTGCATTTTAAGCATATCGGATTTTATTATTTTAAACCAATTTAAATCGGACAGTTCTGATGCTTTCTAATCACTACAAATAAGAGCCTAGCCCTCTCTTATTCACAAATTATTTTAGAAACCTAGCGAAACTCTGTCAATCTCTCTCCTCAATGATTCAGAAAATACTCTAGGGTTTCAGGCAAGAAATTTTAGGTGTTTATTATTCAATTTCTTATTCTATTCTCCTCCAATTACTAAATTTCTGAATCTAATTCGTATATAATTCCCTTGTTGTATATTTCTAAAAGGAGAGATCGTAAGAGATTGGTGCAGGCGTAAACAAATCTAAAAGGAAAGAGCTGAAGATTTTTTGTGAATGGAAATCTTAGTCTTTCTTATTTTAGTAATTCTATAGTATAACTTGGATTTGATACATGCTTTGGGAAATTTTGTTTATGAAAACATCACACTAAAACCCCAAATTCCCCTAAAGCGAAATCGTGTAGATATTGCAATTTTAATGTTTTACATTATATTTCACTTCTTATCTTTTTCTTTGGATCCAATTAAGGGTTTTTAAAAGGAGTAAATTAGAAAATGGTGTGTAAGGCACGAATTCTTTTATTCGTAGTTTGCACTGTCTATTTCTACAATTTAAACCGAAATTCCGTTTTTTCAATTTTTACAAAGAAGTTGAAGAGAGCATAAAAGTATTTGAACTATAAGTTTCTGTTAACGTTGATTCTGCTATTTTAGTATAAAATAAGTTTGGTATGGATTCTATTCTATATAGGTCTGTTGATTGAATTATGGATATTTGATATATGGTATATTTATTGATGTGGAATTGGACTTTTATTAATTTTGAAGTTTTGATATTTAAACGTTAGTTTAGGACGTAATCTCCGTACGTTTCAAAATATTTTAGTCGCATGTATATATTAGCATAAATAACATATAATTATAACGTAATAATTACATAGTTAATAAACTATTAATTATCATTAAATCTCCTTTAGGAAAGAAGTTAATTTTAAAGGTGAAATAAGAGTTTTCTTATAAGGCATTGAAATGGAATGCGGTGAGATGTGTGATAATATGTTAAGAGAGTGTTATAGACTATGACTAAGTTACAGGGATGCGAGGTCAGTCAAAATCATATAGAAGTCTGCTTAACTAATCTCACTACCAATAGTGTGACTTTTGGGCCGTTGTGAGACATCGCCTATAATAAGTACCAACGGAAAACGTGGGGTCAGTCCCAAATTCCATAGAGTAAACCTACCCAGTTAATCTGACTACCAGTACTTACGAATTATCAGACTAATACGGGACATCACAGTTGTGTTATGGGTCATAATACGAAGGACCTACTTGGTGGTCGAAGGCATTAAGTGGCTGATTGAGGGCTCGCTTCTCCACTATATAGGAAGTAGTAAATGGTCAAGGTTATTTATTGGACACGATAGAGGATATGTCATGGAGGTTCCCCTTCAAATTTGAAGTATTATGTGACTTGAAGAGATCCCATACAATATTAGTTAGATAGTACCAAAGAGGAGTACGCATTGGGATATGTATTAAATGACGAGTACCTACCTTGAATGAGGTACTAAATGATTAGAGTCTGCCTAGTTTCCATTAAAAATGTATTAAGTGGCTTGAGTGCTATCTCTTACATTATTAGAACATTATTGACGAAAGATATGGGTTATTGGGTTGAAAGAGTAATGGTTATGGAATTAAAATGGAAAACTTAGGGCTTACAGTTGGAAGATTTACAATACAGTTATGATACGTAAAACATATTCATACTTAAATTATGTCGTCCAAGTACTATTATAGAAAGACTCGAGATTTTTATTCACCAGACATCGTTGTTCTGACTCCCCCCTCATTATAACACAGGTTAGAGAGGATGGTGTAGATTTCGAAGATGGTAGTGGAGACACAAACTAGTAGTAGTAATTTATCTGTCTATGTTATTTTTATATTTTTGATGTACCCATTGAGACATGATGTATTTCGAGATATTGTATTACGAATATTTGGCGTTTTGACGTGAGATTCTATTGTTTGTATTTGACATATGACTTTTTAAATAAATGGGTACTGTTTTGATTATATATTTCATCATTCCGTAGTGAGATTCTGAATGTGTAGATAGATAGCTCCGTATATTGTTCTTTAAATCAATTTTATCAACCAACAGCCAGCTTTGGAATGAGTCTAAGGTTCGATGGTTCTTTTTTGGATCGAAAATTAGACCCGTTTTTGGGCGGGTTTGTTACAGTGGCACTTGGGGAGAGTGAGTTGGTAGATGAAGACGTTCTTTTTCATTGTAGAGATTGATAAGTCCTACACAGAGAGGGTATTTTCAATATTTTGTTAGCGGAAGGTGGTTTTGTCGGAGCTTGTTGACAAAGTGCAATGGGTGATGGCCATGCCTAAACTCATTTGGGAAGTATCCATCCCGTCTTGTCCGAGAGTTGCTTGGAATAAGAGGACGTAGATAGAGTTGGTAAGTTTAAATGGAAATCTATACTATAGTATGATTACTGAGTTTGGTTTTAAGAGCACACAAGCCTTCTCAATATTTTCTGAAACGAACAGTCATGTTTTTCCCTTTTTTATATTTCTACCGTATTTGCCATTTCCCTTCTTCTACCATGCTTCCCTTCTTCCAATTTTAGGTTTTCACCGTTTATTTCATGCTTCATTCTCCTACATTTTTCTACCTAATCTCATCTTCGACGAACAAATGTACAAGCATGAAATTACCTAATTCTAAGCAGGTGATGACTCCACCATTCGCTCATCATTTTTTGCTCCGCCATTTTGGCTCCTTCGTCCCCCTCGCCATCCTTTCTCTTCTAATCTTCCTAAATAAATCACCAACTTGACAAACCTAAGCCTCCCACAAATGATCACTTCGCAACATCGAATTTAACCAATCATGATAAATCAAGGTAAAAATTTTGCCCTAATATTTTCTAAAGCTGACTTCTTTTCCCGTATTTATTGTTTGTTGATGTTAGTTTACTTTTGTATGAATATGCGCTTATATGTTTTTGTTTGATGATAATAAACATATATATTCATTTAAATGTATTTGGTAATGTACTATTTTGTTTTTCATAGATTAAATAAATATTTGTTGAATAAAACAAGTTACACAGAATTTGAATTCAAACAGAACAAGTTACATAGAATTTGAATTCAAACAGAAATTTTATTCAAACAAATATTTATTACAATCTTGAATAGTACAATTTCAAGCTCTCTCTATACATATACATTTTTGATTACATCACAATTACATCAAAATTCAGTTTACAATAATAACCTCACTACATATCACTCACACTCGTATTTTGTCTTCAACTGCATTCGAGTTTGAATCCATTATCTGAGAAATTTGCAAAAATATTCACTAACGCAGTAAAATTGAAAAAGAAATATTTTTGCAATATAAAATGAAATACGATTTTTGAAGATATGATTTGCCTCAGTTATTTGGGTTGTTCGTCATAATTTACATTTGAATTCATCACACACGAACAATGTGACATGCACAGTGTATCACTGTACATGCCACAAGGCCGTGCACATCGATATACACTTGATTGATTTACAGAGATAGGTAAGCACAGGTCAAACCCAAATGAAAAGCCGGGTTCAACTCACGTGCAACAACATAAATATCACAACTCTCAACACAAGGTCAAACCCGAGTTTTAAAACTGGATTCAACTCAGGTGATAAATCAAATGAAATGGTCAAGATACATAATTCATAGGGTCGACCAAAAATCCAAATGCACAAAAGCATGATGCAAGCTGAACAACAGATCAGCCATGACCAAAGAGAAGTCAAAGCAAATGAACACAGTAGACATGTGCAGCAACAGTGAATGGGAAGACATACATGAACATGAAGATATAAACAACATCAAATGCAAGACCAAACTGCAAAAGTGACACAACAGATTTGAATAAGAACTCCACTGGCCATGAAGCAATACCACAAATGTGCAACACAGTGAAGAGACCAAGTGCACGACTAAACTAACAAATGCAACAGACTCAACTAAACCAACATGGCTAAGACTACAAGCAACTGCATAGGACTGTAACAACCAGAATGGAAGCAAAATACACAAATGCAAAACCAAAGTGCAACAGTCAAGACCAAATGCATCAGTGAGGAAACTGCAGTGGACATGTATACAACAGAGGAAGCCATGATCAAGTCCAACAGAAATGCATGCAAGTGTCAACATTCAATTATGACCAAGTACAGGTGCAAGAGAAACACAAGAAGCAAATGCTACCATGACTCGAGTACATGCTACAGCAACAAATGGACTAGACTACATCACACAATGAATACATGAATCAGACTCAAGCACGCATGAAGCTCAAGCAACAACATGTACAGGTCAGTGACCAAAGTCAAGCCAAGTCGAGATGAACAATGAAAGTATCGAAGTCGTGAAAATATACAGAAGTCAAGTGATAAAAATTCAAGTGCGTATGCAGTATTGACGAAGTCAAAAATCAACACCGCGATGACCACGAAATTGATTTAAAGCCGTATCAATCAAGTAAGAAAATCGAACGCAACAAAATCAAAGACGTGAGCATCAAGGTTGAAGTTATATCAGGAAAATCGTACGCATCAAGCAATAGAAAATCAGGAAAGTATCGAATTAATACGAACGATTTCAAGTGTACTCAAACTCATATAAATACCAAACCCAAGTGATCATCATCGGATCGAGTTTGAGTTCGAAAATCACAAAAGCACAAACAAGCAAAGAGATTACATACCGCAACACTGAACTCGATCAAGAGAAGCAGCTGCAAACAATTCGCAATCTCGAAGCCCACCAGAACCAATCATAAGCGAAGCAGTAAGCAAGGGCAACAATCGATCATCAGAAATCGAGGACGAGCAAGAGCCGAAAGCCCTAATTATCACAAGAGAAAAGGGAATGAAGCCCTAATTCGACAAAGAGGAACGGCTAGAACAAGTGGATTGGGTTAACAATAAAGAGGTCGACAGTTTTCACAAGCAAAAGAAAAAGGAACGGGGCAATGCAAATGGGCCGGCTGTTTTATTAAAGGGCTTTAGTTTTTAAAAGGGGGTCCTTTTATTTTGAGCAAAAATTAGGGATTAAAGTTTATATTTTAATTTTTGCTCCTGGTTTTATTTTTGAAGTTGTTTTTTTCTTTTCAAGTCAAAGAATTTGTAAATCACCACCTAGGTTGTAGGTAGTGTCAGATTGTCTAGTTAGAATTAGTTCAGTGAGCAGGGTGTGCGAGTTTGCAAAACTCTATAGGCGGGAGCAGAGTTTGCGAGCAAACGAAACTCTATAGGCGGAGCAGGGTGTGCGAGTCTAGTAGAGTGTTCGTGAGCGGGAGTAAAGGTTTGCGAGTCTAGTAGAGTGTTTGTAAGCAGGATACTGTTTAATTCTAATAGAAATCTGGGAATGCAGAAGTAGGCAGGGGTTGCCGAAGCTGGGTAAATTTTGTGTGTGATTTACTTTTTAGCATATTTATTTCTACAGTTTATTTCTGTGTTTAATTCGAGAAAATTTGCTATAACCCTATTCACCCCCCTCTAGGGTTAATCTAGATCCTACAAGTGGTATCAGAGCACGGTATTTTTCTTTAACTCTAGAGCCATGAATTCATCAAATAATGCTTTTTCTGAGGGGCAATCTATTGTTAGGCCACCCATGTTTAACGGGAATGATTATGCTTGTTGGAAAGTTAGGATGAGTATTTATCTTAGTTCTGTTGATTATGATGTTTGGGATATTATTGAAACTGGCTATAAACCTCCCACTATAACTGTTGGTGGTACTGAGATTCCTAAACCTAAGGATAGGTGGGATGCTAACGATAAGAAATTAAAAACTACAAATGCCAAAACAATGAACGCTTTGATCTGTGCTCTTGATAAAAATGAATTTAATAGAATTTCTCATTGTACAACAGCACAGGAAATTTGGCACACTTTGGAGGTGACACACGAAGGAACTTCTCAAGTCAAGGAGTCTCGTCTAGCCCTATTCAGCAATGAATATGAAAACTTTGTGATGGACAAAGGCGAGAGCATAAAGGACATGTTTGGACGCTTTTCAACTTTGGTATACAATGCTAGAGCGCTTGGGAAGGTCTTCACTGAGGTAGAGCTTGTGCGGAAGATACTACGAGTCTTACCGATGAACTTTGAGGCAAAAGTCACGGCAATACAAGAATCGAAAGATCTGAGTAAACTAAGCATGGAGGAGTTGATTGGCAACTTGATGACATATGAGCTTGAGCTAAAAGCAAAGGAGGAACGCAACAACTCCGAAACAAAGAAGAAGACGATTGCCTTAAAGAGAAAAGAAGAAATTGATATAGAAGAAGATCCAATTGAAGAGCTTGTAATGGCTGTCAATAATCTTAGAAAATGGTCAAGATTAAAGCCACGCAAGAAGAAAACAAAGGGTAATAGGTTAAGAGATTCTGGCAATTCCGATAATGAACTGACGTGCTATAACTGCAACAAGCCTGGCCACTTCAAACAAGAATGCCCACTTCTCAAATACAACAAAGGAAAGAAAAAGAAGAAGAAGACTTTTGCAGCGACTTGGGATGATGAAGAAGGAGAGGAAGTTTCGGATAGCAGCTCAGAGGAGGCTAACTTGTGTCTTATGGCAAAATCAGAATCAGAAGCAAGCTCCGAGGAATCTAGTGAGGCAGGTGAGTATTCCTATAGAGATCTTGTTTTTATGTGTCTTGATCTCACTAAAGTAGTTGATGCTCTTGAATCTAAAATTGAAAAACTGAAATCTGATAGGAGAGAACTTGCTCATGAAAATTTTAGGTTAGAAACTGAACTTGAAAATATTCGAAACCTAGAATGTAAAAAATGTAAAATTTTAGATTCAGAATTTACAAGACTTAAGAATAGCTTTGAGAATCTTGAAAAAGAAAACTTGAGTCTTAAGGAAACCATCGACACTAGGAAAAAGGATTTTATAAATCGATGCACCTCACTTGTAACTGAAAACACATCACTTAAAACCAAAGTCCAAAATCTTGAGAAATCTTTGAATAACTTTTCAAGAGGCGAAAAATCTTTCAACATGCTATTGGAAAATCAACTCTTTGCTAACAACAGAAAAGGACTAGGTTTTGGAAAAACACAAGTTGATGATAATGCAAAAGGTAGGAGTATCTTTGATAGAAGTGAAATAATTGGACATCGTATTGAAATTTATCATCATAGGAACAAGAACACAAAATTTATACAAGTTTGGGTTCCTAAGAATTCTACAAACAAATTTCATGTCTATTGGAACAAAAATAAAAGGACTAAACATGTTTGGGTTCCAAAAGGATTGTTTATTCACAATGATTTAGCCACTAACAACCATGGACCTATAAATAGGTCACAAAAATCTTTCATCGTGTAGGTATGGTGGCAGGCTAAGGAACAACAACAGTGTTCTCTGGATTTTGGCTGTTCCAGAAACACAACGGACAACAAAGCAAAGTTCCTTAGCCTAGTACAAAGGTGACAGAATCACAATGGGCAATCATGAAAAATTATCGTAAAGGTAAAACAGGTGAAGGTATATTTATCTGATCGATATATTAATTGTGATAATCTGCACCGTATTATGAATAAAATCAGCTACTATTGAGATGTTGAAAAGTGATGATGACTTTCTGATTCTGACTTGGTCTACATAATTAGCCAATTATATTGATGCCAAAACCACCATTTTTTGAATTACTTTATACATATTTGTTTGGATTAAATATTGTGTTTTGTTGGATACATTTGGTCATAATTCGGCTAACTCTATATTTTCAGTCTCTGATTATTTACATGGCTTCAATTCAAATTCAAAGAATGTCATTTAAATTGTTGTTAAAATTGAGTTTGAAATTTTTGATGCACTTCATGGTCTGGTTTATCAATTTTAGTTAGTGATATTTTGGATTAAAAGAGAAACTCAGATGCAGATTACACTGGTAATCTAGTTGATAGAAAAATTACTAGTTGAACGTGATTTTTGAGACATTTAGTAACTGCATCGTTTTTTCAAAGAAAATATCTGCATATTTTTTGCTTGAAACAATTTTCAAATAGCAGAAATTTTTCTCATATAACCCCTTCGAGAAAATCATGTTTGACCATATTTTCAGATTAGTCATTTTTATTTGATTTTAAATGACAAATTTTGACTAATCCGACTCCCTACTAATTATCAAAAAGATAAATAGTGATTGAAAAAGTGATAAGTGTTGATATTTAACATACATTACTCAAAAGAGTATATTTTGGAAAATTTCTTTAGGAATTTAAACAAGAGTTATAAAACTTTTTGTTGGGTAAAGATTCCATGACCATTCATATATCTATCATATTTCTATCGACCATTGTTTATCAAAGCTTAAATATAGTTTGTCGATATGTGGTACTATAATCAAGAATCATTTGTTTTTCATATCACATTTTTTTGTAAAAATAAATAAATATCCAAGGTATTCACTCTCATTTAAAAGTCCTCACGGTTATGCATGGGTGAATTACTTGGATTTTTGATTATGTGCTTCCATGCTCATTTAAAAGTCCTTACGGTTATGCATGTATGGAACGCATATCAAAATTAATTGATTAAATAGACAAGTTGATTCTAATCCCATTTAAAAGTCCTCACGGTCATGCGTGGTTAGAAGATACTTGATTACATTTTTAAAATTAAATTCGAATATTACTAATCTCATTTAAAAGTCCTAACGGTTATGCATGATTAGTAGATATTCAAATTCCTGATATAAATGTACCACAAGAAGATTCAACTGTATGATTTTATATTAGAACATCATTACCATCATTTCTAAAAGTGGAATATGCTCCTAACAAGGGTAGTTATGGTTTTTGTTTGATTTTTATTGAAGTTTAATATTTATATTCAATTTAATTTTATTGTTGGATTAATATTGATCACTTAATCTCTATTTTTCTCTAACACTATTATTCTTTTGCTGATAACAAAAGGAGGAGAGAAAAGTTAAGATTTTGTCAAATAGAATCAAACAAAGGTCAAATAATTTTCCATTTGCATCTAGGCTTTTTTGAATATTTCTATTTGTATACATATATGTAGGGGGAGCATCATGTAGAGAGGAAGCATTTAAATAGGGGGAGCAATTAGAGTATATAATTGGTCAAATACATTTAACACGGTCAAAATCTTAAATATATGTTTGTTATCATCAAAGGGGGAGATTGTATGAATATGCGCTTATATGTTTTTATTTGATGATAATAAACATATATATTCATTTAAATGTATTTGGTAATGTACTATTTGTTTTTCATAGATTAAATAAATATTTGTTGAATAAAACAAGTTACACAGAATTTGAATTCAAACAGAACAAGTTACACAGAATTTGAATTCAAACAGAAATTTTATTCAAACAAATATTTATTACAATCTTGAATAGTACAATTTCAAGCTCTCACTATACATATACATTTTTGATTACATCACAATTCAGTTTACAATAATAACCTCACTACATATCACTCACACTCGTATTTTGTCTTCAACTGCATTCCAGTTTAAATCCAGCATCTGAGAAATCTACAAAAATATTCACTAACGCAGCAAAATTGAAAAAGAAATATTTTTGCAATATAAAATGAAATACGATTTTTGAAGATATGATTTGCCTTAGTTATTTGGGTTGTTCGTCATAATTTACATTTGAATTCATCACACACGAACAATGTGACATGCACAGTGTATCACTGTACATGCCACAAGGCCGTGCACATCGATATACACTTGATTGATTTACAGGGACAGGTGAGCATAGGTCAAACCCAAATGAAAAGCCGAGTTCAACTCACGTGCAATAACATAAATATCACAACTCTCAGCACAAGGTCAAACCCGAGTTTTAAAACTGGATTCAACTCAGGTGATAAATCAAATGAAATGGTCAAGATACATAATTCATAGGGTCGACCAAAAATCCAAATGCACAAAAGCATGATGCAAACTGAACAACAGATCAGCCATGACCAAAGAGAAGTCAAAGCAAATGAACACAGTAGACATGTGCAGCAACAGTGAATGGGAAGACATATATGAACATGAAGATATAAACAACATCAAATGCAAGACCAAACTGCAAAAGTGACACAGCGGATTTGAATAAGAACTCCAGTGGCCATGAAGCAATACCACAAATGTGCAACACAGTGAAGAGACCAAGTGCACGACTAAACTAACAAATGCAACAGACTCAACTAAACCAACATGGCCAAGACTACAAGCAACTGCATAGGACTGTAACAACCAGAATGGAAGCAAAATACACAAATGCAAAACCAAAGTGCAACAGTCAAGACCAAATGCATCAGTGAGGAAACTGCAGTGGACATGTATACAACAGAGGAAGCCATGATCAAGTCCAACAGAAATGCATGCAAGTGTCAACAGTCAATTATGACCAAGTACAGGTGTAAGAGAAACACAAGAAGCAAATGCTACCATGACTCGAGTACATGCTACAACAACAAATGGACCAGACTACATCACACAATGAATACATGAATCAGACTCAAGCACGCATAAAGCTCAAGCAACAACATGTACATGTCAGTGACCAAAGTCAAGCCAAGTCGAGATGAACAATGAAAGTATCGAAGTCGTGAAAATATACAGAAGTCAAGTGATAAAAATTCAAGTGCGTATGCAGTATTGACGAAGTCAAAAATCAACACCGCGATGACCACGAAATTGATTTAAAGCCGTATCAATCAAGTAAGAAAATCGAACGCAACAAAATCAAAGACGTGAGCATCAAGGTTGAAGTTATATCAGGAAAATCGTACGCATCAAGCAATAGAAAATCAGGAAAGTATCGAATTAATCGAATTAATACCAAACCCAAGTGATCATCATCGGATCGAGTTTGAGTTCGAAAATCACAAAAGCACAAACAAGCAAAGAGATTACATACCGCAACACTGAACTCGATCAAGAGAAGCAGCTGCAAACAATTCGCAATCTCGAAGCCCACCAGAACCAATCATAAGCGAAGCAGTAAGCAAGGGCAACAATCGATCATCAGAAATCGAGGACGACCAAGAGCCGAAAGCCCTAATCCTCACAAGAGAAAAGGGAACGAAGCCCTAATTCGACAAAGAGGAACGGCTAGAACAAGTGGATCGAGTTAACAATAAAGAGGCCGACAGTTTTCACAAGCAAAAGAAAAAGGAACGGGGCAATGCAAATGGGCCGGCTTTTTTATTAAATTGCTTTAGTTTTTAAAAGGGGGTCCTTTTATTTTGAGCAAAAATTAGGGATTAAAGTTTATATTTTAATTTTTGCTCCTGGTTTTATTTTTGAAGTTGTTTTTTTCTTTTCAAGTCAAAGAATTTGTAAATCACCACCTAGGTTGTAGACAGTGTCAGATTGTCTAGTTAGAATTAGTTCAGTGAGCAGGGTGTGCGAGTTTGCAAAACTCTATAGGCGGGAGCAGAGTTTGCGAGTAAACGAAACTCTATAGGCGGAGCAGGGTGTACGAGTCTAGTAAAGTGTTTGTGAGCGGGAGCAAAGGTTTGCGAGTCTAGTAGAGTGTTTGTAAGCGGGATACTGTTTAATTGTAATAGAAATCTGGGAATGTAGCAGTAGGCAGGGGTTGCCGAAGCTGGGTAAATTTTGTGTGTGATTTACTTTTTAGCATATTTATTTCTGCAGTTTATTTCTGTGTTTAATTCGAGAAAATTTGCTATAACCCTATTCACCCCCCCTCTAGGGTTAATCTAGATCCTACAACTTTATCTACCCGATTCTTTTTCCTACAATCGTTGTTTGTAATTCCTGAAAATCTACCATTTATTTTTAGTTGGATGATGTTTTCATGGTATCCGTATCCTTAAAATGATCTTAAACAAAATTTGTAGGCTGCTTTTGGCAGGCGCTAACCAATTAGGAAAAATTATTTCGATTTTTGTTTAGTAACCTTCAAGTTTGAAAGTAGAATATTATTAAGTATACACTTGATGTCTGATTCATTACATTTAATAACTTGGTTGAATTATGTTATTTTGTGCGTTAGGTATGTTCAAATTATTTGATATATAATTTTTTTCGTCTACAGATTTTATGAGCTATGATCGAGACACTGGTTTAATCCAGTTGAACTGTTCTGTAATTTTTACCCATTTTCTTTCTTTCTTTATGATATAATCTGAGTTGTGGGGTTACATGAAAAACCAAAGCTTTTTAGAACCATGCAAGCATGCTTAGGTATTAGTGAGGTTTACGTTCATAGTTAATCTTCAAATTTTCGTGTAAACAAATATTCATGCATTTTAGGCCTCAGGTACACTGTGTTTAATGAAGATTATAATATTATAATTCTTAATGGTAATGCTGTATCTTATAATGTTTGTAATAGATAGTGTATTGTTACATTAATCATGAAACTACTATATTCAGAATGTTATATTGATTTTTGCTTCTTCCATCCTTCTGCTAATATTATAGATTTATAACATTGTGTATTGTTAAGGCTATACATATTGAGATGATGTTGTATTTATGCAAGTTGAATTTTATTTTAATATGTGAAAGTTCATAGTTCGTTTTAACTATCTTTTGATGACTTTTTCTTATTATTTCAAAACTAAATATGAATATCTAGGGCCGTATTTCTGTTTATATGGTTTTGGTTATATGTGATTTTGTATATGATAACTTAAAATGTTTAATTATAAAGAGTTGATGTTTTATAGATTAATTCAGTTGGATGTTCCTAACCTATAGTTTATGAAGCTAAAAGAGTTAGTTAAGTTTTTCTAGCTGTATAGAAAAATATGCATGCATGCACGTATGTATGTATAGGTCGTTAAAGTTTCAACAGTTGTTGAACACGAATTCAATTGGTTTTTTAGGAGCAAATTTCATCCACTTATAATATTATAACTACATTGCTAAATATTATACCAAATTTTTTTTATTCATATGTTTAATGTTCTAATTAAAGGTAGCAATGAATTCAAAATAACGTTGTAGGTGTGTTCTTTTTATTTGTTATAACAATGGTTGACCAACACGTCACTATTTTATGTACGGCTAAATCTAACATGTCATTACTTATGTGGAGTAAGTGGCTACACTAAAGTTTCCTATGGTCTATCATTTACTAAGCCAGTTTAGATTTGTTGATTTGTACCATTTATTTTTCATCATAAGTCGTTATGTTAATTTTTTTTTGATAATGCTCTTTCGATTGCTTTCTATCACACATTTCTTCTTGGAATTTCATTCCGTATATTATATAAATTGTTTTTTAGATCCAAAGAAAATCTGGCAATGATCTATGCAATCAAAAAGAAGTTATATCAATTGCTTTTTTTAATGCTTCTAAAACTATATGCTAACTTCGTTACTAGAATCGTGGTCGACTGCTTCATTGTCTATGATGTATCACTTCACACCTGGATATATGTAATATTGTATTTTGTTAATTTCTTTCCTTGGGGATCCAAATTCTTCGCTACAATTTTGGTTGGTTTGGGGCTTTCATGTCATTTAGAAGATTTATGCAAAATTATAATGCATTTTTCATAAAAATGATAACTCTGAACTAGATAGTCACCTGATGTATGTTTGGCAAATAGTATGAAATTTGAAGTTTTCTTATCAAGCTTTACTTGGACTAAAACTCACATATTGTTATCCCATGTGATAACGTGTTTTAAAATTAGACTCGTTAGGGCAATAGTTTGAATGATAAATGACATTGTTTTTCGTTAACCACTCTTCATTATTTAATAGTTTTTTTTTTTTTTTTTTTTCAGGGATTGTTAGCAAAAAATGTAAAGACTGCGGTATGGTGTACCAGTGCGAAGCATCTTTGAAACCCTATATACCTAACATGGTAAATATTTTAAAATCACATTTTAGGATGTCTTTGATATTTGGATAATTTTCCATGATGTATGCTTATGGTTTTATACTTCTAGCTTTTTGGATCTCTACTTCGCCAATATTTTGACCATTATACAAGACTATTGTCAAGCAAACCATTAATGATAAAATACTAGAACTTGCTCCAAATGAATCAATATATAGATATTACTTAATCATCTTCGTACATTGTTACGTTTTGCCATGGAATATCCAATAATACTAGGAAGGAACAATTATTAAACTGAATTCTTCTTTTGGGCTACAAATATACTTTCCAATTTAATTCTTCATCAACTAGACTACTGGATTCAAAATGAAGAGTAGTAGCTACCAAATTTAAGCAAATCTAATTCCACTTTTTGTGACTTAAAATAATGGGTCCAATGACCTTTCATTTTTTCTCTTATTTGTTTTTGACTCAAAGATTGATTTCAGATAGGTTCTTTCAATAAATTTCTGTTAAGCGGAAAATTATGATATTTTGACTTTCGTTGGAATTTATTGGTATATTTTTGTTAGGTAAAATATTATGATATTTTTGAACAGACATTAATAAACCAAAGGTATCTACCATGCTCTCACATTGGACATTTTGTTTCAGCCATGCACGTTAAATTAACATAAATTATTTTCGGACACAGTAATAGTTTATACAAACAAATATTAGTATTCTGAGATTCTTTATGCATCTCATACACCTTATACTAAATAACCATATCAAAACACGAAACTTTTTTGCATTTGGATAAGTATTTTTGGATAAAAGGTTTGTACAAATAAATTAGTGTAAATAGAGTTAAAATAATAAGAAAGCATAATGCATAACTATGAACTTTGAAACATCAAATACAACATTGCTAATAATTTGTGGGATAAACTCTGTAGCACGGGTTCATACTATTTAATTACAGGCACCACTGGAACTAAACAATGCGCTGCAACGATCCCGGAATGAAAAAAGTTTTATACAACGAGTAATGGAGAGAACAAGCTTCAAAAAGGTATGCAACACACCGATTAATTTCACCGTATCATGCCATACGTTGACTCACTTTGCAAACTGACTTTCAAAAATTATCTCCTAGGATTGGAAATACTCATCCACATAAATAGAGTTGGTGCAGAAAATAAAAAAAATGGAAAACAACGCACCTTATCACAAAGAACGTCTGTGCAACCACATCAACAAGGTAAAGAAATTCACCAAATAAAACAAAGCGATGAAGTTTCATGAACTAAAAAGGCATATCCATCAGCCTAAATAGGTAAACGTTCGCGTTAACGGTTCCATCGAAGGTGTATACATTAACTGTGAAGATTTACTCAATGTGTTGAGCTCGCATAAGTTCAATAGTAGAACGTGTTGATAAATGTAGGGTAGTATAAGAGTAATTACTCCAAGGCACGAAAGTATCGT
This sequence comes from Allium cepa, assembly GCA_030765085.1. Classification (NCBI taxonomy): domain Eukaryota; kingdom Viridiplantae; phylum Streptophyta; class Magnoliopsida; order Asparagales; family Amaryllidaceae; genus Allium; species Allium cepa. The sequence continues at coordinate 1,000,463,908 of CM060935.1, forward strand.
TGTCTTTCAAGAATGTTTTTCCTTTTTTTTAATCACATCGGGTGGTATGAAAACTTTCTTTCAGGATACAATGGAGATTATCTGTGCAAGTTGTGATTACTTGCACAGATCAGAAGAAACACTTAGAAGAATAATGCCAGACGAGTTAGATACAGAAGAAAAGAGAAGTGGTTCTCTGCGTTGATGGAATGCTCTATTATATAGGGAGTGAGGTGCCTATTCGTCTGCAGGTCGAACCACGTAGCGGGAGCGTTTCCCCCGCACCCCCAACTTGAGGGGTTGCCACCCCCTGGACCCTCCTCTGTAGGGAATCTTATTTGAAAAAACATTCGTAAATCTGCAGCTAACAAGTGCGGCTCAAAGGTACGTTGAACTCTACGCTTCAACATAAAAAAGGAATATATTACCCAAGTGGAAAACTAATGTGGAGCTTCCTTTCATCCTTCATTGCGTTTTTCTTATGCATGAAAAATTATTAACTTACATTTAAATGCTATGATATTGTGTTTCTGTTAAACCCGTACATATATTCATAAACGAATAAAGTTATAAAACAATATTATATGGTTATAATAGCTTTAAAGGTTGTACGATATTTGTAATTGCTTCACTGGGAATTAAAAAGTTAATACTATGGTTCAAATAAATTAGTGGTTTGAATAATTGCTCTGAATTATATTTGACAACCATCAACAACGATGATCAGCTGGCTATTGAAGGAAAGTTTTATGCCTGCCGTCTTTTTATATTTTCCGATTACCATAAACAACCTACACATGTATGTTCTTTTAACCACCAAAAGTCAAATTAAATGTGTGTTTTAACATTCCTTTGATGATAGCACGTTTTAAGTATGAAACTAATCTACAAAAACTACTACTTTTCCTGGAAATACATTGTAGTTTTGATACATTCAGAAATTATAGTAGATGACGCTACCGCTCTGTAATTTTCACTCAAATTCAGGTTAACTATCGTATAATATTCACATTAACCTATATCAAACTCAGCCTCAATAGCATACCACTACCATTGAGCTGTAACACAAACTCAACTGGTTTGTGTTTTCAGTCATTTTTCACAATGCAATTAAAAACTCTGTTTTCCCTAACCATTTTCAATGAATATATTGTTTTTCATTTGCTGTCTTCTTGAACCTATGTAGTCGGCTCAACCATGGAGTTCCAATAGGTGTTTAACTACATTTGTTGTTTGGTAATTCAACGTTTATATTGTTGATACAGTGGTATACAATAGATTATTACACCATTTCTTTGGGTCTGTGTTCAAGTTCTAGCTATTATATATTGTTTTATTCTTCCATATTTTCTTATCTCATGTTTAGGCATCATACTAAATTTATTCACTCCCAATCATACACATTTTTTGTTTGTCTACGTTGCTCTTGATATTTGGAACAAGCATGGATGAACGAAATGAAGCCAACAAATAGCTCCATTAAAATTTACCCAATTGAGATGCACTGATTTTTATTATAATTTTACCTTTTCAGGTTTGCCATGTTAAAAAAACTGTAAAACAACGTTTTTTCCATATACTACTTGTGAGGACCCGATTCTTCGACTTCCAAAATCGACATCAATACGTCCATTGTATCAACTGCCGAGCAATCGAATGCCGGAAAACCGAGCACTTAGGGTTTAAGAAAAAGAAAGAGGTAGAAGAAGAAGAAAAGATAGAACAGAACAATATCATAATCTAACAATCGCAGCGGAACAACATATAATAGATAAATGAATAATCTTTAAACAAAGAACTATATCAGTTATTACATTACATCATATTACATTACATTACATCATCAGAGTGTACAACAACAAAACAGCGGAAAATAAATACTATATACTAGTGAATACGCCATGCCATCCAGTTTGCCTCCTGCACCTCCTGAATTCCAGAATATCCTGATAACCTAACTCTAGACTGCCCGTGTGGAAATTGGTGGGCACCCAGAGTTTAGGAAGGAAAACATAAATTTCAGGTCAGTCATGTGACTGGTGTGAGAACTTAAAAAAGTTATTTATCTTTAAAACAAAGAACAAGATAATTTTAAAATAGATTCACAATGCTTTTTAGAAAATGAGACTACCATAAGGCCTCCCGCACACACACACAATGCAAACGCAGAATCAGAGGAAATTTCTCCTTATGATAGTCAAAGATGCTTGATACGCATTAAAAAGAAACATTTGATATTATTACTAGTGCGTAGTGTAGGAAAAATCATTTCGAAAGCAAAGATATAAATCTTAGCCAGCATAGGCATTCCGCACTTATGCCTGCTATATCTACCATCCAAACAGTGGTGACCACCATAAGTGAATGATAGGTTGTACAACTAAAACCGTACAAGATCGTATTGTTTCTTTGGATTTCCAACAAATGGTCAGGCCAAGGAACTTCCCATTGCCACATGAGTATGCCTCTAGAAAGACGACCCGAGAACCTAACCGGATCTCTGCCAACACAAGGCCGGGATACCTTTCAAACTAGGTAACTACTAACACGAATATGTCATTCGCCGATCGTAATCGATCTATATCCGAGGATCATTGATTCCAACAACCACAAAGTAATAAATTCGCAGCAACAACAAAAGTTAAATATCTGGGCTCCATACTATGATACCACCTCTATCCAGAAGGAATGACATACTGTAACAACCCGCATATTTATCGAGTTTGTATTTAAATATTTTATTTAAATATTAACTCGTTAATCGGATTTTGGTCCGAAAAGCTACTTTTTGCAAACGGTCAAATTAGGACTCGAGACCACTTCCATTGAGTTCGAAATGTCGTTTACAAGTTTTTAAGTATAAACATCGATAGGTTTGGAGTTAGTGAAATTTCACTAACTTTTCCCGCTTTGGACTTTGGGTTAGTTTAGCCTATTAAGCCCAAGTTCCAACCCTCTTCTCCTCACTCTTCATAAATTTCCTAACTAATCAAGCTTTGGCATTAATGGTGGAGGGAATGGGAAATTAAAACTCCAAGCACAAATTCAATTGCAAATCCAACATTCAACTCCAAATTCAAGTAGAAGATATTGGATTCAAGCTTTGGATTGATTCTCCTTGCTTTCAAGCTTCATCTTCATAAACTTTAGTGCAAAGGTGAGATTTTTGTCTCACAAATCTAGTCTATAACTATATTGGACTGTTGGGAATGATTCCCTATCACTTTTGCATGCACATTTGCATTTGGTTTGGATTGGATTGGCGAAAAACTCCAATTTTTAGCATTTTGGTGAATTTTCTGCACTTAGGTCGTTCTGGCCATTTTTAGGTCGTTCGGAGTTAAGTCGTTCGTCCATGGGTCGTGAGTCGTTCACGAGTTAACTTTAGGTCGTTCTGGAAGAATTGGCACTTCGGAATTAGGTCGCTCATGAGTTAAGTCGTTAGGTCGCTCGCGAGTTAGTACCATAGGTCGCAGGGATTTAGGTCATTCTGGAAGTATTGGCACTTCGGAGTTAGGTCGCTCGCGAGTTAAGCCTTAAGTCGTAGGTCGCTCACAAGTTTGGCCTTAAGCCGTAGGTCGCTCGCGAGTTAAGCTTTAAGTCTTAGGTCGTTTCCGACCTATAATCTCTAGGCAAACGTTAAGTCGCTCGCCCTGGTTTATCTCGTAGGTCGTCTCCGACCTAAGCTCCAGATAAGTCGTTCGAGTTAGGTTGTTGGACCATTTACCTTAGGTTGCTCGTCCACTAAGTCGGCCTGGTTTATCTCGTAGGTCGTCTCCGACCTAAGCTCCAGATAAGTCGTTCGAGTTAGGTCGTTGGACCATTTACCTTAGGTCGCTCGTCCACTAAGTCGGCCTGGTTTATCTCGTAGGTCGTCTCCGACCTAAGCTCCAGATAAGTCGTTCGAGTTAGGTCGTTGGACCATTTACCTTAGGTCGCTCGACTCTGTTAAGTCGGCCATGTTGGGTCGTGAGTCATCGTTAGGTCGCGAACACCTCTAGGTCGCAACCACTAAGTCGCTTGACCCCTTAGACCCCTAGGTCGCAGCCGTTAGGTCGTATGACCCTTGAGTCGTTAGGTCGTTAGACCTCATTTTGTCTTCACTCGGATGTCTGTGAAACTCGGATGTCTGTGAAACTAGTCGTTAACCGTTTTCCAATCTATTAGTATATACAAACCTTTACCTCACTCGGATGAGAAATCTAATTAAACGACTTAGTAAAACAAGTGGTATGAAACGCTTGCGTTCACTGCGTCGGTTAATTCTTGGACTTGTTCGATTGAACCTCTTGTGACAATTTTATTAGTGAAGATTTACAGTTTGTTCGTAAATATTTAAGTTAAGCAAGTGGTTATGGGACATGAAGCTAAACTTCTATATTTACTAGCTTAGTGTAATTGACACTTCTCGTTGATCTTGATGATCGCTTTATGAATTAGACTAGCAATTGCGCGATGTCTCTTTCATTGCAAGGTTAGACTAGACACCACTTGTGTGATTCCATTCACACATACCTTTCTGCTTTTTGGTTAGTCTTGACCTCAATCTGTGTGATTCCACTCACTCATGTGGGGTAGCTCCCCATGGTCTTCGGACCGTCATGTGATAGGCCTCTTTCCCTTTTTATGATTTCTGGATTTCTCGTGTTGATTTCTGGAATTTATGTCATTGACTTGTTATGAGTACAAGTTTAGGGTATGATGCCCTCTTCGAATCTTTGAGAAGATTCTTGTGATATTGATTATCTCTTATTGATTGATCTTCTGTTGATCATTATTTACATACTTATAGTGGTATGTCGTTATGGATATTTATGTTTATGCCATATCTTTTATGTTATATCATGTCATCTGATATTTATAGCTAGACTGATCCGTTTATTATTTTCTTAAATAATACTCGGGTCAGACCGAGATGTTACAGGTGCTTCTGCTTGACTTCTTCCCAGGGATTCATCACTCTGACTTTTGGCTAACTGTTTAGATTAGCAGTTTTTGTTGTATACACTTGAGATATAGACTCATAGTTGTATTCTTTTGTATAGCACGTGTTGCTATTCTTTTGTATTATCGTGGATCTTACTGACCACTACTCTGATGTACACTTTCATGTGTTAGTTATATATTCATATCTTCTTCCGCCTTTGTGATATGGATATCTGTGACTGATTTGTGATATGATTATTTCTATGTTTGTTTCCGAAGATTATTTATAGCCACCGTGTGATAAGCAATTACATGGATGGTCGCTCCTCAACAGCCTTATTCTCCGTGCTAGTTGACAGCACTACTCCGGAGTGTTCTTGGCTAGCGTGGGTATAGAGGTGGGGCGTCACACATACACTAAAGGGGCGCTACCCCCTAATAACCTTACTGCATCCTTCCTGTTTTGGCCATTTTCAGGTGTGAGGTCCGACGAAATCTCGTCCACAAAGCTACGCTTTATACAAAGCCATGCTTCGATCAACAATTGCTCAACAGCACTTCGTATGCCACATTACCAAATTGGAAGTGTATTGCTAGTAACCATAAACTATATAACCTCTAATGGTGTTAAGCTAAGAGAATAAAATCTCCGCCACCAACGGAAATATATTTAATAGAAACCAGCTTTACATCTCAACTTGGAACGTCGGACACACATCCATACAAGTCCGTTCCAGGATCAAACGGAACCGAAGGCACTTACAAAGAAGTCCTTGCAATCCGGATATTCACTAATCACGACCGGACTTCCCAAGGGTAATAAATTTCTATATCGGGGATCGGCCGATGCAGAAACATTCGACGATAATCCTTCCGTTTTCATAAATATCCGGTCTTCAACACCGGTCATCAATGCTATCCATTACGACGTATCACATATTCGGAATGGGTTATACGACCCCAAGGTTCTTTCCCGGCTAACCCGAATAGTGAGCGCTTATTCAAAAATAAGCGTAGCATTCAAATTAAAGCAATCACAACAAATACCTATTTAAAGGTAAATATTGATAGTCGGTTATTTAACTATCAATAGGTATGCACAACATCACCAGATTCCAAATAATTTTCCAAATTATTTATTTACAAGATATATATATAATTTCCATACTTCAAAAATAAATCGATATTTATTTTTAAACTAATTTTCCCAATTTCATTTATAAATTCCATATTGAATTTTCATTTCCAAAATATCTGTGAATATACGATTTTCAAATCGATTTCTAATATTCATTTTTAATTTATCTTTAAAAGATGTAATCCCAAACATTTCACTTCACATTGGAAAACATTTCCATACTTATCCAATAATAAGTAATTCACAAATCCATTTATTTTCAACACTTGGAAAATATTCAATATACTTAAATCGAAATTAAGTATATATTTCATTCTTTAAAGAAAACGTGCGCTTAAACACATTTATTTGAGTCAAAACGAATGTTGCGTAAAACATCGTTACGACGACCCAAAATCACTAGTATAGGGATTCGAAATTTAGGTAGATATATAAATCCCAATACTATATAAAAAAGATTTCCTTTCGGAAATCATTTACTATAACAACAGTGTTATAGTCCACTATTTCCTTATTTCTCGAAAACGTCTATTTCAACAATGAATGTTGAAATCTATGTGTTCGATACTTAATGCATTTTGAAACATCTTTAAATCTTCTTAAATTCTATTTAAAACATCACTTCCCCAAAACATATCCATTTTATTTCATAATATATTCACGGTCCAAAAATCGTGAATATACTTTATTTACCCAATTCAATGTTTCTACACATTTATTAAAAGATTATCCACTGTCCAAAATCGTGGATAAAATTCCCAACCAAACTCTTATTATTACAACATTTAACTATAAGGATAATTCGCTGTCCAAAATCACGAATATATCTCCTTTAATAACTTTTATGTTTGATTTATCAAATTCAATTGATTTCGAATTTACAAACAATGTTTATAAATCCCATTTCTATTTATAAAACTTCGATTTACAAATCTCCTTTATTATTCCATTCAATTTATATAACTCAATTATATACCAGAAGTCCATATTATAAGTTAAGAACTTATAATCCATTTATTTACAAAATCGTTCTTTTAAAACTTCACAAATTATAAATCTTATTACTTATAAGATTTTATTTATAACCTTATTTTCAACATTAACAGAACTCCTTTTAGAATTCCATTATTTTGATTTATAAAATATATATTTTATAAATCTCATCTATAAACCATTTATCTTTATTCAAAAATCTCAATTAAAATGCCAAAATCCGATTTATAAGTTAATTACTTATAAATCTTTTATTTTACAAAATCTATTTATTCTATAACTTCTCAATTTATAAATCAATAAATTTCATTTACTTATGAAATCCAATTATTCTTCATTTTAACACTTATAAAAACTCGTTTTATAATTCCAATATTTTAATTTATAAATATCAATTTTATAAATCTTCTATATAAATCGTTTATAATAATTCAAAATTCCCAATTTAAACTATTTTATAAATTTATCAACTGTTTATTTCAAAAATCACATTTCGATTATATTTTACAAAAATCAAAATTTTTATAACATTAAAAATTATAACGTTTATTTATTTAAAATAAATCAGTTCCAAAATTTAATAAAACATATATTTTCAAAAATCACTTTAAAAATCCCTTAAAAATCAAAATCGTTATTTTTAAACTTCAAAAATGGATCCGATGATGCAACAGCACCAAATAGTCAATCACGACAACAAAGACATCATATATCAGTATATGACAATCAACAAATATCACAATATCTGTAATCAAATAAATACTGGTGAGGAATCCAGTTGGATCCCTCCAACCTGTTTCCCTGCATCCACGGATGTTAGCACAATACCAATTCTGTTCCAATACGGAATATCGCGGTATATGGGATTTATAAAATATTATCCGCTATTATGCGGCGCAATAGGGTCTCATCCGCTATATAATGTGGGAAATCAACTCCAAGTACATATATAATACCAATTCCATACAAGTTGGAATTATCGCGGTATATGTTTTTAATAAATAACCTCCGCTTACTAACGGCGTATAATGTCTATTTTAACAATCAATAGATAACAATCATCGTTCAAACATACAATCAAGAAATTTTAAATATAACTATTTAAAATTTAAATCGAAACTATTTGATTGAGTGAGAAGTTCTCACCTTTCTTTCAATTCAGTTCCAGCGTTTTATTTCGAATAAAATTAAACGTGCGTTTAATTTTACCCGAAATTTTCACTAACTCCAAACGGCTCCAATCCAGTTCCATTGCGTAGTGCTCGACAAAACGAAGCCAACGCAATTCGTTTCTTATGAAAGGGACCTCGTATGAAAAAGTTATACTTGTTTAAAGTTTACACGAATTATAAATATAATAAATTACAATTTCTATTTTTCAATTCTAAACCTAGATTAAATCAGAGCCATCCATTACTTGACTGCAGATCAGGGTCGTGCATTGTTGTTTCTTCCCCAGCGTGAGAATCACGTTCAAACAACCCAAAGCCGCCTTCATGCCCTTGATTCTCGAGCCATCCACGAGCAGCTTGGAGATGATCGGCCTACGGCATATTGAAGCCCCTCACATGAGCTACTTTCGGCCTCGATTTGGTTGAACTCGGTCAGCCCTTCACCTCGGAATACGCGCGCGACCTGGAGATGAACGCGGCCAAAATTCTCCTCATATGGTCGACGATTCGCCAGATCCACTGTTGGATATGTAGATTGCATTGTGCTCTACAACTTCCGTGTTGGAAGTTTGTTGTAATTTCTTACGGATTTGAAGAAATTGAGGGGAGAAGAAAACAATGTTTTCGGCCATTGATGTTTATTGGAGGCGGCTGTAACGTTTGAGAAACCCTAGCTTTTTCTTTTTTGCAAATTTGTGAATGTTGTGGCCTTATATAGAAAATTGGCGAATTGCTATTCATCCGAAATTTTTCGAACTCCAACGAAGCGTGCCGGTTGGCGTTTCTAAAGTTTACCCAGCGTTCCGAACACAATGGAACGTGTTTCGGGAGCCAATTCGATCATCTGTGCGAGTTACGGCGATAAACGATAAATTTTAAATTAAAACCGATTAAACGAATTTTCTATGCGTTTTGGCTTGCTCCGGACAAACGGTAAATCCGATTGACACGAAATTTGAAACCATATAATAATATCACATTACGGATCCGATGAAACTAGTTTCGTCGAAATCCGAGACTGTTTGAAAAATGGCTATTTTAACTCGTCAATTAAATATTAAAATATTCAATTTTCACAAATTAACTTTTAATTCGATTTTAAAAGTCCTACAACATCGTCCTAACTCCAACATGATCAAATAAAATTTTACAAATCAATTTTTATCATATTTAAGCCAATTTCCAATTATTTCTGTAATTTGAAATATTAAATTATCGATTTAATTATCAAATTAAATCCAGATATTAGAAAAATTAATTATTCGACTTATAAATTTCACTTATTAATATTTAAAATAAATTAAATATATAAGTTTTTAATTGATAGAAATTTTGGGTCGTTACAATCTTCCCCCTTAAAAGAATTTCGTCCTCGAAATTACCAAGTAAGAAAAATTTACAAATTCGTTAATCTTTCCAAAACAAACCATTCAAGTTGGATTTTTCAAATCTTTTAAGTGGTTAACTTTCCCAAAATTCATAGTTAAAATTCTTACAAAATCTTTACTAAGTTTCCAAATCCAAACTTAGTTTTCAAAAATTTTCCAATTTTCTCAAAATTTTTCTAACGCCTTAAATTTTCGCAAAAATTCGCCAAAGTCTCCTTTGCGCGGCTCGATCCGAAAAAAATATGACAGTATATATATATATATCACAAATATACATCTCATCAAGTGATGAGGTATCCCACAGGGTAAAAGGTGTAAAAGTACGATATTTAATCCGAGATATGTACCTTATATTTTTATTAGCGAGCGTATACGGCTAATATAGCGCGAAAGCGAGCTCCAAATGCGAAGCAAGCGCAATCCGCACCTACTATACACTCAATCAAACAAATGAGAACATGTATATATGAAAATAATATCAATATACAACATATAGCAACATATCAACTACATGTGCCAACATAGCAATGCATTCAACCAACAAATGCAACCACCAAATCAATATAAATTCACTTCTCATTAATATTCAATGAATTAGTTTTTCAATTTAATCACATTTGATTCATTAACATGGAATGTTTTACTAACATTCATTAATTCATATTCGAGTTGGTTCATTTCCAAATCAAATTCAGTTCATATTCATTTACTTCCAATTGGTTGATATTAAATTGACTTCCATTCAATTATTCAATTTCCAATAACATTGGCTTTTTACACTTACATTCATTATTCCATATCAATTATTTACATTCTATTGATTAACATTCAATCCATTCATTAATTCAATTGCTAATTCCTTTAACAATATAAAGTTGAATTTCATTTATATAACTCAAGTTCAAATTCTTAATGACTTTACTTCATTGATTCACTTATTAATTTACTTTGACACCAAAATCAACTTTATTCAACTTCACTTAAGTTATATTCCATTTCAATTTATTTTACTTAACTTAAATTTTCCACTTATAAATCCAATTCAGATACCAATTCTAAAGTAAATTCTATTTAACTTTTACCAAAGTCAATTTCATATCATTATCAAATCCAGATTTATCTTACTTAACAGGATTGTTTAACCACTTTTAACAATTTATTTCACTTTCATTTTCTCATTTCATAAGTTATACAACTTATATTCAACAATTACCACTTGGATTTTTATTGATTCACTTATACTTCCTTTAATTTAACTCCATCCTTTAAGTTAAATTTATTCTATTAAAACTCAAATTGTATAAGTTATCAACTCATTTATCATTCCCATAAACATTTTAAATAGGATTCCAAAGTCTTTTCAACCTTTCAAAACCATTTTTGAAACCAATTCAATTTATCTTTTGAATTTCCAAAACCAAATCCAAATTTTCCAAACAACTTTCATTTAAAATAATCTGGCAGCAATTCCTCTTTTGGAAACCCGAAAATGAACACCGATGATGTCACGGTCATCATCGGAATTATTTTCCAGCGACCGAAAAAAGTTTAGAGCTTTAATTTCTCCAAAACAATTTTCCAAAATATCAAATCTTTTCAAAACACTTCTCTGGAATTTTATTTTCAGATTATAAATCACATTTACAAACCTTTTACTTACATAATTTCGCTTCTTATATATAAGATTATTTCACAAGTGTAAATCATTTTAATTATAACTTCATACTTATAATTCATTTGCTTATACAATTCATTCTTTTACAGCTGTTTTTTTTTATTTAACTTATTCAACAACCAAACAATCAATTCATATACACTTTAATAATTCTGAAAAATTATCCCTTTATATATAAAATATAATCGAGGTAAAATTATTTCATTTACCCTATTTTAAAATGATACTATGTCGGTTTATCTCGTTTAAGAGTTTAGAAACCCCTATCGATTACGGTTGTACACCCCGCACCGACCAGAATTCACAAACAGCTCAACGGATAAGCAAACACAATATAAAATATTTTTATATTCACTAACAAATAGCACTCATAGCTATTATTACACTCACACTCATTCTAGAGTACTACTGACTCTATCTCTAATGAGTAATACCCAACAGAGCCAAGGTTGTCGCTTAACCATATGCTCTGATACCACTTTGTGAGGACCCGATTCTTCGACTTTCGAAAATCGACATCAATACGTCCACTGTATTAACTGCCGAGCAATCGAATGCCGGAAAACTGAATACTTAGGGTTTAAGAAAAAGAAAGAGGTAGAAGAAGAAGAAAAGATAGAACAGAACAATATCAGGATCTAACAATCGCAGCGGAACAACATATAATAGATAAATGAATAATCTTTAAACAAAGAACTATATCAGTTATTACATTACATCGTATTACATTACATTACATCATCAGAGTGTACAACAACAAAACAGCGGAAAATAAATACTATATACTAGTGAATACGCCATGCCATCCAGTTTGCCTTCTGCAACTCTTGAATTACAGAATATCCTGATAACCTAACTCTAGACTGCCCGTGTGGAAATTGGTGGGCACCCAGAGTTTAGGAAGGAAAACAATAAACTCCAGGTCAGTCATGTGACTGGTGTGAGAACTTAAAACAGTTATTTATGTTTAAAACAAAGAACAGGATAATTTTAAAATAGATCCGCAATGCTTTTTAGAAAATGAGACTACCATAAGGCCTCCCGCACACACACACACACAATGCAAACGCACAATCGGAGGAGATTTCTCCTTATGATAGTCAAAGATGCTTGATACGCATTAAAAAGAAATATTTGATATTATTACTAGTGCATAGTGTAGGAAAAATCATTTCGAAAGTAAAGATATAAATCTTAGCCAACATAGGCATTCCGCACTTATGCCTACTATAGCTAGCATTCAAACAGTGGTGACCACCATAAGTGAATGATAGGTTCTACAACTAAAACCGTACAAGATCGTATTGTTTCTTTGAATTTCCAACAAATGGTCAGGCCAAGGAACTTCCCATTGCCACATGAGTACGCCTCTAGAAAGACGACCGGAGAACCTAACCGGATCTCTGCCAACGCAAGGCCGGGTTACCTTTCAAACTAGGTAACTACTGACACGAATATGTCATTCCCCGATCGTAACCGATCTATATCCGAGAATCCTCGATTCCAACAACCACAAAGTAATAAATTCGCAGCAACAACATAAGTTAAATATCTGGGCTCCATACTATGATACCACCTCTATCCAGAAGGAATGACATACACTAAAGGGGCGCTACCCCCTAATAACCTTGCTGCATCCTTCCTATTTTGACCATTTCCGGGGTGTGAGGTCCGACGAAGTCTCGTCCACAAAGCTACGCTTTATACAAAGCCATGCTTCGATCAACAATTGCTCAACAACACTTCGTATGCCACATTACCAAATTGGTAGTGTATTGCTAGTAACCATAAACTATATAACCTCTAAGGGTGTTAAGCTAAGAGAATAAATTCTCCGCCACCAACGGAAATATATTTAATAGAAACCTGCTTTACATCTCAAATTGTAACGTCAGACACACATTCATACAAGTCCGTTCCGGGATCGAACGGAACCGAAGGCACTTACAAAGAAGTCCTTGCAATCCGGATATTCACTAATCACGACCGGACTTCCCATCACAAAGAGTAATAAATTTCTATATCGGGAATCAGCCGATGCAGAAACATTCGACGGTAACCCTTCCGTTTTCATAAATATCCGGTCTTCAACACCAGTCATCAATGCTATCCATTACGACGTATCACATATTCGGAATGGGTTATACGACCCCAAGGTTCTTTCCCGGCTAACCCAAATAGTGAGCGCTTATTCAAAAATAAGTGTAGCATTCAAATTCAAGCAATCACAACAAATACCTATTTAAAGGTAAATATTGATAGTCGGTTATTTAACTATCAATAGGTATGCACAACATCACCAGCTTCCAAATAATTTTCCAAATTATTTATTTACAAGATATATATATATAATTTCCATACTTCAAAAATAAATCGATATTTATTTTTAAACTAATTTTCCCAATTTCATTTATAAATTCCATATTGAATTTTCATTTCCAAAATATCTGTGAATATACGATTTTCAAATCGATTTCTAATATTCATTTTCAATTTATCTCTAAAAGATGTAATCTCAAACATTTCACTTCACATTGGAAAACATTTCCATACTTATCCAATAATAAGTAATTCACAAATCCATTTATTTTTAACACTTGGAAAATATTCAATATACTTAAATCGAAATTAAGTATATATTTCATTCTTTAAAGAAAACGTGCGCTTAAACACATTTATTTGAGTCAAAACGAATGTTGTGTAAAACATCGTTACGACGACCCAAAATCACTAGTATAGGGATTCGAAATTTAGATAGATATATAAATCCCAATACTATATAAAAAACATTTCCTTTCGGAAATCATTTACTATAACAACAGTGTTATAGTCCACTATTTCCTTATTTCTCGAAAACGTCTATTTCAACAATGAATGTTGAAATCTATGTGTTCGATACTTAATGCATTTTCGTCTTAAATTCTATTTAAAACATCACTTCCCCAAAACATATCCATTTTATTTCATAATATATTCACGGTCCAAAAATCATGAATATACTTTATTTACCCAATTCAATGTTTCTACACATTTATTAAAAGATTATCCACCGTCCAAAATCGTGGATAAAATTCCCAACCAAACTCTTATTATTACAACATTTAACTTTAAGGATAATTCGCTGCCCAAAATCACGAATATATCTCCTTTAATAACTTTTATGTTTGATTTATCAAATTCAATTGATTTCGAATTTACAAACAATGTTTATAAATCCCATTTCTATTTATAAAACTTCGATTTACAAATCTCCTTTTTTATCCCATTCAATTTATATAACTCAATTATATACCAGAAGTCCATATTATAAGTTAAGAACTTATAATCCATTTATTTACAAAATCGTTCTTTTAAAACTTCACAAATTATAAATCTTATTACTTATAAGATTTTATTTATAACCTTATTTTCAACATTAACAGAACTCCTTTTAGAATTCCATTATTTTGATTTATAAAATATATATTTTATAAATCTCATCTATAAACCATTTATCTTTATTCAAAAATCTCAATTAAAATGCCAAAATCCGATTTATAAGTTAATTACTTATAAATCTTTTACTTTACAAAATCTATTTATTCTATAACTTCTCAATTTATAAATCTATAAATTTCATTTACTTATGAAATCCAATTATTCTTCATTTTAACACATATAAAAACTCGTTTTATAATTCCAATATTTTAATTTATAAATATCAATTTTATTAATCTTTTATATAAATCGTTTATAATAATTCAAAAATCCCAATTTAAACTATTTTATAAATTTATCAACTGTTTATTTCAAAAATCACATTTCGGTTATATTTTACAAAAATCAAAATTTTTATAACATTAAAAATTATAACGTTTATTTATTTAAAATAAATCAATTCCAAAATTTAATAAAACATATATTTTCAAAAATCACTTTAAAAATCCCTTAAAAATCAAAATCGTTATTTTTAAACTTCAAAAATGGATCCGATGGTGCAGCAGCACCAAATAATCAATCACGACAACAAAGACATCATATATCAGTATATGACAATCAACAAATATCACAATATCTGTAATCAAATAAATACTGGTGAGAAATCCAGTTGGATCCCTCCAACCTGTTTCCCTGCATCCACGGATGTTAGCACAATACCAATTCCGTTCCAATACGGAATATCGCGGTATATGGGATTTATAGAATATTATCCGCTATTATGCGGCGCAATAGGGTCTCATCCGCTATATAATGCGGGAAATCAACTCCAAGTACATATATAATACCAATTCCATATAAGTTGGAATTATCGCGGTATATGTTTTTAATAAATAACCTCCGCTTACTAACGGCGTATAATGTCTATTTTAACAATCAATAGATAACAATCATCACTCAAACATACAATCAATAAATTTTAAATATAACTATTTAAAATTTAAATCGAAACTATTCGATTGAGTGAGAAGTTCTCACATTTCTTTCAATTCAGTTCCAGCGTTTTATTTCGAATAAAATTAAACGTGCGTTTAATTTTACCCGAAATTTTCACTAACTCCAAACGGCTCCAATCCAGTTCCATTGCGTAGTGCTCGACAAAACGAAGCCAACGCAATTCGTTTCTTATGAAAGGGACCTCGTATGAAAAAGTTATACTTGTTTAAAGTTTACACGAATTATAAATATAATAAATTACAATTTCTATTTTCAATTCTAAACCTAGATTAAATCAGAGCCATCCATTACTTGACTGCAGATCAGGGCCGTGTATTGTTGTTTCTTCCCCAGCGTGAGAATCACGTTCAAACAACCCAAAGCCGCCTTCATGCCCTTGATTCTCGAGCCATCCACGAGCAGCTTGGAGATGATCGGCCTACGGCATATTGAAGGCCCTCACACGAGCTACTTTCGGCCTCGATTTGGTTGAACTCGGTCAGCCCTTCACCTCGGAATACGCGCGCGACCTGGAGATGAACGCGGCCAAAATTCTCCTCATATGGTCGTCGATTCGCCAGATCCACCGTTGGATATGTAGATTGCATTGTGCTCTACAACTTCCGTGTTGGAAGTTTGTTGTAATTTCTTACGGATTTGAAGAAATTGAGGGGAGAAGAAAACAATGTTTTCGGCCATTGATGTTTATTGGAGACGGCTGTAACGTTTGAGAAACCCTAGCCTTTTCTTTTTTGCAAATTTGTGAATGTTGTGGCATTATATAGAAAATTGGCGAATTGCTATTCATCCGAAATTTTTCGAACTCCAACGAAGCGTGCCGGTTGGCGTTTTTAAAGTTTACCCCGCGTTCCGAACACAATGGAACGTGTTTCGGGAGCCAATTCGATCATCTGTGCGAGTTACGGCGATAAACGATAAATTTTAAATTAAAACCGATTAAACGAATTTTCTATGCGTTTTGGCTTGCTCCGGACAAACGGTAAATCCGATTGACACGAAATTTGAAACCATAAAATAATATCACATTACGGATCCAATGAAACTAGCTTCGTCGAAATCCGAGACTGTTTGAAAAATGGCTATTTTAACTCGTCAATTAAATATTAAAATATTCAATTTTCACAAATTAACTTTTAATTCGATTTTAAAAGTCCTATAACATCGTTCTAACTCCAACATGATCAAATAAAATTTTACAAATCAATTTTTATCATATTTAACCCAATTTCCAATTATTTCTGTAATTTGAAATATTAAATTATCGATTTGATTATCAAATTAAATCCAGATATTCGAAAAATAAATTATTCGACTTATAAATTTCACTTATTAATATTCAAAATCAATTAAATATACAATTTTTTAATTGATAGAAATTCTGGGTCGTTACACTACCGGGATGGCTTTATACTATTTTGTTTCTTTCCCCGACGTTTTGGCAATGTTGATGTACTAGCTATATGATAATCTGAAATTACTCTCTTAAAACTTATCTCTGTATGCAAAAATCAAAACCTTCCAACTTAATGCCATCAATATATGCACTTTATGGATCTCTAGCCTATGTGCGGATAGATATTTCATGCTATTTATATTTACTCTCTCTGCCTAAAAAAACTGTAAACTACCATTTCTGAACTTAACCTGAAACACACATAATTCATCTCATATGCGTGTGCAAAAATTTAACTTTTATACATGGTACGGATTTGCATGCGCAACAATTTTTCCTTTTTGGTTATGACCTCTGTAAATACAATATTTTCAAGGTGGTACAATATATTGATGGGGGTCCTATTAATTTTGTATACTGTATGAACAATTATGAGGTGAAACCCAAGAAATTTTAGAAAACATCAAAAAAGTTGATGTATAGAGAGAAATGATGCGCATAGAAGAATGATATTTGGCAAACTGTTTTCCGTTGGATGTACATAATAATTAGAGAGTAAAAGAATGGGAATTCTACTAATAATTGGGCTTTATTTATGATAAAGGCGTCCTCCAAGGTAATGGGTAATGTGATAATAATTTCTCCTTTTACAAATCTATATTACTAACGAAAGATTTGAATATTTATATTTAGGCAACCTATATCACAGAGACAAGATGAAACTGCGGTATAACCTGCTATTTAAATATATAGGATTTAAATTACTTCTTTCAAAGGACTCATCCTATATTTGGTCTATGAAAATATGGATAACATGTCATGTTGTGTTTCTTGGAGGTAACTATAGTGACTATGTCACTCAAAAAATTAGTAGTCGTAGGCTGATTTATTTTCTTTCTTGCTTACTGTCAATTAGTATATGTATTTTTCATCATCATATTGATTTTTTAATTGCTTATACAAAAGGGCAATATGTGTTAGTTTAGATATTACCACTAGTTAACTTTATCAAAATAATTTTTCAAATATAAAACAAACAAAGAATGGATGACAGTTACAAAAAAAATCCCCGCAATCTGTATGAGAAGCACGGGTTCGCACTGTATATATTAAAGTGGAGATTGTTAGATTTGGTCATACTATATTTCCATATTAAACAAGATTTAAAAGATATTATTGATTTCTATGATACAATGTATCCAATTGCAGAAGATTTGAAATATATTTGCGATAAAAACTCAAATATACTGCTCATTTTATAGCATTAAAGAAGTCAATCAATTACTTACATAAAAGGAAAAATTATTTTAGGAGAATGAAACAATCAATTAATTCCCTAATCATCCGATTAAAAAAGACATCTTATCAAGCGAATGCAAATTGTAGGAAATTGTAAAATCAAACGAGTAAACGTTTTACATATGAATAGGAGAATTGACGAGGCGTTGATTTATAACCATAATCACCTTATTCTTAAATAATAAATCTCTATACAAATATAGTAAATCTTTAGAAATTAGAATCATCCCTTCAAATTGTATTTCTTACTGTTTTATTTATCGCACCACGAGAACTTATTGCTTCGGTCTGCGTTTGGGTTGATTTATCGTCATTTATATGAATTTACCCAACATATTTTCTACCTGATTTGACCATTCAAACTATATTTGTTGACTACATTTACCTTGTATTCAATTCTGTAATCGATAATGAAACCAACGTGAGATTGTTGGCAAATAGTTTGAGGAGGTATTCAACAGAGGATCTCATTGTAGTACCCTTCTACAGTCAGTCTATGAAACATACTGCCAAAACTTCATAATTCATCTAACAAATCTGGAACTCACTTGAAACCATGTACAAATTCACATTCAGTATAAACATGCCATACAGAAAACCTTTTAAAAACTGAATTTATTGCATACTACTCATCCATTTCTATATATATATAGAGAGAGTGTTCTGTCATAAGGCAAACATTGAAGTCAAGCATAGCCACCGTTAACCCTAATAACCTGTCCATTGATCCATTCGGCTGCATCCGAAACCAAGAATCCGACCACCGAAGCCACATCCTTTGTCTCCCCCAGCCTTCCTAATGGACATTCGTCCACTGCTCTCTTCAATGGCCCATCATCCGACAATGCACTAAATATTTCCGTTACAATCGCACCTGGGGCCACACAGTTCACTGTTATTCCTGTGCCCTTCATCTCCTTCGACAAGAACTTGCTCATTGCTTCCACTGCTGCCTTTGATGCAGAAGAAGCTCCAAAACCTATATATATGTATTCAGAAGAATAGTCGTACATCAAACATTATTTATCCTAATAGATAGTGTACTTCTTACTCATTATAATAGTATGCTTCTATATATAAATATATACACATATATGCATACGTACACATATACATGTATGTATATATACATATGCATGTGTGGATGTATATTTCTACATATGTAAGTATATACACACAAGTACACGTGTAAGTACACAAATACATGCATATGTATACATACATTCTTTAGTAGCGTTGTTGGAAGTTAGTTTTTGTAAATAGTCTTGGAAGTGGTTTAAACATGTAATTTGTTTTATATAGTACAGTTGGGTGAAATTTCTTGAAATGAATTAGATATAATTGTTGACCGATTTTACGATGATAAATTGTTTTTTAATACCTGGTAAGGGCTTAGCGTTCATACTAGTCGAAAAATTTAGGATTCTGCCACCACCACCTCTTACAAGTCTATTCGCGGCTTCACGACAACAGAGGAACGAGCCACGTGTGTTTACTTTAAAAACAGCATCCCACTCTTCGGTGGTCGTTTTTGCTATGGTTGGGGTTTTCGGGACTACCACGCCTGCGCAGTTCACGAGGATGTGGGCCGGGCCAAATGTGGACTCGGCCCTATCAAAGAGGGCTTTGACGGCGTTTGGGTTGGAGACGTCGGCTTGGATGGCAATGGCCTGAGGTTGTGTGGTGTTTAGATGGGTGGAGTTGATTTCCTCGATGAGGAGGTTTGCTTTTGTAGAGTTGGTTGCATATGCAATTACCAGTTTTGCCCCTAGTGATGCCATGTGGAGGGAAATGGCTCGGCCGATCCCTCTTGATCCTCCCGTTACGATTGCCACACGGTCTTGGAGGGGTAGAGTGGCCATCGATAATTTATTTATTTATAAAAAATTATATATGTACAGAAAAATATTTCCAAGTTATATATAGGATTCACTAATAAACTCAAACTACTAAGGGTAGCTATTCAAATTTTTGTGGTTGGTGATATGGTTAGTTAGAATTGAAGGTAAGATGCATCTATCAGGTTTAGGAATTTGTTTACAAACTGAAGGATTTTGTTATACAATGTGCACTTCCTTTTTGAAATAAATTTGAAAGAATGTGAACCATTTGTTTAGAAACTGTAGGATTCACAGAATTGGGCTAAGTTTTTGTTGTATAAAACACTGTGTTGTAAAAGGAACTGATGTCAGTTTGTAGCATAAGTCCGGCTTTTCTTCATTTAAATGTTTTCTTATACAATTGATCCACTAAGTTGTTTTATGATGTTTATGTTATATGGAATGGAATATTGTCAATACTTCACAAACTCTGACTTGTTTAAATGTTAAAATGCGCACTTATTTTAATGCTAGCGAATTCATATCAAAGCGTAATATAAGAAAAGAAAATACATGTATGATGAACTGTGGATTAAGACTTATAAATTTGTTAAAATGTTTAATTTGAAACCCACGTTCAACAGCTGGAGTAGCTCAGTTGGTTAGAGCGTGTGGCTGTTAACCACAAGGTCGGAGGTTCGACCCCTCCCTCTAGCGCTTTTTACACCGTTCGTGCCTTCTTGTATGCCTTTCCACATTTGCCCTTTTACCAGCTCAGCATCGCTTCTTCTTTCTGTCTTCATGCCACCTTCTGCAAACTTACAACCCACCAAATCCAACCATGTAGGATTAACCTCTATCCAAATTATCTCCCTTCTGTTTAAAACTTCCCCTCCTTTTTTTATCATCTCTTCTTCTACGTTTCCGTGATTATATATCCATGGAAGGAACTTTATTTCCGAACAGACCATCACTCCCCTCGCATTCAGTTCCAAACCAACCCAAAAAATCACAAACTAATCATTTCAAATTCAACCCTTCCGTTCCTCTTCCACCTCCTCCTTCTTCTCCACCTCTGCCCCTAGATTCGCTCCTTTCGCACTTAACACTCCAAAAAATTAAAATTTCCAACTCTACTCCCAAAACCAATCACGCCCATTTGCATTTTGACCCCTCTCTGGACTCTCGCTTCGATTTCTTGACCCTAGAAGGTAAACATTTACTGAATTCTATAGTTGAACATAATGTCGATTGCTTGGAGAGTCTGTTTACTTCTGAAAGGTCCGATAAATTTAAGGTTGACGTGGTCAGTTTGTTGAAAGGGTTAGAAATATTGGGCGACTGGGAGAGAGCACTGATTTTGTTTCAGTGGGCTTTCTCTAATTTCGATGTACATACAGAAAAAATTGATGCTTCAGCTATTGAGATACTGATAAGAGTTTTGGGTAGAGAATCACAGCATTCTGTTGCATGTAAAGTATTTGGTAAAATGCCTGTTGAGGATTACCGGCTTGATATTCGTGCATATACCACATTACTGCACTCTTATGTTAAAAGTGGGAAGTATGACAAAGCCATTGACCTCTTCAACAAAATTAAGGACAAGGGTCTTTCACCGAGTGTTGTTACTTACAATGTAGTCCTTGATGCCTATGGTCGGAAAGGTCGATCTTGGGATAGTATTTTAGAACTTCTAAAGGAGATGAGAAGTAGGAATTTGGATTTTGATGAGTTTACTTGTAGCACTGTCATTGCAGCTTGCGGTAGAGAAGGAATGTTGGAAGAAGCTATGGAGTTTTTCAATCAGTTAAAGTCTCAAGGATACAAACCGGGACTCGTCACATATAACTCTTTGCTTCAAGTATTTGGCAAATCTGGGAATTACACAGAAGCATTGCGGTGTTTGAAAGAAATGGAAGACAATAACTGTTCACCTGATTCTGTTACCTATAACGAACTAGTTGCTGCTTATGCAAGGGCTGGATTTTGTGAAGAAGCGAAAGCTGTTTTAGATACAATGGCAGCTAAAGGAATAACACCTAATGATGTTACCTACACTACAGTCATAAGTTGTTATGGTAAGGCTGGGAGAGAAGACGAGGCTTTAGCTTTATTTTATGAAATGAAAGAAATTGGTTGTGTACCTAACATTTGTACGTACAACTCTGTTCTTGGAACACTTGGTAAGAAAAATAGGTCAGGAGAGATGTTGGAAGTACTTCTTGATATGAAATCAAATGGTTGTGTTCCTAATAGGGTTACATGGAATACGATGCTGGCAATGTGCGGCAAGCGAGGAATGGAGAAGTTTGTAGGTAGGGTTTTTGAAGAGATGAAGAGTAGTGGGTTCGAACCTGATAGAGACACCTTCAACACGTTGATAGCCGCTTATGGAAGATGCGGGTCGGGTTCACATGCTTTGAAAATGTATGATGAGATGGTTAAAGTAGGGTTTACTCCATGTCTCACGACTTACAATGCTTTACTCAATGCCATTGCTAGAAAGGGAGATTGGAGAGCAGGTGAGTCAGTTATGGAGGATATGAAGAAGAAGGGCTTCAGACCAAATGAGGTATCGTACTCTTTATTGCTTCAAAGCCATGCTAAGGCACGACATGTTGATGGGATAGAAGCAATTGAAGAGTTGGTGTATAGAAGAGAAGTGTTTCCTACATGGGTTGTTTTGAGGACTCTCATCATTGCTAACTTCAAGTGTAGAGTTTTGCAAGGCATGGAGAAGGCGTTTGAGGAGCTTAAAAGAAACGGGTACAAACCCGACTTGATGATTCTCAACTCTATGCTCTCAATATATGCAAAGAATGGAATGGATGATCGAGCTCAAGAAATGTTTCGCTTGATTCACGAGCATGGAATGAAGCCCGATCTCGTGACTTATAATAGCTTGATGGATTTGTATGCAAGAAGTGGAGAATGTTGGAAAGCAGAAGAGATTCTAAAATCACTTAAAAGTTATGGATTAGAGCCAGATTTGGTTTCCTACAATACAGTTGTGAATGGATTTTGCAAACAAGGTCTCATGAATGAAGCATTGAGAGTTCTATCAGAAATGATGGCAGTAGGAATTCGACCATGTTCCATAACTTATAATACGTTTGTGGCTGGATATGTAAGTATGGAAATGTTCAAGGAGGCGAATGATGTAATTGGATACATGAAAGAAAATGGTTGCAGACCTAGCGAAGTTACATACAAGACTATTGTTGATGGATACTGTAGAATTAAAAGATATGATGAAGGCATGGAATTTGTTTCAAAAATTGCAGAGATGGATCCTTTGTTTGATGAGGGATCGATTCGGAGACTGGCATTGCAAGTGCAGGGGAAAGCTGGCTTGCAACAATGAGGGCGGAGGTACAATTTTATATCCATCTGTTTATATGTTTATATCGCTTTATAATTTCTGGAAAATTGGTGTATTTTTTGTGCATAACTTACAACTGGAATATTTAAAGTGCATTTTTTGATACAGGATTGTCTTTGTAAGATGACTTGAAGTTTACTGTAAAAAAATTACAGCTATTATTAACTGGAAATATACTTTAAATCCGGGTTCAGTTATCTGTCAAGCATGTTTGTCATTGTAATTTCATTATCTGAAGAGTTTTCCTACGTAGTAAAACCCAGAAAACCAAGCTTACTGTGGTTACCCTAGTTAAAGTTAAGTTCTTTTGTCACCCAACTTCTCATCTTACCATCAGACCATCCTGTGGGGTTGGTGAGTAAAAATGAAATAAATTTCTACCCATCCTATTAGTATTTTTTACCATATCTTTTTGTTTATAACAAACTTTGGTTCCTTTATAAAACCAAACTTCAAACCATTTTAAGATATATGTTGGTCAATAGAGTTTTTTTTTAAAATATAAATAAACTTAATGGTTTGTTTTATTTATTTATTAAAATTTAAACTTATTATATCGTGTGCTTTTATGAAACTAATCAATATATTTAATACAAAATAATTAAAATGTGAATTTGTACTTTCTACAAACAGTCTTTTCTGTGCGTTCGATGTTAGAATTTCAAAAATATTTCATATTTGTATTCATTAAGACATAAGAACTGATACAGTGATACAGACATAATAATAAATAAATTGAATACACAATATTGAATATCAGAATAATGCAATCTAAATGATTGCTGTTAATAATCATGTCTTGCAATCTAAACTAGTTGACTGTTACAAATACCATTTCATGTATGTTTTTAACAAGAAAATGGCTTTTAATTGATACTATGTCATATCTATATTTCAACCTTTTTGTGTAAAAGTAAATTGCGAGCATTATCCATGACCAATGTAGCATGCTAATTAATATGGTCATGGAAGTATCAAGCCTCAAAAAAGTGCTATAGTGCATTTTAAGAATGCATTAGAACATACATTTAAAGAGAACTTAGACTTTTTGACAAAACTGCAATAAATGATACAGCCTTAGGAGATTTAGAGTAACGCATAAACTTATAAACTACTATGGGTGAAACTCGGTGCAATTAGCATTGCGTCATTAAAGCGATATTTTAAACGATCGCATCTAACTTTTTTGTATCTCCTCTATTGTTTGGGTAGATGGTAGGAATGGACATTGATTTTGTAAGAAGAGTTTGAAGAATTCACACTACAATACTTATTTTCAGGAGGACAATCATCGAGATTACGTAACATGGTTCCTATGTATTACATTGTTAAAAGACATCGAAGAATCAAAATTTGATCCAACCCATTTACCTTATAAATATTATAAAATGGGTTATGAGTTGGATTGACCCATTTTTAAAAGGGTTATAAATGGGTAACCCATTTATTGAAAATATTAAATTTTGATATAAATTTGAAAAATAAGAATTTTGAAAATACATTATATTTTTTCATGGAGACCAACAGTTGTAATTAGAAAATAACAGGCTACCGCATTCTCATATTTAAATTTCACATAGTGCAGAAGCCACTATTTTTTTTGTTCAGACTGCAATAACTTCTTCGTTTTAACTCGGAATCAGACGAGACTTCGACCGATCAACTCCAACCTAAATTACAGACAGTATGGAACACTCGGATACTTCATCGTGTAAATGCACACTGTAGTTCTCCAAGTGGACTGACAGTTGTACATAAAATAACAGGCTACCACATCCCTGTATTTAAACTCCGCCTGGTGCAGAAGCCTTTTTTTTTGTTCGGACTACAATAACTCCTTCGTTCTAACTCGGCATTAAACGAGACTTCAACCGATTAACTTTCACCTAAATTACGGACAGCATGGAACACTCGGATTCTTCATCGTGTGAATGCACATTGTATTTCTTTAAGGGGACTGACAGTTGTACTTAGAAAATAACATGCCACCACATCTGCATATTGAACTCCGCCTAGTGCAGAAGCCGCTATTTTTTTGTTCAGACTGCAATAACTCGTTCGTTCTAACTCGGAATCAGACGAGACTTCGACCGATCAATTTCCACCTAAATTACGGATAGTATGGAACACTCGGATATTTCATCGTGTGAACGCATACTGTAGTTCTCCAAGGGGCCTGATAGTTGTACTTGGAAAATAACATGCTACCACATCTGCATATTGAACTCCGCCTAGTGCAGAAGCCGCTATTTTTTTTGTTTAGACAGCAATAACTCCTTCGTTCTAATTCGGAATCAGGCGAGACTTCAACCGGTTAACTCTCATCTAAATTACGGACAGTATGGAACACTCGGATACTTCACCGTGTCAACGCACAATGTAATTCTCCAAGGGGACCGACAGTTGTACTTAGAAAATAACAGGCTACCACATCTGCATATTAAACTCCGCCTAGTGCAGAAGCCGTTATTTTTTTTGTTCAGACTGCAATAACTCATTTGTTCTAGCTTGGAATCAGACGAGACTTCGACCGGTCAACCCCATCTAACTTATGAACATTATGCAACACTTGGATACTTCATCGTGTGAACGCACACTGTAGTTCTCCAAAGGGACTGACAGTTGTACTTAGAAAACAACAGGCTACCACATCTGCATACTGAACTCCGCCTAGTGCAGAAACCGCTATTTTTTTTTCAGACTGCAATAACTCCTTCGTTCTAACTCGGAATCAGGCGAGACTTCGACCGGTCAACTCCCACCTAAATAACGGACAGTATGAAACACTCGGATACTTCATCGTGTGAACGCACACTGTAGTTCTCCAGAGGGACCGACAATTGTACTTAGAAAATAATAAGCTACCACATCTGTATATTGAACTCCGTCTAGTGCAGGAGCCGTTATTTTTTTTCCAGACTGCAATAGCTCATTCGTTCTAACTTAGAATCAGGCGGGACTTCGATCGATTAACTACCACCTAAATTACGGATAGTATGAAATACTCGGATACTTTATCGTGTGAACGCACACTGTAGTTCTCCAAGTGGACTGACAGTTGTACTTAGAAAATAATAAGCTGTCTCATCCCCATATTTGAATTTTGATGAAAATTAGAATTAAAATTTTATCGGATCTCAAAACATAAATATTAGAATTATTTTATATTTATTTGTTTTTTATTCCCCAGAGTCTGCTATCGTGCGGGAGCCTCGTGCACTGGGTTCCACCTTTATTTAAATGGGTTAAATGGGTAACCCGCTTATTAAGTGGGTTGCGTTATAAATGGATTAAAGAGAATGAGTCATAAATGGCTGACCCAACCCATTTTGACCCAACCCAACCCGTTTGACATGCCTAATTGATTCTACAAGACATTACTCATATTCTATATTAATCAAAGGGATCTATTTACTTTAATGTTTAAATAGAAGACAATTACCTAAATAGATATAGGGCTAAATGAGTTTGCACAGTAAGTGCAGAGTTTACCTGTGTTTTGTTATTTTTGGACAAGACTATCTATGCTTAAATTGGATATAATTTGAACTTAGGAGGGTAACGTTGTCATTATTTTCATCTAGTACAGCTAGCTCAGAAAAGCATAGTGTAGATATAATAGCACTTTGTTATATAAGTTTTTGTAGCTTTAGTTTGTACTATTTCTGCATATTTATGGTTTACATTTTTTAGAAGTCACGTGTGCTCAATATTTCAAGAGCTTAAAAATTATTTACATATAATATTGAATTTATATGGTGATCTGTATGTTCAGGTTCGAGTCTGGAACAGAATCTTCGCAATGCGAAGATTCGACTGCGAATATTATCGACTTCTCCAAAGCTCACCATTGTGCGAGAGCCTTATGCACCGGGTTCCACCTTTTGTAATATTGAATTTATGATCCACTAATTGATATATAAAAATAATAATTTTGATTTAAGCAATAAAAAGTTTCATATCTGTTGAAAGAGATAAAAACATGTGAAGTATTCAGTCAATTAGGTTTTTTTTTCCATACAAACAGCTTGTAAGACTAGAATAAATGACACTACTTATGTGAAATCATGCATCCAGAGTAAACAGTAAAAGTTCATATCTAAAGTCAACTGGTCCTATTCGGATCACAGTACTAATATGATCAGTTCTTTAAATAGTTTGTAATAACTGGTGTGTCAATCATTTTTGATGCAACGATGCCCTTCTAGTACCTATTTTATCTTTTCGTTTAAATTTAAGCATTCAGTATTCCCTAATTTTACTCTGTCTCCATACACTGATCCTCTTACTGCAATTAAAAATGCTTATAATTAAGTTATTCCTTTATGCAGTTGGATTTAATATTATGTTTTTTTTAAGAAAAATTAGGAATCTCTAAAGCCACTTCAGACTTTGCGCATCATTATTTTTCAGTTTTTAATCCCATGTTTGATGAACATAGCTAAATAGTTAAAAGGATAAAGTTGGGGATTTTTTTAGGAATTTTTTAGCTGCACCCTTAGCTTAAAAATAATAATAGCAATCCTAAACTATTTTCTCCGATCTATTTTCCTGTAATGAAAATTGAAATTTTATTTGATACAGTAATTTTTGTAGAAGTAATTTTTTTCAAATGCATTTGTTGTACATTAACAAAAATCTATAGCACCATAATGAAACTTCTATGATTACTAAATGAATATTTTCAGATGCTAATCAACGGTAGAAAACTGTTGGCATATTCAAAATAAAGTGGTGAAAATAAAACGTTTTTTTTTCCATTGGTGATAACATCCATTAAAATAGCGATCTAAGACGAGGATTCATTGATTTTTGTAAACTCCTATTCGTTTCCAAATTTCTTTTGGATTTATGTGTTTTTTAATTGAATTTGGATTATTCGTATCGATCCGCTGATATTGGTGGTTAATTTGGGGCAGTTTTTTTTCATGTGGATTTCTACGGATGGATTAATCATGCCAATGAACCATGGGTGATACTTTAACCTTTTATGTCGTACACCATTTTTTAACTATGGCCATGAATAAATTCACCGAAAGGTTGTTTTGCCTGAAGCTTCTGTCAAAATAAAAAATAAAAAAAGGTTTACGTAAAGCCTTCTTATATTTAAATTAAACAACCTATTATAGTTGACACGATGTTATTGGATTAAATATAAATGATCATGGAATACATACCAATAGCATTATATCAAGTAATAGGCTACTCGCTGTTAAGTGCCAGTGAAATGTTGTATGGATTTATATGGTATAAATACTTCTAATGATAGACAATAAATAGTAAGAATATTTGTTAGCATGTTTCTTTTTCAACCCAAACAGCAATATTTTCTCTGAACCATAACTGATATAAGATTAAATAAGAATTAGAATATCTCAATATATAAGGGAAAAAAAGAGAAAAAGGAACAGAGAAGAACTTAAACAATATAGATACAATACGCTATTAACTGAGAAAATGAAAGAGTGAAGCAAGCTCCTGGTGCCATCAGGATGTTGTTGAAACTGCATCATACCAAATATAAGGCTCTATTAAATGTTCATATGGTTATGGTTGCATTTTTAGTTTTATATTTAATTTATGCGTGTGATGTTTCTGTATAATTTATGGATCTCCTTTTCCTCTTCAGTATAGTTTTGAAACACATCATTATTTTAATTACCTTTAGTTTGATCATATATTTTGATCAGAATTTCACGTTTCAGCAGCGGAGAAGAAGAAGAAACATACGAGCAGCGGAGAAGAAGAAGAAACATACGAGGGGAAAAAAATGACCATTAAAAACTACACCTTTGTAGATAACCCAAGTTCATAATAAATACATCATCTACACGTCATAGAATTCCACTGGTACGTCTACATTGATTTTCTGTACGTATCTTATGATTTGATGAATGACATATTATCTCCATTTCTTATGCACATATAAATTTATTTTTGCACACCATCAATGGTTAAAGGGGTGTGTTACCTGGTTGCTTGGTCCGGCTACAAGAGGAAAATATTGAGTGCCGTTCGACTTGCAAATATCGTTCGGTCTGACTGCATCGTTCAGCCTAGGTGCCGCTCGGCCTAG
Source organism: Allium cepa (assembly GCA_030765085.1). NCBI lineage: Eukaryota > Viridiplantae > Streptophyta > Magnoliopsida > Asparagales > Amaryllidaceae > Allium > Allium cepa. Next base: position 1,000,493,583 of record CM060935.1, read on the forward strand.
GTATCGTTCGGCTTAAGTGCCGCTCGGCCTAAGTCCATCGTTCGGCATTCTTTGGTTTCACCACCATCGCTCGGCCTTTTTTGGTTCGAACGACATTGCCCAACATTCTTTGGTTTTTCCACCATCGCTCGGCATTCTTTGGTTCAAACACCATCGCCCGACATTCATTGGTTCGACCACCATAGCTCGGCACAGGAGGGTCGACTCAAATGAACATTACCAAGTATTCCAGAACGCACCACACGGTCAAGAGAGTGAAGCCATACAACAGACTTCACCGTTCGGCATGACTTCGCTTCAAGTAAACATACTATCTGCTTCGGTTCTTCTGAGGGTTTACTTTGAGTAACTTGATGATCGACCAAATAATTCTCGACCGGCATTCCTCGCTGGACAACTACCGTTCAGCATCCCTGGCTCGGTGCGCAGAAACCACTTGCTATGGGCCGAAGTACCTTGTTCCTGGGCCCGCGAAGGAAGTCTGACCTATCTTCGCCTATAAATGGAAGGGCAGGGGCACAGAGAAATGGGCCTTATTTTGGAGAACACTGGGGAGACTCTACCATTTCTAAGACTTATTCTTTTTCATTTAGAACTTGTATTCAAGTTGTTGTGTACGGATTGTATCTGTATTCAATTATTTGAAAAAGCAATAAAGATTAAAAACAAAGTGGACGTAGGCAGTTACGCCGAACCAGTATAAATCTGGTGTTCTAGTTTTTGCAATTAATTCTGCATATATTTCTCTATTTTAATTTTCTATATTCATTAATCTCTCTACACAAATCCTTCTTTGGGTGTTAGTGATCAATACTAGTGCTAACATTTTGGTGCTTTCACTGAGAACCACATTCTTAGGTTATTAGGATCTACTTTGTATCTACTGGATTGAAAAAAATCTCCCGAAGGAGCCAAGTCATTCACAAGAAGTCCATTGATTCTACTCAGAATTCTTTTCTTCAATTCACGTAAAAACACTCTTTCTCACTTCACTTTTCACGTGTATTTCAGATCTGAAGAGAAAAGCTTTGGTAATATCTCTTTTCTTTCCACTTTTCTTATCATTTTATTAAATTTTTCTAGTGAATTTGCCTTGCCACTTTCATGTCTTGTTCGGCCATACTCCTCCATCATCTCCACCGACCAACTCCACCAGCATCCACAGCCACTTCACCCTCGTCCCCCTCTGTCTTGACCAGGCCGTTACCCCCCCTAAGTTGTTTGCACCACAAAAACTCCAAAAACACTTCAACAAATGCCATAGCCGAGCTCTTCATGCACCTAGCCTTCATTTTCAACCTTGTTCACCTCCTTAGCCGCCACCACCAGTCCCTCCACCACCTCTTGCCGACACTCCATACCCCACCTCACCATCCCCTAGCTTCCACCAGGTCTGGCCGTGCCACATAAGGCCATGGCCGAAGCTTGTGTTTGTGCAAAAATTGCTTTGTTGCCTTATGTTTGCATTTTCATGTCACAACAACCATTATTCCTTCAATCCTTGCCCACGGCCGTGTATTTTGACCATATAGGCCGAGCATGAGATTTGTGAAAGCAAGTGCAAGTGTTTGATTTTTTGTTGTGCATGATTTCTAGATTGTTTAATGATATATTTTGGGTTGTAAATTCATGTCATATGTATTGTTTTGTTTCATATGCACAAGACAACCACTTTGGCTCTCTCCACACTTGAATCGTAGTCGTGCTTTCTTACCTTTTGGATCTCTGTTGTGTGTCTGTATTTACTATCTCCAGCTTGTAGAGGTGGGTATTTCTCACTAGACATTTCGTACTTATATAACTAGTAAACTGATAACATTTGAATATGTAAACCATATTATCATGTTATAACTGTCTATGCTATGATCATATGATGTTCACCCCTGTTTATACTCTGTCATATCATCTTTTACTGTTATATAATGCTATTCTGCTTATTTATATCAGTTTATCACACTGCAAGTTCCCTGTAGAATAGAATCACTATGGGTTGAAATGATAACCGAACGGACTTTAAAATAGGGAAAAATCATTATGGGCTGAAATGATAGGCCTGAACGATTTTTATTTATTTCGTTTTTACTTGGTATTGCGGGTTTGAAATGATAAAACCCGAATTTTTACTTTGTGAATTACGGATTGAAATGATATATTATCCGTAACATTTGACTTAGGTTATAAAATTTTATATACAGACCCGTGGTTATATATATTTTTCTAAAATTTTAAAATATTATAAAAATGTAAATATTATGATATTTTGATTTAAATTTAATTTAAAAATGATTTTTATAAAATATTAGTGATTTTATACAAGTTAAATAAGTGAAATAAATAAATGGTAAAGTAGAATTTGAGATATAAGTAAATTTTGGAATTTATGATTTTGTTTTTAAATGAAGTTTAAGTTAAATAAGAAAATATGATAATTTGATTTAAATTTAAATTTAAAATGATTTTATAAAGTGTTATTGATTTTCTATAAATTAAAAATAGTTAAATAAATAAATGTTTAAAATTTGAAATTTGAAGTATAACTTAACTTGGAAAATGCGAAAGTGTTTTAAAAATAAAAGTTAAGTTAAGAAAATAAAATGGAATTTAAATAAAATTTGAAATGGTAAACTTAATTAAAATGTTAAATAAATGAAATGTTATAAAATTTTACATTTATTTTATAAGTGAATTATTAAAGATTTGATAATTATTTGTGAAAATTTCACTTTGTAAAATCATAAATTAATGGATATTTAAATGATTGTTTTAAAGTGAGAAAATATGATTTTTATAATTTAAAACGGATTTAAATAAATTTTAATTTTTTATGGAATTATAGTGAAAGTTTGGAATTTAAATTGACAGCATTCCTGAAATGCTATCATTTCTATAGTTAAGATATTACAGCATTTTGTAAATGCTGTAATTGATATAAATGATCTAAATGGCTAAAATGAACTAAGGGCTATTACAGCACTTTGTAAGTGCTGTAGTTGTTGAATTTAACTAAAGTTTTATTTGAAATCTAAAACCTATTACAGCATTTTAAATGTTGTCTTTTGCTAATTGTATTGTTTTTAAACATAACTCTCCGTAGCATTTTCTAAGTGCTGCGAAAGTTGAATTTTCACTGTTTTAATAAATTTAAGTGAATAGATGAATTCTGAAAATGGTAAAATTTTGAGAATTTAATATTTGATTATTAAATATAATAACTTTATTTTTAAATGATTTAAATGGAATACTTTGATTTGAAATATTTTGATATTTTGAAATGGGATTTGAAATGGTATTTAAATTAAATAAAATGAATGTGGTTTTGGAAAAATATGATATTTTGATATTTCAAAATTTTGAAATGGATTTGAAATGATGTTGAATTGTTAAATGATATTTGATTTTGAAGTATAAAATACCATTTTGGGATTTTAACCATGGGATGTATTTAATTTATAGTTTAACTGATCCTTAGAGGATGGACGATCCCAAGCATCCTTTAAGTGATTGTGCATTACTACTACAGTTCACCTGAGAGTGTTTTTTGTTTTACTTTACGCTCGGGTCAGCCTGAGTATTTACAACTTAGCTTTGGATTTCTTTTCTGGAGTTAGGAATTGCTGGAGATTCTGCTTGTCTAGTTATCTATTCCCTTTCAGTTTCAGCTCTGGTATTTATAAACTTCTATGTATTTGAGATTTTTATTGTATATGTTTTTCAAACTGATATTATGTATTTGTTTTGAGAGTTTGTTATGGTAGCTTCAAGAACTACTGTGATATTTTAATTTCCGCTGCGAGTTATTATGATATTTCTGTGTCTGTGATTTTGTGATTGTATTTCATTTGCTCCAAATTTATTTACAATGAAGTATTTTGAGCAATTCAAGTCCGGCATGTGTGGATGCGAATGGCTGAAAATATCGGGTTGTTACAGGTTTAGTGATTGGCTGGCAGGAAAGCCTCCAACTACACTACAACGTTTCTATTCCAAGGCACATCAATTCATAAGAAGAGAGGAAGCCAGATGGACGAGGTAAGACAATGCACCCAGGCTCCGTAAGGAAACTGTGAAGAGCAACATTGCTGTAAAACAATCCGGTGATAACTCGAGAAGGTCCAGGTCAATGTCCAGAGCAAGACAGGGCAATCTAAAGCCGGCTTGGCCGTATCCCAACATGCTATTAGTACGGCTTTGGTTCGCGAGGAGGACCGAGTTCAAAAGCCGGTGTACTATGTCAGTAAACGTTTAACGAGGGCAGAGAGGAATTATCTTAAAATTGAGAAGCTGACCTATTGCTTGGTGACTGCATCATGTAAGCTTCGTCCGTACTTTCAGGCGCACTCGATGAGTGTTTATACCGATCAACCCTTGCGACAGTTACTCCAATGACCAGAGACCTCTGAAAGGATGTTAAAATGGAATATCGAGCTGAGCCAGTTCGATATTACCTACTTGCCACGAAGGGCCATACAAGGGCAGGCGTTGGCATACTTCATCGCTGAATTTACTGTATCAGATGAACCAGACAATGATAATGTTATTCCCTCTGTTCGATGGAAACTATACACCGATGAGGAATCCAACGACCATTGTTCTGGAACTGCGATAATTCTTGTGACCCCTGAAAACCGATCGATTTATTACGCTTTGAAGCTCAATTTTCCAGCTACAAATAACGAAGCCGAGTATGAAGCGTTGATTGCTGGCTTAAAACTTATCAGGTAACTTGGAGTAAAATCGGTTGAAATCTTTTGTGATTCACAATTGGTGGTGTACCAGGTGCGGGGAGATTATCAAGCGAAGGGGCAGAGACTTGCTCCGTACCTTCCCTGGGTTCACAAACTATTGGCAGACCTTGAGTATTACGATATTTCGTATGTCTCGCGCGAACAAAATGGAGAAGCCGATTCATTGGCCAAATTTGCAAGTACTGGCGATGCACAACAAATGGGATTGGTTCCTGTCGAAACCTTACATGCTCCGAGTATAAATGTGATGGAGGTAGATTTCGTGTTAGAAACAAAAATCGAGAAGGAGTCATGGATAACCCCATTCAAACAATACTTGCTACATGGGGTCTTTCCCGAAAGAAAAAGCGAAAGACGACAAGTTATTCATAAAGCTTCGTGATATATAATGCATGACGGAATAATGTATCGAAAGAGATTCTCAGTCCCCTTACTCCAGTGCATCGCCCACGGTGAGATAAAACAGGTCTTGAAGGAAGTTCATGAAGGAGAATGTGGTGACCATATGGGGGGGGGGGGAGGGGGAGCAGACACTAGCAAAAAAGATCCTTCGCTATGGATACTATTGGCCAACTGTAAATCGGGATGCTGCGGACTACGTAAGGAGATGTGACAAATGTCAAAAGTATGCGAAAATCCGAAGAGCTTCGCCAACGGAACTCACACAAATGGTAAGTCCTTGGCTGTTTGCATTATGGGGAATCGATGTAATTGGTTCATTACCTATCTCCAAAGGTGGTGCAAAATACGCAATAGTTGCGGTCGATTACTTTACCAAGTGGGCGGAAGCAGAGCCCTTAGCTATAATCACCACAAAAAGATCATTAATTTCGTTGTACGAAACATCATATTCCATTTTGGCCTCCTGTGAACTATCATTACGGACAACAGAACTTAGTTTGAAAGTGGGGAGTTTAAAAAAATTTGTCAAAAGTATGGCATTGAGAAAAGGTTTGCAGCAGTTGCTCATCCAAAAGCCAATGGACAAGTAGAAGCCGTGAACAAAGTAATCAAGTTCATATTGGAATAACGTTTGGAAAAGCCTAGAGGCAAGTGGGTGGATGAGCTTCCAACAACACTTTGGGCTTACAGAACCACCCACAAGTCCGCGACTAGCCACACTCCATTCGCATATGGCACGGAAGCTGTTATACCCATGGAACTTGAAGTTCCTTTACATCAGGTAACTTATTATGGCCCTAAGACGAATCGAGATCTCTTGCTGGAATCACTGAAATTTGTTGATAAAAAACATAAAGAAGCTGATTTAAGGTCGCCCGCATATAGGCACCGAGTCGCTCGATATTATAATGAAAAAGTCCGACCGAGAATCTTTGATGTGGGCGATCTCGTTTTGAAGCGAGTTTTTTCGATCCCATCGCATATGAATCCAATATGGGAAGGTCCATACGTCATTGGATGGAGGATTGGAGATGGAACTTTCAAGCTAGCGACCATTGATGGCGTGACACTCCCCCGAACATGGAATAGCGAGCATCTGCGACGTTATTATACTTAGTCTATTTCTTTTGCATTTTAGTTGCAATTATTTCCAGTGTATTTTCATTTATTTCGTTGATTCTTAGCTTTCGGCATGTAATAAAAAAATTAAGTTCGTTTTCATTAATAAAGGCTTGAAACCATCTTTTACATGAACTATTGATGTTTCCGTGTGTTGCAATTCTATGCAAAAATTAAAGTTACATTATTCTGCCTGGCGTATGAACGCGCATAAACGAATTAAAATCTCCAAGTCCCTAAAGTACGGACTGGAGTACTCTAAGTCCCCAGAGTGCGGACTATAGTATAAACGACTTAAAATCTTTAAGTCCCTAGAGTGCGGACTGAAGTACTCTGAGTCCCCAGAGTGCATGCTAGAGTATAAACGACTTAAAATCTCCAAGTCCCCAGAGTGCGGACTGGAGTAATCTGAGTCCCCAGAGTGCAGACTAGAGTATAAACGACTAAAAATCTCCAAGCTCTCGGAGTGCGGACTGGAGTACTCTGAGTCCCCAGAGTTCGGACTAGAGTATAAACGACTCAAAATCTCTAAGTCTCCGGAGTGCGGACTGGAGTACTCTGAGTCCCCGGAGTGTGGGCTATAGTATAAAAAACATAAAATCTCCAAGTCTTCAGAATGCGGGCTGGAGTACTCTGAGTCCCCAGAGTGCGGGCTAGAGTATAAACGACTTCAAAATCTCTAAGTCCCCATAGCGCGGACTAAAAGTATTCTAAATACCCAAGTCACATGGAGGTGAACTGGAGCTTGTGTAACTCACCAAATTCTGAGTTATGGCAACAATTTAGACAATAAGCTAAAAAACGGAAGTCATCGAAAAAAAAACTAAGTTTTATTCACAAATCCCAAAACAAAGTTCCACTACAATTCCTCCTAGACTTGGAGTCAAAAGTCTATTTATATTGGTACGAAAATAAATAGAAATAATTACATAATCTAAACTTATTCTCGTTGAACGAAGCATGATAGTTACTTCTTTGATTTCTTCTCCATCCTCAGTTTCTTAGACGACTCCTCTTCCACGCGTTTTGGCATGAACGCTTTGCTTGCAAGTGAAGTGACGTCTGAGAAAGGAAGAGGAACCTCCAATGGCATGGACCCACCAGGGAGAATGACTTTCAAAGGTCTGTTTAAAGAATCATCCACTACTTGTGGCTCAACCTTGATTTCAACTTTCTTCTTCTTCTCCTCCATAAGTTGCTCCTTCACGCTCAATTTTGAAGTGTGTACGGAGGCGCCCGTAATTTCAACCTCATCGTGTTCCTCGGTGGGCGATGGATTTTCATATTTGTGTTCATTAAGCGTCTCTACCACTTGAGCATCAGGACCGGGAGTCTCTCCCGTTTGAATTGCCTCTTCCGTGATCTCCTCCATCTCCATGGCGACATTGCTCCTTGGAATTGGCTCAAGATCAGAACGGCCTACACAAAATCATAAGAGGCAAATGTTAGAATACATTAACCACAAGTCGAAAACAACGGCCCTTTGAACTTTGAGAAGAAAAGTTATGTACCGGTTTCCGGCTGACTCTCAACTGTCCAGGGAGTTTCACCCTCTGGAATGGGAGATAGAATGTGAATATCAAGGCCAGGATCTTCCGGGTCATAGCCAATGTGTTGCTCGAAGGGGTCAAGTGATGGACGACCAGTCGGTTGAGTGGGGGGAAAAACTGAAGACTCGGTTCTGGATGGGCCGGCAATGTCATTCTTTCCTTTCGGTGAGGAGGAGTCTCTACTATTAAGAGCCTTCGCTGTAGACAAGTCCGAAGGCTCATTTCCTCGGAGAAACTCCTTCACTAGAGCTTCTTCGTCAACCTCTTCAGTACCCGACTCAACCTTTTTGATCATTATCAAAGTCTCCCATGCTTTAGCCAAAGATTCGAGGTAAGCCTCGCCAAAAAATGTTAGGCCGCGATGCGTGAGAACTCGAGCATTGTACTCGGCTATGAATGGGTCAAACATGCGCTTAATCTCCTCTCTACCAGCCTCAGCAGCCGCCTCAAGGCGAGAATTAATATCCATGAGCGCTATTCTTTTTCCCTCCTCACGGGCTTCATCTTTCAGCGTCTCAGCCTTGGAGAGTTCTTCATCGAGCTTCGTTTTCAGGAGTCGAGTAACAACAATCTCGTCGCAATATTGTTGCGACTCCTCCTGAGCAGCAATCTTTTCTGACTTTTCTTTGGAAAGTAGTTCTTCCAACTCGTTGACTCGTTGAGCGAATGCATCTCTCTCCTTTTGGACGGAGTCTTTCTCTAAAGCTAAGGCACCGGAGCGTTGAACCGCTTCATCGAGCTCTTTCTTATGTGTGGCCTCCAGACGACTAACTGCCTCAACTTTGTCTTTAGCATTTTTCTGAGCAGTTTCAAGCTGAGACTTATATAAGGAAAGCACTTCATCCTGGGTTTTGATAATGTCTTTGTCGTGGAATGCTTCGAGTTTCATACGATCAATTTCATATTGGCATTCGATAGAGACTTCTGAAACTTTTTCTGCCAAATGAACAAATGCGTCGTGTTGAACGTAGACATCATTGTTGCATGCAATGGAACTTTGCTTAACGTGTCCCGAAATGTGATGAATTGCTGGGAGAAACTTCAGACCGTCGAAGCATATTTTTGGTAACGTGGCCTTAAACTTGGCTAGCTTTTCCGCTATCGACGGATCATGTGCGGGAATAGAAGAAGTTTGTCTAGAGACTACGGGTTTTTTATGAAGTTCTTGGGATTGCCTGGTGCTAGAGGAACCATAGTGTTGGTCGCGGTGAGTATCAGACTGGGACCCTTATGGCCGGAATTCTTCCTGCCTTGCTCTGGTTGAGAGGGAGGATCGTGAAGGTATAAAGACTGATGGTAAGTTTTTCTTCGAGATGATGAATCCCAGAATCGATATTCCCTGTCGTTGTCGTCATCTCTATCTCGGCGTTTGCCGGAGCCCGAATCCCGGCCAGAATGATGAGAAATAGAGGACCCGCGAAGGTGGTCAAATCCATGAGAGTGTCCCATCTCATTGCATAGAAATTAAGTGAACACGAGTTAGCAAGAATGGCATGATGAATGAAGTTTAAGTGCGAGCAGAGGTGTTAGTGTTATTGTGTGTGTCCTAGTGTTTCCTCCAGATGGACCGGTTTCTTTGGCTTTACTTACCAGAGTTTTTTCTCCTTGATTATGGGCTTGAACGCCTTCATCGTCTCTCGCGGACGAATGGAGTTTTAGGGCTTCTGGATCATTGAAGCCATAGTTGAGCAAGTCATCGGGAATAGTGAGGTCAGATAAGCCTATCAGTGAACCCTCTAAGTGTTCTGGAGATGGCTCTTTCTCCATTGAAGTGATTATAACCTTTGAGGTTCCGTTTACTGTCTTTTTCCTCAGCTTGTAAGCCATTATCTTTTTTCCCTTCGAAGGGGGAAGCATTACATTAGTGCCATGTGCCTCAACCATCGGTTTCAGAGTAGGACTTATATTCTCACCCGGTGCTTCTTACACCTCAGTTTCTCTAATCTCGCCTTCCTCGGGTGTGTAGGGGGCACCACGCATCGAAGGCCCAGCTTGCCTTTTGCCTTTGTACAAGGCAGGTCCAGTTGTAGTGACACTGTGAGGAAGACTTATTCGGCGACCCTCCGCCAACAACCCAAATTTCGAGAGCGATTCATTGCAAATGATGGATCTGATGTCCCGGTCTTCCACGGGAATAGCTCGAATAGCTTCGATGGCCTCAGAGTACCCGGAGCCTTGGGGACGTGGGAGGATACCTGTAAAAGTCGAGGAAGGGTTTAGAAAGGATGCACTTTCTGTCGCATATAAGTATTGATTCAGAAAAGAAACTTACTCCCTTCTACCCATCTCCTCGCAAAGCCAGTGGGATAGCGCACATAAAACTATTCTTGCTTGTATTGGGCGAATTCGCTTCACGCCCCACAAGGATTTGGCATTTGTTATGTGGCTCATACAAAAGATGGGCTGTTGGACCGTCTCTTGAAACGATAAATATAGCGGATAACGCCGGGAGTAAAGAGCCCGAATGGAATGCTCATGATAAGAATGCACATACCATATATGAACGTGTAACTGTTGGGATGTAACTATGTTGGGGCAATCTCAATATACTACAACACATCGCGGAGGAAGGACTTGAATGGTGGCACGCTACCAACCCAGCACATGAATTTATTGCATGCAGTATATCCGGCTGGGGGCAGGTGAGGACGAACTTGTCCCAATGGAACCAGCATATCGTCGAAAGGAATTCCATGGATTGAGCATAATCTGCGAAGAGCGTTTTCATTGATTCTCAAATCATGAGAATCAACCGGATTGTCTAGGATGATTGCTGCATCTAGGGCGTCTGGAGCCAAGTCAACATATGCAGTCGTTGGACTCGAGATATTCTGTGTAGGAGTTGTCGATGGATTTGAGGTTCCCACTACTTCCTATTGAAAACTTGGCTCAAGTTTATCTGATACCGTGGTAAAGCTTGATTTTCTAGGCATCTTCAATGACCGTCGAATCTGGATAAAAACCTGTTTGAACTATACTTAAAAGAGAAGCAAAATTAGACATAACGACAAAGACTTTCCCCCATGTGGTGTGTGAGCTAATGTGATGGTTCGTGCAAAGGTTACAAATAAGTTAGGGTCCCGAAGAGTAAAGTGTAGCACGACGAGCTTTAAGTTGCCTTTTTGTATGAAGTTTTAAGTTCACATTTATTATGATTTCAATCGTGGAGTTATTAGTCTTGATCAGTTCAATGTGCTTATGGACTTAGATTTGTGTCATGGATCTATTGGTACATGGATAAGCGTGGGAATAAGCATCAATGTTTTGTTATGCGAATTGAGGTAAGATAAGTATGTCGATGTCGATCCCATAATTAGGGCCGGTCGCCTACTCGAGTACATGTATACCGAACCATAATGCCCCGCTCGGTGTCGGTCCTCAAAGCCTATCTCTCTTCTCTCTTCTTCACTACCCACCGACCTACCTAGATCGAAACCATTGAGCCACTCACTCTCCTCTCCAACGATCTCTTTCTTCACCGAACGGCCCCGAGGGCTATACCGAGCCGCACTCGCTCGGTATGCCGAGCCACCCTCGTGGTCCCTGACCAGGCCCTAATACTACACTCAAGTGGGTAAACCACACTATCTCCCTCGATATCGAACAGCACCAGGCCACTGTCCCTGACTCCAGAAACCAATCATACCTACCGACCCACAAACTTCCTATCTCTCCCTAACAACATGACGACCCACCTGACCAAGAAACCGAGCTACTCCTCAGAGTTCTGACCAGCCCACACTCACCCTCGAATTTCCAAACCCCTCTTCTCCTCATACTTCTTCGCCAAGGAACAACTCTTAACCTTCTCCTAAGGCCCTAACCTGAATTCCGCTTCCTATTCCTAATCCATCTCCCTTTTTCCTCTATATCTATTCTCTACCTATCCCTATAACAACTGAAGAGGGGAGACAGAGGGTTTTTCCACATAGGCACCGGAGTTCGATAGAACGTCGAGTTTGGAAATAAATTCATACCTAGGAAAAAATCTCGAAATATGCGGAAGATTTGGAGTGTTGGACTGGAGGTACATTCGTGTTAGTGATTAATTAAAGTAGCGAGGTAGACAATTTGAGTTTGGTGGAAGGCCAGGTAGCAAGTAGGGCTCGACGAGAAGTGAATTAGTGTTCTTAGGAAATTAAAATAGAAGTAAGAAAAAGAAGAAAGAGCAAATGCTGAAGCTTATATAGGGGAAGGAGGAAGGTGAACAGGCTATATCCTGTACAACTGGTCGGTGTGTGTTGGGAAGTCGGTTCTTGGACATGTGTACCCCAGCACAAGTAAACTGAGTGCAAGACTCGGTATCGGTATGCCGAACCATATCGTGTCTCTAAAGAGAAGGAAATGAAATCAAGAACGTACAAGACATGAGGAAGGTCCACCATGATTCAATGTTCAAGTTATATACGTTCAGCTTTCGAAAGTGCAAACCGGACGCTAATTCAAAGTGTGTACTGCCGTCCCACACAACACACTTTGGGGGGCAAATGTTACCCGGTTGCTTGGCCCGGCTACAAGAGGAAAATATTAAGTGCCGTTCGGCTTGCAAGTACCGCTCGGCCTAGGTATCGTTCAGCCTGACTGCATCGTTCGGCCTAGGTGCCGCTCGGCCTAAGCCCATCATTAGACATTCTTTGGTTTCACCACCATAGCTCGACATTCTTTGGTTCGAACACCATCGTCCGGCATTCTTTGGCTTCACCACCATCGCTCGGCATTCTTTGGTTCAAACACCATTGCCTGACATTCTTTGGTTCGACCACCATCGCTCGTCACAGGAGGGCTCAGCTCAAATAAACATTACCAAGTATTGCAGAACACATCACCCGATCAAGAGAGTGAAGCCATACAACAGACTTCACCGTTCGGCATGACTTTGCTTCGAGTCAACATACTATCTGCTTCGGTTCTCCTGAGGGTTTACTTCGAGTCACTTGATGATCGACTAAATAATTCTCGATCGGCATTCCTCGTTCGGCAACTGTCGTTCGGCATCCCTAGCTCTGTGCGCAGAAACCACTTGCTATGGGCCGAAGTACCTTGTTCCTGGACCCACGAAGGAAGTTCGGCCTATCTTCGCCTATAAATAGAAGGGCAGAGGCACAGTGAAATGAACCTTATTTTGAAGAACACTAGAGAAACTCTGCCATTTTCAAGTTTTATTCTTTTTAATTTAAAACTTGTATTCAAGTTGTTGGTGTATGGATTGTATCTGTATTCAATTATCTGAAAAAACAATAAAGATTAAACACAAAGTGGACGTAGGCAGATACGCCGAACCACTATAAATCCGGTGTTCTAGTTTTTGCAATTAATTCTGCATATATTTCTCTATTTTAATTTTCTACCTTCATTAACCTCTCTACACAAATCCTTTTTTGGGTGTTAGTGACCAATTCTGGTGCTAACAGGATGCATGAACATTGATTTTGAATTGAAAATATTAGTGTTATTCTAATCCCAACTTCATATTTTAGGTAACAGAATAATATATTTGTTTCAAGTTCTGAGAGTGAAACTTCTTTTATTATAGTGTGCTTATATTTGTCATTATAAACTTAATTGTAATAAGACTATAAAATAGCTTTCCTACTATCATATAAAATACTATTTTTGTAGTGTTTTTCTCTCCATGACATGATTTTTTAATTGTTTTCCAGACTGTAAATTGTTGCATCGACTAAAAAATATATACTGTTGTCTAAAGCATGACTTAAAAGTATTGTGCTTGGGATCACGTGTGGTTCTTGCAAATACTGTTAATAATCATTTGAAGCAAAAATATTAAAATCGTCTCTTGGTATTTCCCTAATTTCAATCTGTGTAGCAAAAGTGTGGGATAAAGTTTGAGTAGTTTCTAACATAGATATGTATTGCAAGAGAATCTATAGTGGAACAGATATGTGAAGGGTATGGAAGCCTGAAATAAAATGACGATTCCTCTCCCTCTTCTGGCAGTCGAGTGGACGAAATTTCTATATTTTTTCAAAAGAATTAAAATAAAAGTAAAAAAATAATGCTGATCATTTTCCGTCGATTTAATCCTCTTATCATTTCTTTCTCAAAATTTACACTAAAATCAAATAAAATTCAACTTTTCTTGAGAGATTTAGATCGACTTACCTTTTCTTCATTTTAATTTTCCAATCTAATACTCATTCCCCAATTTCTAGGGTTTTTGAAAAATTCCTAAATCATGAAATTTAGCTAATAGAGAATGTTCAAGAAGAAGGGTCTAGTTCTGCCACTCTAGTTCGTAAGCAGAAAAGATCAAGAAAAAGCAAAAAAGCTTTTGGAGTTGATGATGTTGGATATGGAGTCGGTGTTCCAAATGTTATTTCATGAACGTTTTCCATCGAGATCGATCACCATGCTACAAGGAGTACATCACATTTTTTATCAGGAAAGAGCTCATGGTATATCACTTTTTATTGTTACAATATATTAGCTATTGTTAATTTCTTTAATCAAATACTCATTTATGTTGAAAATGTATTACAAATAGAACGTGATAGAATAAGATATAATGTTTTTACAACAATGTTAAATGACTGAAAAAATTAAATGTACACTCACACATTAGAGATTCGGTTGTTAAGATATTGTGCAGATTTATTGATATAGAGCTCAAAAATTCAGATAATCGGTGTATTCATGCACGGGTTCAAGCCGTTGGCTCGTGCATGGGTTGGAGCTTCTGAATTTTCTATTGGTCATTCTGGCGGGAGATTTTTTATACAAGAGTGAACGAAAACTACAAACAGAACCTGAAATGCCAAAGTATTCATTTGAAAGTACAAAGTTAGCGTGGTATGACTTAAACGTTATGTGCACCAAATGCAAAGGTATTATAGCATAAAGAGGTGATAGGCTAAGAATTGGACAGTCGTTTAAAGACTTAAAAAGACAACTACGATAAACTATAGTGAGACTTACAATACTAATTTCAAAGCTCATGAGATGTTTGAAGTTCTTAGCATGAGATTTCATTGGTCAAAGCTCAACGAGACAGTGTTAGACAAGGAGACATCGAAAATTTAAATTTCAGAAATGTAACTTCAAGAATCTTAATAGATTCATTGATAAGCCTATCGAATGGTTCCTCAATGTCAATAGAGACCGAGGGGAATAATACTAATACAACAATTTCTATTTCAATAATGTTATATAGTGGGGTTATGAGTTGTATTGAAGGAATAAAATCAAGAAAGAGAAGTTTGTTGAGAAATAGGGAAACAAGCGACTTGGTAGTGGTTAGTGGCAAGCTAAATACACTCCTCAATGATATTTTGATTGCATCTTCTAAAAAAAAGAGGACGTTTGAAATATAAAAGAGAAAAAAATAAAGATCTTGAAAGCGTATGTTCAACAAGATGCAGACCAAGTAAGAGCTCTTAGATAGAGGACCGAACTGAAGATTGTCCATGAAATACGTATATGGAATATGAAAGAAGAAGAGTATTTAATAAATAACATTTCTCTTCAAAACGATGACCATTTAAAGTTAGCCAGAAAACACAGCATTTTAAGCAACGACAAAGACATAGGAAGATGAAAGTTCGGGAATGTAGAAGTGTTTAACATTAATGCGTTTACTAAATTATTTTCGTATTTTATTATTTCAATTTGTAATAGTAAGTTTAAATTGCAGTGAGTACTTTGTGTTATATCAAATGGTATGATGTATTTTCATCTTCAAGTATTATAGTTTTTTGATTTTTTATTTATTGAAAACACGAGAAAATCCATTTAATTTGTAATTTAGCACATATTGTATTATTACAGTTATTATGGTGAAAAGAATGTGTAACGAACCAAATTTTTCGACCCTCGAAAATCGACATCAATACGCTCACTGTATCACATACCGACAAATCGAATGCCGGAAAACCCGATTGTTAGGGGAAAGAAGAAGAAAGAAGATAAGAAGAAAACTAACCAACATAGAATCTCACGGCGGAACGAATAATCTATAATATATCACAAGTTTTTACACGAAAACAAAACTGCAATATGTATACACACACACACACACAATCATCAATCAGAGTATACCAACCTATTTCAGCCTGTACAGTTATAACAGTCTATCCTCACAATTGCTGAATATGCAGTTTAATACATAGCAAAAATAACAATCTATGTAAATACGTCTCTAGGTCTCCCACTCGTCTCCTGAAGCTCCAAACATCCAAACCAATATGTAATATGCTCGGTCTGACCTGAGCATTATAATAAAATAACACCCGAGTCAGTCCGGAAAACCAGCGTGAGAAAACAAAATCAACTTGAGTTATTACCGTTATCAATATCCTTTGATCCTTTCAAAAACAAAGGTATCTTGTAAGACTACGCCACACATAAATACGATGGGTTTTCACCTTATGATCACCGAAACCTTTTATACATCTGATATTATAATAGCGTCTATAGAAAATAAACTATAAAATAGCTGAAATGCTTGCATCTCAGGTTTCAGCATATTTGGGTACAATCAAAACCGTATGATGCTTATTTAAGAATGAATTATATACAATGACTAGGCATTGGGGAACCACCTACCGTAGTACACGTCTAGAAAATGTACCGAGGACCTCGTCGAGATCCCCTGCCAACACAAAACAGGCCTACCCCTGACCTGGATAGTACCAAATATATCGTCACCCCAGTTGCTTTTCAACCCTTCTGAGATCCGATGCACAACTAATCCATAAAATATGTGGATGTAGGGTAATCTAGAAAGGTGACAACATACCCTAATGAGTGCGATCCACTTAACCTTACTGCATCTCCCTTGATTTTCAGTCATTCTCGGTTGATGAGGCGTGATGCTACAATTACCTTTCAAAAAATTTACACTTAGCATGCTCATTGCCCTCCAACGACAATATGTTGATAGCATTCATTCATACAAGTTGTTATAGGTCCGAACAAACCGAATCTCCAAAATCACCATCTTTGCTATCTTCTCGATATCACAATTCGCAACGCCCAAATCGGACCGAAGTGGTTTTCGAATAATTAGATCTGATTCGGTCTCTTCGAAATGATCAACGAAATTGGCCAGATTTGATAGTCGGTTATTTAACTATCAATTACACACAAAAGAATTATAGTTTTTTTCAAACATTTATTTTAAAATATCTTTACGAAGATATATACTCAAATCTCTTCCAGTATTTCAATATTTGAAAACGATTTCAAATACTTAAATTCATAAAAGGATATTTTCAAACTATATCAACACTTAGAAATATTACCAAATCCAACTTATAATTCTTTACTTAGAAAAATATTTCCATATAAATCATTTCGTCGCTAAAATATTCACAAAACCTTTAATTCCAATACTTAGGAAAATACTATAAGCTTATTTTCAAAATTCATTTTAAATATCCATACTTAGGAAATATTTCGTGCTTATCTCATAAATCTCTTGAACTTTTATTAATTTCCGTTACAATTTCCAAAATTATCGATTATACTTATTTATAATCCAACTAACCATTCATAACTCCTATAATGAATTCAGAGTCATTTCAAAGATCCCGTATCTAAAAATTTGAAAATTTTCTTTTCTCAACCCTCTTAAGTTCCCGAATTTATAATATTTCTCTTATTAAAATCACATCCACTAAATAAAATCCCTTTTACGAATCTCAAGAGCATTTATAAATAAGTTACAATCACTTACTTTTAAATTATATATATTTATATAATATAATTTCAAAAACATAGTTAAATAATTATTTAAAATATCAAAGCACTTTTAAAATACACATCAATAACTAATTTCAATTCATTTATAAAATTGCTAATCGATTTACAAAACTTGTTTATAACAGAATTCATTTCAACAAATTTAAAATATTTAAATAACCAACTTCTTGAAATATTTTAATCCAATTAATAGTTTTTAAAACTGCATAGTTTTATAAATAAAAATCCTTTTCAAAACAAACCTTAACTTCTTGATAAAATATATATTTTTAAACTCTAATATAACCAATTTTATATTTATAAATCTTTCTCGATTTATCGCAAAACGATTTAGTTCCCAATTTCATAACCCTTTTTCCAAATTTCAAAATAGAATCCACTATTCCTTCTAAACCTATTTCCATATCTCATTATAAATTATCACTGTGAATTTATATTTCCAGTTTATCAAATGATTATCATTCCACTTTATTTATAAACATTGTTTATAATTTCATAAACTTTTTTCCAGTTTACAACAGGTTCATATTACTAAAAGCCATTCATAAATCAGTTTCTAATTAAAATTCCATTTATAAATCTATTTCTTAAATAACCCAAACTCTATCCCAAAACCATTCAAATCACAATTTCGACTTTCCGTATTTTTATGAACCTTATTTAAAACCCATTGTTTAAAAATCCTCAATTTAAAATTCTCTATTTTAAACCATTTTAGAAAATAGTTAAATAAATATCCAAATCGAATATTTATTTTATCCACCCAAATTTCAATATAAATACTTTCATTTGCAAAATCACCTTTGAATTTTCTTTTTAAAATTCAAAAATATTATTTATGGTGTTTTAAATACCAAAATTTAGACCAGTGCTACTATAGCATCCAATATATCAAATCACGCAACAATCCATAAGAGACTGTTTAATCACATTATATGTCACTATATATGAAAAACAATCAATATTTTTGAGGAATCCAGTTGGATCCCTCCGACCTGTTTCTCTGCAACCATAGATGTTATATAACATAAAATATCAATCCCGCTTCGAGGCAGGATATTGTAGTTATACGGGAAGCATAGTGTCTCATCCGCTCCAACCGGCGGAAAATATACCCACCCACTAACACATACTACTATATATATAATAGTATGTCATCCAACGCTTTGCAAATAAAAAATGACATCCAACCAATAATAATTTATCCATTCATCAATCAACCAATAAATAATTTTTAATATTTTAAATTAATACCAGCAATCCAAATGAGTGAGATTTACTCACATTTATTTTCTGTTGTCGCCAAGGCGTTTCGCTTTGGAACTCAAATCAAACGACGTTTGATTTTAGCCCAAATTTTGACAGTCTTCAAATCCGTCCAAACCAGTTCCATTGCGAAACTCTCATCATCATGATCGCAATGCAAAAGGTTTCGCCCTAATCGGATGTCGTATGAGAGAGTTATCCATTTTATAAGATTCACGATTCAATTTAAATAATTAATTACTATAATCACAAGTTAATTACCATCATACCCCTAAAACCTTTCTTCCCCAAGCGTGGATTCCTCCTCCTTTGTACACTAACACGTACAGTAAACCCAAAATCCATTCGTGCACACACGCCTGAACTCAGCATTTACTCGTCGAATTCGTCCATTGACTCACCAACATGTTTCTCACAACGCAGGCTTTTGATTCCACCCATCCATCACAACTCTGTTTGCTACCCATCAAAATGCGACAGTCACATCGCGATCTTCGGCCAGGCAAAAGACGTGACTGCAACAGTGGATCGCACGAAATAAAGTTGGCCACGAGCTACTATTTCACGCGAGAAACCCAAAGCAATCGACCCCAAATCCTATCATTGCCCCAAATTCGTGCAAACCTGAACCCTAGCTAATGAACCCACTACTGCCTTGATCGTTCACGCTCCAAAATGGAGCCGCACCATCCAAAACGAATACCAAGCTGTAGGTAAACTCAAAACATGAATTTTAAAACTTGTTTCATGATTTTTCATTTTGTATTATAAGAGATTTCATTTTTCAAAGTTTTCATTTTTCTTTTATTTACTCGCTGCTTGAAATTGAAGAAAGGGGGAAGCGCGTTTTAAAAAGTAGTAGTAGGTACGACACAGGTAGGGTGGCTGTAGATCGTCTGATGTGAAGGGGATATTGTGGGAAGTGTGTGTATATAGACACACACATTTCTAGATATTTTACTCCGAACCTCCATCGAAGCGTGCCGCTTGAGGTTTCTAAAATTTTACCCCTATTTCAAACGCATTGGAACAAGTCCCGAGCTCAATACGTTTGAGTCCAATATGTATAAAGAAAATAACTTTTTCAACTCAATTATTATATTAAATTTCCGATATAAATTTCAATATGTTTCTATCTCGTACGACCAAACGGTGCATCTGATCGATACAAAATTTGACGATGTATTATAATTCATTATTACGGACCCAATGACACTGGTTTCGTCGAAATCGGAGACTGTTCCCTAGAAGGTTATCTTTATATGTTAATTAAAACGAGAAAAATCCAAAATTAGTTAAATCATTTTCAAAATCAATTTAAAAGTTTTATTATCTTCATTCTTGTTAATAGAAATTAAATAAGCCTTTAAATCATTATTATCCAGCTTAAAAAAAATTCAAGATTCAATTATTTAAGCAATTTCAATTATTAAATTTAACAATTAAATTATCCAATAAATCACTATCCATTTGAAATTCAAATTATTTAATCTATAAATTAACTTTTCCATATTTAAAATTAATTAAATATTCTAATTTCAAATGACTTAAATCTGAATCGTTACATAATGCCATTTAAAGTTTCACCCAAACGGTTATTTGAAAACCGTTCGGTTTTTAGGAAACATTTAGAGTATCCATGCTAAGAAAATATACAAGCAACTCCCACTTTTCCTCCCTTCCCATGCTCAAACTCTCGCTGCTGGAGCATGAGGAGAGGAAACTACGTGGAAGTTCGTCCCACTTTTTCATCTCAAGCCACTACTCGAGGTGTTGTAACTGCTTCTTCTTCATATCAGGTTTAATTGCGTTATTCATTTGATTTTCAATGTTGGAGGATGAAAATGATTTGCATAAAAAATATTTTTATTTTGGAAGTTTTATAAACTTGTATAAAAAATATAATATATGGTGAAATATATTTTTAGTAGTTTAAGATGGTATAATTTTTTTTATTTTTTTCATCCACTACATTTTTCTTCTTTGCTTGAATAAAACTGATAAATGAACGAGTCTAATCACAAAAGAGAAGTTGAACAGAAAAGATGGAACAAAGAGTATATATGAAGGATGGGCTGTGTTAAAGTAGGCGATGTGGTATGCACACAAAGTATGTTAGAAAATGTTTAAATAGATATCGGTTCGTTAAATTTAACACGATATGAGTCAATTAATTGCAGTGCGAATTAAATATAAAACAAGGCAATATTAATTTAATGCAAATATGATGCAAGTGGATTTTAATATGATGCAAATTAATTTAACACAGAGCAAGTCAACATTTTTAGTTTTTTTATCTATACCGATTTGCGTTATATATAATTCAAGCTATTTATGACTTGCATTATATGTAGTGCAACCTAATTTCTATTGTAGTTATCAGTATTGGTTTGCATTGTATAACGCATCTTACTTTTCATTGTAGTTTAACAAGATTTGCTTATGTTACCGATAGTTCAAGCAAACTATTGTACTCTAACGGTGTTGGCTTGAATTATATATATAATGCAAGCAAATATGTATTATGATGACATCCAATTTTATATCTCTCACACACCCGCGTATATTCAAAATATTATCAATTGTACATATTTGTTCGCTTCATTGTACCTCACATTTAAATAGTGCAAGTACGTTATATCATCGTTGTTGCACTTAGTTTGAAGATTTTTGATTTGAATTCATGGTTTCGATTAGTTATTTTGTATTATGAAGAATTTGTATGTGATTTGTTACTATAAATTTTAGTTGTTTAATTTATAATATGTAAAATTAGAGGCTTTTTAACCCACTATGATATATGATAAGGGTGCAAAACACAATATCCGACCGCTTCTTTAGCTGCTTCATTTATGGCAATGTATTTAGCTTCAGTTGTTCGTTAGGCTACAATCTCTTGCTTGGACTTTTCCAACTTACCATTACACCATTTAATGTGAATATGTAACCTAACACAAGTTTATTATCATCGATATCACTTTGAAAACTCGAGACGGTGTACCCTTTCATAAGGAGGTCTACATTCCCACAGACGAGAAACAATTCTTTAGTATTTTGTAAATACTTAAGAATAGATTTCACAACAATCCAATGTTTTTCTCCAAGGTTTGATTGGTATTGACTTACACATTCTAATGCTTAAGCCACAACCATTCTCGTATATAACATAGCGTACATAAAGGATCTAATTGCAGATGCATACAATATCATTTTCATCGGCTCTTCGTAACATCCCTCATTTCGAGGTTCGAAAATGAATAACGATGATGCTGTAGTCATCATCAAATTATTTTCAAGTTAAAAAATTAAATCGGTATTTTTCACAACATTAAGTAAATAGAGTAGCTAAATATTTTCATTACATAAAATTAGATTACATAGATGACATCACATTTCATTAACCCAATTCAACCCCTGGCAAGGGTAAATATATAAAACATAAATAGTAGCATCATGTCCGATATACGAAGATACCGACATGTGAAGGAACCGAGCCACTCAGAAGCGGGTGAAATCGGTAGATTTCAAAAAAAAAATCCTACTTTGGATCATATTGGGCCCATGAATCCACATGGTTGTATTAGATCCAATCTAATTAATTTAAATAAAATCGATTTTAATTTAATTTTCTAATTTTGTTTAACTTGTATTAGGTTAATAAATATTTATCTGGTTTATGAATATATCATTATATACTCATGTGTGTACAACGTGCATGTGCATAACATAGGTGTACATAGTTAATGTATACGTATTGGGATTTGCATCAAAACGCATACGTTGGCCATTTATATACACATTGGCTGTCTCAAAATTATTTAATATATACGTGTGTGTATGTGTCTTTATTTTAAAATGCAACGACCCGCCTTTTCGAACCCCAAAAGTCGACACTAATACATCTACGGTATTCACGTGCTGAACAACTAAGTGTCGGAAAGACAGATTGTTAGGGGAAAGAAATGAGATAGAAGATAAAAAGAAATTAAACAATCACATAATCTCACAACGCAACGGAAAAACATATATTAGTCAACATACTATTTAAAAAGTCATCTAAAAAGTGATACATCTGAATCATACTAATACAGTTCTACACTTGAACAATTATAACAACCTGCCCCTACCTAACTGCTACAAGATACAAACAACAGAAACAAGATAATAAATAGCTATCGATGAAGCCTCCTACTCCAAGCTCCTCCAAAATGCATCCATGGAAAAACCTGAACTACTTGGCTGCCCAAATAAATTTGAGCACCCAAGAGTTTTAGGAAAAGAAAATAAAACTCTAGGTCATACATGAGCCTGGTGTGAGTAAACTCAAACACCGAATTATTATGTTTAAAACCCTTTTAAAATCAAAAGTATCTCGTAAGACCACGCCGCGCATAAACACCAAAG
This sequence comes from Allium cepa, assembly GCA_030765085.1. NCBI lineage: Eukaryota > Viridiplantae > Streptophyta > Magnoliopsida > Asparagales > Amaryllidaceae > Allium > Allium cepa. Next base: position 1,000,516,789 of record CM060935.1, read on the forward strand.
GGTTTTTACCTTACGATAACCAAACCATTTCATATAAAATTCTTTGATATTATAAAAATGTATAAGGGTTTAAAGTACATATATAAAATAGTCGAAATGTTGGCATCTTACATTCTAACATAGTTGGGCATAATCAAAATTGCAATGGCTCGTATTGGAGATTGGATTCCATACTATGACAAGGCATTGAGGTACCACCTGTCACAGTGCATCTCCAAATAAAACACATCGAGAGCCTCACATAGACTCCCTACGAATCAAGTCCGGCCTTACCCCTTACTAGATAGCGCCGAATATGTCATCAGCTTGGTTGGGATCAACAACCTAAGTGGGCCCCTAGCATACATGATCTATAATATAGATCTAGATTGGATGATGACCATACCCTAATAGTAGCAAACCACATAGCCTTGAAGCATCACCCATGTTTTAGTCATTCCCGGTTGATGAGGCTATGATTATCTTTTATATAGCAAACCATCTTTGAATACTAACACTGCCCTCCAGGTTGAAATGCAATGACAACATTCATCCATACAAGTTCATTTTGAGACTGAACGAATCCGAATGCACTACCTCAACTATACCCATTTTGGAATCACCCTCAGGGTCAGTAGCAAATAGCCCTTGCACTTCAAAAATTCATCTTCGTTTCCATACTCTTCAAGATGTCTTCCGTTTGAAATGCTTGAGTTGGATATAAATGGTTTTCGGATAACATATCTGATCCCAGTCTTTCTGAAACAACTTTCGATAGTTTTCGATAAACTCAATACTGGTTCTTTAGGAAATAAGCAGACAAAGGTAAGAGCGGAGTTCACATCCTAACCGTTAATGGACGGATTTATTTATCATTTATCCTAAAAGAATGAAACGAATTTATACATAGAGTATAGCACCATTGACAGTAACTGTACCATATAATTTCCGTGTTTCACCTAGATATTTTCAAAGTTACGTTTTGGTCCAGATTTTGATAGTCGGTTATTTAACTATCAGATAAACAAACATTCAAAATTGATTTGATTCCATATGGGATCCACTACGTCTTTATTAATTAATCTTTAATTAATAAATTCACTTTATTAAATTTGATCAAAAGATATTTACACAACGCTATTTCCAAAACCTTTACTTTCCCTTTATACTTGGGAAACATTTATACTTATTTTAGGGTTATAAGTATATTATTAAAACATTTGGAAAATTCCTCCTTTCAATTTTTTTTTTGAAATATTACTTACCATAAACCGATCCATTTGTCTTTTATAACAATTTCCTTTTTAAAAGCTCACTTCATGATTCAAATAACTTATAAATTTCCAAAGTCAATTTATAAAAACACTTTTATAAGTCTACAATTAAATTTACAAAAACATATTTACAAACCTCTAAAATCATTTATATAACATTTCCCCATTTAAAACTCCTTTGATAAATCTTCTTTAAGTAAAATCTTTTATAAAATATCTTTTGCAACTCATCTTTTTAAATCACTTTAAATAAACCTATTTACTTAGTAAAACCCATTTTTATAAACAAGTTATTATTTATAAATAACTTTGTACAATAATAATATAACTTGAGTAATCATTTATAAACCTTTATCTCAAACTGATTGAAGAATTGGAGCTAATTTAAAATCGTACTTTGTAATTTCAAAAAAAGAGGCTTAGTAAACCCAATAGTAGTAATTTTAAGTTACCATTTAACATCAATTTCACTTTCAAGTCATTTAACCATTTATTTACATAAGTTAACATATACGTAAATACACTTCATATCCAAATTAGGGAATAACATGTCAATACAACTCAGCTAGCATATACGTGCCTAAATATTATATAATAGCAGAATGTTGATTTATCCTACTAAATAGATGTCTAACAATCAAACAATTAACTTATAATATAATAGGAATATATTCTACAAGCATGTATGTTCATAAAATCAAACAACAACTCTACAACAGAACGAAGATTTATTGTACCGATATATGTCCACAATAATCAAATTAATTACATTATAGCAGAACGGGGATTTATTCTATTAATATATGTTCGCACAAACACAACCAATCACATCATAACTCATTCATAGTCATTTATCTACTTATTAGTACCAATATTTGAATTCCTTGAGTTCAAAATCATCTTTGAAAAAAAGAAGTACCTTTAAAATAAATTGATTCTTGGATACAAAGGATTTAAAACTTAAACACCCTTTAAAGTGATTAATTACAAGATGAACTCTTATTAAATCTAATAAATCTTTATTAAATTTTAACTTAATTTAAATATAAATTAAAAATTAATTAAACCTTTAATAAATAATTTATTTATAAATAAGACCCTTATTTAATCCTTTATTAATAATTAAATAATAATTTAAAACCTTTATTAATAATTAACTATTAATTAATCTCAATTTATTAATTAAAAAAACTTTTAATAAATTAAACCTTAAATAAATAATTTATTTAAATTAAAACCTTAATTAGCTTATGATTAGAATTATTAAAAACTTGACTAATAATTTATTTAGTAATTAACCTTATACTTAATTAATTAAAATTAAATCCTATACTTAACTCATAATTAATTAAAAATTAACCTTGCCTAATCAAAAATTAATTAAAACTAATCCTACTTTAAAACATAATTAATTGGTCGTTAATCTTCACTTAATTATAATTAATAAACACTGTTTAATATTTAATTAATATCAAAAGTTAATTAATTAAAATTAATTATTACATTATAATTAACTTTCTAAAACACCATTATAAAGTTTATAAAATATTTTCAAAATAGTTTTAAGTATGAAAATTAAATTTTCAAAAATTCGATTTTTTTATCGAAACTGCATCCATAGTGACTATCGCTACGGATGTAGTAACTTGAGTTTGTATTTCCAAGTTAGTAACTTTACAATTCTCCACTTTTAAATTTGTTTCATTTTAAACCATAAGGAAAAGTTTAGACACTAAAACAAAGTTTAACTTTAAAGTTTCAAAATCTTAAATACTTTAAAACCATTTCCTTCTAAAGAATCCAAACTCCTTATAACATCTCAGTGTTAACTTATAAACATACCACATCATAATCAAGTTCACATTCATATCATTTCCAAACTTACAACTAACATCAAATCCAAAGTTTATAAACTATATCATAACCAAAGTTTACAAATTTACAACAATACTAAGGTAGACTTCATTTCAAGTCTACTTTTTTTTCATCTTGAATCATCCATATCCATACAAACCAAACATATAACAACTCAAACTTATTTCACACACATTATAAATTAATTTATGCAACATATATCAAGTTAAAAACTTAGAAATTAAAACTAATGTTTCCTCATCGAAAGCTTGGAAAACCACACAAAAGTTATTCGAAAATTGGACATCTTCTCACTGATTTTGATCGTGTTACTCTAGAAATTTGGACAAGTCATAAAAAGAATAGTTTTAGGAAATTATTTTCTCTATAATTTGAAAAATAGAATCACTTAATTTAAATTTATTTTGAGGGAGATATGGTCAAAAGAAGGAGTGGTATTTTCGATCTTGATAATATGGGTCCAAAAATTAGTCAGAAAGAAATGAAATTTTGATCCAAAAATAATCAAAATTTAAAAATGTTATTCAAATGAAAGTTGTATCCACTGGAATTTTATACGTTTGAAAAAATAAAATCTTAATTTGGATTAGTATGGAGGAAGTTATGGTCGAATGAAATGCGAGTAAAAATAGAGAAGAAAGAGTTTTAAATCAAGGTTTAAAAACATTTAAAAAGAAAATAAAATTTTGATTTAAATTTTATAATTTTAAAATAGGAAGCCATAATTATGTTTTTCAAAAGATTTAAAGAAGAAAGAAGTAAAGAAAATGGAAATGAATGAAAAATGATGAAAGTGTTAGGAAAATGTTATATATATATATTAAGTGCATACATCAAATTACCTAACAACACTCGTACTTTTCCCTTTTCTCTCCTTATGCCACCTCACCACCTCCTTCCACCTCACTCAAATCGGCCCTTTAGCCACCCTTCCATCAAATCCATGCCAACATGCCATTAATACCTTAGTTCTCTATGTTTTAAAAGGAATCTTTATATTTAAATACTTTTTTTATTATCTGAGGAAAAATGCCACATCACTACTTATGTAAACTTATTTAAATCATATAGATATTTATTTATATATGTAATTCTAACTAATATATGTGTAAATGTGTGTGAATATATTCTCATTAGAGTTCACAATGTTTATGACAACGTTTAGCCAACCAAAAGTCAAAATTTCGGAAAACGAATTCCGGTCACATTTTCAATTTTTCTTCGAACTATATATTACTGTAAATCAATTTTGGAACCTATTTCACCATTATTATTAATCATTAAAAGAGTTTTATTTTAATTATAAAATCTATATATGGATTTACGAATGTATCTATACTCCTACTTATTCGGTCATTATCAACGGTATGAATCATGGTTTCTTTGGTAGTAAGCAAGGGATAAGGCAAGGTGATCCGCTATCCGCTTACGTCTTTATTCTGGTTATGGAACTTCTAACTAGGATGATAAACAAACTAATAAATATTGGAAGTTTCAAGCTGCATCATGCATGCAGTAACCCTCAAATCTCTGCATTAATGTTTGCGGACGATTTAGTTGTGTTTTGTTCTCCAGAAATTGTTACTGTCAAGAATATTTTTAGCACTCTTGAACAGTTTTATGCTATGACCGGATTAAAGATTAACATCCAAAAATCAGATATTATTATGGCAGGTGTGAATTTGGAAAAAACTACTGAAATTACTAGAGCTATTGGTCTGTCTCTGAATACTAACACTGTATCTTAATTGGGGCTGCCTCTCACAACTTCTAAGATCACAACTAACCAATGTCTTCCTCTTTATAAGAAGATAACAACAAGATTACATAGCTGGACTACTAGGCAGCTCAGTCAAGCAGGGAGAGTAACATTAATTAAGTCGGTAATCTTTGCGATGCAAGTGTACTGGGCTAGGACTTTTGTTCTTCCCTATAAACTAATTAAAATGATTAGAAGTGCCTTCATGAAATTTCTCTGGACGGGCAATACTATGAGACGATATATTGCGCCAATTAAATTTAGCAAAGTGGAGCGACCTATGAACAAGGGTGGACTGGGAATTTTTAACTTGAAACAGTGGAATAGGGCTGCGTTTGGTAAGCATGTTCATACCTTCTTCAACAGTTCTAATAGCCTATGGGCAGAATGGTCGAAACGAAATGTTATTAGAGGAAGAAGTTTATGGAATATGAATAAGCCACATAACTTAAGCTGGACATGGCAAAATATTTTCAGGTTGAAGGAAACCTTTCTCCCCCTCTTGCAGCTGAACACCAACCCTATGTACAGTACTCGTTTCTGGGATGATCCTTGGCTGCAAAGTGGAATGATACTAAGAAGGCACCTCACGCACTGTGAGATTCAGCAATCGGGAATTCACACTGCGACTAAGGTGCGTGAAGTGGTCAACAATAATCAATGCTTTCAGTACAATTCTTCCAATCAGGGAATTCAATTCGTATGGAATATGATTAGAAGGTTTTAACCGCTTAACTCAACTACTGATGAGCTTGTGTGGGGTTCTAAAAAGGAAAAATTTAAGATTGGAGAAGCATATGAATTCTTGATGAATAACAGATCTCAGCCGACATGTAAGTGGTGGAAGCGTACATAGACTCAGGATAGTAGTTTGAGAGAAAACTTAATGATGTGGAAAGTTTTAAATCGTGCTATCTTAACTAAAGCTAAACTCGCATCCCTTGGCATGAATGTTAGCATTTACTGTAAATTTTGCAGTGAGCAACCTGAAACGGTGGAGCACTTGTACTTTGAATGTCCTGTCATTAAACTCGTTTGGACTGAAGTGATGGCGAAGCTTCGTTGTTTTGATGTTTCGCGTGACAATCAAGTCGAGTGGAATCATATTTTTGCGCATACTGGCAGCAAGCAGGAAGGCAAGAGATTGTTTGGTACTGTGTTGAAGATTTTCATCTCTGCAGTATGGAGAGAGCGCAATACTAGAGTGTTTGACGCCGCCAACACTAAAACTGATGCTCTGTTCAAGCTGTGGTTACTGAAAGAGATTAGACAAATGCTGGGAATGCTTAAATTCTCCTTCGACCCAGGAATATTACTAACCTTCCACTAGTTATTATTTTGATTAGTTTTTTATTTATTTGTTTTTGTTCCCATATGTGCTTGTGGCACCTTGTTTTCCTCAGTATTCTATGAGCATTGCTCCCTGTGTATGTGTTTCTCCGGTGCTGCAATAAAATGGTCGGGGTCCATCCAACCCCGTTGGCCTTGCCAAAAAAAAAATCAATTAAATATTCGCAAATCAAAGTTGTGAAATTGTGGGTCGTTACACTAAATTTGTCCTTTCTAAATAAAATAAAACTTTTATTAAATATCAAAAAATATATGTATTTAATAACTCAATGAATATGTATTCATTAATATCTAAAATATCTAATATTTTGACTTAGTAAAAATTTTGAATTTCAAAATTAAGTGGAAAAAATTCAAAATAAGATGTCATTTAATTTTAAAATAAATATATTTACATATTATAACCAAAATATTTTTTATTGCAATAAACCTTTTATGAAATATTTAGAAGTATACATGTTGAGTAAATCAATAGATATGAATTCAAATTAATATCTAAAGTATCTAATATTTTAACTTCACAAAATAATTTAAATATTAAAATTAGATCTACAAAATATAAAATAAAATATCCTTTAATTTTAAATTAGATATATTTATATATATTATAGCCGAAATATCTTTTTATTAACAAATATTTAAATTACATAATAAAATAAAGTGTATATTTTTATCGTAATAAAATAAAAATAAAATATACATAATATATATTTAATTCTTTCGTTCTTAAATTTTCTTTTATATATAAAATTTGAAATGATTTTTATATAATAATATATATACATCTAATAATTATATATACAAATAAATATAATATTAATTAAAAACTATTAATACAAATACATTAGCATATATATATATATATATAATATCTATGATACATTATTTTAATTAAAATCCAAAACTATTTTTAAAAATATAATTAAGTTTAGAACAATTTAAAAATATATCATCTTCACCAAATATAAAGGTAGATTCGTAATGGCGTCAATCTCTCAGGCGATTGCATCCTCTCTGATCGATTGAATCCCTCTATTCGCCTCACCTCTTTCGCCTCTCCTTCCCCGCTTCCCCTCCGCCTTGCCATCGCCTATGCCTGTTTCTTCTTTAGGTTCCCCATCGATTCTGATCTACTAGTGTCCTTTTTTAACCAGATCTTCGAACCGCTATGCCGCTCCTTAATTCTAACACTAATTTCCCCCTCTGAACTCCTCCAAGTCATGTAATCCAACTCCCAATGTCTCCGCTGATACAGTAATAAATGCCCCGCCTACCAATCCTTTCTCTACCCTTCTAGCTTCGCCTAGAGCTGTGAGATCGTCTGCTGCGCATGTTTTCGGTGAGCTCCATCCTTCGTTGGGCCTTGATTTGTCTAACCCTAATGTTGTCGCTCTATGTTATGGTAGGCGGAAGGATGTTGCGTTGGTGAACTTTGGGGAATGCTCTAATTTAGGGGTCGGTATGGATCTTGTTTTGTCTGAACATAATGGTTTTGAAACTCATTCAAATAAAACTAGTAATGAAATATGCACATATAACATTTGTGATAATGCCAAGGTTCATTTTGATGTTAATGACAGCGTTCTATAATTGGCTAATGACTTTGTTGTGGAAGATTGCACACATAATGCCTCTAATAGGGTACTGTATAGTAGTAAGCTGCCGTCTCCTGCTGTGCTTAAGCAGCAATGTGCTGCCCCAGCCCCAGCCCCAGCCCCGGCCCCTTCCCCTTCCTGTTCAAAACCATCATCGTCTCTTTTCACTTCCCTGCCCCGTAATGCGGGAGTCTACAATCCTATCGATTTCGTAATCGTCGAGGATAATGGTGTTATGGTACCTCCTCCTATTGTATGCAAGCTGGCATGGACTATTGTGCAGATTATTTGGTTGGATTCTTTCTGGGTCCTTATCACCGCCATCTTGAAGCGACTAAAGTTTACCATAGTGCATGGAAGCTTCGTGCTGAATTACTTGTTAAGTTGGTTGACTCCATGTATTTTCTTAAGTTTTCCTCCTCCGAGGAATGTCGACGTGTTTCGGAGGCTGAGCCTTCCATTTTCGATGGAAAACATTGTACTATTACTCCTTGGTCTCCAACAGCAACTAGTGCTCGTGAACAGGGTCTTTCTATTCCTATATGGCTTACTTATCACATATTCCTTTTGCATTACAACCTTGCTTGGTTTGAATTGGTTTGCTTGTAACGTAGGCAAATTGAAATGTTTTGACTCAAATAACGTAGCTCGTGAAAAATTGGTGTATGCTAAGGCACTAATTGAAATTACCCTAGATAAGCCCCTCCCCTCCTCTATTTCTGTTCAGCTTGTTGTTGGTCATGTTGTGGATGTCCATGTTAGATACGGATGGGTGCCTGACATATGTACTGCCTGTCATTCTTTTGGCCACTTTGCCGTCACCTACAAACACTCTGTCGTCTCTGTAGCGGCTCCCAAAGTTGCACTGCCTTACCCCCTCTCAGGAAATGGGTTCCTAAGGCTGCCTCTCAATCTTGCAACCCTGGTATTCCTTTTCCTGGTCCGGATCCCCCTCCATGCTTAATTGCTAGGCCTGCCTACCCTTTAGACCTTGATTTCGTGGTTCCTTCTGACCATACAACTATCCCCTTAGCTCCTCCAGTTCTTATGCCACCTCAGTTGTCGGTTGTTTGGGCTGAGTTCAAAAGGTGTTGGGTTGATCTCAAATCTGATATGAGATTTAACCCCATAAAGGATTCCTTCATTAGATTTATTTTCGATGATCATCTGGACCTTAGATGCCTCCGTTACAGTATTTCTGGTGATTCTTTAACGCTATGTACGGATGGTTGACATGCTAATTGGAATGCTAGCATGTTAGCTCATGCTTTATGGGACCGATTGTTTATATACTCTCCTGATTCTATGAATTATGATCCTTGTCTTGCTATGATCTTTCGCCCTTTTGTTGGAATGTTCCTGTGGTGTCTGTCCAGAAGATAGAAGGTGCTTCTTCCTCTTTTGAGGAAACCTAGTCGTTAGGTAATTTATAGTAGCTGGGGTGTCTCTGTCATAATCATATGCTGTATTGTCCTGTTTATTAGTAGCTAAGATGTCTTTTGTAACAACCCTAGATTTTTGAATATAATTTAAATTTGACTTCATTTCATTTTGAAATTATTTTAAATTTGTTTTATTTGTGAGATTCAATTCCTAAATATTTTTAAAGTGATAATAGAATTTTTCCAAAGTTTATTGCATTTATTTCCTATTTTTAAAGGATAGTTTCTATTTTTCTGCTATTTTCTCCATTTAAATTATATTTAGTTAAAATTTATTTATTTATTCTTGTGAATGCATTTTTACTTTATGTTCTTATCTTTATTTATAAATATTTTTTATGTACATAATTTTTTTCCAAAGTTTATTCCATCTATTTTCAAATTTTCTAGACTAGTTTTCATTTTCTGTGCTATTTTCTTAATTTAATCATATATAATTAATATTTATTTATTTATTTGTATATTGTTTATTTTTTATATTTTCGTATTTTAACTAAATTTATATATACATTTCAGTTATTTAAAATTATAAAAAGAAATTAGAGAAATGTGAAGGTTTTGTGACTTTTTATTTCTTAAGGCTCTTTGTATTCTCACCTTTTCACATTTCAACCATCACTTTTCATTCAATTGGCTGTCTTAACTCATTCATTTAGCCGACCTATCTCATTTTCACTTTCACGTAAACATTTTTTTCTCCTCATCTTTGAAAATTTCGGCCATTGCTTTGGAAAAAAAATTTGGTAAACTTCTTTTCTTTTGTTCACTTTTCATTATTTTTTTGATTTGAATTATCACTTGTTTCTTCCTCTTCTAGGTTCGGCCCTGCCTCCTCCAATAGCCTTGCCGCCTCTACCACCACCTGAACCCATCATCACCACCTCCTCTACAAACCCTAGCCTGGCCGTGCACCATCCATGTGAGGATCCATCACTAAAATGCACAAAACTCCTACAATATAGCATAGCCGAGCACATATATACATCCACCACCTTCATCACCCCTTTAGCCGCCACCTACACCACCACCACCACCTCCAGCCGACCTAAAACCCTCTGCCACATCATCCTCTTGACCCTACCAGAGATTGCCGTGCCCTTGTGGCCTTGGACGTGACGTATTTAGGCCTTGAAACCTTGTAGTGTTGCTTGTTTGTGTTGTTTCCCATCACCATACTTTTGCACCATTTTTCCCAAGTAGGCCGACCCTTATGAACCCAAAACTAAATCAAAAACCACGCTTTAGCTATGTAGTCTAACCTATGGCTGAGCCTAAGGAAGGTTGTAAGCAAGTGCAAAGCTTTTAGCTTTGTTTAATGCAGTTAATTCTAGCATTGTTTAATCGTATTTTGAGTTGAAAGCTTATATTTGTTATATTGTTTTGTTTGAATTGTATTCAAGGAAATTAATCTTTGGCTCTCCCTTTAGAATCTTTGTCGTGCTTTCGTGCCTCTGAAGATCGTTGTTTGTGTGTTTCAGTTGTCATATCCAGCTTATACCTGTGAGTTATTCTCACTAGACAGTTTTGTACTTATATAATTAGTAAATCGATCACTTGTGAATCTGTAAAATGCATTACCATATTATATCTACTATGTTATGATTATATGATGTTCACCCTGCTTAAACACCTGTTATATCATATGTTACTGTTATATTATGTTGTTCTTTTATTTATATCAGTTTATCACACAGCAAGTTCCCTTTAGATTAGAATCACTATGGGTTGAAATGATACATGCCCGAACGGACTTTAGAATAGGGAAAAATCGTTATGGGCTGAAATGATAGGCCTGAACGATTTTCAATTATTTCATTTACTTGGGACTGCGGGTTTGAAATGATAAAACCCGGGTTTTCTTTATAAATTACGGGTTGAAATGATATATTACCCGTATCACTTTACCTAGGCTAGAAAATGAAATACAGACCCGTGATTAAAATATATTTTTCTAAAAATTTTAAAATATTTTAGAAATGTAAATATTATAATATTTTGATTTAAACTTAATTAAAAATGATTTTTGTAAAGTATTTTGATTTTTCTGAGAATTTATAAGTGAAATAAATTAATGATAAAGTGGAAATTTGAAATATAGGTTATTTTAGAAATTTTGATTTAATTATAAATGGAATTTAAATTAAATATGAAATATGATAAATTTATGATATTTTGAATTAAATGGATTTAAAATGATTTTATAATATATTAATGGATTTTGAATAAGTCAAACTGTGAAATAAATGAATATTGAGTTGAATTTTGAAATATAACTTAAATTGGAATTTATGAATTTTGTTTAAAAGTGAATTTTTGAAGTAAGTAAATAAAATGAAAATAAGTCATATTTGAAAATTTAAACTTAAGTGTTAAGTTAAAATTTAATTTAATGAATTTAAAATTGAATGTTGGAATTTAATAAGTGAACTATTATTAATTATTGATTTTTGAATGGAAATTTAACTTTGTAAAATCATGAATTTAAGAAAAATTAAATGATGGTTATAAAAGTGAAAAATATATGATTTTATAAGTTTTAAATGGTTTAAATAAAAAATTAATGGTTTGTTAAAGCATAGTGAATATTTGGAATTTAATTAACAGCATTTTGAAATGCTATTATTTTCTAAAATAAAGGATATTACAGCCTTTGTAAATGCGGTAGTTAATATAAATGAACTAAAGGGCTAAATTGAATTAAAGGCTATTATAACACTTTGTAAGTGCTATAATTGGTTAATTTAAAAATGGTTTTATTTGAGTTAATGTAACCCTATTACAGCATTTTGAATGCCGTCTTTTGTTAAATTGAATTGTTTTAAAAGTAACTTTCCGTAGCATTTTCTAAATGCCGCGAAGGTTGAATTTTCATTGTTTTAAAAAATTTAAGCGAATAAATGAATTTTGAAAGATTAAAATTTTGAAAATTTAATAATTTAATATAATAACTTCATTTTTATGATTTAAATGAAGTAATTTGTTTTGAAATTTAAACTATTTGAAGTGTGTGTTGAAATGGTATTTTAAATAAATGAATGTGGTTTGGAAGATACAATATTTTGATATTTTGAAATGGATTTTTGAATGATATTGAATATTTAAATGATATTTGATTTTGCAGTATAAAATACCATTTTGAAATTTTAACCACGGAATGTATTTAATTTATAGTTTAACTGATCCTTAAAGGATGGGCGATCCCAAACATCCTTTAAGTTATTGTGCATTTCTACTACAGTTCACTTGAGTTGGTTTACATTATATAAGTATATATGTCCTGACTCGAGTGTTTTGTGTTTTACTTTACGCTCGGGTCAGCCTGAGTATTTACAGCTTAGCTTTGGATTTCTTTTCTGGAGCTAGGAATCGCTGGAGATTCTGCTTGTCCAGTTATCTGTTCCCTTTCAGTTTCAGTTGTTCTATTTCAGCTCTGATATTTATAAACTGCTATGTATTTGAGAATTCTATTGTATACGTTTTTCAACTGATATTATGTATTTGTTTTGAGAGTTGTTATAGTAGCTTCATGAACTACTATGGTATTTTTAATTTCCGCTGCGAGTTATTCTGATATTTCTGCGTCTGTGATTCTGTGAATGCATTTCATTTGCTCCAAATTTATTTACAATGCGGTATTTTAAGCAATTCAAGTCCAGCATGTGTGGATGCGAATGGCTGAAAATATCGGGTTGTTACAGTTGGTATCAGAGCCAGGTTTTAGGCAAACCATATCCTGCGGAGCAAAAACTCGTTAGAGATAGGGTAGAAATACCCTAGAATGAGTGAAATCAATCTCAGAATCCTTTCTTTGTGAGAAAACGTATTTTCGAAGCATAAAATGATTTCTGAATGATTTTTAAAGTATTTTCAAAGATTATAGTAGTATAAAAAATTTCTTATTTTGAAACCAAGATTTTCTAAACTTCATTCCTTCTGTATCCACCTTGTTAGAAATCTTTTGGTTAGGATTCTTATCGATTAGGATTCCTTGAACTTTGGAACGCTTCCATTTATTCTGAAATCCAGTCTTGTCTCCCCTATTGGTATTCCTTTGATTTTGGAGCATTCCATAACTCCACTTTGGTATAACCTCTATAAAGATCAGTGATTCCGCAAATCTTTGAATGATTTGTAAAGGGGTGAAACTCCTTTACAATTGGCATTGATTCACCGAAGATTTCTATATCCTCGGTTTACGAAGTTATCTATCTCCTGCTCTACCTGGATTCTGTCTCTGGCGATCGAATGTTGATTTGCCTTAGATTTCCGCATTGATTATATTCCTGAAGTCACGGTTGATTGGTTATGGTTGCCCATGATTTATATAGGCTTATCTATCTTCTATTTGGTAATTAAATTATCTCATTTGAGTTTGAGCTTATCTTCGAACCAGAATTCTATTTGATTATAGTTCCTCTAAATTTGAATCTTTGTTTGTTTTGAAATCCATCCTGATTGATTTTATTTTGAATTTGTGCATACATCAAAATTATTATTTTGATAAGATGACCCTATTTTGTATATAAAGGTGAAATGTATTCGATAAGGATTATATACCTTTTAAAAAAACGAGAAATTTGAAGTTTTGAAAGGATTGGAAATTTTGAAAATTTATAAGAATTTGACTTATATAAAAAATGATTTAAAACTGAAGGGTTTTGAATTTGAATTTCGAGGAATCGAACTCCGGTGTTTTGAAATCAGTTTTAAGATTTTGGAAAATATATAATAATATGATTTAAAGATATATTATGAATAAGAAATGTTTAAAATGTATTCGAATGAATTCCAATGATTTCAAAGAGATTTCAAAGAAGTTTCAAGGAAATAATTTCAATGATGAATGCATACATCATCGACATTGATTTTCGAGTTTCTGAGTGGGGGAGAGGCCACTCTAGTAGCTTTTCCATGCGAGTGATTTTGTGAAACCAAATTTTGATTTTTGATTTTGAAGTATGGTTTGATATTCGAAAGATATATGTATATACATTTGAAAGATTTAAAGTAAGCCGGTGTTCAGTCCTTGAGATTTAGATTTGTTTTGGTATAACCCTATCTTTTGGAATTAGTTTACTAATTTGTTGGTGATTTCCAACTCTTGGATTGAAATTATGATTTCTTTGACTATTTTGAAGATTCGAGCACTTCCAAATCAAGGTTAACTTTTCAAAGCTAAGTAATTTTGAAAGGTATATGGTATTTGATAAATAATATAAGTTTAGTTTGGTATGATTAATGTATAAAGTAATAGGATTTATATAAGTTTGAAACTGTTTGTTGAGTGAAATAAATAAGACTATTTTGAATTATACCGGTATGAAATATAGATTTGAAAATGTTTTTAATAAAGTATATATATATATATATATATATATATATATAGAATAATAATCTTTCCAATGGTAAATTGGATTTTTCATATTGAAAAAAATAGTTTGAAGGTTTTAAAAAGAGATGGTTTTAAACTCTATAACCATTTTAGACATTTTGATGATTGAAATGGTGTGGAAATGATTTAATCTTTATTTTGATAAAGAATGTGAATTTGAAATGATAATTGATTTTGATAAATGAATATTTGAAGTTTATATTTGTATGAAAGGATATTTGGTTTACTTGTAATTTGAGTTTATTTAAAAATTATGGATTTATGAAATGAATATTTCAAAACTAAGTAATAATGAAGTAAAATTTGAGATATATGAAATTATAAACTTTAGTTTTGGAATATGGTATATTTAAGCGTTGAAATATATTAAAGATTGAATAGTTTATTTTATGGATCAAATCTTTATTTGAAATTTGATAATATTTGAAATGGTTTTGTTGGAAAACTAAATTGAATTGAAACCGATGGTTTGAATTAAATTATAATTGGAAATGTTAGATTTGGGTTTAATTGAATAAATTTGTGAAATGTAAAGAATTAAAGGAATGTTTTAAGATTTCAAATGTATGGTTTCGAAAGGTTATGATTTTCAAAGTGTAATGATTTCAAGTATTTGGTTTCGAAAGATTTATAACTTTGAAAGTATTATGATTTTTGAAAGGGAAGATATGTTTGAAATGGAAATGAATTTGTTTGACATAAATTTTGTTGATTTGGAAATTTGGATTATTTTCTAAATCTATTGTTTTAAGAAACTTTGAAACTGAATATATGTAATTTGAAAGAAATGATTTGGAAAATCATATATATTTTGAAACTTAATTGATATTGAAAGGAATTGAAATTGAGAACCTTGTTTTACTAAATACTTTGATTTGGGAGTTATCAAACTTATATAAAATGGATTTGTATAAGTATGAAATTGATTTGTAAGGTTACTCAATTTGTAAAGAGAAATCTTATATAATCGAAGTCTATATAAGTGTGATTTGATATACTATTGATTTGGAAAGTATTCGATTTGAAAATGGAATCTTATATGTGATGGACTTTATATAAGTATGATATTTGAAAATGATTTGAAAAGTATTATATGATACATATTTTCGAAGTAAAGATATGGAAAGCGCCTTCTGCTTAATATCCGCTTTGTGGCCACACTGTGGATTCATTCTATCGATATTATTCTCTCTCTGATTTGGGTTTTTCGGATATGATACTCGAGTATCCATCGAATTCCACGGTGATCTCCGTGGTCTTACGAGTGCGATTGCATAGCGTAATTCACAGAGGCTGCGAGAGCTTACTGGTACGGATGTTTCCTGGGAGATCCAGGCGTAACCATTGTGTATCTGTGATCTATTGGGTCGCTTGGTAGCGTAATCCGCAGGGGCTGCGAGAGCCTAAGGGTACGAATGTTTCCTGGGGGATTCAGGCATAACCATTGTGTATCTGCGGTACTACCAGTCTTCATGGCTAAATCGCAGGGCTGCGGTAGTCGGCCTACGGGTACGGATGTTTCCTGGGGATCCAGGTGTAACCAATGTGTATCCGCGATCCATGATCGACATGTTTCGGTTTGATTGTTTTGTTTGGACTGTACTTTCCATATCTATTTTTTTTAAGTTTTTTCAGTATTTTCACTGGGTGTTGAAATAAGTCTACTAAGTACCTGGAGAATTCTAGCTTTGCGCCTGATCAACGCATGGCCAAAGTCTGCAGGAACGAAAGTAAACTTGTTAAGACATCGAGTTATATAGTATTTTGGTAAAGTATTATATAAAGGATATTTTAATCATGATTTAAATTGTTTTAAATATGGTTTACTTTGAACTATTAAAATTGAATCAGATGACTATTCATCATATTATAAAATGTTTAAAATGTTAAATATAAAATTTTAAATTGAAATTTAGATGGTTTTAAAATAATAGTTCATCCTTGTCTTTCAATTTATGTTCCCTTCTAGCTATTCCTACCTTCTTCTTACTTTTCGAGGGTCCTTTTCGCATTTGTGGAAAGAATTAGTTCTTTGGCTTATCATTTAGATTTGCCCGAGAAACTTTCTGGAGTGCATGATGTATTCCATTTCTCGCATCTTCGCCGTCATCTTCATGATCCATCTCTTATTGTTCAGCCTTCTGTTCTTGATAGTGTGGATATTGAGCCTAATCTGACTGTTGAGCGGAAGCCACTTCGTATTGTCGACAGAGGTACGAAGTAGCTCAGAAGGAAATCTGTTAATCTGGTCAAAGTACAGTGGAGTACCGACGATTGAGATTGTACCTGGGAAACGGAGGAGAGCATTCATGCTTTGAATCTAAAATTATTCGTTTCAGGTACTATTTTTTTTTCTACCTTGTTTCTCTTTATTTTTCCTTTCCGTTCTTTTCGAGGAAGAAAAGATTTGAGTGAGGGAGAGTATAACAACCCTAGATTTTTGAATATAATTTAAATTTGACTTTACGTCATTTTGAAATTATTTTAAATTTGTTTTATTTATGAGATTCCATTTCTAAATATTTTTAAAGTGATAATAGAATTTTTTCAAAATTTATTGCATTTATTTCCTATTTTTAAAGGCTAGTTTCTATTTTTCTGCTATTTTCTCCATTTAAATTATATTTAATTAAAATTTATTTATTTATTTTTGTGAATGCATTTTTATTTTATGTTCTTATCTTTATTTATAAATATTTTTCATGTACATAAAAAATTTTCAAAGTTTATTCCATTTATTTTCAAATTTTCTAGACTAGTTTTCATTTTCTGTGCTATTTTTTCTTAATTTAATCATATATAATTAATACTTATTTATTTATATTTTGTTTATTTGTTATATTTTCGTACTTTAACTGAATTTATATATACATTTCAGTTATTTAAAATTATAAAAAGAAATTACAGAAATGTGAAAGGTTTTGTGACTTTTTATTTCTTAAGGCTCTTTGTATTCTCACCTTTTCACATTTCAACCATCACTTTTCATTCAATTGGCTGCCTTAACTCATTCCTTCAGCCGACCTATCTCATTTTTACTTTCACGTAAACATTTTTTTCTCCTCATCTTTGAAAATTTTGGCCATTGCTTTGGAAAATTTTTTTTGGTAAACTTTTTTTTTTTTCTTTTCACTTTTCGTTGTTTTTTGATTTGAATTAGCACTTGTTTCTTCCTCTTCTAGGTTCGGCCCTGCCTCCTCCATCAGCCTTTCCACCTCCACCACCACTTGAACCCATCATCACCACCTCCTCTACAAACCCTAGCCTGGCCGTGCACCAACCATGTGAGGATCCATCACCAAAATGCACAAAACTCCTACTATATAGCATAACCGAGCACATATATACATCCACCACCTTCATCACCCCCTTAGCTGCCACCTACACCACCACCTACAGCCGACCTGAAACCCTCTGCCACGTCATCCTCTTGACCCTACCAGAGATGGCTGTGCCCTTGTGGCCTTGGACGTGACCTATTTAGGCCTTGAAACCTTGTAGTGTTGCTTGTTTGTGTTGTTTCCTATCACCATACTTTTGCACCATTTTTCCCATGTAGGCCGACCCTTATGAACCCAAAACCAGATCAAAAACCATGCTTTAGCCATGTAGTCTAACCTATGGCCGAGCCTAAGGAAGGTTGAAAGCAAGTGCAAAGCTTTTTTCTTTTTTTATGCAGTTAATTCTAGCATTGTTTAATCGTATTTTGAGTTGAAAGCTTATATTTGTTATATTATTTTGTTTGAATTGTATTCAAGGAAATTAATCTTTGGCTCTCCTACTAGAATCTTTGTCGTGCTTTCGTGCCTTTGAAGATCGTTGTTTGTGTGTTTCAGTTGTTATATCCAGCTTATACCCGTGAGTTATTCTCACCAGACAGTTTTGTACTTATATAATTAGTAAATCGATCACTTGTGAATCTGTAAAATGCATCACCATATTATATCTGCTATGCTATGATTATATGATGTTCACCCATGCTTAAACACCTGTTATATCATATGTTACTGTTATATTATGCTGTTCTGTTATTTATATTAGTTTATCACATAGCAAGTTCCCTTTAGATTAGAATCACTATGGGTTGAAATGATACATACCCGAACGGACTTTAGAATAGGAAAAAATCATTATGGGCTGAAATGATAGGCCTGAACGATTTTAAATTATTTCATTTACTTGGGACTGCGGGTTTGAAATGATAAAAACCCGGGTTTTCTTTATAAATTACGGGTTGAAATGATATATTACCCGTATCACTTTACCTAGGCTAGAAAATGAAATACAGACCCGTGATTAAAATATATTTTTCTAAAATTTTTGAAATATTTTTGAAATGTAAATATTATAATATTTTGATTTAAACTTAATTAAAAATGATTTTTGTAAAGTATTTTGTTTTTTCTGAGAATTTATAAGTGAAATAAATTAATGATAAAGTGGAAATTTGAAATATAAGTTATTTTGGAAATTTTGATTTAATTATAAATGTAATTTAAATTAAATATGAAATATGATAGATTTAAGATATTTTGAATTAAATGAATTTAAAATGATTTTATAACATATTAATGGATTTTGAATAAGTCAAACTGTGAATTAAATGAATATTGAGTTGAATTTTGAAATATAACTTAAATTGGAATTTATGAATTTTGTTTAAAAGTGAATTTCTGAAGTAAGTAAATAAAATGAAAATAAGTTATACTTGAAAATTTAAACTTACGTGTTAAGTTAAAATTTAATTTAATGAATTTAAAATTGAATGTTGGAATTTAATAAGTGAACTATTATTAAATATTGATTTTTGAATGGAAATTTAACTTTGTAAAATCATGAATTTAAAGAAAATTAAATGATGGTTATAAAAGTGAAAATATATGATTTTATAAATATTAAATGGTTTAAATAAAAATTTAATGGTTTGTGATAGTATAATGAATATTTGGAATTTAATTAACAGCATTTTGAAATGCTATTATTTTCTAAAATAAAGGATATTACAGCCTTTGTAAATGCTGTAGTTAATATAAATGAACTAAACGGCTAAATTGAATTAAAGGCTATTATAGCACTTTGTAAGTGCTATAATTGTTGAATTTAACTAAGGTTTTATTTGAGTTAATGTAACCCTATTACAGCATTTTGAATGCTGTCTTTTGTTAAATTGAATTATTTTAAAAGAAACTTTCCGTAGCATTTTCTAAATGCCGCGAAAGTTGAATTTTCATTGTTTTAATAAATTTAAGTGAATAAATGAATTTTGAAAGATTAAAATTTTGGAAATTTAATAATTTGATTATTAAGTATAATAACTTCATTTTTATGATTTAAATGAAGTAATTTGTTTTGAAATTTAAACTATTTGAAATATGTGTTGAAATGGTATTTTAAATAAATGAACGTGGTTTGGAAGATACGATATTTTGATATTTTGAAATGGATTTTTGAATGATATTGAATATTTAAATGATATTTGATTTCGGAGTATAAAATACCATTTTGAAATTTTAACCACGGGATGTATTTAATTTATAGTTTAACTGATCCTTAAAGGATGAGCGACCCCAAACATCCTTTAAGTTATTGTGCATTTCTACTACAGTTCACTTGAGTTGGTTTACATTATATAAGTATATATGTCCTGACTCGAGTGTTTTGTGTTTTACTTTACGCTCGGGTCAGCCTGAGTATTTACAGCTTAGCTTTGGATTTCTTTTCTAGAGCTAGGAATCGCTGGAGATTCTGCTTGTCTAGTTATCTGTTCCCTTTCAGTTTCAGTTGTTCTATTTCAGCTCTGGTATGTATAAACTGCTATGTATTTGAGATTTCTATTGTATACGTTTTTCAACTGATATTATGTATTTGTTTTGAGAGTTGTTGTAGTAGCTTCATGAACTACTATGGTATTTTTAATTTCCGCTGCGAGTTATTCTGATATTTCTGTGTCAGTGATTCTGTGATTGTATTTCATTTGCTCCAATTTATTTACAATGCGGTATTTTGAGCAATTCAAGTCCAGCATGCGTGGATGCGAATGGCTAAAAATATCGGATTGTTACATCTTTACCTTACTCTTGTACTAAAATGTTTTATTAAGTTTATAATAAAAAGTGGACAATCCACTATAAAACCGGCTGGCCTTGAAAAATATATCATCTTTATATAAATGAACTAAAATCAACAAATAACAATTTTAAACCATTAAGTTAATATTAGTTTTTAAAAAACATTATATATATATATATATATAAACCATGTTTGAAATGAATAATAGATTAATTTTTTTTATAACTAAACTACAATGTTGATTATTATAGCAAAATGAGTGATGTTCAATTATGGTTAGATAGGAGGCAGCTAACAAATGTATATAATCATTCTATATATATTACCAACTGCATGACATGTATAATATAAAATTTAGATCATGTTTTGTACCTTACAAATGTTTCCTTTGAACTTGTTGATTGATGTTGTCTTCTAGATCTACCTTGGATCGATCTCCTAGCATTACAACGGTTTGAAGTATCACGTATATTATTACATTTAATGTGTATGAGATCAATTTATTTTCGATCATGGAGGAGTTTATTACTCACGACCATGAAGGGGGAGCAAAATAATAAAAGCCTTCAAAAAATGATGGGGATATGTTCTTTTAAATAAAGAAAAGGTAGGAGATGAATTCTCCTTTTTTATAACTATTTCTTTGTTTAGCAATTCTTGATCTAGATCCAAAATTTAAAAACAAAAACAACCCATACCTTAATGCTTATAACTGGCTATGATATAGGCCTTATTGGCCATCAAATTACTCCAAATCCTTTGATATTATTTAAATTGTACCTAAATGCGTATTGATATCAGATATCGACATGTACATATAACTTTATATACGCATTAAATTAACAACTAATGGCATCTAGAAAATACTAATGGCACCTAAAATATAAAATAAATAATTAACTAATACTATCTACTTTAATTAATTTATAACAATTAACTAAATCGTGTGGTATTTTAAAGAAATCACCAAAATGATTGTGCGACTTGTAGGTATATATTCAGTCAATGATTAATATCAAACTATTTGAATATTAACTTTCACTCATCATCTTAGCTAATGGAATGAGAGTTTGGCCAAATTTATGGCTTATACATCTTTAAATGTAAAATCTAATTTTACAATTCAAGCGATACCTTATAGTAGCGATTGTTTTACACCAATTCCCTTCATCAACACGATATCACATTAGGACTTATGGAATTTAGTTTTATTCAAAATCCGAATATTATTCATATTTAATTCTATTAGTCCATAATCAAAGTCCTTAGTTCAATAAATAACATTTATTATTAATTGTACTGCTCTGACCAAAAACTTTGACTTTGAGTTGACTATAATTGACCGTGATACTAACCTCATATAACAGAGGATACGAATTCCTTATTAAATAGTATTCCACTTCCATTGCTTTAACTCAGACCCAACTGCAGTTGTTCGTTGGACACCATGCCATGATGTAACTATAATCAAAGTGGAGTATTCAGCTTTGAAGTTCGAATTGTATTCTCAAGTCCGGAGAACTCTGTAATATCATCATTTTGAGATTTCTGTTTGACCTTGGTTATTGTTAACTAATAGGAATCTCTCAAGTGAGTCATTCCCTGGTTATCTAATAACTATCAGTTAACTTCTTGGTATCCCCGGCAGCCATGAGTTATACACCACTAAACATTTGGAGAGTGCTACGTACTTTGCGCACAACGGTTGTATCGATATCCTTTCTCGAAACACAAGGATATTTAAAACAACATATTATTTTATATTATGATTAACTACTCACGATTGCAACTATTTACAACTATAATCGCATAACATTTTGTTTAAAGATTTTTTTGTTTGTATACTTTATACTAATTATTTAATTAATTATACCACTATATGAAAAAGTATTTAATAGAAAGTAAATACATTTATTATGAACCAGATTGGACACAGAGTTAGATATATGTAACAAATTACGTAATTTCCCCTAGAGCGTACTCCTAACTCTCTCAATCTCCCTCTTGCACTTGTTAGTCCTTAAGATGATGGTTTTGATGACAATAACCTTAGGACTTGTTACAAAATATACATACTAACGTTATGGCTTACATATATATATATATATATATATATATATATATGCATGATATAAACATGCAGGTACCAAGAATGAAGACCGTACAGTCTAGAGATCCAACACCGAAGATATCAAGATTGAAGACTCATGAGTATCAAAATATCAAGATTTCAAGAGTATAAATTAAAGTATTAAGTCTAGAATTATGTTAAAACTTCTTGAAAGCACTTACATTTTTATTTGAAATTTATTCATGGAATGGAATCCACTTCGAGCTTGTTAAATGGATGGAATCCTAGTGGGATTAAACCCACGACAATATCTAGTGGAACATATAGTATTCCTATTTTGATATCCACTAATTTTATAAAAATGTTTTTCAAAAAATATCTTTTATTTTTTACAATGTTTTCAAAACTTTCTTTTCAAAAAGACATCTCTCTTGGTTTTAAATATTTTAGCCTCAAAACTATTTTTATCATTTTTAATATTTTGATTTCAAAATTTTCCTTGTTTTCTAAAAATCATCTCTTGTTTTAATATTTAGCTTTAAAATATTTATAATTAGATTTTAAATCACTTTATAGATTAAGATTATATATATTAAATATTACTGTTATATGTTTAAACTATATTCAAACATATTTACAATGTTTAGGGATTGTTTTGACAAATTATAGAAACCGATTTTAATAAAGAAAATCAAAACATCAATTTTTGCCTTGAGCATGTCGACATACCCCTATCCCCCATGTCAACATGGTACCCGTTAAATTCAAAATTCGAATTTTCAAAAGAAGTGTATTCGTTGTATCCTTTCACGAATAGATATGGCTGTTGATCTCCTATAAATACTAGTAGTTCTAAACAAATTTTTAATCAGATTTCACTTGTTTTATTTCGTCTTCATCTTCCATATTTATTCTAAAGAATTCCAAACTATACTCTGCCAAAATACTAAGTGAATCAAACTTGATTATCTCTTGTTTGATTCTCTGCCACTCTCTCCATAAGATCTCATTGCTATTCAGAGTTATCAGATCATTTGTAAATCAAACCGTTGAGTAAAAGGTGCGGTTGAGCCTAGAAATCAATTGGGTGTATCCCCGTAAATCAATTAGGTGATCTTGTAGCCTGGTTAAGTCAAGAGAGTTTGCCCCGGACTCGAATACAGGAGGGTGTACCTCATAGCCTTGAAACCGAGAGTGTAATCTGGGATATTATTTTGAAGTGAAATCCGTACAATTGTGCGGGATTGGCTGTAGGGTAACTCCGAACCAGTATAAAATCCTGATGTGTTTTTTCCTTTATTGCTTTTATTTAGTATTTGAATCCGTGTCTGATTCTGTGATTATATCTATGTCTGTGAATTGCATTTGTCGGTGATTAAATTACATAAGTTTCGAAAAGATTAGAAAATCCATAAAACACTATTTACCCTCCCTCTAGTGTTATTCCAGCTTTAAGATCCGTAATCCGCATTTCTCACATTTGGTATCGGAGCATTGGTTTTCAAAATTTCATAATCTGATTTTTGAAAATTTTTAAGATGGCATTTAAAAAAAAAATATTAACACTATTTTCATATGAATATGTCGTAGAACCATCATGATATTGTTGTTTAAAATTATATTTAGTTATTTTGAAAAGTCACTTTATTCTTAAAAAGTTATGTTGTTTTGCAGGAGAAGAGTTATGTCTAATGACTGTTGGTTAAAAGATACCAGATAATCATTCATCGACCAAGAAGAACTAATGGATATATAATGGCAATCGACAATGAAACGGGTACCGGATCAGTACAAAGCTTTTGATTTTCATCTGCAACTTGATATGATACTATACTTCTCTCCATCTACTTCGCAACGTCACTGGTTTCGTGCAAATCCGTCAAGAAATGACCAAGTTATGGTCAAATGAAGTTTTGGTGAACAAAGATAAAAAGAAAGCAAAACTGTCAATGGTATTCTTCAAATTGCATCCAGAGATTTGAGTATTTTGTTCCCACTCCTTTTCAGATCTTATTTCTTGTTCTCACGGCCATTTTTATGGGTGGATCATCAAATTTCGATCAAAATTGAGTGAGTTATGTCAGTTTGAAGTTGACTATCCAAAATTGAAAACTGTGTATGAGATTTCCTGCATTTCTCTTACTGTTCGGCCTATTGCACCATAATACCGTCCCAATTCGTCACCAAACTATTACTGATCGTAGCCCTTACTTTCTTCTTCGATTTTCCACTAGTTTCATCCATTTCTGTTAAGAAAC
Organism: Allium cepa; assembly: GCA_030765085.1. Classification (NCBI taxonomy): domain Eukaryota; kingdom Viridiplantae; phylum Streptophyta; class Magnoliopsida; order Asparagales; family Amaryllidaceae; genus Allium; species Allium cepa. The sequence goes on from CM060935.1 coordinate 1,000,541,853, forward strand.
AAAGGAGATATGTCTTCTAGAAGTTTGATAGTAAATAGAAAAATGGAAAGAAGAAGAAGAAGAGAAACTTTTATGAAAAGTGGCGACTGTTGGGCCTAATTATAGTGGTTGAAGTTTCCATTCATTCAAAATTCGAATTCAAAATTTTGGCGCAAGTTGGTCAGTCTACTAAATTATCTATATCTTTCTTATACGGTCTTCAAATTCAACAAATGGATATACTACACTGATCAAAAAAATGAGCCCATCGCAGTAGAACTGATCTTGTTGTCAAATTCTAAAAGATATAAACATATGGTTCACAAAAATGGAAGAACAACAAAGTTAGAAAGATGGAGTGCAAAAATTGATACGCTTTACTATTATTTAATCTTTATTGTTGCATTTAGGAATATATATTTATGCATTTAGTTAGGTATAGAAATTTATCTCTTTTATAAGTTTTGATATTTTGGTCCATATATCGGCACACCATAGTATACATATCGATATATCAGTCTAATTTTTTTTAAAGGTCTTTTAAAAGGCGTTTTCCTTTCAAATAAAATCTCACTACAAATTAATTACAACTATACTAAGTAGAAAAGCATACCATCGTTCGTGATTTCAACTTTTCTAATGTTGTTTTAACTTCTTGTACTCTATTTCTTTTAAGATACTAATTTTATATCTTTAAAAGATTGTGCCATATCACATGACACTTGTCATATATATAGATAGTGATATACATGCAAAATGACACATGTCATTACACTTGTTCTTTAGTAAAAGCATTTTTACATGCACAATGCCAATTATCTTTACACATGTTTTTTCATTATTATTTTTATGTTTTTTGAAGTACTTTAGTTATATTAACTACTTTAAAAAAATTGGGTCAAAAATCAATTATTTACATGTCAAAATCTAGTCTAAAATTAGTGCAAAATCATGTTAAAAAAAGATCCAGAACTTTAGATAGCATTTCGAAAACGCTGTCTTTTCTTCTGTAACTTTTTTATGTACTGCAAATTCTTTTTTATAGCATTTTTATGCTTTGACACGCTGTAATTTTTCAAAAAATTTAAACAGCATTGGGAAATGCTGCAGTTTCTGTTTTATTTTGATTATATTTTACTGCAAAAACTTTTTATAGCATTCTGTAAATGTTGTCTTTTCTTTATGAAACTTTAAACTATATTAAAATGATATTTAAATTAAGTATTTTTCTCTATTTGTTTTAGAGTTAGTTTCTAACTTAAATTAGAATATTTTAAAATTAATTTCATGTTTAATTCTTTTAAATAAATAATTAATTTTTTTTAATGTAAGAGGCCTTAATATAACACATGTTTATTTTAGTTTTTTAATCTTTGTTATTTTATTTAATATTTCATTATGATATTTATTTTAAACTAAAAGGTGTCTAAACATGTTTCTAAATATGTTAATCAATAATAATTTAATATATAGGTTTTAATTAGTACGTTAAGTATTTTATAAACATGGAAGTTTGGATTCTTAAAAAAGCAATTAAGTTAAAAAAATTATTTTAAAAGAATTAAATAAGGAGGGTATTAATTTTTATAAAAACCATATTTAATCATATATAGTTTAAGTCCATATTTCTTAGCATTTGATTTTGATATTAAGCTTGAGTACTATCTTGCATGATTATGTTATAGTTTTAATACCATTTATTATCTTTAAACTCTTGTATTTACTATTTTTTCAGTCCCATACATTAGTTTCCTAACCTAAGTCTAGTAATTGGTGTGTATTACCTTTGTTTGGTTGAAGTGATTTATAATAAATAGTTTGACATATGTATACATACATACATACATACATACATATATATATATATATATATATATGCCTGTCAATTAGATATTACATATCACTCATGTTTATCTTATAATCTGAATATCTCTTACTGTAGTATATATATCATCATATCATTCTACATATTATAATTTTTTTACTTCGTTATCATTTTATTTCATATTACATATTATTATGCATCCTATTTCATATCACATTTCATTGCATATTGCATCATAAATTACAATGCATGAAATATCATAATAATTTGCATCACAAGTTGCACTTCATTTTGCATATCACCTCATGCTACATTGCATATGTCATACATTTCATGCTGCATTACAAACTACATATTGCATACATGTATACAAAACGAGTGTATTTTATTTAGGGGGAGTTTGTAGTATTGTCTTACAGTATAGGATTATTAGTTTTTGATTTGTTTTGTATGTTTTGATTGACTTGTTTGACTTGATTGACTTGATTTACTTGTTTGACTTGATTGATTTGTTTGACCTGATTAATTTGTTTGACTTGTTTGACATGATTGGATTTGATGTGTATGTCGATTGGATTGTTTGAAATATACTTATACATATTACGTATTGAATAATTATAACATAATTATGTTAATATCTTTCACATTCCATTTACTATACTTAGTTCTAGTATTAGTTTAATGGGGAGTTTTATATTTTTATGGTTTTAGGATGGTTTTTGTTGATGACAAAGGGGGAGAAGTGTAAAATAGAGTATTTAGAGTAGTTAGGCTTAGATTAAGGGGGAGCTATTAGTTTTAAGGGGGAGTTATTGTGAAGGTGAAGTATATTTTATAAACATGGGTTGTCATCATAAAAAAGGGGAGATTGTTAGTCCTTGAGATGATGGTTTTGATGACAACAACCTTAGGACTTGTTATAAAATATAGATACTAATGTTATGATTTAGATACACACACACACATGTTGGATATAAACATGCAGGTACCAAGAATGAAGACCGTACAGTATAGAGATTCAACATTGAAGATATCAAGATTGAAGACTCATGAGTATTAAGATATCAAGAGTTCAAGATTTCAAGAGTAAAAGATAAAGTATTGAGTCCAGATTTATGTTAAAACTTCTTGAAAGTACTTACATCTTTATTCGAAATTTATTCATGGAATGGAATCCACTTCGAGCCTGCTAAAGGGATGGAACCCTAGTGGGATGGAACCCACGATAATATCTAGTAGAACATATAGTGGTCCTATTTTGATATCCACTAATTTTATAAAAATGTTTTTCAAAAATATATCTCTTGTTTTTTACAAATGTTTTCAAAACTTTCTTTTCAAAAAGACATCTCTCTTGGTTTTAAATATTTTAGCCTCAAAACTATTTTTATCATTTTTTATTTTTATGATTTCAAAATTGTCCTTGTTTTTTAAAATCAACTCATGTTTTAATATTTAGCTTAAAATATTTATACTCCGATTTTAAACCACTTTATAGATTAAAATTATATATATTAAAGATTACTTTTATATGTTTAAACTATATTCAAATATATTTACAAAGTTTAGAAATTGTTTTGACAAATTATAGAAATTAATTTCAATAAAGAAAATCAGAATATCAATTTTTGCCTTGAGCATGTTGACATACCCCTATCCTCCATGTCGACATGGTGTCCATTAAATTCAAAATTTAAGTTTTCAAAAGAAGTGTCTATTTGTCGTATCCTTTCACGAATAGATATGGTTGTTGATCTCCTATAAATACCAGTAGTTCTAAACGAATTTTTAATCAGATTTCACTTGTTTTCTTTCCTCTTCATCTTCCACATTTATTCTAAAGAATCCTAAACTATACTCTACCGAAATACCAAGTGAATCAAACTTGATTATCTCTTATTTGATTCTATGTCACTCTCTCTATAAGATCTCAGTGCTATTCAGAGTTATAGGATCATTTGTAAATTAAACTGTTGAGTAAAAGGTTCGGTTGAGTCTTGAAATCAATTGGGTGTGATCGTTGTCTCGGAAATCGATTAGGTGATCTTGTGGCCTGGTTAAATGAAGAGAGTTTACCCCAGACTCGAATATAAGAGGGTGTACCTCATAGCCTTGAAACCGAGGGTGTAATCTGGGAGACTATTTTGAAAAGAAATCCGTACAATTGTGCGGGACTGGATATAGGGTAACTCCGAACCTGTATAACATCCTAGTGTGTTCTTTCCTTTACTGCTTTTATTTAATATTTGAATCTGTGTCTGATTCTATGATTATATCTATGTCTGTGAACTGCATTTGTTGGTGATTAAATTACACAAGTTTCAAAAAGATTTAGAAAATCCATAAAATACTATTCACCCCCTCTAGTGTTATTCCAGCCTTAAGATTCGTAATCCGCATTTCTCACAGCACTTAGAGTCAATTATGGAACTTCATTCCTGTTTCTATGATTAGTTTTCTCAAGACATATCAAGCTAGTCTTTTAGTGAACAAATATGTTATATTGTCTTAACTCTACTTTGTCAATCAACTTTCTCTAATGCTTCTAAGTTGCCTTTATCATATGGAACTTTTCGAAGTGTGTCTCTCGACTTCCAATGAGCTATGGTTTCTTTCATGATATGTGTTGCAGCATTTCTATCGCATAACAATGTTATATAATTCTCAACGTTTGAAATAATCCATAGCTTAGTTATAAATTTTGTGCATTGTTTATATAGTATTTTTGTGTGATGCATTTAAGACGACGTACTTATCCTTTTTGTTAACCTTTCGTTTGGAACATTTCCAACTTAAAGCTTCAAGATTAGGTTGAACATGAAGTTAAGATTGACATACTATACTCGAAATCATTTATGAAGTTCGAGTCAAAGTACTTTTCCATAATGAATTCATTGTTTATATAATCAATCCTATATTATTTCATAAATATTCGAGTCTTAACTACCATTTGATGATTTTAATTCATAATTGATATTCGCGCAATGTACTAATTACATAAGGGATTAGCGATATAGTAGACAACATAACATATATGATAATTCCTATTGCCGATGTATATAGAATTTATCTTAAATGCTTCGTATTAAATGTTTTAATATGATGCATATGTATATCGTATGGAACTATCCCAATATCCATTTATAGATATGTCATTTTCAAATCTAATAGTAGTATTAAACAACCAAACCAAACTGATTTTAACATGGGTACATCATGAACAACCATAAGTTTTTTGTTTATTTATAGTTTTAGAAATATTTTTGTACCTTTATAGTTCTTTCTTACGATCATAGGTTTCTTCTGCAATTTGACTAAAATACAAACCGATTTTCTATCAAAATATTTTCTCATTGATTCTTGTTGAATGAAACTTTCATATCAGTTCTTGAATCCTATCTGAAATCCACAAACTCAGCATTGATCCTACTGACTTCTAGACATTTTGGTTGTTATGTGAAGATAATATATTCTAAATTATTATTTGGAATTTTTGTTTCAATATCCATATAGCAAAACTCAAAATCATATTGAGCGATAATTTTGCGACTAGAATTCAAATTAACTTAAACATGTTGAATGATATTACATTAATTTCAATCTGTTACATTAATTTCAACAATTGAAATTCATGATGTTATTCTATCAAGTAGCTTACTATATTCCAATTGCATTGGTCTTCTTTTCGAAAATACTTTTACGACTGATGGATCATATCCCTTTGGGCACCTTTATCAAAATCATATTTTTATAATTTACTTGGAATCCATTTCAAATTTACGCATTGTACAATATGGCAGAGTTAATACTCTTAATGGCTTATTGACAATTAAGGAATTCTTTTTTCGACATTGATATGAAACTCATAGTTTCTCTTTTATATGTAGGATTCTTATTAGGCATTCTAATGAGTTGTTTCTATTTTGGCTTGGTTAACTTCATTTCATCCTTCATAATCACCTTGGATCATATCCAAATCCATTTTACTACCAATAATTTCTGAAGAAAATTCCTTTGCCACGAAGTTGGTGTTTCTTGATTCAACAACGTTTTCTCAACGCAATGGAAAAGATACTCATAAATATTTTACGAACTGTCTTTATATATGTATAAAACTAATTTAGTTTCGAGTTTAAAAAACATATGTTCATAACATAAGTTGACCAATCAATATTGGTTAGTCCCAAACTTCTTTAAGGGGGTCCATATAAGATCCTCCACGAACGCATTTTACAACCTTTCGAATCACTCAACCTATCAACTCCTTGACCTAAGATATGTAACGGTTTCTTATAAACTTTTATCTTGTATGATCTTGTAAACTATGCTTTGGATGAAATTAATTTTAACCTTATGTACTTACTCTTAAGTACATAAACTTACAGAAAGAAGTTAACTCAATTTCACTCATTCTACATCATTATGGAAGGGTTTCTTATCGTACATCGTTATGTATTATAGGAAGGAGTGACTCTTGAGATTGAAACCTATTCATTTTTAGATACTTTTGGAACTCTTTCTAATGTACTTACATATACTATCAAATCAAATATTTATATTATTTGCATGTTATGTTTTTATACTTCCGTTTTATGTTTAGTGAATTTATCATAAATACGCTAATTGAGTATAAATACACATGTTCATTTTCGTGATAATTCTTCTATGAATTTAATGAAGTAAGAGTAATATAAGACTTGGAACTACATATATCTCTATATATCACTTTGAAGAATTCACTAACTCTTCTGTCGCTTCCATTTAATGAGTAATTTACCCTTAATTATTCGAGATACAATTCAGTAGTTGTTAGTAGCAAATTTTCCACAGTCTTCGAACAAACTAAAATGATTGAACTGGACTAAACGACGATAGACGAATGGACCCAAGTACTTGGAAAATATCATAAAAAGTCAAGATAAAGAATATAACAAGAAATGGATAAAAAAGAGGTAACTCAAGTTTTAAAATTCGATGGAGCCATGTCGGGTCCGAGTTATAAATAATGCAAACCTAAAAAGCAAATGGAAAACCCAAAGCAAAGGAAGATAAATCTGAAACGAATAAAAGGAAAACATGAAGATACAAGGATGAAGTAACCTAAAGTCAAGCCGGAGCAAAACAGGAGATGACCCGAAGTTAGACCCATGTTAGGTCAGCGATGAGTTGCACTTTCCAACTTGAGTCCGACTCTTAAAGGTTGGTTTGGGGCTCAGCATGCGACTTTTTTTGGAAGGACTTGCATTACATGGAGAATGTGTGTAGCGATTTTACAAGCTACATGTGGAGATCTTTGCCTACAAATAGAGGTTAAGAGTGCTTGAAAAAGGATTTCTTTCTTCTTGTGTCTGAACTACTAACAATAACAAGTTGTAAAATCAAAAATTTGAAAATTACCAGGCTGAATGTCTACCGAGTTGTAAAAATAGCTTTGTAAAATTATATGATGATCAATTAATATCGAACAAGTGGACGTATGATTGAGTATTCATCGAACCATAATAAAATCTCGTGTTCTTTTCTTACCATTTCTTTATCTTCTTTCGCATTTTACATTTTTATTACTTAATTGGGTATTTATGCCAATTTTGGCATGAACATTTTGGTGCTTTCATTGAGAAACTCAGATTTAACAACTTGAAACGTGAACTTAAAGAGAGATAAAGAGGCCTAACCCCATATCTATCGTCGAAGAAAGTCAACAAGCATAAGGGGGCATCCAGGAGGTGTCCTTAGGATAAAACCCCCATCCATCTATGTAGCTAGAGATGAGAGGAGAGAATGATGATGGATATGCAGGATATGATGATAGCTTGAAAGGAGGAAATGTTAAATATTTTTTTAAAGGAATGAAAAAGTTCGGAATGATTGGAAGTGAGAGAGACTAAAACCGCATACCAAAAGGTGGAATGTGCGCGCTTGGAAATAAAGCAAAAAAGAGTGGAGCCAACCCACCAGAGGCCTCACAACTTGGTGCCGAACCAATCTTATATGTTGGTGCCAAGTTGACCATACAGGGGCATGGGTAATGTCGACTTGAGACAAGATGGAGCATGCCTTAGAAGAGTCTTTTGGACAGAACTCTTCACGAATACATCTGTTCATTTATTATATAAAAGGGCATGTAAACAAATTTTTAACTAATTAATCACCTACTTTCTTCCCACTCCTTGCTCTTTTGAAAATTCTCTTAAAAAATATACTCTATTCTATTCAAAATCATATAGAATCAATTTCTTTGTACCGATTCAATACTACTTTCTTACTATTTTTGGAACATTTCTCTCTTTTTAAAGATCTAAGCGCTATCTAAGAGGTTATAGGATTCATTGTATCCAAAGTACAAAAATTTGTCTTTGGAAAACTATCAACTTTACACGTGTTTATTTTGGTGTACTTTTAGACCGTTCAAATCATGTGGGTGTTCTTAGAAGATCAATAAATCTAGCGGGTTATCTTGTAGCCTGGTTAAATCAAGAGAGTTTACCCTAGATTCAAAATACAGGTGGGTGTATCTCACAGCCTCGAAATCGAGATTGTAATCTAGTTTGCCTTCCACCTGGTCTAAATATTAGCATTTGAAAATAAATATGTATAAGCAATTGTACGGGACTGGATGTAGGAGAAATCCAAACTAGTATAAAATACTTGGTGCCATCTCTCTAACTTTTACTTTGCTTTATTACTTTTATATTTATCTGCGGTTGCTTCTATGACTGATTGTTAGTATAATACCATGTTGTTAATCTATGATTTAATATTAAACTTGAAAGAATTTTAAAAAAGACTACTTAAGTTAGAAAATACTATTCACCCTCCTCTAGTGTTAAATTAGCCTTAAGATCCATTATTCCGCAACCCACATTTGGTATCAGAGCACTAGGTTTTCAAAAACTCGTAATCTAGTTTTTAATGAGCATAAATGGTTAGCAACACAGTTAGTACACTTGTTGACATTTTTATAGAAGGATAATCTACTGTCGATCTCCACCTTTTAATGGTAGTAATTACATTTATTGGTCATGTAGGATGATGATTTATTTACAATCAAATTGTTTAGATATTTGGAATATTACACTGAATGAGTACACTAAACCCCAGACCGACTTTTCACAGTGGACTACTAACAAAATGACACAAGCACCTAATAATACTAAGGCCATGAATAATATTTGTTCCTATTAGATAAAAATCTGAAATCCGAAGAACGTTGCAAGTTACATATGAAGGCCCTGGTAAAGTCACACAGACTAAAATTTTCATGTTAATTAATCTGTTTCAATTATTTAAAATAAATTAGAATGCGTTTATTTCTGACATATATTATAGATTTCAAGATATAGTATGTTCTTTAGTACTACTAGGTAAAAAATTTCTAAAAAGGACCAAGTTAGGAAAGTCCTAAATTCACTCTCTTAAGAGTGAAATCAAAAGACATTAGCAATAACATTAGTACCTTAAAAATTGAAGATTTAATCGGTAATCTAAGGTCCTATGAAGCACAATTGCAGAGGAGAAAAGAAAGCAAGGCAATAGAAAAGAAATCCTTTATTTTCAACGCAATAACCGACGATCATGATTCATGTGATGATAATGATGAGAAAATTGCCTTCATTAATAGGAATTTTAGAAAGTTCCTAAAATATAGAAAGATGAAAAGCTTTTGTAGACTTGAAAATAAGACTTTTGGAAATAGTACTGTAGTTAGATGTTTTAACTGCGATGAACCTGGTCATCTGCAAAGAGATTGTCTACATCAGTAAAAATCAACGATCTCGCCAATTATTGATTCATCTAGAAAAATAAAAAGGGCTTACACAAGAACATTAGATATTTTACCCTAGTTTTATTTTTGGATTTTTCGACCCATATGTCGACATCGCAAAGTCCATATGTTGACATATGTGCCAGAATTTTGAAATTTCATTTCAAATTCAAAATTGAATTTCCCTCTCTTTTGCAATTATTCCAAAACCAGAAAATGTACCTTTTTAAATTTGAAATGTCAATTCACTCTATATTAAATCATCATATCTCTATCCATTCATTCACTCACTTGATTACAAAAATTCTAAATATCTCTTCACTCTCTTATTTCCTTAACACTCAACAATGGCTTCCTCAAGCCAACCAAAAACCATTAGACTCGCAAAAAGAATCAAAGGCTTTCTTTTCAATAATAAAGAAGCCATCAACACTTATGCCGAATATATTACTTCCGAAAAGGTATTTTCTAGAAGATTTGTAATGTTTGATGATTTTTCCTCTTATGGTCTTCAAAATCTTTGTTTTCAAAATGATATTCTTGGTTTATTCGACTCTTTACACAATGATTTTGTTTGTTATCTGGATTAGGTTAAAATGTATTATAAGAATTTGAATAGAAATTTTTTGAAGGAGAAGAGGGACAAGTTTGGAGTAGTGTAAAAGGAACTACAATTATTTTAGATTGTGAAATTTTCGGTCGAATATTTGGTTGCAAATTTAGTGGAATTGACTTCTCCACCTTTAAAATTGATGAACAAAATCGTGAAGTTTTTCATGATATTTTTGAACTAGACAAAGAGAATTTGATTTCAAACAAAAAAATCTTAGGCCAAAATCGAGACTTATGAGTATCATTTCACAATAAAGCATCACTCCGAGTGTGGGTAATTACATTAACCCAACTCCAAAGGTTTTTAAGCCTCCTATTGAGATTTATGGAAATCTTAACATTAATTGGGCATAAGTCATCTTAGATTATTTTGTTCAAAAGAACATTTCTTAACATGATAACACATTTTATCATGGTGTGTATCTCACTAGAGTTTTTGAATATTTTGGTGCAGATTTACAAGGATAACCCACTTTACCTCGAATTTTTTTAATAAATCCAACATATCTCCCATGCATATTCCTACCTACTTTGAACCTTATGAGACTCTGTCCTAAAAGGAAGAAAGACTAGTGAGGGAAGAGCAACACGAAATTGAAGAAGAGAAAGGATAAGATGAAAGTCATGGAATTCAAAGAGAAGGTGAAGAAGAAGAGGAGGAAGAAGTAGAAACTTCTATTGAAAGTTTTGAGAGATCATCTCAAAGATTAAACAAAGGAATTCTAAACAATCAAGAGAATATTATCAAAAATCAAAAGAAGCTAAGTAAGAAATTCACTAATCTTTCCAATAAAGTAGATAAGTATTTTGGAAAGATTATGAAGAAACTTGATGTAAGCGCATCTTCTTAGTTATCATGTTCTATCTATTTCCTTAGTTTAAGTAATGTTATCTTCTTGTATTTTTGTTCATGCTATGTATCATCTTATTCTAATCAAATAAAAGTTAGTTCTTGCTGTTATATATTGTTCTATTAGTCTCTAGAAATCACTGAAATAGAATGGTATTGAGTAGAAAATAAAAACATATCAAAAACTGAAAAAAAATTGCAATTTCAGGCACATACGTCGACACACATATCTTGATATGTCGACATTCTATAGCCATTTAGTAAAAAATTTAATCTTTAAAAATTTGGTACTACCATAATTCAAATATTCCAACTGACTTTTCACTCCTATTTAAGCCTATTTATTTTAGAAAAATCCACTCATCATTTCATTTTTCATCCCTTTTCATTCTCAACATTTTTCTTAATTAAAAATTCCACTCCACACCTAAAACTTTGTGAAAACATTAAAGAGACACTCCAATCATTCAAATATATTCTCTCTTTTATTGTAAGGAATCAAAGGCATTTAGAAGTAAGCCAAATGTAAATGATAAAAGAGAAAGAGAAGCATTTTATGCACTTCGACGGTCAGTTTCTCTATTATTAAAGATGATTAAACCAACAACTTAGAATTCTCAAACACCAAGGACAATGAAGATTGGGATTCTACCAAAGCAAATCCAATCTTTGGATCTGAAGTTTAAGTTGAAGTCCTTAGGAATATCTAAATTTTTGCTTGTTTTAATTCGTAAGTGTGTATAATAAATTTATTGATATAAACAATTAATCTCTTTAGTTTGGATTGATTATTATAAGTTTGATTTGGTCTGGTTATATGAATTGTATAATAATTAGGATTAGATTAGTTAAACATTAGATATTAGTTTGATTGTGTGTGTGTTATAAATATAATAGATAAATAAAGTTTTCTTTTTCCTATTTATTATCCTTAATATTTAATACATAATTTAATAATGGATCATTTTATACCTTAATATACGTCATGATTATATCATATTAAATATACAATATTTTCTTTATTTTTTACTGACATATTTCATCCTGGTAATGTCATATTTAATATCCTTTTTTATGACTTATATATTTCATTTCACTCCAATAACAATTATATAAGTAAATCCTTACTAGTCAGCATAACGCTTAATTCTTGATTTTGGCTCTACATTTTATAAGTATATCATTTAGGGGGGTCTATTTTTCACCCATTTCTGTTGATGACAAAGGGGAAGAAAAATTTAAAATATACACATGCATATATTTAGGAGGAGTTATGAAACTCAAGGGAGTTGTATCTTACTTTATGTACATAATATTTAATAGCTGTCATCATTAAAAAGAGGGAGATTGTTAATACCTCGATTATTAATTTTAATGACAACAACCATAAAATATAGATACTAATGTTTTGCCAAGTTATATAGTATATAATGCAGAATAGTACATAAGTGCTGAATCGAAGCCTGAACAGTATAAAGGCTTAAGATAAAGATATGAAGACTCATGAGTTCAAAGACAATGAAATGAAAATCCCAAGGTTATAAATTAGTATTTAAAGCCATTAATATATATTATCTCTAATTTCTTATCTTTGATCTTTTAAACAAAAATAAATTATTTTAATTTCAAATATATTTTATAAAAGATTTAAGAGATTAACATATTTAAAAACTATGTTAAAATTATTTTACAGAGCACAAGATTTTCAAAAATGTTTAAAAGAAAAATATTTTCAAAAATAACTAGGTTATGTCAACATACTTGTTTTGTATGTCGAAATATAGATCGTTGGATGGTTTTTTAAATTTTGAATGGAAGTATCTTTTAGACACAACTCTTCATAAACGAATACATCTGTTCATTTACTATAAAGGGGAGTGCAAACGAATTTTTAACTAATTAATTACTTACTTTCTTCCCACTCCTTACTCTCTTGAAAATTATCTTGAAAATATTATAATTTTTTCAATTCAAAATCAAATAGAATCAATTTTATTGTATTGATTCAATACTACTTTCTTACTATTTTGGAAACATCTCTCACTCATTTCTAATATCAAAGTTCTATTCAAGAGGCTATAGGATCCATTATATCCAAAGTACAAAAATTTGTCTTTAGAAAAACTATCCACTCTACTTGTGTTTGTTTCGGTGTGCTTGTAGATTATTCAAATCAAGTGGGTGCATTTAATAGCCCGGTAAATATATTGGGTAATCATTTTGCCCGATCGAATCTGGAGTGTTTACCGTGGACTCAGAATATAGGAGGGTGTGTCTTTTATCCTCAAAATTTGGATTGTAATCTAGTTTGCCTTTCATCTGGTTTAAAGATTGACATTTAAAAAAAATCAATATAAGCAATTGTATAGGACTGGATGTAGAAGAAATACGATCCAGTATAAAATCCCTAGTGTCATTTGTCTAACTTTTACGTTACTTTATTGCTTTTATATTTATTTGTGATTGCACACTTGATGATTATTAATTGGTATAATTCTGTATTGTTAATCTGTGGTTTAATATTAATCTTGAAAGAATTTTGAAAAGATTTGTAGAAGTTATAAAACACTATTCACCTTTATGTACTATTAAATTAACCAAAAGATCTATTATTCTGCAACCCATAAGATTCAGTTGATTATGTTCCTAACTTGACCACTATATTTTCAAGGTATTTACACGTTATTGGGCTGGATTCTGAGGATGATGGAAGTGGTTCCTCCTCTTTGGGGGGAGGGGGCTAGTTGCTTTTTGACTTATATTTTAGTAGCTTTGGACTTCTACCTTGCTCCAGTACTTTTATTATATTAGTTGTTCTGGCGCGTGTGCCAAACTCCTATTTTCTAATATTTTTAATAAAAATGAACGGCACACTTTATAGCTTGCTAGCCTTGCTAATATATATATATATAAGTAAAAATTAGTTGAAAAGTATATTATGCGGCTGTGCTGATATGATTTGTAATTTTTTTTTTAATTTTTAACATAAGTATGCACATGCATATAATTAAACTCTGTGACAAAATTGTTACATATCAGAATTGTCACCTTACTAATAATGTAATAATAATATTTATATACAATGAAATATTATATAGAAAATTATAAACCATAGTTTGATAAAAACCATACCTAAGTACGAAGCCTTGAAGTACATCTTGAAAAGACGAACTCTCCCTTTGGAATCTTTTCCGATTCAGCAAATTGCTAGTCCTTGAACGGTTGATCTTTTATTATCTAATATCGATCGAATCTGACATGATTCAAGTTTGTATTAATGGAGATGCTATGGTATAATTTCGACCAACAAAAAATGGAAGAATAGGCATCAAAAAGATCTTTTGCAATTAGTGTCAGGAATTCTTAAATAGTGGATAAAAGAGAGAAAAGAGTGGATCTCACCTCATACTATTTCTCCCTCTATCCGAGCTTTCCAAATCAAGCATTTCCAACCCCTATTTGAGCCGCCCTATGTCCATGTTGCTGCTGAAATTTTACTCACCATGATGGGCATAAAACCCATTTAATCCCAAAGAAAATATTATTTGATTAAATCCAATTTAATCGCTTATCGATAGCATATATCGATTGATATATTTTTAACTATTATAAATATTATAAATATATTAAATAATATTTATTCCTCAAATCGCAATCAAAATTTTGTAATTAATATTTCATAAATATTATTTAGTTTAATTAAAGAATTATAAACTAATTACATCGTTTGGTCAAAAGAGAATTAATCATTTTGGTTATGTGACTCGTTTATATATAAATTTGTTAGCGATTAGTACCGATCTATTCGAATACTAACGTTCACACATCAGCTAGCAGGTCGTGTGACTTTTTGGTTAAATTTATCGCTTACTTAAAATCCAATTTCACTTTGTTAAGCATTGCCCAGTTGTGACTTTTATTTACACCAATTTTATTTGTCAAAAGTATATCACTATGGACTTATGGAATTTGGTAATGGTCAAAATTCCAATATCATCCACATTCAACTCTATAATCCAAACACAAAGTCCTTGGTTCATTAATAACAATTATTATTAACGAAAATGCTCTAGCCAAAGACTTTGACTTTGAGTTAACTTGAGTTGACTGTGATACTAACCCCATACAACTGAGGAGACGAATCCTGTCTTGAACAGTGCTTCACTTCTGATACTTCTACTCAACCTAACTATAGTCACTCAACGAACACTGTGCCATGATTTGACTATAATTAAAGCAGAGCTTTCATATTGAAGATCGACGGTATTTTCAAGTCGGGGGAATTGTGTAAATCACTCACATTGATAATATCTATTTGACCTTAGTAATGTTAACCAACTAAAAACTATCGAGTGAGTTGTTCTATAGTTATCCAACAACTATTAGTATGTAACCACTAGATGCCTCCAGCAGTCACGAGTAATACATTACCCAACATTTTAAGTGCATTACGCACTCTAGGTTCAATGGATACATTGATATCTTGTCTTGATGGATCTTGACTAGGAACATTTAAAATGGTATGTTTGCTTTCATTGTGATAAATTACTCATAGTTACAAAATTTTGCAACTACTATCATAAAACATACCATTTTAGATCTTCGATTAAATATACTTTTAATTAAATAAATAAATTAATTAATATAACACATTATATCAAGTATATAATCGAAAGAAAATACCTTTTATTTCGAATAAGATTGGTTATCAAATTAGTTATATGTAGTAAATTACATAATTGCCCCCAAACTATACCCTTAACTATATTAGAAGGTTCTTCCTTGCTTAGTGAAACCATCATAAAGAAAATTGACCGACAATTTCAAAGTCCCATCGATAAATAAATTCGATGGAACCATTAACCTAAATAAATTGGACGGAACCACTAACCCAAATGTCCACTTCTACACCTTTGAGTACTACATGGACATTCTAAAAGTGGGGAGGATGGTTTAGTGAAATTTTTTCCCGGTGTATCTATCTAAGGTTGCCACAAGATGGTTAAGGAGATATGAACCAAGGTAAGTTCTTTCTTAGCGGCAGCTATCTACCGATTTCCTAGGATAGTTCAACTCGAGAAGGAAAGCTTCCTCGTATGTAAACACTATGTGCTGCGTAAAGCAGGGAAAAAATTATAGTTTGTGCAACTTCATAAAATGCTTCAAATCCGAGGTGCTCTATATTGGGGTCACTTGTGAAGAAGCGCTGCTAACAGCGGTGCATGTCGGGATGAGAAGGGATATTGTCATATGGAAAAGAATAGCAGAAAACCATACCACGACATGAAGGCCTTCTATGGATGGGCTAATGGTTACATCAGAATGGAAGAGGCCGAGTCTACAGCACAATCTCAAAGAGCTTCTACTCTCTATAATGAGAAGAAAAGGGAGCAGAAGGATATTACCCCTCCGTGAAGCGACAGAGGGATTTAAAATTCAAAGCAAAAACTCCCCTCACCCACACACCTGAGCAGATATATAAAGATGACCAAGACCAAGCTAGTCTCTAACAACCCGAACAAAGGAAAAAAGGCAGAGTAGAACAGAGGCGAAGCATACTGCTGCTTCCATAGGGCAAATGGCCATCACACAGACAACTTCCAACACCTGAGAAATGAAACGGAGATACTAATTCAAAAAAGATACTTAGGCAGCTTCCAGAAGGAAAACAATGGGGAAAGGAATAGGAACTTCACTCCGGATCTGAATGAAAACCTAGCCGGAAACCCCTCTAACCTTGTAGCCTCAATTCATGAAGGACCACACCTTGCAGGAAAGAGTAAGAAAGCACATGAGCAGTATATGCAGGAAGCCAAATTAGACTAAAGGACCATGTTCCATGTAAAGCAAAAATCAACATAGTACATTGTCTTCACTATAGCTAATGCAGCTGAAGTTGTCTTCCTACATCAGAATCCACTCATAACTACGATGCAGATCTCAAACTGCACCATGTAGAAAGTCTTCATGGATTTTGGAAGTTCTGTCAGTGTCCTCTTCAAAGCTGCATTTGACCATATGAAGCTTCCAGTGGAGATATTGAAGCCAAGCCCTTAGCCGATCTATGGCTTCAATAATACCATGACTAACCCTATTGGAGTAGCTCGCTTGCTTGTCACTACTGGAATTGCACTCCTTCACAAATTATTCTATGCAAGTTTCTTAATTATTGTTTAACTATCAGCATACAACGCATTCTTGGGAAAATTCTAACTGATTGACATGGGGGTAATTATTTCTCAAAAGGACTCATGAAGTTCCACGCCCCAGCCAAGATTGGATCAAAAGAGAAGAACAGTTGTTAGCTAGGGACTATACGATGTAAACCTTAGTTCTAACAATAAAATTATTTAAAACTACTATGTCGTCTCTTCTACTATCTATGATTATAGTAATGAAAAGGAAATCAAGCTAATTTTTGGAACTGCATTAGTACAAAGTACCAATACTGATGGTAAAACAGGTCATTCCGCTACCACAGCATCAGTAAGGAAGAAAAAAAGGATTATGTGCATATGATCAACACTAACGAATATGACCTATCTATGCATAGTTTTTTTCTAAAGAAGTTCAGAAGCAGATTTCCTTTACTGCCTCTTAACCCAAAGATAAAGAAGAAAGTGTAATAGACCCAAGATTAGGGACAAGGAGAGAATTGAAGCCAATAGATGATCTTGAAGATGTACAGATAGATCCCAAAGACCCTACATAGGTTCTCAAAATAGGAAAGAGTCTCAGTGCAGAAGCGAGAATCGAATTGATAGCCATCTTCAAGAGATTAGAAGATGTTTTTGCTTAAGTGCACTCAGACATAGTAGGGATAGATCCAGCCATTATCTGCCACACACTTAACATGGACTCCAATTCTCATCCAATCAGACAAAAGTGCAGAAGAGAAAAGATATAATGCTCTACATGAAGAATTCAAAAAGATAAAAGCAAATAGATTCATTAGGGATGTATACTACCTAAAGTGGATCACCAACCATGTTCTTGTGAAGAAGCCCAATAGGAAGTAGAGAACTTGCATAGACTATACCAAGCTAAACAAGGCTTGCCCAAAGGATAACTTTCCCTTACCTAGAATTAACCAATTAATGGATGCAACTAGTGGAAATGAAGTGCTCTCATTCATGGATGCATACTCAGGTTATAATCAGATTGCTATGTTTGAACCAGATCAGGAGCACACCATTTTTTATGGACAAAGGCTTGTACTGCAACAAAGTGATGTCGTTTGGACTCAAAAACGCAAGAGCAACTACCAGAGGTTCGTTAACACGATTGGTTCACATCAGATAAGGAAAACGTCGAGGAATATGTGGATGACATGCTAGTCAAGTCAAAAGCGGTGTCGAGTCATGTACAGTTTCTAGAAGAAACATTTGCGGTCTTGAGGCAGTATAATATGAAGTTACTTGAAATGTACTTTTGCTATTTAGTTGGGGAAGTTCATGGGATACATAGTGAGCATTTCTGGGATTGAAGCAAACCCAGAGTAGATTGAAGCCGTAAAGAATATTGGGGTCCTAGAGAAACCAAAAAAATGATATGAGTTAAACAGTAGGGTGGCTGCTCTAAGCAAGTTCATTTCCAAAGGAACTGACAAAGGCATACCATTCTTTAAAGAAGTAAAGAAAGGACAAAGTTTTGAGTGGACTAAGGAATGCAAAATTGCATTCCAAAGTATGAAGGACCATTTGGTCAACACTCCAATCCTATCAAAACCGGTGATAAACGAATACTTGTATATCTATGTAGCTGTAGCTGATAAAGCTTTTTGGTGCTATAGTGGTCCGAGAGGACGAAGGGACCCAGATGTCTATACAAGCAAACACCTATCAGGATCAAAACTCAACTATTCAGTCCTTGAAAAGCTCGGTTATAGCCTACTTCTCACAGCAAGGAAGTTGCGGCTCTACTTTCGAGCATATCCTATCAAAGTCCTCATAGACAAACCACTAAGACGAATATTGCATAAACTAGAGACATCGGGTTGCTTGCTAAAATGGACGATGGGGCTTAGTAAGTATGGTATCTCCCATTGTTCAAGAAAAGTAATCAAAGGTGAAGCACTAGTAGATTTCATCATGTAATGGATGGAGAATCAAATGAACAGAGCTAGGAATTGGATATGTGCTTATTACTCAAGATGAGCAAAAACTATATGGAACGGTGCATCTTGGATTCAAAGCTACCAATAATGTGGTGGAATATAAGGCTCTCCTCACAAACTTAAGGATGGCTTAGGTAATGAAGGTAACCCATATTAAAATTCATAGTGATTCTTAACTAGTTGTGAACTTAGTGCAGGGTAATTACCAAGCGAAGGATCCTACTCTAGCTAAATACGTGGAACTTTCTACAAAATTATTAGAGCACTTTGAATAGTATGATATAAAGAAAATCTATGTGAGAACAACTTTTCTACTGATTCATTAGCCAAACTCGCTAGCACAAAAGTAGCAAATGAAATGAAAGCTATTCCAATAGGGCATCAAACTGAACTAAGCATCACCGAAGCTAATCAAATATTGATCCTAACTAGGGCGCAACGAGCCACGATCCGATAAATTCAAGACAAGAAATAGAGGAAAACCAAGAGCAGACTCCAACTGTGCCTACACATCAATAAAAAGAAATGAAGCCCAAAAAATAAGATATTAGACTCTATATTACTCCTTCTTTGATGGCATATTATACAAGTGAGGGTACTCTATCTCTTATCTTAGATTCGTTTCCAAAAAAAGGAAATACAGGTCTCATGCAAAGTATATGAAGGGTAGTGCGAGGATCATTCTGGAAGGGACAAGTTAGCAAAGAAGATACTGAGACATGGTTATTACTAGCCTATCGCACTTCAAGATGCAAAGGAATACATGATAAGATGTGACATACATCAAAGTTTTGCGAGTGTCCCAAGATAACCATCTCATGAGCTCATTCCATTAGGAACCCTATGGCCATTCGACAAATGAGGCACTGATATGATAGGTCCACTTCCCTTGTCAAAGGGAGGGGAAAGTTTGTTATAGTGGCATAGACTACTTCACCAAGTGGGTAGAAGTAAAATCTCTAGCTACAGTCACTATAAAGAAGATAATCACTTTTATGGTAAGGAACATAATCATCAGATTCATGATCCCCTACAAAATAATTTTGGATAATGGGACCCAATTTGCAAGTAATGAGTTTGCAAAGCTCTGTGAAAGGAACGAAATAATAAAAAGTATCTCTTTAGTCGCACATCCGTAGATGAGCGAGCAGATCGAAGCAGTAAACAAAACCATTGAGAAAATTCTTTAGAAGAGATTGCAAAATGCCAAAGGAAAATGGTCGGAGGAGTTGTCTTTAGTACTATAGGCTTATAAAACCTCATCCAAATCCCCTACCGGCCATACACCATTATCATTAACCTATAACTATGAAGCCATGCTCCCCGTTGAAACAAAGGTCCCACCACATTGAAAGATATCATATATGGTAGAGCAAAACAAGGAATTAAAGGAAGATGCCCTCGATCTTATTCAATAGAAAAGGGACAAGGTGGCAGTCCGATCATCGCATACTAAAGGATGGAAAAATACTACAATGCTAGGCTCAAGGAGAGAAACTTATACAAATAGGACATAGCACCGCAAGGGGTGATGGCAATATAAAGACCCAGCGGATGAGGCTTTGGGCCCAAATTAGGAATGTCTCCTAGTTGTAGGAGAAGTCTTAGTTAATGGGGCATACCAGCTGCCAAAATCTGATGGAAATCTAGTTCCGAGGGCATGAAATTCAGAGTATCTCAGGCCTTATTTTGTATAATTGGTGTCACTTGTATAACAAATATTGTAACTATTATGAAAATAGTAATATAATAAACTTGACGTAGGGATATTGGACGGTCCGAACCAATATAAAAATCTCTCTGTGTTAATTTCCCTACCATAACTAATAAGATCGGGTTGTATTATGCATATCCTAGCTTCTTAGTCAAACAATTACACTGGGCATAAGGATATTAGACGCCCTGAACCAATATAAAAACCATGCACATGAATTAAAAGGTTGTAAAACATACGACCTGACTTCACAGTTAAAATATTGTCCACCCCCAAATAATGGCGTACTGTGCCAAGGGTGCGAACAAAAACAATTCGCTCCTAACAGCGAGACAGACCAGGCCGAGCGCATGACAAGGTGTGAATGTCAAATACCAAGCTCAGAAAGCATGAATTGCGCAAAGAAATCAATTATGGGTGGCAATAAAAGGAAATGCATCGAATGCAGTGCAACCTACTATTTGAGACGATTCTAGAAAATACATACAGCTCGCCAGGTAAACATTAAAAGCTAAGATCTACTAATATTTACTGAATCTTACTCATATCTACATGGTTCTTCACACTTGCACACACATCACAAGTGAGAAATAAAATAATTATCATGCAAAATTGCATAAAAAACTGTACTAAAAAATACAGCTTGTAATAAAGCAAACTATGCTAAGGCTCTGACCCGCCTTCAGAAGAGTCATCGATCATGATTCTTTCGCAATGACAAGATCTGCAGTCACCCGATGAAGGACGTTGACTGGAATTGCTCTTTGCTTAAAACGTTGAAGGTGAGCCCTTTTTGTAGTAATCCTTTAACTAGTAGAATTTGGCCTCCTAATAATTATTCAAAACTACTTTCCATCAAAAAACAACGTTGGGATCAGCACCCAACAGAGGCAGAGGGATGACATTAGGCTTCGATACAAAACCAGGGGGCAAGGATGCAATTGGATCATCATCTTCTTTATATGTGCCTTTGACATCTCTTAGTAAACTCTCTAGTTCAGTAATTCAGATCAAAGCAGACTTAAGCTTCTTTTCCAAGTCTGCTATCTCCTCAATTTGATTAGTAGTGTTAGGCTAAATAGCAAGCAAGTCCAATTGAAAAAAATTAAAAGAAAGTGCAGTCACACAAAAAATCACAAGGAACTTACATTATTTTACAAATAAATTTAATTTACACAATACCTTTATGAGTATTTTCACAACTAAAAGGAACATTTCCTACAACATAATTTTATAAAATTATCCTAAGTAATAGGATCCTAAAATATTGCTCTAATTGTAAACACATAATCTAAAGCACGCCAGCCAGAGGCGGGTCTGTTTTGATGTGAAAGGTCTTCCTTGGATCATAATTGGTACCTACCCAGGGGTTCGCTGATCCTCTGTAGTCACCTCAAAACCTTTTTTGTTATAAAGGAAGTTCAGGTCAGGCGTAGGGTGGAAATAAGGAAAAAAAATCTACAGTTCATTGCAAAATAGTTTGCCGCATCTTGCTTTTGACCTTCTCCCTTCCGAGTTTCTGTATGAGGTCAACAATCCAATCTTGCCCAAGTACATTAACGATGCTGCTACAATGCTGGAGTCGGTCGGAGTTTTTCACAGTAGATCTTCGAGCTCGACTATCATAAGCACAACTTTCTCCCTTATCTCATCTAGGGTCTTTATCAATTCAAACCTCATTTTTTTGAATCCTTAGAAAAACCTCTAAAATACTTCAGAGCATAAGCTTTCCACCCCTTCCTCTGTGTATGGGTAAGCACCTTTAGCCTTGGTCGCTCTGATTGTTGCTTATAATCAACATCCATCTCCTTAAGTTTACTTTGGAAGTGTAATTCCAATTTCCTCCTCCACTCATTTGCCGATAAGCACCCAAATATGCAGGAGGAACAGGGGTCGAACCTAGGCTTGGCCCTTTCGCCGATTCTCCTTCTTCGGTACCTACCTTCTCTTTGTATCGTTGGGTAGCATGGAGATTCCTTTTTTTATTGTTTTCTTCAAATCTTTAATCTCCGCTTCATAAACGATCCCATGGAGCGCCTTACCTTCTTTCAATGATTGTTGTAGTTCAACTACCTTTGAATTTGCGGCCTCAAGTTCAATGAAAAATTTGACATTATGTTGGTACCGATGCTCAAAGGCATCCTTAGCTTCCTTAAGCTCGAAAAGGGAATTCCTCAAATCTTTGCCAAGCCCTTCGATAGTGAGTGCTAAATGGATATTCTCTTCCTCTAAGGTTTTGGCAGAAATTGTGGCCGTGGCTTCAAACTCGAGAGCACCGGCATCACCCGGGCTATAAATGATGGGGATTGGAGATTCATTAGACTCAATGGCTCTAGCAGACTTGGAAGGAGGCCTATGGGGACCAACCTTGTTGGTAGTAATTAAAATTTGACTCAAAAGAAATCAAGATATGCTAAGTTAAAAAAGAGAGAAACATATCACATAAGGAACAATTTTATATAAAGAATCTAATATGCTCACATACAAGTAATTATAGTACAAAGCGCTTACTCTCTACTTAGATTTCTAAGCCTAAGCCTAAACCTGTAATAACGGTTTGAGATATACCTGAAGTATAAGTTGTATATAAATTTAAGCTTGTACTTATATTGTTAAATGGACTTTGGGGATTTTAACATGCCATTCATTCTAAATTAATGTGAATTTGGAGAAAATTGAAATAGAGAAAAGGAGTTTCATAAGGACTTTATATTGGAATATTATTATTGTTGATTCATGAGTTTTTGATTCATGACACAAACATAGAGATCATACAACGAGAATACTATACCAAAGCGACAAAAAGAGAATAAGTATATATTATGCACTACAAAGGAGACAAGACTACAATCCAGAGATTAGTATGAATATTTTAATGTATTGAGTTTTAGAATATTGTTAAAATCATTCCTCAAGTAGTCACACACATACCCAAATTGATTTATATTAAGATTATACATAAATTAGTGTATACTGTGCAATTGACTACAGGTCGGCTGAACGACCAGAAACCTCGGTCGATCGACCCTGTGTCAAATGCACAGATACACATTATTTTTATATGTTTTTAAAATTCAGCTGACCGACCAGTTTTTTAGGTCGACCGACCTGAATATAACGGCTAGTTTTCCTGAAGAGTAGCCATTGATCATGAAAAGGAATGTCTCTCAATCCAAGAGATACGGACACAACTTTTGATTGAAACTCTTCATGAAAGATTATAACTATTCTACAACTATATAAACATATTCAAATCACTTCTATAATCATTGATTCTGTTTTATATTTATGAAATCTTTTCTCTATTTATTTCTGCAAATAAAAGCATTCATTCTCATTCAATATCTCTAGAATCTCTGAATTAATTTATATACTTCGATTCTACGAGATTATCTTGCTTCTAAATCTTCACATACACTACATATTCTTGAGGATTTGATTATAGGAAATTGTACTATCAAAAGACAATCCGTGTTATTCAGAACACACTCGTCAACAAAGTATTTGTATTAAGTTGAAGTCCTCTTCGGCTGTTGAGGCGGAAAAATTCCTGTTCGGCTGCTCATGTGTGATATACCTATTCCTCCGGGTTAAGTGAGGGGTTTTAGTCTAAATCCAGAGGATATTCTGGGACTGGACGTAGAACGGGAAGTTCGAACCAGTATGAAAATTCCTGGTGTGCTTACTTTAATTTTTATTTTACTGCTATTATCAGTTTCCGCATTTATATATCATATTACACGATCCTTAGTACTGCATGTACACTTCCATTTGGTATCAAAGCAAGGATTCCTATAACCGTCACAAAGTTATTTGATATTTATTTCCAGTAATATGGTAACGACACAAACTAACAATGTTAGCACTAACACTAATACTAGTTTCACAGAGGGTCAATCAACTTCACGACCTCCACTTTTTAATGGGTTAAATTATAATTATTGGTCAACTAGAATGCGAATCTATATGCAATCTAGTGGTTTTGATATCTAGAATATTATACAAAGAGAGTACATAACTCCTGCTGGAGAATACTCAACTTGGAGTAACACACAAAAACTAGATGCTACATCAAATGCAAAGGCTATGAATATTTTATTTTGTGCAATAGATAGAAATGAATTCAATAGAGTTAGCATGTGCACTTCTGGTTATGAAATATGGAGAACACTTAAGATAACACATGAGGGAACGAACAAAGTTAAATTAAGCAAAATTTCTATGTTGAAAAATCAATTTGAAAATTTCAAAATGAGGCCAAACGAATCTATAAATGATATGTACTCTAGATTTCAGGATATTCATCATGCTCTACTATCATTAGAACAAACATTTACTGACTTTGATGTTGTCACAAAAATCTTAAATTCTTTAACTGACGAATGGGAAAGAAAAGTCCTAGCCATTGAAGAAGCAAGTGATTTGTCAACATTAAAACCAGAAGAACTGATAGGTAATTTAATGTCCTACGAAGTAAATTTACAGGCAAAGAGAAATGTAGCACAAGAAAAGAAGAATGTGGCATTTCAAGCAGAAAAAGATGATTCCGACTCAGAAAATGAAGATATGGCAATGATTGCTAAAAATTTCAAAAAATTTCTGAAATTCAAAAGAAATAAATTCAGGGGAAACAAAAATAATTCCAACAACAATATCAACAGTAGCAAACCATCATCTTCAGCAATGGAATGTTATGAATGTCACAAGAAAGGTCACATGAAGAAAGTTTGTCCTGAACGTAAAAAGACCAATTTTAAGAAGGATAGAACCAAACGAAGAGCTTTTTCAGTCACTTGGGACGACATAGACTCATCATCTTCATCATAAAGTGAAAGTGACAATGAAAATGAACAAGCAAATGTGTGCTTCATGGCTTCATCAGACGATGTAAGTGATCTTAGTTTTGAAGATTTAATTGAAATTAATTCTGAATTAGTAGATTTAGCAAAACAACTTAAAAAGAAAAACAAAGATTTACAAAGAAAATTAGATAGAACAGTCTTAGAAGTAGATATGCTGAAAGATGAAAAGAAAATATTAGAAGAAGAACTTGAAATTTCTCAACAATCAAATTCTAACTTATCTTCTCAAATTTCTTCAATAACCGAAGAACTAGAAATTCAGAAAAGTAAAAATGATGTTTTATTTTTTGAAAATAATGGTTTAAATTCTAAAATTAAAGATTTAGATTTAGAAAAATCTAGTCTAAAAATAAAATTTGATAACATCTCTAACAATATTTCCAATTTTAATAAAGGAAGAGAGAATCTTTCTAAAATACTAGAAAATTCTCAATCCACTAACAACAAATCTGGACTAGGATTTAAAAAACAAAATAAGTTTGCTAAAAGTAGAATTAATAATAATATGAATAAGGATATTAAGAAAACAGTTTGGTCAAACACTAAAACCATTAAGATATGGATTCCAAAAACAAATAATGTTTTAATAAGAAATAAACATATCAAAATGTTCATGGAAACTGTTCATAATAACAAAAACTATGTTTATAAAGGGAATTCTGAACCCGTATGGGTTTGGCTTCCTAAGATCTAACTCTTAGGACCCTAAGAAGAAACGGGTACCAACTTTTTATAATTTTTTTTTGCAGGTACCACATAAAAGGAGAGGAAAATGGATTTAAGACAGCGGTTGCTCAAAACATATGACTGGAAACAAAGAAATGTTATCAAATATTATCTACTCAAATGGAGGATCAATCACTTTTGGAGATAACTCTAAAGGTTATATCATCGGTAAAGGTGATGTCAGCAGCAACGGTACCACTAATTTACCTCTCATTTCTGATGTTTTATTAGTCAAAAATTTAAAACATAATTTATTGAGTATTAGTCAGTTATGTGATAAAGGTTTTAATATAACTATTTCAGAAAATAAATGTAATATTTTCGATAAAAATCATAACACTATTTTTGAAGGAATAAGAGATAAAAACATTTATATTTTAAATATGAACATTAAAAATGATTCAAATTTGTGTTTAATAGCTAAGGAAAATGATTCCTGTCTTTGGCACGAAAGATTTTGTCACATCAATTTTAAAACCATCAACAAATTAGCGAAAAATAAATTAGTTAAAGGTTTACCTGACATGAAATTCAAAACGAATATATTTTGTGATGCATGTAAATTAGGAAAATTAACAAAATCTTCTTTTAAATCAAAAAGGTAATTTCTACAAAACAACCACTTGAACTTTTACACATGGATCTTTTTGGTCCAACTCAAGTTCAATCTATTAATCATAATAGATATGTGTTTGTTATTGTAGATGATTTTTCTAGATACACTTGGATTTTCTTTTTAAAAAATATAAGTGATACTTTTTATAATTTTAAAGTGTTTGTTAAAAGAATTCAAAATATTAAGAGTTTGAAAATTAAAAATATCAGAAGTGATCATGGAGGAGAATTTGAAAATGAAGTTTTTGAACAATTTTGTAACAAGAAAGGTATTAACCATAATTTTTCATTTCCTAGAACACCACAACAAAATGGCGTTGTAGAAAGAAAAAATAAAACATTACAAGAATGTGCAAGAACTTTATTAAATGGAACCAATTTATCAAAACATTTTTGGGCAGAAGCTGTAGCTACTGCTTGTTATGTATTGAATCGTGTTTCCATTCGACCGTTAACTAAGAATACTCCATATGAACTTCTAAATGGAAGAAAACCAAATATTTCATATCTTAAAGTTTTTGGCTCTAAATGTTTTATTTTAAATACTACAGATCAACTAGGCAAATTCGATCCAAAATCCGATGAAGGAATATTCATTGGATATTCAGAACGAAGTAAAGCTTATCGAATTTTTAATAAAAGAACTCAAATTATTGAAGAAAGTTTACATGTTTCATTTGACGAAAATTTTAGTTATATAAATCCAAATATTACTATCGATTCTGATGATGAAGCTACTCAGAATGAAAATAGTAATACTGAAGATATTGTCAATAATAATCATGATATTACTGAAAATGAGAATACTACTACAAATATAATAAAATCTCCACCTAAAATTTTACGACATCATCCTGTGCAAAATATAATTGGAGAAGTAAATACGAACGTAAAAACCAGACATCAATTAAATCAAGTTGGTCATGTAGCTTTTCTCTCTAACATAGAACCTAATAATATAAAAGAAGCCTCAACTGATGACTATTGGATTCTTGCTATGCAAGAAGAACTAAATCAATTTGAACGAAACGAAGTTTGGGAACTTGTTCCTAGACCAAGTGATCAATCAGTTATCGGTACTAAATGGGTCTTTAAAAATAAAGCAAATGAACTAGGAAATATAACTAGGAATAAAGCTAGATTAGTTGCACAAGGATATAATCAAGAAGAGGGAATAGACTATGAAGAAACGTTTGCTCCAGTCGCCCGACTTGAAGTAATACGAATCTTATTAGCTTTCGCATGTTTTCATAATTTTAAACTCTATCAAATGGATGTTAAAAGTGCTTTTTTAAATGGTTTTATAAAAGAAAATGTTTATGTTGAACAACCTCCATTATTTATACATGAACAATTTCCTAACCATGTCTATAAACTCAAAAAGGCGTTATACGGTTTAAAACAAGCACCTCGTGCTTGGTATGATCATCTTAAAAGTTATTTACTAAATTCTGGTTTTAAAATTGGAAAGGTTGATCAAACACTTTTTATTAAAAGAGACAAGCATGATATCTTAATTATCCAAATATATGTTGATGATATAATTTTTGGATCTACAAATGAAAAGTTTTGTCAAGAATTTTCTAAAATAATGACAAATGAATTTGAAATGTCTCACATGGGTGAGTTAAACTATTTTCTTGGTTTACAAATAAAACAAATAGAAAATGGAATTTTTATTAATCAAGAAAAATATTGTTATAATTTAATTAAACGATTTGGTCTAGAAAACACTTCTGCCAAACCAACTCTGATGAGCACAACGATTCATCTCGACAGAAAAGAAGATGGCAAAAGTGTTGATCAAAAGCTATATCGTAGTATGATTGGATCGTTATTATATTTAACAGCGAGTCGACCCGATATTATGATGAGTGTTTGTTTATGTGCTCGATTTCAAGCAAATCCCAAAGAATCACATATGCGAGCAGTTAAACGTATTATTCGTTATCTAACTAAAACCAAAGATTTCGGACTATTCTATCCAAAAGAATGTCCTTTCGAATTAGTCTCATATAGCAATGCTGATTTTGGAGGAAGTCGGACGGATCGAAAAAGTACAAGTGGAACGTGTCATTTCATTGGACGTTCCTTAGTTTCTTGGTTTAGTAAGAAACAAAACTGTGTTTCTTTATCAACAAGTGAATCAGAATATATATCTGCTGCTTTAGCATGTGCACAAGTCGTATACATGCAACAAACACTACAAGATTTTAATTGTTATCTTGAAAAATCTATAATTTATTGTGATAATACTAGTGCAATAAATCTCTCTAAAAATCCGGCAAATCACTCACGAACAAAACACATTGATATTTGTCATCACTTTCTTCGTGATTGTTTGGAAAAAGGATTGATAAATTTAGAATTTATCAATACTGAAAATCAAATTGCTGACATTTTTACTAAACCTTTAAACGAAAATAGTTTTATCAAACTTAGACGAGATTTAGGAATAATGTCTTTAAAAGATTTATAGATAAAATATGCAAAAATTTTGAAAAATAAAAATTCTTTTATATCTGACTAAAGCGGAACTCGAACTCATGATCTCTGACTTGTTTGATAAATGTTATGTTATAGCCACTTGGGCTATGGATGTTTCTTGTTCCAGTTTACATTAACATTTGTTTTATCTGTTGATTTTTCAGAAATAACTATTTTTAGTTCTAAAATATATAAATCATACATTTACAAACGGCTTGTTGTTAAACTTTTGTGATTATTTTTAAAATTAGTTTTCTATCCACTAGTTTTTCAGCAAACAGATGATTATATATACACTAAGCTTATCCTTCAAAACATATACTTAGAAAAATAAAACCTGAAAAATGTCTTCAAACAATGACACCTATAATTCCGAAAACTCCCATTTATCATACTCATCTCCAAACGATGATGTCTCCGATCAAATTCCTGAAAATGGCCCCTATCCTACCTTTCCCATGCCTAAACGTACCCTTGATTCCTCTTCTCCTGATAAAGACCCCCGACACGGGTGGAAACCATGGGATGAATCTCATACAGGTTATACACCTGAAAAGAAAAAAGGGAAGAATACAATGGTAATATCTCCATCCACCAAACTAAAAATTGATGAAATACATCACAACCAACAACAGCAAATGAATATGCAACGGGAACTCTACTATAAACAAAAAGTCACGGCAAGACGTTTAAGTTTTCTAGAAAAGATTGCCATGAAAGTTTGTTCATCAAAAAAGGATGATGTTGCTGAACCTTCTTATAGAACCCCATCCTCTTCAAATCCTGTTCAAACTCCAATAGCTCCAAGATGGTCACCTATAAAAGATGTTCCGTCCCCAAACTCATGGGAACGTAAAGTTTAACAATCGTTGGCTAAAACTTTTATGCACACACACACACACACATATATATATATATTGTTGTTTTCAATAAAGATGTATAAATATAATGAAATAATAATAAAATTTAAAAATATATCTTTTTTATAATAAACAGCAAAAAATGTGCGTATCTAACAGCGTCAGCCGACCGAAGACCCTGAGTCGGTCGACCGAAAGTATCAAATACGCATTTTTTAAACAGGGTCGGTCGACCGAAGGACCTGCACCGGTCAGCCGAACCCTTCCCGAGAGTTTCAACAACTCTCTCGGTCAGCCGACCCAGTATTTTCGGCCGACCGAACGTGTAGCCAGCTGGTTAATTTTATTTTTTACCTCATATTTAGTATCCCATCCATTCACCTTTTCAACCTACCTCTTCAATCTTGCTTTTCAAATTTCGGTTTTTGCCCTAGGCCCCATTAATTTTTTTCTCAAATTTCTATTTTAACTTCAAAAACAATGGCTCCAAAGAAGAAATCAAAGACAACCGGTGGCTCATCTTCATCAACTCCCGTAGATACTCAAATCGCCTCATGGCTTGTCAATGACGTTGCATTTCAAAGATGGATACAACTTCAAGATGCCAAAATCTTTGAAAAATCATTTGTAAGTTATCCTGATTTCGCCGCCTACCGTATTGAAAATGCCGCAATTAAAAGTGGGCTCGATACTTTTCTAGACTATAGAAAGAATAATTTGAAGATTAACCACATTATGGTCAAACTGTTCCTTGCTAACCTAAATCTTGTTAACCCTCCTAGAAAAACTAAAAATTATGTTTGGACATCAGTATGTGGCACCTCAATTTTCCTTTCCATAGATCGAATTAACCACATTTTAGGTGCTAGACCAGGTGGAATCTCGTTACACGATGTAGATTGTAATTTATCAAGTCGTGACCACATAAGTCATTTATTTTTCGAAGATGATGCTATGGATTTTAGACAAACATCATCACTTAGACCTAGAGCTAGACTTTTTCATCGTTTTATGATGAAATCCATTATACCAAGAGGCGGTTCCTACCACTTAGTATATCCTGAAAATTTTAAAGCTCTATATGCTATATGTTCGAATACACACGTCAGTTGGGCACAATTACTCATGGATGAGTTTCTCTCATTTAATCAAGGCAAAATGCTTCATATTTACTATGGAGAATACATAATGAGATTGATCAATACCTTTGTCCCACATGCTCCCGAATCCGAAACCTCCAAAGTTCGTACTTTTGATTCAAGGACCATAAAACTAATGAAGCTGCCCGATGCACCTCCTAGATTCATACCATTTAACCAATGGAGTACTACTCCTCGAGAACAACTACGCTGTAGCTTCTCTACACCTCAACCATCAACTCATGCTACGGAACGTCTAACACGCCAACATTCAATTCAAAGACCAACTCCCGGAATCAGTACAGAGGCGGCCATTGATATTTTGGCTCAAAATCAACTAGCCTTGGATTCCCGGCTACGAAAAATTGATGGTCGTTTCAAGAAAATCAAGGGATTCTTCGTGAACTTATGGGATGCCTTATCATGTACTTCCGAAGCCGGTGCCTCTTATGTAGCTCGCGGAAAAAGGCCAGCGCCAAACTTCTCTTTTTCCACTTCGGAGAATACAAGCTCCGGTACATCAGGAACTCACACTTCTACCGCTCAAAGACGTGGTAAGGAACATGCTCCTTCGGAAGAAAATATCCGTCCAGAATTTTGGGATTCCGATGATGATGAGGAGTGATCATGTTGTTTTACAACTTGCTATCTTAAAATTTCAGTATTCTGTTTTTAAATATTGTGTACTAAGTAAACATCATTAATATTCCTATTTGTTTTGAATATGTACTATTTAAAAGCCGATGTTTTCTTATGTTATGTTACATGTTCCATATTTTTTAAGTATTCCTTTTTATCGATGACAAAGGGGGAGAAATATATGAAAGTTAACAAATTCTTGTAGAAAAGTCAGAAAAATCGCCATATATTCAAGGGGAGAATATATATACTACTTCGTCACATAAGTATTGTCATCAATCAAAAAGGGGGAGAATGTTGATTCATGAGTTTTTGTTTCATGACACAAACTTCAGAGATCATACAACGAGAATACTATACCAAAGCGACAAAAAGAGAATAAGTATATATTATGCACTACAAAGGAGACAAGACTACAATCCAAAGATTAGTATGAATATTTTAATGTATTGAGTCTTAGAATATTGTTAAAATCATTCCTCAAGTAGTCACACACATACCCAAATTGATTTATATTAAGATTATACATAAATTAGTGTATACTGTGCAATTGACTACAGGTCGGTTGACTGACCAGAAACCTCGGTCGACCAACCCTGTGTCAAATGCACAGATACACATTATTTTGTATACGTTTTTAAAATTCAGCCGACCGACCAGTTTTTTAGGTCGACCGACCTGAACATAACGGCTAGTTTTCCTGAAGAGTTGCCATTGATCATGAAAAGGAATGTCTCTCAATCCAAGAGATACGGACACAACTTTTGATTGAAACTCTTCATGAAAGATTATAACTATTCTACAACTATATAAACATGTTCAAATCACTTCTATAATCATCGATTCTGTTTTATATTTCTGAAATCTTTTCTCTATTTATTTCTGCAAATAAAAGCATTCATTCTCATTCAATATCTCTAGAATCTATGAATTAATTTATATACTTCGATTCTACGAGATTATCTTGCTTCTAAATCTTCACATACACTACATATTCTTGAGGATTTGATTATAGGAAATTGCACTATCAAAAGACAATCTGCGTTATTCAGAAACACTCGTCAACAAAGTATTTGTATTAAGTTGAAGTCCTCTTCGGCTGTTGAGGCGGAAAAATTCCTGTTCGGCTGCTCAGGTGTGATATACCTATTCCTCCAGGTTAAGTGAGGGGTTTTAGTCTAAATCCAGAGGATATTCTGGGACTGGACGTAGAACGGGAAGTTCGAACCAGTATAAAAATTCCTGGTGTGCTTACTTTAATTTTTATTTTACTGCTATTATCAGTTTCCGCATTTATATATCATATTACACGATCCTTAGTACTGCATGTACACTTTCAATCATGACGACCCGAAATTTTTAGACAAATGAAATCGGGATATTTAATTGATTTTAAATATTCAATAGAGTAATTTTAAATTGAATTACGAATATCACAATTTATTTGATAATTAAATTATTGAATTAAATAATTTGAAATTGAGTAAAATGTTGAATATGGAATTTTAAGCCTGTTACAATATAATTTGAAGGCTTATAAAATTTATATTGGTAATACCGAGGATAATAAAAGTTTTGAAATTGAATTTAACACTGATTTGTTCAGTTTTAAAAATATATCGTTTAAATTGAATTTAAAAATAGCTTTCCGAGACACAGTCTCGGAATTCGACGAAACCAGTTCCATTGGGTCTGTAATATTGTATTATTATCGGATTTCAAATTTCGTAGCGTTTGGAGTTATTGTGTGAGCGTACGATTTGTAAACGCGTTGAAATTTATATCGAAATTCAATATATATATATTTCTTCTGTGAACTTCTGCTGAAATAAATTCACATTATCTATCTTTGCTTTATCACCTTAACCAACATTAGCTGTATTTCCTTCACGTCACTGTCTCTTTTCCTTCAGCACTCCTTTCAAATCACCGTAGACAACTGTGTACACGCAGCCATCGTCTTGTTCCCCTTTTCCACTTTAAATCACGCACCCCTTTCTCATCTTCTTTCAGAGCGCAGACCAAAGAAAAATGAAAATGATGAATTGAAAACAAATCAAAGAAATGTCGCCGAAGTTTTTCATTCATCTTCTACTCCAAATCGTGGTTCCCTTTTTCCTTCGTTTGATAAGTAATGGCGACGCTTGTCGCATCAATGCATCTCGCCTTGTCTAATCAGGCACGGTTTCATTCGTCGTCGCTCGTTAGATCTCGACCGAGTTCAGAGAAGAGCGTGATACTTTGGTTTGATCTGCGTTCGTTACTCGAGCTAGGATTTCAGTTTGCGTAGGATCGAGGTGGAGTTGGCATTGGCAGTGGTCGTATTTCGAGATGATGGTGAAGTGGGCACCTTCGGTTGAAATTTTGAGCGATGCGGTCAACCTTTGGAAGGCGCGATCGTAGACGGTTAAGCGCGAGCTTCGAGATGGAGGTTGTTCACAGGGAGGTAGGGAATTCGCGACATCGAGTTCGTCTATGGGTGCATATCTTCTGATTTTTGGTTCCAGTTCGATTTGAGGTAAACTCAACTCTTGAAGCATTTCAATTAAACATTTTCTCAAGTAATCTTATGAATAAATTATTGTCACTTATCAGGATTAGCCGTAATAAGATAATTTTGTTTAAATATATAGGTTAGAAGATAGAAAAGGAAAAAAATGGAGATTTACAGTAAAGAACCTTACTGTCTACTTTACAAATTTTTAGATTCATATTCATATATGTAGTAGCTACAAAGAAAACTAAAATAAAATAAAATAAATATAGATACCTACACTTACTAGTTTATTTGTAAATAATAAATTATGGAGATAGATTTGTTTATTAAACTTATTCAATTATTTTAAATTGCTAAAGATATACAAAGAAATATCTGTTTAAAATTTAATTATTAAGTTTAAAAAGCTTTGGTTCAGAAAAATAATAATAATAAAACGTGAATTGTTATACAAGGTTTAAAAATCAAGGAAATAAGCCAGTTTGGAATGGATTGCAAACAGCAAAGCAAAGGTGAGTTGATCTCACTTAGTTGAATTTAAATTTAAATTTAAATGATCAAAGTTAAATAATTGGTTGAATGGATGAATTGATTGATGTGCTATAGTTCGGTATATTTTGGAATTGGTATTTTATATTGTGCTAACGTCTATGGATGCAGGGAAATAGGTTGGAGGGATCCAACTGGACCCCTCAACATTTATTTAAATTATTCAATATCCTCTGTTGTGATTATTTGATATTCTATGATGAATTATATTAGAATATTGAATTCTATGGTTTGATTGAATATAATTGGGTATAATGATTTTTAAACCTCAGTATTATTATTTTAAAAGAACAAAACATTTATTTAAAATTTAAAATTTAAATTATTGAAAGGAATCAAGAAGAAATTGGGAAGAAGCTAAAATTGGTATATTTCAGTTAAATGATATAAAATCAAACGGAAAATAATAATAATAAATATAAAGTCCATAATTAATGAATTTTGAAATAAAATGATAAGTAAAGAAATTTATTCAAATGGAATAAATTGGGAATCAATTTGGAAAATTGATTTAAGTAATTGAGGTTGGAAATTCTCCCTGGATAACCAAGTAAGTTTTCAAAGTAAATTTTTAAATATAAATTTAAAGTTTTTAAGTTGTTTTAAAAAGCAAGTTTTGTAAAATTTATTATTTCTAAATATTTAAAATTCTAAAGTAAGTATTTTCTTTTAATCTTTTCTTTTAATCTATTATAGCAGTAATTATTTAAAGAGTGACTTAGTATTTTGTTTAGAAAGTGTAAGTCTAGTTTTATATTTTATTAAGTAACTTTATTTTCAAATATCCATATAGTATGTATTTTTACAAATTATTGAAGTAATTTTAACTTGAATGTTTTAAAGTATATTTTAAAAGTAAAGTGTTTAAATTAATTTAGAAAAATATAGTTTTGTGCTTGGTGATTTCAGTGGAGATAGAAAATATTTGGAAAAGCTTATCCTGGAAAAGGAAGATGTTTTGAAACTGTTTTCAAAGGGTTGAAAGTGGAAATATATCTTGTGAAGATATTTTTGGGATTAATAAATAATTTGGAAAATTATTTATTGGTTGATGGTTGTTTTTGAATATAAATTGATAGTTAAATCACTAACTATCAATATTGGACAAATGCGTTGATCGTTTCAAAGAGACTGGGATCGAGATTTATTTCTCGAAAACCACTTCGATCTGATTTGTACATTTCGTGGAAAACGATTTTGGATTCGAAGTCGGATAAGTGAAGTGCAAGGGCTAGTCGCTACTAATCCTGAGGATATTTCCAAAATGGATGTAGTAGGAATAGTGCCTTCGGTTCCGTTCGAACTCGGAACAGACTTGTATGGATGAATGCTTTCGGAAACATCGTCAGGTGGATGATGGGCATTCTAAGGGATATATTCTAAAAAGGTAACGCTTAGCCTCAAGCCTCATCAACCGGGAATGACTGAAAATCAGGGGTTATACAGCAAGGCTAGGTGGGTAGCACCCAAGCAGGGTGAGGTCATCCCTGTCTAGATGTCCCTTTTTATTTCGGCTTAGTGGGCGGTTGCTGATCCCAACCGTGGGGTGATCTCACTCGGGATTATCCAGTAAGGGGTAGTCCTGGTCTTGTGTTGCAGGGGAGCGGGCGTACTCCTCGGTACTATGATCTAGGCCGCGTACTGTGACAGGTGGTACCCCAGTGCATAGTCATTAGTTGGAAATCCATTCTCCCTACGAGCCTTGTACGAGTTTTGTTTGTATTACCCGCTCTGTGGCTAGTAGCTGGAATTTAATAATGTAACAATTTCAGCTATTTTATAAGTATTTGTATATAGACCCTATTATAATATAAGAGGATTTCTATAAAAATTGTTTTAGCTATCGTAAGGTAAAAACCCGACATGTTTATTTGTGGCGTGGTCTTACGAGATGCTTTTGTTTTCAAAGGATTTTTGAAACTTTAATAATCAATTGAGTGTGATTTTCTCACGCTGGTATTCCAGACTGACTCGGGTGTTATTTAACTATAATGCTCGGGTCAGACCGAGTATTATAGGATACAGGATTTGGTGCTGTGGAGCTCAGGAGACGAGCTGGATGACGATGCGTATTTTCGTACTTGTTTATATATATTCCGCTGTGTTGAGTAGTTGTGTATCCAGTTGTATGTTATTGATGTTGAGTTGTGATTGATGTACTCTGATGATGTATGTATAAAACAGATATAGTTTTCTTTTGTGTAAAGATCTGTTATTATATATTATATTTTATTCCGCTGCGATGGTAAGATTCTGTAGTTGCTTCCTATTTTCTTCTTCTACCTCTTCTTCTTTAACCCAAATGGTTCGTATTTCTGTACAACTTGAGTAGATTTAGGTAGAATAGTGTTGACTCAAGGGGTACAGATTTGCGGGTCGTTACAATTATCATTTGGAAAATTTGAATGAAATATTGGCCATATAGTTTAAACGTTTATTTAAATAAAAGAGAACTATAGTGAAATAAAATGAGAATAAGACCTGAAAGATTTAAAATGGAAACTATATTGATGGAATAATGGTATATGAGATCATTTTAATTTTAAGTGAAATTACATGACTTATTTGTTCACTACTATAACCATGGTAATGAGTTTAATAAAATGTGTTTTATATGAAGTGGTTAGGATTTAGTGTTTAAATAATGTATTTTAGCATAATTGACTATTTTATTTGATTTAATTAAGAACAATAAATATAAATTTATTATTAAAAGATTGAATTATGAATTTTATTTCATTTTGCAACTAAAATGTAATAAATAAACTTGGGTTGATTTATAAAATTGATGTTAATTTATGAAATCAATTTATAGTTTAAAACATTGCTTAGCCTTTTCATTTGTAATTGAAATAATATAAAACTTTAATTCTTTAGTTGGGTTATATTCAAGTGTTGATCTAAATAGAATTAAGTGAACTAAGGTATGCAATGAGAAAGAATAAACTGTACGTTCATATTCTTTTTCATTTCCCAATTCGCAGTAACCAAAAGAAATTGACGTAAAACATTGTCCTTCCCTATATCTCAAAACCCTATGCCAAATAAAATCAAATAAAATTCAATAAATCCCCAAACTTAAGTCTAAGCTTCTCCACACCCCTCTCTGTCTAATTAACCCAAAAAGAAGGAGTTTTGGACAAGCTTGGAAGTCTGTATTGGTTGAGTAGTAAGAGGGAAGGTGAAATATGAAGCTAAAAACACTTGTCATTAGAAAATTTATAACTAATTCCAGAAAATATGAAAAATCTAAAATCTTGATATTTGGTTCATAACTGATATATGCACCTTCATTGAAAATTTGATGGACAAATATTTGGGTTTCCTATGTTAAATTCCCACAGCACTAAGGATGAAATTCAAGATTATTTTCATTGATTTAGTTTAAGGTTGATGCATGTAACTTTAAAGCTTTATGGATGTTAAGATGAGTTAACCTCACACTCTCGTACATAGTTTGTTTCAGGTACTAGAGGCCTGCTAATCTCATACTTGAGGGCTATATGCTTGGATTTGCAAAAAAATGAAATAAATTCAATAAATATGCTTGCTTTTCTTGTTTGAAATCTTCATAAATTCAAACGAGACAATTGGACATAATATTTTATCAAAACTTTTGTTTAAGACTCCATTCAAATCGCTTATAGTTTTAGATCATATCTTCATTGAGGTCCGATTTTGTCGTTTATACACTTTCCAGAAAGATAATCTGATACTGGAAAACTTTTGTCTTAAATTGAAAATTTTTAAATTTGCTATTTTGAAAACTCATTTGAAAACATAGTCAAACTATGTCCTATATGTGGAAAATCTGAGCCAGAGCATCTTAGGATTTTGATCATATCGCATTTGTTCCAGCTCCTATTTTCAAGTTTTTACACATTTAGGAAAGCTAATTTAATAAGTACAGCTTTTTTTAGAACTCGTTAAAAAAATTTGAGCTTTACTAATTTCAAATTTTGATTCAATTAAGGTAAAAAGTCTGCCTGCTTTTTTTAATCTGATCATGTACCTGTAGTTATTTTAGTCATAAATACCTATTCTCTTATCCAAATTCGATGAAACTACATTCTTTGGAAAGCTAAGAGAATAAGGAGTAACTTTCATGTGAACCATTTTCCAAAGTTTTGAGCTTAGCTATTGCAAAAACCTGTTGCAATTCAGATAAAATTTGTTTCAGATTTTTGCAAACTTAGACTTTGTGTCATGTAATGTAATTACAATAACTTCTGATGCACAAACTATTTTTAATATCTAGAAAATATTTTGGCAAGATAATTGCATGCTTTAAAATTTATCTTTTATTCCATTTCAATTTTCAATTTGACATGTTTATGTTAGTCGGAGCATGAGAAATTACAAGAGTTATAAATTTTCAATTCTATAATGGAATTTGTATGTTGTTTTTATTTTCTAGGC
Organism: Allium cepa; assembly: GCA_030765085.1. Taxonomy (NCBI): domain Eukaryota; kingdom Viridiplantae; phylum Streptophyta; class Magnoliopsida; order Asparagales; family Amaryllidaceae; genus Allium; species Allium cepa. Next base: position 1,000,581,507 of record CM060935.1, read on the forward strand.
TCTATCTTTTGTACTAAAATGTATATTCAGGAGGAGTGCAGGTACTGGAAGCATTTCATTTCCTTTTGTATTCTCACCCGCTTGTTTGCACCATTTTCTTAAGTGTACAAGCTAACATTGCGTTATGGTTATGTTTTCCATATATTGATAGAGAATATTATATTATTCCTATATGAAAAATATTTTTTAGATTGAAATTTTACAATTCTGATGTTGTTGATAGTGCTTATTGTTATTTTAATATTTAGGGAATTATCCTCGAATGAACCGTGCAAAGGAGACTCTGCTAAAAGTTTCTCAAAATTTTGAAAGTCAATTTTTTTTGAGAAAATTCTTTTTAGCTATGTAAATAAGAGGTTTTAAGGTTTGGAATGAGAAAATTTAAAAAGAGTAAATTACTTACAATTTTAATAAATTTTTTTATTTAAATATTAAAAATGATAATATTAGTAAGCAAATCAATATAGTGTTATTTGAAACATTACTTTATGGGTTATTTGCTATTGTTTTATTGGGTGGATAGTTGGTTGTTATATAAGCTGATATACGTAGTTTCTATCTATGCGTATATATAGCACTTATTTTATGTTTCGTCTTATGAAATTGTAAGGATGCAATTTTGAGTTTGTAACAACCCTGCTTTGAGATATACCTGAGGTCAAACTTGTATATAAATTTAAGCTTGTATTTATATTGTTAAATTGACTTTTGGGATTTTAACCTGCCTCTCTTTTCGAATTAATGTGGATTTGGAGAAAATTGAAATAGAGAAAAGGAGAAATCTTTCATAAAGACTTTATATTGGAATACTATCATTTGAAAATTTTGAAAGAAATATTGGCCATATGGTTTAAACCTTTATTTAAATAAAAGAAGACTAAGGTGAAATTAAATGAGAATAAGATCTAAAAGATTTTAAATGAGAAACTAAATTGATGGAGTAATGATGTATGAGATCATTTTAATTTCAAGTGAAATTACATGACTTATTTTGTCACTGCTATAACCATGGTATTGAGTTTAATTAAAATGTGTTTAATTAAAAGTGGTTAGGATTTAGTGTTTAAAAAATGTATTTTAGCATAATAGGCTACAATTTAATTAAGAACAATAAATATAAATTGACAAGCACTATTGTCCCAGTGGTCAAATGATTTGGCTTTGGCACGAGAGGTCATAATTTCGAAACTTGCGCAGCGTGATTCGAACATATATTGACATGTGATTTGTGTTATGTTATGCCAATGACTTATTGTGCCTAAGTACCATTTCAAAAAAAAAACAATAAATATAAATTTATTATTAAAAGATTGAGTTATAATATTTCATTTTGCAAATAAAATGTAACAAATAAATTAGGGTTGATTTTATAAAATTGATGTTAATTTATGAAATCAATTTAAAGTTTAGAACATTGTTTAGCATTTCTTATGTAATTGAAATAATATAAAACTTTTATTCTTTAGTGGGTTATATTCAAGTCTTGCGCCAAGTAGAATTTAGTGGAAAGGTATGTAGTGAGAAAGAATAACATGTATGTTCATTTTTGTTTTCATTTCCCAATTTGTGGTAACTAAAAGAAATTGACAGAAAACATTGTCCTTCACAATTTCTCAAAACCCTAAGTCAAATAAAATCAATAAAATTCAATAAATCCCCAAACTTAAATCTAAGCTTCTCCACACCCCTCTCCACCTTATTGACCTGAAAAGGAGGAGTTTTGGACAAGGATGGAGGTCGGTATTGGTTGAGTAGTAAGAGGGAAGGTGAAATCTGAAGCTGAAAATGCCAGCCACTAGAAAACTCATAAATAATTCCAAAAAAATCATAAAAATCAAACTTTTTTGCATGTGGTTCATAACTCAAATATCTACCTTAATTTGAAATTTCATGAAATAATATTTTAATTTGCTATGTTAAATGCCTACAGCACCGAGGATGAAATTCAAGATTATTTTAGTTGATTTGGCTTAAGGTTGATGCATGTAACTTTAAAGCTTTTTGGATATTAAGGTGATTTAACCTCACACTCTTGTACCAAGTTTTGTTTTAGGTGCTTGATGCTTCCTAATCTCAGCTTTGAGGGTTATATGCTTGGAATTACAAAAAAATGAAAACTGCGGCTTAAATTGAATAAATATGCTTGTTATTCTTGTTTGAAATCATCATAAATTGCTATAGTTTGCTTATATGAACTTATTTGTGTATATTCTATGAAGTTGGGTTGTATCCATTGTATATGTTATCTTGTATTGATGTCTCTATTAGACATTTCCTTGTATATTTTTGATTGATCTTTTCAGTTGTATTTAATATATTATCCTGCTGTGTACTCTGAGATTCTGTATACTGATATATTTTATGTTGTTTTGACCAATTAATATAAGCCACTATGGATTTTTTTAAGTATGAATTGAATATGTGGAAACCACAACGAAAAAAATATCACTTATTTCAACGTATCGATTTTGGCTTAAAGCAAAGTTTGCAGATGGTCGCTCCTAACCAGCCTTGTTCTCCACATTAGCTGATGATATTACATAGTAATATCTTTTGTTAGTGTAGGTCTTAAGGTGGAGCATTACAAAATCACTCTAGGTGAGGACTATCGGATGGAAAGGAGACGCTCTCTAAAGTATATTGCCATCGATGCAATACAAAACCACTTAGGACTATCGGATGGGACATAAAGCTAAACTCATATATTTACTAGCTTACTGAAATTGACACTTCTTGATGATTTCGATGATTTTGTTGGGCTTTCGAGCCACTCTGCTGGACCTTCGGGTCATCTGATGGACTTCGGGTCAATTACCAGTGCTAGACCCTTAGGTCACTCTGTTGGACCTTCGGGTCATCTGTTGGGCGGCAAAAGTATAGTACTTGGAAAGGCTTCGACCATCTGTTGAAGCACGTGCGGTGTAGCTTAAACTTGCCATCTGCTGGGATCGATCCACCTTTTATGTTGATTTTCTAGTTATCTTGTTTTGATTTCTAGACTTTGTGAATGCTGATTTTTCTAGTATCTTAACTGATTTCTAGATTGTTGTGTACTGCTGTTTCGATTTCAATTGTGAATTTGGAAATTGACTTTAATGGAGTTTAAATTGAGATTTCTTCATTTAAACTATGTTGATTATTCATGTTGAATAGTCTCATTCGAAACTATGATTATTTTTCTTTGATGTTGTTTATGATGCATTCGCTTCTAAGTTTAAACTAGACTGATCCATTTATTATTTTCTTTTAAAATAATACTCGGATCAGACTGAGTTATTTCAGGGTAATCGCTATCTCTGATTCAGTTGCCGCTTCATCTTTTGGGATTTCATCTCATTTTTGTCTAGACTTTGAGGTGTTACTTTTGGTGTATTGACTCTAGTCTCATGTATATTATGATGACATGCATATGTACATTTGGTTCTCGTGAACTACCGACTGTTGTAGCATGTATTCAGACTTGTCTTCTGCTATATATCTGATATATCTGTTCTGATGTGATTTTACTCATCTTTATGGTTGTTATTATGAGTTGTTCTGAATTTTTCTTAAGCCACCGTAGTTTCGTTTTAGATCTGGATTGAACATATATCGATGGGAGTAATTACACAACTCCTATCGATGTAATCAATACTCGTCTAAGGCATAGCTTACAGATGGTCGCTTCTAACAAGCCTTATTCTTCGCAATAGCAGACATTATTATCTTATAATAGCCTTTGTTATTGTGAGTATAGAGGTGGGACGTCACAGTTAATATGCCTGATTATTCAAAAAAAATATTCTTCTAAGAGAGTTAGGGCTCTCCAAGGTTAAAAATCCATCGAAAAAGAGAAAACTTCCTTGCTTTTAATTCCACCTTCTAAGGTATAGATTTTTATTTAAACATCTTAAGTTACCAAGTAACTCTTAGTCAATACATTGATTAATTTAATTAAGGAGAAAATCAAAATATTATTTCGATGTTATGCTAGAGAAGAAAGAGATAGATATAGATCGCCAAAATAGAGAATTGGATAAACAAATGAAAAACTATAATAAATTGTCTGAAAAATACCAAAAGCTTGCCGAGAATGCATTAAAACTAAGATTTTTCAAAGAGAGAGAAGTCGCGCCTCGGATGTAGAATGACCGTCATCATTAGCAAATGTAAGGACCTACCTTTTTGATCATCGAAGGTCGACACTAAATACTGCAACTGTGTTCAAATGTCGAGTATCCAATCGACAAAAGGGTAGATTATTAGGGTAAATAAAAAGAAAAGAATAGAGAACAGAGAAAATCAAAATTTCACAACGGAATCAACAACATATAATATAACGAGGACAGTGAAAATTGTCACTTCAAAAATATAGAGTATATTAGAGTTAAAAACAAACCTTATCAGCTGGACAGCTATAAAATCCTGACCTTACAAATGCTAATATGGATACTATATAATACATCGGAAAATAAAATACTACGATAGGGGAACCTCCATCTCCTCTCCAAGGTCTCTACAACGCCAAAGCCAACCTGGGAAAATACTCGGTCTGACCTAAGAATTATAATAAAATAACACCCGGATCAGTTTGGAAATACCAGCGTGAGAAAACTCAAATAATAAGGAACATATAAGAGTTTCGTGAGACCACGCCGCTAACGTGGAATAAATTTTTACCTTATAAGAATAACATCCATAGAAGGAAGAGTAGAGATAAACAAAAGGAAATAGATCCATATAAGAATGAGAATAAATAGTATTAAAAACCAGGTTTGAAAGAATGAAAATAATCCGAGAAAAATCTAAACTGGACAGAATGGATAAAACAAGATAACAATCCAAACTTGATAAAATAGAAAAAACCTATAATTAAACATCATGAAGAGGGGTTGACTTTTCTTGTTGTAATTTTAGAAAAATAATTCTAAGGTTCAAATCAAATAAGGATAATGAATTTATCCAACAAAACTAGGGGGTTGTCCCATCTTCCACGAAAGTATACCTCTAGATAAAATATACTTGATAGCACATGCGTCACTCTTGGGAACTTCCAAGATGAACCCCCCTTCACTCGAGCATCCGAATATTTCACATTAGTGCATGCATGCCGGCACCTCTCTAGATAGATGTGAATATACCCTGATGGGTGTGACCCACATGGTTTGGCTCCCTCTTGCGCTTTGCTTTTAGTTTTTCCAGTGTTCGATAACAATGCTCCAAATGGGCGATAAATCGTCTTAGGATGACGATGCACAATAATGATTTAGAGAGTGCACCGCCCTTATCCGCTCTTTCGTTTTAGTCATTTTTGATAAAGGATAACAAAGCTCAACGGAGCCAAAACATCATCTTAAAATGAAAAAAATAAAGGAGATTGCAGAATCAAAATCGATGGTCGAGAAATCAACTATCAGGAATAACCACGTGATTTCTGTATGAGAATTAAATTGGATACATTTACCACAAACGAAATGAATCAAACACTTGAAAACATTTGATTCTTACTTGTGCTTGATTTTCACATTTTAATAATAGTAAAAACACTTTTAAAAAATATTCTTTAAACTGATCTTTTAAAGGACAAATTTATCATACTAAGTGTATTGAAACAATACTCTAAAAAAAGGTCAAAAAACGTTGTTTACTATAAATCTAAAATAATATACACTAAGCTTTATTTTTAAATAATTTTATTAAATGAATTTCATTTATAAACCTTCGTTTATAAATTTAAAACAATATTTATTATCCCAAAAGAAATAAAATAATTTAAATACCTTTTATAAATTTAAATAATGTTATCTTCCAAGGGGATGATTTATAATACTCCTTTTTTAATTTTGAAACCGCGTAAATTTTCCAAAGAAAATAAATCAAATTTAAAATCTTTTATTAAATTTAAAATAACGTTAATTATCCTGAAAGATAATAAATCACATTTATAATATCTTTTAAATAAACAAATCCGTTATCTTTAATAAAATAGTTAAGTATTTCCTAACACTTTACACTTTTATATCATTAGTAGTTTAACTTCAAAATCTTTATTAAATCATTTTATTACTTTAAAAAAAATTCATTAGATTAGTTAATTCACTTTAATCACTTTTATTAAATTAATTAACTTACGTTAAATATCATTAATTAAAAAGATTAATTAATTCAAATAATCATTAATTAAAATGAATAATTAATCTCAAACATCATTAATTAAAAAGATTAATAAATTTTAAATACCATTAATTAAAACAATTAAATTAAGTTCAAACAATCATAAATTAATTGGATGAATTAAATTCAAACATCATTAGTTGAAATGATAAACTAACTATAAAACATCATTAATAAGAATGATTAACTAAATTTCAAAAACCACTAGTTAAAACAATTAATTAATTTTAAAATAATCATTAACTAAAATGATTAATTATAGTTCAATCAATAATTAAAATGACTTAATTAAATTCAAATCTCATTAATCAAAAGATTAATAAATTTTAGACATCATTAATTATAAGGATTAATTACATTCAAATATCAGAAATTAGGATGATTGATTAAAATCAAATATCATTAATTGAAAATATTGTTTACTTTTAAATATCATTAACTAAAATGATAATTAATTTTCAAATATCATTGATTAAATTTAATTAAATTCAATTATCATTACTTAAAATGATTAATTAAATCCGAGTGTCATTAATCAAAAAGATTAATTCATTTTAAACGTCATTAGTTAAAATGATTAATTAATTTACATTATTATTAATCAAAATGATTTATGAATTTTAAACATCTACTTTTGTGGAAACACAAGCTCAAGTTCAAAACACACACTGGTTTATTAGGTGATATGTTATAAGTGACGGTATAGCGAAAATCGGTAAACGACACTTAAACAAATTAAATAGAATATCATGGCTAATTTTAATTAAACACTAATATAAATAAAATTATAAGGTGAATAAATAATTACTGGGTAGAAACCCCTCTGGGCCTCTCTATAAATGTTCCCTGCAAAACAATGGTTATGGATTTTATATATATATATATATATATATATATATATATATATATATATAATCATATGGTTTCATAACAATCAAGTTAATATTTCATCTATTTTCCAAATGGAAATTTAACCACACATTTAGTCAAATAATGTAACTAACATCCAAGTTATCAATAATAGTTTCTAGCATTGCAGATATGATATAGTAAATTTAAATGTGAGTTAAACTCATATTTATTCCAGTTTCCGCCAAAGCATTTCGGTTTGAACTAAAACCGACCGAGCGTTCGATTTTAGCTAAAAATTCAAGAAGCTCTAAATCCAACCAAACCAACTCCATTGTGTAGCCATCATCGCAGTGAGTCCAATGCAAAAAACGACATTCCAATCAACCTCGTATGAAGAAGTTAAGCATTTTATAAGATTTGGAATTAAATAATATAGTTTATGCACTAATTACAATAATAACACTAGTCCCCACTAAACTCTTTCTTCCTCTTCTTCTTGATTACCATTCCTCCTGTACATGAAAATGGACATGGTCGTGCACATAATTCCAATGACACGGAGCTACCCTTGATGAAATTCAAATCTATCATCATCATTGAGCATCTCTACGCGGCCTCAACCCTATTGACATCACCACGGCGCCTCCCCTACCCTCTACCAAAATTCATCAATCCACGCCCCCTAGGTCTGTATATTCACGCAACCCAACAGAGGGTTGGATCCTACCGAACTCCGGTTTAGGTGCCTCTCGCCATCACAAAACCCGACTCCGCTCACCCCACGACCTATCGAAGCTCCTAGCCTTGACAATGTCAAACCCTAGTCTACTGCCTAAATATCGACTAACCCAAATTGAAAAAGCACCAAATTCTGGGCATATGGATAGGAAGCTCACGACAATAGGAACTCACTGGATCAAGCTACAAGATTTTTAGTGGAGTGTGTGAAATTATTTTGGTTTTAGAAGTTTGATTTGCAAAGGGGAAAAACAATTTCTTGTTTAGAGGTAATTTTATTTAAGAGATAGAGGGTATGGGCTTGGACCTGGGAAGGTATGGTGAGGGTATGGGCTTGTTGTGAGGGGTATGGAATTTAAAAAAGTAGGTTATGTTGTTATTTTATTTTAAAACATCCAGCATTACATACCCAAAAATCTCGAACTCCAATCGAAGCTGCTGACCAATGTTCTATACTAAATACCCCTATTTCAGACACAATGGAACAATTTTCGAGACCTAATTCCAAAGTATACAGAAGTTATCTTTCTAAATCGAATTATTTTTAAAATTAATCGCAATGCGTTTCGAGCTCACATGACCACATAGCATGTCTAATTGTTATGAAACTCGACGACATACAATAATTTATTATTCCCGATCTAATGGCACCGGTTTTGTCAAAATCCAAGAAAGGGCCCCTAGATGCTATTTTCAAAGATTTAAATATTGTTTTGTATTTTCGATCCAGTTATCAATATTTTATCTGGTCTATTTATTTTTGTAAATAATTTACACATCAAATTCATCGGTATTATTTATTAATTAAAAAGGAGTTATATAATATTATTAAATAAATTTAATTAATATTTAATTTACAATTAAAATATTTTAAATGATTAGTCATATTTGAATTCAAATTATTAAATTCGAAAAATCTTATAATTTAAGTATTTAAAATTAATTAAACATTTAAAACCAAATGACCAAAACTCTGGGATGTTACAGTCTCCTCCCTGAATAGAATTTCGTCCCTGAAATTCCCAAGGAAGAAAATGTGTTCAAACCCTTAAGTTTTAAAACTATTAATTAAAATGAGTTATTTAACTTATTAATTAGATCTCGAAATTTTACGGAAAATTTCGGCCGTGTCTTGTTTGCGCAGTTCAGTCGAAACAACTACAAATTGCCCCTACGTGCTCCAAACCATCCAAAGAAAACAAAAGCCAAGTGGGTTTCCATAACTGGGCCGTAAAATCATTAACCAATTTAGATTTCTAAATTTATTGCATACCTCTTTACGTTTGTTTTATATTTTTTGTAAGAAATTTATTATCTCGTTGCAAATCCAATCGTGCAAGAAATCAAGTAGAAATCTCTTGCTTCCCTATACTTACATAATCTAAAGAGAATCATATTGATAAAAGCAATAAGATGTAGCTCTACATACAAAAACTAGCATGATACAGATCTACATGCAACTCTAGTATAAAATAAAGCTACATGCAACTAACAACAGTATCACAATCATAAGCGACAAAATGCAGAGGATATTCTGTAATAAATGTTATGCATCCAATAATTTCAAATGATAAATTTAGATCAAAATGCCCATGTTTTTAAATTCAAATTTTTATTTTCAAATTTCTCAGATGGGAATTAAATCAAAGATCAAAAATCAAAATGACAAAGTGGGAACTCTTCCTAATAAAGTATGGTAAAACTCTAGAATCAAAACAACATGGAGCATCTAGTAGTATTCTGGTTTCTCCAAAAACATCAACTAGAGTGAATAAATATTATTTATTTCCTAAAATCTTCAAAATCTCCTTTTTTTCAAAATCACCGGAATTTAGGTCCTAATAACAACAGTTCAAAATACTGTCTATAAATTTAAACTTTATAAATAATGGTATATAAGATCACATAATCAAATTCAGTCAAATCAAATCAAATTTCGTATAGGAATAAACCAACAGTATCTGTTAGTCAATCAAATTCCATGAGGGAAAATTTAACACCTAACATTATTTGAAGTACCAAATGATTTACAAACAAATCCTAGCTTAGGTTCAAAACTTTCTTAATTGTCCAAAAATGTAGATAATTATCTAAGCATACCATTTTGCTTATTAACCTTTGGTTCTTGCTTAGAAGATTATCCAAACTCACTCGGACAAAATGGAAAGTTATACTCTAAATTTATTAGTTTCTTAACTACATATTTTTTCTCTAAATTACATATATTTCCACTTAGTATTTTATTCAATACTAAAATTATTTATGAATTATTTCATAATTTTTCACCTACGTTTAAAAATATTTTATAAAGTCATTTCTTTATAAAACATCAAATAATACTCACTCCACTTTATTTACTTGTATAATACTCTTCTATATCCTAATAGTACATATAAATTTTATTTTACTTTTTTAAAAATCTAGACGAGGATCAAATCAAATTATGGTTTCTTAAAACCGAGTTAACCTATTAACCTCTATAACTTATAGTGTTAAAATGGAAGATATTTATGGGTTGGCCTGATTAGCAAATAGTTACACTGCTTATATATTTAAAAAAATATGGTTTTAATAAAACAATGCTTATCAAAACCTTCCTATTCAATTTAACCTGTGTGAAGTTATCCGTTATCTTATCTAAGGGTAAAATCTCATTTATCAAAACAATCTCTTATCAGAAATACTTTTCTTTTTGAAACCAATTCCCTTAAAGGGAACTTAAAAAATTAAATATTCAGTTTTTTTATTTCCAAAAACCCACCTTTGAAAATACACTATATATATTTTTATATGAAATAACTTCAAACCATTTATATATTAAAAATCAATTCGATTTCATTTGGATTTGAACTCATTTCGATCGCATAATGATAAAGAGAATAAACTATTAAGTACCCCACAACGTTCGCCTAAGAAAACATCTGGTTGTCACATAGAATATTATTCAGATTACCACAAAATTAATCAAGAAGATTTCCCCCCGAATTACACTAAAAAAATGCGTTCCATTTAAAATTTCATTTTTCAAAGTATTTTACTTTTAAATACTTCAATAAGTACTACTATTTCATTCCTTAATATCTTTTTGAAATAATCTTCAAAAATTCCAAAATTTAGATTCAAAAATCCTTTTTAAACACATTCTATAAACTAAATTTATATAAAATTTCCTTTATATAACTTATGTTATATTATAATAACTCTTCTTTATTATAATAGAATTTTCTTAAATATCTATTCTGTAAAGGTCTCATCCTACCATTTAGATTATATTAAACAACTTTTTATTAAAGTTTAATCCATAACTAACTATTATAAAAAGGTGAATTTTAACTTACCGTTTTCCCTGAATATCTTATAGTCAAATTGTGAAAATTAATTCACTAGACATTTGCTTATAAATTCAAACAACAAATGCTTATAAATAAGCTAAGCACACATAATTAGCAATCAATAAATGACAGTCAACGCTCCTAATTTAATCGAGCATGGGTAATAAAGGAATAGTGATAATAATCAAATATAATCGCATTGAAACGTACATACTCTATAACTATATAAAGTTTTGAAAATTATTCCTTTATATATAAAAAATATAATCCTAGGAAAAATAATTCATTTGCCAAATTTTCCAAAATCAATATCATGTCTGTTGGCTTTGTTCAAGTATTTAGAAACCCCTATTGACACCGTGGATATTCCACGTCTCGACCAGAATTCATGAAAACCCAATAGACTAATTAACATAATACGTTCTTGTAATTGTGATAACCCAGATTTTTGGACATCTGTTAATTGATAATTAACTGGTTTGAATGATAGTTATGTGGGGAACTCAAAACGAGTTTGAGTTCTGGAAACTGGAATGGATACTTTTGATTGATGCTATTGATGAATGTTTGAAATAATTTGGATGTTTGTTTGCTTTGAACTTAAGATTTAAATGTTAAAAATATAAACTTGCAAACTAAATTTGTTAAGAATTGGTTTCAAAAATTAGATGTTAAAATTTAATAATAAATTGGATTCTAAAGATTTAATTGTTTAAAAAGTTTTGAACTCCTACTTGAACCTTGGAATAAGTTAAGTAAAGATAGTTTAAATGAATATTTAGAATTTGGACTCAATATTAAATTGTTTAAAGACTTAGGCTGTTAAATTAAAAGTAAAGGATAATTTGATTTAAAAGGATTAAATCAATGTTTAAAACTTTGACTCGAATTTATGTAATTCGAGATGGTCTAAAGTCGATATTGAAATTGAAATTAGTTCAAATTGAAATTTGTTTTGAATTAACTGAAATTAAAATCAAACTTGAATAAGTAAATTCAAATGGAAATTGATTGGAAATGGAGATTGGGGAATTGAACAGTTTGATTCTGAACTATTTTTTTCAAATAAATTATTTTAATATAAACTGTTTTAAATCTATTTTCCTAGCTATTTAGTATACAATTTTTCTTTTTAAACCCAAACTATCTTATACTTATTTTTCAACTATTTTGAAAACTAATTTCCATTTTACAATAATTTTTCATCTGTTTTACAAACTAATTACTATTTTATAACTATTTTGCAACTATTTAACTATTTTACAACTACTTTATAATTACTTAACTATTTTACTGCTATTTTACAACTAATTGCTATTTTACAACTACTTATCTATTTTAAACTTTCAAGCTATTTTCTAAATTCAAGCCAGTCAGAGTGCAAACTGTTTATAGAGGAAGTGATAACCCAAACGGGAATTGAAGCAATTATGAATAAGTGAATAGAATTAAAATGAAGGTGAATAAAAAGAAAAATTGATTTAGCTTATAATCAATGAAGATAAATACGTAGGATGTACGTATGTTATTCTATTCGCATTATGATTTGATCCGGATTCGAGCACAGAATTTCGAGATAGTATATCGATCCGAGTTGGGATTTTTCACTTAATTTTCGACGGAGAGCTCTACATATGGATTTTTGATTGGTTCTGGAAATTCTATACCATAGTTATAACTATGCAAGGAGAATGACGGTTTTTGATCAAGAAACCAGATCTGAGTCCGCACTAGGAAGTCGGGTGGACGATACTAATTCAGAAGTGAAATTGTGTGATCGAGTATGCGATCAGATTTGATACTGCGTACGGATGGTATATGTACATCGTACGTGCTTAAATGTAATAGATATTGAAATTTTTAAAGAAATGAATGATGATTTTTGGAAAGAAAAGTATGTTTTTAAAAATATATGATGAATAAGAATAGAAGTTGGATATCACTATAACTGAAACTCATTTTATAAAAAAATAAGTAATGTGGCAAGTAACTTTATAATAGAAAATCAAATTTGAATGTTGATTTGGCATAAGTAAAGTTATATATATTTGTTATATATGATAAACTTCCCCTATGTTGAATCTAAAACCAGAAGAAAAGATTTTTTAAAAAGATTTGAAGAAATTAAAGGGAATCTATACAAGTGATCCAAAGATATTTCTTTTCAAGTTGGAAAGAATAAGTTATATATATATATATATATATATATATATATCTATATATATATACAAATGATTTTATGAGTATGAGTTTGGGAAATTTTTTTTGGAACCCATGGATTTTGAAAGGCTTTTGATTTATGGGAAAAACCAATTTTGGAAATTTGGAAGGCCAAATTTGGAACTATCGATTTGAGATATCGATTTTGTGTAAAGGAGATTTATGTGAATCATAAAGGGTGAATTGAAAGATACTATAAGTGTATAGTATAAAATGTTTTGAGATTGGCCCTGGGGAAAAAGGCGCTCCTATGAAATGAACTTTTAGGAGATCCACGGGGGAATTCTGCCTTGAGTCCTAGGGGGGAGGCTCTAAATTTGATCCTGGAAGGAAGTCTGGACAAACTGAAGTTCCTGAGCATTGTGTGTGGGTAGCGAAAGTCGAGGGCGCTGATGCCTACAGAGACATTTGGGTTATGCTATGACGACAATATAACTCGATGTCACTACGGTCTACTACGGACCATAGCGGAAGTCGTGTGGCAGTGAGAGCCAACGATCTACGTTTGATTTTTCCATGATGGTAACGTAACATTGGTAGACTGCGATTTATGAAGACATAGCAAAAGTCGTATGGCAGTGAGTGCCTACAGGCCACATTGGGACTCAACTGATGTAGTCTACGATCTATGTAGGAGTGGAGAAGTTTCATTTGGCAGCAAAATTCGAGGGCGCCGATGCCTACAGTTACATCGGTTTTTGCCATGATGGCAACGTAACCTCGGGTATAGCTGCGATCTTTGGCGGGTTCCATGGCGTAATCGTGGGGCGTGGAGTGCCTATAGTTATCTATGGATTTTGCCGGAGTGACAACGTAACTATCGGGTTAACTGCAACCATGGAGGGGGTGATGATTTCCAAAGCATTCTCACCAAAAGTTGTTTCTATATTTTCAAACATGTTTTCTATATTTTCGAAAATCTATTCCAAATATTTTCACTGGGTGTTGAAAACGGGTTTACCTAGTACTTATAGATTGTCAGTCCTACGCCTGATCAACGTATGACCGAATTTCTGTGAGAACGAGGATGGACTTGTTGAGACATCAAGTTATAAAAAGTATTTTTATAAAGCTATTTTGGCAATATTATGTAGATTTTAAAGGTGTTTTAAAAATTTTAAATATTGGAAATTGAGAATTCAAAATGCTTAAAGGATAATTCAACTGATAATTAGCTATAAAATTAAATTCTGGCTTCGTTTCTTTTCGAGGACGAAAAGATTCAAAGGGGAGAGGAATGTGATAACCCGGATTTTTAAACATCTGTTAATTGATAATTAACTGGATTGAATTAGTAGAATACTGATTTATAAGTTGAACAAATAATTCTGATAATTAAAATATATATATATATAAATAGATTTGAAACTATAATAAATGTTAAACTATAAATATCTGGAAATCATAAATCTTATGGTAAATTGAATAGATATATGCAAACATTATATTATTGAAAATTATAAGTGTATATATATATTATAATTAAAAATTCGAAGTAATATATATTCTAATTGAGAAGTTATGTTTTAAGTTCAACATAATAATTTTTCAAAAGTTATTTCAAATAAAATTGGGCATTTTCAAAACACTTAAGATAAATATTTATTAATACAAAAGGAAATAATAGCCTAAGTTTTAAAATAGGACTTAATAAAAAGTTTAGAACATTTCTTTCAAAATTAACATGAGGTAAATGGAATTTGTATATGTATGAGAATTTAAAACATAAGACATTAATAAATATAAAACTAAATTGGTATTATAATATATATATAAAAACATATTTTCATGCAATTTACAAATGTAAGCTTAGATAACATATAATTAACAAGTGTAATCATCTTATCATCTTATTAAATATGTGTAAGAATAGTATTACTTGAGAATACAAGTATAAGATTATAATATCATGCATAAACAAGTGTTAGCTAAAATACAACATGTATTAACAAGTGTCATCAATTCTTTTTATTTATTTTTAAAAAAAATTATGAATAAAGTGAAAACAAGTTTATATATATCACTCTTCTCCTTCTTTCTCATTTTTCTTTGATCTAATCAAAAAAACCAAAACTAGAGAAAACGAAACCTGGTAACCAAAATGCAAACCAACAAAGAAAAAAAATCAAAAGGGAAACCAGAAAGCAAAATCAAATCAAACAACGACCTGAGCTAATTTCAATCAAATCAAAGCTCAACTCAATATACAAGCAAGATTCAACTCAAAAACATCAACTACAGATCATTTCAACAGATTCCAGATCAACATCATAAACTAGTTCAGATCAATATAAATTTCCAGAGTTCAAAAACAATTCCAGGCTCTCCTCTGCTTCAAAATTTGACTGTGAGTGAAATATCTTTCAAATCCTTGGATCTGTTTATACATCTTGATATTTGAGATTGATACGTGAAGTTTGTTGTGAAAGATGTTTGTATAGATGTTAAAAATGCCTGCTTGTCCATATATAAATGTGTATATGGCTGTGCATGACTGTGTATATGTATATTCATATATCTCTGTACAGGTTCAAGAACACTTAAGAAAAAAAATTCACATCCCTTTATACAATCTTTTTTAGGTTATGATCTCTGAATGAAAAAGGATTGTAACCATGTAGGATCGATTTTAAAAATAATTTCAAGAATATTTATTAAGCAACTATTTAGAAAATGATAAATTACAGTAGAAATCAAATATAAGTAAAAATTCGATGATCACAAATTCGTTTTTGGATTTCATAATTGAGTTCCTATTAGAAAATAATGATTTTATAAAATGTTTTCATGATTTTTTAGTTTGTATACGTCGAGAAAATTTGATATGATTATTTTTTGGTTTTTCGTCCAATTCTGACGATCGGCAAGGTGATGTTTGTTGGTCTTGAGGGTGAAGGTCGCTAGAAGTCAGGGGATCCAAGGAAAATTGGTCGGAGGGTTTATCGACCATCGTGGTGGGTGTGCGACGATTATTTGGGGTTTTGTGAGCAGTTTTTGTCATCATCGTTCTTGAAGCAATTGCATCGACATGGGTACATCGGAAGTGACCGGTATGGGGAAAATCGACGCTTGGGTCTACGGCGAAGATATGGTCGAGGTTACGTGGCTTTTGATGGTCAGTATCGTCGTCAGCGAGGCATTTTAGTCAATTAGGTTTGAGTGCTGGGTGATCGAACTGCTCGATTTCGTTTTCCAGTCGAATTCGATGACCTGGTTAGTCGATTGGGTAGAGATGGTCGACAGTGACTTGTTGGCGACTGCAAGGATGGCCGGAGCGACGTCGATTATGTGTAAACGTGCACGCGTGTCCGCTTGTATCTGTTGTTTTGCTGAGCGTTTTGAGTTTGGGAAAGATGAAGTTGGACACGAAGTTGATCTCATGGGAAGGTGGCATTGGCTCGAGAATATATTCGGGTTTATTTGCATGTGTTTTCCAGAGTTTTAAAGTTTAAAGGCAAAACAAGGTTACAAAGAAAATAGAGACGGCACGGGGGTTTACTCGGGTAAATCAGCATCTGGCTCGGGTTTGACTCGAGATTATCTCGGGTTCAAGTTGAAACGGTTTTAAATTTTCAAATAAGTCAAGTTTTTTTTTAAAATTTTAAATCAACAAGTTTTGAACTATCTTCTTAAATAAATTACTTTTGAATAATTTAATGTTGATTTAAAGGTTTGGAAGGATAAAAGTTGAATAATTTATTTTAATTTGAAAATTAACTTAATTTCTTACAATAAGTAATTAAAGTATAATTACTTAAAGTTAATTACTCGATGTGATTAATTAAAGGATAATTAATTAATGTAAGGATGATTTCTTAATAGAATTAATAAAGGTCAATTAATTTATGGTTAAAGGTTGATTAATTAATGTGATTAATTAAGGGGTGATTTATTAATGTAATTAATTAAGGAATAATTACTTAATGAAATTAATTTAAGGTTAATTAATTATTAAAGGTTAAATGATTTAACTAATTACATGAAAATTAATTAATTATGGGTGATTATTTAATTAAAGGGTTATTAATTAAGGGTTAACTAATTAATAATATTTATCTTAATGTAAATATTTAAGGATTGATTAATTAATTTCATTAATTAATTAAAATAATAATAAATGGGTTGTAATTAATGTTAAGTAAGCAGGGATTAAAACTAATTAAAGTAATTAATTTATTTATTTGGAGTTTAAATTAAATTAATTAGAAATTGTGTGACTATTTATCTTGCTTAATTATGAATGATAAAGCTGAATTAAATGCCTTGGTTGGTTGATATCTCTGATATGTAATTTGAGATGTGCTGTGATATGAAAAGGATGGATTGATCTGTTAATAAATGTGAATCCTTTATTTAATTAGACATGTGTGATAGATTTTCTATGTGTGTATGTTATTCTAAATTTAATTAAATTGCTTACTTAAATAACTTGGATTATAGAATGACATTGGATTCGAGGAGACCGGGGTCGGGTATCATCAAATACCCGAAACCACTTCGATTTGTAATCTAATATATTTCTATATAGATCCGAGTTTAGAATCAAATAGGCTGGACTGAAATAAATTATGTAACTGGACCACTTAAACTAAGTTAGGATACTTAAATATTGATTTGTGAAATAAGTGGTTGATTATAACAAGTTCAGAACTCGTAGTGAGGTACGGGTTACCCCGATGTAACAACCTGCATATTTATCGATTTTATATTTAAATATTTTATTTAAATATTTTTTCGTTAATCGGATATCGGTCCGAAAAGCTGCTTTTTGCAAACGGTCAAATTAGGACTCGAGACCACTTCCATTGAGTTTGAAATGCCGTTTACAACTTTTTAAATATGAACATCGATAGGTTTGGAGTTAGTGAAATTTCACTAACTTTTCCCGCCTTGGACTTTGGGTTAGTTTAGCCTATTAAGCCCAAGTTCCAACCCCCTTCTCCTCGCTCTTCATAAATTTCCTAACTAACTCAAGCTTTGGCATTAATGGTGAAGAGAATGGGAAATTAAAACTCCAAGCACAAATTCAATTGCAAATCCAACATTCAACTCCAAATTCAAGTAGAAGATATTGGATTCAAGCTTTGGATTGCTTCTCCTTGCTTTCAAGCTTCATCTTCATAAATTTTAGTGCAAAGGTGAGATTTTTATCTCACAATTCTAGCCTATAACTATATTGTACTGTTGAGAATGATTCCCTATCATTTTTGCATGTATATTTGCATTTGGTTTGGATTGAATTGGCGAAAAACTCCAATTTTTAGCGTTTTGGTGAATTTTTTGCATTTAGGTCGTTCTGGTCATTTTCGTGTGTTCGGAGTTAGGTCGTTCGCGACATAACCCTTAGGTCGCTCGCGTGTTAACGCGCTAGGTCGCACTGCACGTATTGTCATATCGGAATTAGGTCGTTGGGCTTTAAGTCGTAGGTCGTTTGGCCCATAGGTCGTTAGGTCGCTAACACTTAGGTCGTTTCTGGCCTTAAACCCCCTCTGCAGTGTTAGGTCGCTCGCGAGTTAAGTCTTAAGCCGTAGGTCGTTCGCGAGTTAAGCCTTAGGTCGTTTGGACTTTATAACGTTAGGTCACTCGCGTGTTAAAACGTTAGGTCGCGCTGGCCTTAAGTCGTAGGTCGTATGGACCTAGGTCGTAGGTCGCTAGACCTTGTCTCCTTAGTTCTCAAGACTTTGTAAACCGTTAGGTCGCGTGATCTATATCCCGTAGGTCGTTGACCCCTTGAGTCGTAGAACTGATAGGTCGCTCGCGAGTTAAAATCGATAGGTCGCTCAACCACTAGATCGTATGACCTGTTAGGTCGTTAGGTCACGTGGGTTTTAAGCCGCGTATCAGTTAGGTCATTCCACCTTATAACCCTTAAGTCGCTCACCTCTGTTAGGTCGCGAGTCCCTTAAGTCGCTCGCCTCCGTTAGGTCGTGCATCCCCCTAACTCGTTCGGCCTTGCCTTCGTTAAGTCGCGTGACACATTAGGTCGCGCATCACCTTAACTCGCTCGACCTTGTTTAGGTCGTTAGGTCGCGAAGACCCTTAGGTCGCAACCATTAGGTCGCTCGACCCAATTCCCCTTAGGTCGTTAGACCTCATTTTGTCTTCACTAGGTCTGGTTGCCACCCTCCCTGGACCCTCCTCCGTAGGGGCTCTTAGATGAAAGATGCATTTTGAGTTGATTTCCTTGGATTTCATCCACGTCTTTGAACGCGAAGTTTTTGTGATTTGTCACTTTAATAAAATAAAGGTTTCAATACTAGTAGTAAATATCAAAACTCTTTCATCAAAACGATTTCAACTCTATTTTTAATAACAAAGCTTTTTCCTTAAACCGTTTTCCAATCTATTAGTATATACAAACCTTTACCTCACTCGTATGAGAAATCTAATTAAACGACTTAGTAAAACAAGTGGTATGAAACGCTTGCGTTTACTTCGTCGGTTAATTCTTGGACTTGTTCGATTGAATCTCTTGTGACAATTTTCTAGTGGAGATCTACAGTTTGTTAGTAAATATTTGAGTTAAGCAAGTGGTTATGGGACATGAAGTTAAACTTTTATATTTACTAACTTAGTGTAATTGACACTTCTTGATGATCATGACGATCATTTTTGTGTTTTAGACTAGCAACTGTGCGATGTCTCTTTGTCTGCGAGGGAGACTAGACCCCACTCTTGTGATGTTTCGCCATCTCATTTGTGTGATGTTTCGCCATGAGATAGCGCCCCACGGTCTTCGGGCCATTCGTGTGTCAAAATTAATGGCTTGCAACCATGAGATAGCTTCTCGCTTTGTGTTACACGTGTAGGTGAGTTTTTATGCTCCCATTTTGTGAGTTTTCATGCTCCTATATTGTAATTTATGGATTTCTTGTGTAGTCTTCTGGAATTTATGCTTCACCTATATTCATGACTTTCATTGTTATGATTTTCCAACTTTTATGTTTAGGTGAATTTGGATCTTTTAGAAGATTCTTTTGATATTGTTTGATCTCTTGATGATCTTCATTTACATGCTTATCATAGTATGTCTTTATGGTTACTATATGTTCTCGCCATATCTATTGTTTATATCATGTTATCTGATATTTATAGCTAGACTGATCCGTTTATTATTTTCTTATAAATAATACTCGGGTCAGACCGAGATGTTACAGGTGCTTCTGCTTGACTTCTTCCCCAGCGATTTACTACTCTGACTTTTGGCTGACCTTTTAGATTAGCAGTTTTTGTCGTTTACACTTGAGATATAGACTCATAGATGTATTCTTTTGCATAGCACGTGTTGCTATTCTTTTGTATTATTGTGGATCTTTTTGACCACTACTCTAATGTACACTTTCATGTGTTAGTTATACATTCATATCTTCTTCCGGCTTTGTGATATGGATGTCTGTGATTGATTTGTGTTATGCATATTTCTATGTTTGTTTCCGAAGATTATTATAGCCATCGCGTGATAAGAAATCACGAGGATGGTCGCTCCTCAACAGCCTTATTCTCCATGCTAGTTGACAACTCTACACCGTAGTGTTCTTGGCTAGTGTGGGTATAGAGGTGGGGCGTCACACCCGAGTTTTCAAATAAGTTTTGTACCTTAGTATTTTAAGTTATATGAGTTTGCTCACGCTGGTTTCCAGCCTGACCCGGATGTTACTTTATTGTAATGCTCGGGTCAGACCGAGTATTACAGATTTTTGGGTTAGGACGTTCTTGAGCTCAGGAGGCGAGCTGGATGTCCGGAACGTATGGAGTATATTCCGTTGTGTAATAGAGTTTGTATTGATGATAGTCTGGGACAAGTTTTTACAACTGTCCAGTTCATTTGAGCATTTGTTGTACTCTGATATATTGTATGTAAAGTAACAATTACAACTTTCTTTGTATAAATGCTATTATTTGATATTATATTTAATCCACTACGAATGTGAGATGTTGTTGTACTCTGCTCTTCTTCTACCTTCTTCTTCTTTTCTCGAACAATCTGAAATTTTCGGCGTTCGATTGCTCGACCGTGAACGTATTAGTGTCGAATTTTCGGTGTCGAAAATTTCGGGTCGTTACAATAATATTTACAAATACGCTCTCAAATATATTATACTCTTAAACTCATTCAAGGGTGTTGCTTACATCTCTAATGAACCAAACCCTACCAATGCCATGGTTCTTGCGGAACCTTGCGCTCTGATACCAAGCTGTAATGACTCGCCTTTTTAACCATCGAAAGTTGACATCGAATATCGCCACAGTGTTCAAATGTCAAGCGTCCACTCAACAAAAGGGCATATTGTTAGGGTAAATAAATAGAAAAGAACAATGAATAGAGAAAATCAGAATCTCACAGCGGAGTCGACAACATGTAATATAACAAGTGAAAACTGTCACTCCAAAAATACAGAGTATATCAGAGTTAAAAAAAACTTCATCAGCTGGACAATTTTAAAATCCCGACCTTACAATTGCTGATATGGATACTATATAATACAACAGAAAATAAAACACTACAATAAGTGACATCCAGCCCCTCTCCAAGATCTCCATAACACCAAAGACAGCTTCGAAAAATACTCGGTCTGATCTGAGCATTATAATAAATAACACCCAAATTAGTCAGGAAATACTAGCTTGAGAAAAATCAAATAATGAGGAACATATAAAAGTTCTGTGAGACCACACTGCTAACGCGGAGCCTGTTACCTCATAAGATTAAAATGCATAAAGGAAAGATTAGGGATAAAATATTTCACATCAATGCATACATGCCGACACCTCTCTCGATAGATGTGAACATACCTTTACGAGTGCAACCCACATGGCTTTGCTCCCTCTCGATCTTTGGTTTTAGTTTTTCGGGTGTTGGATAACAATGCTCAAAACGAGTGATAAATCGTCTTAGGATGACGAAGCACAACAATGAATTAGAGGGCGCACCCCCATATCCGCGCTTTAGTTTTAACCATTATCGTTAAAAGATAGCAAAGCTCAATGAAGCAAAAAGATCATCTTAGAATGACGAAAAATAGAGAAGATAGCGGAATCGAAATTGATAGTCGAGAAATCAACTATCGGTAATAACTACGTGATTTGTGTATGGGAATTAAATTGCATACACTTACCATAAATGAAATGAATCAAACGCTTGAAAACATTTGATTCTTACTTGTTCTTGATTTTCACATCTCAATATTAGTAAAAAACACATTTAAAAAATATTCTTTAAAGTGATCTTTTAAAGGACAAATTTATAATACTAAGTTTATTAAAACAATGGTCTAAACAAAGGTCATTAAAACATTGTTTACTATAAATCCAAAATAATTTACACTTATCTTTGTTTTTAAACAATTCTATTAAAAGACTTTTCATTTATAAACCTTCATTTATAAATTTAAAACAATATTTATTATCCCAAAAGGTAATAAAACATTTTAAATACCTTTTATAAATTTAAATAATGTTAACCTTCTTAGGGAATGATTTATAATATTCTTTTTATAATTTTAAAACCATATAAAAATAAAATTTAAATTCTTTTATTAAATTTAAATCAACGTTAATTATCCTGAAAGATAATAAACTAAACTTATAGTCTCTTTTAAATAAACAAATCTGTTATCTTTAATAAAATAGT
Organism: Allium cepa; assembly: GCA_030765085.1. Classification (NCBI taxonomy): domain Eukaryota; kingdom Viridiplantae; phylum Streptophyta; class Magnoliopsida; order Asparagales; family Amaryllidaceae; genus Allium; species Allium cepa. The sequence goes on from CM060935.1 coordinate 1,000,604,433, forward strand.
TAATTATTTCCAAATACTTTTATATCATCGGTAAATTAAATTTAAAATCTTTATTAAATCATGTTATTAATTTTAAAACATTTTCATCAAATTAGTTAATTTATCTTAATCACTTTTATTAAATTAATTAATTTACTTTAAATATCATTAATTAAAAATATTTATTAAATTCAAATAATCATTAATTAAAATGAATAAATATCTCAAACATCATTAATTAAAATGATTAATAAATTTTAAATACCATTAATAAAATTAATTAAATTAAGTACAAATAATCATAAATTAATTGGATGAATTATATTCAATTAAAGTGATAAATTAAAACATCATTTGTTAAAATGATTAATTAACTATAAAACATCATTAATTGAAATTATTAACTAAATTTCAAAAACCATTAGTTAAAATAATTAATTAAATTCTAAAGCAATCATCAAATAAAATGATTAATCAAAATTCAAAATCATTAATTAAAATGATTTAATTAAATTCAAATCTCAATAATCAAATAGATTAATAAATTTCAAACATCATCAACTACTAGGAATAATTACATTCAAATATGAAAAATTAGGATGATTAATTAAAATCAAATATCATTAATAAATTATTAATTACTTTTAAATATCATTCATTAAAATGATTATTAATTTTCAAATATCATTACTTAAAATAATTGATTAAATTCAATTATCATTACTTAAAATGATTAAGTAAACCAAATCTCATTAATAAAAAAGATTAATTAATTTTAAACATCATTACTTAAGATAATTAATTAATGTAAATTATCATTAATCAAAATGATTAATGAATTTTAAACATATACTATTGTGAAAATACAAGCTCATACTCAAAACATATACGGGTTTATGGGGTGATCTACAATAAGTGACGGTATAGCCAAAATCGCTATAACGACACTTAAAAAATTTAAATAGAATAGCATGGTTAATTTGAATTAAACATCAATATAAATAGCATAAGAAGGTAAATAAATAATTGCTGGCAAGAAACCCCTCAGGGCCTCTCTCTAAATGTTCCATGCAAAACAATAGTTATAGATTATATTCATATGTGTGTGTGTTTATATATATATATATATATATATATATATATATATATATAATCATATGGGTTCACAACAATCAAGTTAATATGTCATCCATTTTACAAATGGAAATTCAGCCAAACAATCAATCAAATAATCTAACTAACATCTAAGTAATCAATAATAATTTATAGCATCGTAGATATGTTATAGTAAATTTAAATGTGAGTTAAACTCACATTGATTCCAAATTTCATCGAAGCGTATTTTTTTGAACTAAAACCGAACGAGCGTTCGATTTTAGCCTAAAATTCCACTAGCTCCAAATCCATCCAAACTAACTCCTTTGTGTTGCGATCATCGCTACGAGTCTAACGCAAAAACGACGTTCGAATCTGACCTCGTATGAAGAATTTATGCATTCTGTAAGATTTGGGATTAAATAATTTAATTTACTCATTAATTACAATAATAACACTAATCCCCACTAAACTCTTTCTTCCTCCTCACCTTAATTACCATTTCTTCTGTATTTGAAAATGGATATGGCCATGCACACAATTTCGATGACACGGAGCTCCGCTTAATGAAATTCAAATCCATCTTCATAGTTGAGCATCTCTACGTGGCCTCGACCCTACCGACATCACCTCGACACTTCCCCTGCCCTCCACCAAAACGCATCAACCCGCACCCCCTCCCTAGGTCTGTATTTTCACACAACCAATAGGGGGTCAGATCCCACCAAACTCCGGCTTGAGGTGCCTCTTACCATTATAAACCAGATTATGCTCATCGAAGCTTCTAGCCCTGACAATGTCGAGCCATAGCCTACCACCTAAATGTCGACTAATCCAAATTGACGACACACTAAATTCTGAGCATATGGACAAGAAGCTCACGAAAATAGGAACCCAATGGATCAAGCTACAAGATTATTAGTGGAGTGTGTGAATTGATTTTAATTTTAGAAGTTTGATTTGCAAAGAGGAAAAACAATTTCTTGTTTACATGCAATGTTTTATAAGAGAAGGAGGTTATAGGATTGGACATGGGAAGGTATGGCCTTGCTGTGAGGGGTATGGACTTTAAAAAATAGGGTATGTTATTATTTAAAAATATCTGGCATTACGTACCCAAAAATCTCGAACTCCAATCGAAGCATGCCGATCTGCGTTCGATATTAAATACCCCTATTCCAAACATAGTGGAACTATTTTCGAGACCCAATTTCAAATTATCTAGAAGTTAGCTTTTTAAATAAAATAATTTTTAAAATTAATCGCAAGGCATTTTGAGCTCACACGACCACACAGTATGTCTGATCGTTGCGAAACTCGACGGCGTACAGTAATTTATTTTTTCGGATCAATGGCACTAGTTTCGTTAGAATCCGAGACAGTGCCCCGGCATGCTATTTTCACAGATTTAAATATCGTTTTAAATTTTTGATCCAATTATCGATATTTATCTAATCTATTTATTTTTGTAAATAAATTACATATTGAATTCATCAATATTATTTATTAATTAAAAAGGAGATAAATAATATTATTAAATCCATACTTAATTTACAATTCAAATATTTTAAATGATTAATCATATTGAATTCAAATTATTCAATCCTAAAAATCTTGTAATTTAAATATTTTAAATTAATTAAACATTTGAAAGCTAATGACCAAAATTCTAGGATATTACAAGCAATACTCATTAAAGAGACTTCTGAACTAATGACCCTCTTTTGGATGCTAATTGATGACAGAAACGCCTTGGTGGAATTTCTATACAAAGCTCATTATAAGGGTAAATTTGTCGATTTCTCATACTTAGGTGATGAATATGGAGGTTTGCTTAGATGCTTTCATCATATTTATTTGAATGAGTATGGGTTCAATCCCCACCCTAGAGTGTGTTAGAACCTTCCCAGAGTAGCCTCCATCCCACTTTCTTCTTGCTCTCTTCCTCTTGAAAATCTCAAGTATAATAGGAAGAGATTTATTTATGAAATGTATAAGAAATCAATTTTGAATGAACCTGAATGTCTTGTATAATAATAGTATGCAACTTGGTTCACCTATGAATTATATCGATTTAGCTTCTTATCCTTAGTTTAATTTCAACATGTTATACAGAATAAAAGCCTCTCGAGTAGTACGGTTTATAGGGATCTCTTGAGTAAATTTGTCATGTTAAAGAGAGATTTTATAGAAAAATCTTGGATTCTCAAAACATCACAGCTGGCGATACATTGTTTCCTTAAGGATTTATAAGAAGTTTACATGCGTTTCCCTCGCTTCTACTTTGATTTCCTGGGTGATGAAAAGGGTAAGTTGCTCAACGAAATCTGATCCTATCACACAAAATTAATATGTGGTCGTGATAGCCTTCTAGTTGGGGAATGAGATTATCACAGGTTCCCTCCCGTTTATACCCCAGAAGGAATCAAGGCTTCCTTTGATTTTACACTCACTTTGTTGGCTAGGTTATTTGAAAAGGCCAAAACAGCCATTTCGAAGCATTAACAATCGGTTAAATGTTTAAAAATAGAGTGTTGATGTATTTTAAACTTCCTTGCTATCTATAAACTTTTGCCTTTGCCAAATCAAAGAACTTATTATTTTTCTCTATGTATTGATCTTTGTTTCCTTTATTCTTAATAGGAAACTCAGTTAGTGCATTCATCTGATCCTTTAGACGCTTTTTCATGAGTTATTGAAATCAAAGATGGATTGCTAGAAGATATTGAGAAGAAGAAATCTTCTCAAGATGATTCAACTTTACTATTCTCGAATAATCCAGAAGCATAAAAATGACACAGCGAGTACTTTCAACTCAGAGTGATTTTAAAGTCTGAAAGAGCGAACTTCCTGCTTGGAAGGAGAAATGAAAAGGAAGGATGAAGAAATTCAACCATTGATAGAGAGAATTGAGTTGCTCTTAGAACCTAAGCCGTCAATTGATTTCGACGTTGAAAAAGCTAAATTGCATCAATAAATAAACAATCTCAAAGTAGTGAAAATCTAGGTCTACTATCAGTTATTAGAACTTATTGCAAGTGAAGGTGAAGTTGGCCTTCCACCTCTACTTTCGGGAGAATGGCCAGATCTCAATCTTCGTTGAGCCAAGAATTCACTACCTTATTAAACCCACCTTTGGGCTTAAGCAATGACACGATTTTAAAATGGAGTAGAAAGGTTAAATTTGTATGAATGCAACACTTTAGCTGGAAATGGGATGAAAAAGTGTCTCAATGAATCAATGAATATGAAAGAAAAATTTAAGGGCTTGAGCGTGAAAAATATACTCTTAAACAAAGATCGTAGAATTAAAGAGTATGATTCAAACTCTATGAGGAGCCAACAAGACCCTTCAGCGTGCTTTGGAAATCCAAATTGAATCAGCTGACGATGCAAACACTATTCAGAGAAAGGCAAAGAAGATCAAAGAACTTCTAAATGTGGTCATTCGCCACATCACCGATCCTTTAGTTGCCAACGACTTAGACAAGCTAGCACGGAATCTTAGCAAAGATTTGCTTCAAACAAATCCTTTTATATGCCTGACTTTTGTACCTGTAATTTTGTATGTAATATATTAGTTATAATTGAACTTGTATTGGGATGAAAGTTACCTCAAACGTAAAGTATGTGGCCTTGAATCGTATTGTCTGATTATCTTACTTTTATACTTCGAGCTTTTGATGTCTAGATCAACATTTGCCAGATAATAGCAGAAGAAGACCAGTAACCCAAATCTAGCAATAAGAACAGAAGACCAGAAATCCATATCTAACAATAAGAAGAGAAGACCGAAATGCCATATCTGACAATAAGAAGAGAAGACTGGAAACCATATCTAGAAATAGGAATAGAAGACCAAAAATCCATATCTGGCAATAAGAGTAGAATACTGGAATCCAAAACTAGCAATACCAGAAATTCATATCTAGCAAAAAGATTAAAAGACCCGAAATCCACATTTGGAAATAAGAGTAGAAGACCAGAAATCCCCATCTGGCAATAAGAATAGAAGATCAAAAATTCAGATTTGGCAATTAGAACAGAAGACCAAAAATCCATATGGCAATAAGAATAGAAGAACATAAATCCACATCTAATAATAAGACTAGAAGACTAGAAATCCACATCAGGCAATAAGAGATAAGACTAGAAATTTACATCTAGCAATAAGAATAGAGGACCAGAAATTCACATTTGGAAATAAGAATGGAAGACCAGAAATCCATATCTGACAATATGAGTAGAATACCAAAGGCTTAATCATCCTCCCTCTAGTAGATGCTCTAGACTGGTCGAAGGCTTAATCATACATTCTCCCTCTAAGGGGCGCTTCGGACTAGCAGAAGGCTTGCTCAGAACTGGCTGGAGGCTTAAACATCCTCTTTCTAGGACTCGTCGAAGGCTCTCTCCAAACTGATCGGAGGCTTAATCGTCCTCATTCTAGGAGTCGCTCTAAACTGGACAAAGGCTTAATCATCCTCCCTCTAGGAGACACTCTGGACTAGCCGAGGGCTTAATTATCTTCCCTCTAGGAGGCGCTTCAAACTGGCCGAAGGTTTAATCATCCTCTGTCTAGGAGACTCTTCGGACTGGCCGAAGCTTTAATCCTCCTCCTTAGAGGAGGCGCTTTGGACTGCCCGAAGGCTTAATCATCCTCTCTATAGGAGGCACTTCGGACAAGCCGAAGGCTCAATATGTTTTCATTAAACCTTTGAGGATGAGCACTTCTTCTTTTATAGATACTCTTATCCAATTTTCTTATTCATTCATTGAAAAAAGGAACAAAGCTCTAGATGTTCTGTTTATCTCTTTCTGATCAAGAAATCCTCTGGTTTTTGCTGACAAATTCTTTTAGAGACCCTATTCTGATCATCTTCCAAATTATTTCTACCAAAATACGGCATTCATTGGTCTTATGTACATTTACCTCATAGTAGGCAAAATAATTTACCCCTATCTGGCTCAGGGCAACTTCTTGACTTATAGAAAGTGAGGAAGCTTTCACTACTCTTTGCTATAGCGAAAATGTGAGAGAGGTGTTTGTTTAAGTCTATATATTGAGATCCAAATATTTTCCTCTGACTTTCTTTTCTCCTTTCATTCCCTTTCATTTTCTTATTAGTGTGATTGAAGCCAATCTTTTCTTTCTTTCTATATTGTTGTGACCTCTTTTGGGCACGATACATCTCATCGATGCGGATAATTCAACCCTGAAATAGGAGTATTGTAGATCTTTACACCTATTAAGATAAAGTTTTTTCTAGAGAGGCATTTGCTCGATTAATCTTGAATGTACTGCAATAATTTTTTTCTTTATCGGCTATATTTCAGCTTTAAGTGATTCTACATCGAATCTCTTTAAGTATTTGCCAAGTGATTCCTTTGGATTTTGTTTGACACTAGACAATGCATGAGAATCGATAGCAGGGTCTTTGTATATGCAAAATTATGCTGAAAACTCATAAGCGAATTGCTTCCAAAAATAAATGGTTCTTCCTTTGTATTGCCTATATCACTTAGCAACCGTGCCATAAAAAGTTGTAGGAGAGAGTTTACATCGAATTGCTCCAGAAGCATTATGCAAATCCATTTGACTTTCGAAAGCTAAATGATGTTTGTTAGAATCAATGTCCCATCATACCTTAACGATGGGATTTGAAAATGAGACGGTACCCTAGTCATCTTTATCTTTTCCGTAAAAGGAGCTTCTTGTAATTCATTGCTAATTTTTGTGCTAAGGACATTCTTTCCTTTAGGGTCAAGCATGTCTTCTATTATTTTACTGTCCATACTTCTTGAGTATGCATTGTTTTCATGATACCTCCTTTTGTAGGACTTATATCCTTTATATGGAGTCAAGCTATCTGATTGTTTCAAAAACCTTTTTCTTAATTTTTCTTGTTCCTCGTTTTGATACTCTATCTTAACTGTGGCGCTCTCTTTTTCTTGTGATATTAGAGAGAACGTTACTTGTTCTTCATCTTGGGTTTTCTCTTCCCTAATAAATCCATAATACTTTCATTTTGGCTTAGGTTTCTTTTTGGAGATTCCATTTCATCTCTTCCTTCCATAGGTTTTATTGTACCATAAGGGTTTTGAATTATAGCCTCTTTAAGGAGCTCTTGCATAACCATCAACTGTCGTGTTAAATCTTAAACATTAGCTTCCTTGCTTGTGAGGTTTGTTAAAGCTGAAGGTTGCTCTCCTCTTATATTATCCAATTAAATTCGTGATCATATTATCCTCAAAAGCCGTTTGTTATGGAACTTCTTCATAAGGAATACCATATTTTTTGGTTCCTTCCATTTTCCTTTTAATGTTGAGAAGAGGAGACAAGGAGGTTGGAGGTTCATGCCCTCCTTCTAGCGCCAAAATGCCAACGAATAAATTCGCTAACCCAAAAGTGTAGTAAAATAGTGCACATTCAAAGAAAGGCCTTATTGAGACTTATTGAAGTCATCGAAGTGAAGTATGCATTCATGTTAAGTCTTAGTTCTGTCATCTAAGCCGAAGCTATATGTCTCATTGAAAAATATTGAAGTCAAAGTCAAATCCAAGGTCAGAGTCACATATGCTATGTAAATCCAAGGTCAAAGTCGAGTCAAGTATGCTGTGCAAGTTTGAATCCAAGGTCAATATGCTATGAAATGTACAAATCCACATGAATCAATGTTCGAAGTAAAATAATCATTCAAGTTACAAGTTCGAATTAATCTAATATGGTATGCTATACAATTGTTTTATTTTCAATTTCTTTTGTGTACAAGGTTTAAATGATACAATAAGCTCTAAAAAAATCCCTAAATCAATTTATACAAAGTCAAAAGGTAAGAAATGAGATAAGAGAATGCATCCTTCCAAATGGCACCTCTAGGTCCATATTTATAGAGGTGAGCAGCTCCACTTCGCTTGTTGTGTGTTCGACAGGCTTGGCTTCGTCATGCATGGCTTCGACAGCATCTACCTGGCATCATCTTCATGGCTGAATGACATATGTAAGAGGTAATGTCGGTTGGAAGCAATATTGAACGAGCAGCATCAATATAGCATGGTATTGGTATAAGGCAGTTTCTCATTGTATGTCATCGGCGTCATTGATGGTTGGTGCTTTTCATGGGTCATTGATAACGTCGTACATAACTTAGAGGGATGTTGATTAATGTTGATGATCCTCGATGATATTATAAAAGGACATCTTCTAAGTGAGCGGCTTCGCTTTGAATTCAACGTTGATAACCTTCAGGGTTATTGTCGATGAGCCTGCTTTGTTCATGTTAAGTGAGTGGCGATGCAACTAATACATTGATGGTGGTATGTCTTCTAGAATGATGATAATTGTAACGACCTGGATTTTGGTTGTTTGGTTTTGAATTTTTTTTTAAATGTCGAATTTTAAATACTATTTGATTTTGAATATGGAAATTTTGGTTGAATTGGTAAATCTGACTTAAATTTCAAATATAGCTATTCATCGTAATTCGCGAATAGCAAATTTAATATTGGAATAGTATGGATAATTGAAATTTTGACTTAATATGAATAGAAATGATTTCTAATGTTGATATAAATTCTATTTAAATTAGAATTGAGTTAATAAGTTTTTAAAACTGAAATTTCAAGCGATTTTGCCAATTTTTGAAATCGTCAATTTGAACGACATGTTAAAATAACGATCCGGGGTAAAGTCTCAGAATTCGACGAAACTAGTTCTCTTGGATCTATAATAGTGTACTATTATTGGATTTTAAATTTTGTAGCGTTTGGATTTACCGTTTGATCATACGGGATAGAAGCATGTTGAAATAAATATTGGAAATTTAATATTTTAATTGGATTCAAAAAGCCATTTTCCACGTACGATCGAATTGGGGCTCGAGACTTGTTCCATTTCGTTTGAAATCAGGGTATAACATTAGGGACTCTAGGAGGCACGTCTCGATAGGGGTTCAGGATTTCGAGGTATGTAAACGAGATATTTTTAAATATAAAAATATAAACTTTTAAATCACAGCCACCCTACCCTTGTAAAACACCACCTTATCGCCTGCATAACCGCCTCATTTTAGTTTAAAGTCGCATATGTCTCCTTTTCTATCTGCTAAACGAAATCGAAAATGAAAAAAAAAAATCAAACTCAGTTCGAATAAAAAGAAATTGGAAAATCAAATCGCATCGCTTGGAGCTCTATGGTGACCTGATCGGCATGGGCGTTGCACTCGACGACGATGGCAGTGGAGGGGGGATCTGCCTCCGTTAAAGCAGCTAGGTCATGTCTTTGTTCTTGCGCCTACGTGCGCGTGTTCAGGTAAGGGGTGACATGAGCATTCTGGGGCGTACACGATCAAGAGGCGGCGTTTCAGGGGATAAGGCCGACGGTGTAGGGTGGTTGGAGGTCGGTTTTTCCTCCTGTGATGATGATTGAGCGCATGGTCGACCTTGGCTACAGATTTGTGCATAGGGTTTTGTAGCGATGTGGATGCAAAAAGTTAGAGTGGAGGAAGCAATCACGACCTGGAGATTTGTTCGTGAATTGGCAGAAGCATGGTTTAGGCTTAAAGTGGTAATTAATGTTAATTACTATAATTAGTAAAATAATTATATTGTTTAAATTTAGAAAACCTTATAAATGCTATATTTCATTCATACAAAGTTCAAAAATCACGGAAGCAGTCACGTTGGATTCGTAGCTGTGAAATATACAACCTGGAAATTATTTGGAGACAGTTAGAGATAACTAGAATTTAAGGTTAAATCGAACGACAGTTCGATTTAATCTAAAATGATCGTTTGGCAAATTAAAAATCAAATGAGTAAATCTCACTCATTTGGATTACTGGATCTAATTTATAACAATTAAAATTTAATTATTGGATGATTAGTTGGATTGATATATTATTATCAACGGAATGTTATATTCTATATATATATTAGTAGTTGGATATATTTTCCGCCATTGGGGAAGATGAGACACTATGCACTCCGCATAATAGCGGATGACCCTATATTACCATGACATCTTGCCTCGAAGCGGGATTGGTAATTTATGTTATATAACATTTGTGGATGTAGGGAGATAGGTTGGATGCTAGGGATTAGTCTGGAAGGCGGTGTTAGCATTCCAAATATGAATACTATTCTAAAGGTAAACGTTGCCTCAAGCCTCATCAACCGAGAATGACTAAAATAAGGGGGATGCAGCAGGGCTAAGTGGGTCGCACTCAAGTAGGTTATGTTATCACTTTTGTAGATACCCTTGACATATTTTAACTATGGATATGGTTGTGCATGGAATGAGAGCTCTCAAATAGGGTAGGAACACCCGGGGTGATTACATATTCGATACTATCCAATAATGGGTAGGCCTATCCAATAATGGGTAGGCCGGTCCTGTGTTGGCAAGGATCGTTAGATATGATCTTAGTACCTTTGTCTAGAGATGTACTATGGAAGACGGTACCCCAGCAGTCTAGTCATTGTATGGAATCCAATATCCACTACGAGCCTGTACGGTTTTAGTTATGCCCAAGTATGCTAAAACGTGAGATGCTAGCATTTTAGCTATTTTCTAGTTTATTTTTCTGTAGACACTATTATAATATCAGATGATTTTGATATAAAATGTTTTAGTTATCGTCAGGTAAAAACCCATCGTATTTTATGTGCGGCGTGGTCTTACGAGATACCTTTGTTTCTAAAGGATTTTGATAACGGTAATAATTCAAATTGAGTGCGTTTTCTCATGCTGGTTTTCCAGACTGACTCGGGTGTTATTTTATTATAATGCTCGATCCGATCGAGCATTACAGATTTAGGTTTGGATGCTAGGGAGCTCAGGAGTCAAGCTGGAGAAGTCTCAGGCGTATTTCACGCACTTGATTATATTACGCTGTGAGTGTATGCTGTATATTCAGCACTTGTGAGGACAAGTTATTATAACTGTCCAAATTTATTTGTTGATTTTTGTACTCTGATAATGATATGTATATTAATAGCTACAGTTTCTTGTGCATAAAGATATGTTATTATATATTATATTTATGTTCCGCTGCGATTTGTGAGATTCTGTGTTGTTGTTCCTGTTTTCTTCTATCCCTTTTCTTCTTTATCCCTAATGATTTGGTATTTCTGGCACTCGATTGCTCGTTATATTATACTGTGAATGTATTGATTTCGATTTTAGATGGTCGAAAATCCTAGGTCATTACACTTGGTATCAGAGCGTAGGGTTAAGCGAGAACGTTGGCTTTGGTGGGAAATTACTCATAAAAGATTGAGTCAGTAGTACTCTAGAATGAGTCTGAGTGTATTAATAGATATGAGCATGTATTTGTTAGTGAATATAAATGTTTTATATTGTGTTAATTTATCGGTTGAGTGTTTGTGAATTCTGGTCAGCTCGGAAAATACAACTGTATCGATAGGGATTTCTAAACTCTTAAATAAGGTAAACTGACACGGTATGTTTTTAAAAGAGGGTAAATGAAATAATTTTACCCAAAGATATATTTTGGTAGAAAAGAAGTAATTTTCTGAGATTATTATACTATATTTGGTGTGTTTGGATGATATTATTATAATCAAAACAAGATTATAAAATTGAAATGGTATATATAACCAAATAGAAATTGTACATGTATGATTATACATATGAGCTGTAATTAAAAGTGGGTTCAAACCATAATTTGGAAATTTAAGTCCCATAAGCTTTGAGAAATGTTTTAAATGAATTTAAACTAAGATTTGAGGAATTTTTAAATCTTGGAGATTTTGAAAATGTTTTCCAAAGTGTTTAGAAAAGGAAAAATGGTGATATTATTTTTGGAATATTTCTAAATGGGAAGTTTCAAAATGGATTCTAAAGGTGATTAAGCACTGAACTCATTTCGGTCATTGGAAAATAATTCTGGTGATGATGGCTGCATCATTAGTATTCATTTTTGAGTTTCTAAGTGACGAATTGCTACCGTAGTAATTGGCTAAGATATTTTTTCTCCAAGCTTGTTTGGTAAACTAATTTTGTTCAACTTCCAAAAAGAGTCGACTTGGATAAAACTAAGTATATTTTGGAAATTTCAAAAATATGGTTTGATATACTAATGGGCTATATATATTCATGATTTCAAAATGATTTGAAATAAACCGGGTGATTGAATTCAGGATTTCCAATCTAAATGTTTTGTGAAAGTAACATGAAATAAGTTTTGAACTTATAAATTGAGAAAGATGCAAATGGCAAATGAAAGTGAGAATTTTAATCCTGGTATTAAAATTTAATTTGAGTAAGTTAAAATGGATTGAATTTAACTTAAGAAAAGTTCAATAAAGTTGGATTAGACTTGAAACAATATCGAATTGAATTGGATTTGAAATGAAGTTAAACAAAATTTGAATGGTGAAGTGATTATATAACCATATGTTATAAATATAGAATATGAGTAAACTTAACTGGAAATTTAGGGAACTATGAATAAATAAGTTTGTATAACTTATTAAACCGAGAAAGTGGAAAAGTATGACCAAGTTAAAATGGTTAAGTATTTTGATAGCAACGAATAAAAATCCAAATTTGAATTAGAAAATGAGTTGAACTCAAGTCAAACAAAACGAAGTAATTTTTGAACTGAAAATCTGATTCCAGATTATAAAATGGAAGTAAACTAATGAGATAAATTAATTAGTGGATTGAATATGGAAATTAGACTTGAGTATAAATGGAATTCGACTTATTTATAGGAAAATTAAATATGTTTGAACGTGGTTGATTAAAATTAAATGGATTATGATTTAGAGTTGAGTAAATTTAATATAAAATCAGTTGAAAAGTAAGGTAATGAAGCGAATTCCTAAAATAAGTCAAATGAAATGGATAGTGATCTAAATGAATTAATGAAATGATCTCCAAGTGATATAGGAAAAAATGAGATATACTGAGTAAATGGAGGTGAATTAATTGAATGGGAATCAATGGAAAATAGATAAATTGATTTAATGTAACAACCCTGTATTTTTGTGATTATTTTAATTGTATATTTTAATTATTTTAACTGGAATTCCTTATTTAAAAATTTATTTTATTTATTAAAATGGATAAATTTTGTTATTTTAAATATAAATTTTGATTTTTATTGAATTATATGTTCAAACATGAATAAATAGAATCTTTTCTAGAAAATGTGAATTTTCGTCAATGTGGTCAAACTTTGACTTTTAAATATAGAATTTAAATATTTGAATTTTATCTTTTATTATGAAAATAAATTAAATTTCAAGAATGCTGCTTTTCGTTTCGTTGAAATCCGATTATATTGTGAAAGTTATGCCTTTTACAATATTGTATGTAAATTGTTTTATTTAACAAAATTATTTATTTTAATTTATATAAATAACATTTTTGTTTGTTTTAATTTTTATATTTGTGTAACACGATATGTTATGCATATATTTTATTTTTAAAACATTTTTATAGTATAGCTATAATTTTCATATGTTGATTGTATATTGTTTTCAAATTTTAAATTCTAGTTTCAATTAAATGGTTATTTCTTTATTTATTTTCCATTTTTCCTTAAAATAATTATTTAATTTTCTTTTTCACTTTATTTTGTTCAGTTTATTTTAATTTTACTGATTTTTATTTAGTTATTTCGATTAAAAGAAATAAGAAATTCCAAGAGTCAATGACCTTTCATTTCCCTGTGTCCTTTCATTTAGCCTTTTGCCTTTTCATTTGTTTCCTTTGGCTCTTCGTCTTAGGGCTGTCCATTTTTCATTGCCGTGACTTTCTCATTTCACTTTTCACGTGAAATATTCTTTCTCACATCATCTTCAACTCACGTGAAAGAAAAAATGGGAAATGGCTTCTCCTATTTTCTTATTTTCCTTTTCTTTTCTATGATTTTTGCCTTGCTTCTTCCTCTAGTTTGCTCGGCCACTACCTCTTCACCACCACATCACCTTCCTCACCACCATCTACAGCAGCAGTCTCCCCTCCTCCTATGATCATAATCAAGTTGTGACCATTTATTGAAGCTAGCACCGCCAATTTTGCACAAAACCCTTCCAAACATGCCTAGAAATCACCATACCCTTCACCTATCACTTCGGCCACCCCTCTAGCCACCACCACCAGCAGCTCCACCATCTCTGGCCGCATCTCCAGCTACCATCTGACATGTCCAGACCTGTACAAGCATGGCCGAGCTCATATGTGACCACGCCGAGCCTTGTGTGCACCAAAATCATCACTATTTTGTCTTGTCCTTTGCATTCTTCACTTTGCAACTCCTACCTCTTCAAACACTTGCATAGCCGTGAGTTATGATGCCAAACCTGAGCTTAACACACATCATGGCTGAGAAAATGAACCCCTTTGGTCGAGCTTTTGAATGGTCGTAGCAAGGTCAAGTCACTTTGTCTTTATTGCTTTGTATTTCAACTGGTTTCAATATTGTTTTGGTTGAATATTCATGTATACATTGTCTTGTTTTGGTTGTGCATATAAGATCAATATCTTGGCTCTTCATTCACTTGAATCCATAGTCGTGAATGGTCGTGCCGTATCGTGCTTTCTGGAATTCATTTGTGTAGTTTGAATTGCTATCTCCAGTGTAAAGGTGAGTATTCACACACGACATCCATACTTATATAATTAGTGAATTGACAACATGTGAATATGTAGAATAATATTATCATGCTATACCTGCCTGCTGTCACGATCCAAATTTCAGCATTCGAAAATCGACATCCGTACTCCACTTGTACCTGAATGCCGTAGATTCAAACGTTGGAATTCGAGTCCTACCGGAGCTTATAACACATTAAGTATAACAACACAGCGGAAGAAAAAGAATATGTCAGTATACAATATTGATACAATATCTGATACAACATGATACAACAGATGATACAATAGATATCAATATACATCAGAGATATGATACAAGACAATAGCAGCGGAAAGAAAGGATAACACCAGCAGTGGAACAGAATCTCCAATATGGTCTTCAAGAGAGACTCCAGCATCGGTAATCTCCATCTCCAAGGCACCAAACCAAAAATAGCTCGAACTCCCAATAACGATGTTTCACAAAGATAAGAAAGTGCGGTCCTGATCCAAAGACTGAACTAGCTCCAGATAATCTACTAAACCTGACTATCTGAAAAACCCAACTCTAGACTGCCCTTGTGGGAAAATTATGGGCACCCAGAGTTTAGGAAAGGAATAATAAACTCTAGGTCAGTCGTGGGACTGGTATGAGCAAACAAAAATATTTGGTCTTTAAAACAAACAAAAGAATTTAAATTCTAAATCCGCAATGCTTTTTAGAAAATGAAACTACCATAAGGCCTCCCGACACACACACAATGCAATCACACACTTGGGAGAGATTTCCCCTTATGATAGTCAAATATGTTTAATATGAGAAAAATTCTTTGATATTATTACTAGTGCATAGTGGGAAATCTTTCGAAAGCATAATATTAACCCTAACCAGCGTAGGTACCATGATATTATGCCAGCTATAGCTACCACCTGAGGTGGTAGGTTATACAATTGCAATCGTAAAGGGCTCGCATTGTTTTGTTTGGATTTCCAAAAAATGGTCAGGCTAAGGAACTTCCTACTGTCCATGGGTACGCCTCTGGCGGGACGCCCCGAGAGCTTAACCAGCTCTCTGCCAACACAAGGCCAGGTTACCTCTGTAACTAGGTAATTGCTACACGAGCGTGCCATCCCCCGGTCCTTTGGGACCTTTATCCGAGGTACCTCTAATCCAACAACCACAAAGCAATCACAAAGTAATAGATCTGCAGTATCCACATGAGTGAAGTATCTGTGCTCTATACCATGATGCCACCCTTTTCCAGAAGGGAAGGACAAACCCTAAAGGGCGTGACCCTCATAACCTTGCCGCATCTTTCCCGTTCGACCATTTCCGGGGTGTGAGGTCTTGATGCAGTCTCGTCCACAAAGCTACACTTAATATAAAAGCCATGATTTAATCAACAAACAATACACAGCAGCACTCAGGATGCTACACTACCAAATTGAGAGTATATCATTGATAAATATCAACTACATAACCTCTGAGCTCGTACGTCTCAGAGAAAGTTGTTAAGCTAAGAGAATAAATTCTCCGCCACCAAGCAGAAATGTATTTGATAGAGATCAGTTTAATATCTCAAAGCGTAGTGTCAGACACACAACCATACAAGTATGTTCCGGGTTCGAACAGAACCGAAGGCACTTCGTCCAATAAAGGAAGAAGCCCTTGCAAATCCGGGCATCCACAATTCCGATCGGACTCCCCATCACATATGGAGAAACTCTATACAGGAGCAACTCAGTGCAGAGTCAATCGATAGGTTATCCTATCGTTCTCGAAGACACCCGGTCTTCACCGCCGGTCTTCAAATGTAATCCATAACGTCGTATCACTATTCGGAAAGGGTCATATGACATAAGGTCCTCTCCCGGCTAAACCGAATAGTGAGCGCAATATTTAAAAACATATGGATATGAGATTTCAGTTAAGTCGCAACTTTTAAAATCCAAAACTTTTCTTCAAATGGTTAAACAAATTACCATTTCAAATCTTTTAACAAAAAGATTCGTTTCACAAAGTTCACCTAGTTTCACAAAGATCTATTCATAGATTTCAAAACAATTTCCATTTCAATTTGGATTAACTCAATTAAATCTCTAAATTAAAGATTTAATTTATCGTTTTCAAAAACCCATTTTCCAAAGATTTATTCATAACTTGGAAAACTATTTTCATTTTAAACTTGAAATCCCTTTTAACACAAATTGGAAGTTCATTGCTTATGTGAAAGCTTTTATTATTTGAAACAAATAGTTTTTATTTCGGACAAATCCGATTTCATTTATACAAGTTAAAATCTTTGGGTTAAATTCAAATTCCTAAAACAACACTTTTAAAATGGTTTAAAAACCCATATAAACACATTTATAAGTTGAATAACCCTTTCAAACCCTAGTTTCCAAATCATAAGATTCGATTTCAAATATTGAATTCAAATTTGTATCAAATTATTTAAATTTCAAAACTCAATCAAGTTATTCAAAATAATTTTTATTTTTGAAATTCATTTTCAAAAGCTTTCAATTCTAATTCCAAAACTGTTTTGGATTCAAAAATTCAATCTTTAAAACTATTTCAAAATCTGTGACTTAACCCATTTCCACGTGCAATCCATATTTGTGTGTGAATAAGTGTGGTCCAGGGGTTTTACACAATAAAAGTGCCACATCATCAATCAGCACAGATTCAAATACAACAATATATTTGATAAGCGGTATAAACTATAACGCTTATCTTTCATTCACAGATCACAGATATATATATCATAGATAATAAACTACATTAAACACAGCTCAAATCAAAATAGAGCATCACATATCAAGGATATCAAACAATTCAATCATCCAATAGAATCCAAACATCCATAAGTAAGATCAGTAATTGTCTGATTAATTCAAATCAGATTTAATCACTTATGAATTACTAATCCTGGTTAATTAATATTAATAAATTACAATCACTCTAATTAATTATTCTTTAATCATTTATTAATTAACCATTTATAATAATATTAATTAACCCTTAATTATAATTCATCAACCTTTAATTATAAAATGATAAACCTTTAATTATTGGACTCACCTTTTTAATTAATTATCTTTAATTACTAAATTAACCCTTGATTAATTATCCTTTATTAATTTCACTAAGGAATTAGCTTTTATTTAATTACACAAAGTAATTATCTTTTATTTAATTACATAAAGTAATTAGCCTTCATTTGATTACACAAAGTAATTATCTTTAATTAATTACAATAATTAATTAATTAATCCTTATTTAATAAGCATCCCTTAATCACTTTCGTAAATTAATTAACTCTTAATTAATAAATTATTTTCAATTCAATTACCTTTATTAATTAATCAAATTAATTAATTATTCTTTAAATAAATTAACCTTTAAACACTTGATTAATCAAGTTTTAAATCATTAATTAATCGTCCCTTAATGACTTCAAATCAAGCAATTATTTTTAAGTAATTAGTCATCTTCTAATTAATCATTCTTTAATTACTTGATTAATTAAACTTGAATTATTAATTAATTTATCTTAATTACTCTCATTTAGTAATTATCTTTAAGTAATTAATTACTTATCATTAATTAAACTTAATAAATTAATTATCCTTAATTAATAAATCAATTAACCTTTAATTAATCACATTAATTAATTAATTAATTATCCTTTAATTAATTATTCTTACATAAATCAAGACTTAAATTAATTAAAGATAAATCCTATCTTAATTAATGACTTTATTTCATTAGTTAAATCTTATTAAATTAAATGATTGAAAATTAGTATATACAAATATCTTTTGAAATTTTCTTAATAGTTTAGTACCGCGTACCTTAATCACTTTTTGATCTTATCATTTTTTCAAAACAATTTGAGATTAAATAAGATAATCGACTTAATACATAATAATATAAACCCAAAATAATTTTTTAACAGTTAACTTTAAAGTTTTAAACTTGTTGAGCATTTCCTTGGTTAAACATTTAATTTGTTTTAAAACTTCAATTTCTGGTTGCTTTGAAAACCTGGTACCAAGATTAAAATTGACAAGCCTGGTATCTGCTAATCAATCCAAACTCGAAGTGGAACCCGAGCAAGTACCTTCTTTCCCCGAGACTGCCCCGAGCCTCCCAATACTTCTTTTTTTCTTTTCTCTTTAAATTTTATAACTGTTTAATATGTCAACCCATTCCTGAATATGCTCGAGTATGAACTGGAGCCAAAGACAAAGTTTCACGACGTCGACTTCGAGTTAAACACGTTCCACCACGAATAAGACCTCAGGCCATTGCTCTTCTTCCCCGATCCCAAATTCACCCAGATACACGAAGATACTCGTGCACGTGCACGAGTCATTTGACCAACTACGGTCATCGCCACCCTAACCCACACATCGTCGACCACCTCTTTGATGATCTCGTCAACCTAAAAACCAATATTGTCGAACGTTCGAAAAACGAGCTATCGAGCTCACCTGAAACCCAAAACTCTTGAACTAAAATGCCTCGCCTCGTCAACCCAGTTCACCAGCGATCAAGAAACTTTGGATGCATCTCCGCCGACCTTCCACACTGCTTTTCCCAAAGTCCCATACGCTCCGATCATCCAGAGAAATCGCGGTGGCCTCGCAAATCTAAGCAACCCAAACTAGTTTTAAACCCTAAATCATCATTGCCTATCCACCATGATGGATTAAAAATTCATTGTACATTTTTCTGGTGATCAATACCCTTCGATCTACCCTCGGCAAAACTCACGACCCACCATTCGTCGTGAATCACCAGAACTCGACAGAAAACCCCACTAAGTTCAACTCGCGAATTCTCAAGATTTCCAAATCTAAAAAATTTGATTTAACCTTTAAAAATCACGACTTTTGATGGTGATCACATTTATATAAGTGAATCAAATAATTAAGGAAACGAATTTTTTGAACATACATTGAAGTTCTCTATAAAAAAATATTTGTTAACCATACTAAAATTTTTTTTTTAAAATCAAGTCTTAATGAATTTGAACACATTTTATTTTAACATCTCGATCTAACAATGATGGGATGCAGAGATTTGGGGTCTCGGATTTGTTTTACCCACTGTAACCTGGAACAGAACAGTAGTTCATGTTCCAGACATGCATAACTCACTTCATATACATATATACATACACATATATACTTGCAGATCCATAGACACATTCATCAACATTTTCATCACAGGCATAAGAATCAGGAGAAAAAGGGTTTTAAAAATAAAGTTTGCTCACCTTGATTTTTTTGGAAGTAGAGAACACAGAGGACCTGAACTTTGATTCTTTTTTTGGTTGAAGTTGAATTCCTTTGCATCGTTTCAGGCTTGATTATCTTGCTTTCTTTTTCTCTTCAGATAGAACTTGCATTTGCTTTTCCTTTGTTTTACCAGGTTTTAGGATTTTGAACAGAGAAGCACTTGCATGCCTCTGGTTTACTTTGATTTTTAAATTGAATCCATAATTGTTTGATCAAAGTTGAATCAGCTGCCTTGCTTAAGATCTCCAGATTTCTTTCTTTCTGTTTTGATCCTCTTTATTTCCAGATTTGTTAACTGGTTTTAGTTTTCAGGTTAGAGAAATGAAGATGATGATCAGCCTTTTCTGATTTTTTATTTATTTATTTTTCTTTGGGGGTTCAGATTTGAGATATTCAAATCTATGTTACTGTATATACAGATTAGCCGAGACTAAAAAAAATTTGAATATGGGGAGATGAAAAGTTTTTGTAGTTTTTTTAATTTTATTATTTTATTTAAGCAATCATAGGGAATGCCATTTGTAAAAAATCATCATGAGATTCCTATATAATGTTTACTTCTTTACTCCATCCCCTTTGATGTTTCTCATTTGTAATTTTTTACAAGACAAAAGAATTTTAAATAAATTTTTATATCATATTTATTTTATAAATAAACATACCCCTTTCTTATTTAATCCTTATATCTACATAAGTTTATGTAGTATATTTCCTATTTTTTTAGCTTTAGACTTACATATGTTTTACATTTCACAAATGTTTATCTTTTTCAATCTTCCAAATTTTAAATCTTTTATCAAATCTTATTTTACATTTTATATTCAAGTTATTAGGAATGTTCATATTTTATTCATACATTTTTTTATGTACAACTTTAAAAAGAAAAGAAGGATTTAAAAATTTTGATTTCATATTAACAAATAGTCACATTTATTTATATAAGAGAATTTGACTTAAGAATAATATTTTGAAAATGAGTACATTAATTTTTTTTATTGCAACTTCCAAATATTAATATATTAAAAATTTAGAAAACAACTATCATTAACTTTTTATTAATCTTAAAGCTTTTAATTCCTATTTTATTTTTAATACATTTTATTTTGAAATCCAATATTTGTTTGTAAAATACTTATTCTTATATTTCAAATCAAATTTCTATTTATTTTCAATACACTTATTTTTCCTAAATCCAATATTTATTTGTAAGATACTTATGCTTAAATTTCAAATTAAATTTCTATTTTATAATCAAAAATTATTTATTTATTCTAGAAATCTCTAATTAATCCACAATCTATTTTCAAAAATTAATTTAATTGCCAAATTAAACTTGGTAAATTTTCAGGAATGTTACAGATTCCCCTCCTTAAAAAATTTCGTCCCCGAAATTTGCAAGGGAGACAACAAAAAACAGATGAAAGATAGAGAAATATCTTTCCGAATCAAACTGGACATCAATTCTGCATTTGGCTTACCAAATCAGAATATCAGCAATATGAGAACAAACTCATACAATTATTTCACAAGATATTCGGGTCCTCCGGTCTACGTATATGCAAGGGCATTGATTAGTTCGAAGGGGTAACTAATTGTTTGTAGAATATATCGAGACCCAGACAATAGATAAATGGATTTAATCTTCCATATTTCTCAAATACTAGATATGGATTCTAAACTCAGGTTGAAATACTCCAAAGCATATACCAACTTGTCCCTCTTTGAACTTCAGTCGACACAAGAAATTACAATAGAATTTCCAATTTGGTTTTAACTGATATCGTTTTATTGATATAATTCAAATTTAGCTTCATATTTGTTAACCAATTTTACTTAATTTAAAATTTCCAATTTATTTAAAATTTTCAATTTAAAATTTAAAATTCATTAGAGTTTAAAACGAAAAGCTGATAAGAAATCGATGAAGATATGAAGTAAGGATTTTCTACAACGATTCATAGGGCCACCATCACACCGAAGCTTCTCCCTGGAGCTGTCACGAAGACATCAAAGAATTTGAAATCGAATCAAAGGAGATTGATAGAGAAAAGTTGTTTCTGCTATTTCAGGGTATTGACCATTTATAGTGGTATTCCCCTATCCCCTATCTCGTCCTCTACTTGCACTCATACTTACTATTAGTGGACAGCAAGAAAATTTACCGAGGCATTCAAACGGATATCTTAGGGATATACTCATTCTAGGGTAAACTTCACCCTATCTCTAATGAGTTACTTAATGTGTTATACTCCTGAGCTAAAGTTTCCACCTTCAGCTCTGATACCAAAATTCTAACGACCCTGACTCGACCTTCAAAAATCGGCACCGAATACGACACTCATATTCAAATGCCGTAGATCCAAACGTCGAATCTGGTTTGCCGGAGCTTATAACACATTAAGTATAACAACACGGTAGAAGAAAAAGAATATATCATTATACAACATTGATACAATATCTGATACAACATGATACAACAGATGATACAATAGATATCAATATACATCAGAGATATGATACAAGACAATAGCAGCGGAAAGAAAGGATAACACCAGCAGCGGAACAGAATCTCCAATATGGTCTTCAAGAGAGAACTCCAACATCGGTAATCTCCATCTCCAAGGCATAGCTCAAACTCCCAATAACGATGTATCACAAAGATAAGCAAGTGCAGTCCTGATCCAAAGACTGAACTAGCTCCAGATAATCTACTAAACCTGGCTATCTGAAAAACCCAACTCTTGACTGTCCGTGTGGGAAAATTATGGGCACCCAAAGTTTAGGAAAGGAACAATAAACTCCAGGTCAGTCATGAGACTGGTATGAGCAAACCAAAACAATAGTTCTTTAAAACAAAAAAAAGAATTTAAATTTGAAATCTGCAATGCTTTTTAGAAAATGAAACTACCATAAGGCCTCCCGGCACACACACAATGCAATCGCACATTTGGGGGAGATTTCCCCTTATGATAGTCAAATATGCTTAATACGTGAAAAATTCTTTGATATTATTACTAGTGCATAGTGGGAAATCATTCGAAAGTATAATATTAATCCTAACCAGCATAGGTACCATGATATTATGCCATCTATAGCTACCACCTGAGGTGGTAGGTTATACAATTGCAATCGTAAAGGGCTCGTATTGTTTTGTTTGGATTTCCCACAAATGGTCAGGCTAAGGAACTTCCTACTGTCCATGGGTACGCCTCTGGTGGGACGTCCTGAGAGCTTAACCAGCTCTCTACCAACACAAGGCCGGGTTACCTCTGTAACTAGGTAACTACTACACGAGCGTGCCATCCCCCGGTCCTTTGGGACCTTTATCCGAGGTACCTCTAATCCAACAATCACAAAGCAATCACAAAGTAATAGATCTACAGTATCCACATGAGTGAAGTATCTGGGCTCCATACCATGATACCACCCTTTTCCAGAAGGGAAGGACAAACCCTAAAGGAAGCGACCCTCATAACCTTGCCGCATCTTTCTGTTTCGACCATTTCCGGGGCATGAGGTCTTGATGGAGTCTCGTCCACAAAGTTACGCTTAATACAAAAGCCATGCTTTGATCAACAAATGATACACAGCAGCACTCAGCAAGCCACACTACCAAACTGGGAGTATATCGCTGATAAATATCAACTACATAACCTCCGAGCTCGTACGTCTCAGAGAAAGGTGTTAAGATAAGAGAATAAATTCACCGCCACCGAGCAGAAATTTATTTGATAGAGATCAGTTTAATATCTCAAAGCATAGTGTCAGACACACTACCATACAAGTCTGTTCCGGGTTCGAACAGAACCGAAGGCACTTCGTCCAATAAAGGAAGAAGCCCTTGCAAATCGGGCTTCCACAATTCCGATTGGACTCCCCATCACATATGGAGAACTCTATACCGGAGCAACTCAGTGTAGAGTCAATCGACAGGTTATCCTATCGTTCTCGAAGACACCCGGTCTTCAACACCGGTCTTCAAATGTTATCCATAACGTCGTAGCACTATTCGGAATGGGTTATATGACACAAGGTCCTATCCCGGCTAAACTGAATAGTGAGCGCAATGTTTAAAAACATATGGATATGGGATTTCAGTTAAGTCACAACTTTTAAAATCCAAAACTTTTCTTCAAATGGTTAAACAAATTACCATTTCAAATCTTTTAACAAAAAGATTCATTTCACAAAGTTCACCTAGTTTCACAAAGATCTGTTCATAGATTTCAAAACAATTTCCATTTCAATTTGGATTAACTCAATTAAATCTTTAAATTAAAGATTTAATTTATAGTTTTCAAAAACCCATTTCCAAAGATTTATTCATAACTTGGAAAACTATTTTCATTTTAAACTTGAAATCCCTTTTAACACAAATTGGAAGTTCATTTCTTATGTAAAAGCTTTTATTATTTGAAACAAATAGTTTTTATTTCGGACAAATCCGATTTCATTTATACAAGTTAAAATCTTTGGGTTAAATTCAAATTCCCAAAACAACACTTTTAAAATGGTTTAAAAACCCATATAAACACATTTATACGTTGAATAACCTTTTTAAACCTAGTTTCCAAATCATAGGATTCGATTTCAAATATTAAATTCAAATTTATATCAAATTATTTAAATTTCAAAACTCAATCAAGTTATTCAAAATAACTTTTATTTTTGAAATTCATTTTCAAAAGCTTTCAACTCTAATTCCAAAACTATTTTGGATTCAAAAATTCAATCTTTAAAACTATTTCAAAATCTATGACTTAACCCATTTCAACGTGCAATCCATATTTGTGTGTGTATAAGTGTGGTCCAGGGGTTTTACACAATAAAAGCGCCATATCATCAATCAACACAGATTCAAATACTACAATATATTTGATAAGCGGTATAAACTATAACGCTTATCTTTCATTCACAGATCACAGATATATATCACAGATAATAAATTACATTAAACACGGCTCAAATCAAAACAGAGCATCACATATCAAGGATATCAAACAATTCAATCATTCAATAGAATCCAAACATCCATAAGTAAGATCAGTAATTGTTTGATTAATTCAAATCAGATTTAATCACTTATGAATTACCAATCTTGGTTAATTAATATTAATAAATTACAATCACTCTGATTAATTATTCTTTAATCATTTATTAATTAACCATTTATAATAATATTAATTAACCCTCAATTATAATTCATCAACCTTTAATTATAAAATGATTAACCTTTAATTATTGGACTCACCTTTTTAATTAAGTATCTTTAATTTCTAAATTAACCCTTGATTAATTATCCTTTATTAATTTCACTAAGGAATTAGCTTTTATTTAATTACACAAAGTAATTATCTTTTATTTAATTACATAAAGTAATTAGCCTTCATTTGATTACACAAAGTAATTATCTTTAATTAATTACAATAATTAATTAATTAATCCTTATTTAATAAGCATCCCTTAATCACTTTCGTAAATTAATTAACTCTTAATTAATAAATTATTTTCAATTCAATTACCTTTATTAATTAATCAAATTAATTAATTATTCTTTAAATAAATTAACCTTTAAACACTTGATTAATCAAGTTTTAAATCATTGATTATTCGTCCTTAATGACTTCAAATCAAGCAATTATTTTTAAGTAATTAGTCATCTTCTAATTAATCATTCTTTAATTACTTGATTAATTAAACTTGAATTATTAATTAATTTATCTTAATTACTTTCATTTAGTAATTATCTTTAAGTAATTAATTACTTATCATTAATTAAACTTAATAAATTAATTATCCTTAATTAATAAATCAATTAACCTTTAATTAATCACATTAATTAATTAATTAATTATCCTTTAATTAATTATTCTTACATAAATCAAGACTTAAATTAATTAAAGATAAATCCTATCTTAATTAATGACTTTATTTCATTAGTTAAATCTTATTAAATTAAATGCTTGAAAATTAGTTTATACAAATATCTTTTGAAATTTTCTTAATAGTTTAATACCGCGTACCTTAATCACTTTTTGATCTTATCATTTTTGCAAAACAATTTGAGATTAAATAAGATAATCGACTTAATACATAATAATATAAACCCAAAATAATTTTTTAACAGTTAACTTTAAAGTTTTAAACTTGTTGAGCATTTCCTTGGTTAAACATTTAATTTGTTTTAAAACTTCAATTTCTAGTTGCTTTGAAAACCTGGTACCAAGATTAAAATTGACAAGCCTGGTATCTGCTAATCAATCCAAACTCGAAGTGGAACCCGAGCAAGTACCTTCTTTCCCCGAGACTGCCCCGAGCCTCCCAATACTTCTTTTTTTCTTTTCTCTTTAAATTTTATAACTGTTTAATATGTCAACCCATTCCTGAATATGCTCGAGTATGAACTGGAGCCAAAGACAAAGTTTCACGACGTCGACTTCGAGTTAAACACGTTCCACCACGAATAAGACCTCAGGCCATTGCTCTTCTTCCCCGATCCCAAATTCACCCAGATACACGAAGATACTCGTGCACGTGCACGAGTCATTTGACCAACTACGGTCATCGCCACCCTAACCCACACATCGTCGACCACCTCTTTGATGACCTCGTCAACCTAAAAACCAATATTGTCGAACGTTCGAAAAACGAGCTATCGAGCTCACCTGAAACCCAAAACTCTTGAACTAAAATGCCTCGCCTCGTCAACCCAGTTCACCAGCGATCAAGAAACTTTGGATGCATCTCCGCCGACCTTCCACACTGCTTTTCCCAAAGTCCCATACGCTCCGATCATCCAGAGAAATCGCGGTGGCCTCGCAAATCTAAGCAACCCAAACTAGTTTTAAACCCTAAATCATCATTGCCTATCCACCATGATGGATTAAAAATTCATTGTACATTTTTCTGGTGATCAATACCCTTCGATCTACCCTCGGCAAAACTCACGACCCACCATTCGTCGTGAATCACCAGAACTCGACAGAAAACCCCACTAAGTTCAACTCGCGAATTCTCAAGATTTCCAAATCAGATTTAATCACTTATGAATTACTATTCCTGGTTAATTAATATTAATAAATTACAATCACTCTAATTAATTATTCTTTAATCATTTATTAATTAACCATTTATAATAATATCAATTAACCCTTAATTATAATTCATCAACCTTTAATTATAAAATGATAAACCTTTAATTATTGGACTCACCTTTTTAATTAATTATCTTTAATTACTAAATTAACCCTTGATTAATTATCCTTTATTAATTTCACTAAGGAATTAGCTTTTATTTAATTACACAAAGTAATTATCTTTTATTGAATTACACAATGTAATTAGCCTTCATTTGATTACACAAAGTAATTATCTTTAATTAATTACAATAATTAACTAATTAATCCTTATTTAATAAGCATCCCATAACCACTTTCGTAAATTAATTAACTTTTAATTAATAAATTATTTTCAATTCAATTACCTTTATTAATTAATCACATAAATAAATTATTCTTTAAATAAATTAACCTTTAAACACTTGATTAATCAAGTTTTAAATCATTAATTATTCATCCCTAATGACTTCAAATCAAGCAATTATTTTTAAGTAATTAGTCATCTTCTAATTAATCATTCTTCAATTACTTGATCAATTAAACTTGAATTATTAATTAATTAATCTTAGTTACTTTCATTTAGTAATTATCTTTAAGTAATTAATTACTTTTTAATTACTTATCATTAATTAAAATTAATAAATTAATTATCCTTAATTAATAAATCAATTAACCTTTAATTAATCACATTAATTAACTAATTAATTATCCTTTAATTAATTATTCTTACATAAATCAAGACTTAAATGAATTAAAGATAAATCCTATTTTAATTAATGACTTTATTTAATTAGATAAATCTTATTAAATTAAATGCTTGAAAATTAGTTTATACAAATATCTTTTGAAATCTCTTAATAGTTTAATACCACGTACCTTAATCACTTTTTGATCTCATCATTTTTGCAAAACAATTTGAGATTAAATAAGATAATCGACTTAATACATAATAATATAAACCCAAAACAATTTTTTAATAATTAACTTTAAAGTTTTAAACTTGTTAAACTTTTCCTTGGTTAAAACATTTAATTTGTTTTAAAACTTCAATTTCTGGTTGCTTTGAAAACCTGGTACCAAGATTAAAATTGACAAGCCTGGTATCTGCTAATCAATCCAAACTCGAAGTGGAACCCGAGCCAGTACCTTCTTTCCCCGAGACTGCCCCCGAGCCTACCAATACTTCGTTTTTTTCTTTTCTCTTTAAATTTTATAACTGTTTAATATGTTAACCCATTCCTGAATATGCTCGAGTATGAACTGGAGCCAAAGACAAAGTTTTACGACGTCGACTTCGAGTTAAACATGATCCACCACGAATAAGACCTCAGCCCATTGCTCTTCTTCCCCGATCCCAAATTCACCCAGATACACGAAGATACTCGTGCACGTGCACGAGTCATCTGACCAACTCTATTCATCGCCACCCTAACCCACACAACGTCGACCACCTCGCTGATGATCTCGTTAACCCAGAAACCAATATCATCGAACGTTCGAAAAACAAGCTATCAAGCTCACCTGAAACCCAAAACTCTTGAACCAAAACGCCTCGCCTCGTCGACCCAGTTCACCAGCGATCAAGAAACTTTGGACGCATCTCCACCGACCTTCCACACTGCTTTTCCCAAAGTCTCATACGCTCCGATCATCCAGAGACATCGCGAAGGCCTCGCAAATCTAAGCAACCCAAACTAGTTCGAAACCCTAAATCATCATTGCCTATCCACCATGATGGATGAAAAATTCATTATACATTTTTCTGGTGATCAATACCCTTCGAACTACCCTCGGCAAAGCTCACGACCCACCATTCGTCGTGAATCACCAGAAGTCGACAGAAAACCCCACTTAGTTCAACTCACGAATTCTCGAGATTTCCAAATCTTAAAAATTTGATTTAACCTTTAAAAATCACGACTTTTGATGGTGATCACATTTATATAAGTGAGTCAAATAATTAAGGAAACGAATTTTTTGATCATACGTTGAACTTCTCTATATATTTTTTTCAGGTTAAAAATATTTGTTAACCATACTAATTTTTTTTTTTAAAATTAAGTCTTAATGAATTTGAACACATTATATTTTAACATCTCGATCTAACAATGATGGGATGCAGATATTTGGGGTCTTGGATTTGTTTTACCCACTGTAACCAGGAACAGATCAGTTGTTCATGTTTCCAGACATGCATAACTCACTTCATATATATACATACACATACAAACATACATACATACATACACATATATACTTGCAGATCCATAGACACATTCATCAAAATTTTCATCACACACATAAGAATCAGGAGAAAAAGGGTTTTAAAAATGAAGTTTGCTCACCTTGATTTTTTTGGAAGCAGAGAACATAGAGGACCTGAACTTTGATTCTTTTTTTTTGTTGAAGTTGAATTCCTTTGCATCGTTTCAGGCTTGATTATCTTGCTTTTTTTCTCCTCAGATTGAACTTGCATTTGCTTTTCCTTTGTCTTACCAGGTTTTAGATTTTGAACAAGAAGCACTTGCATGCCTCTGGTTTACTTTGATTTTTAAATTGAATCCACAATTGTTTTTGATCTGAGTTGAATTAGCTGCCTTGCTTGAGATCTCCAGATTTCTTTCTTTCTATTTTGATCCTCTTTGTTTCCAGATTTGTTTAACTGGTTTTAGTTTTCAGGTTTGAGAAATGAAGATGATGATCAACCTTTTCTGTTTTTTTTTCTTTGGGGGTTGAGATTTGAGATACTCAAATCTATGTTACTGTATATACAGATTTGCTGAGACTAAAAAAAATTTGAATATGGGGAGATGAAAAGTTTTTGTAATTTTATTAATTTTATTATTTTATTTAAGCAATCATAGGGAATGCCATTTGTAGAAAATCATCAGGAGATTCCAATGTAATGTTTACTTCTTTACTCCATCCCCTTTGATGTTTATCATTTATAATTTTTTACAAGACAAAAGAATTTTGAATAAATTTTTATATCATATTTATTTAATAAATATACAAACCCCTTTCTTACTTAATCTTTATATCTACCTAATTTTATGTAGTATATTTCCTATTTATTTAGCTTTAGACTTACATATATTTTACATTTCACAAATGTTTATCTTTTTTAATCTTCAAAATTTTAAATCTTTTATCAAATCTTATTTTACATTTTATATTCAAGTTATTAGGAATGTTCATATTTTATTCATACATTTTTTTTTATTTATGTACAACTTTAAAAAGAAAAGAAGGATTAAAAAATTTTGATTTCATATTAACAAATAGTCACATTTATTTATATAAGAGAATTCGACTTAAGAATAATATTTTGAAAATGAGTACATTAATTTTTTTTATTGCAACTTCCAAATATTAATATATTAAAAATTTGGAAAACATCTATCATAAATTTTTTATTAATCTCAAAGCTTTTAATTCCTATTTTATTTTTAATACATTTTATTTTGAAATCCAATATTTGTTTGTAAAACACTTATTCTTATATTTCAAATCAAATTTCTATTTATTCTAAATACACTTATTTTTCCTAAATCCAATATTTATTTGTAAGATACTTATGCCTAAATTTCAAATTAAATTTATATTTTATAATCAAAAATTATTTATTTATTGTAGAAATCTCTAATTAATCCACAATCTATTTTCAAAAATTAATTTAATTGCCAAATTAAACTTGGTAAATTTTTAGGAATGTTACATCTGTGATGTAAATCATATAATGTTAACTCTGTTCATAACCTTTCATATCATCTGTTACTGCTATATGATGCTATACTATTTATTTATACCTCTTTACCACATTGCAAGTTCCCTTTAGAATAGGATCAGTATGGGTTGAAATGATACATACCCGAACAGACTTTAGAATACGGAAAAATCGTTGTGGGCTGAAATGAAAGGCCTAAGTGATTTTTATTTATTTTATTTTGCTTGGGATTGCGCGTTTGAATGATAGAACCTGGATTTTTCTTTGTAAATTACGGATTGAAATGATATATTATCCGTATCACTTGACCTCGGTTAGAAAATATTATGCAGACCCGTGGTTATGTTATATATATTTTTCTGGAAAATTTTAAAGTATTTTAAAAATGTAATTTATGATATTTTAATTTAAATTGAATTAAAAATGATTTTTATAAGGTATTAATGATTTTTCTACAAGTTAAAATATGAAATAATGAATGTTTAAGTTGAAATTTGAAATATAACTTTACTATTGAAATTTGAGATTTTGTTTAAAAATGGTGTTTAAGTTAAGTAAATAAAATATGATAATTTGATTTAAATTGAATTTAAAATTATTTAATAAGGTTTTATTGATTTTTTTATGAATTAAAATGGTTAAATAAATGAATGTTTAAAAGTAAAATTTGAATATAACTTAAATATTTAAATTTGAGATTTGGTTTAAATATAAAAATTAAGTTTATATTTTGAAATGGTAATTAAAACTTAATTGTTAAGTAAAATTTTAAAAATATAAAGAATGGAAAATTGTATGCTTGAATTTTATAAGTGAATTATTAATAGAATTTGATTTTTGTGTATAAAATGTTACTTTATAAAAATCGTAATTTAAAGGGTATTTAAATGAACATTTTGAATGTAAAAATTTATGATTTTTTATAAGTTAAAATGGTTTTAATTGGAATTTTATTATTGCTGAAATTGTATTGAAATCTAGAAATTTAATTTACAGCACTTCAGAAATGCTATTGTTTCTGAAGTTAACTTAAAATCTATTGTAAAGGATACGACAGCACTTTGTAAGTGTTGTGGTTGATGCAAGTGAACTATAAGGCTAAAATTAACTAAGGGCTACTATAGCACTTGGTAAGTGCTGTAGTTGCAGCATAAAAATTAAAACCTGAAATTAATAGAAGAGCTACAGTAGCACTTTGTAAGTGCTGCAGTTGGCTGAAATGAGATTTTTGAATATAACTGAACTATTACGGCAGTTTTAAATGCTATCTTTGTTGAATTGAATTGTTTTCAAATGTAACTTACCGCAGCATTTTCTAAGTGTCGTGGAAAGCAGAAATTTCACTGTTTTAATGTATTTAAGTGAATAAATGAACTCTGAAAAGGTAAATTTTTGGGAATTTAATATTTGATTTGAAGGTATAATGACTCCACCTTTTTATGGTTTAAATGAATGATTTTAATTTGAAATTATAAACCTTTTTGGAATTTTAACCATGGGTACACTTCCCTGTATGCCTTGTGATTTTTGGATGTATTTAATTTATGGTTTAACGGATCCTTAGAGGAAGGGCGATCCCAAGCATCCTTTAAGTTATCGTGCATTAGTACTACAGTTCACTTGAGTTGGTTTACATTGTGTAAGTATGTATGTCCTGACTCGAGTGTTTTGTGTTTTACTTTACGCTCGGGTCAGCCTGAGTATTCACATCTTTGTATTTCTCTTATAGAGCCACGAATCGCTGTAGATTCTGCTTATCTAGTTATTCATCTATTTCTGTTTCAGTTCATCTATTTCAGCTCTTGTATTAGTAGATTTCTATGTATTTGGGATTTCTATTATATTTGTTTTCAGACTGATATTATGTATTTTGTTTTGAGACTTTGTTATAGTATCTTCATGAACTACTATGGTATTTTATTCTGCCGCGAGTTATTTTGATATTTCTGTGTCTGTGATTCTGTGATGATTTTATTTGCTCCAAATTTTATTACAATGCGGTATTTTGAGCAATTCAAGTCCGACATGTGCAGATGTGAATGGTTGAAAATATCGGGTTGTTACAGTTGGTATCAGAGCCAGGTTTTAGGCAAACCATAGCCTGCGGGGCAAAAACTCATTAGAGATAAGGTATAATACCCTTGAATGAGTGAAATCAATCTCAGAATCATTTCTTTGTGAGAGAACGTATTTTTGAAGTATAAAATGATTTCCAAATTATTTTAAAGGATTTTCAAATATTATTTTGGTATAAATTTTATCTTATTTTGAAATCAAGATTTTCTAAACTTCATCCCTTCTGTATCCACCTTGTTAGTAATCTCTTGGTTTGGATTCTTATCGATTAGGATTCCTTGAACTTTGGAACACTCCTACTTGTTCTGAAATCCAGTCTTGTCTTCCCTATTTTTATCCTTTTGATTTTGGGGCATTCCATAACTCCACCTTGAATGACCTCTATAAAGATCGGTGATTCTGATCTTTGAATGATTTCTAAAGGGGTGAAACTCCTGTACTATTGGCATTGATTCACCGGAGATTTCTGTATCCTCGGCTTACGATGCTATCAACCTTCTGCTATACCTGGATTCTATCTCTGGCAATCGAATGTCGATTTGCCTTAGATTTCCGCATTGATTATATTCCTGAAGTCACGGTTGACCGGTTAAGGTCACCCGCGATTTATATAGGCTTATCCATCTTCTATTTGGTAATTAAATTATCTCATCTTCGTTCGAGCTTATTTTCGAACCAGAATTCTATTTGATTAGAATTCCTCTAAATTTGAATCTTTGTTTATTTGAAATCCATCCTTGAATCATCCCTTGGAAATTTGTGTTTGTTTGTAGTTTGAAATTGTGCATACATCGAAATTATAATTTTGATAAGGATGACCACATTTTATATATAAGAGTGAATTGTTTTCGATAAAGATTATATACCTTTTAAAAATGAAAATTTGAAGTTTCAAAAGGATTTGAAATTTTGAAAAGTTTATAAGAAATTTGATTTATATATAATGATTTACAACTGAAGGGTTTTGAATTTGAATTTCGAGGAATCGAACTCCGGTGTTTTGAAATCGATTTTAAGATTTTGGAAAATATACAATTATAATATGATTTAAAGATATTTTCCAAATAAGAAATGTTTCAAATGTATTCGAATGAATTCTAATGTTTTCGAAGAGATCTCAAAGAAGTTTTAAGAAAATAGAAGTCCAGAACTGACTTATGTCGCTGGAAAATAATTTCGGTGATGAGTGCACGCATCGTCGACATTGATTTTCGAGTTTCAGAGCGGGGGAGAGCCCATTTTAGTAGCTTTGCTATGCGAGTGATTTTGTGAAACCAAATTTTGATTTCAAAATTCCGAAGGATGATTTGATTTTCGAAAGATATATGTGTGTGTGAGTGTGTGTGTATTTGAAATGATTTAAAGTAAGCCAATGTTCAGCCTTCGAGTTTCGGATTTGTTTTGGTATAACCTTATCTATTGGAATTGATTTACTGATTTGTTGCTGATTTCCAACTCTTGGATTGGAAAATTTGGTTTCTTCGACTATTTTAAAGTTCGAGCACTTCCAAATCAAGGTTAATTTAATTTTGTTTTGTATGTAAGTTTGATAAAGTATATAAGTTTAGTTTTGTATGTTTTAATATAATTTAAATAAGTTTGAAACTGTTTTGTTAATCTAATGAATAAAACTATTTTGAATTATACTAATATGAAATTTAGTTTTGAAACATTTTGAATTAAAATTTAGTTTTAAAAATATTTTGAATAAAATTTAGTTTATATTTTTTAACTTAATAACATCTTTTATAAAACTATATATAATAATAATAATTTTCAAAGGTAAAGAAGACCTTTCAAATAAAAAATAACAAAATAAAATAAAATAATAATAATAAATAAAAAGGATTTAAAGGAAGGGTTATAGAATTGGTAATCATTTTAAAGATAAGTGATTCTTGAGGAAAAAATTTGGTTTCGAAAATAGATTGAAATTTAAACCCAGTATCTTGATGATGACTTTAGAAATGGATTTGTTTGACATAAACTTTGTTGATTTGGAAATTTGGATTATTTTCTAAACCTATTGTTTTAAGAAACTTTGAAGTTGAAAACATGTAATTTGGAAGAAATGATTTGGCGAAATCATATATGATTTTGAAACTAAAACGTTATTGAAAGGAATTGAAATTGAGAACCTTGTTTTACTAAATACTTTGATTTGGGAGTTATCGAACTTATATAAAATTGATTGGTATAAGTATGAAGATGATTTGAAACTATCATTTTGGAAAGGTACTCAATTTGGAAAAAGAAATCTTATATAATCGAAGTCTATATAAGTGTGATTTGATATACTATTGATTCTGGAAAGTATTCGATTTGAAAATGAAATCTTATATATGATGGACTTTATATAAGTATGATATTTGAAGGTGATTTGAAAGGTACTATATGATACATATTTTAGAAGTAAAGATATGGAAAGTGCCTTCTGCTTGATATCCGCTTTGTGGCCATATTGTGGATTCATTCTATCGATATTATTCTCTCTGATTTGGGTTTCTCGGATATGATACTCGAGTGTCCATCGAATTCCGTGGCGATCTCCATGGTCTTATGAGCGCGACTGCATAGCGTAATTCGCCTGGCTAAGATGGCTTGAAGGTATGGATGTTTCTTGGGGAATCTAGGCGTAACCATTGTGTATTTGCGATCTATGTAGGTCGTATTTAGTAGCGAAATCCACAACCTGAGATAGCTTAAGGGTACGGATGTTTCCTGGGGGATCCAGGCATAACCATTGTGTATCTGCGGTCTGCTAATCATCATGGTGTAATTCGCAGGCTGAGATAGCTTACAGGTATGGATGTTCCCTATGGGATCCAGGCATAACCATTGTGTATCTTAGATCCATGGTTGGACATTGTTTTGGTTTGGTTGTTTTGTTTGCATTGTACTTTCCATATCTGTTTTTAAAGGTTTTCCAGTATTTTCACTAGGTGTTGAAACAAGTTTACTAAGTACCTGAAGAATTCTAGCTTTGCGCCTGATCAACGCACGGCTAGAGTTTACAGGAACGAGAGTAAAATTTTTAAAACATCGAGTTATAAAAGTATTTTGATAAAGTATTATATAAAGGATATTTTGATCATTTATTTTTCTTTTCTAAATAATTTAAAATGTTTTAAACATTGTTTACTTCGAACTAACAAATTTGAATCAAATGACTATTCATCATATTATAAAATGTTTAAAATGTTATAAATATATTTATATGGTTTTAAAATAATGGTTCATCCTTGTCTTCCAATCTATTTTTCCTTATAGCTATTCCTACCTTTTTCCTCTTCGAGGGTCTTTTCCGCATTGTGGAAAGAGAGGTTCTTTGGCTTATCGTGTGGATTTGCCCAAGAAGCTTTATGGAGTGCATGATGTATTCCATGTCTCACATCTTCGCTGGTATCTTCATGAACCATCTCTTTTTGTTCAGCCTTCTTCTCTTGACAGATTAAATATTGAGCCTAATCTGACTGTCAAGAGGAAGCCACTTCGTATTGTCGAGAGAGGTACGAAGCAGCTAAGAAGGAAATCTGTTAGTTTGGTCAAAGTACAATGGAGTACTGATGATCGAGATTGTACTTAGGAGACGGAGGAGAGCATTCGTGCTTCGAATCTGGAATTGTTTTTTCAGGTACTATTTGCTTTTTCTATCTTGCTTTTCCTTATCTTCCTTGTTCGTTCTTTTCGAGGACGAAAAGATTTGAGTTGGGGAGAGTGTAACAACCCTGTATATGTGATTATTTTAATTGTATATTTTAATTGTATATTTTAATTATTTTAACTGGAATTCCTAACTTAAAAACTTTATTTTATTTATTAAAATGGATAAATTTTGTTATTTTAAATAAATATTTTTATTTTTATGTGAATTATATGTTCAAACATGAATAAATAAAATCTTTTCCAGAAAATGTGAATTTTGGTCAATGTGGTCAAACTTTGACTTTTAAATTTAAAACTTAAATTTTTGAATTTTTGAATTTTATCTTTTGTTCTGAAAATAAATTAAATTTTAAGAACACTGCTTTTCGTTTCGTTGAAATCCGATTTATATTGTGAAAGTTATGCTTTTTACAATATTGTATGTAAATTGTTTATTTTAATTTATATAAATAATATTTTTGTTTGTTCTAATTTTTATATTTATGTTACATGATATGTTATGCATATATTTTATTTTTAAAACTTTTTATAGTATAGTTATAATTTTCAAATGTTGATTGTACATTGTTTTCAATTTTTAAATTCTAGTTTCAATTAAATGGCTATTTCTTTATTTACTTTCTATTTTTCCTTAAAATAATTATTTATTTTTCTTTTTCACTTTATTTTGTTCAGTTTTTATTTTTATTTTTCTTATTTTTATTTAGTTACTTTGATTAAAAGAAATAAGAAATTCCAAGAGTCAAAGACCTTTCATTTCTCTGTGTCCTTTCATTTAGCCTTTTGCCTTTTCATTTGTTTCCTTTGGCTCTTCATCTTTTGGCTGTCCATTTTTCATTGCGTGACTTTCTCATTTCACTTCTCACATGAAATATTCTTTCTCACATCATCTTCAACTCACGGCAAAGAAAAAAAGAGAAACAGCTTCTCCTATCTTCTCATTTTCCTTTTCTTTTCTATGATTTTTGTCTTGCTTCTTCCTCTAGTTTGCTCGGCCACTACCTCTTCACCACCACATCACCTTCATCACCACCATCTACAGCAGCAACCTGCCCTCCTCTTCTGATCATAATCAAGCCGTGACCATTTGGTGAAGCTAATACCACCAATTTTGCACAAAACCCTTCCATACATGCCTAGAAATCACCATACCCTTTACCTATCACTTCAGCCACCCCTCTTGCCACCACCACCAGCAGCTCCACCACCTCTGGCCGCATCTCCAGCCACCACCTGACATGTTCAGATCTGTACAAGCATGGCCAAGCTCATATGTGACCAAGCCAAGCCTTGTGTGCACCAAAATCATCACTATTTGGTCTTGTCCTTTGCATTCTTCACTTTGCAACTCCTACCTCTTCAAACACTTGCATAGCCGTGAGTTATGATGTCAAACCTGAGCTTAACACACATCATGGCTGAGAAAATGAACCCCTTAGTTGAGCTTTTGAATGGTGGTAGCAAGGTCAAGTCACTTTGTCTTTATTGCTTTGTATTTCAACTAGTTTCAATATTGTTTTGGTTGAATATTCATGTATACAATGTCTTGTTTTGGTTGTGCATATAAGATCAATATCTTGGCTCTCCATTCACTTGAATACATAGTCATGCAGTGTCATGACGTATCGTGCTTTCTGGAATTCATTTGTATAGTTTGAATTGTTATCTCCAGCGTAAATAGGTGAGTATTCACACACGACATCCATACTTATATAATTAGTAAATTGACAACGTATGAATATGTAGAATAATACTCATGTTATACCTGCCTGTGATATAAATCATATGATGTTAACCCTGTGTATAACCTGACATATCATCTATTACTGCTATATGATGCTATACTGTTTATTTATATCTGTTTATCACACTGCAAGTTCCCTGCAGAATAGCATCACTATGGGTTGAAATGATACATACCCAAACGGACTTTAGAATAGGGAAAAATCTTTATGGGATGAAATGATAGGCCTGAGCGATTTTTATTTATTTTATTTTACTGGGGATTGCGGGTTTGAAATGATAGAACCTGGATTTTTCTTTGTAAATTATAGATTGAAATGATATATTATCCGTGTCATTTGACCTAGGTTAGAAAATATTATGCAGACCCGTGGTTATGTTATATATATTTTTCTAAAAAATTTAAAGTATTCTAAAAATGTAAATTTATGATATTTTAATTTAAATTGAATTAAAAATGATTTTTATAAGGTATTAATGATTTTTCTATAAGTTAAAATATGAAATAACGAATGTTTAAGTTGAAATTTGAAATATAAATTTATTATCGAAATTTGAGATTTTGTTTAAAAATGGAGTTTAAGTTAAGTAAATAAAATGTGATAATTTGATTTAAATTGAATTTAAATTTTTTTAATAAGGTGTTATTGATTTTTTTATGAATTAAAATGGTTAAATAAATGAATGTTTAAAAGTGAAATTTGAATATAATTTAAATATTTAAATTTGAGATTTGGTTTAAATATAAAAGTTAAGTTAAATAAATAAAAATTAAGTTTATATTTTGAAATGGTAGTTAAAACATAATTGTTAAGTAAAATTTTAAAAATAGAAAGAATGGAAAATTGTATGCTTGAATTTAATAAGTGAATTATTAATAGAATTTGATTTTTGTGTATAAAATGTTACTTTATAAAAATCATAATTTAAAGGGTATTTAAATGAACATTTTGACTGTAAAAGTTTATGATTTTTTATAAGTTAAAATGGTTTTAATTGGAATTTTATTATTGCTAAATTGTATTGAAAATCTGGAAATTTAATTTACAACACTTCAGAAATTCTATTGTTTCTGAAGTTAACTTAAAATCTATTGTAAAGGATACGATAGCACTTTGTAAGTGCTGTGGTTGATGCAAGTGAACTTAAAGGCTAAAATTAACTAAGGGCTATTATAGCACTTGGTAAGTGCTGTAGTTGTAGAATAAAAATTAAAACCTGAAATTAATAAAAGAGCTACAGTAGCACTTTGTAAGTGCTGCAATTGGCTGAAATGAGATTTTTGAATATAACCGAACTATTATGGCAGTTTTAAATGTTGTCTTTATTGAATTGAATTGTTTTCAAATGTAACTTACCGCTGCATTTTCTAAATGTTATGGAAAGCTGAAATGTCACTGTTTTAATGTATTTAAGTGAATAAATGAACTCTGAAAAAGTGAATTTTTGGGAATTTAATATTTGATTTGAAGGTATAATGACTCCACCCTTTTTATGGTTTAAATGAATGATTTTAATTCGAAATTATAAACCTTTTTGGAATTTTAACCATGGATACACTTCCCTGTATGCCTTGTGATTTTTGGATGTATTTAATTTATGGTTTAACAGATTCTTAGAGGATGGGCGATCCCAAGCATCCTTTAAATTATCGTGCATTACTACTATAGTTCACTTGAGTTGGTTTACATTGTATAAGTATGTATGTCCTGACTCGAGTGTTTTGTGTTTTACTTTACGCTCGGGTTAGACTGAGTATTCACAGCTTTGGATTTCTTTTTTGGAGCTAGGAATCGCTGGAGATTCTGCTTATCTAGTTATTCATCTATTTCTGTTTCAGTTCATCTATTTCAGCTCTTGTATTAGTAGACTTCTATGTATTTGGGATTTCTATTATATTTGTTTTCAGACCTATATTATGTATTTTGTTTTGAAACTTTGTTATAGTAGCTTCATGAACTACTATGGTATTTTATTTCTGCTGCGAGTTATTTTGATATTTCTGTGTCTGTGATTCTATGATGATTTTATTTGCTCCAAATTTTATTACAATGCGGTATTTTGAGCAATTCAAGTCCGACATATGCACATGCGAATGGCTGAAAATATCGGGTTGTTACATTTAAAATCAATTTGAAATGGATAAATTGAATTTGATGAAATGGTTTGTTAATGAATTAGCATGGTATGAAATGTTGTTGATATAAAATGAAGTAAATAAAAACATTGTGATGGACATGGGTGTGAACATGGATCGAATTCAAGTAAATTTCATATAATTCAATGGACATTTGAATAAATGGCATATAAATTGAATTGGAGATGAATAGGTGAATGTTTGAAACTTGTATTTGCATATACACTCTAAATATACATGTATAACATGTTTGGTTTATGCAAATGATGTGCTTAACTAGTTAAATGAATGAAATGTTAATTAAATCCATATATTTAGTACGTATGGGTCTTATTTGAGTAAGTACAGGTACAAGAAGGCTATTTGGCTAGATATTGGTTGCGTGGTTGCATATAAATTGAGCTCGCTTGCTTAAAACGCTAAAATAAGGTACGCTTATGAAATTAGTGCAAAAAATAAAAATATCGATATATATGTTGTGTTTTTCGACCATTAGAGCCGATGTATATCTTTTATCATTTTTGTCATATTGTAAAAAGGTTCTCCATACAAGGGAGACTGCCAAATTTTTTCAGAAAGTTAGGGTGTTAGAAAAATTTTGAAAATTTTTATTAACCATTATTTGATTTCGAATTGTAATTAAAATAAGGGATTTTGGTTTAGAAATAGAAAGTAAATGTTTT
Organism: Allium cepa; assembly: GCA_030765085.1. Taxonomy (NCBI): domain Eukaryota; kingdom Viridiplantae; phylum Streptophyta; class Magnoliopsida; order Asparagales; family Amaryllidaceae; genus Allium; species Allium cepa. The sequence continues at coordinate 1,000,645,573 of CM060935.1, forward strand.
GTATGGAACTAAAGGATTTAGAAAGTGAAATATCGAGTTTTAACTAAGTGGGTTTTGATAAGTTAATGGGTTTAGAGCATTTTTCCTACCTTAGCAATTTCCGGGATGAAATTCTTTCAAGGGGGAGGAATGTAACGACCCGGAATTTTTGTCGTTTAGTTTTAAACATTTAATTTATTTTAAATGTTTAATTCAAAATATTAATTGATTTTGGATATGGAAATTTTGGTTGAATTGGTAAATCTGACTTTGTAGTTATTCATCGTAATTCGAGAATTGTGAATTTAATATTGGAATAGTTTGGATAATTGAAATTTTGAATTAATATGAATCAAAACGATTCCTAATGTTGATATAAATTCTATTTGAATTGGAATTGATTTAATAAGTTTTTAAAACTGAAATTTCAAGCGATTTCGCCAATTTTTGAAATCGTCGATTTAATCGACAAGTTAAAATAGCAATCCGAGGCATAGTCCTGGAATTCAATAAAACTAGTTCCATTGGATCTATAATAGTGTGTTATTATCATATTTCAAATTTTGTAGCATTTGGAGTTGCCGTTTGATCGTACGGAATAGAAACGCTTTGAAATAAATATTGAAAATTTAATATTTTAATCGGATTCAAAAGCTATCTTCCACGTACGATCGAATTAGGGCTTAAGACTTGTTCCATTATTTTCGGAATTGGTGTATAACATTAAGAATGCCAGGCGGCACGTCTCAATAGAGGATCGGGATTTCGAGGTATGTAAACGTGATATTTTTGAATATAAAAATATAAATTTTTAAATCACAGCCACCCTACCCCTGTAAAATGCCAACCCATTGCCTGCATAGCCACCTCGTTTTAGTTTAAAGTTGCATACGCCTTTTCTTTCTGCTAAACGAAATTGAGAATGAAAAAAAATCGAACTCAGTTCGAATAAAAAAAAGAGAAAATCAAATCGCATCGCCTGGAGCTCGATGGCGACCAGGTCGGCATGGGCACTGCACTCGATGATGATTTTAGAAAAGCGGGACCTGCCTCCGTTCAAGCAGCTGGGTTACGTATTTGTTCTCGTGCATATGCGCGCATGTTCAGGTGAGGGGTGACGCGAGCATTCTGGTGGCATACGCGAGAAAGAGGTAGTGTTTCAGGGGATGAGGTCGACAGTGTAGGGTGGTTGGAGGTCGGGCTTTCCTCCTGCGATGATGATTGGGTGCATGGTCGAGCTCGGCTGCAGATTTGTGCATAAGGTTTTGTAGCAACGTGGATGCAATAAAATAGAGTGGAGGAAGCAGTCACGACTTGGAGATTTTTTCATGAATTGGCAGAAGCATGGTTTAGGCTTAAAGTGGTAATTATTTTTTAATTACTATAACTAGAAAAATAATTATATTATTTAAATTTAGAAAATCTTATAAATGCTATTTTCATTCATACAAGGTCCATAAATCACGGTAGCAGTCGCGTTGGATTCGTAGCTGCGAAATATACAACCTGGAATTTATTTGGAGACGGCTTGAGATAACTGGAATTTAAGGTTAAATTGAACGGCAATTCCATTTAATCTAAAATGAGCATTTGGCAATTTAAAAATCAAGGTGAGCAAATCTTACTTATTTGGATTACTAGATCTAATTTATAACAATTAAAAATTAATTATTGGATGATTGATTGGATTGTTATATTATTATCAATTGAATGTTATATTCTGTATATATTAGTACATATATTAGTAGTTGGATATATTTCCCGCCGTTGGGGTGGATGAGACTATGCATTCAACATAATAGCGTATGTCCCTATATTACCGCGATATCTCGCCTCGAAGCGGGATTGGTATTTTATGTCATATAACATCTGTGGATGCTGGGAAACATGTTAAAGGGATCCAACTGGATTCCTCAAATATATTGATTATTTTCCATATATAGTGATATATGATGCGATTGAATAATCGGTTATGGATTGTTGTGTGATTTAAATTATTGGACGCTATAGTAGCACTGGCCCAAATTTTGGTATTCTAAATACCATAAATATTATTTTTGAATTTGAGGAAATCAAAAGGAGTTTTTGGATATAAAAATATTTATATCGAATTTGGATTATTTTAAATGAAATTGATTTGGGAAAAAATGATTTGATTTTGGGTTGTACTTAACTATTTGAAAAATGTTATAATATAGAGATTTCAAAATAATTTATATAAAGGATTTTTAACAATGGATTTTAAAATGATATTTCTGGAAAATATGGCAAAGAAGTTAAAATAGGAAATTTTAAACAAATTTAAGGAAACAATTGGAATTTATTGAGAAATTTATTTATAAACGGGATTTTAGTTAGAAATCGATTTATAAATAGATTTCTGTAATGTAAACCTGTATAAGTTGGGAAATGAGATTATGAAATCTATAAATAAGGTTTATAAATAAAGGGAGATGATTATCATTTGATAAATTGGAGATATAATTCGCGGTGATAATTTATAATGAGATGGGGTAATCGGTTTAAAACGAAATGATAGAGTCCATTTTTGGAATGTGAAAAAGGTTATAGAATTAGGAAGGTAGTCGATGTGTTATAAATCGAGAGAGAGATTTATAAATTGAAATTGTTTATATTGGAATTTTAATAATATATTTTTATTGAGAAGTTAAGTTTGTTTTAAAAAGAGGATTTATTTATTTATTTTTAAACTCTGCAATTTAAAACTGTTTTAGCATTGGAATATTTCAGGAAGTTAGTTATTTAAATATTAAATTGGTTGAAATGAATTCTAAGATTTTAACAAGTTTTATAAATCGATTAGAAATTTTATAAATGAATTGGAATTAGTTATTGACGTTATTTTAAAAGTGCTTGATATTTAAATAATTATTTAACCATGATCTTGAAATTTATTGTTATATATATATATATATAATTTAAAAGTAAGTAATTGGAATTTATTTATAAATGCTCTCGAGATTGTAAACTGGATTTTTTAAAAAAATGGATGTGATTGCATAAGTGAAATGTTATAATGGGAATTCTGGAAATTTAGGGAAATTCCCAAAATAATTGGACTCGGGAACTTAAAATGAATCTGAATTCATTTAAGGAGTTATAAATTTTTAGTTGGATTTTAAATAAGTATAATCGATAAATTTTGAAATTGTAAAAGGAAATTAATAGAAATTCTGAAGATTTATGAGATAAGTGCGGAATATTTCCCAAGTATGGACATTAGAAATGATTTTGGAAAATAAACTTATAATATTTTCCTAAGTATTGAAATTAAAAGTTTGGAGATATTTTAGCGATGAAATGGTTTTTATAGGAATGTTTTTCTAAGTAATGAAATACTAAGTTGGACTTGGAAATTATTTCTAAGTATTGATATGATTTGAAATATCCTGTTATGGATATAAGTATTTGAAATTGTTTTCAATTACTGAATATACTGTAAGAGATTTGAAAATATCTTGGTAAAGATATTTTCAAATTAGTGCTTTTGAAATATTTACAAAATCGGGCCTAGTGACTTCTTATTTGTGAAAATTTGATAGTTAAATAACCGACTATCAAATCTAGTCTATTTCGTTCATCGTTTCGAAGAGACCGGGATCAGATTTAGTTATCCGAAAACCACTTCGATTAGATTTGGGAATGACGAATCATGATATCGTGAAGATAGCGGAGTTGATGATTTTGGAAATTCGGTTTGATCGGACCCAGAACAACTTGTATGGATGAATTCTATCATTTGCATCGTGGTCTGGAAGGCAGTGTTAGCATTCCAAGTATGAATGCTATTCTAAAGGTAAACGTAGCCTCAAGCCTCATCAACCGAGAATGACTAAAACAGTGGAGATGCGGTAGGGTTAAGTGGATCGCACCCAAGTAGGGTATGTTATCACTTTTCTAGATATCCTCGAATATATTATAATTATGGATATGGTTGTGCATGGAAAGAGAGCGCTCGATTAGGGTGGGAACACTTGAGTGATAACATATTCGATGCTATCCAGTAAGGGGTAGGCTTGTCCTGTATTTCTTAGGTACGATCTCTGTACATTTGTCTAGAGATGTACTGTGGTGGGCAGTACCTCAGTAGCCCCGTCATTGTATGGAATCTAATACCCACCACGAGCCTGTACGGTTTTAGTTGTGCCCAACTATGCTGAAACGTGAGATGTAAGCATTTCAGCTATTTTCTAGTTTATTTTCTATAGGCACTATTATAATATCAAACAAATTTGATATAAAATGTTTTGGTTATCGTAAGATAAAAACCTATTGTATTTATGTGTAGCGTGGTCGTATGAGATACCTTTGTTTTCAAAGGATTTTAATAACAGTAGTAATTCAAATTGATTATGTTTTTCTCACGTTGGTTTTCTAGACTGACTCTAGTGTTATTTTATTATAATGCTCGGGTCAGACCGAGCATTACAGTTTCAGGTTAGGACGCTAGGGAGCTTAGAAGTCAAGCTGGAGGAGTCTCAGGTGTATTTCACGTACTTGATTATATTCCGCTGTGAGTGTATGCTGTATGTTCAGCACTTGTGAGGATAAGTTATTATAACTATCCAGATTTATCTGTTGATTGTTGTACTCTGACAATGTTATGTATATTTACAGTTACAGTTTCTTTTGTATAAAGATCTGTTATTATATATATTATATTTGTGTTCCCCTACGATTTGTGAGATTCTGTGCTGTTGTTCCTGTTTAGTTCTATCCTTTTTCTTATTTACACCAAATGATCTGGTATTTTCGGCACTCGATTGCTTGTCATGTTATACTGTGAATGTATTAATTTCGATTTTTGATGGTCGAAAATCCAGGGTCGTTACAATGATGTTGACGAAGTGCGTCTCCTTATCATGAAAGGCGGTGTCAATATAACTCCACATCAATGAAATGCACAATAGTCATTTCGACACTCTTTGATGGCTTACGAAGTGGATTGTATTTGACCTCTTCGCTTCCTTTGTTATACGTGACATTGTATGTATATTGTTATTGATAAAGCGCATTACACTACTTCTTCGACAGTGATCATGAAAGGCGATGTCATTTCTACATCTCTCTTCCTATATCTTCGGGATCGATAAGAGGTGTTATTGGTTAAGCGTGAAGTGGCATTAATGATGTGCAACGTCTTCGTCTCTTTGGATTGCTTGTCTTCGAGGTTATTGATAATGATAACATTCTTCCCTGGCATCGTCACTATTGTTTTAGCACTTTCTTACCGCTGTGATCAAGTAGCACATCGAACTTCTTTGACGATGATTATAGTATTAACATATATTTTATTTTAAATTTTAAACTTTTATTTTAATTTTCAAAACAATTTAAAATTTTATCTTATAACATTTATAATAGTTTACTTATTTTAAATTTAACTTTTAAATTTAAAACTTTATTTTAGTTTTGAAATAATTTCGAAATTAACCTAAGGCCAAAATAAATTTGGGCCTTTATTTAGGATAACATTTGGGTTTACCTCATCCTTTCAAGCTAGACTAATAGCCAAGCAGGATAGAGCACTTGATTATCCAAACCCAATTTTAAACATTACTTTTCTAGACACCCTATCATATGGATAGACTTTAATAAGTTAGTCTAATACTGCTAATTTAGACCGCATGGGCTATTTAGCTCAATTCCATTGTTAGAGATGTACCAGTCCGTAGTGGAGTAATTAGGTAAATTTCAAAATAATTTACCGTTTGAATCTTTATTGGGCCTATGTAATATAAATTCATTTATAACTTTTCTAAATTTTCTACTAAATAAAATCAACATTTTATTTAGATTTATAAATAAAGTTTTAATTTATATAATATGTATTATATTTTATATATGTGTATCATATACACATAAGCGTGTGCGTGCACGTGCAACAGAATAATATGCACATGGTTTGACATGTTTGTGTGTAAATGCTAGGATTTACACCGGAACAGACATGTCATTCCCTCATATGTACAAATGGATGGTCTAAATATGTGTCTGTGTATCTATGTGTGTGTTAAAAGATTGTATATATATATGTGTATGTAAAATATAATAGTATAATTATTATAAAATATTGGTTGTAAATTATTTACGTAAAGCATACATACATACATACATACATACATACATACATATATGTATATAATTAAATTATAAAATTATTTTAGATATTGGTTTGGAAAATAATTTAGAATATATATAATATGAAATATGAATTGAAATTATTATATATATATTAATTAATTTAAATATATATTTCAAATAAGCAAATAACTAGTTATAAATACACACATATATATAATTATAAATAAATATATATTTTGTTGCTGCTTTTGGCCAGATAAAAAATTAAATATTTTAAATGTAATTTCGATTTTAAATAATTTATTATTTAAATACTTATAATAATTCAAAAACCGTAAAGAAATAATTTAAAAAATTATTTTTAAAACCATAATGTACATTTTATATTATAAAATCTTTACAGAATTTTAAATTATTTATAAATGTGTAAACATTTATTTTTCATCTAACCAATTTTTGATCTAGTAAATAACTAAACTATAATATATATATATATATATGAAAAAAATTATTTATTTATTTATTTAATGCCGAAAACTTTTCTTGTACAAACATTTTTTTATATAATTTAAATTATATTATATGATTTAAATTTTTTTAATTTAACTCATTAAAGTCAACTGATAATATTATTTTAATCAAAATCTTCTATTAGCCGTGAGCAATAAAAAAGCATACATGAATTATTAATTAACTAATACACACACACACACACACTTATACACACAACCATCGGCATGTAATAATCCATCGATAAACTAATTCGTGATATATCTAACTAAGAAACATATTGAATAATAAGTATATGATCATTGGTGTATAATAATAGATCAGTAAAGTACCTTTCACCAAAAACCAAAGTTTGCATGCGGAAACGAAGAAATAGACTCCTTGAATCGAATTCAAATCTTGAAGTAGCAAGCTTCCGCATTGCTTTACCACCGATAATCGAATCGAAGTAATATTATATGATTTTGTACTTGAATTTTTGGAGCCATTAGAAGCCATGGTCGGCCTCCCTTTCTGCTATTGTAGAAGTGCAAAAAGTCTTAGCTTAAGTGAAGGAGGAGTGCTTAAATAAAGGAAAGATAAGAGAGCAAAAAGTGGATATAAATCGTCTTTTTTCTCTTAGCCGTTCTCTCCTTTATCTTTCATTCTGAAACACTTACCATATCAATATATGGTCGGCCTCACTACGGCTATGTATAGCCGGCTACCAAAGCCTCCTTCTAGGCCTCAAAAAATATTCAGGTCCAAACAATATTCATTGCATTTAAATCTAATTTAAACATGTATCTATATCGTATATTGATTAGTGTTTATAACTATTATATGCCAACTATTTAATATTATTCAATACACATCAAATAAAATTTTATAATTAATATTCCATAAATATTAATTAATTTAATTAATTCATAACAATTATAAATTAATTAAATCGAATGGTAAAATAAGTATTAAATGTTTCGGTTGTGTAGTTCTTAGGTGTAAATCCGATTAACAATTAATATCGAACAATTCGAATATTAATGTTCACATGTCACTTTCCAAGTGGTGTGACATTTTGGCCAAATTTGTTGCTTATTTGATTTTGGTAAAATCTAATTTTACTTTATTAAGCATTACCCACTAGTGACAATTATTTATATCAATTCTCCTTGTCAAAACTGTATCACTTTGGACTTATGGAATTTTGTTAATAGTCAAAATTCCAATATCATCTGTATTTCTACTCTATAGTCTAAACATAAAGTCCTTGGTTCAACAATAATAATAATTATTAACCGAACTACTCTAGCCAGAGACTTTGACTTTGAGTTAACTTCAGTTGACCGTGATACTAACCTCATATATCCAAGAAGACGAATTCTCTCTTAAATAATGTTTCACTTCCAATGCTTCCATTAGACCTAACTATAGTCATTCAATTGACATCGTGCAACGATTTAACTATAATCTAAGTGGAGCTTCCACATTGGCGATCAACAATATTTTCAAGTCAACAAAACTATGTAATATTATCATATCGATGTTTCTTGTTTGATCTTAGTTATATTAACCAATAGAAAATTATCCAGTGAGTCATTCCATGGTTATCCAATAACAACTAGTATGTAACCCTTTGGTGCCCCAAACAGTCGTGGGTAATACACCACCCAACAATTGGAGAGTGTTATGTACTCTAGTCTAAATTGATGTATTGATATCAAGTCTCAGTACATCTTGACTAGGAATATTTAAAACGATATGTTTTATTTTCATTGCGACTCATAGTTATAACACATTGTAACTAATATCATAAAACATATTACTTATGGATTTTGTATTAAATGTAATTTTAATTAAATTAATTAATTAATATAACATATTATATTGACTATATAATAAAAATAAAACACCTTTTATTTCAAACGAGATTGGTCATCGAGTTAGATATATGTAACGTTACATAGTTTCCCATTGGTCATACCCATAACTATATCATTTTACAAGGTTATTGTCACTCGGCTACTTGGCCCGGCTACAAAGCAACTGTTGCAGAAGTTATAATTAGCATTAGACAAGATTCTGACCAAGAAGAGACTGGAGATATAAGAGTATGATGCAATCGATATGGTTCGGCATGTATGTGCGGCTCGGTAGGTATGGGTTGGTATGGCTTAGTGAAAGAAGGAAAGACCATGTCGTTCGGTCATGGTATGAAGGATAAGGTAGGTTGGAATACATGGCTTGGTCAAAGACGAAGGTCACACATGGCTCAGTCTAGATGAGTAAGCAAACATCGTTCGGTCAAAGATGAAGGTCACACATGGCTCGGTCTAGGTGGATCAGCAAACGCCGTTCGGTCAAAGATGAAGGTCACACATGGCTCGGTCTAGGTGGATCAGAAGATGTCACTCGATCAAGGAAGAAAGGTCATGCATGGGTTGGCCAAGATAGGTCGATCGGGCCTGGTTCGGCGCTTGTAGTTTGGTCATAATGATTTGGCACGTATGGTTTGGCGTACCTAGGACAGTGCATCCTAAAGTGAGTAGACGAGTCACCTGGTGTTTCCTTACTTCGAGTTCCAATGCCATTTTCTTCGAGTCATATGCCAGCTTACTTGGTTCGGCCAGAGTGGCTCGCTGGCATTTGGTTCAGCCATCAAGGCTCGATATCCAAGGTCGAAGAACATGGGTTTCGTTGTGGGCCAAAGTGTCTTGGTCATGGGCTTATGTAGGGAAAGCAGTCTGTCTTCGTCTATAAATAGAGAGATAGTGGCACAGTTGAAGGGGTCTTTTTTCGATAACTCCGAGGAGACTCTGTCATTTTTTTAATACTCATCTCTTTTCTATCTAAATTGTACTCAAGCTGTTTGTTTACGGATTGTATCTATATTCAATTGTTTGAAGAAGCAATAAAAAATAAACTCAAAGAGGACATAGGCAGTTTTGCCGAACCACTATAATTCTGGTGTTCTCGTTTTTTATTGTTCTGATTGCATTTCATTGTGATATTCCTCTGTTTTAATTTATTTTCTTCATTAATCTCTCTACACAATTCTACTCAAGGGTGTTAGTGACCAATTTTGGTGCTAACAGTTATTATTTATTAATTTCTGGGGAAACTCATAAATAATAATGAAAAATATGTTTTCAATTTGAAATTGGAAGATATATTTTTATTTATAAAATAAAGAGGATTTTCATAAATAGTAACATGGTTTTGATGAGATTCCATCGTTTTGAGTAAATAACGGTATAATTGGTTTTACAATATTTACAAAGGAAAATATAATAGTAATAATTATTATTTGGTTAATAAAATAAAAAGCATATTAGGAAGAATAATAATAAAAATAAAAATTTGTTTCCAAAAGTGTTTCGATTTAAATTATTACTATTTTAAGATAAAGGGAGCTTTAAAGTATAATATAAGTTATTGTTATTTTTTGAGGTAAGTAGTAATAAATTGATTTTGAATATATTTGGGTGGTTATAATATATTATTATTTTGATGTAAAATAACAATATTATTATTTTGAAAGTAATTTGATGTAAACAACTGCTTTTGGCTAAAATATATTGTTTTAAGGTACATGAAGAAATAGAAGTATAATAAAAGGTTTTTGATGTATATTATCATTTTGGAAAGATTACTATTTTTTGGGACGTATAAATAAAGGTAATTCTACAATAAACAATAATAAAAAGGATTTCTACTTAAGAGAATAATGGTCACAATACTGTTTCGATGGTTGTAGAATGTGTGATTAATTGTTGGTTGTAATTATCACTTATGGTTGATGTTAGATGACAATATCTCATTTGATTAGTGTGTAATATTATACATTGGTTGTAATTATCACTTATGGTTGATGTTAGATGACAATATCTCATTTGATTAGTGTGTAATATTATACATTATCATGTGTTTTTGATGACAATATCACATTAGATGCTGGGTAGCTGATTATGGTTATTTGACGACAATATTGTGTTACCTCTATTGATTAAATTAGCACACATTTAATGATTGAAGTTTATGTTACCAATATTGATAAGTTAATACACATTTGATGGTATTGATGTTGTGTTACTATTTGCAAGCCTTTCCCTTGCTTTCACCGACCTTGAAACCCTCAAGCTGTAAATGTTGATGCTCTCTTCTAAATAACCATTTAAAAACCCTATTTTCACATCCATCTACCATATTTCATAGTCATAAAACATGGAAATAGCGAGCATTATCAGTATGGACTTAAGCATGGCTATAAGAGAAAACATTTCGTCACAATCAACTCCTTGAATCTTAAACCTTCCATAACTAGACTTGACTAATAGGTCCCTACCTCTACGTATGTATTTAGCTTTTTCTTAAAAATCCATTTTCAATTTATGGGTTTTATCCCTTCGAGTATGTCTTACAAAGTCCAAACTTTGTTATCATATATGGAATCCATCTCAGATTTCATAGCTTCAAGCCAAAGTGCAGACTTTTTACTCTATAATGCTTGTTGGAATAAGAAAGAAGTGTCATCTTCAAATACAAAATCCTCTTTCTTTCCATTCACGAGGAGTCCATTCTCTTTGGTGCCCAGGATTCTCTATTGGACCCTACTAGGTTGCATGATTTTGGTATAATGGTGAATTTAATTATTATACCAGTTCAACCTTTGTGTTTACTTCTCGATCTCATCCAAGTCTAACTATAAATTTCTTTTAATAAAATTTTTTTTCCTAAAAAGTAAACAAGTCAAGAAATAATAGCTTTAATTCCTCGGTGTTATAGAAAATATATACCATAGAATTCTTTGATATCCTATAAGTTTACATAAAGTTGATCTTGCCTCAAGTTTATTCGGGCTAATGTTCTTAACATAGGCTGGACAATCCTACGTCTTAAAATACACGAGATCTCATTTCTTCCCATGCTACATCTCGTATGATGTTTTAGGCATAAATTTAGTAGGAATTAAATTCAACATATGAGTTGTAGTTTCCAATGCATGTCCACGATGGAAAAGATGTAACTCAGCTTTACTCATCATGAAACGAAATGTATCTAATTGGTTTGATTCCTACTTTTTGAAACACCGTTATGTTATAGAGTGTACGATGGAGTATAATGAGAGACAGTCTAATTATCTTTTAAGTATTATTAGAGCTTTTGAGAAATGCGGATTACGGATCTTAAGGCTGGAATAACACTAGGGGTAAATAGTGTTTTATGGATTTTCTAAATCTTTTTGAAACTTATGTAATTTAATCACTAAAAATTGCAATTCAAAAACATAGATATAATCATAGAATCAGACACAGATGCAAATACTAAATAAAAGCAGCAAAGGAAAGAACACACTAGGATTTTATACTGGTTCTGAGTTACCCTACATCCAGTCCCATACAAGTGTACGTATTTCTTTTCAAAATAATCTCACAGATCACACCCTCAATTTCAAGGCTATGAGGTACACCCTCCTATATTCGAGTTTAGGGAAACTCTTTTGATTTAACCAGGCTACAATCACACCTAATTGATTTCCGAGGCTACAATCACACCCAATTGATTTCAAGGCTCAACCGCACCTTTACTCAACAGTTTGATTTACAAAAGATCCTATAACTCGGAATAGCACTGAGATCTTATGGAGAGAGTGGCAGAGAATCAAACAAGAGATAATCAAGTTTGATTCACTTGGTGTTTCGGCAGAATATAGTTTGGGATTCTTTAGAATAAATGTGGAAGATGAAGAGGAAAGAAAACAAGTGAAATCAAATTGAAAATTCGTTTAGAACTACAGGTATTTATAGAAGATCAACAACCATGTCTATTCGTGAAAGGATATGACCAATAGACACTTCTTTTGAAAATTTGAATTTTGAATTTAACGGGCACCATGTCGACATGGGGGGTTGAAGGATGTCGACATGCTCTAGGCAAAATTAGTAATTTTGATTTTCTTATTAAAATTGGTTTCTATAATTTGTTAAAACAATTTCTAAACTTTGTAAATATATTTGAATATAGTTTACATATAAAAATAATTTTTAATATATAATCTTAATCTATAAAGTGATTTAAAATCTGAGTATATAAATATTTTTTGAACCTAAATATTTAAAACAAGAGATAGTTTAAAATCAAGGATAATTTCGAAATCAAAATTTTAAAAATGATAAAAATAATTTTGAGGCTAAAATATTTCAAACAAGAGAGATATCTTTTTGAAAAGAAGGTTTTGAAAACATTTAAAATAAGAGATATATTTTTGAAAATCATTTTCATAAAATTAGTGGATATCAAAATAGGACCACTATATGTTCCACTGGGAACTAGCGTGGGTTCCATCTCACTAGGGTTCCGCCTTTAACAAGCTCGAAGTAGATTCCATTCCATGAATAAATTTAAAATAAATATGAAGTGCTTTCAAGAAGTTTTAACATAATTCTAGACTCAGCACTTATCTTGTATTCTTGAAATTTTGAACTCTTGATATCTTGATACTCATGAGTCTTCAATCTTGATATCTTCAGTCTTGAATCTCTATACTGTACAGTCTTTATTCTTGGTACCTTCATGGTTATATCATGCATATACATATATACCTAAACTATAATATTAATATTTATATTTTATAACAAGTCCTAAGGTTGTTTTCATCAAAACCATCATCTCAAGGACTAACAATCTCCTCCTTTTTTGATGATGACAGCCTATGTTTATACAATATACTTCATCTTCACTATAATTCCCCCTAAAACTAATAACTCCCCCTAAAACTAATAACACCCCCTTAATCTAAGCCTAACTACTCTCTTTTATATTTCTCCCCCTTTATCATCAACAAAAAGTAATCCTAAAATGATATAACTCCCCCTTAGTCTTATAGTGGGCTACCTGTGACAAATTATGATAGAGTATATAAAAAATAACATAAGTTATAATAAAGACACGATAAATATGAAAGTTTAAACCTAATATATACTATGTTTCATATAATGTTATACAAATCATTCAAACCAAATCAATTTTAATCAAATCAAATCAAATCAAATCAAATAATTCAAAAACAAGCAATTATAATCATAAGGAGATCAAATATTTCTAGGAACTTCAACCCATCATTCTTTTCCAAAGATAGGATCCTTTTTAAATATCTTTCCAATCTTCATTATCTTGAATCAAAGTTCCTACAGGATTTGCATCGAGACCATCATTTTTTAGGGCAGAAAATCATCCAACGGAGGGCATCGAAATGCTTCTCTTGTTCTTTTATCATCTGCATTTGACTTAGTTCTAAGTGCCTTTGATTGCGGAGAATAAAAGTAAGTATATTCTTGAATTAATTGAGAGTTTCTTCAAGATTATCACTTAGAGTTCGAGAAGAGGAAGCCATTTTTGATAAGTAGTTAAGAGATGCAAATAGAGATAAGTAGAAATGAAGAGATGGAAAATTTCTGGAAGAAACAGGTGTTTAAATAGGCAGAAATTCGTTTAAAATGAATAGACACAAGTTAGTTATTTTAATTTCAAAATTTAAAAAAACAAACAAACCAGGCAGTTATATATCGACATAGGGGGTAGAGGTATGTCGACATGGGTATGTTAGTCTATGTGTCTTATTTATTTTGTTAATAAGTATGTATATATATATATATAAACTTACATACTATACTAACATTTATTCCAGAGACACGATAAGGTAGAAAAACATAAGATAGATGATTTTTATTACTAGATGAGGTGATACATAAGATACAACAAAATATGATAAAAAACAATCAAGCTCACACAAAACAAACCAATACATCACAGCCTAGTTCTTTGAAAGTTCTAGAGGATGAGGGGGATGATGATAAGCCAAGTTTTCGACCAACTTTAGCAAAGAATTTGTCCATATTAGTGGACATTTTATCCAATTTCTTACTAACGGATCTTTGAGAATCTGTTGATTTTCCACTATGAACTTTTGATTTTTGAGGAGTGTTTTGTTGGAAGGATTGTTAGTATTGGTAGGATATTCAATACTTTCCAAGGAGGTATCTTTATTTTCTTCTTTAATTTCCATTTCCTCCCCTTCTTCTTCTTCCTCATTTTCTTCCTCCATATCTTCATGTGCCAATCTGTCATCCTTTTTGGCAAGAGATTCATATTGTTGAAATATGAAAGGAATTTTCATGAGAGAAATGTTGGCATAATTAAACACTTTTCTTGAAACAAATTCTTCCCTTTTGTAATCAACACTAAAATAGTTAAAAATCCGAGTGAGATAGATTCGATGATACAAAGTATTCTCACCCATTTTCAAATTCTTAGGACAAAGTTAATCCATAATCACTTGCACCCAATTAATGTCATAATGACCAAAAATAGCAAAAAGGCCTTTAAAAACTTTTAAAGTCGGGTTAATGAAATTTCCCGATCTAAGAGTGATAGTATGTTGCAAAAGAAGATTGACAATACATGCTTTCGGATGAAAGTTATGATTTTTAAATTCAAAGTTGTCATCTCCTTTGAAAATGTGATGAAATGTCTCACGATCATGTTCATTAATATTAAAAGTAGAAAGATCCATCCCGAATTCTCGCAATTGAGAATGTTGCCCAAAATTTTACAATTTAAAATTTTTTTGGTGCCTTTAACACTACTCCAAATTTCATTTTCGTTTCCTTCATAAAAACCGCGATTCAAATTCGCATAAAACGTTTTAACAAGATTTGAGTAAAAACAAAATCATTTTCAGAATTTTCAAAAAAACTAAGAATATGGTTCTCTTCAAGAAGAGTGTTGATTTCATATGCATAGAAATCGCTAAAGATAGCAAACTTTCCCATATGAACTTTTCCGTAATTAGCATAGATTATATAAGCCTTGATTGCTTCCGCGTCATTATAGAGATATTCTTTAATGGTTTTAGACAACCTCATTATGGATGGAGTGCTTGAAGAAGCCATTTTTGAAGAGAGTAGAAGGTTTGAAAGAGTGAAAGAGAATTTGAGTATTAAAATGAAAGTGAAAAGTTATGATAAGATAATGGAAATAAATAGATATTCAATGGTCATGTTTTCTAGTCAAGAGGTACCTTTCCAGAATATTGGGTTTGGTGAAAGTGTGGAGGGAATTTCAAAGATTTGAATTCAAATTTGAATTTCAAATTTTTGACAGGGATGTCGACATCATGGGTAGGACCGTATCGACATGGGTCAGAGAATTCATATGACATATCTTTTCTTATATACTTTAATACATATGTGTGTGTGTGTGTGTGTGTGTGTATATATATATATTATTTCTAATGTCTATATATTTTCTGGAGTAATTATTAAATATAGTAATACTCTTTTAATAAAAAATATTATAATATTAAAAATAAAAATAAATATAATAATAATAATAATAATAATAATAAATTTAAAATTCAAACAACACATAATTTCAAAGACAATTAAACAATTTTAAGCAAAACAATTTCAACCAATATATTGTAAACGTGTACCTTTTTCTAGATTCGTATCTCCGAGATCATCGGAATCATGAATAGCCGTAAAGTGCATATTTGAATTTTCCGTCTTCTGATCATCATCGCTTGAGGATGAGTCTGAGTCGTCTAGTGTAGCGGTATATGCTCTTTTCTTTTTCTTTGTATAATCATTTGTTACAAGAAACTTTTGGTTATTATGATGTGGACAGTCTCTTTTGAGATGGCCTGGTTCGTCACAGTTGAAACATTTTATGTGGTTTGTACTTAATTATGATTTCCAGAATTCCTGTGATCATTCTTTTTGAATTTGTTCATCTTCCTGTGTTTCAGAAACTTTCGAAATTCTTTGTCAACAAAGGCTATTTCTTCATCGTCATCACTTCCTAAGTCTGATCCATCTGTTAATGCATTGAACGCAATTGACTTCTTTTCGAATCCCTTGCTGTCTCTTCTCCCTTGCATTTGTACTTCGAACGACACTAGATTTCCAATCAATTCTTCAATCTTTAAATTATTGATATCATTTGCTTCTTCGATAGCAAGAGTTTTCTAATCCCATTTCGGAGTAAGAGAATTTAGAATTTTTCTAAATTGACCTTCTTCGGAAAAACTTTTTCCCATGATATTAGAGAATGCACAATATCCTAAAATCTACTAAACATATCTAAAATGGACTTATTAGAATTCATTTTGAATGATTGAAACTGATTCGTGAGTATGGATATTTTGGTATGTTTGACTTTGCTTGTTTCTTCATGAGTAACTTGCAAAGTTTTCCAGATATCATATGCAGACTTACAAACAAATACTCTATCGAATTCATCCCTATCAAGTGAACAAAATAAAATATTCACGGCTTTGGAATTATTTTGTGTAATAGTCTTTTGCTCAACAGTCCATGGTGCAAAAATAGTTGTGGGCTCAGAATATTCAGTTTGTGTGATATTCCAAGTATCTAATCCTATTGACTGTAAATATATTTTCATTCTACATGCCCAATATGCATAGTTACTGCCACTAAAAAGTCGTGTCTGGCAGTAGACTGACCCTCCACAAATGAACTAGTGATAGTGTTAACAGAACCGGTGTTGGTAACCATTTTTAAAACTTTTCAAAATTCAGATTATGAAAACTTTGAAAACCTGTGCTCCGATACCAAATGTGAGAAATGTGGATTACAAATCTTAAGTATGGAATAATACTAGAGGGTGGTGAATACTGTTTTATGGATTTTCTAAATCTTTTTGAAACTTATGTAATTTAATTACCAACAAATGCAATTCACAGACACAGATATAATCACAGAATCAGACACAGATGCAAATACTAAATAAAAGCAGTAAAGCAAAGAAAACATCGGGATTTTATACTGGTTCAGAGTTACCCTACATCCAGTCCCGTACAAGTGTACAGATTTCTTCTCACAATAATCTCCCAGATTATACCCTCGGTTTCAAGGCTACGAGGTACACCCTCCTGTATTGGAGTTCAGGGCAACTCTCTTGATTTAATCAGGCTACATGATCACCTAATTGATTTTCGGGGCTACAATCACACCCAGTTGATTTCAAGGCTCAACCGCACCATTTACTCAACAGTTTGATTTACAAAAGATCCTATAACTCTGAATAGCATAGAGATCTTATGAAGAGAGTGGCAGAGAATCAAACAAGAGATAATCAAGTTTGATTCACTTGGTATTTCGGTAGAATATAGTTTGGGATTCTTTAGAATAAATGTGGAAGATGAAGAGGAATGAAAACAAGCGAAATTTAATTGAAAATTCGTTTAGAACTACTGGAATTTATAGAAGATCAACAGCCACATCTATTCGTGAAAGAATACGACCAATAGACACTTCTTTTGAAAATTTGAATTTTGAATTTAACGGGCACCATGTCGACATAGGAGGTTGAAGGATGTCTACATACTCTAGGAAAAATTGGTTATTTTGATTTTCTTATTAAAATTGGTTTCTATAATTTGTTAACACAATTTCTAAACTTTGTAAATATATTTGAATATAGTTTAAACATATAAAAGTAATTTTTAATATATAATCTTAATCTATAAAGTGATTTAAAATCTGAGTATATAAATATTTTTTAAAGCTAAATATTTAAAACAAGAGATAGTTTAAAATCAAGGATAATTTTGAAATCAAAATATTAAAAATGATAAATATAATTTTGAGTATAAAATATTTCAAACAAGAGAGATGCTTTTTTGGAAAGAAGGTTTTGAAAACATTTAAAATAAGAGATATATTTTTGAAAGCATTTTCATAAAATTAGTGGATATCAAAATAGGACCATTATATGTTCCACTAGATATTGTCGTGGGTTCCATCCCACTAGGGTTCCATCCCTTTAACAGGCTCGAAGGGGATTCCATTCCATGAATAAATTTTGGATAAAGATGTAAGTGCTTTCAAGAAGTTTTAACATAGTTCTAGACTCAATACTTATCATGTATTCTTGAAATCTTAAACTCTTGATATCCTGATACTCATGAGTCTTCAATCTTGATATCTTCAGTCTTGAATCTCTATAAGTACAGTCTTCATTCTTGGTACCTACATGGTTATATCCTGCATATACATATCTAAACTATAATGTTAGTATTTACATTTTATAACAAGTCCTAAGGTTTTGTCATCAAAACCATCATCTCAAGACTAACAGACCACTTGTCTAACATACTCACTTTCTCGATCAGATCGAAGTATTTTAATTTTATGGTTCTTCCGATTTTCAACCTGTTCTTATACTCTTTAAATTTCTCACCGATATCGAACTTTTATTCTACATAAGAAATACATCATACACACACACACACACACACACACACACACACATCCTAGTCTTAAGAAATCATCAATAAAGTTATAAAGTAAGTTGAATTATCCTTGTATACTATAGGTATCAGGCTATATACATTAGTATGTACGAGAGCTAAGACTTCATAAACTTTTTTGTTGCTCCAATTGAAGGGATGTTTGGTCATTTTTCCTTTGAGATATGACTCACTGGTGTCATATGTTTCATAATCAAATGACAATAGAGAACCTCTAGTTTTCAATCTGCACAGTCTTTTGTCACTAATATGAACTAGCCAATAGTGTCATAAGTAACTATTATTTAAGTCAATAGAAGAAATATTAACAGCACAGAGATGACTGAATTATGTTCATAAATGTCATTATCTAAAACACCAAATACTATTTCCATCAAACACAATATTCATAATACTCTCTTTATAATGAAAACCAAAAACAATCTCAAACAATCTAGAACTAGATATAATTCCATAAATAAAGTTTTTAACATAATAACTATTATCCAATACAAAATAAATCCATTAGGCAAATTCAAGTGGTATTCTGCAACTGCAATTGCACCTACTAGAGATTCATCAACAACGTAAAGCCTCACTTCACTCTGTGACACATGTTGTCTGCCCCTAGTCCTTATAAAAAATTATAGATATGAGTGCCAAATCCATTATATGAAACCCAAGATAATTTATTGATTGCAAACAATTATAAATCGTAAATGTACCTCTAGGAGTGGAAGAATATTTTCCTTCTTTTTTTTCTTTCCCATCTTCAAGCAGTCCAAACAAATGAGCTTCTAAAGCCCCTTCTTGTGACAATAGTTACATTCACCTTTGTCAGTCATAGCATCCTTCTTTCCTTTCTTATTACCACACTTATGTTTTTTTTGAACCTTTTGCTGATGATGCCTTCCCCTTTGTAGCTTACACTATGCATTGATCCTTAAAATGATCCCTTAGTTGACCTTAACATATTTAGTAGCTCGAAGAGGCTAATATTCAAATAGTTCATATTATATTCAACATAAATAGCTCAAACTATGGAGTTGGCAAGCCTAGGATCAAATCTACTTGCAGTTTGTTGCTTATTTTAACATCTAGCTCGAAAAATCTATCAATATAGCCTTTCATTTGCAAAATAAAATTCTCAACGCGACCGTACTTACTCATCTTCGTGTTGAACAACTTCTTAGTAATCTCATACCTTTCCAATGAGATTTCTTCTCAAAAAAGCTTTAAGACTTTTGAAGATTTTATGGATGGATATATTTTCATGCTACATTTGTGATGGCTTGTTTAATGTCATTTATGCAAAAACTTGAGCGAT
The DNA here is from genome assembly GCA_030765085.1 of Allium cepa. Taxonomy (NCBI): domain Eukaryota; kingdom Viridiplantae; phylum Streptophyta; class Magnoliopsida; order Asparagales; family Amaryllidaceae; genus Allium; species Allium cepa. The sequence goes on from CM060935.1 coordinate 1,000,665,786, forward strand.
TTCGCAATCAGCTACCCAAGTGTTGTAAGATTTCACTTTCCCGAGGTCAGCATTTTCAGTGGGTTTTACTTTTGAAGGTAGGACAATAGACGACCATAAATGCTGATATGTGAGTGCTATCCCAATTTCTCTTAGCTAGTTAGCATAGTTTGGTCCGTTGAGCTTATTGTTTACCGAAAATAGTCTTAGGTTGGACATTTTTTTGCAAATTTAATTTAAGTAGATTAGGAAAATTTATACATGAACGATGTAATTTTATTATTAGATAGGTTAAATGTTATGTTTAATTTACCTAATAAGCTCCCACTAGACTTTATGTTTCTCAAAATCCTGAGAGAAAATATAGAAATTTTTTGATTTCTCCAATGGGTGTTAGGACTCGTCTGCCTTGGGATTCTAACCATGGAGATGCTCAACAAATCATAGGCCTGCATGCGATAGATAAAACCTAATCATTTATGTAATATATACTTCGTAGCCCATGGTCGTCCTAATCTCATCTCAACCTTGAAGATGTTTAACAAATAAAAAAAGACTATTCACTCATGTTTACTTCGCAATGGGCTACGAATAATGCACATATCTTGAGAAAGCTCAGAAAATACGTTAGTGCATCTTACTTCATCCTCAATATATTAATAATAGTACACAAAACATCCTTAACTTGTGTTTACTCAATAATTAAAGAGAATGTAATAATTTATTAGTATATAAATGCTAGAGGACAACTTATATATCAAGGATTCATAATCTTTAATATATACATTATAGTGAGTGATATCGATTTATGAAAGAATGTATTTCTTTTGAAATATCCCTCAAGATTCATATACGGAATGTTATCCCATTTTTGGTCAAAACTGGAATATTAACAAATTGGAAAGGAATGTTGGATATCGGGGTTGGAGATCGATTGGAATCAAGGCTGCGATCGATATCGTCAAAATTTGGTTGAGCTCCGATCGAGACGAAATTGATTGGAAATGATGATAAGGACTAGGAAAGGCTATGTTTCAAATTTCAGGTTAATCGGAGTTCGTATGAAGGAGATATAACCGAGCCAAATGAAAGGAAGCACTGCCGAACCATCCATCTTCCACTCCCAAGCACTGCCGGTCCAAACTTCCCTTCCTAGCCGAACCAACCTACTTCCCTCCCACTGCCGAACCAACCATCTCTCCATGCACTACCGGACCAACTCCATGCACTACCGGACCAACTCCATGCCAAGCCAAGCCACTCACCACCGAACCATCAACCTCCACCGGAACAAGGCCTCACCGCTCCAGCCACAGCCGAATCAACCTCAACCCTCTACAACCGGACCACGTCCACACCAACTCTCCACCGAACCAAGGCCTTGCCGAACCAACACTGCCAGGCCAGATTGCATCAGCCCAGGCCCACCAGCAGCTATATACATCCAAGACCCCTGCCCTCCAGCCTCACTCTATAAATAGAGGGGCAGGGGTACAACAATGGGGCACAAGTTTGAGAGCTCAAGCACGGATAGAACTTTCAAAAAACTTTCAATTACTTGTAATCAAAGCTTTGTACCTGTAATCTGAAGGGAAAAGGAGAATAACATATAAAGTGGACGTAGGCACGTTCTGGCCGAACCACTATAAATCTGTGTGTTTTTACAGTTTAGTCCCTGCTTTTTAGATATTTGCGTAAATCACCCAAATCACTAGAAACAACATAAAATCAACTAATTCATACGACTTGGAGGTGTTTGTCCCTTTTTTTGTGCAAACACTTTTGGTGCTTTCGCTGAGAATTGAACTCAAGAGCGCTTTAATCATTGCCTCGCAAAGATTTGTTGAGAAACTCTCTTTAAGAACCAGAAGTCTATCCGAGATTATGGCTCTTGGAAGGAAAACAAGTAGAAGACAGAGACCAGAAAGAAGTCAGCACGAAGGGAGTCAAGGGGCTTCCTCAGGAGAGAACCAAACTTTAGTCTTCATCACCAGGGATGAGATGGAGACAATGATGAAAAGACAAGAGGAGTTGATTCAGAATTTGTTTCAGCAGATTGGGAAACTTGGAGCATAGAATAGGGAAGCGGATGGAGTTTGGAACGGAGCAGGACCATCCAGCATAGCACCCGGATTAGGAGGCACACCCATGGAGGACATAGATCCAATTTCGGAGAGAGAAAGATGAGCATCTGCTCAACCCGGGAGCAGCAGAGGAGTGAACGCTCAGTCAAGGGGGAAGATCCCAGAATTCCCTCGTGGACTCGGGGGACAGGTCGAAAGTAATGAACGAAGATTGCATCTCGGAGACAATGACAGGTTGGCGGAGATGGTTAGAAAAGCTATGAGAGGTGGTTTGGTAAACAAAGATCTGGAGGATGTTAATAGGAGTCCTTTGGCTCCAGCAATCAGACAAGCTAGGAACCCACCGGATTTCAAGTTACCATCGCTGGACATGTATGACGGGAAAACGGACCCCACGGTTCATCTAACGAAGTATATGAGGCATATGGAAGTGCTGGGGGCATCAGAGGAGGTTATGGCCCGGTGCTTTCCATTGTACTTGGCGGATATTGCATCATTGTGGTTTAGACAATTGGAGAATGGATCCATCGGAACCTGGAATGATTTAATTGAGAGATTTATGAGGCAATTCAGGGTCCACATTACAAGACCCAAGAATGTGATGACTTTGGCAACCCTAAAACAGAAAACCGGAGAGACTTTGAGGAGTTACCTAACGCGATTCAATGCGGCAGCAGCTTCGGTGGATCGACCAGATCCATCCATGGTTATGATAGCGGCTGTGTCCGGGATAGCTGACGGAACAGAGTTCAAAAATTCATTAACTAAGGACCCACCCGTGGATCTAGGAGAATTCTATCATGAGGCGGAAAAGTTTCTACGATTGGAGGATGCGAACGCCGAAAGAGAAGAAGGAGAAGGAATTGATATTTATGTGATCAAAGGAGGAAATCCCCCTGAGAAAGGCGCGGAAACTAGTAGAGGTAAAAGCTGAGAATGACGGGGACAGGTCAAAGCGGCAACGGAGGGAGTCGCGATGCACCACTTACACTGAGATGAATGAGAGTCTGGAACGAATTTATCAGGATACCAAGGAGCAGGTTCCGTATCGTAGACTAATGCGAAGGGATCCAACCTCTAACGAAAGAAAATCAAATAAGTTTTGTGTATTCCATAAATTAAACGGTCATAACACTAATGATTGTAGGCATTTGAAGGACGAGGTGGAAGGGCATATCAGGAACGGTATGCTCCTTCAGTATGTGAGGAGGCGAACTCCAGCAGTGGAGCCAGAGCGACCACCGTCTGCATCGGCTAGAGGTGACCCTGGATCGGGGCACCGTTTGATTATCCATTGATTTCTTGATTAAAATAAAGATGAACAAGTTTTAAACCACTCACTAACGCGGTTAAATCATTTACACATGTGAGCGATCGCGCACGATCCATAGGCAAGCTCTGAATGACTACCAACCGCGTTATAGTAAGAGTTTACGCTTTAACATCTTCATTTTGCTTTTTTGCTTTGATTTTGATTCGAACATTTAAATTCTGCATGTTTGGACATTTCTGCTGTAAGGTTCATATGATAATTGCTTTAATATTTATAATTCTATGAGAAAAAAAATTACTTGTATGCCCGATGGATCGCGAACGGTCCACGAGCACCTCTTGCATGGCAGCGAACTGCCGAAGTCTTTGATTCAGAAACTTCCCCAAACAATAACTCCGGCACTGATAATATTAAGTCCCCCCCGGGCACACTCATTCGCCTCGAACGGCACCCGACCTCGAACGGTCACAACTCGCCTCGAACGGCACCCGACCTCGAACGGTCACAACTCGCCTCGAACGGCACAACTCACCTCACCTCAAATGGCTCGATCACGAACGGTCGTCATTTGAGGTCCGCCACTTGACCGCGCACGGTCGCACTTCACCTCAAATGGCTCGATCTCGAACGATCGTCATTTGAAGTTAGGCGCTTGACCATGAACGGTCGCACTTCATCTCAAATATCTCGATCCCAAACGATTGTCATTTGAGGTCAAATAAAACTGTAAAATCCTTTGCAGGACATCAACAGGATATGAACATCCAGCTCATGGCATTACAAAACACGCCTTCCTACCGCAAGGCATGTTTTGGGGGGCAAAGTGTTATCCCATTTTTGGTCAAAACTGGAATGTTAACAAATTGGCAAGGAATGTTGGATATCGGGGTTGGAGATCGATTGGAATCAAGGCTGCGATCGATATCGTCAAAATTTGGTTGAGCTCCGATCGAGACGAAATTGATTGGAAATGATGATAAGGACTAGGAAAGCTATGTTTCAAATTTCAGGTTAATCGGAGTTCGTATGAAGGAGATATAACCGAGCCAAATGAAAGGAAGCACTGCCGAACCATCCATCCTCCACTCCCAAGCACTGCCGGTCCAAACTTCCCTTCCTAGCCGAACTAACCTACTTCCTTCCCACTGCCGAACCGACCATCTCTACATGCACTACCGGACCAACTCCATGCAGTACCGGACCAACTCCATGCAGTACCGGACCAACTCCATGCACTATCGGACCAACTCCATGCCAAGCCAAGCCACTCACCACCGAACCATCAACCTCCACCGGACCAAGGCCTCACCGCTCCAGCCACAGCCGAATCAACCTCAACCCTCTACAACCGGACCACGTCCACACCAACTCTCCACCGAACCAAGGCCTTCCCGAACCAACACTGCCAGGCCAGATTACATCAGCCCAGGCCCAGCAGCAGCTATATACATCCAAGACCCCTGCCCCCCAACCTCACTCTATAAATAGAGGGGCAGGGGTACAACAATGGGGCACAAGTTTGAGAGCTCAAGCACGGATAGAACTTTCAAACAACTTTCAATTACTTGTAATCAAAGCATTGTACTTGTAATCTGAAGGGAAAAGGAGAATAACATATAAAGTGGACGTAGGCACGTTCTGGCCGAACCACTATAAATCTGTGTGTCTTTTACAGTTTAGTCCCTGCTTTTTAGATATTTGCGTAAATCACCCAAATTACTAGAAACAACATAAAATCAACTAATTCATACGACTTGGAGGTGTTTGTCCATTTTTTTGTGCAAACACGGGACACATCAGAAATCATAGTATACATACAATATGCTTGTACTCGTTCCTTAAACCTATGTTGGGTTTCTAAAGTTCAGCTTAAACTTTATACATTCATATTATATAATTTTAATTTACTTATAATTGTTTAAAATTTAATTAACTTATATAATATCCTTATCCATATTATTAACTAAACCATATTTAATTAATTTTAATTAATTATTTTAATTATTGAATTAATTAAATTATTTGAAAATTCAAAATTTTATTTTATTCATCCTAAATAATTTAAGATGAATATTAACTATAACATTTATAGTTAAATATACATATACCATGACATGCATATTTTTTATTAATTAACATTAAATTAAATTATTTATTGAATAATTATTTTATTTAATTAAAATAATTTCAATTAAATATTTTAATAAGTTAAAAAACGATTTTAATTAACCATAAACAATTTAAGATAAATAAATAAATACTTTTTACTATAACATTCATAGTTATATACATATATAAATATATCAATACATATGTTTATTTTAATTAATTATTTTTATTAATTATTTATTTAGTTAATCCAATTAATCAAAATTAAGTAATATATGAAATTATTAAAATTTATTTTTGAAATAATTCTGAAAAATATTTTATAATATTTGTAAACTTTATTTTATATCTTAAACTTAACTTTTAAATTTCAAATATATTTTAAATTTTCAAACCAAATTTTCAATGCCTAGATCGGTTTGGACCTTTACAGTTAGGTCAACCTTTTGGACTTACTCCATCATTGAGCCAAACCAGTAATCAGGGAGGGGTGATACTTGATTATCCAACCCCAAGCCTAGACTCTACTATTTTAGACACCTAAATGATAGGTTAGCTTCATTAGTTGACTATAAAATTGCTAATTTAGACCAGACATGCCATTAGGGCTCTGATACCAGTCTATAGTGGATGAAATATGTAGATTTTAAAATCAATTTTGGATCATATTGGGCATATGAAGTCTAATTGGTTATATTAGATCCAATCTAATAACTTAAGTAAAATCATATTTTATTTCATTTTCTAATTTAATTAAATGTAAGTTATATAGTTTAGAGTATATAAATATATACTTATGTGTATACAATGTGTATGTGCAACATAGTATAGGGTGCACATGGTTAAGTTAATATATGGTAGATATTGGGATTTATGTCAGTTTGCGCCAAAATTGGTAATAAACCCCAAATGTCGTGAAAGCATGTTTACATACAAATCCTCAATATCCAATCACAGATTATAGATCCAGATAATGTAGAGAGCAAAAATGAATATAAAAAAAATTAGAATGAAAGAAAGTAAGAGAAGATACGAGATTTATAGTGGTTCGGCTATCTCCGGCCTACGTCCACTTTGAATTGATCCTTTTATTTCCTTTATACTATGATTGCAGTTAAAATCCTTTGAATATCAATAACAAAAATGGTAGGGTTTTTCCCAAAAGAGAAGAAGAAGCCCCTCTCCTAGTTGCAATGGAGGTTCTGTTTATAGGAATAGATCTGGAAATATCTGCCCCAAAACTCGGAATACCCTTTCTCACGCGCAGGTGGGCCCACATGATCGATCTAGAGTGTTTTCGGGTCGATCCTCGATCGATCCATATGGATTTTGTATCAATCAAGAATCACTCCAAACATGTTGAGATCGATCATGGTGAAAGATGATAGTGCAAAGTCTTGCTCTCTAAATTTCATGAAATTCCAGTGTGTAATTTATGAGATATCATCTATCCAAGTTTCAATTTTCTAGCATTAGCTGATGATTTCGTATCCATGATTCGTATCAATCACGATCCGAGTCTTCATATCGATCCTTCCATGTCCATAGCTTTTGCATCGATCCGCTTCTCACGCAGTGATCCATGTTTCATGCTCAACCTTGACCACTTCTTATCGATTGATAGGAAAGTGACTGATACGAAATGGCTCCTTCCCTCTTACTGCTTTTCGTATCCATCCAGCATAGCTTCTGTCGCGTGTGTCCTTTGTATCGATCGATAAGTGATCGATACGAAATACACTTCCAAATCTCCATAAGCGGTTATTCATATCCATCGATATGCTTCATTCTTCGTATCGATCCTAGCTCCTCTCTTCGTATCGATTTGATGCCGCTCTGGAGAAGCACATGCCTTCGTATCGATTTGGGTTGGATAGATACGTATTGTGATCGATCCGAAGCAAGGTGCTAAGTGTATTGTCCATATCCATATCCATTTATATCGATATGAAAGCATCAATCCGAGGTACACTACCACGTTCATCTTGATCGATACGAACTAGCTTTCCATGAATATTGAACCATCCATAACTTGAGCATATAAACCTCGATTGGCCTGAAATTTGAAATGTAGCCTCACCGAGCCTTGTTTATCATTCCAAACGATCCCACCTTGATTAGAGCTTGGTCCAATTTTAATGGTATCGATCATAACCTTGTTTTCAATCAATTTCCAATTCTGATATCCATCCTTTTTAGCCAATTTGTTGATATCTCAGCCTTGTCCAAAAGGTGGGTTAACATTTGCCCCCTAAAACATGCCTTGCGATAGGAAGGCGTGTTTTGAATAGCTTTAAATCCGACATCCAAAGTCCATATTCCACCCATAGCCATATCACCCGATCCATAATCCAATCCATTACCAAATCATTCTGTAACCGTATCCTTATTCAAATCCGCGACTATTCTGAGTCGATATCCGATTCGAATCCAGTGACCAAATCCTTAGCCAATTCCATGCCCATTTGAACCCGACAACTGAGTTCTAATCCATCTATATCCAATAACCGATAATTAAATCCATGACCTCTTCGGATCATTATCCAAATTCGAGATTGCTTCGGGCCCTTAGCCAAATCTGGAACCACTCTTGGTTCATAGCCAATTCTTAGCCATTCAAAGTCGAAATCCGAATCCGTAACATCTTCGAGATCTTGCCCAGCATAGTCCATACTCGACGACTCATGTGCCAAATCCTACGTAATAAATCCTGGCCTAAGTCCTAGGCCAAACCTGGTCATCCCAGACCCTTATCGAGTATATTCCATACTCGACAACCTGAAATGATAAATGGTAGATAATATGTGGCCTAAGTCCTAGGCCGAATCCTGATCTCTCCAAACCCCTGCCAAGCATAGTCCATACTTGATGACATTTTACCAAAAACCAGATAAAAATCGAACTAAAATCCAATCCGAAATCTAGATCAAATTAGAAAACCAAAAATCCATATCAAAAATCCATCTCAAAAATCCAAACCAAGATCCAAACTAAAGGACAAGCATCCGAACCAAAATCCAGACCATAAAATCAACAAAACCCAGAGTTCAAACCAAACTCCAAAACTAAAGCAATTAAAAGCAAATATCCAAAGCAGAAAGAAAATCAAATTTCACAAACTGGAGCATTAAGGTTTATCATCGTCTCAGAGCATACCTCGGGGCTATCTCCTCCCAATACATGAGTAAGTGACTTAGCCGTCTGCCCATAATTTTGCTACTTATTCCATACCATCCCGATTAGTGGATGACCAACCGACCATCATTCCTACGCCTCATGCCGTCGTCGTTTGAGGTAGACGATGGCTGCTCCTGTGCGACCGTCGCATTCTGAGTCCTGACATATTGCCGCAACTGACCATTCCTTACATGCTGCTCGATTATATCCTTTGGATGCCTACAGCTGTTAGTATCATGCCCATCCAGGTCATGAAAGAGACAGTGCCTTCCCGATGCCCTCTCGCTTTCCGAGGGTTCCCTCCTTACCGGCCTTCGATAGGGAAGGCGATCTTGAGTTTTCATGTATATATGTTCCAGTGTCTCATTTAGTCTTGTGTAAGTGGCGAATTTCGGCTCTCCCCAGCTCTTCCTTCCCCTGCCAGAATCATCATTTGACTCCCTCTTCCCTTTATCCTTATCCTTACCCGAGCTTTTACCGGATGGTCCTCCATTGTTAGCCACGCTTACTTCCTTTGATTTCATATCCAAGCTTGCATCCTCTTGCCGAACAAATCTCTCGGCCTCGTGAAAGAATTCCCCGATATCCATTGGTAGATCCCGTACCAACGATATTTTGAAATCTGATTTGTCCCTGACTCCTAACACTGCCACCATTAAAAGCATTGATGGATCTGGCCGATCTACTAAAGCAACAGCCGCATTAAACCGAGTTAAGAAAGTTATGAGTGACTCTCCTGTCCTCTGTTTCACCGACGTCGGTGTCATCACATTCTTTGGCCTTTTAATTTGAACCCGAAACTGCTTTAGAAACCTATCAACCAATTCTGTCCATGTCATAATAGATCCATTTTCCAACTGCCTAAACCACATAGCTGCTATATCCGTCAAGTACAGGGGGAAACATTGAGCCATAACCTCCTATGTTGCCCCTAACACTTTCATGTGTCTTGTATACCTCATCAAATGATCGGTAGGATTTGTCTTACCGTTTTATACCTCCAGAGTAGGTAGCTTGAACTCTGGTGGATTCCTAGCCATCCTGATGTTATGGGTTAATAGATTTCAGCTTACTCCTTCCAGATCTCCGTTTGTCAAACCTTGGCGCATGGTTCGCCTAATAATTTCTACCAATCCAGCATTGTCCGTCAAAGGTTGTCTCTCGTCTTCATTTCTTAATTGCCCCCTGAGTCCTCGAGGTAATTCTGGTATGTACTCCTTGTCACACACTCCTGTATTCCTGTAGCACCGGGTTATGCAGCGTCAACTGATATCCTAGATTAATCCATATTGATAGTTGTGTGGTGATTGGGGGTTGCCCCCTATTGAAATGCTTTATCTGGTTGCCTGTTGAGTCCCTCTGATCCAGCTCCATGGATCTGACCTCCTACAGCTCCTACTGCTCTAGCCTGTCCAAACTGTCTGAGAAGGTTCTTCACTATCTCCTCCTGCCTTTTCATCAACTTCTCCTGCATGGAATCCATCATATTTTGCATCTCATCCCTAGTAATGTAGATGGATGCTAGATCTGCTCCAACTTCAGAGGAAGCCTCTTGACTTCCCTCTCGATGGGTTCTTTCTGGCAAAGTCCTTGTAGCCAATTTCCTAACCATAGCTTCAGATCCAATCCTTTAGCTTTCCAAATCCGACTCCAAATCCGATGTAGCGGGTGCTAGTCTTCTCAATCAAAGCACCAAAGTGTTTGCATCAAAATTGGTTACAAACCCCGAATGTCGTGAAAGCACCAGTGTTTACACACAAACCCACAATATCCAATCACGGATTATAGATCCAGATAATGTAGGGAGCAGAAATAAAGAAATAACAAAATTAAAATGAAAGAAAGTAAGAGAAAATATGAGATTTATAGTGGTTCGGCTATCTCCGGCATATGTCCACTTTGCATTGATCCTTTTATTTCTTTTATACTGTGATTACAATTACACTCCTTTGAATATCAACAACCAAAATGGCAGAGTTTTACCCAAAAGAGAAGAAGAAGCCCCTCCTTTAGTTCCAATGGAGGCACTATTTATAGGAGTAGATCTAGAAATATCTGCCCCAAAACTCAAAATACCCTTTCTCACGTGCAGACGGGCCCACATGATCGATCTAGAGTGGTTTGGAATCGATCCTCGATCGATCGATATGGATTTTATATTGATCAAGAGTCACTTCAAACGAGTTGAGATCGATCATGGTGAAAGATGATAGTGCAAAGTCCTTGCTCTCCAAATTTCATGAAATTCTAGTGTGTAGTTTATGAGATATGACTGATCCAAGTTTCAATTTTCTAGCGTTGGCTGATGATTTCGTATCCATGATTCACATCCATCGTGATCCGAGTCTTCGTATATATCCTCCCATGTCCGTAGCTTTTGCATCGATACGCTTCTTACCAGTGATCCTTGTTTCGTGCTCCACCTTGACCGCTTCGTATCGATCGATATGAAATGGCTCCTTCCCTTTTGCTGTTTTCGTATCCATCCAGCATAGCCTATACCACGTGTGTCCTTCGTATCGATCGATAAATGATCGATACGAAATACACTTCCAAATCTCTATAACCATTACTTCATATCCATCGGTGTGCTTCATTCTTCGTATCGATCCCGACTCCTCTCTTCGTATCGATCTGATGCCGCTCTGGAGAAGCACATGCCTTTACATCGATCCGAGTTGGATCGATGCATACTACGATCGATCCGAAGTAAGGTGCTAAGTGCATTGTCCATATCCATATCCATCTATATCGATAGGAAAGCATCGATCCGAGGTACACTACCACGTTCATCTAGATCGATACAAAAGCATCGATATGAACTGGTTTTCCATGAATATTGATCCACTCATAACTTGAGCATGCGAGCCTCGATTGGCCTGAAACTTAAAATATAGCCTCACCGAGCCTTGTTTATCATTCCCAATCGATCCTACCTTGATTAGAGCTTGGTCCAATTTTGATGGTATCGATCATAGCCTTGTTTCCAATTGATCTTCAATCGTGATATCCATCTTTTTTAGCAAATTTGTTGATGTCATGGCCTTGTCCAAAAGGTAGGGTAACAATGTCCTATATATGTGCTTCGCTCTTACAAACGTATAGACACATACACATATATATATACATTATGTAACGACCTAGGATTTTAGTCATTTGAATTTGAAATCTTGAATTAATTTTAAATACTGAAAAGTTAATTTTATAAGTCAAAAAGCTGAAATTTCAAATATAGGGATTTAATGTGAATAAAAATGAATTTGAACGCTGATTTAAATTCTGCTTAAATAAGAATGAAGATAATATACTTTAAAATTTGAATCAAAAGTGACTAAACTGGTTTAATAATAATTCGTTTTAATTAATGTGTAAAATTATCATTCCGGGGCACTGTCTCGAATTTTGACGAAACCGATGCCACTGGATTCGGAATAGCGAATTATTGTATGCCGACGAGTTTCGTGACGATCAGACGTATTGTGTATTAATACAAGCTCGAAACACATATAAATTAATTACGAGAATTTAAAATAATATAATTTGATTATTAAAGCTAACTTCTATATATGATTGAATTAGGCCCTGGTACTAGTTCCATTATGTTCCAAATGGGAGTATTTAGTACAAAATGTTAGGCGACACCCCTTATTAGGAGTTCAAAATTTGTAAGGATGAATAATGTTTGGAAATTTTCTATAAAAGGACCTTAACTCATTCTATTTGCTCAAAAACCTAAATCTAAAACTCTAGCTGCCATTTTTCTACCATCCACATCCAATGGCCCATGATGATCACGACCACCAAGGGCCGTATCGGCCTTCGACCTCAACTGCAAAGTTGCTTGGCTTGATGAGGGGAAGAGTTTAGTCGATTGGATTGGCGATCAGCATGGCATGGTCATAGGGGCATGATTTCAGTAGTTTTGTATCGTGATTTGGCGGCGATGGCGATGTTTCAGGCGGCAGCGCTTAGGGCATAGGCTTGTCGAGGTGAGGGCTATCATCGGTAAAGTTGCGGTAGGCTCCGGTGGCTGTCGGCGGTGGAATTAAATGATCTAAGTTGCATGAGGATCTTTAAAATTGGCGGCCTGGTTTATTAAAGGAGAAGGTGGTTAACGATTAAGCTTAATTAATTTAAGTTAAATAAAATTTAAGTATTCTCAAACATTCATTAATTCGTATCTTATCCATATGAGGTTGGATTTGGACGCGGTTGATTGCGTTGAATTCGTAGTGATAATATCTACGTCGTCGAGTTGGATTGGCTTAGACTGGAGCTTGTAGGAATTTCAAGAAAAAATTGAACATTGTGCGATTACGGCGTTAAGCAGAAGCGCATTAGTGTTGTCGATTTATAAAGTGAACTAACTCACTTCTCTAGGCCTACTTATATTTTAAATAGGTGCGTATATTTCTATTGATACTTGTTTGGATGATTTACGCTTTATCAGTTGGTTTGGATTTATTCCCGCACTTGGAGCAGATGATCTTTTATATGTACGTGCCTAGTAGTGAATGACCCATATTATATGATTATATACTGTAAGTGATGTTGAAGGATAGGTTGGAGGGATCCAACATGATTCCTCACCACTATTGATTTTACTTTTATATATATTGTGATATATGATTTGTTGGATCTATATTTGATGACATGCACATTATTTTACTTATTAAGTGCTATAGTAGCACTTGGCCTTACTTTTAGTATTTAGAAATACTATAAAATAAGGATTTTGAATTGAAATGATTTTTAAGGTGGTACTTGAAATAATACATGTTTTAGTAATTATTTATACATTTTTAAAAGAAGGAGTTTACTAAAATGAAATAAGAACATGATTTTTGGAATATTAATTTAACTATTTTGTGAAGTATTTGTAAATAGAAATTTTCGAACTATATTATAAAGGTTTTAAAACTTAATAGATAAGTCCATCTTTTATTATAAATGAAATACAATTTTAAAGAAGACAGAAATAGTTTGAAGCAAATATTTCTGAAATGGTATATATAAAAATTTTATAAAAGTAATACGTTGTAAATAAAGTAATAGATTTATAAATAGATTTTTTTAAATATTAAAAATGCATTTGTAATTGATATTTGGTAATTTTTTTTATAAATGGGAGTTTATAAATAAATGAGATATATAAAGGAATAGATTTGTAAATAGAATTTTATAAATAAAGAGATTTTATAAAGAGAAGTATTATAAAATAGAAATGGGATTTATAAACATAGTTTTATAAACATGGAAATGATTTATGTTGAGATTTGGGTATGGATTTTTATAGAAGAAATGCATTCACATTTTAAAAGCTAAAATAATCTTTTAAAGAAATGTTTTGAAAGTGATATTTTCCGATGGAGTTAAATGGTTTTAAAAAGTGATTTAAAATGTACTAAGTGACGAAGACATATATTTCAACATTTATTGTTGTGATAGATGTTTTCGAGAAAATGAGGAAGGCATAGATTATAACACTATTGTTATGGAAAGTGATTTCCGAAAGGAAGTGTTTTATATAGTATATGTGGTTTATATATATATTGTTTTGGGTTGTCGTAACGATGTTTTATGTAACATTCATTTTGATCCAATAAAGCGTGTTTTGGAAAATATGAAGCTTTCCTCAAAAGGTTTGTAAATATACTTATTACGAATTTAAATATATAGAGATAATTTCTATGTGTTGAAAACTAAATAGTTTGTTAATATACTTATACCGTTGAGATAAGTATATGGAAATGTTTTCCAAATATCGAAAGATTGAAATGATTTTGAAAAAAAAATATCTTTTCAAAGGTATTTGGAGATAAATATTTGAAAAGTGATTTAGTTAATAAAACATTAATTAAACAGGCCTAGTAACTGCTTGTGTGTTATATTGTATTTTTGGCCATTTTGGCTCCTTGACTTAATATGGGAACTGATTAGTCATGCACTAGTACGAGGCCAACTAAGTTGGCTTGATTATCGTTTGGTGTTAGGAATGATGATTCAAGTAGGGAGGAGTGACTATGCTACTCCAATTTACCGAGCTTCCTTCTTGGCCAAAGGATTGCAAGTTGAGAGTTGAAAACATGATAAGTCTAAGAGACTTTCTTTCCATATGAGGTTGAGGCGCTCTTATCAATTGTTGGTACAAAGAGACTGGATCGGGTTTATCCAAAGACCACTTCGGACCAACATATGCGTTCGAGAGTGCAGATTTATTGAAAATGATGATCTTTGAAGACAGAGATCTTCATGATGTTGGGCTGCTTGCCTCTATCACTGTGATTCCATATTATATATATGTGGTGGCAGTAGTGCTTCATTTTGAAAATCTTCGATGCAAAGACCGCTTGCTACTAATCCTAGGGTTGATTTCCGACGGGATATGGTAGGAGAGTGCCTTCGATTTGTCCTCTTCCTCGACATCTTGTATTGATGAATGTTTGACATTTTATTTCTAAGAACCATGTACATTGATTTTTACAAATGTACATCTGTTTGGTGGTGTAGAAGGTAACCCCTTTTGGACTTAACACGCTTTTCTAAGACGTACGAGCTCAGAGGTTGTACTTTTGTAGAAATCAATTAGTATGTTGTTGGAAAGTGGTAATGTGGAATTCAAAGTGGAATTTGTTTTGAGAAAGGTAAGACGTTACCTTATGCCTCACACATCGGTAATGGTAAAAACAGGTAGAGGCAGCAGATCTAAGTAGGTCGCTCCCATTAGAATATGTTCATCACCTTTCTAGATTACCCTCTATATTTCGGGTTTGTTGTGTATGCTGTGGTCATGAATAGGTCAGGAACGACCGAGATGATGAGATATTTGGTACTATATATGGTAAATGTAGGCCGGTTCTATGTTGGTAGAGGGCAGCAGGGCTATACCTCGGTACATTCTTTTAGAGATGTACTGTCGGAAAGTGTTTCCCTACCTTATCATTATATGAAACCCATTCTACAATACGAGCCTTTACGGTTTTTTTGTAAACCTATTATGCTAGAATTTAATTAATGTAATAATTTCGGCTATGCTTAATATGTATTTGTATCCTAGACGCTACTATAATATCAGAGGATTTGGTATGAAGTGTTTTGGTTACTAAAAGGTAAAAACCCGTCTGTGTTTAGGTGTGGTGTATCCTTACGAGATACCTTTATTTTGAAAGGTTTTTGTAACTTTAAAAATTCAATTGAGATGTGTTTTCTCACGCTTATTCACTAGACTGATTCAGACGTTCTTCCCTTTTAATGCTCGAGTCAGACCGAGTATATTAACAAATTAGATTTGGTTGCATTTTGGAGGAGCTTGGAGCAGGAGGCTTCATCGATAGCTAGTTATAATCTCATGTCCGCTGCATTGGTTGTTTAAAATTATCAGCGTTTGTGAGGACAAGTTGTTATAACTGTCTAGGCTAATGATTAATTATTTGTTGTTGTACTCGGTTGGATGTATGTATATTACAATTTTTGCTTTTGTAAAGATCATTGATATTATATTATATGTTGTTCCACTGTGTTGTGAGATTATGTGTCGTTTGGTTTTCTTTCTCCCTTCTCTTTTTTTTTCTTTCTTCTTTCTTTCCCCTATCCATTCGTCTTTCGTTCAATTTGAATTGGACATATGTGGTTTATTGTCAGTCTGAAATGTGCGGAATTGCGGGTCATTGCACAACACCTAGTGAAATATTTGATAATAAAATGAATATATGGGAAAATTTTATATAAAAGTATTTATTAATAGATTTTAAATACAATACAAATTTGACTAAGTCGTTAATTTTATTTCAAATTCAAAACTAGATCTGAAATAAAAATTCAAATATTCAAAATATCATAGTTTGACTTGGTTTATTTTAAAAATACATGTACATGTATTAAAATAAAAATAGCCAAAAATACTTTATTAAAATTATTTATATATAACCATTTACATTATTAAATGGTGCGTGCGTGTGTCTACACACACATGCACACGCACTCTACACACACATGCACAAACTATTTAAAAAAAATGAGTTCTTTATTAATGACAAAAAAACACTAAGAAAGCCGTCTTTTTTTAAAAAAATATTGCCAGGACACGGTGAATCTTAAACGTACTTAGTGCAAAAGAATCACAAAAAATCCAATGACAAATACACAGCTCACTCCACATACAAGCACTCCACAGGCCCGATCCAATATACCCGGAACAACGTCAATAAAGCATACATAAACCTAGTAGCTTCCTATTTTGGGTCGAAGATGAGATATTCCAGCTTCGTAGAAAATCAATGTCCTTGACTCCTATTTCTCCTCTGCGTCCATAAAATTGTTCTGCAGTCTCCACATCAATCAATTTCCTCGTTGTTTAGTAGAAAGTGGTTTACGCTCAAAAACTCTTCGATTACGCTCCGGCTATATGTGATGGATGACAGTAGAAAATCCAGTGGCAGCAACACTCTTCCTGATTCCTTTTCCTCCAATCAAGGATACGAGCTTTCTCATTTCTTCGATCAAAGTTGGATCTGAGATGGACAATAGAATCGATCACGAAACCGGTTTCAAGATAAGTGCAGTACTTATATTTGAAAAATAAGTGTTCATGATTTGCATATCCATCATCACACAGTACACAGTTAGTATAATCTAGAATCCCTTATGAGTGAAGTCTGTCCTTGGTGGGTAATCGGCCCATGCCCGATTTATAAGATGTAAAGATAATTTTCTTCGTAGTTGTGTGATGCCAAATTATTTTGCCCTAAACTTGAATAGGAGAGGAAACCCAAACCTTATTCCATACGAATTTAAATCTGAAATTAATAGAGTCCATAATTTTCCAGTAATCTGTGGGATAATCAGTAGCCACCTTAACCTAGTTAGTCTTATTTGCTAGTTCACATGTAAATGATAGGAGCTCCGGATGTAGCATACCTCTTCTAGGATATTGCTAACAGTTAAATTAGTCCGAGAAGGTAAATTGACTCTATGCCCCCCAATAAGTCAACCATGGACTTGTGATTAATCCACAGATCGTACCACAAAGAAGTCAGTTTACCATCTACTATTATCCTGTGCATCAACTTGGTTGCTGTATCTTTAGCTCTGAGGACATTTTTCATTGTACATGAATAGTTATTGTTGATAGCCATACAATATTTATTCCTCGTCCACACACTCCATAACCCTTCTTTTGTAAGTAAAGTTCACAGTAATTTTATAACTGGTGTTTGTTTGAGATCTTTGAATAATCGAATCCCTATATCCCCTTCACGCTTAGGTCTGCATAATAAATCCCAATATATCTTATGATAACCCCCCCCCCCCCCCCCCCCCCACACACACACACAAAAATCAGCACACGTACTTTCAATTTTCTGCAGCACAGAAGTAGGTAATTGATATATAAACATCCAATACAAAACTATAGAAGTAATAGTGCTTTGTATCACTGCCTGCACTATCCCAGCCCTCGAATTTATCAAATACTTTAGAAATTAGAGGGGCGTGATCTATTGTATGAATGTAATCAGTAGACAATGGCACATCCAGATATTTAATAGGAAGTATATCCTCTGACATCCCTAAAATATTGAGCAGCTATCTTTGCTGAAATAAAACCTTGATTTCAATTGATTAAGCTAAAGACCAACTGTATTAGAAAGCTGACTGAAAATATTAACTATTGCACTTGCATTAGAAGTAGTGGCACCTAAAAATATCATCACATCATCAGCATATAGGATATGACAAATCACCGGCTGTACATGGAATATAGGCTGTATGTGAAAACATCTTCCATTTGCAAAGATAAAAAATTCCATGGCTATACAAAATAAATAAGGAGATAACTGGTCACCTTGTCTTAAACCCCTCATGGATGTTATAAAACCATAAGGCATACCATCAATGAGAATAGAAAAGGTGGGAGTATTAATGCACTCTTAGATTAAATTGACAAGAAAAAGTAGGAAACCCATAGCATGTAGCATACAACACACAAAATCTCTATTCACCATGTCGTAGGCCTTTTGTAAATCGATGTTAATGCACATTTTAGCCTTTCCTTTTTTCTTGTAATCACGTACAAGTTCGTGCGCCAGTGATATATTCTCACCAATGTTTCTATCTGGCACAAAAGCAGATTGATTATCTGCAATAAGAAATGGTAATAAATACTTTATTTTGAAACAAATAATTTTAGAAATTATTTTTTAAAGAACATTAGCACAAGATATTGGTGATAATCAGAAATATTATGTAGCTTATCTTTTTCAGGGACAAGAATAATAAAATTGTGGTTCAGTCCATGAGGAAGCCTCCCAGATTGGAAAACTGAGGTGATAGCAGAGAATAGCATATGTTTCAAATCCTCCCAGTGTAGTTTATAAAACCTAGCAGTAAAGCCATCAGGGCCAGGGCTCTTGGAGTCATCTATGGAAAATACAGCCTCTTTGACTTCTGACATAGACACTGCTGCAGATAAGTACCGTTTGCCTTCATTATTTACATAACTTCATGGTTGAACAGGGGGATAAAAGCCTCCTGTTTGACCATTAAACAAGTTAGTGAAATAAGATATTGCTTGAGAAATGAGCTGCTGTTGATCATATACATAATTGCCGTCTGCATCCAGCAAGGCATGAAGTCTGTTTTTATGCTTTCTCATACATATTGTAGCATACATTTTTTTGAGTTAGTGTCCCCAATTTTAAAGCCATGCAATTTTAATTTGATGTCTGTTAAAATTATGTTGAATCTTCTGCTTTTCCTTCAATTGTAAGTAAATTTGCAGTATATTGTTATATTTTAAAGTATCCTCTGAATCAGCATCAAGTTGGATAAAAGCTCTATTGTATTCCTCTTCAAGTTGGTTCACTGATTCAGATTCGATCCTGATTTTGTTCCAATGCTTTAGATTTTTCTTTATGGGTTGTAAAATGTAGATTAGTTTATGCATAGATGAACCCAAAGTTGCTGCCTTTAGTCCTTCTTGTATGCAGTGTGTATATCCTTCAATATGATGCCAGTTATTTGCATATTTAAATGGCTGCCCCTTTAGTTGAATCTGTTGAACAGATAGATGCACCAGGGGGTGTGGTCACTATTCTGGTCAGGTATTGCAATTGTTGCTAAATTTGGAAATTTAGTTAATAATGCATAATTTACTAGTACTTTATCAGTGTAAGCGGCCATTCTCTTCTTCTCCATGTGTATTTACAGCCATGTAACATAGTTTCAACTAATCTACACTTTAGTATACAGTTTTTAAAATTAGTGATATAGGATAAAGGGATAGGCAAACCCCCCTTTTATCCTTAGGGTTCGAGGCATTATTAAAATCTCCCACTAACAACCATGGCAATTCTATAGACATATCATCCATAACTAAATGCTCCCAAAGTATGTCTCTTTCCTTATAGAAATTGCTAGCATATACAAAAGTGAGCACACATTCAAAAACCCTTATGTTTTCCATTTGAACAGTAATGTATTGTTCACTTTTATGTAAGAATTCATAGGTCCATATCTGGGAGTCAACAAGAACAAGAATACGACCTTTGCATCCTAAGTCATTATTGTGAAAGGTCTCCCACTGTTTAGGCAAAAAGGATTGCAATCTTGAAATACTACTAGTGTCCAATTTGTTCTCCACCAAACTCATTAAGATGAGCTTGTAGCCTTGTAGGTATGTAGAAAGTTTAAATACATGATATAGTTTCGAATTAGTATATAAACCTCTGACATTCGAGGACATTACTCATTTAATAGATAGTGAGCTCCTTGTACGTCTTTAAGAAGGAGCTGCAACTTTGGTAGTGTTTTTACCATGCTTTGCCTCATAAGTAGGAATTGCTATCACCATGTGGGAAACATTTGGTTTTACTGGTTTCTTGGGAATTTCTTGAACTCGAGAGGCAACGTTTTCTAGAAAATTTTGTGTTGTATCGAAGGCATCCCATGGTGGAGCAAAAGTTTCAGATTCTGAATCATTAGATTTCCATTCTTCTACTATGACTTCATCTAACTTTGAACTTTTTCAATTTTATATGTAGGTTCAAATGCAGGAGTGCATGTTTCAGTACCAGTAGGTGGTAGGGTGCGCTGCTGGGTATTCTAGGTGGAAGAACATTAGTATGGGTTGTTGAGGTAGAGGTTGTGGACCCAGGCAAAACTGAAGATGTATTTCCATGCAGTGCAACAAAGGAGTTGGAAGGACCGGATTCAGTGTCAAGGCATGCAAAAGGATTGGATACATGAATAGATGAATCTATTTTTGCTTTTCCGTTTTCGTTATCACCCTGCTTGTAGTTAACTGTTTATGTAGAATGAGCATTTACATACGCAGTTGTATTAGTATATGTAACTTCTGAACTTTGAAACTGTGTGGCCTGTACATTTTGAATTGGCTGCTTTGGTATCTAAGTTTTGTGAGTGTGTAATGAATAGTTTTCAGCATTATGACCATGTAAATTGCAAAATGTAAAAACTCTCGGCTTATATTCATATTCCAGTTGAATATGTTCATGTTGCTTATTTACACATACTACTTTCGCCGACTTTGGATGATTAAACTTAGAATCCACTTCAATAAGCACACGAGCATAATTCAATCGTAACTCATTAGTAGTCACATTATCCATTTGTATTGGATTGCCAAGCGCTTTCCATGTGACCAATATCCTCTTTACTCCAAGAGGCTAAATTAAGTTCAACTGGGCGAATCCAAATAGGAATGGTTGAAAAACAGTCCCTTGTGAATTTTAAATTAGGAGACCACTTTTTAAGAACTACAATCTTTGAATTAAAAGTGCAAGGACCCTTTTAAAGAACATTATCCACATCCAAAGAAGAAGAAAACAGAATCAATATAAATCCATTAGGCCTGTAGAATATTTCAAAGCCTTAGATAGGCCTCAAAACATTCTCAACATACCGTTTGAAGTGATCGTGTAATGGCCTACATCCGATGATATATGCTGCCACCGTATTAGCCCATCTACCTGAATTTTCAGTTATAACTTCATCTGGCATGTAAACAGTAGGTTCGTCTCCATTTATAAGAGGCTTAAAGAACTGCAAGTCTGTAACATTATCTGGCTTTGAAGATGATCCAAATCTTTTAATTGCCTCAGCCCAAGAGTGCGATCGGATGTCAAGTGGTTAATGAGAAACGTTGGAAGTGCTGGCGATCAGATCTAGGGGCTTAGGTGGCAGTTCATCTCCAGTAACTTCTCCAGCCTTAGTTGCATGTTCCACCATTTTTACTTACACACATATTTATACACATACTTAAACGAATAAATATATTTTTATTTACACATTAAATATATATACACATATATGTTATGCAAAAAAAAAAAAACCAAAAAGTAAATTTTATCATTTGTAAAATACACAATTTAAACAAAAGTATTAGTGTATGTGTGTGTATATAAAAAATTAAAATTAGCACAGTCAATTTTTATTTATTTTTGAGAACATTTTAATGAATAAACATCTTTACGTAAAATTTAATTTAATTTTAATTCACAAATAGATCATTTGAAATACCAAACCATGCTTAATATAATAAACAATATTACACACACGTACATATATAATCTAAATTGAAATATTTTTATTGGACGTAAAAAAACATGCATATGTGACGACCCGTGATTTTTGATAATTAAAAAATAGTTAATTTAATAAGATTTTGGTAATTTAATATTGGAAGAAATAAAAAAAATGGGAATTTATTAATGAAATAATAACTAGAATAGAATGAAACAAGGTTAATTTTAGTTAATTATTAACAAGTTAATGAAACTCAAGTTGATTGAAATAATATAAATGTTATACTTGAATATAAATTGAATATATGAAAACAAATGTAAATTTTGATTAATTAATATAAATATGTGTAATAAATGGAAATTGAATAGAATTAGTGTAATATGAGTTGTTATAGCAATTGGTGGCAAATAATGAACATACAAATGTTATTAAATATAGTAATAGTGACAAATTGTTGTCTGTTACCAATATACTTAATCCATGTCAATTAAAGGGGATAAATGTTACATTTATGTGAATCAAGACAATAATTGTAATTGTGAATGTAATAAAAGGTATACAAATGTAAATTCTATTTACATGACAATAATTGATGTAATAAAAAAAAGAATGAAACCAAGATAAAATAATTAATTGGGATTTAGATTATAATTAATGTGTAAAATTGACAAAATTTCAATACAATTGGATTATAGCAGTTAATAAAAATAAAAGAAGGAAATGTAGCCTATTAGTGAAATAAGACATCAATAAATATTAACTATGTCGATTGAATAATAATTGATATGTCATTTGAATAATAATTGATTGAATAAAGTCTGAAGTCAAATTTAAACAATTTATTGAAATCGAATTATAATTAATTGGATTTAATTACAGTTGAAATTGGACACTGTAATTAGTAAATTTTTAAACACTGAATGTGTAACGCCTCACCCGAGACCCACATTAACAAAGAGTATTACTGGAAAATACTATCTTTTAATGCAGAGAATAGGGCTGGATAGGAGCGACCATCTATAGCCTTGTCTTAATTATCTATTGAATACGTTTACAATGCCATATTTTTTTGTGGATCGACATATCCAATAAATACTTAATACAAAGTCATAGGTGGCTTAGGATCTATCAGAAAAAAATACAACAACTCAAATGCAAAACACATCACAGAACATCAAATAATCCCATACACACACACACATATACAGATACATCACTTAGTATACAAAATGATACATCACATATGTGGTATGACGACCACAATACAAACACGAGTCAAAAGAATATACATATCAGAGTAGCAAACCAAAAAGGACTACACAAAAAGCTATAACAAAAAGGGCTAGCAGAATAGTCCATGCAGAAGTAGAATAGGCTATGTCCAAATGTATCTAACCTGAAACACCTCGGTCCGACCCGAGTATAAAACACACAAGTCAGTCTAGCTAAACAAATCAGTTAACAAGGATAAACGATAATATGAGCATAAGGATAATGTGATAATATTCTCGAGTAGGAAGGAACAACCTAAAGTGTATGATTACATCGAGTGATAATATGGAATCACTACACAAACATATAATCTAAAAGAGATAAAATAACCAATAAAACACTAAGAGTAGCGAGCCTCATATCATCGGCATTCATAAAACATCAAATATGGTTTAGGGAAAAAACCTAAACCCGCCATCTTGGCAAACCCAAAACATGCATAAAGAGATCCTATCTCAAACATGCCATAAGGCAAATATATCTCCAAAGAGGAGAATAAAATCTCAAGTAAACGCCAAAAGGCAAATCTCATATAACGCCAGTGTAGGCAATTCAAATCTCAAAAATGAAACTTCCAAGAGTTCAAATTCCCAAAAGGTAATCGCCACAAATATATATCGAATGGTTTAAAGGACCGATTCCGGAAAGGGCGATATACTAGGGAAAATAGTCAAAAAAACCATCTCAAAAGCGTTTCTCGTATCTTTTCTTATTTCTAGCCTTAGTGCACTAATGGGCTTTTGGACAAAAAATTTAGAGAAAATAAATTAGGCCTAGGTAATCTAATTCAACACTAAACCAATATGCACATATACATTAAGTTATAAAACAAACTACACATTTTCTTCATGTTTTTACCCAAATAAAATATGTAAACTTACATACATATTAGATAAAATGTTTCCATCATACAAAAAGATAATTTTAGTTTTTTTAAAAAAAAATATTTTTATAATTAAAAACCTTTATTTTACAAAGACACACAATTTATACAAATAAATGCACAAATCCTTATTTTTAACTTCAAAAATTCCATAAAAACATTTTTCTTTCTTAGAAAAACATAACTAACCTTTCTAAACTCAAATTTATAATTAAAACTCATTTTAAACCAATTTCCACCTTTTTATTTGATTAAACAACCTTTAAAAATCAAATACTTCTTTTTAAAAAATTATTAGAAGAAGTAATTGGTAATAATTAATACAATTATTGTATGTTCTCTAAATAAAAACTATTTTCCATTTATTATTAACTCAAACAAACAAAATAAAGTTTCAAAACTTTATTTTCACATTTTATTTTCAAAATTCATTATTTATCCAAATAAACAATTTAATTTCTTCAATTTTATTTAATTCACAATATTAAATCACGACTACCGTTATAATTTAATATTTACAGGTAATCTTCAAAACTAGGATTGTTACAGACTCCCTCCTTAACAAAATTGTGCCTACGCAATTTCTAGAGAAGATTTTGTATTCAACGTATTAATTTCATCAATCAAAAGGAATAAGAGATAAGCTTGAGATAAAAAAATATTCTCACCATCGCTATGCATGGAAAGAAACCAGGACAAGATCGCTCGATAAACTCTTTGGTTTCCCAAGTGTAGTCGTTGGGGTTAGCGGACCATTGAACTTTAACGAGCAACACGTCCTTATTTCGAAGGCGTCTCACCTCTAAGCAAGTACGCGAATAAGCTGCTGCATAACAAATAAGTCTGGTGAGATCTCAAGCTCT
Source organism: Allium cepa (assembly GCA_030765085.1). NCBI lineage: Eukaryota > Viridiplantae > Streptophyta > Magnoliopsida > Asparagales > Amaryllidaceae > Allium > Allium cepa. The sequence continues at coordinate 1,000,690,968 of CM060935.1, forward strand.
TGCAAACCAGGAGAATCGATAATAGAATCCGACTCTCGAAGACACTTCCGAAGCCGAGAGACGGGAAACACGTCGTAAATGCCAGATAGATGAGCTGGAAGCGAAACTCTATAAGCCATAGGGCCAATACGTTCAGTAGTAGGAAATGGTCCTATAAAGCGAGGAGCCAATTTTCCAGTCGTACTGAAGTGCATAACCCCTTTTAGAGGAGAAACATGAATAAAGACAAGATCACCAACCAAGAACTCGAGAGGCTTCCTACGGTTGTCCGCGTAGGATTTCTGGCAGCTCTATGCCTCTTTCATTCTCTGACGAATAAGATCGATCTTCTCAGAAGAATCACGAACATAATCTGGGCCAAGAATAAGCTTCTCACCAGATTCCAACCAACAAGAAGGTGATCGATATGGCCTTACTTATAAGGCTTCGAAAGGAGCCATACTAATACTGGACTGAAAACTATTGTTGTAGGAGAATTCCATAAGAGGTAGGTGATCTCCCAACTACCATCGAAATATAGAATGCAAGCACAGAGAAGATCCTCGAGAATACGATTCACCCGTTCAGTCTGTCCATCAGACTGCGGATGGTATGCTGTGCTGAAATTAAGCTTTATTCCCAAAGCTTGCTGAAGACACTGCCAGAAATGACTCGTGAAAAGCGGATCACGATCACACATAATCAAACTAGGAACACCATGAAGTCTCACGATTTCCTTAATATACAACTTGGCCAAATGAGAAGCACTCCTATTAGACTTAATAGGAATGAAATGAGCTGATTTGGTGAGGCGATCAACAATAACCCAAATGCTACAATGGCTCGATCTTGAACGAGGTAGGCCATCAATGAAATCCATCAAAATCTGATCCCATTTCCACAATGGAATCTCTAGAGGCTAAAGGAGACTGGAAGGGCATTGATGTTTGGCTTTGATACGTTGACAAGTCATGCAATTACTCACATAACTCGCCACATCGCGCTTCATGCCTTCCCAATAATAAAGGCGATGCATATTGGTATACGCCAGGATAAATGGTATACTTAGAACGATGACATTCATCGAGAATGTCATGCCTAAGTGCAGAATCAGAAGGCACAACAAGACGGTTCTTCTTACGAAGACACCCAAGAGGATCAATGTTGAAATCCCTCAACTCCTCATCACGGGACCTAGACTCACAAATCTGAATAAGGTGCACAAGATCGGGATCACACCACTGAGCATCGACAATACGATCCAACAAGCTGGGTCGAGCTTCCAAACTAAATAATAAGATAGAAGAATCAAAAGATGGAGCTCGATCTCGAATATCACAAGGTGAAAAGGTCTCTAGAACATCCCACTCGGCTAGCATCATAGAAACAACAACCGGATGTTTGCGATTAAGCGCATCAGCAACACGATTAGCGGTATACTGGATATCGAAGTCATAGGAAGCAAGGGACTCGAGCCGACGTTCTTGCCTCATATTGAGCTCCTTCTTAGTGAACATATATTTCAAGGACTTGTGATCAGTGTATAGAATGAAGTGCTTGCCTAATAGATAATGACGCCAAATTTTCAAGGCAAAGACAATGGCAGCTAACTCGAGGTCATGAGTGGCATAGCGTACTTCATTCGGTCGTAGTCGCCTAGAAGCATAAGCAACTACCCGATCCTTCTGCATAAGCACGGCACCGAGGCCACAATGACTAGATCAGTGTAGACAACAAGATCTTGATTCCCTTCAGGAACCACTAGAATAAGAGCATTAGTGAGAAGCTCCTTTAATTGCTGAAAAGAAACTTCGCATTTGTCGGACCAAATACATCGAACGCCTTTCCGAGTAAGGCTGGTGAGAGGAAGCACAATACGAGAGAAATGCTTAATGAACTGGCGGTAACAACCGCCAATCCAAGGAAGCTACGAATCTCATGAACATTCTCAGGCCTATTCTAATTTTGGATAGATTCGATCTACGAAGGATCGAGTGAAATGCCTTTGGAAGAAACAACGTGGCCTAAGAACTTAACCTTATTCTCCCAGAAATGGCACTTGGAGAATTTGGCTTCAAGCTGATGGTGACGAAGAGTACTCAAGAAAATACTTAAGTTATTAGCATGCTCGGCTTCAGACTTTGAATAAACAAGGATGTCGTCGATGAACACTAGGACGAACTTACCGAGATATTGCCAGAATACTCGATTCATAAGATCAACAAAGAAAGAAGGAGCATTCGTCAAACTGAATGGCATAACGAGCCACTCGGAAGATCCATATTCAGTGCGGAAAGCTGTAAGAGGTATGCTATCTTCCGCAACTCGGAGCTGATGAAAACCAGTGGCAAGGTCGAGCTGAGAGAAGACCTTGGCGCCATTCAATTGATCGAACATATCGTCGATCCTAGGTAATGAATATCTATTCTTGATGGTCAACTCATTAAGCTTGCGATAGTCAATGAAAAACCTAAGAGTTCCATCAGATTTCTTCACATGACGACCGCAACACCCCATGGTGAAAAACCGGACTGAATCAACTGCTTGGACCCAAGCTCTAAAAGCTGCTTATTGAGTTCCTTATTTTCTTTTGTAGACATTCTCATGGGAGGACAACTAACTGGCTGCACGCTTGGAATGAGATCAATGTGGAACTCAATCGCTCGCTTAGGTAGCAAACTCGAAACATGCTCAAATACATCAAAGAAGTCACAAACAATAGGAATATGAGATATATCATCATCATCTCGTGAGTCTAGAGAATATAAAGCCACTTTGGAATTATCCACATTCCGAAGAACAAGTGATAGCTGAGTAGACGAATCTGGATGTCGAAGCTATAAAATTCTCTCAGAACAAATAATCCTGGCATCGTACCACACTAGCCAGTCCATGCCCAAAATTATATCAAATTCCAAATAAGAAACAATGTGCAGTTTCGCACGAAAAGAAAATCCACATAAAGCAATCCCAACATCATCACAAAGCATGCTAAGGGTTGCAGATTCCCTGATAGGATTCGCAATCCTCAATGAAGTAACCATACAAGAAACATCCAAAGACAAACCATCGACGAGCTTCTTCGATACGAATGAATGCGACACACCCGTATCAAAGAGGGCTCGAATAGAACGACCACAAAACAACGATGAACCTTCAAGAATCGAAGAAGAAGTACCTCTGTGCTGAGAAGAACCTCCAGAAGCATCCACTACATTCAGCTTGCCAGATTTAGAATTATTCGAAGCAATAGGACAAGTGGAAATATGATGGCCTTCCTTCTTTCAATAGTGGCAGAAGAGAGGCTTAGGACAATTTCGAATCATATGGTCGGGTGAACCACAATTGAAACGCCCCTTGTGAGAGGGAGGTGCTCCAATAGATTGAGGCTGAGACTGAGACTGAAAAGTAGAACCAAGTGGCTTCTTCTTCTTGGATGGAAAGAACTTGGATTTTTGAAAAGGAAACCGCTTCTTGTTGGGGTTCTTGCGAACCTCAACATCATCACCACTATCAATCTCCTTCTCGACGGCTTCAAGATGAAGCGCCGAGTCAACTAGCTCCTCAAAAGAAAGCTTGAGCTGCAACATCAAAGATTTCTTCAAATACTTCATAAGGCCGAAAACGAACTTGAGGTTCTTCTTGTATGGAGTTCTAATATACTCAAGGCCATACTTAGAAAGAGCCTTGAAAGAAGACACACAATCAAAAACAGAAGATTTCCCTTGCTTTAGCTCGAGGAAGCGACGGGCAATAGATGCTTTCTCAGACTCAAGAACGAACTTAAGCTCGAATCGTTCCTGAAACTGAGTCCTTTAGAGTAGACTCGTCGAGCTCGGTAGTGAATAGCTCGTACCAATCAAGAGCATGCTCTTGTAACATGCTGGATGTTACAAGAACCCTGTGATAATCCGAAAGATCCATGCGAGAAAATATCCGCTCGCAAGAACGAATCCAAGCCCGAACCTCCAAAATAGACTCGGAGCCTTTGAATGGCTTGCCTCCGAGATGTGCAAAGTCACTGCACATGCACGCGAAAGGAGACTTGCGCGAAGGAGAAGCTAGAGGCTAAGTACTCCTAAACAATTCCATAAACTGATCGACAGACATATATACTCCACCCGGATGGGAGCCACTGGATTGCCCCGCATCCGAACGTCGTCCTCTGCCTCTTCCAGCCATTAAATTAAAGTTAAGATAAGATAAAGATTATTCACCTGGTAGATATCATTAATTCAAATATGGAACACTATGGAATTAAAATGCATTCCTAGATGTATTCTCAAAATTTTATCTACCCCAAAGGACACGTAAAGAACAAAGGCACGATGATTCATGGATTCGTAACATTTGTATTACACTTTGATGTACCGTAATTTGTGCTTCTGTTATGTGTTTATCATATTTTGTTCTAAATTCAGCTCTGATACCAAGCTGTAACGCCCTACCCCGAAACCCACATTAACAAAGAGTATTATTGAAAAATACTATCTGCTAATGCAGAGAATAGGACTGGATAGGAGCGACCATCTATAGCCTTGTCTAAATTATCTATTGAATACGTCGACAATGCCATATTTTTTTTGGGTCAACATATCCAATAAATACTTAATACAAAGCCATAGGTGGCTATAGGATCTATCAGAACAAAATACAATAACTCAAATGCAAAGCACATCACAGAATAGCAGATGATCCCATATACACACACATATACGGATACATAACAAAGTATACAAAATGATACATCACATATGTGGTATGACGACCACAATACAAACCAGAGTCAAAAGAATATACATATCAGAGTAGCAAACCAAAAGGACTACACAAAAAGCTATAAAAAAAGAGCTAGCAGAATAGTCCATGTAGAAGCAGAATAGGCTAAGTCCAAATGTACCTACCTTGAAACATCTCGGTTTGACCCTAGTATAAAATACACGGGTCAGTCTAGCTAAACAAATCAGTTAACAAGGATAAACGATAATATGAGCATAAGGAAAATGTGATAATATTCTCGAGTAGGAAGGAACAATCTAAAGTGTATGATTACATCGAGTGGTAATGTGGAATCATTACACAAACATATAATCTCAAAGAGATAAAATAACCCATAAAAACGCTAAGTGTAGCGAGCCTCATATCATCGGCATTCGTAAAACATCAAATATGGTTTAGGGGAAAAACCAAAACCCGCCATCTTGGCAAACCCAAAACATGCATAAAGAGATCCCATCTCAAACACGCCATAAGGCAAATATATCTCCAAAGAGGAGAATAAAATCTCAAGTAAACACCAAAAGGCAAATCTCATATAACGCTAGTGTAGATAATTCAAATCTAAAAAGGAACTTCCAAGAGTTCAAATTCCTAAAAGGTAATCGTCACAAATATATATCGAATGGTTCAAATGACCGATTCCGGAAAGGGCGATATACTAGGGAAAATAGTCAAAAAACCAAAAGCGTTTCTCGTATATTTTCTTATTTCTAGCCTTAGTGCACTAATGGGCTTTTGGACCAAAAAGTTAGAGAAAATAAATTAGGCCTAGGTAATCTAATTCAACACTAAACCAATATGCACATATACATTAAGTTATAAAACAAACTACACATTTTCTTCATGTTTTTACCCAAGTAAAATATGTAAACTTACAAACATATTAAATAAAATGTTTACATTATACAAAAAGATAATTTTAGTTTTTTTTAAAATCATTTTTCTTATTAAAAACCTTTATTTTACAAAAACACACAATTTACACAAATAAATGCAAAAATCCTTATTTTTAACTTTAAAAATTCCATAAAAATATTTTTCTTTCTTAGAAAAACATAACTAACCATTCTAAACTCAAATTTATAATTAAAACTCATTTTTAAACCAATATCCACCTTTTTATTTGATTAAACAACCTTTAAAAATCAAATACTTCTTTTTAAAAAATTATTAGAAGAAGTAATTGGCAATAATTAATACAATTATTGTATTTTCTCTAAATAAAACCTATTTTCCATTTATTATTAACCCAAACAAATAAAATAAAGTTTCCAAACTTTATTTTCACATTTTATTTTCAAAGTTCATTATTTATCCAAATAAACAATTTAGTTTCTCTAATTTTATTTAATTCACAATATTAAATCATGACTACCGTTATGATTTAATATTTATAGGTAATCTCCAAAACTTGGGTTGTTACAGAATGGATGTGTAAAATTGTTTTTAAATTATAAATGTCTAAGTAATCAAAAATGATGAAATTTGTTGGTTAATAAATACTGAATTAAAAAGTGAATTAATATTTGATATTAATTTATTTAATTAACATGAAAATAGCCATTTTGGCCACTGACTCAGATTTCGACGAAACCAGTTTCATCAAATCGGCAACGGTGAACTATTGTACGATTTCAAGTTTCGTAGCGATCAGACTTATTGTTTGATCGTACGACCTCAAAATGCCTAGAAATCAATTTAATTAGATTAAATTGAAATTAATTTGAAATAAGCTGATTCTTAAGCTAACTTCTTCATACGATGGAATTTGGCTTGAAACCTATTTTATTGAATTTAAAATTATTGAAAACATCTATTTTGACATATAGGATGACCCATTTTCGTTACGAAGATTGAACGGGTATTTCGGATCTCGTTCAACTTCCAAATCAAATCTGATCCATTCATTTCTATCTCTGATTTGCCTATATATTTTCCGTTATAAGCCCTAATTACTTCTTATTTTCATTTGTTTGTACGTACATTTCCTCCTCAACTCCTCATTCCAATGGCAGACAAACCAAAAACCAAATTCCCAATTCAATTCTAATCAAATTTCAAATCAAAAATTCAAATTCCTCAAACCCTATCAAATTATATATCAATTAGAAGCTCTCGACGAGCATAATTCACTAGTGCAGTTCGTTTTCCAATTTGAACCACGATTTGACCAGAATTTGTCGAAGAACTTGGGCCGTTCTTTTTAGAATTTCGACATTTTAACGGTGGATCTACGATCATAGAATGATCGGGTGGTGCTGGAGCGTAGAGGAGGTCGAGGGGAGTTGATCAGTGCCGTTCTTCACACTATAGATCGCCTCAATCACCGCGATCGACGAACTTAAGGCGACAGTAGTGATGGGTTTTGGTGAGGCCGGAGTAGCCGCGACTATCGGATGGGGTGCGCTTGAGGTTGCATAATGTCGTGGAGGTGGAGGATCAGAGTGATGGTAGGCGCGGTGGGCATGGAAATTGATCGAACGTACATTTCGGTGGTGGCTCATTTACATAGTAGGATATAGGGTTTCGAACGCGTAGGGTAATGGTTGACGTGGACCCTTTTTTCTATTATTTTATTTATATTTTGGTTATTCTAAATATTTTAACTTCTAACCTGAATAACTTTCTCATACGAGGTCTGATTCATACACGGTTTTCTGCGTTGGGATCGTATTGAAATTCCAGACATTTTGACACTGGTTTGGACGAATTCTGAGACCGTTTGATTTTGAATTTAAATTGGATTTTAAATTCAAAGGTGAGTGTTTTGACCCACTCACAACTTCTAAAATTTCTTGTTTTTGTTAAATTAAATTTACGATGTCATTAGGAATTTATTTATTGCTGTGTGGTAGATTTACATTGCTATTCCTGTTAATTTGAAATTACCTAAATTAAATCATCATTTAATTTATTGTTGAATCTAAATTTCCAGTTAAATAACTGTTATTGATAATTAGTTATTATTGAAATTAATTAATTGAATGGTATGATGATTTTAATGGATGGTTGATTTTTGATGTTGGATGATTGGATGTTATGAAAATTTATATACTGTTGTCACTCTGCAAGTTCACTTAATTATTATTATTTGAAAATCACTATGGGTTGAAATGTCATATACCCGAACGATCTGCAGTTTAAGGAAAAATCGTTATGAGTTGAAATGATAGACTCGAGCAGTTTTGTGGATTTTATATTGATTCGGGATTGCGGTTTGAAATGATATGTAACCGTAAAAATTTAAATTGCGGATTGAAATGATAAATATCCGTATCACTTGTTCCTAGGGTAGAGAATTATATACAGACACCGGATTGGTTAAATTAAATGATATAAAATCCTTAAAATTTTTGAATTTCATTAAATGGTATTTGGAAATAAAATTTGATTTATATAAATTGAATTATTGAAAAATCAAGTTTTATGTTAAAATGTGAATTGGTAGAAAGGAATTGTTTTAAGAAATTAAATTGAAATTTTGATAGTCGAATTTGATATATACGTGAAATTTGTCGGAATTGAGTTATTTGAGTTGTTGGAAAATGTAACTTTGAAATGTATTGAAATTGGAATAATCTACAGTGATATTTAAACATGGTTTGGAAGCGATATTGAATTAAATAATTTATTGAGAACTAGAATTTTTAAACCTGAAATTTGGCTTTGGAAATTGAAAATAGTCAAAATGTATTGACATGTAATGAATAGTTTAAATCGATATAAATTTTAGACTTATGTTTTAGTATAAACTGTTTTAAAAACATACCATTTTAAGCTTAATTATTAAGATTTTGAACTATTAAACTATTTAACCTACATTAACTATATTAAATCATTTTAACCTATTTTAAACCATTTGAATTTATTTTAAACAAATTAACTCATTTTAACTTATTTTAAATCTAATTAATCTATTTTAAAGCTATTTAATCTATTTTAATTATATCTAATCTATTTTAAAATTCATCAACTATCTTAAATCAATTTAACAGTATCTTTAATCTATAACTAAACTATTTTAGAGTATTTCAACTATTTATAACTATTTTACTATTTATAATTATTTAAACTATTTTCTAAATTTAAAGACTAAGTAAAGTAGAACTGTCTATATTCAATTCATTGTTTTAAAAGAGAATACGGTTAAATGATGTTATAACCAAATTTGGAATTTCAAATGTTATATATATAATGATTTTGAAGTAATGATTTAACCTATTTTGAAAATATGATTTGAAGAAATTAGATTTTGGAAACGATATAATTTGAAAGTGAATATAGTGTGAAGTGAATATGATCTCGACAAAGATATGATTTGAAATTGAATATGATATTTTGATATAAATTGTGAATTGATTTTTGAAACGTAAAAAACCATCCGGTGTGTAATAAGCGATTGGTTGTTAAAGAGACCGGAATCGAATATTGTCATACTCTCTGCCAATACCAAAAACCGCTTTAACAACTGTGTATGTGGTGGAGATTCCAGAAATGAAGTAGGATGGTTTGGTGAATGATTTCTATATGAGGTACGACGTGACCATGACTCCCGTGAGTCAGCTTAGATGTGACTAAAATCAAGAGCCATGTCGGGCCAAGTGAGGTCATTCTTCCAATCGGGCACACTTCTTCGATACTATATTCTAACTTTGTGATTTGATTGGTGGCCACCCTTGATTTTGATTTGGGAGTGTTTTCCGAGGTGGGCGGTTGTAGCTGCTATGCGTTACCACTAGTCCGGATCCATAAACGGTATATGTACCCTGACATTGCCTCGAGTGCCGTGTTCACATGCCCTAGTGTGCCTTCTACGAGTTTGTTTTATACCATACCTATGGGGTGCCCTCTGATAGTCCTTCCGTTTACGAGGGGAGTTACGGTACTATATAGACTATGAGAATGTATAAAATGTGTTAAAGGGGATATGAGTAACGCCTTAACGCTATTTTAATACTTTATCGTAGACACTATTATAACAGCGTATTGTACTACATAGTAGATAGTTTAACAGATCCTTAGGAGATGTGGATCCCGAACATATCTTAAGTTACTGCGCTCATGTTAGACACTGGATGGGAGACGTCAAACCCCATAAACTTCTCTAACGTTGTCACACTCATATTTACCATTGATTTAACTTACATAAGATCTTTTAGTTCTGACTCGAGTGTTTTGCCTTTTCGATTCGCTCGGGTCAGCCTGAGCATTTAAAGGATTGAAGACCTTATTTCTGGAGGAGGAAGATGATACTTGTATTATTATTATATTTATTCCGATGCATATGTTGTTCCGCTGCATTTATTTATTTATTCTTCTTGTCTGTAACTCTGATTCTGTATTGTATAAGTATAATCAAATTTATTTGTAAAACAGCTTTATGAACTGTTTTTTGATTATTTATTTTGTCATTCCGCTGCGAGATTCTGTATTTGTTTTTATTTCTTTCTCTTTTTCTTATTTACCCTAATAAAAATCTGCCTCTTTGTATGGTTTGAGTTGATACGTGTGTCTGCTTAAAGCGTCCAAAAAAGACAGGTCGTTACAGTTGGTATCCGAGCTTTGGTTTAGCAATTACCTTAGCTTTGTAGGGTCTGAATCATATTAAATAGGGTAGTAATACTCTAGAATGAGTCGTAGAGTGCATATATGAGAGAGCATATTTGTTAGTGTTATGAAAGGTTTTTATATTGTGTTTATTTGTTCTGTTTTGTATTTATAAATTCTGGTCAGTGCATAGGACGCTATGACATCGATAAGGATTTCTAAACACTTAATTGGATAAACCGACACAATATTGTTTGAAATATAGTAAATGAAATAATTTTGCCTATTATATATTTTTGTATATAAAAGAACAATTTTATAAATGATATATTTTGGTTGCAATATTTTTTTTGATTAGGTAGTGAATTTAAAAATATTGATTGAAATTAGGATTTACAAATAAAAGAATATAAATTGGAAATTTTAGAACTTAAGTTCAGGGATTTTTTGAAAATTTCTTTCGAAGGATTTTGGAATATAATATTAGTATTAATTGAAAGCATTTTCAGATACAAATATTTCAAAATAATTTGAAAGAAATGTTTTAAAGAATTTTGAAGAAAATAAGTTCTGTACTCCCCTCTCTGTCCCTGAAAAATAATTTCGGTGATGAGTGCATGCATCATTGACGTTCATTTTCAAGTTTCAAAGTGGAAAGGCTGCTGTAGTAGTTTACTACATATTTGCTTTGATAAATAAATATTATTCTTTATTTCTAAATATGATTTGATATATATAGATATGGTTATATATAATTAAATGATTTGAAATGGAATCCGGTAATTAGTTCTTAAATTCCTATAAATTAGAGATTTCAATTATTGTAATGGAATGAAATTTTAATCCTTTAATAATTGGAACTTCTAAAATTGAATAAGAAAGTAAATGCTTAATTATAAATGAAATATAAAAGAAATTTGAAATTTGTAACCTGTAGGTCAAAGGATGAAAACCCTGAAGATATGATTATTGAACCTTTTTGTTAATCAAAATAAATGAGGTAAACTTGTGTAATATTCATTCATTCTTAGAAACACACACACACACACACACACACACACACACATATATAACTAACCAAAATATTAAAAGTTGTAATATTAAATAGGATATGTGATGGAATATTATACAAGTAAAACTTAAGTAATGGAAGTGTTGAATATTTTTTTATAAGAGCTTTGATATTATAGTGGTTATAAACTTAAGTCATAATTGAAATGTTGCTAAAATAAAATGTAATAGAAAGTGAGTGCTGTAAGTAAATAATTATAAGCTTAAGTAAATGAATCGATATGCCAAGTAATTGAATTGAACATGAATACTAGAAATAAATGAATTATAAACTTAAGTTAATGTTTGAAACTACTGATAATTAAAGTGAATAATTAAAATGAATCCTACGTTAAGATTTAATGGTTATAATTTCAAAAATCATTGAAATGATTTATGAAATTGATTTAATATCCAATGACATTGTATAAGAAAGGATGAATGTAAATTAAAATAGTAAGAAACTTAAGTATGAACTTATGCACTAATGAATATTGATATCTAATGGAAATCAAGTATGTAAAGTTATAAAGGTAGACTAAACTGCAATAAAATGGATGTAAAACTTAAATAATGAATTCGTTGATTTCTTTTATAATCGACTGAATAGAGATAACTTATGTCAAAAAATGAATATAAAGTAATGAAAAGGAATTTTGTAGCATAGGAATAAATGAGAAAAATGAATTTTGCAAGTAATGAATAGAAATGAAATAAATACTGAATGAATGAAGGTGAAATTATTTAGAAAGAAACTTATATAGTACTTTAAGAATATGCTTACATATGTTTAAAAAAAATTGTATATGAGTAACATATGTAAGAAAATGTAAATAACATATGTAAATGAACGAATGTAAACAAATGAAATTAAGTAATGAATGAATCAACGGAAAATTGAATTTTGTAAGAAATAAGTGTAAACTAAAGAAATGATCATTGAGAAAAGGAATTAATTAGAATAAACCTAAAACGATATTTGAAATGTGTTGTTTGTTTTGGCTTTTGGGTTGTTTGGGAATGGATACTTAAAATTGTTTGGATGTATGAATAATCTATTGAGTTTAATCTAAGACTGTTGAGTAGATGATATACTTAGTAGTTTATTTGTCATTCTATGCGATTAAAAGTGTCTAAACCCGAACAAACCATTTGTTTTGCATGATATGGATGATTGATTTCATGTGATGATTGTATGCTGTTGGTTGCAAGTGATTGTTGTTATGTTATATTGATTGTTGCTATTAATTGAAACAACTTAAATATTACATGTTTATATAATTATTAACTCTTTTGAATTATACAAGTGAAATATATGTTATGGAAGAAATTATTATTGCTCTTGATTTCATAAAATAAGCGTTATTTGCCCGATAAATAGGTACGTTCTCTGATTATGGTTTTCTAGCGATATTATATTGTTTTTCCCGCTGTTGGGATACATTATTTTGAAAAATATGATATATATTGTTATTATTGATATTATTATTTCTTTTGGACCTCTCTGTACAAAGGAAACTCTGCCTAAATTTTTCATGAATTTTGGACTTAGAAATTTTTTGGAAAATATTTCACAACTTGATATAAAAAGGATTTAATTGTTATAAATTAACTTTTAATTTAAAACAATTAATTGTATAAATTAATTGTTTATAAATTTAATATTTTGAATAACATATATTGATTTCTTAATTCCTTTTTCCTTCTTTTTCCTTTTCGGAGACGAAAAGTTTTGAGTGGGGGAGAGTGTAACGACCCATAATTTTTGATAATAAAAAATAGTTAATTTAATAAGATTTTGGTAATTTAATATTGGAAGAAATATATTTTATTTGGAATTTATTAATGAAATAATAACTAGAATAAAATGAAACAAGGTTAATTTTAGTTAATTATTAACAAGTTAATGAAAGTCAAGTTGATTGAAATAATATAAATGTTATACTTGAATATAAATTGAATGTATGAAAACAATGTAAATGTTGATTAATTAATATAAATATGTGTAATAAATGGAAACAAAAAAGAATTAGTGTAATATGAGTTGTTATAACAATTGGTAGCAAATAATGTACATACAAATGTTATTAAATATAATAATAGTGACAAATTTTTGTCTGTTACCAATATACTTAATCCATTTCAATTAAATGGGATAAATGTAACATTTATGTGAATCAAGACAATAATTGTAATTGTGAATGTAGTAAAAGGCATAGAAATGTAAATCTTATTTACATGACAATAATTGATGTAATAAAAAAGGGAATGAAACCAAGATAAAATAATTAATTGGGATTTAAATATTAATTAATGTGTAAAATTGACAAAATTTCAATATAATTGGATTATAGCAGTTAATGAAAATAAAAGAAGGAAATGTAGCCTATTAGTGAAATATGACATCAACAAATATTAACTATGTTATTTGAATAATAATTGATTGTATATAAAGTCTGAAATCAAATTTAAACAATTTATTGAAATCAAATTATAATTAATTGGATTTAATTACAGTTGAAATTGAACACTGTAATTAGTAAATTTTTAAACACTGAATGGATGTGTAAACTTGTTTTGAATCATTATAAATATCTAAGTAATAAAAAATGATGAAATTTGTTGGTTAATAAATATTGAATTAAAAAGTGAATTAATTAATTTAATATTAATTTATTTAATTAACATGAAAATAGCTATTTTGGGCACTGACTTGGATTTCGATGAAACCAGTTTCATCGGATCCGCAACGGTGAACTATTGTAGGATTTCAAGTTTTGTAGCGATCAGACTTGTCGTTTGATCGCACGGGCTCGAAACATCTAGAAATCAATTTACTTAAATTCAATTGAAATCAATTTGAAATAAGCTGATTTTTAAGCTAACTTCTTCATACGATGGAATTTGGACTTGAAACCTATTTCATTGAATTTAAAATAATTGAAAACGTCTATTTTGACATATGGGATGACCCATTTTCATTCCGGAGATAGAACGGGCTTTTCAGATCATTTATCGTTCAACTTCCAAATCAAAAGCAAAGACCCGTAAAATTTCGATAATTAAATTTTCATTTTATAAGATTTTGTAATTTATAGTTTAAATAAATAAAAATTTATAATTTAATAATGAAATAATAGTTTGAATTAATTATAACAATATAAGAGTAAGTTAATTTTTAACAATTCCTAAGGAATTCCAATTGATTGAAATAATGTGAATGTTATAACTTGGTTATAAATTTAATGTAAGAAAATGAATGTAAATATGGATTAATTATGAAGATAAAATATAATTAATGGTAATTGAATAAAGTCAGTATTATGTAAGGAAATATAATATATGTTGTATTAATGTGTGCATTAATTTATAATAGGATATAAAAGGTAGTTGATAATTTAAAATGTTGACTTATTAACAAAATGATGTGTAATGAATGGAAATGAAATAAATTTAGTGTAACGAGAGTTGTTATAATAATTGTTGTAAAGGATAAACTTACAAATCTTATAAAATCTATAATGGTGACAATTGTTATTGTCATCAATTTAATTAATCAATTATAAAATTAAAAGCAATTAAATGTTACATTAATGCTTGTTAAGACAATAACTATAAACTGTGAATGTAAAAAAATGAATAGAAATGCTAATTTTATTCATAAGGTAACAATTGATGTAATAAAAAGAATGAAACCAAGATAATACAATTAATTGGGATTTTAGTTTTAATTAATGTGTAAAACTGACAAAATTCAATATAGTCGAAATATGGTAATTAATACAAATAAAAGATGGAAATTTAAGGATATTAATGTAATGTAATGTAAACCAAATGTTAGCTATGTTATAGAATAATAATTGATTGAGTAATAAGTTTTGAATCGAATAAAATCAATTTGCTGGAATTAAACTTTAATTAATTGAATTTATTTCAGTTGAATTTGAATGCTGTAATTATTGAAATAATCAACACTGAAATTGATATGTAAATTTACTTTAAATTATTATATTGCTAGGAAATCAAAGTTGATGAAATTTGTTGATAATTAAATTTGAAATGAAAATTGATTTATTTAATTTAATAATTAATTTGTTTAATTAAATGAAATATAGCCATTTTGGCAACGGACTCGGATTTCGATGAAACTAGTTTCATTGAATCTGTAACGATGAATTATTGTAGGATTTCAAGTTTTGTAGCGATCAAACTTGTCGTTTGATCATACAAACTCGAAACGCATAGAAATCAATTAAATTAAATTCAATTGAAATCAATTTGAAATAATATGATTTTAATGTAACTTCTTCACACGATGGAATTAGTACTTGAAACCTGCTCCATCGAGTTTAAAATTTTGAAAACATCTATTTTGATATATGGAATTACCCATTTTCATCCGGGAGACAGAACAGGATTTTCGGGTCGTTTATCATTCAATCCAAATCGATCTGATCCATTCTTTTCTATTTCGGCCCTGCCTATAAATAGATCGTTATAAACCCTAGGTCATTTCCTATTTCATTTTGTCTATACGTACATTTCCTTCTTAATTCCTCATTCCAATGGAAGACAAACCCTGTTCCCCAATTGCAAATTCAAAATCAAAACCATTTCGAAAATTTAAACTCCTTAAAATAAATCGAATTACATATCGATTTGGAGCCCTCGACGAGTGCAAGTCAAATATGGAATTCGTTTTTCGATCTGGGTCTCTGAGTTGCCGAAATTGCTTGAAACAGTCTCGGCCGTCCATAGCGCGTTAATGGACTTTGACTGATCGGCGATTCGTTGGTACAATATTGTGGAGAGAGCCGAGTGGATCGCATCCATGTGGGTTTTGTGATGGGTTAACAGCTGCATCGCCTCGATTAATTCAAGTAGGGTTTAATACCCATTGGTGGCGGCCGGTGATTCACCGTCGATCGGCGACTGGGCATTTGCGAGAGGTGGTTCCACGGTCGGGGAGAGGTTGGAGGAGAAGTCTCGGCTGTTTCAGGTGGTGGTGGTGGCAGCTCGATTGGAGGCTTGTGGATGCGTGCATGGCGGTTGATGTGTCTGCGTATTCGATTTGCTCCGTAGGGTGCGTGTTCCTGCAGAAAGAGGTAGGTGACGTGGCCGTTTTTAATTGGATTGTTTTTGTTTTATTTTGTTAATTCTTATTTAAATCGTACAACTTCTAACTCGTATAACTTTCTCATACGAGGTCCGATGCACACGCGGTTTCTTACGTTGGGATTGTATTAAAATTCTGGACATTTTGACACTGGTTTAGACGAATTCGAAGACCGTTCAAATTTTTGAGTTTAAATTGGATTTAAATTCGATTTAAATTCAAAAGTGAGTGTTTTGACCCACTCACAACTTCTAAAATTTCTTATGTTTGTTAAATTAAATCTATGACATGATTAGGAATTTATATATAACTGTTGGTATAATTTAAATCGTCATCCCAGTTAATTTGAATTTATTTGAATTAAACTATTATTTAATTTATTATTGAATTTAAGTTGCCAGTTAAATCCCCGTTATTTATTATAAATTTTCTATTGGTATTTATTGATTGATTTGGATGATGACTAGGATGGATGCTTGATTTTGATATTGGATGAATGGATGTTGTAATTTATATTGTTATCAGTGTAAGTTCCCTATGGGTTGAAATGATACACGCCCGAATAATTTATAGATTAGAGAAAAATCATTATGGGTTGAAATGATAGACTTGAGCGATTTTATGAATTTATTTAATTCGGGATTGCGGTTTGAAATGATATATAACTGTAAAATTCTAAATTGCGGATTGGAATGATAAATATCCGTATCACTTGACCCTAAGGTAGAGAATTATATCGGACACTGGATTGGTTAAATTTAATGATTTCAAATCCTTAATTTTTGAATTTAATTGAACGATATTTGAAATAAAACTGTTTCATATTTGAATTATTATTGAAAAACAAGTTATGCTGAAATTTGTGTTGGTTGAAAGAATCATTTAAAGAAATTTGATTTAAAATTTTAATGTTGATTTTTGAAGTATAAATGGAAATTTGCCGGAATTGAGTTATTAAAATTGTTTGAAAAATAACTTTGAAATATATTGGAATGTGAGCGATTGAATTGATATTTCAAACATGTTTTGGAAGCAATGTAAAATTTAATATTTTATTGAGAATTTGAATTGGAAACTTTGGGATTGGGTTTTGAGGTAGTGAGATGGTCCAAATGTGTTAGAATGAAATAAATAGTTTAAAATTGATATAAATTTCAAATTCATATTTTTTAATATAAACTGTTTTAAAATTATATTACCTTAAAGATTTTAAATTATTAAAATTCTCAAACTTTTAAACTAGTTAGCCCATTTTAACTTATTTTAAATCTAATTAATCTATTTTAAAGCTATTTAATCTATTTTAATTACATTTAATCTATTTTAAATCTATTTAACTATCTTAAATCGATTTAACAGTACATTTAACCTTTAACTAAACTATTTTAGAGTATTTTACTAATTATAACTATTTTAACTATTTTAACTATTTTCTAAATTTTCAAACTAAGTGGAGGGAAGTGTATGTATTAAAATCCATTGATTTAAAAGCAAATACGGTTAAATGATATTATAACCTTAGTTGAGATTTAAATGTTATAATTAATGGAATATGATGATTTTGAAGTAAGGATTTAACCTATTTTGGAAATATGATTTTGAAAGAAATTATGAATTTGAAAACGATATGATTTCAAAAGGTAAATACGACTTCAAAGGGAATATGATTTCAAAAGTATTATAGTTTTAGGATTATGATATTTTGATATAAATTGTGAGTTGACTTTTGAAATGTAAAAGAACCATCCGGTGTGTAATAAGCGATTGGTTGTTAAAGAGACCAGGATCAGATACTGTTATACTCTCTTCCAATACCGAAAACCACTTTAACAACTATGTACGTCATGGAGATTTCAAAAATGAAGTAGGATGGTTTGCGAACGATTTCTATATAAGGTATGACGTGACCCTGAATCCCATGAGTCGGCTTAGATGCGACTAAAACAGGAGCTATACCGGGCCAAGTGAGGTCATTCCTACTATCAGACACATTTCTTCGATACTATATTTTGACTTTGTGATTGATTTGGTGGCCACCGCTCGATTTTGATATGGGAGTTTGTTCCGAGGTAGGCGGTAGTAGATGCTATGCGTTACTACTTGTCCGGGAGTGCAATTAGTATATCTACCCTGGCATTGCCTCGAGTGCCGTGTTCACATACCCTAGCGCGCTCTCTACTAGTTTTTTTTGTACCATACCTATGAAGTGCCCTTTGATAGCCCTCCAGTTTACGGGGGGAGTTACGGTACTGTATTGACTCTGGGAATATATAAAATGTGTTAAGGGGATATGGGCAATGCCTTAACGCTATTTCAATACTTTACTTTGCCGTAGACACTATTATAATAGCGTATTGTACTACATAGTAGATGGTTTAATTGATCCTTAGGAGATGTGAATCCCGAACATCTCTTAAGTTACTACACTCACTTTAGACACTGGATAGAAGATGTCAAACCACATAAACATCTCTGACGCCCTTCCACTCATATTTATTTACCGTTGATATAACTTACATAAGATCTTTTAATTCTGATTCGAGTGTTTTGTCTTTTCAATTCGTTTGGGTCAGCCTGAGCATTTCAGGATTTGAAGACTTTATTTGTGGAGGACGAAGACTTGTACTTATTATTTATTATATTATTTCCTTGCATCATTTATTCCGCTGCATTATTTATTATTCTATGGTACGTGCAACTCTGATTCTGTGTTGTATAAGTAAAATCAAATGTTTTTGTAAAACAACTTCATGAATGTTTATTTGATTATTATATTTTGTCATTCCGCTGCTAGATTCTTTTTTTTCTTTTTCCTTTCTTTCTCTGCTTGTCTTATTTACCCCAATAACAATCTGCCTCTTTGTGTGGTTTGAGTTGACTCGTATGTCTGCTTAAAGCGTCCAAAAAGGTTGGTCATTGCAGTTGGTATCAGATCTTTGGTTTAGCGATAACCTTAGCTTTGTGGGGTCAGACTCATGTTAAATAGGGTAGTTATACCCTAGAATGAGTCACTGAGTGTATATATGAGAATGCGTATTTCTTAGTGTTATAAAAGGGTTTTTATATTGTGTTAATTTGTTCCGTTTGTATTTATAAATTCTGGTTGGTGCATAGAACGCCATGACATCAATATGGATTTCTAAACACTTAATAAGACAGACCGACATAATATTTGTTTTGAAATATAGGTAAATGAAATAATTTTGCCTATTGTATATTTTTTATAAAAAATAATAATTTTTTTATATGATATTTGGTTGTAATATATTTGGTTGTTAGGTAGTGAAAATTTACAAATATTGGTTGAAAATAAAAATCTGTAAATAAATAAATATAAATTGGAAAATTTAGAACCTAAATTCCCGGATTTTTTGGAACTTCTTTCGAATGATTTTGGAATATAATAATAATATTATTTAGAAATATTTTCTGATATAATATTTCAATATAATTTAAAGGAAATGTTTTAAAGTAATTTTGGAAGGAAATGAGTTCTGTAACCCCCTCTGTATCGTTGGAAAATAATTTTGATGATGAGTGCACACATCATCGACGTTCATTTTCGAGTTCCATAGTGGGAAGGCCGTATAGTAAATTTACTACGCGATTGTTTGATAAAGTAATCTTAAATTTTAATTCCAAGTATGATTTGATATATATAAAGATATGATTATATATATACACACACATACACACACACACACACACATATATATGTTTAAAGGATTTGAAAAGGAACCCGACATTTAGTTCTTACATTTTTTTATAAATTAGAGATTTTAATTACTCTAATGAAATAAATTTTTAACCATTTAATAATTGGAATTTCTAAATGAAAATAAGAAATTAAATGCTAAGTTATAAATAAAGTATGTACGAAATTTTAAATTTGTAACCTGTAAAAAAAGGGATATGAAATATAAGAAAGGGTAGCTATCGAACATTTATTTACTAAAGTAAAATAAGATAAACTTGTGCAACTTTCTATTGCATTCTTAAACACACACATATATATATATAACTTACCAATCATAAAAAGTTAATATGTAAAAGAATATGTAATGGAAAAATTTACAAGTAAAACATATGTAATGAAAGCGTTCAATAGAATTACTTTTATAAATAAGGATTTTGATATTGTAACGGTTATAAACTTAAGTTATAATTGAAATGTTATTAAAATAAAATGTAATAGAAAGTGAGTACTATAAGTAAATAATTGTAAGCTTAAGTAAATGAATTGATATGCTAAGTAATTGAATTGGACACGAATATTATAAATAAAGGATTATAGACTTAAGTTAACGTTTGAAGCTATTTATAGTTAACGTAAATAATAAAATGAATACCATACTGAATTAAATGATTATAACCTCAGAAATATTGAATTGATTTAGAAAATGGATTTAATATCCAATGGCATTAGATAAGAAAATGAATGTAAATTTAAAAAGTAATAAACTTAAATATGAACTTATGCAAATGAATATTAATATCTAATGGAAACCAGATATACATATTAATAAATGTGAACCAAACTGCAATAAAATATATGTAATACTTGAATAATAAATTCATTGACTTTATAATAAATTGAATGAAAATAACTAATGCAAAGAAATGGATATAAAGAAATGAAAAGAATTTTCATTATATGAATATAAATAAAGAAAAATGAATTTGTAAGTAAATAAATGTAAATAAATGAAATTATGTAATCAATGAGTGAATGGAAATTGGATCTTGTAAGAAATAAATGAAAACTAAAGAAATGATCATTGAGGAAAGAAATTAATAAGAATAAACATGAACTATATTTGGAGTTTGTTTTTTGTTTTGGTTTATGGTTGTTTGGGAAAAGATATGTAACAACCCGCATATTTTCCGATTGAGTATTTAAATATTTTATTTAAATATTTTATCGTTAATCGGATTTTAGTCCGAAAAGTTACTTTTTGCATACGGTCGAATTAGGACTCGGAACCACTTCCATTGGGTCCAAAACACCATTTGCGATCTTTTAGAGTATAAACTTTGATATGTTTGGAGTTAGTAGAATTTTGCCACTTTTTCACTTTGGGTTTTAGGTTTGGTTTAGCCCATTAGCCTAAACTATTTACTCTAGCTCAACCCCTTCCCTTCATAACTTCACTTCCATTTTCCTAACACTTAAGCTTCATCAAAAATGGAGGAAGAAATGGGAAATTAAAACTCCAAGTTCAAGTTCATTTGCAAATCCAACATCTAACTCCAAATTCAAAGAGAAGCCATTGATTCTTTCTTACTTTCAAGCTTCTTCTTCATTGATCATGTGTAAAGGTGAGATTTTTTATCTCACATCTTTGTTTATAACTATCTTTGATTGTTGGGTATGAATTCCTAACACTTTTACATGTGCATTTGCTTTTGGTTTGGATTGAATTGGTGAAAATCCCAATTTTTAGTGTTTTAGGTTCAAATCTTTAAAAATCCAATCTTTGACGTTTAAACACGTTTTTGGTGATGCACCTAGGAGCCAATACGACTGGGTAGCCAATGGGCATAATCCCCTAGCGTCCGTGCTCGATCTGTTGCAAATTGGGAGAGTTTTTGCAATTCAAACCCCTAGGTCGCTCGGCCTGCACAACGATGATTCTCGGCCTGCAGTTAAGTCGTTCGTTTCATAGGTCGCACGCTATAGATCGCACGGCCTTCCTTACCCTTAGGTCGTTCGGTCTGCACCGTATAAGCCCCTCGGCCTACAGCTAGCTCGCCTGCTCCTTAGGCCGCGACAAGTTAGGTCATTCCCCCCTTAGGTCGCTCGGCCATTTATGCCGTTAGTGCCTTAGATCCCTCGACCTTATCCTGCCCCTTAGGTCGCGCCATGCTAGGTCGTCCCCACTTAAGTCGCTCGGCCTGCTAGCACTGTTAAGTCGCACATTTGTTAGGTCGCGCTATACCTTAGGTCGCTTGGCCTGTTAGGTCGTTCCAACCCTTAAGTCGCTCGGCCCATTCTCCTCTTAGGTCGTTGCATCACTTAGGTCGTTCGGCCTGTTGTGCCGCCAGCTCCTTAGGTCGCTGACCACATAAGACGTTCGCTTTATCGCCTTGCAGTTAGGTCGGCCCACCTTAGGTCGCAACCAACTTGGGTCGCGCCATGTTAGGTCGCGCCATGTTGTGTTTCTCTGTTAGGCCGCATGCTATTTCTCAACCTTGATGGATTTGGAATCGAATTCCTTGGATTTCATTCACGTCTTCGTATGCGAATTTTTTGTGATTGATCGTTTCTATGATCATTTTTGTGATTTGGCATTTTAAAATATACAAACCTTTACCTCACTCGTACAAGAAATCTAATTAAACGGCTTCGTAAAACAAGTGGTATGAAACGCTTGCGTTTAATTCGTCGGTTAATTCTTGGACTTGTTCGATTGAATCTCTTATGACAATTTTCTAGTGGAAATCTATAATTTGTTCGTAAATATTTAAGTTAAGCTAGTGGTTATGGAACATGAAGCTAATCTTTTATATTTACTAACTTATTGTAATTGACACTTCTTGATGATCGTTGATGATCATTTTTGTGATTTAGACTAGCAAATGTGTGATGTGTCTTTGTCTACGAGGGAGACTAAACCCCATTTCTGTGGAGCTTCGGCTCAATTTGGTGGGGTAGCGACCCATGGTCTGCGGGCCATTTTGTGGAGCTTCAGCTCAAAATTAATGGTTAGCAACCATGGAATAGCGTTCCATTTTGTGATACACGTGTTGGTGAGTTTTCATGCTCCCGTTTTGTGATAGGCCTCTCCCTTCTTGTGATTTCTGGATTTCCATTGATGATTCTAGAATTTGTCTTTCACCGATTTTTGTGATTTACATTGATATGTGTTATCAATATTCGTGCATTTGATGAATTTGTGTGCCATTAACTTTTTTGATTGGCATTGATATTATTGTCAATAGTCATGGTTTTGGTGAATGAAAATATGTGGTATGACATTCCATTAGATCTTTGAGAAGATTCTTGTGATATTGATTAATCTCTTGTTGATTTTCAATTGTATACTTTTTACAGTATGGCTTTATGGTTATCATATTTTTTTGTCATATCTCTTATTCTATATCATTTCATCTGATATTTATAGCTAGACTGATCCGTTTATTATTTTCTTATTAAATAATACTCGAGTCAGACAGAGATGTTACAGATGCTTCTGCTTGACTTCACATCTGGGATTATCACCCTGACTTTTGGGCTAACTACTTAGATTAGTAGTTTTTGTTGTATACATTTGAGATATAGACTCATTAATGTATCCATATTCTTTTGTTTAGCACCTGTAGCTATTCTTCTGTGATATAGTGGATCTTGTTTGACCACTATTCTGATGTACACTTTCATGTGTTGTATTCATATCTTTTTCCGCCTTTGTGATATGGATATTTGTGACTGATTTGTGTTATGTTTATTTCTATGTTTGTTTTCGAAGAATATATATAGCCACTGTGTAGTAGTTTTGAGTTTGCATCGGCATGTCGGAATTTCCACGTTATACTATCTAACATATCAGTGCTCGCACAAAGCAATTACACGGATGGTCGCTCCTCAACAGCCTTATTCTCCGTGCTAGTTGACGGCATTACACCGTAGTGTCCTTGGCTAGCATGGGTATAGAGGTGGGGCGTCACAACTTGGTATCTAAGTCAATCTTCTAAAATAATGTAGAATAATCTAGCAAGGATCATCGTCCTAAGTTCATCTTAGGAGTCGTGCTTTAGGATTTAATTCGAATCTTCGTACCGATTCATCCTATTTTCTTTATTATTCCTTGTTTATCTATCAAGATTGCTTGATTCATTTGGTGAATAACCTTATCCTTCTTCTTTCTTTCTTTCAAAAAGGAAGAGAAATGGTTAGACCTGGCCATCCCAGCGCCGGTCATCTCGTGCTACTCCCCAAGATGGAGTATTTATGTCTGCCCAACAGCTTCTTGATCTAGCCAGGAATGCTCAAGCAGCCAGATCTAATCCGGAGTCTGCTCACCCTAGGTCTAGATTTGCACATTTGTGAAGCGATTATACCATTTTGGGTGGAAAGCCATTCAAAGGTTCTGAAACCATTATTGAAGTCCAGGCTTGGCTGAGAACGTGCGATCGAATCTTTTCTCGCATGAATTTTATTGATCTTCACCGTGTTCAGGTGGCTTCTAGTATGCTCCAAAAAAGAGCATTAGATTGGTATGAGCTTCTGATTTCTGAAATAAATGAAGCGGATCTTACTTGGGAGAAATTCCGGGAACGCTTCGAATTAAAATTTGTGCCAGAAGCTGAGAAGGTGACTTTGGCTCGCCGTTTCATAGACCTTATTCAAGGTGAATCTTCCGTGACAGACTATGTCGCATCATTCGAGTCACTTTCTAAGTACAGGGTTGAATACATAAACACCCCATTGAAGAAGAACCAACGATTTGTCTATAGCTTGAATAAAAATCTTAAGAAGCCATTACTTCTAAAGTTAGAAGTTTCTTTTGATCAACTCGTTGATATCGCTCTTCGTCTTGAAGAGGCTGATAGGGAGAGTGATGTTAAAGTTATGGGTGCTAAACCGAACTTCAACAACAAGAAAAGTCCTAATAAGTTCAAGGGCCCTTATCCCAAAATAAGAGAGGGAAGCAAGCCTCTCCGACAACTAAGACTTCTACCTCAAGTAGTGGGCAATGCTACAACTGTAGTTCTAAGGACCATTATGCGAACAAGTGTTCAAAGCCTCGTACTTGTCGCTATTGCAAAAGCCCGAATCATTATTTATCTTCTTTTCCCAAACTTCAAGGTAGGAAGGAGGGAAAGCTTAATGTTGCTCAAGCCCCTGGCAACACATCTCATGGTCAAGGTATTTCTCATTCTATCCTTGATGGCATTATTTTATTTCGTGATCATCCTATTCGAGTTCTTTTTGATATGGGTGCGTCCCATTCTTTTATATCAAAAGAACTTGTTGATACTTTTTCTTTGGATGTTTTGTGTTTGATGACTTCGTTGAGAATTGCGAATCCTGTTGGTGGATCCGCAACAATCAGTTTATTGTGTAAAGATGTCGAGATTATTTTGTATGATTTTTCTTTCCGAGCCGATTTTCATGTTATGCCCTACTTAGGCTTTGGAATGATTTTGGGAATGGATTGGCTTGACCGCTATAAAGCCCAAATCCTATGTCCTGAGCGGACTATTCATCTTCGACATCCTCAATCTGTTAAGCAGATTTCTATTGATCTTAAAGATTCAGATTCCAGCTTGGTTGCATCTTTATATTCTTTAAAACCTCATGATGACGATAATGATGATGAGGAGGATATTATCTCTCTTATTCACGTTGTTCGTGAATTTTCCAACATATTTGAGCCCGTTTTAGGATTACCACCTAAGCGAGCAAATTAGTTCAGAATTAATCTCATCCCTGGAGCTCAACCTATCACTCGTCCTCCTTATCGTATGTCCAATAAAGAAAATGAGGAGATGCGCAAACAATTATCCGAATTGGAGATGAAGCAATTTATTCGCTCTAGTTCCTCTCCTTGGGGAGCTTCGGCTATTTTTGTAAAGAAATCCGATGGTACACTTAGGCTTTGCGTTGACTACCGCAAGCTTTATGATCTTACTATCAAAAAGAAATATCCTTTACCTCGGATTGATGATCTATTCGATCAACTTAGTGGTGCTAGAGTCTTTTCACAATTAGACTTAGCTACCGGTTTTCATCAGCTTCGTATTGCAGAGGATAGTATTCCTTTGACATCTTTCCATACTCGTTATGGATCTTATGAATGGCTTGTTATGCCATTTGGTTTAACGAATGCTCCGACTTATTTCGTTGACCTCATGAATAGAGTTTTCAAGGACTTCCTCGATCGGTTTGTTCTCATCTTTATTGATGATATTCTTGTGTATTCAAAAACCGAGGAGGAGCATGAAAAACATCTTCGGATTGTGTTGGAAACTCTTAGGAGCAATCAATTAAAAGCAAAATTTCTAAATGCCATTTTTGGCAATCTCGTGTGAAGTTTCTCAGTCATATTATTTCCGAATCCGGAATTCCCGTGGATCCTTCAAAGATTAAAGCGATTCAAAATTGGAAGAGACCGAAGAGTGTGACGGAGATCCGAAGTTTTCTTGGATTGGCAGGTTATTACCGCCGTTTCATAAAAGACTTTTCTAAAATTGCCGTGCCTCTTACTAGCTTAACAAAGAAAGGTGTTAAATACATTTGGTCGGACAAATGTGAAGCTTCTTTTCAGAAATTAAAAGAACTCCTTTCCAATGCTCCTATTCTTGTGATTCCCGAAGGAAATCAAGATTTTATTGTTTATACCGATGCTAATCGCATTGGTTTGGGTGCCGTTCTTATGCAAAGAGAACGCGTTATTGCTTATGCTTCTAGGCAATTGATGCCAGCCGAGACTAGATATGCCACTCATGATTTAGAGCTCGCGGCTATTGTTTTCGCCCTTCGTATTTGGCGTCATTATCTTTTGGAAGAGAAATTTGTTCTCTATACCGATCATAAATCTTTGAAGTATCTATTTTCCCAAAAGGAACTTAATCTGTGGCAACAACGTTGGCTCGAGTTCCTTGCACCTTATGATCTTGATATTCTTTATACTCCCTGAAAGGGAAATCGTGTTGCCGATGCACTTAGTCGCAAGCAACAAGCGGTTGTTTCTATGATGATATCCGAATGGAATGATCTCGGAATTTTATCCACTTGTGAGATTCGAGATCATGTTTCTGATTTGTGTTCATCTCTTGTTTTATGTAGCCTTGAGGCCCACCCTTCTCTTTTAGACCGCATTATTGAAGCTCAAAAGCTAGATCCCGAATTGGCTCTTCTTGGCCAAAATTTTAGGGATAAAATTGATATTGGAGGTTTGAAAGACTTTGATATTGATTCTCGTGGCGGCATTCGAAAATTTGGTAGACTTATCGTGCCAAATATTAGTAATCTTCGTAAAGATATTTTAGAAGATTCACATCGTTCTAAATTTACCATTCATCCCGGTAATAGTAAAATGTACGCGGATATGAAGCGAAATTATTATTGGGAGGGAATGAAATCTGATATTGCTAACTTTGTTAAGTGTTGCATGACTTGCCAACTTGTCAAGGCCGAACACCAAAGGCCCGGTGGGTTAATGCAACCTTTAGAAATTCCAATTTGGAAGTGGGATCAAATTTCCATGGATTTTATTGACGGCCTTCCCTGTTCTCGTTCGGATCATGATAGCTTATGGGTGATAGTTGATAGGCTTACTAAATCCACCCATTTTATTCCCGTTCGGTCCAATCAAACCGTTCCTCTCTTGGCCAAACTTTTTATCAAAGATATTGTTAAATTACATGGAGTTCCTACTTCTATTGTTAGTGATCGTGATCCATTGTTTACCAGTGGATTTTGTAAGGGTCTTCAAAAAGCATTGGGAATGAAGCTTAATTTTAGCACCGCTTATCATCCTTAGTCCGATGGACAAACTGAGCGTGTGAATCAAACTCTTGAAGATCTTCTTCGTGCATGTGTTCTTGATTTTGGTGGAAGTTGGGAAGATCATATTTCTCTTGTTGAGTTTTCCTATAATAATAACGTCCAATCTAGTATTGGTATGGCACCTTTTGAGGCACTCTATGGAAGGCCATGCCGATCTCCTTGTTGTTGGCTTGAGGCCGATGAGAGGCTGGTTTTAGGTCAAGATTTTATTCGTGATTCCATAGAGAAGATTGACCTTATTCGTCATAAGATGAAAGAAGCCCAGAGTAGACAAAAATCCTATGCCGATAACCAGAGAAGGAAATTAGAATTTTCTGTGGGAGATCTTGTGTTTATTCATGTTTCACCTGTGAAGGGTGTTGTATGTTTCAGTCGATCGGGAAAGTTAGCGCCTCGATATATTGGTCCGTTTCCCATCATCGAACGTATTGGTTCCATGGCTTATCGCCTTTTATTACTGGCTCAGTTTTTTGCTATTCATGACGTGTTTCACGTTTCTCAATTATGGAAATGCCTTCGAGATTCCGATTCTATTCTTGAGCCCCGTGTTGTGGAAGAAATTGAATTTTCACCTAATTTAACTTATGAGCAACATCCTATTTGCATTATTGCTTCGGAGGTCAAGCGCCTTCGAAATAAAGATGTTCCGCTTGTTAAAGTCCAATGGTCCTCAAATCCTAAGGATTGCTCTTGGGAATCTAGAGAATTCATTGAGCGAACACATCCGGACTTACTTTCCCGTGCTCTTTGAGGTGAACTTTTTATTTCAAATTTCTTTTGTGCTGAATATGCTTTCATGGTTGTTACTATATATTTTCTTCTTAAATATTGCGAGGACGCAATTTCTTTAAGGAGTGGAGTCTGTAACAACCCGCATATTTTTCGATTGAGTATTTAAATATTTTATTTTAATATTTTATCGTTAATCGAATTTTAGTCCAAAAAGTTACTTTTTGCATACGGTCGAATTAGGACTCGGAACCACTTCCATTGGGTCCAAAACACCGTTTGCGATCTTTAGAATATAAACTTTGATATGTTTGGAGTTAGTGGAATTTTGCCACTTTTTCACTTTGGGTTTTGGGTTTGGTTTAGCCCATTAGCCTAAACTATTTACTCTAGCTCAACCCCCTTCCCTTCATAACTTCACTTTCATTTTCCTAACACTCAAGCTTCATCAAAAATGGAGGAAGGAATGGGAAATTAAAACTCCAAGTTCAAGTTCATTTACAAATCAAACATCTAACTCCAAATTCAAAGAGAAGCCATTGATTCTTCCTTGCTTTCAAGCTTCTTCTTCATTGATCTTGTGTAAAGGTGAGATTTTTATCTAACATCTTTGTCTATAACTATCTTTGATTGTTGGGTATGAATTCCTAACACTTTTACATGTGCATTTGCTTTTGGTTTGGATTGAATTGGTGAAAATCCCAATTTTTAGTGTTTTGGGTTCAAATCTTTAAAAATCCAATCTTTGACGTTTAAACACGTTTTTGGTGATGCACCGAGGAGCCAATACGACCGGGTAACCTATGGGCATAATCCCCTAGCGTCCGTGCTCGATCGGTTGCAAATTGGGAGAGTTTTTGCATTTCAAACCCCTAGGTCGCTCGGCCTGCACAATGGTGGTTCTCGGCCTGCAGTTAGGTCGTTCATTCCATAGGTCACACGCTATAGGTCGCTCGGCCTTCCTTACCCTTAGGTCGTCCGGTATGCACCGTATAAGCCCCTCGGCCTACAGCTGGCTCGCCTGCTCCTTAGGTCGCGACAAGTTAGTCGTTCCCCCTTAGGTCGCTCGGCCATTTATGCCGTTAGTGCCTTAGGTCGCTCGGCCTTCTCCTGCCCCTTAGGTCGCGCCATGCTAGGTCGTCCCCACTTAAGTCGCTCGGCTGCTTGCACTGTTAAGTCGCACATCTGTTAGGTCGCTCTATACCTTAGGTCGCTTGGCCTGTTAGGTCGTTCCAACCCTTAAGTCGCTCGGTCCATTCTCCTCTTAGGTCGTTGCATCACTTAGGTCGTTCGGCCTGTTGTGCCGCTAGCTCCTTAGGTCGCTGACCACATAGGACGTTCGCTTTATCGCCTTGCAGTTAGGTCGGCCCACCTTAGGTCGCAACCAACTTGGGTCGCGCCATGTTAGGTCGCGCCATGTCTAGGTCGCACCATGTTGTGTTTCTCTGTTAGGCCGCATGCTATTTCTCAACCTTGATGGATTTGGAATCGAATTCCTTGGATTTCATTCACGTCTTCGTATGCAAATTTTTTGTGATTGATCGTTTCTACGATCATTTTTGTGATTTGGCATTTTAAAATATACAAACCTTTACCTCACTCGTACGAGAAATCTAATTAAACGGCTTCGTAAAACATGTGGTATGAAACGCTTGCGTTTACTTCGTTGGTTAATTCTTGGACTTGTTCGATTGAATCTCTTATGAAAATTTTCTAGTGGAAATCTACAATTTGTTCGTAAATATTTAAGTTAAGCTAGTGGTTATGGGAAATGAAGCTAAGCTTTTATATTTACTAGCTTATTGTAATTGACACTTCTTGATGATCGTTGATGATCATTTTTGTGATTTAAACTAGCAAATGTGCGATGTATCTTTGTCTACGAGGGAGACTAAACCCCGTTTCTGTGGAGCTTCGGCTCAATTTGGTGGGGTAGCGACCCATGGTCTTCGGGCCGTTTTGTGGAGCTTCGACTCAAAATTAATGGTTAGCAACAATGGAATAGCGTTCCATTTTGTGATACACGTGTTGGTGAGTTTTCATGCTCCCGTTTTGTGATAGGCCTCTCCCTTTTTGTGATTTCTGGATTTCCATTGATGATTTCTAGAATTTGTCTTTCACCGATTTTTGTGATTTACATTGATATGTGTTATCAATATTTGTGCATTGGTGAATTTGTGTGTCATTAACTTTTGTGATTGGCATTGATATTATTGTCAATAGTCATGGTTTTGGTGAATGAAAATATGGGGTATGACATTCCTTTTGATCTTTGAGAAGGTTCTTGTGATATTGATTAATCTCTTGTTGATTTTCAATTGCATACTTTTTACAGTATGGCTTTATGGTTATCATATGTTTTTGTCATATCTCTTATTCTATATCATTTCATCTGATATTTTTAGCTAGACTGATCCGTTTATTATTTTCTTATTAAATAATACTCGGGTCAGACCGAGATGTTACAGGTGCTTCTGCTTGACTTCACATCTGGGATTATCACCCTGACTTTGGGGCTAACTACTTAGATTAGTAGTTTTTGTTGTATACATTTGAGATATAGACTCATTAATGTATCCATATTCTTTTGTTTAGCACCTGTAGCTATTCTTTTGTGATATAGTGGATCTTGTTTGACCACTACTCTGATGTACACTTTCATGTGTTGTATTCATATCTTTTTCCGCCTTTGTGATATGGATATTTGTGACTGATATGTGTTATGTTTATTTCTATGTTTGTTTCCGAAGAATATATATAGCCACTGTGTAATAGTTTTGAGTTTGTATCGGCATGTCAGAATTTCCACGTTATACTATCTGACATATCGGTGCTCGCATAAAGCAATTACACGGATGGTCGCTCCTCAACAGCCTTATTCTCCGTGCTAGTTGACGGCATTACACCATAGTGTCCTTGGCTAGCATGGGTATAGAGGTGGGGCGTCACAAGATACTTCTAATTACTTAGGATGTATGAATAATCTATTTGAATTTTATCTAAGACTGTTGAGTAAATGATATATGTAGCAGTTTATTTGTCATTTTATGCGATTAAAAGTTGTAAACCCGAACGAACCATTTGTTGTCGATATGGATGTATGATTGATTTCATTGGTTTCATATAATGATTGCATGCTTTTGGGTTGCAAGTGCTTTTTGTATGTTGTTTGCAAGTGAATTTTGTTATGAATTGTTGTTATAAATTTGAAGCAATATAAATATTTCATTTTATTTAATTATTAACCTCTTCGAATTATATTTATGACGTGATTAGGAATTTGATTTAAAATTTTAAAGTTGATTTAAGAAGTATAAATGGAAATTTACCCGAATTGAGTTACGAAAATTATTTGAAATATAACTTTGAAATATATTGAAATGTGAGCGATTTAAATTGATATTTCAAACATGTTTTGGAAGCAATATAAAATTTAATATTGTATTGAGAATTTGAATTGGAAAATTCGGGATTGGTTTTTGAGGTATTGAAATGGTCCAAATGTGTTTGAAGGAAATAAATAATTTAAAATTGATATAAATTTCAAATTCATAATTTTTAATATATACTATTTTAAAATTATATTACCTTAAAGACTTTAAATTATTAAGATTCTCAAACTGTTAAACTAGTTAACCCATTTTAACTTATTTTAAATCTAATTAATCTATTTTAAAGTTATTTAATCTATTTTAATTACATTTAATCTATTTTAAATCTATTTAACTATCCTAAATCGATTTAACAATATCTTTAATCTTTAACTAAACTACTTTAGAGTATTATACTAATTATAACTATTTTAACTATTTATAACTATTTAAACTATTTTTTAAATTTTCAGACTAAGTGGAGGGAAGTGTATATATTAAAATCCGTTGGTTTAAAAGCAAATACGGATAAATGATGTTATAACCTAAGTTGGAATTAAATGTTATAATTAATGGAATATGATGATTTTGAAGTAAGGATTTAACCTATTTTGGAAGTATGATTTTGAAAGAAATTATGAATTTGAAAACGATATGATTTTAAAAGGTAAATATGACTTCAAAGGGAATATGATTTCGAAAGTATTATAGTTTTGGGAATATGATATTTTGATATAAATTGTGAGTCGACTTTTGAAAGGTAAAAGAACCACCCGGTTTGTAATAAGCGGCTGGTTGTTAAAGAGACCGGGATCGGATATTGTCATACTCTCTGCCAATATCGAAAACCACTTTAACAACTGTGTACGTTGTAGAGATTCCAGAAATGAAGTAGGATGGTTTGGCGAACGATTTCTGTATAAGGTATGATGTGACCTTGACTCCCGTGAGTCAGCTTAGATGTGACTAAAACAAGAGCTATACCGAGCCAAGTAAGGTCATTCCTCCTATCGGACACATTTCTTCGATACTATATTTTAACATTGTGATTGATTTGGTGGCCACCCGTTGATTTTGATATGGGAATGTGTTCCGAGGTGGACGATAGTAGTTGCTATGTGTTACTACCAATCCGGAAGTGCAATTGGTATATCTACCCTGGCATTGCATCAAGTGCCATGTTCACATACCCTAGCACGCCTTCTGCAAGTTTGTTTTGTACCATACCTATGGAGTGTCCTTTGATAGCCCTCCAGTTTACCGGGGATGGGGGGTACGGTACTGTATAGACTATGAGAATATATAAAATGTGTTAAGGGGGGTATGTGTAACGCCTTAACGCTATTTTAATAGCTTACTTTAATGTAGACACTATTATAATAGCGTATTGTACTACATAGTAGATAGTTTAATGGATCCTTAGGAGAGGTGAATCCCGAACATCTCTTAAGTTACTGCACTCACATTAGACACTGGATAGAAGATGTCAAACCCCATAATCATCTATGGCGCCCTTCCACCCATATTTATTTGCCGTTGATATAACTTACATAAGATCTTTTAGTTCGAGTGTTTTGTCTATTCAATTCGCTTGGGTCAGCCTGAGCATTTTAGGATTTGAAGACTTTATTTCTAGAGGACAAAGATGAAGATTTGTACTAATTATTTGTTCTGTTATTTCACTGCATCATTTATTCCGCTGCATTATTTATTATTCTATGGTACGTGTAACTTTGATTCTGTGTTATATAAGTAAAATCTAATGTTTTTGTAAAACAGCTTCATGAACTGTTTATTTGATTATTATATTTTGTCATTCCACTATGAGATTCTGTTTTTTTTTCTTTTTTCTTTCTTTCTTTGCTTTTTTTATTTACTCCAATAACAATCTGCCTCTTTATGTGGGTTGAGTTGACGCGTGTGTTTGCTTAAAGCGTCCAAAAAGGTTGGTCGTTACAGTTAGTATCAGAGTTTGACGACCCAAATTTTTTGGATGTTTGAAATTGGGATATTTAATTGATTTTAAATATTTAAAAGTTAACTTTTTAACTTGAATTCAAATATCACCATTTATTGGGTAATTTAATTATTAAATTAAATAATTTGAAGTTGGGTAAAATGTTGAATATGGAGTTTTAAGCCTGTTAAAAATAATTTAAAGGCTTGTAAAATTTATATTGATAGTGTTGAGGAAAATAAAAGTTTTAAAATTGAATTTAACACTGATTTGTTCAGTTTTGAAATTTTATTGTTTAAATCGATATTTAAAAATAGCATTCCGAGGCACAGTCTCGGAATTCGACGAAACCAGTTCCACTGGATTCGTAATATTATATTATTATCGAGTTTTAACTTTTGCAGTGTTTGGAGTGACTGTTTGGCCGTATGATAAGTAAATGAGCTGATAATTAAATTGAAATTTAAATATAATATACTTTATTGGACTGGTCAAATAAACTTCACATCAGATTTTTTTGCTGTCACTGTAGCAAACTGATGGTGGCATGTAAACATCATATCGTGTTCCCTCTTTCCAACTGATAGCACGCAATTTTCTCCTCTACATTTATAATTGCCGACACATTAATCAATAAAAACTTAGAACACTAACAAAAGAATAATGGTTGAACCCTCCACCTCTTTCAAAATGAAATCAATTTCCCCTTTTCAGTCCCCCTCTTCAAAACCAAGTTTAAATCGATTTCTGGGAAAATAAAATGAAAATGAAGAAGGGGTGGAGCGACATCGCGATCGAGTCGTGAGTGGACAAGGGCGGGTCGCGTCAGCCTGGGTTCGAGATTCGTTTTCGTTCATCATTTCGTAAGTGCACAAAGGAGGGGGAAACTTTGAGCGTCGTGGTGAGTTTCTTCGTTTCGTGGACTCCGAGGCGATGAGATGGTCGACAATTCAGTGTCGCGAGTGCGGATTTGAGTGATTTGTGGGGTCGGCAACGATCGCGGTAGGTAAGAAGAGGCCGAGGTGGCCGTTTCATGCAAAGATTGGGTAGTAGGATTTTGGTGGAGGACGATGCACTGTGAGGGTTGGGAAGCTCGCGATGGTCGTAGCTTTGCAGTGACCGATGTGGGAGAACTCGAGGTTGAGCCTGGGGTCGCAATTTGTTTCTCTGTAAGGTATTTATAATTTACTTTTAATTAACATTTGTATAGGTTAGAAAAGAAAATATTTTAACAATAAGGTATTTCCAATTTATTTTATTTAAATTTTGTAAATATATGAACATATTATAGAAACAAATATATATTATAGTAAAATTTATAAAACAACTCTGTTCTGTTTTTAATCTATATATATGTACTGGGTAAAAGGAATTTCATTCTATTAGTATTTAATGTATATAGATTAAATAGAAAATATATATGTAAGATTATGGAAAATATAATGAATAGTAAATGTGTAGAGTTTATATAAAAATAAATTTGATTTTTAATCCATATAGATTATTTTGTAAGTATATATGAAGTTTCAAAAATAAAAATAAAAAAAATTTAGTTTTATATTTCACAAAGTAGCTTTATTTTAAATATTCTAAATATGTGTGGGTAAAGCAGATAATTTTATTTAGATAAGATTTTGGAAAAATAGGAAAATTTTAAATTGTTTTAAGTTATGTAAAATTGGATTTTTGAACCTATATAGATTATTTTATTTGCAATTTGAAAATGGAAAAATAAGGTTTGATTTTAAATTCTACTGAATAAATGTTGGGTATGGTAAAGAAAAATGTAGAGATTTTAAATAAATGAAATTAAAAGGAAATTTGTTTAAAAATAAGTTATTGGTGTAAACCCAAATTATTAGCTAAATTAAAAAAATAGTGATTAATTGTTTGACTGATTCAAATATTAATAAACCGTACGAATGTTTGTACAAAGTCTAAAATCATGAAGGAATGGTCGAGTTGGAAATGGATTGCAAATCAAAAATCAAAGGTGAGTAAATCTCACTCATTTGGATTTTAATTTAAATTTAAATGGTTAAATTTAAAAAAATTGGTCGAATGATTGAATTGATTGGATGTGCTATATTATATATAGTATTATATACAGTATATATTGGTGTGATTGGTTTCCCGCATTATATAGCGGATGAGACCCTATGCACCGTATAATAGCGGGTGATATTATATTAATCCCGTATACCGTGATATTCCACCTCGAAGTGGAATTGGTATTGTGCTAAGTATGTGGATGCAGGGAAACATGTTGGAGGGATCCAAATGGATTCCTTAAATTGGATTATTTAATATTCCGTGTTATGAATATTTGATATCCTATGATGAATTATATTGATAATTGGAATATTGAATGCTATGGTTTGTTTAAATATATTTCAGTTCATTGAGTTATCAAATTATAAAGAATTGGATTTTTGAAAAGAAAATAAAAGAGTGAATTTTTAAGTAAAATAATTATGGAGAATTTGAATAAACTTAAGAATGAACCGGATGAGAATAAAAGCGATTTTAAAATTCTAATAAGTAATTCCGAGTAGGGGAAAAAGAGATTTGAATAAACAAAAAATAATGAATTATAAAACTTAAGTGATATTATTTAAAGGAATAAAGAATTTATTTTAAAATTCAAGGTTTAAATTTATTTAAAAGGAAAAAGAAGGAATTTGGGAAATCTGAAATTGGTATTTTCCAGTTAAAAGATTTTAAATCATAAGTAAGAATCAAAAATCTGAAGTTAATGGGTTTTGACGTAAATGAGCAAGTAAAAGGAAATTTATTCCAAAATAGAGTAATTTGGAAATCAATTTGGAAATGGATTTAAGTGTTTGAAATTGGAATTATAAAGAAGGATGGACTAAAAAGTTTATAAACTGGGTTTTATAAAAGTGAAGAGATATATCGGTGGATATTTGGAAGAATAAATTCATGATGGGAATTTATTAAAGAAATGGAAAATTTTGTTTAAAAATGAATAGTGATTTATTTTTAAAGGATGTGAAGTATATTTCCCTGGATAGCCAAGTACGTTTTCAAAGTAAATTTTTAATATCAGATAAAGGCTTTAATGTGGTTTTTAAAAGCATGTTTTAGAAAATTTATTATTTCTAAATGTTTAAATTCTAAAGTAAATATTTTCAAAACTATTACCGTAGTAATTATTTAAAGGTGACTTGGTATTTTGTTTTTAAAGAGAAAATCTAGTTTAATATTTTATTAAGTAACCTCATTTTCAAATATTCATATAGTATATATTTTTAATAAAGTATTGAAGTAGTTCACAATTTAAATGTTTAAAGTATATTTTATAATAAAGTGTTTTAAAATATTTTAAAATCTAAAGTGTTTGTACTTGGTGATTTCAGTGGAAATAGAAAATATTTGGAAAATTTATTCTGTAAAAGGAAGATGGTTTGAAAACTGTTTTCCAAAAGGGTTGAAAATGGAAATATATCTTGCAAAGATATTTTGAGGATTAATAAATAATTCAGGAGAAATTATTTATGTTTGATGGTTGTTGTGAATGTTAATTGATAGTTAAATAACCGACTATCAATACTGGCCAATGCGCTGATCGTTTCGAAGAGACCGGGATCAGGATTAATTTCTCAAAAACCACTTCGATCCAGTTTGTACGTTTTCATGAGGAAGACGAGTTTGGATTCGAAGGTGGAGCAGTGAAGTGCAAGGGCTAGTCGCTACTAATCCAGAGGATGATTCCAAAATGGATGTTGTAGGAGTAGTGCCTTCGGTTCCGTTCGAACCCAGAACGAACTTGTATGGATGAATGCTTTCAGTACATCGTCAGGTGGGCGATGAGCATTCTAAGGGATATGTTCTAAAAAGGTAACGCTTAGCCTCAAGCCTCGTCAACCAGGAATGACTGAAAATCAGGGGTTATGCAGCAAGGCTAGGTGGGTAGCGCCCATTAGGGTGAGGTCATCCCTGTCTAGATGTCCCTTTTTATTCGGCTTAGTGGTGCGGTTGCTGATCCCAACCGCGGGTGATCTTACTCGAGATTATCCAGTAAGGGGTAGTCCCGGTCTTGTGTTGCAGGGGATTGGGAGTAATCCTCGGTATGGTGAGCTAGGCCACGTACCGTGACAGGTGGTACCCCAGTGCCTAGTCATTAGTTGGAAATCCATTCTCCCTACGCGCCTTTTACGATTTTTGTTTGTATTTCCCACTTTGTGGCTGGTAGCTGGAATTTAATCATGTAACAATTTCATCTATTTTAATAAGTATTTGTAAATAGACCCTATTATAATATCAGAGGATTTTATAAGAAATGTTTTAGCTATCGTAAGGTAAAAACTCGACATGTTTATTTGTGGCGTGGTCTTACGAGATGCTTTTGTTTTCAAATGATTTCGAAACTTTAATAATCCAATTGAGTGTGGTTTTCTCACGCTGGTATTCCAGACTGACTGGGTGTTATTTAACTATAATGCTCGGGTCAGACCGAGTATTATAGGGTACAGGGAAGGATGCTGTGGAGCTCAAGAGACGAGCTGGATGGCGATACGTACTTACGTACTTGATTATTATTCTGCTGTGTATTCAGTTTTGAGGATAAGTTTATATGACCGTCCAGATTGTATGTTATTGATGTCATTGAACTCTGATGATGTATTCTGGTGATGTATGCGTAAAACAGATACAGTTTTCTTTTGTGTAAAGATCTGTTATTATCTATTATATTTTATTCCGCTGCGATGGTTAGATTCTGATGTTGTTTCTATTTTCTTCTTCTACCTCTTTCTTCTTTAACCCAAATGGTTCGTATTTCCATTCATCTTGAGTTGAGTGATGGAGAATAGTGTCCACTCAAGGGTACGGGTTTGCGGGTCGTTTCACTTGGTATCAGAGCTGATGGTTAAGCGAGAACCTTGGCTCTGGTGGGAATTACTCATTAAATAGAGTCCATAGTACTCTAGAATGAGTTTGAGTGTATTAATAGATATGAGCGCGTATTTGTTAGTGAATATAAAAATTGTTTTATATTGTGTTGACTTATCGGTTGAGTGTTGATGGATTCTGGTCGATATGTGGGCTCGCCATGTCATCGATAGGGATTTTTGAACTCTTGAACAAGATAAACCGACACAGTATTGTTTTAAAATAGGGTAAATGAAATAATTTTACCCAAATTATTATTGTATATAAAAGAAATAATTTTCTATAAATTATTATAGCTATATGTGGTTGCTTGATTGTTAGGAGATTATAATATTAAATTAATATCATTGTTAAGTGAAAATTGAATGAAGAATTAAAATTATAACCAAAGATTAAGAAATAATTCATATACAGATGTGATGTGTACATGTGAATTATAAATGTGATCTATAATTGAAGATGAAATGAAAATTCTAGAATAATGTTTCAATATAAATTGGTAGGATTGGAATTTAGAATCTTGGGAAAGGTTTAAAATTCCTTTGGGTTGGAAATTGGGTTTCAAGGGTTTTGGAGAAATAATGGTAATATTATTTGAATTTTTTTTTTGAATTGGATTTGAACTCCGAAGAGTTTGGAATATTTGAAGGGATTTTAAAGTGATAAAAGCATTGAACTCTTTTCGGTCACTGGAAAATAATTCCGATGGTGATCGCGACATCATCAGTGTTCATTTTCGAGTTTCCAAGAGAGGGATTGCTGCCTGGATGTTTTGGATTAATATTTTTTTGCGAAATTTGATTTGATTTTGAAAATGCAGAGGAATAGATTGATTTAGATATATATGTTTTCAAAATTGAATTTGGAACATTTTAGTAATGGTTTAAATTCTGGAGTTGGTTTGAAATGTTTTGGTATTTTGGAAAGTGAAATAGAAATCTAAACTCGAATTATAAATTAGATTGAACTGAAGTAAAATAATAAAGTGATTTTTTTAAAAAGATAAAAATCAAAGATTGAATTGTATATTGAAATTGAGCCAACTGGGTAATTAATTATTTAATATGGAAATGGAACACTAGTTGGATAAATAAAAGTTGAAATTTTAGTTAATGATGAGTTTGTAAGTGAAACCCGAGTTATAAATAGAAATTCAACTTGGAATTATAAGGGAATTAAACATGAATTAAAGTTGTTATGGAATCGGATTAAAATAAAAATGGTTTGAGTTGCAATAAGTCCAATTCGAGTATGGATGAATTAAATATGACCTTGGATATTATTTTAACGAATTGAGAATGGAATTAAAATTTAAATGGATTAAAAGAATGGCTAATTGACTTAAATGAGTCATGAATGAATTGAATTTGGAAATTAAAATTTGTTATGAACGAAACAAAAGAACTAATCAAATAAATTTGTAGATTGAAATGAGATTTGATAAGTTAAAGTGAAAAGAAAGTAAATTAACTTAAGTTTAGAAATAATAGAAGCTTGGCTTCGAGTAAGAGTGAAGGCCCATTAAATACATGTTTGGGTTAAATTAATTTGGGAAATAGTTATTAATATTAGCATGGAATGTTGTCAAGCTTAATGGAATGGGTTTAAATGAAACCAACGCGGGAATGAATGAAATGCAAGTGAATGGTTTGTAAATAAGTTAGAATGAAATAAAATTTAATATAAATTGTATTGGAATCAATTTAAAATGATTATAAGCTTAAGTAATTGTTTATTCACATAAATATCGCCGAATTTGCATAGAAATAATTGTCATTTGATGAAAATGAGATTAAATAAAATTCTATGAATTAATATAAGTAAATAAAATTGATTTTTGGAATCAATTGAAACAAATGTGAGTTATTTGGGTTAAAAATGAATTGAATGTAAGCAATTGAGTTGCAAAACATTTAAATCGAATGAAGTTGTATACGAATTGGTTGTAAACAATTAAAATTTATGTCGGAACTCTATAAGTTGCTTATAAATATTGTTTAACCTGCATTGCTTATAGAAACTCGTATGTTTGCTAGTTAAATATGTTAAATGTTGTTAAATTACATGATTTTGGCACTTACATGTTTAAATGAAGTAAGTACAGGTACCGGGAAGCCGTTTGGCTGGATTTGGACGCGCTAATTGCTAAAATAATAAGCTGCTCGATTAAAAATGCTAAATAAAGGTACGCTTGTGCAATAAAAATAGGAAATATGAACTGTTTTTGTTTTTTCGACCGTGTGGGTCGATGTATATATATTTATATCTCTTGTCAAATTGCAAAAGCTCCTCCGTACAAAGGAGACTCTGACTAATTTTTTCGAAAATTTTGGGAGTTAGAAAAAAATTTGGAAATTTTTTTTGTTAATGACAAAAAGATTTCAAATTGGAAATTGAAATAAATTAGTGGATGGGACTAATTTAAAATAATGATATGAATCAGTTACAAATGGAAGATAAAATTCAATATTATGAGTTGAAGATAAATTGAATTCATATGGAATTGGAAATCCAGAGAAAAATATAAGTAGATATAAACTAAAGTGGTGAAGTGAAAATAAATATAAGAAGCGTATAAAATACTTATATTGAACTTAAGAAGAAACGGTGAAATTCTTAAATAATATGGGTGTCGGAAAGAATAATATTGAATAAGCATCTGAGTGAAGATGTAATAAAAAAATATGTGAAATGATAAGCGTTGATGAGGGAATAGAAATCAAAATGAATGTGAATAAAAGAGAACGGATATAAATTCGTAACATATACGTATATTATTTTAATCGCATAGCGATTTGATGCAGATTCGAGCACAGAATTTCGAGATAGTTATATCGATCCGAGTTAGGATTTTTCACTCGATTTTCGACGGCGAACCTTGGATATGGATTTTGATTGATTCTGGAAATTCTCTATCATAGTTATGACTATGCAAGGAGGATGACAGTTTCTGATCAAGGAACCAGATTTGAGTCCGCACTAGGAAGTCGGGTGGACGATACTAGTTCCGAAGTGAAATTGTGTGATCGAGTAAGCGATCGAATTCGGTATTGCGTACAAATGATATAGGTACATCCTACGGGCTTGAATGAATAGATATTGAAATTTTGTAAGGAATTTGATAAAATGATTTTAATGTTGTGATTGGATATTATTGCTATGTAGGATATACAGGTATTTTAAAGGAAAAGGGAAAATTGGTTTTGATTTCAGAAGATAAATTTGAATTGCTCGACAAAAAGGTATGTGTTTAAATTTTTGTATGAAATTTGATTGGGATTTTGATATAGGCACTTGGCATTTTGTTCTCTTATGGAATTTGGAAGCCCGTAGAGGCATTTTGTAGTTGTTTCGAGCTAGCCGCGCAAAGGAGACGCTGGCGAAATTTTTCGAAAATTTAGGGAGTTAGAAAAATTTTGAGAATATTTTGATAATTCAAAATTTGGTTTTAAATTGAAATTTGAATAATTGAGCAAATAGTATTGTTTGAAAACTATGGGAGAAGTTTGGAAAGGTAGTAAGATTGATGATGTTCTTATTAAAAGACGATTTTGAGTGTTGTTAAAAACTATTTGGTTTGGGTAATTGTTGAAACTAGATTGATTAGGAAAATAGTAATGGGTTATGGACAATTCCTCTTAACTAGTAATTTCGAGGACGAAATTCTTTTGAGGAGGGAGGAATGTGACGACCTGGAATTTTTGGATGTTTAAAATTAGGATACTTAATTGATTTTGAATATTTAAAAGTTAATTTTTTAACTTGAATTCAAATATCACCATTATTGGGTAATTTAATTATTAAATTAAATAATTTGAAGTCGGGTAAAATGTTGAATATAGAGTTTTAAGCCTGTTGAAAATAATTTGAAGGCTTGTAAAATTTATATTGATAGTGCTGAGGATAATAAAAGTTTTAAAATTGAATTTAACACTGATTTGTTTAGTTTTGAAATTTTATCGTTTAAATCGATATTTAAAAATAGCCTTCCGAGGCACAGTCTCGAAATTCGACAAAACCAGTTCCATTGGATCCGTAATATTATATTATTATTGGGTTTCGATTTTTGCAGTGACCATTTGGCCATACGATAAGTAAACGCGCCGATAATTAAATTGAAATTTAAATATAATATACTTTGTTGGACTGGTCAAATAAACTTCACATCAGAGCTTTTTGCAATCACTGTAGCAAACTGATGGTGGCATGTAAACATCATATCGTGTTCCCCCTTTCCAACTGATAGCATGCAATTTTCTCCTCTACATTTTATAATAGCCGACACATTAATAAATAAAAACTTAGAACACAGAACAAAAGAATAATGGACGAACCCTCCCCCTCTTTCAAAATGAAATCAATTTCCCCTTCTCAGTCCCCCTCTACAAAACCAATTTTAAATCGATTTTTGGGAAAATAAAATGAAAATGAAGAAGGGGTGGAGCGACATCGCGATCGAGTCGTGAGTGGACAAGGGCGGGTCGCGTCAACCTGGGTTCGAGATTCGTTTTCGTTCATCATTCCGTAAGTGCGCAAAAGGGGGGAAACTTTGAGTGCCGTGGTGAGTTTCTTCCGGTCTGGACTCAGAGGCGATGAGATGGTCGGCAATTCAGTGTCGCGAGTGGAGATTCAAGTGATTTGTGGGGTCGACAACGATCGCGGTAGGTAAGAAGAGGCCGAGGCGTCTGTTTCATGCAGAGGTTGGGTAGTAGGATTTTGGTGGAGGATGATGCACTGTGAGGGTTGGGAAGCTCGTGATGGTCGTAGCTTGGTAGTGGCCGATGTGGGAGAACTCGAGGTTGAGCCTGGGCTTGAAATTTCTTTCTCTGTAAGGTATTTGATAATTTACTTTTAATTAACATTTGTATAGGTTAGAAAAAAATATTTTAACAATAAGGTATTTCCAATTTATTTTATTTAAATTTTATAAATATATGAATATATTATAGAAACAAATATATATATTATAGTAAAATTTATAAAACAACTCTTTTCTATTTTTAATCTAATATATATGCACTGGGTAAAAGGAATTTCATTCTATTAGTATTTAATGTATATAGATTAAAT
Source organism: Allium cepa (assembly GCA_030765085.1). Lineage (NCBI taxonomy): Eukaryota > Viridiplantae > Streptophyta > Magnoliopsida > Asparagales > Amaryllidaceae > Allium > Allium cepa. The sequence continues at coordinate 1,000,734,995 of CM060935.1, forward strand.
AGAAAATATATATGTAAGATTATGGGAAATATAGTAAATAGTAAATGTGTAGATTTTATATTAAAAATAAATTTGATTTTTAATCCATATAGATTATTTTATAAGTATATATGAAGTTTCAAAAATAAAAAGAAAAAAAATTTTAGTTTTATATTTCATAAAGTAGCTTTATTTTAAATATTCTAAATATGTGTGGGTAAAGCAGATAATTTTATTTAGATAAGATTTTGGAAAAATAGGAAAATTTTAAAATATTATAAGTTATGTAAAATTGGATTTTTGAACCTATATAGATTACTTTATATGCAATTTGAAAATGGAAAATAAAGGTTTGATTTTAAATTCTATTAAATAAATGTTGGGTATGGTAAAGAAAAATGTAGAGATTTTAAATAAATGAAATTAAAAGGAAATTTGTTTAAAAATAAGTTATTGGTGTAAACCCAAATTATTAGCTAAATTAAAAAATAGTATTAATTGTTTGACTGATTCAAATATTAATAAACCATACGAATGTTTGTACAAGGTCTAAAATTATGAAGGAATGGTCGAGATGGAAATGGATTGCAAATCAAAAATCAAAGGTGAGTAAATCTCACTCATCTGGGTTTTAATTTAAATGGTTAAATTTAAAAAAATTGGTTAAATGATTGAATTGATTGGATGTGCTACATTATATATAGTAGTATATATAGTATATATTGAAGTGATCGATTTCCCGCATTATATAGTGGATAAGACCCTATGCGCCGCATAAAAGCGGGTGATATCATATAAATCCCATATACCGTGATATTCCACCTCGAAGTGAAATTGGTACTGTGCTAACGTCTGTGGATGCAGGAAAACAGGTTGGAGGGATCCAACTGGATTCCTCAAAATTATTTAGATTATTTAATATTCTGTGTTATGAATATTTGATATCCTGTGATGAATTATATTGATAATTGGAATATTGAATGCTATGGTTTGTTTAAATATATTTCGGTTCACTGAGTTATCAAATTATATAGAATTGGATTTTTGAAAAGAAAATAAAAGAGTGAATTTTTAAGTAAAATAATTATAGAGAATTTGAATAAACTTAAGAATGATCTGGATAAGAATAAAAGCGATTTTAAAATTCTAATAAATAATTCCGAGTAGGGGAAAAAGAGATTTTGAATAAACAGAAAATAATGAATTGTGAAACTTAGATGATATTATTTAAAGGAATAAAGAATTTATTTTAAAATTCAAGGTTTAAATTTATGTAAAAGGAAAAATACGAAATTTGGGAAATCTGAATTTGGTATTTTCCAGTTAAAAGATTTTAAATCATAAGTAAGAATTAAAAATCTGAAGTTAATGGGTTTTGACATAAATGAGTAAGTAAAAGGAAATTTATTCCAAAATAGAGTAATTTGGAAATCAACTTGGAAATTGATTTAAGTGTTTGAAATTGGAATTATAAGGAGGATGGACTAAAAAATTTATAAACTGGGTTTTGTGAAAGTGAAGTGATATATCAGTGGATATTTGGAAGAATAAATTCACGATGGGAATTTATTAAAGAAATGGGAAAATTTGTTTAAAAATAAATAGTGATTTATTTTTAAAGGATGTGAAGAGAATTATATTTCCCTGGATAGCCAAGTACATTTTCAAAGTAAATTTTTAATATAAGATTAAGGCTTTAATGTTGTTTTTAAAAGCATGTTTTAGAAAACTTATTATTTCTAAATGTTTAAATTCTAAAGTAAATATTTTTCAAAACTGTTATCGTAGAAATTATTTAAAGGTGACTTGGTATTTTGTTTTTAAACGAAAAAATCTAGTTTAATATTTTATTAAGTAACCTCATTTTCAAATATTCCTATAGTATATATTTTTAATAAAGTATTGAAGTAGTTCTCAGTTTAAATGTTTTAAAGTATATTTTATAATAAAGTGTTTTAAAATATTTTAAAATCTAAAGTGTTTGTACTTGGTGATTTCAGTAGAAATAGAAAATATTTGGGAAATTTATTCTGTAAAAGGAAGATGGTTTGAAAACAATTTTCCAAAAGGGTTGCAAATGGAAATATATCTTGCGAAGATATTTTGAGGATTAATAAATAATTCAGGAGAAATTATTTATGTTTGATGGTTGTTGTGAATGTTAATTGATAGTTAAATAACTGACTATCAATATTGGCCAATGCGTTGATCGTTTCGAAGAGGCCGGGACGGGATTAGTTTCTCGAAAACCACTTCGATCCGGTTTTTACGTTTTCGTGAGGAAGACGAGTTTGGATTCGAAGGTGGAGCAGTGAAGTGCAAGGGCTAGTCGCTACTAATCCTGAGGATGATTCCAAAATTAATGTAGTAGGAGTAGTGCCTTCGGTTCCGTTCGAACCCGGGACGGACTTGTGGGGATGAATGCTTTCAGAACATCGCAGGTGGGCGATGAGCATTCTAAGGGATATGTTCTAAAAAGGTAATGCTTAGCCTCAAGCCTCATCAACCAAGAATGACTGAAAATCAAGGGTTATGCAGTAAGGCTAGGTGGGTAGCGCCCATTAGGATGAGGTCATCCCTGTCTAGATGCCCCTTTTTATTCGGCTTAGTGGTGCGGTTGATGATCCTAACCGCAGGGTGATCTTACTCGGGATTATCTAGTAAGGGGTAGTCCCAGTCTTGTGTTGCAGGGGATTGGGAGTAATCCTCGGTACGGTGATCTAGGCCACATACTATGATAGATGGTACCTCAGTGCCTAGTCATTAGTTGGAAATCCGTTCTCCCTACGCGCCTTTTACGATTTTTGTTTGTCTTACCCACTTTGTGGCTAGTAGCTGGAATTTAATCATGTAACAATTTCGGCTATTTTAATAAGTATTTGTAAATAGACCCTATTATAATATCAGAGGATTTTATAAGAAATGTTTTACCTATCGTAAGGTAAAAACCCGACATGATTATTTGTGGCGTGGTCTTACGAGGTGATTTTGTTTTCAAATGATTTTGGAACTTTAATGATCCAATTGAGTGTGATTTTCTCACGCTGGTATTCCAGACTGACTCGGGTGTTATTTAACTATAATGCTCGGGTCATACCGAGTATTATAGGGTACAGTGAAGGATGCTGCGGAGCTCAGGAGACGAGCTGGATGGCGAGACGTACTTCCGTACTTGATTATTATTCCGCTGTGTATTCAGTTTTGAGGATAAGTTTATATGACTGTCCAGATTGTATGTTATTGATGTCATTGAACTCTGATGATGTATTCTGGTGATGTATGTATTAAACAAATATAGTTTTCTTTTGTATAAAGATCTGTTATTATCTATTATATTTTATTCCGCTGCGATGGTTAGATTCTGATGTTGTTTCTATTTTCTTCTTCTACCTCTTTCTTCTTTGACTCAAATGGTTCGTATTTCCGTTCGTCTTGAGTTGAGTGATGGAGAATAGTGTCGACTCAAGGGGTACGGGTTTGCGGGTCGTTTCACCGAGCTTTGGTTTAGCGATAACCTTAGCTTTGTGGGGTCAGACGCATGTTAAATAGGGTAGTAATACCCTAGAATGTGTCATTAAGTGTATATATGAGAGTGCGTATTTGTTAGTGTTATAAAAGGGTTTTTATATTGTGTTAATTTGTTCTGTTTGTATTTATACATTCTGGTTGGTGCATAGGACGCTATGACATCAATAGGGACTTCTAAACGCTTAATAGGACAGACCGACACAATATTTGTTTTGAAATATAGGTAAATGGAATAATTTTGCCTATTGTATATTTTGTATAAAAAATAATAATTTTTTATATTATATTTGGTTGTAATATATTTGGTTGTTAGGTGGTGAAAATTTACAAAAGTTAGTTGAAAACAAAAATTTGTAAATAAATAAATATAAATTGGAAAATTTAGAACTTAAATCTGGGGTTTTTTTGGAACTTCTTTTGAATGATTTGGAATATAATAATAATATTATTTAGAAATATTTTCTAAAATATCAATATGATTTGAAGGAAATGTTTTAAAGTAATTTTTGAAGGAAATGAGTTCTGTAACCCCCTCTCCATCGTTGGAAAATAATTTCGGTGATGAGTGCATACATCATCGACGTTCATTTTCGAGTTTCAAAGCAGGAAGGCCGTATAGTAATTTTACTACACGATTGTTTTGCTAAATTAATCTTAAATTTTAATTCCAAGTATGATTTGACATATATAAAGATATGATTGTATGTGTGTGAGTGTGTGTGTTTACAGTATTTGAAAAGGAAACCGACATTTAGTTCTTCAATTTTTTATAAATTAGAGTTTTTAATTATTGTAATGAAGTGGCTTATAGCGAAATTATATATATATTGTTTAAATGGGGCTTATAGATCTAACCCTAATGGCGATCTCACCAAGGATAGAGGAAGACCACCTGAAAAAGTGATTTCAAACAAGATGCCACAAGAAATTTCAATAGAGATAAAGGGAAAGCAGTGCAATCGGACTTCACAGCGAACAATACTAATCTCTTTGACCTGGGACGTGACGGATTGCTACACGGCAATCAAAATATCACTAAGGTGGTTCGTCAATCCAACGATTCAAATTTGGGGGGATCAAACCCGAACCAGATCTGGATGTCCATAGGTTCATAGTGATCGAAATGGTTCAAGCGGGGAAGATAATAAATGGAAAGCTATTCATAATGATATAAAATCTGGAAATTCGAGATCATGGAAGGAAGCAGCAAGTGAAGAGACAGAGGAGCAACAAGATGAATATCTGGATCTCCATTATATTAAACCAGTTCTTGTCAATGATAAAAAGAAAGCAAACATTTCTGAACCCTCTATGAAGAGGTCTGAAAGCAAGTGGGAACACTCAATAATATTCTACGTTTATGGGGTCATACCTTATCATATACATCTAAAAGGCTACATAGAACGGGTATGGAAACCGTCGGGAAAGTTTCAGCTATTATCTCGAGAGAACGGTTTCTTTATAATACGATTTGATGATAAATTGGACCGTGATAAAGTGCTGAAGGGTGGACCTTATTTGTTTGACAATAAAGGTATTATACTGAAAAAATGGGTGATGGGTACTAGATTTATAAAAGACTTACTGACAACTCTTCCTATATGGATAAAACTTTCTAATCTAGAACTCGAGCTATGGGATAAGAGACAATGAGTGCCATAGCAAGTGTGCTAGGAAAGCCTATTAAAATGGAAAAGATTACAGCTGATGAATCTAGGGTTGCTTTTGCTAAAATACTTGTTGAAATGCAAGCAAGTGATGATTTCCCAAATGAAGTGGATGCTGTTCTTTACAAGGGGGAGGAACTAATCGAAGTTGAGTATCTTTACAAACTAGCCAGTTGCAAAGAATGTAAAGTGTTTGGCCATTCTACCCAGTAATGCAAACTAAAAAGTAAAGAAAAGTACGTACCAAAAGATAAGGAAAATGCTTCTACTTTATTTAATTCCGAGCAGACTAAAGAAAGTGATAATTCAGAGCAGACTAAAGAAAATGTAAGTTCAGAGCAAATAGCAGAAAAAACGAATAATGATTTAAATGAGGAAGTTATAAATGTGGATTCTGAAATTACAATTGAGGGGTCTGAAAAGCCTCTATTACATGAACAGAATATAAATGAAATTAAATAATTGAGCAAATGACTGTAATGAAGACGTGACTGCCAATGACCAATCTGGCGTGCCTACAGTTGAAAAAACAAAAGTGAATGAGACAATGAATGAAAACCCATCTAATACCAAGGAGAAGAGCACTGCTTTACCTATTTTAAATGATAACAATTCCATCAACCTGAAAGATGACATTTCTGTTAACCAGCCTGCACAAAAAATGAATAATTCATAGAAGGTTTGGTAGAAGATTTGAGTGAGTCTGAAGATGAGGAACTTATCAGCAGTCTTGCTAGAGAGGAAACTGTCTCTAAACCACCAGAGAAAATGATGAACGTATTTCTCTGCAATTTAAACCGTTTATTTCATATATTTTTATTTTAATAAAGCGGTATTATACGGGTATTTTGTTGTGGTTTTGCAGATTATTGATTCCAAAGTGCAACGTTGAAATTAATCGGTTATGCCATCCATTGGTTCAAAAATCACGCAACAAAGAGTGCAACATTTTGAGCATTGAAATAAATCAAACAAAATAGGACACATTCAAAAGTAGCTCATGTGGGAATTTGGACCATTTCACATATAAAAGCATGATCACCTTTTTAAGCAACAGAGGACTTGGTCAAAGGAGCAGCTAACAGGGATGCCAAACACTCAGCATATATGTTTCAAGAATTGATATGGCAACTGACTCTTCACTAATTCAACAAATGGACCCAGTCAATACATATATCTCGTCAGCTACTATGAAGAGGACCGGTTCTATTGCTAAAATTATGGACTGATTTTAGGGGTTGAAAGCCTACATATACAGCATTATACAACACCTTGAAATCATCTCTTACCTCATCACTTTTCTTCAAGTTTAGATTTAAATTCAACACTGTTTTTATTTTCGAACAGAATACGTAGGATTGTTGATTAGATTTAGCAATTTATTTATTCTTGTTCTTAGTTATTTTCTGCACTCTTTTCAGTTAGTTAATAATTATTTCAGTTGTTTGCTTCGTTATCTTCTTTTCCGCAATTTCAATTTCTGTTCTGATTTTTTTACAATTCTATATTTCGGTTGCAATTTCGATTAGTTTCGAAATCGATTCGGAGTATTTTTTTTTTCTGTTCAAAATTCACCGTCGAATTCGTTTAACACGCCTAAGATTTAACTATGGATTTTAATTGTTTTAAAATACAATTCCCTGTGTTCGACCTGCATACTACACGCCTGTGCGCTTGCAGAATTTATTAAAATTTGTGCTTTTCTAATCAATAGAAAAGTCGCAATAAGTTTTTGGCGCCGTTGCCGGGGAGTTGCTATTTTGAGATTTTCGATTTTTCGTTTTTAAGTCTATTCGTGTTAATTTTTTTTTTTGCATTAGTTTTCAAAAAAAAAAATCATTTTTTTTTTCGTTTTTCAGTTCCTTTCGCCAAAGTAGCGTTTTACTTAAAAAAAAACATTTTTTTTGTTCACTGCATTGTTTTCACGTACGTTAGTTTGGTTACTTGCAGTTCCACTTTCATATTCTTGCATGCATTAGTTAGTTTGGTTACCATATTCACGTAGTTGTATTTTGTTTTGTTTCTGTTTATACATGCATTATTTCTGTTTCGTTTACACGTAACCACTTAGTTGTTGTTTAGTTCAGTTCTGTTTTGCCCTCTGTTTTCACATTTTTGCATGTGCATACATTCATGTTCGTTCTGCATTCATACCACTTGTTGCATTCACGTGACCTCTAGTTCCAGTATTACGTATTACGTGTTCTGCATATTATGTACCATTCTTACCATTCATACCAGTATCATTTCATCTCATTACAGTACCATTTCAGTATTACGTGTTCTGCAAATTACGTGCCCCTTAGCACATTACACTCTGATTTATTTTGCTACTCACAACAAGTAACATATTCACGTTTTGTTTTAAAGGCGCAGGGAGTAGACCAAGTCAGTGAATTTAAAAGCTAAGAAAATTTAGTCAAATAGCTCCAAATCAGTAAATCTCAACCATTCACTAGCACTGCTCGGTTGTACTGGACGGACAACCATACCTCTTTGTAAGTAATTTTCTACTCTACAGGTGCCCAACTGAAAACTGTTTAAATTTACCTTTTGTTATTACATCTTGAGTTTTTTATGCGCGTTTGGGCAAGAAATAATTTTAATCATTTAGAAAGCCAAAATATCTCATTAAACAAATCGACGGAAAATTCAAATCAAACAAATATGAGCAATCACGGTTCACAACACAGTTCACCGAAATTATCACATAAATCACATGTTGGAAATAATGAATTTCATGAGAATCGACCATTATCCCTTAGAGACCGATGCTATCCAACACGGACTGTTCAACCTTCGGTTATTTCATTTCCACCTGCCGAAGGAAATAATTTTGAGTTAAAACATTCTTTTATCCAAGGGGTACCAAAATTCATTGGGTCTGAAAATGCATATGAATTTCTTAGTGAATTTGAGTTATATGCTTCTACAACTAAAATGCAACAACTTTCTAATGAATCCATCAAGCTAAGACGTATTCCATTCGCGCTTCTAGAAAGCGCGAAAAGATGGCTTAATTCTCTTCCTAAAAATTCAATTAAAAGTTGGGACAATTTCGTTACTATATTTTTGAAAAAGTTTTTTCCTTTCCACAAAACTCTTAAAATTCGAACCGAAATCAATCAATTCTCTCAGAATGAAGGAGAAACTTTTTCAAAATACTTTGAAAGGTTCAATCAACTGTTATATAGTTGCCCACATCATGCAATCCCTAAGCACGTTTTGTGCCAAATCGTTTATGAAGGACTTAACTATCAAACAAGATCCCAACTTGAATCAATGTGCGGAGGAGAATTCATGGCAAAAACAGACGAGGAAGCTTGGGAATTTTTAGAAGAGTATTCAGAAAAGGATATGCAATGGGAAACAATTCGTGTTCCAATTCGTACTCCAAACAGAGGAGTGCATGCCATTGACCCATCACATCTTCCTATAGATGCCCAAATTCCTCAAGAAGGAGAAGGGCTACCTCATTACTACACACAAGACCAAATCAATGCTATAGCTCAAAACAGTCCTTATTCGTCCACATATAATCCTAACTGGAAGCATCATCCCAATTTTTCATGGTCAGATCCTAACAACGTGGCTAAATCATCACATATGTATCCAATGATACCAAATCCGAATTATCGAGCCCCAACCTCTAATGCTCAAAATTCTCAACATGCTCCTCAAACGAAACATTCGAATCAACCGTACAGGCATCCTAATTTCAATCCATCAACCCAACCTTCTCAGCCTTCACAAGAAATTGCTCGATTGGAAAAACAACTCTCTAAACAAAATGAACAAATCACTAACCAAGATGCAAGAATTGAGCAAATCACCAAACAAAATGAACAAATGTTGATAATGATGAAGGATCTCATGAAAATCAATGAGAAAGGTAAATTGCCTAGTCAAACCGAAGTGAATCCAAAGTATAACTCTCGAGGAGTAAATCTTTGTGAGAACGAGGATGTAAATCCGGTTAATGCTGTCACCACATTAAGGTCTGGAAAGAAGGTGGACAACCATGTCGGCAACCCCGACATCCTTCTTAAATCTTCCCATGTTCCAAATTCTGAAACTCAGTCGACAACCACGGTTGTCAATCAAAACGATTCTAATTCTTCATCTATGGTTGGCAATCCCGACCACTCTTCACCTTCTGATGTTGGCAACCCCAACATTCCAGCTCCCTTATCTTCACCCTCTAATATAACACCTTCTTCTTCGAATGAAAAAACTTCCAAACGAGTCTATAAACCCATAGCTCCATTTCCTCATAGACTCAACAAAAAGAAGAAGCCTACTAATTTTGACCAAATCCTTGAAATCTTCAAACAAGTTCGAGTCAATATTCCACTTCTTGATACCATCGAGCAAATTCCTCAATATGCCAAATGTCTGAAAGAGCTATGTACTCAAAAACGTGCCACTAACGTTCCTAAGATTGCATTTCTAACTGCAAACACTAGCTCTATTCTTTCAAATCCCTCCCCAATCAAGTATAAGGACCCCGGTTGTCCTACGATCGGTTGTAAAATCGGTAACACTCACATTAGTCATGCCTTACTCGATCTTGGAGCGAGTGTGAACCTTTTGCCTTATACTGTGTACTGTCAACTTGGACTAGGGGAATTAAAACCTACAAACATCACAATTCAACTAGCTGATCGATCTGTCAAAAAACCATTGGGCACAGTTGAAGATGTTTTGATACAAATCGAGCAATTCTATTTCCCAGTCGATTTCATAGTCCTAGAGACTGCACCTGTCTCAAATCCCAATAGTCAGATTCCTTTGATATTAGGTCGTCCATTTTTAGCAACATCAAATGCTATCATAAATTGTAGGAATGGTCAACTCCGACTTTCCTTTGGGCACCTAACCATTGAACTAAATATCTTCAATCTTAACAGACAACCAAGGGATTTTGAAACAGAAGAAGTTGACATGATCCAAACAATTGTTGAAAATGATTTTAGTGATACTACGGAGTCTCTTAGCATGCGCCTAGATCATTTTAATTCCAACTTCCACGAAGATGAATACATTTATGAATTAAATGATATGCTATGCTCTTTTCATAATTCACTAGAATTGAATCAGTTGATGTCTACTGAAGCCTCAAAAGAAGTACGCCCTAAATTAGACCTCAAACCTCTTCCAAACGATCTTAAGTACGCATACTTAGATTCTTCGGAAAATTTCCCTGTAATCTTGGCATCCGATCTCATTAAGGACCAAGAAGAACAACTTTTGAAAATTTTAAGGGAAAATAAAGAGGCAATAGGATGGGTAATCGCTGACATTAAGGGAATTAGTCCATCAATTATTGAACATCGAATACATTTAGTCGATGAGGCTAAACCCACTCGCGAAGCTCAAAGGTGATTAAACCCTAATATGAGAGAAGTGGTAAAGGAAGAAATTATCAAATGTTTAGACAATAACATTATCTACCCTATCTCTGACAGTACTTGGGTAAGTCCGGTACAAGTTGTACCAAAGAAGTCTGGAATCACTGTAACAACAAATGAGAATAACGAACTTGTTCCGACAAAGGTCAAAACAAAATGGCGCGTTTGCATCGACTATCGAAAACTCAATGCAGCAACAAGATAAGATCATTTTCCCCTCCCTTTCATTGATCAAATGCTCGAACGCTTAGCCGGTCATGAATATTATTGTTTCCTTGATGGTTACTCTGGCTATAATCAAATTCCCATTGCGTTAGAGGACCAACATAAAACAACGTTCACATGTCCCTTCGGAACTTTCGCTTATCGTCGCATGCCCTTCGGTCTTTGTAATGCTCCTGCTACCTTTCAAAGATGTATGATGAGTATATTTTCTGATATGGTGGAGGATTTCTTAGAAATATTCATGGACGATTTTTCAATCTATTGGTCATCTTTTGATCAATGCCTCCTTCGTTTAGAACGTGTCTTAAAGCGATGTAAGGAGAAATCACTTGTTCTTAATTGGGAAAAATGTCATTTTATGGTTAAGCGAGGAATAGTCTTAGGTCATGTTGTCTCTAAAAATGGCCTAGAAGTTGACAAATCTAAAGTTGATCTTATTGTTGACCTTCCTCCTCCAAGGTCCGTAAAGGACATTCGCTCGTTTCTCGGCCACGCAGGATTTTATAGGAGGTTCATTAAAGATTTTTCAAAAATTTCAAAACCTCTTTCAAATCTTCTGGCTAAAGACGTCAAATTTGAATTTTCCAATGAATGTAAAACGTCTTTTGAAACCCTCAAATCGATCTTGACCACTGCACCTATCATCCAACCTCCAAATTGGACCTTGCCTTTCGAATTAATGTGTGACGCTTCTGATTATGCCATCGGAGCCATCTTAGGTCAACGAATCGATAAACTTCCTCGAGTCATCTATTATGCTAGCAAAACTCTTAATGAAGCTCAATTGAATTACTCAACCACAGAAAAAGAGTTTTTAGCAGTTATCTTTGCCCTGGATAAGTTTAGATCATATCTCATAGGTTCTAAGGTCATAGTTTACACCGATCATGCCGCCTTGCGGTATTTACTCACGAAAAAGGATACCAAACCCCGCTTAATCCGTTGGATTCTCCTTCTTCAAGAGTTTGACCTAGAAATACGAGATAAAAAGGGTTCTGAAAATGTCGTAGCTGACCATCTTTCTCGTATAGTTCATGAAAACTATGATAACTCTCAAATCAACGATCATTTTCCCGATGAACAAATTCTTTCACTCTCTAGGGCACCATGGTATGCGGACATCGTAAATTATCTTGTCACAAATGAATCACCTTCCCATTGGTCAAACCAAGATAAACAAAAATTTCTCTCCAACGTTCGAAACTTTACCAGGACGATCCTTATCTTTTCAAATATTGCACCGATCAAATCATTCGCAGATGTGTCCCAGAACATGAATTCCATAGCATCCTCTCTTTTTCACATAATCAAGCATGTGGAGGACATTTTGGAGCAAAGAAAACTGCTGCCAAGGTGTTACAGTGCGGTTTTTATTGGCCTTCTCTTTTTTGTGATGCCTACGAATTTTGCTCCAAATGCGCTAGATGTCAACAAACAGGTCGTATTTCCAAACGTGACATGATGCCCCTAAATCCGATCCCTGTCATCGAAATTTTTGATGTTTGGGGCATCGATTTCATGGGTCCTTTTCCTAATTCTTTTGGAAATCTCTACATTTTACTCGCAGTAGATTACGTGTCTAAATGGGTTGAGGCCATTCCCACCAGAACGAATGACAATAAAGTTGTTGTCAAATTTTTGAAAGAAAACATATTTTCCCGTTTTGGGACACCTCGATCCATTATAAGTGATAACGGTTCTCATTTTTGTAATCGTGCTTTTGAATCTCTTCTTAAGAAATATTCTATCACTCATAAACTATCTACTCCATATCATCCACAGACCAACGGTCAAGTCGAGATTTCCAATAGACAAATTAAACAAATTCTTGAAAAGACGGTTAACTCCAACAGAAAAGATTGGTCATCTAAATTGATAGACGCCCTTTGGGCATTTCGCACAGCTTATAAAACCAATCTAGGAATGTCACCATACCGATTGGTCTTTGGAAAAGCATGCCATTTACCTGTTGAGCTCGAGCACCGCGCACTTTGGGCAATCAAATACCTTAATTTTGACATAGAAAAAGTCGGATCGCATCGTAAATTACAATTGTCAGAATTAGAAGAACTAAGAAATGAAGCGTACGAAAATGCAAAGATTTATAAAGAGAAAACCAAATTCAATCATGATAAATCCATAATTCGTAAGACATTTGAAGTAGGTCAGAAAGTTCTCTTATATAATTCCAGACTTCATTTATTTCCGGGAAAATTGAGATCCCGTTGGACAGGTCCATATATTGTGAAAACAGTATACCCTTATGGCGCAGTTGAAATTGAAAATCCTAGGGACGGTTCCATTTCAAAGGTCAATGGACAACGCTTGAAGCCATTTCTAGAGTTTGAACAGCACGAGGACGATGAGTTCGTAGATCTTCACGAACCTAGCTATTCGGCATGAGCCGCTCACTATCTTGCACATATCAGGTTGTATTTTTTAGTTTTTTTTTCTATTTTGCATTTGCATTCTATTTGACAGTTGGGACACTGTCTCATTCCAGTGTGGGGGAGACGCATATCTCATTCTGTTTGTTCATATTTCATAGTATAGCATCATTTTTTTTTTAAAAAAAAATCATCTCATTATTTGTTTTCAAATTTCCTTTCAATTTTTTTTCCATTTCCCAATATTTTTAGGACTTCGATTTATTTTTAATTAGTCAAGACAAAGTAAGCAGTTGTAGTCAATTGATGAAATTTTTTGTGAATCACTAATTTCAAATGTAAAATATAATGAAAAGTTGAATTACAAGCGATAATAGTGAGGTTAGTATATAGGGGAATTCGTAGGTGATGGTTATGAAATCCTTTCTAAACTGTAGTCTTTGTTTTTTTTAAAAAATGGCAGATTTAAAGTACATGCGTTGACATTTCAAATCATTGAAGTTAAGTGGTGCTAAGTTGATTTGCATAACTCTCTTTAGTTAATTTTAAAATAATAATAATAATAATAATAAGAATAAGAATAATAATAAGATACACCTAGAGTCGATAGGTGTGCACACTTGTGAAAGTGTGTGCACTCGCCACGCTCTGTACTCTTCTCACGTAAGCCCGAAAGGCAGTGCATGGATGGTATATCTGGCCTCAGCATTCTGAGTTAGGTGTATAAATAATTAAATAAATAATCACCTAAGGATTACCAACCTTTTCTGACATAGTCAGCGTCGGTTTGCACAATCCGCCAAGCTCTGTCCCAACTCTCACGTAAGCCCGCGAGGCAGTGCGTGGGTAGTATACCTTGGTCCAAAAGTTAGGTGTAAAAAAAAAAGACTAAGCTTTGAAACCGAAACACTTCTTGACTTTATTGATTTGGCTTGTTATACAAATGGAAATGGAAAATGCCATTTTGAAAAAAAAAACTGTGATTAACAGTGAAGAATTTATTTCATGGCTGCACTATGTTATCAACCAAAACAACTGGCCAAACTAGAATCTAATGTATGAAAACTTGAGTTATATTGAAATTTGTGTTTAGTGAGGAACGAAAAATTTCTAGAAGTTGACTAAAACTGATATACATTATTTTGTTGCAATTATTCTAAAGTAAATCGAGTCTCCGTTTGTTTAAAATTTTGCATTCATGTAGTACATTAGAATCATCACATACTGCATTTGGATTTTGTGGGTAGTATTAGCTGAAAACCCTCACGAGACACCACTCGTCCTACTAGGGACACCTAGAGGTTTAACGGCTTGTTGCATACGCTCAATGCAATCGTGTTTCCTACGAAAAAGGATTTAGTTAGTTTTATTTTCTTGCTTATTCGAGGACGAATAAAGTTCTAGTGTGGAGGTATTTAATGAACGTATTTCTCTGTAATTTAAACCGTTTATTTCATATATTTTTATTCTAATAAAGCGGTATTATACGGGTATTTTGTTGTGGTTTTGCAGATTATTGATTCCGAAGTGCAACGTTGAAATTAATCGGTTATGCCGTCCATTGGTTCAAAAATCACGCAGCAAAGAGTGCAACATTTTGAGCATTGAAATAAATCAAACAAAATAGGACACATTCAAAAGTAGCTCATGTGGGAATTTGGACCAATTCACATATAAAAGCATGATCACCTTTTTAAGCAACAGAGGACTTGGTCAAAGGAGCAGCTAACAGGGATGCCAAACACTCAACATATATGTTTCAAGCATTGATATGGCAACTGACTCTTCACTAATTCAACAAATGGACCCAGTCAATACATATATCTCGTCAGCTACTATGAAGAGGACCGGTTCTATTGCTAAAATTATGGACTGATTTTAGGGGTTGAAAGCCTATATATACAGCATTATACAACACCTTGAAATCATCTCTTACCTCATCACTTTTCTTCAAGTTTAGATTTAAATTCAACGCTGTTTTTATTTTCGAACAGAATACGTAGGATTGTTGATTAGATTTAGCAATTTATTTATTCTTGTTCTTAGTTATTTTCTGCACTCTTTTCAGTTAGTTAATAATTATTTCAGTTGTTTGCTCCGTTATCTTCTTTTCCGCAATTTCAATTTCTGTTCTGATTTTTTTACAATTCTATATTTCGGTTGCAATTTCGATTAGTTTCGAAACCGATTCGGAGTATATTATTTTTTTTATTTTCTGTTCAAAATTCACCGTCGAATTCGTTTAACACGCCTAAGATTTAACTATGGATTTTAATTGTTTTAAAATACAATTCCCTGTGTTCGACCTGCATACTACACGCCTGTGCGCTTGCAGAATTTATTAAAATTTGTGCTTTTCTAATCAATAGAAAAGTCGCAACAGAAAACTAGAAGATGTCTCGAACTGTGTTGAAAAAAACCAAAAATTCTATGATGAAATTGAAACATCTAATATGCAGAATACTGAAGGTAAAAAGGAAAACCAACCCCTGCTCCTCCTAAAGAAAATACAAGGAGCCAAAGTAAGATTAAATAATGAACATTGTTGCTTGGAATGTTAGGGGTTTAAATGCTTTGGATAAACAATTCGAAGTGATTAAATTCCTAACTAAATATAAGCCATCTATTGTTGGCTTACATGGAAATAAATTAAGTAATCTGAATATTGAGAAACTGGGTTCTAGATTGCATAGAAACTGGAAGATGATCGACAATAATGACTGTGGTAGCAAACGTCGTATACTCATTCTTTGGGATTCTAACATTTGGAATTTTCAAATTGAGAAGAAATCATATCAACGTATCTCTTTATTAGCTGAAAACACTGGTGGTTTTAAATGCAGAATATCTTTTGTTTATGCTAGTAATTTTATTAAAGATAGAGATAAATTATGGGATGATATAATTGATGAATCTGGGTTTGTGAATTCCCCATGGATTATTCTTGGAGATTTTAATAATACTTTATCTTCTTCTGACAACAAGGGTGGTACAGTTGTGCCATTTAGTCATATGGCAGGCTTTAACAATTATAATTCTAGGATTGGTCTGGTTGAACTGCCTATTACAGGGTTCAAATACATAGGGAGGAAGAATGGTATGGCATCTAAAATTGATAAAGTTCTCTGCAATCATTTATTACTGGGACTAATTCAAGGATTACCACTTTTGGGGTTTCTAACGCTATCAGTGATCATATCCCTATTTTTATTAGTTTTAATAAAGAGATCAAAGGCCCTAAAAATACCCCTTTTCGATATGTTAACTCATGGCACTTGGGGGAAGGGTACGTGACTTGTTTTGATAATGCTCTAGACAAATATTATTCAGATTTCCCTAAGTACCAAGCTTCAAAATTGCACAAGTTTCTGAAGTTTATTGAAGATTGTAAAATTATGTTGAAAGTGTGGAATCTCAAGAACTGCAGAGATGGCAATCTCCTTAAAAAAATATGAAGAAGAATATCAGAATTGCCTTAAAGACTGTGATGATAACCCTATTAACTCCTTTTTTATTTGGTAAATTCAGCAATGCTTATAACAACTGGAAGAATCAAAATGCTGCTGAATTTTTAAAGACCAAACAGAAAGCAAAAATTGAATGGCTAACTGAAGGGGACTCATGCACAAAATTTTTTCACAAAGAAGGCACATAAATAATTGGAATCAGATCATTATGAGTAATGGGGAAGTTATTCAAGATTCTGAAAAAATTGAATTTGATGCTATAAATTATTACACTGATATCTTTTTCTCCATACAGCCTTTAGCAAGTAATTTCCTTGATATTTAGTGCATGACAAAATAAATGATAGAGGCAGAACTAAACTTACTTCTGGTATCAAACTTAAGGAGGTTCAGAAAGATGTATTCTCTATTCCTGATGATAAGAGCCCGGGTCCTGATGGTTTCACTACAAAATTTTATAAAATTCATTGGGATGAGTTGAAATTTGACATTCTGAACCTGATTCAAGAAGTGTTTAATACTAGTAGAATTGAAAAAGGCTTAAATCACACTTTTATCACACAAGTGCCTAAAACCAAACAGCCAAATTGTATTTCTGATTACATGCCTATTGCATGCTGTAATGTCTTATACAAAATCATTTCTAAAATTATGTGCAATAGAATCAAACCATATTTACCTCATCTTATATCAGAGAACCAGTCTGCTTTTATTCCAGGAAGATATATTGCTGAAAATATCCTCCTTGCACATGAACAAATTAGACAATTCAATAGAAATGGCAGTGATAAAATGTTTCTTAAGATTGACCTTCAAAAGGCTTATGACATGATTAATAGGGAGTTTGTATGCCACATGTTGAATATGATGGGCTTCCCTAATAATCTGGTCAAACATATAAGAAAATGTATCTCTTCCCCCACTTATTCTATCCTTGTTAATGGTAGTCCTAAGGGATTTATTTCCAGCAATAGAGGGTTGAGAAAGGGAGATCCCCTCTCCCCTTATCTTTTTTGTGTTGCTATGGAGTTTCTTTCACTGATGATGTATAAAGCTCACAAGACTGATAATTTTCAGCCTATTTACAATCAAGATCCAAATGTTACTCATCTTATATATGTAGATGATCTCATGATTTTTTCTAAATCTAAGCTTAAATGTGCTAGAACTATCAAAGATATGATGCAGAATTTAAAAGATTTGGCAGGTCTTAATATTAATAATCTGAAGTCTAAAGCCTATTTCAGCAGAGGTGTGATAAACAGAAGTGTTTTGCTTAATATTTTGGATATGAGAGAAGGATCATTGCCTATTAAATATTTGGGAGTTCCTCTGTCCTATAATTATCTTCACTACACTAATTGTGGTTATCTTCTTGATAAGATTCAGCTCAGAATGGATGGGTGGGACTGTAGGCTACTCTCTATGGCAGGTAAGATTGAGCTCATTCACTCAGTTATTACTCCTATGGTTTTATACTGGATGATGACATACCAACTGCCTATTGCAACAATTGATAAAATTAATAAGATATGTCAAATTTTATTTAGGGAGGCAGAACTCATAAAATAGCTTGGGATATCTTATGTAGACCTAAACTTGAAGGAGGTGTGGGCTTGAGAAACTTTATAAACATTAGAACTGCTACTGCTCTTAAATTGTTGTGGCAATACATTAACAACAATAATCTATGGTCTAAATGGATGTACAAAAGATACTGCAAAGATAAATACTTTTGGACTATGGAAATTGATAATAATAGTTCATGTACCTGGAAATCTATTCTTAAACACAGGCAGAAAGGTCTACAACACATACATAGAAATATAGTTGATGGGCAAAATACACTTCTATGGAACGACCCTTGGATTAATAATGAATTTTTGGTTAATATCCTTGGGTGGGATGCTCTTGGCTTGAATGGTGGAGACAATTTAAAGGTCAGCAGCATTATAAAAGATAACATTCTTAATCCAGAGATATTCCATTTCACTAGACAAATCAATCAAATCAATGAAGTGGAACTGTCTACTAATTATGACTCAGATTTTTGGTGCTGGAACAATAATCCTAATAGATTTACTTTCTACTCTGCGTGGGATTGTGCTAGAAGTCATTATCAACCTGCAAATTGGTCTAAAGTAATATGGAACTGCTGCAACAGTCCTAAATGATTCTATGCGCGTACAAAGTAATGTTAAAAAGAATTCTTACCAAAGACAAACAGATTGAATGGGGATACTCCATAGATCCTATATGTGTACTATGCAAATGTGAATCAGAAGATAGGAATCACCTGTTTTTCCAATGTTCGTATTCGGCTTATCTCTGGACTCGAAGAAAAATAAAGCTTGGCATGAATCTGAATGGTCCGATGCTGATCGATAAAGAAGTTGCTGCTCTATACGACTCATTTAAAATGGCGAACCAGATCAAAGATCTTGCTTTTGTAGCTTCGTCACGATTATCTCCCATATCTGGTTGGAACGAAACACTAGAATCCATGAAGGTAAAGAGACTGACAAGCTTCGAAGATGGAATTTTGCAGAATTAGATATTAAATTTCTGACGACAAAAAGTAGGAGGAAGACGATGAGATCAAGAGAAAATGAGGATATTTTAGAAAGATGAGGCATTGACTTAGTGGACACTGGCTAAAGCTTCGAACCAATTTATTTCCTTTTTCAGCCGGTGTTTGTTTTTTTTGTTTGGCATTTGCCACGTGTTTGTTTTTGCTTGCATCGAGTTTGTGGTTTTACCTGATTTGTTTTTATTTTGGATGGTTTTGTTTTTGGTGTTGGTTTACCGTCATTGTACATATACATTGTATGTATTTTTATTGTTGCGTTATCAATAAAGCACCACACTCTTTTTCCCTTACTAGTTATCACGTTGATAGCTAGTAAGGTTTTTAATGAGGCGGTTTACCCAGTTTCAAAAAAAAATTATTGTAATGAAATAAATTTTTAACCATTTAATAATTGGAACTTCTAAACGAAAATAAGAAATTAAACGCTAAGATATAAATAAAATATATACGAAATTTGAAATTTGTAACCTGCAAATAAAAAGGGATATGAAATATAAGAAATGGTAACTATTGAACATTTATTTACTAAAGTAAAATAAGATAACTTGTGCAACTTTCTATTGCGTTCTTAAACACGTACATATATAACTTACCAATCATAAAAAGTTGATATCTAAAAGAATATGTAGTGGAAAATTTTACAAGTAAAACTTATGTAATGAAAGTGTTCAATAGAATTACTTTTATAAATAAGGATTTTGATATTGTAATGGTTATAAATTTAAGTTATAATTGAAATGTTACTAAAATAAAATGTAATAGAAAGTGAGTACTGTAAGTAAATAATTATAAGCTTAAGTAAATGAATTGATATGCTAAGTAATTGAATTGAACATGAATATTATAAATAAAGGATTATAGACTTAAGTTAATGTTTGAAGCTATTTATAGTTAAAGTAATAATAAAATGAATACCATACTGAATTAAATGATTATAACCTCAGAAAAGTTGAATTCATTTAGAAAATGGATTTAATACCTAATGACATTAAATAAGAAAATGAATGTAAATTTAAAAAGTAAGAAAATTAAGTATGAACTTGTGCAAATGAATATTAATATCTAATGGAAACCAGATATACAAATTAATAAATGTGAACCAAATTGCAATAAAATATATGTAATACTTAGATAATAAATTCATTGGCTTTATAATAAATTGAATGGAAATAACTTATGTAAAGAAATGAAAAGAATTTTCATTATATGAATATAAATAAATAAAAATGAATTTGTAAGTAAATGAATGTATAATGAAATTATGTAATAAATGAGTGAATGGAAAATGGATCTTTTAAGAAATAAATGTAAACTAAAGAAATGATCATCAAGGAAAGAAATTAGTAAGAATAAACATGAACTATATTTGGAATTTATTGTTTGTTTTGATTTATGGTTGTTTGGGAAAAGATACTTCTAATTGCTTAGGATGTATGAATAATCTATTTGAATTTTATCTAACACTGTTGAGTAAATGATATACGTAGCAGTTTATTTGTCAATTTAGGCGATTAAAAGTTTCTAAACCTGAACGAACCATTTGTTGTCGATATGGATGTATGATTGATTTCATTGGTTTCATTCGATGATTGCATGCTTTTGGGTTGCAAGTCCTTGTTGTATGTTGTTTGCAAGTGAATTTTGTTATGAATTGTTGTTATAAATGTGAAGCAACATAAATATTTCATTTTATATAATTATTAACCTCTTCGGATTATATAAGTGAAATACAGGTTATGGAAGCAATGGCTACTGCTTTTGGTTTCATAAAAATAAGCGTTATTTGCCCGACAAATTGTTACATTCTTGGTTTACGGTTTTCTAGCGATATTATATTGTTTTTTTCCTTCCGTTGGGATATATTATTTTGAAAATTTTGAGATGTATTACTATTATCGATATTATTATTTCTCTCGAGCCTCTTCGTACAAAGGACACTCTGCCAAGATTTTTTGAAATTTTTGTACTTAGAAAATTTTTATGAAATGTTTTCCAAACTTTATTACTTTGAGTATAAAGCATTAAATGGTTATAAATTGATATATTTTATTTAAATTAATTAATCTTGTAAATTTATTTGTTCATAAATTTAATATTTTGAATAAGATATGTTGATTTCTTAATTTCTTCTTTTCCTTCCCTTTTCCTTTTCGGGGACGAAAAGTTTTGAGTGGGGGAGAGTGTAACGACCCGTAAAATTTCGATAATTAAAATTTTCATTTAATAAGATTTTGTAATTTAGAGTTGAAATAAATAAAAATTTGTAATTTAATAGTGAAATAAAAACTAGAATGAATTGTAACAATACTAGTGTAAGTTAATTTTTAACAATTCCTATGGAATTCCAATTGATTGAAATAATGTGAGTGCCATAACTTGGTTACAAATTTAATGTAAGGAAATGAATGTAAATATGAACTAATTTTGAAGATAAAATATAATTAATGGTAATTGAATAAAGTCAGTATTATGTAAGGAATTATAATATATTTTGTATTAATGTGTGCATTAATTTATAATGGGAAATAAAAGATAACTGATAATTTAAAATGTTGACTTATTAATAAAATGATGTGTAATGAATGGAAATGAAATAAATTAAATGTAACGAGAGTTGTTATAACAATTCTTATAAAGAATAAACTTACAAATCTTATGAAATATATAATGGTGACAATTTTTATTGTCATCAATTTAATTAATCAATTATAAAATTAAAAACAATTAAATGTTACATTAATGCTAGTTATGACAATAACTGTAAATTATGAATGTAACAAAATGAATAGAAATGCTAATTTTGTTCATAAGGTAACAATTGATGTAATAAAAAGAATGAAACCAAGATAAAAATAATAATTGGGATTTTAGTTTTAATTAATGTGTAAAACTGATAAAATTCAATGTAGTAATTAATACAAATAAAAGATGGAAATCTGAGGATATTAATGTAATGTAAACCAAATGCTAGCTATATTACAGAATAATAATTGATTGTGTATAAAGATTTAAATCAAATAAAATCAATTTATTGGAATTAAACTTTAATTAATTGAATTTATTTCAGTTGAATTTGAACGCTTTAATTATTGAAATAATCAACACTGAAATTGATATGTGAGTTTACTTTAAATTATTATATGTCTAGGAATCAAAGTTGATGAAATTTGTTAATAATTAAATTTGAAATGAAAAATGATTTATTTAATTTAATAATTAATTCATTTAATTAACTGAAACGTAGCCATTTTGGCCACGACTCGGATTTCGATGAAACTAGTTTCATCGAATCCGTAATGATGAATTCTTGTAGGATTTCAAGTTTCGTAGCGATCGGACTTGTCCTTTGATCGTACGGACTCGAAACGCCCAGAAATCAATTTAATTAAATTCAATTGAAATCAATTTGAAATAAGCTGATTTTAATATAACTTCTTCATACGATGGAATTAGGACTTGAAACTTGTTCCATTGAGTTTAAATTTTATGAAAACATCTATTTTGATATATAGGATGACCCATTTTCGTTCCGGAGACAGAACGGGGTTTTTAGGTCGTTTATCGTTCCAATCCAAATCGATCTGCTCCATTCTTTACTATTTCAGCCTTACCTATAAATAGCTCGTTATAAACCCTAGGTCATTTCTTATTTCATTTTGTCTGTACGTAAATTTCCTTCTCAACTCCCTATTCCAATGGCAGACAAACCCTAATCCCCAATTGCAAATTCAAAATCAAAACCAATTCCAAAAATTTAAACTCCTCAAAGTATATCGAATTATATATCGATTTGAAGCCCTCGACGAGCGCAAGTTAGATATGTGATTCATTTTTCGATCTAGGTCTCTGGGTGGTCGGAATTGCTCGAAACAGTCTCGGCCGTCCATAGCGCGTTGATGGACTTCGACTGATCGACGATTCATTGGTACAGTATTGTGGAGAGAGTCGAGGGGATCACATCCATGTGGGTTTTGTGATGATTGAACGTCTAGATCGCCTCAATTAATTCTAGTAGGGTTTAATACCCATTGGCGGCGGCCGGTAATTCACCGTCGATCGGCGACTGGGCATTTGCGGGAGGTGGTTCCACGGTCGGGGCGAGGCTGGAGGAGAGGTCTCGACGGTTTCAGATGGTGGTGGCGGCGTCTCGATCGCAAGCTTATGGATGCATGCATGGCGGTTGATGTTGTCTGCAATTTCGATTTGCTCTGTAGGGTGCATGTTCGTGCAGAAAGAGGAAGGTGACGTGGCCATTTTTAATTGGATTGTTTTGTTTTATTTTGTTAATTCTTATTTAAATCGTACAACTTCTAACCCGAATAACTTTCTCATACGAGGTTCGATTCATGCGCGGGTTCTTACTTTGGGATTGTATTAAATTTTTTGACATTTGGAGGCTGGTTTGGATGAATTCTGAGATTGTTTAAATTTTTGAGTTTAATTGGGTTTAAATTCGATTCAAATGTGAGTGTTTTGACCACTCACAACTTCTAAAATTTCTTATGTTTGTTAAATTAAATTTATGACGTGATTAGGAATTTGATTTAAAATTTTAAAGTTGATTTAAGAAGTATAAATGGAAATTTACCGGAATTGAGTTATTAAAATTGTTTGAAATATAACTTTGAAATATATTGAAATGTGAGTGATTTAAATTGATATTTCAAACATGTTTTGGAAGCAATATAAAATTTAATACTTTATTGAGAATTTGAATTGGAAAATTTGGGATTGGGTTTTGAGGTACTGAAATGGTTCAAATATGTTAGAATGAAATAAATAATTTAAAATTGATATAAATTTCAAATTCATAATTTTTAATATAAACTGTTTTAAAATTATATTACCTTAATGACTTTAAATTATTAAGATTCTCAAATTTGTAAACTAGTTAACCCATTTTAACTTATTTTAAATCTAATTAATCTATTTTAAAGTTATTTAATCTATTTTAATTACATTTAATCTATTTTAAATCTATTTAACTATCTTAAATCGATTTAACAGTATCTTTCATCTTTAAATAAACTATTTTAGAGTATTTTACTAATTATAACTATTTATAACTATTTAAACTATTTTCTAAATTTTCAAACTAAGTGGAGGGAAGTGTATATATTAAAATCCATTAGTTAAAAGCAAATACGGTTAAATGAAGTTATAACCTAAGTTGGATTTAAATGTTATAATTAATGGAATATGATGATTTTGAAGTAAGGAATTAACCTATTTTGAAAGTATGATTTTGAAAGAAATTATGAATTTGAAAATGATATGATTTCAAAAGGTAAATATGAATTCAAATAAAATATGATTTCGAAAGTATTATAGTTTTGGGAATATGATATTTTGATATAAATTATGAACCGACTTTTGAAAGGTTAAAGAACCATCCGATGTGTAATAAGCGATTGGTTGTTAAAGATGTCGGGACCGGATATCGTTATACTCTCTGCCAATACCGAAAACCACTTTAACAACTGTGTACGTCGTGGAGATTCTAGAAATGAAGTAGGATGGTTTGGCGAGCGATTTCTAAATAAGGTATGATGTGACCCTGACTCCCGTGACTCAGCTTTGATGTGACTAAAACATGGGCTATATCGGGCCAAGTGAGGTCATTCCTCCTATCGGACACATTTCTTCGATATTATATTTTGATTTTGTGATTGATTTGGTGGCCACCCCTCGATTTGATATAGGAGTGTGTTCCGAGGTGGGCGGTAGTAGCTGATATGCGTTACTACCAGTCCGCGAGTAGAATTGGTATATCTACCCTGGCATTGCCTCGAGTGCCGTGTTCACATACCCTAGCACGCCTTCTATGAGTTTGTTTTATACCATACCTATGGAGTGCCCTTTGATAGCCCTCCAGTTTACGGGGAGAGTTATGGTACTTTATAGACTTAAAATATGTTAAGGGGGATATGAGTAACACCTTAACGCTATTTTAATACTCTACTTTACTATAGACACTATTATAATAGCGTATTGTACTACATAGTAGATAGTTTAGTGGATCCTTAGGAGATGTGAATCCCGAACATCACTTAAGTTACTGCACTCACGTTAGACACTGGATAGAAGATGTCAAACCCCATAAACATCTCTGACGTCCTTCCACTCATTTATTTATCGTTGACATAACTTACATAAGATCTTTTAGTGCTGACTCGAGTGTTTTGTCTTTTCAATTCGCTTGGGTCAGCCTGAGCATTTCAGGATTTGAAGACTTAATTTCTGGAGGACGAAGACGAAGATTTGTACTTATCATTTATTCTATTATTTCACTGCATCATGTATTCCACTGCATTATTTATTATTCTATGATATGTGTAACTCTGATTCTGTGTTGTATAAGTAAAATCAAATGTTTTTGTAAAACAGCTTCATAAACTGTTTATTTGACTATTATATTTTGTCACTCTGCTGCGAGATTCTATTTTTTTTCCTTTTTATTTCTTTCTCTGCTTTTCTTATTTACCCCAATAACAATCTGCCTCTTTGTGTGATTTGAGTTGACGCGTGGGTCTACTTAAAGCGTCTAAAAAGGTTGGTCGTTACAGTTGGTATCAGTGCTTTGGTTTAGCGATAACCTTAGCTTTGTGGGGTCAGACTCATGTTAAATAGGGTAGTAATACCCTAGAACGAGTCACTGAGTGTACATATGAGAGTGCGTATTTGTTAGTGTTATAGAAGGGTTTTTGTATTGTGTTAATTTGTTCCGTTTGTATTTATAAATTCTGGTTGGTGCATAAGATGCTATGACATCGATAGGGATTTCTAAACACTTAATAGGACAGACCAACACAATATTTGTTTTGAAATATAGGTAAATGAAATAATTTTGCCTATTGTATATTTTGTCTAAATAATAATAATTTTTTTATTATATTTGGTTGTAATATATTTGGCTGTTAGGTAGTGAAAATTTACGAATATTGGTTGAAAATAAAAATTTGTAAATTTGTAAATAAATAAATATAAATTAGAAAATTTAGAACTTAAATTTCGGGATTTTTTGGAACTTCTTTCGAATGATTTGGGAATATAATAATAATATTATTTAGAAATATTTTCTGATATAATATTTCAATATAATTTGAAGGAAATATTTTAAAGTAATTTTGGTAGGAAATGAGTTCTGTAACCCCCTTTCTATCGTTGGAAAATAATTTTGGTGATGAGTGCACACATCATCGACGTTCATTTTCGAGTTTAAAAGTGGGAAGGCCGTATAGTAATTTTACTGCACGATTGTTTTGATAAATTAATCTTAAATTTTAATTCCAAGTATGATTTGATATATATAAAGATATGATTATATATATATATATATATATATATATATATATATATATATATATATATATATGTTTAAAGGATTTGAAAAGGAACCCGACATTTAGTTCTTAATTTTTTTATAAATCAGAGATTTTAATTATTGTAATGAAATAAAATTTTGACCATCTAATAATTGGAACTTCTAAAATGAAAATAAGAAATTAAAAGCTAAGTTATAAATAAAGTATATACGAAATTTGAAATTTGTAACCTGTAAATAAAAAGGGATATGAAGTATAAGAAATGGTAACTATTGTACATTTATTTACTAAAGTAAAATAAGATAAACTTGCGCAACTTTCTATTGCATTCTTAAACACATATATATAACTTACCAATCATAAAAAGTTGATATGTAATGGAAAATTTTACAAGTAAAACTTATGTAATGAAAGTGTTCAATAGAATTACTTTTATAAATAATGATTTTGATATTGTAATGGTTATAAACTTAAGTTATAATTGAAATGTTACTA
The DNA here is from genome assembly GCA_030765085.1 of Allium cepa. Classification (NCBI taxonomy): domain Eukaryota; kingdom Viridiplantae; phylum Streptophyta; class Magnoliopsida; order Asparagales; family Amaryllidaceae; genus Allium; species Allium cepa. The sequence goes on from CM060935.1 coordinate 1,000,762,069, forward strand.
AAATAAAATGTAATAGAAAGTGAGTACTGTAAGTAAATAATAATAAGCTTAAGTAAATGAATTGATATGCTAAGTAATTGAATTGAACATAAATATTATATATAAAGGATTGTAGACTTAAAGTTAATGTTTGAAGCTATTTATAGTTAAAGTAAATAATAAAATGAATACCATTCTGAATTAAATGATTATAACCTCAGAAAAGTTGAATTGATTTAGAAAATGGATTTAATATCCAATGATATTAAATAAGAAAATGAATGTAAATTTAAAAAGTAAGAAACTTAAGTATGTAATTATGCAAATGAATATTAATATCTAATGGAAACCAGATATACAAATTAATAAATGTGAACCAAACTGCAATAAAATATATGTAATACTTGGATAATAAATTCATTGACTTTATAATAAATTCAATGGAAATAACTTATGTAAAGGAATGAATATAAAGAAATGAAAAGAATTTTCATTATATGAATATAAATAAAGAAAAATGAATTTGTAAGTAAATAAATGTAAATAAATGAAATTATGTAATAAATGAGTTAATGGAAATTGGATCTTGTAAGAAATAAATGTAAACTAAAGAAATGATCATTGAGGAAAGAAATTAATAAAACTATATTTGGAATTTGTTGCTTGTTTTGGTTTATGGTTGTTTGGGAAAAGATACTTCTAATTGCTTAGGATGTATGAATAATCTATTTGAATTTTATCCAAGACTGTTGAGTAAATGATATACGCAGCAGTTTATTTTTCATTTTATACGATTAAAAGTTTCTACACCCGAACGAACCATTTGTTGTCGATATGGATGTATGATTGATTTCATTGGTTTCATATGATGATTGCATGCTTTTGGGTTGCAAGTGTTGTTGTTTGCAAGTGAATTTTGTTATGAATCGTTGTTATAAATTTGAAGCAATATAAATATTTCATTTTATATAATTATTAATGTGATAACCCGAATTTTCGGACATCTGTTAATCGGTAATTAACAGGATTAAATTATTAGTAATACTGATTTTTAAATTGAACAAATGAATTCTAATAATTAAAATATCTGGATATAAATATTTATTTGATAATTTTCTTTTATAATTATTTAAATGTGCCAAATTTTTTTTAACAAATAATATTTGTGCTTTCAAATTTTTATTGTAAATAGAACTAGGATTTGAAATTCAAAGAAAATATCTTAAAAACAATTTAGATGTGAAACTCTACATTTTAAAATACTAATGTATATATATACACTTAGTTATTGATTTAATATGATCTTAAGTTAAAATTTAAATAAGAATAAATAGAAAGGTTTTAATAAATTTCTTTTGAATTTTACATCAATAAATATAATTAAGTAAATATATAAACATAAAAGGGTTCTTTGCATACGAATGTAGTATGTAAATATATATGTAAGAATATATATACATATAAACACTTTAGGAAAACATAGTAATAAATTCATACAATAACCAGCCTTATGAAAAAAAAAAGAGATCAGCAAAGTAAAACCCTGAACGAGAGGAGCTACCTCCACTTTCAGCCTTGTTGCAGCCTAGCATTCGAACCTAATCACATTCAACTTTAATTGTTTATAATATATACATATATCCATATCAATGAAGGAATATGTAGATTATGAAAAGATATACATAAGTATGGATAAGTATGTAAACATGGAAGGAGACAAACATTTAATGCACATTTCAACCGATGCATACCATATATCATTTCAAGTTTACAAAAAAAATCAAATCAAAAGAAGCTTGCTGTGTACACCAAAGAACAGCATATATACCTCTACTTTGCCTTCTTTATTCTGCCTGGATTTGAAAATTTGTTAAGTGAAAATAAATTAAAAGCCTCTATTAAATATCAAACCAGAGAATAAGTATAAAACAATCAACAACTTCAGATTCATCTTCAACCTGGGATTAAGGCTTGAAGATCGAAAGCAAGCTAACAATTCAGATTGAAATTCATCTCAGCAAATTCCAGACCAAAATGAGAAGCTGTTCTTTGTTCAGTCAAAATGCAGGGTGAGTAAACAATTCCTTCAAATAAAAAAATTATTTAAACCTGAATGCGAGCAATTAATATCTGAAGTAAAGTGTGATAAATTGTTGCATGATTGTTTATATAAATTGTATGAATATATGGTTGTGCATGTCTTGATTTTTGGCTCTGTCTAATTATACAGATTTTAAATTTTGAAAAAAAAATCCCTTTCACTTGTCTCTTTTTAGACCTAGATGTATAAATCAAACTTGATTTTAATGACAAGGTATTTTGTCTAAGCACAAATACAAGAACGGATTTTAAAAACTCAAAAGCATTTCCTCTATTTTCAACTTCATGTGAGTAAAACTCCTACTTTTATTCATGATTAAACCTGTTTAAATTTGAATGCTTATGATAAATCATTGAAATGGCTTTGTGAAATTTGTTTTATGATGAATATATGTCTAGATACAGAATAATGTGTTGTTGAACAACATGTATGCCTGCATGTATGTTTATAAACTTACGTTCTTTGCTACAGGCTTATAAATTAACTTTCAAATTTAATTTTCCTTTATTCAGACAATATTAGGCTAAGATTTTTTAAAAAAAAAGTTGATCATGGCAATGTAGTTTCATTTTTAAAGAGGATTTCAGGAAGAAATATTAAGTAAATGTTGTGGAAGTAAGAAATAACAGTAAAATCCTTTAAATAAAAAAAAATGTCTTAATTTCTCGTATGGAATCTGTAATCTAATTTGTATTGGAAATTCATGAATTTTGATATCTATATCAAAAAATTTAAGCTCGTGGTTAGTGAGGAATTAGGAGATGATCAGGATTTGAGTATTGATTGCTTCACGATGGCTGGGAGAATATCGGGGTGTCGAATTTTGTAGGGAGGTAGCCAAGGAGGAGTCGATGATGGGAAAAATAATGTGAGATTTTTCTCCGATCTGTGGTGGCTGGGTGGAGCGGAATTAGGGTTTTAGGACCTTTTTTGTTGACGAGGTTTTGGAAGGTCGGTTGGTCAATGAGAAGGGATTGGACATGATTGGAGTACGGTGGAATATAGAGTGGTACTCGGGTGATCGTCTAGGCTCGATGGAAAGGATTCAGATGGACGAAGGTGTTGATGGTTGGCGAATCTACAGTTTGGGTTTGGGTCTGATGTTCTTGACTTGGCTCGATTTTGATCTGATGATCGTTATGTGTTTCTAGAGGTTGGTATCGAAGGTAGGTGTTGACGTCGACTTATCGAAGGTGGGGGAGATGGTCGGAGATGCTCCGACCATCTGTGCACGTGAACAAGTGTTTCTCGTATCAGCTTTTGGATGGGTTGTGGAGCTAGGGAATGTTGGGTGTTTTGCTTGGATCGAACTCGAGTAAAGGTAGTTGTGTCGCGGGTCGGATTTTGCGTGTGAGTGTTTTAATTAAAACAAACAACAGTCTAGGGTCTGGGCTCGAGTATGTTTAGGGTTAGACTCGAGTAATATTTTTAACAGTTTTAAAGGTTTAAATAAAGTATTTTTTTTAAAAATAAAAAAATAAAAAAATAAATCAAGTTTAAAGCTACTTCATAAATTATGTTCTTTGCATAATAAATCTTTTAAATAATTGGTTTAAGAAGTTGTATGATTTATTTTTCTTAAATTAATCAAGTCAAATCTTCTTAAGTTATTTTAAAACTTAAAATGAATGTGAGATTAAGTAGTTATTAGAAAAGTAAAATGTTTATAATTATTAAGTGTAATTACTTAGGGTAAGTAATTAAAGAGTAATTTCTAGAAGTAATTAATAAAAGAAAAATTTCTTAATAGAAGTAATTAGAGAATAATTACTTAATGGAAGTGATTAATTAATGTTTAATTAATTAATTAATGAGAGTAATTAAAGGTTAATTTCTTTAAATGGTTAAGAATAATTAATTTATGTAATTAATTAAAGATTAATAACTTAATATAATTAAAGGATAATTATCAAGGATGATTAATTAATTGATTTTAATTTAAATTAATGATTAAGTAAAGGTAATCTAAGTGATTAGTAGATTAGTAATTAATTTAATTAGAGATAAATTAAATTAATTTTGGACGATCCACCTTGCTTATGAATGATTAAATGATGATTAAATGCCCTAAATTGATTGATATCTCTAATATGAAATGTTTTGTGATACGATATGTTTGGGTGGATAATGATAGCGTGGTTGTCTATAAATGATGAATTGTTGGTGTAAAAAGTGCCATCTTGTATTTAAAGTTGAATTGTATTTCACTTGGTTTAGATGACATTGGATTCGAAGAGACCGGGGTTGGGTATTAGTAAATACCCGAAACCACTTCGATACTTTATAGATTGATGTGTAATCAATAAGCTAGAATGGAATGATTTAAGTAATTGGACCATTTAATCTAAGTTTTGATACTTAGAAATTGATGTGTGATGTAAGTGATATCTATAACAACTTGTGAAGTTGTAAACTGATACAAGTTACCCGGGTTTATATAAGTTGTATGCTTTTGTATTCCATGTAAGATGGTTTTACTCACGCTAGTTCCAGCCTGACCCGGGTGTTACTTTGATGTAATGCTCGATTCAGACCGAGTATTACAGATTTTCAGGTAAGGACGTTCTAGAGCTCAGGAGACGAGCTGGATGGCAGGAATGTATGGAGTGTTTCCGCTGTGAGATATTTCTGTTTATCTGAGATATGTTGATTTGTATATGTCCAGTGTTTGTGTAAATGTGTAAATCTGATGTATTAAAATGTAATTGACAGATACAGTATTCTTTTGTAAACTGATATTATTTGATATTATATTTTGATCCGCTGCGAATGCGAGAATCTGTGTTGTGTTTATGTTTCGTCTTCTTCTATCTCTTTCTTCTCCTTCTGACTATCTAGAATTTTCGGGATCGAAAATTTTGGGTCGTTACAGTTGGTATCAGAGCTGAAGGCTAAGCGAGAACCTTGGCTCTGGTGCGATTACTCATTAAGAATAGGGTCAATGGTACCCTAGAATGAGTTGAGTGTATATTTATATGACGGCGTACTTGTTATTTTCTTATATAAAGATTTTAAACGATTTTATATAAGAATATATTTTGATATTTATAAAGCAATATTTCATTCAAATTAATATTAAGTTAATTGGTGGTTAAATCATTGGAATTAAATAGAAACAATGAGAATAAAGTGGTAATGGCAATACCACCAAATTGAAATTAAATGAAGATAAGTTTGAAATAGATCCAAGCTGGAACTAAAATCCTGAATTTGTAGAAGTAAGAATAAGATAAAAATAAAATTGGTATCCAGATATGATAATCTTGAATACCATCATAAATAGTTATTGTGTTTAATAATGATATATTTGTTAATAAGTAAGCCAAATGAAGTAAACTTTTAAGATGAGTATAACTTCTAAATAGAAGTGGGTTTTAAATTGTGGAATTTTAAAACCGAAATCTAGAAACATTTTGTGATAGCCCTGGTTTTATAAGCAAGCTTTGTGATTTAATTTAGCTTATGCTTGTTAAATTTTTTTTTTTAGATAGGCATAGAAACTATTTTATAAGTATATAGTTGTAGCCTAAATGTGTACACAAGATGGTGCACATACAGGCACACATTTTTCCTGCAATATAAAATAGGCAGAAATTAATTTGTAAGTTAGAATAAATAAGTTACAAACACATAAGCTTGCAGACATGATTATTGCAGATAGGATAATGTCTTTAAAGCAAGTTTAGCATAAAGAAGATAAATATAGGTAGGTTGGAATAAAAATATGCAGAAGATAGTAAATACTTAAAAAAAAAACAACAAAGACTTAGGCAAGAATAGGTACACATGTATTATACATGTACACCAAACAAATGCTTGCTGAAATAAAATTAAAATTGCATGGAAATAGTATGAACTTTTGAATAAACACTTTATCCATTTTTGGCAATTCCCTTTTGCTTTAGAAAACAGAAATCATGCACATAATATGACCGGGGTAATAAGGCATATTTTCTGAAAATAAAAGCAAGGACCACTTACCCATTTTCTCTAAAAATAAAATGAGAAGCAGATCATAGTTGATGGGGCAAAACTGACATTGGGTAATTTTCTAAAACCCTAGTGGCAGCCAGGGTCTAGTATAAGAAGGCTTAAGGGTAGTGAGATCTGTCACTATTTTTAAAACAGAGAAAAAAATATATAGCAATAGAAATATAAACCAGAGAGCATTGGCCATTAGAGTTAAGAGGAAGTGGAAGATCAAAGGGAAAAGAGGGGCTTAGGAATAGGAATTAAGGTGAGTAACCTCACAGGAAACATTGGCAATAAGCAATAAATCCTGAATATTGAGGCAGCTTGACTAAATTTATATTTTTATTTGTTTGCAAGCTATGTTGTTTTTATGATTTGGTAACTTTGACTTGCTTTATGATCTATTTGAATGAAAACCCCTTTTTATATTGATTTACCCAGGGTGAAATAGCCAGGGATTTAATGTTTAAATATGTCTTTCTGTGTTATGATTTAACTGTGAGATGAAGTAGTGAGTATGGGTTTTCTTTATGCAATTATTAGTTTAAAACCCAGGATACTTAATATGGATATATGGTCTAAAAATGAAGGAGGATATGGTGCTGCAACATTGTATTGTTGCTTATGTCTCATATCAACAGAAAATGAAAATATAGGGGTGCAATGTATACATGTGCTGAGCCTCTACATTTTATGAACTATCCAATAAAATCTCATACTTGTGATTTAGTCAGATTTGAGGACCTACATAGATCTGATTGGATCAGAGGTAGAAAGGAACCAACAGAAAAATTTATCTATGGCCATATGTTTGTATTAGGATCTATTGAAATTCATGGGAAAAATAACTTGTTTAAGAAATCACCTCTGTTGCTATGGAAAAGTGCTTGCTAGTGAAAACATGATTTGTTAATCTCTGGATGTATATATGGGACTGAATGTTTTCTTCACTGCTTGAACATGAGATGCAGAGAGGAATTAACACAGTATTAAAAGAAAAGGGGGAGTGACACTTAGTAACTTAACTAAGGACTTGGGATCTTAGGGCTACAAAATTTGGCTTGGCAAGGTGAACATTGCAAGCTCACACATGGTACGATTATACCCAGAGGCCTGAGTGTGCTGGTTTAACAATGAATATGCCCCAGACAGTGTGTGGTTTAATAAAGGGAAAGTAGCTAAAGACCATAAAAACAAAATACTTGATATTGAACATTAGTAACAGGTTCATGTGAAGGCTTGGGTAAAATCCCTGATGGCCAGAAATCTGTAGATGAGGAATGATGATTTAGTTGATAATTGTGTTGACTATCTGATGGTGTTCTATGGATGAATTCTATGTTGGTTTTCTCTGTAACAAATCATTGAATTATGTATCATTTTGTGTACACTAATGAACATGCACAGGTTACCCAGAAATATGCACAAGAGCAACATTGCATTCTTCTATCTATTTTGTAGTTAATTGAATATGAGAAAAGTTATATAAAATTTATGTTTTCGGTTAGATTACTCATACCAGGCATTAGTCTGACCCATGTGTGTGTTGATGCACTATTGGGTGTCTCATATTTTATGGGGCAGTCCATAGTGATTGTGCAGGTAAATAGGTATTTCATGGATCAAGCTTGGATGTTTAACTGCTTAGAGATTTTGGATGTTATGTTTAAAGAATTGCTGAAGTTAAAGTTGATGTTTATGCTGAATTTTGTCAATCTGCTTTGTTTAAGTTTGCTTGAGAAACCAATGTTTTGCTGTACTGTTTTGCAAATATTAAACTTATGGGTATCAGCTGAAAATCTTGTGTCTTGACTTACCACTGTGTTGTCGAGTAATGAAGTCTCTAAAATTTTAAACTGATCAATTTATGATGTTAGATGATCTGAGTTCATAAGGATGTATGGATTGAAGGAATAACCAAGTATTTAACTTTAGAAAACCTATGTTTAAATTGATATAAAAATCTGGCAGAAGAAAGGGTTTTGAGTAGCTTTAAAAAATGTCTTAAAAAATGATATGTTCTTTGTTTCAGAATAAATGCAAAACAAATATGGCTAACCTGACCACATTATTGAGTCTGGATTGAGCCAGCATTGGAAAAAAAAGAGATTTAAATTCAATTTTTGCAACAAAGCTATACAACTCAAAAATATAGGGGAGACTCGGTTATTTTGAAAATAATGAATGAGCACCTGAAATTTTCTAGAGACACACACATGGTCAAGCAAGGGCACAGTTTATACAATAATAAGGTTATGGAAATAAATACAAAATGCTAAGCCTTGAAACCTGAAACCAAAAATCAAGCAATGATTTAAGTATGCCTAGGAAAAATCTGATTTCTAGAAATTATATTGCTATGTGGGAAATTATTATTAACAACTTTCAGACAGATTTCTACTTATAAATTTTTATACTCTGATTCAAGTAGAAATTAACTTATATATCTTCACATATGTAAGTTTAAGATGGATTAAAACAAACCAATATTTATTGGCAGAAAGATCCTGGAAAGGAGAAAAATAAGAGAGATGATTTTCTCAATTTAGATGACCACTTTACATATGCAATTTTTTTTAAGGTGAAGAAAGTGTGGGTCATTTCATTTGGTATCAGAGCTATGTTGTTAAATAACATAGCAAAATTTTGTATGAACTTGTTTGCATTGATGTATGGTGTGTTGATTGCTTTAGATACTTTGTTCTGTTAGTACATATATTACTAATATCTATTTTAACTAAATAAGGATAAATTGAAGTAAATTAATTTATAGAGGGTTAGGCAAAATGAACTAACTTAAGTGTTATATCCATAGAACTATGGTGAAACCTAGACAACAAGATGTAGGACCAAGTAAACCACCTATAATGAATATGCAAGAATTTGTGAGAGCCCTAAGGGATGGAGTAGGCAACAGGCAAGATAATCCACATGAAGAGCTTTCCAAACTTCTCAAGACCTTTACCAATCTTGGAGGCAAAACTTTTAATGGAACAGAGGGGATCATGGGAGTTCAAAACTGGCTTAGAATTTTGGACAGAATTTTTACAGATATGCAAGTTGAAGACCAAAAGAAGAGGCAAATAGCATCTAGACAACTGAGAGGAGCAGCTTTGGACTGGTGGGAAGTTATCATAGCTGGAAGACCTGAAAGAGAAGTGACATGGAATCAATTTAAGGAAATGTTGGAAGGAAGATTTGTACCTACATCAGCTAAAGAGTCTTTGCTAGAGGAATTCATTAAATTAAGGCAGGGGACTACGAGTGTTACTGAGTATACACAGAAGTTTGAATCACTAGCAAAATATGGTGCAGTGCTTATCACAACACAAGAGGCTAAAAATGGCAGATACATTCAAGGGCTGAATGCTAGTCTTAGTAGAGCTATGTTGCCATATAAGGACAGGACATTTGATCAAGTTTTGGATCTAACTCTGAGTATTGAACAACATGATAAAGCCAGGGAAAATTTCAGAGCACTAAGGAATAATCAAAATAAGAAAGGAAAGGGTAAGTTTCACCCTTATGATAAAAAGAAAACAGGTGTAGCTTCCATCAAGAATCCAGAAGAGGTCAAGACTGCTGAAGTTAAGAAGAAGGTCACTTGTTACAATTGTGGACAAGAGGGACATATGAAAAATAGGTGTACAAATCCTAAACCAGCATCCTTCAAATGTCACCAGTGTGGAAAGGAAGGTCACATAAGGAGGAACTGTCCAGAGTTTAAGCAAGGAAAAGTGAGTACTTTGGAGGTGAAAGGCAAAGCAACAGAAGGACCAAATGTTGAGAATCATGGCCAAGTTGAAGGTACTTTGCTTATTCACTCAATACCTTTTGCAGTAGTGTATGATACTGGGGCTACACACTCTTTAATTTCCCATGATATTGCACAACAATTAAAATTGAATTGTATGATTGTTGATAGGCCATTGCTTATTAAAAGTCCTTTAGGTAATTCCTGTGTTTTGGGTATGATGTGTATGCAACTGGGATTGAATATAGGGGGATATATGTTTAATGCAGACCTATATGTGTTGCAATATCCAGGCATAGGAGTTATTTTAGGAGTTGATTGGTTAAGAAAATATAGGGCTGTTATAAATATGGAGACCTCCACCATATCATTGAAAACCTTTGAAGGAAAAAGGACATTTGTTCTTTGTGAAGTAAATAAGAACAGAAATATAGTTACCCTTGCTAACCTATCTAGTGAGAAGCACATGCCTGCATTAGAAGAAATCCCTATAGTAAACCAATATGCTGATGTGTTTGATGAAGTTAGGGGAGTTTCAAACCATAGACCAGTAGAGTTTTCAATTAAACTGATTCCAGGAGCTAACCCAGTGGTTAAGAGGCCAACTAGAATGGGGCCTAAAGAATTGATAGAACTGAAGAAACAATTGGTTGAACTAGAAGAAAAAGGCTTCATCAGACCCAGTAGCTCATCATGGGGAGCACCAGTGGTTTTTGTTAAGAAGCAAGATGGATCTCTCGGACTATGTATTGATTACAGAGAGTTAAATAAAATTACAGTTAAAAACAAATACCCATTACCAAGAATTGATGATCTTTTGATCAATTGAGTGGTGCAAAAATATTCTCCAGACTTGATTTAGCTTTAGGATTTAATCAAATGAAAGTAGAAGAGGAAAGCATTAAATATACAGCTTTTAATACTAGGTATGGACTTTATGAATTTTTAGTGATGCCCTTTGGCTTGACAAATGCTCCCTCTTACTTTGTTGATTTGATGAATAGAATTTTTAGAAAATACTTAGATAAATTTGTATTGATATTTATTGATGATATCTTAATTTACTCTAAGACAGTTGAAGAGCATGAGAATCATTTGCATATAGTACTATAGAAATTGAGGCAAGAAAATTTGAAGGCAAAATTTTCAAAATGTACTTTTTGGCAGAATGAAGTAAACTTTCTAGGACATATGATATCATAAAAAGGTATATCTGTAGATCCCAATAAGGTAATTGTAGTTCAAGCTTGGAAAAGGCCTACTTGTGTCACAGAGGTCAGATCTTTTATGGGGATGGCTAGTTATTATAGAAGGTTTATAAAAGATTTTGCAAAGATTTCAATTCCATTAACTAGGTTGACAAGGAAGAATCCGGTATTTGCATGGACTGAGGAATGTGAGAAAGCCTTTGGGAAGTTGAAGGAGGCACTAATACAAGCTCCAATGCTAAAAGTACCTGAAGGAAATGAAAATTTGGTGATATATACTGATGCAAGTGGACAAGGACTTGGGGCAGTATTGATGCAACAACACCAAGTGATAGCTTATGCCTCTAGACAATTAAAACCCAGTGAGGTAAGGTATGCTACACATGACCTTGAACTAGCAGCTATAGTGTATGCTCTTAAATTATGGAGACATTATTTGTTAGGGGCAAAATTTGAAGTGTACACAGACCATAAGTCACTTAAATATTTGTTTTCACAAAAAGAATTAAACATGAGGCAGCAAAGGTGGGTTGAACTACTAGCCTCATATGATTTTGAAATATTGTATACACCTGGCAAGGCTAATAAAGTAGCAGATGCTTTAAGTAGACAACATGTTAATGTAGCTAGTTTAATGATAGAAGAGTTTAACACTCTATCACTATTGATTGACTCAGAAGTAGGAAGTGAAAGTGTAGAAAATATGAGCATATGCAGTGAGAATGTAGAGATGGGAAAGTTAAGTTTTGTTATTTTGGGGTCAGAATTAAAAGCTAAAGTTGAAAAGCTACAAAACCAAGATTCATCTTTACTTGAGAAGAAAACTCAGATATTAAATGGAGAGATAGTGGAAGGTTTTCTGATGAATGATCAGGGCCATTTGAAGAAAGGAAGAAGAATATATGTTCCTGCCATTGATGAATTGAAGCAAGAAAATTGGATGCTTATCATAAAAGTAAATATACCAGACATCCAGTAAGCACAAGAATGTATCATAACCTCAAGAGAGATTATTGGTGGAAAGGTATGAAGAGTGTAGTGGCAACTTATGTGTCTAAGTGCATGGTCTATCAACAGGTAAAAGCTGAATACCAAAGACCTTCCGGGATGCTTCAACCTTTACAAATACCATAGTGGAAATGGGAAGATATATCAATGGATTTCATTGATGGTTTTCCTAAAACTAGGAGGGGAAATGATAGTATTTGGGTTGTAGTTGATAGGCTAACCAAATCAGCTCATTTCATACCTGTAAAATCAGAAAGGAATGCATGCACATTAGCTCAATTGTTTATTAAAGAAGTAGTTAGATTGCATGGAATACCAAAGACCATAGTAAGTGATAGAGATACCATCTTCACTTCAAAATTTTGGCAAAGTTTTCACAAAGCAATGGGGACTGATTTATGCTTGAGCACAGCATATCACCCTCAATCTGATGGCCAAACAGAAATTGTGAATAAATTGCTTGAAGACATGTTGAGGGCATGTATATTGGATTGGGGAGGAAGCTGGGAAGATCACATATCTCTAGCAGAATTTGCATACAATAATAGCTATCATAGCAGCATAGGCATGGCACCCTTTGAAGCACTCTATGGTAGGCCATGTTTATCACTCTCAAGTTGGATTGAATCTGGGGAGAAGGTGGTCTTAGGACCATAAAATGTAAGAGAAACTTCTGAAAAGATAGCTTTGATTAGAAAAAGAATTGCTTCTGCCCAAGATAGGCAGAAGAATTATGCAGATCAGAAGAGAAAGGCAGTACAATATGATGTTGGGGATTATGTATTTATTAAAATATCACCCATGAAAAAGATTTTGAGATTTGGGAAACAGGGAAAGTTGATTCCAAGATATATAGGGCCATATAAAATTCTAGAAAGAATTGGAAATGTAGCCTATAAGTTAGAGCTGCCAGAGGAAATGAAAGCAATGCATGATGTTTTTCATATATCTCAGTTAAGGAGATGGGTTCACGATAAAGAAACAATTCTAAAATCTCCTGAGGAAGTACACATTGATCCCAGGATGATTTATGAGATGGAAATCAAGAAATCAGGACTGGAAATCAAGGATATAGAAATCAAGAAATTAAGAAACAAAGAAATTAAATTAGTGAAAGTGCAGTGGAGTCTTGACTCAAATGATTGCACATGGGAAGTGGAAGATAAAATCAGGAATGACTATCCACAATTATTTGATTGAATAAAAGGTATGATATATAAAAGTACTGATGGATGTTTTGATTGAATATGCATTGTGAATATTTGTTTTGATATGCATAGAATTTAATTAAGTGATTGGTTTGAAAATGAATGATTTTCTGAATTAATGATAATTGGGATAAATATGAAAGAATTGTGGGACACAATTCCTAAAAGGAGGGGTGTATGTGATAGCCCTAGTTTTATAAGCAAGCTTTGTGATTTAATTTAGCTTATGCTTGTTAAAAAAAAATTTTTAGATAGGCATAGAAACTATTTTATAAGTATATAGTTGTAGCCTAAATGTGTACACAAGATGGTGCACATACAGGCACACATTTTTCCTGCAATATAAAATAGGCAGAAATTAATTTGTAAGATAGAATAAATAAATTACAAACACATAAGCATGAAGACATGATTATTGCAGATAGGATAATGTCTTTAAAGCAAGTTTAGCATAAAGAAGATAAATATAGGTAGGTTGGAACAAAAATATGCAGAAGATAGTAAATACTTAAAAAAAAAAACAACAAAGACTTAGTTAAGAATAGGTACACATGTATTATACATGTACACCAAACAAATGCTTGCTGAAATAAAATTAAAATTGCATGGAAATAGTATGAACTTTTGAACATACACTTTATCCATTTTTAGCAATTCCCTTTTGCTTTAGAAAACAGAAATCATGCACATAATATGACCGGGGTAATAAGGCATATTTTCTGAAAATAAAAGCAAGGACCACTTACCCATTTTCTCTAAAAATAAAATGAGAAGCAGATCATAGTTGATGGGCAAAACTGACATTGGGTAATTTTCTAAAACCCTAGTGGCAGCCAGGGTCTAGTATAAGAAGGCTTAAGGTTAGTGAGATCTGTCACTATTTTTAAAACAGAGAAAAAAAACATATAGCAATAGAAATATAAACCAGAGAGCATTGGCCATTAGAGTTAAGAGGAAGTGGAAGATCAAAGGGAAAAGAAAGGCTTAGGAAAAGGAATTAAGGTGAGTAACCTCACTGGAAACATTGGCAATAAGCAATAAGTCCTGAATATTGAGGCAGCTTGACTAAATTTATATTTTTATTTGTTTGCAAGCTATGTTGTTTTTATGATTTGGTAACTTTGACTTGCTTTATGATCTGTTTGAATGAAAACCCCTTTTTATATTGATTTACCCAGGGTGAAATACCAGGGATTTAATGTTTAAATATGTCTTTCTGTGTTATGATTTAACCGTGAGATGAAGTAGTGAGTATGGGTTTTCTTTATACAATTATTAGTTTAAAACCCAGGATACTTAATATGGATATATGGTCTAAAAATGAAGGAGGATATGGGGCTGCAACATTGTATTGTTGCTTATGTCTCATATCAACAGAAAATGAAAATATAGGGGTGCAATGTATACATGTGCTGAGCCTCTACATTTTATGAACTATCCAATAAAATCTCATACTTGTGATTTAGTCAGATTTGAGGACCTACATAGATCTGATTGGATCAGAGGTAGAAAGGAACCAATAGAAAAATTTATCTATGGCCATATGTTTGTATTAGGATCTATTGAAATTCATGGAAAAAATAACATGTTTAAGAAATCACCTCTGTTGCTATGGAAAAGTGCTTGCTAGTGAAAACAAGATTTGTTAATCTCTGGATGTATATATGGGACTGAATGTTTTCTTCACTGCTTGAACATGAGATGCAGAGAGGAATTAACATAGTATTAAAAGAAAAGGGGGAGTGACACTTAGTAACTTAACTAAGGACTTGGGATCTTAGGGCTACAAAATTTGGCTTGGCATGGTGAACATTGCAAGCTCACACATGGTATGATTATACCCAGGGGCCTGAGTGTGCTGGGTTAACAATGAATATGCCCCAGACAGTGTGTGGTTTAATAAAGGCAAAGTAGCTAAAGACCATAAAAACAAAATACTTGATATTGAACATTAGTAACTGGTTCATGTGAAGGCTTGGGTAAAATCCCTGATGGCCAGAAAATCTGTAGATGAGGAATGATGATTTAGTTGATAATTGTGTTGACTATCTGATGGTGTTCTATGGATGAATTCTATGTTGGTTTTCTCTGTAACAAATCATTGAATTATGTATCATTTTGTGTACACTAATGAACATGCACAGGTTACCCAGAAATATGCACAAGAGCAACATTGCATTCTTCTATCTATTTTGTAGTTAATTGAATATGAGAAAAGTTATATAAAATTTATGTTTTCGGTTAGATTACTCATACCAGGCATTAGTCTGACCCATGTGTGTGTTGATGCACTATTGGGTGTCTCATATTTTATGGGGCAGTCCATAGTGATTGTGCAGGTAAATAGGTATTTCATGGATCAAGCTTGGATGTTTAACTGCTTAGAGATTTTGGATGTTATGTTTAAAGAATTGCTGAAGTTAAAGTTGATGTTTATGTTGAATTTTGTCAATCTGCTTTGTTTAAGTTTGCTTGAGAAACCAATGTTTTGCTATACTGTTTTGCAAATATTAAACTTATGTGTATCAGCTGAAACTCTTGTGTCTTGACTTACCACTGTGTTGTCGAGTAATGAAGTCTCTAAATTTTTAAACTGATCAATTTATGATGATAGATGATCTGAGTTCATAAGGATGTATGGATTGAAGGAATAACCAAGTATTTAACTTTGGAAAACCTATGTTTAAATTGATATAAAAATCTGGCAGAAGAAAGGGTTTTGAGTTGCTTTAAAAAATGTCTTAAAAAAAATGATATGTTCTTTGTTTCAGAATAAATGCAAAACAAATATGGATAACCTGACCACATTATTGAGTCTGGATTGAGCCTGCACTGAAAAAAAAGAGATTTAAATTCAATTTTTGCAACAAAGCTATACAACTCAAAAATATAGGGGAGACTCGGTTATTTTGAAAAAAATGAATGAGCACCTGAAATTTTCTAGAGACACACACATGCTCAAGCAAGGGCACAGTTTATACAATAATAAGGTTATGGAAATAAATACAAAATGCTAAGCCTTGAAACCTGAAACCAAAAATCAAGCAATGATTTAAGTATGCCTAGGAAAAATATGATTTCTAGAAATTATATTGCTATGTGGGAAATTATTAATAACAACTTTCAGATAGATTTCTACTTATAAATTTTTATACTCTGATTCAAGTAGAAATTAACTTATATATCTTCACATATGTAAGTTTAAGATGGATTAAAACAAACCAATATTATTGGCAGAAAGATCCTGGAAAGGAGAAAAATAAGAGAGATGATTTTCTCAATTTAGATGACCACTTTACATATGCAATTTTTTTTAAGGTGAAGAAAGTGTGGGTCATTTCACATTTGAATTGTTTCAAAATGTTAAGAGAAATTTATTGTAAATTAAAACCAAAGGTGGTTTAGAATTTAAAGTAACTTGGTGTGTAAAGGAAATAAATATGTATATTTCAAAAAAACTCTAAGGTTGAGTTTAGAATTTTCCTTGGGATGTGAAAACCCAAAGTGATATAAGTTTTGAACTTATATGTAAGAAAGAATATTATAAAAAAAATTTAAAATTTGAAGTGGGAATTCGAATTTGAGTAAAGTTGACTGAATGAATGAATTGAATTTAACTTTGGGAATGTTAAGTATTTTAACAAGCAACCTGAATTCGAAATTTCAAAATGAAATTGAGAATGGGTTTTGAAGTTAAAAATCAGTAGTAAAATTGGATTCTAACGATAAAATTGTTTTTGAATTCTTAATTGAACATCGAAATAAGTTAAGTAGAGATAACTTAAAATGGAATTTTGAAATTCTGACTCAGAATTTAATTGTTTATAGCTTTAGATTGTTGACTTAAAAATGAAAATTAATTTGATTCAAGGGATTAAATCAACATTTCAAATTTAACTCGAATTGATAATTCAAAATGGTTTAAAGTTGAAATTTGAATTGAATTAGTTCAAATTCAAATGGGAATTGGGATTAATTCAAAATTTAAATTGATATGAATTGGAATTGGTTCAATTTGAAATTTATTTGAATTAATTGAAATTGCGATTAAAGTTGAATAGTTTCGAATTCAAATGGAATTTGATTGATTGTGGATAGAAATTGAGGTTAATTCAACTTGAATTGGGGTTAAATCAATTTCAATGGAAATTGAAGTATTTAAATTGGAGTTGAGTTAATTTAAATGGGAGTGGAATTTAAATTGAATTAGTTGGAAATGGAGATTGGGAATTGAACAGTTGGGCTCTGAAATATTTTTCCAAATAAAATATTTTAATATAAACTGTTTTTAATCTATTTTCCTATATATTTACTATATACAACCTTTATTTTTAAACCCCAAACTATTTTATACTTATTCTACAATTATTTTGAAACTATTTAGCAATTTTTCGACTGTTTTATAAACCAATTACTGTTTTTCAACTATTTTACAAATTAATTACTATTTTACAATTATTTTGCAATTATTTACAATTATTATAACTATTTAACTATTTTCCAACTATTTTACAATTTATTACCTATTTTACAAATATTTTGCAAACTAATAATTATTTTTCAACTACTTATTTATTTTTAAAAATTTTCTACTTGTTTTCTAAATATAAACTGGTCGGAGTTCAAACTGTTATTGATTAAATACCCAACTGAGATAAGAATTGAGGCGATAATCCAAATGGGGATTAAGGCAAATGTGAATAAGTGAATAAAATCAAAGTGAGGATGAATAGAAAGGAAATTAATTTGGCTTATAACCTATAAAGTTAAATACGTAGGATGCACATATATTATTTTATTCGCATAGTGATTTGATCCAAATTCAAGCACAAAATTTCGAGATAGTTACATCGATCCGAGTTGAGATTTTTCACTCGATTTTCGACGGCGAACCTGAATATGGATTGTTGATGGGTTTTGGATATTCTCTATCATAGTTATGGATTTGCAAGAAGAATGACGGTTTCTGATCAAGAAACCAGATATGTGTCCGCACTAGGAAGTCAGGTGGACGATACTAGTTCGGAAGTGAAATTGTGCAATCGAGTGAGCGATCAGATTGATATAGTGTACGGATGATATGTGTACATCGTATGGGTTGAATAAAATTGATTTGGGAATTTATGGATAAGAAATGTGAAATGGTTCTTGAAATGAAAGGTATATTTTGTGAAATATATGATGAAGTAAAGTGGAAATTTGATATCTCTATGATAGAAATTTACTTCATGAAGGTAAGTAATTTGGTAAGTGACTTTATCAGAATAATCAAATATGAATATTTGATTTGAATAAAACAAAGTTATATATATTTGTTATATATGGTAAAACTTTCCTTGTTGAATCTTTTTCCAGAAAGAAAAGGGTTTTGAAAGTTTTTGAAGTATAAAAAGGGTTTTATACAAGTTTGAAGTGATCCAAAGATTTTCCAAAATTATATATATCTATGTATATATATAAAGGATTTCATGAGGATTTTGGGAAAAGGTTTGGAACCTTTGGATTTGGAAAGGCTTTTGATTTTTGGGTAAAATCAATATTGGATTTGGAAAGCCTAGTTTGAGAATTATCGATTTTGGAATAATCGATTTTGAGAAAGAAGATTTACTTGAGATTCATACTAGGTGTATGATTTGGAAGATACTATATGTGTATAGTATAAAGTGTTTTGAAAATGGCTTTGGGGAAAAAGGCGCTCCCTTGAAATGAACTTCTCAGGAGTGCCAAAGGTTGGTACTGCCTTGAACCCTAAGGGGGGTTCTAAAGTTGATCCTGTGAGGAGTCCGGACAAAACTAGTTCCTAAGGATTATGAGTAGTGTGTAGCGAAAGTCGAGGGCGCTGATGCCTACAAAGGCATTTGGGTTATGCTGTGACGACAGTGTAACTCGATGTCACTACGATCTACTGCAGACCATAGCGAAAGTCGTGTGGGCCGTTGAGAGCCAACAGTCTACGTTTGATTTTACATCGGTAGACTGCGACCTATGGTAACATAGAGAAAGTCGTGTGTGCCGATGAGAGACAACAGTCTACGTTTGATTATACATTGGTCGGTAGACTGCGACCTATGGTAACATAGCGAAGTCGTGTGTGCCGCTGAGAGCCAACAGTCTACGTTTGATTTTACATCGGTAGACTGCGACCTATGTGGGAGTGGAGAAGTTTCATTTGGCAGCGAAAATCGAGGGCATTGATGCCTACAGTTATATGGGCTTTTGCTGTGATGGCAACGTAACCCTAGAATGTAACTACGATCCGTTGAGGGTTCCATGGCGTAATCGAGGGGCGCGGAGTGCCTACAGTTACATGGACTTTTGCTGCGATGACAACGTAGCCCAGGATGTAACTGGGACCATGGATGGGGGTGATGATTTCCAGAGCATTCTCACCGAAGATATTTCCTATTTTTCAAAATGTTTTCGATATTTTCAGTAAAATTATTTTTCAAAGTATTTTCACTGGATGTTGAAAACGGGTCTGCCAAGCACTTATAGATTTTCAGTCGTACGCCTGATCAATGTATGACCGAATTTCTGTAAGGACAAGGATGGATTGATTGAGACATCGAGTTATGGAAAGTATTTTTATAAAAATATTTTTGTAATATTATATAGATCTTAAAGTGCTTTAACACTACAAGAAAAACACCTTTTTATAGCGTTTAAAAAACGCTGTAAAAGGATACGATGGCGTTTTTATAAACGCTGTATATCAACATGTTGTAATATGTCAGGGATCTATAATAGCAATCTTGGAATCGCTATAAAAAAATGCTATAAATGACGTTACTTATAGCGTTTCTGAATTGCTATTAAATTGATTGTTATAGCAATTATAAATGCTATAGAAATATCATTGCCTAATTATTATAGCAACTATAAATGTTGTAAAAACGCTATAGAATGTTTACTTTAGTCTTTCATAGCATTATTTACTTGCCATGAAAACTGTTTAATCGTTGCAGAATATTTTTATTGCACTAGCATAACGCTATAATATGTATAGCCATGACAATTTTTTTTCTAGCATTAATATAAAAAGGATGTAATATACGGTGTTTCACACAGTATTAACAATTAAGCATTAAAAAAAAAATGAATAAAATCATTTCATGCACAATATTAAGCATATAAATATTAGTAACAATTAATACAATCGTACCTAACCAAAACAATACATAATAAAAGTAACAATCCATACAACCATAGCTAACCAAAACGATACATGGTAAAAGTAAAGATATAAGAACATCGACACAAAATACATTTGAAGGAGAATGAGTGCGACAACATATTTTTTCATGCCTTCCACCAAAGCGTAAACCCAGAGCATCATACACCACCTGTCAGAAAGCACATATGTCTATTAGTCATAAAAAGTAAACATAAATTATCATGAATACCGAAATATGGAAATAAATATGTGCGACAAACAAAGAAAATACTCAAAATTAACAACTAAATCATTCTATGCGCTGATTTTACGTAAACAGCAATTGTATACCCTTGCCGTTCTTGATGTTTACGGTCCCAGATTTCAACTGATTTACACTAGTATGTACCGGCGATCATTTACGTTCACGAAAAGTGGAGCATAGCTTTCCATTTCAACCGCATCGCTGCATGAACCATTCAGTAAGTTTGGTGAGAAAACGTACACAAATTCTATTGTTATGAGCTGGAAAACACTAGTTGTTTATAAGGTAATGAAAAGAGTAGTCAAAAAATAGTAACTACCTACACAAACCTATAAATTATTCTTTTGAGTAGATATTACTTGCTATTGGCAAATTTGTAAGTAGTACAATCAAGGGATGTAGGTGAAACAACAAGCATTGGTATAACAGCAAACACAATACCCGTTCTTTTCCAATCCAATAAGAAAGGCGGCTTCACCTAAAGCAGCTAAGAGGCTACCGGTGCATGCATCCTTTCCTGTAACTGCATATTCACTTACAAAATCATGTTTTAAGAATAAACAAAACATAAGATAGTTAACTTTAATTAATTCAACTTCCATAATTTTTCGTTGATATAAACGTGAATTACTCGTACCTTTGGACCCTTGCGTGATGTAATATCAAATTGATTAGCCATTCGGAACAATGTATTAGCACTGCTGTAGATCTATTAAAGGAGCAAATATGAATTATTGTCAGTAATATCACAAACCGACGAAGTTTTGAACTCTTTCTAATTTGTGTTTGTGCTTACATGAAAATCATACAGATCAGCTGGATGATCCAATGCATGAGAAGATCCATCGCAATTTGATATCATCTTTATATCCGGATATGCATTTTGTATTGCATAGTAGAATTTTAGGTAATTTCCTAAGGTAGGCGAAGAAAGGAAAAAAAAATGAGATTTTGGCATCTAAAAAAAATGGGATTCGCTTTTGGCATCTAAAATCGTAGATTTGTAGACATGAAATTTAAATTAAACTCGCATCAAATTATATTGGTGCAAATTTTGAGTTAGAATTATATATATATATATATATATATATATAATACTACTTTGATATTACCTAATGAAATGTCCACAAGCTTAGCAGCAGCTGCAACAGCAGAACCACTATAAGATCCACTGGTACTCTGCCTGGAGAACACGGATTCTTTGGTTTCCTGTAATGGTTATTTTCACTATTTATGCTGCATATAAATATCTGTATGAGATCATTATTGTAAAACATTTAGACAGATTAGAGTATGATGTGTGCATGTATAAACCTGATGCAAGTGAAATGGATATGAAAAATTGTTAAAGCATTTATATAACAACTGAAACGGTTATTTTGGTACGATTAATTTGGAACTATTATTTTGTAAACTTAAATAGAATATGATTTGACAAACATAACTTAAGAAAAGAAATACTAACATGAAACGAAAAAATTATTTGGTAAAATTGAATAAATGTTAAGTGATAGTTACCAATTAGTTGTGATCAATTAAGAAAAATCATACACATAAAGTTTACATAACTTAGTAGCTTAAATAATGCCAACATAACATTTGCTTTAGTTACTAAAAATAATGTCAGCATAACTTTCAATGTTTACAGACTATAATTTGAAAATCATGAATAGATGGAGATGGAAGGCAAAGAAAATTCAGAATAATTCTAAAAGCAATAAATAGTGAAAATGACATGAACGTTAGTAATCAATGTATTTGGTCATTTTCAACATTTACTTACTGATCGGCCACAAACATGTTGTAAACTGAGGTTTTGCACATCATAACATCAAAACCTAATCGAGAAGGAAATAGACACTAGATGTACAGAAATGTCATATATTTATCAATATTATAAACAAACGTGGTATCAAACAATCTATTATTACCCAACTACAGGAGATAAGCTATATGATTTGCAACATGGACCCTGCAAAAGCAAAAATTACTTTAAATAATTTATGCTTTGCAGAAGTAGTCTATCTTAACTCTCTTCCTTCTGCAATAACTTCGTTTATCTCACTTCAATCCAATAAATCACATTTGTCATATTTTTTTTTATCATGTTTATTCTACAATTAATCAAAAGAAAATTTAATAAAGATTTCAAAATAGTGAACATGAATTTTTTAAAACTAATTTTTATAAAACTTGATTAAATTTTATAAACTTATTTAATTTTAAAAAAACAGTTGGTGTATTCAAAATAGTTTGAAAATAAAGTGGTCCAAAACGAGAATAAAGTTATTTTGAAAAAAATGAACCAGCAAAGTATATCAAAATTGTGATTTTATTCATAGTTTGTTGTCTTCTAATCAAACCTATATTGTCGATAACGATTTTCAGTATAGTTCATAACTAGATTTTTGTATTGAATGTCACTGTTTATGTACCTGATGACCAACATCCCATATAATCTTATCCTCAGGAGTGTTGAAAACATGATGAAGAGCAGCAGATAGTTCGACCAAGCCTAAATTCATGCTCAAATGACATCCTGTCTTCGACACTGAGTGCACCATGTCCATTCTCAGTTTAGCTGCCAATTGCTCCAAATCCTACATTCCATAATTTTAAATTTAATTGACATATGATAGAAAAATAACAACGCCTAAATTTAATTTGATCCATCCATATTAATGAAATCTAGCCAATGACCAATTATATCCATGCTGATCTTGATATCCCAACGCCTAGATATTCTCTTCATAATTATTCAAGAAGTAAATTTATGAAATTAAATGAATTAAACAGATCCTAGAAAAAAAAATTGTTAGTATTTGTAACTTTGTAGTTTAACAGACTTACACTTAAATCCCCTCATCATTTCTCAATTATTCATTTATGTGTAATTGTTAACTATTATCATATGCAGACATGTTAGGTAAGCTATTAACAGTTTTGGAAGAAAATAATTAAGCACCCGTGTGCTCTACGCAATAACACATGCAACAAAAATACAAACATACAGAAGCTCAAAAACTAATACGTATACCAAAATAACTCATCGCACTCTATAGAAGCAGTTGCCTACGCAGAACCACAAACGAATTTTCCACTGCTTAAGAAAGTTATTGGTAAGAATACGTAGAAAAGCATTCCTTAATCAAGCCTGTTAGCTGGATTATATAAAAAAGTTATTGGTAAGAATACGTATGGATGGTAATAAATGATAAACACAAGAAGAAGAAAATGAAAATACAACGATGCCAGTCGCAGTGATGAACTATAGAAATTTAGGCATAGTAATAGTGAGAAAACAAATTACATTGAACATAGTTTTATACACAATTATCGAGCATTAACTAAAAACCTGATCCACTCGATGAGTAAACAATGATTCAAGGATATGGAACCATCAATGTATCACAGTATAGATTATAAGAGTAGGCTATTACAATGCTTTCATATGCACTCTATATCGTCGGTTACTTTCAATACTTATGAATGCCGGAAAATCGCAATAACTATGATACCCTTGTTATGATGCCTGATCAAAAAGGTGATCTCTGTAAGTACCTCGACCGATTCCTAGTAAATTCTCATAATAACAAAATTTAAACTCATGTATCCCCTCTTATGTTAAGTCATATATCCATCAGTGATTATATATTTTTCTTAATGGAACCAGCTTAAGATGGTTTGATTTTGATTTAACAAGTATTCTTAGAAACAGACAAACATTCTACATCTTATGCTCTTGCGCATTCAAAAGAGATAATGTATGGCTATTGTTATCGTATAAAAAGGAACGAAATAACCCAATTTGAACAGTACAATTCTTGGCAAACTCATAATTAATATGAACTACTGAACTGTTATTATTTACTGTACATTCTTACCAAAAGTATAATTCTTTGCAAAAGGGATGGAGTAAGTATTAAATAAACCAGAGTGAGACATCAAACGTGGGTAACCAGATCAAAAGTCCACAGAATATCAACAGATTAAACTATTAATTATCAATGCTTATGTGATGTCTGTATACTAACAAACAAGGAAAAATAATTCAAGTACATAAGTAAAAGAAAAGCAAATACATGAAACCGTTGAAATTGATGCTTCCAAAATTCTGCCTCTGCTTTCTGCCCCATACTAGCCCAGACATCTGAATACAATATGTCTGCTCCCTTCACTGCTTCTTTGGGATCATTTGCTATTTCTATTTTGCCGATTCTAGCAATCTTGGCTAGTTCAATTGTTTTTGCATCTGGTTCAAAGCCTTTTTGGACAAGCATAGACGAAATAAAGGTGGAGGGGGGCAACAGATGCAAGCAGAAGTCATGAGTGCACAATATTTTTTCCGCCTCCAACATACATAGCCTAAATGATAATAGATTTCAATATATAAGTACATTTATGCATTGTCAAATTGAAATTTACATAACCTTAATATGTTTATGCTATGCTTCAGATCTGGTACCAGTTCCATATAAACCAAGTGCCAAATCTACATCGAATCACTTCCTCGGCTTTGCATTAGGAACCCTCATCAGGATACATCGAATCATTTCTTCAACAGTATCTTCCCAATCGACTTCAAATGCATTAGTTACATTCATTAGTTCTATAAACTACAATCTGAATGTTCGGTCACTAATACAAATTATAATTGGGTAAAATCCAAAACATAGTATTAGGAACTACCTTTATATGTTGAGAATTGGAACTGACAGGGAATCGTCAACCTAAATGCTCATAGGCTTCCCTTCTTTGGAGCGCGACATGCTAATAACTGTGACATCAAGTTTGATTCAGCTTCCCTTCTTTGAAGAACCCCAATTCAGCTTCGTTGAGGATTCATGCTTCAACTTTGCGAAGGAATTGACTTCTTTGAGGAATCGCGTGAAATCGAGCTCCGAGGAATCGAGCGATTGCAAAATTGAGCTTTAGCAGTGAGAAGGGATTCGTGGTTTAAGAGGGATTTGTGAGTGAAAAGAAGATTCATGAGCGAAGGAGTCTCGTAATTTTGGAATTGGAATTGAAGATGAAAAGAGGCCATGTATGGCGCAAAGGAAAAAGGAGGAGGGAAATGTAACATCGGACTGCCAAATTTTCTTTTGGTTTATTGATGGCATGAGCGCAAGCTATCTTTTTAATCAAAATGACCATTAACTATCTATTCATAGCAAGTTGAATTTTCATGCAATCTTTGCTTGCTATTAATAGAACATTTTCTTGTAGTGTAAAGATCTCTAAGTAAAACGAGTTTTAGTTAAAATTGATCAAAGAATAATTTAACTGATATTAAGTATTTTAACAAATTCTGCCTTCGTTCCTTTTCGAGGACGAAAAGTTTCAAAGGAGGGAGGAATGTGATAACCCGAATTTTTGGACATCTGTTAATCGGTAATTAATAGGATTAAATTATTAGTAATACTGATTTTTAAATTGAACAAATAAATTCTGATAATTAAAATATCTCGATATAAATATTTATTTGATAATTTTCTTTTATAATTATTTAAATGTGCCAAATTTTTTTAAACAAATAATATTTGTGCTTTCAAATTTTTATTGTAAATAGAACTTGGATTTGAAATTCAAAGAAAATATCTTAAAAGCAATTTAGATGTGAAACTCTACATTTTAAAATACTAGTGTATATATATATATACTTAGTTATTAATTTAATATGATCCTAAGTTAAAATTTAAATAAGAATAAATAGAAAGGTTTTAATAAATTTCTTTTGAATTTTACGTGAATAAATATAATTAAGTAAATATAAAAACATAAAAGGGTTCTTTGCATACGAATGTAGTATGTGAATATATATGTAAGAATATATACACATATAAACACTAAGGGAAAACATAGTATCAAATGCATATAATAATCAGCCTTATAAAAAAAAGAGATCAGCAAAGTAAAGGCCTGAACGAGAGGAGCTATCTCTACTTTCAACCTTGTTGCAGCCGGGCATTCAAACCTAATCACATGCAACTTTAATTGTCGATAATATATATATATATATATCCATATCAATGAAGGTATATGTAGGTTATGAAAAGATATACATAAGTATGGATAAGTATGTAAACATGGAAGGAGACAAGCATTTAATGCACATTTCAACTCAAGCATACCATATATCATTTCAAGTTTACAAAAAAATCAAATCAAAAGAAGCTTGCTATGTACACCAAAGAGCAGCTTATATACCTCTACTTCGCCTTCTTTATTCTGCCTGGATTCGAAAATTTGTTAAGTGAAAACAAATTAAAAACCTCTATTCAATACCAAACCAGAGAATAAGTATAAAACAATCAACAACTTCAGATTCATCTTCAACCTGGGATTAAGGCTTCAAGATCGAAAGAAAACTAACAATTCAGATTCAAATTCATCTCAGCAAATTCCAGATCAAAATGAGAAGCTGTGCTCTGTTCAGTCAAAACGCAGGGTGAGTAAACAATTCCTTAAAATAAAAAAAATGATTTAGATCTGAATGCATGCAATTAATATCTGAAGTAAAGTGTGATAAATTGTTGCATGGTTGTTTATATAAATTGTATGAATATATGGCTGTTCATGTCTTGATTTTTGGCTCTGTCTAATTGGACAGATTTTAAATTTTGAAAAAAAAAAACCTTTCACTTGTTTCTTTTTAGACCTAGATGTATAAATCAAACTTGATTTTAATGACAAGGTATTTTGTCTAAGCATAAATACAAGAATAGATTTTAAAAACTCAAAAGCATGTCCTCTTTTATCAATTTCAAGTGAGTAAAACTGCTACTTTTATTCATGATTAAACCTGTTTAAATTTGAATGCTTGTGATAAATCATTGAAATGACTTTGTGAAATTTGTTTGTATGATGAATATATGTCTGGATACAAAATAATGTGTAGTTGAACAACATGTATGCCTGCATGTATGTTTATAAACTTCTGTTCTTTGCTACAGGCTTATAAATTAACTTTCAAATTTAATTTTCCTTTATTCAGACAATAGTAGGCTAAGATTTAAAAAAGGAAAGTTGATCATGGCAATGTAGTTTCATATTTAAAGAGGATTTCAGGAAGAAATATTAAATGTTGTGGAAGTAAGAAATAACAGTAAAATCCTTTAAATCAAAAAAAATAAATGTCTTAATTTCTCGTATGGAATCTGTAATCTAATTTCTATTGGAAATTCATGAATTTTGATATCTATATCAAAAAATTTAAGCTCGTGGTTAGCGAGGAATTAGGAGATGATCAGGATTTGAGTTTTGATCGATTCACGATGGCTGGGATAATATCAGGGTGTCGAATTCTACAGGGAGGTGGCCAAGGAGGAGTCGATGATGGAAAAAATAATGTGATATTTTTCTTTGATCTGTGGTGGCCCGGCGGAGCGGAATTAGGGTTTTAGGACCTTTTTTGTTGACGTGGTTTTGGAAGGTCGGTTGGTCAACGAGAAGGGATCAGACATGATCGGAGTAAGGTGGAATGGAGAGTGGTACTCCGGTGATCGTCTAGGCTCGATGGCGAGGATTCAGATGGACAGAGGCATTGGTGGTTGGCGAATCTACTGTCTGGGTTTGATGTTCTTGACTCGGCTCGATTTTGATCTGATGATCGTTACGTGTTTCTGGAGGTTGGTATCGGAGGTAGGTGTTGACGTCGACTTATCGGAGGTGGGGGAGATGGTCGGAGATGCTCTGACCATCTGTGCAAGTGAACGAGTGTTTCTCGTATCTGCTTTTGGATGGGTTGTGGAGCTAGGGAAAGTTGGGTGTTCTGCTTGGATCGAACTCAAGTAAAGGTAGTTGTGTCTCGGGTTGGATTTTGTGCATGAGTGTTTTAATTAAAACAAACAATAGTCTAGGGTCTGGGCTCGAGTATGTTTTGGGTTAGACTCGATTACTATTTTTAACAGTTTTAAAGGTTTAAATAAAGTAGTTTTTTTTAAAATAAAAAAAAAAATCAAGTTTAAAGCTACTTCATAAATTAATGTTCTTTGCATAATAAATATTTTAAATATTTGGTTTAAGAAGTTGTATGATTTATTTTTCTTAAATTAATCAAGTCAAATCTTCTTAAGTTATTTTAAAACTTAAACTGAATGTGAGATTAAGTAGTTATTATAAAAGTAATATGTTTATAAATTATTAAGTGTAATTACTTAGGGTAAGTAATTAAAGAGTAATTTCTAGAAGTAATTAATAAAAGAAAAATTTGTTAATAGATGTAATTAGAGAATAATTACTTAATGGAAGCGATTAATTAAAGTTTAACTAATTAATTATTAATAATTAATTAATGAGAGTAATTAAATTTTAATTTCTTTAAATTGTTAAGAATAATTAATTTGTGTAATTAATTAAAGATTAATAACTTAATATAATTAAAGGATAATTACCAAGGATGATTAATTAAGATGAATAATTAAGGATGATTAATTAATTGATTTAATTTAAATTAATGATTAATTAAAGGAAATCTAAGTGATTAGAAGATTAGTAATTAATTTAATTAAAGATAAATTAAATTAATTTTGGATGATCCACCTAGCTTATGAATGATTAAATGCCTCAAATTGATTGATATCTCTAATATGAAATGTTTTGTGATACGATATGTTTGGGTGGACAATGATAGCGTGGTTCTCTATAAATGATGAATTGTTGGTGTAAAAAGTGTCATCTTGTATTTAAAGTTGAATTGTATTTCACTTGAATAACTTGGGTTTAGATGACATTGGATTCGAAGAGACCGGGGTCGGGTATTAGTAAATACCTGAAACCACTTCGATACTTTATAGATTGATGTGTAATCAATAAGCTGGAATGGAATGATTTAAGTAATTGGATAATTTAATCTAAGTTTTGATACTTAGAAATTGATGTGTGATGTAAGTGATATCTATAACAACTTGTGAAGTTGTAAATTGATACAAGTTACCCGGATTTATATAAGTTGTGTGCTTTTGTATTCTATGTAAGATGGGTTTACTCACGCTAGTTTCCAGCCTAACCCAGGTGTTACTTTGATGTAATGCTCGGGTCAGATCGAGTATTACAGATTTTCGGGTAAGGACGTTCTAGAGCTCAGGAGATGAGTTGGATGGCCGGAACGTTTGGAGTGTTTCCGCTGTGAGATATTTCTGTTTATCTGAGATATGTTGATTTGTATATGTCTAGTGTTTGTGCAAGTGTGTAACTCTGATGTATTAAAATGTGATTGACAGATATAGTATTCTTTTGTAAACTGATATTATTTGATATTATATTTTGATCTGCTGCGAATGTGAGAATCTGTGTTGTGTTTATGTTTCTTATTCTTCTATCTCTTTCTTCTCCTTCTGACTATCTGGAATTTTCGGGATTGAAAATTTCGGGTCGTTGCAATTAACCTCTTCGGATTATATAAGTGAAATACAGGTTATGGAAGCAATGGCTACTGCTTTGGTTTCATAAAGTGAGCGTTATTTGCCCGATAAATAGGTATGTTCTTGAATTACGGTTTTCTAGCACTATTATAATGTTTTTTCCTTCTGTTGGGATATATCATTTTGAAAATTTTAAGATATATTACTATCATCGATATTATTATTTCTCCCGAGCCTCTCCGTACAAAGGAGACTCTGCCGATAATTTTTTAAATTTTTGGACTAAGAAATTTTTTATGAAATGTTTTCCAAACTTTATTACTTTGAGTATATAGGATTTAATGGTTATAAATTGATATATTTTATTTAAACTAAGTAATCTTGTAAATTTATTTGTTTATAAATTTAATATTTTGAATAAGATATATTGATTTTTAATTTCTTCTTTTCCCTCCCTTTTCCTTTTCGGGGACGAAAAGTTTTGAGTGGGGGAGAGTGCAACGACCCGTAAAATTTCGATAATTAATATTTTCATTTAATAAGATTTTGTAATTTAGAGTTGAAATAATTGTTTTTAATTTAATAATAAAATAATAACTAGAATGAATTGTAATAATATTAGTGTAAGTTAATTTTTGACAATCCTTATGGAATTCCAAATGATTGAAATAATGTGAATGCTATAACTTGGTTATAAATTTAATGTAAGGAAATGAATGTAAATAAGAATTAATTTTGAAGATAAAATATAATTAATGGTAATTGAATAAAGTCAGTATTATGTAAGGAATTATAATATATGTTGTATTAATGTGTGCATTAATCTATAATGGGAAATAAAAGGCAATTGATAATTTAAAATGTTGACATATTAATAAAATGATGTGTAATGAATGGAAATGAAATAAATTTAGTGTAACGAGAGTTTTTATAATAATTATTATAAAGAATAAACTTACAAATACTATAAAATGTATAATGGTGACAATTGTTGTTGTCATCAATTTAATTAATCAATTATAAAAATTAAAAGCTATTAAATGTTACATTAATGCTAGTTAAGACAATGACTGTAAATTATGAATGTAACAAAATGAATAGAAATGCTAATTTTATTGATAAGGTAACAATTGATGTAATAAAAAGAATGTAACCAAGATAAAATAATTAATTGGGATTTTAGTTTTAATTAATGTGTGAAACTAAAAAAATTCAATATAGTCGAAATATAGTGATTAATACAAATAAAAGATGGAAATTTGAGGATACTAATGTAATGTAATGTAAACCAAATGCTAGCTATATTACAGAATAATAATTGATTGAGTATAAAGATCTGAATCAAATAAAATCAATTTATTGGAATTAAATATTAATTAATTGAATTTATTTCAGTTGAATTTGAATGCTGTAATTATTGAAATAATCAACACTAAAATTGATATGTAAATTTACTTTAAATTATTATATGTCTAGGAATCAAAGTTGATGAAATTTGTTAACAATTAAATTTGAAATGAAAAGTGATTTATTTAATTTAATAATTAATTTACTTAGTTAATTAAAATATAGCCATTTTGGCCACGGACTTGGATTTTGATGAAACTAGTTTCATCGAATCCGTAACGATGAATTATTGTAGGATTTCAGGTTTCGTAGCGATCGGACATGTCCTTTGATCGTACGGACTCGGAACGCCTAGAAATCAATTTAATTAAATTTAATTGAAATCAATTTGAAATAAGCTGGTTTTAACATAACTTCTTCATACGATGGAATTAGGACTTAAACCTATTCCATTGAGTTTAAATTTTACGAAAACATCTATTTCGATATATGAGATGACCCATTTTCATTCCGGAGACAGAATGGGGTTTTTGGGTCGTTTATCGTTCCAATCCAAATCAATCTGGTCCATTCTTTTCTATTTCAGCTCTGCCTATAAATAGGTCATTATAAACCCTAGGTCATTTCTTATTTCATTTTGTCTGTACGTACATTTTCTTCTCAACTTCTCATTCCAATGGCAGACAAACCCTAATCCCTAATTGCATATTCAAAATCAAAACCAATTCCGAAAATTTAAACTCCTCAAAATACATCGAATTATATATCAATTTGAAGCCCTTGACGAGCGCAAGTCAAATATGTGATTCATTTTTCGATCTGGGTCTTTGGGTGCCGGAATTGCTCGAAACAGTCTCGACCGTCCATAGCGCGTTGATGGACTTCGACTGATCGGCAATTCATTGGTACAGTATTCTGGAGAGAGCCAAGGGGATCACATCCATGGGGGGTTCGTGATAAGTTAATGGCTAGATCGCCTCAGTTAATTCAAGTATGGTGAAATACCCATTGGCGGCGGCCGGTGATTCACCGTCGATCGGCGACTGAGCATTTGCGGGAGGTGGTTCCACGGTCGGGGCGAGGCTGGAGGAGAGGTCTCGGTGGTTTCAGGTGGTGGCGGCGGCGTCTCGATCGGAGGCTTGTGGATACGTGCGGGGGGGTTGATGTTGTCTACGTGTTCGATTTTCTTTGTAGGGTGCGTGTTCGTGCAGAAAGAGGAAGGTGACGTGGCCGTTTTTAATTGGATTATTTTGTTTTATTTTGTTAATTCTTATTTAAATCGTACAACTTATAACACGAATAACTTTCTCATACGAGGTCCGATTCACACGCGGGTTCTTGCTTTGGGATCATATTAAAATTCCGAACATTTGGACGATGGTTTGGATGAATTCTGAGATCGTTTAATTTTTTTAATTTTAATTGGATTTAAATTCGATTTAAATTTAAATGTGAGTGTTTTGACCCGCTCACAACTTCTAAAATTTCTTATGTTTGTTAAATTAAATATATGATGTAATTAGGAGTTTATTTATAGCTATTTGGTATAATTTAAATCGTCATCCCAGTTAATTTGAATTTATTTTAATTAAACTGTTATTTAATTTATTGTTGAATTTAAATTGCCAGTTAAATCTCCGTTGTTGATCATAATTTTCAATTGATGTTTATTGATTAATTTGGATGATGATTTGGATGGATGCTTGATTTTCATATTGGATGAATGGATGTTGTAATATATATTGTTATAACTGCAAGTTCCCTATGGGTTGAAATGATACATACCCGAATGATCTATAGATTAGGGAAAAATCGTTATGGGTTGAAATGATAGACTCGAGCGATTTTATGGATTTATTTAATTCGGGATTGCAGTTTGAAATGATACATAACCGTAAAATTCTAAGTTACGGATTGAAATAATAAATATCCGTATCACTTGACCCCAAGGTAGAGAATTATATACGGACACCGGATTAGTTAATTTAATGATTTCAAATCCTTAATTTTTGAATTTAATTGAACAATATTTGAAATAAACATGTTTTATATTTGAACTATTATTGAAAAACAAGTTATGTTGAAATTTGTATTGGTTAAACGAATTGTTTAAAGGAATTTGATTTAAAATT
The DNA here is from genome assembly GCA_030765085.1 of Allium cepa. Taxonomy (NCBI): domain Eukaryota; kingdom Viridiplantae; phylum Streptophyta; class Magnoliopsida; order Asparagales; family Amaryllidaceae; genus Allium; species Allium cepa. The sequence goes on from CM060935.1 coordinate 1,000,795,558, forward strand.
TTAAAGTTGATTTAAGAAGTATAAATGGAAATTTACCGGAATTGAGTTATTAAAATTGTTTGAAATATAACTTTGAAATATACTGAAATGTGAGTGATTTAAATTGATATTTCAAACATGTTTTGGAAGCAGTATAAAATTTAATATTTTATTGAGAATTTGAGTTGGAAAATTTGGGATTGGGTTTTGAGGTATTGAAATGGTCCAAATGTGTTAGAAGGAAATAAATAATTTAAAATTGATATAAATTTCAAATTCATAATTTTTAATATAAACTGTTTTAAAATTATATTGCCTTAAAGACTTTAAATTATTAAGATTCTCAAACTTTTAAACTAGTTAACCCATTTTAACTTATTTTAAATCTAACTAATCTATTTTAAAGCTATTTAATCTATTTTAATTACATTTAATCTATTTTAAATCTATTTAACTATCTTAAATCGATTTAACAGTATCTTTAATCTTTAACTAAACTATTTTAGAGTATTTTACTAATTATAACTATTTTAAGTATTTATAACTATTTAAACTATTTTCTAAATTTTCAGACTAAGTGGAGGGAAGTGTATATATATTAAAATCCATTGGTTTAAAAGAAAATACGGTTAAATGATGTTATAACCTAAGTTGGATTTAAATGTAATAATTAATGGAGTATGATGATTTTGAAGTAAGAATTAAACCTATTTTGGAAGTATGATTTTGAAAGAATTATGAATTTGAAAATGATATAATTTCAAAAGGTAAATATTACTTCAAAGGGAATATGATTTCGAAAGTATTATAGTTTTGGGAATACGATATTTTGATATGAATTGTGAATCGACTTTTGAAAGGTAAAAGTACCATCCGGTGTGTAATAAGTGATTGGTTGTTAAAGAGACCGGAATGATATTGTGATACTCTCTTCCAATACCAAAAACCACTTTAACAACTGTGTACGTCGTGGAGATTCCAGAAATGAAGTAGGATGGTTTGGCGAACGATTTCTGTATAAGGTATGATGTGACCTTGACTCCCGTGAATCAGCTTAGATGTGACTAAAATAGAAGCTATACCGGGCCAAGTGAGGTCATTCCTCCTATCGAACACATTTCTTCGATACTATATTTTGACTTTGTGATTGATTTGGTGGCCACCGCTCGATTTTGATATGGGAGTGTGTTCCGAGGTAGGCAATAGTAGCTGCTATGCGTTACCACCAGTTCGGGAATGCAATTGGTATATCTACCATGGCATTGCCTCGAGTGCCGTGTTCACATGCCCTAGCGTGCTTTCTACGAGTTTGTTTTGTACCATACCTATGGAGTGCCCTCTGACAACCCTTCAGTTTACGGGGAGAGTTATGGTACTATATAGACTATGGGAATGTATAAAATGTATTAAGGGGGATATGGGTAACGCCTTAACGCTATTTGAATACTTTACTTTACTGTAGACATTATTATAATAGCGTATTGTACTACATAGTAGATAGTTTAACGGATCCTTAGGAGATATGAATCCCAAACATCTCTTAAGTTATTCACTCACGTTAGACACTGGATAGGAGATGTCAAACCCCGCAAACATCACTGACGTCGTTCCACTCATATTTATTTACCGTTGATATAACTTATATAAGATCTTTTAGTTCTGACTCGAGTGTTTTGTCTTTTCAATTTGCTCGGGTTAGCCTGACCATTTTAGGATTTGAAGACTTTATTTATGGAGGACGAAGACGAAGATTTGTACTATTATTATATATTCTATTATTTCACTGCATTATGTATTCCCCTGCATTATTTATTATTCTATGGTATGTGTAACTCTGATTCTGTGTTGTATAAGTAAAATCAAATGTTTTTGTAAAACAGCTTCATAAACTGTTTATTTGATTGTTATATTTTGTAATTCCGCTGTGAGATTCTGTTTTTTCTTTCTTTCTCTGCTTTTCTTATTTACCCTAATAATAATCTGCCTCTTTGTGTGGTTTGATTTAACACGTTTGTCTGCTTAAAGCGTCCAACAAGGCTAGTCTTTACATCAAATCTGATCCAATACATTTCCTCCTCAACTCCTCATTCCAATGGAAGACAAACCAAAAACCAAATTCCTAATTCAATTTCGAATCAAATTTTAAATCAAAAATTCAAATTTCTCAAACCCTATCAAATTATATATCAATTCGAACTTTCGATGAGCATAATGCACTGGTGCAATTTGTTTTTCAATTCGAACCAATGTTTGACCAGAATTCATCGAAGAACTTCGACCATTCATTTTAGAGTTTCGACACTTTAACGTTGGATCTGCGACCATAAAATGATCGGGTGGTGCTGGAGCATAGAGGAGGTCGAGAGGAGTTGATCGGTGTCGTTCGTTCGCATTATAGATCGCCTAATTCACCACAATCGGTGAACTTAAGGTGGCGGCGGTGGCGGGTTTAGGTGAGGCCGAAGTGGTCGCGGCTGTCGGAGGTGGTGCGCCTAAGGTTGCGCAGTGTCGTGGAGGTGGTGGATCAGAGTGACGGTGGGCGTGATGGCCATGGAAATTAGTAGAACGTGAGTTTTGGTAGCGGCTCATTCAAGGTAGCAGTTTGTAGGGTTTCGAACGCGTGAGGTAACGATTGACGTGGACCCTTTTTCTATTATTTTATATACATTTTTGGTTATTCTAAATATTTTAACTTCTAACCTGAATAACTTTCTCATACGAGGTCCAATTCATGCGTGGTTTCTTGCGTTGGGATCGTACCGATATTCCAGACATTTTGACACTTGTTTGGACAAATTCTGAAACCATTTGAATTTCGGGTTTAAATCGATCTAAATTCAAAGGTGAGTGTTTTGACCCACTCACAACTTCTAAATTTTCTTATGTTTGTTAAATTAAATTTACGATGTGATTAGGAATTTATTTATGGCTGTTTGATAGATTTAAATTGCTATTCTTGTTAATTTGAATTTATTTGAATTAAATCGTCATTTAATTTATTGTTGAATATAAATTTCTAGTTAAATAACTTTTATTGATAATTAGTTATTGTTGAAATTAATTAATTGAATTATATGATATTTTGATGGATGGTTGACTTTTGATGTTGGATGATTGGATGTTATAAAAATTTATGTACTATTGTCACTCTGCAAGTTCACTTAATTATTATTATTTGAAAATCACTACGAGTTGAAATGATATATACCCGAATGATCTGTAGATTAGGGAAAAATCATTATGAGTTGAAATGATAGACTCGAGCAATTTTATGGATTTTATGCTGATTCGGGATTGCGGTTTGAAGTGATTTATAATCGTAAAATTCTAAATTGCAAATTGAAATGATAAATATCTGTATCACTTGACCCTAGGGTAGAGAATTATGTACGGACACCGGATTGGTTAAATTAAATGATTTAAAATCCTTAAATTTTTTGAATTTAATTAAATGATATTTGGAAATAAAATTTGATTTATATTATTTGAATTATTAAAAAATCAAGTTTTATGTTAACATGTGAATTGGTTTAAAGGAATTGTTTTAAGAAATTAAATTGAAATTTAAAAAGTCGAATTTGAGATATAAGTGAAATTTGTTAGAATTGAGTTATTTGAGTTATTGGAAATGTAACTTTGAAATGTATTGAAATTGGAATAATTTATAGTGATACTTAAACATGGATTGGAAGCGATATTGAATTAAATAATATATTGAGAATTGGAATTTTTAAACCTGAAATTTGGTTTTGGAAATTGAAAATAGTCAAAATGTGTTGACATTAATAAATAGTTTAAATTGATATATATATATATATATATATATATATATATATATATATATATATTTCATACGCATGTTTTAATATAATCCGTTTTAAAAACATTCCATTTTAAGACTAATTATTAAGATTTTGAACTATTAAAGTATTTTAACCTATATTAACTATATTAAATCATTTTAACCTATTTTAAACCATTTAAATTTATTTTAAACAAATTAACTCATTTTAACTTATTTTAAATCTAATTAATTTATTTTAAAGCTATTTAATCTATTTTAATTATATATAATCTATTTTAAAATTCGTTAACTATCTTAAATCAATTTAATAGTATCTTTAATCTATAACTAAATTATTTTAGAGTATTTCAGCTATTTATAACTATTTTAACTATTTATAATTATTTAAACTATTTTCTAAATTTCTAGACTAAGTTAAATAGAAGTGTTTATATTCAATTTATTGTTTTAAAAGAGAATATGGTTAAATGATGTTATAACTAAATTTGGGATTTAAAATGTTATAATAAATTGAATATGACAATTTTGAAGTAAGGATTTAACCTACTTTGGAAATATGATTTTGAAGAAATTATGATTTTGGAAACGATAAGATTTGAAAGTGAATTTGGTTTGAAGTGAGTATGATCTCAACAGAGATATGATTTGAAATTGAATATGATATTTTGATATAAATTGTGAATTGATTTTTGAAACATAAAAGAACCATCTGGTGTGTTATAATCGATTGGTTGTTAAAGAGACCGGGATTGGATATTGTCATACTCACTGCCAATATCGAAAACCACTTGAACAACTGTGTACATGGTGGAGATTCCAGAAGTGAAGTAGGATGGTTTGGTGAATGATTTCTGTATGAGGTATGATGCGACCCTGACTCCCATGAGTCAGCTTAGATGTGACTAAATCAAGAGCCATGTTGGGCCAAGTGAGGTCATTCCTCTGATCGGGCACACTTCTTCAATACTATATTCTAGCTTTGTGATTTGATTGGTGGCCACCCTTGATTTTTATTTGGGAGTGTGTTCTGAGGTGGGCGGTAGTAGCTGCTATGCGTTACCACCAGTCCGGATCCACAAACGGTATATCTACCCTGGCATTCCTCGTGTGCCGTGTTCACATGCCCTAGAGCGCCTTCTACGAGTTTATTTTGTACCATACCTATGGAGTGCCCTTTGATAGCCTTCTAGTTTACGAGAATATGTAAAATGTGTTAAGGAGGATATGGGTAACGCCTTAATGCTATTTTAATACTTTACTTTATCATAGACACTATTATAATAGCGTATTGTACTACATAGTGGATAGTTTAACGGATCCTTAGGAGATGTGAATCGCGAACATCTCTTAAGTTATTGCGCTCACGTTGGACACTGGATGGGAGATGTCAAACCTCGTAAATATCTCTGATGCCGTCACACTCATATTTATCGTTGATTTTATTTACATAAGATCTTTTAGTTCTGACTCGAGTGTTATGTCTTTTCAATTCGCTCGGGTCTGCCTGAGCATTTCAGGGATTGAAGACCTTAATTCGGGAGGACGAAGACGAAGAGTTGTATTATTATATTTATTCCACTGCATATGTTGTTCTGCTGCATTTATTTATTAATTCTTGTTGTCTGTAACTCTGATTCTGCATTATATAAGTATACTCAGTTTATTTATAAAGCTGCTTCATGAACTATTATTTGATTATTATATTTTTTCATTCCGCTGTGAGATTATGTATTTTTTTTTATTTCTTTCTCCTTTTCTTTTTAACCCCAATAACAATCTGCCTCTTTGTATGGTTTGAGTTGACCCATGTGTCTTCTTAAAGCGTCCAAAAAAGACAGGCCGTTGTAGCACATATATAATTTTATTTATTTCTTTATTTTATTAATAACATATCATGATAATAGGATGAACCATATATATAAATATTGATGTTAAATATTAAACTGTTATAGTATAAGAGGGAATACCATACACACACACATACACACACATACATACGTACATACATACATATATTGTATAGAAGATAGAATGAATTTTACCTAAGAAGCTAGCTATGATTCACACTCGATCTAATTGGCCTTCTTAATCTCTTAGGTCCATACTCTCTACTACAAATAGATGACGTGCTAACAACAGAGCTTGGTTATTTTAATTAATTAGATGTGGATGGAGTTTGGAATGACAATGGAGGAAGGGAAATGATTACGGCCTGAAATGAAGAATGGAGGAGGGAAATGGCGAAACTAAAAATAGAGGCTTTAGGATCCTTTTTATAGGGAGAGCTGACCAAAAGATCTAACACATTATCTCTCATACCTTGTCAAAATTTGGACCCTTCCTCATTTGGCCAACAAAATCTGAGGCCCTAAACAAACCGAAAACCCTTCCAAACCCATTAGTAAATTATATCATTTAACACTAAGTTAAATCCTTATTGATATCGTATATCGATATGCACATATATAACTTTTATATATGCACCCAGTAAATTAATAACTGCAACCTAAACAATCCTAGAAGGAATTCCATTTTACTGGAAATATTTCATAAAATAAAAAATAATAATTAATATTTCATAAATATTAAATAATTTATTTCTTTTATAACTATTATAAATTAATTAAATAAAGTGGTGGTTTGGAGGATAAATAGATTTGATTGTGCGACTCGCATATGTAAATTTAGCCAGTAGTTAATATTTGATCAATTCAAATACTAATGCTCATATATCACTTTTGCTAGTATTGTGACAGTTTGACTTAATTCGTCCTTAAAAATAAAATACGTAAAATCCAATTTTATAATTTAAATGGTACCTTTTAGCAACGATTATTTACACTAGTTCTCTTCGTCAATACTATATCGTTTTAGAATTTATGAAATTTGGTTTAGTCAAAATTCCAGTATCGTCCATATTCAACTCTATTAGTCATAAACAAAGCCTTTTATTCTATAATAACATTTATTATTAACCGTACTACAATAGTCAGAAATTTTGACTTTTAATTGACTACAATTGACCGCGGTACTAACCTAATACAACCGAGGAGACAAATTCTCTATTATATAGTGTTTCACTTCCAATGCTTCAACTTGGACCTAACTATAGTTGTTTGATGAAATATCATGCCATGGTATAACAATAATCAAAGTGGAGTTTCCATATTGAAGTTCAAAACTGTTCTCAATTGAGAGAACTTTGTAATATCATCACTTCGAGATATCCCTTATGACCTAGTTGTTTTTAGCTAATAGGAAATTCTTAGACATGGCATTCCATAGTTGTCCAATAACTATCAGTATGTAACCCCCCGATGCCTCCCGATAGTCATGGGTAATAAACAACCCAACATTTGGAGAGTGTTGTGTAATCCAGTCTAATGTATGCATCAATTTTTTTTTTTTTGATACATCTTGTCTAAAAATATTAATAATAATTTGTTATTTGATATTTTGATCATTTTCCCATGATTATAACTCCTTATAATTATTATCACATAACATATGATTTATGGATTTCTAATAAATATATTAAAATTAATTATCTAATTAATGTATCACAATATAGAAAATATATAACATAAAACATGCAAAAAATTTCAAATGATATTTTATTACAAAGTTAACGATTTACAATAAATTATGAAATTTCCTCTAGGGCATATTAGAGTTCAGGGTTGCCTTAAGGGCAATTTTATATTTATTACATATATCTAACTCGATAACCAATATTGTTCGAAATAAAAGGTTTTTTTTCTATTATATACTTGGTATAATGAGTTATATTAATTAATTTAATTAGATGTATATTAAAAGAAATCCATAAATGGTATGTTTTGTAATAGTAATTACAAACTGTTGTAACCATGAGTAATTTATCATAGTGAAATTAAACATACCATTTTAAATATTCATAGTCAAGATGTATCGAGACTTATTTGTTGAGTCTGGACTATGTAATACTCTCCATATATTGGATAGTGTATTACTAGTGACTACTGGCCACCAAGGGGTTATGTAATGATAATTATTGGATAATTATGAAATGACTCATTCGATAACTTTCTATCGGTTAATGTAACCAAGGTCAAATAGAAAATATCAATGTGACAAAATTACATTGTTCCCTTGACCTAAGAATATTGTTGACCTTTAATGTGGAAGCTTCGCTTTGATTATAGTTAAATCATGGTATAACTTGCATCTAACAACTATAATTGGGTTAAGTGGAAGCACTGGAAGTGAAACACTATTCAAGAGAGGATTCATCTCCTCAGTTATATGAGGTTAGTATTACAGTTAACCAAAGTCAACTTAAAGTCAAAGTTTCTAGCTAGAGTAGTTCGGTTAATAATAATTATTATTACAAAACCAAGGACTTTGTGTTTGGACTATAGAGTTGAATATGGATGATATTGTAATTTTGATTATTACCAAATTCAGTATGTCCAAAATGATATAGTTAGACCAAAAGAATTGGCGTAAATAATTGTCACTAAAAGGTAACGCTTAATAAAGTAAAATTGGATTTAACCAATATCGTAGAAGTGATAAATTTTTCTATAATGTCACACTACCTGCTAAGTGAAGTGTGAATGCCAATACACAAATTGTTCAATGATAATCGCTGATCAAATTTATACCTAAGAGTCACACAACCGAAGCGTTGAATCCTCCTGTTACTACCCGATTTAATTAAATTATAATCCTTATAAATTAATTAATATTTATGAAATATTAATTATAAAATTTTATTTGAATTGTTTAACAATATTAAATAGTATACATATATAATAGTTATAAATAGATCCATATACGATTTCGGTACGTGTTTAAATTGGACTTAAATACAGCAATTATTGTTTGATCTTGGATTGGTGTTGAAGCTCATAAGCAGCTTGGTATAGGAAGATATAGGATAACACATTAAGGCCATCCATATGATGGTGGAGCGGAGAGGAATTTTTAATTCAAAAGAGAGAGAGAAATGGTAAGAGAAACAAGTGAATCTTGATCCTTAATTCACTACATAGTCTCTCTTATATAATCCCTAATCCTCGCTTTGCAAACACTTTTGCATTCTTCCCTTGCAACTCATATTAGCCCACAATCACCCTATAACAACCCTAAAAATCCAAGCACAAATTCACATCAATTATCTTTGATTCGATCATCGGTGATAAGGAAATTCGGAAGCTAGTAACTTTGGATTGAGATTGGATTCAAGGGGTCTATTTCTTTATTCCAACGTGTGAACCTTGGGATTTGATGAAATGTAATTTGCTGGTCTATTATTAGATAATGATGTTTATTTCATTGTTCCGTATGTTGCATAGTTAGAAACATCACAAATCAGTATATCCATGGATCTTTACATGCTGGTGGTTGTATATATAAGTGCATATATATAAGTATATTAATTTTTTATGTATACTTGTATGATGGTCACGGTCAAAAAAATATTTTTTTTATTGAAATAATAATATTAATTGATTTTATGAATTAAATCTAAACATTATAGATTAAATCATGTAATAAATATATTTTAAATTTTATAAAAAACGTTGTTCATACTTAAAAAGCTTTCGATGATAAAAAATATTATTGTATATATATTTTGTACATAGTTTAATTGTTTACTTAATCAAAAATTGGTTAAATAAATAAAATGAATGTATACACATTTATATATAATATAAAATTCTATAAAAAAATTATGTAATATAAAATATACATTATATTTTCAAAAATGAATTTTTTAAATCAATTAATTCAATATGGATTTTGTAAATATATGTATTTATTAATAAATTATATAAAATGGAAAGAAATTTAAAAAAATCAAATTTTTTCTGACCGAGTGCGGCAGCGAATTATATTTATTTATTTATAATCTTCTTATATATTTATTTATAATTAGTTATATGTTTATATGAAAAATGTATGTATAAAAAAATTATAAATAAATAATTTCAGTTCTAATTTCATTATTAAGAAAAACTATTATTTAAAATACTTTTAATTTAGTTACATTTACATTTATATTTATACATACATATATATAGAAGATTATGTATATTTTATTAATTCGTTTTCAAATATTTTACAATCAATATTTTATGATAATTATATAATTATATTTTTACATACCTACGTTTATTTATACAATATTTTGATGCATACATGCACACATATTTAAACAATCCATTCATATATACAAGAGGCTAACATGTCTGTTTCAGTATAAACCTTAGCATTTATACATAGGCATGTCAAACCATATACACATTATCATATTGCATATGCCTGTATACAGATATGTATATAATACACATATATAATATAATACAAATCATATAAAATAAAGCGAATATTGGGCTCAGATCCTTAAAATCAAATTTAATACATTATAACTCCTCCCAAAAAAGGAATGTGAATCAGGTCCTTAGAACTAAGTCATTGAATAATTGCATACATTTATGCAATTATTCAATGAATAATTGTAGACATTTATGCAATTATATTAAAAAATTGCACAAATTTCTGCAATTATTCAATGAATAATTAAGTAAATTTCTACAATTTTTGTGGTGAATAATTGCGGAATTTCCACTGTTTTTCAGTGAATAATTGTAGAAATAACTACAATTTTTGGATATAATTGTATAAATGTCTGCAATTATTCATTGAATAATTGCATAAATGTATGCAATTATTCAGTAACTTAATTCTAGGGTCTAATTTACATACTTTTTAGTAAGGATGTTTGGTGTATTTTGGAACTTAATAGGGACTTTAGCCAAACCGTCCCTAAAATAAAACTCTGTTTGTAATTTTAAATAAAATACTAATTGTATTTAAAAAAAATTTAGAAATGTTTTAAACAAATTTACACCATGGAAACCCAATAAAGATTCAAATGGAATGAAAATTTTGAAATTTACCGATTAACCTCGTTGCGTGATAGTATACTTCCAATAATGGTATCGGAACCAAATGGTCTATGCGGTTTAAATTAGCAGCATTAGAGCTAACTTATGGAAGCCCATCCTATAGTAAGGTGTATTGAAAAGTAGTGACTAAGGTTTGGTTTGGGTAATTAAGTACTCTGCCCACCGGACAACTGATCTGGCCCGAAAGGATGAGATAAGCCATTAGGTTATCGTTAGAAAATCCCCAATTTGTATTAGGCTTTGGGCTAATTTCAAAATTATTTTGAAATTAAAATAAAATATTTAAATTTAAATTTAAAACAATAAAAATATTATAAATGTTATAATATAAATTTTAAAATTGTTTTGAATATTAAAATAAAATTTTAAATTTAAGAGTTGAATTTAAAAGTTAAATTTAAAACAAAATAATATTATAAAAGTTACAATATTATTTTTCAAAATGTTTGAAATTGCTAAAAAACTAATTTTAAAAATATTATTTATTAATAAGTTTAATATAATAATTGAATTAAATATATACATGTATTATATATATAATAATATATATTATGTTGTTAAGACAATATGAATATACATGTGTGTAAAAAAGAATTTACAAAATTAATAAAATTTAATTACGATTGTTTAATTAAATAAATGAGTTAAAAGTTAATTAATAAATTAGAATACATATGTATAAGATATATATGTATTATTATAAAGGTTATAGTATATATATTTAATATAATATGCTATAATTGAATAATTTAATAATCAATTAAAATGTTAATGAATTAAATTGGATTTGATTAAAATAACGTTATACATAAAATATTATATTATAAATAAATTATAAAAGTTCTATATTAATAAAACATATATAATATAAAAGTATAAATAAAGGTGGAGCATTAAAGAAACCCTAAATAGACACAAGGAATAAATACATACGTAAAATGTACGTATATCACGATTTCTAATGCGTCCGACACTTGAATCATGAGGGTAGTTCATAAGAAATACATTATTCCGTAAGTCGGTACCACTCAATTAAATATATTAAAGATTATAAATCTTTAATATGTGTTGTCCTCTGCTATTTATAAATTAATAAATTACTTTCATACTATCTAGTTGTTGAGCAAACTCAAGCTAGAGATGTTATGCATAGTATTATTAATATATGGACTAAATGAGGTGAGATAACTATATGTATTTGTTGAACAAACTAAAGGTACATATTCTATACTTAGGCCGCCGAAAATGGTAGGTACGAGTGAATAATTTATTTTGATTTGTTGAGCAAACTTAAATTCAAAATGATACTAGGACAAGGAACCATGGTTTTGATTTGTATAAGATACAACTGGTAAGAATTTATTCATCATTTATGTGGCTATGACTTGTTGAGAGAACACAAGGTTAGAATCTCAAAACAGATGAGTCCTAACACCCACTAGTAAAGTCAAAATATTTCTATGTCTAGTCTTAGGATTTGGAGAAACACAAAAGATTAGTGGGAATCTTATTAGAAAAATGAAATGGCAACATTTAACCTTTCTAATATTGTAAGAACTTTTGCCATATATAATTACAATAATCTACAATGATAAATTTGTGTAATTAATATAATTGATAAAATGTTTATTGATTAAAATATACAAATGAATGAAATTAATATTGATAAATAGAAATATAAAATACACTTACCAATAAATAATATTTATGCATGTTGACCCATGCAAGTGCCTAATGATATAACTACTAAATATAATCGTAAATGGTCGCTTACGTGTTTATTTGTCCAAGACTGTGTATTGCCTCCTATGAGTATTGAATTCTAAAAGCAATAGAAAAGTATGGATATTTGATCAATATACGATCACATATAAATGCTATAAGGTGAATGATAACAATTCATAATTTATGAAACCTCGAAGAAGTTAAGTCATTCGAAATAAGCAAGTAAACTGAGTGTGAGATATTGTATTCAATATGGTTGATTAAAATAATAATCTTGTTGTGATTAAATGTAACACTAGATCAAAAGGTACAAGATAGGTACAAGAATCCGATCACTGAAATGTCGATTTGATCAGTTTATGTAAATTGCAACATATTTGATATCTTTAAATGTTAAGGATGACCAAATGCATTTTTGTATAGAGTTCTTCAGATATTGTTGTGATGACCTACCTTTTTAAACGATTTAAGTCGACAATAAACCACACATGTCTAACTCAAACCATTCAAAAGGGCAGATTATCAATGTGGTTTAATAAGAAAATAAGAGGAAAAGAAGGAAAGCAAACACAGAATCTTGCAGCGGAACGACAAAATATAATATTCCAATAAACAGTTCATGAAGCTGTTTTACGATATACATTCGATTTCAATTTTTATAACACAATCAGAGTACAAGTAATAAACATACCATAATAATGCAGCGGAATAATAATAGTAAATACGGTCTAGCAAACTTCAACTTTATCTTCAAGGAATAATGTCTTCAAACGCTAAAATACTCAGGCCGACCTAAGCGTAATAAAAAGACAAAACACTTGAGTCAAAAATTCTTACTCAAGTTAAATCAGTAACAACTAAATATAAGTGTAATAGCTTCAGAGATGTTTACGAGATTTTCCATCTCCTATCAAGTGTAGAATGTGAGTGCAATAACTTAAGAGATGATATGGGATTTTCCATCTCCTAAGGATCCGTTAAACTATCTATATGTAGTAAAATACGCCACATATGTAGTGTCTATCAGTAAAGTAAAGTATTAAAATAGCATTAAGGCTTTACATTGATTCCCCTTAACACATTTTTAAGCAGGTAGTCTATGTAGGTCCTGTAACACAACCAGGAACATTGGTAGCCAGTGAGTCCCCTATAGGTACCATACTAAAACAAAATCGTAGTGGCCGCGTATAAGGATAAAAGTATGAAAAGGCATGTGAGGCAATGCCCAAGGTAGGAACCTACCAATACTAGTCGCTTGACAGGCGGTATCCTCTAACGACCCACCGTGAAAATCCATCCTATAATCAAAAAAAGGTGCATCAATCTAGTAAAAAGATTAATATAGTAATACGAAGAACAGATGTCGCTAGAGGTAGCTAGCCTCATTATTCAGGACATGTCGTCCTGTTTTAGTTATTCCAAATTGACACAAATGTCGAGGTCTATCCATCAGCTTTCACTTTCTTCAAATCCAGCAAATGCCTCCAATTCAACCTCTACATTCTAGATAACATACACTGCTTACACGGTTGTTAAAATGGTTCCAGTATTGACAGAGAATATGCCAATATTCGGCCCCGGTCTCTTTAGCAACAAAAAATCATATTTTCACACCGGTTGGTTCTTTTACATTTCAAGAAAAATTCATACTTCATATCAAAAATCCGATTCACTAAAAATAATTTCGAATCCAAAATAGGTTATACCATCATATCAAAGCATTCGTATTTAAATCAGTGATTTAAATCTAAATAGTTCACCCTTCAAAACAGTTTGAATATTGAAAATGGTTTTGAATAATTAAAATAGTTTCAATATGGAAAAATAATTTGGATAATTAAAATAGTTTTAAAGATTGGAAACAGTTTTGAATATAAGTAGATTTAATATTAAAAATAGTTTAGATAATTAAAATACTTTATATATTAGAATAGTTTATATTAAACCTATTTCTTTCTTTAACAACAAGGTTCAAATTCCAATCGTAAAGAATTTAATTTTTCGACTTCCAATTCAAGTAAACTTTATATTCATAATTCAATTTAAATCAACCTCAATTCAAACAATTTTCAACTTTACTTCAAATTTAATTTAAACGATTTATTCAAAGTTGAAAGTTTCAATTCAAATTCTCATTTTCAATCAATTTAGTTTAGATCCATTTCACATCCAAAATTTGAAATACCAATTTAAACTATTTTAATTAAAGTAAATTCAAAGTTCAAATTTAAATTTAAACCTTTAAAGTAATCACTTCTAATAAATTCAAATCATATCTCAATTTCAACTTTAAGATTTCAAAGTAAATCTTTAATAATTTCATTTAATAGTTTTAATTTCAACATTACAAAGCTCGAAATTAGACAATAATTTAATTCGTATAAATCCATTTTTTATTTTCTTTAAACCAATATCATTTTGTAACGACCCGAATTTTTCAACGATACATTGTGAATATTTAAATGGTTTCAAATATTTAATTTGAATTATAGATTGATATTGAATATGAAAATTTGGGTTTAATTTATAGAATAGATTCAGAATTCAAAAATAGCAATTTATTGAATAATTTAATTATTAAAGTTATAATCGATTATTGGTTAAAATAGTGAATCTAGAGTTTTAAGCTTGATAAAAATAATTAAAGGCTTATAAAATTTATATTAATAATACTGAAGATAGTGCAACTTTTAAAATTTGAATTTAAAAGTGATTTGTTTGTTTTTTAAAATATATCGTTTAAATTGACTTTTAAAAATAGCTTCCCGAGACACTGTCTCGGAATTCGACAAAACTAGTTTCATTGGATCCGTAATAGTGTATTATTATCGAATTTCAAATTTCGAGGTGTTTGGAGTTATATTTTGATCGTATGAGATATAAACGCATTAAAATTTAACATTGAAATTTCAATGTAATAATTTGGTTCAAAAGGCTATCTTCTCCATACGATCGAATTCGGACTCGAAACCTTTTACATTGTGTTTGGAATAGGGGTATAACATTATAAATGCCTAGCGGCATGCCTCGATAGAAATTCGAGATTTTGAGTTGCGTATAATGAGATGTTTGGAAATTTATTTAATATACTCATATTCTAGTCAACCTTTCAATTGCAGTTCCTTCATATCAGCCTTTACCCTTCACTCAATCGCTGTACCATTTTCTCCCTTCAACACGTTAATGTATCTTCCTTCTTCTTTTTGAATGGTGAACGAACGAAAATCGAATCCAAAAAAAGAAAAGAGAAGAAATCGAACGAGGCAGCACCCAACCAAAATTCAATCTTTCATTCGATTTTCCCTCCTCCATTTTTCGTAAAAAAATTAACGACTTTAAATCAAAAATAGCGAGTTTTCCTTTCCCTCTTCTTCAGTTCATACGAACGAAATCAAATTTCAAAAAAAAAAGAGGGGTTCGCGATAAATTGCAATCGAGTGCTGGAGTGGCCTAGGGCTAGGAGTCACATTTGTAGGGTCGAGGCTGCAGGCGTGGCAGAAATTCAGGGCGAGTCATGGTGGCTGCGGCTGATTTTGGGATGTGGGTCGCGTTCGGCGATGGCCAAGTAAAGTCGCATACGAGGGGGAGGTCGAGCTATGGTTTGGCGGCGACATCGGTAGGAAGGGTGGTCGGGTTTGATTGGATAGGGTGCGAGGGGAGACTTCGATGGATGATGTCGAGCTACGATAGTAGGGCAGGACGGTGGCACGACATAGGGAGTAGGCGATGTCCGGTGTGGTCGAGTGGCAGAGGCAGTGAGGTATTACCCAATTTTGTTTTAATTTAAATTTAATAAACACACACACATATATATATATATATATATATATATATATATATGTTAAGGAATATATATATATACACACACACATACATACACACACACATACATATTTTAACTTACTTGTTAATCTTAAAATATGTATTACAGTAATTAGGATATATACATATACACCATATTATGGAACTGAATATTTATAAATGGCATATTTCATTTAGATAAGGTTCGATTGGACTCGAAAAAAAGAAGAAGTAGAGAATGGTTCGTAGCTAGAAATTTTAAATTTAATAAAACACTGTTCAATCTGATTTAAATTTTGGAACGGATAGCAAATTAAAATTCAAGGCGAGAATTTATAACTCATTTGGAATATCGTATTTAAATTTAAATGTTTAAATTTAAGTTATTAGATGTTGATTGGATTGATAAATTTATAATTATCTGTTGGATGACAATATATATATATATATATATATATATATATATATATATGTGTGTGTGTGTGTGTGTGTATGAATGTATGTATGTATGTATATCAATAATTGGAGTTATATTGCCACATACTATAGCGGATGACAATATATATAGTAGTATATATAATAGCAGATGACCTTATATACCGCGATATCCCCCTTGAAGTAGGATTGGTATTTTTATTGTGTCTAACATCCGTGGATCCAGGAAAACAGGTTGGAGGGATCCAACTCGATTCCTCAAATATATTAGTATTTTTCATATATATAAAATACTAGGCTGGTGTGTGTTGTAAATTTTAAATGATATAATGGCACGGAAATTAATTGTGGAATATTAAATATCATAATATTATTTTAAATTTTTTAAGGAATTAAAAGGAGATTTTTCTAAGTTAAAGTATATCGAAATTTAGGTTATTTAAAAGAGACTGTTTGAATAAGCAAAGATAGATTTTTGATGTTATAAAATAATGCGGGAAAAATACTTTAAATAGAGAATTTAAAATAAATTATACAAAGGAATTTTTAAAGACAAAATTTGAAAATGATATCCGGGAAATATGGAAGTAAATTGAATTTATAAAATTGAATTTTATTAGTGAGACTATTTTTATTAAAAACACAAGGAGTTGTAAAAATTTATAAACGAGGTTTTTAAATAAAGGAAAGTGATATCAGGTGCTAACTTGGAAATATAAAAGCACAAGAAGAATTTTATATTTGCATATGGGAGTAGGGTAATAAAAGTTAGTGGATACTATTTTTAAAGGGGAGATGGCTAAAGAGAACGGAATGAAAATAATGTGATGGAAATCGAGAAATTTATAAATTTAAAATTTGATCATCCAAATTTTAAAAATATATTTCTAACAATAAGTTAAGTTGTAAATTGTAATAAATGAATTTTTATTTATTAAACTATGTAAATTTTGAAGTTAGTTAGTATTACATATTTCAGAAGTGAATTTTTAAATACTTAGGAATAATAAAATCCTAAATTTAAAAACCTGTTTTAAAAGCGATGTTACAAAAAGGTGTTTTCAATATTTTAAATAATTATTTGAATATATCTTAAAAATAAATCGTTATTATTTTCTTTAAAGTACTTATTTTTATTTACATATATATATATATATATATATATATATAGAGTTTTGAAAAGGTTTTAAAATTTATTTATAAATTTTCTCGAAAGTTGATAGAGTTATTTAATAGATGGGACTTGTAGAGTTGTCAAAGCGAAGTTTGGGAAAAAGGTAGAAAATTTCGAAGTAGTTAAATAAAAGTAGGATTTAGAAAATAAAATAGAATTCATTGAAAGAAGTGGAAGGGAAATTGGAATTATAAGTAAGTATATTGGCCTTGGAAATATAAAAGGGAAATTTATTAAGGAATTTCGGATTTGTAGAATTCGTTATAAACTAGTCGAGGAATTTACAAATAAAATTTGTAAATGTTTTTGAGAAAAAGAAATAGGAAATAAAAGGAGTATTTTCCAAATGTTGAATATAAAATGGAGAGGGGAAATATTCTAAGTATTGCGGAGAGGATGGAAATGTTCCGTTAAAAATATAAACATCTGGAAATTATTTTCAGATGTTGAGAAACTAAAAGTAATATCTTATAAAGATATTTTGAGATAAATTTTGGAAATTATAATAGGGCCCGATGATTGCTTTTGGACGATAATTGATCGTTAAATAACCGACTATCAATTTTGGCCAATTTTGTTAATCGTTTCGAAGAGACCGGGATCAGATTTGCTTGGTGATAGGTTCACGCATGATAGGGGGTTGTCACTTTCCGTTTGGTGGCGAGCAAGAGACTCTTACCCCTACATGACCCGAAGAGGTAGTATAAGGCCTTGATGGATTGGTTTGCTAGGTGCGTACAGTTGAGAGGCTGGCCGTAAAAGAAATTTTGAGGTACCCGTGTATGCCACGGTGGGGATGGAATGGTTGAAAATCCTACTGGTCGCCAATGTCGATGGTTGAAAAGCCTAGACCATTACAGTTGGTATCAAAGCTGTAGATTAAGTGAGAACCTTGACTCTGGTGGGGATTACTCATTAGAGATAGAGTCAGTGGTAATCTAGAATGAGTTTTAGTGTATTAATAGATATGTGCCCGTATTTATTAGTGAATACAAATTATTTTATATTGTATTGACTTATTCGTTGAGTATTTAAAAATTCTTGTCAGTATAGTCTGGACAGCTGTATCGATAGAGATTTCTAAACTTTTAAACTAGGCAAACCAACACGGTATTGTTTTAAAAAGTGGGCAAATGATATAATTTTACTTAAACCATATTTTGATACGAAAGTAATAATTTTTCTGAAAACTATTATATATATATAATTGGAGTGTTTGAATGATAATATTATAATCAAATAAGACTAAAAAATTTGAAAATAGTTTATACAACCAAATGAAAATTTGTGTAAGTGTAAATTATACAAGTGGATTATAATTAAATTTGGATTTAAACTGGAATCTGGAAATTTAAATCCAGGAAAGTTTGAAAAGAAAATATTTTTCAAAGTGGTGTGGAAAATAATAGTAAGAGTATTATTTTTGAATATTTTCAAAAGGAAATTGTTTTAAAATGGATTTTGGAAGAGATATAGCACTGATCTCACTTCAGTCGCTAGGAAATTATTTTGGTGATGACTGTACAATCACTAGTATTCATTTTTGAGTTTCTAAGTGATGGGTTGCTACCGTAATTGGTTTGTTTAGAGTTGTTGGGCAAACCAGTTTCGTTTTAGAAATTCTAAAAGGAATTTGTTTTGGATAAAAACCAGGTTTGGTGTAAAAATGAAAAAAGTGTGACTTTGAAATATTTGAGATTTCAAAATGATTTGAAGAAAATGCTGGGTGTTTGAATTCTAGAATCCTTATTTAAATAATTTAGAGATCATCGGGAAAGAAATTATAAACTTATATATTGAAGATGATTCTAAATAAGGAAAGTATGGAATTGGATTTCGGAAATAAATTTTAAGTTGATTAAAATCAAAATAAATGAAAATTAAACTTAAGTGAAGTAATTGGGACATATAATGAAGTGGAATGAATTAAAAATAAAATGGTTTGGAGTGACATTAGTTAAAGTATGGATAACTTGAATATGGTTTTGAAAGTAATCACGACATATAATGAAGTGGAATGAATTAGAAATAAAATGGTTTGGAGTGATATTAGTTAAAGTATGGATAACTTGAAAATGGTTTTGAAATGTTGGTTAAAAAGAATTGAAATTTTAATAAAAAGTGAATCAGATTTGAGTTATATGAAATTGAACTAAAATATGTAGATGAGAATTATAAAGGGAACGTATAACTATAAGTTATAAAATTTAAATCGGATTAGAAATAATATCAACTTGAAGTAAATGCAAATTTTGAATTGTGGAATATTATAAGACATATGGATAAGATTTTGAATGAAATAAAATTCAGGTGAAGACTTGGAATTGTGAATAAATGAATTGGAATAGCTAATCAAATATTAAGTTAACGAAATAAAAATATATTTAGGCTATAAAGGAATGTATAGTCTCGAGTTAAAAATAAAATGGGAATATACTCGAGTATAGAATTAATGTAAATATGGAAAAAATAAGTGTATGACTTGTAAAATTTGAAACTGAAATAGATAGGCCAAAATAAAAAGAGTTTGATATTTTGAAAATGAAATAAAAACCCAAACTTGGATTATAAAAGAAATTGGAACTCAATAAAAATTTAGGGAAGTGATTTTGAGATAAAAATCAGATATTGACTTATAAATTTAAAGTGAAATAATTAGATAATTAATTAGCAATTGAATTGGAATTCGATTGAATAGAAATCAATTTAAATGGATTTGACAACAATGTGGTTATGAATGAAATGCAAGTGAATGGTTTGAATTTGAAATGGAATAAAATGAAATATAAATTGAGTTGGAATCAATTTAAAATAGCGATAAACTGAAATGGTTATTTTATTAAATGAATATCGAAAATTTTGCATAGAAAATTTGTCGTTCGATGTGAACAAAAGTAAATAAAATTCTATAATAGAAGTGAATAAAATTGATTTTTAAATCATTTTGAAATGGATATGAGTTGTTTGGTACAAAAATAAAGAGATACAAGAAAATTGAGTTGTAAATCATTCCAAATTGAATGAAATGGTACATAAATGGATTGAAAGTAATTTAACAAGTGTTGGAACCTCAAATTCCTTATAAATATTTGTTAGCATGCATTGTTATGAAATCTATGTGTTTTAACCATTCGAGTAAATGAAAGGTTATTGAATTTCATGTTTTGGAATTTACTGGTTAAAATTGAGTAAGTACACGTACCCAAAAGGGATTCTTTGGCTAGATTGGGGTTACGTATTTGCATACGAAGTAAATGCTTTCTAAATAATGCTTAAAAACACTTAATAAGGTACATTTTTGGATTAAATACTACGAAATATATAAAAATTGATATATATTTTTATTTTCCAATGGTGTGGGTCGATGTATATATATTTATCACTCTTGTAATACTGCAAAAGGTCCTCCGTACTAGGGAGATTCTGCCAAAAATTTTCAAAAATTTAGGCCGTTAGAAATTTTTTAAAAATTTTTGAAAAATTTTTCTTAACGAAAATGTGATTTCGGATTTGTAATCGAAATTAAGAATTGTTGTTTACAATGGAAAACAAATTGTTTGAATGAAGGCAATGGGATTGAAAAGTGAAGTATCGAGCCTTCACTTAGTGGGTTTTAAAAGATTAATGGGGTTGGTGCATTTTTCCTGCCTTAGCAATTTTGGGGACGAATTTATTTTAAGGGGGGAGGAATATGACGACTTGGCTTTTCGACGATAAATTGTGAATATCTAAATGGTTTTAAATATTTAATTTAAATTACAGATTGATTTTGAATATGAAAATTTAGGTTTAATTTATAGAATAGATTCAAAATTTAAAAATAGCAATTTATCGAATAATTCAATTATTAAGGTAATAATTGAATATTGGTTAAAATAGTGAATATGGAGTTTTAAGCTTGATAAAAATAATTTAAAGGCTTATAAAATTTATATTAATAATGTTGAAGACAGTGCAACTTTTAAAATTTGAACTTAAAAGTGATTTGCTCAGTTTTAATAATATAAGTTTAAATTGACTTTTAAAAATAGCCTTCCGAGACTTTCGACAAAACCAGTTCCATTGGATCCGTAATAGTGTATTATTACCGAATTACAAATTCTGGGGTGGTTGGAGTTATCGTTTGATCGTATGAGATATAAACGTGTTAAAATTTAACATCGAAATTTCACTGTAGTAATTTGGTTCAAAAAGCTATCTTCTCCATACGAATTGAATTTGGACTCGAAACCTTTTCCATTGTGTTCGGAATAGAGGTATAACATTATAAACGCCTAACGGCGTGCCTTGATAGGAGTTCGAGATTTTGAGTTGCTTATAACGAGATGTTTGCTAATTTATTTAATATACATATGTTCTAGTCATCCTTTTAGCCGCAATTCCTTCACATCCGCTTTTTCCCTTTACTCAATCGTTGTACCACTTTATCCCTTCAACATGTTAATGTCTCTTCCTTCTTCTTTTTAAATAGTGAACGGACGAAAATCGAATCTAAAAAAATTCGAATGAGGCAGCACCCAAACCAAATTCGATCTTTTGTTCGATTTTCCCTCCATTTTTCGTAAACAAATTAATGGCCTCAGATAAAAAATCGCAAGTTTTCTTTTCCCTCTTCTTTAGTTCGTAAGGTCGAAATCGAATTTCGAAAAAAAGGAGGGGCTTGGGATAAATCGCGATAGAGTGATGGAGTGGCCCAGGGCTCGGAGTCGCATTCGTGGGGTCGAGGTTGTAGGTGCGACAGAAATTCATGGCGAGTCGTGGTAGTTGTGGCTGATTTTGGGAAGTGGGTCACGTTCATCGATGGCCAAGTAAAGTCGTATACGAGGCGGAGGTCGAGCCAGGGTTCGGCGGCGACGTCGGTAGCGAGGGTGGTCGGGTTTGACTGGATAGGGCAAGAGGGGAGACTTCGATGGACGATGTCGAGCAACGACAGTAGGGCAGGATGGTGGCGCGACATAGGGGAGTTGGCGATGTCCGGCGTGGTCGAGCGGCTGAGGCAGTGAGGTATTTTCCAATTTTATTTGTAATTAAATTTAATAAACATATATATATATATATATATATGTTAAGGAAAAAATATACTTATACATATTTTAACTCACTTCTTAATTTTAAAATGTGTATTATGGTAATTAGGATATATACATATATATTCCATATTATGAAATTGAATATTTATAAATGGCATATTTCATTTAGATAAGGTTCGATCGGAATGGAAAAAAACAAAGATGAGAATGTTTCATAGCTGGAAATTATAAATTTAATTGAATGCTATTCAATCTGATTTAAAATTTGGAACTAATCGCAAATTAAAATTCAAGGTGAGAATGTAACAACCCGTTAATCCGTACCCCTCTGAGTCGACAATATTCTCCAACAGTTCAACTCAAAGTGGATGGAAATACGGACCATTAGGGTTAAAGAAGGAAGAGGTAGAAGAAGAAATATAAAACAACATCAGAATCTCACAATCGTAACGAGATAACATATAATAGATAACAACAGATTTCTATACAAAAGGACTGCAACTGCTTAATACTTACAACCATCATAGTACACAATCAAACACTAGCATAAAACCAGAAAGTTATAATAACTTGTCCCCACAAAAGCTGACTATACACCATACCACACACAGCGGAATATAAGTTAAGTACGTGTGATACGTCTCGCCATCCAGCTCGTCTCCTGAGCTCCACAGCATCCTATCCTATATCTATATTACTCGGTTTGACCCGAGCATTATAATAAAATAACACTCGAGTCAGTCTGGAAAACCAGCGTGAGAAAACACACTCAATTGAATTATTAAAGTTTACAAAATCCTTTGAAATCAAAGGTTTCTCCTAAGACCACGCCACAAAAAACATGCTGGGTTTTTACCTTACGATAACCTAAAACATTTTTGTCAAATTCGTTTGATATTATAAGAGTGTCTATGGAAAGTAAAATAGAATCTAGCTGAAATGCTTGCATCTCATGTTCCAGCATAGTTGGGCATAATCAAAACCGTACATGCGCTTATTGGAGATTGAATTCGATATAATGGCAGGGCTACTGGGGTACCGCCCGTCACAGTACGTGGTCTAAATCAATGTACCGAGGACCACTCTCGATCCCCTACAACACAAGACCAGAGCTACCCCTTATTGGATAGTCCAGATAAGATCATCCCACGGTTGGGATCAGCAACCGTCCACTAAGCCGAGATCAAAAAGGGACATCTAGACAGGGATGACCTTATCCTACTTGGGTGCTACTCACTTAGCCTTGCTGCACCTCCCCTGTTTTAGCCATTCCCGGTTGATGAGGCTTGAGGCTATGCGTTTCCTTTATAGAACACATTTCACTTAGAATGTTCATCGTCCTCCTGACGATGATCTGATAGCATTTGTCCATATAAGTTGCCCTAGGTCTGGACAAACCGAATCACTGTCTTCATCATCTTTACAGTCTTTATTCGCAAACGTTCAAACCGAATCGAAGTGGTTTTCGAATAATTAAACCCGATCTCGGTCTCTTCGAAACGATCAGCGCATTGGCAATATTGATAGTCCGTTATTTAACTATCAAATTAAACAATCATTTAACCAACTGTTTTATTTCCCACTGAAAAGCACCAAGTCCTTTAAAATTTAGCTTTTAAATAATCTAAATTACTTTATCCAAATAACACTTAAAACATTTCAAAATAAACTACTTAAACTGCTTTATTCGAAATAATAGTTATGAAATCCTATAATAATTTCCCAAGTAAAATTTCAGCCAAAACTACTTTTAAAAATGAAACCATCATATAAGGTAGAAATATTTAATAGTTATCCTTTAAACCATAATACTGATTTAACCTTTTGAAAATAATTAATACTATAATTAACTTAAACATATATTTACTTTAATAGTTTTAAAACAACTAAATAATAATTTTTCTAAAAATTCTTCCAAAACCACTTTTAAAACTTCTAATTTACAGTTAAAAATCTTCTTTGAAAATACACTTGGCTTTTCAGGAAAATACACTTTTCATTCCAATATAACCCATCTAATCATTTATAAATCCTTCTCGATTTATCCCAATTTAATTTACGTCCCAATCCCGTAAATTTTCTTTTCATACTTTTAAAAATAAAACAACTATTTATTTTTAAAACAAATTATCATCTCCTTATAAATTCCCACCTCGAATTTATACTTTCAAATTTATCCACTGATAAATATTTCACTTTATTTATAAACCAGTTTATAATTTCCACACCCTCATTTTCCTTTAATCACAGTTTTCCAAAACACTTAATCGATTTCCCAATCGATTCTCTACATTAGTTCCATTTTAAAATTTATTTTGATTTACCCGAATATGTTCCAAAATCCATTTATTCTAGTTTACCCCTTATTTATGATTTAAAACCTTATTTAATTCTGAAATACCAAATCCAAACTCTATTTCAAAATTCTCCTTCAATTTTTTTTCCAACTCATTTAAAACTTAAATTTTAAAATAAATCCTTTGCACCTAAAAATCAATATTTCTTAAGTCCTTAATTTAAAAACCTTTTAATTTACATTTATTCAAAGACTCTACTCTTTTCCCATATTACGGAATTTATTAAGTAGTATTTTTAAAATCAACCATTTGCTTTTATCCAATTCACCCTTTTAAATTTATCCATCTTTACTATAAATTTCCTTCTTTAATTTTTCCTTTTCAATATTTATATTTATAAAATGCCACGGTATATCCAGCAATATATTAACATCAAATAAATAATTTTTCCAACATAATATCACAGATTATTCGACATTTCATGTAACTGAATATGAAAATAAATTCAACACTTTTGAGGAATCCAGTTGGATCCTTACAACCTGTTTCCCCGCATCCACAGATGTTAGTCAACAAATAAAGTACCAATCCCGCTTCAAGGCGAGATATCACGGTATATAGGGTCATCCGCTATTATGCAGGGCTCGTAAGGTCTCATCCGCTATATAATGCAGGAATATCAAATCACTCCAATATATATATATATATATATATATATATATATATATATATATATATATATGCACTATATATAATATACCACATCTAGAATGATAACCAATCATCTATTCCAGCAATCAACCAATAATTTAATTTTTAGCTATTTAAATTAACCGGTAATCCAGATGTGAGTGAGATTAACTCACCTTCGATTTTTGTATTGCAATCTGACCCAAAATGGCTATTTTCTTCATGATTTCGGACCTTGTATAAACATTTTATGGTTATTACCATTAGAAATATTCTAATAATTTATTTACCATTTAATAAATTTACTTAACTAATTTTAAATGATAATTAGACTAACTTAATTTACTTCTTTTTTCATCTTATAAATTTTATGTCAGGTTATATATATGTCCTCCTTTTTCAAATAAATATAATAATTTTCCCTGAAAGTTAACTGGTTCACATATATCATCATTGTTATTTTTCTCTACAGTAAATGGAAAAGGTAAAGTGCTACCTCACTGTAATAAAGATTTCTTCCTGTTTCAACCAATTTATAACAAAAGTATATTTTTTTACTAATAAAATAAGTTTTCAGAGTTTGCATTT
Source organism: Allium cepa (assembly GCA_030765085.1). Lineage (NCBI taxonomy): Eukaryota > Viridiplantae > Streptophyta > Magnoliopsida > Asparagales > Amaryllidaceae > Allium > Allium cepa. Next base: position 1,000,822,038 of record CM060935.1, read on the forward strand.
TTAAAATTCAAAACAAAGGAAAAACGAAATGCTGCTCACCTCCATTAGATCCCGCTCGACCAAACGCTGACGTCCCCGAGCTCTTAAGTGCCATCGACATCGATGAAAATGTGGAGAACCCAACCTTTAAGCTTTGCTTCGAGACCACAGATCCTCGAAATCGTATTCCCTTTCCTTTCATCCAAAACTTTAACCCAATACTCACCGCACGAACCACACGCTGCAGTGCGTAGATTACCACTAGACCAACCTAGTCGTGCTCGCAGTCGCCACCCCATAACCGTGACCTCAAGCTCGTGCGCTGCTCCGAAACGCTCCACCGCAATGCTCGACTTCTTTGATTTCGCGTTGGACTAAGGAGTGGACTCGATTTGCAGAAGAAGACTGTAACGGTTTCCCCCTATTTTTTTTTAAACGAATTTGAATTTTGATTGAGGCCATACTCCCACTTCGGTTATTCGATTTCAACAGAGGAGGTAAGAGGAAAGTGATCACGTGAAATTGAATTTATTTCTGAGATAGCGCGTTTTTTTAGGTTTGAAATGCCTTTTTGAAGTCGGTTGTCTTGATGGAAATGGAGGAGGGAGTGTAAAGGAGGAAATGTGTTAAAACTGTTTTGCGTGAAGAAAACCTCTTGCTACAGTGACCACGAAAAGAGGCGATGAAAAAGAAACAACTGATATGAATTTGATTGACCAGTCAATATACAATATATATATTATCTTTGGATTTGAATTGCCTCGAAATCGCAACTCAAAACCTCGACCTTCTATCGAGGCGTGCCGCTAGGCATTCATAATGTTATACCCCCATTTCGATCGATCGTATGGAGAAGATAGCTTTTGAACCCAGATATTATATTGAATTTTCGATATAGATTTCAGCGCGTTTATATATCGTACGACCACACGACAACTCCAAACACTATGAAAACTGAAATCCTATAATAATACACTATTATGGATCCAATGGAACTGGTTTCGTCAAAATCTGATACCGTGCCTCGGAAGGCTATTTTCAAATGTCAATCTAAACGACATATTTTTAAAACTGAACAAACCACCTTTTAATTCAATTTTAAAGCTTTTATTATCCTCAGTATTGTTAATATAAATTTTACATGCCTTCACATTATTTTTAATAAGCTTGCAATTCAAGTTTCAATATTTTACCCAACTTTTCAATTATTAAATTCAATAATTTAATTGTCAAATAAATAGTGATATTTGAAATTCAAGTAAAAATTATGACCTGAATATTTAAAATCAATTAAATATTCCAATTTCAAATATCAAAAATTCTAGGTCGTTACAGAGAATTTCTCACTCACTTAGATTACCGTATTTAAATTTAAATGTTTAAATTTAAATTATTGGATGTTGATTGGATTGATAAATTTATAATTATCAGTTGGATGACAATATATATAGTAGCGTATATATATATTATATATATATATATATATATATATTAGTAATTGGAGTGATATTCCCACATACTATAGCGGATGAGACCATATGCATCCTGCAAAATTGCGGATGACCCTATATACCGCAATATCCCCCTCGAAGTGGGATTGGTATTTTTATTGTGCATAACATCTATGGATGTAGGAAAACAGGTTGGAGGGATCCAACTGGATTCCTCAAATATATTACTATTTTTTATATATATAAAATGCCGGGCTGCTATGTGTTGTAAATTTTAAATGATGTAATGACATGGAAATTAATTATGGAAATATTAAATATCATAATATTATTTTAAAATTTCTAAGGAATTAAAAGGAGAATTTTTTTAAACTAAAGTATATCGAAATTTAGGTTATTTAAATGATACTTTTTGAATAAGAAAAGATAGAATTTTGATCATACAAAGCAATGCAGGAAAAATATTTTAAATGGAGAATTTAAAATAAATTACACAAAGAAATTTTTAAAGATGGAATTTAGAAATGATATTCGGGAAATATGAAAGGAAATTGAATTTATAAAAAAGGAATTTTATTAGCGAGACTATTCTTTTTATAAACTCAAGGAGTTGTAAAAATTTATAAACGAAGTTTTTAAATAAAGGAAAGTGATACCGGGTGATAAATTAGAAACATAAAAGTACATGCATAATTTTATATTTGAATATGGTAATAGGGTAAGAAAAGTTAGTGGATACTATTTTCAAAGGGAAAATGGCTAAAGAGACCGGAATGGAAATAATGTGATGGAAATCGAGAAATTTATAAACTGGAAATTTGGTTATCTAGATTTTAAAAATATATTTCTAACAATAAAGTTAAGTTCTAAATTTTAAAAAGGGAATTTTTATTTTTTAAACTATGTAAATTTTAAAGTTAGTTAGTACTGAATATTTCAGAAGTGAATTTTTAAATACTTATTTATTTTAATAAAATCCTAAATTTAAAAACCTGCTTTGAAAGTGATGTTATAAAGGTGTTTTCAATATTTTAAATAATTGTTTGTATATGTCTAAAAAATAAATCATTATTATATTTTTTAAAATAGTTATTTTTATTTATATATATATATAGAGTTTTGAAAGGGTTTTAAAATTTATTTATAAATCTTCTCGAGAGTTGAATGTGTTATTTAATAGATGGGACTTGTAAGAGTGTTCTCAAAGCGAAGTTTGGGAAAAATTTAGAAAATTTTGAAGTAGTTAAATAAAAGTAGGCTTCGGAAAATAAAATAGAATTCATTAAAAGAAGTGGAAAGGAAATTGGAATTATAAGTAAGTATATTGGCCTTGGAAATATAAAAGGGAAATTTATTGAGGAATTCCAGATTTGTAGAATTTGTTATAAACTAGTCGAGGAATTTACAAATAAAATTTGTAATTTTTTTTGGGAAAAAGAAATAGGAAATAAAAGGAGTATTTTCCAAATGTTGAATATAAAATGGAGAGGGGAAATATTCTAAGTATTGTGGAGTGGTTGGAAATGTTCATTTAAAAATATAAGCATTTGGAAACTGTTTTCAAATGTTAAGAAACTAAAAGTAATATCTTATAAAGATATTTTGAGATAAATTTTGGAAATTATAATAAGGCCCGGTGATTGCTTTTGGATGATAATTGATAGTTAAATAACCGATTATCAATTTTGGCCAATTTCGTTAATCGTTTCGAAGAGACCGGGATTGGAATTGCTTGGTAATAGGTTCACGTATGATAGGGGGTTCTCGCTTTCTGTTTGGTGGCGACCAAGAGACTCTTACCCCTACATGTCCCGGAGAGGTAGTATAAGGCCTTGATATGTTGGTTTGCTATATGCTTACAGTCGAGAGGCTGGTCGTAAAAGCAAATTCGAGGTACCAGTGTATGTTACGGTGGGGATGGGATGGTTGAAAAGCCTACTGGTTGCCGATGTCGATTGTAACAACCCGCATATTTACCGATTTTATATTTAAATATTTTATCGTTAGTCGGATTTTAGTCCGAAAAGCTACTTTTTGCATACGGTCGAATTAGGACTCGGGACCATTCCCATTGAGTTTAAAATGCCGTTTGCGACTTTTTTGAGTATAAGCTTCGATATGTTTGGAGAAAGTTGATTTTTTGCTACTTTTCGCTTTGGGTTTGGTTTGGGCTCATCCCTATGTTAACTTATGCTCAAATCTGAGCCACTCTTCCCCACTCACCCTCATTCTCTTCTCATTTCAGTTTTTAGAGTACTAATGGTGGGAGAGATAGGAAATTAAAACTCCAAAACCCTAATTCCTCTTGCAAATCAAATTCCTAGCTCCGAACTCAAGATGAACCCACTGGTAAGCTTCTCTTCTTCTTCTCCAACTTATTCTCTTACCAATTTCAGAAATTCCTAAACCTAATTTCGGGAATGTCCTTGTTTTGAGCTTAGATTCAAGCTCAATTGGGTTGTGTTGAAGAGAGGTTGATTCTCCATTTGCTTTCAAGCTTCTTCTTGTTCGATTTTGTGAAAAGGTGAGATTTTTAATCTCACATCTAAGTCTATGAATTATCTTCGAATGTTAGGTATGAATTCCTAACACTTATTTGTGTGTATTTGCTTTTGGATTGGATTGAATTGGTGTATATTCCAATTTTTAGTGTTTTGAGTTCAATTCGTTAAAAATCCTAACTTTGATGTTTGAACATGTTTTTGGTGATGCATCGAGGAGCATATAGGGCCGGGTCGTCGATTGACATAAACCCTTAGCGTCGTTGCTCGAGCGAATGCAATTTTGGTCATGATTAAACCTCATTTGTAATAGGCAGGGAAGAGGCTGGAAACAGGTTCGGCCGACCGACCCCCCTGGTTCGGTCGACCGACCCCCCTGGTTCGGTCGACCGATCTGCTTCCAAGTGCATAGCACTTTCTGTTTTAAGGTTCGGTCGGCCGACTCAGGGAGCCCGGTCGACCGACCTGTTGCCCCGAAAGGATTCCAACCTTTGGTTCGGTCGACGGACTCAGGGAGTCCGGTCGACCGACCTGATGATTTTTGCCTACTTTGCCTTGTTGCTTAAATTTCCAACTTAAATCGATTCGTGTTGTTTCCTATTTATTGTTATCAATTATTATGACTTTGATGACTCCTTTTTAGGGATTTTCTTGAGTATCCATTTTGATGGATTCTTTATCGGTTTCGTTGGATTTTTATTCACATCTTCGTATGTGAATTTTAGTGATTGATTGTTTCTACAATCTTCTTTGTGTTTTGTCACTTTAAAAATTATAAAGGTTTTCTATACTAGTAGTAAATATCAAAACTCTTTCCTCAAACGATTTCAAAACTATTTTAATACCAAATTCGTTTATAAAACCGTTTTCCAATCTATTAGTATATACAAACCTTTACCTCACTCGTATGAGAAATCTAATTAAACGACTTAGTAAAACAAGTGGTATGAAACGCTTGCGTTCACTTTGTTGGTTAATTCTTGGACTTGTTCGATTGAAACTCTTGTGACAATTTTCTAGTGGAGATCTACAATTTGTTCGTAAATATTTAAGTTAAGCTAGTGGTTATGGGACATGATGCTAAGCTCATATATTTACTAGCTTACTGTAATCGACACTTCTCGATGATCATGACGGTCATTTTTGTGATTTAGACTAGCAATGTGCGATGTCTCTTTGTCTGTAAGGGAGACTAAACCCCGTTTTGTGGAGTTTCGACTCAAATTGGTGGGGTAGCAACCCACGGTCTTCGGACCATTCGTGTGTCAAGTCTTCGGAACATTCGTGTGTCAAATTAATGGCTAGCTACCATGAGATAGCTTCTCGTTCGTGTGTTACAGCTGTTGGTGAGTTTTCATGCTCCCGTTCATGTGATAGGCCTCCCCCCCTTATTTTGTGAAATTTCTGGATTTCGTGTGTCGAATTCTGGAATTTATACTTCACCAACTTTGTGATTTCTATTGATATGATTTATCAATTCTTGTGTATAGGTGAATTTGTGTGTCATTGACTGGATTTCTTGTGTTGATTTCTAGAATTTATGTTTCACCAACTTTGTGATTTCTATTGATATGATTTATCAATTCTTATGCATAGGTGAATTCGTGTGTCATTAACTTGTTGTGAATACAAGTTTTGGGTATGATACCCTTTTTGGATCTTTGAGAAGATTCTTTGATATTGATTAATCGTTTGTTAATTATCATTTACATACTTATAGTAGTATGCTGTTATGGATATTATACGACTATGCCATATCTTATATGTCATTTATTGTGGCTTGGTGAATGAAATTAGGAGTATGACATTCCTTTTTATCTTGAGTAGATTATCGTGATATTGATATATCTCTTGTTGATTGTCAATTACTTATATATATCACAGCTTGGCATTGTGATTATTATGTGTTTAGTCATATCTCCTATTCTATATCATGTTATCTGATATTTATAGTTAGACTGATCCGTTTATTATTTTCTTATAAATAATACTCGGGTCAGACCGAGATGTTGCAGGTACTTCGACTTGACTTCTCTCCGGGGATCCATTCCTCTGACCTTTTGCTTACTACTTAGATTAGTAGTTTTTGTTGTATACATTTGAGATACTGACTCCATAATGTATACTTATTCTTTTGTGTAGTTCATGTAGCTATTCTTTTGTGATATTGTGGATCTTTTTAGACCACTACTCTGATGAATACTTTCATGTGTTATATTCATATCTATTTCCGCCTTTGTGATATGAATTGTCTGTGACTGATTTATGTTATGTTTACTTCTATATTTGTTTCCGAAGATATTATAGCCACTGTGTAGTAGCTTTGAGTTTGTGTCGGCATGTCGGATTTCCACATGAAAAGAATTGCATGCTCTTTATCTGACATATCGATGCTCGCACAAAGCAATTACACGGATGGTCGCTCCTCAACAGCCTTATTCTCCGTGCTAGTTGACAGCATTCACCGTAATGTTCTTGGCTAGCGTGGGTATAGAGGTGGGCCGTCACAGCTTGGTATCAGAGCCAAACTTCGGAACAATATGGAATATTATAACAAGGATCATCGTCCTAAGTCCATCTTAGGAGTCGTGCTTTAGGATTTAATTCGAGTCTTCGTACCGATTCATCCTATTTTCCTTATGATTCCTTGTTTATCTATCAAGATTGCTTGATATTCAATTTGGTGAATAACCTTTTTCTTCTTCTTCCTTTTTTCTAAAGGGAGAAAAATGTCTAGACCAGGCCGCCCTAGAGCCGTGCCATCTAGCACTCCGCCCCAAGATGGAGTTTTTATGACTGCTCAACAGCTTCTTGATTTAGTGACGAATGCTCAAGCAGCTGGAGCTAACCCGGAACCTACTCACCCAAAGTCGGGTTTTGCACGCTTGTGTAGCGATTACACTAATTTGGGTGGGGATCCATTCAGAGGTTCCGAAACTGTTATTGAAGTACAGGCCTGGCTAAGGTCATGCGATCGAACCTTTTCTCGCATGAATCTTATTGACCTTCACCGAGTTCAGGTGGCCTCTAGTATGCTCCGAGAAAGAGCATTGGACTGGTACGAGCTTCTTATTTCTGAGATTAATGAAGCAGATCTCACCTGGGAGAAATTCCGAGAACGCTTCGAGTTGAAATTTGTACCAGAAGTTGAGAAAGTGACATTGGCTCGATGATTTATAGACCTTGTTCAAGGTGAGTCCTCCGTGACTAATTACGTCGCCTCCTTCGAGTCGCTTTCCAAATATGGGGTTGAATACATCAGCACCCCTCTGAAGAAGAATCGGAGATTCGTCTATGGCTTAAACAAAAATCTCAAGAAGCCATTACTTCTAAAATTAGAAGTTTCTTTCGACCAGCTCGTTGATATCGCTCTTCGTCTTGAAGAGGCGGATAGGGAGAATGATGTTGAAGTGGTGGGTTCCAAACCAAACTTCAACAACAAGAAGAGGCCAAGCAAATTCAAAGGTCCTTATCCCAATAAGAAAGGGAGGCAAGAAACTCCTACTGAAAAGACCTTTTCCTCTACTCAAGGGAAATGCTATAATTGTGGTTCGAAAGACCATTTTGCGAACAAGTGCTCAAAGCCTCGTACTTGTCGCTATTGCAAGAGCCTGGACCATTTTATGCATGTGTGTCCCAAACTTCAAAATAGGAGGGAGGGAAAACTTAATGTTGCTCAAGCCCCTGGCAACACATCTCGTGGCCAAGGTATTTCTCATTCTATCCTTGATGGAATTATTTTATTTCGTGATCATCCTATTCGAGTTCTTTTTGATACGGGTGCGTCCCATTCTTTTATATCAAAAGAACTTGTTGATACTTTTTCTTTGGATGTTTTGTGCTTAATGACTTCTTTGAGAGTTGTGAATCCGGTTGGTGGATCCGCAATGATCAGTTTATTGTGTAAAGATGTCGAGATTATTTTGTGTGATTTTCCTTTCCTAGCCGATTTGCATGTCATGCGTTATTTAGGCTTTGGAATGATTTTGGGAATGGATTGGCCTAACCGTTATGAAGCCCATATCCTATGTCCTGAGCGGACTATTCATCTTCGACATCCTCAATCTGTTAAGCAAATTTCTATTAATCTTCAAGATTCGGTTTCCAGCTTGGTCGCATCTTTATATTATTTAAATCCTCGTGATGACGATGATGATGACGAGGGTGATATTATTTCTCTTATTCACGTCGTTCGTGAATTTTCCGACATATTCGAGCTCGTTTTAGGATTACCACCTAAGCGAGCAATTGAGTTCAATATCAATCTTATTCCTGGAGCTCAACCTATTACCCGTCCTCCTTATCGTATGTCCAATAAAGAAAACGAGGAGATGCGTAAACAATTATCCGAATTGGAGACGAAGCAATTTATTCGCTCTAGTTCCTCGCTTTGGGGAGCTTCGGCTATTTTCGTGAAGAAATCCGATGGTACACTTAGGCTTTGCATTGACTACCGCAAGGTTAATGATCTTACTATCAAAAATAAATATCCTTTACCTCGTATTGATGATTTATTTGACCAACTTAGTGGTGCTAGAGTCTTTTCACAATTGGACTTGGCTACCGGTTTTCATCAGCTTCGTATTGCAGAGGATAGCATTCCTTTAACATCGTTCCGTACTCGTTATGGATCTTATGAATGGCTTGTGATGCCATTTGGGTTAACGAATGCCCCGGCTTATTTCGTTGACTTAATGAATCGAGTTTTTAAAGACTTCCTCGATCGATTTGTTCTCATCTTTATTGATGATATTCTTGTGTATTCTAAAACCGAGGAGGAGCATGAAAAACATCTTCGGATTGTGTTGGAAACTCTTAGGAGTAATCAATTAAGGGCAAAATTTTCTAAGTGCCACTTTTGGCAATCTCGTGTGAAGTTTCTTGGTTATATTATTTCCGAATCCGGAATTTCCGTGGATCCTTCAAAGATTGAAGCGATTCAAGATTGGAAGAGACCGGAGAGTGTGACAGAGATTCGTAGTTTTCTTGGATTGGCGGGCTATTACCGTCGTTTTATCAAAGACTTTTCTAAGATTGCCGTGCCTCTCACTAGCTTGACGAAGAAAGGTGTTAAATACATTTGGTCGGACAAATGTGAAGCTTCTTTTTAGAAATTAAAGGAACTCCTATCTAATGCTCCTATTCTTGTTATTCCCGAGGGGAATCAAGATTTAGTTGTTTATACCGATGCTAGTCGCGTTGGTTTGGGTGTCGTTCTTATGCAAAGAGAACGTGTTATTGCTTATGCTTCTAGGCAATTGAAGCCGGCTGAGACTAGATATGCCACTCATGATTTAGAGCTCGCGGCTATTGTTTTCGCCCTTCGTATTTGGCGTCATTATCTCTTAGGAGAGAAATTTGTTCTTTACACAGATCAAAAGTCTTTGAAATATTTATTTTCTCAAAAGGAACTTAATTTGCGTCAACAACGTTGGCTCGAGTTCCTTGCTCCTTATGATCTTGATATTCTTTATACGCCCGGTAAGGGTAATCGTGTCGCCGATGCTCTTAGCCATAAACAACAAGCTGTTGTTTCTATGATGATATCCGAATGGAACGATCTCGAGATTTTATCCACTTGCGAAATTCGAGACCGTGTTTCCGATTTATGCTCATCATTTGTTTTATGTAGCCTTGAGGCTCATACATCTCTTTTAGACCGCATTCCTGAAGCTCAAAGGCTAGATCCTGAATTGGTTCTTCTTGGCCAAAATATTAAGGATAAAATTGATATTGAAGGTTTGAAAGACTTTGATATCGGTTCTCGTGGCGGCATTCGGAAATTTGGTAGACTTATCGTGCCAAATATTAGGGATCTTCGTAAAGATATTTTAGAAGATTCTCATCACTCTAAATTTACCATTCATCCCAGTAGTAGTAAAATGTACACGGATATGAAGCGACTTTATTATTGGGAGGAAATGAAACTTGACATCGCTAACTTCGTTAAACGTTGCATGACTTGCCAACTCGTTAAGGCCGAACATCAAAGGCCCGGTGGGTTATTGCAACCTTTAGAAATTCCAGTTTGGAAGTGGGATCAAATTTCCATGGATTTTATAGATGGCCTTCCCCGTTCTCGATCGGGTTATGATAGCTTATGGGTAATTGTTGATAGACTTACTAAATCCGCCCATTTTATTCCCGTTCGGTCTAACCGAACCGTTCCTCTTTTGGCCAAACTCTTTATTAAAGAGATTGTTAAATTGCATGGGGTTCCTACTTCAATTGTTAGTGATCGTGATCCATTGTTTACTAGTGGATTTTGGAAGAGTCTTCAAAAAGCTTCGGGAACGAAGCTTAATTTTAGCACCGCTTATCATCCCCAGTCCGACGGACAAACTGAGCGTGTGAATCAAACTCTTGAGGATCTTCTTCGTGCATGTGTTCTTGATTTTGGTGGAAGTTGGGAAGATCATATTTCTCTTGTTGAATTTTCCTATAATAATAGCGTCCAATCTAGTATTGGTATGGCACCTTTTGAGGCACTCTACGGAAGGCCATGCCGATCTCCTTCTTGTTGGCTTGAGACCGGTGAGAAGCTAGTTTTAGGTCCAGATTTTATTCGTGATTCCACAGAGAAAATTGAACTTATTCGACATAGAATGAAAGAAGCCCAGAGTAGACAAAAATCCTATGCCGATAACCGGAGAAGGAAGTTAGAATTTTCTGAGGGAGATCTTGTGTTCATTCATGTTTCACCTATGAAAGGTGTTGTACGTTTCAGTCGATCGGGAAAATTGGCGCCTCGATATATTGGGCCATTTCCTATCATTGAACGTATTGGTTCCATGGCTTATCGCCTTTTATTGCCGGCTCAATTTTCTGCTATTCATGACGTGTTTCACGTTTCTCAATTACGGAAATGCCTTCGAGATTCCGATTCTATTCTTGAGCCCGGTGTTGTGGAAGAGATTGAAGTTTCGCCTAATTTAACTTATGAGCAACATCCTATTCGTATCATTGCTTCGGAAGTCAAACGACTTCGAAATAAAGATGTTCCGCTTGTTAAAGTTCAATGGTCTTCAAATCCTAAGGATTGTTCTTGGGAATCTAGAGAGTACATCGAGCGAACATATTCGGACTTACTTTCTCGTGCTCTTGAAGGTGAACTTCTTATTTCAAATTTCTTTTGCGTTGAATATGCTTTTATGGTTGTTACTATATATGTTCTTCTTAAATATTGCGAGGACGCAATTTCTTTAAGGAGGGTAGTCTGTAACAACCCGCATATTTACCGATTTTATATTTAAATATTTTATTTAAATATTTTATCGTTAGTCGGATTTTAGTCCGAAAAGCTACTTTTTGCATACGGTCGAATTAGGACTCGGGACCATTCCCATTGAGTTTAAAATGCCATTTGCGACCTTTTTGAGTATAAGCTTTGATATGTTTGGAGAAAGTTAATTTTTTGCTACTTTTCGCTTTGGGTTTGGTTTGGGCTCAGCCCTATGTTAACTTATGCTCAAATCTGAGGCACTCTTCCCCACTCACCCTCATTCTCTTCTCATTTCAGTTTTTAGAGTATTAATGGTGGGAGAGATAGGAAATTAAAACTCCAAAACCCTAGTTCCTCTTGCAAATCAAATTCCTAGCTCCAAACTCAAGAAGAACCCACTGGTAAGCTTCTCTTCTTCTTCTCCAACTTATTCTCTTACCAATTTCAGAAATTCCTAAACCTAATTTCGGGAATGTCCTTGTTTTGAGCTTAGATTCAAGCTCAATTGGGTTGTGTTGAAGAGAGGTTGATTCTCCATTTGCTTTCAAGCTTCTTCTTGTTCGATTTTGTGAAAAGGTGAGATTTTTAATCTCACATCTAAGTCTATGAATTATCTTCGAATGTTAGGTATGAATTCCTAACACTTATTCGTGTGTATTTGCTTTTGGATTGGATTGAATTGGTGTATATTCCAATTTTTAGTGTTTTGAGTTCAATTCGTTAAAAATCCTAACTTTGATGTTTGAACATGTTTTTGGTGATGCATCGAGGAGCATATAGGGTCGGGTCGTCGATTGACATAAACCCTTAGCGTCGTTGCTCGAGCGAATGCAATTTTGGTCATGATTGAACCTCATTTGTAATAGGCAGGGAAGAGGCTGGAAACAGGTTCGGCCGACTGACCCCCCTGGTTCGGTCGACCGACCTGCTTCCAAGTGCATAAGCACTTTCTGTTTTAAGGTTCGGTCGACCGACTCAGGGAGCCCGGTCGACCAACCTGCTGTCCCGAAAGGATTCCAACCTTTGGTTCGGTCGACCGACTCAGGGAGTCCGGTCGACCGACCTGATGATTTTTGCCTGCTTTGCCTTGTTGCTTAAATTTCCAACTTAAATCGATTTGTGTTGTTTCCTATTTATTGTTATCAATTATTATGACTTTGATGACTCCTTTTTAGGGATTTTCTTGAGTATCCATTTTGATGGATTCTTTATCGGTTTCGTTGGATTTTTATTCACATCTTCGTATGTGAATTTTAGTGATTGATTGTTTCTACAATCTTCTTTGTGTTTTGTCACTTTAAAAATTATAAAGGTTTTCTATACTAGTAGTAAATATCAAAACTCTTTCCTCAAACGGTTTCAAAACTATTTTAATACCAAATTCGTTTATAAAACCGTTTTCCAATCTATTAGTATATACAAACCTTTACCTCACTCGTATGAGAAATCTAATTAAACGACTTAGTAAAACAAGTGGTATGAAACGCTTGCGTTCACTTTGTTGGTTAATTCTTGGACTTGTTCGATTGAAACTCTTGTGACAATTTTCTAGTGGAGATCTACAATTTGTTCGTAAATATTTAAGTTAAGCTAGTGGTTATGGGACATGATGCTAAGCTCATATATTTACTAGCTTACTGTAATCGACACTTCTTGATGATCATGACGATCATTTTTTTGATTTAGACTAGCAATGTGCGATGTCTCTTTGTCTGTAAGGGAGACTAAACCCCGTTTTGTGGAGTTTCGACTCAAATTGGTGGGGTAGCAACCCACGGTCTTCTGACCATTCGTGTGTCAGGTCTTCGGACCATTCGTGTGTCAAATTAATGGCTAGCTACCATGAGATTGCTTCTTGTTCGTATGTTACAGCTGTTGGTGAGTTTTCATGCTCCCATTCATGTGATAGGCCTCCCACCTTATTTTGTGAAATTTCTGGATTTCGTGTGTCGAATTCTGGAATTTATACTTCACAAACTTTGTGATTTCTATTGATATGATTTATCAATTCTTGTGTATAGGTGAATTTGTGTGTCATTGACTGGATTTCTTGTGTTGATTTCTGGAATTTATGTTTCACCAATTTTGTGATTTCTATTGATATGATTTATCAATTCTTGTGCATAGGTGAATTTGTGTGTCATTAACTTGTTGTGAATACAAGTTTTGGGTATGATACCCTTTTTGGATCTTTGAGAAGATTCTTTGATATTGATTAATCGTTTGTTGATTATCATTTACATACTTATAGTAGTATGCCGTTATGGATATTATACGACTATGCCATATCTTATATGTCATTTATTGTGGCTTGGTGATTGAAATTAGGAGTATGACATTCCTTTTTATCTTGAGTAGATTATCGTGATATTGATATATCTCTTGTTGATTGTCAATTACTTATATATATCACAGCTTGGCATTGTGATTATTATGTGTTTAGTCATATCTCCTATTCTATATCATGTTATATGATATTTATAGTTAGACTGATCCGTTTATTATTTTCTTATAAATAATACTCGGGTCAGACCGAGATGTTGCAGGTACTTCGACTTGACTTCTCTCCGGGGATCCATTCCTCTGACCTTTTGCTTACTACTTAGATTAGTAGTTTTTGTTGTATACATTTGAGATACTGACTCCATAATGTATACTTATTCTTTTGTGTAGTTCATGTAACTATTCTTTTGTGATATTGTGGATCTTTTTAGACCACTACTCTGATGAACACTTTCATGTGTTATATTCATATCTATTTCCGCCTTTGTGATATGAATTGTCTATGACTGATTTATGTTATGTTTACTTCTATATTTGTTTCCGAAGATATTATAGCCACTGTGTAGTAGCTTTGAGTTTGTGTCGGCATGTCGGATTTCCACTTGAAAAGAATTGCATGCTCTTTATCTGACATATCGACGCTCGCACAAAGCAATTACAAGGATGGTCGCTCCTCAACAGCCTTATTCTCCGTGCTAGTTGACAGCATTCACCGTAATGTTCTTGGCTAGCATGGGTATAGAGGTGGGGCGTCACATCGATGGTTGAAAAGCCTAGACCATTACAGTTGGTATCAGAGTTGAAGGTTAAGCGAGAACCTTGGCTCTGGTGGGGATTACTCATTACTGATAAAGTCAGTAGTACTTTAGAATGAGTTAGAGTGTATTAATAGATATGAGCGTGTATTTGTCAGTGAATACAAATTATTTTATATTGTGTTGACTTATCGGTTGAGTGTTTAAAAATTATGGCCGGTACAGTCTGGACAACTGTATCGATAGGGATTTCTAAACTCTTAAATTAGGCAAACTGACACTGTATTTTTTTAAACAGTGTGTAAGTGAAATAATTTTACCCAAACCATATTTTTATATGAAAGTAATAACTTTTCTGAAAACTATTATATATATATAATTGGAGTGTTTGGATGATAATATTATGATCAAATAAGATTATAAAATTTGAAAATAGTTTATATAACTAAATGAAAATTTGTATAAGCGTAAGTTAACCAAATGGATTAGAATTAAAATTTGATTTAAAACGGAATCTGGAAATTTAAATCCAAGAAAGTTTGAAAAAAAAATATTTTTCAAACTAGTGTGGAAAATAATAGTAAGAGTATTATTTTTGAATATTTTCAAAAGGAAATTGTTTTAAAATGGATTTTGGAAGATATATAGCACCGAACTCACTTCAGTCGCTAGGAAATATTTTTGGTGATGATTGTACAATCACCAATATTCATTTTCGAGTTTCTATGTGACGAGTTGCTACCATAATTGATTTGTTTAGATTTGTTGGACAAACCAGTTTTGTTTTGGAAATTCTAAAAGGAATTTGTTTTGGGTAAAAACCATTTTTGGTTTAAAAAATGAAAAAAGTGTGATTTCAAAATATTTGAGATTTCAAAATGATTTGAAGAAAATGCCGGGTGTTTGAATTCTAAAATCCTTATTTAAATAATTTAGAGATCATCGAGAAAGAAGTTATAAACTTATAAATTGAAGATGATTCTGAATAAGGAAAGTATGGAATTGGATTTTGGAAATAAATTTTAATTTGAGTTAAGTCAAAATAAATGAAAATTAAACTTAAATGAAGTAATTGGGACATATAATGAAGTGGAATGAATTAAAAATAAAATGGTTTGGAGTGACATTAGTTGAAGTATGGATAACTTGAATATGGATTTGAAATGTTGGTTAAAAGGAATTGAAATTTAAATAAAAAGTGAATCAAATTTGAGTTATAAGAAATTGAATTAAAATATGTAGATGAAATTATAGAGGGACCATAGAACTATAAGTTATAAAATTTAAATCGGATTAGAAATAATATCGAATTGAAGTAAATGTAAATTTTGAATTGTGGAATATTATAAAGCCATATGGATAAGATTTTGAATGAAATAAAATTCAGGTGAAGACTTGGAGTTGTGAATAAATGAATTTGAATGGCATATCAAATTTTAAGTTAACGAAATAAAAATGTATTTAAGCTATAAAGGAATGTATAGTCTCGAGTTAAAAATAAAATGGGAATGTACTCGAGCATAGAATTAATGGAAATATGGAAAAAATAAGTATGTGACTTGTAAAATTTAAAATTGAAATAGATAGGCCAAAATAGAAAGAGTTTGATATTTTGAAAACGAAATAAAAACTCAAACTTGGATTATAAAATAAATTAGAACTCAAGAAAAATTTGAGGAAGTGAATTTGAGATAAAAATTAGATATTGAGTTATAAATTTAAAGTGAACTAATTAGATAATTAATTAGTAATTGAATTGGAATTCGATTGAATAGAAATCATTTTAAATGGATTTGACAACAATGTGGCTGTGAACTGAATGCAAGTGAATGGTTTGAATTCTAAATGGACTAAAAATGAAATATAAGTTGAGTTGGAATCAATTTAAAATAGCGATAAACTGAAATGGTTAATTCATTCAATGAATATCTCAAAATTTGCATAGAAAATTTGTCGGTCGATGTAAACGGAAGTAAACAAATTCTATGGATTAATAAAAGCGAATAAAATTGATTTTTAAATCAATTTGAAGTGGATATGAGTTGCTTGGTATAAAAATAAAGAGATACAAGAAAATTGAGTTTCAAAATCTTTCCGAATTGAATGAAATGGTACATGAATGGATTGAAAGTAATTTAACGAGTGTTGGAACCTCAAAATTCCTTATAAAAATTTGTTAGCATGCATTGTTATGAAATCCAAGTGTTTTAAGCATTTGAGTGAATGAAAGGTTATTGAATTTCATGTTTTGGTACTTACGGGTTTAAATTTAGTAAGTACAGGTACCTAGAGGGATTGTTTGGCAAGAATGGGGTTACGTATTTGCATATGAAGTAAATGCTTGCTAAATAATGCTTAAAAACGCCACATAAGGTACATTTTTGGATTAATTACTGCGAAATATATAAATATTAACATATATTTGGTTTTCCGACCATGTGGATCGATGTATATATATTTATCTCTCTTGTCATACTACAAAAGGTCCTCCATACAAGGGAGACTCTGCCAAAAATTTAGGGTGTTAGAAATTTTTTGAAAAATTCTAAATTTTTTGTTAACGAAAATGTGATTTTGGATTTGTAATCGAAATAAAGAATTATGGTTCAGAATGGAAAATTAATTGTTTGAATGAAGGTAAAGGGTTTGAAAAGTGAAGTATCGAGCCTTCACTAAGTGGGTTTTAATATATTAACGAGGTTGGAGCATTTTTCCCGCCTTAGCAATTTCGTGGACGAAATTATTTTAATGGGGGAGGAATGTGATGACCCAAATTTTTCGACGATGAATTATGAATATTTAAATGGTTTTAAATATTTATTTTGAATTATACATTGAATTTGAATATGAAAATTTGGGTTTAATTTATAGAATAGATTCAGAATTTAATAATAGCAATTTATTGAATAATTTAGTTATTAAAATTATAATTGAAATTGGTTAAAATAGTGAATCTAGAGTTTTAAGCTTGATAAAAATATTTTAAAGGCTTATAAAATTTATGTTAATAATACCAAAGACAATGCAACTTTTAAAATTCGAATTTAAAAGTGTTTTGTACAGTTTTAAAAATATATCGTTTATATTAACTTTTAAAAATTACCTTCCGAGACACGGTCTCGGAATTCGAAGAAACCAGTTTCATTGGATTCGTGATAGTGTATTATTATCGGATTTCAAATTTTCAGGTGTTTGGAGTTATCGTTTGATCGTACGAGATATAAACGCGTTAAAATTTAACATCGAAATTTCAGTGTAATAATTTGGTTCAAAAAGCTATCTTCTCCATACGATCGAATTTGGACTCGAAACCTTTTCCATTGCATTCGAAATAGGGTATAACATTATAAATGCCTAGCGGCATGCCTCGATAGGAGTTCGATATTTTGAGTTGCGTACAACGAGACGTTTGGAAATTTATTTAATATACTTATATTCTAGTCAACCTTTCAGTTACAATTCCTTCACATCAACTTTTTACCTTCACTCAATCGCTGTACCACTTTCTTCCTTCAATATTTTAATGTCCCTTTCTCCTTCTTTTCAAACAGTGAACGAACGGAAATCGAATCTTAAAAAAAAAAGAAATCGAATGAGGCAGCACCTAACCAAAATTCGATCTTTCGTTCGATTTTACCTCCTCCGTTTTTCATAAACAAATTAATGGCCTCAAATAAAAAATTGCATGTTTTCCTTTCCTTCTTCTTCAGTTAGCACGATCAAAATCGAATTTCAAAAAAAAGGAAGGGCTTGCGATAAATCGCGATCGAGTGCTGGAGTGACCTAGGGCTCGGAGTCGCGTCCGTGGGGTCGAGGCTGCAGGCGCGGTAGAAATTCAGGGCAAGTCATGGTGGTTGCGGCTGATTTTGAGAAGTGGGTCGCGTTTTCCGATGGCCAAGTAAAGTCGCATATGAGGCGGAGGTCGAGATAGGGTTCGGCTGCGACGTCGGTAGCGAGGGTGGTTGGGTTTGACTGGATAAGGCACGAGGGGAGTTGGCGATGTGGTCGAGCGGCTGAGGCAGTGAGAGATTTGCCAATTTTATTTTTAATTAAATTTAATAAACATATAAGTACACACACACACACACATACATATATATATATATATATATATGTTGAGGAATATGTATATATATACATGTTTTAACTTACTTGTTAATTTCAAAATGTGTATTATGGTAATTAGGATATGTACATATATATACCATATTATGGAATTGAATATTTATAAATGGCATATTTCATTCAGATAAGGTTCGATCGGAATGGAAAAAAAGAAGAAGTCGAGAATGGTTCGTAGCTGGAAATTTTAAATTTATTTGGACGCTATTCAATTTGATTTAAAATTTGGAACGGATCGCAAATTAAAATTCAAGGTGAGAATTTCTCACTCATTAGGATTATCGTATTAAAGTTTACGTGTTTAAATTTAAATTATTGGATGTTTATTGGATTGATAAATTTATAATTATCTGTTGGATGACAATAAATATAGTAATATATATTTTAGTAATTGGATTGATATTCCCGCATACTATAGCGGATGAGACCCTATGCGTCCCGCATAATAGCGAACGACAGTATATACCGCGATATCCCCCTCGAAGTGGGATTGGTATTTTTATTGTGTCTAACATCTGTGGATGCAGGAAAACAGGTTGGAAAGATCCAACTGGATTCGTCAAATATATTAGTATTTTTCATATATATAAAATGTTAGGCTTTTGTGTGTTGTAAATTTTAAATGATATAATGGCACGGAAATTAATTGTGGAAATATTAAATATCATAATATTATTTTAAAATTTTTAAGGAATTAAAAGGATATTTTTTTTAAGTTAAAGTATATCGAAATTTAGGTTATTTAAATAAGACTGTTTGAATAAGCAAAGATAGATTTTTGATCATATAAAATAATGCAGAAAAATATTTCAAATGAAGAATTTAAAATTAATTATACAAAGGAATTTTTAAAGACATAATTTAGAAATGATATTCGGGAAATATGGAAGGAAACTGAATTAATAAAAATAGAATTTTATTAGTAAGACTATTTTTAGTAAAAACTCAAGGAGTTGTAAAAATTTATAAACGAAGATTTTAAATAAAGGAAAGTGATATCAGGTGTATAAAAGTACATGAAGAATTTTGTGTTTGAATATGGGAATACTGTAAGAAAAGTTAGCGGATACTATTTTGAAAGGGAAGCATGATGACCTGAAAATTTTAACATTTGAAATTGAAATATTTAATTAATTTTAAATGTTTGAATGATAGTTTAACTTGAATTTCAAAAAATCAGAATGAATTTGGCAATTTAATTATTGAATTTAATTTATTGAATTTGGGTAAATATTTTATCTTCAATTTTAAGCTGATTAAAAATATTTTGATGCCTTGGAAATTTATATTAATAACACTGAAGTTAATGGAAGCTTCAGAATTTGATTCGGAGATGATTTGTTTAGTTCTGAAATTATATCGTTTGAATCGATATTTAAAAATAGCCTTCGGAGGCACAGTCTCGGAATTCGACGAAACCAGTTCTATTGGATCCGTAATATTTTATTATTATCGGATTTCAATTTTCGTGGTATTTGGAGTGATCGTTTGGCCGTACGGTCAATAAACGCGCTAAAATATATATCGAAAATTTAATTTAATAACTGATTCAAAAGGCTATCTTCTACATACGAAAGAATTTGGACTCCGAACCTTTTCCATTGCGTTCGGAATAGGGGTTGAATATTATAAACGCCTAGCGGCATGCCTCGATTGGAGATCGAGATTCTAGCCTTCATTTTCAGGACGAATTAAATTCAAATTTAAATTTAAACATAAGTAATGTAATTTCATTTAAAACACTATTGCAAGCTTTTGCAATACGTGTTGAGATTTGAAGTATGTGTCTTCAAAAGAGACACGCGTTAGAGAAAAAAATATAATAAATAAAAATACACAACTAGCCGAGTACCTTGTAAACGAAATCAAAAGAAATCGAATTCCTCTTTTTCATTCAAATCTAGTCCTTCCAATTTTCTTCAAAATAGACTAGACTTCTGCCATCCCAAATTCGATCCCCTCAGGAAATCGAAATGCATTTCGATTCAAAATCGAAAGCAGATACGGAGGGCGGTCAGAAATTGTAGCGTGACGTGCTCGAAGTTGTGAGAAGCGCTCGATTTTAGATTTAGGGATTCGCGATTCCCCTCTTCATCTCATCAGAGCCGATTGGATCGAACTTCTGAAAAAAAAGAAAAAAATGAGGGCTCGCGATTCTATCGCAAGGCCACGACGACGAAGACGTCATGCAAGGCGGCGCGACAGTGGGATGATCTCGCGAGTAGGTGGTGCGCGCAACTGTTAAGCTAGGATTTCGATTTTTAAAGGGCATGTTCGTCGGCAAATGGGGTTGGTCGAAATCGCGATGGTGTGCAGTCACATGCGAGCTAGCGGTGTTGCATCGAAAGAAAGGGGTGCTCGTGGTGGTCTGATTGGAGGCAAGCTCGAGTTCGAGCAACCTAGGTGGCGGCCGCGTTCAATTGCAGTTCGAAGCTAGGACATATCGTGGTGGCCAAAGTCGAGGCGTTCGTTCGCGTGGTCTCTAGGAGGTGGTTCGCGATGGTGTGCGCGAGGCTGGCAGTGGCGATGAGCGTGTTTGTGCATGCGATCTAGCTCATCTTATTTTCTGTGAGGTATTTTACTTATTTATTTTACCTTGATTTATTTTATTAAAATACATATATGTGAATGTTTACATATATACAAGTTGGAAGTTTTATATACAGGTAGAGAAAATGATTTTTAAACCAGATTTCTTTATATATATAATAAGAAAAGTCTACTTTAAAGTTTTAACAGTTGGCTAAAGTTTTGTTTCAAAAATAAAAGGGTGTCTACATAAATATTTGCAGTAATAATAGAAACAAGCAGTAAATATATTTTGTTTTGAATATTTGACTAAACAGTGAAGAATAAAATAGTAAAGTTTATATATAACGGTAAGGTATAATAATAATAAAAATTCTAGTTTAAAATCAAAATATTAAACTTTAAATTTATATTAATGATGATTGGTTATTGGTTTGGTTCAATTATATTATTATAAAAGGAAAATTTGTTTAAAGTAAATCATTCGATAATATTTAATTTTTTTTAATTAAAATGATTAAAAAGAAATTTTTTTGTTAAATTATAAACGACAATTGAATTGTTCGATTATTTTGAATATTAATAAATTATATAATTATTTATACAAGGTCAAAATCGTGGAGAAAACAATTTGGATTGGAAATGGATTGCATGTGTACGCAAATGTGAGATTTTCTCACACAATCAAATCTTTTTCTGATTTAATTTTTGAATAGTTAAATTTAAAATTGATCGTGCTTGGATGATTGATTTATTATTAGTTATATTAGTTTAGACCCTATGCGCCGCATAATGGCGGAGGTTATTATATTAAACCCATATACCGCGATATTCCACCTCAAAGTGGAATTGGTATTATATATGTATTTGGAGTTGTTGATTTCCCGCATTATATAGCGGATGAGACCCTATTGCGTCGCATAATAGCAGATGATATTTTATAAATCCCATATACCGCGACATTCCACCTCGAAGTGGAATTGGTATTTAATTGTTGTGCTAACGTCTGTGGATGCAGGGAAACAGGTTCGAGGAATCCAACTGGATTCCTCAAAACATTTTGATTTGTTTTCAAAATTTTGTGTTGATTATTTATAATCTGTGTGTGACTATTTGTGATTGAAACCCTTGAAGGCTTAAATTTAACCGAATATATTTTTGGTATCGTAGGATACCAGAAATATGAAATTGGATTTTTGAAAATTAAAGTTGGAAAATCTAGACCGTTACAATTAAAGTATTAAAGTTGATTTTTTATAATCCGATCGAATTAATTCCAAAAAAACATATGAGAAAATATTTTAATAAAGGAATTTCGAGTAATATTGTTTAATAGTTGAAGAATTTATTTAAGATACGAATTTTATATATTTGAAAGAAATAAAGAAATTTATTTCAGAAGGAAATAAATTTAGAAATTTAATTTGGAATTTAATTTGGAGTTGAAATTAATTTTAGAAATCGATTCGGGAATTAATTCGGAGTTAAAATAAATCTTAGGAATCGATTTGGAAATTTGGTTTGATATTTTGGAAATAATTTGGGAAATCAATTTGAAATTGATTTGATATTGGAAAATTAATTTGGGAAATCAAATTCGAATTTGATTTTGTGTTTGAAATAAATTGGAAATCAATTTGGGATTTGATTTGGTTTGAAGATGATATTTGGGAATCGATTTAAAATTCGTATATCAGTTGATATTCGAAAATGTAATTCACAACGGGAATTTTCAAAGAAAAGGGAAATTGTTTAAAAATAAATATTGGCTTATTTTTAAATGTGAAAAGAAATTTACAAATTTGGAATGTAAATTAAAATAAATCAAGAAGATTTATTAATTTATTTGAATGGACCATTTTGTAATGGAAAAAGAATTCTTCCCTGGAAAGCCGGGTATATTTTTAAAATAGCTTTTGAATAAAAATTAAAAGTTTAAGATTTGGATTTAAAATAATATTGTTGGAGAAATTAGTTTAGAAATTGTTTAAAGTAAAAATTTATTTAATTAATTATATAAGGGATTATTTTAAAGATTTAAATTGATATTTGATTTAGAAAATAGTTATTTAAATATTTATACTCTATCTACTAATTTTATTTTAAATTTAGTTTTGGACTTGAATTTGTATACGAGATATTAGTATAATATTTTTCATAACTAATATTTAAGCATATATTCCAAAATAGTTTATTTTAAATGTTTCCAAGTATATTTTGAATAAGTATTTTATATTATTTTAAAATATTTGAAATCGGCAGATTTTCAGTGGAAATGGATAAATATTTGAAAATGTTTTCCGCGTAGGAAAAAAAATTTGATTTGAAATTATTTTCAAAGGATTGAAGGGAAAAAAAAATTTGATTTAAATTTGTTTTCAAAGTATTGAAAAGTGAAATTTTATTGTGCGAAGATATATTGAAAATAATAATGATTGGGGGAAAATTATTTGAAATCCAGCAATTGTCGTGAATGATGATTGATAGTTAAATAACCGATTATCAATATTGGCCTTTAAATGGCATTTGAATTTCGATGCGACCGGGAGTCGAATTCCAACTAGATATTCGAAACCCACAGCGAACCTTTGTGATTGTGATGGATCTTTTGTTTAAAAGATCAGAGTGGAAATAGTTTTGATTTGTTTGAAAACTGCAATGAACACTTATTTTTAAAATAAGCGCTCGTTATTCGGATTAGCCGGGAGAGGACCTTGTGTCATAAAACCCATTCCGAATAACGATATGACGAAATGGGATTGCATTTGAAGATGGTGTCGAAGACCGGGTATTTTCGAAAGCGAAAGGATTACCTGTCGAATGTCTCTGCACCGGGTTGCTCTGGTATAGAGATTTTATCACCCTTTGTGATGGGGATTCCGGACGTGATTAGTGAATATTCGGATTAACAAGGGCTTCTTTGGAAGTGCCTTCGGTTCCGTACGATCCCGAAACGGACTTGTATGGATGTGTGTCTGACGTTACACTTTGAGATGTAAAGTTGGTTTCTATCAAATACATTTCTGTTCTTGGTGGAGAATTTATTCTCTTATCTTAACACCCTTCTCTGAGATGTACGAGCTCAGAGGTTATGTAGTTGATGGTTACTAGTGATATATTCCCAATTTGGTAATGTGGCATACGAAGTGCTGCTGATCATTTGTTGATCGAAGCATGGCTTTTGTGAAAAGCGTAGCTTTGTGGACAAGACTTCGTCGGACCTCACATCCCGGAATGGTCGAAACAGGAAGAATGCAGCAAGTTTATAGGGGGTAGCGCCCCTTAGGGTATGTGCATTTCCTTTTGGATATAAGTGGTATCATGGTATGGAGCCCAGATACTTAACTTATATGGATATCACAAATATATATTACTTTGTGATTGTTGTTGTTGAGGATCCTCGGATAAAGGTTATTTATAACCTGGGGATGGCATACTCGTGTCAGTAGTTACCTATTTTTGTAGAGGTAATCCGGCCTTGTGTTGGCAGAGATCCGGTTAGGTTCTCGGGACGTCCCTCCAGAGGCGTACCCATGTGGCAGCAAGAAGTTCCTTAGCCTGACCATTTGTTGGAAATCCAAAGAAACAATACGAGCCCTGTATGGTTTTAGCTGTATAACCTGCCATGGAATGTTGCGGTAACCTGCTATTGAACATGATACTATAGTAGGCATAAGTGCGAAATGCCTATGCTGGCTAAGATTGATATTATACTTTCGAAATGTTTTCCACACTATGCACTAATAATAATATTTAAAGGATTTTGCGTATCAAGCATGTTTGACTATCATAAGGAGAAATCTCCTCCAATTCTGCGTTTGCATTGTATGTGTGGCGGAAGGCCTTACGGTAGTTTCATTTTCCAAAAAAGCATTGCGGATTTATTTTAAATTCCTTTGTTTTTCTTTTGTAAAAGAATAACTGTTTTTAAGATCTCACACCAGTCCTATGACTGACCTGGAGTTTATTGTTCCCTTTCTAAACTCTGGGTGCCCATAATTTCCACTCGGGAAACCTAGAGTCAGGTTATCAGTTATTCTGGAATGAAGTTAAAAGAAGTTGCTGTGGAGATCAAGAGTTGAAGCTGGATGGCGAGACGTATCTCTTTACTATGTAGTGTCCGTTGCGTATGGTTAGTGCAAATCAGTTTTCATATAGTCAAGTTATAATAAATGCCAGTGATGTATGATGTCATTGTAAACTCTGATGTTGTATTGTATTAACAGTGATGAGTCTTCGATTTAAAGATTATTCATTTATCTATTATATATTGTTCCGCTGCGAAATGTGAGATTCTGTTATTGTTTATGTTTCTTCTTCTATCTTCTTCTTCTTAAACCATAATGGTTTAGTTTTCCGGCATTCGATGGTTCGACAGTTGATACAGTGGATGTATTAATGTCGACTTTCGAAAGTCGTAAAATCGAGTCGTGACATTTTGGTATCAGAGCATTTGGTTAAGCGACAACCTTGGCTCTGTTGGGTGTTACTCATTAGAGATAGAGTCAGTAGTGCTCTAGAATGAGTTTGAGAGTAATAATAGATATGAGTACGTATTTGTTAGTGAATATAAAATTGTTTTATATTGTGATGATTGGTTTGTTGAGTGGTATATGGATTTTGGTCGGTATAGTGTAACAACCCGCATATTTATCGAGTTTGTATTTAAATATTTTATTTAAATATTAACTCGTTAAACGGATTTTGGTCCGAAAAGCTACTTTTTGCAAACGGTCAAATTAGGACTCGAGACCACTTCCATTGAGTTCGAAATGTCGTTTACAACTTTTTTAAGTATAAACATTGATAGGTTTGGAGTTAGTGAAATTTCACTAACTTATCCCGCTTTGGACTTTGGGTTAGTTTAGCCTATTAAGCCCAAGTTCCAACCCTCTTCTCCTCACTCTTCATAAATTTTCTAACTAATCAAGCTTTGGCATTAATGGTGGAGGGAATGAGAAATTAAAATTCCAAAACTCAAATTCAATTGCAATCCATCTTTCTACTCCAAATTCAAGAAGAAGACATTGGCTTCAAGCTTCTTGTGCTTAGATAGAAGAAGGATTGATTCTTGCTTGCTTAAAACTTCATTTTCATTGATATTTGGTGCAAAGGTGAGATTTTTATCTCACAATTCTAGCCTATAACTATATTGGACTGTTGGGAATGATTCCCTATCATTTTTGCATGCATATTAGCATTTGGTTTGGATTGGATTGGCCAAAAACTCCAATTTTTAGCGTTTTGGTGAATTTTCTGCACTTAGGTCGTTCTGGCCATTTTCGTGTGTTCGGAGTTAGGTCGCTCGCGACCTAACCCTTAGGTCGTTCGCGTGTTATCACGCTAGGTCGCACTGCCTTGAATTTTCACTTCGGAGTTAGGTCGTTTCACGATTAGGTCGTATGGGGTTTAGGTCGTAGGTCGTTTCTGGCCTTAAATCCCCTCTGCAGCGTTAGGTCGCTCAGCCTTTCCTAGTTAGGTCGTCACCACTTAGGTCGCGACAAATGTTAGTACGTTAGGGCCTTAGGTCGTTGGCCTTAGCTCGCATTTGAGCTTAGGTCGTAGGTCGCTAGCTCGTAGCTCGTATTTGAGCTTAGGTCTTAGGTCGCATCACCCTTAAGTCGTTCGACCTGATGCCTCTCTTAGGTCGCGCATCCCTTTAGGTCGCTAGGTCTTAGGTCGCGCATCGCCTTAAGTCGCTCGACCTGCTCTCACCTTAGGTCGCGCCATCTTTTAGGTCGCGTACCATACTTTAGGCCGTTGTCCCTTAGGTCGCTTGCACCTTAGGTCGGCCTCGTTAGCTCGTAGATCCTCTAGGTCGCGTGGCCTTTAGACCGTAGGTCATTAGGTCGTAAGACCTTAGGTCGCCTGACCACTTAGGTCGCTTGACCTATTCAAATGTTAGGTCGCGAGTTCCTTAAGTCGCTCGTCTCTCTTAGGTCGCTCGCTTCGGCTAACTCGCGAACACCACTAGGTCGTTTGACCCCTTAGACCCCTAGGTTGCAACCCTTAGGTCGCTCGACCCTATTCCTCTTAGGTCGTTAGACCTCATTTTGTCTTCACTAGGTCCTACCGTTTTGGACGGGGCGCTGCCCCCTGGACCCCCGCGACCTAACCGAGCAGGTCGAACCCCGTAAGCGGTGGCGTTGCCCCCGCACTCCCACCTTGGGGGGTTGCCACCCCCCTGGACCCCCCCTCCATAGGGGATCTTATCTGAAAAACATTGAGCTGATTTCCTTGGATTTTATTCACATCTCCGTATGCGATCTTTGTGATTGATTGTTTTTACAATTGCTTCTGTGTTTTGTCATTTTATAATATAAAGGTTTCAATACTAGTAGTAAATATCAAAACTCTTTTAACAAACAATTTCAACTTTATTTTTAATAACAAAGCTCTTTTCTTAAACCGTTTTCCAATCTATTAGTATATACAAACATTTACCTCACTCGGATGAGAAATCTAATTAAACGACTTAGTAAAACAAGTGGTATGAAACGCTTGCGTTCACTTCGTCGGTTAATTCTTGGACTTGTTCGATTGAACCTCTTGTGACAATTTTATTAGTGAAGATTTACAGTTTGTTCGTAAATATTTAAGTTAAGCAAGTGGTTATGGGACATGAAGCTAAACTTCTATATTTACTAGCTTAGTGTAATTGACACTTCTCGTTGATCATGACGATCATTCTGATGATTTAGACTAGCAACTGTGCGATGTCTCTTGTTGCGAGGTTAGACTAGACACCACTTGTGTGATTCCACTCACATATACCTTTTTGCTTTTTGGTTAGTCTGGACCTTAATCTGTGTGATTCCATTCACACATGTGGGGTAGCTCCCCTTGGTCTTCGGACCGTCATGTGATAGGCCTCTTTCTCCTTTCTATGATTTCTAGACTTCTTGCATTGATTTCTAGAATTTATGTCATTGACTTGTTATGAGTACAAGTTTGGGGTATGATGCCCTTTCCGAATCTTTGAGAAGATTCTTGTGATATTGATTATCTCTTATTGATTGATCTTCTGTTGATCATTATTTACATACTTATAGTGGTATGTCATTATGGATGTTTATGTTTATGCCATATCTTTTATGTTATATCATGTCATCTGATATTTATAGCTAGACTGACCCGTTTATTATTTTCTTAAATAATACTCGGGTCAGACCGAGATGTTACAGGTGCTTCTGCTTGACTTCTTCCCAGGGATTCATCACTCTGACTTTTGGCTAACTGTTTAGATTAGCAGTTTTTGTTGTATACACTTGAGATATAGACTCATAGTTGTATTCTTTTGTATAGCACGTGTTGCTATTCTTTTGTATTATCGTGGATCTTACTGACCACTACTCTGATGTACACTTTCATGTGTTAGTTATATATTCATATCTTCTTCCGCATTTGTGATATGGATATCTGTGACTGATTTGTGATATGATTATTTCTATGTTTGTTTCCGAAGATTATTTATAGCCACCGTGTGATAAGCAATTACATGGATGGTCGCTCCTCAACAGCCTTATTCTCCGTGCTAGTTCACAGCACTACTCCGGAATGTTCTTGGCTAGCGTGGGTATAGAGGTGGGGCGTCACATATAGTCTGTACAACTCTATCGATAGGGATCTCTAAATGCTCGTACAGAACAATTCGACACAATATTGTTTTAAAAGTAGGGTAAATGAAATAACTTTACCCAAAACTATTTCGTATATAAAAGGAATAATTTTCCATAAATTATTATAGTATATGAATGCTTGTTTGTTAGGAAGTGATAATATTAAATTATTATCATTGAAGTTGAATAAGAAATTGAAATCATAATCAAAAGTTGAGAAATAAAATTCATATACAAATGAAATTTGAGAATGTAAATTATAAATGTGATTTATAATTTGAAGTAGAATTCAAAGAAGTTTTTGGAAATGTTTTTGAAAGGATTTGGAATTTTGTAAATTAACTCCATTTGATTTGAAAATGGTTTTCAAAGGTTTTTAAAAAAAAAAATTTTGAAGGGATAAAAGCTCTAAACTCTTTTCGGTCGCTGGAAAATAATTCCGATGATGATCGCGACATCATCGGTGTTCATTTTCGAGTTTCCAAGAGAAGAATTACTGCCAAATTATTTAAAAATTTGAGGTTGTTTGGAAAACTGAGTTTGGTTTTGGAAATTCAAAGGATAATTTGAATTGCTTTCAAAAATGAATTTTGAAAGGTTGAAAAGACTCTGGAATGTTATATAAAATAGTTATGGAATATCATTAAGTTGATAACTTGAAAAGTTTAAGGTTGTTAAAGTAAAATGTAACTTAAAGAGAAGTTAGAAAAAGGTAAATGTGGAAATTAAATAAGTTGGAAGGAAAATTTAATTCAAGTGGAATTAAAAAAATGAAAATTGAATAAAAGAATTGAAATTGAAAATTTGAGTTAATTTGAATAAATGTGAATTTGAGAAGTCTAATAGACTAAAATGATTGGAGTAAAATTTATTAAGGTAGAAAATAAAATTTTGAATGAATGAATAAATTTACAATGGCAAGTAAATAAAAGTGAATTGAATATTGAAATTCATTTCGAATTTGTAAGCAAATAGAACTGGAATTGAATTTGATTTGTAAAGCAGAGTATTGAAATAAAATTAGTAACTGAAACTAATAGAAGGAATGATAAATTTAGATATGGATTGAAACGAATTGAATTCATATGGAATTTGAAATCCAGTTTAAATATAAGTGGTTGTAAACCAAAGTGGTAAATTGAAAATAAATGTTTAGGAATGAACAAAGGAATAAAAAACTGGAATTGAAATTGAATATTGAAAACAAATTTGAATTGTGTGAAATAAAATGAAGTTGTAAAATTAGTTCGAAGTGAACTAAAGATAATAAAGGTGGAAAAAATGGTTTGAGATTACATGAATTGGAATTTGTAATGAATTTGTAAATGAAACTAATTTAAAATAGTGATATTAATCAATTGTGAATGAAAGATAATTGATAAATTCGATATTCGGAAGGAAAAATTTATTCCAAATAGAATTGAAGTGTAAATTGAATTCAAAAGAAATTAAAAATGTAAGATTGAATGAAAATGGATATATAACTTGTGACGCCCCACCTCTATACCCACGCTAGCCAAGAACACTACGGTGTAATGCTGTCAACTAGCACGGAGAATAAGGCTGTTGAGGAGCGACCATCTGTATAATTGCTTTGTGCGAGTACCGATATGCCAGATAAAAATATAACTTTTCATCTCAAGAGGAAATCCGACATACCGACACAAACTCAAAGCTACTACACATTGGCTATAAAGGTCTTCGAAAACAAATATAGAAATAAACATAACACAAATTGAGTGCTGCGGATCTACCATCCGGATTCACAATCCTCAAAGAAGTCATCAAGTCCAAAATATTCAAAGAAAAAGAATCGACAAGTTCTTTTGATATAAAATAGTGAGATGGAACCCATATCAAAAAGAACTCGAATAAGAAGATCACGAAATAAAACAATGCCATCAAGGATTGAGTGAAAAGTACATTGACCAAGAGAAGAGTTGCTAGGGGCTTGCACAATATTTAGCTTTCTCATGTCCTTGTTCAAAAGTTTGGGACACGCAGATAAAAGATGACCCGGTTTCTTGCAATAGCGACAAGAATGGGGTTTTGGACACATATTCGCATAGTGTTCCATAGAATTACAATTGTAGCATCCTCCACGATTAGGGATTGGAGTCTTTGCTACAAAAGTAGTTTGCTTCACTCTCTTATTGGGATGAAGGCTCTTGAACTTAATATGCCTCTTCTTGGAAGTCCCAATATCACAAACACTTCCTTTACCAACCTCTCCATGAAGAAGAGTAACATCTACAAGCTGATTGAAAGAAACTTCAAGTTTCAAAGGTAGAACCATTTCGGGGTTCTTACTCAAAGCATAGATAAACTCTTGATTCTTTACAAGATCCAAAAGTTGTTGAGCAGACATGAATACTCCATCCAGGGGAGTAGCACTAGATTGACCGGCGCTGGGACGGCCAGGTCTAACCATTTCTCTTCTTTAAGAAAGAAAGAAAGAAGAGGAAAAAGTTATTCTTAAAATAAATTTCAAGCAATCTTGATAGATAAAACAAGGAATCATAAAAGAAAATAGGATGAATCGGTACGAAGACTCGAATTAAATCCTAAAGCACGACTCCTAAGATGGACCTAGGACATGATCCTTGCTAAATTATTCTATATTGTTCCGAAGTTTGGCTCTGATACCAAGCTGTGACACCCCACCTCTATACCCACGCTAGACAAGAACATTACGGTGAATGCTGTCGACTAGCACGGAGAATAAGGCTGTTGAGGAGCGACAATCCGTGTAATTGCTTTGTGCGAGCATCGATATGTCAGATAGCATAACATTTCTTTATCAAGAAATCCGACATACCGACACAAACTCAAAGCTACTACACAGTGGTTATAATATCTTCGGAAACAAATACAGAAATAAACATAACATAAATCAGTCACAGATAATTCATATCACAAAGGCGGAAGAAGATATGAATATATAATTAACACATGGAAGTGTATATCAGAGTAGTGGTCAAAAAGATCCACAATAATACAAAAGAATAGCAACACATGCTATACAAAAGAATACAACAATGAGTCTATATCTCAAGTGTATATAACAAAATAAACTACTAATCTAAGTAGTTAGCCAAAAGTCAGATGATGGTCCGATAAGGAGTCAAGCAGAAGCACCTGTGAAATCTCAGTCTGACCCGAGTATTATTTAATAAGAAAATAATAAACGGATCAGTCTAGCTATAAATATCAGATGAAATGATATAGAATAAGAAATATGACAAAACGTATAATAATCACAATGTCAAGCTGTGATAAATAAGTAATTGAAAAATCAATAAGAGATTAATCAATATCGCAAAGATCTACACAAGAATCAAAGGAAATGTCATACTCCTAATTTCATTCACCAAGCCACAATAAATGACATACATATCCATGCCAATCGTAAAAGTTAGTGAAACATAAATTCCAGAATTCAACACACGAAATCCAGAAATCACAATCAAAGGGGACAACGACGTCATACAGCGTGACATCCGATGAACCAAAACACAATCAAAGGGAACAACGACGTCGTACAGCGTGACATCCGATGAACCAAAACACAATCAAAGGGAACAACGACGTCGTACAGCGTGACATCCGATGAACCAAATAACAATCAAAGGGAACAACGACGTCGTACAGCGTGACATCCGATGAACCAAAACACAATCAAAGGGAACAACGACGTCGTACAGCGTGACATTCGATGAACCAAATAACAATCAAAAGGGAACAACGACGTCGTACAGGGTGACATCCGATGAACCAAATAACAATCAAAAGGGAACAACGACGTCGTACAGCGTGACATCCGATGAACCAAAACACAATCAAAGGGAACAACGACGTCGTACAACGTGACATCCGATGAACCAAATAACAATCAAAAGGGAACAACGACGTCGTACAGGGTGACATCCGATGAACCAAATAACAATCAAAAGGGAACAACGACGTCGTACAGCGTGACATCCGATGAACCAAAACACAATCAAAGGGAACAACGACGTCGTACAGCGTGACATCCGATGAACCAAAACACAATCAAAGGGAACAACGACGTCGTACAGCGTGACATCCGATGAACCAAATAACAATCAAAAGGGAACAACGACGTCGTACAGTGTGACATCCGATGAACCAAAACACAATCAAAGGGAACAACGACGTCGTACAGTGTGACATCCAATGAACCAAAACACAATCAAAGGAAACAACGACGTCGTACAGCGTGACATCCGATGAACCAAATAACAATCAAAAGGGAACAACGACGTCGTACAGCGTGACATCCGATGAACCAAATCAAAAAGACATTGCACAATGCTAGTCTAAAACATAAAATGATCGTCATTATGAAAGAGAAGTGTCGATTACAGTAAGCTAGTAAATATATGAGCTTAGCTTCATGTCCCATAACCACTAGCTTAACTTGAATATTTACGAACAAATTGTAGATCTCCACTAGAAAATTGTCACAGGAGATTCAATCGAACAAGTCCAAGAATTAACCAACGAAGTAAACGCAAGCGTTTCATACCACTCGTTTTACTAAGTCGTTTAATTAAATTTCTCATACGAGTGAGGTAAAGGTTTGTATATACTAATAGATTGGAAAACGGTTTAAGAAACGAGCTTTGTACTAAAATAGTGTTGAAATCATTTGAAGAAAGAGTTTTGATATTTGCTACTAGTATAGAAAACCTTTATATTTTTAAAGTGACAAATCACGAAGAAGATTGTAGGAACGATCAATCACTAAGATTCACATTCGAAAATGTGGATATCCAAAGAAATAAATACCGAATCCATCAAAATGGATATTCCAAGAATTCGCAAAGAAAATAAGTCATCAAAGTCATAACAAATGATAACAACACATAGGAAACAACACGAATCGATTAAAGTTGGAAATTCAAACAACTAGGTGAAATAGGCAAAAATGCACCAGGTCGGTCGGCCGGCTACAGAGCTCGGTCGACCGAACCAGGGGTTGGAAGTGCTCGGGGCACCAGGTTGGTCGACCGGCCCAGGGGCTCGGTCGGCCGAAGCCTGTAACCGGCACTTCCAAACAGAGGCTGGAAGTGCCTGGGTAGCAGGTCGGTCGACCGGCCCAGGGGCTCGGTCGGCCGAACCTGTTGTCGGCACTCCCCTTCCCTATTTTGGATGAGGTGCAAAATCTCGATCAAATTGCATTCGCACGAGCAACGGCGCTAAGGGTTTATGCCAATCGACTACCCGACCCTATAAGCTCTTCGATGCACAATCAAAAACACATTCAAACATCAAAGTTAGGATTTTTAAAGATTTGAACCCAAAACACTAAAAATTGGAATATTCACCAAATCAATCCAAACCAAAAGCAAATGCACACGAATAAGTGTTAGGAATTCATACCCAACAATCAAAGATAAATATAAGCATAGATGTGAGATAAAAATCTCACCTTTGAACCCAAACGAATGAAGAAGATGCTATGAAGCAATGGCAAGAACAAGCACTCTTCAATTCCAACTCAACAAGCTTGAATCTAAGCTTAAAAGAGAAACATTCCCTAAATTAGGTTTAGGAAATTTCTGAAATCAAAGAGAGAATGAGTTGGAGAAGAAGAAGAGGAAGCTTACCAATGGGTTCTCTTGAACTTTGGAGCTAGGAGATGGATTTGCAAAGGAAGCTAGGGCTTGGAGTTTTAATTTCCACTCTCCACCTCCATTTTCAGTTTTGCTAGGGAGTTAGGTGTTGGAATGAAGTAATGAAGAGGAGAGGGGGATTGGGACTGAGTTAGTAAGTGGTTAATTGGCTCAGCCCAAACCAAAGCCCTAAGCGGGAAAAAGTAGCAAAAATCAACTTTCTCCAAACATATCGAAGCTTATACTCTAAAAGGTCGCAAACGGCATTTTGAACTCAATGGAAGTGGTCTCGAGTCCTAATTCGGCTTTTTGCAAAAAGTAGCTTTTCGGACCAAAATCCGACGAACGATAAAATATTTAAATAAAATATTTAAATATAAAATCGATAAATATGCGGGTTGTTACATAACTTCAATGGTAAAGTAAAAATGGTATAAGAAGTATACATTGAAGATTTTGTAAAGGAATGTGCAAAATGAAATTTGAATGTAGTAATTGAATATTATGGCTGGCAGGATATACAGGTGTACTAATGGAAATGGAATTGGGATTTGATTTTCTGAAGATAATTTAATTGCTCGACAAAAGGTATGTATTTAAATTTCAGTATGAAATTTGGTGATTTTCTTGTCCAACCACTTGGCTTTTTGTTTTCTTTTGGAATCTGAGGGCCTGTGGTGCCATTTTGTAGTCGTACCGAGCTACCGCGCAAAGGAGACACTGGCGAAATTTTTCGAAAATTTAGAGAGTTAGAAAAATTTTGAGAAAATATTTAAAGTTTGAAATTTGAATTTAAATTTAAATTTGAATTGTGAAGTAAACAATGTTGTTTGGAATCCATGATTAAATTTGGAAAGTTGGTTGAAGCGCTAATGAGTTGTTAATAAAAAAAGATTTGTTTGGTAAGTTGATAAAACTGTTCAGTTTTGGAAAGATAGCAAACGGGTTAAGGTCCATTCTTCTTAACTAGTAATTTCGGGATGAAATTCTTTTAAGGGGGGAAGGATGTGATGACCCGAAAATTTTAACATTTGAAATTGAAATATTTAATTAATTTTAAATGTTTGAATGATAGTTTAACTTGAATTACAAAAAATCAGAATGAATTTGGCAATTTAATTATTGAATTTAATTTATTGAATTTGGGTAAATATTGTATCTTCAATTTTAAGCTGATTAAAAATATTTTGATGGCTTGGAAAATTTATATTGATAATACTGAAGTTAATGGAAGCTTTAGAATTTGATACGGAGATGATTTGTTTAGTTTTGAAATTATATCGCTTGAATCGTTATTTAAAAATAGCCTTCCGAGGCACAGTCTCGGAATTCGACGAAATCAGTTCCATTGGATCCGTAATATTGTATTATTCACGGATTTCAATTTTCGTGGTATTTGGAGTGATCCTTTGGTCGTACGGTCAATAAATGCGCTGAAATGTATATCGAAAATTTAATTTAATAACTGATTCAAAAAGCTATCTTCTACATACGATAGAATTTGGACTCGAAACCTTTTCCATTGCACTCGAAATAGGGGTTTAACATTATAAACGCCTAGCGGCACGCCTCGATTAGAGATCGAGATTTTAGTCTTCGTTTTCAGGACGAATTAAATTCAAATTTAAATTTAAACATAAGTAATGTAATTTCATTTAAAACACTATTGCAAGCCTTTGCAACACATGTTGAGATTTGAAGTACGTGTCTTCAAAAGAGACACGCGTTAGAGAAAAAAATATAATAAAAAAAAAATACACGGCTAGCCGAGTACCTTGTAAACGAAATCAAAAGAAATCGAATTCCTCTTCTTCATTCAAATCTCGTCCTTCCAATTTTCTTCAACATAGACTAGACTTCTGCCATCCCAAATTCGATCCCCTCAGGAAGGCGGTCAGAAATTGTAGCGTGACATGCTCGAAGTTGTTAAAAGCGCTTGATTTTGGATTTAGGGATCCACGATTCCCCTCTTCATCTCATCAGAGCCGACTGGATCGAACTTCGGAAAAAAATGAAAAAAATGAGGGCTCGTTCTTCTGTCGCAAGGCCGCGACGACAAAGACATCATGCAGGGCGGCGCGATAGTGGGATGATCTCGCGAGTAGGTGGTGCGCTTAACTGTTGAGCTAGGATTTCGATTTTTAAAGGGCATGTTCGTCGGCAAATGGGGTCGGTCGAAATCGCGATGGTGTGCTGTCACGTGCGAGCTAGTGGTGTTGCATCGAAAGAAAAGGGTGCTCGTGGTGGTCTGACTGGAGGCAAGCTCGAGTTCGAACAACCTGGGTGGCGGCCGCGTTCAATTGCAGTTCGAAGCTAGGACATCTCCTGGTGGCCAAAGTTGAGGCGTTCGTTCGCGTGGTCTCTGGGAGGTGGTTCGCGATGGTGTTCGTGAGGCTGGCGGTGGCGATGAGCGTGTTTGTGCATGCGATCTAGCTCGTCTTATTTTCTGTGAGGTATTTTACTTATTTATTTTATTAAAATACATATATGTGAATGTTTATATATATAGAAGTTGGAAGTTTTATATACAGGCAGAGAAAATGATTTTTAAACTAGATTTCTGTGTATATATATATATATATATAATAAGAAAAATCTACTTTAAAGTTTTAAAGTTAGCTAAAGTTTTGTTTCAAAAATAAAAGGGTGTCTACATAAATATTTGTAGTAATAATAGAAACAAGCAGTAAATATATTTTATTTTGAATATTGGACTAAACAATGAAGAATAAAACAGTAAAGTTTATACATAATGGCAAGGTACAATAATAAAAAAAAATCTAGTTTAAAATCAAAATTTTAAACTTTAAATTTATATTAATGATGATTGGTTATTGGTTTGGTTCAATTATATTATTATAATAGGAAAATTTGTTTAAAGTAAATCATTCGATAATATTTTTTTTTTAATTAAAATGATTAAAAAGAAACTTTTTAGTTAAATTATAAATGATAATTGAATTGTTTGATTATTTCGAATATTAATAAATTATATAATTATTTATACACGGTCAAAATCGTGGAGAAAACAGTTTAGATTGGAAATTGATTGCATGCGTATGCCAAGGTGAGATCTTCTCACTCAATCAAATATTTTTCTGATTTAAATTTTGAATAGTTAGATTTCAAATTGATTGTGCTTGGATGATTGATTTATTATTAGTTATATTAGTTTATACCTTATGCGCCGTATAATAGCGCAGGTTATTATGTTAAACCCATATACCGTGATATTCCACCTCGAAGTGGAATTGGTATAATATATGTATTTGGAGTTGTTGATTTCCCGCATTATATAGCGGATGAGACCATATTGCGCCGCATAATAGCGGATGATATTATAAATCCCATATACCGCGATAGTCCACCTCGAAGTGGAATTGGTATTAATTGTTGTGCTAACATCTGTGGATGCAGGGAAACAGGTTAGACGGATCCAACTGGATTCCTCAAAACATTTTGATTTGTTTTCAATATTTTATGTTGATTATTTATAATCTATATGTGACTATTTGTGATTGAAACCCTTGAAGGCTAAAATTTAGCCAAATATATTTTTGGTATCGTAGGATACCAGAAATATGAAATTGGATTTTTGGAAATTAAAGTAGAAAAGTCTAGACCGTTACAATTAAAGTATTAAAGTTGCTTTTTTATAACCCGATCGAATTAATTCCAAAAAAATATGGGAAAATATTTTTATAAAGGAATTTCGAGTAATATTGGTTAATAGTTGAAGAATTTATTTAAGATACTGATTTTAAATATTTGAAAGAGATAAAGAAATTTATTTCAAAAGGAAATAAATTTAGAAATTAAATTTTAAATTTAATTTGGAGTTGAAATTAATTTTAGAAATCGATACGGGAATTAATTTGGAGTTAAAATAAATCTTAGGAATCGATTTGGAAATTTGGTTTGATGTTTTGGAAATAATTTGGGAAATCAATTTGAAATTGATTTGATTTTGGAAAATTAATTTGGGAAATCAAATTGGAATTTGATTTGTGTTTGAAATAAATTGGAAATCAATTTGGGATTTGATTTGGTTTGAAGATGATATTTGGGAATCGATTTAAAATTCGTATATCAGTTGATATTTTGAAATGTAAATTCACAACGGGAATTTGTAAAGAAAAGGGAAATTGCTTAAAAATAAATATTAGTTTATTTTTAAAGTGTGGAAAGAAATTTACAAATTTGGAATGTAAATTAAAATAAATCAAGAAGATTTATTAATTTATTTGAATGGACCATTTTGTAATGGAAAAAGAATTCTTCCCTGGAAAGCCGGGCATATTTTTAAAATAACTTTTGAATAAAATTTAAAAGTTTTAGATTTGGTTTTAAAATAATATCGTTGGAGAAATTAGTTTGGAAATTATTTAAAGTAAAATTTTATTTAATTAATTATATAAGGGAATATTTTAAAGATTTAAATTGATGTTTGATTTAGAAAATAGTTATTTAAATATTTATACTCTATCTACTAATTTTATTTTAAATTTAGTTTTGGACTTGAATTTTTATACGAGATATTAGTATAATATTTTTCGAAACTAATATTTAAGCACATATTCTAAAATAGTTTATTTTAAATGTTCCCAAGTACATTTTGAATAATTATTTTATATTATTTTCAAATATTTGAAATCAGCAGATTTTTAGTGGAAATGAATAAATATTTGAAAATGTTTTCCGCATAGGAAAAAATTGATTTGAAATTATTTTCAGAGGATTGAAGTGAAATTTTTTTTGATTTAAATTTGTTTTCAAAGTGTTGAAAAGTGAAAATTTATCTTGCAAAGATATATTGAAAATAATAATGATTGGGAGAAAATTATTTGAAATCCAACAATTGTCGTGAATGATGATTGATAGTTAAATAACCGACTATCAATATTGGCCTTTAAATGGCTTTTGAATTTCGATGCGACCGGGAGTCGAATTCTAACTGGATATTCGAAACCCACATCGAACCTTTGTGATTGTGATGGATCTTTTGTTTAAAAGATCAAAGTGGAAATAGTTTGGATTTGTTTGAAAACTGAAATGAACACTTATTGTTAAATAAGCGCTCGTTATTCGGATTAGCCGAGACAGTACCTTGTATCATAAAACCCATTCCGAATAACGATACGACGAAATGGGAGTGCATTTGAAGATGGTGTCGAAGACCGTGTATTTCCGAAAGCGAAAGGATTACCTGTCGAATGTCTCTGCACCGGGTTGCTCCGGTATAGAGATTTTATCACCTTTTGTGATGGGGATTCCGGACGTGATTAGTGAATATCCGGATTTGCAAGGGCTTCTTTGGAAGTGCCTTTGGTTCCGTTTGATCCCGAAACGGACTTGTATGGATGTGTGTCTAGCGTTACACTTTGAGATGTAAAGCCGGTTTCTATCAAATACATTTCTGTTGGTGGCGGAGAATTTATTCTTTTAGCTTAACACCCTTCTCTGAGACGTACGAGCTCAGAGTTTATGTAGTTGATGGTTACTAGTGATATATTCCCAATTTGGTAATGTGGCATACGAAGTGCTGCTGATCATTTGTTGATTGAAGCATGACTTTTGTGAAAAGCGTAGCTTTATGGATGAGACTTCGTCGGACCTCACACCCCGGAATGGTCGAAACAGGAAGAATGCAGCAAGGTTATAGGGGGTAGCGCCCCTTAGGGTATGTGCATTTCCTTCTGGATAGAAGTGGTATCATGGTATGGAGCCCGAATACTTAACTTATGTGGATACCGCAATTATATATTACTTTGTGATTGTTGTTGTTGAGGATCCTCGGATAAAGGTTGTTTACAACCGGGGGATGGCATACTCGTGTCAGTAGTTACCTATTTTTGCAGAGGTAATTCGGCCTTGTGTTGGTAGAGATGCCGTTAGGTTCTCGGGACGTCCCTCTAGAGGCGTACCCATGTGGTAGTAGGAAGTTCCTTAGCCTGACCATTTGTTGGAAATCCAAAGAAACAATACGCGCCCTGTACAGTTTTAGTTGTATAACCTGCCATGGAATGTGGCGGTAACCTGCTATTGAACATGGTAGCTATAGTAGGCATAAGTGCGAAATGCCTATGCTGGCTAAGATTGATATTATACTTTCGAAATGTTTTCCACACTATGCACTAATAATAATAATAATATTTAAAGGATTTTGCCTATCAAGCATGTTTGACTATCATAAGGAGAAATCTCCTTCAATTCTGCGTTCGCATTGCGTGTGTGGCGGGAGGCCTTATGGTCATTTCATTTTCTAAAAAAGCATTGCGGATTTCTTTTAAATTCCTTTGTTTTTTTTTGTAAAAGAATAACTGTTTTTAAGATCTCACACCAGTCCTATTACTGACCTGGAGTTTATTGTTCCCTTTCTAAACTCTAGGTGCCCATAATTTTTTACACGGGCAGCCTAGAGTAAGGTTATCAGTTATTCTGGAGTGAAGTTAAAAGAAGTTGCTGTGGAGATCAGGAGTTGAAGCTGGAAGGCGAGATGTATCTCTTTACTATGTAGTGTCCGTTGCGTATGGTTAGTGCAAATCAGTTTTCATATAGTCAAGTTATAATAACTATCAGTGATGTATGATGTCGTTGTAAACTCTGATGTTGTATTGTATTAACAGTGATGAGTCTTTGATTTAAAGATTATTCATTTATCTATTATATATTGTTCCTCCGCGAAATGTGAAATTCTGTTATTGTTTCTGTTTTTTCTTATATCTTCTTCTTCTTAAACCCTAATGGTTCGATTTTCTGGCATTCAATGGTTCGGCAGTTGATACAGTGGATGTATTAATGTTGACTTTCGAAAGTCGTAAAATCGGGTCGTGACAGGAAGATGGCTAAAGAGACCAGAATGGAAATAATGTGATGGAAATTGAGAAATTTATAAATTGAAAATTTGGTTATCTAGATTTTAAAAATATGTTTCTAACAATAAGTTAAGTTCTAAATTTTAAAAAGGTAATTTTTATTTATTAAACTACGTAAATTTTAAAGTTACTTAGTGTTGAATATTTCAGAAGTGAATTTTTTAATACTTAGTATTTATTTTAATAAAATCCTACATTTAAAAACCTGCTTTAGAAGTGATGTCATAAAAAGGTGTTTTCAATATTTTAAATAAATATTTGAATATGTCTTAAAAATAAATCACTACTATTTTCTTTAAAATACTTATTTTTATTTACGTATGTATATGTATATGTATATGTATATGTATATGTATATGTATATGTATATGTATATGTATATGTATATGTATATGTATATGTATATGCATAGAGTTTTAAAATGGTTTTAAAATTTATTTATAAATCTTCTCGAGAGTTGAAAGAGTTATTTAATATATGGGACTTGTAAGAGAGTTATCAAAGCGAAGTTTATGAAAAAGTTAGAAAATTCGAAGTAATTAAATAAAGTAGGCTTCGGAAAATAAAATAGAATTCATTAAAAGAAGTGGAAAGGAAATTGGAATTATAAGTAAGTATATTGGCCTTGGAAATATAAAAAGGAAATTTATTAAGGAATTCCGGATTTATAGAATTCGTTATAAACTAGTCGAGGAATTTACAAATAAAAATTTGTATATGTTTATGGGAAAAAGAAATAGGAAATAAAAAAAGTATTTTCCAAACGTTGAATGTAAAATGGAGAGGGGAAATATTCTAAGTATTGGGGAGAGGTTAGAAATGTTCCGTTAAAAATATAAATATTTGAAAACTGTTTTCAAATGTTGAGAAACTTAAAGTAATATTTTATAAAACTATTTTGAGATAAATTTTGGAAATTATAATATGGCCTAGTGATTGCTTTTGGATGATAATTGATAGTTAAATAACCGACTATCAATTTTGGCCAAATTTATTAATCGTTTCGAAGATGCCGGGATTGGGTTTAATCATCTGAAAACCATTTCGATCCAGTTTGAACGTTATGAATGAATACCGTGAAGATAATGAAGATGATGATTCAGTTTGTCCAAACCCAGGTCAACTTGTATGGACAAATGCTATCATAACATCATCATTGGAGGACGATGAGCATTCTAAGTAAAACTGTTTTTGAAAGGTAATGCTTTGCCTCGAGCCTCATCAACCGGGGAATGGCTAAAACATGGAAGATGCAGCAAGGCTATGTGGGTCGCGCCCAAGTAGGGTATGTTATCACCTTTCTAGATGTCCTCAGAAAACCTATAATTTATGGATATGATTGTGCATGGAAGGAGCGCTCGGTGGTAAGGGTGGGAACACCCGGAGTGAAAACCTATTCGGTCTATCCAGGTTGGGGGTAGGTCGGTCTTGTGTAGCAGGGGATCCCGACGTGGTCCTCGGTACATTGTTCTAGATGTGTACTATGGTGGACGGTACCCAAGTGGCCCAGTCATTCGATGGAATCCATTCTCCAATAAGCGCCCTACGATTTTGATTGTGTCCAACTATGTTGGAATATGAGATGCAAGCATTACAGCTATTTTCTATTTACTTTCTATAGACACTTTTATAATATGAAACAGATTTGATAAAAATGTTTTGGTTATCGTAAAGTAAAAACCCGTCGTGTTTATTTGTGATGTGGTCTTGCGAGATACCTTTGTTTTCAAAGGATTTTGGAAAAGTTAATAATTCAAATTGAGTGTGTTTTCACACGCTGGTTTTCCATACTGACTCGGGTGTTATTTTATTATAATGCTCAGGTCAGACTGAGTATTACAGATTCAAGTTAAATGCTATGGAGCTTAGGAGACAAGCTGGAGGATTTCTGACATATATCACGTACTTGTTCTACTCCGCTGTGTGAGGACAGGTTATTATAAATGTCTAAATTGATGTATTGATTGTGTACTACGATAATTGTAAGTATAAAAAGTTACATATTCTTTTGTATAAAATATGTTATTATATATAATATTTGTTCCGCCATGATTGTGAGATTCTGTGTTATTTTTTCTTTTTTTCTTCTATCATTTTCTTCTTTACCCCTAATGAACTGATATTTCCATCACTCGACTACTCGGCATCTTATACAATGAACGTATTGATGTAGATTTTCGAGGGTCGAAAATTCCCGTCCGTCACACATTTAAGCCAATTTAAATTCAAGATTTTGAAACCATTTAATTTAACCAATCCGGTGTTCGTATATAATTTTCTACCCTATGGCCAAGTGATCAATTAATTAAATTTTAATTACAAGGATAGATATATTATTTCAACCCATATTTAAATGACATAAGCCTTTGTCATTTCAACCTATTTCTTAATTTATTTCAAATATTACAAGTGAAAATTTATAAGATGTCAAATAATAAATAGGATAATAACAGGTACATATCAAAATAAATAACAACCTTACATCCAACGAATCAATCAATAAGCATCCAACTACCATCAAAATCAAAATCAACTAATATATCATAACGGTTACTAATTATCAATTGTTGGTGCTTAACTAGCAATTAAATTCAATATTAATTTGAATGTCTGTTTAATTCAATATAAAATAAAAATTAATTTAAATGTCAATTTAAACTACCAAACAACAATCCATAAAATTTTATCACTTCAAAATTTTAATTCAACTAACATCAGAAAATTTTGTATTGTGTGAATAGGTTTAATCACTCACCTTTGATTTAAGGCCCATTAAAAATCCAATAAATGCCCAAAATTCAATTGTCTCCAAATTCAACCAAACTAGTTTCATATTGTCCAAATTTCGATACAAGTCCAACGGAATAAACCACGCGTGAATCAGTGCTCGTATGCAAAAGTTATTCAAGTTAGAAGATTTTAAATTTTAAATTTTAAATTAAATTAAAACGAGGGCAAAAAAGTAATTACCCATACAAAACCAAACCCTATCGCAATCAAACCTGTATCTCACAGGCACATGGCCGCTACGATCATCCTGCAATCGCCACACCCACCTACCACTGTAACCCAATCCGATG
The DNA here is from genome assembly GCA_030765085.1 of Allium cepa. Classification (NCBI taxonomy): domain Eukaryota; kingdom Viridiplantae; phylum Streptophyta; class Magnoliopsida; order Asparagales; family Amaryllidaceae; genus Allium; species Allium cepa. Next base: position 1,000,866,093 of record CM060935.1, read on the forward strand.
CCACCCTTGGAACCGCCCTCGCCTGCCGCGCCTATGGCGAGCTCGCGACCATTTCTGCCGCCACGATTAACCCAGCATCTCTGCCACCTTCCATCGCCAATTCTGGCAATCTTGTGCATATATATGATTATCAAACCCATGGGTGAACTTTTCTTCGCGACCTCTACAAGCCAGTGCTTCTCGAGCGTCGAAGGTCGACAATCCACCGTTGAAATTAAACCCTAGAACGGATGGCTGAGGATGATTCCCCAATTTCTGGATAAACAGAGCTTCTAATCAAAAAATTAACTACAGATGTTGGTTCCATTCATCGAGAGCTTCGCGACGATATATAATATGATAGGATTTGAAATAACTAATTAGGGTTTTAAGATAATGACCATTGAGAAGAAGCTGATTAGAATAGAAATGCACGTATAGAAAATAGAACAAAAGGCTGATAGGGTTTTATAATAGCATATACATAGACAAAGATGGAATAGGAATGAATGGAACAGATCGATTAGGCTAAAGCGATAACAAAGGCCAAAAAAGCCCGTTTCGTTCTCGAAATGAAAGTAGGTCTTCCTATATATCAAAATATAGGTTTTTAATATTTTTAAACTCAATGAAACTAATTTCAAACCCTAATTCTATTATATATAGAAGTTAGCTTTAAAATCAAATTATATTCATTTTTACGCGTTAATTGAACGAATTATTATTAAATTGATTTAATCACTTTTAAATTCTAAATTAAAAGTTTTCTATTATCATTCTTGATTAAGGAAATTAATAATCTTTTGAAATACAATTTTCTATGTTAAATCCAAAATTTAAATATTAACTTAATTTTAACGTTTAAGTACGACTGTAATAAAATCTTAATTCATTATAATTTATATTTCAAACAAATTCTTTTATTTTAATTTAAATGTTCTTATATTAAATCAACAAATAACTTATGTATTAATTAAACATAGGTTTCCTTTTATTACAATCATTACTCTATAGTTAACGTCTCTTCTTATATCAATTGCAATATTTCAATTACATTGATTTCATTGATTACAAAATATATTTCAAAACGAATTAAATAATAAGATGAGAAATAAAACAATTGTTATACATTAATAATTCATATCTATTAACTTATTGTTTACAAACAAGGATTATAACTTACTTACCATATAACTAATTTCATATTCTATCTTAAAACCAACAATTAAATAACATAAAATTTCACCATTTAGTACATCATTTATTTTATTCCTTATTTACCTTTATTATTACAATTGATTGAAATTATATTAAAATAGGTGTCAAATACATTCAATCAATATTATTAAATTATATTCAAATACGCCTTATCGCCTTCCAATTCATTAAAATCGGTTGTTTTAGGATTATATCTTAAGGTCAAAATTTATAATCAAATGAAATTCACGTTAACAAATCTTAAATTTTAAATTCTAACAATATTGAATTCCAAGATCTTATTAAATTTAATATTTTCAATTATAAAAAATACGGGTCGTTACAATCTTCTCCACTCAAAACTTTTCGTCCTTGAAAAGGAACAAGAAAGAATCAAGGAATAAATTAACTATTTTATTCAAAATAGTTAATTTATAAACAATTAAACTTACATATTTAACTTAATACAAATTTGAAAATAACTCAATTTCTATGAATTTTTTTCTAAGTCCTATATTTATGAAAATTTTCGGCAACATCTCGTTTGCACGGCTATGTCCAAAAAAATAACAACATCAATAATTTCATTGTATATCATTTTTCAATACTAAAACATCCCAAACCATGGGAAAAATAAATAAAATACGGTTACAAAAACCATAATCTTAGAACGTACCTATTTGTCGAACAAACAAAACTCTATTTATATAACCAAAAGCAACAGCTATTGCTTCCAAAAACCTGTATTTTACTTACATAATCCAAAATAAGTTAAAACTATGTACAAGAGCAATATATTAGTTGTTCCAATCAATATCACAAGCAACATACAATATATAATATCATGTGCAAAAAAAAGCTGTACGACCATTATATGCAACAAAAGAATCCATCACGTGTCCATAGCAACAAAAAAACTAATGGTTTTTCCAAGTTTAGAAAATTTTCATCATAAAAGGGTGATAAATAACTACCCAGTGTACCTTACACTCAACAGCCTTATGTAATTATTTAATAGATTATTCATACAACCTCAAACAATTTGAAGTATTATTTTCCAAACTTCCCATCAGCCAAACAACATAGAATTTATTATTTAAGTTTGCATGATGTACATATATCATTTGTACACAATATCAGTTCCGATCACTTGCTTGAATACACAAATTACACTTTTGAACTAGTATTGTTAACCTGACCACTCTAGTGCGGACTCTAATCTGGTTCCTTGATTAGAAATCACCATTTTCCTTGAATAGCCATAAACTATGATAGAAAACTTCAAATTCATATTAAAAATTCATATCAAATGTTTGCCGTCAAGAATCGAGCAAAATATCCTAATTCGGACTGGATGTGAATTACTGTAAATCATGTATTCGAATCTGGATCAAAACTGTTAAATGAATAAATGATCTACGCACAACTTACATAATTTATTTTATTAGTTTCTTTATACACATTATTTACTTTTTATTTATTTTAATTCTCATTCATTCATATAAGAACATCTTTTATTAATTTACATCATTTACTTACATAAATTATTTCTCATTTAATATTTAAAATCATTAATGAATAAATTCTTAAAGCGTTACATATGTTTTAATGTAGTTTAATTCACATTCATTATTATATAACTTGATTTCAATTTAATATTCATTAATGAATCATTATTTAAGTTCATCTAAATTTAATTCTAATTTATTTCTTCATATATAGTGTCGTTTGACATTAAATCTATTTATGGGTCATTTCAACATTTCTTAAGTTTATAATCATTTACTAAAATAATATTCACTTTTTACTATTAAATTTAATTATTAAGCATTTTAAAACATTAACTTAAGTTTATAACATTTCTTATACATCTTAATTCTTTATTTTTATATGGACATAATTTCATTTTGAAACATTTTGTTATTACTTAAGCTTTTGCTTGTATGATATTCCATTATCTTTTAATTTACAAGTTACAAAAATTAATTTTTATAGTTTGATTAACACTTTGATTTTAATTTCATATTTCAATTTGGAAGTTTTCGACCATTTACAATCGTCGAAATTTCCATTTTATTTCAATAATTAGAAATCACTAATTAACAAAAACTTAAGAACTAAGTACCGGTTCTCATTTTAGATTTTCTTAAAATAATATATTCCTATATCTTTTGTATATCCAAAACATACTTAGGAAATTAAAATTAAAATTTGTTTCACTAAAACAACCGTGTAGCAAAGCGACTATAACTATAGTAGTCTTCCAACTTTGAAACTCGAGAATGAACGTCAATGATGCCGCGGTCATCACCGAAAATATTTTTAAACAACAGAAAAGGGGAATATAAAACTTATTTCATTTAAAATTACTTTAAAAACATTTATTTTACATCTCATTGAATTTTTTTTATTGAAAATACTTCCAAATAATACTAATAATATTTTTCTAATATCTTTGGAAACCAATTTTAAACATTGGAGTTTAAGTTCCCAAATTTTCAAGTTAAATTCATTTTATTGGTAAATCATATTTTATAAATCATATTTATAAAATTACATTTTCTTATAACATACAATGTTAATAGTTTTAAGAACCTTGACCAACCAACAATAAATGACAATAATCAAATATTATAATTTCCTAACAAACAACACGCCAAAAATATCAGTATCAATTTATGAAAAATTATTCTTTTAAATAAAAAATAAAAAAATTATTTCATTTGCCAATTTCAAAATGTGTCAGTTAGCCCTGTTCAAGGGTTTATAAATCCTTATCGATGTTATAGCGTCCTATGTACCGAAATTCATGAATACTCAACTAAACAAATTAACACATTACAAAAAAAATTTATAGCACTAAAAATACACTATCTCATATATACACAATTATATTCATTCTATGGTATTAATAACCCTATCTCTAATGAGTTTAACCCCTAACGGGCTAAGGTATCTCTAAACCAAAGCTCTGATACCAACTATGACGACCCACCGTTTTGAATGATTTAAGTCGACAATAAACCACACATGTCTAACTCAGGCCATTCAAAACGGAAGATTATCAATGAAGTTTAATAAGAAAATAAAAGGAAAAGAAGGAAAGCAAACGCAGAATTTCGCAGCGGAATGAAAAAATATAATAATCAAATAAACTGTTCATGAAGCTGTATTAAAATATACGTTTGATTTTAATTTTTATAACATAATTAGTGTACAACCAACAAACATACTAAAATAATTTTGTGGAATAATAATAGTAAAAACGGTCTAGCAAACTCCATCTTTATCTTCAAGGAATAATGTCTTTAAATGCTGAAATACTATGGCTGACCCGAGCATAATGAAAAGACAAAACACTTGAGTCAGAACTAAAAATTCTTACGTAAGTTAAATCAATAACAAGTAAATATTAGTGTAATAGCTTCAGAGATGTTTACATGATTTTCTATCTCCTATCAAGTGTAGAATGTGAGTGCGATAACTTAAGAGATGTTATGAGATTTTCCATCTCCTAAGGACCCGTTAAACTATCTATATGTTGTAATATACGCTATATATGTAGTGTCTATTAGTAACGAAAAGTGTTAAAATAGCGTTAGGGCTTGACATTGCTCCTCTTAACACATTTATAAGTAGGTAGTCTATGCAGGTCCTGTGTAGTGACCTGTGATTTTCGATAATTAAAAATAGTTAATTTAATAAGGTTTGGTGATTTAATGTTGGAAGAAATAAAAATTTGAGATTTAATAATAAGAATATAATTGGAATGAAATGTAGTAATACTAATTTAAGGTAATTGATAATTGCTTTAAATGTAATTTTAATAAATTGAAATGATTAAAAAGTTAGGATTGGTTATAAATCGTAAATTAATTGTAATAATACGTATTAACTGATAATTGGAGTAAATAGTAAATTATAATTTAAATGTTGTAATAATTAATGAAATAATGTGTAATAAATTTTAATTGGATAGAATTAATATTGTGTAAGTTGATAACATTTGTTTGTAAATAATAAACTTATAAATGTGATTAAAAGTTAACGGCAACAATTATTATACGTTACCTATTTATTTAGTCTGTTAAATTAAAATGGAAATCAAATGCAATTAAATGTAATTAAATATTACGTTAATGTAAATTATGAAAATAATTGTAGAATAAGTGTAATAAGATGTAACCTAATGTTAATTTTACTCATAATATGACAATTGATTGAATAAAAAGTTTGAAATCAAATTTAATCAATTTATTGGAATTAAATTATAAATAATTGAATTTAATTTCAGTTGAAATTGGGCACTGTAACTGGTATAGTATTAACACTGAATTGCTACATAAATTTGTTTTAAATTATTGTAAATGTCTAAGTAATCAAAAATGATAAAAATTGTTAGTTATTAAACTTGAAATTAAAAAGTGATTTAACTAATTTAATAATAATTTATTCAATTAACATGAAAAATAGCCATTTTGGCCACTGTCTCGAATTTCAAAGAAACCAGTTTCATCAGATACGTAATAGTGAATTATTGTAAGGTTTCAAGTTTCGTAGCGATCGGACTTTTCGTTTGATCGTACAGGCTCGAAACACTTAGAAATCAATTAAATTGAAATCAATTTGAAATAAGCTGATTTTTTTAAACTAACTTCTTTATACGTTGGAATTAGGACTTGAAACTTGTTCCATTGAGTTTAAATTATCCAAAACATCTATTTTGATATATGGGATGGCCTGTTTTCATTTCGGAAACAGAATGGGCTTTTTAGGTCGTATTTGTCGTTTCAAATCTATTTGGATGTTTATTCATTTCTTATCAAGCCGCCATTGTATAAATAGTCTAGTTTCCGAAACCCTAGCAGATAATTTCTTATCTCAGTACGTACAATTCTACCTAACTATCTCCTCCTTCTCAATGGAAAACCAATTCAAACACAAACCCTAAAATCCAATTTCAAATCAATTTCAAAAATTCAAACTCCTCCAAACCCTATCATATTATATACCGATTTGAAGCTCTCGACGAGTGTCATTCACTAGTGTAATTAAATTCTTGAATCAAGTCATCGTTTGACTAGAAATTGTCGATCATTCTTGGCCAATCGTATTAGGGCTTTAGGATTGGGCGGTGGATCTTCGTCCTGGGAGCGAACGGCAGGCGGCGTTAGGAAGAGGAAGTCCAGCAGGTCTTGGATCTACGGTTCGTTTCTCAAGATGGTTGTCGATTACGCAGTAAATCAGTCAAAGGGAGCGACGACCGTGTTTGGTAATGGCCGTAGGGACCACCAGAGGTGGTGCGAGGCCACGTGTCGGGTTGCCTGGAGGTCGTCGTCTCGATGCCGGTGTCCGATCATGGTGCTACGCAGCGAGGCGGTGGCAAAATTCGGAGATGTGGTGGCGGCTGAAGTCAATCTCAGCCTGGTTCACGCGATTAGGGTTTCGGGAAGACGTTTTGACTTTGCATTAGACGAATTCTGGGACTGTTGAATTTTGGACCTTAAATTGGATTTCAAATCGTTTGAAAATCAAAAGTGAGCATTTTAACCCAGTCACAATTATTGGATTATCTTATGTTAGTTAAATTTAATTCATGATGTGATTAGAAATTAGTTTATTGATGTTTGGTATGTTTAAATTGCCATTCTGGTTAAATTTGACTTTTATTGCATTTAATCACCATTTAATTTAATATTAAATTTAATTTTCAATTTAATACCTGTTAATGGCAATCATTTATCTATTGATGTTTATTGGTTGATTTGGTTGATGATTGTGATGTATGTATGATTGTTGATATTGGATGAATAGATGTTGTATTTTATACCGTTATAACACTGCAAGTTCCCTATGGGTTGAAGTGATACATACCCGAACGATCTATAGATTAGGGAAAAATCGTTATGGGTTGAACTGATTGACTCGAGCAATTTTATAGGTTTTGAATTTAACTCGGGATTGCAGATTGAAATGATATATATCAGTAAATTTAAATATTTGCGGATTTAAATGACAAATATCTGTATCACTTGACCATAGGGTATAAAATTATATACGAACACTGGATTGGTTAAATTAAATGATTTTTTATTCTTTAAATTTTGAATTCAATTAACCGACATTTTTAAATAGAAATTTATTTATACAAAATGAATTATTTTCGATAATCCGAGCATTAATGTTGAAATTGGAATTTGATTTGATGATTGTTCAAAGGATTTAAATTGGAATTTCAAAGTTGAAGTGCCAAATATAAATGAATTTATCGGAATTGAGTTATTGAAATGTTTGGATATAACTTTGAAATCTATCTTAAACTAATTTAAGATATTTTAATTAAATTAACTATTTTTATCACTTTAAACTATATTAATTTATTTTAATCTATTATAACCTATTTAATCTAATTTAATCTATTTTACCTATTTTAAAATAATTAAATCTTTTAATCTATTTTATATTTAATATAATTTAAATCTATTTAATCCATTGTAAATTTATTTAACCTATTTTAAATTTATTTAATCTATTTTAAATTTATTTAACCTATTTCAAATCTACTCAAATCATTTTAAAATCTAATTAAATAAAATTTAAATCTATTTAAACTATTTTACTATTTTAAAAACTATTTTAATATATTTTAAATTACTTTCAAACTATTAAAACTATTTAGGACTATCTAAACTATTTTCTAAATTTCAGACTGTGTAAAGTTGAAGTATTTATATTTAAATCCTCGATGATGATACAACCTGAGTTGGAATTTGGAATTGATACCTTTCTGTGAAATTACATATTTGAGTAAATATGATGATTTTAGAACTAGGATATAATTAACCTATGTTATCGATAAATTCAAAAGTGAATATGATTTTGGAAGTGAATATGATTTCGAAGGTGGGTATGATTTTGAATGTGAATATGATTTTGAAAGTGAATATGATTTCGAGAGAGATATGATTTGAAATTGAATATGATATTTTGATATCAGTTATGAAATGGTTTCGGAAATGTAAAAGAACCATCCGGTGTGAAATAAGTGCTTGGTTGTTAAAGAGACAAGGATCAGATATTGTCATACTCTCTGCCAATACCAAAGACCACTTTAACAACTGTATACGTGGTGGAGATTCTAGAAATGAAGTTGGATGGTTTGGCGAGCGATTCTGTATAAGGTATTTACGTGACCCTGACTCCCATGAGTCAGCTTAGATGTGACCAAAACTGGAGCTATATTGGGCCAAGTGTGGTCATTCCTCCTATCGGGCACATTTCTTCGATACTATATTTTGACTTTGTGATTGATTTGATGGCCACCCCTTGATTTTGATTATGGTAGTGTGTTCTGAGGTGGGCGGTAGTAGCTGCTATGCGTTACCACCAGTCCGAGAGTGCAATTGGTATATCTACCCTGGCATTACCTCGAATGTCATGTTCACATGCCCTATCGTGCCTTCTATGAGTTTGGTTTGTACATACCTATGGAGTGCCCTTTGATAGCTCTCTAGTTTATGGAGGAATCATGGTACTATATAGACTATGGGAATATATAAAAATATGTTAAGGGGGATATGGGTAACGCCCTAGCGCTATTTTAATACTTTACTTTACTGTAAACACTATTATAATAGCATATTATACCACATAGTAGATAGTTTAACGGATCCTTAAGAGATGGTAATCCCAAACATCTCTTAAGTTATTGCACTCACGTTGACACTGGATAGGAGATGTCAAAACCCGTAAACATCTCTTACGCTGTTATACCCATATTTATTTACTGTTGATTTAACTTATGTATGATCTTTTAGTTTGACTCGAGTGTTTTGTCTATTCAATTCACTCGGGTCAGCTAGAGCTTTTTCAGTTTATCGAAGACTGCTTTTTGGAGGATGAAGACGAAGATTTTGTACTGCTATTATTTATTATATTTATTCCATTGCATAATGTTGTTCCACTGCATTCATTTATTATTTATTCTTGTTGTATGTAACTCTGATTTGAATTATAAAAGTATAATCAATGTTATTTGTAAACAGCTTCATGAACTGTTTATTTGATTATTATAATTTTTCATTCCACTGCGAGATTCTGTATTTGTTTCCTTTCTTTCTCTGCTTTTCTTATTTACCCTATACAATCTTCCCTTTTATGATTTGAATCTGACGTGTTTGGTTTATCATCGATTTAAACCATCCAAAAGGTAGGTCGTTACAGTTGGTATCAGAGCTTTGGTTTAGCAATAAACTTAGCTTTGTGGGGTCTAACTCTTTAGAAATAGTATAGTAATACCCTAGAATGAGTCATTGAACACACACACACACACACATATATATATGATAGGGCTTAGTTGTTAGTGTTATAAAAGGTTTTTTGTATTGTGTTAATTTGTTCTGTTTTGTATTTATAAATTCTGATCGGTACATAGGGCGCTATGACATCGACAGAGATTTCTAAACACTTAATAGGGCAGACCGATGCAATATTTGTTTTGAAATATAGGTAAATGGAATAATTTTGCCTATTTTATATTTCGTATATAAAATAATAGTTTTTATAAATGATATAGTTGGATGTAATATGTTGTTTGTTAGGTAGAAATTTTTATGAATAGTGGTTGAAAAATAGAATTTATGAATAAAGTAAATATAAATTGGAAGTTTAGAACCAAAGTTCCGAGATTTTTGAAATTTCTTTCAAAAGGTTTTGGAATATAAAATTAGCAGTATTTAGAAGTATTTTCTGATATGAACATTTCAAGATGATTTGAAGGAAAGTTTTAAAAAGGAATTTTAAAGGAAATAAGTTCTGTACTCTCCTCCCTATCGCTGGAAAATAATTTCGATGCTGAGTGCATGCATCATCGACGTTCATTTTCAACTTTCAAAATAGGAAGACCGATGTAGTAATTTTACTGCATATTTTTTTGATTACGAATCTTAATTTTGAATTCCTAAATATGATTTGATCAATAAATGATGAATATATATATATATATATATATATATTATTTTAAAATGATTTGGAAATATAACTCGAAGTTAGTTCTTAAACCTTCTGATAATTAGTAGTTTTCTGCTAATGTAATAAAATGAAATCTTAAATATTTGAATGTTTGCAAGGTGCTAAGATCTGAAATAAGAAATTAGATGTTAAGAGATTAATGGTATATAAAGAAATCGAAGGTTGTCATTTATAAATTAAGAAATGGAAATAAGAAATTTTAACTATTGAACATTTTGTTAATAAAAATAAAAATAAATATGATAACTTGTTTAACTTTCTATTGCATTCTAAAATACATATATATAACTTACCAAAATGTAAAAAGTTATAATGTTAAATAGGATATGTAATCGGATATTGTACAAGTAAACTTTAGTAAATGAAAATGTTCAATGGAATTTCATTTATAAATAAGAATCCTGAAATTATAAATTGTTATAAACTTAGGATTAATAGTTGAAATTTTACTAATCAAATGTAATAGAAGAGTGAATAATGTAAGAAAAAAATTATTATAAGCTTAAGTTAACATTTAATCTATCTAATCAGATTGAATAGTGCGGTAAGTACTGTAAGTAATGGATTATAAGCTTAAGTTAATGTTGAAGCCATTTATAATTAAAGCGAATACAATGTTAATTGACTGATTATAACTTCAAAAAATGTTAAATGATTTAGAAATGGAAAAATTATTCAATAACATTATATATGAAAGAAATGAACGTGGAAAAGAAAACATCTATTAATGATGAATTAAACTGTAAAGAAACTTACATGATAATGGATAATCCAGATAATTGAATGGAAATAGCTTATTAAGCAATGAATGTAAGTAATGGAAAGAGACAATAGCATTGTATGTATAAATGAGAAATGAAATTTTGTAAGTAATGAATGTAATTTTATGAGAAATGAACTTTTTAAGTGATAAATGATAATAAAAAAAATAATCGTGGTATGAATGAAAATTTTATGAACTATAAATGATGTGAAATAAAATTTATAAGAATGAACTTGAATAATACTTGAAATCACTTATTTACTTTGGCTTATGGGGGTGTTGGGGAGATGACACTTTAAATTATTTAGGATATATGAATAATCTATAAAGTTTTATCTAAGACTGTTGAGTGTTTGGTTTACTTCATAGTTTATTTATCGTTTTATACGATTAAAAGTTTCTGAACCCGAACACAACATTTATTTTGGATGTTCGGAATGGATAATTGCTCTCTTTGTTGAAAATGATGTTTGTACTGTTTGTTTGCGAATGATTATTGTTATGTGTGATTGTTTCGTTGTTATTAGTTGAAACAACTTAATATTTCTCTTTTATATAATTATTACTCTTTTGGATTATATAAGAGAAATACAGGTTATGGAAGCAATAATACTGCTTTTGGTATCATAAATTAAGCGTTGTTTGCCCGATAAATAGGTACTTGGATTACGGTTTTCTAGCGATATTGTGACGCCCCACCTCTATACCCACGCTAACCAAGGACACTACGGGATAATGCCGTCAACTAGCACGGAGAATAAGGCTGTTGAGGAGCGACCATCCGTGTAATTGCTTTGTGCGAGCACCGATATGCCAGATAAAATATAACATGCATTTCATCTCAAGAGGAAATCCGACATACCGACACAAACTCAAAGCTACTACACAGTGGCTTTATATAATCTTCAGAAACAAATATAGAAATAAACATAACACAAATCAGTCACAGACAATTCATATCACAAAGGCGGAAATAGATATGAATATTACACATAAAAGTGTATATCAGAGTAGTGGTCTTATGAGATCCACAATATCAAAAAGAATAGATACAAGTGCTAGGAAAAAGAATACGTATACATCAAGGAGTCTAAATCTCAAATGTATACAACCAAAAACTACTAAACTAGAGTAGTTAGCCAAAAGATCAGATGATGGTCCGATAAGGAGTCAAGCAGAAGCACCTGTAACATCTCGGTCTGACCCGAGTATTATTTATAAGAAAATAATAAACGGACCAGTCTAGCTATAATTATCAGATAAAATGAGATATAAGAAGAGATGTAGTAAAAACGTATGATAACCAAAAATGTCATACTGCGACAAGTATACATAGAAAAATCAACAAAGGAAAATCATACAAATATCTCAAGGATCTCATAGCACCAAAAAGAATATCATATTCTTTATTTCATTCACCAAGCCACAGAAATGACATACATATCAATGCCAATCATAAAAGTTGGTGAAACATAAATTCCAGAAATCAACACAAAAAATCCAGAAATCAAATAATTCGGAGCATCGACGTCGTACAGCGTGACGTCCGATGATCCAGAAACACAATAGAAAGGAACAACGACGTCATACAGCGTGACGCCCGATGAACCAAAGCACAATAAAAGGGAACAACGACGTCGTACAGCGTAACGTCCGATGAACCAAAGCAGAATAAAAAGGAACAACGACGTCGTACAGCGTAACGTCCGATGAACCAAAGCAGAATAAAAAGGAACAACGACGTCGTACAGCGTAACGTCCGATGAACCAAAGCAGAATAAAAAGGAACAAAGGCGTCGTACAGCGTAACGTCCGATGAACCAAAGCAGAATAAAAAGGAACAATGTCATCGTACAGCGTAACGTCCGATGAACCAAAGCATAATAAAAAGGAACAACGACGTCGTACAGCGTAACGTCCGATGAACCAAAGCAGAATTAAAAAGGAACAACGACGCCGTACAGCGTAACGTCCGATGAACCAAAGCAGAATTAAAAAGGAACAACGACGTCGTACAGCGTAACGTCCGATGAACCAAAGAAGAATAAAAAGGAACAACGACGTCGTACAGCGTAACGTTCGATGAACCAAAGCAGAATTAAAAAGGAACAACCACGTCGTACAGCGTAACGTCGGATGAACCAAAGCAGAATTAAAAAGGAACGACGACGTCGTACAGCGTAACGTCCGATGAACCAAAGCAGAATAAAAAGGAACAACGACGTCGTACAGCGTAACGTCCGATGAACCAAAGCAGAATAAAAAGGAACAACGACGTCGTACAGCGTAACGTCCGATGAACCATAGCAGAATAAAAAGGAACAACGTCATCGTACAACGTAACATCCGATGAACCAAATCAAAAAGACATCGCACAATGCTAGTCTAAAACATAAAATGATCATCATCGACCATCAAGAAGTGTCAATTACAATAAGCTAGTAAATATATGAGCTTAGCTTCATGTACCATAACCACTAGCTTATCTTAAATATTTGTGAACAAATTGTAGATCTCCACTAGAAAATTGTCACAAGCGTTTCAATCGAACAAGTCCAAGAATTAACCGACAAAGTAAACGCAAGCGTTTCATACCACTTGTTTTACTAAGCCGTTTAATTAGATTTCTCATACGAGTGAGGTAAAGGTTTGTATATACTAATAGATTGGAAATCGGTTTGAGAAAACGAGCTTTGTAATAAAATAGTGTTGAAATCATTTGAAGAAAGAGTTTTGATATTTACTACTAGTATTGAAATCTTTATATTTTTAAAGTGACAAATCATAGAAAGGATTGTAGAAACAATCAACCATCAAAATTCACATTCGAAGTCGTGAATAAAATCCAAAGAAATCGATTATGGAATCTATCGAAATGGATATTCCCAAAAAAATCCCGATATAAAAGTCATCTAGTCCATAATAAATGATAATCAACAAATCGGAATCAACATAAATCGATTAAAGTTTGAATTCCCAAGCGAATAGGAAAATAGGCAAAAGACTGCAGATTCAGACGTCTGAAATCAAGGATTCAGACGTCTGAAATCAAGGATTCAGACGTCTGAATCTGGAAAATAAAAATATTTTCCAGAACAGAATTCAGATGTCTGAATCCTTGAATTCAGACGTCTGAAATAGGCACTTTTTAGCCTATTTCCTTTCTGGTTCAAAACGAACCAATTCAGACGTCTGGATAATATGATTCAGACGTCAGAATACTGGGGAATAAAAATTCCCAGTATAATATTCAGACGTCTGAATACTATGTTTCAGACGTCTAAAACTGGGGTTCAGGGCATTCCCTGAACCTAGGCTAAAAATGGTCAAAATAAATACCGGAAGCGATCGGACGAGCAACGACGACTAAGGATTTACATCGGGCGACAACCCAGCCTTAACGGCTCTTCGATACGCCTCAAATATCAATGTCCAAATATCCATTAAAGGATTTTCATAGATTTTGATTTCAAAACATCAAAAATTGGAATATACACCAAATCAATCCAAACCAAAATCAATTGCACAAGAATAAGTGTTAGGAATTCATACCTGACAATCGAAAATAATTATAGACGAAGATGTGAGATAAAAATCTCACCTTTGAACCCAAATCAATGAAGGAGAAGCTTTTTAAAACAAGCTAAGATCAATTCCTCTTCAATAACAACTCAAGAAGCTTCCATCTAAGCTTACAAGTAAAATATTTCCTATGTTAGGTTTAGGAATTTCTGAAATGGAATGGAGAAAGAGTTGGAGAAGATGAAGAGGGTGCTTACTAATGGGTTCTCTTAGAATTTGGAGCTAGATCTTGAATTTTGCAAAAGAACTAGGGTTTTGGATTTTCCATTTCCCATTCTCTTCCACCATTTTTGTTTTAGAACTGAAAAGAGGGGGAAGTGAGAGTAAATGGGGAGGGATGATTCAGTTTGGGGTATTATTATGGCTAGTGGACTGAACCCAAACCCTAAGTGAAAAAGGTCAAATTTTTAGCTAGCTCCAGACATATCGAAGTTTATACTCAAAAGGTTGCAAACGGCATTTTGAACTCAATGGAAGTGGTCTCGAGTCCCAATTCGACTGTTTGCTAAAAGTAGGTTTTCGGACAAAAATTCGACGAACGATGAAACATTTATATAAAATATTTAAATATACAATCGATAAATATGCAGGTTGTTACAGACTCCCCTCCTTAAAGAAATTGCGTCCTCGCAATACTTAAGAAGAAAATAAAGAGTAAAACCATAAAAGCATATCAACTAAAAATAAATTTGAAATAGGAAGTTCACCATGAAGAGCATGAAAGGGTGAGCCTAAACGGGATCGCTCGATGAATTCCCAGGATTCCCAAGAGAAATCCTTAGGATCTGAGGACCATTGAATTTCACAAGAAGAACATCTTTATTCCGAAGGCGCTCCACCTCCGAAGCAATGATGCGAATAGAATGTTGCTCAAAAGTCAAACCTGGTGAAACTTCAATTTCCTCAATATCACCGGGTTCAAGAATAAAAATAGGAAACCTAAAAGCATTTTCATAGTTAAAAACGCAGAAAACGTCAAGAGTAGCAGAAAATTGAGCCAGTGCAACGACGTAGTACAAAACGGTACGCCCGAGAAATGAGGAACTCGAATAATTTGGAACAACGGCGTAGTACAATAACGGTACGCCAGATGATCCAAAGCTCGAATAATTTCGAAACACCGACGTAGTACAAAAACGGTACGTCCAATGATCCGAAATTCAAATAATTCAGAACATCGACGTAGTACAAAAACGGTACGTCCAATGAACCGAACACCATAAAAGAACATCAGATGCTAGTCCATAAAAGAAATGAGATAAAGCCCAGTAAAACAAAGTATATCAAAACGTCCGATGAACTTGATAAAAAGATAATTCCATTCAGACAACATCAAAGAATCAACAACTTGTTGCCTACGACAAAGCGCATTGGCAACACGATTTCCAGAATATCAAGATCATAAGATGCCAGGAACTCGAGTCGACATGAAGTTCCTCATGAGAAAATAAATATTCCAAAGATTTATGATCGAGGTGGAGAACAAATTTCTCCCCCAAAAATGATGATGCCAAACTCTAAAAGCGAAAACAATAGCCACGAGCACTAAATCATGAGTGGCATACCTAGTCTCAATCGGCTTTTAATGATTTAGAAGCACAAGTGATAGCACGTTATCTTTTGAAAGAGAACGTCATCCAAACCAAGACGATTAGCATTGGTACAAAAGATAAAGTCTTGGTTTCCTTCGGGAATCACAAGAATAAGAGTATCGAAAAGAAAGAATTTCTTTGAAATAATCTTCTTTCCTGAAAAGGTAAAACTTTCAAAATTACATTTATCTTTATGTAATAATCTTTCTAGAAAAATTTACATTTTTACAAGTCAATTTATTGTGTCTGAGTGTCTCATCAAAGCGTTTAGAAAATTCCTATCGATAACGTTGATCAAGCGTATCGACCAGAATTTTTAAAGCACTCAATGGGCAATACAATCACAAAATCATCTTCCATACAATAAACATGTTTCTTAAAAACCTTTAAGAATATTCTTTGCTCGGTTAAGAGCAAAGTCAAATTGTACTTATAAATAAATCTTATGAAAAAGATATGCAAAATTTTTAAATTGCTATTTTCATCCAAAATCAATAAATACAAGAATGGTCTCATCGAAATATTCATAGAATATTCGATTTATAAAATGGATGAAATAAGTTGGACAAACTGAATGGCAAAATAAGTCATTCATAAGAATCGTAACGAGTGTGGAATGCGGTAAGTGGAATGCGAACTCCCGCAACTCGTAGCCAAATGAAAATCGGTGGCAAGGTCGAACTAGAAAGACCTTAATACCACACAAAAGATTTCTTAGGTGATAATCCTAAGACAAACTCAAAAATACCGGAAAAGTTTCACAAATTATTTAGATAAGAGAAATAACACTTTTCTCATCTTGAGGGCTTAAAGAACAAAATAATGCCTTCAAAAATTTGAAACCGGAACCACAAGAAAAAATAGAAATCTGCTTAACAGATAGAAAATGTCGAAGATGAATAGTCCACACGGAAAATAGAATATGGGCTTCATAACGATTAAGCCAATCCTTACAAAAATCAATTCCGAAGCCTAAGTAAAAAGCGGCTCGGAAAGAAAAATCACATAAAATAACTTCGACATCAATAGAAAGCAAATTGAGTGTTGCGGATCCACTAATCCGGATTCACAATCCTCAAAGAAGTCAACAAGTCCAAAAATGTTTAGAGAAAAAGAATCACAAGTTCTTTTGATATAAAAATAATGAGATGGAACCCATATCAAAATGAACACAAACAAGATAATCACAAAGCAAATGTCATCAAGGATTGAATGAGAAATACCTTGACCAAGAGAAGTGTCACTAGGAGTTTTCACAATATTCAGCTCTCCCTCTCTCTTACTTTGAAGAATGGGACATGTAGATATAATATGACCCGAACTTTTGCAATAACGGCAAAAGAGAGGTTTCAGGCACTCCCATGCATAGTGGTCCGTGGAACCACAATTGTAGCATCGTCCACGACAAGAGGTAGGAGTCTTTGCTACCGGAGTTTGTTGCTTCCCTTTCTTGATGGGATTGGGGCCTTTGAATTTAACAGGCCTCTTCATGTTGCTGTTGAAGTTTTGTTTGGCATGCACAACTTCAATATCGCTTTATCTATCGACCTCTTCAAGACGAAGAGCGATATCAATAAGCTGATCAAATAAAACTTCTAGTTTCAGAAGTAATGGCTTCTTGAGGTTCTTATTCAACCCATAGAAGAACCTCTGATTTTTCTTCATCGAGGTATTAATATACTCAACCCCGTATTTAGAAAGAGATTCGAAAGATGCGACATAGTCTGTCACAGAAGATTCACTTGAACAAGGTCTATGAAACGCCGGGCTAAAGTTACTTTTTCAGCTTCCGGCACAGATTTCAATTCGAATCTTTCCCGGAATTGCTCCCAAGTGAGATCCGCTTCAAATATTTCAGAAACCAAAAGATCATACCAATCTAATGCTCTTTTTTGGAGCATGCTAGAAGCCACCTGGACTCGATATAGATCAATAAGGTTCATGCGAGAAAAGATGCGATCGCATGATTTGAGCCAAGCTTGAATTTCTATAACACTCTCGGATCCCTTGAATGGCCCTCCACCCAAATCGGTATAGTCTCTTCACAAGCATGCAAAACCGGATTTAGATGAGTAGGCTCTGGAATGGGTCCGGCTGCTTGAGCGTTCTTTACTAGATCAAGAAGCTGCTGGGCAGACATAAATACTCCATCCTGAGGAGTAGCACTAGATTGACCGACGCTGGGACGGCCTGGTCTAACCATTTCTCTTCTTTAAGAAAGAAAGAAAGAAGAGGAAAAAGTATTTTCAAAAGAGATATCAAGCAATTTTGATAGATAAAACAAGGAATCATACAGAAAATAGGATGAATCGGTACGAAGACTCGAACAAAATCCTAAAGCACGACTCCTAAGAAGGACTTAGGACGATGATCCTTGCTAGATTATTCTACACTGTTCCAAAGTTTGGCTTTGATACCAAGCTGTGACGCCCCACCTCTATACCCACGCTAACCAAGGACACTACGGGGTAATGCCGTCAACTAGCACGGAGAATAAGGCTGTTGAGGAGCGACCATCCGTGTAATTGCTTTGTGCGAGCACCGATATGCCAGATAAAATATAACATGCATTTCATCTCAAGAGGAAATCCGACATACCGACGTAAATATAATCTTCGGAAACAAATATAGAAATAAACATAACACAAATCAGTCACAGACAATTCATGTCACAAAGGCGGAAATAGATATGAATATTACACATAAAAGTGTATATCAGAGTAGTGGTCTTATAAGATCCACAATATCAAAAAGAATAGATACAAGTGCTAGGAAAAAGAATACGTATACATCAAGGAGTCTAAATCTCAAATGTATACAACCAAAAACAACTAAACTAGAGTAGTTAGCCAAAAGATCAGATGATGGTCCGATAAGGAGTCAAGCAGAAGCACCTGTAACATCTCGGTCTGACCCGAGTATTATTTATAAGAAAATAATAAACGGATCAGTCTAGCTATAATTATCAGATAAAATGAGATATAATAAGAGATGTAGTAAAAACGTATGATAACCAAAAATGTCATACTGCGACAAGTATACATAGAAAAATCAATGAAGGAAAATCATACAAATATCTCAAGGATCTCATAGCACCAAAAAAAATATCATATTCTTTATTTCATTCACCAAGCCACAGAAATGACATACATATCAATGCCAATCGTAAAAGTTGGTGAAACATAAATTCCAGAAATCAACACAAGAAATCCAAAAATAAAATAATTCGGAGCATCAACGTCGTACAGCGTGACGTCCGATGATCCAGAAACACAATAGAAAGGAACAACGACGTCGTACAGCATGACGGCCGATGAACCAAAGCAGAATAAAAGGGAACAACGACGTCGTACAGCGTAACGTCCGATGAACCAAAGCAGAATAAAAAGGAACAACGACGTCGTACAGCGTAACGTCCGATGAACCAAAGCAGAATAAAAAGGAACAACGACGTCGTACAGAGTAACGTCCGATGAACCAAAGCAGAATAAAAAGGAACAACGACGTCGTACAGCGTAACGTCCGATGAACCAAAGCAGAATAAAAAGGAACAACGACGTCGTACAGCGCAACGTCCGATGAACCAAAGCAGAATTAAAAAGGAACAACGACGTCGTACAGCGTAACGTCCGATGAACCAAAGCAGAATTAAAAAGGAACAACGATGTCGTACAGCGTAACGTACGATGAACCAAAGCAGAATAAAAAGGAACGACGACGTCGTACAGCGTAACGTCCGATGAACCAAAGCAGAATAAAAAGGAACAACGACGTCGTACAGCGTAAAGTCCGATGAACCAAAGCAGAATTAAAAAGGAACAACGACGTCGTACAGAGTAACGTCCGATGAACCAAAGAAGAATTAAAAAGGAACAACGACGTCGTACAGCGTAACGTCCGATGAACCAAAGCAGAATAAAAAGGAACAACGACGTCGTACAGCGTAACGTCCGATGAACCAAAGTAGAATAAAAAGGAACAACGACGTCGTATAGCGTAACGTTCGATGAACCATAGCAGAATAAAAAGAAACAACGACGTCGTACAGCGTAACGTCCGATGAACCAAATCAAAAAGACATCGCACAATGCTAGTCTAAAACATAAAATGATCGTCATCGACCATCAAGAAGTGTCAATTACAATAAGCTAGTAAATATATGAGCTTAGCTTCATGTACCATAACCACTAGCTTAAATATTTGCGAACTAATTGTAGATCTCCACTAGAAAATTGTCACAAGAGTTTCAATCGAACAAGTCCAAGAATTAACCGACAAAGTAAACGCAAGCGTTTCATACCACTTGTTTTACTAAGCCGTTTAATTAGATTTCTCATACGAGTGAGGTAAAGGTTTGTGTATACTAATAGATTGGAAATCGGTTTGAGAAAACGAGCTTTGTAATAAAATAGTGTTGAATTCATTTGAAGAAAGAGTTTTGATATTTACTACTAGTATTGAAACCTTTATTTTTTTAAAGTTACAAATCATAGAAAGGATTGTAGAAACAATCAATCATCAAAATTCACATTCGAAGACGTGAATAAAATCCAAAGAAATCGATTACGGAATCTATCGAAATGGATATTCCCAAAAAAATCCCGATATAAGAGTCATCAAGTCCATAATAAATGATAATCAACAAATCGGAATCAACATAAATCGATTAAAGTTGGAATTCCCAAGCGAATAGGCAAATAGGAAAAAGACTGCAAATTCAGACGTCTAAAATCAAGGATTCAGACGTCTGAATCTGGAAAATAAAAATATTTTCCAGAACAGAATTCAGACGTCTGAATCCTTGAATTCAGACGTCTGAAATACGCACTTTTTAGCCTATTTCCTTTCTGGTTCAAAACGAACCAATTCAGACGTCTGGATAATATGATTCAGACGTCTGAATACTGGGAAATAAAAATTCCCAGTATAATATGCAGACGTCTGAATACTACGTTTCAGACGTCTGAAACTGGGGTTCAGGGCATTCCCTGAACCTAGGCCAAAAATGGCCGAAATAAATACCGGAAGCGATCGGACGAGCAACGACGACTAAGGATTTACGTCGAGCGACAACCCAGCCTTAACGGCTCTTCGATACGCCTCAAATATCAATGTACAAATATCCATAAAAGGATTTTCATAGATTTTGATTTCAAAACATCAAAAATTGGAATATACACCAAATAAATCCAAACCAAAATTAATTGCATAAGAATAAGTGTTAGGAATTCATACCTAATAATCGAAGATAATTATAGACGAAGATGTGAGATAAAAATCTCACCTTTGAACCTAAATCAATGAAGGAGAAGCTTTTTAAAACAAGCTAAGACCAATTCCTCTTCAATAACAACTCAAGAAGCTTCAATCTAAGCTTACAAGTAAAATGTTTCCTATGTTAGGTTTAGGAATTTCTGAAATGGAATGGAGAAAGAGTTGGAGAAGATGCTTACCAATCGGTTCTCTTAGAATTTGGAGCTAGATCTTGGATTTTGCAAAAGAACTAGGGTTTTGGATTTTCCATTTCCCATTCTCTTCCATCATTTTTGTTTTAGAACTGAAAAGAGGAGGAAGTGAGAGTGAATGGGGAGGGATGATTCAGTTTGGGGTATTATTATGGCTAGTGGGCTGAACCCAAACCCAAACCCTAAGTGAAAAATGTCAAATTTTTAGCTAGCTCCAAACATATCGAAGTTTATACTCAAAAAGGTTGCAAACGGAATTTTGAACTCAATGGAAGTGGTTTCGAGTCCCAATTCGACTGTTTGCTAAAAGTAGGTTTTCAGAAAAAAATCCGACGAACGATGAAATATTTCAATAAAATATTTAAATATACAATCGATAAATATGCGGGTTGTTACAGATATTATATTGTTTTCCCATGATTTGGGATATATTATTTTGAAATTTATGTGAGATATATTGTTATTATTGATAATATTATTTCTCCCAAACCTCTTCGTACAAAGGAGACTTTGCCGAAATTTACCGTAAATTTTGGACTTAGAATTTTTTTTGTGAAATGTTTTCCAAACTTTTATTAACTTGAATATGGAAGGATTTAATTGCTTATAAATTGATACATTTTATTTAAATTATTATATTATGTAAATTAATTGTTTATAAATTAAATACTTTGAATAAGATATATTGGTCCCTTAATTCCTTCTTTTCCATTCTTTTTGCTTTTCGAGGACGGAAAGTTTCAGTGGGGGAGAGTATAACGACCCATAATTTTCGATAATTAAAAATAGTTAATTTAATAAGGTTTTGTGATTTAATGTTGGAATAAATAAAAAAAATTGATTTAATAATAAGAATATAATTGGAATGAAATGTAGTAGTATTAATTTAAGGTAATTGATAACTACTTTAAATGTAATTCCAATAAATTGAAATGATTAAAAAATTATGATTGGTTATAGATCGTAAATTAATTGTAATAATACGTATGAATTAATAATTGGAGTAAAGAGTAAATTATAATTTAAATGTTGTAACAATTAATGAAATAATGTGTAATAAATTGTAATTGGATAGAATTAGTATTGTGTAAGTTGATAATATTTGTTTGTAAATAATAACTTATAAATGTGATTAAAAGTTAGTGGTGAAAATTATTATATGTTACTTATTTATTTAGTCTGTTAAATTAAAATGGAAATCAATTGAAACTAAATGTAATTAAATATTACGTTAATGTAAATTAAGATGATAATTGTAGAATAAGTTTAATAAGATGTAACCCAATGTTAATTTACTTATAATATAACAATTGATTGAATAAAATGATTGAAAAAAATTTAGCCAATTTATTGAAATTAAATTATAATTAATTGAATTTAATTTCAGTTGAAATTGAACAATGTAAATGGTGTAGTAATTAACATTGAATTGATATGTAAATTTATTTTAAATTATTGTAAGTGTCTAAGTAATCAAAAATGATAAAAATTGTTAGTTATTAAACTTGAAATTAAAAAATGATTTGATTAATTTAATAATAATTTATTTAATTAACGTGAAAAAAACCATTTTAGCCACTGTCTTGGATTTTGGTGAGACCTTTTTCATCAGATCCGTAATAGTGAGTTATGTAAGGTTTCAAGTTTCGTAGAGGACTTGTCGTTTGATCGTACGGGCTCAAAACGGGTAGAAATCAATTAAATTGAAATCAATTTGAAATAAGCAGATTTTTTTAAACTAATTTCTTTATACGATGGAATTAGGACTTGAAACCTATTCCATTGAGTTTAGAATTATCGAAAACATCAATTTCGATATATGGGATGACCTGTTATCGTTTTGGAAGCAGAATGGGCTTTTCAGGTCGTATTTTTCGTTTCAAATCTATTCGGATGTTTATTCATTTCTTATCGAGCTTCCGTTATATAAATAGTCTTGTTTTCTAAACCCTAGCAGTCATTTTCTTATCTCAGTACGTACAATTCTATCTGACCATCTCCTCCTTCTCAATGGTAAAACAATTCAAACAAAAACCCTAAAATCCAATTTCAAATCAATTTCAAAAATTCAAACTCCTCCAAGCCCTATCATATTATATACCGTTTTGAAGCTCTCGACGAGCGTAATTCACTGGTGCAATTTTTTTCTCAAATCTAGTCACCGTTTGACCAAAAATCGTCGATCACTACTGTCCATTTGTATTAGGGCTTTCGGATTGGACGGTGGATCTTCGTCCTGGGAGCGACCAAGAGGTGGCGTTGGGAAGAGGGAGTCAAGTAGGTCTTGGATTTGCAGTTTATTCGTCGAGATAGTCATCGAGTTCACCGGTAATTTCATCAAAGGGAGTGGCGGCGGTGTTTTGTGATGGCCGTTCATGCGATCGTGGCGCTAGGCAGCGAGGCGGCGGAAAAATTTGGAGACATGGTGGCGGCTGAAGTCGATCACGACCTGTTCACGCGATTAAGGTTTCGGGGAGAATGCTTACGTCTTGAACGAGGTGACGTGTTGCTTTATTTTTTCATTTATTTCATATAATAAATTGTATAACTTCTAACTCGCATAATTTTTGCATACGAACTCGGGTTTGGCCCCCGTTTGTTTCGTTGCGATCGTATCGAAATTCTAAACATTTTGACTCTGGTATGGACTAATTCTAAGACTATTGAATTTTGTACTTTAAATTGGATCAAATCCATTCGAAATCAAAGGTGAGTGTTTTAACCCACTTACAATTATTATATTATCTTATGCTAGTTAAATTCAATTTATGATGTGATTAGAAATTAATTGATCGATGTTTGGTATGTTTAAATCGTCATTCTAGTTAAATTTGACTTTTATTAAATTTAATCATTATTTAATTTAATATTAAATTTAATTGTCTATTTAATACTTTTTAATGGTAATCAGTTATCTATTGATGTTTATTGGTTGATTTGGTTGATGATTATGATGTATGTTCGATTGTTGAAATTGGATGACTGCATGTTGTATTTTATACTGTTATAACGCTGCAAGTTATCTATGGGTTGAAATGATATATGCCCGAACGATCTATAGATTAGGAAAAATTCGTTTTTGGTTGGAATGATGGACTCTAGCGATTTTATGGATTTTGAATTTAACTCGGGATTGCGGATTGAAATGATATATATCAGTAAATTTGAATATTTGCGGATTGAAATGATAAATATCTATTTCACTTGACCATAAAGTAGAAAATTATACACGAACACCGGATTAGTTAAATTAAATGTTTTTTTATTCTTTAAATTTTGAATTCAGTTAACTGGCATTTTTAAATAGAATATTTTTTGTACAAACTGAATTATTTTCAATAATTCGAGCGTTAATGCTGAAATTGGAATTTAATTTAATGAATTATTCAAAGGATATAAATTGGAATTTGACTTGATGAATTATTAAAAGGATTTAAATTGGACTTTCAAAGTTGAAGTGTCAAATATAAATGAATTTATTTGAATTGAGTTATTGAAATGTTTGGATATAACTTTTAAATCTATCTTAAACTTATTTAAGCTATTTTAATTAAATTAATTTTTTTAATCAATTTAAACTATTTTAATCTATTATAACCTATTTAATCCAATTTTATCTATTTTACCTATTTTAAACTAATTAAATATATTTAATCTATTTTAAATTTATTTAATATAATTTAAATCTATTTAATCTATTTTAGATTTATTTAATCTATTTTAAATTTATTTAATCTATTTCAAATTAAATTTAACATTTTAAAATCTAAATAAAATCATATCTCAATTTCAACTTTAAGATTTCAAATTAAACCTTTAACAATTTCATTTAACAATTTCAATTTCAACATTTCAAAGCTCGAATTTAGATAATAAATTTATTCGTATAAATCCAACTTTTATTTTCTTTAAACCAATATCATTTAAACCAATTTAGATTTAATATTTTGAAACCGGCTAATTTTACCAATCCGGTGTCCATATATAATTTTCTACCCTATGGCCAAGTGATCAGTTAATTCAATTTTAATTACATGGATGGATATATATCATTTCAACCCATAATTAAATGACATAAGTCTCTATAATTTCAACCTACTTCTTAATTCATTTCAAATATTACAAGTGACAATTTATAAGATATCAAATAATAAATAGGATAATAATAGGTATATATCAAAAAAAGAACAACCATACGTCCAACATATCAATCAATACGCATCCAATTATAATCAACGTCAAAATCAACCGATATATCATAACAGTTACTAATTATCAATTGTTGATGTTTAACTAGCAATTAAATTCAATATTAATTAAAATGTCCGTTTAATTCAATATAAAATACAAATTAATCGAAATGTCAATTTAAACTACCAAACAACAATCAATAAAATTTTATCACTTCAAAATTTTAATTCAATTAAAATTAGAAAATTTAGTATAGTGTGAGTGGGTTTAATCACCCACCTTTGATTTAAGGCCCATTAAAAATCCAAGAAAATCCCAAAATTCAACAGTCTCTAAATTCAACCAAACTAGTTTTATTTGTCCATAATTTCGATACGAGTCCAACGGAAGAAACCTTGCATCAATCGGAGCACATATGGAAAAGTTATTCAAGTTAGAAGGTTTGAAATTAAAAATTAAAATTAAATTAAAACGAAGGCAAAAAAGTAATTACTCACACCAAACCAAACCCTATCGCAATCAAACCCATACCTCACAAGCATACAGCCGCCATGATCATCCTCCAACCGCCGTACCCATGTGCCACCGTAGGCCAATCCGACGCCACCTCTGGAACCGCCCTCGCCTGCCATGCCTATAGCGAGCTCGCAACCACTTCCGCCGCCACGAATATCCCAGCGTCGGCGCCACCTTCCATCACCAATTCCGGTGATCTTATGCAAATATACGATGATCGAACCCTATGGATGAACTCTACTTTGCGACCTCTACATGCCAGCGCTTCCTAATTATCGAATGATTGACGATCCACCATTGAAATCAAACCCTAGAATGAACGGCTGAGAATGAATCGCCAATTTTTGGACAAACAGAGCCTTCAATCGAAAAATGAGCTACAAATGTCGATTCCATTCATCGATAGCTTCGTGGCAATATATAATATGATAGGATTTGAGCAGTCTGAATTTTTCAATTTGATTTGAAATCAGTAGTTAGGGTTTTAGGATAATGACCATTGGGAAGAAGCAGATTAGAACAGAAATGTACGTATAGATTATTAAATAGAAGGCAGCTAGGGTTTCATAACAGCATATATATAAACACAAAGATGGAAAAGGAATTGATGGAACAGATCGATTGGGCCAAAGCGATAACAAAGGCCGAAAAAGCTCGTTTCATTCCCGAAACGAAAGTAGGTCATCCTATATATCGAAATACATTTTTAATATTTTTAAACTCAATGAAACTAATTTCAAATCGTAATTTTGTTGAATATAGATGTTAGCTTTAAAATTAAATTATATTCATTTGTGCGCATTAATTAAAGAATTAATATTAACTTGATTTTATCACTTTTAAATTCTAAATTAAAAGTATTATGTCATCATTCTTGATTAAACAGGAATAAATAATCTTTTGAAATATAATTTTCCATGTTAAATCCAAGATTTAAATATTAACCTAATTTCATCGTTTAATTACGGCTGTAATAAAAATTTAGTTCATTATAATTTATATTTCAAACAAATTCTTTTATTTTGATTTAAATATTCTTATATTAAATCGACAAATAGCTTATGTATTAATTAAACATAAGTTTCCATTTGTTACACTCATTACTCAACAGTTAAGTCTCTTTTAATATTATTGCAATATTTCAATTACATTAATTTCATTGATTACAAAAGAAAGTTCAAGAAAGATTAAATAATAAAAAGAAAAATAAAACAATCGTTATACAATAATAATACATATCGCTTAACTTACTGTTTACAAACAAGGATTATAAATTACTTACCGCATAAATGATTTATATTCTATATTAAAACCAATTTTAATTAAATAGCATTTAATTCCACCACTTGGTACATTATTTACCTGTATTATTATTACAATTGATTGAAATTACATTAAAACAACTATCAATTACATTAAATCAATATTATTAAATTATATTCAAATACGCGTTATCACCTTCCATTTCCTTACAATCGGTTGTTTTAGGATTTTATCTTAAAGTCGAAATTTATAATCTAATAAGGTTCACGTTCACAAATCATAAACTTTAAATTCTGACAATATTTAATTCCAAAGTCTAATTAAATATAATATTTTTAATTATAAAAATACAGGTTATTACAAATGTAGTAAGAGTTTCCTTTAAATGGTTCAATCATTTAGAAAGGAAAGTGGATGTAGAGTAGATGTAACTCGAGGCACGGTTGAGAAGAAGAGAGTAAATGATCACTTCTATTTCATAAAGAGATATTAAAAACGAGAATTTTAAAATAATAATAGATACTTAACAAGAAATAAGAAATATGATATCTATTCCAAAGGTATTTTCACATAGAAATTTGTTTTCTATGATATTTATTTCTTTGAATTTAAGATATTTGAACTAAAAAAATTCGACTGTAAATCAATAATAGTAAATGAAATAAATTGCCCATATTAAGTGGTTGAGTGAAGGTCCGTATTTCATACACTATTATAGTAATGGAAAAAATAGTGGGAGCATGCCATATAACACTTATTAGTCGCGTCAAATTAAGAAAATTATTTTTTTATAACATACCAAACATTATTTAAGAAATAATAATTATTTTTCAATATTGACTGAAAAATAGACACATATTTATTTCAATATGAATAGTACAAGTATTTACTATAAAAATGTTGACTGAAAAATAGACATATTTTTATTTCAATATGAATATTATAAGTATTTATTATAAAATAAAACTATAATAGTGATATTTGTTGTAAGGACCCGAAATTTTCGACTCCGAAAATTCGACGCTAATATGTTCAATATAGAAGTGCCAAGCAATCGAATGCCAGAAATTCCCGATTGTTAGGATAAAGAATAAAAGAGGTAGAAGAAGAAACAGAAAAAGACATAGAATCTCACATTCGCAGCGGACCAAAATATAATATCAAATAATAGCATTTATATGAAGAAAAGCTATATCTATCAATTTACATTCAATACATCAGAGTACAATCATTCATACAAAACTGGACAGTTATAATTAAGTTGTCCCAGAATACAAACAATACAACTCCAACACACAGCGGAATATACTCCATACGTTCTTGCCATCCAGCTCGACTCCTGAGCTCCAGAACGTCCTAACCTGAAAATCTGTAATACTCGGTCTGACCCAAGTATAACAATAAAGTAACACCTGGGTCAGGCTGGAAACCAGCATGAGTAAACCCATATAACTTGAAATACTAAGTAATAAAACTTCTTTGAAAACCAGGGTAACTTGTACTCCACTACGAGTTCTTAACTTGTTAGTCAATACTTATTTCACAAAATTATATCTAAGTATCGTTACTTAGTCTAAATGACCATGTTACTTAGTTTATTCTATTCCAGCCTATTCGATTCTAAAATCAAATCCATAAAGAATTTGTAGTTACTAATCGAAGTGGTTCCGGGTATTTGCTGATACCCGGCTTCTTCAAATCCAATATCATCTTTAATCCAAGTTGTTTAATTGAATACAATTCAAATTTAAATATAGGATGTCACACTTACACAGCAATACATTACCAATAAATAATCCGCATTACTCCAGTTCAACCAAACAAATCATATCACAGAACATCACAATTGATCAGACTAGGGACACTAATCCAAACATTCAATACAGTTTAATCATCCATAAGCAAGACTTATTAATCCATACTATAATAATTTATTTAACTCAAATTAAATTAATTTACTTATGAATTAATCACCTAACCCAGCTTAATTAATCATTTACAAACCATTTGAATTAATTAATCATTCTTTAATTACTTTACAAATTAATCTTTAGTCACTTATTAATTATCCTTTAATTATTAATTAACTAATACTTAATCAATAATTAATTAACCTTAATTATTAATTAATAAATCCTTAATTATTAATTTATTAATCCTTAATTACAAATTAATTAATCTCTAATTACTTAATTAATTAATCCTTAATTAATTAATTTCTCTTTAATTACCTCATTAATTTAATTAATTTGTAATTACTAAGGACCTTAATTAACTTTAAGATAAACCATTTATCTTTATTAATTACTTAATTATCATTAGCATATAAAGTTAAAACATTTTACCTTTTAATTAACTACTTAATTACATATTTCATTTCAGTTTAAAATAAACTTAAGAATTTACTTAATTAATTTAAGTAAAATAAATCACACAACTTTCTTTAACCAATTATTTAAAAACACTTATTATAAAAGAATTTACTTAAGAAATAGTTTAAATTTGATTTATTAAAAATTTTAAAAACTTGCTTTTATTAAACTTTAAAACTTCTATAAACATACCCGAGTATAACCCGGTATATACTCGAATCCAGACATGAGATTCTTCTTTTTTTCTTTAAAAATTTTTAGTTAAAATTTTTAAAACCTGTTAACAAGCAAAACTCTCACTCATCTACCCATAACCTTACTCGAGTCACGACACTGCCACCCCGAGTTCTTCCCCGACCTTCTTCTCTAAAACACTGACACCAGCCTACGTGCACGTGCATGCCTGAATTGCACCATTTCGGCCATCATCGATACCTCCAACATGTCGACGGCCATTGTATTTAAGTAGGTGAATCAGTGAATCAAGATGTTTGAATTTAACATGTTTTAGATATTCCATTGTATTTTCCCCATTTTCAGGTAAATTCAAACTTAATGTACTTAAAAATATTTTAAAATCTTAGATCTTGTTAATCTAAATACTTTTTGTTCAAACATAATCAGAAATAAGAGATTTAGGGAAGAGATTTTGAATTTATACTTTGTTTAGCCTATTAACTTAAAAACAAAGATGAATATATATATATATATATATATATATATATCTGTGTGTGTGTGTGTATCCGGACATGCACACTTATCCATCTGCATATTTATAAACATGCAAGCCTAATTTTCACTCATGCAAACAATTATCACATCATTATTTCATATATCCATCACATGCAACAATTAAAACAGGTATTAGTTTTGTTTACTCATCTGTTTAAGGAAACAGAGAAGCCAGGTGTAACAACTCGCATATTTAACGATTATATATTTAAATGTTTTATTTAAATATAGCGTCGTTAGTCAGATTTTTGGATCCGAAATGTTACTTTTTGCAAACGGCCGAATTGGGACTCGAAACCACTAACATTGAGTCCAAAATGGCGTTTGCGATCTTTTTGAGTATAAGCTTTGATATGTTTGGAGTAAGTCGAGTTTTGCTACTTTTTCTAGTTGGGTTTTGGGTTTGGGTTCAGCCCACTAGCTAACTAAATACTCTAACTCAGTCCCTCTCCTTCCATTCACTTATTTTCACTTCTAAACTCAAGCTAAAATTGAAAATGGGGGAAAGGAAGAAGAATTAGAAATTCCAAGCCCTAGTTCTTCTTGCAAACTTGAATTCTTGCTCCAAAATCAAGGTGAAGCTATTGGTAAGCCTTCTCTTCATCTTCTCCAACTGTTTCTTCCTTCAATTTCAGAAAGTTTTCTAAACCTAATTTAGGAAATACTTGTTTTGAACTTAGATTGAAGTTTATAGAGTTGAAGTGGAGAGTGGTTGGTCTTTTCCTTGCAATTGAGCTTCTTCTTCTTTGTTTTAGGGTTAAAGGTGAGATTTTTATCTCACATCTTTGTCTATAACTATCTTTGATTGTTAGGTATGAATTCCTAACACTTTTTCTTGTGCATTTGCTCTTGGTTTGGATTGAATTGGTGAATATTCCGATTTTTGGTTTTTAAGTTCAATTTTTGTGAAAATCCTCTTATGGATGTTTGAATGTGATTGCGGGGTGTTTCGGAGAGCCATACAAGGCTGGGTTGTCGCTTGGCGTAATTCCCTAGTCGTCATTGCTCACTCGTTCGCCTCCGTCGCATGTTTTGGGTTTTGCCCCATAAGGGGGTTAGGCTGATTCTGCTCTGGAAGCAGGTTCGGTCGACCGACACAGTAGACCGGTCGACCGAACCAGGGGGCATAAAACTTTCTGTCCCCGTATCGGTCGACCGAACTCAGTAGGCCGGTCGACCGACCTGCTACCAGAGCACTTCCCTGTTTCTGGTCCGGTCGACCGAACTCAAAGTTCAGTCGACCGACCTGCTCTTGTTTCCCTGTTTTGCCTAGTGTGCCTATTTGTTTGTGATTCCAACTTCTATCGATTCATGTTGATTCCAATTAGTTGTTTATGCATATTTGACCTTGATGATTCCTTTTTGACTTCATCCACGGGTTTTTTATAAAATAATCTTTTAAATTGTATTAAAAGCATGCTTCTACAATTTATAAATCTTATTTTGAAACGCGCACACACAATTTCGCACTTCGAGCGGAGTGGAAGGGAGATTAAATGGTTAGGTAAAACAAGGACCATGAATCCATGCGTTTATCTTTTCGATTAATCCCCGCCCTATTCGATTGATCGTTTTGGCCTTTTGGTCTGGTTTACCGATGAGATGAGGTAAACTTTGTACTGCTTTGAGTGTGAAATTAACTAACGGATAATAAACTGTTTAGTGCGGACGAGTGGTTATGGGACTCACATTACCACTTTTCGGATTCCTTTTTGAGAGTTATGACACATTCTACCAGTTAGTGGTGTCCAATACTGGGTCTCCGGACCTTCACCACTACGGTTTGTTGCCTTTGGGATAGTGTCTTCGGACTATCTCCTTCAGGTTTGTTACCTTCGGGTATGTTGCCTTCGGGTATGTTGCCTTCGGGTTCGTACCTTCGGGTTTGTGCCTTCAGGTTTGTTGTCCTATTGTATCGCTTTCGGAGTTGGTCATTCGTCACCGCTCGAGTGATATTGGGTTTGGAGTCTTCGGGCTCATGGATCCTTGTTTATACAATACTGAGCACGTGAAAATTTTCTGTTGTTTCATTGATATGTATATTCCCTAGGTATCGCCCTTCGGTGTTGGTCTTTTTAAGCCGCACGATATGTAGCCGTTACCTTGCGGAACTTGTGTTACCTTCATTGGTATTTGTTATTTGCCTTTTTGGCTTGTTTTGGGATATTCATATCCTTTGTTTATTTAAGTTGCCGACGAGATGAGGCTTGTTCTGTTATGATTCATCTTTTGTTAGATGATTGTGTTATCTCTTTTAGAGATATTTGTTTTACTTTATGACCTTGCAGGTTTATTGTTGTTCAGTATATCTAACTGATTTGTTTAGCTAGACTGACCCTTGTATTTATACTTGGGTCAGACCGAGATGTTTCGGGTTAGGTACTTTTGGACTTAGCCTATTTTGCTTCCGTATGGACTATCCAGCTTGCTCCTTTTTGTTATAGCCTTGTGTAGTCCTTTTTGTTGTAACTCTGATATGTATTCTTTTGAATTCGTCTGTATATAGTGGTTTGCTCTACCACTTGACGTGTATCAGTTTGTATACTCTGTTATGTATTTGTACATGTATATATGATGATCTACTGTTTTGTGATGTATATTACATTTGAGTTGTCATATTCTGTTCTGATAGATCCTCCAACCACCTATGGTTTTGTTTTAAGTATTCATTTGATATGTCGATCTGCTGTGTATGGTTATTATCGATGCATTCAATAGATAGTTAAAGCAAGGCTATAGATGGTCGCTCCTAACCAGCCTTATTCTCCGTGTTAGTCGACGGCATTACCTCATAGTGTCCTTGGCTAGTGTGGGTATAGAGGTAGGGCGTCACACCAGGGCTTTTGAGAAACCAGGAAGTGCTTTTGATTTTGCAACTAAACTTGAATCTACTGCTTACTAATGTTTGAGATGCATTTGAATTTGCACTTTGCTTTTTGTTTGATCTTTGAACTGTTTTTCAACTTGAATTTGAATATGCTTTAAGCTTTGTTTTTGTTTTCTGGTTTTTGATTTGAACAGATTTTGATTTTTTTATTTCCTGGTTTGATATTTTCATGTTTGAATATCAAAGAAAATGAGAAAGGAAGGATTAGATATGTATTTTTAATCTCTT
Source organism: Allium cepa (assembly GCA_030765085.1). Lineage (NCBI taxonomy): Eukaryota > Viridiplantae > Streptophyta > Magnoliopsida > Asparagales > Amaryllidaceae > Allium > Allium cepa. The sequence continues at coordinate 1,000,899,890 of CM060935.1, forward strand.
CTTAACTTTATTTATCATTTTGAAAATAAAAAAGACATGAATGACACTTGTTAATTGCAAATTATCATTATCCCACAAATGTCCAAAGCATGTTACATAGCTTACAAATATTTAAACCTTTATTTTATTCATTACTTATGTATTTATATTAATATGTATTATGTTTATAGATGTTTACTAATTATACTTAGTTATGTATAATTTAAAAAGAAAGAAGATTAAACCTTTTATTAATCTTGTTTAAATTTTAAACTTAAGTTATTATACTCTTTTTTTATAGAGTCAACTTAAAATAGCTTTTGGAAATTATTATATTGAATTCAAAACAATAGCTTCCTAATCAGAATATATATATATATATATATATTATAATTAGAAATATCTTATGTGAATTTTTGATAAATATAAATGTATCCGTATATTTACAACTTCCAAATATTCTACGTCTCATTGCATATATATATATATATATGTATACATATATACCTTTATATATATATATTTTACCTTGAATTATGTAGTGAAATATATTATTCATTTATCCGGAGATTTATTTTTCAATATTTATTATAGTTTTCCAACCTCTATATATATATACATATATGTCCAGATATTTATTTGAATTTTATTTGTTTAACATACAAATCAGTATTTTAATAAATTTAATCCTGTTAATTACCAATTAATAGAGCCCAAAAAATCCCCGTTATCACATTCCTCTCCCCTTTGAACCTTTTCGTCCTTGAAAAGCAACGAAGCCAGAATTTTATTAAAATGATTATTATCAGTTAAATTACTCTTAGAACATTTTTAACTAAAAAATCTTTTTGTTTAAATTTTTTAAAATACTTTAAAATATATATAATATTATCAAAATAACTTTATAAAAATACTTTTTATAACTCGATGTATCAACAAGTCCATTCTTGTTCCCATAGAAATTCGGTCATACGTTGATCAGGCGTAGGACTGAAAATCTATAAGTACTTGGTAAACTCGTTTTCAACACTTAGTGAAAATACTTGGAAAATATTTTGGTGAAAATATAGAAAACATGTTTGAAAATATAGAAACATTTTTTGGTGAGAATGCTCTAGAAATCATAGGCCCCTCTATGGTCGCAGTTAACCCGATGGTTACGTTGCCATCCCGGCAAAATCCATAGAAAACTATAAGCACTCCGCACCCCTCGATTGCGCCATGGAACCCTCCATAGATCGTAGCTACACCTAGGGTTATGTCGTCGTCATGGCAAAAATCCATGTAGCTATAGGAATTAGCGCCCTTGAATTTCACTGCCAAATGAAACTTCACCACTCCTACATAGATCGCGGGCTACATCAGTCGAGTTCTAATGTACCCTGTAGGCACTCACTGTCACACTACTTTCGCTATGTCTTCATAGATCACAGTCTACCGATGTTACGTCATCCTCCCAGCGAAATCAAACGTAGACCGTTGGCACTCACTGCCACACGACTTCCACTACGGTCCGCAGTAGATCGCAGTGACATCGAGTTACACTATCGTCACATCATAACCCAAATGTCTCTATAGGCATCAGCGCCCCCGACTTTCGCTACCCACACACAATCCTCAGGAACTTCAGTTTATCCAGACTTCCTCCCAGGATCAGATTTAGAGCCTCCCCTTAGGGCTCAAGGCAGAACCAACCCATGGATCTCCTATGAAGTTCATTTCAATGGGAGCACCTTTTTCCCCAGAGCCAATCTCAAAACATTTATACTATACACTTATAGTATCTTTCAAATCATACCCTTTATGATTCACATAAAAATCTTCTTTACACAAAATCGATAGTTCCAAACTTGGCTTTCCAAATTCGAAAAATTGATTTTTCCCAAAAATCAAAAGCCTTTCTCAAATCCATAGGTTCCAAAACCTTTTTCCAAAATCATTCTCATAAAATCATTTATATATATATAGATATATAAAATCTTGAAAATCTTTGGATAACTTCGTACTTATATAAATTCCCTTTTTATACTTTAAATATTTTTAAAAATCTTTTCTTCTGGCTATAGATTCAACAAGAAGAGTTCATTATATAAAACCAATATATATAACTTTACCTATGCCAAATCAATATTCAAATTTGATTTCTTTTATAAAGTTATTTGCCGCATTACTTAATTTTATAAAATGAGTTTCAATTATAGTAACATTCAACTTCCACTTTTATTCATCATATATTTTTCAAAATAAACTTTTTCATTTCAAAAATCATTTTTTTACATTCCTTTCAAAATTTTCAATTTCTATTATATTCAAGCACGTACGATGTACATATATCATCCGTATGCAATATCAAATCCAATCGCTTACTCGATCACACAATTTCACTTCCGAACTAGTATCGTCCACCCGACTTCCTAATGCGGACTCAGATCTGGTTTCTCGAACAGAAACCGTCATTCTCCTTGCATAGCCCTAACTATGATAGAGAATTTTCAAAATCAATCAAAAGTCCATATCTAGGGTTCGCCGTCGAAAATTGAGTGAAAAATCCCAACTTGGATCAACATACTATCTCGAAATTCTATGCTCGAATCTGGACCAAAACATTATGCGAATAGAATAGTCTACATACATCCTATATATTTACCTTCATTGATTATCAGCTAAATATTTCCCTATTATTCACCTTCATTTTGATTCTATTCACTTATTCACAATTGCTACCAATTCAAATTGGGTTATTACTTCTATTCTTATCTCACTTGGTGTTTAATTATAAACAGTTTGCACTCTGACCAGTTTGCATTTAGAAAATAGCTTTGAAAAGTTTAAAATAGATAAGTAGTTGTAAAATAGTTATTAATTGTAAAATAGCTGTAAAATAGTTAAGTAATTATAAAATAGTTGTAACATAGTTAAATAGTTGCAAAATAGTTGTAGAATAATAATTTTTTCATAAAACAGATGTAAAATAATAAGTATAAGATAATTTGGGTTTTAAAAAGAATGGTTGTATAATAAATAGCTAAGAAAAATAGAATTAAAACAGTTTATATTTATTTGAAAAAAGTTTCAGAGTCAAACTGGTTCAATTCCCCAATCTCCACTTCCAATTAATTTCCCAACCCATTAGATTGATTCAATTCCAATTCAATTTGATTTGTCTTCAATTTCTATCCTAAATTCAAATCAATTCCCCATTTGAATTTAAACTCATTCAACTTCAATTCACTTCCAATTAATTTAATTCAAATTTACCATTTGAATTTATCTTCATTCCCATCTTAATTGTTAATCCATCTCGAATTACATAAATTCGAGTTAAATTTTAAATGTTGATTTAAGCCTTTAAATCAAATTATCCTTTACTTTTAATTTAACTGCCTAAGTCTTTAAACAATTCAATTCTGAGTCCAAATTTTAAATATTCATTTTTAAATTACCTTTACTTAACTTATCTTATGGTTCAAGTAAGAGTTCAAAACTTTTTAAACAATTTAATTTCAGAATCTAATTTATTACCCAGTTTTAACTTCATTCTTTGAAACCAATTCTTAAACAATTTTAGTTTGCAAATTCAATTCTTAAGTTCAAAGTGATTCCATTCGATAATTACGATTTTATTTCTTAAAATCAAAATTATTTTAATAGTTTCAAATTAAAGTTTTATTTCCATTTTATTTTAGTAATGGATATATATATATATATATGTTATCTCAATCCACTTCTTAATTCATTTAAACAATCAAATTCATAGTTCCATAGATTATTAGTAACAATATGATGATATCAGAATAAGCCAAGGTAAATAAACATCCAAATTATCCAAACACCAACCAATGGCACCCATTACCAATTTCCTGGTCTCAAACTTGTTTTGAGATCACACATAACTTCCATTCAAACCAACCATTTAACTTTCCTAAGTTAAATCTCAATTTCATCTTCAAATTTAGTATTCAGGTTGCTTGTTAAACTTATTTAACTTCCCCAAAGTTAAATTCAATTTACTTAATCCAGTCAACCTTACTTAATATGAATTCTCCATTCAATTTTAAACTTCTTATCAATATCCTTTCCCACATATAAGTTCAAAAACTTATCACATTTCAGGAAAAATTCAAAACTCAACACTTAGTGTTTACTTCCAATCAACTTTGATCTTATGTATATCCACACATATACATACTTATTTCCTTTGCACATCAAGTTATATATTTTAAATTTAAAACCATTCTTGGTTTCTATTTCAAACAAATTTATTTAATTTTTTTAAAACAACTCTTGTTTTAAAATAAGATTCCTACATTTAAAAATATTATTCATTATATCTTTTAATACTTTGAAACAATTTAAATTTTCTGGACTTTGATTTTAAAACTTCATAATTTAAATCCTTTTAAATTTACAAGTCGTATTTATTTAAATGTTACTTTCTTAAAACATTTCATTTTGCTTTATCACTAGTTATCATAAGAAAACAAACATCCCAGTATTAGATACCATGCCCAATTTATAGAGTTATCATATCTAGAAATCATATACACCTTATATTCCATAATCATTTGCTGGAAAATCATATCAAAGTAACTTATTTCAATGCTTTGGAAAAAATTTCTAGGGTTTTAGATTCAGTTTGAATCCATTTCTAGCTTATCTTATTTGCATAGTTTATATTATCCAATTCTTATTTGGTTGTATTTCTACTACCACATAATTCTTATTATTACTTTTAATTCAAATAATACAACAACCAATCTCCTAAATATATTAGAAAAACTATTGCTTTATATATCAAAATATAAGCTTGTATAAAGACTAATTTTAAAACCGTTTTGAATTCTTTATATAAGAAAATAACAAATACGCCCTCATATATAATGCACTCAACTCATTCTAGGGTACAACTGACCCTATCCTTAATGAGTAACCCACAAGAGCCAAGGTTCTCGCTTAACCTTCAGCTCTGATACAAACTGTATCGACTCGAAATTTTCGACTCCGAAAATACATCACTAATACGTTCACTGTAGAAGTGCCGAGCAATCGAATGTCGGAAATTCCCGATTATTAGGGTAAGAAGAAAAGAGGCCGAAGAAGAAACAAAAAACAAAACATAGAACCTCACAATCGCAGCGGACCAAAATATAATATCAAATAATAGCATTTATACAAAGAAAAGCTGTATCTGTCAATTTACATTCAATACATCAGAGTACAATCATTCATACATAAACTAGACAGTTATAATTAACTTGTCCCAGAATACAAACAATACAATTCCAGTACACAGCGGAATATACTCCATACATTCCTGCCATCCAGCTCGACTCCTGAGCTCCAGAACGTCCTAACCTAAAAATCAGTAATACTCGGTTTAACCCAAGCATTACAATAAAGTAACACTCGGGTCAGGCTGGAAACCAGGATGAGTAAACCCATATAACTTGAAATAATAAGTTATAAAACTTCTTTGAAAATCAGGGTAACTCGTACTCCACTATGATTTCTTAACTTGTTAGTCAATACTTATTTCACAAAATTATATCTAAGTATCATTACTCAGTTTAAATGACCATGTTACTTAGTTTATTCCATTCCATCCTATTTGATTCTAAAATCAAATCCATAAAGAATTTGTAGTTACAAATCGAAGTGGTTCCGGGTATTTGCTGATACCCGGCCTCTTCAAATCCAATGTCATCTTTAATCCAAGTTGTTTAAGTGAATACAATTCAAATTTAAATACAGGATGTCACATTTACATAGAAATACATCACTAATAAATAATCTGCATTACTCCAGTTCAACCAAACAAATCATATCATAGAACATCACAATTTTTCAGACTAGGGACATTAATCCAAACATTCAATACAGTTTAATCATCCATGAGCAAGCCTTATTAATCCATACTATAATTAATTTATTTAACTCAAATTAAATTAATTTACTTATGAATTAATCACCTAACCCAAATTAATTAATCATTTACAAACCATTTGAATTAATTAATCATTCTTTAATTACTTTACAAATTAATTAATTAATGTTTAATTACTGATTAATTATCCTTTAATTATTAATTAACTCATCCTTAATCAATATTAATTAACCTTAATTATTAATTAATAAATCCTTAATTATTAATTTATTAATCCTTAATTACAAATTAATTAATCTCTAATTACTTAATTAATTAATCCTTAATTATTAATTAATTAATTTCTCTTTAATTACCTCATTAATTTAATTAATCTATAATTACCAAAGACCTTAATTAACTTTAAGATAAACCATTTATCTTTATTAATTACTTAATTATCATTAACATATAAATTTAAAACATTTTACCTTTTAATTAACTACTTAATTACATATTTCATTTAAGTTTAAAATAAACTTAAGAATTTACTTAATTAATTTAAGTAAAATAAATCACACAACTTTCTTAAACCAATCACTATAAAAGAATTTACTTAAGAAATAGTTTAAACTTGATTTATTTAAAATTTTAAAAACTTGCTTTTTATTAAACTTTAAAACCGTTATAAACATACCCGAGTCCAACCCGGTATTTATTCGAGTCCAGACCCGAGATTCTTCTTTTTTTCTTTAAAATTTTTTTTATTAAAATTTTAAAACCTGTTAACAAGCAAAACTCTCATTCATCTATCCGTAACCCTACTCGAGTCACGACATTGTCACCCTGAGTTCTCCTTCGAGACCCAACCTTCTTCTCCAAAACACTAACACCAGCCCTCGTGCATGTGCACCCCTGAATTCCACCACTTCGACCATCGCCGATAACTCCAACATGTAGTCGACCATCTCTATCATCGATCCCGACCACCCAAACTTCCATCTAAACACAAAATCAAAATCAAGCTATCTTGATCAAACTGGAACAACATCCATCATCCAAAAACCACCTTGACCCGACGCTGACGACCACCAGCAACCATTAAACCCCGTCCACAGCTCCGCCGAAGACCCATGCTTCATTTCCCCCTCCATGGATGAACTCCGGTGCTCCAGAGACGACGTGGTAGCCAAATTTCTAGCCTCGACCAAAAACCTGACGTAAACCCTACTTTGAAGAAGAGCCGTCGCCACGGTGATCGTTAGAACCAACTTCCATTTTTCCCTAACTCGCCAACTTCCTAGCTACCTCCAGTAGCGATCCCGACCACCCCAGGCCTTTCGATCACCAGAAAACACTCAAAACCCAAATCTGATCAACCCGAGAATTCTCTCAATTACAAACTGAATAATTTTGATTTTTCTTTTAAAAATCCTAGTTTTCAAAGACAATTCAGATTATATAGGTGAATCAGTGAATCAAGATGTTTGAATCTAACATGTTTTAGATATTCCACTGTATTTTCCCATTTTCCAGATAAATTTAAACTTATTAGACTTAAAAATATTTTTAAATCTTAGATCTTGTTAATCTAAATACTTTTTGTTTAAACATCATCAGAAATAAGAGATTTGGGGAAGAGATTTTGAATTTATTCTTTTTTTAGCCTGTTAACTTAAAAATAGAGATGAATATATATATATATATAGACATGTACACTTATCCATCTGCATATTTATAAACATGCAAGCCTAATTTTCACTCATGCAAAAAATTATCACATCATTATTTCATATATCCATTACATGTAATAATTAAAACATGTATTAGTTTTGTTTACTCACCTGTTTAAGGAAACAGAGAAGCCGGGGCTTTTGAGAAACCTAGAAGTGCTTTTGATTTTGCAACTAAACTTGAATCTATTGCTTACTAATGTTTGAGATGCATTTGAATCTGCACTTTGCTTTTTGTTTGATCTTTGAACTGTTTTTCAACTTGAATTTGAATTTGCTTTAAGCTTTGTTTTTGTTTTCTGGTTTTTGATTTGAACAGATTTTGATTTTTTTTTCTTTCCCGGTTTGAAATTTCAGGTTTGAATATCAAAGAAAATGAGAAAGGAAGGAGTAGATATGTATGTATAATCTCTTCTTAACTTTATTTATCATTTTGAAAATAAAAAGACATGAATGACACTTGTTAATTATAAATTATCATTATCTCACAAATGTCCAAAGCATGTTACTTAGCTTACAAATGTTTAAATCTTTATTTTATTCATTACATATGTATTTATATTAACATGTATTATGCATCCACATTTTTACAACTTCCAAATATTCTACTTCTCATGGCATATATACACATATATATCTTTTTATATAAATATATATTACCTTGAATTAAATAGTGAAATATATTATTCATTTCTCTAGAGAATTATTTTTCAATATTTAATATAGTTTCCAATCTATATATATTCAAATATTTATCAGAATTTTATTTCTTTAACATACAAATCAGTATTTTTATAAATTTAATCCTATTAATTACCAATTAACAGATGCCCAAAAAATCCGGGTTATCACATTTGTGACGCATTAAAAATACAGAAGTATCTAAATTTATTTGCAATTATTTTGGAATTATAGATTTGTTAGTACCTTAGATATAGGTTTTCATGACAACAACCATATGAGATCATATAAAATATAGAAACTAATGTTTTATCTAGTTATATATAATTTATAGTGTAGGATATTAGACATGTGTTGATTAAGAAAACTGTACAATATCAAGAGCAAATTCAAAAGGCTGGTATAGAGACTTAAGAATTAGATATTAAAGACTCATGAGTATTGAAGATTTAAGATAACAAGATAAGTTATAGAGTCATATATTATTTTGTTAAAGCCCTGATAGCACTTCTTTGATCTCTCCTCATTTTTCAAAAAAGGTTTTAAAATTTATTCTCCAATTTTAAATGATTTTCAAATATCATGGTTTACCAAAAAGATTTTTAAAGAATCCTTGTTTTCAAAACGATTTTTGAAACATTTTTTCAAATGATTTTCAAACTTCTTTATTAACAAGTTTATTATATTTTGAGTAATTAAGTTTTTAAGCATTTTATATTTTAATATACTTTTTATTTTATTTGAATATAAGTTTTTTGGTTTTATATTTTCTAACTGGTATAGTATTCAAAATTATATTTTTAACATTCATTAATAATTTGATTTTAAATATATATATATATATATATATATATATTTTCTTATACTTTATATATTATTTTTCAAAAGAAATTCATATTTAAATCCTTTATATATTAAAATATTTAAAAATTATTTTATAAATTTTTCGTAAGTTTATTATGGTTAAATGTGTATAAACTATGCATAAAGATTTTACAAAGTATCAAAATATTTTACAAAACTTAATATTTTAAAAATAAATTTTATTAAATGTTTTTCAAAATTACAAAGGGTATGTCGACATACATAGACCCCATATGTCAACATATTGCCCATTATTTTCAAAATTTAGAATTTGAATATAAGTGCCTTTTCATTGCATCTCTTCGCGAATGGACATGACATATGTCTCTCTATAAATAGGGATTTTCTCAACGATTTTTTTAACTACTTTGTCATATTTTCTCTGCTCTTTCACTCCCTTTTTTATAAATGAAATTATACTCAAAATCTTCTAAATGTTAATCAGAATCAAATTCAAACTCTTTTGATTTGACTCTCTATTGTATGCTTTCAGATCTCTCTCATCTCTCTCACTCAAATCAAGATTAAAGTGTTATTTAAGAGGTTATATGATTATTTGTACTAAAGATCAAGAAATTAAATTTGTTAACGCTATCAAATCATATTCAAATACTCTTAGGTGTGCTTGGTGTCCCTAAAATCAAAGTGGGTGTGCTTGTGTCCCGTATGAGTCAAGTGGGTGTGCTTGGTGTCCCGTTTAAATCCAAGTGGGTGTACTGGTGTCCCATTCGAATCCAGTGACTGAACCCAGAGCTCAGAAAATTTGGAAATTGTGTCTCGTAGCCTTAAAATCAAGAATATATAAACTTCGATATTTGAAAAGAAATATGTACAAGAAATTTACGGGACTGGAGGTAGGGTAACTCTGAACTAGTATAAAAATCCTGTTGTGATCTCTCCAACTCTTTACTTTTTTACTTTTTCCTATACAATCATTTTGCATTATTTAAACTATAATATTAAAAGAATTCAAAAGGATTCATAAAGTTAGTAAACACTATTCGCCCTTCCTCTAGTATTAAATTAGCCTTAAGATCCTTACTTGCGCAAATTAAAATTTGATATCGGGGCATTGGTTTTCAAAGTATTCATAATTTTGATTTTTGAAATGTTTAAATAGATAATAACACTATTAGTAACTTTTTAGTAATAGCATTGTTGAAGGTCAATTTATTGCTGGACCCCTACTTTTTAATGGCAATAATTACACATATTGGTCTTGTAGAATAAAAATCTACCTACAATCAACTAGTCTAGATATTTGGAATGTCACACAGAATGAATACACTAAGCCCCTAACTTCTCATAATGGACTGCTGACCAAAAGGCACTTACACATAGCAATTCTAAAGCCATGAATATTTTGTTTTATTGTTAGATAAGAATGAATTGTATAGAGTGTCTATTTGAAAGTTTGCATATGAAATATGCAGAATAATGCAAGTTACACATGAGGTCCTTTGTAACGTCAAACAGACCAAAATCTCCGTGTTAACTAATCGGTTTCAATTATTTAAAACGAGTCCAAATGGGTCCATTTCTAATATGCATAGTAGATTTCAAGATAGAATGCATTCACTAATTGCATTGGGTAATTTTTTTTTTGGAGAGGATCAAGTTAGAAAAATCCACAATTCACTTACTCCTAAGTAGGACCAAAAGACACTTGCAAAAGAAGAGGTTAATGACATTAGCACTCTAAAAATTGAAGAGTTAATTGGAAATTTAATGTTATCTGAAGCACAAATGCCATGTAGGAGAGAAAGCACTGTAATAGAAAAGAAATCCATCACTTTCAATGCCACAAAGGATGATTTGGATTTAGACAAAGGCGATGAGGAAATTGCTTTCATGGCTAGAAATTTCAGAAAATTTATGAAATATAGAAAAATGAATATCTCAGAAGAAATGATAACAATAATCCAGGAGGGGGAAATGGTGGTAGATGTTTTAACTGCAATGAATTTGGCCATATGCAAAGAGACTATCCAAAACTAAAGAAACCGAAAATCTCAGAAAATACTGATTCGTCTAGAAAACAGAGAAGGACTTATAATGCAACATTAGACAATTTAGATACTTCCTTAAGTGATAATGAACCAGATATGGAAGATTCCAATATGCGCTTCACAACATGTAACAACCCTAGATTTTGCTTATATTTTTAAATTGACTTTATTTTTTTTATGTTATTTTAAACTTTTTTTTCAAACATCTCATTTTTTAATATAAATGATGATTATTAAGTGATTTATAGTTCAAACTAGTATAATTTGAATATTTTACTGTAAAGTGAATTTTTGGTCAAAATAGTCAAACTTTGACTTTTAATTTAAAATTTTAAAAGTTTGAAAATTTAAATTTTATCTTTTATTATGAAAGTACATAAAATTTTAAGAACACCACTTTTCGTTTCGTTGAAATCGGATGTAAATTGTGAAAGTTATACCCTTTACAATATTGTGCGTATATAGGGTTATTTAACAATGACTATTTTAAATTGTATAAATTACTTCTTCTTTGTTATATTTTATTTTAATATGTTATATTATGTATATTTTGACTTTTAAGTATTTTTGAAATGATAATATAATTTTTCTAAAGTTTATTTGAATTTATTTCAATTTATAAAGCCTAGTTTGGTATTTACTGCAATTTTCTTTATTTAAAATTCTATTTAATTAAAATTTAATTATTTGTTTCACCTTGAAAATGCTTTAAATAAATTAATTTAATTCAACTTTCCACTTCATAAAAATTTTATAATGAAATATATAATTTTCCAAGACTAACAGTGATTTATGCACAATTTTAGAACACTGTTTGGTAGTTTTAAGGCATTTTCTTCATTATTTTTTATTTTTTTCAAATTATACTATTTGTTACCTCATATTTCTAATTGATTTCGGTTTGTAAAGTATTTTCTCCTGAAATTTTGTTTATGTAAAGTTTTAAAAGGAAAAGAATATGGAAGACTGTAAATCACTTTGAAACGTAAGCCCTTTTATTTGCCCAAACCCTTCATTTCCTTAAACTCCTCAATTAATTGCCTTAGCCGTGTAAAACCCTAATGTAGCCGTCATCTCATTTGGTTTTCACGTGAAAAAAAGATCATTTTCATTTGTTTCTCATGGCTTCAAAGATCTGGTAATGGCTTCCCTTTCTTTTTCTTACTTTTCTACTTGTTTTCCCTAAATTTTAATTTTTTTCATTTATTTAAAGACTTTGGCTTTTGTTTTCTTAAAAATCTAATTTTGGAAATTTTCTTGAAATGATTTCTGATCATTTGTCCAAATAAAAATAAACAATGTATGAAAATTTGATTTGGATAAAAAGTGTAACTTTAATAGAAATTCTAAATTTTATAATTCTAAAGGCAAATTTTTCATCTTGAACTGTATACAATTGTGTAACATTTGTTTCACTTTTGTTTTGGTCAGATTTGTTGTATACTTTTTTTTTAAAAAAAGTTAGTAATGATTAGTGTGAAACGGGAAATAAACTTTACATTTCTTTTACATATGTTTACATCTGTTTCTTAACTTTATGTTTAACAATCAATTGGATGAAGCTAAATCAAATGTTATTAATTATGGTATAGTAGCCATTAAATTTTGGTTTAAAGTGATGGTTTATTTTCCTAATAGAAACGTTAGTATTTTAAATTTATTTAATAAGAGAAACAAAATAATTTGTACGTTATTTAATAAGAGAAACAAAATAATTTGTACGTTACTTTGGGCATATATTTAATTGTTGCTCTTGCCTTTTCGTTATCTATTTGATTTTTTCTTGCGTTAACAATGCAAAGTTTTCAGCCGTATATTCTCTTTTGAGAATCCAAAATCTTGCTCAAATCTTGCCTTAAATCATTTCCGTGTGTGAATTATTTCTTTCCCTCTTGCCTCCCATACGTTTCCACCTATTGGATAGAATTAAATTGCCTCTACCGTTCAAGCATTTTTCTCTTGCCTGCCCTCTACATAAATTAGTGAGCAAATGTTAATATATATTTCACGTTCAAAAGTTCCATACCATAAATTATTCATTTTGCTTCCATCAAAATTTGCGTAAGCATCTCCTGAAGGTATGAACCGGCGCATGCTTTTCTTTTCATTTTTTTCTCTTTTTTTTCTTTCTTTCTTCTTTTCACTCTTGTTTTATTTCATTTGTTCTCCTTTCATTGTTTTGCTTTGGGTTGGTGATACAAAATCATATCTTGGCTATCTTTCAACTCAAATCAAAAGTCGTGAAATTGTGCTTGTCGTGCCTTTGGAGTCGTGCTTGTATGTTGTTTTGGTCTCTAGCTTTGAAAAAGGTGAGTCTTTCTCACTCTGACATTTATACTTAAGAAAAAGTGAATTGATGACAAGTGTTTAGTAATATAAAATGTTTAAGCAAGTTAACGATGATCATATGATAGGCTATGCCATGTTATTATCATGTTAAAACTGTTAATTTTCACCTGACACCTGATATATGACTGTATATTGTGATATTGACATTGTTCATATTATTTCTGTTTATGAACACACTGCATGTTCCCTGTTAGAATAGAATCATTATGGGCTGAAATGATAGGCCTGAGTTATTGTTATTTATCTAATTTTAACTTGGGATTGCGGGTTTGAAATGATAGAACCCGGAATTTTACTTTTTAAACTGCGGATTGAAACGATACATATCCGTATCACTTGACCTAGGTTAGAAAACTATATACAGACCCGTGGTTATTCTATAAAGTGTTTTGAATATTTTAAGTATTTTAAAAATTATAAATTTATGAAATTTGGTTTAAATAGTTTTTGAAAGGTTTTAAAATAAATAAAATATGATTTTTCTATGTGTTTAAAATGTAATTTATGAATTGTTTAACTGGATTTCTGAAATATAACTTATGTTTGAAATTTGGAATTTTGACTAAAAATGATATTTAAGTTATATGAATAAAATGGACTTTAATTATATTTGAAAATGGTAAATATGATAAATTGATTTATATTTGAATTTAAGTGATTTGTTAAAGAATTTTTGATTTTTCTATAAATTTAAGTGGTTGAATAAATGACTGTTGAAAAATGAAATTTTAAAAGATAACTTGACTTGAAAATGTGAAATTTGATTTTTAACTAAAGATGTTAAATTAACTAAATAAATTGGAAGTCTAGTTAAATTTGTGAAATGGTAATATAAATCTTAAATGTTAAGTTTATTTGTTGAAAAGTGAAGAAACGTATAAGTTTTAATTTGTGAAAGAAACGTATAAGTTTTAATTTGTGAAAGAAACGTATAAGTTTTAATTTATGAAAGAAACGTATAGGTTTTAATTTATGAAAGAAACGTATAAGTTTTAATTTGTGAAAGAAACGTATAGGTTTTAATTTATGAAAGAAACGTATAGGTTTTAATTTATGAAAGAAACGTTAATTTGTGAAAGAAACGTATAGGTTTTAATTTATGAAAGAAACGTATAGGTTTTAATTTATGAAAGAAACGTATATGTTTTAATTAATGAAAGAAACGTGTAAAGTCCTAATTAATGAGAGAACATGAAAGTTTTAATTAATGCAAGAACATGTAAAGTTTTAATTAAGAAAGAAACATGTAAAGTTTTAAGTAGTGTGGTATTGATTTAATTAATAAATGTTCATTATTGTAATAGGAATATAAAATTTAAAACGTACATTTGACACGTAGATTTTAATCAATGTAATGGTGTATTTTAAATTGATTAAAATGATAAATGTTACTTACTGTAATAATAAAATGTAAGTTGATAACGTACATTTGATAAGCAAGTTTTAATTTATGTGAATGGCATACTTTAAATGATTAAAATAATAAAGTTTCTTTATTGTAATAATAATGTAAGTTAATAAGGTGCTTTTAACTTAACATTAGAATTTCGGTTTAAATTGGATATTACAGTAAGAAAGTTTATCTAACTATAAAGCTATGATAAATTGACATGTTAAAATTTCAAGCTTATCAATACTTTGATTATATACAATGTAAAGTGGAAAGTAGTACATTCCAGAAATGCTATGATTCCTTAAGGTAACATTTCCAAAATGCTATGATAATTTAAAGGAATATTTCATGTTTAATAAATTGAAAGAAATATTCAATGATTTGGAAATTTGGGTTTTATTTGAATGATATATTTATTGAATTATTTTTTTGAAATGGAAATGATACTATTGTGATATTGTTTTGAAATGAGTATGATATTTTGGTCTTGGAAGTACAAATTATTTGAAATAAATATCCATGGGTTATAATAACGATTGGTTGTTAAAGAGACCGGGATCAGATATTGTCTCATAGCCGGCCAATACCGAAAACCACTTTAACAACTATGTACGCGGTGGAGATTCCAGAATGAAGTAGGATGGTGGCGACGTTCTCGAGGTATATTACGTGGACCCAACTCCTGTGAGTTGGCATATATGACTTAAACAGGAGCTATACCGGGCTACACAAAGGGTCGCATCCTTTCATCGAGCATGCTCCATCGTAAACCATTCTATTACTTTTGTGATTCGATTCGGTGGCGCCACTTTTGATTCGGGGTATTGTTCGAGGTGGGCGGAAGCTGCTGGCTTGCCGTCACCACCGGTCCGGGAGTGCAAACGGTGTATCCACCCTGGCATTGCCTCGCGTGCCGTGTCATATCCTTATATCGAGCCCACTACGATTTTGGTTTTAAAGATCCGACCGCGTTAAGGTTCACCATCCCCTTAACGCTATTTTCTATATGATTATACTTTACTGATTAGACACTACCGTATATAGCGTATATTACTATATAGTAAATAGTTTAACGGATCCTTAGAGGATGGGCGGTCCCAAGCATCCTTTAAGTTACTGATGCATTTTGTTACTGTTCACTTGAGTTGATTTACAGTTTATAAGTATTTATGTCCTGACTCGAGGGTTTTGTGTTTTGCTTTACGCTCGGGTCAGATTGAGTGAGTTAGCATTCCAGATTCACCTTCGGCGTTGGAGCTTTCCTTGAAGATCCAGCCATCTATTTTGTTTCAGTATCCAGTGGTTCAGTGATGTATCTGATTTGTACCTGATGTATCCTGTTACTCTTCTGTTGTATCTTATTTAACTCTGACGTATCTCATATTTATATAGTAGCCTCATGAACTACTATCTCTTTTTCTTCCGCTGCATTTTTTATATACTCTGTGTCTGTGATCTGTGATTTTTATTTACTGTATATCCTGGGAGTTGCCAAATTTTTATTTACAACGCGGTATTTTGAGCAATTCAATTCCGGCATGAGTGTCTACCTATACACTATAATGGATGTGAATGGTTGAAAATACCGGGTCGTTACACAACAACAATCAATTAAATTCAAAAAAGATCGAAGAAATGAAGCAAAAATGGGTATTCTTTTAAAATTTAAAATTTTGATTAGATTTTTGGTTGCTATTAATTATTTGGAATAACTTATAGATTGATAATGTTGGATGAATATAATATGTGTGTGTGTATACAAAGAACATTTTAGAAAATTATTTTGATAAGAATATAATATCGAATAAAAATAATATTAAATATATATATATATATCAAAAATAATTTTCAAATTATTTACTAAGTATATATATTAGTACTAATTATAGGATAATGATATATATACATATATAAGTAAATAGGAATATTTCTTTCATCTCAAAATTTTGAAAATTAACGACTATATGTCGACATACTCACTTACCATATGTCGACATATGCATGAAAACCATAATTTTGAATTTTCATTTCAAATTCAAAATTTGAAATTACGTCCACCTTTTTACCAACTCCAATGTCCTAAAAAGGTCTCCCTTGACCAGAGAACATGTCTATTGATTCTCTATTTAATTATTCCATCTTCATCCATTCATTTCTCTCTCATTCTCAAAATTCAAAAATCCATTATCTCACTTATCTCTTTAAATAATTTTCCAATGGCTTCCTCAATCAGCACTCCAAATATCAGAAGGCTTTCAAAGAAAACTAAAGGCTATCTCTTCCATGATAGAAAGGCCATTGAAGCCTACATGGTATATGTTTCTTTCGAAAAAGTATCTCCCCAAAAGATTCGCCAAATTTGATGGTTTTCCTTTTTATGAGCTTGATGATCATTGTAATCCAAATGGAATTCTTTGCTTGAGCAGTGCTTCATAAAATGATTTTGTGTGTTTTCCAAACTTAGTGAACATGATTTATGCTGATTTGAAAGTAAGTTTTGTCAAGGAAATGAAGGTGAAGTTTGGAGTAGTGTTAAAGGCACTCAAATCGTTTTGAATTGTGAACTTCTAGGGTAACATTCTTAGATGCAAATCTAGTAGAATAGACCTTAGTCTTTTAAAATTGAAAATCAAAATCGTGAAGTTATTCATGACACTTTTGAAAGTGATGATGATTTTGAGTTTAAAAATAAGAATTTATGTCCTAAAGCAAGAAGTTTGAGTCTCATGTTGCAATAAAGCATAACTCCAAGGATTGGAAATTATAATAACCCGACTCAAAAGGGTTTCAAAGCACTTTTTGCAATTTATGGTCATTATGACATAAATTGAAGTCAAGTTAATTTGGATGAATTCTTTCCTAAGAATATATCTACGCACAAGAACACACTCTTTCATGGTGTGTATCTAACTAGAGTATACACATACTATGGTGTTGACCTAAGAGGAGAGAAAACCATTCCTCAAAAAATCTTCGACAAGGCCAACTTCTCTCCCATGCACATCTCACACATCTTTGAGATTTATGACACTTTTATGGTGAAGGAAGCAAGATTGGCTTGGGAAGAAGTATGTAAAATTAGAGAAGAGGAGGAAGAGAAAGAAGGAGAAATGGATGTGGAGGAGGAGGAAGAACAAGAAAAGGTGGAAGACACTTCTTTGGAGAGTTTCAAAAAGCCATCTCATCCATCCACCAAGAAAGTTATAAAGAATCAAAAAATACTTCTTAATAACCAAAAGTAGCTTAAGAAATCATTCACTTCTCTTTCAAATAAAGTAGACAAGCAATTTGGAAATACTATTTGCAAGATTAGTGAAAAATCCTCATCATCATCTATTTCTTCCTAGTTGTATTCCTATTATTTTCCTTTTAGTTTGAATTGTTCTAGTTTTAATTGTCCTAGTTTTAATCAATGTATCTTTTATTTTTATCCTTGAATTTTGTGTACTCTTAGCGATCCGTAGTTCCGTACCCTTTGAATTGATAATAATTCGCTCCTGTTCGACCAAATTTGTACTAAAGAGCGAATAACTAGGGTAAAGAAGAAGAAGAGGTAGAAGAGAAAATAGAACAATAACATAGAATCTCATAATCGCAGCAGAACAAAATATAATATATAACAGCGGACTTTTATATAAAAAGAATCTGTAACTATTTATACTTACAATCATCAGAGTACAAAAATCAATACATCAATCCAGACAGTTATAATCACCTGTCCTGATACACATAACTCACATACAGCGGAAAATAACCAAGTACGTGATATACGTCTGAATTCCTCCAGCTCGTCTCCTGAGCTCCATAACATTTAAACCTGAATCTGTAATACTCAGTTTGACCCGAGTATTATAATAAAATAACACCCGAGTCGTTCTGGAAAACCAGCATGAGAAAACATACTCAATTTAAATTATTATAGTTATCAAAACCCTTTATAAAACAAAAGGTATCTCGTAAGACCGCGTCACACATAAACACGATGGGTTTTTCCCATACGATAACCAAAACATTTTATAGAAAGTATAGTGATATTATAATAGTGTTTAAGTACAAATACTTATTCAAATAGCCGAAATTGTTACATTAATTAAACTCTGGCATACTAGGCTCTGTAAACAATACCATAAGGCTCGTATTGGAAAATGGATCACATACGAATGACTAGAGCACTGAGGTACCGTCCATCACAGTACACCTCTAGAACAATGTACCGAGGACTAAGCCAGGATCTCCCGCTACACAAGATCGGTCTATCCCTAACCTGGATAGACTGAATATGTTATCACTCCCAGTATTCCCACCCTTATAATTGAGCGCTCATTTCATGCACAATCATATCCATAGTATATAGGTTTTCGAGGATATTTAGAAATAACATACTCTAATTGGGTGCGACCCATTTAGCCTTTAAGCTTCTCCCTTGTTTTAATCATTGCCGGTTGATGAGGCTTGAGGCTAAGCATTACCTTTCAAGTAACAATTCTACTTAGAATGTTCATTGTCCTCTAATGACGATGTTCTGATAGCATTCGTCCATACAAGTTGTCCTGGGTTTGGACAAACCAAATCTCCTTCTTCCTCATCTTCGCTGTATTCATTTGTAACGTTCAAACCAGATCAAAGTGGTTTTTGGATAATTAAATCTGATCGCGGCCTCTTCGAATTGGTTAACAAAATTGGCCAGTATTGATAGCCGGTTATTTAACTATCAATAAAACATTCAAGCAGCCACTAGGCCCTATTATTTTTAATACTTTGAAAATACTCATTTCAAAATATCTTTACAAAGATATATATCCAAATCACTTCAATATATTCAATATTTGAAACGACATCAATTACATATATCCACAGCAGGATACTTCTGAATCATTTTAATACTTATAAATATTTTCTTCGCTTCCATCTATAATTCATCCCTTTTTAAAAAAATTCTATAATAATAATCTCGAAGTTGAATATTTCAAAACCTTCCCGTTCAAAACATAGGAATATTTGTAAGTATATTTCCTGAGATCTTTTTATCTCTAACATTTAAGAAATAGTCTATTTATTTTCCTATTTCTCAAGTCCTATATAAATTTTATTTGTAAATCCGTTAATATTTCCAAAGTTGAACACACTTGCATATATCTCCAAATGCCCATTTCTAACTTCATTTATGAATTCTAATTCATTTTCCGAAGTTCTCGTATTTTAACACCTTGAAAATTTCTTTAATTTCCCGGAATTCCACTATAAGGTTCCCTCCTAAAATCATATCCGTTTAATAAACTTCGTTTCCAAACTCGAGAGGATTTATAAAAAAATTCAATCTTTAAAAAAACTATATTGAAATAAGTATTTTTAAGCATAATAGTTTATTTTTAAAATATGTTTAAGTAAATTTAAAATATCAAAATAATTTAGATAACATCTATAACTCATTTTCCAAATGGTTTTTCAATAATTAATTAATTCACAAAGCTGATTAGTAAAATTATAATTTATTTCAATAAATATTAAATATTAAAATAACTAACTTTTCAGAATATTCCAAATCTAAATAATAGTTTTAGGTTACATAGTATAGTAATTAAAATCCAGTTTTAAACAATATTAAATTTCTTAACAAATATCTGTTTTAAAACTCCAATTGCCAGTTTCAATTTATAAATCCCTCTTGATTCGTTTCACATTGATTATATCTCAATTTTATCACCATTCTCATATTCACCAATAGATTCCACTATTTCTTTCTCAAACGATTTCCGTAACTCGATATAAATTCTCATCGTAAGTCTATATTTCCAGTTTATCAACCGGCCATCATTTTCCTTATTTATAAACATCGTTTATAAATTTATAAACTCCTTTGAGTTTCACTTATTTATAAAACAATTTCATTCGAACCTCGTTTATAAATCCATTTCTTAATGTATTCCATTTATTTTCAAATCCATTTTAAATATCGATTTCAACTCCTTTCTATATTTTTCAGAATATCAATTTAAAATTCATTATTTAGAATCCTCTATATAAATTATTTTTAAAATCTTTATTAAATATTTTTTTTGAATAGTTGAGTACAACTAAAAATTAGATTATATTTTTCCAAATCAATTTCTTTTAAAATAATCTAAATTTCGATATAAATATTTTATATTCAAAATCTCCTTTAAAATTCCTTCAAAATTCAAAAATAATATTTATGGTATTTTAAAAATACCAAAATTAAGCCCAATGCTACCTTAGCATCTAAATATTCAATCACAATAATAGTCTATAACATATTATTCTCACACATCATATCTTATTATATGTGAACAACAATCAATATAAATTATTTTTTTGAGGAATCCAGTTGGATACCTCCAACCTGTTTCCTTGCATCCATAAATGTTAATACAACATAAAAATACCAATCCCACTTTGAGTGGGATATCACGGTATACGGGGTTATCCGCTATTATGTGGGGCGCATAGGGTCTCATCCGCTGTAATGTGCAAGCATATCACTCCAAATACTAGTATATATACTACTATATATATATTTAACATTCAAAAAATAATAATTTTATAAATTCAACCAAGAATCCAATATTTTATTTTAACTATTTAAAATTAAATTTGGCAATTCAAAATGAGGGAGATTTTTCTCACATTTTTAATTTTTAATTTTTGCTGATTGATCCAATTTTAATTTCAACTCATATATTTCTTATCTACGAATACAACTCGTCTTGTTCCATGATTTTTGTACCTCGTATAAATTATGAATTATTTATCATTTCAGATAATTAAAGTAATAATCAACTAAATAAATTAAAGGTTTAAAACTTTAAACCTTAATTAACCCAAAAATTTATTATCTTTATCGTTCAGGAACACGGCCGTCAAAACACCCCATAAACATCACCAGTCTGCCGCTGCGACAAACCACCTCTGACCATCGCATCACCGCTATAGGAAGCCGTATAAAAGACGTACTCTTTGACACCCACGACACTCCCCTATTCCGCCTGCTCCTCATCACCTTCGATCTGACGTGCATCGCCACGCTGCCGCTTAAAACACGACCCCAAATCACATCGCGACTCTACTTCCTCCCCCTTCAACTGACTCCCACGTGCTTGCATGCGACGCTCCCATGCTCGAGTTCGAGCTTGCTTCGTTCGCTGCCACAATTGCTCTGTGCCCCTACATCACAACAAACCCCCACCATCTCGGCAACGATCGCCGACCAGAACGCCCCTACCTCTTTCGATCGTGCGCATACCATCGGTTAGCTACCATCGAACGAGGCCAGAGGAATCACGAGATTGATTTGGTTTCTTTTTTTTTAACAGAACGAATTTTGATTTCGACTGAAGGGAAAATAATGAAGATAGACGTGATTTTAGAAAGAAGCAGAGCCGGCTTCTTTTTTTACTTATTTCATGATTTAACCGAAAGAAAGGAGAAAAGCATGATTTACACGAAAAGGTAAAGGCGTGCAGATTATAGCGTGGCCGAGAAGACATTATGGATAAGACTTTGATTTAATTATATTTGTGTGTGTGTGTGCGTATTTCCGAATATTACATATCTCGAAAAATTGAACCCCTATGGAGGTGCGCTGCTAGGCATTCATAATGTTATACCCCTATTCTGAATGTAATGTAAAAGATTTCAAGTCCAAACTCGATCGTACGGAGAAGATAGCTTTTGGACCCAGTTATTATGTTAAATTTCGATATTAAATTCAACGCGTTTATATTCTGTACGATCAAACGAAAACTCTCAATGCTACTAAATTTGAAATGTGATAATAATACACTATTATGAACCCAATGGAACTGGTTTTGTCGAATTCTGAGACTGTGTCCCGGATTGCTATTTTAACTCGTCGAATAAATCGATGGTTTCGAAAATTCCGAAATCGCTTGAAATTTTTGTTTTAAAAACCCGTTTACTCAATTCTAATTCAAATAGAATTTATATAAATATCAAAAATCGTTTCGATTTCATATTCAACTCCAATTCAATTATTTAAGTGATTTTAATTATTATCAAAATTAAATTTATTATTTAAATCACCATATTTGGATCTTATGTTTTTATTACACTATTTTTGATCGATAAACTTCATACTGAAATCTCGTTAACATTCCAAAACTCAACATTTAAAATGAATTAAATGTTTAAGTTAACGATCAAAAATCCGGGTCGTTGCATTCCTCCCCCCTTAAAAGAATTTCGTCCATGAAATTGCCAAGGTAGGAAAAATGCTCCAAACCCAATACTTATTCAAAACCCACTTGGTGAAAGTTCGAGATTTCACTTTTCTAATCATTTCGTTTCAAACTAAACAATTAGTTCTAAATTCAATTTCTAAAATCCTTTATTCCAATTATAACTCGAAAACAAATTGTCCTTAACAAAAAAAATTCAAAAATTTTCATAATTTTTCCAACACCCTAAATTCCCGAATTTTTTTGGCAGAGTCTCTGTTATACGGAGGACCTTTTGCAATATGACAAGAGAGATAAATATATATACATTGACCCACACGGTTGGAAAACAATATGTATGTATGTGTATATATATATCAATACTTATATTTTGCTGTATTTAATCTGAAAACGTACCTTATTTTAACATTTTTAAGCAAGCATTTACTTCAATAGCAATTTCGAAACCCAAATCTAGCCAAATAGTCCCTCTGTAACTATACTAACTCAATTTAAACCACATAAGCAACAAAATATGAAATTCATCAACATTGCACTTATTAAAATAGTTAAAACACATAATTTTCACAACTCCATCATTCCAAACATATATTGTAAGCAGTTATGAGGTTCCAATACTAATTTAATTGCTTTCAAACAATCCATATTCAATACGAATGATTTACAACTCAATTTCCTTGCATTCAGTTTATTTTTTGCCAAACAAACTCATATCCATTCCAAATTCATTTAGAAATCAATTTATTTCACTTATATTAATTCATAGAATTTTATTAACTTCTATTTACATCGAACAACGATTCTTCTACGCAAATTCGGTCTATTCATTTAATGAAATAATCATTTCGGTTTATAGCTATTTTAAATTGATTCCAAATCGATTTATATTTAATTCCACTCTATTTCAGATTTATTCTCAATCAGTTCATTCACGTTTCATTAATATCCACATTTATTATATTCAAATCCATTTTGTTAAGCTTGGAATCATCCCACGCTATTTATTAAATAAACATTTCACAATTTATTCTAGCCAAACCTCCATCCAAAATATTTACTTAAGTTATCCGTTACTTTTAAATTATTTCCACCTTATAGCTTAAGTTTGTTCTCATTTCAACCAACTTCCATTTCATTTACTAATTAATTAATTTGTTCATTCATTTAATCCACTTCAAGTTACTCCATACTCGAATTCATTTTTGAATTTATTTAAATGATATCAAGGCCATATTCAATTTATTTACACTTAAATTGAGTTTATTTATAACTTAAGTCATCGCTATTTCAAACTATTTCCGTTTTATTCGAATTATTTCCAATTTTATTTAATTCACTTACCTGTAGTCGAATTTTATTATTATAACTCAAGTTCTATATTCAATTCCAACTCAAATCCACGATCCAATTTATTCACCCAAGTTAAACTCCATGTTTTTGTATCCACTATCAGATTTTTATTTAAAAATACTCCATTTAATTTACTTGAGTTCAAATTTATTTTATAATTCAAGTTTGGATTTTATTTCCTCACTTTATGATATTACACCATTTTCATTTTGGGTTTTCTATTTCACTTTTCAATTTTATAAGTCACACAACTTATTTTTCACATTTCCATCAATTCTATACTCGAATATACACATTTTATTTTTAACTCAAGATTATACATTTATTTATAGCCTAAGTATATTTTTATTTCATAAATTACAATTTTTTTATAAGCTATTCTAGTTTATTTATCCACAATTCCAGTTCTTTACTTTAATTTTATTTCATTCAAAATTTATACCTTATGGTTATATAATTACTTTACCATTCAAAATTTATATTTGCTTCAATTCGACATTATTTCTAATCCAATTCAAAATTTATAACTTATAGTTATATAGTCACTTTATAATTCACACTTACATATTTAATTCAATTCCAATTCACCTTTTATTTAAATTTCAATTCCTTTTAACCAATATTTCAAAACCATATTCGAGTTATTCATACTTAAACTAATTCCTCTTCAAACAAATTTATTTTTAATTCATTCAATTTAAATAAATTAAGAATTCAATTCTAATTTCCAATTTTTCCACTTTCTTACTTATATTTATATAGTAATATCACCATTCGAATCTATTATTGTCTCAATTCCCAATAGATTTATTTAACTTTCCTTAAGTTAAATTCAATTCACACAATCTATTTTAACTTACTTTAGTTAAAATTTATTTCCCAAAATTCAAATTCCGTACCTTCCTTTCTTATTGAAATCAATTATATATACATACTCTTTTTGGCTTAACAAACCACTTCCTCGGATTTTCAAAATCAACCTGATTTTTTCCAAAACAATTCCGTCAGAATTTTCAAAAAAATACTTGTTTTCCCTGAAAAATCTCCATATCAATTTACTACGGTAGTAATCTGTTACCTAGAAACTCGAAAATGAATACTGATGATGCAGTCGTCATCACCAGGATTATTTTCCAACGACTGAAGTAAGTTCAGTGCTATAACACTTCCAAAATACATTTAAAACCACTTTTCTATTCAAAAATATTTCCAAAATAATAATACTATTATTTATCCTCAAACACTTTGGAAAATACTTCTAAAAATCTCCAAGATTTAAATTTTACAAATTCTGTTTTGAACCCATTTGTAATTTTTAACTCATTTATATAATTCACACTTATACAATCTCCCTTTTGTTATATAAACCATTTCCAATTTTATAATCTATTTTTGATTAAATAATAACAACCAAACACACCACTATAATAATTTTCAAAAAAATATTTCTTTTATATCAAAAAATATAATTTGGGTAAAATTATATCATTTCCTGCTTCAAACCATACTGTGTCGGTTTATTACGTTCAAGTGTTTAGAAACTCCTATCGATTTAAGTGGCATCTCACTATTCGATCAGAATTTATATACCACTCGACCAATAAATCAGCATATTATAAACCATTTTATATTCACTGACAAATACACGCACGTATCTATTATTACAGTCAACTAATTCTAGAGTAATACTGACTCTATCTCTAATGAGTAATCCCCGCCATAGCTAAGGTTCTCATTAAACCTTCAGCTCTAATACCAAATGTAGCGACCCGCAGTTCCGTACCCTTTGAGTTGATAATAATTCACTCCTGTTCGACCCAATTTGTACAAAAGAGCGAATAAATAGGGTAAAGAAGAAGAATAGGCAGATGAGAAAATAGAACAATACCACAAAATCTCTCACAATCGTAGGGGAATAAAATATAATATATAACAATAGATTTTTATACAAAAAGAATCTGTAACTGTTTATACTTACAATCATCAGAGTACAAAAATCAATACATCAATCCAGACAGTTATAATCACCTGTCCTGATACACATAACTCACACATAGCGGAGAATAACCAAGTACGTGATATACGCCTAGATTCCTCCATCTCGTCTCCTGAGCTCCATAGCATTTAAACTTGAATCTAGAATACTCGGTCTGACCCGAGTATTATAATAAAATAACACGTGAGTCTGTCTGGAAAACTAGCGTGAGAAAACACACTCAATTTAAATCATTAGAGTTGTCAAAATCCTTTAAAAACAAAGGGTAACTCAAAAGACCGCGTCACACATAAACACGACGGGTTTTTCCCTTACGATGACCAAAACATTTTATAGAAAGTCTAGTGATATTATAATAGTGTCTAAGTACAAATACTTATTCAAATAGCCAAAATTGTTACATTAATTAAATTCCGGCATACTAGGCTCTAAAAAAACAGTAAGGCTCGTATTGGAAAATGGATCCCATATAAATGACTGGGCCACTGGGGTACCGCCCATCACAGTACACCTCTAAAATAATGTATCGAGGACCACGCTGGGATCCCCTGCTACAAAAGACCGGTCTACCCCTAATCTGGTAGACTGAATATGTTATCACCGAAGTGTTCCCACCCTTACAATTGAGCGCTCCTTTCATGCACAACCATATCCTTAATATATAGGTTTCCGAGGATATCTACAAAAGTGATAACATACCCTAATTTGATGCAACCCACTTAGCCTTACTGCATCCCCCTATTTTAGTCATTCTCGGTTGATGAGGTTAAGCGTTAACTTTTAAGATACAATTCTACTTAGAATGATCATCGTCCTCCAATAACGATGTTCTGATAGCATTCGTCCATACAAGTTGTCCTGGTTTTGGACAAACCGAATCACCATCTTCATTATCCTCACAATATTCATTTGTAATGTTCAAACCGTATCGAAGAGGTTTTTGGATAATTAAATCCCATCCCAGTCTCTTCAAAACGATAAATAAAATTGGTCAATATTGATAGTCGGTTATTTAACTATCAATAAAACATCCATAAGTAGTCTCTAGGCCCCATTATTTTTAATCCTTTGAAAAACTCTTTTCAAAACATCATTACAAAGATATATATATATATACATATACATACATATATATATATATATATATCCAAATCTCTTCAATATATTCAATATTTGAAACGACATCAATTACTTATATCCATAATAGGATACTTCCGAATCGTTTTAATACTTAGAAATATTTTCCTTGCTTTCATCTATAATTCATCCCTTTTTAAAATATTTATATAATAAAAATCTCGAAGTTAAACATTTCAAAACCTTCCCATTCAATACTTAGGAATATTTATAAGTATATTTCCTGAGTTCTTTTTATCTCTAATATTTAGGAAATAGTTTATTTATTTTCCTATTTCACAAAACCTTTACAAATTTTATTTGTAAATCCCTTAATATTTCCAAAGTTGAATAAACTTGCTTATATCTCCAAATGCCCATTTCTAACTTATTTTTTGAATTTTAATACATTTTCTGAAGTTCTCGTTTTTTAACACTTTGGAAATTTCTTTAAGTTCCCCAAATTGCACTATAAGTTTCCCTTCTAAAATCATATCCATTTAATAAACTTCATTTCGAAACTCGAGAGGACGTATATAAAAAAATTTAATCTTAAAAAAACAATATGTATAAAATAAGTATTTTTAAAGAATAACAAATTATTTTTAAAATGTGTTTAAATTAATTTAAAATATCAAAATAATTTAAGGTAACATCGATAACTCATTTTTCAAATTGTTTTTAAATAACTGATTAATTTAGAAAGCTGATAAGTAAAATTATAATTTATTTCAATAAATATTAAATATTAAAATAACCAACTATTCGGAATATACCACATCTAAATAATAGTTTTAGGTTACATAGTATAGTAACTAAAAAAATCCCATTTTAAACAATTTTAAATTTCTCGGTAAAAATCTATTTTAAAAATCCAATATTTCCAATTTCAATTTATAAATCCCTGTCGATTAGTATCACATCGATTATATCTCAATTTTATCACCATTCTCATATTCATAAATAGATTCCACTATTTCTTTCCTACATGATTTCCATAACTCGATATAAATTCACATTGTAATTCTATATTTCCAATTTATCAACTGACCATCATTTTCCTTATTTATAAACATCATTTATAAATTTATAAACTCCTTTGAGTTTCGCTTATTTATAAAACAATCTCATTTGTAAACCTCGTTTATAAATCCATTTCTTAATATATTCCATTTATTTTTCAATTCCATTATAAATATCGATTTCAACTCTTTTCTATATTTTTCAGAATATAAATTTAAATTTGATTATTTTAAATCCTCTATATAAATTATTTTTAAAATCTCTAAAAATATTTTTCTTGAATAGTTGAGTACAACTCAAAATCAAATTATATTTTTCCAAATCAATTTCTTTTGAAATTATCTAAATTTTAATATAAATACTTTATATTCAAAATCTCCTTCAATATTCCTCCAAAATTCGAATATAATATTTACGGTATTTTAAAAATACCAAAATTAAGGCTAGTGCTACCATATCATCCAAATATTCAATCACAACAATAATCTTTAACAGATTATTCTCACACATCATATATTATTATATATGAACAATAATCAATATAAATTGTTTTTTTGAGGAATCCACTTGGAACCCTCCAACCTATTTTCTTGCATCCACATATGCTAAAACAACATAAAAATACCAATCCTACTTCGAGGGGGATATCACGGTTCGTAGGGTTATCCGCAATTACGTGGGGTGCATAGGGTCTCATCCGCCATAATGTACGGGCATATCACTCCAAATACTGGTATATATACTATATGTGTATTTAAAATCCAGTAGATAATAATTTTATAAATTCAACCAAGCATCCAATATTTTATTTTAACTATTTAAAATTAAATCTGGCAATTCCAATTGAGCGAGAATTTTCTCACCTTTTAATTTTTTGAATTTTTGCTGATCGATCCAATTTTAATTTCAGCTTATATATTTCTCATCTACGAATACATCTCGTCTTGTTCCATGATTTTTGTACGTCGTATAAATAAATTATGAACTATTTATAATTTCAGATAATTAAAATAAAAATCAAATAAATAAATTAAAAGTTTAAAAACCTTAATTAACCCAAAAATTTATTATCTTCATTGTTCAGGAACACGTCCGCTGAAACACCCTACAGAACATCACCAAGATGCCACTACCACAACCCACCTCCGACCACCACATCACCACCATAGGAAGCCGTGTCCAAGACGTACTCTCTAACATCCATGACACTCCTCTATTTCACCTGCTCCTCATCACCTTAGACCAGACGTGCATGGCCACGCCACCGCTTAAAACCCGAGACCCCAAATCACTTCGCGACTCTACTTCCTCTCCCTTCAACTGCCTCCCACGCGATGCTCCCATACTCGAGTTCGAGCTTGCCTCATTCTCCGCCACAATCGCTCTATGCCCCTACATTACAAAAAATCCCACCATCTTGGCCGCCATTGCCAACCAGAACGCCTCTGCCCCTTTCGATCGCGCGCACTCCATCGCTTAGCTACCGTCGAACGAGACCAGAGCAATCGCGAGATTGATTTGATTTTTTTTTAACATAAGTAATTTTGATTTCGTGAAATTCAAATTGATTTCGACTGAAGGGAAAATAATGAAGATAGACGTGATTTTAAAAAGAAGCAGAGGCAACTTTTTTTATTTCGCGATTTAACCGAAAGAAAGGGGAAAGCGTGATTTACATGAAAAGATAAAGGCATGTGGATTATAGCGTGGCTGAGAAGACATTAGGGATAAGACTTTGATTTAATTATATATATATATATATATATATATATATATATATCCAAATATTACATATCTTGAAAAATTGAACCCCTATGGAGGCATGCCGCTAGGCGTTCATAATGTTATACCCCTATTCTGAACGCAACGGAAAAGGTTTCGAGTCTAAATTCGGTCGTATGGAGAAGATAGCTTTTTGGACCTAATTATTATGTTGAATTTCGATATTAAATTCAATGCGTTTATGTTCCGTACTATCAAACGATAACTTAAAATGCTACGAAATTTAAAATCCGATAATTATGCACTATTACGGACCCAATGGAACCGGTTTCGTCGAATTCCGACACTATTCCCAGATTGCTATTTTAACTCATCAATTAAATCAAAGTTTCAAAAATTCCAAAATCGCTTGAAATTATAGTTTTAAAAACTTATTTACTTAATTCTATTTCAAATAGAATTTATATAAATATCAGAAATTGTTTCGATTTAATATTCAACACCAATTCAATTATTTAAGTGATTTTTAATTGTTAACTCAAAAATTAAATTTATTAATTAAATCACTATATTTAGAACTTAAGTTTTTATTACACTATTTTTGATCGATAAACTTCATATTAAAATCTCGTTCACATTCCAAAAATCAACATTTAAAATGAATTAAATGTTAAAAATTAACGACCAAAAATCCGGGTCGTTACCGTACTCGTCTATGGTTATCAATGAAATCTTGTTCCTTGCTGTTATAAATTGTTATTAGTCTCTGGAAAGTCATAATAGTACAATAGTTTAGGCTACAAAAATATAGCAAACAAGCTGATTTTGCAGAATATGGTATATATGTCGATGTATGTATACCCTATACGTCGACATATAACAGGCAGATTACAAAAAAATATTAAATTCAAAATAAATAAACTACAATCTATCAACCTATTCAAAAGACTTTTCACCCATATATAAACTCATTCACTCCAGAAAAACACCATTCCTACTCTCATTCTTCTCCGTTTTCCCTTCTAAACTTAACTTTTCAAATATTGCTACTCCATACCAAAAATTGTGTGAAAATCTTGAATAAACCCTTTAATCGTTCAAAGACACTTAGAATTGAGTCAAATGCAGATGATAAAAGAATAAGAAAAGCATTTGACGTTATTCAATGGAGAATTTCTTATCTTTTCAAAGATGAACCAACCAACAATCCAGATAGTGCCATCAATAGAGAGAATGAAGATTGGGATGCCATCAAAGCAGATCCGATTTTCAGTTTCGATGGTTGGGTAGAAGTTTCTAGGGAAGCTTAAGTTGTTTGGTTAGTTTTAAAGAAATATAAGATTTGATTTAAATTTGTATCTACAAGAAGTATGGATGTATGTGTATAAAATTATTTACAATCAAAATAGGTTTCGATTGATTTGTTTGAATTATGATTGGATTGAATTGTATTGCTTATAGTTTGATTTGAATATTTGCATGCACTGGATTAGATTAATTGATAAAATTGATTCTTCTTATTTATCAACATATCGCTCTTATGTATCACTTTTATATATAATGCAGCACTTTAGTCAAGGGGAGTTTTAGTTATATTTTTGTTGATGATAAAGGGGGAGAAATATATCAAATATCCAGGCATAGATTAACGGAGAGTTTTGCAACTCACGGGGAGTTCTATCATATTTTATATACATGGTTATCATCATCAAAAAGGAGAAAGATTGTTAGTACCTTAGGTGTAACAACCCGATATTTCAGCCATTCGCATCCACACATGTCGGACTTGAATTGCTCAAAATACCGCATTGTAATAAAATTTGGAGCAAATGAAATCGTCATACAGAATCATAGACATAGAAATATCAGAATAACTCGCAACAGAAATTAAAATACCATAGTAGTTCATGAATCTACTATTACAAAGTCTCAAAACAAATACATTATATCAGTTTGAAAAAAATACAATAGAAATCTCAATACATAGAAGTTCAACAATACAAGAGCTGAAATAGAACAACTTAAACTGAAATAGATATAGATAACAAGATAAGCAGAATCTCCAGCGATTCCTAGCTCTAGAAGAGAAATCCAAAGCTAAGCTGTGAATACTCTGGCTGACCCGAGAGTAAAGAAAAACACAAAACACTCGAGTCAGGACATACATACTTATACAATGTAAACCAACTCAAGTGAACTGTAGTAAAGTACAAGTAAATTAAAGGATGTTTGGGACCGCCCATCCTCTATGGATCCATTAAACTATTTACCGTGTAGTAATACTGCGCTATTATAATATTGTCTACAGTAAAATAAACTTACTTTAAAATAGCGTTGAAGGGTTACCCATATATCCCCAACACGTAATAGTCCTAATAGTCCATCCAGTATCAGCATATCTCCAGATCGCGAGACTACCCTAAATACTCCACGGGCTACGGAAGAAAAACGAACTCGTAGTAAGGCTCGCTATGGTAGGTGACACGGCACAACTAGGCAATTTCAGGGTAGATATACCAATTATGCTTCCGGGTAGGTGGTAACGCATAGCAGCCACTACCGCCCACCTCGGAACACACTCCCAAATCAAAATCGGAGGATGGCCATCAAATCAACCACAAGAAAGAGTATAGTATCGAAGAAGTGCGTCCGATAGGAGGAGCTACCTCACTTGGCCTGTCGATCGCTCCTGTTTTAGCCATCTTAAGCCAACTCACGGGAGTTGGGTCCACGTTCATACCTTAAAAGGATCGTCGCCACCATCCTACTTCGTTCTGGAATCTCCAACGCGTACACAGTTGTTAAAGTGGTTTTCGATATCAACAGAGAGTATGTCCATATCCGATCCCGGTCTTTTTAATAACCAATCGTTATTATAACCGGTGGTAATAAATTTTAATAATAACAAATAGTTTATCATTTCCATTTCAAACATAAATTCACCTTCAAAAAATCATAATACTTTCAAAGTTATAACTTTTTCGAAACTAAAATAATTGAAATCATTACACCTTGAAAATCATAACATTTCGAAATCATACACTTGATACTTCCTTTAGTTCTTTACATTTTACAAATTTATTTAATTAAACCCAATTTTTCAAATTTTCAATTCAAGTCAATTCAAATCATTAGTTTCAATTAAATTCAGTTTCCGAACAAACCATTTCATAATTCAATTATTATATCTGTTTCAAATATAGATTTGGTCCACAAAATAAACTATTCAATTTTTAATATATTACAAAGCTTTGATATCCCGCATTTCAAAACTAAATTTTATAATTTCATATATCTCAAATTTAGCCTCATTATTACTTATTTTTGAAATATTCATTTTATAAATCCAATATCATTTTATTTTAAATACCATTCCAAATTACATTTCAAAATTGGTTTATATTCCAAATCAAAATATTCCATTTAAACTATTTAAAAGTGAAGTTATTATACTTAATAATCAAATATTCAATTCCCAAAATTTACCCTTTTCTGAGTTCATTTATTCAGTTAAATACATTAAAACGGTAAAATTTCAGCTTTTCATAGCATTTAGAAAATGCTACGATAAGTTATATTTGAAAACAATTCATTTCAACAAAGACAGCATTTAAAATTGCTGTAATAGTTCAGTTTTAGTTGAAAAATAGTTAAATTCAGCAAAGACAGCATTTACAAAACTGCTGTAATAGTTCAGGGTTCAAATATATTCAAAAATCTCATTTCAGCCAACTGTAGCAGTTAACAAGTGCCACAATAGCCCTTTTGTTAATTTCAGATTTAAATTTTTAGTTTCTGCAATTAGAGCACTTACCAAGGGCTGTAATAGCCCTTAATTAAATTTAGCCTTAGTTCATTTGTATTAGCTACAGCACTTGCAAAGTGCTGTAATATCCTTTACAACAGATTTTAAGTTAACTTCAGAAATGATAGCATTTCTGAATGCTGTTAATTCAATTTCCAGATTTTTCAATACAATTTTAGAAACAATTAAACTTTGATTTTAACCCTTTAAACTTATAAAAATCATATTTTTCCACTTAAAAATGTTCTTTTAAATACCCTTTAACTTATGATTTTTATAAAGAAAATTTCACATATAAATATCAAATTTTGAGGAAATTCACTTATAAATTTGAAGGTACAATTTCCCTAAATTTTCATTTACTTTACACTTAAATTTAATTTACCATTTCATAAATTTAACTTAACTTCCATTTTATTTTCTTAACTTAACTTTATTTTTAAAACCAAATTTCACATTTCCAAGTCAAGTTATATTTCAAATTACACATTTAAATATTCATTTATTTAACCATTTTAATTCATAGAAAAATCAAATAACACTTTCTTAAGTCATTTTAAATTCAAATTTAAATCAAAATATCATTATATACAATTTTAAAATACATAAAATTTCAATATATATATATATATATATATAATAACCATGGGTCTGTATAATGTTTTCTAACCTAGGTTAAGTGATACGGATAATATATCATTTCAATCCGTAATTTACAAAGAAAAATCCGAGTTCTATCATTTCAAACCTGCAATCCCAAGTAAAATAAAATAAATAAATATCACTCAGGCCTATCATTTCAGCCCATAACAATTTTTCCCTATTCTAAAGTCCGTTCGGGTATGTATCATTTCAACCCATAGTGATTCTATTCTAGAGGGAACTTGCAGTGTGAAAAATAAAAATAAATGAACAATATAGCAACATATAGCAGTATCAGTTGATATGACAGCTTTATAAATAGGGTTAACATCATATAATTCACATCGCAGGCAGGTATAACATGATATAACAATTTCTATAGATCCACTTGCCATTAATCCACAGTTATGTAAGTATAAATGTCATGAGTGAATACTCATCTTTTTACGCTTGAGTTAGCAAATCAAACTACACAGAATAGATTCCATAAATCACGATATGGCACGACATAGCATGACTATGGATTCAAGTGAGTGGAGAGAGCCAAGATATGATCTTGTAAGCAACCAATAAACAAGACAATATATACATGAATATACAACACAAAATACATTGAAATGAATTGAAATAAAAAGCAACAATGGACAAAATAGTTAGACCTTTCTTTAACCATTTAAGAGCTTGACCAAGGGGACCATATGCTCGACCATGGTTGGACATAGACTCAGGTTATAACATTAATATGGCACGACAACATGAAGATGTAGATGGTGGAAGTTGCCACATGCAGAATATAAAGGGACAAGGCAAAAGGAGTGGAGTTTGGTCACGTTTAGGCTCGGCTTGGGGTTCATTGGGCTCAGCTTGAGCTTGTACAGGTTTAGTCAGGTCTGGTCAATGGTGAAGAGGCAGCCAGAGGTGAATTAGCAGCTGGTGGTGGTGGCTAAGGGGTGGCCAAAGGCAAACTATGAAGGGGTGGTGGAAAATATGGCTTGGTTAGGCAACTATGGTGGATTTTTTGGACAAAGTTGCGGTGATGGCTTCATAAGGGGGCACGGCCAGGTCATGGTCAGAGGAGGGGGAGAGGGAGGAGGTGCTTCTGTAGATGATGAAGGTGATGGTGGAGCTGATGGAGTAGGAGCTAGGTCGAGCAAACTTGAAGAAGAAGGCAAAACAATTCAATGAAAATAAAGGAGAAAACGTAGAAAGTGAAGCCATGTCTTACAAAAATTTTCTTAGCCGTGAGTTTTGAGGAGATGAGGAATATTTTCACATGAAAATGAAGGAGTATACGGCTATTGCATAGAAGAATGGACGGCCAAGCAATGAAGAGCCAAAGGAAATAAATGAAAAGGCAAAGGCTGTATGAAAAGTCACAAGGAAAATGAAAGGTTTTGTCTCTTTGATTTCCAATTTCTTTTAAATCAAAATAAAAAAAAATCAGTAAATAAAAATAAACAATTATTCTTAAGAAAAATAAAAGTAAATAAAGAAAATAGCTTAATAATTGAAACTAGAATTTAAAAATTGTGAACAATATACAATAAAAATTTGAAAATTATAACTACAATTTTAAAAATGTTTTAAAAATAAAATATATACATAACAAGATATTTTTACACATATTATACAAATTAGAACATGATTTGGTAAACAAAAATATTATTTATATAAATTAAAATAAACAATTTTGTAAAATAAACAATTCACACACAATATTGTAAAAAGCATAACTTTCACAATATAAATCGGATTTCAACGAAACAAAAAGTAGTATTCTTGAAATTAAATTTACTTTCATAATAAAAGATAAAATTCAAAATTTCAAATATTTAAATTTAAAAGTCAAAGTTTGACCATATTGACCAAAATTCACATTTTTGGAAAATATTATATTTATTCATATTTGAAATTATAATTCACATACAAATCAAAATTTATATTTAAAATAACAAAATTTATTCATTTTAATAAATAAAATAAAGTTTTTAAATCAGGAATTCAAATAAAATAATTAAAATATACAATTAAAAATAATCACAAAAAATACAGGGTTGTTACATTAGGTATTGGTTTTGATGAAAACAACCATATAAAACCATATAAAATATAGATAATAATGTTTTATCAGGTTATATATTGTACATAGTACACGATATTACACAGGTGTTGATTAAGAAGACTGTATAGTATCAAGAGAAAATTCAAACGGATGATATAGACGCTCAAGAATTAGAGATTAAAGACTCATGAGTACTAAAGATTCAAGAAACATGTTAAGTTATAAAGTCATAGATTATTTTGTTAAAGCTCGGGTAGCATTTCTTTGATCTCTCTTCATTTTCAAAAATGGTTTTAAAATATTTTCTCTGATTTTAAATGATTGTCAAATATCTTGGTTTTCAAAAAAGATTTTTGAAGAATCCTTATTTTCAAAAAGATTTTTCAAACATATTTTCAAAATAGTTATCAAATGAATTTTAAACTTCTCTTTGTTAACAGGGTTATTATATATTGAGTAATTAAGTTATTAAACATTTTATATTTTGATATAATTTTTACTATATTTAAATATAATTTTATTTGGTTTTATATTTTCTAAATGATATGATATTCAAAAGTATATTTCTGACATTCATTAATACTTTAATTTTAAATATATATTCAATTATACTTATATTTTATGTTTCAAAAGAAATTCATATTTAAATCCTTTATATATTAAAATATTTCAAAATTATTTTATAAAGTTTTCTTAAGTTTTATTACGATTAAAATGTGTATAAACTATGCTTAAATGATTTTACAAAGTATCAGATTATTTTACAAAACTTAACATTTTCAAAACAATTTTTATTAAATGTTTTTCAAAATTACAAAGGGTATGTTGACATACATAGACCTCCATATGTTGACATATAGTCCGATATTTTCAAAATTCAAAATTCAAATAGATGTGTCTTTTCATATTATCTTTTCGCAAATGGATATGACTATTATTTCTTTATAAACAAGGGTTTTCTAAACGAAATTTTTAACTACTTTATCATATTTTCTCTCCTATTTCACTATCTTGATTTTGAAAAAAATAATACTCAAAATATTCTCAAATTCAACCAGAATCAAATTCAAACTCTGTTGATTTGATTCTTTTTTGTATACTCTCTGATCTCTCTTATTCAAATCAAGATCAAAGTGTTATTCAAGAGGTTATAGGATTATTTGTACTCAAGATCGAAAAATTGATTTTGTTACTTCTATCAAATCGTATTCAAATACTCTTAGGTGTGCTTGGTGTCCTTGAAATCCAACTTGGTGAGCTTGTGTATCGTTTTAATCTAAGTATGTGTGCTTGGTGTCCCGTTTGAATCCAAATGGGTGTGTCGTTGTCCCGTCAGAATCCAGTAAGTGTACCCAGAGCTTGGAAAATCTAAAGGGAGTGTCTCGTAACCTTGAAATTGAGCTTGTATAAACTTTGATATTTGAAAAGAAAGTTGTACAAGAAATTGTATGTGACTGGATGTAGGGTAAGTCCGAACCAGTATAAAATTCCTAGTGTGATCTCTCCAACTCTTTTATTTTTATTTTTATTGCATATATATATATATATATATATATATATCTGTGTTTGCATCCGTGATTGTCAGTTAGCATTATTTAAACTATAATCTTAAATGAATTCAAAAGGATTTATAAAAGTAAACACTATTCACCCCCCTATAGTGTTGAATTAGCCTTAAGATCCTTATTTTCGCAAACTAACATTGGGTATCAGAGTATTGATTTTCAAAGTATTCATAATTTAAATTTTCGAAAATTTAAATAGCTAAAACACCTTTAGCTACTTGTTAGTAACACCTTTAACAATGAACAATCTACCGCTAGACCTCCATATTTTAATAGCAGTAATTCAAATATTAGTCATGTAGAATGAAAGTCCTTTTACATATTTGGGATGTCACATAGAATGAGTACATTGAGCCTTAATTTAACTTTTCACAATGGACTGCTGGGAAAAAGGTACTTGCACAAAGTAACTCTATAGCTATGAATATTTTGTTTTATTTATTAGATAAAAATGAATTTAATAGAGTGTCTATTTTTAAGTCTGCATATGAAATATGGAGAACACTACAGGTTACACATAAGGGCACTAGTAAAGTCATATGTACCAAATATCTATGTTAACTAATCCATTTCAATTATTTAAAATGAGAGCCCATTTCTGATATGTATAGTAGATTTCAAGATATAGTACATTCCCTAATTTCATTGGTTAATTTTTTTTAAAGAGGATCAAGTTAGGAAAATCCTCATTTGACTTACTCTTAAGTGGGACCAAAAGACACTTGAAATTGAAGAGGTTAATGACATTAGCACTCTAAAAATAAAAGAGTTAATTGAAAATTTAGTGTCATTTAAAGCACAAATGCAGGGCAGGAGAGAAAGAAGGCAAAAGAGGAGAAATCCATCGCTTTCAATGCCACAATGAATAATCTGGATTTAGACAACGATGATGAGGAAATTGCTTTTTGCCAAAAAAATTCAGAAAATTTATGAAATACGGAAAAATGATAATCTCAGGAGAAATGATAACAAAATCTAGGAGTTGGAAATGATGTCTAATGTTTTAATTGCAATGAATTTGGCTATATGCAGAGAGACTGTCCATAACCGAAGAAACCAAAAATCTCATAAAATACGGATTCGTCTAGAAATAATAGAAGGGCTTATACTGCAATATTAGGTGATTCAGATACTTCCTTAAGTGCTAATGAACCAGATACCGAAGATGGAAATATGTGCTTCACAACAGTAATCAACTAAATTCAGAAAAGATCGAAGAAATGGAGCAAAATAGGTTCACTTTTAAAATTTAAAATTTTGATTGGATTTTTGGTTGCTTTTGATTGTTAGGAATAACCTATAGGTTGATAATGTTGGATGAATATTATATACATATATATATACAATGAAAATTTTATAAATTTTTTTATAACAATATAATATTAAATATAAATAATACAAAATATATATTTAAAATAATTTTTAAATTATTTATTAAGTATATAAATTAGTAATAATTATATGATAGTTATACACACAAATGTTATAAGTAAATAAGAACAATTCTTACATCTCAAAATTTTGGAAATTAATGACTATATGTCGACATACTCACATACGTATGTCGACATACTCACATATGTATGTTGACATATGCATAGAAATCAGAATTTTGAATTTCATTTCAAATTCAAAATTTGAAGTTCCCTACACCTTTTCACCAACTCCAATGTCCATAAAAGGTATCTCCTGATCAGAGAACATGTCTATTGATTCTCTATTTGATTATTCTATCTTCATCCATTCATTTCATTCTCATTTTCAAAATTCAAAAATCCATTATCTCTCTTATCTCTTCAAACAATTCATTAATGGTTTCCTTAAGAAACACTTCAAAATCATAGGGCTTTCAAAGA
This sequence comes from Allium cepa, assembly GCA_030765085.1. NCBI lineage: Eukaryota > Viridiplantae > Streptophyta > Magnoliopsida > Asparagales > Amaryllidaceae > Allium > Allium cepa. The sequence continues at coordinate 1,000,940,114 of CM060935.1, forward strand.
AAACCAAAGGCTATCTCTTCCATGATGAAGTGGTCATTGAAGCCTACATGGAATATGTTTCTTTCTGAAAAGTATCTCCCCGAAGATTTTCCAAATTTGATGATTTTCCTTCTTATGATCTTGAAGATCTTTGTAATCGAAATGGAATTCTTTGTTTGATTGATGCATCACAAAATGATTTTGTGTATTTTCCAAACTTAGTGAAAACGTATCATGCTAATTTGAAAGGAAAGTTCTATGAAGGAAATAAAGGTGAGGAGTCGTGTTAAAGGCACTCAAATTGTTTTGAGTTGCAAATTTTTTGGTAACATTCTTAGATGCAAAACTAGTGGAATGGACGCTTTGTCTTTTAAAATTGAAAATGTGAAGTTATTCATGATATTTTTGAAAGTGATGATGATTTTGAGTTTAAAAATAAGAATTACGTCCTAAAGCAAGAATTTTGAGTCTTATTTTGCAACAATGTATAACTACGAGGACGTGAAATTATAATAACCTGACTCAAAAGTTTTTAAAAGCACTTTTTGTAATTTATGGCCATTACGACATAAAATGAGGAAAAGTTATTTTGGATGAATTCTTTCCTTAGAATATCTCTAGGCACGAGAGCACACTCTTTCATGGTGTGTATCTAACTAGAATATTCACATTATTTGGTGTTGACCTAAGAGGAAAGGAAATCGTTCCTCAAAAAACCTTCGACAAGGCCAACATCTCTTTCATGCACATCTCACCCATCTTTGAGCCATATGACACTTTTTTAGAGAAGGAAGCAAGATTGGCCTGGGGAGAAGAGTGTGAAATTAGAGAAGAGAAGGAAGAGAAAGAAGGAGAAATGGATGTGGAGGGGGAGGAAGATAATTCTTTGGATAGTTTCGAAAAGCCATCTCATCCATCCACCAACGAAATTCTCTAGAATCAAGAAAAACTTCTTAATAACGAAAAGAAGCTTAAGAAATCATTCACTTCTCTTTCAAATAAAGTAGACAAGTACGTTGGAAAGATTATTCGCAAGATTATGAAAAATCCTGATCTTCATCTACTTCGTCCTAGTTGTATACCTATGTTTTTCTAGCTTTTAGTTTGAGTTGTTCTGTTTTTAATCCATGTATCTTTTATGTTTATCTCTAAATTTTGTGTACTCATCTATGGTTATCAATGAAGTCTGGTACTGTAACAACCCGGTATTTTGCGTCGATTTATAGTCGACATTAAACGATTAATATTTTCGCTAATTACCGATTGAAGTTTTTAAATTGAGTTAAAACCCTTTTGAAAAATGGTTAAAAAAAACTATGTGCGCTTTAAATTGAATGTTGGGCCATGGGGATTTTGTGCCATGTTATTTCGAGTATACCCGTTCCCCCCTTTTTCATTTTTCATTGATTCGAACCCTAAAACAAAAGCAAACGAAGACGAACGAAAAATGGCGGCTTCATCTCGTTGCTCGCTCGTCTTCCCTCGGTTGCTCTGGCTTCGCTCGTCTTTGTGATGCTTCAATTCGTCGACAAGGTGAGTGATCCCCTTCACTCACATCTAATTCCTCTCGTGTTCGACTGTTTATTTTTGTTTGAATGTCGAAATTTTTTTATGGTATCAATTCACCAACGGCTTCGATTTTTGTGACTTCAGTCACTTGATTTTGGGGACTTTTGTCTGGTGGACCATACCATGCTTCAACTTGATTTTTATTGAAGTTGATTTGGTTCGATTCTTGGGCACTGACTTGTTTAATGTCGGCCTTGGCATTTTTGTGACATTTGATTTTTTTTTTCTAGTTCGTGCTTTTCTACGGTTAACTAATTGATGCTCACGGTTTTGACTTCTTTGGTTAAACTGTATTTTGATTTCGTGAATTTCTAGCATCACCGATCCTTAGAGCTTGGATTTTATGGCCCCTATGAGCTTCGTCTCTGGCCATCTTCGTAATCATTCCTGAAGCATTGATTTGAATTTTTTTGATAACCAGGGCTTTTAAAAATGTTTGACAGTGCTTCGTCCCTTACTTGTTGCATATTCTCTGTGCACGCCTGTTTTACTGCCTTCGTTTAAGTGATAATTTTCAACCTTGTTCTTGTGCATTTGTATGCATTACATCCGGACTTGTTCATCTAGTCTTTGAGGCTGCTCCTTTGTTCAGTGATTATTTACGCCCACTGATATAAATTATGTTGTATTTTCATATTCATGCATGGGTGTTGTTTGGAATTTGGTCAGTGGTTCAAGTGCTAGAATGTGCACCTGTTTACTTGGATTCTTGTTGGTTTAAGTTTAAAAGTTTTGGACTTTCACTTTGGCTTGCACTTGAACGTGAAATCTGTAGTTATGCGTACTGATTTGGAATTTGCAGTTATTACTGCCTCTGTATCTTTAACTGGTTTTGTTGTAATTGGTCCCGAGTTTGAGTCAGGGTTCACACTAACTTCGATTCACTGTTGATTTCACTTGCACTGTCTCTGACCTATTGGCATTTCTGTTGCATTTCATTCTGTTGTTGGTTGGTCAACAAATGCTGCTGTAGTTTTCTCTACAACCTTAGTTGAATATCGAGTTGTACTCATATTTGTTGCTTGGCTGGTCTGCAACTCCTTGCAACCACCTCTGTTTCATTTTAGTCCCCATGTTTGAGCTTTGATTGGTTGAAGCTCTGTTTGCCTGGTTCACCTCTGTTGATTACCTTGGTGACTGACACTGCTCAGTTGCTGGTATCAACCCCATTTCCAGGATGCATGTAATCTTGTTGAAGTTAAATTGTTGCGGACCAGATCATTTGAATCTGTGTGATATTAGATTCACTGTTTTTCTGTTGCAGTGTTGTCATTCACTTGTATTATTCATGAGCATATTTGTTCAGTAGCTCGTTTTGAGTTGAAATTTCATTATATATATACTTGATAATGATGTATTGCACTACAACTTTTGTTTGTGTAATTAATATGCAAATATACCTTGCTGTGTCGCTACTGCGTTGCCTTATCTTTGCGCATTTCTTTGATGTTTCACTGCCACTTTTGTTTTGCATATTTTATATGCAGATACTTGGGCATTTTGTTGTTTCATTACAACTTTTGTTTGCATATTTAGTATGCAGACACTTGAGCATATTTGTTGGTGCATATTTTCTACCTAAATTTTATCACATGTGTGTTCAGGTCTGCATTTTATATTCATTGCTGTTAGGCTTCATGTAGCTATGTGCTCCATTATTTTAGTGAGTTGCATATCAGGGCTGTTGCACAGTAGTTTATTTCTTTATGTGGTGGCTTGGTACACTGGTGCATGTCTTTGATTGTTGGCATGTGCATTACATGTGTACTTCATACTTGAACTTGAGGGTTGGACCGGTTGTGTACATCATCACTGTAGTGGCAAGGCAGTGCACGCAAGCGTGAACTGCAGCCACACGGTATTCATTGGGTACATCATCACTGTGGTGGCAAGGCAGTGCACGCAAACGTGAACTGCAGCCACACTGTATTGCTTTTGTTGCGTATTTCCATATGCTGTAGTGGCGAGGCAGTACACGCATGCGTGTACTGCAGCCCTACCAGATTGATGTTCAATTGATGTTTTCAATTGCTGGATTTGTTTCGTGTTGCCAATTCAATATTTTGAATCGTATTTTGATTTGGTTTAGTCTGCTGATTTGCTGTTTAACACTGATACGTGTTATGTTTATCGTTATCCAATTTCTTATTTAAGGGATTGGATATGCGAGATTTATTTTGACTGTCGTCTATTCATTATTTAATTATTATTGCTTCTGTGCACTAATACTGAGTTTGAATTAGACTGACCCGCGTATTATTTTCTTTTGAATTTAATACTCGGGTCAGACCCGAGTTATTTCAGGTTGTAGATATCTTGCTTTGGGTAGCTGTTTGAGCAATGAAGACTTTTCATATCTTTTGGAGTTGTCGTGTCATAGTATAGGAAGATATGTGTTCATGTATATTATATACGTTAATGTACTTGTATATGTAACTTCCTGAGTCGACTGTTGTAGTTGTATCATATGTATTGTATCACTTGTATTGTAACTGATATCAGTTATTATATATATGAGACTTTCTGTTTTTATCTGTGTTCCGCATTTATATTATCTGTGTTATTATTATATATTTTGTCCTAAACTATTATGAACCGTCATAGTTCGTTTTATACTAGAATTGGGGTATGTCGATGGGAGAAAATAAATCAGAGATGAAAAATGAAAGAATATATATATATTTATATACCACTCCTATCGAGATAACCAACACTAGTGTAAGGCCTAACTACTGATGACCGCTCCCCAACAGCCTTATTCTCCGCGCTAGTTGACAGCATTACACCGTAGTGTTCTTGGCTAGCGTGGGTATAGAGGTGGGGCGTCACAGCTTGGTATCAAAGCCAGGGGTTTAGGACTTAATATAAAACATAACTTAGATGGAACATGTGTTACAACTATTTGTCGACGTTTTATCTCTCATCTTTGCCAATGATTATCTTTTCTTGTTAGGTATGAATTCCTAACGCTTAATTATGCGCATTTGATTTTGATTTCGTGAAAGTATTTTGGCTTCGGCCTCCGTTTGCTTTGCGAACTCACTTGTGTTTTCGGCTTTGAATTGATTTAGCCGACGTTGATTTTGTTTGAATTTGGCCAATTAGTGCTATTTTGATCTCCTTGCATTTTGTGGTAGTCCGCTACCTTCTCGAATTTGCAGTATACATATTTCACACACTTGGTGGAAGCTTTTCACTACTGTCACTGGCTTATTGCATTTGTTTGCACTGTGAATTCTTGAGCATTGGCCTTTGTGCCTTGTTGTTATTTCTTTATATGCTGTTGTGGCCATTACTTGTTGACTTCGGCATTGACTTGATTTTTATTTTTGTTGAAGTCATTTATGCATTTATGCTCATTTTTCTTCGTTATTCCAATTGTTAATCGATTCTTCTTTTCCGATTAGTTGTTGTCATCTTTGTCGACTTTGATAACTTCTATTTCTGGAATTTTTGGGTATTTCTACTTTGATGGATTTGGAATCGAATTCTGTGGATTTTATTCACGTCTTCGAATGCGAATTTTAGTGAATTGATTTGGTTTCCAAATTTAATCGATTCTTGATTATTTCCCCGATTTGTTGCTATCATTTATTAGAAACTTTGATGACATTTTCTTCGGGATTTTTGTGAACATACCTTTTGATGAACTCGGTATCGATTTCTTTGGATTATATTCACGTCTTCGTATGTGAATTCTTGTGATTGATTGTTTCCACAATCATTTTTGTGATTTGTCACTTTAAAAATATAAAGGTTTTCTATACTAGTAGTAAATATCAAAACCCTTTTCTCCAAATGATTTGAAAACTATTTTACTACAAAGCTCTTTTCCTAAACCGTTTTCCAATCTACTAGTATAAACAAACCTTTACCTCACTCGTATGAGAAATCTAATTAAACGACTTAGTAAAACGAGTGGTATGAAACACTTGCGTTTATTTCGCCGGTTAATTCTTGGACTTATTCGATTGAACCTTTTGTGACAATTTTCTAGTGAAGATCTACAGTTTGTTCGTAAATATTTGAGTTAAGCAAGTGGTTATGGGACATGAAGCTAAACTTTTATATTTACTAGCTTAGTGTAATTGACACTTCTCATTGATCATGACGATCATTTTATGATTTAGACTAGCAATTGTGCGATGTCTCTTTGTTGGCTTTCTGGTTAGGCTAGACACCACTTGTGTGATTCCATTCACACATACCTTTATGTTTTTTGGTTAGCCTAGACACCATTTGTGTGATTCCATTCACACATATCTTTTTGCTTTCTGGTTAGGCTAGACACCACTTGTGTGATTCCATTCACACATACCTTTTTGCTTTTCGGTTAGCCACCATGAGATAGCGTTCTCGCTTTGCGTTACATGTGTTGGTGATTTTTCATGCTCACGTGTAGGTGAGTTTTCATGCTCCCGTTCTCGCTTTGTGTTGCACGTGTTGGTGATTTTTCATGCTCACGTGTAGGTGAGTTTCCATGCTCCCATTCTCGCTTTGTGTTGCACGTGTTGGTGAGTTTTCATGCTCACGTGTAGGTGAGTTTCAATGCTCCCGTTCTCGCTTTGTGTTGCACGTGTTGGTGATTTTTCATGCTCACGTGTAGGTGAGTTTCCATGCTCCCGTTCTCGCTTTGTGTTGCACGTGTTGGTGATTTTTCATGCTCACGTGTAGGTGAGTTTCCATGCTCCCGTTCTCGCTTTGCGTTGCACGTGTTGGTGATTTTTCATGCTCACGTGTAGGTGAGTTTCCATGCTCCCGTTTTCGCTATGCGTTACACGTGTTGGTGATTTTTCTTGCTCACGTGTAAGTGAGTTTTCATACTCCCATTTGAGTTTTCATACTCCCATTCGAGTTTCCGTACTCCCATTCGAGTTTCCATACTCCCATTAGTTTCTGTACTCCCATTTGAGTTTCCGTACTCCCATTTGAGTTTTCATATTCATTTTGTGTTTTCTGGATTTCTTGTTATGATTTCTAGTATTTGTTCTTCACCAATTTTCGTGATTTCTGTTGATAAGTTTTATCAATTTTTGTGCATTGGTGAATTCGTGTGTTATTGACTTGTTATGAATACAAGTTTAGGGTATGATACGCTTCCTATCTTTGAGAAGATTCTTGTGACATTTTTGATGAATGAAAATTCATTGGTATTATATTTTGATGCCAATTATTTCGATGAGATTTTGACGTATTAACTTCAGTAACCGTCAATTTTAAAATGAATTTTCAAGCGGTTATCCCGCAATGCTGATTTTGTCGTCCGTTTTTACGGTATTTCGAGAAGTGAAATTTCCTTGTCGAAGTTGCTACTGATGTTGCTATTTTAATCACGTGTTTTAAAAATTTGTTATTATTCAAAATTGTTTCAAAATTAAAACTAAAATTGTTTTCAAATTTTTTACAGTTTACGCTTTCAAAAGAATGAGGAAGCGATTTAAACGTTTTAGCAAAATTGAGGACTATGACCCCTTTCTTTTACTGATTCGTTTGATTTCGGACTTGTCCGTTTGAGAACGTAAAATGTTATTTATTTAAAATACACAATTTTGCACTTTCGAGAAAACGATGAAGTAAATTAAATGATTTAGTAAAACTCGTGGTTATGGGACATGTGCGTTTGCTATTTCGGTTAATTCCTGACTCGTTAATTGAAATATTTGTGATTTAAGATTTGATTATCAATTGTGATAATTAAATATTCGTTGAGTTGTGATGTCTGATTATCGTTTTGATAATCAGATATTTGTTGTTTCTAATTATCATTTTTGATAATTAGATATTTGAGATTTGATTATCGCTTTTGATAATCGAATATTTGTTGTTTCTAATTATCATTTGTGATAATTAGATATTTGTGATTTGATTATCGTTTTTGATAATCGAATATTTGTTGATTTGAGATTTCAAATTATCGTTTTTGATAATTGGATATTTGCAATTTTGCGACTTGTGATTTTTGTTTTTCTAATTATCTTTGTTGATAATTAAATTTTTGCTGTCTTCTAATTATCGAATCGATGATTAGATATTGCTGTTTTGTGATTTCTGTATTCTGATTATCTATTTGATAATTAAATTTTATAAAGAATTTGTGAATTTCTTTTATGAAATTAAAAGATTTCTTTGGTGTTTATATTGTACTACGCCGGTGTACCGGCTCAATTTTCTGCTATTCATGACGTTTTCCACGTCTTCCAATTACGGAAATGCCATAGGGATTTTCAATTTTTACTTCTGAGCAACCTTCTATTCACATCATTGCTTCGGGGGTGTAGCACCTTCGAAATAAAGATGTTTTTCTTGCGGAAGTTCAATAGTTCTCAAATCCTAAGGATTGCACTTAGAAATCCAGAGAATTCATCGAGAAAACATGTTCAGGCTTACTCTTTCAAGCTCTTTATGATGAACTTCCTATTTCAAATTTCTTCATCTTGTGATGATATGCTCTTATGGTTGTTACCTTTTGTCCATTTATTCCTTATGATTGCGAGGACGCAATTTCTTTAAGGAATGAAGTCTGTAACAACCCGGTATTTCACGTCGATTTATAATCGACATTAAACGACTAATATTTTCGCTAATTACCGATTGAATTTTTTAAATTGAGTTAAAACTCTTTTGAAAAATGGTTAAAAAAAAATTATGTAGGCTTTAAATTGAATGTTGGGCCATGGGGATTTTGTGCCATGTTATCTCAAGTATACCCGTTCCCCCCTTTTTCATTTTTCATTGATTCGAACCCTAAAACAAAAGCAAACGAAGACGAACGAAAAATGGATGTTTCATCTCGTTGCTCGCTCGTCTTCCCTCGGCTGCTCTGGCTTCGCTCGTCTCTGTGATGCTTCAATTCGTCTACAAGGTGAGTGATCCCCTTCACTCACATCTAGTTCCTCTCGTGTTCGACTGTTTATTTTTGTTTGAATGTCGAAAATTTTTGATGGTATCAATTCACCAACGGCTTCGATTTTTGTGACTTCAGTCACTTGATTTTGGGGACTTTTTTCTGGTGGACCATACCATGCTTCAACTTGATTTTTATTGAAGTTGATTTGGTTCGATTCTTGGGCACTGACTTGTTTAATGTCGGCCTTGGCATTTTTGTGACATTTGATTTCTGTTTTTGTTCTAGTTTGTGCTTTTCTATGGTTAACTAATTGATGCTCACGGTTTTGACTTCTTTGGTTAAACTGTATTTTGATTTCGTGAATTTCTAGCATCACCGATCCTTAGAGCTTTGATTTTATGGCCCCGGTGAGCTTCGTCTCTGGCCATCTTTGTAATCATTCCTGAAGCATTGATTTGAATTTTTTTTGATAACCACGGCTTTTAAAAATGTTTGACAGTGCTTCGTCCCTTACCTGTTGCATATTCTCTATGCACGCCTGTTTTACTGCCTTCGTTTAAGTGATAATTTTCAACCTTGTTCTTGTGCATTTGTATGCATTACATCCAGACTTGTTCATCTAGTCTTTGAGGCTGCTCCTTTGTTCAGTGATTATTTATGCCCACTGATATAAATTATGTTGTATTTTCATATTCGTGCACGGGTGTTGTTTGGAATTTGGTCAGTGGTTCAAGTGCTGGAATGCGCACCTGTTTACTTGGATTCTTGTTGTTTTAAGTTTAAAAGTTTTGGAATTTCACTTTGGCTTGCACTTGAACGTGAAATCTGTAGTTATGCGTACTGATTTGGAATTTGCAGTTATTACTGCCTCTGTATCTTTAACTGGTTTTGTTGTAATTGGTCCCGAGTTTGAGTCAAGGTTCTCACCGACTTCGATTCACTGTTGATTTCACTTGCACTGTCTCTGACCTATTGGCATTTCTGTTGCATTTTGTTCTGTTGTTGGTTGGTCAACAAATGCTGCTGCAGTTTTCTCTACAACCTTAGTTGAATATCGAGTTGTACTCATATTTGTTGCTTGGTTGGTCTGCAACTCCTTGCAGCCACCTCTGTTTCATTTTAGTCCCCATGTTTGAGCTTTGATTGGTTGAAGCTCTGTTTGCCTGGTTCACCTCTGTTGATTACCTTGGTGACTGACACTGCTCAGTTGCTGGTATCAACCCCATTTCCAGGATGCATGTAATCTTGTTGAAGTTAAATTGTTGCGAACCAGATCATTTGAATCTGTGTGATATTAGATTCACTGTTTTTCTGTTGCAGTGTTGTCATTCACTTATATTATTCATGAGCATATTTGTTCAGTAGCTCACTGTTTTGACTTGAAATTTCATTATATATATACTTGATAATGATGTATTGCACTGCAACTTTTGTTTGCTTAATTAATATGCAAATATACCTTGCTGTGTTGCTGCTGCGTTGCCTTATCTTTGCGTCTTTCTTTGATGTTTCACTGCCACTTTTGTTTTGCATATTTTATATGCAGATACTTGGGCATTTTGTTGTTTCATTACAACTTTTGTTTGCATATTTAGTATGCAGACACTTGAGCATATTTGTTGGTGCATATTTTTTACCTAATGTTTATCACATGTGTGTTCAGGTCTGCATTTTTGATATTCATTGTTGTTGGCCTTCATGTAGCTATGTGCTCCATTATTTTAGTGAGTTGCATATCAGGGCTGTTGCATAGTAGTTTGTTTCTTTATGTGGTGGCTTGGTACACTGGTGCATGTCTTTGACTCTTGGCATGTGCATTACATGTGTACTTCATACTTGAACTTGAGGGTTGGACCGGTTGTGTACATCATCACTTTAGTGGAAAGGCAGTGCACGCAAGCGTGAACTGCAGCCACACGGTATTCATTGGGTACATCATCACTGTGGTGGCAAGGAAGTGCACGCAAGCGTGAACTGCATCCACACTGTATTGCTTTTATTGATATTCTAATTGCTTTTGCTGCGTATTTCCATATGCTATAGTGGCGAGCCAATACACGCGTGCGTTTACTGCAGCCCTACCAGATTGATGTTCAATTGATGTTTTCAATTGCTGGATTTGTTTCGTGTTGCCAATTCAATATTTTGAATCGTATTTTGATTTGGTTTAGTCTGCTGATTTGCTGTTTAACATTGATACGTGTTATGTTTATCGTTATCCAATTTCTTATTTAAGGGATTGGATATGCGAGATTTATTGTGACTGTCGTCTATTCATTATTTAATTATTATTGCTTCTGTGCACTAATATCTAAGTTTGAATTAGACTGACCCGCGTATTATTTTCTTTTGAATTTAATACTCAGGTCAGACCCGAGTTATTTCAGGTTGTAGATATCTTGCTTTGGATAGCTGTTTGAGCTATGAAGACTTTTCATATCTTTTGGAGTTGTCGTGTCATAGTATAGGAAGATATGTGTTCATGTATATTATATACGTTAATGTACTTGTATATGTAACTTCCTGAGTCGACTGTTGTAGTTGTATCATATGTATTGTATCACATGTATTGTAACTGATATCAGTTATTATATATATGAGACTTTCTGTTTTTATCTGTGTTATTATTATATATTTTGTCCTAAACTATTATGAACCATCGTAGTTCGTTTTATACTAGAATTGGGGTATGTCGATGAGAGAAAATAAATCAAAGATGAAAAATGAAAGAATATATATATATATTTATATACCACTCCTATCGAGATAACCAATACTAGTGTAAGGCCTAACTACTGATGGCTGCTCCTCAACAGCCTTATTCTCCATGCTAGTTGACAGCATTACACCGTAGTGTTCTTGACTAGCGTGGGTATAGAGGTGGAGCTTCACAGGTACCTTGCTGTTATATATTGTTTTTAATCTTTGGAAAGTCATAAATATACAATTGTTTAGGCTAATTACAAAAATATAGCAAATAAGTTAATTTTGCAAAATAAGGTACATATGTCCACATATTATACCCTATATGCCAACATATAACAGGCAAATAATTTTTTTTCTAAAATTTAAACTAAAATACCTACCATCTATTTAACCTATTCAAATGACTTTTTACCCCTATATAAACCTATTCACTCCAGAAAAACACCATTCATACTCTCATTCTTCTTCCTTTTCACTTATAAACTTAACTTTTAAAATATGGCTTCTCCACACCAAAAATTGTGTGGATATCTTGAATAAACCTTTCAATCATTCAAAAATATCCTTATCTTTAGAAATCAAAGATACTTAGAATTGAGTCAAATACAGACGAAAAAAGAGCAAGAAAAGCATTTTGACACTATTAAATTGTAATACCCCACATTTTTAGATAATTAAATAATCAAATAATGATGAACAATAAAAATAAGCATTTTTGAATTTATCAGAATATGGCATCAAAACTTATACCATTGTGTTTATGGCGATTTTTCGATCAATTTCCATATATAACTTGTTGAAATCTGAGTTAATATGAAGAAGTTACGAGAGAAAAAAAATCAGGATCAATTGAAAAAAAAGAAAGTAAGGCCTACGGGTCGACCCATAGGTAAACTGTAACAACCCTGAATTTTGAACAATTTAATTTGTAAATATTTAATTTATTTTAAATATTTAAATGATAATTTGACTTAAAATTTCAAATTATCAGAATAAATTGGCGATTAAATTTAAGAATTTAATCTAGTGAAAAGTTGAATAAAATTTGAATTTGACTTTGGTGTTGAAATTGAATATTGAAATTGTAATTGAAATTCGAACTAATGACTTAGGAAAATAATTTGGATTTAAGAATTTTGATTTATGTAAATTTATAAATTTAAGTTTGATATTTGAACTGCAAAACGTTTATATATTTATTAAAGAAAATTTATACAAAACAAATTGAAAAGAAAAAAATAAATAAAAATAAAAATATAATAATATATATAATATAAGTATACACTGCCTTACCCTATCAGCCAAATTCACACCTTTCATCACGCCTTCAACTACGCTAAAAACACGTTCTTCCTTTTCTCTTTTATACCCGACCCCTTTTTCCTTTCTCATTTTAAAAAAAAAAACCTAAACGAAAAATAATGGCGGCTCCAAATCTATCGTTCGTCCCCCACTTCAACAATTAGGGTTTCGGCTTCAATCTTGCTCGCGACCGCTTCAGGTGAAAGGTGAGTGAATTTCTTCTTCACTCACATCTAATTCGACTTATTAATATATGCTTTGCGTTGATTTAGTTTCGTTGTTGATGCTTTCTCTGGTTTTATCAAATTCGTGTATTTTTGTGTTATTTTTGGTTAACTCGGCTTCGATTTGCTCGATCAATCCTCTAGTTATCTGTTATCTCTGTAACTTTGGTGCAGTATAATTCGAACTGCAAATGATTTTGATTTTTGTTGAAATTACTGCTTGATTTGCATGTGACTTCGGCAGTGATTTTGTACATTCCTCAGTTGATATCGGCATTGACTATATCAAACTTGAATTTTTGTGATGTTTGACTATGTCCGTGAATTTCTCTGATGACTCGATTCCAGTATGCTTTGAATTTGAGACATCACTGTTGTGGATTGTTCCAGTTGATGATTTTCTGGCTAAAACTTTTTCATGTCTTCTCCTGACTTCGACATTTTTTGTATTGGCTTCGGCCACTGTCGGGGTATGTTCCAAATATTGTTGACATTGGATTTTGATTTTTGAACTGCATATATATATATATATATATATATATATATATATATATATTTTAACTTGCTTTGCTTCGTGTATATATCCATTCATGTAAGTATGTTACTGCATTATGAATTGTTGAGTTGCTTCCAGCTGTATAGGCATTAACTTGTTTATGTGATTCCATGAATTAATATTGACTTGGGCCTTCACACTGATCTCGTTCACTTTGGCCTTTATTTTGACAACGTGTGCATTCCAGTTTAGCACTCATGTCATCATTCAAGTTAACTGTGCATTCTTGTAGCCTGACTTGTTGAGTTTTTTTTAAAAAAATTTGAAATGCTTGAGTTTGAAAAAAAAAAATCAAACAGTTGCAAGTAAAACTGCTCTGTCTTCACTTTAAGGTAATTAACTTCATATTGTAAACATAAATGTTAACTATCAGTTGCCTGTAAATGAGTATGCTTTGAATTCTTGGATAGTGATGATTCTTCTGTGTGTATATGTACATAAGTACTGTTATGAACCTGTTGTGCACTTCATATAGTATAGCCACCTGATCATATATGTTAACTGTGTATGCATGTATTGTTGAAATTGCACACATATCCCATAACTTGTTACTTTGATTTGCACTGCCCACCTGTAGCACTGCTTTATGTCAAACTTGAAGATGCCTTCGTAGCCTGTTCCAGTCAGCACTTCACTACCTTCATGTCTTTCATGTTGCATATTCTCTGAGCACACTTGTGCTTGTTTGTGCAATTTGCCACTGTTTCATATATGACATTGTTTGCATTTATATTGCCTCTGACCTTTTGGGCATGCAAACATTATTTCATATTGTCCCTTACTGTAACATGTTGCCACTCGTACACACTTTGATTGGAGTCGCATTGTTTATTCGAACTGCCGTATATATGTATAGTATCATATGTTTATATAGGCACTGCCTATGTATGATCACTGTGTTCACTTATCTGGTTTTGCACCTGACATTTCTTTTCTCGATCTGTTGCACTGTGGTTTCATGCCTTATATTTACATACATCTTGCAGTCGTGTTGTACATGATTGTATTTCGAAACCTGGGTAGCTTGTCACTATGTTGTACTTGCTTGACCCAATATGGAAGTTGTATACTTGCAGTTGCCCTTGCATACTTGTGGTGGCTGTAATTTTATTTGTATCGCACATAGTCAATTCTCATGTGCTTTGATGCTGTTTCGATTTGTTGAAGTTTGCATTGAGTCAGATAAATGATTCATATGCATTGATATTGACTTTTGCCACTTATGAAACCGCTGTTTCACTATGTTGTTCTGCACTTGTATTCATGCTGCAGTGACTTTTGTACCTGTTGCACTTGCTTGACCAGTTTCATTCATCCTTGTTTATTTTTGTTGCCTTCTGCATATACTCTCAGATTTTGAACTGCCTGGCCTACCTGCCTGTGCAGTTGCATTCTAGTCATGATAGCACTATACATTCTTTAATGCTGTTTTGGTTTGTTGAAGTTTTGCATCTGAGATCTTTTGATGCAGTCTCGTGTACTTGTGGTGGCTGCGTTATAGTTGCAGTTGCCCTTGTGCACTAAGTAATGGCCGCAGTTTCATTTTTATGAAAATTTTGCACTTGTTGAAGTGTGCAGTAATAAGTTGTTTGGAAACTTGTTTTCTTTCACAAGTTGTTGTGGCGAGGCAGTGCACGCAAGCGTGAACTGCAGCCACGCAGTATCGACATTTTGAATCGATATTTGAACCTTCATTGATTTTGGTTCGTTGATTTTCTTGAGTACGTCATCACGATAGTGGCAAGGCAGTGCACGTAAGCGTGAACTGCAACCACATGGCGTGGTATTGTTTTATTGATATACTATTTGGTTTTGATTTATGATCTTTTGCATATTTCATTACGGTAGTGGCGAGGCAGTGCACGCAAGCGTGAACTGCAGCCACACGAAGTTAACATTTTTAAAATGTGGCGAGGCCGTATACGCGTGTGTGTACTGCAGCCCTACCAAATCTAATGTTTTAAATTGATGTTTTCTTTTTGATGAAAATTATTTTATGTTGCCAATTCAATATATTTTGAATCGATTTTGATGATTTTGTTGTTAATTGCCGTTTAGGCAAGTTTTGATGTTTTTCCTAAATTTCCTTCATCAATAATCCCTTCATCTATCCTCATTGATAATTTGAATCTACTGATTTGTTGTTTAACACTGATAAGTGTTATATTTACCGTTATCCGATTTCTTGTTAAAGGATCGGATAGGTGAATTCATATTTGACTGTCATCTAATTGCTATTTAAATTATTATTGCTTCTATGCACTAATAACTGAGTTTGAATTAGACTGACCTGTGTATTATTTTCTTTTGAATATAATACTCGGGTCAGACCGAGTATTTTTACAGCTTGAAGATTTTCAGGCCGCGAAGTTAGAGAGAGTTTGGGAAATTGCTTCACTTTAGCTTTTCGAAGAATTTTTGTACTTAAAAGAAATATTCCGCTGTATAAATATAATGCATTGTACAAACTCTGATATATGTATAAAAAAATTCATTTATGTAAAATATTATGATTATTCTGTGATTCTGTGGCTGTTTCTGTTTAAACTCTATAAACTGAATAACAATCCGTCATTTTGAACGTCTCAAGTTGGTTTAATTACCGACTGGGGCGGTCAGAAGGGCGGGTCGTTACAAAAGTGGTATCAGAGCTTTGGTTTACACAAAGCTCAGTTTATGATGTTTATTATGAATAGTTACTAGGATCACTTTAAAGAAAACGTTTTTCAAATCTAAAGAAGCATGAAATTGTTTTCTTTGAAAAATAAAAGTTATTTTGAAAATTCAAATTTTTTCGAAAATTCCCCTCTCTAAATTTAGGATTGCGATAGTTTCTCATTCGAAAATCCATTATCAAATTGTTGAGATTTATGAAAAATAAAATATAAGTGAAGTGAATTAATGAATTGGTTTAAATCGAATATTTTGAATATCTCCAAAATAATAAATTGGGTAATAAAAAAAAACATTTCAATTTAGTTATAGCCAAGAGGATAATTAAACTATAACTTGAGAATTTGATTCTGAATTCTTTTGAAATTAATTTCAAATGTTTTGAAGAACGATTTAGTGAATAAATGGATTATAAGTACTTAACTTATAAATGGACTTTTGATATATAATTGAGTTATATAAATTGAATTGAATTAATAAAGGAGATTTATAAATCGAAGTTTTATAAATAGAAATGGAATTTGTAAAGATTGTTTATAAATTCGAAACCAATTGAATTTGATAAATGAAACATAGAAGTTATTAAAGGAGATATATTCATGATTTTGGACAGCGAATTATCCTTTAAGTTAAATATTGTGATAGTAAATGTTGGTTGGGAATTTTATTCACGATTTTGGACAGTGGATAATCTTTTAAATAAAAAGTGTAGAAACACTGAATTGATTTAAATAAGTATATTCACGATTTTGGACAGTGAATATATTATTAACTAAAACAGATATGTTTTAGGGAAGTGATATTATGAAATGAGGTTAATGTGGAAATATAAATTTAATGGAACCAAGTTGATTAATGGCTTACTAAAGAACTAGTTGATTATTTTTGGGAATAGAAAAGCAAATGCAAAGTTCAAATGAGATTTAGATTTCAAATTTGAAGTTGTCAACATGATAATCCATTATAGGTTTAATAAATTCAGTGATGAATTTGAATTTAAACGTGCGAAAAATTAAATTAAGTGAAAAACTTAATATTGAAAAGTTTGAAATTGGTTTAAAACTAATATTATGAAAAGTATGAGGAATTCAAACTATGAATTAAGTTAAAGTTGAAATTGAAAAAGTTAATGGTTTTAAAGATGTTTTAAAATGCATTAAGTATCGAATACATAGATTTCAACATTCAATTGTTGAAATAGACGTTTTCGAGAGAAAAATAAGGAAATGGTGGACTATAACACTATTGTTATAGTAAATGGTTTCCGAAAGGAAATGTTGTTTATAGTATTGGGATTTATATATCTATCTTAAATTTCGAATCCCTATACTAGTGATTTTGAGTTGTCGTAACGATGTTTTACGCAACATTCGTTTTGACTCAAATAAATGTGTTTAAAAGAACGCTTTCCTTAAAGAATGGAATATATACTTAATTTTGATTCAAGTATATTGAATATTTTTCAAGAGTTGAAAATAAATGAACTTGTGAATTACTTATTATTAACTAAGTATGGAAATGTTTTCCAATATGAAATGAAAGGTTTGAAATTTTATCTTTTAAAAATAAATTGAAAAATGAATATTTGAAATTGGTTTCAAATGGTTAAGTTGGAAAATTATATATCTTGTAAAGATATTATTTTGAGAAATATGAACAATCGGTTCAATTTGAATATTTTCCAAAAAGATTGAATTTTGAGTTAAATTGAGTTTAACTTTGACACCAAAAACAATATAAGTTGAGCTTTGAATTTTGGATAGTCGATTGGGATTGTATGTCTAACATGGTGAATTGATGACATAGCAATTGATCTCTATTAAATATATATCTGTTGGTGGCGGAGAATTTATTCTTTTAGCTTAACACCCTTCTCTGAGACGTACGAGCTTAGAGGTTATATATCGATAGACATCAATTATGTGTTGAGAATTGACGATGTAACGTGAAATCCAAATCGAATGTGAAGTCAATAATGAATTGGATTATGAATGTGAATTAGGTTTGAGATAACCTTAAATTTTCAAATCGATTTAGAGGAAAATTTTAAGTGAAATGGAAAATTTTGAAATCCTCTATTTGTTATGAATGTGAATTGAGTTTTCGTAACTTATATATGTGAATATAATAAATCGAAAACCATCAGTTTGGAAAGTCATTATTATGAAAATCCTATGCAAGTTTACATAGGTATGATATGTACGAAATGTGAAATGAAGTACTATATGTATATGACATATGTTTTCTAAAAACTGAGGATATGGAAATGTACCTTCCATTTATTATTTGTGAAGGTGATTGGAACTCGGTGGAGTGTCCATTGGAAATCGTAGCTACGTAGAATTTCCATTAGTGGAATGTCCATTGGGACTGACTGGGATCCCCCACGATGGATCATCATGTTTGGGATTATGTGAATTGATGCTGGCGTAATTCGTGGGGCGTGATGCCTACAGTTACAAGCGATTCCACTGGGATAGTGGCGCAACCGCCGTGTAAACTGCGATCTAGAAACCAAAGCGTAATTTGAGGGGCGTGATGCCTACGGTCACGAGCGATTCTACTAGGATAGTAGCGTAACCGCCGTGTGAACCGCGATCTATGGCAACAACCATGGCGAAATTCAAGAGAGATGTGAAATCTACAGTTACAAGCGATTCTACTGGGATAGTAGCGTAACCGTCGGGTAAACTGTGATCCATGGGGGAACGTGCTTTCCATATCCATTTTTAAAAGAATTTTTAAAAAAGTATTTTCACTGGGAGTTGAAGCAAGTATATTTAGTACTTGGAGATTTTTAGTCTTGCGCCTGGCCAGCGTATGCCTAATGTCTGTAAGAACGAAGATGGACTTGTTAAACTTCGAGTTATCAAGTATTTTCAAACTTTGAATAGAAAATCAATAGTCTGAAATTAGAATTACATAATTCTAACCTAATGAATTAAGGAAGAAGATTTTTAAAATATCTTGAAAGCACACAGCTTTGGAAAAGATGTAATATGCAAATATTTAGCATGAAAGATTTCAAGTTTAAAAATCTAAGTTTTGTAAGTCAAAAATTTGGTAAAAGACTTTTGTGTCTTGATTATTGAAATCGATGAACAAAACTGCTGAAATAAAATAAAAGGAAATGAATCCTATATTTATTTATGAGTTAGAACTTATTAAATTGAGTAGGGTATAAATATCGGTGAAATTTAGCAATCGTTTTCCCTAACTTATAATTTCGGGACGAAATTCTTTTAAGGAGGGAAGATTGTAACAACCCTGAATTTTGAACAATTTAATTTGTAAATATTTAATTTATTTTAAATATTTAAATGATAATTTGACTTAAAATTTCAAATTATCAGAATAAATTGGCGATTAAATTTAAGAATTTAATCTAGTGAAAAGTTGAATAAAATTTGAATTTGACTTTGGTGTTGAAATTGAATATTGAAATTGTAATTGAAATTCGAACTAATGACTTAGGAAAATAATTTGGATTTAAGAATTTTTATTTATGTAAATTTATAAATTTAAGTTTGATATTTGAACTGCAAAACGTTTATATATTTATTAAAGAAAATTTATACAAAACAAATTGAATTTAAATTGAAAAGAAAAAAATAAATAAAAATAAAAATATAATAATATATATAATATAAGTATACACTGCCTTACCCTATCAGCCAAATTCACGCCTTTCATCACGCCTTCAACTACGCTAAAAACACGTTCTTCCTTTTCTCTTTTATACCCGACCCCTTTTTCCTTTCTCATTTTAAAAAAAAAACCTAAACGAAAAATAATGGCGGCTCCAAATCTATCGTTCGTCCCCCTCTTCAACAATTAGGGTTTCGGCTTCAATCTTGCTCGCGACCGCTTCAGGTGAAAGGTGAGTGAATTTCTTCTTCACTCACATCTAATTCGACTTATTAATATATGCTTTGCGTTGATTTAGTTTCGTTGTTGATGCTTTCTCTGGTTTTATCAAATTCGTGTATTTTTGTGTTATTTTTGGTTAACTCGGCTTCGATTTGCTCGATCAATCCTCTAGTTATCTGTTATCTCTGTAACTTTGGTGCAGTATAATTCGAACTGCAAATGATTTTGATTTTTGTTGAAATTACTGCTTGATTTGCATGTGACTTCGGCAGTGATTTTGTACATTCCTCAGTTGATATCGGCATTGACTATATCAAACTTGAATTTTTGTGATGTTTGACTATGTCCGTGAATTTCTCTGATGACTCGATTCCAGTATGCTTTGAATTTGAGACATCACTGTTGTGGATTGTTCCAGTTGATGATTTTCTGGCTAAAACTTTTTCATGTCTTCTCCTGACTTCGACATTTTTTGTATTGGCTTCGGCCACTGTCGGGGTATGTTCCAAATATTGTTGACATTGGATTTTGATTTTTGAACTGCATATATATATATATATATATATATATTTTAACTTGCTTTGCTTCGTGTATATATCCATTCATGTAAGTATGTTACTGCATTATGAATTGTTGAATTGCTTGCAGCTGTATAGGCATTAACTTGTTTATGTGATTCCACGAATTAATATTGACTTGGGCCTTCACACTGATCTTGTTCACTTTGGCCTTTATTTTGACAACGTGTGCATTCCAGTTTAGCACTCGTGTCTTCATTCAAGTTAACCGTGCATTCTTGTAGCCTGACTTGTTGAGTTTTTTAAAAAAAAAATTGAAATGCTTGAGTTTGAAAAAAAAAATCAAACAGTTGCAAGTAAAACTGCTCTGTCTTCACTTTAAGGTAATTAACTTCATATTGTAAACATAAATGTTAACTATCAGTTGCCTGTAAATGAGTATGCTTTGAATGCTTGGATAGTGATGATTCTTCTGTGTGTATGTGTACATAAGTACTGTTATGAACCTGTTGTGCACTTCATATAGTATGGCCACCTGATCATATATGTTAACTGTGTATGCATGTATTGTTGAAATTGCACACATATCCCATAGCTTGTTACTTTGATTTGCACTGCCCACCTGTAGCACTGCTTTATGTCAAACTTGAAGTTGCCTTCGTAGCCTGTTCCAGTCAGCACTTCACTGCCTTCATGTCTTTCATGTTGCATATTCTCTGAGCACACTTGTGCTTGTTTGTGCAATTTGCCACTGTTTCATATATGACATTGTTTGCATTTATATTGCCTCTGACCTTTTGGGCATGCAAACATTATTTCATATTGTCCCTTACTGTAACATGTTGCCACTCGTACACACTTTGATTGGAGTCGCATTGTTTATTCGAACTGCCGTATATATGTATAGTATCATATGTTTATATAGGCACTGCCTATGTATGATCACTGTGTTCACTTATCTGGTTTTGCACCTGACATTTCTTTTCTCGATCTGTTGCACTGTGGTTTCATGCCTTATATTTACATACATCTTGCAGTCGTGTTGTACATGATTGTATTTCGAAACCTGGGTAGCTTGTCACTATGTTGTACTTGCTTGACCCAATATGGAAGTTGTATACTTGCAGTTGCCCTTGCATACTTGTGGTGGCTGTAATTTTATTTGTATCGCACATAGTCAATTCTCATGTGCTTTGATGCTGTTTCGATTTGTTGAAGTTTGCATTGAGTCAGATAAATGATTCATATGCATTGATATTGACTTTTGCCACTTATGAAACCGCTGTTTCACTATGTTGTTCTGCACTTGTATTCATGCTGCAGTGACTTTTGTACCTGTTGCACTTGCTTGACCAGTTTCATTCATCCTTGTTTATTTTTGTTGCCTTCTGCATATACTCTCAGATTTTGAACTGCCTGGCCTACCTGCCTGTGCAGTTGCATTCTAGTCATGATAGCACTATACATTCTTTAATGCTGTTTTGGTTTGTTGAAGTTTTGCATCTGAGATCTTTTGATGCAGTCTCGTGTACTTGTGGTGGCTGCGTTATAGTTGCAGTTGCCCTTGTGCACTAAGTAATGGCCGCAGTTTCATTTTTATGAAAATTTTGCACTTGTTGAAGTGTGCAGTAATAAGTTGTTTGGAAACTTGTTTTCTTTCACAGGTTGTTGTGGCGAGGCAGTGCACCCAAGCGTGAACTGCAGCCACGCAGTATCGACATTTTGAATCGATATTTGAACCTTCATTGATTTTGGTTCGTTGATTTTCTTGAGTACGTCATCACGATAGTGGCAAGGCAGTGGACGCAAGCGTGAACTGCAGCCACATGGCGTGGTATTGTTTTATTGATATACTATTTGGTTTTGATTTATGATCTTTTGCATATTTCATTACGGTAGTGGCGAGGCAGTGCATGCAAGCGTGAACTGCAGCCACACGAAGTTAACATTTTTAAAATGTGGCGAGGCCGTATACGCGTGTGTGTACTGCAGCCCTACCAAATCTAATGTTTTAAATTGATGTTTTCTTTTTGATGAAAATTATTTTATGTTGCCAATTCAATATATTTTGAATCGATTTTGATGATTTTGTTGTTAATTGCCGTTTAGGCAAATTTTGATGTTTTTCCTAAATTTCCTTCATCAATAATCCCTTCATCTATCTTCATTGATAATTTGAATCTACTGATTTGTTGTTTAACACTGATAAGTGTTATATTTACCGTTATCCGATTTCTTGTTAAAGGATCGGATAGGTGAATTCATATTTGACTGTCATCTAATTGCTATTTAAATTATTATTGCTTCTATGCACTAATAACTGAGTTTGAATTAGACTGACCTGTGTATTATTTTTTTTTGAATATAATACTCGGGTCAGACCGAGTATTTTTACAGCTTGAAGATTTTCAGGCCGCGAAGTTAGAGAGAGTTTGGAAAATTGCTTCACTTTAGCTTTTCGAAGAATTTTTGTATTTAAAAGAAATATTCCGCTGTATAAATATAATGCATTGTACAAACTCTGATATATGTATAAAAAAATTCATTTATGTAAAATATTATGATTATTCTGTGATTCTGTGGCTGTTTCTGTTTAAACTCTATAAACTGAATAACAATCCGTCATTTTGAACGTCTCAAGTTGGTTTAATTACCGACTGGGGCGGTCAGAAGGGCGGGTCGTCACATAAACTGACTGGTCGACCTTAGGGTCGACCCTCAAACACACAGGTCGACACATGTTTTGTACTGGACGACAATTTGTCCAGGTACATGCCAAACTTATTTAATTCAATTTTTGTGCAATCTCAACCATTGTTTTCTAAATCCCATGATTTGCAGCAAGCCTGTAACGTGGTTGCACCAGATTCATTCCTAAAATCAGACGGTTTGAGATCCACAAACTCTCCTGTAAATAGAACCATAAGTCTAGCTATTTTCTCACAATCAGATTTTCTCCCAATTGAGTTCATTGCCTGAGGCTGAACCCTAAATAGAAAATATTTGAATGGAGAATACCTTTTTGATAAAAATATTAGACATCTTAGAAGGGGATCCAGGAAGGCCATGGAGCAAAGCTAAGAACGACATGTAAGTGGATTTAAATTATCTCTTTTATGTTTATGATGTAAATTATCGTTAGATTCCCGTTAAATATTTAATTCATCATTTATTTCAGTAACTAGTTCTACTAATTAGTTATGTTGAAATTGTAAATTTTATGAGAGAAGTGTACTTATACTTAATGTTATTTATATGGAAATAGGGAATCCAATTAAATTTAAGCAATATTAGGCTTAAAAGTTGTAGAGAAGGGCATAAGCCTAAAAGTGAGAAATTTACAGTAAATTATGTTAAAACGGGAGAAGTGAATTAAAAGTGAGAAAATCAAATAACTTGATGTGGAAGGTATTGATAGATTAGTTGGTTGGTTTAGAAAAGAGAATATATCTCCATAGATTAATATTGTAAGAATAATGATAAACGTAATTGCAGGAATT
The DNA here is from genome assembly GCA_030765085.1 of Allium cepa. Classification (NCBI taxonomy): domain Eukaryota; kingdom Viridiplantae; phylum Streptophyta; class Magnoliopsida; order Asparagales; family Amaryllidaceae; genus Allium; species Allium cepa. Next base: position 1,000,963,858 of record CM060935.1, read on the forward strand.
AAAGCAAGAAAAACGAAATTAGTGCAAAATAGAGACATTATTGTATTTTGCATTACCCAACAATTAAAGAAACAATAAAAGAAATATCTTGTAGTTATGAGTTATTGTTTATAGCATTATTTATTATTAAAATATGGAAATGGATTTTTAGCACATTTTTTGTAACCAACAAAATAGAATAGAACTACTTCCTAGAATAAAAGAGAATAACGTGTAGCGTTAAAGAAATAAAAGAAGAGGAAATAATCAATTTAATTATTTGACAAGACTAGAAACAATAAACAGAAAATGTGATCAGATCTGCATTTATTGCAGAAAATAGGGTAAAAAGTAATGCAGTTATAATGATAAGTACTTTGTGACAGTTGGACGTAGTCCCAAGCTAAGACTGTCATATAATATAAGAGAACTAAAGAGAATTTAGTATCGTAATAAAAGAAGATATACCAGAATAGAAATGAAGCACTTGCAGTTACATTTATAACATGTAGTTTATAAAAGAAAGAAAAGAATATAAAAGTAATAATTGCAAGTATAATTGTAACACAAAGGTTATAATTAGAAATAAAGATATAGAAGAGGCTTATTTTATCAAACTTAGATCTAGGATTAAGTTAATAAGAAAAATAATAGAAGTGGCCCGTACATGCAGCATTCCCTTTTTGGTCTAGGACTAATTGTCGCACACATAGCTGGGGCTGTGCTTGCTGATTAGGTGTAACGACTCGCTATTTTGGACTATTCGCATCCGCACATGTCGGACTTGAATAATTCAAAATATCGAATTGTTAATTTAAATTTGGCAAAACTCAGATATACAGTAAATAAATAATCACAGAATCATAGACACAGAGTAATAATATGCAGCGGAAGTAAAATGAATAGTAGTTCATGAAGCTACTATGTAAATATATAAGATACATCAGAGTTTACAACAGAAGAGCATTACGATACATCAAGTACAAATAAGAATACATCACTGGAATCATCGAATACTGAAAGCAGAATAGATGGCTGGATCTTCAAGCAAAGCTCCAACTCCAAAGGTGAGTCTCAAAAGCTGAACCACTCAATCTGACCCGAGTGTAAAGAAAATACAAAACACTCGAGTCAGGATTAATATTCTCATATCAATAAATCCAACTCAAGTGAAATAGCAATTGACATACAAGTAACTCAAAGGACGTTGGAATCACCATCCTCTAAGGATCCGTTAAACTATCTACTATTTAGTAGTGTACACTAAATAGATAATGTCTATCAGTAATATAAAGTATCAAAATAGTGTTAAGGCGTTACCATTATCCCCCTTAACACATTTTTACATAAGCATCATAGTCTATACAGCACTGTAAACTCCACGTAAACTGGTGGGATATCAGGGAGTACTCCATAGGTATAACACAAAACAAATTCGTAGTGGTCGCGTATATAGGGATACAAGTACGACAAGGCACATGAGGCAATACCCAAGGTAGTGAAACTACCGTTCGCCTGATCCGGACTGGTGAGAACGCATCGCCGCAGCGATCGCAACATCGCGAAACAACACTCCTGAAAAGTACGAGGGTGCACCAATCGATAACATATAATGAGTAGTAGTTACGAAGAAGTGTGTTCGCTCGAGGTGGCTAACCCCATTTGGTCCGGCACGGCTCCTGATTTTAGTCATTTCCAATTTGACACAAGTGTCAAGGCTATCCATTATCGTTCTCTTTCTTCAGTCAACACGTACATCATTCCAACTACTTCATTCTGGATCACACTCCGCGTTTAGTTATTAAAGTGGTTTTCGGTTTAGACAGAGAGTATGTCCATAACCGATTCCGGTCTCTTTAATAACTTCCGTAATTATTACACCGATTGGTCGTTTAATAAATTTCAAAACCAAATTAAATTCAATTTCAATTAGAATTCGTAAATCAACATTTCAATTATCTTTCGAAATCGATTTCCATAATTTACGTTTCAACATTCCAAATTTCCATTTCAAAGTCTTACAATTCAATTTCAATTTTTATTTAAACAATTCAAATATTGATTCAAGTTCGTATATTAGTTCATTCCGAAAACATTTAAATTAATTTAATTTAACATTCAAAAGCAATTTCAATTCATTAATCGATTTCATTCATATTCGTTAAGTTAGTTAATCATTCAAACAGTTTCCATTAAATTTCCAATTCATTAAATCAATTACTTAAGTTCAACCTCACTATATCAACTAACACATTAAATTCAATTAGATTCGTCAAATCAATTCTTTAAATTACAAGTCTTACAGTTATTACAATAAAACGCATCTTATTTCTTGTTAAAGAAATTCAATTTGATTTATTCACTTACTTAAATTTTCCAAACTTAATTAAATAAGAAATCCAATTTCATTTATTAACGAAGTTCGAATTCACTTATTCAAAAGTTCAATTTCTCTTATCAAAGAATTCAATTTTTATTCAATTATCAAATAATTCAATCTTTTTCAATTATTAAATAATTTCAATCTTAATTATTAATAATTTCAAAACTTAAAAATTTCAAACTTAATTATAAATTCAACTTAATTATTAAATCATTTCAAACTTAATTCAATGAATAATTCCAAATTTTATCGTCAAATAATTCATTTCAAACAACGCTCTTTCATCATTTATTACACTAATATTTTGTTTCAAATTCCAATATTAACAATTTCCTTTAATCAAAATTTACGTTCCAATTTTATTTCAAAACCTTATTATTCCAAATAAAATCTTTATTTTATTTCAAATCAAATTATTGACCAATCGGGTTTTATTTAATTCTCTATCCTAAGTCAAGTTCATTTTGGGTATTTATCATTTCAACCCGATTCCAATTCAAATTTGAAAAATCAAAACATAACAAAGGGAACTTGTAGTGTGATAACTGGGATGGTGTCAAAGTAAATAAACAAGCAATAACAACAATCAAACACAATTCAATAATCAATAGCAATTCAATAATTAATTCAATTAAATAATCCCGAAATAGTCGTATCAATTCGCCTTGTTATTTGTGCGAATTAATATAATTATTTCTAGAATCTACACTATCATTTTATGTAGATTAAAGATTATTGCATTAATATTTATACAGTTCTCCACGATATTTATTATTCAATTTCAAACTACATCAATTTTATACAACATACATTTAAATGGTTCAAGGTGTCGTTAACACTATTTCTACGTGTCAATTTATTTAACATTCAAAAGGGGTCATATTATACAAATTTAACTAATCAACTTCAACACATATCAGTTGCAAATTTTAACTATTCTACGTCAAATTCAATTGCATAATATTTATCATTTATAAATTACCATTTAACATCCAATATAAACCACAAACAATCAATCAATTATCAATCAAATGGGATTATCATCGTATAATTTACAGATAACGGTGTCAGATGTTAAAGGTGAACTGATACATAAATAACAGTGTGAATAGCTAATAACAGTATATTTCAATTGTCGTTTCAATTGAAATCAAATTTAATAAATACAAGAATATTAATCGTGAGTGATTGCTTACCTTTCGAGGCTAGAGAGATTTGGACACAGGAATGAGCTACGGATCCAAGTATAAATTCGAAGCAAAGCACGATGGACTCAAGTTTGATGACTAGAGCTGATAAATAAGGATCGATGAGAGAAAAATCAATCAATTTGATATAAGACGAGAATACATATATTATTAATTATATTATATTTATATTTTTCCAATATTTTAATTTACGGCAAATATAAAATAAATAATATATATATAATTCAACTCATTATATTTTAAGCCAATTAAGACCTATAATTAACCGAACATAATATAGATGTATGTTCACACTCTAAAATGCAACATAAACCTTATATATATCGAATTTTAAAACGTAAATATAATCATACATATAAGACCTTGTATTTGCATAAGCAAAGCTACAAAACATTATAACTTGTACAAACTATATATATACTTTATAAACTCTAACATAATTGCACTTTGAAATAAAACACTTTTTTTTTACGACCAACATATTTATACTTATAACACTCGTAAAACAAAATCTGGAAATGCATATATATTGCAGTGTCTAAAATATAGATCTTCAATGTCTAATAATATACATTACATACAAAACAGAACACACTAGGACTCCCATATTATTATTATAACTTACGCATGCAACCATAAGCACATTTGAATTACATATATTCTAATTGGTAAACATATATAAAATAATACACTGTAATATATATTAGCCTTTATACACATAGGTACAGGATGGTATAGCACCTATGTTACTAAGTTAATGACATGACAGAGTACAGGTTCTCATATTTCATTTAAAACTGAACTACAAAATGAATATATGAACTTAATAATAGTATAAAATATATATAAAGCAATATGCAAAATTCCCTTACACTAGAAATGAGAAGGAGGCTCGGCGCATAGTCTCAAGTGATGAACGTCACCAGGTGGACACTCGAGTATGACAGTATTCGTACGCAGCTCGGCCTGAAGTGATAGGGAGGATGCGGCACGAAGAAATAAGAAGAGGAAGGGCTAGTCACGGTTGGAACTTTTGCGAGCTGGAAGGGGAAAAAACTTCAGCTTGAGGAGGTTGCTGCCTCGGCCATGCATAGGGGTGGTGAAGTCGAGCTAGGTGGTTGTCAAGGCTGTAGGGGAAGGTGATGGCGGCTTCACAGGTAGAGGCTGAGGGCGTTTGTGGGAAAAGGAATGAGCAATGGTGTAGGCTGTGGGTGAAGGTCGCCGGAGGTGGCAGAGGAAGGTGCAGACGTCGCGGCTATTGGAAACGGAGGAGCAGGCTTTGGTAAGCGTTGAATATGAGTAGCTTCAATAAGAAGGAAGAGAAGATGAAAGAAAGAGGAGGTGAGAATGGTTTGCAAAAGAAATACGTACAGGTGTTTTAAAATTTCTTTTGTCCTCTGAACTAACCATACTGCATTTTAATTTAATTTCCTTTCATATGAATCGACAGGTTGAAACGCGAGCAGAGATATAAACGGTCAGGTCTATTAGCATTTTGGTAGGAAAACGGAAAGGCACATGATAGACAAGACTCAAAATACGGAACCGGTACCGATACGGCGTACAGTTTATTATTTCCGACACGAACCAGATCACAAAATACAGAAAGAAATATACCGTAGAGATCCGCACGGCTAGACGATCAAAACGGTATAAAATTTTTAGTGGCGCGATCGAATTATAAAAATCTGAATTTTTAAATAGCGGAAAATGCATAAAAATCGAAGAAAAATAAGATCGACGGAGCCAAAGATGTCCGAATTTTGAAAAACTACAAACTGACAACTTGCTCAAAAGATGGTTTAGAATTTTTTATGTAAAAATATTTTAATTTTGAAAACGTTTTATTTTCACCGCTTTTTAACTGATTAAATTGAAGTAAATTTACGCACGAAATAAACTTTCATATTTTCGGACGAAAATTTATCAGTTGCTATGTTTAACTATACGCATTCCAAATATCAAGTTTTCGTTGCGAAATTTTATTGTTTATTCTTATTTAACGAAAATTTTCATTTAACGCAAAACGCACGTTTCTTACGTTAAAATTATTAATTTGGTTTCTGTTATTGGTTACGACTATTTCATATTATTACATTACGTTTTTAATATGTATTACATTATTGGTCTAATCGAAATTGGTCGTCTACGAATTTGGTTTTGGATTTGTAACATATATACAAAGAGATTTCCATTAAATCGTAAAAAATTTATTTCTATCGGATTTTTAATCAAAATTTTATTAAATTTAGTATTTTAAATGCGTTAAAAATATGGGTCATTACATTAGGGTAAATAAGTAGCCAACATAATAAGAAAAGTTCTTAAACTAAATGCATAGTAAAATATTAGACGTAGGGTCTAATAAAATGGTAAGGTGCGTTTGGGGCAGCCCGAAAGATAATCTGGATAAAGAGCCTAACGAAGCAGTTCATCACAGATTTTAGTACAGAAAGAGCACGTCCAACTTACTTAGTTCAGGCTAGAAGGAAGTACGAGAATTCAACGGGACGTGAGGATACTCTAGGATGGCTCTCTGGGTAGGCCTAATGAAGTTGCACCCCTGGAGGTAGGTCTGTAGGTGTTCCATCAAGAGAGTATGCCTTGACTGCTTTTGCGTTGCAAGCCTAACAAAGCGGACCTTTGTAGCAGTCAGAAGGTTGGTGATGGAGTAGGATATTTATATGACACCGTACTCTGAATTACAAGTAGGTTATAGTGGGAAGGACTCAAAAGGATAGTTGCATGCGGAGATCAAGCCATCATCAATCAGAGCGAGTTCAGGAAAGACTACAGTTAAACCAACTGGCCAATGATTCTTTCACTATCGAAACATTGGATGAGGGGAGTAGCCAATTGGATGTTTAAATTGTTTTCATTAGGGTACAACACTTAGCTCTTGAGAGGTCTTTTGATTAGTTGAGGGGTGGCTGCGTGGGGCCATAGCCACGATGAGAAAAGAGACAGACCAAGCAAAATATCTGTATTGTAGGCCAAACGAAACAGACCTTTACAGATATAGAAAATCCCAGATTGAGTTCCATACAAGGTAGACCTTGTTGGTAGAATTCAGGGAGTAGATAGAACGATTACGTGTAGTCCTCAAGGCACGCACTGGGTGGTACATTGTGGATGTCCGAGCACTAGTATACGCTAGTGTGGATGCAGTTTCACATTTTCCTAGCAGACGATAGAACATCTATATTGTAAGCCTCACGAAGCTGTCCTTTATAGATGTAGTTTTAGTATGCTCTAGCAACGAGACGATGGAGTCCTTTTTGAGGAGGATATAGACGGTACTATGGTGTAACAAGCTGGGATTTGCATTACCAATTAATAAATAAAAGTTAGGATTTTTATTTATTTTAATGAAGCGTAAAAGGATTTGGAATAACAAAATTTATTTGAAAAAGGCTATTTTAATTAAATGGGAAATATTGGATTTTAAAATGAGGATAAAATGTTATTTTTGGAAAGTTAAATATTTTAGGAGAGATTTTAAAACGGGTTTGGATAAGAAAAATGAGTTTTATAAACATACATGAACACTTAGACTAATTTTTGAAAACATGTAAATAACCCTCTTCTTATTGGGTTACTAAACTTAACCCAATAACCCACCCTAAACCTCCTCTATAAATTATCTCAAACTCTCCTAACCTCATTCATGCATCCCTAATCAAAACCCTAATCATTTCCTAAAGCTTTCTTAACAAAAATGGCCTCTATCTTCATCTCCTTCTAGTTTTAGCTTATGCAAGTCATTCTATGCAAAGGTAATGCAAATACCCACCTCAAATCCATTTTTATATCTTTCTCATTTCTGAAATTTATTTGGTAACACATGTTTTATGTGTTTTTTGATCTTATAGCCTCCTAATCATCTTTTGCTAACTTGGGTTGATGCTATAGTGGTCTTTGCTGCTTTCTAGAGAGGTATATTGCTAAAAACCTCTTCTAGTATGTGTTTAATCCTCTTTTGATTTCAGTAATCATTTAGTAACACATGTTTTATTATGTAACATGTGAATCATAGCTCTTTGATCATCTTTGCTTTCATTTTGGGCGTGCACATAAGGTGTTTGTGATATTGCTTCATAAGGTAATGCTAAGCTTTGGCCCTTTGTTTCCTTCAATATAGTGTATTAATCATCATATGGTAATTAGTGATTGATATTGGTGAAATTTGATGCCAAAAAATTGAAAAAAAAACACCCCAAAATCACTAAAGTAAGCAATTTCAGCAGGCTGGAATGTTTCAGCCTGAAAACAGGCTGAAAACAGGGCTCTGAGTGCACCAGGACAGGCCTGGGCTGCACCCAGGCTGCTGCCCAGGCGCAGCAGGCTAGCCGGTAGCGGGCCAGCCCGCATGGGCTGGCGCGCACGTTTATCACCCCAGCCCGCATGGGCTTGGGGCTTGACTCATCACCCCAGCCCGCATGGGCTGGGGGCTTGGCATATCACCCAGCCCGCAAGGGCTGGGCGCGCATGTTTATCACCCCAGCCCGCATGGGCTGGGGGCTTGACTCATCACCCTAGCCCGCATGGGCTGGGGGCTTGGCATATCACCCAGCTCGCATGGGCTGGGCACACATGTTTATCACCCCAGCCCACATGGGCTGGGGGCTCGCAAATTCTCCCCAGCCCATGCGGGCTGGGGGGCTGGACCGAACCAGGCTGCACCATGCGGTGCAGCTGGTTCTAAAAAAAAAACGGGGGGGGGGGGGGGGGGGGGGGGGGGGGCTGCACCCACTTGGTGCAGCCGGGTTCCGAGTCCGGGTTGCCCCATTTTGGTGCAACCGCTTCAAATTGTTGTTTCTGCAATGAACCTTTGGGCTTCAATTGCTAATCAAAATTTGTCGAACTTTGGTTCACAACCATTCGGAATATTTTCCAACGCGAATATTGGTTTTCAGTGATTTCTGATTTATCGATTTCGTTGAGGTTTGTCTCTAGATTTCGTACACGGGTTTTTATGAACTATTTTAAAAGGATTTTTCACTTCTAAATTGCTTTCGAAATTATTATATAATATTAATTTTAATTATTAAATTAATTGCTCCATAATAGGAGAGTTTTCAAAAGCCGTTTTATAGTGATTTCAAAATCAATTATAAATCCGTTTCGCACCATTATTTTCTATAATAAAAATCTCACACTCACTTTTAGCATGTCGAGCGAAGTGGAAAGGTGCTTAAACGGTTAGGAAATCTTCGGCCTATGGAACCGTGTGTGTTTTCTTTCCGGTTAATCCCCGACCTATTCGATTGATCGTTTTGACCTTTAGGTCTAGTTTACCGATGATACGAGGTGGACTTTTTATTGTTTGGAGTGTGAACTTGCTATTGGTTAGTAAACCGTTTAGTGCGAACGTGGGGTATGGGACTCATTGTTAACACTTTACGGGTTCCTCTCCAAGAAGTTTGTGACACATTAGCCTACGGGCGGCCAGTACTGGACCTTTGGGTCACTATGCCTCTGGGAAACCGTCTCTGGACACCTGCTCTATGGAGCAGTTTTTCGGCATGTGCCTCTGGGCCTTTATCCTTCTGGGAAGGATCTCGCCGTCTCGCGCGTTCTGCATCTGTGCGAGTGATTGATCACAACTCTATAGTACTTGGCAATAACGACTCTGGTCGGTGCACGTGCTATACTTGTATTATCTGATGATTTTTATATCCATTAGAGTACCGCCATTCGGTGTTGGTTCTATGGAACCATACGATGTAAGTGCGATTACCTTGTGGATTCACAGTGTCTCCGGACACTGCTTTTCAGTATTCGATTTCATTGACTTTTCAGTACATCCCTATTGTTCTTTGGAGCACCGATCTTTGCTTGGGCATTGATTACAGACTCTGGTCGCTCTTGGGATTATTGCCCATGGGCAACTTTATATAGCTTTGGTTACGCCGATGATATGAGGCGATTTTATTTATTTAACACTTTGGTGTTGATATTCTCTTTGGAGATTTTTACTGTTTATTGATGATTGGGGATCGTCATTATATTCATGTAGTCCATAATATTCTTCCCTTTAGAGAAGTATTGTTTTATTTATGTACCGCATTATTATGTTTATCTCAGTTTATTAACTGATTGTTTAGCTAGCCTGACCCGAGCGTTTTTCGCTCGGGTCAGACCGAGTTGTTTCAGGTTAGGTCTCTGGACTTAGCTTTCTGTGCTTCCGCTTGGACATTATCTGCTATGCTGATAGATAGCTCTTTATATTTGTCCACTATTTTGATACTCTGATTATTCAGTCTCTTATGTACATATTTTTGACTCACATGTGTGAGCGGTGGCTTTGTACCCACCTTTTGATATTTGGATCTGTATTGACGATATATTGTACCTATGTTCTGTGACTGTTATGTGACTGTTCTGTGATGATGACGTTATCATTTAGTATTATGTTTGTTCTGAACCTATTTTCCTTAGCCATTGTAATTTCGTTATAAATATCTATTGGATACGTCGAACCACTTGAGAAAAGAAAACCACCTATTCGACGTATTCGGTAGTTAGTTATAGCTTGATTACATATGGTCGCTTCCATTATACTCTATTCTCCGTTCTAGTAGACGGTATTACTCCGTAATACTCTTTACTAGAGTGGGTCTCGGAGTGGGGCGTTATAGTTTGGTATCAGAGCTAAGGTTCATAACTAAGTATAATAAACACAGAACAGTAACACTTAGTACAATACATCTTAGTATGGTTCAAATATTTCAATGCCCTTTCCTCATGACATTGGATAGATAAGTTAGGAATATGTTTAGGAATACATTTATATTCCGTAGTATTCCATTTGAATTATCTATCTTTAAATCATGCTTAACTCGTATCTTATCTTATCTTTCAGTATGGTTGGGAGAGGTAGGAACCTCCGTTTTGCTGATGCTGGACAGTCCAGTAACCCTCACCTAGAGGGCGTATACATGACCACGGACCAGATCATGGATCTGGTTCGTAACTCTCAGTCGCACTCTCAGTCTCCTGCACTAGTTTCTGATGCACCGCGCAAGTCTGCTTTTGCGCGCCTCTGTAGTGACTTTATTCATCTTGGAGGGAAGCCATTCAATGGCTCCGAGACTGTTCTTGAGGTCCAGGCTTGGATCAGAGTTTGCGAGCGTAATTTCACTCGCATGACCCTTCCTGACCATAACAGAGTTCTTGTTGCTTCTAGCCATCTTGAGGGTCGTGCCTTGGATTGGTACAAGCTCCTTATTTCTGAGACTGATGAGGCCACTCTCATTTGGGATCAGTTCCGAGAGCGCTTCTTGCTCAAGTTTGTCCCTGAGTCCGAGAAGATAGCCCTTGCACGCCGCTTTATTAACCTTAAGCAAGGGAAGACCTCTGTTACTGACTATTCATCATCTTTCGAGGCCCTGTCTAAGTATGGCCTCGAGTTCATTAGCACTCCTTATAAGAAGAATCTCAAATTTGTAGAAGGCCTGAAGAAATATTTGAAGAAACAGCTTATGCTCCAGCTTAAGCTCCCTTTTGATGAGCTAGTTGACGCAGCGCTTCACCTAGAAGCGGTGGAGCATGAGAGAGACAGCGATGGGGATGGTGAGGGTTCTAAAAACCCCAATCAGAAGCGGGGTCCATTTCAGAAGACCAAGCCTTGGAACAAGAAGAAGAAGACTGGCAGTTCTACTTTTCAGACTCAGCCTCAGACTCGTTCTCAGTCCCAGACTCCTGCTCAGCCTAGTGGGACACGTCCTCCGAAGAAATGCTTCAACTGTGGTTCTCCTGATCACTTTATTCAAGAGTGTCCCAAACCTCTCCATTGCACCTTCTGCAAGAAGGAGGGACACATGATCTCCACTTGTCCTACTTCACCTCCTAGATCTGGCAAGCTTAATGCTGCCAAGGCTCCTACATCTTCAGCTCAGCCTTGAGGTACGCATCCTTCCGTTCTCGAAGGTTCTATTTTATTTCATGGTAGATCTTGTAGAGTTCTCTTTGATACGGGTGCCTCTCGCTCATTCGTATCAAAGGAACTAGTTGATACTTTATCTTTGGATGTTACTTGTTTGGTTTCTTCACTAAGGATTGTGAATCCCATCGGCGGATCCACGACCCTTAACTTGCTTTGTGAGAATATAGATATTGATCTTTGTGGATTTTCTTTCCGTGCGAATCTACACGTTATGGAGTATTTGGGCTTTGACATGATTCTTGGCATGGATTGGCTCGCTCAGTACGATGCCAAAATCATTTGTTCGGAGCGGATATTATTTCTTCATCATCCTGACTCGTCCGCTCCATTAGCTATTTCTCTTCAGGATGTTGGAATTTCTGATATTACTTTATTTGCTCTTGAGTCACAAGATGAGGATGTGGACATATCTCGTATTCCTGTTGTTCGGGATTTCCCCGATATATTCGAGCCAGTATCAGGCCTGCCGCCAAAGCGAGCCATTGAGTTCTGCATCGACCTCATTCCAGGCTCCCAGCCAGTTGGGCGTCCTCCCACGAGGATGTCTACTAAAGAGAATGAGGAACTCAGGAAGCAGTTAGTAGAGCTTGAGGCGAAGCAGTTCATTCGGTCCAATTCTTCGCCATGGGGTGCTGCTGTGGTCTTCGTTAAGAAGCCCGATGGCTCTCTTAGGCTTTGCATTGACTACCGCAAGCTTAATGAGTTGACCATCAGAAATCGTTATCCATTGCCATGTATAGACGATATGTTTGATCAGTTGAGCGGTGCGAAGGTCTTTTCCCAGCTCGACCTTGCCACCGGATTTCATTAGCTCCGAGTTGCGGAAAATAGCGTTCCTCTTACCGCTTTCCGCACTCATTATGGTTCTTTTGAGTGGTTGGTCATGCCATTCGGCTTGACGAACGCACTGGCTTTCTTCGTCGATCTTATGAATCGAGTATTCCGGGAATACATCGATAGATTCGTTCTGGTTTTCAACGACGATATTCTTATTTATTCTAGATCCGAGGCAGAGCATGCTCATCATTTGCGGATCGTCTTGGATACTCTTCGTCAGCATTAGCTGAAGGCCAAGCTCTCCAAGTGCCATTTTTGGGAGAGCAAGGTCAAGTTCTTGGGCCATATTGTATTATCTGAGGGTATTTCTGTCGATCCTGCCAAGATCGAAGCTATTCAGAATTGGAAGCAGCCCGAGAACGTTCATGATATTTGCAGCTTCCTTGGTCTGGCGGGTTATTACCGTCGGTTTGTCAAGGATTTCTCTCGAGTGGCACTTCCCCTTACGACGCTGACTCGTAAGGGTGTTCGCTTTATTTGGTCTGATAAGTGTGAAGCTTCCTTTCAGCGACTGAAGGAACTTCTCACTCATGCTCCTATTCTTGTGGTTCCTGAGAGTAACCAGGATCTGGTTGTTTACATCGATGCTTGTGGTAGCGGGCTCGGTGCTGTGCTTATGCAGAAGGATCGGGTAGTTGCTTATGCTTCCAGGCAACTGCGTTCGAATGAGGTTCGCTATCCTACTCATGATCGTTAGTTAGCAGCTATCGTCTTTTCCTTGAAGACGTGGCGTCACTTTTTATTAGGCGAACGCTTCACTCTTTACACCGATCACAAGTCTCTGAAGTATCTTTTCAGCCAGAGAGATCTCAACATGAGGCAGCAGCGATGGCTTGAGTTTCTCGCCTCATATGATTTAGATATTCAATATACCCCTGGCAAGGGTAATCGTGTTGCAGATGCGCTCAGTCGCAAGCACTCGGCAGTAGTTTCTATGATGATTGCCGAGTGGGATATTCTTGAGACCCTATCTTTGTGTGACATTAGAGATCGAGCTCCATCTTCTGATTCTCCGGTTTTACTACTCAGCTTAGAAGCTCGTCCTATTTTATTGGATCGCATTGCCCATGCTCAGCGGCAGGATCCAGACTTATTGCATCTCATTCACCTTCTCGAGTCGGGATCTAGTGAAGAGACATTGCTGGATTATTCTCTTGACTTTCATCGGTGTCTTCGTAGGAAGAACCGCATTGTTGTACCATCTGATTTATCTCTTAGGCGTGACATTCTGGACGAGTGCCATCGCACTAAGTACATTTTACATCCCGGTTCGAGTAAGATGTATGCCGATATGTGCCGGCTATATTATTGGGAGGGTTTGAAGAGAGATGTGGCAAGTTATGTGAGCGGTTGCATGACTTGTCAACAGATCAAGGCCGAGCATCAGCGTCCATCTGGTCTTCTTCAGCCTCTAGAGATTCCATTATGGAAATGGGATCAGATATCTATGGATTTCATTGACGGTCTGCCTCGATCGAGGTCAGGCCATACTTCTATTTGGGTCAACGTCGATCGCTTGACCAAATCGGCTCATTTCATTCCGATTAAGTCCACTCGGACTGCACCTCAGTTGGCCAAGCTATATGTGAAGGAAGTCGTTCGACTTCATGGCATTCCTGGCTCTATCGTATGTGATCGAACACCATTTTCACTAGTCACTTCTTGAAGTGCCTACAGTAAGCTTTGGGCTCAAAGCTGAATCTCTCGACTACTTATCACCCTCAGACCGACGGTCAGACTGAGAGGATGAATCGTGTTTTGGAGGATCTTTTGCGCTGTTGTATTCTGGATTTCGGAGGTAGTTGGGAGGATCACTTACCGCTTGTAGAGTTCTCCTACAACAACAGCTTTCAGTCTAGTATCGGCATGGCACCTTTCGAGGCTCTCTACGGAAGGCCATGTCGCTCTCCTTCATGTTGGTTAGAATCTGGCGAGAAGCTTATTCTTGGTCCAGATTCAGTTCGGGAATCTTCTGAAAAGATTGTTCTTATCCGTCAGAGAATGAAAGAGGCACAGGACCACCAGAAATCCTACGCGGACAACCGTAGGAAGCCTCTTGAGTTCTCCATTGGTGATTTTGTCTTCATTCGGATTTCTCCCATGAAGGGGGTTGTGCGTTTCATCTCTACAGGGAAGTTGGCTCCTCGCTATGTTGGACCATTTCCTATTACGGAACGCATCGGCCCCGTTGCTTATTGTGTGGCTCTACCTGCTCATTTTTTTCGGAATGCATGACGTGTTCCATGTTTCTCAGCTTCGCAAGTATGTACGCGATCCGGATTCTATCATTGAGCCGCATGTCGTGCCTGATTTAGAGATCTTACCAGATTTATCTTTGGAGCAGCAACCTCTTCGTGTGCTGGATTCGGAGGTTAGACGCCTTCGCAACAAAGAGGTTCCACTCGTGAAGATTCAATGGTCACCGAATCCTAAGGACTGCACTTGGGAGACCAGAGAATCTATCGAGGGCTCTTATCCTGGCTTTCTCCCATCTTCTTCTGCGGGTAAGAATTCTCTATTTTATCTCTATCACTTCTTTTGTGGAATTGACGTTATAGACGACATCTATCTTAAGGAATTGCGGGGATACAATTTTCTTAAGGGGGGAGTCTGTAACAACCCGTGATTTGCATTACCAATTAATAAATAAAAGTTAGCATTTTTATTTATTTCAATGAAGCGTAAAAGGATTTGGAATAACAAAATTTATTTGAAAAAGGCTATTTTAATTAAATGGGAAATATGGGATTTTAAAATGAGGATAAAATGTTATTTTTGAAAAGTTAAATATTTTAGGAGAGATTTTAAAACGGGTTTGGGTAAGAAAAATGAGTTTTATAAACATACATGAACACTTAGACTAATTTTCGGAAACATGTAAATAACCCTCTTCTTATTGGGTTACTAAACTTAACCCAATAACCCACCCTAAACCTCCTCTATAAATTATCTCAAACTCTCCTAACCTCATTCATGCATCCCTAATCAAAACCCTAATCATTTCCTAAAGCTTTCTTAACAAAAATGGCCTCTATCTTCATCTCCTTCTAGTTTTAGTTTATGCAAGTCATTCTATGCAAAGGTAATGCAAATACCCACCTCAAATCCATTTTTATATCTTTCTAATTTCTGAACTTTATTTGGTAACACATGTTTTATGTGTTTTTTTTGATCTTATAGCCTCCTAATCATCTTTTGCTAACTTGGGTGGATGCTATAGTGGTCTTTGTTGCTTTCTAGAGAGGTATATTGCTAAAAACCTCTTCTAGTATGTGTTTAATCCTCTTTTGATTTTAGTAATCATTTAGTAACACATGTTTTATTATGTAACATGTGTATCATAGCTCTTTGATCATCTTTGCTTTCATTTTGGCTGTGCGCATAAGGTGTTTGTGATATCGCTTCATAAGGTAATGCTATGCTTTGGCCCTTTGTTTCCTTCAATATAGTGTATTAATCATCATATGGTAATTAGTGGTTGATATTGGTGAAATTTGATGCCAAAAACTTGAAAAAAAAACACCCCAAAATCACTAAAATAAGCAATTTCAGCAGGCTGGAATGTTTCAGCCTGAAAACAGGCTGAAAACAGGGCTCTGAGTGCACCAGGGCAGGCCTGGGCTGCACCCAGGCTGCTGCCCAGGCACAGCAGGCTAACCCGGTTGGGCTAGCCTGTAGCGGGCCAGCCCGCATGGGCTGGCACGCACGTTTATCACCCCAGCCCGCATGGGCTGGGGGCTTGACTCATCACCCCAGCCCGCATGGGCTGGGGGCTTGGCATATCACCCAGCCCGCATGGGCTGGGCGCGCATGTTTATCATTCCAGCCCGCATGGGCTGGGGGCTTGACTCATCACCCCAGCCCGCATGGGCTTGGGGCTTGGCATATCGCCCAGCCATCACCCAGCCCGCATGGGCTGGGCACTCATGTTTATCACCCCAGCCCGCATGGGCTGGGGGCTTGACTCATCACCCCAGCCCGCATGGGCTGGGGGCTTGCAAATTCTCCCCAGCCCATGCGGGCTGGGGGGCTGGACCGAACCAGGCTGCACCATGCGGTGCAGCTGGTTCTAAAAAAAAAAGGGCTACACCCACTTGGTGCAGCCGGGTTCCGAGTCAGGGTTGCACCATTTTGGTGCAACCGCTTCAAATTGTTGTTTCTGCAATGAACCTTTGGGCTTCAATTGCTAATCAAAATTTTTCGAACTTTGGTTCACAACCATTCGGAATATTTTCTATCGCGAATATTGGTTTTCAGTGATTTTCTGATTTATCGATTTCGTTGAGATTTGTCTCTACATTTCGTACACGGGTTTTTATGAACTATTTTAAAAGGATTTTTCACTGCTAAATGGCTTTCGAAATTGTTATATAATATTATTTTTAATTATTAAATTAATTACTCCATAATAGGAGAGTTTCAAAAGCCGTTTTAAAGTGATTTCAAAATCAATTATAAATCCGTTTCGCATCATTATTTTCTATAATAAAAATCTCACACTCACTTTTAGCACGTCGAGCGAAGTGGAAAGGTGCTTAAACGGTTAGGAAATCTTCGGCCTATGGAACCGTGTGTATTTTCTTTCCAGTTAATTCCCGACCTATTTGATTGATCGTTTTGACCTTTGGGTCTAGTTTACCGATGAAACGAGGTGGACTTTTTATTGTTTGGAGTGTGAGCTTGCTATTGGTTAGTAAACCGTTTAGTGCGAACGTTGGGTATGGGACTCATTGTTAACACTTTACGGGTTCCTCTCCAAGAAGTTTGTGACACATTAGCCTACGAGAGGCCAGTACTGGACCTCTGGGTCACGATGCCTCTGGGCAACCGTCTCTGTACACCTGCTCTATGGAGCAGTTTTTCGGCATGTGCCTCTGGGCCTTTATCCTTCTGGGAAGGATCTCGCCATCTCGCGCGTTCCGCATCTGTTCGAGTGAATATCACAACTCTACAGCACTTGGCAATAACGATTCTGGTCGGTGCACGTGCTATACTTGTATTATCTGATGATTTTTATATCCATTCGAGTACCGCCATTCGGTGTTGGTTCTATGGAACCATACGATGTAAGTGCGATTACCTTGTGGATTCACAGTGTCTCTGGACACTGCTTTTCAGTATTCAATTTCATTAACTTTTCACTACATCCCTATTGCTCTTTGGAGAACCGATCTTTGCTTAGGCATTGACTACAGACTCTGGTCACTCTTGGGATTATTGCCTATGGGCAACTTTATATAGCTTTGGCTACGCTGATGATATGAGGCGATTTTATTTATTTAACACTTTGGTATTGATATTCTCTTTGGAGATTTTTACTGTTTATTGATGATTGGGGATCGTCATTATATTCGTGTAGTCCATAATACTCTTCTCTTTGGAGATGTACTGTTTTATTTATGTACCGCATTATTATGTTTATCTCAGTTTATTAACTGATTGTTTAGCTAGCCTGACCCGAAAGTTTTTCGCTCGGGTCAGACCGAGTTGTTTCAGGTTAGGTCTCTGGACTTAGCTTTCTGTGCTTCCGCTTGGACATTATCTGCTATGTTGATAGATAGCTCTTTATATTTGTCCACTATTTTGATACTCTGATTATTCAGTCTCTTATGTACATATTTTTGACTCACATGTGTGAGCGGTGGCTTTGTACCCACCTTTTGATATTTGGATCTGTATTGATGATATATTATACCTATGTTCTGTGACTGTTATGTGACTGTTCTGTGATGATGATGTTATCATTTAGTATTATGTTTGTTATGAACCTATTTTCCTTAGCCATTGTAATTTCGTTATAAATATCTATTGGATACGTCGAACCACTTGAGAAAAGAAAACCACCTATTCGACGTATTCGGTAGTTAGTTATAGCTTGATTACATATGGTCGCTTCCATTATACTCTATTCTCCGTTCTAGTAGAAGGTATTACTCCGTAATACTCTTTACTAGAGTGGGTCTCGGAGTGGGGCGTTACATATGGGTAGTACCTAGGATCAATGCGGTCTTTCGGCATGTAGCTATATATATATATATATATATATATATGTTGGTTATTAGGTCCTAATCTATTAAGGAGTAGATGGGTACGACTCACGCACAGATGCGAGAGTATTATAAACCCAATAGACCTAACATAATAGAAAATAGAAATAGAACGATATATGTAGAATTATGCTTAGAAGTATATAATTTGTCCATTCACCATAACTTTAGTTCTGACCCCCTCCTCATAACATACCATAGGTTAGATAGAAGACAAAGATTATCCAGCTTTGTGACACTTGTTTAGAAAGTGTTATTACCTTGGTGACTATTTACTTACTATTATATTTTAGTCATTTCCACTGTGAGATATTTATTTGAGCACTAAAATATTTGTCTTTTCCTATTTGCAGGATACTAGATACCTAACTCGGGCTTCAGTGGGCTTGATTTTAGCATTTTTGCGAAAAATCCGGACCCACTGAAATTCGAGTGGTTATATTTGGTTTCTGATCCTAGGTTTAGGATTCGTAGGTAGACAGTGAGTGAACGCATTTGTATTTTTGAATAAAATATAAACATATTATGTAATAAGATCCAAATAGTCCCCAATTATCGATTTTAACATATGGAAAGTTTTTAGAAGTATATTTGTGCATAGTTTACTTGTTGGGTTTGGGATGACCCATGGATGTCAAGCCCTATGTTATTGCCAAATTATAGTGTACAATAAGCTATGTTTTGAGAGAAGATTGGTATCCATATGTTATAGGAAGGGGGAAAGTTCCCTAGGGATAGTAGGGAGATTATTTTTATTTTGGAAGGAATAATAGATTTTAGTAAGGAAAGAGATTTCTAAGGTTTAGGAAGGGTATTCCTAGGGTAGTAAGAAAAAAATCCACTTTATGTCTAGCCCAATCAAATGAAATTTTTGGAATTGAAAAGTTGGAAAATATAACTTTTAATATGTTTGAGGAAGTAAATATTGGGTTTTTGAAAAGAAAGTGGTATGAAATTTAAATTTGTTTTTATATGATGTAAATTTTGTTAAAAGTAAAATTCTTTTTGAAGAATTATAGAGTATGTATAGCTCACTAGTTTCTTTGTAGGTAAACAAAGATTTTAAATATAAAAACCTAGAGCGTGTTAGGTATCGAAAATGTAGGTTACAACATTTATTGTTGTAATAGATATTTTCTTGAAAAATAAATGAAGTATAGACTATGGCACTATTGTTATAGTAGGTGACTCCCAAAGGAAATGTTTTTAGATAGCATAGGGATTTATTAATATTTAATTTAATTGAATCCATATACTAGTATTTTTGGATTGTAGTAAGGTGTTTTACGCATCATCTATTTTGATCCAAATAAAAAAATGTGTTTTGAAGATAATTTATAAGTATAGAAACAAAGTGGTTTGCAGGTAAACTTATTATTTAAATAAGTATATGGAAATGTTTTCTAGTTACGAAAATATTAAAACAATTTTGAAAATGAACTCTTCTGAGAAAAAAAGAAGAAGATGTAAGTTAAATATTATGAAATTAATAAATTCGTAGGAAATATCTACTGTAAGTGAATATAGATTAAACATACCTTAATCTATTAGAATGAAATTAATAATGATATAATTTTCTATGAAACCAAATCACAAATAAAGATGTTTTGTGCAAGCTATAAGGAATACGTGAAAAAGATATACCAGGTATGAAAAGCACCATATTTTGTATATCCTATTTCGATAAAATATAAAATAAGTTCCTTATAATTTCATATAAATATGAAAATCTCTTTTAAAGGATTCATAGAAGGTTTTAGCGTTAATGGTTTCTCATAAGAGAAAGTAGTTCCAATACATTAAGTTATAAAACCATTAGGTGTAATAATCAGAGACAGTGTTATTGGGAGGGATATTATAAAGAGCCATAGTAAAAAAGCTAAGCAGTGGAAATTTCATATTTTTCCATTGATTGTGCACATTAGTTGCTTGCCTTTGTAGAAAGTCCCTATTTGTAGTAAGTTAGAACGTCCTCCAAGGTTAGGTATTTGGAAGAATAGGAAAGTTAAGAGATTTTTGATAAAATAATTGTTCTTATCCACTCCAGTTTTCGTAAATTTGAAAATCTACGAAAAGAAGATGTTTTGAAAATATGTGAGGACATTTTTGGAAGTCAGGAAAAAAAATGTTTTTAGGACAAGTAAGGCATATTTTAAAGAAAAATGGTTTGGTGAAAAAGTAAATAAGTTTTTAGAAGAGAAAAACTTAGTAAAAATTAAATTTAAAAATCCAATTTTTTTTACGGAAAGCTATAATGGTCTTTAAAAGGAAAAGCATAATAAGTTTTGAACTTAGAATTTGTAAATTTTCCCCTCTAGGTTTGGGGAATAATTTAAATTCAAAGAGCTGTAAAGATGCAAGTCAAGAAAGATAAAATGCTAATTAACCAAGTACCTTTGAATTTAATAGAAACTTCAAAGCAACACTTTTAAAGGCAAGAATTTTGAGATTTGATGTTTCAAAAATTTGTAAGCTTTAATTTTTGAAATAAAATGATAAATACCAAACAAAATTTTTAAATATGGAGTAGATAGGAATCATCTAGGTGTGATGGAAAAGTGTAAGACTATAGCAGTGATTACTTTTAGTAGTAATAATAAAAGTTCCCGTAAAGTGTATAGTACACTAGTGAGAACCTAGGAATGTTGCTTCATGTGTGTAGACTATAGAATAATAGTGAAGTGATATTAGTAAGATAGTAAGACACACGTGGTTGGGATAGATGGTCATTAGTTGGGGAAAAATGAAAGATAATGGTAAAGAGAAAATTTCTCCAAACTTAGTTACCTTTTTAGATAGAGACTTCATAGATTGAAACCCTTATTCGGTGCAGTAAATAGGACTTGGTTATTTCTTTTTAAGTATGGAATGGAACAGATGAATAGATCTTATTCATCATGAGTAATACAACATAAGTTAGTAACGAGAATAGACGGCAAGAGGAGAATATGAGTAACTTGGATTCCTTAGGACCTTTCTGTATCAAAGTGATGGTCCTAGTCCTCCTAGCCCTAGAGGATAGCAGTTTTTAGCTGCTATATTAAAAGAAAAGTAAAAGCAGATAAAAGAAACTAAAAGAAAAATGGTAAAAATCTAAAGAAAGTAATAGAAACGTCAACACAAAATTTGAAAAGAAATTTTTTCTTATGTGAACTATGCTTGGGAAAGCAAATAGAGATTTTTATAGAATAGTGGCATAAATTCCAAGTATGGAGAATGTGGTGCGCAAAAGTAGAACGGAGAAATATGAGCTTTTTTCGTTTTCTACCTTCTTTCTGACATAAGAAATCGAGTCTGAAAAATTAGATTTTTCTAAAATTCGAATATTAAAAGTTGTGTGGTAGGATTTGGGTGAAAAATTTGTTGAACTACGCCCCTGATCAGTAGGAGTGTGGGAAAAATTGGATGTAAAATGTTATGAGTTTTCAAAAGATTGCATTCATATAAAAATTACAATTATATTTTGGATGTGTGCATCATATTTTAAGAAGGAGTTTTTAAAGAAGAAAAGCATTCATATAGGAGGTACCGCTTAGAAATTCATGTACATGCATATATTTTATGTTGAATACCACTTTGCACAAGGACATGGATGGTCGCAAAATAGGATGTACACAAAATGGATGTGATTGACGCAAAGAATTACATAGTTCTACCCTTATCGAATTTCGGGGATGAAATTTCCAAAAGGGTGGGAGAATGCAATGCCCCGCAATGTTAGATAATTAAATAATCAAATAACAAAAAACAGTAAAAATAAGCATTTCTAGAATTATCAGAATATGACCTCAAAACTTATACCATCGTATTCATGGCGATTTTCTGACCAATTTCCATATATATAACTTGTCGAAATACGAGTTAATATGAAGAAGTTATGAGAGAAAACAAAAATCAGAATTAATAAAAAAAAGAAAGTAAGGCCTACGGGTCGACCTGCAAAACACAGAGGTCGACCCCATGGTCGACCCTCAAACACACAGGACCACCTATAGGTCCACCCACATTTTGTCCTGGATAACAATTCATCCAGGTACGTCCTGAACTTATTTAATTCAATTTTTGTGCGATTTCAACCGGTGTTTTCTAAATCCGACTACTCGCAGCAAGCCTATGACGTGGTTGCACCAAATTCAGTCCTAAAATCCGATGGTCTGAGATCCCCCAAACTCCTCTATAAATAGAACCCTAGGCCTAACTATTTTCTAATAATCAGATTTTCTCCCAATTAGGTTCATTGCCTAAGGCTGAACCCAAAATAGAAAATATTTCTAGGGAGGACATCTTTTTAATAAAAATATTAGACACCTTAGAAGGGGATCCAGGAAGGCCATGGAGCAAAAATATGGATGACAGGTGAGTGGATTTAAATTATGTCTCTTTTATGTTTATGATATATATTATCGTTAGATTCCCATTAAATATTTAATTCAGCATTTATTTCAGTAATTAGTTCTACTAATTAATTATGCTGAAACTGTAAATTTTAAAAGGGAAGTTTACTTATATCTAAATGTTATTTATATGAAAAAAAGGAATCCAATTAAATATAAGTAATATTAGGCTTAAAAGTTGTAGAGAGAGGCATAAGCCTAAAAGTTAAAAATTTATAGTAAATTATGTTAAAATGGGAGAAATGAATTAAAAAGGTGAAAATCTAATAACTTGATTTGGAAGTTAATGATAGATTAGTTAGTTGGTTTAGAAAAGGGAATGCATCTCCATAGTTTAATATTATAAGAATAACGATAAATGTAATTGTAAGAATAAAAGCAAGAAAAATGGAATTAGAGAAAAATAGAGACATTACTGTATTTTTCATTACCCAACAATTAAAGAAATAATAAAAAATATCTTGCGGTCACGAGTTATTGTTTATAGCATTATTTAGTATTAAAATATGGAAATGGATTTTTAGCACAGTTTTTGTATCCACCCAATAGAATAGAACTACTTCCTATAATAAAAGAAAATAACGTAAAGCGTTAAAGAAATAAAAGAAGAGGAAATAATCAAGTTAATTATTTGACAAGACTAGAAACAATAAACAAAAAATGTGACTAGATCATCATTTATTGTGCATATAATAGAGTAAAATGTAAAACAGTTATTATGATAAGTAATTTGTGATAGTTGGACGTAGTCCCAAGCTAAGACTGTCATATAATATAGGAGAACTAAAAGGAATTTAGTATCATAATACAATAAGACAGACTAGAATAGAAAAGAGACGCTTGCAATTAAATTTATAACATGTAGGTTATAAAAGAAAGAAAAGGATATAAAAATAACAATTGCAAGAATAATTGTAATAGCAAGGTTATAATTAAAAAGAAAGAAATAGAAGAGGCTTATTTTATCAAACTTAGATCTTGGATTAAGTTAATAAGCAAAATAATAAAAGTGGCCCGTACTGGCAGCATTTCCTTTCAGGTCTAGGACTGATGGTGTCACACATAGGTGGGGTTGGGCTTGCTGAATAGGGTAAATAAGTAGCCAACAGAATAAGAAAAGTAAACTAAATGCATAGTAAAAGATTAGACGTAGGGTCTAATAAAATGGTAAGGTGCGTTTGGAGCAGCTCGAAAGAGAATCTGGATAAAGAGCCCAACGAAGCAGTTCATCGTAGATTTTATTACAGAAAAAGCACGACCAACTTAGTTAGTTTGGGCTAGAAGGAAGTACGAGACTTCAACGGGACGTGAGGATACTCTAGGATGACCCTCTGGGGTAGGGCTAACGAAGCTGCACCGCTGGAGGCAGGTCTTTCGGTTTTCCATCAAGAGAGTATGCCTTGATTGCTTCTGCATTACAGGCCTAATGAAGCAAACCTTTGTGGGCAGTCCGAAGGTTGATGATGTAGTAGGATATTCATATGACACCGTACTCCAAGTTGCGAGTAGTTTATAGTGGGAACAAAAGGATAGTCGCATGCGGAGATCAAGCCATCATCAATCAGAGCGAGTTCGGGAAAGACTAAAGTTAAACCAACAGGCTAATGATTCTTCCACTATCGAGACATTGGATGAGGGGTGCAACCAATTGGATGTTTAGATTGTTTGCCGTAGGGCACAATCACTTAGCTCTTAGGAGGTCTTTCGATTAGTTGAGGGGTGGCTGCGTGGGGCAATAGCTATGATGAGAAAAGAGTCAAACCAAGCCGAATATCTATATTGTAGGACTAACGAAGCGGGCCTTTACAGGTATATAAAATCCCCGACTGAGTTCCGTACAAGGTAGACCTTGTTAGCAGAATTCAAGGAGTAGACAGAATGATTACGTGTAGTCCTCAAGGTATGCACTGGGTGGTACATCGTGGATGTTCGAGCACTAGTATAAGCTAGTGTAGATGTAGTTTCACGTTTTCCTAATAGATGATGGAACATCCATATTGTAAGCCTCATGAAACTTTCGTTTACAGATGTTGTTTCAGTACGCTTTGGTAACGAGACGACGAAGAAGTCCTTTTCATGGAGGATATAGAAGGTACTATGGGTAGTACCTAGGAGCGATGCGGTCTTTGGGCATGTAGCTATATAATATATTGGTTATCAGGTCTTAATCTACTTGGAAGTAGACATGTACGATTCATGCAAATCGGCGAGAGTATTATAAACCCAATAAACCTAATATAACAGAAAATGGAAATAGAATGGTATACGTAGAATGATGCTTAGAAGTGTGTTATTTGTCCATTCACCAAAACTTTAGTTCTGACCCCCTCCTCATAACATCCCATAGGATAGATAAGAAGGCAGAGATTATCCAACTTTGTGATACTTGTTTAGAAAGTATTATTACCTTGGTGAGTGTTTACTTCTAATATATTTTAGTCAGTTCCACTTGTGAGATATTTATTTGGGCTCTGATGTATTTATCTTTGCCTATTTGTAGGATACCAAATACTCAATTGGGGCTTCAGTGGGCTTGGGTTTTAGCATTTTTGCGAAAAATCTAAACCCACTGGAATTCGGGTTGTTACTGTAGGATCGATTTCACCCTAGAGGGGGTAAATAGGATGATACTACTAATAATAAAAATAATGAGGAAATAAATATAATAATTGCAGAACAAATAATAGCAGAATAATAAAAGTATAAATATAACAACACAGATTTACCCAGCTTCGAAAAAACCCTACCTATGTGCTGCCCCCAAGGTTTCTACTAGAAATTAAGTAGTCAAACGCTTACACACGTAAACTTGCGACACCCGCTAACGACTAACCTAACTCCACGCTCAAAACCCTGCCACAACTCAGCCACTGAGTTGCGAATTCTCGAACTACACCACCGTAGTTTGTAACCTAGTCACACGACTAGAGAGTTGTACAATTTTCAAATAAAAATTACAAAATAAAAAACAATATAAACAAAATCCTATTTAATAAATTGTAGCCCGATAAAAATTAAAGACCAGCCCAATTGTAATTAAAAAGAATACGTCTCCCCTCTTTTCTTCTTCTCTGTAAAATGGCTTCGGCCGTTCCTTTTTTTATAAAATTAGGGCTTTGTGATGAGGCCACCGCTTTATTAGAATTGATTGCTTATATGGTTTCGTTCTTCAATTTGCTTTGAATGCTTCTTGAATTGAATCTCTAGCTTTATTACTTACAGTGGCTTCAAATGTTGAGCTTGAATGATTCGTGCTTTGAATTGGTATGTGTTTTCCCTTTTTTGATTTATACTTATACTCGACTTTAATTTGAGTAATTGGCTTGTGATTTATTTCAATGCCTTGCTCTGGAAATTGATTGAACTCGAATGCATCTTGCTACCGATGATATAACTGAGTTTTATATGGATTGAAATCCCTAAATGTCAGTTCATACATTTTTTCTGTGATTTAAGCACTTGTGTTGATTTTCAATCACATGGTTTCAGTGCTTCTTGACTCGTTCATGTATTCATCGGTTTGAATTTTTTTGAGTCGGTTTCCACCTATTACTTCGTCACTTTAAATATTGATATTTGATTCCATTTTTGCTCGTAGAGGAATGTGGCTTTTGAATTTTAGATATACTCTGACTTGTTCATTATGTTTTAGTTCCTATGACTTCGGCATCGTGAATATGGATATAAACTTAACGAATCTTGTTATCCTCTGTTCCATTCGTATGGCTATGCTGCCTTGACTTTTTTAAACAATTCCTTGACTTTGTTCGATTTGTTTTCTTTCATCTCTGCTGGTAGTTTTGACTTGAGATATTGACAATCGAACTACTACCTACACTGTTTGTAAAACTGTAAACTGCTTCATTGATTTTTGACACATTATATGTATTTGTCACTACGTATAAACTTGTATTTGTCCATTGTAGTCATTTCTGCCGCTTTGTATTCATGTTAGCTTGTTTTGGATTCACTGTTGCTCATTGCTATTTCGAGCCATCTTCCATAGACATTCTTACAAGCTGACTTTGCATAAACCATGAATCAATAAAGTGTGTTGTAATAGTTATATAGCTTTTCTTTTGGTTACTATTAGTCCATAAATCAGTCGTATTTGCAATATGACTTTGATTCTTTTATAACGGCTTCACCATGTTCTCTTTCTCATCCTCATAGTCTTTATGATGTTAGTCTTGATAGTGTTGCAATAAATCGTCATAAACAATGGTTGTAATGCATCATAAAATTATTTAAAGCCAATATGGTCAACCATTGCCAAAGGATACTTGTGAAGAATTAACATCTTCGAAACTACATGCCTTGCTATGTGTGGTGTACTTTGAGTCTTTTTGCTTTGTACCATATGAGGTCTGATTGCATTTCTTTGTTCTCACAAATGACTATGTGTGTATGAGCTGGTCTTTGGTTCATGCTTGTTGCTCTTTTTACATTTGCAGCCTGGACTTGTTCTTTCCTCTGGTTCACTGATGATGATGTTGTCCGAATTTATTTTTGAACAAAGTCTTGTTGCATTGATTCTGATTTGCATTATACTGGTTATCACAGCATATTGCTGTGACGAGTGCACTTGTATCATTCCATGTTGAACTGCTTGCTCATACTTGCGTTTCATGTTTCCTCAGAGTTGCATTCACTTTTATGTTGGTTCCATGTGTACATGAGCATTGCAGCCATGTTTGTGTGAACTTCTTGAGATCTGGTTTACTTGAGTCTACCACTACTTGTCTTTGAACAGTCTTGTTCTTGTGCATGGCCCTGATTTGGTCCAATATGTTTTAGTGTGATTGCATATTCATTGTGCATGCTGGTTGAGTCATGTTTTTATTTGAGACTTCATGTTGGACTTGCTCATTGATCTGATTTAATATTAAATCTGGTTTTATTCATATTCATGTGTACTGATGTCTCTAGGTTGAAATTCGAGACGCTGAGGCAGTGCACATGTGTGCGTGTATACAGGTACACATGTGTATATGCAGGCTCTAGTGTATTTGAAACTTTGTGACTTCTTTCCGTATTGCACCTGAGTTGAATCTAGCCTCGGCTTAGGTTTGACCTTGTGCTCACCTATCCCTATAGTTTTATCAAGTGTATATCTTGTGACATGTATAGTGATATACTGTGTAGTTACAAGCTGTTTGTGTAAGATGAATTCAAATAAATGATGACCAACAACCAAATAACCGAGGAAAATAAAATTTTCAAACACACACTTTTATTGTGCACTGCAAATATTTCTTTTTCAATTTTACCGCGTTAGTGTTTATTTTGCAGATAATTCAGATGCTGGATACTAACTGGAATAGAGCTAAAGATAAAAGTACGAGTGCGAGTGAATATGTGGTGAGGTGAAAGTTGTAGATTGAAAGATGTGTTTTAATTAAAATTGTATTGTAATTGAAAATATATATATGTAGTGAAAGCTCAAATTTGTACTATTCAAAATTGTATTAAAATATTTGTTTGAATAAAATATTTGTTTGAATTTAAATTCTGTGTTATTTATTTTATTCAATAAATATTTATTTAACTATGTGAAAAACAAAATATTACAAAATATATTTAAACGAATATATATATATATATATATGTTTATTATCATCAAACAAAAATCATATACTAGCATATTCTAAAATCTCCCCCTTTTGATGATAACAAACGTATACTTAAATTTTGACTATATTAAATGTATTCGATCATTGATGCATTTGTAGGATCGATTTCACCCTAGAGGGGGGGTGAATAGGGTGATAGTATAAATTATAAAATTAATTGCGGAAGCTTATAAAATAATTTCAACACGGATCACAGAACAATAGCAGCACAGATAATAGCAGAATAATAAATGCAGAAATAGAACGACACAGAAATTACCCAGCTTCGGCAAAACCCTGCCTACGTGATGCCCCCAAGGTTTCTACTAGAAATTAGATAGTCCCTCGCTTACACACGTAAACTCGCGACACCCGCTATCGACTAAATCTAACTCTACGCTCAAAACCCTGCCACAACTCAGCCACTGAGTTGCGAATTCTCAAGCTACGCCACGTAGCTTGTCCCCTAGTCACACGACTAGAAAAATAAACGGTTTAACCAATGAAATACAAATTAAAAGCAATGTAAAATAAAATAACCCTAATTTTAAAATAAAACCCTTATTATAAATTTTAAAACCCCAAATCTAAATTAAGGCCGGCCCACGCTTTCTTTTCTCTTTATCTTCTTATTATCATCGGCTCGTTCCTTTTTGAGACGATGGCGGCTTGTATTCGTCTGTGCAAATTAGGGCTTCTGCTCCTTGCGCTCTTTGTTCCAAATTAGGGCTTTTCGAAGTGTCGTTACTCTTCGATCGAATCCGTGATTGTACGAGAGTTGCCTTGCTCGATCGATTTCTCGTTGCACTCTCTGGCTACTTCGATGAGTTCGATTCTTCCTTCTGGTAAGAATTTATGCTTTGTTACCTTTCGATTTTCGTATTCGAACTCGGATGATCTGAAATTGCCAATGATGTTTTGCCTATATAGGGTTTGTTGCCCTTATTTTCTGTTCGTCTGATTGCTTCAAAATTTGTTGCTTTGGCCGTTCGATTATTGTTGGATGATTGTGATTGATTCTGACTTCTTCTATTTACTTGAATCTTATGGTATTGATGTTTAACTTGGTTGACACGGTTTTGATTCAAATTCGTGATGACCACGGCTTTAATTCTGACTTTGTCATATTCGTATATTTCACGTGTTGATTTCTTGGCTACCACGGTATTTTGTTTTCTGGCAATTTTACTTTGACTTGTTCAACATTGACATGGCGATTTCACTGTCACTTCGGCCTTGACACTGAGTGTTTACTTCGACCATGTATTTGTTACTGATTTCGTGTATACCACTCCACGACTCTGCATTACTTTGACCATCACTTTTTTTCATCTCTGCGAGCTTCGTCTCTGGCCTTGTTTGATTTTGTTTTGTGTCTGGTCGACATTTGATGTTTGTAGCTTATGATTGCTACTGTGTTGCATTGTTATTGATACATGGTTGTTCTGTTGGTTCTTCTCATCCTGATGCCGAACTTGCCTGATATGAAATTCTGGTGGCATTGCTTTGTTGTATCATGATACTTGTTGCATTGGCTAGTTTGGTTCACCTGTTTACTGTTAGTCGAGTCTTGTTGACATGCCTGCATATCCATGTCTACTTCATATTGCTTTGTTCTGACCAGTTCATTGATACTCCTTTCTTGATGCTGCACTGTTCACTGTTGCATTCGATCATATTGTTCATCCAATTCGTTGATCCTTGTAACTTTCTGTACATATGAACTTGCATTCATGTATACTGATGTTGTGCCCTGATTTGAGCTTCACTGAACTTTGGCCTTGAGCATTGCTGTGTCATTGAGCATTTGTTGTGTCCATATTGTATTCGATATGCATTGCTGCTATGTTGAATAACAGCTCGACCATATGCATATTACAACTTGTACATGCTTTGATTTTCATTTTACATCACTTGAACTTGCTTTTGTCTCGGCCTGAACCTTTGCATTACATATATATGTATATGCTCACTGTCTTTGTACCTGTGCATATATGTTTACTCTGTCTTGCATCGTTGTGTTTGCCTGTTGCACTCTAGTTCACTGGTGTACATTATTTGCTGTGCATACTTCATGCTTGCACTGTTCATTTATGTTGTCCACACATTGTTGAGTTCTTGGCCATTTCTTGTTGATTTTTGAAATTTTACTTGAGTTGAATCCAGTTTCAAAAACTCAGGTTTGACCTTGTGCTGCTGACGAGATTTTGAATATATTGCACCTGAGTTGAACCTGTCTGTATATATATGAGTTTGACCTTGTGCTCACCTGTCCCTGTAGCATTATCAAGTGTATATCGGTGTGCACGGCCTTGTGGCATATACAGTGATACACTGTGTATGTCACAAGTTGTTCGTGTATGACGAATTCAAATATGAATGATGACGAACAACCCAAATAACTGAGGCAAATATTATTTTCAAAAACCATATTTTATTTTATATCACAAAAATATTTTATTTTCAATTTTACCGCGTTAGTAAATATTTTTGCAGATTGTTCAGATGCTGGATTCAAACTGGAATGAAGTTGAAGATAAAATACGAATTGAGTGAATGAGTGATGTGTAGTGAGGTAATGAATGTAAAAATGAATTGAGATGTAATCAGAAATGTATTGTAATTGAAAATGTATAGTTATAGTGAGAGCTTGAAATTGTACTATCAAAATTGTAATAAATATTTGTTTGAATAAAATATTTGTTCGAATTCAAATTCCATGTTATTTATTTTATTCAGCAAATATTTATTTAATCTGTGAAAAATAAATAGTAAATTAACAAATACATTTAAACGAATGTATATATGTTTATTATCATCAAACAAAAATCATATAAGCGCATATTCAACAATCTCCCCCTTTTGATGATAACAAACATATATTTAAGATTTTGAATATGTTAAATGTATTTGATCATTGATATATCCTAATTGCTCCCCCTATTTAAATGTTTCCTCTCTACATAACGCTCCCCCTACATATATGCATACAAATAAATATGCAAATGAGCCTAGATGCAAATGGAAAATTATTTGACCTTTGCTTGATTCTATTTGACAAAATCTTAACTTTTCTCTCCCCCTTTTGTTGTCAGCAAAAGAGTAATAGTGTTAGAGAAAAATAGAAATAAAGTGATCGATATTAATCCAACATTAAAAACTCAATTGAATATAAATATTAAATTTCAATAAAAAATCAAACAAAAATCATTAATATTTTGTTAAGTGCAAATTCCACTTTTAGAATGATTGAAATGATGTCATCATGTAACACCATACAGTTGTGCCTATTTGTGGTATTTTTATTTCAGGAATTTGAATATCTACTAACCATGCATAACCGTTAGGACTTTTAAATGAGATTAGTAGTATTCCAATTTGATTTTAAAAAAAATGAATTCAAGTATCTTCTAACCACGCATAACCGTGAGGACTTTTAATGGGATTAGAATCAACTTGTTTATTTTAAAAATCAACTTTTGATATGCGTTCCATACATGCATAACCGTGAGGACTTTTAAATGAGCATGGAAGCACATAACAAATTCCAAGTAATTCACCCATACATAACCATGAGGACTTTTAAATGAGAGTGAATACTTTGGTATTTATTATTATTATTATTACCCCCCTTTTTTTTTAAAAAAAATGTGAAAATGAAAAACGAACGATTCCTGTTTAAAGTACCACATATCGACAAACTATATAGAATTTTGATGAGTGATGGTCGTTAGAAATATGATAGATATAGAGATGGTCATGGAATTTTTACCAACAAAAAGTTTTATAACTCTTGTTTAAATTTCTAAAGAAATTTTCTAATTATACTTTCTCGAGTTATAATATATGATCAATATCAACACTCATCACTTTTTCAATCACTATTTATCTTTTCAGAAAATTATTAGGGAGTCAGATTAGTCAAAATAGTCATTTAAAATCAAATTCAAAAATAATTATGAAATCAAAATTTCAAAATGACTAATCTGAAAATATGGTTAAAAATGATTTTCTCGAGGGGGTTTTTATAAGAAAATTTTCTGCTATTTGAAAATAATTTGAAATGAAAAATATGCAGATATTTTCTTTGAAAAACGATGCAGTTACTAAATGTCTCAACAGGAATCTCGTTCAACTAGTAATTTTTCTATCAACTAGATTGCCAGGGTAATCTACATCTAGATTTCTTTTTCACTCAAAAATTATCATCAATTGAATTTTATAGACCAAAACATGAAGTGTGCAACAAAAATTTCAAACAGCATTTTAAATGACTTTCTTTTGAAATTGAATTGAAGCCGTGTAAATAATCAAAAACCGTGAATAAAGAGTTAGCCGTATTATAACCAATTTTATTATCCAACAAAACACTATTTTTAATCCAAACTGATATATATGAAGTAATTCAAAGAATCTAGAGAATTTTATAGTGTTGTGGCATAAGAATATAATTTGGACAACAATGTTGAATAAGTCAGAATCATCATTTTTCATCATCTCAATATTGGCTGATTTTAATTCAGAATATGGTGCAGATTATCACATTTAATATATCGCTCAAATTAATATACCTTTACCTGTTTACCTTTACGATATTTTTCATGGTTGTCTATTGTGATTCTGTCACCTTTGAACTAGGCTAAGGAACTTTGCTTTGTCGTCCGTTGTGTTTCTGGAACAGCCAAAAATCCAGAGAACACTATTGTTGTTCCTTAGCCTGCCACCGCACCTACACGATGAAAGATTTATGTAACCTATTTGTTTTTATAGGTCCATGGTTGTTAGTGGCAGAAAATTTTGAAAAACAATTTTGTAAAGACCCAAAACTATTTATAATTGTTCCCTTCGGCACCCAAATTTGTTTAACTTTGAGAGATTTTATATTTGTGCCTTTAGGAACCCAAATCGGTATAGTTTTCACATGTTTGGGTCTATACCAACAATTATTGTGATCGTGTCCAAATTTTCTACAAATTGTGCACATTAATTTTTCTCGATTAATCTCATTTCTAACATTTTTAGACTGATTATATCCAAGTCCTTGTCTAACTGTATTAACAGTTTGTTTCCCTAATAGCATATTCAACAATTTTTCACTTTTTGAAAATTTATCTAAAGTCGCTGACAACTGTTGGACTTGTGTTTTGAGAGATTCATTTTCGTTCAATAATTGTGTGCACTTTTTAATAGAATTTTCTCTCCTAGTATTTTCATTTTCTTTCAAAATCAGAATTTCATTTTCAAGTGATTTTATTTTAGTTTCTGATTTTTTAATTTCTTCTTCAAATGTTGGACACTTATCACACTTAGGGATACTACTTTGATAGGTTTTAACTAATTGGTCAAGTTGTTTATTTAATTCTATCAAAGTAACTTTTTGTGATTCAAGTTTAGCATATTTCTCCCTAAGTCGTTCAAAACAGCCATTTACTTCATGGAAATAAATAAGTAATTCAGAGTGAGTAAGTTTTGATACCTCGCTTGGCTCGTCATCGTCGCTACCAGTTATATTCCCTTGAAGGCACATATCTGCTTTCTCACTCTCACTGCTAGAACTTTGATTATCTTCATCACTTGTATTCCACGTGGCTGCAAAACTTTTCCTTTTTGATTTCTTTTTAAAGTCGCGTTGATTTTGAGGACAATTGGGCTTGATGTGTCCGTGTTGGTTGCACTTGTGACAGTTGATCTTCTGTTCTTCAGAGTAGTCTAGTGCTTTGGCTATTCTGCTTTTCGCTTTTTGAATTCGAGCTGAATTTCCATATTTGTAATTCCACTTTTTGAATTTCTTTATTAATAGCTCCAATTCTGCTGTTGCATCGTCATCGTCATCGTCATCACTTTCAGTTGTTCCTTTGAGAGCTATTGATTTCTTTCGAGTATCTCCTCCTTCACGCTCTTCCTTGAATTTCATTTCTAGCTTATAAGTGGTGAGATTTCCGATGAGTTCTTCGACTTTCATTTGTTTCAAATCTTTTGATTCTTGAATGGCAGTCACTTTGGCTTCAAATTTTCGTGGAAGGACTCTAAGGATTTTTCGGACTATCTCCAACTCTGTGTATGATTTTCCAAGAGCTTTTGATTTGTAAACTATATTGGAAAGTCGTTCATGCATCTCTTTGACATTTTCTTCCTTCGCCATTGTGAAGTTCTCGTATTCGCTGCTTAGCATGGCAAGGTGAGATTCTTTGACTTGAGATGTTCCTTCGTGAGTCACTTCTAGTGTGTGCCATATATCCTGTGCAGTTAGATAATGTGAGACACGATTAAATTCAAATTGATCCAATGAACAGATAATAGAATTCATAGCTCTAGCATTAGCATTTTGTAATCTATTTTCTAGTTCTGTCCATTGATCCTTTGGTTTCTCTATTTCCTGATTATCTACAGTTATAGTTGGTGTTCTATAACCTGTCTCAACAATATTCCAAGCGTCAATGGTTTTCAGAAAAAATTTCATTCTATTTTTCCAGTAAGCATATTCACCATTGAACATTGGTGGTCTAACTATGGATTGACCCTCTGCAAAAGCATTATTAAAAGAAGCCATTTTAAAATTTCAAATTTTCAAAACAAAAACTGATTTTTTGAAAAAAAAACGAATTTTTTAAAAACAAACGATGACTTCTATTCCTAGCTCCGATACCACTTGTAGGATCGATTTCACCCAAGTGGGGGGGTGAATAGGGTGATAGTATAAATTATAAAATTAATTGCGGAAGCTTATAAAATAATTTCAACACAGATCACAGAACAATAGCAGCACAGATAATAGCAGAATAATAAATGCAGAAATAGAACAACACGGAAATTACCCAGCTTCGGTAAAACCCTGCCTACGCGCTGCCCCCAAGGTTTCTACTAGAAATTAGATAGTCCCTCGCTTACACATGTAAACTCGCGACACCCGCTATCGACTAAATCTAACTCTACACTTAAAACCCTGCCACAACTCAGCCATTGAGTTGCGAATTCTCAAGCTACGCCACGTAGCTTGTCCCCTAGTCACACGACTAGAAAAATAAACGGTTTAACAAATGAAATACAAATTAAAAGCAATGTAAAATACAATAACCCTAATTTTAAAATAAAACCCTTATTATAAATTTTAAAACCCCAAATCTAAATTAAGGCCGGCCTACGCTTTCTTTTCTCTTTATCTTCTTATTATCATCGGCTCGTTCCTTTTTGAGATGATGGCGGCTTGTATTCGTCTGTGCAAATTAGGGCTTCTGCTCCTTGCGCTCTTTGTTCCAAATTAGGGCTTTTCGAAGTGCCGTTACTACTTCGATCGAATCCGTGATTGTACGAGAGTTACCTTGCTCGATCGATTTCTCGTTGCTCTCTCTGGCTACTTCGATGAGTTCGATTCTTCCTTTTGGTAAGAATTTATGCTTTGTTACCTTTCGATTTTCGTATTCGAACTCAGATGATCTGAAATTGCAATGATGTTTTGCTTATATAGGGTTTGTTGCCCTTATTTTCCGTTCGTCTGATTGCTTCAAAATTTGTTGCTTTGGCCGTTCGATTATTGTTGGATGATTGTGATTGATTCTGACTTCTTCTATTTACTTGAATCTTACGGTATTGATGTTTAACTTGGTTGACACGGTTTTGATTCAAATTCGTGATGACCACGGCTTTAATTCTGACTTTGTCATATTCGTATATTTCACGTGTTGATTTCTTGGCTACCACGGTATTTTGTTTTCTGGCATTTTTACTTTGACTTGTTCAACATTGACATGGCGATTTCACTGTCACTTCGGCCTTGACACTGAGTGTTTACTTCGGCCATGAATTTGTTACTGATTTCATGTATACCACTCTACGACTCTGCATTACTTTGACCATCACTGTTTTTCATCTCTGCGAGCTTCGTCTCTGGCCTTGTTTGATTTTGTTTTGTGTCTGGTCGACATTTGATGTTTGTAGCTTGTGATTGCTACTGTGTTGCATTGTTATTGGTACATGGTTGTTCTGTTGGTTCTTCTCATCCTGATGCCGAACTTGCTTGATATGAAATTCTGGTGGCATTGCTTTGTTGTATCATGATACTTGTTGCATTGGCTAGTTTGGTTCACCTGTTTACTGTTAGTCGAGTCTTGTTGACATGCCTGCATATCCATGTCTACTTCATATTGCTTTGTTCTGACCAGTTCATTGATACTCCTTTCTTGATGCTGCACTGTTAACTGTTGCATTCGATCATATTGTTCATCCAATTCGTTGATCCTTGTAACTTTCTGCACATATGAACTTGCATTCATGTATACTGATGTTGTGCCCTGATTTGAGCTTCACTGAACTTTGGCCTTGAGCATTGCTGTGTCATTGAGCATTTGTTGTGTCCATATTGTATTCGATATGCATTGCTGCTATGTTGAATAACAGCTCGACCATATGCATATTACAACTTGTACATGCTTTGATTTTCATTTTACATCACTTGTCTCGGCCTGAACCTTTGCATTACATATATATGTATATGCTCACTGTCTTTGTACCTGTGCATATATGTTTACTCTGTCTTGCATCGTTGTGTTTGCCTGTTGCACTCTAGTTCACTGGTGTACATTATTTGCCGTGCATACTTCATGCTTGCACTGTTCATTTATGTTGTCCAGACATTGTTGAGTTCTTGGCCATTTCTTGTTGATTTTTGAAATTTTACTTGAGTTGAATCCAGTTTCAAAAACTCGGGTTTGACCTTGTGCTGCTGACGAGATTTTGAATATATTGCACCTGAGTTGAACCTGTCTGTATATTTGGGTTTGACCTTGTGCTCACCTGTCCCTATAGCATTATCAAGTGTATATTGGTGTGCACGGCCTTGTGGCATATACAGTGATACACTGTGTATGTCACAAGTTGTTCGTGTATGACGAATTCAAATTTGAATGATGACGAACAACCCAAATAACTGAGGCAAATATTATTTTCAAAAACCATATTTTATTTTATATCGCAAAAATATCTTATTTTTAATTTTACTGCGTTAGTAAATATTTTTGCAGATTGCTCAGATGCTAGATTCAAACTGGAATGAAGTTGAAGATAAAATATGAATTGAGTGAATGAGTGATGTGCATTGAGGTTATGAATGTAAAAATGAATTGAGATGTAATCAGAAATGTATTGTAATTGAAAATGTATAGTTATAGTGAGAGCTTGAAATTGTACTATCAAAATTTTAATAAATATTTGTTTGAATAAAATATTCGTTTAAATTCAAATTTCGTGTTATTTATTTTATTCAGCAAATATTTATTTAATCTGTGAGAAATAAATAGTATATTAACAAATACATTTAAACGAATGTATATATGTTTATTATCATCAAACAAAAATCATATAAGCGCATATTCAACAACATTCTATTTGCTCCCCCTATTTGAATGCTCCCTCTACACCAAAGCTCCCCCTTCACATATGCATGAAGGTAAATAAAAAATATCCAAATGATCCTATATGAGAATATGTAAATAAAAAATAAAATGTTTGAACTTTATTTTCTAAAATCTTAACTTTTCTCTTTCCGTTTTGTTATCAACAAAAGAGTAACAGTGGTAGAAAAATAGAGATAAAGTGATAGATATTAATACAACATTAATACCCAATCAAGTATAAATATTAAATTTCAATAAAAAATTAAACAAAAATAATAAATAGTCTATTAGGCGCATATTCCACTTTAGAGTGACAGGGGTGATGTCGGCATATAAAACCATATAGTTGTGTCTAATTGTTGTATATTTATATCAGGAATTTGAATACTTACTAACCATGCATAACCGTTAAGATTTTTAAATGAGATTAGTAGTGTGACGACCCGCCTTCCGTTCCATAGAAAGACACATCATCAATAAGAAAGAAAGAGGTAGAAATAGAATAGATAGAAGAAAGAACTCAACAATATTAGAATCTTACAGCGGAAATGGAACCAAATATAATATATCACATAGATATTACATAGTCAATACATCAGAGTTACATAGATTACAACGAAATTACACTTTGGACAGTTATAAAACCTGCCTAATCCATTACAATCAAAATACAACAGACAAAGATCCTACACAACGGAAATAGATAGATATAGCTACATCTGGACTCCTGCTCCATGCTATCCAATATTCGTCAAGCCAAAACCTGATCACTTGGCTACTCATAAAAATTTGAGTACCCAAGATTTTAAGAAAAATAGAAATAAACTTCGGGTCAGACATGGGTCTGGTGTGGGTAAACGGTTAAACTGTTTAACTTGAAAAACCTTTGAAAGAAAAGGTATCTCGTAAGACTCTCTACCAATAAATACGGACAATTTTTTCCCTTACGATAACCAAAACATTTGATAAAAAATCTGATTATATTATAATAAGGTCTGAGGTTTTCAAATAAATATTCACATAGCTGAAATCGTTACATAATTAAATTCCAGCATACTAGCCACAAAAATGGTTATACAATCAAGTCCGAAGGCACTTATTAGAGATTGGATTTCCATACAATGGCAGGGCTACTGGGGCACCGCCCGTCATAGTACATGGCCTAGATCAATGTACCGAGGATCCACCCTAAATCCCTTGCAACACAAGGCCGAAACCATCCCTTATTGGACAGTCTCGAATAAGACCACCCGCAGTTGGCTATAGACCAACTGCCCACTAAGCCAAAAATGGACCTCTAGACAGTGGAAGCTCTTATCCTACTTGAGCACGACTCACTTAGCCTTACTGCACCTCCCCTGTTTTAGCCATTCCCGGTTGATGGGCTTGAGTCTATGATTACCTTTATAGAACACATCTATCTTAGAATGCTCATCGTCCACCTGGCGATGTTTTGAAAGCATTCAATCCATACAAGTTCGTTCCGGGTTCGAACGAAACCAAAGGCATTATCTCGTTACACTCATTTTGGAATCACTCTCCGAGTTAATGACAATAACCCTTGCACTTTGAAACTCCATCTCGATCTTCACTTTGAGATGTCATGCCCTATCATTTAACTTGGATCAATGTGGTTTTCGGATAATCAAATTTGATACCCGTTCCCAGTCTCATTGAAATCCAAACATTTCTTAAAGGCCAAGTTGTTTAAGGTTTAAACAATCCATTTCAATTCAATTCAATACTTTGAATTCACACAACATTTAACACAGATAAATATCACACATTTATCACTGATATATCTAATATCACACCAAAGAATATCACTGAATATCATCCAATAGATATCAACCAATCTAGACATTCTATAAGCAATCATCCACAAACAGGAATTATTAATCCGTATCATAATTAATTTAATTAACTTAAATTAAATTAATTACTTAAGAATTAATCACCTATTTTGGCTTAACCAACCATTAATTAATTACAATCAGTTAAATAAATTAATCACTCCTTAATTACCTTATCAATGAATTAATTAATCTCTAAGCATAGATTAATTATCCTTTAACTATTAATTAATAAACCTTAATTATTAATCAACATCTCTCAATACAAATTAATTAATCCATAATTACTCTTTTAATTAACTAATCATTAATTAACTAGTTAATTATCCTTTAAATTATTAATTAATAAACCTTAATTATTAATTAACAACCTTAGTTAAAAATTAATTAATCCTAAATCACCAGTTAATCAATCCTTAATTAACAGTTAATCAATCCTTAATTAACAGTTAATCAATCCTTAATTAACAGTTAACCCATCTTTAATTAATCTTCAATTACAGATTAATTATCCTTTAATTATTAGTTAATAAAGCCTAATTATTAATTAATAAAACTTATTTACAAATTAAGTACTTCTTAATTTCTAGTTAAGTAACCTCTAATTACTTAATTAAATTCTCTCTAGTTACTTAATTAATTAATCTTAATTACTTAATTAATTAATTCTTAATTACACTTAATTACTTAATTAACTAATCTCTAATCATAAATTCATAATCTTTAGTTATCAAATTAATGATCTTTAATTACAAATTAATTAACCTTTAAATTAATTAACTTTCAATCCTTAATTATTTATTAATTATCAATTAATTACTCTTAATTAATTTCTTAATTAATCCCTTATTCATTAACTAATCAAATTTATTAATTATACTTAATTCCCTTAATTAACTTAATTAACCTCAAGACATTAAAACCTTAATTATCTTAAGATAAAACTTTTTCTTATTAATGCCTTTATTACCATCATCATTTTTTTAAACATTTTATCATTATAATTAACTTTACTTAATTAAATCATTTAATTAAGATTTGAAATAAAATAACCATTTAACTTGATAATTTAAAGTTAACTAAACTTCCTTTAAATAATTTAAACATTATCAAGTAGTAGTTTTAAAACTAGTTTCGATTTAAATTTAAAAACTTGCTTTTATAAAAACCCTTAAATTTCATTTCTAATTCAAATTTTAAAATAACTTTAAACCTTACTTAACAAAATTTTAAATTAAAAATCTTCAAAACTTCTTAACCAATTGTTAAAGAAACAATTATTATATATAAATTAATTTAAGAAAGTTTTAACTAAACTTATCCTTAAATTTTCAAAAGCCTTGATTTTAAAACTTTTAAAATCTGCTCAGCCCCCTGGCTTCGGGTTCAACCCGAAGACCACTCGGGTCTAGCCCCGAGTTAACCACCTTCTTCCTATTTCAAAAAAACTTAGATTTAATTTTAAGTTTTAAAAACCCACAGGCTTAACACTCGTGCAACTACTCGAGTTCCTACTCAAGTCACAAACCCCAAAATACGATCTGTAACGAGCGTGATTTTTCGTCCACGAAGGTCGACATCAATACGTCCGCTGTATCAACTACCGAGCAATCGAAGGCCGAAAAACCGTATCGTTAGGGTTAAAGAAGAGGTAGAAGATAGAAGAAGAAAGAAAGAAAAAAAGAAAACAATAGAAACAACATCAGAATCTCACAATCGTAGCGGAACAACATATAATAGATAAATGAATATTATTTAAAAAAAACAACTATATCAGTTATTACATTACATCACGTTACATTACATTATCAGAGTTTACAACAACAAATAGCGTAAAAGAAATACTATATACTAGTTGATACGCTAAGCCATCTGGCTTGCTTCCAGATCTCTACAGCAACTCCTGAATTCCAAAATATCCTGATAACCTGACTCTAGACTGCCCGTGTTAAAATTGGTGGGCACCCAGAGTTTAGAAAGAGAACAATAAACTCCAAGTCAATCATGTGACTGGTGTGAGAACTTAAAACAGTTATATCTTTAAAAATCAACAAAGAAATATTTTAAAATAAGATTCGCAATGCTTTTAGAAAATGAGACTACCATAAGGCCTCCTGCACACACACACAATGCAAACGCAGAATCGGAGGAGATTTCTCCTTATGATAGTCAAACATGCTTGATACGAGAAATTTTCTTTGATATTATTACTATAAGTGCAAAGTGTAGGAAAACATTTCGAAAGTAATGATATAAATCTTAGCCAACATACGACCATTATCGTATGCCTACTATAGCTACCATCTAAACAGTGGGGCGCCACCATAAGTAAATGGTAGGTTCTACAACTAAAACCGTATAGGGTTTCGTATTGGAGTTTGGATTTCCAACAAATGGTCAGGCCAAGGAACTTCCCTTTGCCACATAGGTACGCCTCTGGAAAGACGCCCCGAGAACCTAACCTAACATTACGGTTAGATCTCTTCCAACACAAGGCCGGGTTACCCCTAGCTGGGTAACTACTAACACGAATATGCCATCCCCCGGTCGCAACCGACCTAAATCTCGGGATTCACCAACAACCACAAAGTAATAAGTTGGCAGCAACAACATAGGTTAAGTATCAGGGCTCCATACCATAATACCACTTCTATCTAGAAGGAAATGACATACACTAAGAGGACACGATCCCCTAATAACCTTGCTGCATCTTTCCTGTTTTGACCATTTTCGGGGTGTGAGGTCCGACAAAGTCTCGTCCACAAAGCTACGCTTTATACAAAAGCCACGCTTTGATCAACAAATGCTCAACAGCACTTCGTATGCCACATTACCAATTTGGGAATATATCACTAGTAACCATCAACTACATAACCTCTGAGCTCGTACTTCTCAGAGAAGGGTGTTAAGCTAAGAGAATAAATTCTCCGCCACCAACAGAAATATATTTGATAGAAACCAGCTTTACATCTCAAATTGTAATGTCAGACACACATCCATACAAGTCCATTCTGGGTTCGAACAGAACCGAAGGCACTTCCAAAGAAGACCTTGCAATCCGGATATTCACTAATCATGACCGGATTTCCTATCACAAAGGGTGATAAAATCTCTATATCGGAGATCAGCCGATGCAGAGTCATTCGACAGTAATCCTTCCGTTTTCAAAAATAGCCGGTCTTCAACACCAGTCTTCAAATGCTATCCATTACGACATATCACTTATTCGGAATGGGATTTATGACATAAAGGTCCTCTCACGGCTAAACCGAATAACGAGCGCATATTTTAAAAATAAGTGTAGCATTCAAATTCAAGCAAATCACATCAAATACCCATTTAAAGGTAAATATTGATAGTCGGTTATTTAACTATCAAAGAAAACCAACAAATATTTAGCACCATAACAATCATTAGGCCCTTTTATTTAATCTTCCATAAATTAATAACTTGCCAGATATTCACTTCAATTTATCTTTAAAAAGATATATTCTCTAAACCCTTTCAATTTCTTCATTGGAAAACATTTCCATATACTTATTTAACAATAAGTAATTCACAAA
Organism: Allium cepa; assembly: GCA_030765085.1. Classification (NCBI taxonomy): domain Eukaryota; kingdom Viridiplantae; phylum Streptophyta; class Magnoliopsida; order Asparagales; family Amaryllidaceae; genus Allium; species Allium cepa. The sequence goes on from CM060935.1 coordinate 1,001,007,071, forward strand.
TCTATTTATTTTCAATGCTTAGAAAATATTCAATATACTTAAATCATAATTTAGTATATATTTCATTCTTTAAGGAAAACATTCTCTTAAACACATTTATTTGGGTCCAAACGAATGTTGCATAAAACATCGTTACGACAACCCAAAATCATTAGTATAGGGATTCGAAATTTAGATAGACATATAAATCTCAATACTATACAAAAACATTTCCTTTCGAAAATCATTTACTATAACAACAGTGTTATAGTCCATCTTTTCCTTGTTTCTTGAAAACGTCTATTTCAACAATGAATGTTGAAATCTAGGATTTCGATCCTTAACACATTTTAAAACAACTTCAAATCGTTTTAATTCCATTTAAAAGATCACTCCCTAAACATTCCTTTAATATATTATTCACTGTTCAAAATCGTGAATATAAATCATTAACCAAATTCAACACTTTTACATATTCAATTTAAAAATTATCCACTGTCCCAAAATTGTGAATATACTCCTTTAATAAGCTATAAAAATTAACTTATCAAAATCAATCAATCTTGAATTTATAAATCAATGTTTATAAATTCTAAAAACTTCAAGTTATAAAATCACTTTATTTACGATTTCTATTATATCTTATTTAATTGCTAAATCCAAATTATAAGTAAATTTAACTAAAAAAATCTTTTCTTTTACAAAATCTATTCATTTTATAACTTCTCAATTTATAAATTTATAAATTTCATTTACTTACTAAATCCATCCATTTATTATTTCATTTTAACACAAAAAAAACTCGTTTTATAATTCCAATATTTTTAATTTATAAATATCAATTTTATAAATCTTTTATATAAACTGTTTATAATAATTCAAAAATCCCAATTCAAATCATTTTATCAAATCATTAACTCCATATTTCAAAAATCAATTTTCAACTATATTCCTCAAAAATCATAATTTTTAGAAGTTTAAAATTATAATTTTTATTTATTTAAAAAGAATCAAATCCAAAAATTTTAATAAAATGTATACTTTCAAAAATCACTTTAAAAATCCTTTTAAATTCAAAATCGTTACTTTAACATTTTTAAAACTCCAAAATTAGGCCTAATACTGCAACAGCACTAAATATAACAATCACGACATCCAAACATCATATATCAATATGATAACAGAATATATCACAATATCTGTAAATAAATCAATTACTGTTGAGGAATCCAGTTGGATCCCTCCAACCTGTTTTCCTAGATCCACAGATGTTAGCACAATACCAATTCCGTTCCAATACGGAATATCGCGGTATATGGGTTCATAAAAATATTATCCGCTATTATGCGGCACAGTAGGGTCTCATCCGCTATATAATGCGGGAAAATCAACTCCAAGTACATATATAATACCAATTCCAATCAAGATGGAATTATCGCAGTATATGTTTTTAATAAATAACATCCGCTTAATATACGACGTATAGGGTCTATTTCAGAACAATAGATAATAATTTATCATTCAAGCATAAAATCAAGCAATTTTAAATCTAACTATTTAAAATTTAAATCAAAACGCAATTAGATTGAGTGAGAAATTCTCACCTTGCTTTCAATAACGGTTGCAGTGTTTTATTTCGAATAAAACTAAACGTGCGTTTAATTTTACCCGAAATTATCACTAGGTCCAAACGACTCCAAACTATCTCCATTGCGTAGTGCTCGACAAAACGAAGCCAATGCAAGTTGTTTCGTCATTTTTCGATCTCGTATGAAAGAGATATTGATTTTTATAGTTACACTAACTATAATATGATGCAGCGGATATTTCTTAACAAACTTCAATTGATGAACTGTAGCAATCGGTGATTTGAAAATACTGCAATGCCCAAATCCGTTGATCCAAAGATGCCGGATTCTAGCTATCTTCGTCACGTTGATCGCGCACGATACCGAGAAACAAAGATCTACGATTCTTCGACGTTGATCAAGCGCACTTGATTCCGTGAATCGGCTTCACAAACGAAGATTCGAGCGCACTCGAATGACGTAGGTGGAGATAGGAGATTTCACTCGACTACCAATTAGAGAAGAAAGCACAAAGCAATCAACAAGGAAATTTTATTCAATATTCAACTCACTTTTACAAATGACACGACTTGCCTATTTATAGGCTTACAACTCACTACAAGACTTAAAAAAAATTACAACACAATGGTACACGACTTAAAGAAAAGGAAAATGCAGCGACTCAAAAATCTTTCACACGACTTAACATTTCAATAGCAATGAGTCGGCCCCGACTTAAAAATAAAGTCGTTCGCGACTTAATATTCTTCCACAGCAACCATAAGTCGACCGCGACCTACAGAGAAGACGAGATGGAGACTCGCGACTTAAGATTTCGTTCACGCGACTTTGAAAAGCTCGGCAGTGTTTTATTGAAGGCGCACGCGACATAAGGAATAGCACGGTTTACGACCTAGGCTGGAGAAGAGATTCGCGACTTAAGGATTTCATAAGTCGTTCGCGAGTTAAGGATGGATCGTGACTTGGGTAACTCGCGTATGGTATATGGATTTAGGGCTTTAGATTAGAACCGATGCCGCGTGAGGGGAATGAGTCGGTGATGTTGAGTCGTGGGGAAATGGATGGGAATGAGTCGCGGTTGTGGGAAATGGCGATGGGGAAGAGTCGCGAATGGTGATGAGTCGCGAATGGTGATGAGTCGCGACTGGTGATGAGTCGTGAGTCGTGGAGATGGGTGGATGAGTCGTGGGTCGGTGGTGGGTGGATGAGTCGTGAGTCGTGGAGATGGTTTGAGTCGCGAGTCGAGGTATGTACTTCATCATCCTCCCCTTGTTGGAAAGAATTCGTCCTCGAATTCACACTCTCGTCATTTTCATCAAGTTCCTCCCCATAATACGGAACTAAGTGTTTGACATTGAAAACATCCGAAGTATGAATATTTTCTGGCAGTCGTAATCAATACGCATTATCATTGATCCTCTTCAAGATTTCTACTGGACCAATTTTTCGTGCTTTCAACTTGTTGTAAGTTCCAACTGGAAAACGATCTTTCGTCAAAACTGCGTAAACAAAATCACCTTCTTTGAAGACTACACTTCTTCATTTCTTATCCGCCATTTGTTTATACTTCTCATTTGTCATTCCCAATCGTTCCTGAACGATTCTATGGCATTCCGTCAACCCATCAACAAAATCAGCAACCCGCTTAACTGTCATCTTTGGTTGTGGCACTGTTGTCAAATCCAGTGGTCCCTTTGGTAAGCTTGAATATACAATCTGAAATGGACTGAAACCAGTACTTCGATTGACTGCGTGATTGTGTGCGAACTCAGCTTGACACAATTTCCAATCCCAACTCTTCAAATGTCTTTCACAAGACATCGTAACAAGTTTCCCAACGATCTATTCACCACCTCTGTCTGCCCATCTGTTTGCGGATGATAAGCACTACTAAAATTCAGCTTCGTTCCTACCATCTTCCACAAACTCAACCAAAAATGACTTAAAAATCTGGTATCTCTGTCGGAAACAATAGACTCTGGCAACCCATGTAAACGATAGATTTCTTTAAAGAACAACTGAGCCACTCGAACTGCATCCGCCGTTTTCTTACAGGCTATAAAATGTGCCATCTTCGAAAACCTGTCCACCACAACAAATATAGAATCATTCCCCCTCTGAGTTCTCGGCAAACCCAACACAAAATCCATACTAATATCAACCTATGGTTTAATAGGCACGGGTAATGGCATATATAACCCCGCATTGGTCGCTGTTCCCTTAGAAACCTGGCATATATGACATCTCTCCACAAATCGTTCAACCTCTTTCCTCGTTGACGGCCAAAAGTAAGATTGAGAAATCAACTGCAATGTACGATCTCTACCCACATGGCCTTCTTCATGCAACTCCTTGATAATTTTCATTCTCAAACTACCCTCTGGAATACATAACTGATTTCCTTTAAACAAGAATCCATCAACCAACATAAATTCATCGGTACTCCCTTCCTTGACTTTTTCAACATATTTCACAAAGTAAGGATCTTCTTCAATCATCTCTGGCAATAATTCAAATCCCGTCACTTCAACCTTCAATGTCGTTAATAAATGACTCTTCCTACTCAAAGCATCAGCCACACGATTCGTCACCCCGGATTTGTGTTTAACAACAAAGGTAAACTGTTGTAAATATGCAATCCATGATGCATGTCTCGCTGAAATTTTATCCTGCCCCTGTAAATGTTTCAAAGCTTCATGATCAGTGTAAAGAACAAATTCCTTCTGAAACAGGTAGTGTCTCCAATGCTTAACAGCTTGCACAACAGCGTAAAATTCAACGTCATATGTGCTGTATCTCATCTTTGCCCCTGATAACTTTTCACTGAAATATGCAATAGGTCTCCCCTGCTGACTCAACACTCCTCCAATCCCAACCTTTGATGCATCAGTGTGTAGCTCAAACAACAACTGAAAATTAGGTAAAACAAGAATTGGCGCTGTCGTCAACAGTTCTTTGATTCGTTCAAAAGCAATCCCGGCTTCTTCTGTCCACGAAAACTGTTTACCCTTCATGCAATCAGTAACTGGAGCCGTAACGCTACTGAAATGTGGAATGAATCTTCGGTAGAACGATGCTAGTCCATGAAAACTTCTCACTTCCGTAATTGTCTTTGGCTGTGGCCAATTCCTGACTGCTTCAACTTTACTCTGATCAACTTGAATACCTTCTCCTGAAACAACATAACCCGGAAATAAAACCCTGTGCGTCATAAACACACATTTCTTCGTAGCAGCATAAAATTGTTCCTCACGAAGAATAATCAACACTTCCCTCAAATGTTGAATATGCTCTTCCGTACTCCTGCTGTAAATTAGGATATCATCGAAATAAACCACGACGAACTTTCCAATGAATGGTCTGAAGATTTGATTCATCACCCGCATGAATGTACTAGGTGCATTTGATAACCCAAATGGCATAACCAACCATTCGTATAACCCCTCTCTCGTTTTGAAGGCTGTCTTCCATTCGTCTCCAGGTCTAATCCGAATTTGATGATAACCGCTTTTCAAATCAATCTTCGAAAAGATAGTTGCCCCACTCAACTGATCCAGCAAGTCATCCAACCTTGGCATAGGAAATCTATATCTCACCGTAATCTTATTTAATGCTCTACTGTCAGTGCACATCCTCCATGTTCCGTCCTTTTTCGGCACCAACAAAGCTGGCACTGCACAAGGACTCAAGCTTTCCTGAACACGTCCCTGTTCTAGCAACTCTTCCACCTGCCTTCGTAACTCTTCATGTTCCTTCGGACTCATTCGGTAATGTGGTCGATGTGGTAACACTGCTCCCGGAACAAGATCAATTTGGTGTTGAATGTCTCTCAATGGCGGTAACTCCTTAGGCAACTCCTCTGGAAATACATCCTCAAACTCTTTCAAAACTGGCTTTGCTTCTTCAGGAATTTCAACCTCTTCACTGCACTCTCGCCCAATCAACAAATAGACTTCAGGCTCCTCTTCGACTTCCTTGACAAACTCCTTCAAAGTTAACAGAGTTTTCAATTCTTCAATTTCCTCCAGCTTGCTTTCTTTCTGTTGCTGCTTCTTGGGAACTAAAGTAATTTTAGTGCCTTCAAACATGAAACTATAGCTATTAGCACGACCATCATGTTGAACTGCTCTATCAAACTGCCATGGTCTGCCCAACAACAGATGACATACGTCCATGTCTACAACATCGCACCAAATTTCATCCTTTTATTTCTTCCCAATTGAAAATTTAACACAAGCTCTCCTTCCGACTTTCACCTCACCTCCTTTCCTCAACCAAGCTAACTTGTACGGTTTAGGATGCTTCTCGGTTTTCAATTCCAACTTTTTTACTGCCTCTGTAGAGATAATGTTATCGCAACTCCCAGCATCAATAACGAATTTACAAACTCTTCCAAGAATAGTGCAAGTAGACCGAAATATGTTATTCCTCAACCAACTGTCTCCCTCCTCTTGCTTTGGTGTCAAACAACTCCTCCTCATCATCAGTGAATATCCTTCGTCTCCCGATAACAAGTCTTCCTCCTCAACTGGTAAGGAATTAGAACACTCGGCCTCTTCATCCTCATCCTCAGCTTCAACTATCATAGTTCTCTTCTTCGGCTTCGGACACTCATTGCTTTTATGACCCATTTCCTGGCAATTATAACATTTGAACCCACTATTAACCTTCGTCTTCTCACCCTCCTTCACAATTGGCTTACTGACAGGTTTAGGAACATTAGAACTTCTGGCCCCCTTCACTTGATTGTTAGAATTAGTAAACACACCACCTCCACGCCTTCCCTGCTTCTCCCAAGCTAACGCTTTCTGATGTGCCTCTGCTACAGATCTTGGATCAAACATATTAACCATATCCTGGATCTGCATTCTCAATCCCCCAATGAATCTAGCAGTTAATTGTTCTTCAGTCTCCATAATATCGTTCCTGGCAATGAGTTGGTAAAATTCATCAGCATAATCACTAACAGACTTTGTCCCTTGCCTCAGATTCTGCAACCTCTGGTACATAAGTGATTGATAGCTGTAAGGTAAGAAAGTAGATCTCATCAACTTCTTCATCTTATCCCACTCAACAACCTTCGACTTCCCCATCCGTTCTCGTGTAAGTTTAGTTTGCTGCCACCATGCCAATGCTCTTCCCCTTAATCTAGTAGCAACCAACTTTACTCGTCGATTCTCCGGCACTTCCTTGAAATCAAAGATTTCTTCAACATTAGATAACCAGTCTAAGAACTCCTCAGCAACCATTCCACCTTTAAACTCCGGAATCTCCATCTTCATTCCCGATTCCCATCGACGATCATCATCTACATCTCGATACTGACGTCGTGTTTGTTCTCTATCTCGATGCATTCTCCCTCTGTCACCAACAAATTCCTCATCAAAATCTGAAGTATATCGTTGTCGTTCACGTCCTCCAACATCTCTACCACCACTCCTACTACCAACATCCCTTCGATCCCGATCATCAACATTCCTCCTACTTCGATTATCAACACTTCTATGCTCTTGACTTTCTCTCCTCTCCCGTTCTGAATGTGATGAAACTCTACTATCCCCACGGTTTGATTCAGGTGAAATTCTTCTTCTACTTTGATTCATTTCAAGCATCATTCTCTCTAATCGACCAATTCCTTCGTTCAACTTTTCAGTAAAGCTCTCGTGGATTCGTTGCTCCATTTCATCGGCTTCTTCTCTTCCATACAAGGCATTAATATTACGATGACGTTGAGCTCGTCTCGGTGGCATGATTGAACTTCGAAAAGTCTTTAAACAATAAACTTCAACAAATCAAACTTCAAAAATCTTCAAACAAAACAACTCCAAAGCTACAATTCAAATCAATTAGCACGGCTTCAAGCTTGCTTCGAACTTCACTTTGGCGTGCAATCTCTCCCTCGCAAATTCAAACACTTTCAACAAACTCTAGATCCAAAATGAGATGGATCAAAAACTTCAACTTGTTGCAATTTCAATATGAACACGACGAATATGACCTTCAAACTTCGAATACTTGGCTCCAAGACCCGATTTAGCTATGGTTGGCTAAAACAAGCTCCGATACCAAACTGACGCAGCGGATATTTCTTAACAAACTTCAATTGATGAACTGTAGCAATCGGTGATTTGAAAATACTGCAATGCCCAAATCCGTTGATCCAAAGATGCCGGATTCTAGCTATCTTCGTCTCGTTGATCGCGCACGATACCGAGAAACAAAGATCTACGATTCTTCGACGTTGATCAAGCGCACTTGATTCCGTGAATCGGCTTCATAAACGAAGATTCGAGCGCACTCGAATGACGTAGGTGGAGATAGGAGATTTCACTCGACTACCAATTAGAGAAGAAAGCACAAAGCAATCAACAAGGAAATTTTATTCAATATTCAACTCACTTTTACAAATGACACGACTTGCCTATTTATAGGCTTACAACTCACTACAAGACTTAAAAAAAATTACAACACAATGGTACACGACTTAAAGAAAAGGAAAATGCAGCGACTCAAAAATCTTTCACACGACTTAACATTTCAATAGCAATGAGTCGGCCCCGACTTAAAAATAAAGTCGTTCGCGACTTAATATTCTTCCACAGCAACCATAAGTCGACCGCGACCTACAGAGAAGACGAGATGGAGACTCGTGACTTAAGATTTCGTTCACGCGACTTTGAAAAGCTCGGCAGCGTTTTATTGAAGGCGCACACGACATAAGGAATAGCACGGTTTACGACCTAGGCTGGAGAAGAGATTCGCGACTTAAGGATTTCATAAGTCGTTCGCGAGTTAAGGATGGATCGCGACTTGGGTAACTCGCGTATGGTATATGGATTTAGGGCTTTAGATTAGAACCGATGCCGCGTGAGGGGAATGAGTCGGTGATGTTGAGTCGTGGGGAAATGGATGGGAATGAGTCGCGGTTGTGGGAAATGGCGATGGGGAAGAGTCGCGAATGGTGATGAGTCGCGAATGGTGATGAGTCGCGACTGGTGATGAGTCGTGAGTCGTGGAGATGGTTTGTGTCGCGAGTCGAGGTATGTACTTCATCATAATATAATTAAATTACAATTTTCTTTTATAATTTTCAACCTTAACGCATCACTGCCGTCGATTTCCCCAGATCAAATCGTGGCCGCACTCCCCATCTTCTTCTCTTCCAGGTTAACACGCACGAAAACACCCATTGGCCGCCACCCTAACCTTAAATCACGCGACCACTACGAGCCGCTTGAAGACAATCAACTACCTCCATCTTGAAGATCTTCGTGCGAGCCACCTTTGGCTCAAATATAGGCGAACTCGGCCTCCAACCTGCATCGAAAACCGTGCTTGAACGGTAGGAGGATGCGGCATCATTTCTCTCTCCTCACTGCGCGATAACCCATCACCACCGTATAGATTCGAAGAGCTCGTCACCCTCTACAATGTTGTAGTTGAGGATTTTTGCTAAAAGCCGATGGATTTGAAGAAAATAAAGGAAGAAGGAGGTGAATTCTCAGCCATTGATATTGAGGCCGGCGGCTATGAAACCCTAGGGCTGTGATGTTTGCAAATGAAATGAGCCAAGCCCTTTTATAGAAATTTCTCAAAATACTACCCATCCGAGATTTTTCGAACTCCAAATCTCATGCGGTGACCGGCATTTCTAGGTTTTACCCCACGTTCCGGACACAATGGAACGTGTTTCGGAAGCTAATTCGATCATATGTGCGAGTTACAAAAATAAACGATTAAATTTAAATTAAACCGATTAAACTAATTTTCTATGCGTTTTGGCTTGCCCCGGACAAACCGTAAATTCGATTGACACGAAATTTGAAACCATACAATAATATAACATTACGGATCCGATGAAACTAGTTTCGTCGAAATCTGAGACTGTTTGAAAAATGGCTATTTTAACTCGTCAATTAAATATTAAAATATTCAAACAAATTAACTTTTAATTCGATTTTAAAAGTTCTATAACATCATTCTAACTTCAATATGATTTAATACAACTTTATAAATCAATTTTTATCATTTTAAACCCAATTTCCAATTATTTCTGTAATTTCACATATTAAACTATTGATTTAATTATCCAATTAAATCTAGATATTCGAAATTTTAATTTATTCGACTTACAAATTTTACTTGTTAATATTTGAAATCAATTAAATATACGAATTTCAATTGACAAAAATTCTGGGTCGTTACACGATCCCTCCTTCGAGACCATCCACAACAAATTCCCCGACATAAATCAATGCCACCGTACACGTGCTCCATCGGTCGAGGTTCCTCCGACCTCCAATCAACATTCCGGCACCTCGACTATCACCCAGACCCTCGATCCTAACCCTCAAACCACAAGCACAAGCCTTCGTTAAAATTCAAGCAATCTAGTGGAAAATTGGAACCTGACACCATGGCCAAAACCTCTCGAACTCACGTCGCCGACCACCGTAACACCAGAAACTTCTGCCACACCTCCACGAACCTTCCACGCAGCCATCCCCCAAGTCTTGCGCTGCTCGATCACCCAGAAGTAATGCCATGATCCCATTTCCCAGACTCAACCAAATTAGGGTTAAAAACTAAATCGCTCTCTCGACATCGCCTCGTCAATCAGGAACCCTATTTGCCATTTTTGTCGAACTCCCCGTACCTTCCCCCACCTCCAGCCACAATCCCGACACCCCAACAACTGCCGATCACCAAAGAACACTCAAAAACCATTATTCGGTTAACTTAAAATTACACAGATGATCCTAAACTAAAAATCACGATTTTTATCTTAAAAATTGTATTTTACAAAGAAGTTTTAAGTTATGTAATTTGATCAACAATTTATAATACTTGATTTTAACATGCATTTAGAATTGCTACTATACTATCTTGATTCTAGAATAATTTCAAACTTATTTTGCTTTAAATAAATTTTAAACTTTAATTTATGATTAAGCAAACATATTATGTTTGAATCTCAAAGCCTAACAAGATCAGGTGGGTAGATTTTGGATTTTTGATCAAAACTTTTAAGTTTTGAACTAAGAACATAGATGTTCAATTCAACAGGCATGCACAATTACATATATTCATAAACACAGAGATATCACTTATATATGCATGAACAAAGCATCATTCATCTCAGACTTCACATGCAAACAGATATTTATATACTTAGCTTTTAATTTAAAATGTTTACTCACCAGTTTTTAAAAGGCAGAGACTTAATTTTTACTGGGAAGCTTTGATTTCTTTTGAACTGAAAAACTTTGATTACTGCTATATTGTTGAGAAGATTTCTTGACACTATACTTTAGGTTGCATTTGATAATGAAATCTTCGTTTATAGGCTTGCTTGCTTGTTTACAGATTTTGGGTTGAAGCTTGATTATTTAAAGGCTTTTTGAAAAAAATGGTTTACACGTTGAGCTTATGATTTGAAAAATATTTACAGGGTTAATTTGTCTTGGTGATTGCTTGAAAATGGTTTTACAGGTTGAAGACAAAGTATTTGATAGGGTTTTAATTTGATTTGAGGAATGTTTTCAGGTTTTGAGTTATAGGGTTTTGAATTGTTTGATTTTCTGGTTTGAAATAGTTGATCAGGTTGAGTTTCTGGTTTTAGAGATGAAATTCAGGTGAAGTTTTCTTGCTTTGAAAATTTGAAAAGATAAGAAAAGAAGTAAAGAGAGAAGGTAAGAATTTATATAGTGTAAATTATGGTTTATTAAAATTAAGGAAAAAAAAACAAAAGGAATGACACTTGTTCAAATTAACTACATTTGTGAATACAAATGCTAATTATCTTACACATGTTTTTAACATGGTTTTAAAGGCTACACTTGTAATAATGTATGTTTTATAAACTTTTAAAATGATTTTAAAGCTTTTAAATTAAATTTCCTAAATAATAAATACCTTTTTAAATTAATAAATGCTTTTCTAAATTTATATAAATAAAAAATCTTTAAAAGAAAATAAAATAAAACCAATTATATTCTAAATAAAATCATATATAATATATTTAATCCATTTTTAATTGTAAATATAAAACTTTTGTATTTATTTTACAATTTAATAAACAATATCATGTATACAAATAAATTCTTTTTAAGTAAACAAATCTTATTTTAAATAAAAGCTTTATTCGTATATTTTTATATCCAAAATATTTTTAAAATATTTATCTTTTGAAATTCAAATTTTAAATTCAAATTCAATTTAAAAATCTAACTTAAATCCAACACAAATATATATATATATATATATATATATATTTAAATAAACACATTATTACATTTGAAAATAGGTCTATTTAAAATCTATATACAAAATAACCAAATTAAATTTGTGAACAATTATCTTGTTTAAACATCTATTTATAACTAATATTTAAAAACATCACATTATTATTATTTGAAAATAACAATTTTATCAATTTTAAATGATAAATAAAGGAGATTATCACATTTTACATTCCTTAAAATTCTAGGATATCACAAGTAGTATTCCAAATTTAAAAAAAATGAATTTCAAGCATCTTCTAACCACGCATAACCGTGAGAACTTTTAAATAAGATTAGAATCAACTTGTCTATTTAATATCAATTTTTATATGTGTTCCATATATGCATAACCATGAGGACTTTTAAATGAGCATGAAAGCACATAAACAAATATTCCATGCAATTCACCCATGCATAACCGCGGGGACTTTTAAATGAGAGTGAATACTTTGGATATTTTTATTACTAAAAATAAAATAAAAACGAATAATTTCCCGTTTAAAATACCATATTGACATACTATATTGAATTTTAATGAGTGATGTTTGTTAGAAATATGATAGAAATAGAGATGGTCATGGAATTTTTACCAACAAAACTTATTATAAATCTTTTTTATTTTTTTAAAGAAATTGACTAGATATACTATCTCGAGTCATAATATATTATTAATATCGACACTCATCACTATTTCAATTTCTATTTATCTTTTCAATAATCAGTAGGGAGTCAGATTAGTTAATGTAGTCATTTAAGATCAAATCCAAAAATAATTATAAAATCGAATTTTCTAAAATGCCTAATTTGAAATGAAGTCTACAAACCCTATTTTCTAGAAGGGGTTTTGTAAAAAATATGTCTACCGATTGAAAATCAGTTAAAATGAAAATTATGCAGATATTTTCCTTGTGAATGTGATGCAACTAATGAAGGTCCCTACATAAAACACATTCCACTAGTAATTTTTCTATCAACTAGACTACCAGTAGAATCTACATCTGAATACCCCTTTAAATCATAGTTATCATAAATTGGATATTATAGACCAGAACATGAAGTTGCAACAAATAACCTATAATCATTTTATAGCTTTTAAAATGTGATTCCTTAAGGATTTTATTGAAAACATGCACATAGTGTCATATCTAGAAGCAGTAAGATAAACAAATATATCTACGCGTATCTAGAGTAATCATCACCCAATACAAAAAAACATCTCTTATCTCCTTAACTTGCAACATCGTTAGTCCAAAACAAATTTATATGAAATAGTTAAAGGACAAAAAGATGATTGGTCAACATTTTTGCACAAATCAGAATCAAAATCAACATTTATTTCGTTATCACATAACTAGTTGATTTATATCAGATTATGGTGTAGATTTTCACATTTAATATATCGTTCAAGATAAATGTACCGTTACCTATTTTACCTCCACGATAATTTTTTTTGTTACCCATTGTGATTCTCCCCTTTGTACTAGGCTAAGGAACTTTGATTTGTTGCCCATCGTGTGCTTGGAACAGCCAAAATCCAGATAACATTATTGATGTTCCTTAGCCTGCCACCATACCTACATGAGAAAATATTTTGATGACCTATTTGTTTTTATAGGTCTGTGGTTGTTAGTGACAAATTTTTAAAAAAAAATATGTTTGAGTAGACTCAAGATAATTTATATTTGTTATTTTTGGCACCCATATTTGTTTAACTTTAAAGGATTTTATATTCATGCCTTTTGGAAGCCAAATTCGTATGGTTTTCATGTGTTCGGGCCTATACCAATAATTGTTTTAATTGGGTCCAATTTCTCCATAAATTGTGCATTTGGAATCTACTTGATTAATTTCACTTCTAACATGTTCAGATTGAGTATACCCAGGTCCTTGTCTAACAATATTGACTGTTTGTTTCCCTATTAGCATATTTATTGATTTTTCTCCTCTGGAGAATTTTTTTAAAGTTGTAGACAATTGTTGGACTTGTGTTTTGAGTGATTCATTTTCATTCAATAACAAGGTGCACTTTTTAATAGAATTTTCTCTCCTAGTGTTTTTGCTTTCTTTTAAAATCAGAATTTCATTTTCAAGTGATCTAATTTTATTTTATACCTTTTTAATTTCTTCTTCAAGTGATGGACCCTTATCACACTTAGAGTTCTTATGTTGACAGATTTTAAACAATTGATCAAGTTGTTTATTTAATTCTATCAAACTATCTCTTTCTGATTTAATTTTAGCGTATTTCTCCCTAAGTCTTTCAAAACAGCCATTTATTTCATGAAAATATAAAAGTAATTTCGAATGAGTAAGTTTTGATACCTCGCTTGGCTCATCATCATCACAGTCAGTTGTTTCTCCTTGAAGACACAAATTTTCATTTTTACTCTCACTGCTAGTGCTTTTATCAGCTTCATCAGTTTCATCCCAAGTAGCTGCAAAACTTCTCGTTTTTGGTTTCTTTCCTCGGTCGATTCAATTCTGAGGACAATTTGGCTTGATATAACCAGGTTTATTGCAGTTGTAATAGATGATCTCCTGCTCTTTTGGGTTGTATAGAACTTTGACTATTCTGCTTTTCAATTGTTGATTTAGAGCTGGATTTCCATACTTGTCATTCCACTTTTTGAATTTCTTTATTATCAATGCCAGTTCTACTGCACCATCATCATCATCTTCACTTTCAGTTGTTCCTTTCAGAGCTATTGATTTCTTTCGCATATCACCTCGTTCGCGTTCTTCCTTTAATTTCATTTCTAGCTCATAAGTGGTGAGATTTCCAATGAGTTCTTCAACTTTAACTTGTTTCAAATCCTTTGATTCTTGAATGACACTAACTTTCGCTTCAAAATTTCATTGAAGAACTTTGAGGATTTTTCAGACTATTTCCAATTCTTTGTATGGTTTCCGAGAGCTTTTTATTTGTATACGAGATTAGAAAGTTTTCCATACATCTCTTTGACATTTTCATCCTTGGCCATTGTGAAGTTCTCGTATTCACTACTAAGCATGGCTAGGCGAGATTCTTTGACTTAAGAGCCTTCGTGAGTCACTTAAAGTGTGTGCCAATTTTCCTACGTAGTTAGACAATGTGAGACATGATTAAATTTAATTTGATCCAATGAACATATTTAGAATTCATAGCTTTAGTATTAGCATTCTGCAGTTTATTTTCAAGATCCGTCCAATGATCCATCGGTTTTTCAATTTCTTGATTATCTACCACCATAGTTGGTGTCCAATATCTTGTCTCAACAATATTCCATGCATATATGGTTTTCAGAAAAGTTTTCATTCTATTTTTCCAGTAAGCATATTCACCACTGAACATGGGTAGTCTAACTATGGACTGAACCTTAGCAAAAACATTATTAAAAGAAGTCATTTAAAAAAAAATCAAATTTTTAAAACAAAAATTGATTTTTGAAAAATCAAATTTTTAAAACAAAAAAATGGTTTTTGTTCCTAGCTCTGATACCACTTATAGGATTGATTTCACCCTAGAGGGGGGTTAACAGGGTGATATTAATAATAATAAAAATAATGAGAAAATAAATATAATAATTGCAGCATAGATAATAGTAGAATAATAAAAGCAAAAATAGAACCAAATAGATTTACCCAGCTTCGGCAAAACCCTGCCAACGTGCTGCCTCTATGGTTTCTACTAGAAATTAAGTAGTTAGACGCTTACACACACAAACTTGCGACACCCACTAATGACTAACCTAACTTGACGCTCAAAACCCTGCCACAACTCAGCCATTGAGTTGCGAAATCTTGAACTACACCACCGTAGTTCGTAACCTAGTCACATGACTAAAGAGTTACACAATTTTAAAATAGAAATTACAAAATAAAAAACAATATAAACAAAACCCTATTTAATAAATTGTAGCCCAATAAAAATTGAAGACCGGCCCAATTGTAATTAAAAAAAAGACGTCTCCCCCTTTTTTCTTCTTTATAAAATGGCTTAGGCCATTCTTTTTTTTAATAAAATTAGGGCTTTGTGATTAAGCAGCCGTTTTGTTCGAATAGATTACTTATATGGTTTCGTTCTTCAGTTTTCTCCGAATGCTTCTTCAATTGAATCTCTTGCTTTATTACTTGCAACGGCTTCAAATGTCGTGCTTGAATGATTTGTGCTTTGAATTGGTACGTGTTTTCCCTTTTTTGATTTATAATTATACTCGACTTTGATTCGAGCTATTGGCTTGTGATTTATTTCAATGCTTGCTTTGGTAATTTCTTGAACTCAAATGCATCTTACTACCGATGATGTAACTGGATTTTATAGGGATTGAAATCCCTAAATGTCAGTTCATATATTTTTCGTGTGATTTAAGCACTTGTGTTTATTTTCAATCGCATGGCTCCAGCGCTTCTTGACTCGCTCATGTATTCATTAGTTTGAAATTTTTTTGAGTCAGTTTCCTCCTATTACTTTGGCACTTTGAATATTGATAATTGATTCCATTTTTGCTGGCAAATGAGTGTGGCTTCTAAATTTTAGACATACTCTGACTTGTACATTATGTTTTAGTTCCTATGGCCTCGGCATCGTGAATATAGATATAAACTTGATGAATTTTGTTATCCTCTGTTCCATTCGTATAGCCATGTTGCCTTGACTTTTTGAAACAATTCTTTGACTTTGTTCGATTTGTATTCTTTCATCTCTGTTAGTAGTTTTGACTTGAAATATTGACAATCGAACTGCTATCTGCATTGTTTTTAAAACTGTAAACTGCTTCATTGATTTTTGAAACATTGTATGTATTTGTCACTGCATATAAACTTGTATTTGTCCATTATAGTCACTTCTGCTGGTTTGTATTCATGTTAGCTTATTTTGGTTCACTGTTGCTCATTGCTATTTCGAGCTATCTTCCATAGACATTCTTACAAGTTGGCTTTGTATAATCCATGAATCAATAAGGTGTGATGTAATAGTTATATAGCTTTTCTTTCGGTTATTAATAGTCCATATATCAGTCGTATTTGCAATATGACTTTGATTCTTTTGTAATGGCTTCACCATGTTCTCTTTCTCATCCTTACAGTATTCATGATGTTAGTCGCGATAGTATTGCAAGAAATCATCTTAAACAAAGGTTGTAATGCATCATAAATTCTTTAAAAACAATGTGGTCAACCATTGCCATAGGGTACTCATGAAGAATTAACATCTTCAAAACTACATGCCTTGCAGTGTCTGGTGTACTTTGAGTCTTGGTTCTTTGTGCCATATAAGGTTTGGTTGCATTTCGTTGCTCTCACAAATGACGATGTACATATGAGCTGGTCTTTGGTTCATGCTTGTTGCTATTTATACATTTGCATTCTGGACTTGCTGTTTCCTCTAGTTCATTGATGATGATGTTGTCTGGATTTGTTTTTGAACGAAGTCTTGTTGCATTGATTCTGATTTGCATTGTACTGGTTATCACTGCATATTGCTGTGATGAGTGCACTTGTATTAGTCCATGTTGAACTACTTGCTCATACTTGCATTTCATGTTTCCTCCAAGTTGCATTCACTTGCATGTTGGTTCCATGTGTACATGAGCATTGCATCCATGTTTGTGTGAAATTCTTGAAGTCTGGTTTACTTGAGTCTACCACTACTTGTCTCTGAACAGTCTTGTTCTGGTGCATGGCCCTGATTTGGTCCAATATGTTTTAGTGTGATTGCATATTCATTGTGCATGCTGGTTGAGTCATGTGACATGTTTTGATTTGAGACGTCATGTTGGTCTTGCTCATTGATCTTGTCTGGTTCAATATTGAATCTAGTTTTATTCATATTCATGTGTACTGTTGTCTCTTGGCTGAAATTCGAGATGCTAAGGCAGTGCACATGTGTATTACCCATGCGTATATGCAGGCTCTAGTGTATTTGGAACTTTATGACTTGTTTTCATATTGCACCTGAGTTGAGTCCAGCCTCGGCTCGGGTTTGATCTTGTGCTCACCTGTCCCTACATTTTTATTAAGTGTATATCGATGTGCATGGCTTGTGACATGTATAGTGATACACTATGCATGTTAGAAGTTGTTCATGTAAGATGAATTCAAAATAAATGATGACGAACAACCCAAATAACTGAGCCAAATAAAATTTTCAAACACACACTTTTATTGTTCACTGTAAAATATTTCTTTTTCAATTTTACTACATAAGTGTTTATTTTGCAGATAATTCAGATGCTGGATACAAACTGAAATAGGGTTGAAGATAGAAATATGAGTGTAAGTGAATATGTAATGTGGTAAAAATTATAGATTGAGAGATGTCTTGTAATTGAAATTGTATTGTAATTGAAAATGTATATATGTAGTGAGAGCTCAAATTTGTACTATTCAAAATTGTAATAAAATGTTTATTTGAATAAAATATTTGTTTGAATTTAAATTCTATGTTATTTATTTTATTCAACAAATATTTATTAAGTTATGTGAAAAACAAAATAGTACAATAACAAATACATTTAAACGAATATATATGTATACACACACACACACACGTTTATTATCATCAAACAAAAATCATATACTAGCATATTCTACTGTTACATCGATGATGATTTCTTCCCTTATCAAAGATGAACCGACCAACAATCTAGATAGTGCCATCAAAAAAGACAATGAAGATTGGGATGCCATCAAAGTGGATCCAATTTCAGTTTCGATGGTTGGGTAGAAGTTCCTAAGGAACTTTAAGTTGTTTAGTTAGTCTTTGAACATACATACATACATACATACATACATACATACATACATACATACATACATACATACATACATACATACATATATATGTAGACACACACATATACAAGATTTGATTTAAATTTCTATATATAAGAATTATGGATATGTGTGTATAAACTTATTTAGAATTAGAATGGTTTTGGATTGATTTGTTTGAATTGTGATTGGATTATATTGTATCGACCTTAGTTTGATTTTAATATTTTCATATGTTGGATTTGATTAATTAATAAAATTGATTTTTCTTATTTATCAACATATCACTTTTATATATCACTTTATATATAATGCATTACTTTGTTAAGAGGTGTTTTAGTTATATTTTGGTTGATGACAAAAGGGAAAAAATATATATAATACCCAAGCACAGATTAAGGAGAAGTTTTGTACCTCAAGGGGAGTTATATCATATTTTATATACATGGTTGTCATCATACAAAAAGGGGGATTGTTTGTAACTTATGTATTGGTTTTGCTGACAATAACCATATAGAACTATACAAAGTATAGATACTAATGTTTTATCAAGTTATATATAGTGTGTAGTACTGGATATTGGACATGTGTTGATTAAGAAGATTGTACAGTATCCAGAGAAAATTCAAAAGGCTGATATAGAGACTCAAGAATTAAAGAATGAAGGCCCATGAGTATAGAAGATTCAAGATAATAAGTTACTTATAGAGTCATAGATTATTTTGTTAAAGCTCTGGTAGCACTTTATTGATCTCTCTTCACTTTTTTTAAAAAGTTTTAAAAATCTATTCTCTGATTTTAAATGATTTTCAACTATCCTGGTTTTCAAAAAAGATTTTTAAACAATCCCTATTTTCAAACTAGTTTTCAAATGATTTTTAAACTTCTATTTATTAATAAGTATATTATATTTTGAGTAATTAAGTTTTTAAACATTTTATAGTTTAATATACTTTTTATTATATTTAAATATATTTTTTTTGGTTTCATATTTTCTAAATGGTATGGTATTCAAAAGTATATTTTAACATTCATTAATACTTTAATTTTAAATATATATTCACTTATACTTTATATATTATTTTTTAAAAGAAAATATATTTAAATCCTTTATATATTAAAATATTTCAAAATTATTGTATAAATTTTCTTAGGTTTTATTACGGTTAAAATGTGTATAAACTATGCTCGAATGATTTCATAAAGTATTAATATTTTACGAAACTTAATATTTTCAAACAATTTTTATTAAATGTTTTTCAAAACTACAAAAGGTATGCCGATATACATAAACCCTATATGTCGGCATATATTCTGATATTTTCAAAGTTTAAATTTTGAACATAAGTGCCTTTTCATCGTATCTCTTTGCAAATGGACACGATTATTGTTTCTTTAAAAATAGGGGGTTTTCTCAATGAATTTTTTTAACTACTTTCTCATATATTCTCTCCTCTTTCACTCTCTTGCTTTCTAAAAGAAATTCTACTCAAAATCTTCTACATTCAAATAAAATCAAATTCAAATTTATTTAATTAATTCTCTATTATATACTCTCTTACATCTCTTACTTATCCCACTCAAATTAAGATCAAAGTTCCATTCAAGTGGTTATAGGATTATTTGTACTCAAAATCAAGAAACCGATTTCGTAAACTTGAACAAATCATATTCAAATACTCTTGGGTGTGCTTAGTGTCCTTGAAATCCAAGAGGGTGTGCTTGTGTCCGGTCTAAATCAAGTTGGTGTGCTTGTTGTCCCATTTAAATCCATGTGGAAGTATTGGTGTCCCGCTTGAATCCAGTGAGTGCACCCAAAGTTGGAAAAATATGGAGGTGTGTCTCATAGCCTTGAAATTGAGATTGTATAACCTTTGATATTTGAAAAGAAATATGTACAAGAAATTGTACGGGACATAATGTAGGGTAACTCTGAACTACTATAAAAATTCTCGCATGATTTCTCCAACTCTTTACTCTTTACCTTACCGTATGTATATCTATCTATATTTACATCTGTGATTGGCAATTTGCATTGTTTAAAGTATAATCATAAAAGAATTCAAAAAGATTCATAGAAGTTAGTAAACAATATTCACCCCCTTTCTAGTGTTAAATTAACCTTAAGATTTGTACTTTCGCAAACTAGCAAGGCTAAGCTATGCTTTGGAGAAATCATTCTTTGATTATATGATAATAAATCTCATTATACTAGTAATTAAATCTCAAATAATAAAGGGCAAAGTACTTATTCAGTAGAAGCGACATAAGAGTCGTTGAACTCTTCGGATTGATTCATATAGATGTATGCAATCACAAGTCTATTAATACCAAAAAAATTCATGTATTTCATTGTATTCAACAATGAGTTATCACAAACATGAACATGTGTATTTGATATACATGTATTATGTCTTTGATAAGCTTATAGATATATGTTGGAAGTAAATAAAATAACATGCAAAAGAAAATAAGATGATATGATTTGATCGAATAAGTGAGTATATTAGCTAAAAATGAATAAAATTTAATCTAAATATCCACTACTTTCTTTGATATATAATGATGTATCGATAAGGAGTAATCAGACTTTGTTTAACAAGGTATGATTAATTGTGAGTGAGTTGAGTTAACTTCTTTCTATAAGGTCATGTACTTTGAGTAGTACATAAGGTTAAAATTAAATTTGTCTAAAGAATATATTACAAAATCATATCGGATAAGAGTTTATGAAACCCCAACATATCCTAGGCTAAGGAGTTGTCAAGTTGTGTGAGTCGAATGACTACACGTAATAATTTTTCATGAGGGATCTTTTATGAATCTTCCCAAAAAAAACGTTTGGAAACAATTGTCATTGGAGGGCCTATTTATGTTTTGAACATAAGTTTTGTAAACTAAAACCAAATCGGTTTTATATATAAGGCAATTCATAAAGTGATTATGAACTCGTTCCATTATACTAAGAAACAACCGTTGTTCCAAGAAATACCAACTTCATAGCGAAGGAATTTTTATATAAATTTTTGGTAGTAAAATGGATATGGATACGATCCAAGGATAGAACTAATAATGAGGGACGAAATGAAATTAATTGAACCTAAAATTAACGATGCATTAGAATAAGTATTCTTAAGCGGTGAAGAGAAACTATGAGTTCCTTATCAATGTTAAGAATAGATAATCCTTGGTTGTCAACTAAACCATGAAGAATATTGACTCTACGATATGGTATGTTGTGCAGATCCAAAATGGATTCCAAGTGTTACTCGGTTTCTTGGCCCAGCTATGAGAGGAAAACTGTCGATTGCCGTCCAGGATGCAAGTGTCATTCATCCCATGAGTATCGGTCGGCATACTTCCTTCAAATGCCATCGCTCGGAATATTCCCTTCTGATAGCATCGCCAGACACACTTCCTTCAAAGGCCATCGCTCGGCATACTCCCTTTAGATAGCATTGCCCGATACACTTCCTTCAAATGCCATCACTCGGCATAGCCCCTTCTGATAGTATCGCTTGTCATACAAGTTTCGTTCGACATAGACGTCTCACTTGGCATACATGTGTCGTTCGACATACTCCCTTCTGATAGTATCGCTCGACATGCAAGTGTTGTTCGACATAGACGTCTCACTCGGCATACATGTGTCGTTCGGCATAGAGGTCTCGCTCCACACAAATGCCTCGTTCGGCATAGACGTCTCGCTCGGCACAAATGCGTCGCTCGGCATAGACTCCTTGCTCGGCATACAATTGTCGTTCGGCACAGATGCATCGCTCGACATACGAGTGTCGCTCGGCATATATGTGCAGTTCGGCCTAGGAATTTTGGACCATCTTGAATGTCGTTCAACTTTGAAGGGAGGATCAGCACTTAACCTTTAGTTAAGGTGTCGTCGCTCGGCATCTCTCGACCGACATTTCTCGTTCAGCATGACTGGTTCGATGCACAGAAGTCATCTGCTATGGGCCAAAGTACCTTGTTCCTGGGCCCGCGTAGGAAGTCCGGCCTATCTTCGTCTATAAATAGAAGAGCACGGGCACAGTGAAACAGACCTTTTTTTCGAGAACACTGGGGAGACTCTGCCACTTTCAAGACTCATTCTTTTCCAGTTTGCATTTGTATTCAAGTTGTTGGTGTACGAATTGTATCTGTATTCAGTTATCTGTAAGCGCAATAAAGATTAAACTAAAAGTGGACGTAGGCAGTTAGGCCGAACCATTATAAATTTGGTGTTCTTGTTTCTTATAGTTATTACTGCGTTCCACTGCGTTATTCCTCAGTTTTAATTTACCTTCTTCATTAGTCTCTCTACACAAATCCTTCTTCAGGTGTTAGTGACTAATTCTGGTGCTAACATTTTGGTGCTTTCATTGAGAATGCGTTCTCAGGTTATTAGGATCTACTTTGTAGCCACTAGATTGAAGAAATCCCCCGAAGGAGATCCAAGTTATTTACAAGAAGTCTGTTGATTCTACTCAGAGTTTCTACCAATAACTCTACAATGGAAAGACCCTATACCCGATCAGCCTCGCACAGCGTAAGCGTCAATGAGACTGCTAGCGTCCAACAAGTAGGACCCAACAATCAACAAGTTAATCCGGGCGCGGGAACTGTTGCCACCCAAAACTAGATGGAAGCTGTCACTAGAACGGAGTTCAACGACCTGATGAGAGAACTCATGGAAAGCAGGAGACAACTTAGCGAACAGATCCAAGCTAACGCTAACTTAATGACTTAGCTCACTTAACAACAGCATCAGAATGCTAGAGGTAGCCTCCCTCCTTACTCTTCATCTGACAGCTCGACTTCGTCCGATGAACCTCCCAGGCGTAGACATAGATGTCGCGGAATTGAAACAACACAAGCAGGTGTTGCTGATCGATCAACTAGGGATCACTTACACCTTGGAAACCTCACCCAAGCTGGAGAAAGAAACTTAGGATCTGGAGTGGGAGTGGAAGCTGGACGGTCGGCCCACCAAGGTCCTAAAGAAGCTGGTCCCTAGGATACACGTTTGGAAGACCGCCAGCAGAGGAGACACCAAATAGAATGATTGCGCGGGATAGATTCCAACCTTCCATCTTCAATACAAACCCTGAACCTATCTATTATGGTCAGAAAGCTGATGAGAGAAAATCAAGGCTTGAACAATGAAGATTGGGGGATATCCATGAGTCATACTCCATTCGCAGATACTATTCTACAGGCCGAGTACCCCAGGAAATTTAGCATGCCAACTATCCCGGCCTACGAAGGGAAGACTGGTCCCCGACAGCGTGTGATGAGATATGAATGGATAATGGATGCAGCTAGAGCAAATGATGCAACTAAGTGTAGATGCTTCCATATAACTTTATCCGAAATTGCCACCATGTGGTTCACTCAACTTCCTCTGCGGTCTATATCCAACTTTGATGAATTGGCGATGAAATTTGTAGAATAGTTCAGGATACATGCCACTCGTCCAAAGAACGTGATGTCCTTATAAAGTGTAATCCAGGCTCCAGGGGAGTCGTTGAAGGAGTAATTACAGAGATTTCATGTTGCAGCTACTGAACTTAGCAACCTAAATTACCATGCAATTCTGATGGCTGTGATGCGAGGAGTGGTTTCTGATTCGAAGTTTGGAGACCAGTTGGCAGGAAAGCCTCCGACTATGCTAGAGCATTTTTATTCAAAGGCTCGTCAGTTCATAAGAAGGGAGGAGGCCAGGTGGATAAGGCGAGATAAGGCACCAGGACCTGGTCAAGAGACTGTGAAGAACAACATTGCTGTAAAACAATCCGGTGACAACTCGGGGAAGGTTCATGTCAATGTCCAGAACAATCCTGGGCATTCTAAAGGGTCCGGAGGAGTGGGTGCTGGAAAGAAAAGAGAAGCAGGAAAATGGAACCCAAGGATTCCAACCTACAACGAATACACCCCCCGAATGCCTCTCTAGAAAATATTTACCTATCAACATGCAACACTTTTCAATAGCAAAAGCCACGCCCGAAAGAATCCATCGAGGTGCAAAAACAAACTGGGAAGTATTGCCGATTCCATGAGACTTACGGGCACAATACAGAGGAATTTATATACCTCCATGATGCTATAGAAAAGCTGATTAGACAGAAAAAGTTGCAGGAGTTTATCAAGAACCCGTAGGAAGGTAGACAAGGAACATATGACCTTGGACGCGGGCAAGCTCCGTGCCATCCATAGGAACCTGCTCGAACTGTAGGTAGACTAGTCATAAACACGATAGTCGGTGGACCTCACCCTGCGGATTAGAGTTGGCCGGAAATGGAGTGGTATGCTAACTCCTTAAGGCATGTAGATTTTGAATGTTGTTCAAATACAGCGGATGGGTCCCCAGCTAAGCAGCAGCGAACGATGACGGACGATATAGTTTTCAGGAGCAGAGATGCTGATCAGGTGGCTCCTACCGTTGAACCGATGGTCATCTCCGCGACAATCAGGCCAGCATTTGTGAAAAGAATTTTAATTATTGTGGAAGTTCTCTTAACATCATCTTCAAAAAAGTATATGACAAATGAAGATGGAGACCAAAGATTTAAAACCATCTAAAGTCCACATCCGTGGCTTTAATGGTGTAGCAACCGATGCAGTGGGTTATGTTGAATTGCCAGTTGAACTGGGACAAGACGAACATATGAGAGTGTGAATCCTGCCTTTCATTGTTTTGGATGTCGATTCTCCATACAATGTTTTTCTGGGTCATCCGACCCCGGTGGAGTTTAGGGCAGCTTTGGCCCATTGGTGTTTAACTTTGAAATTCCCGACAGACAAAGGAGTTGGTGTGATGCATGGCGATCAGGCGATCGGTCATGCAAGTTGTGTGGCTGAGCAAAGAGAGGCCCAGCGGAGAGAGAAAGGAAAGGTTGCAGACATCTCCGTCCGCACCCGAGTCACTAAAAATTGGCAAGTAGTGCCCGAGCCCTGGTTCGGGCAAAACGATCGAATCTATAGAGACATAAATCCGAGAGAGATGATGATGAGGAACCCAGGGAAGAAAAAGCAGCACCAGTTGAACAAACGATTGACATTCCAGTCAGCCTAGACGACCCTTCGCGAGTACTTAAGATTGGATCACAGCTCGACCTTTCGATGACCGAGGATTTCACTGATTTCCTCCGAGCGAATCTAGATGTTTTCGCTTGGGCACAATATTATATGTGTGGGATTTCTCCCGCTATTGCGCGTCATATGTTGAACGTAGACCCAAAATACGTACCAATAAAGTAGAAAATTAGAGGCATGGACCTGGAGAGGTCCGTTGCTCTCAGAGAGGAGGTGGACAAACTCAAAGCCAATGGGTTTGTCCATGACGCCCTCTACCCTGAATGGGTGTCTAACCCCGTGCTAGTGAGAAAAGAAAACGGGAAATGGAGAACCTGCATAGATTACTCTAATCTGAACAAAGCATGCCCTAAGGACAGTTTTCCTTTACCCAAGATTGACCAGCTAGTCGAATTAACGACAGGACACAGCTATTGTCATTTGTAGATGCGTACTCGGGATATAATCAAATCCCGATGCACATTCCAGACCAAGAACACACCAGTTTTGTCGCAGACGTTGGGCTATATTGCTATGTAGTGATGCCTTTCGAATTGAAAAATGCAAGAGCAACTTATCAGTGTCTGGTGGATCGAATGTTTAAAGACCAGATAGGTAGAACAATGGAAGTCTATGTGGATGACATGCTCATGAAGTCACGACAGTCAAATGATCACATTCGAGACTTGGCGGAAATGTTTTATGTACTCAGATATTACAGAATGAAAATCAATCTTCTGAAGTGTTCCTTCGGTGTTGCGTCAGGAAATTTTTTGGGTTTCATTGTTAATGCGTGGGGAATTGAACCTAACCCAGAAAATATTCAAGCTATTCGAGATATACAAATGCCCAAAACTATAAAGCAAGTACAAAGCCTGAACAGGAAAGTGGTCGCGCTGAGTCGATTCATATCCAGAGCCATAGATAAGTGTATTCCCTTCTTCAATGTAATGAAGAAAGGAAAGATAAATTTTGAATGGATGCCCAAACATGAGTACGCATTCCGAGCTTTGGTAAGGCATTTGGAAAGTCCCCGGTGTTATCGAAGCTATAGACCATGAAGTATTGTATGTGTACTTGGATGTATCCCATCATACTATTAGTGCGGCTTTGGTTCGCGAGGAGGACCGAGTTCAAAAGCCGGTGTACTATGTCAGTAAACGTTTAATGGAGGCAGAAAGAAATTATCCCAAGATTGAAAAACTAGCTTACTACTTGGTATTGCATCACGCAAGCTATGTCCATACTTTCAGGCACACTCAATCAGTGTTTATATCGATCAACCCTTGCGACAGGTACTCCATCAACCAGAAACTTCTTGAAGAATGTTAAAATGGAATATCGAGTTGAGTTAGTTTGATATTACCTACCTGCCACGAAGGGCCATACAAGGGAAAGCGCTAGCAGACTTCATCGCTGAGTTCACCGTGTTAAACGAACCAAATAGTCATGATGTCATTCCTCTCATTCGATGGAAACTGTACATCGATGGGGCATCTAACGACCGTTGTTCTGGGGCTAGTATAGTTCTTGTGACTCCTGAAAACCGATCAATTTGTTACGCTTTGAAGCTCAATTTCCCAGCTACAAATAATGAAGTCGAGTATAAAGCGTTGATAGCTGGATTGAAACTTATCAGGGAACTGGGACTAAAATCGGTTGAAATCTTTTGTGACTCACAATTGGTGGTGTACCAGGTGCAGGAGGACTATCAAGCAAAGGGACAGAGACTTGCCCCATACCTTGCACGGGTTCAAGAGATGTTAGCAGATCTAGAATATTATGATATTTCTCATGTCTCGCATAAGCAAAACAGAAAAGCCGATTCATTGGTCAAATTTGCAAGTACTGGCAATGCACAACAAATGAGATTGGTTCCAGTCGAAACCTTACATGCTTCGAGTATAAATGTGATGGAGATAGATTTCGTGTTGGAAACAGAAATTGAGAAGGAATTATGGATGACCCCATTTAAGCAATACTTGCTACACGGGGTCTTGCCCGAAAGAAACAAACAAAAGACGGCAAGTCATTTGTAAAGCTTCATGATATGTAATGCAAGACGGAATAATGTATCGAAATGGATTTTCGGCCCACTTACTCCGGTGCATTGCCCATGATGTGATAAAATGAGTCTTGAAGGAAGTACATGAAGGAGAATGTGGTGACCATACTGAGGGGCAGACATTAGCAAAGAAAATCCTCCGCTATGGATACTATTGGCCAACTGTAAATCAGTATGCTACAGACAACGTAAGGAGATGTGACAATTTCCAGAAGTATGCAAAAATCCCGAGAGCTCTACCGACAGAACTCACATAAATGGTTAGTCCCTGGCCGTTCGCATTGTGGGGGATCGATATAATCGTTTCTTCACCCATATCCAAAGGTGGTGCAAAATACACAATAGTTGCGGTCGATTACTTTACTAAGTGGGCAGAAGCAAGGCCCTTAGCCACAATCACTACCAAGAAGGTCATTAATTTCGTTGTACGAAACATTATATGCCGTTTTGGCCTCCCGCGGACTATCATTATAGATAACGGAGCTCAATTCGAGAGTAGGGAGTTTAAAGAATTTTATCATAAGTATGGCATTGGAAAAAGGTTTGCAGCAGTTTCTCATCCAAAAACTAATGGACAAGTAGAAGCCGTGAACAAAATAATCAAGTCCATACTAAAAAAGCGTTTGGAAAAGGCTAGAGGCAAGTGGGTGGATGAACTTCCAACAGCACTTTCGGTTTACAGAACCACCCACAAGTCCGCGACTGGCCACACTCCATTCGCATTGGCATATGACACGGAAGCTGTTATACTCGTGGAACTTGAAGTTCCTTCACATCGAGTAACTCATTATGACCCTAAGACGAATCGGGATCTTTTACTGGAATCACTGGACTTTGTTCATGAAAAACATAAAGAAGCTGATTTAACGGCGGCTGCATATAGACACCGAGTCGCTCGATATAGTAGAATGAAAAAGTCCAATCGAGAACCTTTGATGCGTGTGATCTCGTTTTGAAACGAGTTTTTCCGGTCCCATCGCATATGAATCCCACATGGGAAGGTCCATACGTCATTGAACGGAGGCTTGGAGAGGAAACTTTCGAGCTAGCGACCGTTGATGGCGCGACACTCTCCCAAGCATGGAATAGCGAGCATCTGAGGCATTATTATACTTAGTCTTTCATATCTTTTTTGCAATTATTTCCAGTATATTTTTATTTCATTGATTCTTAGTTTTTGGCATGTAATAAGGCAATTTAGTTTGTTTTCATAAATAAAGGCTTGAAGACAACTTTTCCATGAATTATTGATGTTTTCGTGTGTGATAATTCTATGGCAAAAAACTAAAGTTACATTATTCTGTCTGGCGTACGAACGCTCACAAAAATTAAAAAACCTCTAAGTCCCCAGAGTGCGGACCGGAGTACTCTGAGTCCCTAGAGTGCGGACTAGAGTATAAGTGATAAAAAATCTCTGACTCCCCAGAGTGCAGAATGGAGTACTCTAAGTCCCTAGAGTGCGGACTAGAGTATAAATGACTTAAAATCTCCAAGTCCCCAGAGTGCGGATTGGAGTACTCCGAATCCTCAGAGTACGGACTAGAGTATAAACGATTTAAAATCTCAAAGTCCCCAGAGTGCGGACTGGAGTACTCTGAGTCCCCGGAGTGCAGACTAGAGTATAAACGACTTAATATCTCCAAGTCCTCAAAGTTCGGACTGGAGTACTCTGAGTCCCTGGAGTGTGGACTAGAGTATAAATGGCTTAAAATCTCCAAGTCCCCAAAGTGCGGACTGGAGTATTCCGAGTGCCCGGAGTGCGGACTAGAGTATAAACGATTTAAAATCTCTGAGTCCCCAGAGTGCGGACTGGAGTACTCTGAGTCCCCGGAGTGCGGACTAGAGGATAAACGACTTAAAATCTCCAAGTCCCCAGAGTGAGGACTGGAGTAATCTGAGTCCCCGGAGTGCGGACTAGAGCATAAATGATTTAAAATCTCCAAGTCCCCAGAGTGCGGACCGGAGTACGCTGAGTCCCCGGAGTGCAGACTAGAGTATAAATGACTTAAAATATCCAAGTCCCCAGAGTGCAGATTGGAGTACTTTGAGTCCCCAGAGTGCGGACTAGAGCATAAATGATTTAAAATCTCCAAGTCCCCAGAGTGCGGAATGTGATACTTCGAGCCCCAGAGTGAGGACTAGAGTATAAACGACTTAAAATCTCTAAGTCACCAGGGTGCGGACTGGAATACTCTGAGTCCCCAGAGTGCGGACTGGAGTATAAACGATTTAAAATCTCTAAGTCCCCAAAGTGAGGACTGGAGTACTCTGAGTCCACGGAGTGCGGACTAGAGTATAAACGACTTAAAATCTCCAAGTCCTTAGAGTGTGGACTAGAGTAATCTGAGTTCCCCGATTGCGGACTAAAAAATATTCTATGTACCTGGAGCGTGAAATAGAGGATCTACAATTCCAAAAAATCTCCGAGTTATATGGAAATGAATTGGGGGCTTATGTAACTCATGAGATATTTGATTTCGACTACAGTTATACGGTAAGATGAACAATAAAAGTCATTTGAAAGACAAAGAAACTAAATTTTATTTATCAATCCGAAATGAGGTTCCACAAGAATCCCTCCAAAACTCGGAGTCAAAAGCCTATTTACATTGGCTATGAAAATAAATAAAAATAATTACATAAAATAGGCTAACTCTCGTTGAACGAGTGTAACAACTACTTCTTTAATTTCTTCTCCTTCCTCGTTTTCTCAAATGACTCCTCCCCCACGTGTTTTCGTTTGGACGCTTTGCTTGTTGGGAAGTAACATCCTAGGAAGAAAGAGGAACTTCCAATGGCCTGGACCCACCATGGAGAATGACCTTCAAAGGCCTGTTCAAAGGGTCATCCAGTTCCACTACTTGGGGCTCGACTTTGATCTCAACTTTCTTCTTTTCTCTTCCGCAATTTGTTCCTTCATGCTCACTTTTGAAGTATGTCTGGAGGTGCCTATAATCTCAAATTCGTAACTTTCTTCGACGAGTAGCGAGTTTTCGGACTTGTCCTCGTCAAGCACCTCAATCACTTGAGCATCAGGACTGGGAATCCCTCCCTCTTGAATGTCTTCACTCATCTTCTCCTTCTTCTCCGTGGAATCATCGCTCCTTGGAGTTGGCTCAGGATCAGAACGGCCTACACGAGATCATAAGAGACAAATGTTAGAATACATTAACTACTCGTCGAAAACGACGGTCTTTTAAGCTTTGAAAAGAGAAGTTGTGTACCGGTTTTAGGCTAACTCTCAATCGTCCAGGGAGTTTCTCCCACTGGAATAGGAGATAGAACATGAATATTAAGGCCAAGATCTTCTAGGTCGTAGCCAACGTGTTGCTCGAAGGGATCAAGTGTTGGGCGACCAGTCGGTTGAGTAGGGAAAGGAGCTGGAGACTCGGTTCTGGACGGACCAGCAATGTCATTCTTTCTTTTTGACTAGGAAGAGTTTCTGCTGTAAAGAGCTTTCGCTGCAGACAAGTCCGAAGGCTCATTCCCCTTGAGAAATTCCTTCACTAAAGCTTCTTCGTCTACCTTTGCAGTGCTCGACTTAATCTATTTAATCTTTATCAAAGTCTCCCATTCTTCGGCTAGAGATTTGAGGTAACCCTCGTCGAGGAATGATAAGTCGCGCTGCATGAGAACTCGAGCATTATACTCGGCTATAAGCAGATCAAACATGCACTTGATTTCCTCCCTTCCAGCCTTTGTAGCCGCCTCAAGGCGAGAATCAATCTCCGTGGATGCTATTCTTTTGCACTCCTCACGGGCTTCATCCTAGCATCTCAACTTTGGATGGTTCGTCGTCGAGCTTTGACTTCAGGAGTCGTGTGGCAACAATCTCATCGAAGTATTGTTGCGACTCCTCTTGA
The DNA here is from genome assembly GCA_030765085.1 of Allium cepa. Lineage (NCBI taxonomy): Eukaryota > Viridiplantae > Streptophyta > Magnoliopsida > Asparagales > Amaryllidaceae > Allium > Allium cepa. The sequence goes on from CM060935.1 coordinate 1,001,038,671, forward strand.
GCAGCAGTTTATTCTTCCTTCTCCTTGAGAAGTAGCTCTTCGAGCTCCTTGACACATTGAACAAACACATACCTCTCCTTATGAACGGAGTCTTTCTCTAATGCTAAGTCACCATAGCATTGAACCGCTTCGTCAATCTCTTTTTTATGTGTGGCCTCTAGACTATTAACTGCCTCAGCTGTGTCTTTGGCACTTTTCTGAGCAGTTTCAAGCTGGGACGTGTATGAGAGAAGCTCTTTATCCTGAGGTTTAATGATGTCTTTGTCATGAATGGCTTCGAGTTTCAAGCGATCAATTTCATGTTGACAATCGATAGAAACTTATGACACTTTCTCTGCCAAATGAACAAATGCGTCGTGTTGAACGTAGACATCAATGTTGCAAGCAATGGCGCTTTGTTTGACGTGCCCTGGAATGTGATGAATCGCTGGAAGAAATTTCAGACCATTGAATCATATTTTTGAGAATGTCGCCTTGGCTTAGTAAGGTTTTTCCACTATCGATGGATCATGTGTAGGAGCGGGAGGAGTTTGTCTAGAGACTACAGATGTTTTGTGAGGTTCCCGGGATTGCTTGGTACTAGATGAACCAAAATGTTGGTCTCGGTGAGCCTTAGGCTGGGACCCCTTATGTGTAGATTTCTCCTTGCCTTGCTCTGATTGAGAGGGAGGATCACGAGAGTAGAAAGACTGGCTGTATGATCTTCTTCGATAAGATGAATCTTGGGGGCGATAGTCTCGATCGCCAGTGTCATCTCTATCCCAACGTTTGCTCGAGCCCGTATCCTGGCCAGAATGATGAAAAATAGATGACCCGTGAAAACAGTCGAGTCCGTGAGTACGACCCATATCAGCAACGCAGAAATTGAATAACGACAAGTTAGAAAAAATAGAGTGATGGCTAAAATTTGAATGCAAAGTGAAGTGCACGTGTCCGTGTGTGTCCTAGTGTTTTCCCCCTGACGGATTAGTTTCTTTATCTTTACTTATAGGAGTTTTTTCTCTTTGGTTATGGGCTTGAGCGCTTTCATCGCCTCTCACGGGCGAATGGAACTTAAGGGCTTTCGGATCGTTGAAGCCATAATTGAGTAAATCGTTGGGAATGGTGAGGTTAGATAAGCCTTTCAATGAACCCTCTAAGTGTTGAGGAGGCGACTCTTTCTCCATTAGAGTGATTGTGACCTTTGAGGTTCCACCAATAGTTTTCTTCCTCGGTTTGTACACCATTTTATTTTTTCCCTTCGAAGGGGGAGGTGCTACATCAGCGCCATGTGCCTCAACCATCGGATCTCGAGCGGGACTTACATTCTTACCCGGTGTGTCTGATACCTTAGTCTCTCTAATCTCTCCCTCCTCGGGTGTGTCTGGGGAATCACGTGTTGAAGGCCCAACTGGCCTTTGTCCAAGGCAAACCCGGTTACAGTGACGCCGTACGAAAGACTTATTCGGCGACCTTCCTCCAACAGCCCAATTTTGAGAGCAACTCATTTGAGATTATAGTTCTAATGTCCTGGTCTTCTGTGGGAATAGTTCAAATGGCTTCGATGGCTTCAGAGTACCTGGAGCCTTCGGGACGTGGGCTGATACCTATAAAAGTAGAGAAAGGGTTTAGAAAGGATGCACTTTTCACCGCATACAAGTATTGATCCAGGAAGGAAACTTGCTCCCTTCTAGCCATCTCCTCGCAAAGCCAGGGGAAAGCATACATAAAACCGTTCCTGCTCATACTGGGCGTATTTGCTCCATGCCCCAGTCAGAATTTGACACTTATTATGTGGCTTGAGAAATATGAAGGACGGGCTGTTGGATTGTCTCTTGAAGCAATGAATATAGCGGATGTCACCAGGAGTAGGGAGTCTGAATAAAATGTTCATGAAAAGAATGCATGTGCCGTATATGAACGCATGGCTGTTGGGGTGTAACTGTGATGGGGTGATCTCAATATACTACAACAGATCGCGGAGAAAGGAGTTGAATGGTGGCATGCTACCAACCCAACACATGAATTTGTTATAGGCAGTATATCCAGCGGGGGGCAAGTGAGGACGATCTTGTCTCGACGGAACAAATACGTCATCAATAGGAATACCGTGTATTGTGCATAGCCGGCGAAGGGAGTTTTCATTGATTCTTGAAGCTAGGGAATCAGCCGGGTTGTCTAAGATAATCGCGACATCTATGACGTCAGGAGCCAAGTCTACAGATGCAGTCGTTGGACTCGGATATTCTGTAAAGGAGTTGTCCATGGATTTGAAGTTCCCACTACCCCTTGTTGAAGATTTGGCTAAGGTCTGTCTGAGACTGTAGCAGAGCTCGACTTTTTAGATATCTTCAATGAGCGTCGAAGGTTGGATAAACACCTGTTTGAACTATACTTGAAAGACAATCAATATTAGTCGTAGCGACAAAAGTGCTCCCCCCGCATGATGTGTGGACTAGTGCGATCGTTCGAGTATAAATATAAAAGAATTAAAAGTCATAAAGCTGATAAAGTAAAGATAGGCTTTGAACTATCATCTTTGAAGACCGTCATCGCTGACCGTCTTCGAAAGTCTGCCCTACGATTTTTTTAGTTTTGGCTTGGACATTAGCACTATATATTGAAGGCTATTATTTTTCTTAATCAAGTTAAACTCAGGTTTATAGTTGTTGAAATTGGGGAGTTATCAGTCCAGATTAGTTCGATATGCTTGTTTTCTTAAGTCCTTGTCCTTGTTTAATGTCGTATGATTAGGCATGCGAGGTAAGTGAGTCTGGCGTGAGTTACGTTCAAGTTGGAATGATTTCGACTGTTGTAGTCTACTTCAAGACTTAAGACCGAGCGGCACTCGAAACACATTTCCTAAATACCGCTCGGCTTGAATGCCGCTCGGCCCAAGTAAATCATTCGACACTTGAATGAATGTTTCGACCAATGTCGCTCGGCATCCTAGGATCAGACACCTTCGCTTGGCATTCTCTGGCTCGCCCGCCTAAGCCAGACATGCCGAACCACTCACTCACCTCCGTCTCACTTCCTCAAATCACCGAACTAGACCCACTCTCTCTCTCTCTCTCCTTAGACCAAATGGAACCATATCCCTTTACCTCCCTAATATTACTCTCATATAGAGACTACCGAGCCACATACTTCATAGTTGATCGGCTTTCACCCAAAAAGAAAATGCCGACCCATTCACACTCACTTCTCCCTCGCTCCTTGTTTAATGAACGACCTCGACACCAGTTTAGTTCCACTTCCACAACCTAACGGCTCAACGCTAACGATCAGCCAACACCTATTGAACTCACCAAGGCTTATCGAGTCATCACAACTTCCTTCTCCCTTACTCTGTGACCCAACAGGAGCCTAGGTCTCAGCTACTTCCGGTATCTTTTTCCTTCTCCTCTCCATCTAACCCTAAGGCACGTTTAGACCTCAAATCCATCTTCCTCATCTACACGACTTCCATCATCCATAAGTTAAAGGAAATTTGTGAATTTGAATCTCATACAAAACCCTTAATTAGGGAAAGTCGATCAGATGAGAAGTTCATACCTAGGAGAATGGGTCAAAGCTTAGGGAAGTGCTCAATTTGGAATTGAAATCCGCTCAGGCTCATTGTCGAGGGCGGCTATGGGGAAAACGTACCAGATTCAGGAAAGTAGAGGAAGATTGGGGAGGTAGAAAGAGTTCGGGGGAAGGTAAGTTACAAAATCATGTAGAGTTAAAGTAAAAGTAAAGAGAAAAAGGAGAGAAGTGTTGGCTTTTTTATGTGAAGGAGAGAAGGTGAACAGGCATCAACCAATGGCCCGGTCAGGATATCTCAGTGGGACAGTAACCAGTTGTGTCGAGTGGCAGTGAACTTGCCAAACGAGAGGTTCGGTATTTATATGCCGAACTGCCTCATGTTTATGTATAAAATAAAGGATGGGAGAAAATAAACTCGGGGCTTTATAAGATACTAAGAGAACTGCCATGTTTCGACCTTCATTGAGCAAGTTCGACTTCTGGTAATAAGAATTGATCGCTGATTCAAAGCATGTCGTGTTTGTTGAGACTTGGTTTTGATTCATGACATAAAGCTATCACTACGACATACAGATTTGATGACTGCTACGACAAAAGGAGAATATATACTACAAGGAGACGAGACTTCAAAACCGGAGCATCAATTATATTATTTTGTTTTTGAGTCTTAGTTCAATGTTGTTAAAATTTCCCCTCGGTTATGTATATATTAGCTTATATATCTAATCATTCTATTTCCTAAATATTTTATACATATATAAGCATATATTAAATTATAAAAGTGTTTAAAGTTATATACATTTCTATACCTGTGTAAACTGTGCATATTGCACAGATTTTACCCGGTCAGTCGATTGACCCAGAGGCTTAGTTGACTGAATTTCTACAACAGCTACTTTTTGAAAAGACACGACATTTTGTGAAGAGTTACCTACCTCTAACGAAAATATTTGGATGCAACACTTCCATCGAAACTCTTCATCAACAGTCGCTGCTTTTTAACCTTTATAATATACAGACTCCAACTTGATTCCAAATCACCGAATTACAATCTAATTTTCTTATCTTTCTAATCTGACTCTCTTGAATCTATTTGCTATAATACTTTCAATTATTCTAAATTAAAGCAATATTATACCTTTCTATTCTTCAGATACTTCACACATATATATATTTATACTCGAGGAGAAGATTATAGGAAGGGTGTAATGCAAGCGAAAAATCTATGTTATCAGAACACACAAAGTCAAAAATATTTTCTGTATTTGTTGAAGTCCTGTTCTGCTGCTCAGGCGTGTGAAGTCCTCATTGGCTGTTGAGGTGAAATCCTATTCTGCTGCTCAGGTCCCTGTTCTACTGCTCAGGGGTTGTATGGACCTCTTACTCCGGGTTAAGTGAGGGTTGGTGTTTTAGTGAAATTCCAGAAGGAGTCAGGGACTGGACATAGGACGGTGCTCCGAACCAATATAAAAATCTCTGGTGTCATTTTACTTATACTGCTTTTATATTCCACACTGTTTACTGTATTACTATCATCATTATACTTTGTAATATCATATATCCATATTAAATGATTCATAGCAAACTTTCATTTGGTATTAGAGCCTGGAATTCTATCAATCGTCACAACATCATAGAATAATGGCCAGAAAACTATCCAGCCGAAATACAACAGGCAAAATCCCTGTCAAAGCCACTAGTGAGGACTACAAAAAAGTACTTTCTGATTTAAAAATTACAGTAAAAGATAATAATGAATTAGTTAGTATAAGAAATAAGATTTCAAAGCTTAATTTTATTATTTTAGAAAAGATGAAATCTGTTGAACTTGAAAATGAGAAATTGAAAAATGAGAAGTTAGATTTAGAAAATCAACTTGGTGTTTTAAAGAATAATTTTGAGGCTCTTAAAGTTTTTCTAGATGAACAAAACACCATATTTGAAAAAAAAAGAGAAAAGTTTTCAAAAGAAATTTTTGACTTGAAAAGATAAAATGATTTATTACAATCCTCTTTAGATAATTCAGAATCTCAAAATTTCCTTCTCAAAAATAGGAACTGTACGTTAAAAAAGGAGAATTCTGAATTAAACAAGTAAATTGATATTTTGAAAAACAGTAATAATTCTTTTGAAAATAATAATTGTAACTTTAAAGCTAAATTTGATAAACTTAACACTGAAGTCACAAAATTTAATAAACGTCAAAACAATTTAAACATGATTTTATCTAGTTCTAGACCTTTACATGATAAAAGTGGTTTAGGATATAATAAAACAGATCATAGAAATAGCACTAGACATGCTTTCATGCATATTAAGTATGTTAGTGCTAGTACTAGATTACGAGTAAAGTCTAAATCCAATTTTTATAGAAATTCAAATACTGCTATGATCAATAATGTTTATAATTTCTTTAGAAGTACAAAATCATTGACAGGAAATACGAATAAAAATTATCTAAGTATTTGGGTTCCTGCTAATTGGAAAATACGGAAAAAAACATTGATGATTATTTTGTTATGGTGGTTATTAATGAAAATTATACTTTTAAAGGTTCAACCACACCTAAATGGGTATGGTTTCCTAAAAATTAGGAAATTATAAGAACCTTGGGTATCGCATGCTTTAAATGTTAATTTTTTTCTGATACCTTATATTATAAGTAATATTTATTTTTTTCTATATTGTTCATGTTCTTTATTCCTTTTTGTCGATGACAAAGGGGGAGAATATTATCACTAACATAAATAATGCAGCATATAGAGCGTGAAAGATTTAGGGGGAGTAAGTATTTATGTTATATATATACAGTCGAAATGTATATCTATTTACAGGTTGTCATCAATCAAAACGGGGGGAATGTTGAGACTTGGTTTTGATTCATGACACGAAGCTATCACTACGACATACAGATTTAACGACTGCTACGATAAAAAGAGAATATATACTACAAGGAGACGAGACTTCAAAATCGGTGCATCGATTATATTATGTTGTTTTTGAGTCTTAGGTCAATATTGTTAAAATCTCTCCTTGGTTACGTATATATTAGCTTATATATTTACTCATTCTATTTCCCAAATATTTTATACATATATAATCGTATATTAAATTATAAAAGTGTTTAAAGTTATACATATTTCTATACCTATGTAAACTATGCATATTGCACAGATTTTACCAGGTCAGTCGACTGCCCAGAGGTTCAGTCAACTGACACTAGAAAATTTTTGCAACATGCAGAGGTGCACAAATATGTGGATATATATTTAAAAATTCATTTGAATATTCGGTCGACTGACCCAAAGGCTTAGTTGACTGAATTTGTACAACACCTACTTTTTGAAAAGACACGACTTTTTGTGAAGAGTTACGTACCTCTAACGAAAAGATTTGGAAGCAACACTTCAATCGAAACTCTTCATCAACAGTCGCTGCTTTCTAACCTTTATAAATACAAACTCCAACTTGATTCCAAATTACTTAATTACAATCGAATTTTCTTATCTTTCTAATCTAACTCTCTTGAATCTATTTGCTATAATACTTTCAATTATTCTACATTTAAGCAATATTATACCTTTCAATTCTTCATAAACTTCAAATATATATATATTTATACTCGAGGAGAAGATCATAGGAAGGGTGTACTACAAGTGAAAAATCCGTGTTATTAGAACACAAAAAGTCAAAACTATTTTCTGCATTTGTTGAAGTCCCGTTCTGCTGCTCAGGCGTGTGAAGTCCTTTTCGGCTGCTGAGGCGAAATCATGTTCTACTGCTCATGTCCCTATTCGACTGCTCAGGGGTTATATAGACCTATCCCTCTGGGTTGAGTGAGGGTTGTTGTTTTAGTGAAATTCCAGAAGGAGTCTTGGACTGGACGTAGGACGGTGCTCCGAACAAGTATAAAAATCTCTGGTGACATTTTTACTTATACTGCTTTTTCCGCACTGTTTACTGTATTACAATCAACACTATACTCTACAATATCATATATCCATATTACACGATCCATAGCACACTATCGGTGTTGACTCACATGACACACTTGGGGGGGACAAACGTTACCCGGTTGCTTGGCCCAGCTATGAGAGAAAAACTGTTGATTGCCATCCGGGATGCAAGTGTCGTTCGGCCCATGAGTATAGGTCGGCATACTTCCTTCAAATGCCATCGCTCGGCATACTCCCTTCTGATAGCATCGCTCGACACACTTCCTTCAAATGCCATCGCTCAGCGTACTCCTTTTTGATACCATCGCTCGACATATAAGTGTCATTCGGCATTGATGTCTCACTCGCCATACATGTGTCGTTCGACATAGACGTCTCGCTCGGCACAAATGCCTCGTTCGGCATAGGCGTCTCGCTCGGTACAAATGCCTCGCTTGGCATAGACGCTCGCTTGGCACAAATGCCTCACTTGGCATAGATGCCTCACTCTGCATACAAGTGTCGTTAGGCATAGATGCCTCGCTCGACATACGAGCGTCGCTTGACATATATGTGCGGTTCGGCCATGGCATTTTGGTCCATCTTGAATGTCGTTCAACTTTGAAGGGAGGATCAGCACTTAACCTTTAGTTAAGGTGTCATCGCTTGGCATCTCTCGAACGGCATTCCTCGTTCAGCATGACTGGTTCGGTGCATAGAAGTCATCTGCTATGGGTCGAAGTACCTTATTCCTGGGCCTGCGTAGGAAGTCCTGCCTATCTTCGCCTTTAAATAGAAGGGCAGAGGCACAGTGAAATAGACCTTTTTTTGGATAACACTGGGGAGACTCTGCCGCTTTCAAGACTCATTCATTTTCAGTTTGCATTTGTATTCAAGTTGTTGGTTTACGGATTGTATCTGTATTCAATTATCTATGAGACCAATAAAGATTAAACTAAAAGTGGACGTAGATAGTTACGCCGAACCACTATAAATTTGGCTTTCTTGTTTCTTATAGTTATTACTGCATTCCACTGCGTTATTCCTCAGTTTTAATTTACCTTCTTCATTAATCTCTCTACACAAATCCTTCTTCGGGTGTTAGTGACCAATTTTGGTGCTAACACCAAGTACATTGTCAAAATATGATTTTGATACCTATACCCAAAGAGGTACGATCCATCGACTATGAATGTGTCTTTAAGCACAAGACTAATGTAGTTGGAATATAATAATCAACACTCGTAAATTTCAATAGTTGAAATTAGCGTAATAGATTTGGTATTCAACATGCTCATGTTGATTCGAATTTTTACTCATAAAATTATCTCCTGGTACCACTTTGTTTTTGGTACATGTGTGTTGAAATGGAAAATTCTAATTAACGATTTAGAACAGACTTTTTACACATAAGAACCAAATGTCTCAAATTCAGTAGGGTGATATTGAGTTTATAGGTTTTATGGATATGACCCAATAAATGATACAAAAGTAACATTCTATAAGCATCAAAATTGAATAAGTATTTTGATACAAAATCTCAAATAGTTTGATTTTTTGTTAAAATGTAGAGGAAGCATGTCCATAAGAAGAAACACAAAAAGGTACATAGATATTTCTAGACTATATGTAAACAATATATTGTTGATTGTTAACGATGTACTTATGTTTAAATCTGTAATAGTTTGGTTGTTTAATACTCAGTATTGGTTGTAAAATATATTTTTGGTATTAAGTATAAAAGATGTTTGGAATATCCCCAGCAATATACACCTTATTGAAATGTTTAATAAGGAACATGTAAGATGGATTCCTTATTCTTTAGCAATAGGAATTATCATACATGTTGTATTTTCTACAATATCAAAATTTGCATCTCTATTTGATGCATAAAGCAATTTTAAAATCAAAATTAGGGTCATTAAATGGTAGTTAGTTAATTATGAAATACTAGAGAATTAGTTATAGAAACAATGAAATATTATGAAGGAATGTTCGAAATGAAACTTCATAAATCCTGTCGGGTATAATATGTCGATATTTAATTCATGTTCAAACCGTAACTATAAAGCTTGAAGTTGGAAATGTTTTAAACAAAAGGTTATGGATGATTTAATGAAAATGCTAGGTATGTAACCTTGAATAGTGCCGCAATAAAAGCAATGTATAAATATAAATGCATAAATTAAAACTGAGCTAAGGGTGATTCCAAATTCAAGAATATAATATCTTTGTTATATGGTAACAAAATAAAAATAAAAGCTCACTAGAAGTTAAGGAATATACTCTGAATAGTTCCACATGATAAATGTAGCTATCCACATCGAGTAAAGTTGATTGACATAGAAGAAGATTAAAATAACATAGTAGATCCATTTAAGAAGGGTCTAAGTAGATCAATTCTTATAAAGTGGTTAAAGGGATGGGGTAGAGATTCCATAAATTGGCCCAAATGCAAGTGGGAGCTGATAGGGTTTAGGGTATGCCCTAAGGGAAATTACGTAACTTGTTACAAACATCTGACTCGATAATAAATCTTGTTCAAAATAAAAATTATTCTCTTTATATTATATACTTGATATAATATGTTATATTAATTAATTTAATTAAAAGAGTATGTAATAGAAAATCCATAAATGGTATGTTTTGTGATAGTGGGTACAAAGTGTTGTAACTATAAATAATATATCGTAATGAAATTAAACATACTGTTTTAAATGTACCTAGACAAGATGTATCAAGACTGGATATCGGTACATCAGTTGAGACTAGAGTTCGTAATGCTCTCTAAATATTGGGAGTGTATTATTCATGACTATCAGGGGAACCAAGGGGTTACATACTGATAATTATTGGATAACTATGAAATGACTTGCTCGATAGTTTACTATTGGTTAATATAACTAAGGTCAAACTGAAAATATGAATGTGAAAAAATTATAGAGTTCTCTTCACTTGAGAATACCGTTGATCTCAATTTGGAATCATCTCTTTGATTATAGTTAAATTATGGCACAATGTCCACCGAACAACTATAGTTAGGTTGTAACGACCTGCTAATTTATCACTTTGATAAATTGAATTTATTTTTAAATTAAAGATGATGATACAAATAATATCCTTTCAAGTAATGATAAGTAATATTAAACTTATTTTGAATAAATATTTACGACAAAACTTTCCCAAAGAATTTATATCAATTAGTGGCATCGTATTTAAATATAGGTTTATTTAAATTAAATCAAGATTTAATGATTTAATAATTATTTTTAATTATTACAATACTTATTAAATAAGAATAATTCATTTTAAATTGTCATAAAGTGATAATGAATCATTTATAATATTTTTATAAAGAGATATATTCGATTTGAAAATATAAGGAAAAATCTATACCGCTTTATCGGTATAATAGCGATTTTTGTAAATAATTTTTAATATGAATTTATATGGTTTTATAATTCAAATATGATCGGTTTAATACATTTAAAATGATAAGAAATTTATTTTGAAATTTTGTTTACAAATATATGTAAGTTAAAATATAAGTGAAAATGTGACCGTGAATCGGTTCTCCGATTGGCATCGGTTTATCGAATTGTTAGGAATTAATGCAATGTTGTTTATATGTCACGTACACATATATAAGAAATAAATGCACACCCTAACATACACATAAACATATACTATATACATTTACACTTATATATATATATATATATATATATAATAAAATATATAAGATATTTTAAGAAAGCTTCCTCCTTAAGCTTAAATAAGTCAAGATATGCAAACATGAAGTGAACGTAGTGATGGAGCACATGGAGATGGAGTAAGTAACGTGTGGAATAAATGGTATCAAAAATGGAGATGTGATGGATAATGAAATAAAGATATTTATTTGAAGTTGCTTGACCCTTAAGGCTTCCAAGGCTATAAATACGTGCACCACTTCACTTCTTCATTTGTTCATTTTATCATCTTCTTCCTCTTCTTCTCATGAAGTTTCGTTAATGGCTTCTTAAATATATTAATGAAAGATAAAATATATAGAAAAAGAAATAAGAAAATATACATATACATATGCACCATTGCACTTCAAATATCATAGCTCCTTTCTCTTCTCTTCAATGGCCATGGCCGTGAGTTTTTGTGGTGCTAGGATTATTAGGCCATGGGTTTGAGGGGCCTAAGCCATGGAGGAGGTAATGATAACATGAGATGGTGGAGGCCATAAGCAAGGAAGTGAGGTCGCGAGCAAAGAGGAGGTAGAAATGATGGTCGAGCACTTGAAAGAGAAGTGGAGTTGTTCGGTGATGTATTGATTTATTGAATGTTGGTAGGAAATTTAGTTTTATTATGGTAGTACTCATTGTTTATTTAATAACAAATAATCTCTATAACTATTTTTAAGTATGATGATATGACCATTTAATCTCCTAACGATTTGTGTGAATGGTTGATAACTTGAATGAGTATATGGTTGATTATATGGATGTTGATATGGTTGATAACTTGGTTGTGATAAATTATGAGAAATCATTATTTAGTGATTAATTAATAAAAATGAATTCATATAATATGTGCTTGTGGTGTTTATTTAGCCTCTTAATGTATTTGAAAATATAAAAAGGTTGAAAATGAATATTATAATAACATAATATTTTGAAATTATTTAAAAGTGAAAAAGAGTTTTAATATGAAAAATGTTGGTTAAATGTTTGAAATTGGTTCATAAATGTTTTATAAACATATGACAGAGTTTTGGTGAATTTTGAAAGAAAATTGAAAATTTAGTCAAAAATAGGCGCGTCGCGTAACGGTAGTTCGCGATTTCGCACCATAAAAGTTAAACGAGTATAAAAGTTGGAATATAGCTCATAATTCTTTGAGATAAGAATTTACCAAACTATTATATCCATTGTTTTCCATGAAGAAAGAAAATCAAGATTTCGATGAGTAGATTTTGAAATATGAGTAAAACAAGTTTTTGAAAAATCTTGAATTTGCAATTCAGAATCCAAAACTGGATTTCTTCGAAAATGATATTTTAAATAGTTTAAAAATGTGGAATAAATCTTATAAAACTTTTAAAACGTTTTAAAAATGATTTGAGTAGTAAAAATAAATTTTCAAATAATAAAAAGTCGTTTGATTAATATAGCTTTAAAAAGCACTTTTCGTAGCACTTTTCCGCAGCACTTCTATATAACTTTTGTAATATAGTTTTAAACTTAATGATTCTTTTTCAAATCTTTTGAATTTTTTTTGAAATGAGTAATATGGTATTTTAAAGAAAATATGAAGGATTTCTGGCATGATCAAAGTTTTAATGATTTAGAGAACTTGACTATCTTATGGATGTTAGAGAGACAGTGTCTAGGCTTGAGTTTGGAAAGCCAGTTTTTTCCTGCTCTCCCTGGCTATCCGAACTAGGCCGATGGATGGGATAGTAAATTTGGTTTACTTGGATCAAAATTTCCCAACGTATAAAGATATCTTTTTCCAAATTTAAAAAACTTGGTTTGCATAGAAAAGAATTGGAAATTGTTTCCTAAATAAAAGGGTGAAATGATCTGGAAGCGTTTTTCTAAATAAAAAGTGAAATGATTTGGAATTATTTCAAGATTAAAAAAGGTTTTAAAATTAACCAAATGATTTGAGAAATGAGGCTTAATGATTCCATATACTCTGAAAAAGAGAAAGAAATGATTCAATGAGTATATCTTTAGTAGATGTCTATGAATAAATAAAAAGATGAATTAAATTGATTGATGATTGATAATAATCACATATGAAGTTAACATTTTTTAGTTGATGATTGGTTTGGAGGAAACGAGGTTGGATCTGGGGTAATTCCTATCCGAAAACCACTTTGAACCAATGTATACGTTCAGAAGTGAAGACCTGATGATGATAATTTTTGAAGACGAGGATCTACATGATGAAGAGCTGCTTGCCACTAGTCCCTCGAGGTGAAATTTACAATATCATATCTTTATAATGGCAGTACGCTCTGTTATGAAAATCTTCGATTGCAAGGACTAATCCGTACTAATCCTAGGGATAATTCCAACAGGATGTGGTAGGAGGAGTGTCTTCGGTTTCGTTCAGTCCCAGAATGAACTTGTATGACTGGATGTCAGGCATGCATTCTTGAGATTTCATTGTTGACTTTTACAAACGTACATCTGCTTGGTGGTGGAGAAGGTAACTTCTCTTAGCTTAACACTCTTCTTTGAGACGTACGAGCTCAAAGGTTGTATGTTCATGAAAGTCAATAGTGTTTTCAAAGGAATGAGAATGTGACATTCATAGTGGAAGCTATGATGATCAAAGTATGGTTTTGCAAAAAGCAAAGTGTGGCTTTATGGATCGTAGCCTCACAAGCCTCACACCCCAGAAATAGTACAGGATACTATGTGGTCTGAAGGACGTATTTCGGGCTATTAGTTATGAGGAATAAAAGGCATCTATTCCCTTAAGATGATGAAATGGAAATGTATGGAGGCTAACGGAGAATGTGTAAAGCCATCGAGTAATATGCTATTCTATGGTAGTATAGCACAATAGTTCGAAGGCTGACGGAGATCGTATAAAGCCACTGGAGTGAACTATGACTGTTATATGTGGATTTTCGGGCCTGAATGGTCACTGGTTCCATATCATGTTGGAAATCCAATCCCAGTATGTCCACTTTACGGTTTTGATTGTAGAAACTACTTTTAAAAGTAGCTAGTAAGCCGTCAAATTTAATCGATGTAACAATTTTGGCTATTTTCATATATTATTTGAAGAGTGTTTTCAAAGGATTGTCATTAGAAATAATATCAAATTATTTTGGCATAAAAGTGATGTGGTTATCATATGGTAAAAACCCATCCATTTTTATTTATGGGCATGGTCTTCTGAGATACCCTTCTTTTCAAAGGTTTTAAAATGGCATCAATTTATAAATCAAGTAACTCACGCTGGTTTATCAAGCCTGATCTGGGTATTTAAATACTCGGGTCAGATCTGAGTAGTTTCAGGTTTAGCTGAAGATGCTTGGAGTTCCTAAAGGAGAGCTGGAGATCTTTATCTACATGTGGACATATTCTATTACCCATTGCATATATTGCATTTGTTTTTGTTTGGTTGTCTACATTTGTAAGGACATGGGTTTATAACGGTCCAGGCTGAATCCAGGTCAGACTCTGATATTGTATTCCAAATTTTCCGCTGTAAAGATTATATATTGAAAAAAAAATATTATTCCATTCGTGTGAGATTCTGTTCTATCTATGTTTTATTTTATCCCTAACAATCAAGCTTTCCGGCACTTGGATTTGCGACACATGAATATCGAGGATGTGTTAGTGTCAATTTTCGAGGGTTGAAAATCCCGTTCGTTACATTTGGTATCAGAGCTTAGGTTGAGTGAACACCTAGGCTTTGTTGGGGTAAAACTCATTATCGATAGGGTTATTAATACCCTGGAATGAGTGAATTATTAGAGGTAGGGTTAGTACCACCCTAGGTTGAGTTTTGAGAGTACAATATATGAGCACGTATTTTTTATTTGATATAAAAATGTTTGGTGTTGATTTATCTACTGAGTGGTTTATAGATTATGGTCGATGCGCCTAATCATCGTTGTCGATAGGTATTTCTAAACACTTAAACTAGACAAATCAACACACTGTTTTAAATGGATTATGTTTTAAATATAAATGAATAACTTTTGAAAAATACAGATATTTATGTTTGTCATTTTATGGCTAAGGGAAAATAATATTTAGTAATTATCTTTTATTGTTGAACAAACATCTTGTGAATTAAGTTTCACAATTTGACCATAAGATGTTTGGTAAGAATATGGGGTTAGGGTTAATGAATTTGTATAAGGTAATAAAATAAGCATATAGTATTAAAATGTGTTCTACCAAATAATTTTGTAAAATGGGGATATGAAAGATATTTTATACAAATTTTGAGAAACTAAATTTTGGGTATTTTGAAAAACAATTATAAATTCTAAAAGGAAGAAAGTTAATATAAGATGATTTTATGAAGAGATTCATAAAACGGATTTTATACAAAAATAAAAAAAGGATTTATATTACCACGATGAAATAAGTGAAACTATATATAAGTATAAATTTATAAATGTGATAATGTAAATTTTAAAAGAAATATGAAAAAAGCACTAAACTCACTTTAGTCGCTGGGAAATAATTTGGGTGATGACCGCAGGATCATCAGTATTCATTTTCGAGTCTCTAAGTGATGTTGCCACCTTAATAATTAAATATTAAAGTTCTGTTTTGATAAAACAATTTTTGATTATAAAATTCCAAGTACGATTTGATAAGTATAGAAAATAATAATATGTTTCTAAACTTATAAATTTGAAAATGGTATTAAAAAAAGGAATAAGTTTACGACTTATGAATTTGAACAGGAAAGTAAAACCCAATTTTAAAATGGTTGAACATTTTGGTTAAGTAAACAAAAGGAAATTTGATATGAAATGAAAGAATTAACTTGAGTAAGATAAATGAAATGAAGTTAAATTAAGAAAAGTTAAATGAAAGTGAACTGAATTTATTTGTAAAACAATTTAAATAGAAGTAGGATTTGATATTTGAAATGGAGTGAACTTAAGCGATAAAGTAATAATAAACATGAGATTATGTTGTATTAAAATGTTTATGAGCTTAAGTAAATAATATTATGGAATGGATGTATAAATATGATGTTAATTAGCAAACCTCTCTTTGGATTATCCTTCAGAGCACTTCTTCTATCTTATATCTGACTAAATTTAATAAGATATTTTGAAATAGAAGATTATATAATATAAAGAAGTGTCTTTATAAAAAGTGTTTAAATTAAGAAATTATTTAAGAATATGTTTTATTAAAGTTTATTTGTAATGTTAAGCGTGATTAGCAAAAATAAAATGATATTTTAGAAAGATGGATTTACGAATTCATATCCTAATGTTTTGCAAAAGTATAAAGGGAAAGTTATGTAATATAAAATAAGTTTGGAATTAAATTTATAAGGAGATTTATTAACAAAGAAATTTCAAAGGAATTTTGATATAAGAACTATAATGGTATTATCCCAAAAAATGGATAATCGATTTCTTTTGGATAAAGAATAATAGTAGTATTATTTCTAAAAAGGGATTTTGAAAACGAGAAAAAAAATCTTATAATTAATCGATCCAAGTGCTCGAAAGTAACTAAAAATGGGCAGGAGATATGTTCGGATGGTAAACGCTTCTCTTAAGTATAACCCTTCTCATTAAGGAAATATGCTATACTATTGGTAGTACCCAGTTTCTTTGGTATCATTTTTGAGTTATAACCTTCTAGAGTTAAAAAGCATGATGTGAATCACTTATTCGACAAATTAATGGCCGTCAATTTTTATCAAAGTGTATTATCTTAATTGATAAGCATAGGTATGCTTTGATCTTTAAAATTAATATTTAAAGTTAATAATGAATCGTTTTGGGTTTGTAGTAAATGATTTTTTAGCAACATTTGTTTTAAACCCTTGAATGACACTTTGGAAGAAATCTTATGTGTACATTTGTATCTTTAATAATGGGATTTTAAAGATAAAAACAAGTACTTGAGTATTTTGTAAAGATGGAAAATATTATAATTAACAAGTTATAAAAAGAGAAGTTCACTTTAATAATTTTCTGGTGGTAGTTGTTTTAATCTCTTGATTATAATTTAAAGTAAATAAAACATGTTAAGTAAATTATGAATATACTTAAAGCAACTGAATTAGTATATGAATATTTTTATATAGTGAAACTGTAAAGGTAAAGAGAATATATATATATATATATATATATATATATATATATATATAAAGGAAGTTTGGTTGATGGAATTCATTTAAATAAATATAAAATTCATGGTGTCTTCTTGCCTTTCTAAATGGCGATTTCACTTTGCCTTCCATTACTGACCTCATCCTTCCCATCATCTTTACACTCTAACTCTCTCCAATCTACACTCCGCCTCTTCTTCTCAATCTCCTTGCCAATCTATCATCTACGGCTAAGAACCGCAAGGGAAAAACTAGTTTTTTATCCTCGACTGCAAATCGTTGAGCACCAGATCCGGTCGCATTTACGCTTTTTCTTCATCGTCCTTACTCGATTTGCCTCAATCAATTTCTTCCGCATATGGATCTTGGTCTCTGCTTCTACCTAATTGCGATGATTTTGTCCCTATTGAAAAGACAAGCTCATTGGAAGTTATTGCTACAAATTATCAGAGGTTATCTCCAGCTGTAGGTCCAATTTCGGGTATACTGAACCTTATTCCTCACTCTACTGCATCTCCAGTTCTCCAGCTATCTACCGCAGCTTGGAATGGTCATGAAAAAAATGCTATATGATAGTAATGATGTTATGATAATAACTATGCTGATATGAAAATAGAATCTATTAAAATGTTTGATGTTGAGGCTGCTGGTATTAGTTTTGGAATGGATAATTCTATAACCGATCCTTCTGTGTTATTAGATAACCACGATTATGCTCGATATTCTAGTGGTCAGTTATCCCGATCTGAAGAATTGATAAATATATTAGATAACTTAGCTAGCAAAGAGTTTGATAAGTCAAGACTCGAAATAAATGCTAAGTGTTGCAATGAACTAGTTACTGGCCGAAAATGTACTAATACGACCCTTGCTCTGCTTCTGCAGCCAATTACTGCTAATCGACATGTTATAGCTGCTACTTCTCATGAAGTATTCCACCTCCAACAACACACCATACTAATGAACTGCAAACAAGATTAAAATGGTCCTCCTTATTCTCTACATTGCCAAAAAATGTCGGTGCTTTTGAGCCCTGAGTTTTGTAATGCTCGACAAAGACGAGGTTATGATCCCTCCTCCGGAGGTAATTCAAGCTGGTATTGATTATTGGTCAGACTATCTTGTTGGGTTCTTCTTGGACTATAACCCACCATATCTAGTGGTTAAGGATCATTGCTTCAAAGCTTGGTAACTTAAGGTAGCCTTCTAGTCTATATGGACAACTTTATGTTTTTCTTCAAGTTCTTTAGGCCTGAGGATCGCCTTCGAATTCTTAGTAAAGATCCTATATTTATTAGAGGCAAGCCTTTTATAGTCACTCTTTGGAGTCTGTCTGTTGACTGTGCAAGAGAACAGGTACCATCTATTCCTGTTTGGACGTATTTCTCTCATATCCCCTGCGTTTTTGCAACCTATGTTAGGTCTAAATTGGCTAGCTAGTGCAGTAGGTAAAGTAAAATGTTTTGATGCTAACATCGTAGCTAGGGAGAAGCTAGTCTGTGCAAAAGCTTTTATTGAGATTTCCTCGGATAAGCTTTTACCTGATACAATAAAAGTAAGAGTGAGTGATGACCAAGTAGCGGAGATTGTAGTTCGATATGGTTGGAAGACTGACATATGTATGTCCTATCAGTTCTTTGGTCATATATCATCAGGCTACTCTCGTATGTCATCTATTGGTCCTCTCTCGGTTCGGACCCATCTACCTAGGCCTCCAAACAAGAAATGGATCCCAAAAGAGTGTACTATTCCACTTCCTGTAGCACCACCTGACCCTCCTGTGATGATGATGGTGAATCTAGGTGTTTACATTGCCCTATAGATGGTGGTGGACTTATTCTTTCGGTGGATGGAGCTCGTGGTAAGTGAAATAGATCTCTACTCCTTGATGATAGCCAGGATAGGAGATATATATACTGTAGGGATCACCCGTGTTTTGTTTTAGATATTGTGTCTCTCTTTGCAGATTTTTGGCATGTGTTAGGTCCAGTTGGAAGTGATTCTTCCTCCTCTTGGAAGGAGAAACCGATGTTTCCTTAGGTCATTTTTATAGCTGTAGAAGCTCTTTTGCTTCTCACCTGTTCTATACTCTAAGTGAAATGGCCATTATAAAACCATATACAGATGTTTTTGTGCATGTGCATAACAAGTTTTCTTCATTTATATACAGTGGCATGATCCACAATAAAGTCTGCTGGCTTAGCCAGTAAAAAATTGATAAAGGAGTGTTAATTAATAATGAAAGTTTTAACTAAAAAAAGAATGTTTTCACATTTGATATTAGTTAAAGTAAGTTTATGGTGATTTATCAATTTAATGAATTATTTTGAAAATGAGTTTTTCAGGAAACCATTAAGATGTGTTTATAAATGCATTATAGTAAAAAAGATATTTATCATTTGAAAAGAAATGTATTTTTAAGTATAAACATTTGGAAATAAAAATATAAAATTTATGTATAAAGAAGTATCTTTATAAAAGTTTGAAAAAAAATGAAAAATTTTATGAAATGTTTTCATAAAAATTATAGGAAGATTATAAAATTCATATGAAGTATATGAATTATTTCGTCGCATGATTTAATCTAAGATTCGAGTATAGAATTTTGACATGTTTGACAAAGAGGATATGTCACTCGATTCTTGATGACGAACAATGATCAGGGGATCAATACTAGTCCGGAAGTAAGTTGTGGATTTGAATAGTAGATCGAATCTAATATTATGTACGGATGATCTATATACATTGTATGGGTACAAGTAAAGAATAAAATATATTTTAGGTAAAACCTTTGGGTTTTTGATTGGGTAATTTCAGGGAGAAATTCTTTTAGAGGGGAAGTCTGTAATGACCCGCCAATTTATCACTTTAATAGACTGAATTTATTTTCAAATTAAAAATGATGATACAGATAATATCCTTTCTAGTAATGATAAGTAATAGTAAACTTATTTTGAATAAATATTTACGAGAAACTTTTCCCAAAGAATTTATATCAATTAGTGGCATCATATTTAAATATAGGTTTATTTAAATTAAATCAAGATTCAATGATTTAGTAGTTATTTCAATTATTCAAATACTTATCTCTACTACTAATAAAGAAAATTCGTTCAACTAATTTACTCAGTGTCTTTTTGAAATTACAAAAATGCCCTTGCTTTCCATTTACATGTTTGCGTTCAAATAAAACATCAACGCATACAATAATATAAACAGCCCGTGTGCAAAGCACGGGCCCATACTAGTTTTAAATAAGGATAATTCATTTTAAATAGTTATAAAGTGATAATGAATCATTTATAATAGTTTTATAAAGTGATATATTCGATTTGGAAATATAAGGGAAAATCGATATCTCTTAATCGGTATAGCAACGATTTTTGTAAATAATTTTTAATATGAATTTATATGGTTTTATAATTCAAATATGATAATTTTAATTCATTTAAAATGACAAGAAATGTATTTTGAAATTTTGTTTACCAATATATGTATGTTAAAGTATATGTGAAAATGTGACCGCGAATCGGTTCTCCGATTGGCAACGGTTTATCGAACGAAAGTTGTTCGGAATCAATGCAACATTGTTTATATTTCATGTACACATAAATAACAAGTAAATACACACCCTAGCATACACGTAAACATATACATGTAAATTTATACACTTAAATATATATATATATATATATATATATATATTATAAAATATATAACATATGTTAAGAAAGCTTCCTCCTTAAGCTTAAATAAGTCAAAATATGCATACAGAAGTGAATGAGGTGACGGAGCACATGGAGATGGAGTAAGCAACGTGTGGAATAAATGGTAGAAAAGTGGAGATGTGATGGATAATAAAATAAAGATATATATTTGAAGTTGCTAAGCCCTTAAGGCTTCCAAGGATATAAATACATGCACCATTTCACTTCTTCATTTGTTCCTTTTTTCATATTTTTCCTCCTATTCTCATGAAGCTTCTTTAATAGCTTCTTAAATATAATAATGAAGGAGAAAAATATAGAAAATGAAATAAGAAAATATACATATACACCATTCCACTTCAAGTACCATAGCTCCTTTCTCTTCTCTTCAATGGCCATGGCCGTGAATTTTGGTGGTGCTAAGATGGTTAGGCCGTGGGTTTGAGAGGCCTAGGCCGCGGAGGAAGTAATGATATCATGAGATGGGGGACGCCATAAGCAACGAGGTGAGGCCGTAAGCAAAGAGGAGGTAGAAATGATGGTCGAGCACTTGAAAGAGAAGTGGAGTTGTTTAGTGAAGTGATGATTTGTTGAATGTTGATAGAAAGTTTGGTTTGATTATGGTGAGTGCTCATTGTTTATTTAATAATAAATAATCTCTATAATTATTTTTAAGTATGATGATATGACCATTTAGTCTCCTAATGATTTGTGTGAATGGTTGATAACTTGAATGATTATATGGTTGATTATAGGGATGTTGACATGATTGATAATTTGGTTGTGGTAAATTATGAGAAAACATAATATTATGGTTAATTAATAGGAATGATTCATATAATATGTGTATGTGGAGTTTATTTAGCCTTTTAATGGTTTTGAAAATATAAAAAGGTTGAAAATGAATTTTATAATAATATAATATTTTAAAATGATTTGAAAGTGAAAAGGAGATTTAATACGGAAAAATGTTAGTCAAATGTTTGAAAATGTTTTATAAACATATGAAAGCGTTTTATTGAAGTCTGAAAGATAACTGAAAATTTAGTCAAAATTAGGCACGTTGCATAATGACGGTTCGTGATTTCGCGCCATAAAAGTTAAATGAGTATAAAATTTGGAATGTAGCTCAGAATTCTTCGAGATAAGAATTCTGAACTATTATATCCATAGTTTTCCAACGAAGAAAGAAAATCAAGATTTTGATGAGTAGATTTTGAAATATGAGTAAAACAAGTTTTTGAAAAAAAAACCTGAATTTGCAGTTCGAAATCCAAAACTGAATTTCTTCAAAAATGATATTTTAAATTGTATAAAAACATGAAATAAATATTATAAATCTTTTAAAATGTTTTAAAAGTGATTCGAGTAATAAAAATAAATTTCGAAATAATAGAAAGTCGGTTTAATCAATATAGCTTAAAAAAGCACTTTTCGTAGCTCTTTTATATAACTTTTGAAATATAGTTTTAAACTTAATGAATCTTTTTTGAATCCTTTGAATTTTTTTAAAATGATTAATATAGTATTTTAAAGGTAATTTGAAGGATTTATGGAATGATTAAAGTTTTAATGATTTAGAGTCGATCAAATAACTTAACTGCCTTATGGGTGTCAGAGAGGTAGTGTCTAGGCTTGAGTTTGGAAAATCAGTTTCCTGCTCTCTCTGGCTATCCAGGCTGGCCCGATGGATGGGGTAGTAAATTTGGTTTACTCGGATCAAAATTTCCCAAAGTATAAAGATATTATTTTCCAAATTCAAATAACTTGGTTTGCTTAGAAATGAATTGGAAATGTTTTCCTAAATAAAAGGGTGAAATGATTTGGAAGTGTTATCCTAAATAAAAGGTGAAATGATTTGAAATTATTCCAAGATTAAAAAAGGTTTTAAAATTAACCAAATGATTTGAGAAATGAGGCTTAATGATTCCATACACTCTGAAAAAGAGAAAGAAACGATTCAATGAGTATATCTTTAGAAGATATCTATGAATGAATAAAAAGATGAATTAAATTGATTAATGATTGATAATCACATAATAACTTAACATCTTTTAATCGATGATTGGTTTGGAGGAACCGGGGTTATATTTGGGGTAGTTCGTATTCAAAAACTACTTCGAACCAATGTATACGTTCGAAAGTGAAGACCTGATGATTTTTGAAGACAAGGATCTCCATAATGAAGGGTTGCTTGCCACTATTCCCTCGAGGTGAAATTTACGATATCATATCTTTATGGCGGTAGTAGTGCTCTGTTATGAAAATCTTCGATTGCAAGGACTAATCTCTACTAATCTAAGGATAACTCCTAAAATGATGTGATAGGAGGAGTGCCTTCGGTTTCGTTCAGTCCTAGAATGAACTTGTATGGATGGATGTCTAACATTGCATTTTTGAGATTTCGTCGTTGACTTTTATAAACGTACATCTTCTTGGTGGCGAAGAAGGCAACTTCTCTTAGCTTAACACCGTTCTCTGAAACGTATGAGCTCAGAGGTTGTATGTTCACGAAACTCAATAGTGTTTTCACAGGAATGGAAATATGACATTCAAAGTGGAAGCTGTGATGATCCAAGCGTGGTTTTGCGAAAAGAAAAGTATGGCTTTTTAGAGTGTAGCCTCATGAGCCTCACACCACAGGAATGGTACGGGATATTATGTGGTCTGAAGGACGTATTTCGGGCTATTAGTTATGAGGAATGACAGGCATATGTTGCCTTAAGATGATGAAATGGAAAGGTATGGAGGCCGACGAAGATCGTGTGAAGCCATCAACTAATACGTTGTTCCATGGTAGTGTAGCAGTATAGTTCGGAGGCTGGCGAAGATTGTGTAAAGCCACTGGAGTGAACTATGACTGTTATACGTGGATTTTCAGGTCTGAATGGTCACTAGTTCCCTATCATGTTGGAAATCTAATTCCAATACGTTCCCTTTACGGTTTAGATTGTAGAACTTACTTTTAAAAGTAGCTAGTAAGCTATCAAATTTAATCAATGTAACAATTTCGGCTTTTCTCATATATTATTTTAAAAGTTTTTTCAAAGGGATGTACATAGAAATAATAGCAAATTATTTTGGCATAAAAGTGATTTGGTTATCATAAGGTAAAAACCCGTCTGTTTTTATGTATAGGCGTGGTCTTATGAGATACCCTTCTTTTCAAAGGTTTATACTAGCATCAATTTATAAATCGAGTATCTTGCGCTCGTTTATCAAGCATGATCCAGGTATTTTAAATACTCAGGTCATATCCAAGTAATTTTAGGTTTAGTTGAAGATGCTTGGATTTTGCAGAGGAGAGCTGGATATCTTCATCTACGTATAGACGTATTCTATTATCCGTTGCATATATTGCATTTGTTTTTTTTAGTTGTCAGCATTTGTAAGGATAGGGGTTTATAACTATCCAGGCTGAATCCAGGTCAGACTCTGATATTTTATTCAAAATTTCGGCTGTAAAGATTTTATATTGAAATAATATATGTTCTTCCATTCCTATGAGATTCTATTCTATCTTTATTTTCTTCTTCCCCTAACAATCAGGCCTTCCAGCACTTGGATTTGCAGCACGTGACTACTGAGGATGTATTAGTGTAGATTTTCGAAGGTCGAAAATCTTGTTGGTTACATAGGTTGAGTGGAGCATTTAAAGAGAAACGCTATATAAGAGGGGAGTCATCTCCTTGGTTATACGAGATTAGTATCACAGTCAACTAAGGACTTTGTGTTTGGACTATAGAGTTGAACATGGATGATATTGGAATTTTGATCATTACCAAATTTCATAAGTAAAAAGTAATATAGTTTTGACAGAGAGAATTGGTTTAAATAATTATCACTACAAGGTAACGTTTAATAAAGTAAAATCCAATTTTACCAATACTAGATAAGCGATAAATTTAGCCATAATATCACACTACCTGCTAAGCGAAGTTTGAACATTAACGTTAACACTCAAATTGTTCGATATTAATCACTGATCAAATTTACTCCTACGAGTCGTGCAACCAAAACAGTGAATACTCCTATTACCACTCAATTTGATTAAATTATAACCGTTATAAATTAATTAATATTTATGAAATATTAATAATAAAATTTTATTCGATATGTTGAACATTATTAAAAAGTGCATATATAATAGTTATAAAAATACTAATCGATATATAATATCAAAATGAAATTAAATTTGATTTAAATGTTTCAAATATTGTTTAGGATTGGATTGGTCTTGAGGCCAATATGTGGCTTGGTATAGACAGCTATATGATTGCACATTAGGGTCGGCCATTGACGGTAGAGAGGGAAGGAATTTTAAATTCAAAAGATAGAGAAATTAGCGAATCTTGATCCTCATTTCACTCCTCAGTCTCTCTCTTATATAATCCCTCTAACCTTCACTTTGCAAATAATTTTGCGCTCTTCCTTCGCTTGTCATATTAGGAAACCATCACCCTATAACAACCTCAAAAATCCAAGCATTTATTCACATAAATTTGCTCGATTCGATGTCCGTGGTAAGGGAATTCAAAAGCTAGCAACTTTGAGATTGGGATCTTATTGAAGGAGTCTAATTCTTCATTTCAACGTGCAAACTTTAGGCTTTGGTGAAAGGTACTTTGTTGGTCTATTAGTATATAATAATATTTATACATTCATCATTCCATATGTTGCATAGAAATTTCACGAGCTAATATATCGATGGATTTGTCATGCTGATAGTTGTATATGTAAGTGCATATATATATATATATATATTTATTTATTTATTTATTTATTTAAAAAATATTTTTTTCTGCATGCTTATATGATGCTCACAGCCTAAGAAAATTAATAAGATATTTTTTACTAATTAATTTATTTAAACGATTCTATGAATTAAATCTAAACACAATAAATTTAATCATGTAATAAATAAAATTTAACTTTTATAAAAAAATTGTTCATGCATAAAAAACTCTCGGAAAAAAATATATTTTCATTAATATATTTTATACATAGTTTAATTATTTACATAATCGAAAATTAGTTAAATAAATAAAATAAATGTATCCACATGTACATGCTATATAATTTTTTTTAAACTTTATATGATATATAATATATATTATATTTACAAAAATGAATTTTCTTAAAATCATACTTAATTGATTTGTATAGATTTTAATTAAATATATATATATATATATATATATATTAATAAATTATTTAAAACCGAAAAGGAAATTAAAAAACTAAATATTTTTTCTGGTTGAGAGCAGCAATAGAATATATTTATTTATTTATAAGCTTTATATACATATATTTATAACTAGTTATATGTTTCTATGTAAAATGTATGTAAATCAATTTAAAAAATTATAAATAAAAATTTCAATTTGGATTTCACATATTAAAAATGGCTAATATTTGAAAAAATAATAATTTTATATATGATTGTGTATATTTTACAAATACTTTGTACAAATAATTTACAATCAATATTTTACGATAATTATATAATTAAATTTTTACATACATACAAATATTTATACAATATTTTGATGCATATATATATATACACACATTTGGACGATCTATTCATACACACAAGGAGCTAACATGTATGTTGTGATGTAAATCCTAGCATCTATATACAGACATGTCAAACCATGTGTGTTGCACTTACATATATACACACATGTGTATATGATATATATATATATATATATAATACATATCATATAAAATAAAACTTTGTTTATAATTAAAATAAAATATTATTTTTTAAAACAAGATTGGAAATATTTTAATTAAATTTTGACTACATAGGCCCAATAAAAATCCAAATGGAATGAAAATTTTGAAATTTACCCATATATCCCGTCGTGTGTTGGCATAGTTTCAACCGCGCATACCCCTGACTCTTACACCATCGGGATGAATTGTAAACTTAGATTGATGACGTTTTTCCAAGACTTCTTCCTAAGGTTTCCTGCATTCGGAATCCATAGTTTTCCTTTTTCCTAAATCATCCCCTCAAATCAATCTCGAATCCTTTCAGGTCCTCTACATCCACACCCATCTCCAACCGCCTATTTCTCTCGGTTAATAATGGGTCCTCACTTTTCCTAGCAGCTATTCTATCTATAAGTGTTGGATGTACTTTCAAACTTTATTCAACTCACGGATCTCAACTTGATCTGACATTTCATTTTATAATGCATTGTACAAGTCGCCAACGTGTTTAACATCTTCCATTCCTCAATCATGGTAGACAATCCATTTTGTCACTTTTACTTAAAGCATCTGTAGTCTTATTCCCTTTTTCTGGCATATCCTATATCGAAATCATGTGCTGCCAAGAATTGTAAACAAATAAGGAATATGTAAGTCCTATACAGCTCAAACCGTCCCCCCAAAAGATAATGTCTCCAAAGCTTCAACTTAAAAACTACTACTGTCAACTCCAAGTCACGAGTTTGATATCTAACTTCATGCGGTCTTAACTGCCTTGCTGTGTAAGCTATCACTCACCCTTTTTACATCAGTACCACCCCTAACCCGGTTCCGCCAGCATCAGTTTACACCACCAAATTCTAATTCCAATTAGGCACAATCTAAGAGAATTTTTCGATAACTTCAACTCATGAAATGTAAATTCATACCTATTGGTCCACATAAAATTCTCTTTCTTTCTAGTTAACCTAGTCAAAGGTGCTGCTGTCCCTGAGCAATCCTTAATAAATCTACGGTAATAGCCAACGAATCCTAAGAAACTTCTTATCTCTATAATCATCTTTGGTCTTTTCAAATCCTTAATAGTCTCTATCTTCGATGGATCTACTACTAATCCATTCTCCAAAACAGCATGACTAAGAAATTTAGGTAGTGTTTGGTATGTTATTTTTAGTCTTGGATTTTCGTTCGTACAAGAATGTACATGACGCATGTATATTGTCGAAAATGATAAATTTAGAAAACAAAATTAACATACGAAATAGAAAACAACCTTTTTTATTTTTCGTGTTTTGGTAAATAACACAAGAATATGAAACAATCCATTCTTCTATCATCCCTCTATTCCGTTCGTCCTTCCGTTCATCTTTCTTTCATCCCCTCCGTCGTCCCTCCATTCTTCTCATATTTGACATACATATTGAAAACAGAAAACTGAAAACATAAAGTTCGTTTATAAAGCAAACACTACCTTAACTTCTCATTTCCAAAAATTGCATTTCAAAAACTTTGCTTTCAGTTTATATTGTCTCAATGTCTCCAATACCAATATAGTGATGATTTTAGGATCTTTCTCGTTCTTAGAGTATACCAAAATATCATCGACAAAACGAACAAAATTCTATCCAACTAATCATGAAAGATTCAGTTCATAAGATCTAAAAAATGTAGGGACATTGGTCAATCCAAAGGGCATGATAACAACTTATAAGAACAATATATTGTTCTAAACGCAGTCAATGGAACATGGTTCTTAGCTTCCTATATTTGATGGAACACCGTGGCCAAAAGTAGTTATGAGAATACCTAGCACTACTCAATTGATCAAATAGGTCGTCTATCCTTGGTAAAGGATAAGAATTCTTCACTGTTAGCTCCTTCAACTTTTTCTAATTAATACAAATTCATAACGATCCACTTGATTTCTTAACAAATACCATGAATGCTCTCCATGGTGAACTACTTGACCTAATGAAACTTTTGTGCTCAAGTTCCACGATCTATTATAAACTTCATTTTCTTTTCAGCTTGGGCCTTCTACCCCACACTCCGCCTCTCAGTATACATAAGCTCATATCTCCTAGCTATATCCACATTCACATTAAAAGAAAGCCCCAAATGTGTCACTGTCCAGTCACTCAATCCTGACCTCAATCTTAAAATAAAATTCTCTACATTCTTCTTTGGGGTTATAATCAAGTTGGACACATACTTAGACAAAGCATTAAACTTTGACATATACTCTAGCACAGTCATATTTCCTTGTTGTAGTGCAACAAACATCCCTGAATATCAGGGATAGCTCCAAACCTGAGATGAGTTAGTTTTTGAACATCTCCCTAAACCTTTCCTAAGTGACTTCTTACTGTGGAACCTCTTCCCTTACCATATCCTACCGGATACTTGCCAACCCTGTAAACAGACTAAACACCAACTTCACTTTCTAAATATACTGATCGAAATACGATACCGGTATGCATTTAAATTGGATTTAAATGTAATGAATATTGGTCAGGCTTGAAATGATTTAGAGGCCCATAAGGGGCTTGAATTTTTGACTGAAATGTGCAAGGGTAGGTTGACCATAATCATGGCAAAGGATGGATTGGATTTGAATTAAAAAGAAGGAGAAAAGGTATGAGAGAAATAGGGATCAGAATCCACATTTTTTCCCTTAGTATCTCCTATATTTAAACATCTCTAAACCCTCATATTATTTTAGATTTTTAGCCTCTACTTCATCTCCCTTCCTAGCTGAAAATTCAACATCACCCATCCACCTTTTCAAGCATTTCTAGCATTAAATTAAAGTTTATTCGATCTTTGGTGGTAGTTGTGTTCCGGAAGCTAGCAACTTCTAGATACATGATTCAATTCAGGGAGTCAGATTCTTTGTTTCAAGGTGCGAAAAATTATGCTTTGTTGAAGGGTAATATTACTTCCTTATAATGTCTAGTATGCTCATTCATGTCATTTGCTAGCTTGGTTAGAAACCGATACCACGAATATGCATAATTATGTACTGTTACATATTGATGGTTATACATGTGGGTGTGTGCATATAAAAAAATTGTATATCAATGCTTGCCTATTGTTCACGGCAAAAGAAAATCATTTTTTAATAATATATAATATTATTAAATGATTCGAATTAATTAAAATCTATATTTAAATAGTTTGATATCATGTAATGCATGACTTAAATTTTATGAAAAAAATTCATGTCTAAAATGTTTTAAGTTATATAAAAAATGGGTTTTTTTCATATATATTATATATTTTTATCATTTATTTAATTTGACATAGATTATACAAATAAAATGAATGTATATATTTACAAATAAAAATTAATAAAAATAAATTTCTTCTAAAATTTTGTTCAAATTATTTTATACTTTTTACTATAAAAGAAAAAAGTTATTCCTAAATTCCGTATGGATTTAAATAATTAAAAAAAATTAACTTTAAAAAATTAGAAAAAACTAAAAAGAGAATTACCTGAGCCAAGAACAATATTGTAAGCATTTTTTATGTAATTTTATTATTGTTAATTACATTAATATATGTATATATACATATTTGTAATTAATCGTGTTATATATATTATATATAAATTATCTTTAAATAAAAAATTATTTATAAATTAATTTTTAAAATATAATTTTGTGATATATATGTATATGCGTATATATATATTTATATTTCATAAATGCTTTATATAAATTAATTGTTATAATATGTATGTATTTATTTACGTATTCACTTGTATGATATTTTGATGCACATATGTATATATTTAGACAATATATTTGTATACATAAGAAGCTAACATGTCCGTTGCGGTGTAAATCCCAACATCTATAAACTGGCATCTCAAACCATGTGTACTCTATTATGTTGCAAGTACATGTACACACAAATGTGTATATGATACCAATACATATATTATTTAATACTAACTATAAAATAAAATATTATTCACTAATTAAATAAAATATTAATTTATTTCAAAGAAAATTTAGAAAAGTTCTAAATGAATTTAGACCACTAGGCTAAAAAAAGATCCAAATGGTAGAAATTTTTAAAATTTGCCCATTTACCCTGCTAAATGTTGGCCTAGTTCTGAAAATTCTTACCACTTTTAATGTCGAGGTTGGAAATTTTAGGTTCCCGTTTAGGATTTTATCTTAATTTCTCATTTTTATCATGAACAGATAATTGGTTGCTACTAAGGCCTTATACCTCCATCGTCGAATATAATGTGATACTTAGGCTTATGGATTCCACTAAAGCCTACTCCAAATGCTGTTAAATGTTATGTCGTGTTTATACATTTGGTTTGCATGAATGCCTTACATCGATAGTACCTAATGATATTTGTATTTAAACTTATGAATGCGACAAAGGCCTTACTCTAACATTATCTAATATTATATCGTGTTTTAGGCATGTGGATGCCACAAAGGTCTTGGTCTAATATTACCTAATATTATGTCATGTATAGACATATGGATGCCACCAGGCCTTAAACCAATGTATCAAATACAATATCATACTTAGACGAATGGTTTCCACTAAGGCCATACACCAATATTACATAATTTAGTGTAATATTTAGGCATATGGTTGCCACTAAGGCCTTAGACAATGTTTTATCATTTTAAATGGCACTAATTATCATTCATAGCTTTCTTAAGCTTGGTCTCAATCTTCCACTTTTAAGTAAGTTATTTCTTTTTAACCTTTTTTTATTTAGGAAATTTAATCTTTTATGGCTATTGTTGGCCTCAATTTCCTTTAAGTTAACGGGTGTAAAAAATTTAAGCTATCACATGTCAAAGTCTAAGGCTGTTGTAGGTGGAGATATTGCATTCTAACCTATCGCATGCTAAGCTATAGTATGTCATCTCATAAATCCATCAAAGTTTGAGCTATCGCGTGCTAACCTATCGCATGCCAAACTATCGAAGGTTGAACTTTAGTGGCTATCGCCTACATAGTATGAAAGCTACCATATGTCAAAACCTATCACATGCCAAATCCTATCACATATCAAAGCCTATCACATGACACAAGCTATCAAAGGTTGAGACTTTTAAGGCCATCATATGTGTAGTTCTGAGCTATCAAATGTCAACTTTTATAAGCCATTGCATGTTGAGTTTACAAGCTGTCGTAGGTTTACATTTAGAGGCCATCACATGTCTAAGTAGTAGTGTTGTAATTATATTGAAATCTTTTTTTGTTACCATTAAAAGCAACCATTTTCCACCAAATACAATTACATTTCAAAGTTTCGTTAGTCTAACCAGATTCTTGCAGTTCTCTTTTCAGGAATTTTTAATTACCTCATTAATTAAATAATAGAATTGAAATTATAATTAACCTTTCCTATTCAATAAATAATTCATGTTAATTCAAAAATGCATGAGAAAAATCCCTAAATTTTCAAAAATCCAACTTTCCATTATTTATGTCATATAAATTTTTTAGGTTAACACTGCTATTTTTCTTATTTATAAATAATTAAATCTTGAAATTTAGCAATTTTTCGAATTTAAAAATTCATAATTAAATATTGCTTCATTAAAAATTATAAGAATTAAAACCCACCTTCAATATTATAAACATTATATTAAAATTTCGTAGCATTTGGAAAAGGTTATATCATTCTTTACCATAGAATATGATGTAATCATATTTATTTAGACCATTAAACGTATAAAACTTCGTTTCTAATAATCAAAAGATGTTAAACAACAACATTTAAAATCCCTTTCCTGTCAAATTAGAAGTCAAACGTTGGAAGCTATTAAAGAAAATTTTACTCATCTGGGTTTGATTAAACTTGATTAAAATTTTATGTTCTTCCAAGGGATAAGTTCCTTTCCTTATAATTTGATTTTTGCTTTCTTTTCTACAAAATGGTGGTTGGCTTATGTTTATGTTTTTGTGTAAGGGTATGGGAAAGTGAATGAGAACATGAAATTCTTAAGGGGTAATAACTTGGGCTGGGCTAAAATCTCTTTCTAGCTCAGTCCTATTAATTTCCCATTAACTCTTTGTCCCGTCATTCCCTTCTTATTCTATCAATGAATTTATTTTACTTAATTATTATTTAAGAAGTTATTTTTGATTCATTAATTAATTTCCCCATATTATGGAACTCTAGAACAAGTGATGTTACACTCTTTCTCCTCATAAGTATGAGGAGCATTTTTCTTAGAAAGAACCACTCCTGATTGCATTAGAACATTCCCACACTGGAATTCTCCATATTAAACCTTTTTATTATAGTGCTATGTATAGGAATTGAGATAATCCTAACACTAGAGATCCTAATACCAAGTAAATAGGTCGCTTCCAAGTCCTTCGTGGAGATGTTCTTAGACAACCAAGCACTGATTGCAACAACGGGACGTCATTACTAATCAGGAGCAAATCAAACACTATAGCACATTCTAATCCTTTCTATTATATGAACGCTTTCTTTATATTTCGGTAAAAATCAAATTATTTGCTACTTTACCAAAACACTTATCCAACTCCTCGTGCTTGTTTAAGACCATATATTGATATAAACAACTTACAAGAATTTCCCTTACTCCCACTAACCTAGAAACCCTTAGGTTACGATATATAAATGGTCTCTTCTAAATCACAACTTAGAAATGTCATTTTCACGTCCACTTTTCATATTTTATAGTCATAGATTGTTATGATAGCAAGTAATATTAGAATGGACTTAAGCACGGCTACGAGAAAAAACATTTCTTTATAATCAACACTTTGTATATAATGGAAACTTTTCATAACTAGCCTCACTTTGTAGGTCTCTATCTTTGCCTCTATGTTAATTTCTTCTTAATGATCCACTTGTAGCCTATCGGTTTTATCCTATTGGGTACAACATCTAAATTCCAAACTTTGTTTGTGTACATGAATTCCATCTCAGATTTCAAAGCTTCAAGCCTTATGCAGAATCTTTACTTTGCGGTGCTTGTCAAAATATGAAAGGAGTGTCATCTTCTAGGACACGATCTTCTTTATCGCCATCTAAAGAAAACCGTAGTATCTCTCTAGTATCCAAGATTCCCTGTTGGACATCTAATAGATTGCACATTATCCTGTATTGATAAATTTAATTCCTACAAATTCAATCTCTGTATTCTTGAAATGGTCCAGTCTATAATGGGTGAACTAGATTGATTTCAAAAAAATTCCTATTTTTGGATCATAATGGGCCTATAAAATCTGATGGGTTGTATTTGACCAATCCTAGATTATTTAAATAAAATCCAATTTTATTTAATTTCCTAATTTATTTAAATAATGAGTTTAATTAATTAAAATTTATACGTTGTTTATAAGTATATCATTATGTATTCATGTATGTATGTTATGCAAATGCAACATAATATAGAGTGTACATAGTCAAGTTTATACAATTGGGATTGCTACCTCTTATGTATATACTTAAAATATATATGTGTGTATGTGTGTTTGTATATATGAAATAAACAATTTGATACTAATTTATACACACAAACACTTATAGAATTTATATATATGCATTCATATCAAATTAATTTAATATTAGTAAATGTAACTTAAAATATCTCAAAGCTTTGACTAAATTTAAAATTTAAAATTCGAATTTTAAATGAAAATACCTAGTTTGATTTGGTAAAAAAATATTTAATTCAAATAAAGATCTAAGATATTTATTTAAAATTAATACATCTTTTATTTGAACTGGTAAAATTATTATAAAATGTGTGTGTATATATTAAAATAAATAAATGGTCGAAATATTTTTAATTCCATTGAATTACATATCTAATTTATTCATATTAAAATGTAAATATATATTTATTTGTATTTATATGAAGGCATATATATTTTCAACAAAGCTAAAAAGAAAGTTTTTAATTGTTAGGAGCAAACTTATATACGTATATTAAAATTATTTTATGTTTAAATAGAAATTAAAATTTATTGTAAAATCATTCTCACATTTCAATTTTAATTTCAATTTCAATTTCAAACACCATCGACTACATTTCAATTTCAAAATCATTCTCACATTTCCGAAACATATTCCTCTATTTTTCCAAAAACCAATTGCCATATCTTGATAGAAATTCACATTGTAAATTCATATTTAAAACTTAAAAAAATATCATTTTTTATATCTTATTTATAAACATCATTTATAAATTTATAAACCCCTTTAAGTTTCATTTGTTTATAAAACAAATCCCATTTATAAAACCTCATTTTACAAATCCATTTCCTAATAAAATCCATATATTTCACAAATCTATTTTAAATATCAATTTCAACTCCTTTTCATATTTTCTATAAATATCATTAAAAAAATCCTTTATATAAATTATTTTAAAATGTTTATTTAAAATGTTTTTACGAATAGTTAAATACAAACCAAAATCAAATATTGTTTTTATCCAAATTTAGATATGAATATTTTATATTCTAAATCTCCATTTAAATCCTTTCAAATTCCAAAAATTAATATTTATGGCATTTAAAATACCTAAAGTTAGGCTAGTGCTACCATAGCATCCAAAAATTCACATCACAACAATAATCTATAACAGATTATCTAACAAGTCATATATTATTATATATGAAAAACAATCAATATAAATTTTTGAGGAATCCAGATGGATCCCTCCAACCTGTTTCCCTGCATATATAGATGATAATACAACATAAAAATACCAATCCCACTTCGAGGGGGGTATCGCGGTATATAGGGTCATCTGCTAGTATGCGGGGCGCATAGGGTCTTATCCGCTCCAAAGGCGAAAAATATATCCAATTACTAATATATACTAATATATAGATATATATATATATAACATCCATCCAAAAAATAATTTAAATTTAACATTTTTAAATTATAATTAGCAATCCAAATGAGGGAGATTTGCTCACCTTGATTTTTATTTTTCCGAACATCCAGATTTTATTTTTTTTCTAAAATTCCAACAGCTTTCGAAAAATCCCAAACTAATTTTGTTGAGTAGCATTCATCAATACGAATCCATTGCCACTTGTTTTGTTTGATTTCGACCTCGTATGACAATGTTATACATTTTTAAACATTTGGTTATAAACAAAATAACTAAATCTACATTTACTATCGTTATTATCGTTAATTGCCTTAACTAACGAAAACAAACCCTTCTTTGCTTGCTCCACCACCTATTCACCACCAAACGACTGTGCCATTTTCGGCCATGCCCAAAACTGTGCCTCTGCTTTACTACACGCCACCTTCACTCGCTTCACGACAACATGATCCCCTACCTTCACTAATCCAAGGTCACGACCTCCACCTAGTAACGTCGCCTCACTCAGGCAGCCCTCCCTTGTCGCACATGCCAGTTTCCACTGTCGATCATTGCAAACGACGTGACTGCCCCATCCTTCCAGCGTGGCCACCTCTTCAGGCACTCGCCTTTTTCCCCAAAATTCAACGTTGCTTCCCCTCTTGCCCTACGGTTCGAGTAGCATGAATTTCCTTCTTCAATTCATGAACGAAACTCGTGATGTTTGTGGCGATTTTATTCGGTCGCACGCTCTTTTTTTTTGTTCGAACCGAATTCGTTTTTTCGTTTATCTCTATTTGATCTAAAGGGGGAAAAGAAACCAGAGGTCATGATCTAAAACGAAGGGGATAGTGGCTATAAGTACCTGTAGGGTGGCTCCCTAGGTCGGCTTTGGGTCATCATAGGGTGGCTATGATTTGAACTTGATTTGATTAACAAATTTTAATATGGAAAATATCTCGTTTACGTACCTCAAAATTTTGAACCCATATTGAGGCGTGCCGCCTAGCGTTTATAATGTTATAACCCTATTTCAAACGCAACGGAACAAGTTTCGAGAACTAATTCGATCGTATGTGGAAGATAACTTTTTAAATTGACTATTTAAATTAAATTAAATTATTTCAAGGCATTTTTAGATCGCACGACCAAACAAAAATCCAAACGCTATGAAATTTGAATTTCGATAATAATACACAATTACAGATCCAATGCAATGAGTTTCGTCGAAATCCGAGATCGTGCCTCGGATCGCTAATTAAACGCGTCGATTAAATTGACAATTTTCAATTTTTACGAAATTGCTTAAAAGAGCCATTTTAAAATATTACTAACTAAATTATAATCCTAGTTGGAATATTTAAAACTATTTAAATATTCCAAATTAAACATTGAAAAATCTAGGTCGTTACATTTCAATTTCGTTCAATCCCAGAACGAACTTGTAAAGATGAATGCTAGCATTGCATTGATGCTAAAAGGGCCATGTAGCATTCCAAGTGGGAAGTGCTATACAAAGGTCAAATTCATCCTTGAGCTTCAACAACCGAGAAATGCAAAAATTGGGCAT
The DNA here is from genome assembly GCA_030765085.1 of Allium cepa. Classification (NCBI taxonomy): domain Eukaryota; kingdom Viridiplantae; phylum Streptophyta; class Magnoliopsida; order Asparagales; family Amaryllidaceae; genus Allium; species Allium cepa. Next base: position 1,001,075,812 of record CM060935.1, read on the forward strand.
GCAGCAGGGCCAAATGGGTCGCTCCCATTAGGGTATGGTCTTTCCAAATCTAGATCAATTATTGTACACTCATATACGCTTCGGGGCCCATTAATGGATGGAGTGATCATATTCGGTACTACTAGTCAAGTGGTAGGCCAGCACTGTGTGGAATGGGTACAACATGTTCTTGTCAGACCCCGGTGCATTTTATCTGTAGATGTACCTTCAGAAGGTAGTTCCTTACCTTGTCATAGTATGGAATCCAACCTACAATACATGCCTTTACCGTTTTGATTTGTAGAACCTAGTATGCTGGAATTTTAATAACGTAAAAATTTCGTCTATGATTAGTAAGTGTTTGTACTTAGACACTATTATATTACCAGAGGATTTTCTAATAAAAAGTTTTGGTTATCGTAAGGTAAAAACTCATTGTGTTTATATGCGGCATGGACTTACGAGAAACCTTTATTTTGAAAAGAGTTTGATAACTTTAAAAATCCTACTGGATATATCATGCTGGTTTACCAGAATGACTCGCTTGTTATTTTATTATAATTCTCGGGTCAGACCAAGCATATTTACAGATTGCTTTGGATGCATTTAAGCTCTGGAGACAAACTAAAGATCTTTAAGTCATACTCACATATATATTTATTTCCACTCCATTGTTTTTGAAATTATGAATATTTGTGAGGACAAGTTGTTATAACTATCCATGCCGATGATTATAATTTGTTGTTGTACTCTGGTTGATGTATGTATATAACAATTTCTCTTTTGTAAGGATCATTGATATTATATTATATATTGCTCCGCTACGATTGTGAGATTTTGTGTCGTTTCGGTTTTCGTTTTCCCTTCTTCTTTCTTCTTTCTTCTCTATAATATCCATCCTTCCATTCAATTTGGGTTGGATATGCGTGATTTATTGTCAGCTTGAATTGTGCGAATTTGCGGGTTATTACAATTGGTATCAGAGCATAAGGTTAAGCAAGAACCTTGGTTTCAGTAGGCACTCATTATAGATAGGGTCAGTAGCGCCCTAGAATGAGCTTGGGTGTATTATATATATGAGAGCGTATTTGTTAGTGATTATAAAAATGTTTTATATTGTGTTAATTTATTTATTGAGTGACTTATGAATTCTTGTGGGTACGAGGGACGCCAGTATATCGATAGGAGTTTCTAAAAACTTAAATAAGGCAAAGTGACATAGTATTATTTTGAGAATTGGTAAATGAAATAATTTTACCTAAATTATGTTTTTTATATATAAAAGAATATTTTTTCAAAAATTATTATTATTATATATAGAGTGTTTGGTTGTTAGAGAATGATAATATTTGATTATTATCATTTGTTGTTTGTTATTTGTGTTCTCATAAAAGTGTTATTATTGTAATCTAAAAAAAGGTGAATGTTTGAAAAATGAGTTACGTAAGTAAGTAAATTTATAATTATGAATTATAGAGTATTGATTATGATTAAAATAATCAACATTTGTGAAATGATATTTCATAAGAAGTAAGGTTATATAAGTATGTTTTATTAATGTGATTTATAAATGGAAAGGAAATGAAATTGCATAAGTATATTTATAAATATGATTTGTAAATAAAAATAGTTTAAAAACAATAAATTTGATAATTTAAATCCCATTGATTTTGAAAATTGTTTTTAAAGGTTCTGGAAGTGTAACGACTCGGTATTTTCAACCATTCGCATCCATTATAAGTGTATAGGTAGACACTCATGCCAGAATTGAATTGCTCAAAATACCGCGTTGTAAATAAAAATTTGGCAAATCTCAGAATATACAGTAAATAAAAATCACAGATCACAGACACAGAGTAATAATAATGCAGCGGAAGTAAAAGAAATAGTAGTTCATGAAGCTACTATATAAAAATATTAGAGTTACATAAAATACAACAGAGGAAATAAAGTACAAAGAAGTCTCACTACATAGAAATCTACTAATACAAGAGCTGAAAAGGACCAACTGACTGCAAAAGATAAACTTGACAAGTAGATAATCTCCAGCGATTCCAATCTCCAGAAAGTGGAAATCTAAATCTGTGAATAACTCAGGCTGACCCGAGCGTAGATAAAAATACAAACACTCGAGTCAGGACATACATACTTATACAATGTAAACCAACTCAAGTGAACTGTAGTAAATGTACAAGTAACTTAGAAGATGCTTGGGACCGCCCATCCTCTAAGGATCCGTTAAACTATTTACTATGTAGTATATTGCGCTATATATAGTAGTGTCTAATCAGTAAAGTATAATCATATAGAAAATAGCGTTAAGGGGATGGTGAACCTTAACGCGGTCGGATCTTTAAAACCAAAATCGCAGTGGGCTCGCTAAAAGGAGATGACATGGCACGCGAGGCAATGCCAGGGTGGATACACTGTTTGCACTCCCGGACCGGTGGTGACGGCAAGCCAGCTGCTTCCGCCCACCTCGAACAATACCCCCGAATCAAAAGTGGCGCCACATATCGAATCACAAAAGTAATAGAATGGTTTCCGATGGAGCATGCTCGATGAAAGGGTACGACCCTTTGTGTAGCCTGGAATAGCTCCTGTTTTAGTCATTTATGCCAACTCACGGGAGTTGGGTCCACGTAATATACCTCGAGAACGTCGCCACCATCCTAGAAATTCTGGAATCTCCACCGCGTACACAGTTGTTAAAGTGGTTTTCGGTATTGGCCGGCTATAAGACAATATCCGATCCCGGTTTCTTTAACAACCAATCGTTATTATAACCCGTAGTTATAACTTTTTAAGACAATATTTATACTTCAAAATAAAATATTATTTCAACCCAAGTCTTTATCAAAATAAAGATTAAATCATTCCAAAATATCATATCTTTCAGATCTTCTTTTCAAATCATTTTAATATCAAAATATCATATCTTTCAAAACTCCATTTTTAAACCATTTTAATATATCAAAATATCATATGTTTTCAAAACCACATTCATTTCAAATCATTATTCATTTTATTCAATTTAAAATAGCATTTCAATTCACATTTCAAAACAATATATATTCCAAAAATCATTTTTAATCATAAAAATGAAGTAATTAAGTTTAATAATTAAATTATTAAATTTCCAAAATTTTCAACTTCAAATTTCATTTATTCACTTACGTTTATCAAAACAGTGAAATTTCACTTTTCGCAGTATTTAGAAAACGCTACGGAAAGTTACATTCAAAACAGTTCAATTTAACAAAAAACAACATTTTAAAATGTTGTAATAGGGTTTACTTAAATTTGAAATAAACTTAGTTAAGTTCAAAAATTAAAGCACTTACAATAATTTCTATAATAGTTTTTAATTCAATAGCTTTTTAGTTCATTATCATCAACCACAGCATTTACAAATGCTGTAATATTATTTACATTGTAATTAATAGCATTTCAAAAATGCAGTAAATTAACTTCAAATATTCAATATAATTTCTCAACCAATTATATTTTTATTTAAAACATTTTTAACTCGTAAAATCATACATTTTCACATTTATAAACATCATTTAAATTTCCTCAAGTTCATGATTTTATAAAGTTAAATTTCCATTCAAAAATCAAGATTTAATAATAATTCACTTATTAAATTGCAATGTTCAATTTAAAATTCATTACATTAAATTTCAACTTAACACTTAAGTTCAAATCCTCAAATATAACTTTGTTTTATTTTTATTTACTTAACTAAAAATTAACTTTTAAGTCAATTTCATAAATTTTCAATTTTAGTTATATTTCAAAATTTCAACTTAAAATATTCATTCATTTCACATTTCAACTTTATTAAAAATCATAAATATGATATAAAATCACTTTAAATTCATTTAAATTCAAATTATCATAAATTTATCATAATTTCATATTCAATTAAATTTCCAATTATAATTAAATCAAATTTTCCAAAATAACTTACATTCAAAATTTTCTAACTTTTTCATAATTTATTTAACTTATAAATTTCCAAAAAATCAATAATACTTTACAAATTTTATTTCTAATAAATTTTAAATCAAAATATTATAATAATTACATTTCTAAAATATTTTAAACATTTTAGAAAAACATATTTTAACTACGGGCCTGTATATAATTTTCTACGCTAGGTAAAGTGATACGGGTAATATATCATTTCAACCCGTAATTTACAAAAAAATCCGGGTTTTATCATTTCAAACCTGCAGTCCCAAGTAAATAAAATAAATTTGAAAATCATTCAGGCCTATCATTTCAGCCCATAACAATTTTCCCTTATTCTAAAGTCCGTTCGGGTATGTATCATTTCAACCCATAGTGATTCTAGTCTACAGGGAACTTTCAATGGTGATAAACACATATGAATGAACAGTAACAACAATATACAATAGTAACAGGTGATGTGACATGTAACAGGTGATATGACATATAATTTAACATGTTAACATCATATATATAAAATCACATGGCAGTTATAACATCATAAAAATTTCTACACATTCAGTTGTGGTTGTTTTACAACTGCATAAGTATATAATTGTCGTGTGAGATTTACTCACCTCTTTGTGCTGGAGATATCAAAACCAATGACACAATGGAAACAAAAGCACGATGACAAGACTACGGACATGAGTAGAGAGCGAATCAAATCTACAACCATTGTGTACAACCCAAAACAAAAAAAATCAAAACAACAAAATTCAATACGACTTTAAAATGCAATAACATTGAAATAAAAGGAGATACGACTACGCAGTCTTTTGCTTTGCCTTCTCTATTGTTTGGTATGGCTTTGGGGTTTGATGTGGTTCAGATGTGGTCAAGTTTTGGGTCAGGTTTGGGCTAACATAGCTCGGGTTCAAGGCAAGACAAGGTGGAGTTTGTACATGAGGAGGTGATGTGGTTTTGAAGTCAATTAGGTGGTTTTTGGTCAAAACAAGGGCTCGACCATGGGGATTGGGCTCAGCCTGTGATGTGTCATGACTGGACAGAGGTGGGGAGGGGTGTGTTGTGGTCAGGTCTGGGGAGTGGTGACGGCTATGGTGGTGGTTTGGGTGGTGGTTGAAGTGGATGAGCATGTAGAGGTCAAATAAGCATGGATCTAAGCATCTAGGTTGTAGTTTGAGGGGTTTGACCATCAAAAGGGGTTCGACCATGGCCAGATCTGATGGGGTAGATGGTGGTGATGGTTGGGAAGAGATGGAAGGAGGTGGTGGCCGTGGAATAGGGGAAGAGGCCGATCTTAATCAAGGGAGAAGGCAAGGCAAAATTGCATAGAAAAAGTAAGAAAAAATAGAAAGAAGAGAGGGATTTACCTAAATTTTTTCTTCAAGATGGAGGCCATGATTTTTAAGGTTTTGGAGCTTTGAAAATTCGTGAATGAGAGGAAAAAAAAGGTGGCGGCTGAAGAAATGAGGAGATGTGGTCAGTTGAATGAAAAGTTAGGTTAAAAAGTAGAAGGGTTAGAAAAAAAAGGGCCTTAGGAAGATGGAAAGTTTAAGGACTTTCAAATTTCTTTTCTATTTTGCAAATACATAAAAAGCCTGATAAAATAGATAAATAATCTCATAAAAAAATGTAAATAAGAGAAATAAATAAATACATTTTAAATTATATAATTTATATAAAGAAAATATCAATATATGTGAAACTAGGCTAAATAAATTGAAACAACCCAAATAATCTTTGGAAAAAATCTATTTTTAATCAAAATACATATAATTAATATTAATAAAGTATAAACACAGCAAATAAAAGTGAATGTATAAAATAAGTAAATAAAGTAAGGAGTGGCTAAAATAACTGATGAATTGATGACAAAAGAAACTGTAAAAGAAACGTGAAACGACATTACGTTTCTTAGCCTTTAAACCTTTCAAACTTCTTAAATTGTTTACATAACTTGATAATTCTGGAATTAATAACAATAACAGGTAATATTTCGAAAATTTATCAAAATATAAATATATATATAATATTTATTAAATATATAAAGTTAAATTAAAGAAAATAGCTAAAAATAGTAAACTAGTCTAGAAAATTTGAAATTACATGAAATAAATTTTAGAAAATTAATATGAGCTTGTAATATATTTTTAAACATAAATAATAATATAAAATAAAAGTACATTCACAAAACAAATAAAAAAATTAAATTTAAATATAATTTTAATGAAGAAAATAGCAGAAAATAAGAAAACAGACTAAAAAATTAGGAAATAAATACAGTAAATTTTGGAAAAATTCTATTATCATTTTAAAAGTATCCAAAAGTCAAAGTATACATAATATAACATAAATATACAAGTTAGAATAAGATATATCAAATAAAATGTCATTTATAGGATTTAAAATAAAGACTATTGCTGAATAACCCAATATACACACAATATTGTAAAGGGTATAACTTTCACAATTTACATCCAAATTCAACGAAATGAAAAGTGGTGTTCTTAGAATTTTATGCACTTTCATAATAAAAGAAAAAATTAAATTTTTTTAAACTTTTAAAATTTTAAGTTGAAAGTCACAGTTTGACTATTTTGACCAAAATCAGCATTTCAGTCAAATATTCAACTTACACAAGTTTGGAATTATAACTCATAAAAAATCAAGATTATATTTAAATAATAAATTTAATCATTTCAAATAAGTAAAATAAATTTTTAAATCAAAATCTTACATTAAAAATAATTAAAATATACAATAAAATAATTACAAAATACAGGGTTGTTACACTCTCCCCCACTCAAAACTTTTCGTCCCCGAAAAGGAATGAAGCACGGGAATACACAAAAAAGATAGAATGAAATAGGATTAAGGAAAGATGGCAAGGAGATTGAAATTATACCTGATAACTGTTGTTATAGGTAAGTTTCGCAAGGTGCAGATTATCAAAGATTATAGAAAGATTTCTAAACAGAAAGATCATAGAAAGATGAATATACCAGTCTACAGCAAGATGAGGATGACAAGGACAACCAAAAGATAGTTTGAAAAACAAAATAAGGAAATAATTTTGAAAGCATGGAAATTTCAACTTAAACAGAGAATAAATCTTTACACAAGTTAAATAAATCTTAACTATCTCAAATTTCATTATCTTATTATCCAATCGTCTAAAATTAACCATTTTTAAAACCATGGGTTTGAAAAATAATCATTTATCACACTCACAATGTACTTAATAAATTTTATTCTTCTTTATTCCTACTCAAAATTAAATTTATTCCTCTCAATATATTTATCACTCATGTTAAATATATTTACACTTTTTTTTTATAACTACTTTCTTTTATTCTTAGTTCTTTTAACATCATTTTATTGTTAAGTCATTCAATTAGCCTTTATTATACTTACCCCTGTTAATCACTAAAATTTAAGTGTATAAAATTTATTATAACCACTCAAATTTTATTTATAAAATCTTTTTATATCGTATATTATCCAATTACATTTTTAACTTCTAAAATTTTGGTAAGTTATATTTGAATGCAATTGTATTATACAAATAAAATTTCCAATTCAATCATTTCAAGCTTAAATCATTTATTCAAAAAAATTTATTTTCTTTTTATAATTGAAATTATTCTTTAATAATAGAATTTAAGAATTAAATTTCTGATTTCTTCAGACCATTTAGAGATAAGAAATAATATATATACATATATAATATGTCAAGTCAAATTTCAATCATATATCTTTATATATATATTATAAATCAAGTCATATTTTAGAAATTCAAATCAAGTTAATTTCCCAAAACAAAGCTGTAGCAAGACTACAGAATAGTCTCTTAACTTCGAAACTCGAAAATGAACGTCGATGATGTCGCGATCATCACCGAAGTTATTTTCCAGCGACAAAGAGAAGAGCACTAATTTTAAACCTTTAAAATTCTTTGAAAACAAATTCTATTCAAAATACTTTAAATAATATAACCTTTTAAAACTTTAAACCAAAGTTCGAAATAATCGGAATTTAAATCCTTAAATTCTTGTTTTAAATTCATTTCAGTTCCCAAATAAATTTATAAACAAATATTTATAAATCTATTTGTAGAACAATAAATGATAAATCAAGTATTATCATTTCAAATTATCAATTTAAATTATTTCGTTAAGTTCCATAAATTTACTTATATATCAAAATTTATTTCATTAACCAAATTTTTTTTTAAAAATATATTGTGTCCGTTTGTTCTGTCAAAGTGTTTTGGAAATCTTATCGATAGCGCTGATCAGACGTATCGATCAGAAACCCAACTCAACATCAACAACTCAAACAACACAATATATAAAACATTTTAATTTTAAATACTAGTTTACAAATACACTATACATGAATAGATTTTCAAAGAAGGACAGAGATTCAAATTTTTGATTATCACAAATCAAAGGAGATTATGATTTAAAAATAAGTTGGAAACAAGGATGACATGATTAAATAACAGAATAGGAAGATGGATAAGCTTATATAAATCACGGGCAACCTTAACCGGGTCAACCGTGACTTAAAGAATAAGATCAATGTTGATTTTTCTAGGGTAAATCTACATTCGATCTCAAGAGTTAGAGTTTGAAATAACAAAATATATTAGCATCTAAACCAAGGATAGATAAGAATCTCTGGTGAATCGATGCTAACTACAAAGGAGTTTTCCCCCTTTTTCAATTAAATTTGAAATTGGCGTGACCGCCGACTCACTAGAAAGATCATTCGAAGTGGAGTTATGGAATGCTCCAGAGTCAAAAGAAGATGAATAGTGAGGGATACGAATGGATTTTGGAACCGTAGGGAATGTTCCAAAATTCAAAGGAATCGAGTCAAAAGGGAGAGATTTAAACCCGAATGAAAGTGATTCTGTAAATACATTCACTCCATATGCTGAGTTTTGCCTAGAGCTACCAAAGCTCTGATACCAATTGTAACGACTCCGTATTTTCAACCATTCGCATCCATTATAAGTGTATAGGTAGACACTCATTCTAGAATTGAATTGCTCAAAATACCGTGTTGTAAATAAAAATTTGGCAAATCTCAGAATATACAGTAAATAAAAATCACAGATCACAGACACAGAGTAATAATAATGTAGCGGAAGTAAAAGAAATAGTAGTTCATGAAGCTACTATATAAAAATATTAGAGTTACATAGAATACAACAAAGGAAATAAAGTACAAAGAAGTCTCACTACATAGAAATCTACTAATACAAGAGCTGAAAAGGACCAACAGACTGCAAAAGATAAACTTGACAAGTAGATAATCTCCAGCGATTCCAATCTCCAGAAAGTGGAAATCTAAATCTGTGAATAACTCAAGCTGACCCGAGCGTAAATAAAAATACAAACACTCGAGTCAGGACATACATACTTATACAATGTAAACCAACTCAAGTGAACTGTAGTAAATGTACAAGTAACTTAGAAGATGCTTGGGACCGCCCATCCTCTAAGGATCCATTAAATTATTTACTATGTAGTATATTGCGCTATATATAGTAGTGTCTAATCAGTAAAGTATAATCATATAAAAAATAGCGTTAAGGGGATGGTGAACCTTAACGCGGTCGGATCTTTAAAACCAAAATCGTAGTGGGCTCGCTAAAAGGAGATGATACGGCACGCGAGGCAATGCCAGGGTGGATACACCGTTTGCACTCTCGGACCGGTGCTGACGGCAAGCCAGCAGCTTCCGCCCACCTCGAACAATACCCCCGAATCAAAAGTGGCGCTACATATCGAATCACAAAAGTAATAGAATGGTTTTCGATGGAGCATGCTCGATGAAAGGGTGCGACCCTTTGTGTAGCCTGGTATAGCTCCTGTTTTAGTCATTTATACCAACTCACGGGAGTTGGGTCCACGTAATATACCTCGAGAACGTCGCCACCATCCTAGAAATTCTGGAATCTCCACCGCGTACACGGTTGTTATAGTGGTTTTCGGTATTGGCCGGCTATAAGACAATATCCGATCCCGGTCTCTTTAACAACCAATCGTTATTATAACCCGTAGTTATAACTTTTTAAGACAATATTTATACTTCAAAATAAAATATTATTTCAACCCAAATCTTTATCAAAATAAAGATTAAATCATTCCAAAATATCATATCTTTCAGATCTTCTTTTCAAATCATTTTAATATCAAAATATCATATCTTTCAAAACTCCATTTTTAAACCATTTTAATATATCAAAATATCATATGTTTTCAAAACCACATTCATTTCAAATCATTATTCATTTTATTCAATTTAAAATACCATTTCAATTCACATTTCAAAACAGTATATATTCCAAAAATCATTTTTAATCATAAAAATGAAGTAATTATGTTTAATAATTAAATTATTAAATTTCCAAAATTTTCAACTTTCAAATTTCATTTATTCACTTACGTTTATCAAAACAGTGAAATTTCACTTTTCGCAGTATTTAGAAAATGCTACGGAAAGTTACATTCAAAACAGTTCAATTTAACAAAAAACAACATTTTAAAATGTTGTAATAGGGTTTACTTAAATTTCAAATAAACTTAGTTAAGTTCAAAAATTAAAGCACTTACAATAATTTCTATAATAGTTTTTAACTCAATAGCTTTTTAGTTCATTATCATCAACCACGGCATTTACAAATGCTGTAATATTATTTACATTGTAATTAATAGCATTTCAAAAATGCAGTAAATTAACTTCAAATATTCAATATAATTTCTCAACCAATTATATTTTTATTTAAAACATTTTTAACTCATAAAATCATACATTTTCACATTTATAAACATCATTTAAATTTCCTCAAGTTCATGATTTTATAAAGTTAAATTTCCATTCAAAAATCAAGAATTAATAATAATTCACTTATTAAATTGCAATGTTCAATTTAAAATTCATTACATTAAATTTCAACTTAACACTTAAGTTCAAATCCTCAAATATAACTTTGTTTTATTTTTATTTACTTAACTAAAAATTCACTTTTAAGTCAATTTCATAAATTTTCAATTTTAGTTATATTTCAAAATTTCAACTTAAAATATTCATTCATTTCACATTTCAACTTTATTAAAAATCATAAATATGATATAAAATCACTTTAAATTCATTTAAATTCAAATTATCATAAATTTATCATAATTTCATATTCAATTAAATTACCAATTATAATTAAATCAAATTTTCCAAAATAACTTACATTCAAAATTTTCTAACTTTTTCATAATTTATTTAACTTATAAATTTCCAGAAAATCAATAATACTTTACAAATTTTATTTCTAATAAATTTTAAATCAAAATATTATAATAATTACATTTCTAAAATATTTTAAACATTTTAGAAAAACATATTTTAACTACGGGGCTGTATATAATTTTCTACGCTAGGTAAAGTGATACGGGTAATATATCATTTCAACCCGTAATTTACAAAAAAATCCGGGTTTTATCATTTCAAACCCGCAGTCCCAAGTAAATAAAATAAATTTGAAAATCATTCAGGCCTATCATTTCAGCCCATAACAATTTTTTCTTATTCTAAAGTCCGTTCGGGTATGTATCATTTCAACCCATAGTGATTCTAGTCTACAGCGAACTTGCAATGGTGATAAACAGATATGAATGAACAGTAACAACAATATACAATAGTAACAGGTGATGTGACATGTAACAGGTGATATGACATATAATTTAACATGTTAACATCATATATATAAAATCACATGGCAGTTATAACATCATAAATATTTCTACACATTCAGTTGTGGTTGTTTTACAACTGCATAAGTATATAATTGTCGTGTGAGATTTACTCACCTCTTTGTGCTGGAGATATCAAAACTAATGACACAATGGAAACAAAAGCATGATGACAAGACTACGGACATGAGTGGAGAGCGAATGAAATCTACAACCATTGTGTACAACCCAAAACAAAAAAAATCAAAACAACAAAATTCAATACGACTTTAAAATGCAATAACATTGAAATAAAAGGAGATACGACTACGCAGTCTTTTGCTTTGCCTTCTCTATTTTTTGGTATTGCTTTGGGGTCTGATGTGGTTCAGATGTGGTCAAGTTTTGGGTCAGTTTTGGTGTGACGCCCCACCTCTATACCCACGCTAGCCAAGAACACTACGGAGTAATGCTGTCGACTAGCACGGAGAATAAGGCTGTTGAGGAGCGACCATCTATATAATTGCTTTGTGCGAGTACCGGTATGCCAGATAAAAAATATAATTTTTCATCTCTAGAGGAAATCCGACATACAGATACAAACTCAAAGCTATCACACAGTGGCTATATAAAATCTTCGGAAACAAATATAGAAATAAACATAACATAAATCAGTCACAGATAATTCATATCACAAAGGCGGAAGAAGATATGAATATATATAACACATAGAAGTGTTCATCAGAGTAGTGGTCTAAAAAGATCCACAATACCAAAAAGGAATAGTTACACGAACTACACAATAGAATAAGTATACATTAAGGAGTCTATATCTCAAATGTATACAACAAAAACTACTAATCTAAGTAGTCAACCAAAAGTCAGAGAAATCAATCCCAAGAGAGAAGTCAAGCTGAAGCACCTGTAACATCTCGGTCTGACCCGAGCATTATTTAATAAGAAAATAATAAACAGATCAGTCTAACTATAAATATCAGATGAAACGATATAGAATAAGAGATATGACTAAACACATAATAATCACAATGCCAAGCTGTGATATATAAGCAGTTGAAAATCATCAAGGGATTATTCAATGTCTCAAAATCTACACAAGAATCAAAGGAAATGTCATACTCCTTATTTCGTTCATCCAACCACAAATATTGACGATTATATCAAAGTCAATCACAAAAGTCAATGACAACAAATTCACCAATGCACGAGAATTGATAAATCATATCAATAGAAATCACAAAGTTGGTGAAACATAAATTCCAGAAATCAACACAAGAAATCCAGTCAATGACACACGAATTCACCTATGCACAAGAATTGATAAATCATATCAATAGAAATCACAAAGTTGGTGAAACATAAATTCCAGAAATCAACACAAGCAATCCAGTCAATGACACACGAATTCACCTATGCACAAGAATTGATAAATCATATCAATAGAAATCACAAAAATAGGTGAAGAAGAAAATTCCAGAATTCGACACACGAAATCCAGAAATCACACAAAATAAGGGGGGAGAGGCCTATCACATGAATGGGAGCATGAAAACTCACCAACAGCTGTAACACATGAACGAGAAGCTATCTCATGGTAGCTAGCCATTAATTTGACACACGAATGGTCCGAAGACCTGACACACGAATGGTCCGAAGACCGTGGGTTGCTACCCCACAAATTTGACACACGAACGGGGTTTAGTCTCCCACGCAGACAAAGAGACATCGCACATTGCTAGTCTAAATCACAAAAATGATCGTTCTGATCATCGAGAAGTGTCGATTACACTAAGCTAGTAAGTATAAAAGTTTAGCTTCATGTCCCATAACCACTTGCTTAACTTAAATATTTACGAACAAACTGTAGATCTCCACTATAAAATTGTCACAAGAGATTCAATCGAACAAGTCCAAGAATTAACCAACAAAGTGAATGCAAGCGTTTCATACCACTTGTTTTACTAAGTCGTTTAATTAGATTTCTCATACGAGTGAGGTAAAGGTTTGTATATACTAATATATTGGAAAACGGTTTTATAAACGAATTTGGTATTAAAATAGTATTGAAATCGTTTGAGGAAAGAGTTTTGATATTTACTACTAGTATAGAAAACCTTTATATTTTTAAAGTGACAAAACACAAAGAAGATTGTAGGAACAATCAATCACTAAAATTCACACACGAAGATGTGAATAAATATCCAACGAAACCGATAAAGAATCCATTGAAATGGATATTCAAAAATCCCTAAAAAGGAGTCATCAAAGTCATAATAATTGATAACAATCAATAGGAAACAACACGAATCGATTTAAGTTGGAAATTCAAGCAATAAGGCCAAGTAGGCAAAAATCATCAGGTCGGTCGGCCGACATAAAGTGCTCGGTCGACCGAACCTTGTATTGAAAACTCCTCGGCATCAGGTCGGTCGGCCGAACCCCTGTAGTCGGTCGACCGGACCCTAAAACAGAAAGTGCTTATGCACTTGGCATCAGGTCGGTCGACCGGACCAGGGGGTCGGTCGGCCGAACCTGATGCTCTGCCTATTTATGCCCATGTATTGATATGAAACCTCCATCAATTCGCAACCGAACGAGCACGGACGCAAGGGAATTATGCCTAATGGCTACCCGCCCCTATTGGCTCCTCGATGCATCACCAAAAACACATTTGATCCTCAAAGCTATGATTTTTAAGGAATTGAACCCAAAACACCAAAAGTTAGGATTTTCACCAAATCAATCCAAACCAAGAGCTAATACACACGAATAAGTGTTAGGAATTCATACCTAACATCCGAAGATAAGTATAAGCATAGATGTGAGATAAAAATCTCACCTTTTCACAAAATCGAACAAGAAGAAGCTTGAAAGCAAATGGAGAATCAACCTCTCTTCAACACAACCCAATTGGGCTTGAATCTAAGCTCAAAACAAGAACATTCCCGAAATTAGGTTTAGGAATTTCTGAAATTGGTAAGAGAATAAGTTGGAGAATAAGGAGAGAAGCTTACCAATGGGTTCTTCTTGAGTTTGGAGCTAGGAATTTGATTTGCAAGAGAAACTAGGGTTTTGGAGTTTTAATTTCCAATCTCTCCCACCATTAAAGCTAAGAAAACTGAAAAGAGAAAGAAGTGAGGGAGAATGGGGAGAGTGGTTCAGTTTTGGAGTATAAGTTAACATAGGGCTGAGCCCAAAAACCAAACCCAAAGTAAAAAGTAGCAAAAATCAACTTTCTCCAAACATATCGAATCTTATACTCAAAAAGGTCGCAAACGGCATTTTAAACTCAATGGGAGTGGTCCCGAGTCCTAATTCGACCGTATGTAAAAAGTAGCTTTTCGGACTAAAATCCGACTAACGATAAAATATTTAAATATAAAATCGATAAATATGCGGGTTGTTACAGACTCCCCTCCTTAAAGAAATTGCGACCTCGCAATATTTAAGAAGAAGATATATATATATAGTAACAACCATAAAAGCATATTCAACACAAAAGAAGTTTGAAATAAGAAGTTCGCCTCAAAGAGCACGAGAAAGTAAATCCGGATGTGTACGCTCGATGCACTCTCTAGATTCCCAAGAACAATCCTTAGGATTTGAAGACCATTGAACTTTAACAAGCGGAACATCTTTATTTCGAAGTCGTTTGACTTCCGAAGCAATGATACGAATAGGATGTTGCTCATAAGTTAAATTAGGCGAAACTTCAATCTCTTCCACAACACCGGGCTCAAGAACAGAATCGGAATCTCGAAGACATTTCCGAAGTTGAGAAACGTGAAACACGTCATGCATAGCAGAAAACTGAGCCGGTAATAAAAGGCGATAAGCCATGGAACCAATACGTTCGGTGATAGGAAATGGCCCAATATATCGAGGCGCTAGTTTTCCCGATCGACTGAAACGTACAACACCTTTCATAGGTGAAACACGAATGAACACAAGATCTCCCACAGAAAATTCTAATTTCCTTCTCCGGTTATCGGCATAGGATTTTTGTCTACTCTGGGCTTCTTTCATCCTATGTCGAATAAGTTCAATTTTCTCTGTGGAATCACGAATAAAATCTGGACCTAAAACCAGCTTCTCACCGGTCTCAAGCCAACAAGAAGGAGATCGGCATGGCCTTCCATAGAGTGCCTCAAAAGGTGCCATACCAATACTAGATTGGAAGCTATTATTATAAGAAAATTCAACAAGAGAAATATGATCTTCCCAACTTCCACCGAAATCAAGCACACAAGCACGAAGAAGATCTTCAAGAGTTTGATTAACACGCTCGGTTTGTCCATCGGACTGGGGGTGATAAGCGGTGCTAAAATTAAGCTTCGTTCCTAAAGCTTTTTGAAGACTCTTCCAAAATCCACTAGTAAACAATGGATCACGATCACTAACAATAGAAGTAGGAACTCCATGTAACTTAACAATCTCTTTGATAAAGAGTTTGGCCAAAAGAGGAACGGTTTGGTTAGACCGAACGGGAATAAATGGGCGGATTTAGTAAGTCTATCAACGATCACCCATAAGCTATCATGACCCGAACGAGAACGGGGAAGGCCATCTATAAAATCCATGGAAATTTGGTCCCACTTCCAAATTGGAATTTCTAAAGGTTGCAATAGCCCACCGGGCCTTTGATGTTCGGCCTTAACGAGTTGGCAAGTCATGCAACGCTTAACGAAGTTAGTGATGTCAGGTTTCATTCCTTCCCAATAATAAATTCGCTTCATATCCGCGTACATTTTATTACTTCCGGGATGAATGGTAAATCTAGAATGATGAGAATCTTCTAAAATATCTCTACGATGATCACCAATATTTGGCACGACAAGTCTACCAAATTTCCGAATGCCGCCACGAGAATCGATATCAAAGTCTTTCAAACCATCAATATCAATTTTATCCTTAATATTTTGGCCAAGAAGAGCCAATTCAGGGTCTAGCCTTTGAGCTTCAAGAATGCGGTCTAAAAGAGAAGGATGAGCCTCAAGGCTACATAAAACAAATGATGAGCATAAATCGGAAACACGGTCTCGAATTTCACAAGTGGATAAAATCTCGAGATCGTTCCATTCGGATATCATCATGAAAACAACAGCTTGTTGTTTACGGCTAAGAGCATCGGTGACACGATTACCCTTTCCGGGAGTATAAAGAATATCAAGATCATAAGGAGCAAGAAACTCGAGCCAACGTTGTTGACGCAAATTAAGTTCCTTTTGAGAAAACAAATACTTCAAAGACTTATGATCGGTATATAGAACAAATTTCTCTCCTAAAAGATAATGACGCCAAATACGAAGGGAGAAAACAATAGCCGCGAGCTCTAAATCATGAGTGACATATCTAGTCTCAGCAGGCTTTAATTGCCTAAAAGCATAAGCAATAACACGTTCTCTTTGCATAAGAACGGCACCCAAACCAACGCGACTAGCATCGGTATAAACAACGAAATCTTGATTCCCCTCGGGAATAACAAGAATAGGAGCATTAGATAGGAGTTCTTTTAATTTCTGAAAAGAAGCTTCACATTTGTCCGACCAAATGTATTTAACACCTTTCTTCGTTAAGCTAGTGAGAGGCACGGCAATCTTAGAAAAGTCTTTGATAAAACGACGGTAATAGCCCGCCAAGCCGAGAAAACTACGAATCTCTATCACACTCTCCGGTCTCTTCCAATCTTGAATCGCTTCAACCTTTGAAGGATCCACGGAGATTCCGGATTCGGAAATAATATGACCGAGAAACTTCACACGAGATTGCCAAAAGTGGCACTTAGAAAATTTTGCCTTTAATTGATTACTCCTAAGAGTTTCCAACACAATTCGAAGATGTTTTTCATGCTCCTCCTCGGTTTTAGAATACACATGAGTATCATCGATAAAGATGAGAACAAACCGGTCGAGAAAGTCTTTAAAAACTCGATTCATTAAGTCAACGAAATAAGCCGGGGCATTCGTTAACCCAAATGGCATAACAAGCCATTCATAAGATCCATACCGAGTACGGAACGATGTCAAAGGAATGCTATCCTCTGCAATACGAAGCTGATGAAAACCGGTAGCCAAGTCCAATTGTGAAAAGACTCTAGCACCACAAAGTTGATCGAATAGATCATCAATCCGAGGTAAAGGATATTTGTTTTTGATAGTAAGATCATTAAGCTTGCGATAGTCAACGCAAAGCCTAAGTGTACCATCGGATTTCTTCACAAAAATAGCTGAAGCTCCCCAAGGCGAGGAACTAGAGCGAATAAATTGCTTCGTTTCCAATTCAGATAATTGTTTAAGCATCTCCTCGTTTTCTTTATTGGACATACGATAAGGAGGACGGGTAATAGGTTGAGCTCCAGGAATAAGATTGATTTTGAACCCAATTGCTCGCTTAGGTGGTAATCCTAAAACGGGCTCGAATATGTCGGAAAATTCACGAACGACATGAATAAGAGAAATAATATCACCCTCATCATCATCGTCGTCATCACGAGGATTTAAAGAATATAAAGATGCGACCAAGCTGGAAACTGAATCTTGAAGATTAATAGAAATCTGCTTAACAGATCGAGGATGTTGAAGATGAATAGTCCGCTCAGGACATAGGATATGAGCTTCATAACGGTTAAGCCAATCCATTCCTAAAATCATTCCAAAGCCTAAATAACGCATGACATGCAAATCGGCTAGGAAAGGAAAATCACACAAAATAATCTCGACATCTTACACAATAAACTGATTGTTGCGGATCCACCAACCGGATTCGCAATTCTCAAAGAAGTCATTAAACACAAAACATCCAAGGAGAAAGTATCAACAAGTTCTTTTGATATAAAAGAATGGGACGCACCCGTATCAAAAAGAAATCGAATAGGATGATCACAAAATAAAATAATTCCATCAAGGATAGAATGAGGCATACCTTGACCACGAGATGTGTTGCCAGGGGCTTGAGCAACATTAAGCTTTCCCTCCCTCCTATTTTGAAGTTTGGGACACATATGCATAAAATGGTCCGGGCTCTTGCAATAGCGACAAGTACGAGGCTTTGAACACTTGTTCGCAAAATGGTCTTTCGAACCACAATTATAGCATTTCCCTTGAGTAGAGGAAAAGGTCTTTTCAGTAGGAGTTGCTTGCCTCCCTTTCTTATTGGGATAAGGGCCTTTGAATTTGCTTGGCCTCTTCTTGTTGTTGAAGTTTGGTTTGGAACCCACCACTTCAACATCATTCTCCCTATCCGCCTCTTCAAGACGAAGAGCGATATCAACGAGTTGGTCGAAAGAAACTTCTAATTTTAGAAGTAATGGCTTCTTGAGACTTTTGTTTAAGCCATAGACGAATCTATGATTCTTCTTCAGAGGGGTGTTGATGCATTCAACCCCATATTTGGAAAGTGACTCGAAGGAGGCGACGTAATCAGTCACGGAGGACTCACCTTGAACAAGGTCTATAAATCGTCGGGCCAATGTCACTTTCTCAGCTTCTGGTACGAATTTTAACTCGAAGCATTCTCGGAATTTCTCCCAAGTGAGATCCGCTTCATTAATCTCAGAAATAAGAAGCTCGTACCAGTCCAATGCTCTTTCTTGGAGCATACTAGAGGCCACCTGAACTCGGTGAAGGTCAATAAGACTCATGCGAGAAAAGATTCGATCGCATGACCTTAGCCAGGCCTTTACTTCAATAACAATTTCGGAACCTCTGAATGGCCCCCCACCCAAGTTAGTGTAATCGCTACACAAGCGTGCAAAACCCGACTTTGGGTGAGTAGGTTCCGGGTTAGCTCCAGCTGCTTGAGCATTCGTCACCAAATCAAGAAGCTGTTGAGCAGTCATAAAAACTCCATCCTGGGGCGGAGTGCTAGATGGCACGGCTCTGGGGCGGCCTGGTCTAGACATTTCTCTTCCTTTAGAAAGAAAGAAGAAGAAAAAGGTTATTCACCAAATTGAATATCAAGCAATCTTGATAGATAAACAAGGAATCATAAGGAAAATAGGATGAATCGGTACGAAGACTCGAATTAAATCCTAAAGCACGACTCCTAAGATGGACTTAGGACGATGATCCTTGTTATAATATTCCATATTGTTCCGAAGTTTGGCTCTGATACCAAGCTGTGACGCCCCACCTCTATACCCACGCTAGCCAAGAACACTACGGAGTAATGCTGTCGACTAGCACGGAGAATAAGGCTGTTGAGGAGCGACCATCTGTATAATTGCTTTGTGTGAGTACCGGTATGCCAGATAAAAAATATAGCTTTTCATCTCTAGAGGAAATCCGATATAAAGATACAAACTCAAAGCTATCACACAGTGGCTATATAAAATCTTTGGAAACAAATATAGAAATAAACATAACATAAATCAATCACAGATAATTCATATCACAAAGGCGGAAGAAGATATGAATATATATAACACATAGAAGTGTTCATCAGAGTAGTGGTCTAAAAAGATCCACAATACCATAAAAGAATAGTTACACGAACTACACAATAGAATAAGTATACATTAAGGAGTCTATATCTCAAATGTATACAACAAAAACTACTAATCTAAGTAGTCAACCAAAAGTCAGAGAAATCAATCCCAAGAGAGAAGTCAAGCTGAAGCACCTGTAACATCTCGGTCTGACCCGAGTATTATTTAATAAGAAAATAATAAACGGATCAGTCTAACTATAAATATCAGATGAAATGATATAGAATAAGAGATATGACTAAACACATAATAATCACAATGCCAAGCTGTGATATATAAGCAGTTGAAAATCATCAAGGGATTATTCAATGTCTCAAAATCTACACAAGAATCAAAGGAAATGTCATACTCCTTATTTCATTCATCCAACCACAAATATTGACGATTATATCAAAGTCAATCACAAAAGTCAATGACAACAACTTCACCAATGCACGAGAATTGATAAATCATATCAAAAAAAATCACAAAGTTGGTGAAACATAAATTCCAGAAATCAACACAAGAAATCCAGTCAATGACACACGAATTCACCTATGCACAAGAATTGATAAATCATATCAATAGAAATCACAAAGTTGGTGAAACATAAATTCCAGAAATCAACACAAGAAATCCAGTCAATGACACACGAATTCACCTATGCACAAGAATTGATAAATCATATCAATAGAAATCACAAAAATAGGTGAAGAAGAAAATTCCAGAATTCGACACACGAAATCCAGAAATCACACAAAATAAGGGGGGAGGCCTATCACATGAACGGGAGCATGAAAACTCACCAACAGCTGTAACACATGAACGAGAAGCTATCTCATGGTAGCTAGCCATTAATTTGACACACGAATGGTCCGAAGACCTGACACACGAATGGTCCGAAGATCGTGGGTTGCTACCCCACAAATTTGACACACAAACGGGGTTTAGTCTCCCACGCAGACAAAGAGACATCGCACATTGCTTGTCTAAATCACAAAAATGATCGTCATGATCATCGAGAAGTGTCGATTACACTAAGCTAGTAAGTATAAAAGTTTAGCTTCATGTCCCATAACCACTTGCTTAACTTAAATATTTACGAACAAACTGTAGATCTCCACTATAAAATTGTCACAAGAGATTCAATCGAACAAGTCCAAGAATTAACCAACAAAGTGAACGCAAGCGTTTCATACCACTTGTTTTACTAAGTCGTTTAATTAGATTTCTCATACGAGTGAGGTAAAGGTTTGTATATACTAATAGATTGGAAAACGGTTTTGTAAACGAATTTGGTATTAAAATAGTATTGAAATCGTTTGAGGAAAGAGTTTTGATATTTACTACTAGTATAGAAAACCTTTATATTTTTAAAGTGACAAAACACAAAGAAGATTGTAGGAACAATCAATCACTAAAATTCACACATGAAGATGTGAATAAATATCCAACGAAACCGATAAAGAATCCATCGAAATGGATATTCAAAAATCCCTAAAAAGGAGTCATCAAAGTCATAATAATTGATAACAATCAATAGGAAACAACACGAATCGATTTAAGTTGGAAATTCAAGCAATAAGGCCAAGTAGGCAAAAATCATCAGGTCGGTCGGCTGACATACAGTGCTCGGTCGACCGAACCTTGTATTGAAAACTCCTCGGCATCAGGTCGGTCGGCCGAACCCCTGTAGTCGGTCGACCGGACCCTAAAACAGAAAGTGCTTATGCACTTGGCATCAGGTCGGTCGACCGGACCAGGGGGTCGGTCGGCCGAACCTGATGCTCTGCCTATTTATGCCCATGTATTGATATGAAACCTCCATCAATTCGCAACCGAACGAGCACGAACGCAAGGGGATTATGCCTAACGGTTACCCGGCCCTATTGGCTCCTCGATGCATCACCAAAAACACATTTGATCCTCAAAGCTACGATTTTTAAGGAATTGAACCCAAAACACCCAAAGTTAGGATTTTCACCAAATCAATCCAAACCAAGAGCTAATACACACGAATAAGTGTTAGGAATTCATACCTAACATCCGAAGATAAGTATAAGCATAGATGTGAGATAAAAATCTCACCTTTTCACAAAATCGAACAAGAAGAAGCTTGAAAGCAAATGGAGAATCAACCTCTCTTCAACACAACCCAATTGGGCTTGAATCTAAGCTCAAAACAAGAACATTCCCGAAATTAGGTTTAGGAATTTCTGAAATTGGTAAGAGAATAAGTTGGAGAATAAGGAGAGAAGCTTACCAATGGGTTCTTCTTGAGTTTGGAGCTAGGAATTTGATTTGCAAGAGAAACTAGGGTTTTGGAGTTTTAATTTCCAATCTCTCCCACCATTAAAGCTAAGAAAACTGAAAAGAGAAAGAAGTGAGGGAGAATGGGGAGAGTGGTTCAGTTTTGGAGTATAAGTTAACATAGGGCTGAGCCCAAAAACCAAACCCAAAGTAAAAAGTAGCAAAAATCAAATTTCTCCAAACATATCGAAGCTTATACTCAAAAAGGTCGCAAACGGCATTTTAAACTCAATGGGAGTGGTCCCGAGTCCTAATTCGACCGTATGCAAAAAGTAGCTTTTCGGACTAAAATCCGACTAACGATAAAATATTTAAATAAAATATTTAAATATAAAATCGATAAATATGCGGGTTGTTACATTTGGGCTAACATAGCTCGGGTTCAAGGCAAGACAAGGTGGAGTTTGTACATGAGGAGGTGATGTGGTTTTGAAGTCAATTAGGTGGTTTTTGGTCCAAACAAGGGCTCAACCATGGGGATTGGGCTCGGCCTGTGATGTGTCATGACTAGACAAAGGTGGGGAGGGGTGTGTTGTGGTCAGGTCTGGGGAGCGGTGGCGTCTATGGTGGTGGTTTGGGTGGTGGTTGAAGTGGATGAGCATGTAGAGGTCAAATAAGCATGGATCTAGGGATCTAGGTTGTAGTTTGAGGGGTTTGACCATCAAAAGGGGTTCGACCATGGTCAGATCTGATGGGATAGATGGTGGTGATGGTTGGGAAGATATGGAAGGAGGTGGTGGCCGTGGAATGGGGGAAGAGGCCGATCTTAATCAAGGGAGAAGGCAAGGCAAAATTGCATAGAAAAAGTAAGAAAAAATAGAAAGAAGAGAGGGATTTACCTAAATTTTTTCTTCAAGATGGAGGCCATGATTTTTAGGGTTATGGAGCTTTGAAAATTCATGAATGAGAGGAAAAAAAAAGTGGCGGCTGAAGAAACGAGGAGATGTGGTCAGTTGAATGAAAAGTTAGGTTAAAAAGTAGAAGGGTTAGAAAAAAAAGGGCCTTAGGAAGATGGAAAGTTTAAGGCCTTTCAAATTTCTTTTCTATTTTGTAAATACATAAAAAGCCTGATAAAATAGATAAATAATCTCATAAAAAAATGTAAATAAGAGAAATAAATAAATACATTTTAAATTATATAATTTATATAAAGAAAATATCAATATATGTGAAACTAGGCTAAATAAATTGAAACAACCCAAATAATCTTTGGAAAAAATCTATTTTTAATCAAAATACATATAAAATTAATATTAATAAAGTATAAACACAGCAAATAAAAGTGAATGTATAAAATAAATAAATAAAGTAAGGAGTGGCTAAAATAACTGATGAATTGATTACAAAAGAAACTGTAAAAGAAACGTGAAACGACATTACGTTTCTTAGCCTTTAAACCTTTCAAACTTCTTAAATTGTTTACATAACTTGATAATTCTGGAATTAATAACAATAACAGATAAGATTTCGAAAATTTATCAAAATATAAATATATATATAATATTTATTATATATATATATAGTTAAATTAAAGAAAATAGCTAAAAATAGTAAACTAGTCTAGAAATTTTGAAATTACATGAAATAAATTTTAGAAAATTAATATGAGCTTGTAATATATTTTTAAACATAAATAATAATATAAAATAAAAGTACATTCACAAAACAAATAAAAAAAATTAAATTTAAATATAATTTTAATGAAGAAAATAGCAGAAAATAAGAAAACAGCCTAAAAAATAGGAAATAAATACAGTAAATTTTGGAAAATTTTTATTATCATTTTAAAAGTATCCAAAAGTCAAAGTATACATAATATAACATAAATATACAAGTTAGAATAAGATATATCAAATAAAATGTCATTTATAGGATTTAAAATAAGACTATTGCTGAATAACCCAATATACACACAATATTGTAAAGGGTATAACTTTCACAATTTACATCCAAATTCAACGAAACGAAAAGTGGTGTTCTTAGAATTTTATGTACTTTCATAATAAAAGAATTATTTTTTTTTTTTAACTTTTAAAATTTTAAGTTGAAAGTCACAGTTTGACTATTTTGACCAAAATCAGCATTTCAGGCAAATATTCAACTTACACAAGTTTGGAATTATAACTCATAAAAAATCAAGATTATATTTAAATAATAAATTTAATCATTTCAAATAAGTAAAATAAGTTTTTAAATCAAAATCTTACATTAGAAATAATTAAAATATACAATAAAATAATTACAAAATACAGGGTTGTTACAGGAAGAAATAGTAATAGTATTATTTTGAAAGCATTTTGAATAGAAATATTTTAAAAGGATTTAAAAGAAATAAAAGCACTAAACTAGCTTCAGTAGTTGGGAAATAATTCTAGTGATGACTACAACATCATCAGCGTTCATTTTCGAGTTTCTGATGGATTGCTACCATTGGAGTTGTGTTTTGGTAAAAATAAGTTTTGATTTTAAAATCCAAAGTTTGATTTGACAAGTATATGAAAATAAGTTTTGAACGTATAATTTGAAAATGGTATATGTAAAAAAGAAAATTTGGAATTGAGATATGAAATGGGATTTAACTTAAGTTAAACAAAATGAACTTTGAAAGGAAATTTGACTCAAGTGAAGGTAAATAAAGTGAATTAATGAAATGAACATGAACTTCAGTTATGGAACAAAATTCAACTTAAATTGTTAAATGAATTGAATACGATTTGGAATGTTTGATAAAGTTGAATATGAACTTAAATTATGAAGTGAAAATAAACATGAGTTGTGTAGTATAAAATGTTTATAATAAACTTAAGTAATTGTCATATGGAATGGTTCGTAAATAGTATTAGTATTGAAGAAATATACTAAGTGATGAGAAAAGAAAATTTAACTTAGGAAAGGTTAAAATATAACGATTTTATGAAATAAACAAATTTAGCATGCAATGGAATGTTGTTGAATGTAAATTAAATTTAAAGTGAATGTAAGTAAAGCGAATGAAAATAAAGTAAATATTAATAATTGAATTTAGATGAAATTGAATGTAAATCAACTGAATGGGAGTAAATTGATTGTAAATTAATTGAATGTAAATAAATTGAAATGAATCAATTGGATGTTAATAAGAAACGAAAATGTATAAATATAAGGTTGACATTTGAAAACGCAAATTGATATGATAATAAATAAATGGGATGAATATTATTTGTTTGATGTATCTCTTGCTACATTTGCTATATTTGAATATAGTTATTATACTAGTACATGTTATATATTGATATTACTTGTCATGTACTTGTTCTCATTGGTTTTTGAGTGATTAGTAGGTGCAGATGGCGTAAGCTTCGCATTATATTGGTTGTATATGCTTGCTAATACTAATATAAGATACACATCTCGGATTGCATGCCGTATTTTTATATTTTCCCTATGGGCTGCCTCATTCTTAAAGGTGAGATCCATATTTGTGATTTTTATATATTGTAAATTTTTACGATCGAGTTGCGTAAGAAGATGATGGCGAAATTTTCCATAAATTTAAGGTGCAAGACAATTTTGAGTAATTTTGAAGAAATTTTTGATAACTAAAAATTTGATGTTATGTTATGACTTGGCATGGTATTAGTTAGTATATATGAATGAATTTAGAGACTTAGAAAAGGTGATAATAAAGTTTCAAAAAATAGATTTGTGAAAGTCAAAGACTTAAAAGAATTTGGAGATCTATTTTCAACTAATTGATTTTGAAAAATTAACGGGTTTTGTGGCATTTTTCTTACTTGCTAATTTCGGCGATGAAATTCTCTTAAGGGGAGAGAATGTAACGACTAGGATTTTAGTAATTTGAATTTGGAATATTTAATTAATTTTAAAATATTGAATAGTTAATTTTATTAGTTAAACAACTTGTATTTTAAGTTAAGCGATTTATTTGGTAATTTAATTGTTAATTAAATATTGGGAATTGTTAAAATTATTATTGTGACGCCCCACCTCTATACCCACGCTAGCCAAGAACACTCCGGAGTTGTGCTGTCAACTAGCACGGAGAATAAGGTTGTTGAGGAGAGACCATCCATGTAATTGCTTATCACACGGTGGCTATAAATAATCTTCGGAAACAAACATAGAAATAATCATAACACAAATCAGTCACAGATATCCATATCACAAAGGCGGAAGAAGATATGAATATATAACTAACACATGAAAGTGTACATCAGAGTAGTGGTCAGTAAGATCCACAATAATACAAAAGAATAGCAACACATGCTATACAAAAGAATACAACTATGAGTCTATATCTCAACTGTATACAACAAAAACTGCTAATCTAAACAGTTAGCCAAAAGTCAGAGTGATGAATCCCTGGGAAGAAGTCAAGCAGAAGCACCTGTAACATCTCGGTCTGACCCGAGTATTATTTAAGAAAATAATAGACGGGTCAGTCTAGCTATAAATATCAGATGACATGGTATAACATAAAAGATATGGCATAAACATAAATATCCATAATGACATACTACTATAAGTATGTAAATAATGATCAACAGAAGATCAATCAATAAGAGATAATCAATATCACAAGAATCTTCTCAAAGATTCGGAAAGGGCATCATACCCCAAACTTGTACTCATAACAAGTCAATGACATAAATTCTAGAAATCAATGCAAGAAGTCCAGAAATCATAGAAAAGAGAAAGAGGCGTATCACATGACGGTCCGAAGACCAAGGGGAGCTACCCCACATGTGTGAATGGAATCACACAGATTAAGGTCCAGACTAACCAAAAAGCAAAAAGGTATGTGTGAGTGGAATCACACAAGTGGTGTCTAGTCTAACCTCGCAACAAGAGACATCGCACAGTTGCTAGTCTAAATCATCAGAATGATCGTCATGATCAACTAGAAGTGTCAATTACACTAAGCTAGTAAATATAGAAGTTTAGCTTCATGTCCCATAACCACTTGCTTAACTTAAATATTTACGAACAAACTGTAAATCTTCACTAATAAAATTGTCACAAGAGGTTCAATCGAACAAGTCCAAGAATTAACCGACGAAGTGAAAGCAAGCGTTTCATACCACTTGTTTTACTAAGTCGTTTAATTAGATTTCTCATCCGAGTGAGGTAAAGGTTTGTATATACTAATAGATTGGAAAACGGTTTAAGAAAAGAGCTTTGTTATTAAAAATAGAGTTGAAATTGTTTGTTAAAAGAGTTTTTATATTTACTACTAGTATTGAAACCTTTATATTATAAAGTGACAAAACACAGAAGCAATTGTAGAAACAATCAGTCACAAAAATCGCATACGGAGATGTGAATAAAATCCAAGGAAATCATCTCAATGTTTTTCAGATAAGATCCCCTACGGAGAGGGGGTCCGAGGGGGGGGGGGGTGGCAACCCCCCAAGGTGGGGGTGCGGGGGCAACGCCACTGCTTATGGGGTTCGACCTGCCCGGTCAGGTCGCGGGGGTCCAGGGGGCAGCGCCCCGTCCAAAACGGTATGACCTAGTGAAGACAAAATGAGGTCTAACGACCTAAGAGGAATAGGGTCGAGCGACCTAATGGTTGCGACCTAGGGGTCTAAGGGGTCAAGCAACCTATCGGGATAAGGTCCAACGACCTACGAGTCAAAGGTCCAACGACTTAGTAATGGTAGTAGGGTTGAGCGACCTAAAGGTTTAACCGGTCAAGCGACCTAAGGAAGGTAAGGTCTAACGACCTAACGCTCACGACCTAACAGTCTAAAAGCCACGCGACCTAGAGGATCTGCGAGCTAATGAGGCCGACCTAAGGTGCAAGCGACCTAAGGGACAACGGCCTAAAGTATGGTACGCGACCTAAAAGATGGCGCGAACAAGGTGAGAGCAGGTCGAGCGACTTAAGGCGATGCGCGACCTAAGACCTAGTGACCTAAGGGGATGCACGACCTAAGAGAGGCATCAGGTCGAACGACTTAAGTGTTATGCGACCTACGACCTAAGCTCAAATACGAGCTACGAGCTAGCGACCTACGACCTAAGCTCAAATGCGAGCTTAGGCCTACGAGCTAAGGCCCTAACATACTAACATTTGTCGCGACCTAAGTGGTGACGACCTAACAAGGAAAGGCTGAGCGGCCTAACGCTGCAGAGGGGATTTAAGGCCAGAAACGACCTACGACCTAAACCCTATACGACCTAACATGAAACGACCTAACTCCGAAGTGAAAATTCAAGGCAGTACGACCTAGCGCGATAACACGCGAACGACCTAAGGGTTAGGTCGCGAGCGACCTAACTCCGAACACACGAAAATGGCCAGAATGACCTAAGTACAGAAAATTTACCAAAACGCTAAGAATTGGAGTTTTTTGCCAATGCAATCCAAACCAAATGCTAATATGCATGCAAAAATGATAGGGAATCATTCCCAACAGTCCAATATAGTTATAGGCTAGAATTGTGAGATAAAAATCTCACCTTTGCACAAATTCAATGAAAAAAATGAAGTTTTAAGCAAGCAAGAATCAATCCCTCTTCTATCTAAGCACAAGAAGCTTGAATCCAATGTCTTCTTCTTAAATTTGGAGTAGAAAGATGGATTGCAATTGAATTTGAGTTTTGGAATTTTAATTTCCCATTCCCTCCACCATTTTTGAAGAAGCTTGAAGACTTAGGAAAATAGAAATGAAGTTATGAAGAGGAGGGGTGAAGGTTGGGTCTAATAGGCTAAAAGCCCAACCCAAAGTCTCAAGTGAAAAAGTAGTGAAATTCTACTATCTCTAATCATATCAATGTATATACTTAAAAAAAAATTGTAAACGGCATTTCGAACTCAATGGAAGTGGTCTCAAGTCCTAATTTGACCGTTTGCAAAAAGTAGCTTTTCGGACCAATATCCGATTAACGACAAAATATTTAAATAAAATATTTAAATATAAAATCGATAAATATGCGGGTTGTTACAATTAAATCTTGAATTTGTTAAGAATTAAAATGATTTCGAAAAGTTGATTTAAATTCTATTTGAATAAGTATGATGGTAGTAAACCTTTTAAAATTGAATAAAGGTGAATAAAATGGTTTTAATAGTAATTAGTATTAAATTAACGTGTGAAAATAACCTTCTGGGGCATTGTCTCGGAATTGAACGAAGCCAGTTGCATTGGATCCGTAATAGCGAATTATTATACGATAATAAATTTCGCGGCGATTAGACGTATCGTTTAGTCGTGCGAGTTTGAAACACATAGAAATTATTAAAGAAATTCAAATTAATATAATTTGATTTTGAAAGCTGACTTCTATGTATGATGGAATTTGGTCTCGATACTAGTTCTATTGAATTTGAAATAGGGTATTACATATAGAACGTCAAGCGGCATGCCTCGTTTGAAGTTTTTGATATTTAAGTGCGTCGAGCTAGATATTTTTGAATGTGTGTGTGTGTATTCTCCAGGCTTAGGTCATATATTCAACCATACCCCATACACATTCACACCCTCCTTCCCCTATGAATAACATTCAAAACCAAAGGGAATGGTTTGTTTTAGAATTAAAATAAAATCATCACCAAATCCAATGGCAGAGGTTCGTCGGGGTCAATGGCGGCGATATTAACCCTTAACCATAACGAGGGAAATGTAGAGCTCGAGGCAACGAAGGGTTTCAATGGTTAGATTGCCGTATGGAGCGCTATGGTGACTAGATTTTGGCCGCATTAATAGTAGTGTTTAATTTCGTTTTGGCTCATTGATGAGGCTTTGGGCGACGCTGGGGTATCATGGGGCGAGGCGAGGTCAGAGGCTGTTTTCGTCGTAGTCGCGGTGATCTTCGGCAAGGCGACCACGGCACGGCGATTATAAGGAATCTTAGTCGAGTTTCATTTTCTGGGAACGAACACGAACGAAGGAAAAAGAAAAACAAAAAAAGTGTTTAATAGTTTATTAATTAAAAGTTAATTATATTTTAATTGTTTTAATTGTTTATAAATTCATAACTTTTACATATAAGGTCCAAATGGGCTACAAGTTGCGTTGCGATCGTATCAGCGAGTACTATGCTATAGAGTTAGATAAGATGGATTTAGAGCTCATAGGAATTTGGGTTAAAATTGAACACTTGTTCAATTTAATTCAAAACCGAAGTGCTCTGAAGAGAACTGAAACCAAAGTGAGTTAAACTCACCTTTTTGGTTAACCAATAATATTATACAACTATAATGAATTGTTAATGAATGCTTGGATGATTTACTATTGTATTAGTTGGTTTGAATATATTCCCGCCCATTGAGTGGATGAGACCCTATTGCATTCCCGTGTATGAGCAGATGATCCTTTGTATACGATTTCGCTTCAAAGCATTTGATTTATATTTTATGATTATATATTATATGTGATGCTGGGGGACAGGTTGGAGGGATCCCACTTGATTCCTCACATGTTGATATTTTTTTCATATATCTTGATATACAATATGTTGGATGACATATTTGATAAAGTGGATGATTTTTCCCTTTCTGCTGCCATAGTATCATTGGGCCATATTTTTAGTATTTTGAAGTGCTATAAAGTTGTTTTTAAGTGATTTCAAAATTTTTTATGTTTAAATAGTTATTCTTGAATCATTAAAAGAAGGAATTTAATTATTTTAACATAAAAAGTAAGATTTTTAGATATTATGAAATATTAGTTTTATGAAATATTTTAAATAGAGATTTTTAAACTGTATAATAAAGATTTTTAAAATCTTAAAAATAAGTCCATCTTTTATAATAAAGGAATATGGTCTTAAAAAGAAGATATAAATAATTGGTATTAATATTTATTAACCATTTTATATAAATTGATATATGTGTGTGTATCTATATACATATATTAAGATTCATTTATAAATGTAAAATTTTTATAAAGGTGATAATGTATAAAAGTAACGTTTTACAAATAGAATGAGGATGTGTAAAATCATATTTTATTAATAAATGGATAGATTTATAAATGTTGTTTATAAATAAAGGGAAACTTTTATCATTGGGTAAATTGGGAAAAATAAATCACAATTGTGGATTTATAATAAGACGTGGAATGTAGTTTTAGAAAAATAGTTGATTTTGTTTTGGGATTTGAAAGCGAGGATAGATTTGGAGATATTAAACGATATGTTATACAATAGAAAGAGATTTATAAATACAGTTTTATAAATGTGGAAATGATTGTGTTGAAATTTAAGTATGCGTTTTTATCAAGGAAGTATATTTATGTTTAAAAGTTGTTTGTTTATATTTATATTGTTGTAAATTTGTTTATCAATATTTTAATATTTTGAAATGTAAGTTATTTAAAATATTAATATGGTTCGAAATTAATTATTATTATTTATAATAATGTTGAAGATAAATTATTATTGTTTTATTAGGAATGGTTTAAAAAATTTAATTATTATTTTTAAGATATTTCGAAATTGATTTCTATTTATTTATGCTGTTTATTATTTTATAATAGTGTTTTAAAGTAAATGCTTAGAATTTATTTAAAATATTTTCATGATTTATAAATAGGGTTTTATAAACAGATGTGGGTTTTATAAGAGGAATCCTATTAATGGTTTTGGAAACTAAAGGAAGATTAGTTAAAGGGTAAGAAGGGTTTTATAAATGGCCTTCGATATTTATAAAAGAGTTACAGAAATGGGTTTATAAATTTATAAAAGTAGTTTAAAAATGGTTTTATGGATTTATAAAGGGTTTATAAATGATTTCAGAGATGAATGAATGAGGCTGTAAATGGGTTTAGAAATTTATAAAAGAATTTGTGAATTGTTCTAGAATTTTGTGAAAAGGAAATCTTCCTCCGTTCTGTAAATATACTTATGCCATTGAGATAAGCATATATGTATGTATGTATGTATGTATGTATGTATGTATGTATGTATGTATGTATGTATGTATGTATGTATGTATGTATGTATGTATGTATGAATGTATGTTTGTATGTATTTCCAAGTATCGAAAATATACTAATTTGTGGGTATATCTTTATAAAGGTATTTTTATACATGTAATTTACAAAGTGATTTCAATTAATGAAAGGGTTAATTAAGAGGCTAGTGATTTCTTATGTGCTTAAACAATAGTGATTCCCTATGGATTTAAATCCATGATCTAAATGTGGTTTATT
Source organism: Allium cepa (assembly GCA_030765085.1). Taxonomy (NCBI): domain Eukaryota; kingdom Viridiplantae; phylum Streptophyta; class Magnoliopsida; order Asparagales; family Amaryllidaceae; genus Allium; species Allium cepa. The sequence goes on from CM060935.1 coordinate 1,001,108,457, forward strand.
CAATAGTTAAATATCCGACTATCGAATTGGACCCAAACCGTTACTTTGGAAAAATCTAGGAGCAACACGTGAGTTATATGCATAGTCATCTTTGATGATGCTTTACTGTGTGTATAAATCTTGTTTCATTCTCCTAGGAAAAATGATAGGGAAATCCATCCACTAACGGTTAGGAGATGATCTCCGCTCTTATCTTTGACTGTTTATTTCCTAAAAGAACCAGGGTTGAGTTTACGGAAACTATCGAATTTTGTTTCAAAGAGACGAGGATCAGATATGTTACCTGAAAACCACTTCGATCCAACTCAAGCATTTTGAATTGAAGACGTACTAAAGAATATGGAATAAAAAAAGAGTTTTGTAGTGCAAGAGACATTTGCTATTAATCCGGAGAGATTTTTCTAAAAAGGATGTAATAGGAATAGCGTCCTTGGTTTCGTTCAAACCTGGAACGAACTTATATGTATGAATGCTAGCATTGCATTGATACCTGGAGGGCAATGTAGCATTCCGAGTTGGAAGTGCTATATAAAGCTAAGATGTAGCCTCGAGCTTCATCAATTAGGAAATGACAAAAATCGAGCATTCGACAGGGCCAAGTGGGTCGCTCCCATCAGGATATGGTCATTCCAAATCTAGATCGATTACAATATACTCATATATGCTTCGTGGCCTAATAACGGAAGGGATGATCATATTTAGTACTACTAGTCAAGTGGTTGGCTAGTCCCGTGTGGTAGGGGTACAAGATGTTCTTGTCAGACTCCAGTGCATTTTATCTAAAGATGTACCTTCGGAAGGTAGTTCCTTACCTTGTCATATTATGAAATCCAATCTACAATATGTTCCTTTACGGTTTTGATTTGCAGAACCAAGTATTTTGGAATTTAATAATGTAATAATTTCTGCTATGATTGCTAAGTATTTGTACTCTAGACACTATTATAGTACCAGAAGATTTTTAAATAAAATGTTTTGGTTATCGTAAGGTAAAAATCCATCTGTGTTTATATGCGGCATGATCTTACGAGATTCCTTTATTTTGAAAAGAGTTTGATAACTTTAAAAATCCAACTATATGTGTTTTCTCACGTTACTTTACCAGATCTGACTCGGGTGTTATTTTATTATAATGCTTGGGTCAGACCGAGCATATTTATATATTGCTTTGGATGCATTATAGCTCAAGAGACGAGCCAGTGGTCTTTAAGTCGTATTCACGTATATATTTAGTTTGGCTGCATTATTGTTGAAATTATAAGTATTTGTGAGGACAGTTTGTCATAACTGTCCAACCTTGTGATTGTGATTTGTTGTTGTACTCTAATTGATGTATGTATATAAGTTCTCATTTATAAAGATCATTGAGATTATATTATATATTGTTCTACTGCGATTGTGAGATTCTATGTTGTTTAAGTTTTCTTTTTCTCTTCTTCTTTCTTCTTTTTTCTTCATAACTATCCCTCCTGCAATTCAATTTGGATTGGACATGCATGGTTTATTATAAGATTGAATTGTGTGGATTTGCAGGTTGTTACAAATATAAATGTCTCAAACTATCCAATCATAAGCCTATGATTAAATCTACTTACGAGTCTCCGACACCATAGCACCAAGCTTATGAAGTCTATCAGTATGCCCTTCAAATTATGACATGGTCTTTTACACAAGTGCCCTTACTCATCTTTGTATTGAACAAATTTTTAGCCACGTCATACCTCGCAGAACAAGATTTCTCCTTAAATAAAGCTTTGAGATTATCGAAGATTTTATGGATAGGCATGTGCTCATGTTATCTTTACAACAATTTCTCTAATATAGGCAATGCATAGTTTGGGCTATGTCACAATCATATACCCATGTGTTATAAACCTATATCATTTTGGGATCCGCACCTTCAGCGAGTTTAGTTTTAAACATTTGGTCATGGTAGACTATAATCGTTCGTAGGTGAGTGCCATTTTCATCGCTCTTAGATAATTAGCATAGTTAGGTCCGATGAGCTTATTGTTTTTAAAAAACAACCTTATGTTGGTCGTTTTGCTGCAAATTTAATTTAATTAGATTAGTATAATTATAAAGAAAATGCTCTTGTAGTATTAAAAAGGTTAAATGTATTCATTTTATTTTCTAATAAGACTCCCACTCGATTATTATATTCCTCAAAACCCTAAGAGGAATACTAAAACCTTATAATTTTTGTAGTGTATGTTAGGATTTGCTTTCCTAGGGATTTCTACCTTGAGTTTTCTTAACAAAACATATGCCCACTAGCGATGGATAACTCAGTATCAATTTTATCATATACAACTCCTGTTCATAGTCTTTATGCTAATCTCGAGCTTGAGTTTTCTTAACAAATCAAGAGAGGTTATTCACTCTTACCTATTATTTCTCAAAGATCTAAGTAAACTGCATGTACCTTGAGTTTTTCAAAAAATTCATGCATGTATCTTATCTCGTCTAGGCAATATATTAATAGTACTACACAAAATAGCTCTATCTTGAGTTTGTCCAACAACTAGTGTGATGACCCGTAAATCCGTGCTCCTTGAATATACACTAATCTCCATAGATTAACTCAAGATGAACAGAATTACGAATTATCAATGTTTAAGAAAAAGAAAAAGACAGAAGAAGAGGTAAGAAGATAGAAGATAGAGAGAAAAGAAAATAGAACGGAAAGAAAATAACACAACAATATCAGAATCTCACAATTCGCAGCGGAACAACATATAATAGATAAATGAATAATCTTTAAACAAAGAACTATATCAGTTATTACATTTTATACATTACATTACATCATATCATCAGAGTGTACAACAACAACAACATCAAACAATGCAGCGGAAAAAAAGAAATACTATATACTAGTAATACGCCATGCCATCCAGCTTGCCTCCAGCAATTCCAGAATATCCAAAATATCCTGATAAACCTAACTCTTGACTGCCCGTGTGGAAATTGGTGGGCACCCAGAGTTTAGGAAGGAAAACAATAAACTCCGAGTCAGTCATGTGACTGGTGTGAGAACTCAAAATAGTTTATTTATCTTTGAAAACAAAATAGGGGAATATTTTTAAAGTCAATTCGCAATGCTTTTAAAAATGAGACTACCATAAGGCCTCCCGCACACACACACAATGCAAACGCAGAATCGGAGGAGATTTCTCCTTATGATAGTCAAAGATGCTTGATACGCATTTAAAAGAACATCTTATATTATTACTAGTGCATAGTGTAGGAAAAATTTATTTCGAAAGTAGAATATAAATCTTAGCCAACATAGACATTTCGAACTATGCCTACTATAGCTAACTATGTTCAATAGCAGGTTACCGCCACATTCCATAGCAGGTTATACAACTAAAACCGTACAAGTCTCGTATTGTTTCTATGGATTTCCAACGAATGATCAGGCCAAGGAACTTCCCATTGCCACATGAAAATGCCTCTGGATGGACATCCCCGAGAACCAAACCAGATCTCTACCAACACAAGGCCGGGTTACCCCTAACTGAGTAACAACTGACCGAATATGCCATCCCCCGGTCCTTTGGGACCTTTAACCGAGCGCTCGTAATCAATTCACACAATCATAAAGTGTTTTCAACATGAGTAAGTATCTGGGCTCCATACCATGATACCACCCTTTTCCAGAAGGAAATGCACATACCCTAAAGGGCACTACCCCTCATAACCTTGCCGCATCTTTCCTGTTTTGACCATTCCCGGGGTGTGAGGCTCGACGAAGTCACGTCCACAAAAACATACTTTATACAAAAGCCATGCTTTGGGTCAACAAATGATCATAGAAATGATCACCAGGATAGACGATCAAATAAATGATCCTATCACAAATAATCAACACAATGATCATTTCACAGCAACACTCAGCATGTCACATTACCGAATTGGGAATATATCGCTGATAACCTTCAACTACATAACCTCTGAGCTCGTACGTCTCAGAGAAGGGTGTTACGCTAAAAGAATAAATTCTCCGCCACCAACAGAAATATATTTGAAAGAAATCGGCTTTATATCTCAATTTGTAATGTCAGACATACAATCCATACAAGTCTGTTCCGGGATCGAACAAAACCGAAGGCACTTACAAAGAAGTCCTTGCAATCCAGATATCCACAATCCTGATCGAATTCACCATCACATATGGAGAACTCTATACCGGAGCAACTCGGTGCAGAGTCAATCAACAGGTCATCCTATCGCTCTCGCAAATACCGGGTCTTCAACACCGATCTTCAATGCTATCCATTACGTCGTATCACTATTCGGAATGGGTAATCCGAATAACGAGCGCAAAAATTTAAAAATAAGTGTGCATTCAAATTCAACAAATCACAAAAAATACCTTTAAAAGGTAAATATTGATAGTCGGTTATTGAACTATCAATGGATATGCACAACATCACCAGATTCCAAATAATTTTCCAAATTATTTAATTCCCAAAGATATCTTTACTAGATATATAGTTTTCACACTTCAAAAATAAATCAATATTTATTTTTAAACAACTTCCCTTTTCATTCATAAATTCCATAGTGAATTTTCATTCCAAAATATCCATGCATATACGATTTCAATTATTCATTTCAATTTATCTTCAAAAAGATAAATTCTCAAAATATTCACTTTATATTGGAAAACATTTCCATACTTATTTATTCATAAGTAATTCACAAATTTTATTTATTTTCAACACTTGGAAAATATTCAATATACTTCAATCGAAATTAAGTATATATTTCATTCTTTAAGGAAATCATTCTCTTAAACATATTTATTTGGGCCAAAACGAATGTTGCGTAAATCATCGTTACGACAACCCAAAATCACTATTATAGGGATTCGAAATTAAAATAGATATATAAATCCCAATACTATACAAAACATTTCCTTTCAGAAATCATTTACTATAACAACAGTGTTATAGTCCACCATTTCCTTTTATTTCTCGAAAACGTCTATTTCAACAATGAATGTTGAAATCTATGGTTTCGAATCTCAACATATTTAAAACATCGTTAGATCGTTTTAATTCTATTTAAAACAACACATCTAAAATAATTTCTTTAACATAATATTCACTATTCAAAAACGTGAATATACTACGTTAACAAATTTCATCCTTTTATTCATTTTATTTTAAAGGATTATTCACAGTCAAAAACGTGAATATAACCCCATTAATAGGTTTCAACAATTTACTTATCAAAACAAGTCATTTGCGAATTTATAAAACAACGTTTATAAATTCCATTTCTATTTATTTTATAACTACTTCCTTTTTATACATCTCCTTTATTAACCTATTTGATTTATAACTCAATTATAAACCAAAAGTCCATATTATAAGTTAAATGCTTATAAAACGATTATTTTACAAAATCGTTCTTTTAAACTTCATAATTATAAATCTTATAACTTATAAGATTCAATTATTTATCCAAATATATTCTTTAATAACTTCACAAAATTTATAAATCTTACTATTTATAAATTTCATTTATAACTTCACCATTTATAATTTTATAAATTCCATTCACTTATGCAATCCATTTTCACTTCATTCAAACACTTATAAAAACTCGTTTTATAATTCAAATATTTTCATTTATAAATTATCAATTTATAAATCTTTTTATATAAATCAATTTATACTATTATTTCAAAACATCTTTAATCCCCTTTATAATTTCACCATTCTCTTGATTTATAAAATAATCAAATTTTATAAATCCTATTTTTAAACTTTTTATAATAAATTCAAAAATCCAATTTAATTATTTTATAAAAAAAAACATTAACCCATATTTCTCAAAAATCAATCTTTAACCGTATTTCTCAAAATCATAATTTTTATAACTTTAAAAATTATAACGTTTATTTATTTAAAATGGATCAATTCCAAAAATATTTTATAAACGTATGCTTTCAAAAATCACTTAAAAAATATTTTAAAATTCCCAAAATTTGGTCCAATGATGCTACACACCAAATAGTCAATCACGACTACAACGATATCATATATTGATATGATAATCAATCAAATATCAAAATATCCAAAATCAAATAAATACTGTTGAGGAATCCAGTTGGATCCCTTCAACCTGTTTTCCTGCATCCACAAACATTAGCACAATACCAATTCCGCTCCAGTACGGAATTATCGCGGTATATGGGATTTAAAATATTATCCGCTTAATAGACGGCGCAATAGGGTCTCATCTGCTATACAAATGCGGGAAATCAATAACTGCAATATATACATATGCCAATATATATATATTGCTATTATATATAATACCAATTTCACTGTTTATGAAATATTCGCGGTATATGTTTTTAATAAATAACATCCGCTTACTAACGGCGCATAATGTCTATTTTAACAATCAATATCTAACAATCATCATTCAAACATGCATTCAAATATTTTAAATCTAACTATTTAAAATAAAATCGAAACTGATTCGATTGAGTGAGAAGTTCTCACCTTGATTTTATTTTCGTTTTTAGCGATTTATTTCGAATAAAATTAAACGGACGTTTAATTTTACCTGAAATTCTCACTAACTCCAAACGACTCCAATCCAATTCCATCGCGTAGTGCTCGTCCATACGATTCCAACGCAACTGGTTTCGCGCGTTTTCGACCTCGTATGAAAAAGTTATGCATTTAACAAGTTTACACGATTTTATAATTAAAATTACAACATAAATATATAATTATAAACCCACATCTCATCATCCACCATCCATTCCCTTTTTGCTTCAGATCTGGCCGTTCGGCCCTCTCTTCCTCTTTCACGTTCCAGGCCGAGCAAAGAACCCATCTTCGTTCAAAACTAGGGTTAATTTATACTCCATCATACGTCGACGAAAACACGATCAGCAAGTGCCATCCGGAAGCCCCCAACCTGCTCCACCCTCGCCTGAGATGCGGCCACCCTCGGCTACGCCTACAGCCTCGAAATGCGTGCGCAACTGCAGGGCTTCTAGCTCGATTTGCCGCCAATCCGAAACTCCAAACACGATCATAGCCGTTGGATAGCAAGATCTCGTTGTCGTCTACAACTTTCATGTAGAAAGTTTCTCGAATTACATGATGGATTTGAAAAAATCAAGGGAAAAGAAACGAAAATTTTCGGCCTTCGGTTCAGGGGTGGCGGCTGTGCATTGCAAATTAGGGTTTAGTTTATATTTTTTTTTATTTGAGAGAGAGAGGGGGCTATTTATAGGGAAACGAACGAACACTATTCATTCGGGAATTCCGGACTCCGATTTACGCGCCGTAATCAGCGTTTCTAGGGTTTACCCCGCGTTCCGGACACAATGGAACAGGTTTCGGAAGCTAATTCGAACATCCGTGCGAGTTATGGCAATAAACGTTCAATTTAAATTAAACCGATTTAAACGATTTTCTAGGCGTTTTAATTTGTACCGGACAAACGGTAAATCCGATTGACACGAAATTTGAAACCTTACAATAATATCACATTACGGATCCGATGAAACTGGTTTCGTCGAAATCCGAGACTTTTTGAAAAATGGCTATTTTAACTTGCTAAATTAATATCAAAAAAAATTCGATGCGTTTCGAGCTGCCACGATCAAACGATAACTCCGATTGCTACGAAAATTAAAATCCGATAATAACTAACTATTACGGATCTAATGGAACTAGTTTCGTTCAATTCTGAGACTGTTCAAAAATTGACTATTTTCACTAGTCGATTTAAATATTAAAATATTCAATTTTCACAAATTAACTTTTAATTCGATTTTAAAAGTTCTAAAATATCGTTCTAACTTCAATATGATAAAATAAAATTTTACAAATCATTTTCAATCATATTTAACTCGATTTTCAATTATTTCCATAATTTCACATATTAAATTATCGATTTAATTATCCAATTAAATCCAATTATTCGAAATAAAATTATTCGACTTATAAATTTCACTTATTAATATTTAAAATTAATTAAATATTCAAATTTTAATTACTATAAATTTCTGGGTCGTTACAACTAGTGCATATGCAAGTAATCTATCAATATATAAATGGTACTGGGAAACTATATTGAAGAATCATAATCTTTAATATATTTTGAGTGATATTGATTTAAGGATAATATAATACTTATGAAAATGGTATACGTGTCATATGTTTGTATTTATTCCAAAAATCTACTTGGGTTTCTTATAGTTCCACTAGCATTATGTTTATACATATATATAACTATATAGTTTTAATTTTTTATATCTATTATAAATTAAATTAACTTATATAACATTAATATATACCTTATTGATTAAATCAAATTAAATTAATTTTAATTCTCAATTTAATTAGCTGATGTAATTAAATTTTATTTAAAATTTCAAAACATTTATTTTTTTCATTCTAAACTATTTAAGATGAATAATCAACCATAACATTTATGATTTTATTTATTTTGAGTGAAATGAGTGACCTCCTAAGGAGGAGAGCACTTATGTAATTTTATTTCACACTTAAAGAGGTACTGCCAACAAGCTGACAAGTAGCAAAACCCTCCCTTATAAGAAAAGAAGAATGAAAAAAACCACCCTCAATACATAAAATAAAATAAATAACAATAAATAACACGGTAAAAAAGATCCGAAGGAAGATACTAGGATCTTGGGTGGAAATTAAAGAGTCATCTATTAAAGAAATCACGAAGACAGTCCAACTTAATGATATTGGCTCAACATTCACTTTCCCTCGATAATAGCCTCATAGTCTAAACAGACCTAGTCATAACAACAAGCTATACCTAAGAAAAGCTCAAAAAAAGATAAGAGATAGTGCACGCGCGCACACACATACACAATATATGTGTATATAGGTAGGTATGTGTGTGTGTAAAAGAGTTTATATACATGAAATGTGAAAGAGGAAAGGCTAGATAGCATAGACCTAAACTAAATTATTTAGAAGATGAGGAGTTATTGAGAAGTTACTCTCATTAAAAAGGTCAATAATGGCCATATTATGTCTCCTACTTTTTTTTACCTACTTTTAGATTTAAATTGTGAATGTGACATTTTCCCTTTTAAAAAATTCTTTATAAAAATATACTTCTAGCCAATTTGTAGATAGGATTTGCAATCTAGGTGTAACTAAACAACATCGGGTTATCTAAAGTAGTGTTAGTTCTATTAAAAAAATTTTGGATCCTTTCAAATCGTAAATACCAACGAGTTTTTATGAAGATGGTATCAGGTAGGTTTTTATAGCATTCAGTATATTGAAGTCTAAGGACATTCCAATAGTAATCATAGTTAAAATTAGTGTTATTCATGTTAAACTTGAAAATACGACGCATACTCATAACCAAAGAATTAATTAGTGGACAATCATAATATAAGGTGTGTTATTCTTTTTATTTGATTACAAAAAAAAAAATTTGTCCATAACCAAATGTTTTTCCTTTGAGAATTCAATTGCGTTTAATTTTTTATATAGAATTAGCCACATTTATTATTTTGTTTTTGGTGCAACATTACCTCTCCAAATTAATTTAAACATCTTTGGCTTAATTTCTAAATAAAAATTTGTAAACTGAGGTTGATAAGTATATTTCATTATTTATCTAACACCAACTTTCAGTACCATTCTCATTATTTAGGTATATAACTCAAGCTTAGTATATATTGTTACAAATTGAGTCAAGGTACTACCTACAATGGCATGGTTGAAACTCAATTTCCATTGAAAATCATTATCCGGCTTACAGCGCTCAGATATTATTGTATTTTTAAAATTACACATATCAAAAAGTTCTTTGAATTCCACTCTTGATGGTAAAGGAGAAATCCGGTTATCATGCCAAATGGCTGTGTTATTATCGGAATGAACATTATTGTTAATACCCAAATTAAAAATAATCGGTAAATTTTAAAATGGATTTCTAAATAAGAGACATTTTGTCAGAGTTAGAGGAAATATGATGAAGGTTGTATGTTCTATCATAAAATTGACTTGTGATCATTTCTTTCCGAAAAAGGTTTTCATTATCACTATTAAACTAGTGTGTGGCCCGTTCTACGCACACGGGACATTGCGAGGTTCAGAAGAAGGGGTATATCATGTTTATACACATCATTTGTATGATATAATACCTCAGCATTTATAGATTCCCATGGTGATTTCTTTCTATTTTTAGGATGCAGTTATTATTTTGTCTTAATGGAAAACTATCCGTTATAAAACAGTCTTGTTGAAGTATGCCCATGGTTCATAATTTTAGATTGCAACGACAAAGTTAGTTGTAGTCATCAAGTTAATATATTATATTTTCAAATTTGTCACTATAAAAAAAATTGTATTTTTGTTATCCTGAGGTTTTTTTTGTATTAAATTTTTTTCTCATGTTATTAGTGCATATGTAATATCATTATATTAGGTCCAAATATTTTGCTTCCAAATAAAAGAGGAAAAGTAATGAAGGTGAGATGATTTACCAAGGCCGTTGTCCATTGATAAACATTTCTCGTGAATATTAAAAAGGAAAAACGAAGATTTTAAGTAAATACAACTACTGTCATATATTAGTGACCATAAATACGCTATATTTTGAAGGAAAATTTATGTAACCAAAGTAAATACATGATAAAGAAACATTCCATTATTTATTTCAAGTTTCATTTCGGTAATACACCATCTTGGTCTGAGTCAATTTTTGAAATTTGTTTAAAAAGGGAAATACATAGATTATATAATAGCAACTTCCCCCACGTTGTTTAATATGTAAGCTTCATTTACAGGACTACATAGTTTAACCATCTACAGTGTAGTCGAACATGGGTTTTATGTCAATAATACTAATGTTTTCTATGCAACGGTTGTAGATAATAGTGGTTTGGAGTGTTAATTACTCTTTTGGGATTATGTTGTACTTTCTAAGCAATATAACTTAAATAAGTCATATGTTGATTTTTTTAGTTTTGTTCTTTTGTTATCTATGGACCATGGAATTTATTTTGGTTCTTTGTTTTAATGTTCTGTTATTATGTTATTAGCATCACTCTGTCACCCTACATGGGCAGTCATCATCACTCATGTGATTGGCTAAGTTTTTCTTATGTGCATTATGCCATGTACTCATGTGATTGGCTAAGTTTTACATATGTATCGTGTAAGATGGATTCAGGTAGAGTGGAGTATATTGGACAAACCTTCTACAATTTAGCATAAAAGTTGGTATGTATATCAGAATATTAAATCATCTAAGAAATACCTAGGTTTTTAAACCACATTCAAAACTAAAAAATTTATTACAAATAAAATCAAATTTGAAGACCTTGCCAAAGATAAATTTACTCTGTATGACATCCGGAGGTTGAATATATGGTTTGAAAGCATACTAGTGGTTCAACTGAGCATGTGAACAAGTCCTCAAAAAATCTAAATCCACCCACATTCGTATCCGAAAAACAGATAAACATCCGATATTTGAGAAAAACAGATACAAATGTGAATACGAAGACATCCACATTCGAAAATTATCACTGGTTATTATCAAGATTATAGTTTGTATATTTGTATTTTAATATACAAAAAGATATGTATTTGTTATTACTTTTAAGTCGGTTTTTATATAATATGTATATTAACTACTCAAAACTATTTATTATTATCAAACTAGTTAATTTTCACATTTTTATAATTAATGTGATTGAAAAAAAATATGCTCAACCAAGATCTTCTAATTATGTTTCTTGTAGCCAATGGGTATGTGCATATATCTGAAAAAGATTTCAAATGCGAATATAACATTATCCGCATCTGAAAGTATCTATTGATAAACCTAAACTTAACTCATATGCATAAAGCTAACTCCTACACATACACAGATCCACCTATGAATTGTAATATTCGATTTGAGATATATAACTGATCAACTCTAAGGTTGTATTTTTGGATATGGAGAGTATATTTTATGGAATAAACCAGCATAACCCACGGTCAATTTTTTGGGAAATTTTGATGTGTAAATCTTGCATTAGCAATAAGAAAATGGAGAACAAAAGGTTAAAATTACATTATATACCTCAGTTAACCCAATATTCATAGGTAGCAAATACATATTTATGATAGTCGTAACGATAATCAGCGTGCATGGATGAAGTAAAAAAGGAATTGTAATATTTTGTCTGGTATACAAATTTTTTGCCTGAATATCATGCAAATAGTCCTACATTTTAGTCATTCAATAAAACTTAAATGAGTAGCCTTTATCAATCTTAGTTTTTTTTGGTTGCAGGAGTGAAGAAACCTGAAATAGCAATAGATTAAAGGTAATATTACAAAATCAAGTAAACTTTTATTGCATACAATGAAATCTAAAAATTAGTCTCCATCAGCTTCATATGATGCATATATTGAAATCCAAAAAGATAGCTCAAAACAGCAGATGCCCAAAGTTCACTCAGCCTTTCGTGGTTTTAAATGTCTCCAGGAAAGCACTATTGACAGATGGTATCATTAATTATTCTTGGTATATACCTTTCATATAAGGAAAGCTTCGTATTTAGTCCATTCTGTTCAACCTGCAATAGTTTTAGCTGGATAATGATTTTTATGTTGATCAATTAAATAATACAATGTTAAACCTAAATACCAAGTACACTTTGATTAAAACAGTTGTCATATTGATTAAGTACAGTACACTTACCGAACATTATATAGCTTTGGAAACATTGAAAACGCATGAAATGTTCATGAATGATTAACAATCATCCAAAAAAATTACCTAGTTAATTGATAGATAGTACTAAATTGTCGTGATTTTCCAGTTTTTAATCAAAATGAGGGGAAATGACTGCAAATAGCAATATTATCAAGCAAGAAAGCGTTTGTTAGCAACATTCTCATTCATGATAATATTATCTACAATAGCTATTACATTGCCAACCTGCTTCATAATCAGGCAGTAATAGAACATGCACGTACTAAAATACACCATGTCGTAGTGTAACAGAGCATAGATACCATCCAAATGTTGGATTACTTTCACATCGAGCCAAATATTCTTGATTTTATTCGAATTCGACTCAAATCATTTGCCTATATCGTGCATACAGGTTTGTATTTTGTGGCTTCTCCATTTCTTTCAACTTGGGAGGTGATAGTGTCTTCCCATGATATCGTAGAAAATATAATCAGACCTGGCCATATGGAAGAAATGGATCATAGAATTTTCTAGGGATCGTAAAATTTCTATAGTTCATAACTTATGATATCTTTTAATAAAATCAACTTACAATAGAGTTCTCGCTTTAGTCTTTTCTCTTAGTTCCCATCTAGCATGAAAAAAATATAGGATTAGCTTCTAGCAATAATACTAATTAATTTGTAAGGAAAAACGTAGACGCTAGCTAGCATATCGAATATTGTATGATGTATTCGTATTATAAATATAATATGATCTTAACATGGCATATCACAAATTCTGAAATAGTAATAATCTAACTACTCTTCTTCATCAACCAAGTATAATTTATGCAATCTTAAACATCAATGATTATTGCTATAAATTAACCATTATGTATTTTGTGGTATATTTGAGCTCATTTACCAACATGACCTTTCAACAAACATAACAATGTCACATAAAAATTTATAATATAAATTATTATTGTTGTCATCAAAAGGATTAGCCATTTAAATGAAAAAGTGAAATATTTTCTTACTTTTTATTAGGCCTTTCAACGGATGCTTTCGGATGCGGATAGTGCCATATCCATATCCGCATTCGAAATGATTTTCGGATATCGGATATCCGCATACGCGGATACGGATGGATATCGAATAATTATCCTATCCGCTAACGACTGGTAAATCAAGAAACATAAATATAAATTTTAAGTTTAACATTTTTTTTCAATCCAATTGATTATAAAAGTGTTAAATATAAACAAATATAGCGATAATAAATAGTTTTGAGCAGTTAATAAGCATTAAGTGCATATAATATAAACTACTAATTTAATAAACAATAAATAAATATCTTTCATTATACTAAAATACACATAATTTATACTATAATCTTGACAAAGACCGGACAGATGATTTTCGAATGCGGATGTCTTTGTATCCGCATCCGCATCTGTTTTCTCGGATATCGGATATTATCCGCTTTTTGGATATGGATGCTGTAACGACCCAGAATTTCTGTCAATTGAAATTCATATATTTAATTGATTTTAAATATTAATAAGTAAAATTTGTAAGTCGAATAAATTAAATTTTGAATGTGAGGATTTAATTGGATAATTAAATCGATAATTTAATATTTGAAATTACAGAAATAATTGGAAATTGGATTTAAAGTGATTAAAATTGATTTGTAAAGTTGTATTAAATCATATTGGAGTTAGAATGATGTTATCGAACTTTTAAAATAGAATTAAAAGTTAATTTATGGAAATTGAATATTTTAATATTTAATTGACGAGTTAAAACAGCCTTTTTCAAACAGTCTCGGTTTTGACGAAACTAGTTTAATTTGATCCGTAATGTTATATTATTGTACGGTTTTAAATTTCGTGTCAATCGGACTTACGGTTTGTCCGGGGTAAGCTAAAATGCGTAGAAATCGATTCGAGTGAATTTTGAATTTAAATAGTCGATTCAAAAACTTATCTTTCAAATATGATCAAATTGGCTCCCGATATATATTCCATTGCGACGGCATTTGGGTTTGTTCACACGTACGTATGAACGGGAGGGAAGAAGATGGAAGCAAGGGCCGAGATCTGATGTTTGGAATCAACGGCCAGATTGATTTAGGTTTAAAAATAATAATAAAAGTTGTAAATTTATTTATATTTAAATTCGTGTAAACTTTAAAATGCGATGTCTCTTTCATACGAGGTTCGTTTCGCACGAAACAAATTGCGTTGGGTTCGTATTCGCGAATACTACGCGATGGAGCTGGATTGAAATTGATTGGAGCTAGCGAAACTTTTGGGTAAAATTAAACGCGCGTTTAATTTTATTCGAAAAAACACCGCAACTGTTGTTGGAAGCAAGGTGAGAACTTCTCACTCAATCGAAATTGTTTCGATTTAAATTTTAAATAGTTGGATTTAAAATTTGCTAGATTGTGTGATTGAATGATAAATTGCTATATGTAGTATTGTAATAGACCCTATACGCCGTATATTAAGCGGATGTTATTTATTAAAAACATATACCGCGATATTTCACCTTAATGTGAAATTGGTATTATATATGTACTTGGAGTTGATTTTCCCGCATTATATAGCGGATGAGACCCTATTGCGCTGCATAATAGCGGATAATATTTTATAAATCCTATATACCGCGATATTCCGTATTGGAACGGAATTGGTATTGTGCTAACATCTGTGGATGCAGGGAAACAGGTTGGAGAGATCCAACTTGATTCCTCAACAGAATTGATTTATTTTATAGATATTGTGATATATTCTGTTATCATATGATATATGATGTTTTGGATGCCGTGATTGTTATATTTAGTGTTGTTGCAGCATTGGGCCTATTTTGGAAAATTAAAAGGGTTTTAAAGTGATTTTTGAAAGTATACGTTTTATTGAATTTTGAAATTGATTCATTTAAACAAAATAAACGTTAAAATTTTAATGTTATAAAATTTATGATTTTTGAGAAATATAGTTAAAATGTGATTTTTGAAATATGGAGTTAATGATTTTATAAAATAGTTTAAATTGGGATTTTTGAATTATTATAAACAGGTTATATAAAAGATTTATAAATTGATATCTATTGTATCATCTGTTGTATCAGATACTGTATCAATGTTGTATATCAATGTATTATTCTTTTTCTTCCGCTGTGTTGTTTACTTAATTGTGTTATAAGCTCCGGCGACTCAGATTCGACGTTTGGATCTGCGGCATTTAAATATGAGTGTCGTATTCGGTGCCGATTTTCGAAGGTCGAGTCAGGATCATTATAAGTGGTATCAGAGCTAAGGTTGAACTTTAGCTCAAGAGTATAACACGTTAAGTAGCTCATTAGAGATAGGGTGAAGTAAACCCTTGAATGAGTAATCCCTAAGATATTCGTTCGAATGACTCAGTAAATTCTCTTACTATTCACTGATAGTGAGTATGAGTGCAAGAAGAGAACGAGATAGGGGACAGGGGAATACCACTTCATATGGTCAATACCCCGCAATAGTGGAAAATATTTTTCTCTATCAATCTCCTTTGATTCGTTTCCAAATTCTTTGATTGCTTCATGACAGCTCCAGAAAGAAGTTTCGGTGTGATGGTGGCCCTACGAATCGTTGTTGAAAATTCTTACTTTGTATCTTCACCAGTTTCTTATTAGTTTTTAATTTAAACTCTAATGAATATGAATTTGAAATTTGGAATTGAAATTTAAATAAATTGGAAATTTTAATTTGAGTTAAATTGATTAATAGAATATGAAGGCTAAATTGAATTGGATCGATAAAACGATTTCGTCTAAAACCAAATTTGAAATTCTATTATAATTTCTTGGGTTGATCGAAGTCCGAAGAGGGACAAGTTGGTATATATTTTGAGATATTCCGACCTGAGTTTGGAATCCATATCTAGTATTTGGAAGTTTTGGAAAAAATAAAAATCCATTTATCTATTGTTTGGGTCTCGATATATTCTACGGACGGTTAGTTATCCCTTTGGACTAACCAATGCCTCTACATATCTCGTAGATCTGGATAACCCGAATATCTTGCGAAGTGTTAAATAGATTCGTTTTTGTATCTATTGTTGACATTCTGATTTGGCGAGCCAAATACAGAATAAATATTCAGTTTGATTTGATGAAATATTCTTCATCTATCTCTGTGTTGTTTTCGTGCCTGTAAATTTCGAGTACGAAATTTCTTTAAGGAGGGGAATCTGTAACGATCCCGAATTTTAATTAAGTTTAAATTTTTAATTAATTTAATTTTTTAATAAAAATTGTGAAATAATTGGTAGTTGCTATAAATTATTGTAAAGAAAAGTAAAATATAAACAGAATGTACTTGCAAAATAAATAAATATAAAATGAATACAAAGTAGAGCATTTGCTAAAAATTCTAACAACGTATTAACAATAGATCTTCATTTATATCCCTAAGTAATAAGGCTAAAGCAAAGAAAAAATATATTCAAGTAAAAGGACAAGTGTAAACAATCAAGTATGAACAAAAACAAAATATAACTATCTATGGATTAGGCTGTAGAAGAAGATAGTCAGAATACTTTCAAGTGTGTAAAAATGCAAGATAATAAATATACTACAAAGTATAAAGAAAAATAAGGCAATTGAAATACTTAAGTTAGAAATGCAAAGCTAAGAACAAAGTAGTGAAAATATCTAAAACAGATAAGGTATAAAAATGAAAACATAAAGTATAAAACAAGATAGTCAAACAATATGTTGATAAAATTATGTAAAATATAAAGTAACACATTAATTAATTTAAAACAACAATTATACTTAACTCAAACATAATAAATACAGCCGAAAACAAGTTGTAAACAAAGCATAAAGGACATGCATTTAATACCCCATCACTACTTTACACAAACAAAATTATCACTCGAGACAAGAAGATACATAATCAAGTATGGGCAAATTTAATAAGTATAGATTTGTACAATGGCATTTAATGTTTACATCTCTAGCATAACTAAAGTCAGTTCTTTGCTATTTACAAATAATATAATCAACCTGTACACTTCTTTTATTTATATCAACTTCACCTCAGCTTCTTCATTTCAAGATGGGAGAATCTAAAGTAATATCATTTTAAAACTAGAACAAACTTTAATTTAAACATCAAAGATCAAGGAAGCTTCAACTTGTAATTTCTCAGGCTGTTTCAACTATAGGAGCAGGCTCTTTTTTTTCTTCTGGAATATCATGGTGAGCAGACTTTAAACCTTTTGAAACTTGATTTTCTTATTCGCTTAAGTCTATGATGATGGATGAAAATGATGGTTTGAAATGTTCTGTTTTGTTTGGGGTATGCAAATTCCCTTATCACTGAATGCATGCATCTGCATACCTCTGGTTGACAGGCTTAGGTTTTCTTCAAAATAATTTTTATCCCCCATCTAAATCATTATAGAATATGATGTCTAAAGGGAAATTGATAACTAATGATGTGATACAAACTTTAAGGATAAAAATAAGAAAATTTTATGTATATTATCTGGAAAAAAAAATTATATTTACTGAGAGCAAAATCTTTAAACCCAAATCTTTTATATCAGTGAGTAACTTCATATTTAATAACTCAAGTTTTAATCTAGTTTCATGATTTAAAATCTGAAATTTTGTTTGGGTGAAAATATATATATATATATATATATATCTGTGAATAAGCCTATACATATATACAGGATCCTCAAAATTTGAATTGAAACTGGAAGTGATTGAATATGCTTACTCTCTGATACTCTGGAGACAAAATCTTGCTTTCAAAAATAATTTCTACCCAATCTACTAGATATTTGGACTTAGAGTTAAAACAAATATTGTTTGTTTAACCTTGAACTGAATTTTTGAAATATATTCAAATTAAAATAACTTGGTATAATCTCTGGGAAGCCAGATGTTTGAGCACAACTCCAAATTAATCAAAATTCGAATCTCTTAATCTTCGAATTCAGGTATATAAACTGAATTCGTGTACAATAACATGATTTTTAAAGGTTGTATCATAATTTTTAGAGATAGGGATAGGAAGCAATGAGGGTTTGTTCGATTTTTGCATTTCGTGGCGTCATGGTCGGTCACGTTGATTGGAGAGGTCGGGACCGTGTCTGGAGGTGGAGGAGTCTACGGTGGGTCAGGGAAAAATGGGGGATGGTGGTGCAGTTGGTTGTGGTAGCGGCGGCGAGGGGTTTAAGTCTAGTAACCTAGTTTTGGGGCGCCGTGTTTCTTTCGTTCGTTCTCAGCCTACGATGGATCGAGTGCCACGTGGTTTTGAGGGAAGGTAGAGGGGAGGTAGACGAGGCTACGGCCGGAATTGGGTAGCCTCCGGTGGTCAGAGCGTCGAGCACGGGGTGTTGACACGTTTGTGGTGTTGAAGCTAGTGTCTTTCCAGGTTTTGATTTTTACTCGAATTCGAGTTCGAGTCGAATTGGAAAGGTTTAGATGGTCGTGGGCTGATCTGAGGATGACCGTCGACTTGCTCGAGGTCTTGGTGGTGACCGGAGGTGGTCAGAACAACCGTGCACGTGCACGGTGCATTTATTTCCTAGTGAAGTGATGTTTTGGTTTGGGTTTTGAAGCAGAGGGGGAGTTGCTCGAGTTTAGCCCGGGTAATTTGAGTGCCGGACCCAAAGTGGTGAAGTGTTTTACTCAAAGTAAACGTATTTTGGCTCGGGAAATGTTGCCCAGGTTTTTAGGTCAGAACCTGTCCAGTTTCAAATTTAAGAACTGAATTCAATTTTATAAATCAAGTTCAAACTAAGTTTTAAAATCAAAGGTTAACTATAAATTCAAGTTTAGTGGAATTTTAGATTAAGAATAAATAAAGTTTTATAAATTAAATTAATTTAAATTATTTTAAGTGTTAAAGTATGCTTTTAAATATGTAAATTTGAAGGGGTTTTGAAAATTAGTTTTAAAACTTTATTTAGGATAAATTTGAATTTATTTTAAGTCTCAAATTTTAAAATGAAATTTAGAAAGTAATTGGGAAAATAAATATTTTCAAACATATTGTGGGTGATGATTAAATCATAAATAAGAATAAGTTTTAACTTAAGTTAATGAAGATTAAATGATTTCTAATCCATTAATTATTGAGTTAATTAGAATGAATAATTTATAATTTGCATTAAATTTTGTTAAATAACTTTGGGAATTTTTATAAATTTAGAAGTGTAATGTTTTAAATACACTCGAATGTTAATGACCATTAATAAAGTAAATGAATTATCTTAGGAATAATTAAGATGATAAAAGAATTTAATTTATAAGAGAATTAAAGAATGATTTATTTAATTTATAAATAAATAATTTGGATTTAAATTATAATTAGAAATGATTAATAATGAAATAAATCTAAGGAATTTCTTAAGAAAGTGATTAAGAAATATTATTAGTTAATAAAGATAATTAACTAAGGATTATTGAGTAATTGATTAAAGTGATTAATGTTAATAATTAATTGGATTAATTAATTTAGATAATCAATTATAAATTATTTAAATGTAATTACTTAATGAAAGTGATTAAAAATTAATCACTTATTGTAATTAATTTTTTGGATATTTTGATTAATTAAGGTTAATTAATTAAGTAATTGGTTTAAAGGTTGGTTTAATTAATATGATTAATTAAGAAAAATTTAATTAAGAAAAATGTTTGATAAATTAATTTATATCAAATGATTTGTAATTAATAAATCAGGATTGGATAATTAATTCATAAGCAATTAATTTACTTGGAAATAAATTGAATTGATAAGGATTAAACGATTAATTAATCCTACTTATAAATGACTATTGAATACTTGACCTTACTTATAAATGATTGTATTTTATGAGATGCCTTGGATTGATTGTCCTAACTGATCTGTGATATTTTGTTTCGTGTATTTAACTGAGTATTTTATTCGTTTATTGATGATACATCTGCACATTATCTGTGAATCTGTGAATAGACGATACGCGTTATAGTTTATATCGCTTATCAACTATATTTCTATGTTTTGATCTATGATGATTGAATGATGTTGCACTATTGTGTTGAACCCCTAGACCACACTTATACACACACTAATATAGATTTCACGAGGAAATCGATTAAGTCACGGATTTTGAAATGATTTTTAAAGTTGAATATTTAAGTTTAAATGTTTTGAAAATGGATTGGATTTAAAGTGAAAAGCTTTTGAAATTGAATTTCAAAGATGAAATTTATTTTGAATAACTTGATTGATTTTTGAAATTTAATTAGTTTGATTTAAATTTGAATTCAATATTTGAAATTGAATTCTATGATTTGGAAACTTGGGCGTAGAAAGGTTATTCAACTTATAAATAAGTTTATATGGGTTAAACTATTTTAAAGGTATTGATTTGGGAATTTGAATTTAAATTCAAAGGCTTTAACTCGTGTAAATAAAATTAGATCTTTCTGAAATGAAACTATTCGTTTTCAAATAATAAAAGTTTTCATATAAGAAGTGAACTTCCAAATTGTGTTAAAAAGAATTTTAAGATTTCAAGTTAAAAAAATGAAAATGATTTTCCAAGTTATGGAAACGGTTCGAAAGCTATAAGTTAAATCTTTGATTTAAAGGTTTAAATGAATTAATCCAATAGAAATGGAAATTGATTTGAAATCCATAAATGGATTTTTGTGAAAATGGGTGAACTTAGTGAAATGAATCTTTTTGTTTAAAGATTGGAAATGGTAATTTGTTTAAACCATTTGAAAGAAAAGCTTTAGATTTTTAAGTTGTGACTTAACTGTAATCCCATATCCATGTATTTGTAAATATTTCGCTCACCGTTCGGTTTAGCCAGGAGAGGACCTTTGTGTCATATAACCCATTCCGAATAGGGATATGACGAATATGGATAGCATTTGAAGACCGATGATGAAGACCGGTTATTTACGAGAGCGATAGGATGACCTATCGATTGTCTCTTCACTGAGTCACGCCGATATAGAGATTCCCTAAGTGATGGGAAGTCCGATCGGGATTGTGAATACCCGGATTGCAAGGGCTTCTTCGGAAGTGCCTTCGGTTCTGTTCGAACCCAGAATAGACTTGAATGGATTGTATGTCTGACATTACAAATTGAGATATAAAGCAGATTTCTTTCAAATATATTTCTGTTGGTGGCGGAGAATTTATTCTCTTAGCTTAACACCCTTATCTGAAACGTACGAGCTCGGAGGTTATGTAGTTGAAGGTTATCAGTGATATATTTCCAATTTGGTAATGTGGCATGCTGAGTGTTTCTGATCATTTGTTGATCAAAGCGTGGCTTTTGTAAAAAAGCGTAGCTTTGTGGACGAGACTTCGTCGAACCTCACACCCCGAAATGGTCGAAACAGGAAAGATGCGGCAAGGTTATTGGGGGTAGCGCCCCTTAGGGTATGTGCATTTCCTTCTGGATAGAAGTGGTATCATGGTATGGAGCCCAGATACTTAACTTATGTTGATATCGCAGATATATATATATATATATAATATATATATATATATATTACTTTGTGATTTGTTGCTGGGATCCCAGGAAAGGTCGTTTACGACTGAGGGATGGCATACTCCTGTCACTAGTTACCCAGTTAGGGGTAACCCGGCCTTGTGTTGGCAGAGATCCGGTTAGGTTCTTGGGGCGTCTTTCCAGAGGCGTTTCCATGTGGCAATGGGAAGTTCCTTAGCCTGACCATTTGTTGGAAATCCAAAGAAACAATACGAGCTTTGTACGGTTTTAGTTGTAGAATCTGCCATTCAATATGGTAGCTATAGTAGGCATACTATAATGGTACCTATGCTGGCTAAGATTTATATTCTACTTTCAAAATGGTTTTCCACATTTTGCACTTATAATAATAATAATATTGGAAAGAAATTTACATAGTAAGCATCTTTGACTATCATAAGGAGAAATCTCCTCCAAGTTCTGCATTTGTATTGTGTGTGTGGCGGGAGGCCTTATGGTAGTTACATTTTCCAAAAGCATTGTGAATCTATTTTAAAATATTTCTTTGTTTATCTTTAAAGATATAGCTGTTTGAAGATCTCACACCAGTCACATGACTGACTTGGAGTTTATTGTTCTCTTCCTAAATCTGGGTGCCCACCAATTTCCACACGGGCAGTCTAGAGTCAGGTTATGAGGATATTCAGGAATTCAGGAGTTGCTGTAGAGATTTGGAGGCAAGCTGGATGGCTTGGCATATCAACTAGTATATAGTATTTCTTTTTCTCTATTTGTTGTTGTACACTGTGATAATGTAATGATAATGTGATGTAATGTAATAATTGATATAGTTCTTTGTTTTAAAGATATTCATTTATCTATTATATGTTGTTCCGCTGCGATTGTGAGATTTAGATATTGTTTCTGTTGTTTTTTCTTCCTTCTTTCTTTCTTCTTCACCTTCTACCTCTTCTTTAACCCTAACGGTACGGTTTTCCGGCCTTCGATTTCTCGGCAGTTGAGACAGTGGACGTATTATGTCGACCTTCGGGAGTCGAAAATTCCCTACCCGTTATAGATGCGGACGAATTTAGGATTTTTCGGGTATCCATTAATAGCCCTACTTTTTATCAAAATACCACTTGCTATTTTTTACGACTTTGAAAATCGCATCTCCAACAATAACAATATGACCGTATCGTTGTACCACTCATTAAACCAAGTCTTGTACTAAGAAAATATACGGTATATCCACATAAAATTTCGATTTCATAACAACTTGAAGGCATGATAATTATTTAGAATTTCAATCAAATAAAATTTCTATTCCATATGATTCCTCAATTGCGTCTTTGATATTGTTAAGTTAGAACGTTAAAATTGTGTCTTCGGTATTGTTAATAGATAATCTTCGTAACCAACCAACCAGTCAACTTTCAAACTATATATGTGTGCGTGCACGCACGTGC
Source organism: Allium cepa (assembly GCA_030765085.1). Taxonomy (NCBI): domain Eukaryota; kingdom Viridiplantae; phylum Streptophyta; class Magnoliopsida; order Asparagales; family Amaryllidaceae; genus Allium; species Allium cepa. The sequence goes on from CM060935.1 coordinate 1,001,132,154, forward strand.
ACGTGACACTAATTTAGTCATAAGCAGCATTTCAAAAGGTTGTCTCATTATTGGCACTACAACTTCCACTATAATCCTCCAAATATTAAAATAAACAATAGAAATTCAACACCGAGTCATTTATATTAACTAATCATCAAACATACATATGCATGTGTACATAAAGGTATAGGTCTCAATGGTTTACCAGTGGGCCTTATGTGTTCCGTGAATATTAAGCTAAGTATACTTATTGAAAAAAAAAATAGTTAGTAATTTTTTGTACAAAATAGTCGGATGTTGAGCTAAATTTCATGAAATATGAACTCTTGGATTGAAACTAAAAGAACTAATTTTCTAAAAAATTTGAAACCTCGGTTCTAATTCGTCTCCACGTCTACTCTATCAAGAACTGATGGTTATCATTTTTTTATTTGAATTCAAACAGAAATTGACTATAACAAAATTATTAAATCACACTGTTGTAGCTTATACTTCTTTCACAGGATGGTTTTAGACACCTATTAGATGTCAAGTCATATGGATCTTATTTTATAGAATTATCCTGCAGATATAAATTAGGAGAAAAATCCAATCGATTGGCTTAGCTACATACACCAAAGGCAGCTCAAAACAAAGAAGATAAGTTTAAACCATGGCATGCAAGATTTAATTTTTGATGAGTATAAATTGAATAGCCAATGAAATTAAAAAAATTGGTATAGACAGAGTACTGTATTACGAAATGGTGGAAGTCATAGATGAACCATTGCAGTCAAACTTGACATTACCCACTGTAAAAAAATGAACCAAGTTTAAATACGTCAAACATGTCATCAACGTTATCTATTCGTCCATTCAGATATAATATAGTAAGCCTGTAAAGATTATGCAAAACGAAGAAAGTTGTAAATCTAAAAAATAAAGGCTATATTTGCATCAAATGCACCACCATTACCAACTCACATAACATAGGGATCAAAAATATTATTTGTGTACGAATCTAGTCTATCAAATTTGGATGGGATAGCTAATGAATACTATTTTATTCATTTTACAGTAGGTAACTATTTGCAACATGATTAAACAACGCTTATAAATGACGTAAGGAGATATCAAATCTGGACAATGCAAAAAAAAAAGCTTATAAACGATGTAAGGAATTTTCTTCAAAAACATTCATACGTAATCCACTAAGACAAACAACGGAATCAAGATAATCTGCCATAAATCAGAAGAACAAACATGCAGAGTAAAAAATATCTTTTGAACAAACAGTAATACATAAGCAATAGAGACAAAAACAGAATTAACGAAATCGGTCTTAAAATAAGGAGAACATAAAAATCATATCTAAACAGCTGTAGATCTAAACGATGGAGATAGAATCCAAATTGTTATCGATGGAAAACAACGAAGAGAAAACGATGAGTTAAATCAAATCAGTGTTAGTTATATGAAATAAGGTAAAAGTGATCAGCAACGAATGTACGAATTGACCAAAATTAGAATCACTTAGTGAGAAAAAGTACTTCACTTTGTTGTATGAAATTGAGAAGGAAAATTATTGATGACCATTTTGAATGCATGAATATAAGATTCTCTAACTTAACAGCTTCATGGAATAAGTTCAAAGACGTACATTACTGAATAAAACATGCTAATGCCATGTTGATAGACACCACATGCTCTTTAAGCAATTCCATGTCCTTCGTACCAAACTTGCTAACTTATTTTTTGTAAAGTAAAAAACACATATTATAAATGTTAACCTGCATTTCGTAGGTAACATTAGTTTACCCAGTATATTATAGATTAGATACTTCCACAAAAAGCCAAAACCTATAGATATAGGAGGAAAACATATAACCAGTAAGAACCTCAAAGTACGGTAAAGTACGATTTCCTTAACTACATGAATATGATAGTAAGTGCAACAACCAACAATTGAATTGTATCATTCATTCATCAAATTATAGACCTCCGCATTAGTATGGTCATGGAAAACATCATAACAGAGGAATAATAAACCGAAAGCTTTCATTTCAGGTTCTATAGTAATGAAATTTCTTAACGCTAACTTCCATATCAATTTGCTACATATAAACCTAAGTTCTAATCATGCCTCATATAGGAACATGTAGTAATAGTTCTGTTCAAATTCAAATGTTTAGTGAAACAAATTTGTAACTCTATAAATTAAAGTGAATTAGATCCTTCTGACATTCTAATTAGTAGTCAAGTCCAAGTGTATATCTTACTCTAAGTATGAAGCAAGCATTGTTAAAAAAGGCTTGGTATTAAATGATAACCGGGTATATTTTCTTATATTGAGAATGATATATGAAAGCATCCCAATAGTTTAGAAGACAACAAACTTATTTTTTTGGTCTTTTCTACAGATTTATACTGTTTGAGTAAAGATTGAACACATGAATCTTTTATTAAAAAATTAAATTAAGCCCTTGTTTTATTTATCATGTTACATAGTATGCTCGTAACTAATGAGCAGGATTCCCATAGAACAAACCGACCAAAAGTAATCACAAATCAATAAACACATTAATGTATCTAAAAAAATAAACAATGAATTTATCTGTAAGTACATTTGCGAATACAACAACTGATAGCAAAGAAGTTTATTTAGAACCAACCAAATCCATTTTACAGTTTAAGGTGCACCAACCTATGGTTAAGACTTAAATATAAAGTATGAGAATTGTCAAAACATACTGGACTGTATAAGCAAAAAACAGATTCATAATTTGGCGTAGGAAGCAAACCGAGGCATGTAGAAAATTGACTTTGAAGTTGGAGAAAGCAAATAGATTTCTTATCAATGTATAAATTACTAGTTTAATCAATCCATCCATAAGACCAATGATCTTAAGTAGAGTGATGTGAGACACATTTTTCATCATAAATTACTGTCAAAGCTGCGTACTATGAAACTATCATCATAACTTACCATTATTTCTATTTACTTTAAAACGCAACCAAGTTCAGTGCATGGTCATAAAGACATCCAACGTCCTGACCTATCTACAAAAATATGTCTTTAGGACCATAAATCCATGTTATTCATCCATAATGCATATGTTCATTTACACCCAAAAATTCATTTGATCCTAAAGCTATGGACGAATCCACCATCTAGAACATGCATCTACTCTAAAATCAAATGGATTTGTAGTAGTTAAAAAAGTTGATTTAAAAGGGTAAAATATAGGAATTGAAACAAATGAAAAGGTAAATTACCATTTTATGAGTTTAATGACTGGTTTTAATTATTCATCGGTGAGGTTTCACAAAAATAAACTATGATTAACAAATTACAGAGCCGATTTGAGATCTTTAGAAGAAAATTGTTGATTTTTGTTAGGGAAGAGAGTGAGAATTTGGGAAGAAGTCATAGTAACTGTCGCCGTCGAATGATAGCGAACAAAAATAAAACGGAGTGAAAAATTGAATAAAAGGACACGTGTAAATCAAACAGAGATGTGGATTCTCCATTCCTATTTAAGTAATAGATTTCCAAATTCATTTTCCTACTAAAGAGATTAAGGTTATGAAGGTTTATAATTCCAAGACCTCTTTCATCTTTGAATTTTCAGGTCGTTTCCCAATGAACAAGACAATTAATACCACTCTAGGAATAATCACCACTCTAAAGGAAATTTCTTCTATTTCTATCTATTTTTTCAATTATCATTTCAGAAAATGATAAAAAGACATCCAATAGATTGGAAGGGCCGTTAGGACTGTGACGATCCGGTATTTTGGCAACATTATTTTAATAAATATTTAATCCAATTAAATAAAAAGTGAACTTATCATTTTAAAAAGATAAGACTTTTGGAAATATTTGTCATTTGTTTATTTAGATTTGTATTTTGAAAAGGAAATTCGATTTGAAAATTTAAAAGAATAAAATCTCTTAAAAATATTTACAATAAAATCTATCTTATATAATTAAATTAAAATGCCCTACCTTATTTACATTTGGTAAAAATATATACATGGATAATAATGTTTGAAATAAAATCAATATCTATCAATATAAAATATAAGTTAAAATATAAGTAAAGCATATGAATCTAATTTAAATATTGATAGTTAAAATATAAAATTAAAAAAAAGTAAAAATAAAAGCAAGAATTAAGTAGTTAAAGTATGCACACAACATAAGTTTAAAATTTTAAGAACAAAGTATAAAATAAAATAAGGCAAGTGTATATATATGAATTGTGAAAGCAAGAAGACAAATATTTACATACAAAATATCTTCATATACAAAACCAAAGTCTACCTGCAAGTGTATATGCACATAAAATAAAACAATAAATAATAATAGTATGTAAACATATTTGGAAACCATGGCATTAAATGCCATCATCTTAGCCTAAAATTTAGTATATTCAAAATTCTACAAATCTTTACATTTCAGAAATAAAAATCTGATCAATCATAACAAAAAGAAGAAAACATTTGACCAGATAATACCTCCCCTTACACAATCTATTTTCTTCTATATATATGTATGTATGTCTTTAGTTCCAGTTCGTTCAGTAACACATAAGGAAACCAGAGGAAAAAAAGAGAAGAAAAAAAGAAGCAAGCTCAAATTTAAATTCAAACCAAAAACAGAAAATATTCAAGGCAGATTCAACTGCAGTTTTCAAGAACAACAGAGTGTTCCCTGTTCAGCAACCATTGCAAGTGAGTAACCTCGCATTTTAAAATCTTGGAACTTGTCTGGTTGCATGATATTTCTGAAACAAATATGTTAGTGTGTATATATGAATTCACAGTGTATATTTTGGATGACGGATGTGGGTGTGCGCATAGTTATCTTCTATGATATTCTGTTCTTTGTTTCAAACATCAGTTTGATTTAAAAAAAAATCATTCTCTTTTGATCTAGGCATGATCTGGATTTAAGACTTAAGCAAAACTTGGTTGTTTCATCATAATCTTTAGTTTAAAATTTTATTTCAGTCAAAATAAATTGGTAATGGTTCTGGAAGCTAAAATAACATACCAAGTTGAATTTAAGTGGAATTTTTAATTTCATAGTTCATGATTTCAGGAATATAATCTAAAACCTTATACAAAATGATAATTTTTAGAACTAAAATCTAAATTTTTAGTAAGGGATTTAAGGTGCAGTACTGGTTTGACCAGACAATAGAAATTGGGGGTTTTCTGATGATCTATGAGGTCTGGGAGGAAGGGGTTATTTCTGGAGGTAGTCTGATGATCAAAGGCTAAGGGAAAATTTTTAGGCTGTTGATCATAGCACTATGGTAATAGTGGCAATCGAATTAGGATTTTAAACCTAGTTTTAACTAGGTCTGATGTTTTGAATGGTGCGCCTGCTCTGGTTGGTCGAGTTCAACCAAACTCAAGGGGATGAAAGCATGGGGTTAGGTGATTGTGTGGTCGAAGTTACCGACTTTCTGGTGGTCGGAGTTTTGTGAACGGCGATGTTCCAGGTTTTGATGGAGGATTCTGTTGATGTTCCAGGTTTTGGTTGAGAACTCGAATTTGATTTCGAGCTTTGGGGTGACGATCTGATGATCGTGGCGAGGTGTGAATTCGTTTGCCGATGCGGGAAGGTCGGCGAAGTTGGCCAAGAAGCGACCGGCGCCACCGTGCGTGTGCACGGTGCACCCTTTTTGTGTTCTGATGTTTTGGTTGGGAAGAAGAGTTACTCGAGTGATTCTCGAGTAAATTGATTGTTTTGCTCGAGTTAGGTAGGGTTTTGACTCGAAATAAATAAGGTAAGGCTCGGGTCAAATTCTAGATTACAGGTTTAAACCTGTACTGTTTAAAAATTTAAAACCAAATTTCTAAAATATAAAGAAGATTTAAATTAACTTTACATCTAAGTTAAAAAAAATAGATTCAAGTTTAATTTGAATCTTAGTTTGGAAATAAATAAAGTTTTTAAAATTTAAACTTGTTTAGTAACTTTAAAGTGTTTAAATAATTAAAAGGATTAACTTAAAATGAACTTTAAAAATGTAATGGAATAATTTAAACAAATTTAAATCAAAGTTTTAATTCTGATTTAAATCTTAATTTAAATCTTAGTTCTGAAATAAAATAAGTTTTATAAAATTTAAAGGTTTTAACGACTTTGAATGTTAAAGTAAATTTTAAAGATTTGGATTCAAAAGGAATTTCGTTTAAACTCTTTTAAAATTTCTCTTATACGATATTAGTATTCTTTAACATGTGAATTTAAGGGTTTTAAATTGGTTTAAACTTTGTTAAAGATAAATTGATACTCATTTTAAATCTTTAAATTAAATGAAATTTAAAAGTAAATTTGAAAATAATTTTCTGCAAATGTATTTGTGAGTGATAATTTAATCATAGATAAGAAAATGTTTTATCTTAAAGTTGAAATCATTAAATCTTTAAGGTAATTAAAATGGATAATTAATGATTTCAATTAATTAAATAAATAATTAAAGGTTTAAATTAATTAATTAAGGTTTAAAGTTAATTAGGGATAATCAATTGGTTATTAGGAATCATTCATTAGATAAGATTTTCATTAATGATTAAGATTAATTAATGAAGTAATTAGGGATTAATTAAATTAGTATTAACACTAAATTAATTCAAGATTAGTTAATTGGTTATTTAAGATTTATTAATTTTGAATTTAATAATGATTAATCTAAGTTGATTACCTAAGAAAGTAATTAAAGAACTTTTAATAGTTAATGAAGGTCATTAACTTAAGATTAATTAAAGATAATCATTTATGAAATTATTTAAGTATAATTACTTAATGGAAGTAATTAGTAATGGTAATTATAGGGTGATTAATAAATATAATTAAGATTAAGTATAATTACTAATGATAATTAATGAGGTGTAATTCCTTAGTGAAGTAATAATTGGATCACTACTGGATGTAATTGACTAAAAGGAAATTACTTGATGAAAGTAATTAAAGGTTAATTATTTGGTGGAAGGACTTAAGTGATAACTACCCAGTGCAATCAAATGATTAATTATATAGTTAATCAAGGAGTTGGTTTAATTGATGGAATAATTTAGGAAAGTTAGTTTCTGAATTGTGATTAATCAAGGTTGATCAATGAATGTAATTAAGTTAAGGTTAATTTTAAAATGAAATTTAAGAATAATTAACTAATGGAAGTAATTAGGATATCATTAATTAATGTAATTAATGGAAGTAATCAATCTTGCTTATTGATGATTGAATGATGATGAGTGCTTTGAATTGGTTGATATCTCTGATATGAATTGTTGTGTGACGTGGTATGTTGAATGGATAGTGATAATGTGATTATCTATCAACTATGAATTGCTGTATAGAAAGTGTAATCCGGTAATTAAAATTGAATTGTATTCACCGGATAACTTAGGTTAAGATAACATTGGATTTGAAGTGACCGGAGTCGGGTGCTAGAAAATACCCGAAACCACTTTGATTCTTTATAGTTTGATATGTGAAATCAATAGGCTGGTATGAATGGTTTAAGTGAATTGGACTATTTAATCTAAATTTTGATACTTAGAAAATTGATATGTGAAATAAATAATGCGCATAACATATTGTGAACTTGTAAATAGATACGAGTTACCCTGGGTTTTATATAAGTTGTATGCTTGTGTTTCATGTTGGATGGGTTTACTCACGCTAGTTTCCAGCCTGACCCGGGTGTTACTTTGATGTAATGCTCAGGTCAGACCGAGTATTACAGATTTTCAGGTAAGGACGTTCTGGAGATCAGGAGTCGAGCTGGATGGCAGTAACGTATGGAGTGTTCCCGCTGTATTATATTATTGTATATCTGAGGTATGGTAATTGTGTATATCTAGTGTCTGTATATATGTGTAACTCTGATGTATTAAAATGTAATCGACTGATATAGTATTCTTTTGTAAATTGTTATTATTTATTATTATATTTTATCCGCTGCGAATGTGAGATGTTGATGTTTCTGTTCTTCTTCTTCTTCTATCTCTTTCTTCTTTTTCATAACTATATGGTATTTTCTGAATTGAAAATTCCGGGTCGTTACTGTTGGTATCAGAGCTGAAAGGTTAAGCTAGAACCTTGGCTCTGGTGGGGATTACTCCTTAAATAGAGTCTGTAGTACTTTAGAATGAGTTGAGTGTGTGTGTGTATATATATATATATGAGAGAGCGTACTTGTTATTTTCTTATATATAAGGATTTTAAATGATTTTATATAAGAATATTTTTTTTTTGAATATATAAAGCAATATTTCCTTCTAATAAATATTAAGGTGATTGGCTGTTAAATTATTAGAATTAAATTAAGAAGTAATATAATACCACCAAATTGGAATTAAATAAAGATAAGTTTGGAATGGATTCAAACTGAAATTGAAATATTGAATTGGAGAAGTGTTTCAAAATAAGATGATAATAAATGGTTTTAGATATGATAATCTTGGTTGTTATCCTAAATTATGGTTGTGTTTAATAATAAGATGTGTATCAATGAGTAAGCAAAATGAAATGTTTTAAAGAAGTAAAACATTTAGGTAAAGTATGATTGATAAATTGAAATTGAAAATACCTAAATTATGAAATTTTAAATCTGGGTCCAGGAATTTGAAAATTGTTTCAAAGTGCTAAAAGAAATAATAAATAAGTATTATTTTAATAAAAGAGACTTGTTGCAAACAATGGGTTGTTTGAAAATTTGATTTGAATTTAAAACCAAAGGTGGTTTAAAATTTAAAAGTAACCTGGTGTGTAATGAAATAAATATGAAATAAACACTAAGGTTGAGTTTTAAATTTGGAATGAGATGTGATATTCAAGGTGATAAGTCTTTGAACTTATAAAATTATTAATCTGAAGTTTAAAATTTGAATGGGAATTCAAATTGTGTAAATTGTCTGAATTAAGTAAATTGAATTTAACTTTGGGAAAGTTAGATAATTTAATAAGCAACCTGAATTAGAAATTTCAAGATGAAATTGGAATTTAATTTGGAAAGTTAGATGGTTAATTTGAATTGGGAATTTGTGTGACTCAAAACAGGTTTGAGATCTAGAAAATTGAAAATGGATGGATGTTTTTAAATAAATTGGATTTGTGATTGAGGATGGATAAGTTTAAAAATTTAAATGGAAAATTTGGATTGGATTAAATTAAAATGATTTGAAATGGAAGTGGGTTCAATTGATATTCGTCCAAATTGATTGGAATAATTTGAAATTATAATTAAAGTTGAACAGGATTAAAATCAAATGGAATTTGATTTGGATTGGGAAAGAAATCAAGATTGATTTAACTTGAATTGGGGTTAAATAAATTTCGATGGGAATTGAAGTTCTTCAAATTGGAATTGTGTCAATTAAATGGAAGTGGAAATTTAAATTGAATTGTTGGGAAGTGAATAGTTTTGACTTTGGAATATTTTCAAAATAAATTGTTTTAGTACAAATCTATTTTTCCAAGCTATTTATTATATATACAACCTTTCTTTTTAAAGCCAAACTATTTAATACTTGTTTTACAATTATTTTTGGAACTACTTAACAATTTTTCAACTGTTTTACAAACTAATTACTATTTTTCAACTATTTCACAAATTAATTACTATTTTACAACTATTTTGCAATTATCTAAAATTTCTATAATTATTTAACTATTTTCCAACTATTTTATAATTAGTTAACTATTTTATAGCTATTTTGCAAACTAATAATCATTTTTCATCTACTTGTCTATTCTTAAAATTTTTAAGCTATTTACTAAATATAAACTAGTCGGAGTTCAAACTGTTATTGGTTACATACCCAACTGAGATAAGAATTTAAGATATAATCCAAATGAGAATTAAGGCATATGTGATTAAGTGAATAAAGTTCAATGTGAGGATGAATAGAAAGGAAATTGATTTGGTTAATAATCAATGAAGTTAAATACGTAGGATGTACGTATATTATTCTATTCGCATAGTGATTTGATCCAGATTCGAGCACAGAATTTCGAGATAGTGATATCGATCCGAGTTGGGATTTTTCACTCATTTTTCGACGGTGAACCTAGATATGGATTGTTGATTGGTTCTGGATATTCTCTATCATAGTTATGGTTATGCAAGGAGAATGACGGTTTCTGATCAAGAAACCAGATCTGTGTCCGCACTAGGAAGTCGGGTGGACGATACTAGTTTGGAAGTGAAATTGTTTGATCGAGTGAGCGACTAGATTGGTATAGCGTACGGATGATAGATGTACATCGTACGGATTTGAATGAAATTGATATTGAAAGTTTGTGAATAAGAAATGTGAAATGATTCCTTTTGGAATGAAAGTATATTTTGTAAAATATACAATGGATAAAAGTGACAATTGGATATTTTTATGATGATAAGTAAGATGGAAACAACTCTATAAAGAGAGTAATCAAATTTAAATATTTGATTTTGAATAAACAAAGTTATATATCTTTGTTATATAAGATAAATCTCCCCTTGTTGTATCTATTGCCAAAAGAAAAGGATTTTGAAAGTGTTTGAAGTATGAAAGGAGTTTTATACAAGTTTGAAATGATCCAAAGTTTTAAAAATTATGTATATCTGTGTGTGTGTATATATATATATATATATATATATATATATAAAGGATCTTATGAGGATTTTGGAAAAAGGTTTTGGGAACCTTTGGATTTGGAAAGGCTTTTGATTTTTGGGTAAAAATCAATATTGGAATTTGGAAAGCCTAGTTTGAGAATTATCGAATTTGGGATAACCGATTTTGTGTAAAGGAGCTTTGTATGAGATCATACTAGGTGTATGATTTGAAAGATACTATATGTGTATAATATAAAGTGTTTTGATGATGGCTCTGGGGAAAAAGGCACTTCCTTGAAATGAACTTCTCAGGAGTTCCATCGGTTGGTGCTGCCTTGAACCTCAAGGGGGGGGGTTCTAAAGTTGATCCTGTGAGAAGTCCGGACAGAATTAGTTCCTGAGGATTATGAGTAGTGTGTACCATAGCGAAAGTCGTGTGTGCCGTTGAGAGCCAACAGTCCACGTTTGATTTTATATCGGTAGACTGCGACCTATGGTAACATAGCGAAAGTCGTGTGTGCTGCTGAGAGCCAACGGTCTACGTTTGATATTTCATCGGTAGACTACGACCTATGTAACGTCCCGAAAATCTTAACTGTTTTAGTAACGTATTTAATTGAAATTTTGTGAAATTTAAACGATAAAATTTTGAAATATAAATTTGATATTTGGAATGCGTCCAGTTAAACATAGCAACCGGTAAATTTTCGTCCGAAAATATGAAAGTTGATTTCGTGCGTAAATTTACTTCAATTTAATCAGTTAAAAATCGATGAAAATAAAACGTTTTCAAAACCAAAATATTTTTACATAAAAAAATTCTAAACCATCTTCTGAGCAAGATGTCAGTTTGTCGTTTTTCCAAATTCGGACATCTTTGGCTCCGTCGATCTTATTTTTCTAGGTTTTACATGCATTTTCCGCTAGTATAAAAATTCAAAATTTTATGATTCAATCGTACTACCGATATATGTATACCATTTTGATCGTCTCGTCATGCTGATCTTTACGGTATAATTATTTCTGTGTTTTGGTGTCCGGTTCGCGACGAAAATCGCGAAACGGTTATCCGTATCGGTTACGAATTTTCAACTCTTGGTTTTCTTTGCCTTTTAAGTGTCCATCGTGAGAAGTCTTTAGTCCAGTTCTCATATGCCATAAATAATTTCTTGAAATCCACAAATGGTTTTCCTATTCCCTAAACTCCATTTATATTCAGTTTTGGAACTTTCATTTTCCCTGTCCATTGGTTTGCACTCAGCTGAAATGAATAGCCATAGAGTTTTACTATTTCCTAGATATTAATGTGGATCTTTGGTCATCCTCTGGTCTTGAAAAATAGTGCGTCCTCTCTAACTCATTCTTCCCATTTCTTTTCTATACTCTCTAATAAAGAAAAGGGATTTAGCCTGTGCATATTTCCGCTCCTCCTACTCTTCTTTTCCTTGCCATATTTTTCACGCGTGCTACCCATATTCATACGAAGCAAGTCCAGCCGAGAATCCTTCTCCTCTTCAGCCACTCTCCCTCACCGTCCGCCTTCCTTGCTTCCCTTCACCACTTTCGCAGCCCTATCACCAAGCAAGGCCGACCAAACCGAGCCCCGCCTCCAAGACGCATGCATCCTCATCGACCCTCCACCTTTACCTCCGCCTTCACCCTTCCCCTCACCCTCCGTGTGCCAGAACCCACTCAGCAGCCTGCCCCGCCTTCCTCTTTCCGACCCATCCCTACGAGCTACCTCTGGTCGCCGTATATTCTATCACCTTGCAGCCGTTTCCTCATCTCCTTGTATATATTGGGTATGTTATATTTTATATCATATTATTTGATGATAGTATATTTGTGACAGAGATATATGATGCAAGTGATTTCCTATTATAAGTATGTACAGTATGTTGTTTGGATTTTTGAATATAAATATGTTAAATCTGTAATATGTACATTATATTATACTGGTTTTATATATATGGGCGGTTTTAAAATATATATATTTAGCAAGTACAAATTCCGTGTGTGATGTTTGTATCAACTATATATATCTGTAAGTAGTATATTATGATCTCTGGTTTTACATTTCTCATTTCCTGTCTATGCACACATATAGCATTGATAAGTGTGTTGATGTCCATATAATAGTATGTATAGTATTCTGGTCTGCATACTTTGATGAAATTATTGCATATCTTGATGAACTTATACCATCGGCTGTCACTTGGTTGCCTACGCGTGCTGCCTGCATTCATATAGGGTAGCAGTTTGGAAGGCCATAGTCTATTATATATCTATTAATCCATATGTTCAGTCTGCATGCTAGTAGCTCGACGAAATGTGTACGTAGCGGCTGTACACACATACGCATATATGCGTGTTAACTGCAGTGTCTGGTTTCATTTCATATTTTGAAATATATTTCTTATATTTAAAGTCAGTCTGCATGTGCTATGCTAAAAAAATTTTTAAAAAAAATGATATGCTTGTTTTGTAAATGTTGATTTTATATTGTCTATATACAATACCCATTTTGTCGTCTGCATAGGTATACGTATAATGTGTTTTAAAATTACATTGATTTTTAAGTATATATATTTATAGTTAATGTATATACATGCATGTTAGTCTGCCTGGATTATTTTGAGGGGTATGAGGTGTCCATTTTAATATAAAATTTATGTACATGTTCAAATATGTGGTCTGTGTACATGTCTTTACTGTGTGTGTATGTATATATTGGATATAAAGATTTACACAACTTATCTATTCTAACTTTGTATATATATATACATTAGTTATATTGGTTTATGTGCATATTATTGTTTATTAATGCATATGTTTTGACTGTATAAATGTAATATGTAGATATGTTAATATAATATGTAATTTAAATCGAAGATTGGTTTTAAGAAAAATAATAATATAATATACTTTCGCTTCGAATATACCAACATCAATTTAGATGTGATTTGATTTATTCTATTTCTTGCATATCAGCTGGTCCGTCAAATTCGTGCCAATTCTGTTTTGCTTTGAAATTTGTGCTTCGATTCGTAGCTCATTTCTTTGTCGAATCTCCCTTGTCGCAAAAGGTGAGCAATCACTCACGATTAATATTCTTTTATTTATTAAATTTGATTTCAATTGAAATGAAAATTGAAATATACCTGTTGTTAGTTATGTACACTGTTAAATATATGTCATTACCTGTATTAGTTCAACCGTGACATCTGACACCATTATCTGTTAATTATATGATGATAATCCAGTTTGGTTGATGATTGATTTATTGTTTGTTGTTTATATTGGATGTAAATTGGAATGTATAAAGTGATAAATATGATGCAATTTAATTTGACGTAGGATAGTTAAAAATTTGAAACGACATATCTGTAAGTTTGATTAAATGACATTTGTGCAATATGACCCCTATAAATGTTAAATTAATTGACACGTAGGATTTGGTTAATTATACCTTGAACCATTGGATGTATGTTGTTTAAATTGATGATGTATGAATTTGTGAATAGATGACAAGTGAAGAACCGGAATATAATAATCTTTAATCTACATGAAATGATAGTGTAGATTCTAGAAAGAATTATATTAATTTGCACAAACAACAATGTGAATTAATATGATTATTTCGGGATTATTTGAATAAATTATTGGATTGTTATTGATTGTTGTTATTGCTTGTTTATTTACTTTGACACCATCCCAGCTATCACACTGCAAGTTCCCTTTGCTATGTATTGATTTGTGAATTGAAATGGAATCGGGTTAAAATGATAAATACCAAATGAATTTGACCTAGGATAGAGAATTAAATATCAACCCGATTGGTCAATAATTTGATTTAAAAATAAAATAAAGATTTTATTTGAATAAATGATAAGATTTTGAAATGAAGTTGGAATTTGAATTTTAATGAAAGGAAAATGTTAATATTTTAAAGATCTGAAACGAAAATATTAACATAGTAGTTATTGAAAGAACGTTGTTTGAAAATAAATTATTTGACGAAAAATTCGTAACTATTCAAGGAATTAAGTTTGAAATGATTTAATAATTAAGTTTGAATTTATAATTAAGTTGAAATTATTACGTTTTGAAATTATTAATAATTAAGATTGAAATTATTTAATAATTGAATGAGATTTAATTATTTGATAATTGAATAAAAATTGAATTCTTTGATAAGAGAAATTGAACTTTTGAATAAGTGGATTTGAAATTCGTTAATAAATGAAATTGAGTTTCTTTATTTATTAATTAATCTTTGGAAAATTTAAGTAAGTTAATAAGTGAAATTAAACTTCTCGAATATATGAAATTTAGTTCTTTATTAATTAAGTTTGAAATTTGTAACGAAGTCAATAAATAAGTGAAAATCGAATTTCTTTAACAAGAAATAAAATGAGATTTATTGAAATTAACGTAAGACTTGTAATTTAAAGAATTGATTTGACGAATTTAATTTATTTCAATTTGAAGTTTTGATATAATGAAGTTGAACGTAAGTAATTGATTTAAATGAATTGGAATTTAAATAGAAGTTGTTTTGAAGGATAAATTTACTTGGCGAATATTGAATGAACTTGATAAATGAATTTAAATTGAATGAAAATTAAACCATTTTAAATGATTTCGGAATGAAACTTATATACGAACTTGAATCAATATTTGAATTATTAAAATAGAAGTTGAAATCGAATTATAAGATTTTGAAATGGTAATTTGGAAGTTTTGAAACATAAATTTTGGAAATTGATTTTTGAAGGACAAACGAAATGTTGATTTACGAATTCTAATTGAAATTGATTTGGTTTTGAAATATATTAAACGACCAATCGGTGTAATAATTACGAAAGTTATTAAAGAGACCGGAATCGGTTATGGATATACTCTCTATCTAAGCCGAAAACCACTTTAATAACTATACGCGGAGTGATGATCCAGAATGAAATGGTTGGAATGATGTGCGTGATGACTGAAGAAAGAGAATGATAATGGATAGCCTTGACACTTGTGTCAAATTGGAAATGACTAAAATCATGAGCCGTGCCGGGCCAAATGGAGTTAGCCACCTCGAGCGAACACACTTCTTCGTAACTACTACTCATTACTTGTGATTGATTGATGCTCCCTTGGAATTTCAGGAGTGTTGTTTCCCGGTGTTGCAAACGCTGCGGCGATGCGTTCTCACCAGTCTGGATCAGGCGAACGGTAGTTTCACTACCTTGGTTATTGCCTCATGTGCCTTGTCATACTTGTATCCCTATATACGCGACCATTACGAATTTGTTTTGTGTTATACCTATGGAGTACTCCCTGATAGCCTACTAGTTTACGGTGGAGTTACAGTGCTGTATAGACTATGACATCTATATAAAATGTGTTAAGGGGGATAATGGTAACACCTTAACACTATTTTGATACTTTATATTACTGATAGACATTATCTATTTAGCGTACTCTACTACATAGTAGATAGTTTGACGGATCCTTAGAGGATGGTGATTCCAACATCCTTTGAGTTACTTGTATTTCGATTGCTTTTTCACTTGAGTTGGATTTATTGTTACGAGAATATTAATCCTGACTCGAGTGTTTTGTGTTTTGCTTTACGCTCGGTTCAGACCGAGTGTACCAGTATTCGGGCTCAGCTTTGGAGTTGGAGCTTTGCTTGAAGATCCAGCCATCTATTCTGATTTTAGTATTCAATGATTCCAGTGATGTATTCTGATTTGTACTTGATGTATCATATTTCTCTTCTGTTGTATACTCTGATGTATCTTATATATTTATATAGTAGCTTCATGAACTACTATCTCTTTTACTTCCGCTGCATATTATTACTCTGTGTCTGTGATTCTGTGATTATTTATTTACTGTATATCTGAGTTTTGTCAAATTTAAATTAACAATTCGGTATTTTGAATTATTCAAGTCCGACATGTGCGGATGCGAATAGTCCAAAATAGCGGGTCGTTACAGTTGGTATCAGAGCTTTTGGTAGCTCTAGGCAAAACTTAGTATATATGGTAAATGTATTTACAGAATCACTCTCATTCGAGTTTCAATCTCTTCCTTTTGACACAATTACTTTGAATTTTGGAACGTTCATCGTAGTTCAAAAATTCATTTGTGTCCCCACTCTTCGTCTTCTTTTGATTCTGAAGCATCCCATAACTCCACTTCGAATGATCTTTATAATGAGTCGGCGATCTTGCCAATCTCAAATTTATTTGTATAAATGGGTAAACTCCTTTACAATAGGCATATATTTACCGGAGATTTCTGTATCATTGGTTTTCGATGCTATCTATTCCCTGCTATACCTGAATTCTATTTCTTGAGATCAAATGTCGATTTTCCTCGGAATTCTGCATTGATCTTATTCTTTAAGTCACGGTCGACCCGATTAAGGTTGTTCGTGAATTAAAATAAGCTTATCCATCTTCCGATTCTGTTAATGGAACCATCTTATCTTCTGTTTCGAACCTACCTTTGAATCGAAATTTTCCTTGATTGAGTCCATCAAATTTGAAACCCTATCCTTATTTTGAAATTTATTCCTGTATCATCGAGCGAAGAAATTTATTTGTAAACTAATCTTAAAATGTTTTAAATATATACTGTGTTGTTTGAGTTGTTGATGTTGATTAGGGTTTTCGATCGATTCGTCTGATCAACGCTATCGATAGGATTTCCAAAACACTTTAACAGAGCAAACTGACACAATATTGTTTTTAAATTTAGTAAGTAAAATAATTTTGAATGATTATATTATATATAAGTATAAATTTTCTGAAATTATATGTTAATGAATCTGGCGTTTGAAATGTTAAAAATTTAAATTTCATTTGTTGTTTTATAAATCATTGACTATTTCATAATATAAATACATGAATTTATAAAGTTGGTTATAATTTGATTTGGAGTTGGTACTAAATTTAAATCAAGAATGTGAGAATTTAATTTCTGGTGATTTCAACTTTGATTTGAAAGTTTTAAAGTGTATAGTTTTAAAATATTTTCAGAATTTTAATCGTTTTCAAGGAATTTTAAATGTTTAAATCAGAGCTCTTCTCCTTAGTCGTTTGAAAATAATTTTGGTGATGACGGCCGCATCATCGACATTCATTTTCGAGTTTCGAAGTGGAGAGACTATTTTGTAGCTTTGCTACGGTCTGTTTTGGAAATTAAATTGATTTGAATTTCTGAACATGACTTGATTTATAATATATATTGAATATTTTCAATTTGATTTGATATATTATGAATATATATATATATATATTTATTTATTTTATTTCTAAGTTGTTTGAAGCTAATCTGAAATTAATTCATAAAATTTGTTAAAGGATGATTTTCAATTATAAATGAAGCCAAATTCTTTTTATATAAATACTTAACTTGAAAAAAAAAACTGAATTGTAAAATTTTATTTGGATAATATTTAATTGCATTATATATGACTTACCTGAATTTTCAAAAGTGAATTATGTAATTGAATTTTTACAATAAATGATATCAAGAGAAATTTTAAATAAATTTGAGTAGTTAGAATAAGTGTAGATATACTTAATATATATGTGATAAGATATATTGAGTAGGATAAATTTGATAATAACTTCGAATAAAGAAGAATTAAATTTGTCGAATAAACTATGATTATAATAAATGACTATTCAAATTTATGATCTTTGAAATTGTTAATTTAAGAAAATTGGATAATATATAATATAAGTTGTTTTTATAAATAAAATGTGAGTGCGTATAATAAATGTTATTCACTTAAATTTTAATTACAAAATGTTTATGGAGATAAATAGAATAATAAGTTAAATAAAAAAAATAGGTGTGATTAATAAGAAAAAAAAATTTGTTTCGAAAGTTAATAAACTAAATTAAATCAACTTAAGGGAGCATCTTGAATTAGTTGAATTTAAATTGAATTTCATTTGAAAGAAACCTTTTGTACCTAACATTAATAAATGTGAAATCAAATCAATTTAATGAAAATATTGAATTTAAAAACAAATTGTTGAATAGAAATTTATTTAAATCGAAATTTATATGGTTTAGATTAATTGTTTATTTTGTTTTCCAATCTATTTTTCTTTCTGGTTGGTTCTATTCTTCTACCTCCTTTCCTTTCGAGGACGAAAAGTTTTGAGTGGGGGAGAATGTAACGACCCGAAAATCTTAACAGTTTTAGTAACGCATTTAATTGAAATTTTGTGAAATTTAAACGATAAAATTTTGAAATATAAATTTGATATTTGGAATGCGTCCAGTTATACATAGCAACCGGTAAATTTTCGTCCGAAAATATGAAAGTTTATTTCGTGCGTAAATTTACTTCAATTTAATCAGTTAAAAATCGATGAAAATAAAACGTTTTCAAAACCAAAATATTTTTACATAGAAAAATTCTAAACCATCTTCTAAGCAAGATGTCAGTTTGTCGTTTTTCCAAATTCGGACATCTTTGGCTCCGTCGATCTTATTTTTCTAGGTTTTACATGCATTTTCCGCTAGTATAAAAATTCAAAATTTTATGATTCAATCGTACTACCGATATATGTATACCATTTTGATCGTCTCGTCATGCTGATCTTTACGGTATAATTATTTCTGTGTTTCGGTGTCCGGTTCGCGACGAAAATCGCGAAACGGTTATCCGTATCGGTTCCGAATTTTCAACTCTTGGTTTTCTTTGCCTTTTAAGTGTCCATCGTGAGAAGTCTTTAGTCCAGTTCTCATATGCCATAAATAATTTCTTGAAATCCACAAATGGTTTTCCTATTCCCTAAACTCCATTTATATTCAGTTTTGGAACTTTCATTTTCCCTGTCCATTGGTTTGCACTCAGCTGAAATGAATAGCCATAGAGTTTTACTATTTCCTAGATATTAATGTGGATCTTTGGTCATCCTCTGGTCTTGAAAAATAGTGCGTCCTCTCTAACTCATTCTTCCCATTTCTTTTCTATACTCTCTGAAATAATAAAGAAAAGGGATTTGGCTTGTTCATATTTCCGCTCCTCCTACTCTTCTTTTCCTTGTCATATTTTTCTTTTCACGCGTGCTACCCATATTCACACTAAGCAAGCCCAGCCAAGAATCCTTCTCCTCTTCAGCCACTCACCCTCACCGTTCGCCTTTCTTGCTTCCCTTCACCACTTTCGCAGCCCTATCACCAAGCAAGGCCAACCAAACCGAGCCCCACCTCCAAGACGCATGCATCCTCATCGACCCTCCACCTTTACCTCCGCCTTCACCCTTCCCCTCACCCTCCGTGCGCCAGAACCCACTCAATAGCCTGCCCCGCCTTCCACTTTTCGGCCCATCCCTACGAGCTACCTCTGGCCGACGTATATTCTATCACCTTACAGCCGTTTCCTCATATCCTTGTATATAATGGGTATGTTATATTTTATATCATATTATTTGATGATAGTATATTTGTGACAGAGATATATGATGCAAGTGATTTCCTATTATAAGTATGTACAATATGTTGTTTGGATTTTTGAATATAGATATGTTAAATCTGTAATATGTACATTATATTATACTGGTTTTATATATATGGGCGGTTTTAAAATATATATATTTAGTAAGTACAAACTCCGTGTGTGATGTTTGTATCAACTATATATATTTGTAAGTAGTGTATTATGATCTCTGGTTTTACATTTCTCATTTCCAGTCTATGCACACATATAGCATTGATAAGTGTGTTGGTGTCCATATAAAAGTATGTATAGTATTCTGGTATGCATACTTTGATGAAATTATTGCATATCTTGATGAACTTATACCATCGGCTGTCACTTGGTTGCCTACGCGTGCTGCCTGCATTCATATAGGGTAGCAGTTTGGAAGGCCATAGTCTGTTATATATCTATTAATCCATATGTTCAGTCTGCATGCTAGTAGCTCGACGAAATGTGTATGTAGCGGCTGTACACACATATGCATATATGCGTGTTAACTGCAGTGTCTGGGTTCATTTCATATTTTGAAATATATTTCTTATATTTAAAGTCGGTCTGCATGTGCTATGCTCAAAAAAAAAATGATATGCTTGTTTTGTAAATATTGATTTTATATTGTCTATATACATTACCCATTTTGTCATCTGCATAGGTATACGTATAATGTGTTTTAAAATTACATTGATTTTTAAGTATATATATTTATAGTTAATGTATATACATGCATGTTAGTCTGCCTGGATCATTTTGAAGGGTATGAGGTGTCCATTTTCATATAAAATTAATGTACATGTTTAAATATGCGGTCTGTGTACAAGTCTTTACTGTGTGTGTATGTATATATTGGATATAAAGATTTACACAACTTATCTATTCTAAGTATGTATATATATACATTAGTTATATTGGTTTATGTGCATATTATTATTTATTAATGCATATGTTTTGACTGTATAAATGTAATATGTAGATATGTTAATATAATATGTAATTTAAATCGAATATTGGTTTTAATAAAAATAATAATATAATATAATATACTTTCGCTTCGAATATACCTGCATCAATTTAGATCTGATTCGATTTATTCTATTTCTTGCATATCAGCTGGTCCGTCAAATTCGTGCCAATTCTGTTTTGCTTTGAAATTTGTGCTTCGATTCGTAGCTCATTTATTTGTCGAATCTCTCTAGCCTCAAAAGGTGAGCAATCACTCACTATTAATATTCTTTTATTTATTAAATTTGATTTCAATTGAAATGACAATTGAAATATACCTGTTGTTAGTTATGTACACTATTAAATATATGTCATTACCTGTATTAGTTCAACCGTGACATCTGACACCATTATCTGTTAATTATACGATGATAATCCAGTTTGGTTGATGATTGATTTATTGTTTGTTGTTCATATTGGATGTAAATTGGAATTATAAAGTGATAAATATGATGCAATTTAATTTGACGTAGGATAGTTAAAAATTTGAAACGACATATGTGTAAATTTGATTAAATGACATTTGTGTAATATGACCCCTTTAAATGTTAAATTAATTGACACGTAGGATTTGGTTAATTATACCTTGAACCATTGGATGTATGTTGTTTAATTGATGATGTATGAATTTGTGAATAGATGACAAGTGAAGAACCGTAATATAATAATCTTTAATCTACATGAAATGATAGTGTAGATTCTACAAAGAATTATATTAATTTCCACAAACAACAATGTAAATTAATACGATTATTTCGGGATTATTTGAATAAATTATTGGATTGTTATTGATTGTTGTTATTGCTTGTTTATTTACTTTGACACCATCCCAGCTATCACACTGCAAGTTCCCTTTGCTATGTATTGATTTGTGAATTGAAATGGAATCGGGTTGAAATGATAAATACCAAATGAATTTGACCTAGGATAGAGAATTAAATATAAACCCAATTGGTCAATAATTTGATTTAAAAATAAAATAAAGATTTTATTTGAATAAATGATAAGATTTTGAAATGAAGTTGGAATTTGAATTTTAATGAAAGGAAAATGTTAATATTTTGAAGATCTGAAACGAAAATATTAACATAGTAGTTATTGAAAGAACGTTGTTTGAAAATAAATTATTTGACGAAAAATTCGGAACTATTCATGGAATTAAGTTGGAAATGATTTAATAATTAAGTTTGATATTTAATAATTGAATGAGATTTAATTATTTGATAATTGAATAAAAATTGAATTCTTTGATAAGAGAAATTGAACTTTTGAATAAGTGGATTTGAAATTCGTTAATAAATGAAATTGAGTTTCTTTATTTATTAATTAAGCTTTGGAAAATTTAAGTAAGTTAATAAGTGAAATTAAACTTCTCGAATATATGAAATTTAGTTCTTTATTAATTGAGTTTGAAATTTGTAACGAAGTCAATTAATAAGTGAAAATCGAATTTCTTTAACAAGAAATAAAATGAGATTTATTGAAATTAACGTATGACTTGTAATTTAAAGAATTGATTTGACGAATTTAATTTATTTCAATTTGAAGTTTTGATATAATGAAGTTGAACCTAAGTAATTGATTTTAATGAACTGGAATTTAAATAGAAGTTGTTTTGAAGGATAAATTTACTTAGCGAATATTGAATGAACTCGATAAATGAATTTAAATTGATTTGAATGAAAATTAAACCATATTAAATGATTTCGGAATGAAACTTATATACGAACTTGAATCAATATTTGAATTATTAAAATAAAAGTTGAAATCGAATTATAAGATTTTGAAATGGTAATTTGGAAGTTTTGAAACGTAAATTTTGGAAATTGATTTTTGAAGGATAAACGAAATGTTGATTTACGAATTCTAATTGAAATTGATTTGGTTTTAAAATATATTAAACGACCAATCGATGTAATAATTACGAAAGTTATTAAAGAGACCGGAAGCGGTTATGGATATACTCTCTATTTAAACCGAAAACCACTTTAATAACTATACGCGGAGTGATGATCCAGAATGAAGTGGTTGGAATGATGTGCGTGATGACTGAAGAAAGAGAACGATAATGGATAGCCTTGACACTTGTGTCAAATTGGAAATGACAAAAATCAGTAGCCGGGCCGGGCCAAATGGGGTTAGCCACCTCGAGCGAACACACTTCTTTGTAACTACTACTCATTACTTGTGATTGATTGGTGCACCCTTGGAATTTCAGGAGTGTTGTTTCGCGGTGTTGCGATCGCTGCGGCGATGCGTTCTCACCAGTCCGGATCAGGCGAACGGTAGTTTCACTACCTTGGGTATTGCCTTATGTTCCTTGTCATACTTGTATCCCTATATACGCGACCACTACGAATTTGTTTTGTGCTATACCTATGGAGTACTCCCTGATAGCCCACTAGTATACGGTGGAGTTTATAGTATTGTATAGACTATGACATCTATATAAAATGTGTTAAGGGGGATAATGGTAACACCTTAACACTATTTTGATACTTTATATTACTAATAGACATTATCTATTTGGCGTACACTACTACATAGTAGATAGTTTGACGGATCCTTAGAGGATGGTGATTCCAACATCCTTTGAGTTACTTGTATTTCAATTGCTTTTTCACTTAAGTTCGATTTATTGATATGAGAATATTAATCATGACTCGAGTGTTTTGTGTTTTGCTTTACGCTCGGGTCAGACTAAGTGTACCAGTATTCGGGGCTCAGCTTTGGAGTTGGATCTTTGCTTGAAGATCCAGCCATCTATTCTGCTTTCAGTATTCAATGATTCCAGTGATGTATTCTGATTTGTACTTGATGTATCATATTTCTCTTCTGTTGTAAACTCTGATGTATCTTATATATTTATATAGTAGCTTCATGAACTACTATCTCTTTTACTTCCGCTACATATTATTATTCTGTGTCTGTGATTCTGTGATTATTTATTTACTGTATATCTGAGTTTTGTCAAATTTAAATTAACAATTCAGTATTTTTAATTATTCAAGTCCGATATGTGCGGATGCGAATTGTCCAAAATAGCGGGTCGTTACAACCTATGTAGGAGTAGAGAAGTTTCATTTCGATAGCGAAAATCGAGGGCGCTGATGCCTACAGTTGCATGGACTTTTGCTGCGATAGCAACAAAACCCTGGAATGTAACTGTGATCTATTATGGTTCCATAGCGTAATCGAGGGGCGCGGAGTGCCTACCGTTACATGGACTTTTGTTGCGATGGCAACGTAACCCAGGATGTAACTGCGACCATGGATGGGGGTGATGATTTCCAGAGCATTCTCACCAAAGATATTTCCTCTATTTTAAAAAACTGTTTTCTTTATTTTCAATAAAATTATTTTCGAAATATTTTCACTGGATGTTGGAAACTGGTCTGCCAAGCACTTATAAATTTTCAGTCGTACGCCTGATCAACGTATAACCGAATTTCAATGAGAACAAGGATGGACTTATCGAAACATCGAGTTATAAAAGTACTTTTATAAAAACTATTTTAGAAATATTATATAGATTTTTAAAGTAGTTTAAAACTAATCAACGAATAATTTAACTGATATTAAATATTTTAATACATTCTGGCTTCGTACCTTTTCGAGGACGAAAAGTTATAAAGGGGAGGAATTTGACGATTCGGTATTTTGGCAACATTGTTCTAATAAATATTTAATCCAATTAAATATAAAGCGAACTTATCATTTTAAAAAGATAAGACTTTTGGGAATATTTTCCATTTGTTTACTTAGATTTGTATTTTGAAAAGGAATTTTGATTTGAAAATTTAAAAAAATAAAATCTCTTAAAAATATTTACAATAAAATCTATCTTATATAATTAAATTAAAATGCCCTACCTTATTTACATTTGGTAAAAATACATACATGGATAATAATGTTTGAAATAAAATCAATTTCTATCAATATAAAATATAAGTTAAAATATAAGTAAAGCATATGAATCTAATTTAAATATTGATAGTTAAAATATAAAATAAAAAATTAAAAATAAAAGCAAGAATTAAGTAGTTAAAGTATGCATGCAACATAAGTTTAAAATTTTAAGAACAAAGTATAAAATAAAATAAGGCAAGTGTATACATATGAATTGTGAAAGCAAGAAGACAAATATTTACATACAAAATATCCTCATATACAAAACCAAAGTCTACCTGCAAGTGTTTATGCACATAAAATAAAACAATAAATAATAATAGTATGTAAACATATTTGGAAACCATGGCATTAAATGCCATCATCTCAGCCTAAAATTTAGTCTATTCAAAATTCCACAAATCTTTACATTTCAGAAATAAAAATCTGATCAACCATAACAAAAAGAAGAAAACATTTGACCAGATAATACCTCCCCTTACACAATCTATTTTCTTCTATATATATGTGTATGTCTTTAGTTCCAGTTCGTTCAGTAACACATAAGGAAACCAGAGAAAAACAAAAAAAGAGAGAATAAAAAAAGAAGCAAGCTCAAATTTAAATTCAAACCAAAAACATAAAATACTCAAGGCAGATTCAACTGCAGTTTTCAAGAACAACAGAGTGTTCCATGTTCAGCAACACTTGCAAGTGAGCAACCTCGCATTTTAAAATCTTGGAACTTGTCTGGTTGCATGCTATTTCTGAAACAAATATGTTTGTGTGTGTATATGAATTCACAGTGTATATTTTGAATGATGGATGTGGGTGTGTGCATAGTTGTCTTCTGTGATATTCTGTTCTTCGTTTCAAACATCGGTTTGATTTAAAAAAAATCATTCTCTTTTGATCTAGGCATGATCTGGATTTAAGACTTAAACAAAACTTGGATGTTTCATCATAATCCTTAGTTTAAAATTTTATTTAAGTCAAAATAAATTGGTAATGGTTCTGGAAGCTAAAATAACATGCCAAGTTGAATATAAGTGGAATTTTTAATTTCATAGTTCATGGTTTCAGGAGTATAATCTAAAACCTTATACAAAATGATGATTTTTGAAACTAAAATTTAAATTTTTAGTAAGGGATTTAAGGTGCAGTACTGGTTTGACCAGTCAATAGAAATTGGGGGTTTTCTGATGATCTATGAGGTCTGGGAGGAAGGGGTTATTTCTGGAGGTAGTCTGTTGATCAGAGCCTAAGGGAAAATTTTCAGGGTGTTGATCATAGCACTGTGGTGATAGTGGCAATTGAATTAGGATTTTAACCCTAGTTTTAACTAAGTCTGATATTTTGAATGGTGCGCCTGCTCTGGTTGATAGAGTCCAACCAAACTCAAGGGAATGGAAGCATGGGGCTAGGTGATTGTGTGGTCGGAGATACAGACTCTCTGGTGGTCGGAGTTTCGTGAACGGCGATGTTCCAGGCTTTGATGGAGGATTCTGTTGATGTTCCAGGTTTTGGTTGAGAACTTGAATTTGATTTCGAGCTTTGGGATGACGATCTGATGATCGTGGGGAGATGTGTATTTGTTTGCCGATATGGGAAGGTCGGCGAAGTTGGCCAGAAGCGACCGGCGCCACCGTGCGTGTGCACGGTGAACCCCTTTTGTGCTCTGATGTTTTTGTTGGGAAGAAGAGTTACTCGAGTGATTCTCGAGTAAATTGATTGTTTTGCTCGAGTTAGGTAGGGTTTTGACTCGAAGTAAATAAGGTAAGGCTCGGGTCAAATTCTAGATTATAGGTTTAAGCCTGTACTGTTTTAAAAATTCAAAACTAAATTTCTAAAATATAAAGAAGATTTAAATTAAGTTTACATCTAAGTTAAAAAAAATAGATTCAAGTTTAATTTGAATCTTAGTTTGGAAATAAATTGTAACGACCCAGAAATTTTGACAATATATTTTAATAAATATTTAATCCAATTTTAATGAAATACAAGCTTCTCAAATTATAAACTGATGAGATCTTTGATATTTATCGGTTATATATGCTCTGTAAAGAAAAATTTGATTTGAAAATTTAAAATGGAATCTTTCAAAATGTTTATAACAAAATTCTATCTTATTCGCTAAATCAAAGACTCTATATTTTTATTATTTGATAATATACATATGAATATATAATTGTAGTTTTTAAATAATAATGTTTAAAAAATAAAATAAACAAACATATCAATATTAAACATAAACATACATAACATAGGCATAAGATATAATTATGAATATAAACTGTAACTAGAAATATAAAATATAAGTTATAAATTGAAATATAAAAAGACAAGTATGTTATAAATAAATGTTTGAAAATTTAAATTGCCAACAGAATAAAATTTAGCAATTATAACTAAATAACTATACATGAACATATAAGATAAACTTAGAAAAGGAGATAAACTATTTCATAACCTGTATATAAATTTTTACAATGCAAATTTTTTAACAAAAACTATATCAAGTTGCTGTGTAAATATGTTCAATGCAAGAAGACAAGAATTCACATCTTATTTAAAAAAATAAAAAAACAAATATCTTTGTACAAATTACAAGTATCAAGAAACATTAATTATATGTTAACATAAATGAAGACATGCATTAAGAGTAGCACAACAATTTGTCTAAAAAAAATCTCAGCCGAAATTACAAGATCATTTCACTTTGTAGTATATTAAATACATAGCAAATCAAAGCATGTGAGAATTGTCCAGATATTACCTATACTATTCAGGTCTTTCTATATATATATCCATCATATATTGTGTTCGTTTATAAAACTTAACAAAAAATTTAATAGCAAACTTGAGAAAAAAGAAAGGAAAAATAAACATTTTTTGCTTTGCAAACTCAAATATATTAAAACAGCAAAAACAAGGAAAGTTTTCAGGAAATTCATCTACAGTTCTTCATCAAATTTGCTTTCTGTTTCAATAAATTATTGGTGAGTAAACTTACTTTTCTTGAAAATTTAATTATGATATTTAGTTCCTGAAGTTTGTGTTGCTTTATATTATAAATAAGAGGGTCTGTGTTTATTTTTTGTGTACTGGAAGCTTTAAGTTCTTCATCGTTTCAAGCTTCTGAGCAAAGAGGTGTAAAGAATATTAATACTTCTCCATTTAAATCAATTTAAAACTTAGAGATGTAAGTTAATTAAGATTGTTTAACTTAAAACAAAAGCCTGGGAATTTATTTGAAGTATAACAGTAAAATATAGGAACTGCTTAATCAAGTTACAGATAAAAATAAATTAAAAGTTAAAATTCGAATGTTTTAATTCGTGAATTCGATCACATATCTTGATTTCATGTACAAAGTTAGGATTTTTAAAATGAAAACGATGATTTTTAGTTCAATATTGAAGGTGTAGTTCGAAAATAAACAAAAGTTACATTTTTGTCAATTTTGGTTGATTCAATTAATTTTAATTGCTGAAATTTGTTATGATGCAAGCTTGAAGATGTAATAACATAGGAAAAATGCCAAATATTTTTTTTTAATGCAAGGATTTTGAGGTCGAGATACAAATAGGGTTTGGGTTCATGTTGTTTTGATGTTCTATAAAAAAATTATTTTCATCGCCGTGTTTGAATCGAGTGGCACGCGGGTTTGGGAGAAGGCCGATGAAGGTCCGGACGTGGCGTTGACGAAGTGGTTTGGCCTCTGGTGATGGATGATGGCAGTACGTGGTGATTTTCGGAGGTGCGTTCGTGTAGCCGGATCGAGCTACAGGTGAGATTTTGCTTTTCGACCAGTTCGTGGAAATTGGGTTTTGTTTTCGATTAAGAGGGTGATTTGGGGTTTGTGGGTAGCGACAAGGGTTTCTGGAGGTGAGGCAAACCATCGCGCACGTGCACGGTGGCGACTGGTGAACGGTGTGATGCGTTTGGGTCGCGCGCGTGTATTACTCGAGAAATTTGGGTTTTGACACGAGTTATGTAACGAATGGGGGTTTTGCCCGCTCAAAAATCGACATCCATACTTCAAATCGTATTCGAATGCCGTAGATTCGACCGTTCAAATCCGATTCGCCGGAGCTTATAACAACATTAAGTAAATAACACAGCGGAATTAAAAGAATAATACATTGATATACAGCTTTGATACAATATCTGATACAACAGAGTGATACAGTAGATAGCAATATACATCAAAGATACAAGAAAATAACAGCGGAAAGAAAATAGATAACACTAGCAGCGGATCAAATAACTCTAAGATAGTCTTCAACGAAGAACTCCAAATCTGAACTCCATCTCCAAGAACTAATCCAGCAATAGCTCGAACTCCCCATAACAATGCACCAAGCTAAGCAAGACTGGTGCGAACCAAAGACTGAACTAACTCCAGATAATTCACTGAACCTAACTATCTGAAAAACCCAACTCTAGACTGCTCGTGTAGAAAATAATGAGCACGCAGAGTTTAGGAAAGGAACAATAAACTCCAGGTCAGTCATGGGACTGGTGTGAGCAACAAAAACAATTTATCTTTTAAAACAATCAACAAGAGAATTTTAAAATAAATTCGCAATGCTTTTTGAAAATGAAACTACCATAAGACCTCCCACCACACACACAATGCAAACGCAGACTTGGAGGAGATTTCTTCTTATGATAGTCAAACATGCTTGATACGCAGAAAATTTCTTTGATATTATTATTATAAGTGCACGGTGCAGAAAAGCATTTCGAAAGTAGAATATTAATCTTAGCCAGCATACGACCATTATCGTATGCCTACTATAGCTACTATGTTCAATAGCAGGTTACCGCCACATTCCATAGCAGGTAATACAACTAAAACCGTACAAGGTTCGTACAGTTTCTTTGGATTTCCAACAAATGGTCAGGCCAAGGAACTTCCCATTGCCACATGGAGACGCCTCTGGATGGACGTCCCGAGAACCTAACCGGATCTCTGCCAACACAAGGCCGGGTTACCCCTAACTAGGTAACTACTGACACGAGTATGCCACCTCCCGGTTGTAACAACCTTTAACCGGGGCCCCAACATCAAATCACAAAACAAGATATATATAAGTTTGTGATGTCCACATAAGTAAGTATCTGGGCTCCATACCATGATACCACTTCTATCCAGAAGGATATGTGCATACCCTAAAGGGGCGCTACCCCCTAATAACCTTGCCGCATCTTTCCTGTTTTGACCATTCCGGGGTGTGAGGTTCGACGAAGTCTCGTCCACAAAACTACGCTTTGGTACAAAGCCATGCTTTGGGTCAACAAATGATCAAAGCAATGATCACAAAGATAAATGATCAAACAAATGATCATATCACAAATGATCAAACAATGATCATTTCACAGCAACACTTAGCATGTCACATTACCAAATTGGGAATATATCGCTGATAACCTTCAACTACATAACCTCTGAGCTCGTACGTCTCAGAGAAGGGTGTTAAGCTAAAAGAATAAATTCTCCGCCACCAACAGAAATGTATTTGAAAGAAATATGCTTTATATCTCAAAGTGTAATGTCAGACACACAATCCATACAAGTCTGTTCCGGGCTCGAACAGAACCGAAGGCACTTCTTACGAAGCCCTTGCAAATCCGGGTATTCACAATCCCGATCGGACTTTCCATCACTTAGGAAATCTCTATACCGGCGCGACTCAGTGCAGAGACAATCGATGAGTTATCCTTTCGTTCTTGTGAATATCCGGTCTTCATCACCGGTCTTCAAATGCTATCCATAACGTCGAATCACATACTCGGAATGGGATATATGACACAAAGGTCCTCTCCCGGCTAAACCGAATAGTGAGCGAAATAGTTCAAAAACATATGGATATTGGGATTTCAATTAAGTCACAACTTAAAACCCAAAATTTTCTTTAAATGGTTAAACAAATTACCATTTCAAATCTTTAAACAAAAAGATTTATCTCACAAAGATCAATTCATAGATTTCCAAAACAATTTCATTTCTATAGGATCAACCCATTAAATCTTTAAAATTAAAGATTTAACTTATAGCTTTCAAATCGTTTTCATAACTTGGAAATTATCTTCATTCAAATTAGAGATCATTTTAACTCAATTTTGAAGTTCATTTCTTATGTGAAAGCTTTTATTAATTGAAAACAAACAGTTTTCGTTTCAGAAAAATCCAATTATATTTGCTCGAGTTAAAGCCCTTGAATTTAAATTCTAATTCTCAAAATCAATATATTTAAAATGGTTTAACTCATATATAACTGGTATAACATCTTTAATCTCTAATTTCAAATTATAGAATTCAATTTCTAATCTTGAATTTAAATTTAAATCAATTTATTTAAATTCCAAAATTTAATCAAGTTATTCAAAAATAAATTACATCTTTGAAATTCCATTTCAAAAGCTTTTCACTTTTATTTCGATTCCATTTCCAAAACATTTTGAATTTAAATATTCAACTTTTAAAAATCATTTCAGAATCTGTGACTTAACTGATTTCCTCGTGAAATCCATAATTGTGTGTGTGTAGGTGTGGTCCAGGGGTTTAACACAATAGTGCACAACCATTCAATCATCACAGATCAAATACAACAATATATTCGATAAGCAATATAAACTATAATGCTTATCGTCCATTCACAGATAATACACAAATGTAATAAATAAATGAGTAAATTTCACATAGCTCAATTCACAGAACAAGATATTACAGATCAGATAGGACAATCAATTCAAAGCATCACATATAATATGATCATTCATAAGTAAGGTCAAACATTCAATAAACATTTATAAGCAGGATTAATTAATTGTTTAATCCTAATCAATTCAAGTTATTTCCAAGTAAATTAATTATTTATGAATTAATTATCAAATTCTGACTAATTAATTACAAATCATTTGATATAAATTAATTTATCAACCACCTTAATGAATCATATTAATTAATTAATCATATTAATTAAATTTATCTTTAAACCAATGACATAATTAATTAACCAATTAAGTAATTATTTTAAGAAATTAA
The DNA here is from genome assembly GCA_030765085.1 of Allium cepa. Classification (NCBI taxonomy): domain Eukaryota; kingdom Viridiplantae; phylum Streptophyta; class Magnoliopsida; order Asparagales; family Amaryllidaceae; genus Allium; species Allium cepa. The sequence continues at coordinate 1,001,164,183 of CM060935.1, forward strand.
ACCTTAATTAATAAAGCTAAACTTACGATTACTAATTAAATTGATACAAAACATTAAGCATCCATTCTAATTAATTTAATAATTAATGTATTTCAAGTCACCCAATCTTTATTGAATTTAAGGTGAACTCATTCTTAGTAGTAATTTTAAATACCATTTGCAAATATGTTTGAAACCTTTTAATTTCAACTTACCTTTTTAAATTTCATTTTAAACCCAAGAGTTAAAATGGACCCTCATTTATCTTTAGTAAAGTTTAAAACAAATTTAAAAATCCTTTAAATTACTTGTTGAAGTAATATTTTATTATAAAGAAATTTTAAAGGAATTAAATCAAATTTATTTATTAAATTCGCATACTAAAGGAACTTTAAAATTTAAACTTATTTATACCTTTAAATTTATAAAACTTAATTTAATTCCAAATCTGGAATTCAAATTTTTAACTCAGGTCCAGGTTACAAAATCTGTTTTAACTCGTTTTCTTATAATTCCAAATACCATTTTTTTATCCAATTTCTCATAAATATATTCACTTTTAAAATACCTTTAAATTATTAAAACAATTTGACAACAACAAAAGAAAACTTTATTCATTTTCCAGCTAAGATTTAAATTTAACTTGAATCTATATTTAAACTTTTATTTAAAACTCAAATTAAACCTTGATTTATAATTTAAATATTTTCTACAATACGGCCCATCAACATAACCGGCCCACAAAACAAACTCAGGCCCAACTTTTCTTCCCTCTCGCGTATTAAAAAGTTTAAACGCTGAACTGTTCTTCCCACTCAAATCACGAAACCGAGTCCTTCTTCTTCCTCTTCTGTTTCATACCATGCCCAGGCACATTTATGTGCACCGTGCACCTACACTAGCCAACTGACCAACACCAGCCACTGCCGCAACCACCCACATGACGACGATCGTTTCCATATACACTCCGATAAATCAGATTGACAAAACGAATCGAGAATCAAAATCGAGCTACCCAAAGCAACTAGAACCCAAATTCGAACAAGACTGAGTCACCAACAATGCCACGTACACCCACCTCTGACCATCAGAGGTCGCGCGCTTCGGGTCAAAACATCGCCATACCTCAACGAACGAGTTCCCACACTCGCGATTCACTCCAGATCGATCGACTACACAATAATCCCGAAATCAAAGGCCTCCAATATCAATGTCGAAACCCTACTACCCTCAATTTCGATCACCTCGGCCAACGAAAAATTTCACTTGCATTTTTCCTGCAATCAACAAGCATCAAGCCAGCTCCAACATGATTTTTAACATCCAAAATTGTTTGAATCATCAGATATCCTCAAATAAGCATTTTCAGTTCACTTTAAAACTGCACCTATTTACTTATCTAAAAATCAATATTTCTGTTTTAAAAATCCTAATTTTCCAAGATGATTCAAGATATATGCTTGAATCAATATCATTTAACATTTGATTTTATTACATATTTAAGATTTCACCGTATTTTCTTGTTTCCAGAGGATTTTCAAACTTTAAGTACTTGAATTTATTTTTAAAACTTAAATCATGTTTATATAAACATCTTGTGTTTAAATTTTAAAGTTTAACAATGACTGAAGAAGAAGAAATCAAATTCAAAACAGATTTTGGAACCCTGGAACCACGAAGGCAATTTTGCCTACCTCAAAACATTCATAACAGATATGCCTGTACATTATCACTAATACAAACAAACCCAAATACCAAACCAAGCATCACAACATCTATCGGGTTTTAAATTTTACTTTGAACAGAGACATATATTTTACTGTAAATGTTTAGTTTCCAAAGTATTAACTATATATTTCTATTTGAAACAAATTTTTATATTTAATTCTAGTTGATGCTAACTTTCTTCTTTTATACAGTAGACCCTAAGAGAGACTATGAGCAGAAGAAGATAAGTTTTTTCTATTATTTTATTTTTATTTTTCTTTAAATCTGTTAACCTAAAATAGAGGTATGTATCCAAACATACCCAGACATTCACCCCCATAAATATATGTAAACTCAAACACGCAGGCATTTAAACCATCACCCTTCAAGTGTCGACCATAATATCAAAAAGCACATATATAGATAAGTGAGTTTGCTCACCTCAGTCATGAAGATAGAGAGCAAAGAACAGAGGCAGATTTTTTTTTTCCTTTAGGCCTGGAACTTGCATTCTTTGATTTGCTTTTACTTTGATTGAGTTTGTTTGTGATCTACAATCCCAGGTTGAAGATTTGCATTGCTTATTATCTCCAGATTTGATTTACTTTATTTCTTTTCTTCCAGGCTTGATTATCCAGACTTTAGTTTGTTCTTATATTTAAACTATAAATGGTTTCTATTCTACACAATTTTTATTCAAAAATAAATTTAAATATCAATTTAAACTTAATAAATTCAAGATCGTTACAGACTTCCCCCCTTAAAAAGAATTTCGTCCCCGAAATTCGCCAGAGAGAGATAACGAAGATAAATGAAAGATAGAGAAACAATTTCAATATTTTTTTTCAGTTTAAAACTAAAGTATATCTATCAACCATATCAACCAAAGCAACCAATTCATCCAAACAAAAATTTTTGGTCAAATTGGAGTTTATGTCCCATATTAATATCTCGAATTTCCTTTCTGGATCTACCAGGAACTATCAAAGAATTGGAAAGAGACGCTGAACAAAAGAGATTGATAGAGAAAAGATTGTTTCCACTGTTGCAGGAAATTGACCATTTGTAGTGGTATTTCCCTGTCCCCTATCTCGTTCTCTTCTTGCACTCATACTCACTATCAGTGGATAGTAAGAGAATTTACTGAGGCGTTCAAACGGATATCTTAAGGATAGACTCATTCTAGTGTTTACTTCACCCTATCTCTAATGAGCTACTTAATGTGTTATACTCCTGAGCTAAAGTTTCAACCTTAGCTCTGATACCAAATGTAACGAATGCGCATTTTGCCCGCTCGAAAATCGACATCCATACTTCAAATCGTATTCGAATGCCGTAGATTCGACCGTTCAAATCCGATTCGCCGGAGCTTATAACAACATTAAGTAAATAACACAGCGGAATAAAAAGAATAATACATTGATATACAGCTTTGATACAATATCTGATACAACAGAGTGATACAGTAGATAGCAATATACATCAGAGATACAAGAAAATAGCAGCGGAAAGAAAATAGATAACACTAGCAGCGGATCAAATAACTCTAAGATAGTCTTCAACGAAGAACTCCAAATCTGAACTCCATCTCCAAGAACTAATCCAGCAATAGCTCGAACTCCCCACAACAATGCACCAAGCTAAGCAAGACTGGTGCGAACCAAAGACTGAACTAACTCCAGATAATTCACTGAACCTAACTATCTGAAAAACCCAACTCTAGACTGCTCGTGTAGAAAATAATGAGCACCCAGAGTTTAGGAAAGGAACAATAAACTCCAGGTCAGTCATGGGACTGGTGTGAGCAACAAAAACAATTTATCTTTTAAAACAATCAACAAGAGAATTTTAAAATAAATTCGCAATGCTTTTTGAAAATGAAACTACCATAAGACCTCCCACCACACACACAATGCAAACGCAGACTTGGAGGAGATTTCTTCTTATGATAGTCAAACATGCTTGATACGTAGAAAATTTCTTTGATATTATTATTATAAGTGCACGGTGCAGAAAAGCATTTCGAAAGTAGATTATTAATCTTAGCCAGCATATGACCATTATCGTATGCCTACTATAGCTACTATGTTCAATAGTAGGTTACCGCCACATTCCATAGCAGGTAATACAACTAAAACCGTACAAGGTTCGTACTGTTTCTTTGGATTTACAACAAATGGTCAGGCCAAGGAACTTCCCATTGCCACATGGAAACGCCTCTGGATGGACGTCCCGAGAACCTAACCGGATCTCTGCCAACACAAGGCCGGGTTACCCCTAACTGGGTAACTACTGACACGAGTATGCCATCTCCCGGTTGTAACAACCTTTAACCGGGGCCCCAACATCAAATCACAAAACAAGATATATATAAGTTTGTGATGTCCACATAAGTAAGTATCTGGGCTCCATACCATGATACCACTTCTATCCAGAAGGATATGTACATACCCTAAAGGGGCGCTACCCCCTAATAACCTTGCCGCATCTTTCCTGTTTTGACCATTCCGGGGTGTGAGGTTCGACGAAGTCTCGTCCACAAAACTACGCTTTGGTACAAAGCCATGCTTTGGGTCAACAAATGATCAAAGTAATGATCATAAAGATAAATGATCAAACAAATGATCATATCACAAATGATCAAACAATGATCATTTCACAGCAACACTTAGCATGTCACATTACCAAATTGGGAATATATCGCTGATAACCTTCAACTACATAACCTCTGAGCTCGTACGTCTCAGAGAAGGGTGTTAAGCTAAAAGAATAAATTCTCCGCCACCAACAGAAATGTATTTGAAAGAAATATGCTTTATATCTCAAAGTGTAATGTCAGACACACAATCCATACAAGTCTGTTCCGGGCTCGAACAGAACCGAAGGCACTTCTTACGAAGCCCTTGCAAATCCGGGTATTCATAATCCCGATCGGACTTTCCATCACTTAGGAAATCTCTATACCGGCGCGACTCAGTGCAGAGACAATCGATGAGTTATCCTTTCGTTCTTGTGAATATCCGGTCTTCATCACCGGTCTTCAAATGCTATCCATAACGTCGAATCACATACTCGGAATGGGATATATGACACAAAGGTCCTCTCCCGGCTAAACCGAATAGTGAGCGAAATAGTTCAAAAACATATGGATATTGGGATTTCAATTAAGTCACAACTTAAAACCCAAAATTTTCTTTAAATGGTTAAACAAATTACCATTTCAAATCTTTAAACAAAAAGATTTATCTCACAAAGATCAATTCATAGATTTCCAAAACAATTTCATTTCTATAGGATCAACCCATTAAATCTTTAAAATTAAAGATTTAACTTATAGCTTTCAAATCGTTTTCATAACTTGGAAATTATCTTCATTCAAATTAGAGATCATTTTAACTCAATTTTGAAGTTCATTTCTTATGTGAAAGCTTTTATTAATTGAAAACAAACAGTTTTCGTTTCAGAAAAATCCAATTATATTTGCTCGAGTTAAAGCCCTTGAATTTAAATTCTAATTCTCAAAATCAATATATTTAAAATGGTTTAACTCATATATAACTGGTATAACATCTTTAATCTCTAATTTCAAATTATAGAATTCAATTTCTAATCTTGAATTTAAATTTAAATCAATTTATTTAAATTCCAAAATTTAATCAAGTTATTCAAAAATAAATTACATCTTTGAAATTCCATTTCAAAAGCTTTTCACTTTTATTTCGATTCCATTTCCAAAACATTTTGAATTTAAATATTCAACTTTTAAAAATCATTTCAGAATCTGTGACTTAACTGATTTCCTCGTGAAATCCATAATTGTGTGTGTGTAGGTGTGGTCCAGGGGTTTAACACAATAGTGCACAACCATTCAATCATCACAGATCAAATACAACAATATATTCGATAAGCAATATAAACTATAATGCTTATCGTCCATTCACAGATAATACACAAATGTAATAAATAAATGAGTAAATTTCACATAGCTCAATTCACAGAACAAGATATTACAGATCAGATAGGACAATCAATTCAAGGCATCACATATAATATGATCATTCATAAGTAAGGTCAAACATTCAATAAACATTTATAAGTAGGATTAATTAATTGTTTAATCCTAATCAATTCAAGTTATTTCCAAGTAAATTAATTATTTATGAATTAATTATCAAATTCTGACTAATTAATTACAAATCATTTGATATAAATTAATTTATCAACCACCTTAATGAATCATATTAATTAATTAATCATATTAATTAAATTTATCTTTAAACCAATGACATAATTAATTAACCAATTAAGTAATTATTTTAAGAAATTAAACCTTAATTAATAAAGCTAAACTTACGATTACTAATTAAATTGATACAAAACATTAAGCATCCATTCTAATTAATTTAATAATTAATGTATTTCAAGTCACCCAATCTTTATTGAATTTAAGGTGAACTCATTCTTAGTAGTAATTTTAAATACCATTTGCAAATATGTTTGAAACCTTTTAATTTCAACTTACCTTTTTAAATTTCATTTTAAACCCAAGATTTAAAATGGACCCTCATTTATCTTTAGTAAAGTTTAAAACTAATTCAAAAATCCTTTAAATTACTTGTTGAAGTAATATTTTGTTATAAAGAAATTTTAAAGGAATTAAATCAAATTTATTTATTAAATTCGCATACTAAAGGAACTTTAACATTTAAACTTATTTATACCTTTAAATTTATAAAACTTAATTTAATTCCAAATCTGGAATTCAAATTTTTAACTCAGGTCCAGGTTACAAAATCTGTTTTAACTCGTTTTCTTATAATTCCAAATACCATTTTTTTTATCCAATTTCTCATAAATATATTCACTTTTAAAATACCTTTAAATTATTAAAACAATTTGACAACAACAAAAGAAAACTTTATTCATTTTCCAGCTAAGATTTAAATTTAACTTGAATCTATATTTAAACTTTTATTTAAAACTCAAATTAAACCTTGATTTATAATTTAAATATTTTCTACAATACGGCCCATCAACATAACCGGCCCACAAAACAAACTCAGGCCCAACTTTTCTTCCCTCTCGCGTATTAAAAAGTTTAAACACTGAACTGTTCTTCCCACTCAAATCACGAAACCGAGTCCTTCTTCTTCCTCTTCTGTTTCATACCATGCCCAGGCACATTTATGTGCACCGTGCACCTACACCAGCCAACTGACCACCACCAGCCACTGCCGCAACCACCCACATGACGACGATCGTTTCCATATACACTCCGATAAATCAGATTGACAAAACGACTCGAGAATCAAAATCGAGCTACCCAAAGCAACTAGAACCCAAATTCGAACAAGACTGAGTCACCAACAATGCCACGTACACCCACCTCTGACCATCAGAGGTCGCGCGCTTCGGGTCAAAACATCGCCATACCTCAACGAACGAGTTCCCACACTCGCGATTCACTCCAGATCGATCGACTACACAATAATCCCGAAATCAAAGGCCTCCAATATCAATGTCGAAACCCTACTACCCTCAATTTCGATCACCTCGGCCAACGAAAAATTTCACTTGCATTTTTCCTGCAATGAACAAGCATCAAGCCAGCTCCAACATGATTTTTAACATCCAAAATTGTTTGAATCATCAGATATCCTCAAATAAGCATTTTTGGTTCACTTTAAAACTGCACCTATTTACTTATCTAAAAATCAATATTTCTGTTTTAAAAATCCTAATTTTCCAAGATGATTCAAGATATATGCTTGAATCAATATCATTTAACATTTGATTTTATTACATATTTAAGATTTCACCGTATTTTCTTGTTTCCAGAGGATTTTCAAACTTTAAGTACTTGAATTTATTTTTAAAACTTAAATCATGTTTATATAAACATCTTGTGTTTAAATTTTAAAGTTTAACAATGACTAAAGAAGAAGAAATCAAATTCAAAACAGATTTTGGAACCTTGGAACCACGAAGGCAATTTTGCCTACCTCAAAACATTCATAACATATATGCCTGTACATTATCACTAATACAAACAAACCCAAATACCAAACCAAGCATCACAACATCTATCGGGTTTTAAATTTTACTTTGAACAGAGACATATATTTTACTATAAATGTTTAGTTTCCAAAGTATTAACTATATATTTCTATTTGAAACAAATTTTTAAATTTAATTCTAGTTGATGCTAACTTTCTTCTTTTATACAGTAGACCCTAAGAGAGACTGTGAGCAGAAGAAGATAAGTTTGTTCTATTATTTTATTTTTATTTTTCTTTAAATCTGTTAACCTAAAATAGAGGTATGTATCCAAACATACCCAGACATTCACCCCCATAAATATATGTAAACTCAAACACGTAGGCATTTAAACCATCACCCTTCAAGTGTCGACCATAATATCAAAAAGCACATATATAGATAAGTGAGTTTGCTCACCTCAGTCATGAAGACAGAGAGAAAAGAACAGAGGCAGATTTTTTTTCCTTTAGGCCTGGAACTTGTATTCTTTGATTTGCTTTTACTTTGATTGAGTTTGTTTGTGATCTACAATCCCAGGTTGAAGATTTGCATTGCTTATTATCTCCAGATTTGATTTACTTTATTTCTTTTCTTCCAGGCTTGATTATCCAGACTTTAGTTTGTTCTTATATTTAAACTATAAATGGTTTCTATTCTACACAATTTTTATTCAAAAATAAATTTAAATATCAATTTAAACTTAATAAATTCAAGATCGTTACAAGTTCGAACCCAGGTGTGGGATCGAGGTCGTGTAACTGTAGTGTGCGCATGAGTGTTTTTGTTTCAGCAGTTTAACTTTTCTAACCTACGCTAAAAAAAAGATCAGGTAAAGGAGAAGAAGAAGAATAGAGGGAAAGTGACGCGAGAAAGAACAGTGGTGTCTCGAGCTTTACTCGAGTAAACATTGCGTTTACTTCGGGTTCCAACCTTTTTGTGAAATCAGCTTATAACCTTGGGGTTATTTTGTTAAAGGTTTCAATTTAGACAAATTTAAAATTAAGTTTTGATTTAAAATTATTGATAGAGTTTTCAAATCTAAGATGATTAAATTAATTTAAAGTGTAGGTGATTAAAAATGTAATTTAATTTATACTTGTAAATTAAATAAATAATGAGACATAGTGCACGACCACTTATAATGAGACATAGTGGTCCAGTGGTTAAGACATAGTGGAGTTGCTACATGTGGTTATAGTGGCACCGGTTCGAATCCCAGCGGCCACAATAATGAGACATAGTGCACGACCACTTATAAAACCGGCTTAACCAAAGGCCAGGGCAAACATAGTTTCCTTGGCCCCAAAGTTTTTAATAGTTTCCTTGGCCCCAAAGTTTTTTTGAAAACTCATCTCATGGTGAGCTGTTTCCAGGCGAATTTCTATGCTTCTTCTCTGTAACCCCCCATCCTCTTCTGTTCGCTGCCCCTTCCCCCCCACATTCTCGCCTTCCCGTCCTCCTTTCCCTTACGCCCTACTCTCTTTCAATGCCCTCGAACGAGTCTTTGCGTTCTTTGTCTTCAGATCTGACTCGTGGTTCTGCCGAGCCTTTGGGAATTGTTTCTTCGAATCGAGTATGTGAAATGCCTCATGCTGTGCTTGAATTGCCTTTGCCATTAACGGGTGTTATGTCAGTAATCTCATCACTGGTCTCGTCTTCACCATCGGTGCTTGGTCCAATTCCTAAATCTGGTACGTCCTCTCTGTCTACGTTTTTAGCTGCTTCTCCTTCAAATGCTTGGATGTCTATGGATGTGGGCCTTCCAGTTGCCTCTGGTTTGGATGTTGGAAGTGAATTTATAGTTAGTCATGGGTGTAAGTCAAATAAGGGTGTGGCATCTGTTGTTGCTAGTGCAAATGTTAATTGTTCTGCTTTGGTGTCAAATGAATGTGAGATTGATGTTGATAACTGTGTTGATGCTGTTATGGGATGCAAGACTAATTCTGGGTTAATACTGGGTAGAACACCTTCTGTTTGTTGTATTGCCGATGACATTGATCCACTGACAGTTGTTTCTTAAGATTATCTGCTTGTCCCTCCTCTGTCTCGGCCTGCAACCAAATGGTCTTCTTTGTTTACCAAGCTCCCAAGTAACGCGGGTATTCACTCTCCTCGTCGTTTTGAATTAGTTGAGAACGAGGGAGTTAAGGTTCCACCCGTGGAAGTGATTGAGGCCGGTGTGGATTTTTGGAAAGACCATTTGGTTGGATTCTTTCTTGATACTAATCCTCCCTATCACGTAGTAAAGTCGAGGTGCAATATGGTGTGGAAGCCTAGAGGTGGTTTGTCTGTTCACTATGATAATGAAGTGTTCTTCTTTAAGTTTACGCGTAGTGATGAAAGGCAACGTATTCTGGAAGCAAATCCTCTCCTTATTGATGGAAAACCGTTCATTATCACTACTTGGAGTCCTTCTGTGGATCGTGCGAAGGAACAAGTTTTATCTATTCCTGTCTGGGCCCATTTTTCTCATATTCCTTCTGTTCTCCAGCATCTTATTGGGATTGACTGGCTTGCTGGACTGGTTGGTAAGGTTATATGTTATGATACTAATACTGTGGCCAGACAGAAGCTTGTATATGCCAAAGCTCTAATTGAGATCACTCCTGAAAAACCCTTGCCTATGGTTTTAAAGGTCAAATTAGATGAGAAACATGTAGCTGAGGTCAGAGTTCGCTATAGTTGGAAACCGAAGATTTGTGCTTCTTGTCAGTCTTTTGGTCATAGTGCTGAAGTTTGTCCAGGTCTGGTTGTCCCTTTTGTTGACCGGACGCCTCTTCCACGTCCTCCTGTCCGGAAGTGGGTTCGTAAGGATGCTGCGCCTGCTCCTCATGTTCCTTCAGCTGTTTTGCCTTTAGCTCCTAATTTAGTCCCCTCTATTGTCGAGCCTCCTGCTATCCCGTCGTTTTTCTTTGCTCCTTCTGGTTCTGTGCCTGCTCTAGCCCCATCCTCTGCTTCTCCTCCTTCTTCCCTTGAGGTGGAACCTTCTTTTTCCGCTTCTGATATCATTTCCTGGTACTCGGATGAGCGTGCTTGGGTTCACTCTCCTTCTGATATGAGATATTCGCCTGAAAGGGACATTTTTTATGCCTTTATTAGTGAGATTGGTGGCGAGAGTCGATATCTTATGCATCGTATTGTGGGAGAAGGATTGAGCCTCATTACGGATGGTGAGTTAGGGGAGGAGAACAAAAGTAAGTTTTATGATGTCACTTGGGATAGGAAATTTCTTTATGCGCCTGGTTCTGTTGGTTATGATCCTCGTTTGGCTGCTCATTTCTCAGGGTTTTCGCATGTTATTGGTCCTACTGCGGATGATGGACGACTTTGTTCTTCCTCTTCTGAGGAAGATTAGTTTCTACTGTATTAGTAGCTTAGGCTTTCTTGTCTAACTCATGTTCTTTAAACTTTTCTCCATCTTAGTTGCTTTGTGCATGTGCAGAGCACCTGTTCTCCCATTTTTATATACAGTGGCACGGCCCACTATAAAGCCAGCTAGCTTTGCTAAATAACTTAAAGTTAAATAAATTTGAACTTTAGGGAATTAATCATGTGATTAAATCAATTTTAAACTTAAGAATTTAATTAATTACTTAAAGTTAATTAATAAATGGTAGTTAACTTAAGTGATTAATTAAAGATAATTGATAAATTAGTTGATAATAAATAATTAATTAATTGATAACAAATGATTAATTAAATAATTTGTGATAAAAATAAGTAATTAAATTTTATTAGTTAATAATTAAATTATTAATTATTAATTAAGAATCAATTAATTAACCGAGTAATTAAGTAAAAATCAATAAATTTAATAAGTTAATTAATCAGTAATTAATTAAGCAGAATAAAGTAGTTTATTCTTAAGTAATTAATTAAGTGTTAATTAAATCAAACCAGTTTGATATGAACTGATGATTCTTGTTTGATTGACTCTAATATCTGTTTGATGATATTCTGTGATATGTTGTGATATATTCTGGATATATCTGTGATGACTGTATATGATTTATCAGTGATATCTGTTATGTAAATGCTTAATATTGAATGAAACTGTTAAGACTAAATAGACAACTTGGCCCTTAAAATGTCATTTGGATTTCGATGAGACCAGGATCGGGTATCAATTCGATATTCCGAAAACCACATCGATCCAAATTAAACGATAGGTCGTGACATATCAATTGGAGATCGAGATGGTGTTTCTGAATGCAAGGGTTATCGTCGTTAACTCTAAGGGTGATTCCAAAACGTGTGTAACGAGATAATGCCTTCGGTTTCGTTCGAACCCGGAACGAACTTGTATGGATTGAATGCTTTCAGCACATCGTCAAGCGGACGATGAGCATTCTACGAAATATGTTCCATAAAGGTAATCGCAGCCTCAAGCCTCATCAACGGGGAATGGCTAAAATAGGGGAGATACAGCAAGGTTAGGTGGGTCATGCCCAAGCAGGACGAGGTATACCTCTGTCTAGATGTCCCTTTATTTCGGCTGTATGGGCAGTTGTTGGCCACAACTGCGGGGTTATCTTGTTCGGGACTGTTCAGTAAGGAATGGTTCTGGCCTTGTGTTGTAGGGGGTCGGGAGTGATCCTCGGTATGGTAATCTAGGCCCCGTACTGTGACGGGCGGTACCCCAGTAGCCCTGCTATTGTTGGAAACCCATTTTCCCTACGAGACCCTACGGTTTTGATTTGTATTACCGACTTTCGTGGCTAGTAGCTGGAATTTAATGAATGTAACTATTTCGGCTATTTTCTATTTACTTGAAAACCCTATACACTATTATAATATCACTGGATTTTCTATAAAATGTTTTGGTTAGCGTAAGTAAAAACTTACCCGTATTTATGTATGGGGAGTCTTACGTGATACCTTTATTTTCAAATGGTTTTCAAAGTTAAACAATTTTAACCTGTTTACTCACACCAGACCCATGTCTGACCCGGAGTTTATATTTTGTTTTTCATAAACTCCTGGGTACTCAATTTTTATGAGTAGCCAAGTGATAGGTATTTGGAGTATTGATTTTCTAGAGGAGCTTTGGAGAAGAAAACCAGACGTATGTATCTATATATGTGTAGTTCCGCTATGTAGCTAGTGTATGCTGTATTTTGGATGTATGTATGGACATATATGTATATGACAGTACTGTTGTTTGATATTGGATAACTCTAATATATGTAAAACTATGTAATAGTTATGTGATGTATTATATTTTGTTCCATTCCGCTGTGAGATTCTGATGTTGTTATTTCTTTCTTTCTATTCTTTTCTATTTCTACCCCTTTCTTTCTTTATGATGATACGTCTTTCTGGGGTTAGAAAGGCGGGTCGTCACGGCTGGTATCAGAGCGCTAGGTTGAGCGAGTACTTAGGCTCTTGAGTGATATTTATCTTGAGAGTGCGTATTTGTATTTTCATATAATTAAATATATATATATATATATCTAAATTTGTTGAGTTACCTGTCCAGGTGGCCAACATGAGTTCCGGAAGAAGAGGCAGAGTTAGGGCCAGTACTTCAACTGATAATGGACGGAGTCAAAATGCTAGTGAGGCTATAAATCCAGTACCACCTCAAGTTAGTTTTGTAGCTTTATGCAAAGATTTCAATAATCTTGGAGGCCAACCATTCAAAGTTTCAGAATCAATAATTGATGTTCAAGCCTGGCTACGCTCTTGTGAGCGCATTTTTAAGAGCATGAAATTGTCCGATGAATGGAAGAGAGAAATGGCATCGTGGCAATTGCAGGGTGGTGCAGCAGCCTGGTGGGATGCAACAGTAGCAAACATTTCTGAGGATGACATTTCATGGAACAGATTTAAGGAGTTATTTAAGGAGAAGTTTATGCCAATGGCAGGGAAAACCCAATTGTATCAGGATTTTCTGAATTTGAAGCAGGGCAGCATGTCTATTTCTGAGTATGAAACCAGATTTAACGAACTTTCTTGCTATGGACCAGGACTCATCGATACTCCCCTCAAAAGGAATGAAAAATTTGTGCAAGGATCGTGGCTTGAATTCCATGAAAAGATGACGGTGCTTTTGAAAGGATCTTTTGTTGATTTGATTGATATGGCTTTGAGGTATGAAAATTTGATAAGTAAGAAATCGGTGGCACCGGTATCAGCTTCAGGTGGGAATTTCGCTAATCCGAATAAGCGAAAGTTCGATCCTAAATGGAGAAAGCCGAGCAAGAAGAACCCTGGAAATAACAACGGACCTCACAAATGCTACATTTGTCAGCAGGAAGGACATTTGGCAAATAAGTGCCCTAGAAAAGGATTCCAGCAGCAGCAACATCAACCGCATTATAGTGGTCCTGGATCAGCTATGGTTCAGAGATCGTTGTGCTTTAATTGTCATCAGCCCGGCCACATGATCAAGAATTGTCCACTTCTACAGAGGGCGTCTCAGAATAAAGTCTTTTCTTTGGAAGCCGGTCCATCTTCTTCTTCGAAAGACAAAGGAGTTTTAGAAGGTACTTTACTTTTAGATGGAAAATATATTAAAGTTTTGTTTGATTCGGGTGCTTCCTTGAGTTTTATTTCTCTGGACTCTGTAGAAAAGTTCTTTCTTACCCCTAGTTCTGTAGACAGTCCTATCTTGGTATCTAATCCTATAGGAGGGGTGACCAAATTAGATACGGTCTGTAAGGACTCGAAGATCTCATATCTATCCCACAGTTTTTCTTGTAACCCGTATGTGTTGAATTTTAAGGGATTTGATCTTATTTTGGGAATGGATTGGCTGGATAAGTATAGAGCAGTTTTGAATTGTGATGAGAGAACAGTTTCGTTGGAAACTGATTTGGGTAGAATTGCCAGAGTGTCGTGTGATAATTCTGGAATTCACTTGAGAAGTCTTTTTCATGGAATTGAGACTTCTGAAGAGAAGATTGAAGATATCAATGTGGTTCAAGATTTTCCTGATGTATTTGAGGAAGTTAAGTATCTGCCGCCACATCGAGAAATAGAGTTCCGTATTGATTTGATTCCAGGATCAGTGCCGGTGATTCAGCCCAGTAGGAGAATGGCTCCTAGGGAGAGGGAGGAGTTAATTAAGAAGACTCAAGATCTTTTGGAGAAGGGGTTAATTAGGCCCAGCTTTTCTTGTTAGGGCTCAGCGACAGTGTTTGTAACCAAATCGGATGGATCACTAAGGTTCTGTGTGGATTATAGAGAATTGTACAAAGTGACTATCCGTAATAAATATCCTCTTCCTCGCATCGATGATCTTTTTGACCAGTTGCATGGTGCTTCTATCTTTTATCAATTAGATCAAGCTTCAGGTTTCCATCAGTTGAGGGTAGCTGAAGACAGTATTCCCTTAACTGCATTTGGGGGACCGAATTGTTTCCATGAGTGGTTGGTCATGCCTTTCGGGTTAACCAACGCTCATGCCTACTTTGTTGACCTCATGAACCAAGTCTTTCGGGATGTGTTGAATAAGTTCGTGCTGGTATTCATTGATGATATCTTGGTCTATTCCAAATCTGAAGAAGAGCACAAGGAGCATTTAAGGATCGTATTGGAGACTCTGAGGAAGCATGTGTTGAAGGCGAAGTTTTCGAAGTGCCATTTCTGGAAATTGAAAGTTAAATTTTTAGGGCACATTGTTTCTGATGAAGGCATTTCTGTAGACCCAGCGAAGGTTGAAACTATTCTGGATTGGAAGCAGCCGGAGACGCCGAAGGAAGTTCGTAGTTTTCTAGGATTGGCTGGCTACTACAGGAAGTTTATCAAGGATTATTCAAAGATTTCTTCACATATGAATAAGCTGACAAGGAAAGGAGTTAAATTCAAGTGGACACCCCAGTGTGAAGAAGCTTTTCAGGAATTGAAGACAAGGCTAACTAGTGCACCAGTGCTCGCTATTCCGGATGGGAAGAGCAAATTTGAGGTTTATATTGATGCTTGTATAGTTGGATTGGGAGCAATTCTGATGCAGAATGGAAGGGTAATTGCGTATGCGAGTCGGCAGTTGAAGCCACATGAGAAGAACTACGCTATGCACGATCTAGAATTGTTAACCATTGTTTTTGCTACGAAGATTTGGAGACATTATCTTTTGAGAGAGAAATTCGAATTGTTCACGGATCACAAACCGTTGAAATATCCTTTCTCTCAAAAAGATCTTAATCTGAGACAGCAGCGGTGGGTCGAATTTTTGGCATCCTATGATTTGGATATTCTGTACACTTCGGGAAAGGCGAATGTTGTAGCTGATGCTCTTAGCAGGAACGCGGTTCTATCTCTTCTGAAAGTTGTTCCATCTCTTATTGAAAGGATCTCAAGTAAGCAAGAATCTGATAAGATGTTGAGAAGGATCATCAAAAGAGTCAGGAAGGGTCAGTGTTCCAGTTTTGAAATTGATGGCCAAGGAACATTAAGGATTAATGGGAGAATCTGTGTTCCGAATGATAGGGATCCGAGGCAGGAAGTGTTGTATGAGAGTCATCGTTCCAAATTGAATATTCATCCGGGAATCTCGAAGATGTACAAGGATATGAGGAGAGTTTTTTGGTGGCCGAATATGAAGAAGGATGTAGCTAGATTCGTGAACAGTTGTGCCATTTCCCAACGAGTAAAAGGAGATCAACAGAAGTCGGCCGGATTATTGCAGCCTTTAGAAATTCCGGATTGGAAATGGGAAATGATCTCGATGGATTTTATCGACGGATTGCCTAGAACCAGGAAAGGAAATGATGGTATATGGGTTATTGTGGATCGTTTAACGAAGAGTGCTAATTTTATACCGGTTAAGGCAACTCGTACTGCAGTTTCTCTGGCAGAAATTTTCTTGAAGGAGATAGTCAAATTGCATGGTGTCCCAATCAGTATAGTAAGTGACCGTGATCCTATTTTCACCAATAAATTCTAGGAGGCTCTGCAATCAGCAATGGGAACAAATTTGAGGTTGAGTACAGCCTATCATCCTCAAACGGATGGATAGACGGAGAGGCTTAATCGTATTCTTGAGGATATGCTGCGGGCTTGTTTTTTGGATTTTGGAGGATCATAGGAAGATCATCTTCATTTAGTGGAATTCTCTTATAATAACAGTTATCAGGCAAGTATTAAGATGGCTCCTTATGAGGCTTTATATGGAAGACCGTGTATATCCCCATCTTGTTGGATAGAATCGAAGGATCGTCTTGTGCTCGGGCCCGATCTTATTCGAGAAGCTTCTGCGAAGGTTGAGCTTATTAAGAAAAGGATAAAAGCTGCTCAAGATTGTCAGAAGAAATATGCTGATAGAAGACGAAGACCATTGGAATTTGAGATCGAAGACTTGGATTTTGTCAAAGTTTCCCCAATTAAAGGTGATATAAGATTCAGTAAGACGGGAAAACTTGCTCCAAGATATATTGGACCATTTCGAGCGTTGGAAAGAATTGGAGCTGTAGCATACCGAATTGAATTACCGGAGCGGATGTCTGGAATTCACAATGTATTTCATGTATCGCATCTGAGGAAATTTGTTCATGACCCATCACTGGTTGTAGAATGAGTAGTTCAAGAAGATTTGGAAGTAGAACCCAACTTGACTGTGGTCAGAAATCCAGTTCGGATTGTGGATCAAGACGAGAAGCAACTCAGGAGCAAAGTGGTGAAACTCGTCAAGGTGCAGTGGAGTGAGGATCCTAGAGATTGTACCTGGGAAACTCTCGATAGTTTTAGAAATGCTTAATCGGATTTGTGTCCGGATAATTAGTGATGTTTGTTCAGGTAGAGTGTTTGATTGTTTGCTATTGTATGGATGATATGTATGTTTGGATTGTTAATATAAAAGCTTTTGAATAAATGTTGTTTTAAATTTCGGGGACGAAATTCTTTTGAGGGGGGAGGAATGTAACGACCTGGAAATTTTGACAATATATTTTAATAAATATTTGATCTAATTTAAATGAAATACAAGCTTCTCAAATTATAAACTGATGAGATCTTTGATATTTATCAGTTATATATGCTCTGTAAAGAAAATTTTGATTTGAAAATTTAAAATGGAATCTTTCAAACTGTTCATAACAAAATTCTGTCTTATTCACTAAATCAAAGACCCTATATTTTTATTATTTGATAATATACATATGAATATAGAATTGTAGTTTTTAAATAATAATGTTTAAAAAAAATAAACAAACATATCAATATTAAACATAAACATACATAACATAGGTATAAGATATAATTATGAATATAAACTGTAACTAGAAATATAAAATATAAGTTATAAATTGAAATATAAAAATACAAGTATGTTTTAAATAAATGTTTGAAAATTTAAATTACCAATAGAATAAAATTTAGCAATTATAACTAAATAACTATACATGAACATATAAGATAAGCTTAGAAAAGGAGATAAACTATTTCATTACCTGTATATACATTTGTACAATGCAAATTTTTAACAAAAACTATATCAAGTTGTTGTGTAAACATGTTCAATGCAAGAAGACAAGAATTCACATCTTATTTAAAAAAATAAAGAAAACAAATATCTTTGTACAAATTACAAGTATCAGGAAACATTAACTATATGTTAACATAAATGAAGACATGCATTTAAGAGTAGCATAACTATGTGTGTAAAAAAAATCTCAGCTGAAATTACAAGATCATTTCACTTTGCAGTACATTAAATACATAGCAAATCAAAGCATATGAGAATTGTCCAGCTATTACCTATATTGTTCAGGTCTTTCTATATATATATCCATCATATATTGTGTTCGTTTATAAAACTTAACAAAAAATTTAATAGCAAACCTGAGAGAAAAAAAACAAAGGAAAATAAACATTTTTGCTTTGCAAACTCAAATATATTCAAACAGCAAAAACTTGGAAAGTTTTCAGGAAATTCATCTGCAGTTCTTCATCAAATTTGCTTTCTATTTCAATAAATTATTGGTGAGTAAACTTACTTTTCTTGAAAATTTAATTATGATATTTAGTTCCTGAAGTTTGTGTTGCTTTATATTATAAATAAGAGAGCCTGTATTTATTTTTTCTGTACTGGAAGCTTTAAGTTCTTCATTGTTTCAAGCTTCTGAGCAAAGAGGTGTAAAGAATATTAATACTTCTCCATTTAAATCAATTTAAAACCTAGAGATGTAAGTTAATTAAGATTGTTTAACTTAAAACAAAAGCCTGGGAATTTATTTGAAGTATAACAGTAAAATATAGGAACTGTTTAATCAAGTTACAGATAAAAGGAAATTAAAAGTTAAAATTCGAATGTTTTAATTCGTGAATTTGATCACATATCTTGATTTCATATACAAAGTTAGGATTTTTAAAATGAAAACGATGATTTTTAGTTCAATATTGAAGGTGCGGTTCGAAAATAAAAAAAAGTTACATTTTTGTCAATTTTGGTTGATTCAATTAATTTTAATTGCTGAAATTTGTTATGATGCAAGCTTGAAGATGTAATAACATAGGAAAAATGCCAAATATTTTTTTTAATGCAAGGATTTTGAGGTCGAGATACAAATAGGGTTTGGGTTCATGTTGTTTTGATGTTCTGTGAAAAAATTGTTTTCATCGCCGTGTTTGAATCGAGTGGGCACGCGGGTTTGGGAGAAGGCCAATGAAGGTCTGGACGTGGCGTTGACGAAGTGGTTTGGCCTCTGGTGATGGATGATGGCAGTACGTGGTGATTTTCGGAGGTGCGTTCGTGTAGCCGGATCGAGCTACAGGTGAGATTTTGCTTTTCGACCAGTTCGTGGAAATTGGGTTTTGTTTTCGATTAAGAGGGTGATTTGGGGTTTGTGGGTAGCGACAAGGGTTGCCGGAGGTGAGGCGAACCACCGCGCACGTGCATGGTGGCGACTGGTGAACGGTGTGACGCGTTTGGGTCGCGCGCGTGTATTACTCGAGAAATTTGGGTTTTGACACGAGTTCGAACCCAGGTGTGGGATCGAGGTCGTGTAACTGTAGTGTGCGCGTGAGTGTTTTTGTTTCAGTAGTTTTAATTTTCTAACCTAAGCTAAAATAAAAAAAAAGATCTGGTAGAGAAGAAGAAGAAGAATAGAGTGGAAAGTGACGCGAGAAAGAACAGTGGTGTCTCGAGCTTTACTCGAGTAAACATTGCGTTTACTTCGGGTTCCAAACTTTTTGTGAAATCAGCTTATAACCTTGGGGTTATTTTGTTAAAGGTTTCAATTTAGACAAATTTAAAACTAAGTTTTGATTTAAAATTATTGATTGAGTTTTCAAATCTAAGATGATTAAATTAATTTAAAGTGTAGGTGATTAAAAATGTAATTTAATTTATACTTGTAAATTAAATAAATAACTTAAAGTTAAATAAATTTGAACTTTAGGGAATTGATCATGTGATTAAATCAATTTTAAACTTAAGAAATTTAATTAATTACTTAAAGTTAATTAATAAATGGTAGTTAACTTAAGCGATTAATTAAAGATAATTGATAAATTAGTTGATAATAAATAATTAATTAATTGATAATAAATGATTAATTAAATAATTTGTGATAAAAATAAGTAATTAAATTTTTTTAATTAATAATTAAATTATTAATTATTAATTAAGAATTAATTAATTAACCGAGTAATTAAGTAAAAATCAATAAATTTAATAAGTTAATTAATCAGTAATTAATTAAGTAGAATAAAGTAGTTTATTCTTAAGTAATTAATTAAGTGTTAAGTAAATCAAACCAGTTTGATATGAACTGATGATTCTTGTTTGATTGACTCTACAATCTGTTTGATGATATTCTATGATATGTTGTGATATATTCTGGATATATCTGTGATGATTGTATATTATTTATCTGTGATATATGTTATGTAAATGCTTAATATTGAATGAAACTGTTAAGACTAAATAGACAACTTGCCCTTAAAATGGCATTTGGATTTCGATGAGATCGAGACCGGGTATAAATTCGATATTCCGAAAACCACATCGATCCAAATTAAACGATTGGTCGTGACATATCAATTGGAGATCGAGATGGTGTTTCATAATGCAAGGGTTATCGTCGTTAACTCTGAGGGTGATTCCAAAACGAGTGTAACGAGATAATGCCTTCGGTTTCGTTCGAACCCGGAACGAACTTGTATGGATTGAATGCTTTCAGCACATCGTCAGGCGGATGATGAGCATTCTAAGAAATATGTTCTATAAAGGTAATCGCAGCCTCAAGCCTCATCAACCGGGAATGGCTAAAACAGGGGAGATGCAGCAAGGTTAGGTGGGTCATGCCCAAGCAGGACGAGGTATACCCCTGTCTAGATGTCCCTTTATTTCGGCTGTGTGGGCAGTTATTGGCCACAACTGCGGGGTTATCTTGTTCGGGACTGTTCAGGAAGGTATGGTTCCGGCCTTGTGTTGTAGGGGGTCGGGAGTGATCCTCGGTACGGTGATCTAGGTCCTGTACTGTGACGGGCGGTACCCCAGTAGCCCTGCCATTGTTGGAAACCCATTTTCCCTACGAGACCCTACGGTTTTGGTTTGTATTACCCACTTTCGTGGCTAGTAGCTGGAATTTAATGAATGTAACAATTTCGGCTATTTTCTATTTACTTGAAAAGCCTAGACACTATTATAATATCACTGGATTTTCTATAAATTGTTTTGGTTAGCGTAAGGTAAAAACTTACCCGTATTTATGGGTGCGGAGTCTTATGTGATACCTTTATTTTCAAATGGTTTTCAAAGTTAAACAATTTTAACCCGTTTACTCACACCAGACCCATGTCTGACACCGAGTTTATATTTTGTTTTTCATAAACTCTTGGGTACTCAAATTTTTATGAGTAGCCAAGTGATAGGTATTTGGAGTATTGATTTTCTGGAGGAGCTTTGGAGAAGAAGATCAGACGTATGTATATATATATATGTATTTCCACTGTGTAGCAATGTATGATGTATTTTGGATGTACGTATGGACATATATGTATATGACAGTACTGTTGTATGATATTGGATAACTCTGATATATGTAAAACTATGTAATAGCTATGTGATGTATTATATTTTGTTCCATTCCGTTATGAGATTCTGATGTTGTTATTTCTTTCTTTCTATTATTTTCTATTTCTACCCCTTTCTTTCTTAATGATGATATGTCTTTCTAGGGTTAGAAAGGCGGGTCGTCACATAATTAAAGTTTTTAAATTTTAAACTTGTTTAGTAACTTTAAAGTGTTTAAATAATTAAAAGGATTAGCTTAAAATGGACTTTAAAAATGTAAAGGGATGATTTAAACAAAGTTTAAATCAAAGTTTTAAATCTGATTTAAATCTTAATTTAAATCTTAGTTCTAAAATAAAATAAGTTTTATAAAATTTAAAGGTTTTAACGACTTTGAATGTTAAAGTAAATTTTAAAGATTTGAATTCAAAAGGAATTTGGTTCAAACTCTTTTAAAATTTCTTTTATAAGATATAAGTATTCTTTAACATGTGAATTTAGTGGTTTTAAATTGGTTTAAAATTTGTTAAAGATAAATAGATATTCATTTTAAATCTTTAAATTAAATGAAATTTAAAAGTAAATTTGAAAATAATTTTCTGCAAATGTATTTGTGAGTGATAATTTAATCATAGATAAGAAAATGTTTTATCTTAAAGTTGAAAACATTAAATCTTTAAGGTAATTAAAATGGATAATTAATGATTTCGATTAAATAAATAAATAAATAAAGGTTTAAATTAATTAATTAAGATTTAAATTAATTAATTAAGGTTTAAAGTTAATTAGGGATAATCAATTGGTTATTAGGAATCATTCATTAGATAAGATTTTCATTAATGATTAAGATTAATTAATGAAGTAATTAGGGATTAATTAAGTTACTATTAACAACAAATTAATTCGAGATTAGTTAATTGGTTATTTAAAATTTATTAATTTTGAATTTAATAATGATTAATCTAAGTTGATTACCTAAGAAAGTAGTTAAAGAACTTTTAATAGTTAATGAAGGTCATTAACTTAAGATTAAATAAAGATAATCATTTATGGAATTATTTAAGTATAATTACTTAATGTAAGTAATTAATAATGGTAATTACAGGGTGATTAATAAATATAATTAATATTAAGTATAATTACTAAGGATAATTAATGAGGTGTAATTCCTTAATGAAGTAATAAGTGGATCACTACTGGATGTAATTGACTAAAAGGAAATTACTTGATGAAAGTTATTGAAGGATAATTATTTGGTGGAAGGACTTAAGTGATAACTACCCAGTGTAATCAAATGATTAATTATATAATTAATCAAGGAGTTGGTTTAATTGATGGAATAATTTAGGAAAGTTAGTTTCTGAATTATGATTAATCAAGGTTGATCAATGAATGTAATTAAGTTCAGGTTAATTGTGACGCCCCACCTCTATACCCACGCTAGCCAAGAACACTACGAAGTAATGCTGTCAACTAGCACGGAGAATAAGGCTGTTGAGGAGCGACCATCCGTGTAATTGCTTTGTGCGAGCATCGATATGTCAGATAGTATAACATGCAATTCTTTTTAAGTGGAAATCCGACATGCGGACACAAACTCAAAGATATCACACGGTGGCTATAATATCTTCGGAAACAAATATAGAAATAAGCATAACATAAATCAGTCACAGACAATTCATATCACAAAGGCGGAAGAAGATATGAATATATATAACTAACACATGAAAGTGTATGTCAGAGTAGTGGTCTAAAAAGATCCACAATAACACAAAATAATAGCAACATGTGCTATACAAAAGAATACATCAATGAGTCAATATCTCAAGAGTATACAACAAAAACTACTAATCTAAGTAGTAAGCAAAAGATCAGAGCAATGGATCCCTGGGGAGAAGTCAAGCAGAAGCACCTGTAACATCTCGGTCTGACCCGAGTATTATTTAATAAGAAAATAATAAACGGATCAGTCTAACTATAAATATCAGATGAAACGATATATATAGAATAAGAGTTATGACTAAACACATAATAATCACAATGCCAAGCTGTGATATATATAAGTAATTGAAAATCAACGAGAGATTAATCAATATCACCAAATCTACACAAGAAACAAAGAAATGTCATACTCCTTATTTCGTTCATCAAACCACAAATATTGACGATTATATCAATGTCAATCACACAAGTCAATGACACACAAATTCCAGAATTCAATACGCGAAATCCAGAAATCACAAAAGTCAATGACGCACAAATTCACCAATGCACAAATGTTGATAAAACTTATCAATGGAAATCACGAAAATTGGTGAAACACAAATTCTAGAAATCATCTCAAGAAATCCAGAAATCACAAAGGGGGGGAGGCCTATCACAAACGGGAGCATAAAGCCCACCAACACGTGTATCACAAACGGAACGCTAATTCCATGGTTGCTAACCATCACAAATTGAGCCGAAGCTCCACAAACGGCCCGAAGACCATGGGTTGCTACCCCACCAAATTGAGTCGAAACTCCACAAAACGGGGTTTAGTCTCCCTCGCAGACAAAGAGACATCGCACATTGCTAGTCTAAATCACAAAGATGATCGTCATGATCAACGAGAAGTGTCGATTACAGTAAGCTAGTAAATATATGAGCTTAGCATCATGTCCCATAACCACTAGCTTAACTTAAATATTTACGAACAAATTGTAGATCTCCACTAGAAAATTGTCACAAGAGTTTCAATCGAACAAGTCCAAGAATTAACCAACAAAGTGAACGCAAGCGTTTCATACCACTTGTTTTACTAAGTCGTTTAATTAGATTTCTCATACGAGTGAGGTAAAGGTTTGTATATACTAATAGATTGGAAAACGATTTTATAAACGAATTTGGTATTAAAATAGTATTGAAATCGTCTGAGGAAAGAGTTTTGATATTTACTACTAGTATAGAAAACCTTTATATTTTTAAAGTGATAAATCACAAAGAAGATTGTAAGAACAATCAATCACTAAAATTCACATATGAAGACGTGAATAAAATCCAAAGAAATTGATAAAGGATCCATCGAAATGGATATTCAAAAATCCCTAAAAAGAGTCATCAAAGTCATAATAGATGATAACAACAACTAGGAAACAACACGAATCGATCAAAGTTGGAAATTCACGCGACTAGGCGAAAATAGGCAAAATGCATCAGGTCGGTCGGCCGGCTACAGAGTTCGGTCGACCGAACCCTGATTTGAAAACTTCTCGGGCATCAGGTCGGTCGACCGAACCAGGGGGGTCGGTCGGCCGAACCAGAAACAGAGAAGTGCAACTGCACTTTTACTAGAAGGTCGGTCGACCGGACCAAGGGGGTCGGTCGGCCGAACCTGATGCTCTGCAAATTGATGCCCATAAATTGATATGCAACCTCCACCAATTCGCAACCGAACGAGCACGGACGTTAGGGAATTATGCCTAACGGCTACCCGGCCCTATTGGCTCCTCGATGCATCACCAAAAACACATTTGAACCTCAAAGCTATGATTTTTAAGGATTTGGCTTTCAAACACTAAAAGTGGAATATTCTCAAAAGCAATCCAAATCAAAAGCAATTGCACAAGAATAAGTGTTAGGAATTTATACCTAACAAATCGAAGATAATTCATAGACTTAGATGTGAGATTAAAAATCTCACCTTTTTACAAAATCAAACAAGAAGAAGCTTGAAAGCAAATGGAGAATCAACCACTCTTCAACACAACCCAAATGAGCTTGAATCTATGCTCAAAACAAGATCATTCCAAAAATTAGGTTTAGGAATTTCTGAAATTGGTAAGAGAATAAGTTGGAGAAGAAGAAGAGAATGCTTACCAATGGGTTCTCTTGAATTTGGAGCTAGGAATTTGAAGTTGCGAAAGGAACTAGGGTTTTGGAGTTTTAATTTCCAATCTCTCCCACCATTAATACTTTAAAAACTGAAAAGAGAAGAGAATGAGGGTGAATGGGGAAGAGTGGCTCAGATTTGAGCATAAGTTAAACATAGGGCTGAGCCCAAACCCAAAACCCAAAGTGAAAAGTAGAAAAAATCAACTTTCTCCAAACATATCGAAGCTTATACTCAAAAAGGTCGCAAACGGCATTTTAAACTCAATGAGAGTGGTCCCGAGTCCTAATTCGACCGTATGCAAAAAGTAGCTTTTCAGACTAAAATCCGAATAACGATAGAATATTTAAATAAAATAATTAAATATAAAATCGATAAATATGCGGGTTGTTACAGACTCCCCTCCTTAAAGAAATTGCGTCCTCGCAATATTTAAGAAGAAGATATATAGTAACAACCATAAAAGCATATTCAACACAAAAGAAATTTGAAATAAGAAGTTCACCTCAAAGAGCACGAGAAAGTAAGTCCGGATGTGTTCGCTCGATGTACTCTCTAGATTCCCACGAACAATCCTTAGGATTTGAAGACCATTGAACTTTAACAAGCGGGACATCTTTATTTCGAAGTCGTTTGACTTCCGAAGCAATAATACTAACAGGATGCTGCTCATAAGTTAAATTCGGTGAAACTTCAATCTCTTCCACAACACCGGGCTCAAGAACAGAATCGGAATCCCGAAGACACTTCCGAAGTTGAGAAACGTGAAACACGTCATGGATAGCAGAAAATTGATCTGGTAATAAAAGGCGATAAGCCATGGAACCAATACGTTCAGCGATAGGAAATGGTCCAATGTATCGAGGTGCTAACTTTCCCGATCGACTGAAACATACAACACCCTTCATAGGTGAAACACGAATAAAAACAAGAGCTCCAACAGAAAATTCTAATTTCCTTCTTCGGTTATCGGCATAGGATTTTTGTCTACTCTGGGCTTCTTTCATCCTATGATGAATAAGATCAATCTTTTCTGTGGAATCACGAATAAAATCAGGACCTAAAACCAGCTTCTCACCGGCCTCAAGCCAACAAGAAGGAGATCGGCATGGCCTTCCATAGAGTGCCTCGAAAGGTGCCATACCAATACTAGATTGGAAGCTATTATTATAGGAAAATTCAACAAGTGAAATATGATCTTCCCAACTTCCACCAAAATCAAGAACACAAGCACGAAGAAGATCTTCAAGAGTTTGATTCACACGCTCGGTTTGTCCATCGGACTGAGGATGATAAGCGGTGCTAAAATTGAGCTTCGTTCCCAAAGCCTTTTGAAGACTCTTCCAAAATCCACTAGTAAACAATGGATCACGATCACTAACAATAGAAGTAGGAATTCCATGCAATTTAACAATCTCTTTGATAAAGAGCTTGGCCAAAAGAGGAACGGTTCGGTTAGACCGTACGGGAATAAAATGGGCGGATTTAGTAAGTCTATCAACAATCACCCATAAGCTATCATGACCCGAACGAGAACGGGGAAGGCCATCTATAAAATCCATGGAAATTTGGTCCCACTTCCAAATTGGAATTTCTAAAGGTTGCAATAACCCACCAGGCCTTTGATGCTCGGCCTTGACGAGTTGGCAAGTCATGCAACGCTTAACGAAGTTAGCGTTGTCAAGTTTCATTCCCTCCCAATAATAAAGTCGCTTCATATCCACGTACATTTTACTACTACCGGGATGAATGGTAAATTTAGAATGATGAGAATCTTCTAAAATATCTTTACGAAGATCACCAATATTTGGCACGACAAGTCTACCAAATTTCCGAATGCCGCCACGAGAATCGATATCAAAGTCTTTCAAACCTTCAATATCAATTTTATCTTTAATATTTTGGCCAAGAAGAGCCAATTCAGGATCTAGCCTTTGAGCTTCAAGAATGTGGTCTAAAAGAGATGGATGAGCCTCAAGGCTACATAAAACAAATGATGAGCATAAATCGGATATGCACTCTTGAATCTCACAAGTGGATAAGATCTCGAGATCGTTCCATTCGGATATCATCATAGAAACAACAGCTTGTTGTTTTCGGCTAAGAGCATCGGCGACACGATTACCCTTACCGGGAGTATAAAGAATATCAAGATCATATGGTGCAAGAAATTCGAGCCAACGCTGTTGACGCAAATTAAGTTCCTTTTGAGAGAATAAATACTTCAAGGACTTATGATCAGTATAAAGAACAAATTTCTCTCCTAAAAGATAATGACGCCAAATACGAAAGGCGAAAACAATAGCCGCGAGCTCTAAATCATGAGTGGCATATCTAGTCTCAGCAGGCTTCAATTGCCTAGAAGCATAAGCAATAACACGTTCTCTTTGCATAAGAACGACACCCAAACCAACGCGACTAGCATCGGTATAAACTACGAAATCTTGATTCCCCTCGGGAATAACAAGAATAGGAGCATCAGAAAGGAGTTCTTTTAATTTCTGAAAAGAAGTTTCACATTTGTCCGTCCAAATGTACTTAACACCTTTCTTCGTTAAGCTAGTGAGAGGCACGGAAATCTTAGAAAAGTCTTTGATAAAACGGCGGTAATAGCCCGCCAATCCGAGAAAACTACGAATCTCTGTCACACTCTCCGGTCTCTTCCAATCTTGAATCGCTTCAATCTTTGAAGGATCCGCGGAAATTCCGGATTCGGAAATAATATGACCGAGAAACTTCACACGAGATTGCCAAAAGTGGCATTTAGAAAAATTTTCCTTCAATTGATTACTCCTAAGAGTTTCCAACACAATCCGAAGATGTTTTTCATGCTCCTCCTCGGTTTTAGAATACACAAGAATATCATCGATAAAGATGAGAACAAATCGGTCGAGAAAATCTTTGAAAACTCTATTCATAAGGTCAACGAAATAAGCCGGAGCATTCGTTAGACCAAATGGCATGACAAGCCATTCATAAGATCCATAACGAGTACAGAACGAGGTCAATGGAATACTATCCTCTGCAATACAAAGCTGATGAAATCCAGTAGCTAAGTCTAATTGTGAAAAGACCTTAGCACCACTAAGCTGATCGAATAGATCATCAATCCGAGGTAAAGGATATTTATTTTTGATAGTAAGATCATTAAGCTTGCGGTAGTCAACGCAAAGCCTAAGTGTACCATCGGATTTCTTCACAAAAATAGCCGAAGCTCCCCAAGGCACGGAACTAGAGCGAATAAATTGCTTCGTCTCCAATTCGGATAATTGTTTACGCATCTCCTCGTTTTCTTTATTGGACATACGATACGGAGGACGAGTGATAGGTTGAGCTCCAGGAAAAAGATTAATTCTGAACTCAATTGCTCGCTTAGGTGGTAATCCAAAAACGGGTTCGAATATGTCGAAAATTTCACAAACGATGTGAATAAGAGAAATAATATCACCCTCATCATCATCATCGTCATCACGAGGATTTAAAGAATATAAAGATGCGACCAAGCTGGAAACTGAATCTTAAAGATTAATAGAAATCTTCTTAACAGATTGAGGATGTCGAAGATGAATAGTCCGCTCAGGACATAGGATATGAGCTTCATAACGATTAAGCCAATCCATTCCCAAAATCATTTCAAAGCCTAAATAACGCATGACATGCAAATCGGCTCGGAAAGAAAAATCACACAAAATAATCTCGACATCTTTACATAATAAACTGATTGTTGCGGATCCACCAACCGGATTCGCAATTCTCGAAGAAGTCATTAAACACAAAACATCCAAAGAAAAAGCATCAACAAGTTCTTTTGATATAAAAGAATGGGACGCATCCGTATCAAAAAGAACTCGAATAGGATGATCACGAAATAAAATAATTCCATCAAGGATAGAATGAGGCATACCTTGACCACGAGATGTGTTGCCAGGGGCTTGAGCAACATTTAACTTTCCCTCCTTCTTGCCCTGAAGCTTGGGGCATGAAGATATAACATGACCGAGAACTTTGCAGTAGCGACAAGAGAGAGACTTTGGGCACTTGTTCGCATAATGGTCCTTCAAACCACAATTATAGCATTCCCCACGGCCAAAGGAAGAAGTCTTTGCCACGGAGGTTGCTTGCTTCCCTTTCTTATTGGGATAAGGACCTTTGAATTTACTGGGCCTCTTCTTGCTGTTGAAGTTTGGTTTGGAACCCACCACTTCAACATCATTCTCCTTATCTGCCTCTTGAAGACGAAGAGCGATATCAATGAGTTGGTCGAAAGAAACTTCTAATTTTAGAAGTAATGGCTTCTTGAGATTTTTGTTCAAGCCATAGACGAACCTCTGGTTCTTCTTTAAAGGGGTGTTGATGTATTCAACCCCATATTTGGAAAGCGACTCAAAGGAGGCGACGTAATCAGTCACGGAGGACTCACCTTGAACAAGGTCTATAAATCGTCGAGCCAATGTCACTTTCTCAGCTTTCGGTACGAATTTCAACTCGAAGCGTTCCCGGAATTGCTCCCAGGTGAGATCCGCTTCATTAATCTCAGAAATAAGAAGCTCGTACCAGTCCAATGCTCTTTCTCGGAGCATACTAGAGGCCAACTGAACTCGGTGAAGGTCAATAAGATTCATGCAAGAAAAGATTCGATCGCATGACCTTAGCCAAGCCTGTACTTCAATAATAGTTTCGGAACCTTTGAATGGCTCCCCACCCAAATTAGTATAATCGCTGCACAAGCGTGCAAATCCCGACTTTGGGTGCGTAGGTTCTGGGTTAGCTCCAGCTGCTTGAGCATTTGTCACTAAATCAAGAAGCTGTTAAGCGGTCATAAAAACTCCATCTTGGGGTGGAGTGCTAGACGGTACGGTTCTGGGGCGGCCTGGTCTAGACATTTCTCTCCCTTTAGAAAGAAAGAAGAAGAAGAAAAAGATTATTCACCAAATTGAATATCAAGCAATCTTGATAGACAAAACAAGGAATCATAAGGAAAATAGGATGAATCGGTAGAAAGACTCGAATTAAATCCTAAAGCACGAATCCTAAGATGGACTTAGGACGATGATCCTTGTTATATTATTCCATATTGTTTCGAAGTTTGGCTCTGATACCAAGCTGTAACGCCCCACCTCTATACCCACGCTAGCCAAGAACACTACGAAGTAATGCTGTCAACTAGCACGGAGAATAAGGCTGTTGAGGAGCGACCATCCGTGTAATTGCTTTGTGCGAGCATCGATATGTCAGATAGTATAACATGCAATTCTTTTTAAGTGGAAATCCGACATGCCGACACAAACTCAAAGATATCACACGGTGGCTATAATATCTTCGGAAACAAATATAGAAGTAAGCATAACATAAATCAGTCACAGACAATTCATATCACAAAGGCGGAAGAAGATATGAATATATATAACTAACACATGAAAGTGCATGTCAAAGTAGTGGTCTAAAAAGATCCACAATAACACAAAATAATAGCAACATGTGCTATACAAAAGAATACATCAATGAGTCAATATCTGAAGAGTATACAACAAAAACTACTAATCTAAGTAGTAAGCAAAAGATCAGAGCAATGGATCCCTGGGGAGAAGTTAAGCAGAAGCACCTGTAACATCTCGGTCTGACCCGAGTATTATTTAATAAGAAAATAATAAACGGATCAGTCTAACTATAAATATCAGATGAAACGATATATATAGAATAAGAGTTATGACTAAACACATAATAATCACAATGCCAAGCTGTGATATATATAAGTAATTGAAAATCAACGAGAGATTAATCAATATCACCAAATCTACACAAGAAACAAAGAAATGCCATACTCCTTATTTCGTTCATCAAACCACAAATATTGACGATTATATCAATGTCAATCACACAAGTCAATGACACACAAATTCCAGAATTCAATACGCGAAATCCAGAAATCACAAAAGTCAATGACGCACAAATTCACCAATGCACAAATGTTGATAAAACTTATCAATGGAAATCACGAAAATTGGTGAAACACAAATTCTAGAAATCATCTCAAGAAATCCAGAAATCATAAAGGGGGGAGGCCTATCACAAACGGGAGCATAAAGCCCACCAACACGTGTATCACAAACGGAACGCTAATTCCATGGTTGCTAACCATCACAAATTGAGCCGAAGCTCCACAAACGGCCCGAAGACCATGGGTTGCTACCCCACCAAATTGAGTCGAAACTCCACAAAACGGGGTTTAGTCTCCCTCGCAGACAAAGAGACATCGCACATTGCTAGTCTAAATCACAAAGATGATCGTCATGATCAACGAGAAGTGTCGATTACAGTAAGCTAGTAAATATATGAGCTTAGCATCACATCCCATAACCACTAGCTTAACTTAAATATTTACGAACAAATTGTAGATCTCCACTAGAAAATTGTCACAAGAGTTTCAATCGAACAAGTCCAAGAATTAACCAACAAAGTGAACGCAAGCGTTTCATACCACTTGTTTTACTAAGTCGTTTAATTAGATTTCTCATACGAGTGAGGTAAAGGTTTGTATATACTAATAGATTGGAAAACGGTTTTATAAACGAATTTGGTATTAAAATAGTATTGAAATCGTTTGAGGAAAGAGTTTTGATATTTACTACTAGTATAGAAAACCTTTATATTTTTAAAGTGACAAATCACAAAGAAGATTGTAAGAACTATCAATCACTAAAATTCACATACGAAGACGTGAATAAAATCCAAAGAAATCGATAAAGGATCGATCGAAATGGATATTCAAAAATCACTAAAAAGAGTCATCAAAGTCATAATAGATGATAACAACAACTAGGAAACAACACGAATCGATCAAAGTTGGAAATTCACGCGATTAGGCGAAAATAGGCAAAATGCATCAGGTCGGTCGGCCGGCTACAGAGCTCGGTCGACCGAACCCTAATTTGAAAACTTCTCGGGAATCAGGTCGGTCGACCGAACCAGGGGGGTCGGTCGGCCGAACCAGAAACAGAGAAGTGCAACTGCACTTTTACTAGCAGGTCGATCGACCGAACCAGGGGATCGGTCGGCCGAACCTGATGCTCTGCAAATTGATGCCCATAAATTGATAAGCAACCTCCACCAATTCGCAACCCAACGAGCATGGACGTTAGGGAATTATGCCTAACGACTACCCGGCCCTATTAGCTCCTCGATGCATCACCAAATCCACATTTGAACCTCAAAGCTATGATTTTTAAGGATTTGGCTTTCAAACACTAAAATTGGAATATTCTCAAAAGCAATCCAAATCAAAAGCAATTGCACAAGAATAAGTGTTAGGAATTTATACCTAACAATCGAAGATAATTCATAGACTTAGATGTGAGATTAAAAATCTCACCTTTTTACAAAATCAAACAAGAAGAAGCTTGAAAGCAAATGGAGAATCAACCTCTCTTCAACACAACCCAAATGAGCTTGAATCTATGCTCAAAACAAGATCATTCCCAAAATTAGGTTTAGGAATTTCTGAAATTGGTAAGAGAATAAGTTGGAGAAGAAGAAGAGAATGCTTACCAATGGGTTCTCTTGAATTTGGAGCTAGGAATTTGAAGTTGCAAAAGGAACTAGGGTTTTGGAGTTTTAATTTCCAATCTCTCCCACCATTAATACTTTAAAAACTGAAAAGAGAAGAGAATGAGGGTGAATGGGGAAGAGTGGCTCAGATTTGAGCATAAGTTAAACATAGGGATGAGCCCAAACCCAAAACCCAAAGTGAAAAGTAGCAAAAATCAACTTTCTCCAAACATATCGAAGCTTATACTCAAAAAGGTTGCAAACGGTATTTTAAACTCAATGGGAGTGGTCCCGAGTCCTAATTCGACCGTATGCAAAAAGTAGCTTTTCGGACTAAAATCCAACTAACGATAGAATATTTAAATAAAATATTTAAATATAAAATCAATAAATATGCGGGTTGTTACATTAATTTTAAAATGAAATTTAAGAATAATTAACTAATGGAAGTAATTAGGAGATCATTAATTAATGTAATTAATGGAAGTAATCAATCTTGCTTATTGATGATTGAATGATGATGAGTGCTTTGAATTGGTTGATATCTCTGATATGAATTGTTGTGTGACGTGGTATGTTGAATGGATAGTGATAGTGTGATTATCTATCAACTATGAATTGCTGTATAGAAAGTGTAATCCGGTAATTAAAATTGAATTGTATTCACCTAGATAACTTAGGTTAAGACAACATTGGATTCGAAGAGACCGGAGTCGGGTACTAGAAAATACCCGAAACCACTTCGATTCTTTATAGTTTGATATGTGAAATCAATAGGCTGGTATGAATGATTTAAGTGAATTGGACTATTTAATCTATTTGATACTTAGAAAATTGATATGTGAAATAAATAATGCGCATAAAATATTGTGAACTTGTAAATAGATACGAGTTACTCCTGGTTTTATATAAATTGTATGCTTGTGTTTCATGTTGGATGGGTTTACTCATGTTGGTTTCCTACCTGACCCGGGTGTTACTTTGATGTAATGCTCGGGTCACACCGAGTATTACAGATTCCAGGTAAAGACGTTCTGGAGCTTAGGAGTCGAGCTGGATGGCAGGAATGTATGGAGTGTTTCTGTTGTATTATATTATTGTATATCTAAGGCATGGTAATTGTGTATATCTAGTGTCTGTATATATGTGTAACTCTGATGTATTAAAATGTAATCGACTGATATAGTATTCTGTTGTAAACTGCTATTATTTATTATTATATTTTATCCGCTGCGAATGTGAGATGTTGATGTTTCTGTTCTTCTTCTTCTATCTCTTTCTTCTTTTTCATAAATATCTGGAATTTTCGGAATCGAAAATTCGAGTCGTTACAAGGGCAGAGTTAGCTAAGATGATTCCGTCGGTGCTAGATGGGATCTACTATGCTAATTCGATAGTTTTCTATTAATCTTATCAATTATCACTTGTCAATCCTCTTTTTTTATAATGGCTGGTCTAGTCAAAAATCCCAAGTATTCTATTGGAATTTCATGGTTTCATAGTTAAGGGTATTAGCAACAAGATTTTAAACCATATATATCATTCAGAAATAGACAATTCTTTTTGAAATTGATTATGAGGCCCAAACGCATTTCAAAGATACATAAAATATATTTAAGAGCTACAATGTGATGTGGTAAATATGAAGTAAAAACATGATATCATTCCCAAACTGAAGAATTGAAAGTCCATCATTTGTAATATCATTTCCTATGCTTTCCAGAACCCCATTAGTAATTGAATGCTTAATGATCCTAGAAAAAACTTCCCAAGCTAAATTGATTAAGAAGGCGATAGACGATCTCCTTCTCTAAGGCCGCTCTTTGATTGAATTTTATTTCTCGAGATAATATTGACCGCTATACTCAAGTTTCATATTTTGAGTAAGGCGATAATCCAACGTACCCATCTAGTATCGAAACCCCTAGCCAATATTAAGTCTTTGAGAGAAAACAGTCGATCAAATTAAAAGCTTTAGCGAAGTCTAGTTTTGAGTAGGCACAAATGGCATTGTTCTTACAATAGTATTTAAGAAATCCTTGGACTACTATGATCTCCTCTATGATATTTCTACCCTTAATAAAAGCAGACTAAGTATTTTCAATAAGGTTGTTGATTTTTAATACCTAACCTATTCGCTAACACCATAGAAATAACTTTAGGAGAACAGTTTATTAATAAAATTTGTCTAAAATCTTTTAGCACTATCGCTCCTACTTTCTTGTGAAGCTGGATGATATTAGCAGAGTTAAATCTACCTATTTGTAAGTTGTCATTGTAAAACTCGTCAAACATTTTAATTAAATCATATTTTAAAATGTGCCAAAATTTTCAATAAAACAATAAGGGAAATCCATCCGGTCCCAATGATTTATCACTGGGAACGTCATCAATTTTCCTTAAGATCTCCTCTTCCAAGAGCAGACTATCCAAATCATCTAAAGCAATCCTGGTATTTACATGGTATAAACTAGACCAGTTTGCTTTGATTTTGTGAACTTTTTAGTTCCAAAGATATCTTTGTAGTAATTAGTAAAAGAATTATTAAGTTCATTTTGCAGATTCCACATCGTTAATGAATATCGAATTTATGGTGTTACTATGCATATGACAGACTGTTATTCTATGAAAAAACTTAATATTCTTATTACCCTCGATCCTTTCATTGGACCCTAGAACTTTGCTTCCACATTATTTCCTTTTGCTTAATGACTTTGTCTAGTTCTTCTTTAAGGTTTGAAAGTACATTATGGTTTTACCTATATATATTTACACATATATATATATATATATATATATATTGTAATTAATTAACCTTTAATTATTAGATAAATTATTTATTTAATTTAACATTTTAATTAAATACTTTAATAAATTTTAATTTTTTTCAAGAACCTTCAGCTTAAATGGATAGAGGTATGATGCTTTAGATAAAGATTCTAGAGGTCATAGGTATAAGCATGTATATAACTATAACTATAGCCATATACACATACATACAAACACCACATACTGGGATTTGAATCAATTGTATATACATATACATTTCACTTACATATGGATATGATAAATTCATATGCATATCATGAATATAAATTCCTAAGAATATAATTATGTATAAATGTACTATAATATATTTATATGGTTTGTATAAACTTCTTAGCATTACCACATATATATAGTTTAGACATATACGTGTGTGTATGTCTAAACTATATGTATGCGTGTACACATATATTTCCATATAACTATAAATTAAGTTTATATAATACACAAATGCACGGATACATACATACATACATATATATAACATAATTCGAAAATAAATAATAATTTTAAATTTTATTTGTCTGGCTAAGTAAACATTAAATATCTTAATTTGAATTCAAAATTGGCTTGGTCAAAATATATTATTCAAAGCATTTTACCATTTCAAATAATATATTCATATATATTCAAATATTTAAATATCTAAAATTATTAGTTTAAAATAAACTGTGATATCCCGGAATTTTTGGCAATATCAATTTAATAATCTTTATTTAAAATTAAATTGATTTGATAATATTGATTAATAAAATATGAATTGGTTTAATAATCTAATTAAATAAATATTTAATTAGTGATTTTATCTTTTAAAAACTAAACAAATGTTTCTATTTGTAATGTATATATATATATATATATATATATATGTATGTATGTATATATATTATAGATAATTTTTAATTCGGAATTTAATAAATAAATAAAGTCTTGTTTTCAAATTCTAATAATATATTTAATAATTTGGAAATTATGATTTAAATTAATATTAAGCTTTTCAAAGTTATTTAATTAATAACTATATGGTTTGTAAATACTTAAAATAAATGTAAAATTGCTTAAGATTATATCTTAGCATAATTTTCAAATTTTAATAATAAGTTTGTTTCATTTCTTTTAAATATTACTAGATATATATGATTTGAAAAAGAAGTTTAAAATACAATTTACGTATGGTATTAATTAATTCAATAATAGAAGTAATTTATAATCTCTTTTATAAATTATTTAAAATTATCAAATTTTTTATTTGCAAATAATAATTATAATACTTAGGTTTTATAACCATAAATAATTTTTAATGAATATAGAATTGTTATTTTTAAATTTAATAGGTAGTTATATATGTATATATACAACTTGATATTTTAAATTGGATTTTTATAATTTAAGATATTTGTATAAGCTTTTATTTATAAATATAATTGATTTTATTTTCTTTAAAATTATCTATATATGAATAAGTATTTGTAATTTATAAATTAATATAAAAGCTTTCATGTAAACATTTAAAATAAAAGGAAAATTAAAAAAAGACAAGTGTTAACATGTTAAGTAATCAAACAACATGTGTTAAATTATGAATTAAACAACATGACAAGTGTCACTAAATTTTCATCTTTTTCTTTTATTTTGTTAAATTAATTTCAGCCTTTATAACATTGTTTCCTTCTCTTCAATTTTCCTTTTCGTATTTCTAAGCTAAGAAACAAAACTGAAATCATCTCTAAAACCAAAAACAAATTCAAATCAGTAAGTAACACTCCTCAAAACCAAATTGAAAATCAAAGCCTGCATTTGAAACCTGTATCACTTCTTTAACCTGGAACAAGTCAAAACTCATCAAACTTGTTAATCCACTTCAATCAGAAACTGCAAACCCTTTTCAAATTCATCAGCCCGTGCATTGTTCTTCAACAACTTGGAATCAAACAAGAACTCAAGCCTGCAAGCATGATGTTTTAAACAGGGAGCAAAAGCATTTAAGTTTTAATAAAAAAAATAAAAAAAGGGGTATAGCTGATAATCAAAGGAGCAATTCAGTTTTAAAGGTCTAAAGCTTTTTCATTTTCAATGGTGCTCTATTCTTCTGAATATCAGGTGAGTAACACCATTCTAAAGTTTAAATATGATTTTGGTTGCAAGTTAAGATTTGGAATGAATGTGTTTTTGTGTGAATATATTGTGAAGTTCATGCAAATATATATGAATGAATAAATGTATGTGCATGCCGTTGTATTTGTGATATCCTGTTTTTTAGTTTTCCAGGCCCTAGATTTATTCATAATTCATTATCTCTTGTACCAAAATTTGTTAGGATTTAAGTTTGAAACAAAAATTGTTTGTTTCATCATATTTTAAAGTTAAAAAAAAATTAAATAAAATAAATTTGGAATTGTTCTGGAAATAAAAAAATGAACAGGGAAACTTAGGATTGTGAAAAATTCAAATATCTTAAATTAGCAATTCAGGAATGTAAACTGAATTCTAATTATAAAACTTTATTTTTAAAAGAAAAATCAAAACATTTATTTAGGTTTTGAGTTTGTATTTCTGGGTTGACCAGAAAATGAAACTTGAGTAGTTCCCGGCGATCTAGTTGATCTGGGGTGTTGTTATTCTTTCTGGAAGTAGAAATGTGATCAGAGAATCGGGGAAAAATATTGGATGGACGTGTAGATGATCGTGGTGATGGTGGTGATCACTTTAAGTCTCTAAACCTAATTTTGGGTGGATGGTCGGTTTTGCTTCAGAAATCAACCTCTGGTGGATCGAGCGTTACCAAACTTTGGGAATCGGTTGCTGGATCATGGACGAAGCCGTGGCCGGTGGTGTTGGTATTCTGATGGACGGAGGAGCTTGATTGAGGCGTTGACAGGTTTTGGGTTGAGGTGGTTCTATGTTTCCAGGTTTTGGGGTTGAGTCTAGATTTTGATTTCTAGATGATGGAGACGATCTGATGATCGTGGGATGGTGCGTGGGTGGTTGCTGATGAGATGAAGCTTTGGTGAATGGCCGGAGTTGATCAGAGTCACGGTGCATATGCACCGTGCACTTATGTTTTTAGGTGAAGTGGATTTGGAATGGGTGAAGATGTACTCGAGTTTCACTCGAGTAGTTTGAGTATTTACTCGAAGGAATTTAGGGTAAGACTCGAAGTAAAATTGAATAGGATCGGGTAAATTTTGTTACAGGGTTTAGAAAACAGTCAGTGTTACAGTTTTTAAATTTAAACTAAAAAAAAACAAAGCAAGTTTTAACACAAGGGTTTTGAAAAAAAGTTTAAATCTGAATTCAAATGAGTTTGAATTCTAGTTTTTAAAATAAATAAGTTTATAAAAATGAAATGTTTTTAACAACTTTAATTTGTTAAAGTATTTTATAATGTGGTTTTAAAATCTGAAAATGAGATTTAAACAAGATTTTAAATTTAAGTTTAACTCTGAATTCAAAGCTTAGTTTGAATTCTAGTTTGAAATAAATAAATATTTTGGATTTAAATGTTTTAAATCAACTTTGAATGTTTTAAAATATGGTTTGAGTTTAAAAATGAATTTGGTTTTAAAATTCTTTTAAAATTCTTTTATAAGACATAGATTCTTTAACATGTAATACAAAGGTTTTTGAATTGTTTTAAAAGCTTTGTTAAAGTTAAAATTTGTTTCCATTTTAGATCTTAAATTTAAAATGGAATTTAATAGTAAATTTAAAGGCAAATTGTTTTTAAAATACTATTAATAATAACTAAATCATGAATAAGATTAAGGTTTATCTTAAAATTAATTAGGACTTAATGATTATAATTCATCGAATTATTAAGTAAATTAAGATGGATAATTAATTACTTTAATTAATTAATGATTTGGGTAATTAATTAAATAATTAAGGGTTTTATTTAATTTATTGAAGAATTAAGTAAGTTAATTAAGAATTAATTGATTTGTAATTAAGAAATCATTAATTAGATAAGATTTTATTTAAATTAAAATTAAGTTATAGATTAACACTTGATTAATTAAATAATTTGAGATTAATTAATGGGTTATTATAGATAGATTCATTTGTAATTAATAATGATTAATCTCAGTTAATTATTTTAGAGAAGTAATTAAAGATTTTGTTAATGGTTAATGAAGATCATTAATTTAGGATTATTTAAAAATTAATTAATGTGATTAATTTTAATGATTAATTAGATTAATAAATTTAAAGGTAATCATTTGAGAATTGTTTAAGTGTAGTTACGTAATGGAAGTAATTAAGAAATTAATTACTAATTGTAATTAATTAAGTTTATTTTGATTAGTTTAAGTTAATTAATTAGGTTTAAATTAATTTAAGATAATCACTGGATAATTTAAGAAGTAATTACTCAATGTAATTAATGAAGAATAATTACTTAGTGAAGTAATTAAGAAGATAATTACTGGATGTAATTGAATTGAAGGATAATTAGGAATGAAAGAGTTTTTGGAAATTAATTGCTTTGTGTAATTAATATGTAATTAATATGAAGAATAATTACTTAGTAAAAGTAATTAATAACTAATTACTTAGTGTAATTAATTAAGAATTGTTTAATAAAGTTATTTGAAGATAATTTAGAGATGTAATTAATTAAATGTTATTAATTACTTAATGTGATTAATCTAGGGTGATTAATGAATATAATTAATTAAAGATTAATTATTAAGGAAAATTAATTAAGGAGTAATTAATTTATCTAATGAAGTAATTAAAGGTAGTTTATTACTGAATGTGATTAATCAAGAATGATTAATCATTATGGTTTAATTGATGATTAATTACTTAATGTAATTAATTTAAATAGGGTAATTATAAATAAAAATAGTTAAGGATCATTAATTAATATAATGATGTAATTAAGGATTAATTAATTAAAAATAATTAACCAATGAAGGAATTAATTAATGTAATTAATTAAGGATTAATGTAATTAATTAGTTAATGGAGTAATTATAGGTTAATTACTGGATTTGGTTTAGAATAATTAATTTGTGAAACTAATTAAAGGCTAATTACTTGAGTGTAATTAAAGGGTAATTAATCAAGGGTGATTAATTAACATGATTTATTATAGGGTAATTTATTGATTAATTTGTAATTAATTAACGGTTATGTAAGCAAGATTTATAATGATGAAGTAATTAATTTAATTTACTTTAAATTAATTAGAGAAGAAGTAATTAATTTAATTCATTTTAAATTAATTATAGAATGATGATTAATAAATCATTGCTTATGAATGATGATTGATATTGATTGACCTGAATAGTTGAGATCTCAGATATGAGATAAGTGATGTTGTGTGATATGGATGCTTTGATTGCATTGTGATGATAATATGAATTATCTGTTTATGATGATAATATGGATTATCTGTTTGTGATGATAATGTTGATTATCTATTGTGATATTGTGAATTATCTATCTGTGTGTATATAGATAATTTAGAATTCAATTGTTTTAAACCTTAAAACAACTTGGACCTAAAAGATGGCGTTTTGGATTTCGATGAGACCGGGATCGGGTTTCCATATTTGGATATCCAAAACCCACATCGGTCCAAATTAACGATAGGTCGTGAATCTCAAGTGAAGATGAAGATTCGGAGTGCAAGGGTTATCGTCTTTAACTCTGAGGGTGATTCCAAAATGAATGTAACGAGATAATGCCTTCGGTTTCGTTCGAACCTGAAACGAACTTGTATGGATTGAATGCTTTCATAACAGCGTCAGGTGGATGATGAGCATTCTAAGAGATGTGTTCTCTAAAGGTAATCGTAGCCTCAAGCCTCATCGGCGGGGAATGGCTAAAACAGGGGAGGTGCAGCAAGGATAAGTAGGTCATGCCCAAGTAGGACGAGATTTACCCCTGTCTAGAAGTCCCTTTATATTCGGCTGTGTGGGGCAGTTGATTGCAACAACTGTCGAGGTTGTCTTGTTCGGGACTGTTCAGTAAGGAATGGTTCCGGCTTTGTGTTGCAGGGGATTGGGAGTAATCCTCGGTACGGTGATCTAGGCCACGTACTGTGACGGGCGGTACCCCAGTAGCCCTGCCATTGTATGGAATCCAAAATCAAATAAGTGCCAACAATTTTGATTGTATTACCCACTTTTGTGGCTAGTAGCTGGAATTTAATAGATGTAACAATTTCGGCTATTTCTTATTTACTTGAAAACCCTAGACCTATTATAATATCACTGGATTTCCTATCAAATGTTTTGATTAGCGTAAGGTAAAAACTTTTCCATGTTTATATGTGGGAAGTCTTACGTGATACCTTTGTTTTCAAAAAAAATTTAAAAGTTAAGCAACCTTAACCTGTTACTCACACCAGACCCATGTCTAACCCGGACTTTATCTTCTGTTTTCTTAAACTCTTGGGTACTCAAATTTTTACGAGTAGCCAAGGGATTCAGGTTAGTTTTGACGAAGTGTGGAGGAGCAATGGAGCAGGAGACTTCGGCGTTAGATATATAGTTTCCGTTGTGTGTTCTCTGTGTTGGTATCTCTTTGTTGAGTTGTATTGAGTTGTAATAACTATACAGGTGTTTATAACTGTCTAGTATATGATGTATATGCTGTGTAACTCTGATAGATGTTGTATATTATGTAATACTTATGTTATTAATATAATTTATTTGTTCCGCTGTTGAGATTCTGATGTTGTTTCTTCTTTCTCTTCTTTCTTCTCTCTTTTCTATCCCTTTCTTTCTTAAAGATGATGAGACTTTTTGTGGAGTAAAAGTCGGGTCGTCACATAAACTGAAATACAAAATATCAGAAATTTTTTTAGCAAGGCTAATAGGGTTGCTGTCTTCAAAGAAATCCTAAAAGCCACAAACCCTAGTAACAACCAGAAATAGTAAATCAGTTAATGTCTTCAAGTATTAACTTGATTTTTGAATCCGAGTCTCATGCTAGTCACCTCTTTATTATTGACTTCCATAATAGTAGAATTCTTCTTATTGAGAATAAGATTATTCCTTTGCTCCTAAAATATCTCACAGTCTTCTTCAGAGCATGCACCAAAAGAGAGCTATCTCTTGACTTCCATCTGGTATCTTTGAAGATAGTAAACAATTCATGGTCTGAGTTTCTAGAAGGCCGGTGCAAGATTCCAAATTATATAACCAAACTTCATAGGAGAAATCAAAGGAGGAAAATAAATTATTAATTTTCTCACAAGCATTTAAACATAAGGCACATGAAGAGTATTCTAATACTCCTTTACTTTGCAAATTGTCTTGAACATGAATGGCATTGTTAATAACTCTCCACAACATAATGTTATCATTAAGCCATTAACCAAGAATTCAAAGTCTGGAATTGTAAAGGCTCGCAAATCCGTACCCTTTGAGTCCACCACCATAATTCACATCAGTTCAACTCAAAATGAATGGAAAATACGAATCTTTAGAGTGAAGAAGAAGAAAGAGATAGAAGAAAATAAACAACAACACAGAATATCACAATCGTAGCGGAACGAAATATAAGATATAATAATAGATTTTATACAAAAGAATTTGTAGCAGTTTCTATACTTACAATCATCAGAGTAGAACAATCCATACATCAATCTAGACAGTTATAATAACTTGTCCTCATATAGTGGAAATATAAACTAAGTAGAAGATACATCTCTGTCATCAGTTCATCTCCTGAGCTCCATAGCCTCCTATCCTGAATCTGTAATACTCGATCTGACCCAAGCATTATAATAAATAACATCCGAGTCATTCTGGAAAATCAACGTGAGAAAACACACTCAAATTGAATTATTAAAGTTATCAAAAGCCTTTGAAAAACAAAGGGCATCTCGTAAGACCATGTCACACATAAACACAACGGGTTTTTACCTTATGATAACCAAAACATTTTATCAAAATCATCTGGTATTATAATAATGTCTATTCAAAGTAAATAGAACTGAAATGCTTGCATCTCACTTACCAGCATAGTTGAGCACAATCAATACCGTACGGTGCTTATTGGAGAATGGATCTCATACAATGACTG
Organism: Allium cepa; assembly: GCA_030765085.1. Lineage (NCBI taxonomy): Eukaryota > Viridiplantae > Streptophyta > Magnoliopsida > Asparagales > Amaryllidaceae > Allium > Allium cepa. Next base: position 1,001,208,153 of record CM060935.1, read on the forward strand.
GACCATTGGGGTACCGCCCGTCATAGTACACCTCTAGAAAATTGTACTAGGGACCTCACTGGGATCCCCTGCTACACAAGACCAGCTTACCCCTAACCTGGATAGACCGAATATGTTATCACCTCAGATGTTCCCACCCTTAAAAATCGAATGCTGCCTTTTTCATGCACAACCATATCCATTATTTATATATTTTCGAGGATATCTAGAAAAGTGAGACATACCCTAATTAGGTGGGACCCACTTAGCCTTGCCACATCCCTCTTGTTTTAGTCATTCCCAGTTAATGAGGCTTGAGGCTAACGATTACCTTTCAAGAACAATTCCACTAAGAATGCTCATCGTCCTCCAATGACGATGTTCTGATAGCATTCGTCCATCAAAATTGTTCTAGGTCTGGAAAAACCGTGTAACGACCCAAGATTTTTAATAGTTTTAATAACGTATTTAATTAATTGAATTTTGGTGAAATTTTAAATTATTTAATTTGCAAATAAAAAGAAATTATATTTTATTACGTATGATTTAATATAGCAAATGGTAAATTTTCAATTAATTTTATGAAAGTTTATTTATTAAGTAATTCTATTAAATTCAAGCTAGCTAATAACTGTTGATAATAACATATTTTTCAAACCCGAATATTTTTACATAGAAAATTCTAAATCATCTTCTGACTGAGACGTCATTTTTCGTTTTTCCAAATTCGGGCTTCTTTAGCTCCGTCGACCTTATTTTTCTGTGTTTGCTGCACTTTCTCTTAATAGAAAATTCAAAATTTTATAATTCAATCATACCACTAATATCTGTATACCGTTTTGATCCTCTCGTCGTGCTGATCTCAGCGGTATATTTATTTCTGTATTTTGAAATCCTATGCACAATGGAAGCAATAAATTGTTCGTTGTAACGACACCTTTAAACGTGACCATTAGCGTTGCTTTGCTTTTCAAACTTCAACGTGAATTCCTAGCAAGATTTTAAATTGCTATAAATTTTATTCCTGCATTAATGTTTAGCAGTTTCTGTAACGACCCAGAAATTTTAGTAATTAAAATTTGAATATTTAATTAATTTTAAATATTAATAAGTGAATTTATAAGTCGAATAAATTTTATTTGAATAATTGGATTTAATTGGATAATTAAATCGATAATTTAATATGTGAAAATGCAGAAATAATTGAAAATTGAGTTAAATATGATTGAAAATGATTTGTAAAATTTTATTTTATCATATTGAAGTTAGAATGATATTTTAGAACTTTTAAAATCGAATTAAAAGTTAATTTGTGAAAATTGAATATTTTAATATTAAATCGACTAGTGAAAATAGTCAATTTTTGAACAGTCTTAGAATTGGATGAAACCAGTTCCATTGGATCCGTAATAGTTAGTTATTACCGGATTTCAATTTTCGTGTCAATCGGAGTTATCGTTTGATCGTAGCAGCTCGAAACGCATCGAAATTGTTATAATATTTATTTGGCGAGTTAAAATAGCCATTTTTCAAAAAGTCTCAGATTTCGACGAAACCAGTTTCATCGGATCCGTAATGTGATATTATTGTAAGGTTTCAAATTTCGTGTCAGTTGGATTTACCGTTTGTCCGGTACAAATTAAAACGCCTAGAAAATCGATTAAATCGGTTTAAATTAAATTGAACATTTATTGCCATAACTCGCACAGATGTCCGAACTAGCTTTCGAAACCTGTTCCATTGTGTCCGGAACGCGGGATAAACCCTAGGAACGTCAGTTTCGGCGCGTAAATCGAAGTTCGGAATTTTCGGGATGAATAGTGTCGTTCAAAACTCTATAAATAGCACCCTTCTCTTCATAAATTTAAAAAAAAATATATAACAAACCCTAAACGCAGCCGCCAGTTGCAACCGAAGGCCGAAAATGCTCGTTCCTTTTCTCCTTAATCTCTCCATATCCTTCAACAATTATCAGAAACTATCAACTGCAAAAGCGTAGAGCTAGGCGAGATCTACAGATCTATACGGTGATGATCATCAATGGATCAATGTAGTAGTCGAATTTCCATCGTGAAGGCGTACGCTTCATGCGCATTTTTCGAGAGATAGGGCTGACCGAGTTTCACCTCCTTCCAGGCGTTGATGATGTCGGCTACGAGCAACAAGATGGTGCTGTTCAATCAAGTTAAAGTGTATCGATGGGGTCGCGTGTACTAGGGTTTGGTGGCGGCTCGTATGGGTTTGAACGTGAACTGGGAATGGGGGGAGAAGAAGGAAGGGATGGCCGAGATTTTTCTCTGGGGGATGGACGGCCAGATTAGATTTAGGTTTAAATTTTTTTTTATTTAAGTTGTAAATTAGTTATTAAAATTGTGTAAAACTTCAAATATTCATATCTTTTTCATACGAGGTCGAAAACGCGCGAAACCAGTTGCGTTGGAATCGTATGGACGAGCACTACGCGATGGAATTGGATTGGAGTCATTTGGAGTTAGTGAGAATTTTGGATAAAATTAAACGTCCGTTTAATTTTATTCGAAATAAATCGCTAAAACGAAATTGAAATCAAGGTGAGAACTTCTCACTCAATCGAATCAGTTTCGATTTTATTTTAAATAGTTAGATTTAAAATATTTGAATGCATGTTTGAATGATGATTGTTATCTATTGATTGTTAAAATAGACATTATGCGCCGTTAGTAAGCAGATGTTATTTATTAAAAATATATACCGCGAATATTTCATAAACAGTGAAATTGGTATTATATATAATAGCAATATATATATATATTGGCATATGTATATATTGGAGTTATTGATTTTCCGCATTTGTATAGCGGATTAGACCCTATTGCGCCGTCTATTAAGCGGATAATATTTTAAAACCCATATACCGCGATAATTTCGTACAGGAGCGGAATTGGTATTGTGCTAATGTTTGTGGATGCAGGAAAACAGGTTGGAGGGATCCAACTGGATTCCTCAACAGTTTTTATTTGATTTCAGATATTTTGATATTTGATGGATTATCATATCGATATATGATATCGTTGTTGTCGTGATTGACTATTTGGTATGTAGCATCATTGGACCAAGTTTTGGAATTTTAAAATGATTTTTAAAGTGATTTTTGAAAATATACTATATGTTTGGAATTGATCCATTATAAATAAATAAACGATATAATTTTTAATGTTATAAAAATTATGATTTTTGAGAAATATAGTTAAAAACTGTTTTTGAGAATATGATGCTAATGATTTTATAAAATAGTTAAATCGGAATTTTTGAAATTATTATAAAAAGTTGAAAATATAGAATTTATAAAATTTGATTATTTTATAAATCAAAATGGTGAAATTATAAAGAAGATTAAAGATGTTTTAAAAGAATAATAGTATAAAATTGATTTATATAAGAATTTATAAATTGATATTTATAAATTAAAATATTTGAAGTATAAAATGAGTTTTATAAGTGTTAGAATGAATTATGAATGAATTTCATAAATGAATGAAATTCATAGAATTATAAACGGTGAAGTTATAAATCGAATTTTATAAGCAGTAGGTTTATAAAATTTGTAAAGTTATTAAAAGACTACATTTGGGTAAATAAATGAATCTTGTAAATTATAAGATTTATAAATTGGGATGTTTAAAAGAACGATTCTTGTAAACAAATAAATTATAAGTATTTGACTTATAATATGAACCTTTAGTTTATAATGGAGTTATAAAGTGAATAGGTCAATAAAGGAGATTTATGAAAAGGAAATGTTATAAAACAAATAGAAATAGAATTTATAAACGTTGTTTTATAAATTCGTAAACGACTTATTTTGATAAGTAAATTGTTGAAACCTATTAATGGAGTTATATTCACATTTTTGACTGTGAATAATCCTTTAAAATGAAATGTATAAAAGGATGCAATGTGTTAACATAGTATATTCACGTTTTTGAATAGTGAATAATATGTTAAAGAAATTGTTTTAAATGTGATGTTTTAAATAGAATTAAAACGATCTAACGATGTTTTAAAATGTGTTGAGATTCGAAACCATACATTTCAACATTTATTGTTGAAATAGACGTTTTCGAGAAATAAAAGGAAATGGAGGACTATAACACTGTTGTTATAGTAAATGATTTCCGAAAGGAAATGTTTTGTATAGTATTGGGATTTATATATCTATTTTAATTTCGAATCCCTATACTAGTGATTTTTGGTTGTCGTAACGATGTTTTACGCAACATTCGTTTTGGCCCAAATAAATATGTTTAAGAGCATGATTTCCTTAAAGAATGAAATATATACTAAATCTCGATTTAAGTATATTGAATATTTTCCAAGTGTTGAAAATAAATAGGTTCGTGAATTACTTATTTAATAAGTATGGAAATGTTTTCCAATATAAAGTGAATATTTTGGGAATTTATCTTTTTGAAGATAAATTGAAATGAATAATTGAAATCGAATATTCATAGATATTTTGGATTATAAATTCACTAAGGAATTTATAAAGGAAAGGGGAATTTGTTTAAAAATAAATATTGATTTATTTTTGAAGTGTGAAAATTATATATCTAGTAGATATATTTTGGAAAATAAATAATTTGGAAAATTATTTGGAAACTGGTGATGTGTGCATATCCATTGATAGTTCAATAACCGACTATCAATATTTCCCTTTGAATGGGTAATTGATGTGATTTGTTTGAATTTGAAAGCCACACTTATTTTTGAATAAGCGCTCACTATTCGGGTTAACCGGGAAAGGACCATGGGGTCATATAACCCATTCTGAATATGTGATACGTCGTTATGAATTGCATTTGAAGACCGGTGTTGAAGACCAGATCTTTTTGAAAGCGAAAGGACAACTCGTCGATTGTCTTTGCACCGAGTAGCTACGGTATAGAGACTCCCTATGTGATGGGAAGTCCGGACGTGATTAGAGATTATCCGGATTGCAAGGACTTCTTTGTAAGTGCCTTCGGTTTTGTTCGAGCCCGGAACAGACTTGTATGGATTGTATGTCTGACATTACAAATTGAGATATAAAGCCGATTTCATTCAAATATATTTCTGTTGGTGGCGGAGAATTTATTCTTTTAGCTTAACACCCTTCTCTGAGACGTACGAGCTCAGAGGTTATGTAGTTGAATGTTATCAGCGATATATTCCCAATTTGGTAATGTGACATGCTGAGTGTTGCTGTGAAATGATCATTGTGTTGATTATTTGTGATAGGATCGTTTATTTGATCGTCTATCCTGGTGATCATTTCTATGATCATTTGTTGACCCAAAGCATGGCTTTTGTATAAAGTATGTTTTTGTGGACGTGACTTCGTCGAGCCTCACACCCCGTGAATGGTCAAAACAGGAAAGATGCGGCAAGGTTATGAGGGGTAGCGCCCTTTAGGGTATGTGCATTTCCTTCTGGAAAAGGGTGGTATCATGGTATGGAGCACAGATACTTACTCATGTTGAAAACACTTTATGATTGTGTGAATTGATTGCGAGCGCTCGGTGAAAGGTCCCAAAGGACCGGGGGATGGCATATTCGGTCAGTTGTTACTCAGTTAGGGGTAACCCGGCCTTGTGTTGGCAGAGATCCGGTTTGGTTCTCGGGGATGTCCATCCAGAGGCATTCTCATATGGCAATGGGAAGTTCCTTGGCCTGATCATTCGTTGGAAATCCAATTTCCAATACGAAACTTGTACGGTATTAGTTGTAGAACCTGCCATTCACTTATGGTGGTCACCACTGTTTGGATAGTAGCTATAGTAGGCATAGTTCGAAATGTCTATGTTGGCTAAGATTTATATTCTACTTTCGAAATAAATTTTTCCTACACTATGCACTAGTAATAATATCAAATGTTCTTTTAAATGCGTATCAAGCATCTTTGACTATCATAAGGAGAAATCTCCTCCGATTCTGCGTTTGCATTGTGTGTGTGTGCGGGAGACCTTATGGTAGTCTCATTTTTAAAAGCATTGCGAATTGACTTAAAAATATTCCTCTATTTTGATTTTAAAGTTAAATAAACTGTTTTGAGTTCTCACACCAGTTACATGACTGACTCGGAGTTTATTGTTTTCCTTCCTAAACTCTGGTGCCCACCAATTTCCACACGGGCGGTCAAGAGTTAAGGTTTATCAGGATATTCTGGAGTTGCTGGAGGCAAGCTGGATGGCATGGCGTATTACTAGTATATAGTATTTCTTTTCCGCTGTTTGTTATTGTTTGTTGTTGTACACTCTGATGATGATGTAATGTAATGTAATGTATAAAATGTAATAACTGATATAGTTCTTTGTTTAAAGATTATTCATTTATCTATTATATGTTGTTCCGCTGCGATTGTGAGATTCTGATGTTGTTGTGTTGTGTTCTGTTCCGTTCTATCTTCTATTTCTTCTCCCTATTTTCTATCCTTTCTCTCTTCTTTTCTACTTTTTCTTTTTTCTTAAACATTAAGAATTCGTATTTCTGTTCATCTTGAATTAATCAATGGAGATTAGTGTATATTCAAGGAGTACGGATTTGCGGGTCTTCACAGGTGGTATCAGAGCATATGGTTAAGCGACAACCATGGTTCTGTTGGGTATTACTCATTAGAGATAGAGTCAGTAGTACTCTAGAATGAGTTTGAGTGTAATAATAGCTATGAGTGCGTATTTGTTGGTGAATATAAAACTGTTTTATATTGTGATGATTGATTTGTTGAGTGGCATATGAACCTTCGTCAGCGTGGTCTCGACAACTATGCCGAAGGGGTTTCTAAACATTTGAATAGAACAATTCGACACAATATTGTTTTAAATTGGGTAAATGAAATAATTTTACCTTGATTATATTTTTATATATAAAGGGGTAATTTTTTCAGAATTATTAAAGTGTATATAAGTTGATTGTTTAGTTGTTTGAATAATCTAAATAAAAGAATAATTGTATAAGCAAAAGAATTATAAGAATTGAATTATAATTAAAGTAATTTACAATTGTGAAATAAACTTATATATATAAGAAGTGAAACTATATGAATATATTTATGGATATGAGTTGTAAATAAAAATGAATTTAAAGTTAAATGGAAATTTACTTTAGAATTAGAAGCTGAATTGATTTATAAGTTGGAATTTAAGTTATGTAAAACCAAGTGATGTTGAATGAAAATCAAATAATTAAACCAATGAGATTGAATGTAAAGTGAATATACATTGATTGTTATATGGTTGTTAGTTGGTTGATTGTATATAATTCATTAAGTATTAATGAAATTGAATTAATGAAATTGGAAGCTAAAGTAATTAAAATTCAATTGAAAGTTAAGTGAATCTTAAATAGAAGTGAATTTGAATTGGAAGTGAACCAACTTGAATATGAAGTAGTGAATATAAACTAATTGAAAATGAATGGTAGTAAGAACATCCACTGTTAATGAATCAAATGTGATTAAATTGAAAACCTAATTCATTTAATATTAATGAGAATATAAATGAATATTGATTTGGTTATGGATGATAGTTGGTTGATGTTTGCATTTGTTGCTTTTGTTTCATTTGCTATGTTGACATATATAGTTATTATGTTGCTATATGTTGTATATCGATACTATTGTCTATATACATGTTTCTCATGTTGTTTGTTGAGTGTTTAGTAGGTGCGGATCGCGTTTGCTTCGCATTTGGAGCTCGCTTTCGCGCTATATTAGCCGTATATGCTTGCTAATAAAATATAAGGTACATATCTCGGATTACATACCGTACTTTTATACTTTTTCCCTTCGGGATGCCTCATTACTTGATGAGATGTATATTTGTGATATATGTACTGTCATTTTTTTTCGGATCGAGCCGCGCAAAGGAGACTATGGTGAATTTTTCCGGAAATTTAAGGCGTTAGAAAAAAATTTGAGAAAATTGGAAAATTTTGAAAACTTTAACTTTGATTTGGAATTGAAAGTTAAACAATAGTAGTTGTTTTTGAAAAGATAACTAAGTATGATTTTGAAAACTTAGTAAGTTTTTGTAAGAAGTTTAAACTATGGATTTTGGAAAGTTAATGGATTCTGTAACTTTTCTTACTTGTTAATTTCGAGGACGAAATTCTTTTAAGGGGGGAAGATTGTAACGACCCAGAAATTTTAGTAATTAAAATTTGAATATTTAATTAATTTTAAATATTAATAAGTGAATTTATAAGTCGAATAAATTTTATTTGAATAATTGGATTTAATTGGATAATTAAATCGATAATTTAATATGTGAAAATGCAGAAATAATTGAAAATTGAGTTAAATATGATTGAAAATGATTTGTAAAATTTTATTTTATCATATTGAAGTTAGAATGATATTTTAGAACTTTTAAAATCGAATTAAAAGTTAATTTGTGAAAATTGAATATTTTAATATTAAATCGACTAGTGAAAATAGTCAATTTTTGAACAGTCTCAGAATTGGATGAAACCAGTTCCATTGGATCCGTAATAGTTAGTTATTACCGGATTTCAATTTTCGTGTCAATCGGATTTATCGTTTGATCGTAGCAGCTCGAAACGCATCGAAATTGTTTTAATATTTATTTGGCGAGTTAAAATAGCCATTTTTCAAAAAGTCTTGGATTTCGACGAAACCAGTTTCATCGGATCCGTAATGTGATATTATTGTAAGGTTTCAAATTTCGTGTCAATTGGATTTACCGTTTGTCCGGTACAAATTAAAACGCCTAGAAAATCGATTAAATCGGTTTAAATTAAATTGAACGTTTATTGCCATAACTCGCACAGATGTCCGAATTAGCTTTCGAAACCTGTTCCATTGTGTCCGAAACGCGGGATAAACCCTAGGAACGTCAGTTTCGGCGCGTAAATCGGAGTTCGGAATTTCCGGGATGAATAGTGTCGTTCAAAACTCTATAAATAGCACCCTTCTCTTCATAAAATTAAAAAATATATATATATATATATATATATAACAAACCCTAAACGCAGCCGCCAGTTGCAACCGAAGGCCGAAAATGCTCGTTCCTTTTCTCCTTAATCTCTCCATATCCTTCAACAATTATCAGAAACTATCAACTGCAAAAGCGTAGAGCTAGGCGAGATCTACAGATCTATACGGTGATGATCATCAATGGATCAATGTAGTAGTCGAATTTCCATCGTGAAGGCGTACGCTTCGTGTGCATTTTTCAAGAGATAGGGCTGACCGAGTTTCACCTCCTTCCAGGCGTTGATGATGTCGGCTACGAGCAACAAGATGGTGTTGTTCGATCAAGTTAAAGTGTATCGATGGGGTCGCGTGTACTAGGGTTTGGTGGCGGCTCGTATGGGTTTGAACGTGAACTGGGAATGGGGGGAGAAGAAGGAAGGGATGGCCGAGATTTTGTTCTGGGGGATGGACGGCCAGATTAGATTTAGGTTTAAATTTTTTTTTTATTTAAGTTGTAAATTAGTTATTAAATTTGTGTAAAACTTCAAATATTCATATCTTTTTCATACGAGGTCGAAAACACGCGAAACTAGTTGCGTTGGAATCGTATGGACGAGCACTACGCGATGGAATTGGATTGGAGTCGTTTGGAGTTAGTGAGAATTTTGGATAAAATTAAACGTCCGTTTAATTTTATTCGAAATAAATCGCTAAAACGAAATTGAAATCAAGGTGAGAACTTCTCACTCAATCGAATCAGTTTCGATTTTATTTTAAATTGTTAGATTTAAAATATTTGAATGCATGTTTGAATGATGATTGTTATCTATTGATTGTTAAAATAGACATTATGCGCCGTTAGTAAGCGGATGTTATTTATTAAAAATATATACCGCGAATATTTCATAAACAGTGAAATTGGTATTATATATAATAGCAATATATATATATTGGCATATGTATATATTGGAGTTATTGATTTCCCGCATTTGTATAGCGGATGAGACCCTATTGCGCCGTCTATTAAGCGGATAATATTTTAAATCCCATATACCGCGATAATTTCGTACTGGAGCGGAATTGGTATTGTGCTAATGTTTGTGGATGCAGGAAAACAGGTTGGAGGAATCCAACTGGATTCCTCAACAGTTTTTATTTGATTTCAGATATTTTGATATTTGATGGATTATCATATCGATATATGATATCGTTGTTGTCGTGATTGACTATTTGGTATGTAGCATCATTGGACCAAGTTTTGGAATTTTAAAATGATTTTTAAAGTGATTTTTGAAAATATACTATATGTTTGGAATTGATCCATTATAAATAAATAAACGATATAATTTTTAATGTTATAAAATTATGATTTTTGAGAAATATAGTTAAAAACTGTTTTTGAGAATATGATGCTAATGATTTTATAAAATAGTTAAATCGGAATTTTTGAAATTATTATAAAAAGTTGAAAATATAGAATTTATAAAATTTGATTATTTTATAAATCAAAATGGTGAAATTATAAAGGAGATTAAAGATGTTTTAAAAGAATAATAGTATAAAATTGATTTATATAAGAATTTATAAATTGATATTTATAAATTAAAATATTTGAAGTATAAAACGAGTTTTATAAGTGTTAGAATGAATTATGAATGAATTTCATAAATGAATGAAATTCATAGAATTATAAACGGTGAAGTTATAAATTGAATTTTATAAGCAGTAGGTTTATAAAATTTGTAAAGTTATTAAAAGACTAGATTTGGGTAAATAAATGAATCTTGTAAATTATAAGATTTATAAATTGGGATGTTTAAAAGAACGATTCTTGTAAACAAATAAATTATAAGTATTTGACTTATAATATGAACCTTTAGTTTATAATGGAGTTATAAAGTGAATAGGTCAATAAAGGAGATTTATAAAAAGGAAATGTTATAAAACAAATAGAAATAGAATTTATAAACGTTGTTTTATAAATTCGTAAACGACTTATTTTGATAAGTAAATTGTTGAAACCTATTAATGGAGTTATATTCACATTTTTGACTGTGAATAATCCTTTAAAATGAAATGTATAAAAGGATGCAATGTGTTAACGTAGTATATTCACGTTTTTGAATAGTGAATAATATGTTAAAGAAATTGTTTTAAATGTGATGTTTTAAATAGAATTAAAACGATCTAACGATGTTTTAAAATGTGTTGAGATTCGAAACCATAGATTTCAACATTTATTGTTGAAATAGACGTTTTCGAGAAATAAAAGGAAATAGTGGACTATAACACTGTTGTTATAGTAAATGATTTCCGAAAGGAAATGTTTTGTATAGTATTGGGATTTATATATCTATTTTAATTTCGAATCCCTATACTAGTGATTTTGGGTTGTCGTAACGATGTTTTACGCAACATTCGTTTTGGCCCAAATAAATATGTTTAAGAGCATGATTTCCTTAAAGAATGAAATATATACTAAATCTCGATTTAAGTATATTGAATATTTTCCAAGTGTTGAAAATAAATAGGTTCGTGAATTACTTATTTAATAAGTATGGAAATGTTTTCCAATATAAAGTGAATATTTTGGGAATTTATCTTTTTGAAGATAAATTGAAATGAATAATTGAAATCGAATATTCATAGATATTTTGGATTATAAATTCACTAAGGAATTTATAAAGGAAAGGGGAATTTGTTTAAAAATAAATATTGATTTATTTTTGAAGTGTGAAAGTTATATATCTAGTAGAGATATTTTGGAAAATAAATAATTTGGAAAATTATTTGGAAACTGGTGATGTGTGCATATCCATTGATAGTTCAATAACCGACTATCAATATTTCCCTTTGAATGGGTAATTGATGTGATTTGTTTGAATTTGAATGCCACACTTATTTTTGAATAAGCGCTCACTATTCGGGTTAACCGGGAAAGGACCATGGGGTCGTATAACCCATTCCGAATATGTGATACGTCGTTATGAATTGCATTTGAAGACCGGTGTTGAAGACCGGATCTTTTTGAAAGCGAAAGGACAACTCGTCGATTGTCTTTGCACCGAGTAGCTACGGTATAGAGACTCCCTATGTAATGGAAAGTCCGGACGTGATTAGAGATTATCCGGATTGCAAGGACTTCTTTGTAAGTGCCTTCGGTTTTGTTCGAGCCCGGAACAGACTTGTATGGATTGTATGTCTGACATTACAAGTTGAGATATAAAGCCGATTTCATTCAAATATATTTCTGTTGGTGGCGGAGAATTTATTCTTTTAGCTTAACACCCTTCTCTGAGACGTACGAGCTCAGAGGTTATGTAGTTGAATGTTATCAGCGATATATTCCCAATTTGGTAATGTGACATGCTGAGTGTTGCTGTGAAATGATCATTGTGTTGATTATTTGTGATAGGATCGTTTATTTGATCGTCTATCCTGGTGATCATTTCTATGATCATTTGTTGACCCAAAGCATGGCTTTTGTATAAAGTATGTTTTTGTGGACGTGACTTCGTCGAGCCTCACACCCCGTGAATGGTCAAAACAGGAAAGATGCGGCAAGGTTATGAGTGGTAGCGCCCTTTAGGGTATGTGCATTTCCTTCTGGAAAAGGGTGGTATCATGGTATGGAGCCCAGATACTTACTCATGTTGAAAACACTTTATGATTGTGTGAATTGATTGCGAGCGCTCGGTGAAAGGTCCCAAAGGACCGGGGGATGGCATATTCGGTCAGTTGTTACTCAGTTAGGGGTAACCCGGCCTTGTGTTGGCAGAGATCCGGTTTGGTTCTCGGGGATGTCCATCCAGAGGCATTCTCATGTGGCAATGGGAAGTTCCTTGGCCTGATCATTCGTTGGAAATCCAATTCCCAATACGAAACTTGTACGGTATTAGTTGTAGAACCTGCCATTCACTTATGGTGGTCACCACTGTTTGGATGGTAGCTATAGTAGGCATAGTTCGGAATGTCTATGTTGGCTAAGATTTATATTCTACTTTCGAAATATATTTTTCCTACACTATGCAATAGTAATAATATCAAATGTTCTTTTAAATGCGTATCAAGCATCTTTGACTATCATAAGGAGAAATCTCCTCCGATTCTGCGTTTGCATTGTGTGTGTGTGCGGGAGGCCTTATGGTAGTCTCATTTTTAAAAGCATTGCGAATTGACTTAAAAATATTCCTCTATTTTGATTTTAAAGTTAAATAAACTGTTTTGAGTTCTCACACCAGTCACATGACTGACTCGGAGTTTATTGTTTTCCTTCCTAAACTCTGGGTGCCCACCAATTTCCACATGGGCAGTCAAGAGTTAAGGTTTATCAGGATATTCTGGATATTCTGGAGTTGCTGGAGGCAAGCTGGATGGCATGACGTATTACTAGTATATAGTATTTCTTTTCCGCTGTTTGTTATTGTTTGTTGTTGTACACTCTAATGATGATGTAATGTAATGTAATGTATAAAATGTAATAACTGATATAGTTCTTTGTTTAAAGATTATTCATTTATCTATTATATGTTGTTCCGCTGCGATTGTGAGATTCTGATGTTGTTGTGTTGTGTTCTGTTCCGTTCTATCTTCTATTTCTTCTCCCTATTTTCTATCCTTTCTCTCTTCTTTTCTACTTTTTCTTTTTTCTTAAACATTGAGAATTCGTATTTCTGTTCATCTTGAATTAATCAATGGAGATTAGTGTATATTCAAGGAGTACGGATTTGCGGGTCTTCACAGTTTCGAAAACCAAACGTATACATTTGTATACGTTGTAGTTATTATTTTAAAATGATTCACTTTATTTTTCTTTCCCTTTTTAACTTCGTTTCTCTCTAATTACTTCATATTGGGACTTTTTGGTTTCCTTTGCTTTTCAACCTGAGCCTTGCTTGACAAGCAATAAATTTATTGCTTTAAATTTTCAGCTTAATGCAAGATGATAGTTGTTATCCCATGGCTATTTTAAAAATCAAAACGTGTAGAGTGATATACGTTATTCCCTTTGAACGGTTCTTTTTGCATTTATAACTTTCCTTTATGCTTTAACTGATTTCCTGGTTTCACTGGCTTTCGTTTTAACATTTATTCCATAAGTTACATAATTCAACCATTGAAAATTTTCCTTTTATCTACTTATTTAATATTATATATAAGGCAAAGTATATACGTTTTTTTATTGACAGATGTTTCCCCTTCTATTTCTCCTATCCACTAAATTATATATATACATTGTTGCTTTTCCAAAACAAAAATTTGTTTTCATAAAAAAAAAGTGACAGTATCCTTCTTCTTCTCAAACATTTCCACGCCTCCATATTTTTTGTGAACCACCCACAACACTCCGCCCGCGTCTCTGCCTAACCACCACACCCACAGCGCGCCGCCCCGCCTCCGACTTCATTCTTCCTCCGTGAGCCTACAACCCTTTACGGCTGGCAAGTGGTCACAAATCATCAGTTTCCTTTTTTTCTGGTAACTACGTAAATTTTTACATTTGCGTTATACTACTATATCATATTACAGTTGTGTTTCTAATGTTTGTGTCTGCTTCAATAATGATATCTTCTGTAGTGTATGGGCATGCATATATATTGTTTTTCTTTTTTTTGTGTAATAGTATGTATATAAGGTTAGTTGTATGTGAAAATAGGTTAAGCTTATACTATTTTCTTTTGAGTGTTGTTTATAGTATTAATTTTACAAAGTTACAGAATATATAATATAAATATCTTAAGTTATAAAAGTTGGATCTGAGAGTGTGGTCTGCATATTGTTTATGCGTATAAAATTTTCGCATGTGCATATTTTTGTTGCTGGTCAGAAGATATATTTTGTTTTGCATATCTTTGGTTACAAGTTGGATCTATATATATATATTGCACTATAAGGTTTTTTGGGTGTTGAGTATAACATGTTCAGGGTTCGTAGATATTAGTTGTATGCTTGTTATAGCAAGCCCGTTTTCAGTATAAATGTTGTTGTATATGTTAAAAAGGTTTTTTTATATATATGTGTTTTGTTTGTAACTTATGTATATACAAAAGCTGTGGAGTATATTTGAACAACTTTGACTATATAACATATATTTATAAACCTGTCTTATATTAGTTAACATATATAAAGTTTATATTTGTTGATTATAATATGTTATAACTTTGCCATATTGATAGATGTTATAGTTATGTATGTATATATTACATTTTGAAGCTGGGGACCACTTTATCAATTTGCTTTTACATATAATTAAAATAGTGCATTTATAATCTGCTTATATAGGCGACTGAACTAAGTTGTATATAACATGTTCATCTCATTTTATGTATATGTATAGGTTTTAGGATGGTTATGACATTTTAATTGAGTCGCAGAGTAGATACTAATTTTAAATTTTACATGCACTTCCAAAGTATAAAATAAAGGAATATTTGTCACCCTTTGAGTCTGCATGTAGATTGTGAGTGAGCTGTGCGTGTATACATAGTTTAAAAGTAAAAGTTGTAGTTCATAATGTCAATTTTTTTGTTATTGTAATATATGTGTTTTAATTTAAATTTGTGTTTGAATTTATTTTGTTTGAAAGTAAGTATAATATATATATATATATATATATATATATATATATATATATCTTATTTAAATATAAGTTTTAAAAGAAATTTGTTTTAGAGAAAATTTATAACATATATTTTGTCTGATTTTATCAAGACGACTCTGATTCGTTTCCATCAATCCTATCTTCCAGCTTTGCCCGTCAACCCACTTTCAGCTTACTTCGCTTTGAAATTTTTGTTTGGATTCCTTCGATTGTCTAGATCGTGATTCAGTTCGTAACAAATCAGTTTCGTTGTCCATCTCTTTAGCCTCGAAAGGTGAGCAATCACTCACGATTAACGTTCTTTTATTTATTAAATTTGATTTCAATTGAAATGACAATTGAAATATGCTGCTGTTATTAATGTTAATTTGTTATATATGTTATTATCTGTAACTGTTCACTTATGAGATATGACACCATATCCTATTGTTTATATTTATTTTGATGATATATGCCTGCTGTTATTACTATTTTCATATCTGTTATCACTCTGCAAGTTCCCTGTTAGTATAGAAATCACTATGGGTTGAAATGATACATACCCGAACGGACTTTAGAATAGGAGGATTTCGTTATGGGTTGAAATGATAGACCCAAGCGATTTTCATTTAATTGAATTTGGGATTACGGGTTGAGATGATATCCACCCGTGTATATTTAATGTACGGATTGAAATGATAAATATCTGTAACACTTGACCATATGATAAGGAATATATACAGACATCATTGGTCCATATAAAATATTCATTGTTTTGGGAAGAAATATATGGTCTTATTAAATGTAAATTCTTAAATTATTATATATAAAGGGAAATGATATATATAGATTTAATAATATTTAATTTAATTAAGATGGAATTAATACATAAATTATGTTAAATAATTATGTGAATTATATTTCAAATAGATTTGTCAAGAATTGGGATAAATTAAGATGGGAAGATAAATTTGGGTTTATTAAAGATGACATTTAAATAAAGATTTATTTAATTAAATCGATTTGAAATTTTTGAATGGGAAATTTAAAGGTTGGATTTTATAACTGGATTTTTGATTTAAGTGATTTAATGAATATTTCACGTTTAACTAAATTAAGGAAAATATCGAGTAAAAATGGAACTTAAGGTTAAATAATAGTGAGGTTAAATCGAGATCTATATGAAACTGTAAAATTGAACATTTAAATATTAAAGTTTTGAACTATATTGGAATTTAAATGGTTTATTTTGAGATTCGGATTTGTATTTAAAATCAATATAGTTGAACTTGTTATTTAGAAACTAAAATTGAATTAAAATGAAAATTTAAGTTGAACCAAATTTGAATTCGTTATTTAGAAAACTAAATTGAATAAAAATTTAGTTGACCGTTGAGTACTTGAGGTTTTGAAATATATTGAAATATAAAGGGGTATTTTTTGTGATTACAAATCCGATTTTGAGATCGATAAATTGAAAAGTTTATTTTAGGAATTGAATTTAAATTGATAATCGAGATTGAATTTAATTCAAATGGGAAGGTCGGGTTGATGTTGAAACGATTTGTTAAGTTGAGGGAATTGAAAATACTTTACTTTATAAATTATTTAATATATATAAATACTATTTTGGGAAATATAGAGATAATTGAAAAAAAATGATATTTGGTTTTGAAGTATAAATTAAGTTGAAAGGACTACGGTGTTATAGTGTATATTTCTACCTTGTAGATAGTTCTATGGACCCTTAGAGGATGGTTATCCCAAACATCCTTTAAGTTAATTGTATTTCAGTTGATATTTCACTTGAGTTGGATTTATTTAGATAAGAATGTTAATCCTGACTCGAGTGTTTTGTGTTTTGCTTTACGCTCGGGTCAGACTGAGTGATACAGCATTTGAGACTCACCTTCGAAGTTGGAGTTTGCTTGAAGATCCAGCTATCTATCCTTTCAGTCATCCAGTTGATTGGTCCAGAGAAGTCTTCCGCACGTACTGGAGACTTCACTGTATCTGAGATATTCTATTGTACTTTATCTCTAACTCTGATTTTTTTTATAGTAGCTTCATGAACTACTATCTATTTATTCCGCTGCGTATTTTTGTACTACTCTGTATCTGTGATTCTGTGTTTGATTTATTTACTGTATATGTTGGGTTTTGCCAAATTTTAATTAACAATCTGATATTTTGAGCAATTCAAGTCCGACATCTGCGGATGCGAATGGTTGAAAATAGCAGGTCGTTACAGTTGGCATCAGAGCTTTGGCTCTAGGCAAAACTTATCATATATGGTAAATTTATTTACAGAATCACTTTCGTTCGAGTTGAATCTCTTCCTTTCTGACTCGATTTCCTTTGAATTTTGGAATGTCCCTCGGTTCCGAAATTCATTCTTGTCTCTCCCTAATTATATTCGTTCGATTCTGGAGTATCCCATAACTCCACTGAATGATTCATAAAAGGGAGTGAAAACTCCTTTTCAATTGGCATTGATTCACCGAAGATTTTTTTTGTATCATCGGTTTACGATGCTGTTGTATCTTGGTATGCCGAATTCTATCTCTGGCGATCGAATGTCGATTTGTTTTGGAATTCCGCATCGATTATATTCCTGAAGTCACGGTTGACTCGGTTAAGGTCGCCCGCGATTTGTAGAAGTATATCCATCTTCTATTTTGTAATTTAATTATCTCATCTTCGATCGAGTCTATCTTCGAATCAGGATTCTATTGATTGGAGTTCCGCTAATTTAAATCTCTATCTTTGTTTGAAACCCATTCTTTGAAAAATCGGGTATGTTGTATTTTTGAAATTGTTTATACCGAAATTATTATTTTGATAACTATGGTTTTATTCTATATATAAAAGTGAAAATGTTTTCGATAAGGATTATATACCTATATAAAAAGGTTTTGAAAGGATTTGAAATTTTGAAAAATTATAAGAAATTGATTTATATAAAATTGATTTATAACTGTAAAGTTAAATTTGAAATTCGAGAATTGAATTCCGGTATTTTGAAATTGGTTTTAAGATTTTGGAAGATATATAAAAATAATACGATTTAAAAGTATTTTTCGAATAAGAAATGTTTATAATGAATTTTAATAATTTTGAAGAAGTTTCAAAGAAGTTTTCAAGAAAACAGAAGTCCAGAACTCACTTATGTCGCTGGAAAATAATTTCGGTGATGAGTGCACGCACCATCGACATTGATTTTCGAGTTTCAGAGTGGGGGAGGCCACTCTAGTAGCTTTGCTATGCGAGTGATATTGTGAAAACAAATTTCGATTTAAAATTCCAAAGTATAATTTGATATTTTCGAAAGATATATGTATATATTTGAAACAATTTAAAATGAGACCGGTGTTCAGTCCTCGAGTTTCGAATTTAATAATTTATTTATTTTTGATTTTCAACACTTGAATTGAAAATGTGATTTCCCCTTATCATTTTGAAGGTTCGAACACTTCCAAGTCAAGGTCTAAAATTTTAAAATTAAGAAATTTCGAAGAGTATAAAATGTTTGATAAAGAATATAAATTTAGTTTGAAATGTTTTGAAAAAAAAAATAGTTTTGAATAATAGTTTTCAGAAAGGTAAATTGGATATTTTTCATAGAAATAGATAGTTTAAAAGTTAAAAAAAAAGGATAATTATAAATTTGGAAACTATTTTGAGTATAATTGATTTTGGGAAAATTTTAGTTTTGAAATTAAATTGAAATTAAAAACCAGTACTCTTATGGAGATTTTGGAAATGAATTTGTTTGACTTGAATTATTTTAATTTATAAACAGGGATAATTTTCTAAACCTATTATTTTGGGAACTTTGAAATTTAGATACTTAATTTGGAAGAAAATTTGGTGAAATCATATATGATTTGGAAACTGAATGGATATTGAATGATTTGAAATTGAGAACCTTATATTCTTAAGAACTTGATTTGGGAGTGGTCGAACTTATATAAAATGGATTGTTATAAGTATGAAGTTGATTTGAAATCTATTGATTTGAAAGGTACTCAATTTCGAAAGAGATTTTATATAATCGAAGTCTATATAAGTATGATTTGATCTACTATTGATTTGGAAAGTATTCGATTTGGGAAAAATAGAATCCTATATATATGGACTTTATATAAGTACAATATTTGAAAGTGATTTGAAAGGGTACTATATGATATATATTTTCGAAGTAAAGATATGGAAAGTGCCTTCTGCTTGATATCCGCTTTGTGGCCACATCGTGGATTCATTCTATCGATATTATTCTCTCTGATTTTTGGTTTTCCGGATGTAATACTCGAGTGTTCCCACCGTGGCGTAACCCATGGTTTTTTTTTATCTCGTGAATGCATAGCGCAATTGCCTGGCTGAGTCTTGCCTAGGGGTACGGATTGTTTCCTGGGGGATCCAGGCGTAACCATTGTGTATCCTGCAATCTGTGTAGGTCGCGAATAGTAGCGCAAGTGCCTGGCTGAGTCTTGCCTAGGGGTACGGATTGTTTCCTGGGGGATCCAGGCATAACCATTGTGTATCCTGCACTCTACTAGTCATCATGGCGTAACTCGCAGGGCTGAGAAAGCTTACGGATATGGATTGTTTCCTGGGGGACCCAGGCGTAACCATTGTGTATCTGCGAACCATGATCGGACAATGGTTTTGGTTTGGTTGTTTTGTTGGATTGTACTTTCCATATCTGTTTTAAAGATTTTCAAGTATTTTCACTGGGTGTTGAAACAAGTCTACTAAGTACTTGAAGAATTCTAGCTTTGCGCCTGATCAACGCATGGCCAGAGTCTGCAAGAACGAGGATAAACTTGTTGAAACATCGAGTTATAAAAGTATTTTCGAAAGGAAAATTTATTTCGATATAATAGTATTTTATTATAAAAGTATTATTATAAAGGTATTTATTATAAAAGTATTTTTCCCAACAAAGAAATTTTGAATTAATATTTGAAATTTTAATTCTTATGGTTCTAGATTAATTGTTCGTGCCCGATACTATTCCTTGCATCTACCTTATCTGCTCAGTTTAGTTATTCACCTTGATTCTGTTTTCCAAACCTACCTCCCTTTCTTTTTTGAATATAATCTTTTAAATATTGCTTATTGGTATACTACAGTGTTTAATAGAAAACTTTAGTATTATAAATATTTTTGAAGTTATTAATTAAATAAAACCTATTTAAAGTAAATGATTTATTAATAAGGTTTGAAAAGTATCTAAAGACAGATTTATAAATTTCATAAATTTTGGATTTAATATTTTCAATAGTCTTTGTAAATATAAGTAATAATGTAAATAATTGTTTTCAAAGGAGTTTGAAAAGTATTAAATATTAAAGAAAATTAAATTCCAAATGAAGTTTTCAAATAAATATTTCAAATAAATTTATATAGTTTAAATTAATTGTTAATCCTTATCTTTCAATCTATCTTTCTTTCCGGTTATTTCTATTCTCCTACCTTCTTCCTTTTCGAGGACGAAAAGTTTTAGGTGGGGGAGAGTGTAACGACCCAAGATTTTAATAGTTTTAATAACGTATTTAATTAATTGAATTTTGGTGAAATTTTAAATTATTTAATTTGCAAATAAAAAGAAATTATATTTGATTACGTATGATTTAATATAGCAAATGGTAAATTTTCAATTAATTTTATGAAAGTTTATTTATTAAGTAATTCTATTAAATTCAAGCTAGCTAATAACTGTTGATAATAACATATTTTTCAAACCCGAATATTTTTACATAGAAAAATTTTAAATCATCTTCTGACTGAGACGTCATTTTTCGTTTTTCCAAATTCGGGCTTCTTTAGCTCCGTCGACCTTATTTTTCTGTGTTTGCTGCACTTTCTCTTAATAGAAAATTCAAAATTTTATAATTCAATCGTACCACTAATATTTATATACCGTTTTGATCCTCTCGTCGTGCTGATCTCAGCGGTATATTTATTTCTGTATTTTGAAATCCGATGCACAATGGAAGCAATAAATTGTTCGTTGTAACGACACCTTTAAACGTGACCATTAGCGTTGCTTTGCTTTTCAAACTTCAACGTGAATTCCTAGCAAGATTTTAAATTGCTATAAATTTTATTCCTGCATTAATGTTTAGCAGTTTCGAAAATCAAACGTATACATTTGTATACGCTGCAGTTATTATTTTAAAATGATTCACTTTATTTTTCTTTCCCTTTTTAACTTCGTTTCTCTCTCATTACTTCATATTGAGACTTTTTGGTTTCCTTTGCTTTTCAACCTGAGCCTTGCTTGACAAGCAATAAATTTATTGCTTTAAATTTTCAGCTTAATGCAAGATGACAGTTGTTATCCCATGGCTATTTTAAAAATCAAAACGTGTAGAGTGATATACGTTATTCCCTTTGAACGGTTCCTTTTGCATTTATAACTTTCCTTTATGCTTTAATTGATTTCCTGGTTTCACTGGCTTTCGTTTTAACATTTATTCCATAAGTTACATAATTCGACCGTTGAAATTTTTCCTTTTATCTACTTATTTAATATTATATATAAGGCAAAGTATATACGTTATTTTATTGACAGATGTTTCCCCTTCTATTTCTCCTACTCACTAAATTATATATATACACTGTTGCTTTTCCAAAACAAAAATTTGTTTTCATAAAAAAAAAAGTGACAGTATCCTTCTTCTTCTCAAACATTTCCACGCCTCCATATTTTTTGTGAACCACCCACAACACTCCGCCCGCGTCTCTGCCTAACCACCACACCCACAGCGCGCCGCCCCGCCTCCGACTTCATTCTTCCTCTGTGAGCCTACAACCCTTTACGGCTGGCAAGTGGTCACAAATCATCAGTTTCCTTTTTTTCTGGTAACTACGTAAATTTTTACATTTGCGTTATACTACTATATCATATTACAGTTGTGTTTCAAATGTGTGTGCCTGCTTCAATAATGATATCTTCTGTAGTGTATGGGCACGCATATATATTGTTTTTCTTTTTTTTGTGTAATAGTATGTATATAAGGTTAGTTGTATGTTAAAATAGGTTAAGCTTATACTGTTTTTTTTGTGTGTGTTGTTTATAGTATTAATTTTACAAAGTTACAGAATATATAATATAAATATCTTAAGTTATAAAAGTTGGATCTGAGAGTGTGGTCTGCACATTGTTTATGCGTATAAAATTTTCGCATGTGCATATTTTTGTTGCTGGTCAGAAGATATATTTTATTTTGCATATCTTTGGTTACAAGTTGGATCTATATATATATTGCACTGTAAGGTTTTTTGGGTGTTGAGTATAACATGTTCAGGGTTCGTAGATATTAGTTGTATGCTTGTTATAGCAAGCCCGTTTTCAGTTTAAATGTTGTTGTATATGTTAAATAGGTTTTTTTTTTTATATATATGTGTTTTGTTTGTAACTTATGTATATACAAAAGCTGTGGAGTATATTTGAACAACTTTGACTATATAACATATATTTATAAACCTGTCTTATATTAGTTAACATATATAAAGTTATATTTGTTGATTATAATATGTTATAACTTTGCCATATTGATAGATGTTATAGTTATGTATGTATATATTACATTTTGAAGCTAGGAACCACTTTATCAATTTGCTTTTATATATAATTAAAATAGTGCATTTATAATCTGCTTATATAGGCGACTGAACTAAGTTGTATATAACATGTTCATCTCATTTTATGTATATGTATAGGTTTTAGGATGGTTATGACATTTTAATTGAGTCGTAGAGTAGATACTAATTTTAAATTTTACATGCACTTCCAAAGTATAAAATAAAGGAATATTTGTCACCCTTTGAGTCTGCACGTAGATTGTGAGTGAGCTGTGCGTGTATACATAGTTTAAAAGTAAAAGTTGCAGTTCATAATGTCAGTTTTCTTGTTATTGTAATATATGTGTTTTAATTTAAATTTGTGTTTGAATTTATTTTGTTTGAAAGTAAGTATAATATATATATATATATATATATCTCTTATTTAAATATAAGTTTTAAAGGAAAATTGTTTTAGAGAAAATTTATAACATATATTTTGTCTGATTTTATCAAGACGACTCTGATTCGTTTCCATCAATCCTATCTTCCAGCTTTGCCCGTCAACCCACTTTCAGCTTACTTCGCTTTGAAATTTTTGGTTGGATTCCTTCGATTGTCTAGATCGTGATTTAGTTCGTAACAAATCAGTTTCGTTGTCCATCTCTCTAGCCTCGAAAGGTGAGCAATCACTCACGATTAACGTTCTTTTATTTATTAAATTTGATTTCAATTGAAACGACAATTGAAATATGCTGCTATTATTAATGTTAATTTGTTATATATGCTATTATCTGTAACTGTTCACTTATGAGATATGACACCATATCCTATTGTTTATATTTATTTTGATGATATATGCCTGCTGTTATTACTATTTTCATATCTGTTATCACTCTGCAAGTTCCATGTTAGTATAGAACTCACTATGGGTTGAAATGATACATACCCGAACGGACTTTAGAATAGGAGGATTTCGTTATGGGTTGAAATGATAGACCCAAGCGATTTTCATTTAATTGAATTTGGGATTACGGGTTGAGATGATATCCACCCGTGTATATTTAGTGTACAGATTGAAATGATAAATATCTGTAACACTTGACCATATGATAAGGAATATATACAGACATCGTTGGTCCATATAAAATATTCATTGTTTTGGGAAGAAATATATGGTCTTATTAAATGTAAATTCTTAAATTATTATATATAAAGGGAAATGATATATATAGATTTAATAATATTTAATTTAATTAACATGGAATTAGTACATAAATTATGTTAAATATTTATGTGAATTATATTTCAAATAGATTTTTCAAGAATTGGGATAAATTAAGATGGGAAGATAAATTTGGGTTTATTAAAGATGACATTTAAATAAAGATTTATTTAATTAAATCGATTTGAAATTTTTGAATGGGAAATTTAAAGGTTGGATTTTATAACTGGATTTTTGATTTAAGTGATTTAATGAATATTTCACGTTTAACTAAATTAAGGAAAATATCGAGTAAAAATGGAACTTAAGGTTAAATAATAGTGAGGTTAAATCGAGATCTATATGAAACTGTAAAGTTGAACATTTAAATATTAAAGCTTTGAACTATATTGGAATTTAAATGGTTTATTTTGAGATTCGGATCTGTATTTAAAATCAATATAGTTGAATTTGTTATTTAGAAACTAAAATTGAATTAAAATGAAAATTTAAGTTGAACCAAATTTGAATTCTTTATTTAGAAAACTAAATTGAATAAAAATTTAGTTGACCGTTGAGTACTTGAGGTTTTGAAATATATTGAAATATAAAGGGGTATTTTTTGTGATTACAAATCCGATTTTGAGATTGATAAATTGAAAAGTTTATTTTAGGAATTGAATTTAAATTGATAATCGAGATTGAATTTAATTCAAATGGGAAGGTCGGGTTGATGTTGAAACGATTTGTTAAGTTGAGGGAATTGAAAATACTTTACTTTATAAATTATTTAATATATATAAATACTATTTTGGGAAATATAGAGGTAATTGAAGAAAAATGATATTTGGTTTTGAAGTATAAATTAAGTTGAAAGGACTACGGTGTTATATTGTATATTTCTACCTTATAGATAGTTCTATGGACCCTTAGAGGATGGTTATCCCAAACATCCTTTAAGTTAATTGTATTTCAGTTGATATTTCACTTGAGTTGGATTTATTTAGATAAGAATGTTAATCCTGACTCGAGTGTTTTGTGTTTTGCTTTACGCTCGAGTCAGACTGAGTGATACAGCATTTGAGACTCACCTTCGAAGTTGGAGTTTGCTTGAAGATCCAGCTATCTATCCTTTCAGTCATCCAGTTGATTGGTCCAGAGAAGTCTTCCGCACGTACTAGAGACTTCACTGTATCTGAGATATTCTATTGTACTTTATCTCTAACTCTGATTTTTTTTTATAGTAGCTTCATGAACTACTATCTATTTATTCTGCTGCGTAGTTTTGTACTACTCTGTACCTGTGATTCTGTGTTTGATTTATTTACTGTATATGTTGGGTTTTGCCAAATTTTAATTAACAATATGATATTTTGAGCAATTCAAGTCCGACATCTGCGGATGCGAATGGTTGAAAATAGCAGGTCGTTACAAACCGAATCACCATCTTCATCATCTTCATGGTATTCATTTGTAACGTTCAAACCGTATCAAAGTGGTTTTGGATAAATAAATCTGATCCCGATCTCTTCGAAACGATTAACGAAATTGACCAATATTGGTAGATGGTTATTTAACTATCAATAAAACACCATAAGCAATCACTAGTCCTTATTATAAATTTTTCCAAAATATTTATTTTCAAATATCTTTATAAGATATATCAATCTCTTCCATCATTTGAAAACAATTTCAAATACTTAAATCTGTAATAGGATATTTCCAAACTATCTCAACACTTAGAAATATTTCAAATTTCTATATTTTTTATACTTAGGAAAATATATAAGTCTTATTTTCTTATATCTTTTCAAATATCAACAGTTAAGAGAACATTTCGTAAATTATCTCATAAGTCTTCAGAATCACTAATAAATTCCCTTTTTCAATTTTCAAAACCCAGTATACTTATTTATAACCCCATTCAACAATTTATAACTTCTTTTATGAATTCAGATTTCATTTTCAACATTCCCATATTCAACATTTTGAAATTCTATTTCCTCCAAATCTCTTTATAAAATTCCGCTCCTCAAAATCATATCCATTTATAAGCCTCATTTACGAATCTCGAGAGGATTTATATATATAAAATTTCAATCACTTCAAAACTCTCTCTATATATATATATAATAAGTATTTGAAAAGGATAATAATTTATTTTTTAACACATTTTCAAGTGATTATTTAAAATATCGAAAACACTTTTATAAACATCAATAACTCATTTTTAGATAAACAAATAAATTTTCAAAATTAATTTTAAAAGTTATAATTTACTAAAATAAATACTTAATATTTAAAAATCTACTTACCGAAGTATTTCAATCCTAACTAGTTTAAAATTCCATAGTTTTTTTTTTTAAAAATTCCTTTTAAAAAAAACTTAACTTCTTAGGATTAAAAATATAATTTTAAAACCTCAATAACCAATTCAATTTCATAAATTCCTCTCGAATCACATCACATCACTTCTATTCCGTTCTCCCTAACCATTTTCACTTTTAAAAATAGTATCTACTATTTTTCTCACCCTATTTCCATATTCTAATATAAATTTTCCCTGTAAATTTATATTCCCAATATATCATCTGATAACGATTTCCCTTATTTATAAACATCGTTTATAAATTTTATAACTCCTTGGAGTTTTACTTTTTATAAAACTAATCTCGTTTATAAAATTTCATTTTTATAAATCCATTACTTTAATAATTCCATCTTTTTTTCGAATCTATTTTTTTTATATATTGACTTCAACTCCTTTTCATAATTTCATAATATCCCTTGTAAATTCTTTTATATAATTCAATTTTATAAATCTTTATTTTAAACAATTTACGAATGGTTAAGTACAACTAAAACAAACACTTACATTTTTCTCAACTCAATTACCTTTAAAATAACCCAAATTCCAATATAAATAATTTTATATCTAAAATTCTTTTTTTATTCCTTCAAATTCAAAAATAATATTTATCGTATATAAAAATACCATAATTTAAGGCCAGTGCTACTATAGCATCCAAAAATTCCAATCACTACAATAATCTATAATAAATTATTCTACACAATCTATATATCATATATGAAATTAAATTCAACATTTTGAGAAATCCAGTTGGATCTTTCCAACTTGTTTTTCTACTTCCACGGATGTTAATACAACATAAAAATACCAATCCCACTACGAGGGGGATATCACGGTATATAGAGTCATCCGCTAAAATGTGCTGGAATATCACTCCAATTACTAATATACATACTTATGTGTATATAATATATCATTCATCAGATGATAATTATTAAATCAACCAAGCATCCAATAATTAATTTTATCTATTTTAAAAGTTAATCTGATAATCTAAACGAGTGAGAATTTTCTCACCTTGATTTTTTTTCCTGAATTTTGCTAATTGTTCCAAATAATTCCTGTTGCGTAGATTCTGCAGTTATGAATCCTGCACGACCGACTTTCATTCGATTGAACCTCGTAAAGGGTAAATTAAGAAATAATCATCTATGAAATAACTTAATTGACAATTATCTTAGATTTAAATTTGTTTTAAATAAATTACCCTCTGCTCCAGACTATGATCACCCTCCTAGTCGCGAAACCCTCCTTCCTAACTTCAAGTTCTTTCGAGTTGACCAGCCTACACCCCTTCCCTGACAGTGCTCGCATGAGCGCCTCTGCCCCTTCAGCAAAACGCGCACCCACACTACCGACGCCTTCATCTCAATCGCAACTCCGCCTCAATCACGAGACATCCTAAATCAAAACCCCTTTGCTCGATCGACACTGCCACAATCGCGACATCACCAGCACCTCCAACTCTCGCTAATCTCCTAGCGAACAAACGGAAAATGTCTCAACCCACACATCCATGCGCATGCACTCCATCCTCGACATCGCGCTTACCCATCGGCCAACATCCTTGAATCTCCACGCGAGCGCCGCCTATCGCCTGAGCGCCTCCATCTGAACACTTCCATCACACGCCATCACGTGTGCCCAAGCATGCACTATTTTTTTCGATTTGATTCTGAAAGAAAGACAGAGAAAGTCATACGTGATTCGATTTTGAAGAATCGGGGAGAATTGCATGATTTAAAAAAGTAAAGAGGATATGTCAGTTGTTTTTATAATGTCAATTTTGGTTTGAAGAAAAGAGAGCGTATGCGATTTTGATTTTGAAATGAAAGAAGAGAACGTCGCATGTGATTTGGAGTAGCGTGTTTGAATGGGTCAAAACACAGTGAAGGGATGGAATTGCATCTGAAAGGAAGATTGACTACTTATTTAAATATTAAAATGTATCGATATGTGCAACTCAAAATCTCGAACCCCTATCGAGGCGTGCTGCTAGGTGTTCATAATGTTATACTCCTATTCCGAATGCAATGGAAAAACTTTTGAGTCCTAATTCGATCGTATAAAGAAATAGCTTTTTGGACCCAATTATTATATAGAATTTCCAATATTATTTTCAACGCGTTTCTATCTCGTACGACCAAACGATAACTTCAAATGCTATGAAATTTGAAAATCAATAATAATACACTATTATGGATCCAATTGAACTAGTTTCATCGAATTCAATGACTATGCCTCGGATTGCTATTTTAACGCGTCGATTAAATCGACGATTTTCAAAATTTTCGAAATCACTTGAAATTTATGTTTTTAAATCTTACTAACTAAATTATAGTTCCAAATCCAATATTTAAACCATTTAAATATTTCAAGTCAAAAGACGAAAAATCCGGTTCGTTACAGGAATGCCAAGGAAAAAGAGGAATAATAGAGTAATCTGAAGTGGCTCTATGTATAGTGGAAATAAATGAGCGTGATCAGAGACCATAGAGGACCATCAGTCCTATTAGTGAATGTCTTTCCTTCAATAATGTTCCAAACACTCCTAACGAAATAGAGCTTGGGTAAGGTAGATGAAGATAATCATCATGAAAGAAGGAGACCGCTTTGGCTTTATATGGGATTCTAGTATAAATTATCAGATTATGAGGGATTAAGTGTAAAAGAATTACACCCTAGAAGGACCAAGGGTCATGCTAGAAGGAAGCATCTAAATCAGGAGAGATGGTACATTGAAATAATGGAAGGAAAGACTATCTTAACTTCAGCTTATTTCTCCAAACACAACTACAGTTAGGAGGAGTAGTCATAGTCCAGAAGAAACTATTCTTGAGCATGTCATTCTCATTCATAAGGTCAAAAGGTTAAGGCCATTGGCAATTAGTTTATTGATAAGGTAGGAGCAAGCTGCTTTATTCCAATATTTGAGGTTCATTATACCAAGACCGCCTCGAATAATCGGTAACATAAGAGTTTTGAATGATATGCTAATCATCTTATAGAAGCGGGGATTACCATGCCAACACACACACACACAGATATATATATATATATATATATATATATATATATATATATATATATATATATATATATATATGCTAATAAGAATATATTTTTCAGCCTAAATATAACATGTATATTAAACTTTATATTTTTATAAAATGAGTTATAATGCACACATACACACACGGTCGAATTAATTATTATTTTTTATAAAATAGCAATGAGCAATGTTAACAATATGTGTAAACTAATTTAAATATAAAACTAATTTTAACACGCACGGTCCAAGCACCACCCGACTGTTTTAGACCTGAATGCACCACTAGATATTATACTATTTGATGTCTGAATAAATGAAATAGAGCTCGACAATAGGGAGTTAGGCTTGGTGTTGCAGCTGGTGAAGGGAGCAAAAAGCAATATAAAATATGTTATTTTGGCTTGGTATTTATAGGGAGAAAGGGGAGATAAAATCTATCATCTTTTACCCATTCTCTCTTACCAATATAAAATAAAATCTAGATCCAATCAAGACAGTCTCCCTCTCTTATGGTCAGCCATATATGGTCCCATGTTGGACCAAAAAATCATAAACCCCATTAAGTAATTAGTTATCTTTGGCCAAAAGATCATAAAGTCCATTAAGTAATTAACTACATTTAAATTCTGTTTAAATATATACCGATATTGTCTATCGATATGTTCATATATAACTTTTACATATACATCCAAATAAGTACTAATGGCACCCAAAGATTTTCTAGGAGTTACCCCCACTTACTAATAACACCCCAAACCTCAAATACAATGGTAATTGATAATTCTCAAATATTAATTAATTTATAACACTTTATATATCAGTTAAATCTTGTGGTATTTTAGAGAATTCACAAATGTGATAGTGTGACACAAATGTTTGAATTCAGTTGGTGGTTAATATTGAAAAATTCAAATACTGACGTTTACACATCACCTTAGCTAGTGGTTTGATAATTTAACTGAATTCGTCGCATGCAAATAGTTTCAATAAAATTATATTTTACATCACCTTAAGTGGTACCATAAGCAACAATAATTTACACACGTTCTCTTCATCAACACTATATCGCTTTAGATGCACATGCACATACACACACGTATGAAGGGTATTGGTCAAAAGTCCAATAATATCCATCATTCATTTAATCCAATTACAAAGTCCTTGGTTCAATGATAACATTTATTATTAACTGTTCTATATTGGCCAAAGATATTGATTTTGAGTTAATTATAGTTGACCATGGTACTAACTTCTTGCAACTAAGGAGACGAATTCTCTATTGAATGGTATTTCACTTCTTACTCTTCTACCCTTTTCCAACTATAGTTGTTCGATGGTCATCATCTCATATTCTGACTGTAATCAAAGTGGAGTATCCACATAGAAGTGTTAGGGTATTTTCAAGTTGAGAGAACATTGTAACATTGTAGCATGGTGATTTTCTATTTGACTTGGTTGTTATCAACCAACGGGAAACTCTCGATCGAATCATTCTATAGTTATCCAATAGTTGTAAGTATGTAACTCCTTGGTTCCTCCAACCATGAGTAATACACCGCCAACATTTAGAGAGCACTACATACTCTGATCTCAATGGATGTACCAAAATCCTTTCTCAAAACAACTTGATTAGGAATATTTAAAACAAAATGTTATTTTATATTGTGACTAATTACTCACGATTGCAACTATTTGCAGATACAATCACATAATATTTCATTCAAGTATTTTCTCACTAATATATACTTAATTAATTATTCATAGTAAAATAATGTTTATAAAAAACAAGCACCTTTATTATAAATAAATTTGACTATAAAGTTGAATAATTTACAAGAAACTACATAATTGCCCCTAGGCGACCCCTAACTCTCTTAGTGTCATCACAAAAGCGTATTATCCAAACAATAGTAAGGCATGCAATACTAAGTTAGCTCACTTTATCGATCTCCCTCTAGATCACTTATGCTCATCGGATTTCCAAAACCACATAGTAGGAAAAGTTTAGATCTTATGGCGTGAGCATCTTAGGTCTAAGATCGATGTTAAGTTGACAACATAACTTTAGGCGTATTGCATAATTTTTGCATGACTTCGGTAGGTAAGTGTTAGGCCTGACCCTAGGTTCGGGTTACCCAACGATAACTCAGGGTCCAATTTGGGGAAAGAGCCTAAAAACTTGAATTTATGTTATAAAAATAGTGGTAAAAGTATTTACCTCCACATCTAATCCTAAATTAGTGGTAGAACTTGGATTTCAATTTGTAGGTAATGTAGGTTCAAGTCATAACACCAATAATTGTAAAAGGTTATTATGATATAGTCTTTTTGTTGCCTTTGATATGTTTATGATAATATATTCTAGTTGTTGCCTTGTTTTTTTCGTTGCAAAGCCAAATTCAGTGCCCACATTTATAATTCTAAATGGATTTTGTACAATAATTTCCCAAGGCCCAAATTTACCATAGGTCAGACCTGGTAAGCATCAGCGTGTATTGACCCAGGTGTTGGCAATTAGTCACGTGAAATTCTTCAGGAACAACAGTTTTATCATAATAAAAAGATGAAAAACCATGTTTAATTTTTGGAGGAGGAAGAAACATTATTTTCCAAAACATGGAGTTAAAGTGAAGTGAAAGAGTTAAAAGGGAAATGTTTCTCCATTTTTATATTTTAGCCTCCCATGTTTTATAAATTGCAATGATTATATTTGTGTAACACCCCGTAATTTGACATTAGTTATTTAATTAGTTGGTTAATTAATATAGGCTTCAAAATGGAATTTTTGTGAACGATAGAATTTGACCATGGAACTTGCACTAATGCATTCATGGTGAAATTTTGAGCAAATTTCATATTTGGAGTTTTGCGATCGGATTCCAAACAAAGAAGTTACAGATGAAAAACGAACTTGAAATGAAAATAAATATATAAGAAAAAAATAGCGTTTTTACTTAATTATCTAGGGCCCACAGGTCGACCTTCATATTAGAGCGGTCGACCAGGGCTAATTGATCCCTAGGAATAGGGAGGTCGACTGATTCATATATGACGGCTCTAATAAACCTTGGCCTTTTACGACCCAGATTTAATATATTTGATTTAACGGCCGAGGTTGATTTTTGCAACATCCCGGTATTTTCAATCATTCACATCCACACATGTCGGACTTGAATTGCTCAAAATATCAGATTGTTAATTTATATTTGGAAAAACTCAGCATATGCACTAAATAAATAAATCACAGAGTCACAGATACAGAGTAATATAACAATTGGAAAAAAAGAATAGTAGTTCATGAAGCTACTATATATATAACAGAGTTAGATAAGATACAACAGAAGTTTCAAATACAATAGTCAAATACAAGATCAGAACACATCACTGGAATCAATTGAATAACTGCAAGCTGAAAAGATGTAGATGGATCTCCATATGAAGCTTCAACTCTAAAGGCGAGTCTCAAAAGCTGTACCACTCAGTCTGACCCGAGCGTAAAGAAAAACAAAAAACACTCGAGTCGGGATTAACATTCTTATATCAATAAATCCAACTCAAGTGAAGTATCAACTGAAATACAAGTAACTCAAAAGATGTTTGGGATAATCATACTCTAAGGATCCGTTAAACAATCTACTATGTAGTAATATACGCTATTATAATAATGTCTAAAGTAAGGTATACTATTTAAAAATAGCATTAAGGCTTTACATTTTCCATCTTAACACATTTTATAGTGCCAATAGTCTATACAGTATCGTAACACCTCCAGATCGGGAGGCTACCAGAGGATATTCCATAGGTATGACACAAACAAACTCGTGGTAGTCTCGATAGGGTAGGTGACACGGCACAACTAGGCAATGCCAGGGTAGATATACCAATTACGCAACCGGGCTGGTGGTAACACATAGCAGCCACTACCCCCCACCTCGGAACACACTCCCAAATCAAAAAAATAAGTGTGGCCACCAAATCAATCACAAAGTCAGAATATAGTATCGAAGGAATGTGTCCGATCGGAGGTGCTACCTCACTTGGCCCGGAATCGCTCCTGTTTTAGCCACCTTATGCTAACTCAAGGGAGTTAGGTCCACGTAAATATACCTTTAGGATCATCGCCACCATCCTACTTAATCATGGAATCTCCAATGCATACACGGTTGTTAAAGTGGTTTTCGAAGTTGGCAGAGAGTATGACAACTTTCGATCCAGGTCTCTTTAATAACCAAACGTCGTTATAACACCGTGGTCGTTCAAAATAGTTATACTTCAAAACTAAAATATCACTACCATTTCAAAACCATATCAATACGATATCATTTCTATTTCAAAACCAAATCAACACGATATCATTTCCATTTCAAATATATTCACTTCCAAAATCAATAGTACTTTCAAAGTTATAACACTTTCGAAATCAAAACACTTAAAATTATACCACTTTGGAAATCACAACATTTTGAAATCATAGCACTTCCTATAAACCGTTTAGATATTAATAATAGTCTATATATATATAATAAAATAGATTATAAAATAAAATAGTTTATATAAAAATAGTTATAAGTTAAAGTAGTTTGTATTAAAATAATTAGCATATTAAAATAATTTATATTAAAATAGTTTATATTAAAAATGATTTATATTAAAATAATTTATATAAAATAATTTATCAAGTAAAATATAAAAATAGTTTTAAATAAAATTTAAAATTTACTTTATATAATAAAATAGTTTCCTCAAGTTTCACAAATCGATTTAAATCAACTCGAATTCAAATTTAATCCAATCTCATTAATTTCAATTCAATTTCAGTTACTAAATAAACCATTTCAAATTATATCGATTTCAGATACAGATTTGAACCACAAAATAAACCATTCAATATATTCAAAACTTTATATATTCCTTAATTTCAAAACTAAATCTGATAATTTCATATATATCTTAATTTAACTTCATTATTATTTAATTTTGAAACATTCACTTAATAAATCCAATATCATTTAAATAAAACCCCATATTACAGATGGACTAAACATTTCCTTCAATTTATTTAAACTTGAAATATTCATTTAAATCACCTTAAACCAAAATCAAGTTATAAAATCATATCTTTTAAAAATCTCAAATTCAACAAGTTTCAAATTGGTTTAATTAAATAAATCCTTAACTAAATACCATTTCAAATCAATTTCAAAACTATCCTCCCAACCTTAATTTATTAAAAATTATTATAAACTCTATATTTAGAAATAAAATTTTAAATAATACCTAAACATATTATATATAAATTAAATCAAACTTTATTAAACTAAATCTTATTATCAATCTTATTTTATAACAAAACAAATTTATACATATTTAAAAAAAGTAAATTATAAGTAAATTCTTAAAATTTATAATTTCAAAACCAACTTATAATTTTAAAATTTCCAAAACATATAAATTAAAATTAAGAATTTAAAACTTTATCAAATACATACATACATACACACACACACACACATATATATATATATATATATATATATGACATCTTAAAAATCAATATTTATTAAACCATATATTTCTTTCCAAAATTATAGAAATCATTTTCAAAATATTTATATATAGACAAACGGTGTTTGTATATAATTTTCTATCTTATGGTCAAGTGATACGGATATTTATCATTTCAATCCGCAATTTAAATATATATATACGGGTATATATCATTTCAACCCACAATCCCAAATTCAATTCAATGAAAATCGCTTGGGTTTATCATTTCAACCCATAACGATTTTCTCCTATTCTACAGATCGTTCGGGTATGTATCATTTCAACCCATAGAGAGTTCTATACTACAAGGGAATTTGCAGAGTGATGACAGATATGGTAATAATATAACAGGCGTATATCATCAATATAAATAACAGATAATGGTGTCAGATGTTATAGGTGAACAGATACAGAAAATTGCATATATATAACAATGTAAATGACTAACAGCAACATATTCAATTGTCGTTTCAATTGAAATCAAATTTAATAAATATAAGAACGTTAATCGTGAGTGATTGCTCACCTTTCGAGGCTAGAGAACAAGAATGAGATGAGTTACGAATCTAGGCACGAATTCCAAAGTAAAGCAAGATAGACACAAATTCGATAAAGCTGATAGATAAGAAATTGATGAGAATAGATATAAATAAATTCAAAGTTTAATATTAACTCAAATTAAGATAAAACAAAATAGAATCTTAATAATATGTTTTCAAAATCAATATTTAACTTATCCGCCCATTAAACAAAATAAACCTTTATAGTATATTTGGAAAATTAAACATTTACAAAAATCAAAAATCTATATCATTTCTCTAAATCAATACTTAATACGTAAATAAGTTTATATATATGCATATATAAGCTACAAAATACAATATATATATATATATATATATATGTTACATTTTTAAATCTTCTCAAAGATAATTATTCACTAAAATTCACCTTTATATATTGAATCAACACATTTGAAAAATATAATGTAATAAACAAAGATTAGTATATAATACCGATGTAAGCTCTGGAACATATATTAGATAAACAGGCCCATTTTGTAACATATGTACAGATACAGCAAACAGATTAGACACACCCTAGATAAACTTATATTTTAAAATCTATGCTTACATTACATATATATAACCTGCCTTGTTAAAACTTATATATTGACATGTATAAAATTTATGTAAACTTCTTTAACACATAATATTTTGTACACATATATATTCTACAGAACACATATATATATACCTATATAAAGTAACGTACATAGACTAACATACATACTTCCCATATACTGTAGTAATATATGACTAAACAGTAATTGAAAAATTCAAAATCTGAGTATGTTATATTTTAAAATCACGATATATATATACACACATAAATATACTGTTACAAAATAAATATACACATATATCTAACAGTAAAACTAATATACATAAGCAACTTGACATATTTATCTTATAACAAACAAATATTAAAATAGAAATATATATATATATATATATATATATATATATATATACACACACACACACACACACACACACACTTTAGCACTCAAAGTAAGATTAAAAACTTCAGCAACAAATATATATAGATTTACACGTACATACAACAGATTATAAAATATAAACTTTTATATAAACCATTATACTATAGCATATATACGTATACAATACAAACAGAGAAAAGGAAAAAAAATATAACAAAACAAACATATATATATATATATATATATATATATATATATATAAGAAACGTATAAATCATATTTTAAAACTATACTTAACACGATATTTATTAAACAGTATATATATATACAAACAAAACCTATATATAACCGATATTCACAACAACAGGTTATATAACTTTCAGTAACTAATCATAAAAACATATATACGTATCAAACTAAATTATTTATTAACTAATATATTATAAACAACAACACTTAAACATGTATATATATATGTACAATACTATGATAATGTAAACCAGACAATGCAGACAACCAATACAGCAACCTATGCAGACAGCTTGGTTTATAACTTATAAATAAGTATATAAACTAATTTATAAATATAATATGTATAAAATACTTTTAAACAATATATGTGTATATATATACCTTCTCGTTTTCGAAAAAAACTGCTGTAACAAGAATGAGACGAGAGGCTAGGTTGGCGGGGGTTGCTGGGCGTTGCGTGGCAGCTGCGTGGAGGTTTCAAGCATGGAGATGGAAAGGCAAACCAGGGTTTGAAGGCACGTGTAGGCTACAGGGTGAAGTGGATTTCGGCAGTTCTTGGGATGGACGTGGAAATAAGAGTGGGAGACTATTGAAAAAATAAAAATAAAAATGAAGGAGGAGAGGAAGAGATTTGAACAAGGAGGAAGACAAACAAATATATACCTTCAAATGACAGGTGGGTGATGAAAACTCTCAGGCAAATGAATGCAAACTCCTTTCCATACATATTCTTTTAAACGTATAGAAATAAAAATTAATCAACCAGAAAAATATGTTGAAAATAAGGAATGTCAAAAGTCAATATTGAAAAATATTAAAGGCAACAGCTATTCATAACACGGTAGATAACAAAAGGCACACGGAAACCAAATGTCGCGTAACCGATACCGATACGGTTATCGTTTTTCGCAGATTCCATCACGTACTGGACTTCAAAACACGGAATTGAATATACTGCAGAGATCAGAACGACGAGACGATCCAAATGATATACATATATCAGTGGTATGATCATCCTATCAAAAGTCGATAAACGGTACCGAAAATGCTGCTAAATTGCCAGAAATAAGATAAACGGAGCAATAAAAGTTCAAATTTGGAGAAACGAAATAAGACATCTCACTTAGAAGATGATTTACAAATTTATTATGTAAAAATATTCAGTTTTGAAAATTATTTTATCATCGTCAAATTTTTAGCTAATTTGAATTGAAATAAAATTACACAATAAAATAAACTTTCATATTATCAGATGAAAATTTACCATTTGCTAGTTGGAATAGACATTCCAAATAATAAATTTTTATTTAAAAATTTAAAAATTTAATTATTTAAAGTTTCACAAAAATTCAGTTAAATACATTATTTAAACCAATAAAATTATTAGAAATTTACGGGTCGTTACAATTTTAGCGCCTAAAAATTCAGGCCCAACCCTCCCTTTTCTTTTCATATTTTCTGGAGGCAGTCACGAATCTTTGCCATTTCTTATTCTCTACTTTCTATCTAAATTATAAATAAATTATAAAAATAAGATATTAATATCTATATTCATACAAATTGGAGAAGAATAGAAATCTAATAAAAAGGAGAACAGAATCAACTATGCACATATTTGAGGTAATTTATATATTTGTATCTATTTTCTCTCCCAATCCCAAATCTCTTCTCAAATCTGTAATTCTAATATATGTATATACCTTTCTTATACATATTTCTTGGATTATAAATAATCTGGAGTTGAATCAAAGGTTCTACTTCAGATCTGGAGATTTATATCGCTTTTAAAAGGTGAGTAGGAAATTTTATAGATTGTTATACTGTGAAAATTATCCATTTAATTATTATGCCTAATTAGATAATTATATATGAGTTGTAGGCAACAAACTGAATATGATCTGAATATATTAAATGTCGTCTGCATATTTTTATCTATGAATTGAGTTAGAATTGTTTACAACCTGATTTGAAAATCAGTGCCAAAAGTATAAATTTAGAATATTGATTTGAATGAAATTTATTCCACCAAATGTAACGATCGAGATTTTTCGTTGCCGAAAAATCGAACCGTTAGGGTTTAAGAAGAAGAAGAAAGAGGTAGGAGAAGAGAGAGAAAGATAGAAGAAAGAAAGGAGAGAAGAAACAAAAACAAGTAACAGAACAGGAACAATATCAGAATCTCACAGTCGCAGCGGAACAACATATAATAGATAAATGAATATTCATTAAAACAAAAGAACTATACCTTTTTATACATTACAGCACATTACATTACATCAATCAGAGTGTACAACAACAACAGCGGAAAAAGAAAAGATATATATACAATAGATAATAGACTACGCTATCTGGCTCGCCTCCAGATCTGCTCAGCAACTCCCGAATCCAGAATAACCTGATAACCTAACTCTAGACTGCCCGTGTGGAAAATAGTGGGCACCCAGAGTTTAGGAAAGGAACAATAAACTCCAGGTCAGTCATGGGACTGGTGTGAGAACTCAAAACAGTTTATCTTTAAACAAGCAACAAGAAAATTTAAATTTTTAAATCCGCAATGCTTTTTGGAAAATGAAACTACCATAAGGCCTCCCGCCACACACACAATGCAAACGCAGAATTGGAGGAGATTTCTCCTTATGATAGTCAAAGATGCTTACTACGCGAAAATCAAATCATTTTTGATATTATTACTAGTGCATAGTGTAGAAAACAATTCGAAAGTAGAATATAAATCCTAGCCAGCATAGACATTCCGAACTATGCCTACTATAGCTACCATCCAAACAGTGGTGACCACCATAAGTGAATGGCAGGTAATACAACTAAAACCGTACAAGGCGCGTATTGTTTTGATTGGATTTCCAACAAATGGTCAGGCTAAGGAACTTCCTACTGCCACATGGGATCGCCTCTGGCGGGACGTCCCTTTTAAATTCAAAATCGTTATTTTTAACTTTTAAAAAAAATGAATCCATTTGGTGCAATTAGAAATAGATTGTATAATAATATTATGTGTAACGACCCATATATTGATAATTAAAAGTATTAAAATTAATAAGATTTTGGAATTTAATATTGTGGGAGATTAAAATTTATGATTTATTAATGGAAAAAGTGACTAGAATATAATTTGATAATGTTGATTGAATGAAATTGACAACTGTTTAGTGTAATTCCAATTAATGATAATAATGAAAGTTGATGAGGAAAAAAATAAATGTTGTACTAAAAATAAAAATAATATGCTATCTAATTAAAATTGGTTAATATAGAATATGAAATCGGTTTAATTTACAATCCTTGGTTGTAAACAACAAGTTAATTGATATGAATTACTAATGTATAACAATTTTTTTATTTATCTCTTTATTATTTAATCCGTTTGAAATTAGTTGGAAATCAATGAAATTTAATATAATTAAATATTGTAGTTAATATACGAAAAGATGTTAACTATAGAGTTTGAGAAAAATTGAATGGAAAATTATGCTAAATAAATTCATAAGGTATTTGATGATTTAATAATAAGAATGTAAATCAAAATAATAGAATCATTGAAATTTTAATTATAATGAACTACGAATTTATTACAGTCATAATTAAACGGTGAAATTAATGTAATATTTAAATCTTGGATTTAACATGGAAAATAATTATTTTAAAAGATCATTAAATTTCTGTGTAATCAAGAATGATAAAATGGTTAAGTTTTAAATTTGAATTTGAAAGCGATTAAATTGATTTTAAAATAATAATTCATTTAATTAACGTGTAAAATTAGCCTTTTTGGACACTATGTCGGATTTTGACGAAACCAGTTTCATCGGATCTGTAATGGTGAATTATTATAAGATTTAAAGTTTCGTAGCGATCGGACTTATCATTTGATCGTGCGAGCTCGAAACGGGTAGAAAATAATAAAAGGAATTTAAATGAATATAATCTGATTTTTAAAGCTAAATTCTTTATACAATAGAATTTGGGTTTGAAATTAGTTCCATTGAGTTTAAAAATATTGAAAACATAAATTTTGATATATTGGATGACCTATTTTCGTTTCGAGAACGAAACAGGCTTTTCGGGTCTTTATTATTGCTTCGACCAAATTCGATATGTTCCATCCATTCTTATCGATCTCTTACTATATATATGTTGTTATAGACCCTAGCTACTTCTATTTCATTTTCTGTACGTCCAATTTTTGTTCTTAGTTGTTCCATTATCTGTATATTCTCGATGGTAGACATCTCAAAGCCTAATTACAATTTCAGAACAAACTCCAAAATTCAAACTTCTCAAACCCTATCATATTATATATCATCGTGAAGCTCTATACGAATGTAATCTGTGTCTGCAATTCGATTTTCAGTGGAGGCTTCGTTTGTCTAGAAATTGTTGAAACATTTTCGGCCGTCCATTTTAGGGTTTGATTTTAATGGTGGATTTGCGTCGATACGATGATCGAAGGACACCATGGCATAGAGCTTGGCGATTGGAGTTCATCCATAGGGTCCGATCATCATATGTATGCACGTGTTCACCGAAATCGGATGATTTGTAGCCTATGGTCGATTACGGCGGTGGGTCGCAAGGCGATGCATGACTTCGACGAGAGGGCGGCTTGGTGAGGGAAGCGCAACGCGTTAGTCTGATCTGGGTTGCGAAAAACATGGTTGCAGTCGCCGGTGATCAAAAGCGGCAGTTGTGCTTGATCAGCTCGATTTTGGGTTGAAGGTGAGTGAATTTACGTTATTGCCCTTATTTAATTTTTTATTCAAATTTAAAATTTCCATCTTCTAACATTAATAACTTTTGCGTACGAACTCTGATTCACATACGGTTTCTTCCATTGGGTTTGTATCAGAATTCCAGACAATATAAAACTAGTTTGGTAGGATTTGGAGACTGCTGAAATGGTCTTTTATTGGATTTCTAATCCACTGTAAATCAAAGGTGAGTGGTTTAACCAAGTCGCGCAATACTAAATCATCTTATGTTAGTTGAATTAAATTTATGAAGTGAAAAGAATTTTATTAGTTGCTATTTGGAAGTTTAATTTGACATTTTAATTGAAATTGAATTTTATCGAATTAAATTAGAATTTAAATTAATATTGGATTTAATTGCTAATTAAATACCTGATATTGATAACCAGTAAATTGTTGTGAATTATATGATGATTTGGATGTTGATTATGATGTATGTTTATTTGTTGACATATTGAATAATTGGATGTTTATTTTTTTTATCCCTGTTATCACTCTGTATATTAATCGAAAGCATATAAACTGTTATTTAAATAATTTCGAATAAATTAAGAAATAGGTTGAAATGATATATACCTATGATAATTTGATTTGGATTGAAATGATATATATCATCTTTATAATTAAAATTGAAAAAACTTACCACTTGACCATAAGGTAGAAAATTATATACGGACACTGGATTGGTTAAATTAAATGGTTTTAAAATCTTGAATTTGGATTTTGATTAAATGATATCCTTTTAAAGGAAATAATTGTGGATTTATAAGAATTGAATTATTTCTAATTCAAGCTTTGAAAGTGAAACTAAAATTGGTTAAATGAAATTGTTTAAAAGAATTGAACTAGAAATGTAAAGTTCAAATAGATAATTGACTTCAATTCGAAAAATTGAATTATTTTAAAGTTTGGATCTTGAAATTGAACAATGAAGTTTAATTTGATTTAAGTGCTTCAAATCGGTAAATTGAAATTGCACTTGAAATGTATATGAATTGAAATGGTTTAAAATAAGAATTGAATTGGAATTTTAGATCATTGAATTGAATTGGTTAACCGAATTTGAAGTTAAAAATTAATGTTTTGGAAATTGAAGTTAATTCGAATTGAAATTGAAATCAAGTTGATTTGAAACTAAATTGAAATTGAGTCAATTGAACTGAAAGATTGAAAATTGAGTTTTTTTGATTTGAAATTAGGACATGGATCCAGATTTGTTGAAATGGAAAGAAACAGTTTGATTTGATGCTATTTTCAAAATAAATTATTTTAATATAATCTATATAAAATCTATCTTTTTAATATTCAAATTATTTGATTTCCAAATTATTTTTCTATATAAACCATTTTCAATACTCAAACCATTTCATATTAAACTATTTTAAATCTTTAAACTATTTAAACTATTTTAAACTCTTTATAACTATTCAAACTATTTTCTAAAAACTTCAAACTTTGCAAGTTGGAATGTTTATGTTTAAATCCTTGATTTAGATGCGAATGTGGTTAAATGAGGTTATAACCTAAGTTGGAATTTGAAATGACATTTTCATATGAAAATGACGTATGGTATTTTGAAATGAAGTGATATTTTTGAAGTGAATATGATCTTTTGATACCAAATATGAATTGGTTTCGAAATATAAAAGAACCAATCGATGTGACAAACGATGTTTGGTTGTTAGAGAGATGGGGGCCTATTGGCATACTCTCTGTTAATATTGAACCACTTTAACAACTGTGTATGCGGTGGATGTTATCAGAATAAAGTGGTTGAATTGAGGCATTTTGCTAGATTTGAAGAAAGAGAACGATGGTGGATGACCCCAATACTTGTGTCAATTGGAAATGACTAAAACAATATCCTACGTCTGGCCAAGGGTTCGCAACCTTTAGAGGCCATCACCCCTTCGTAGTATTATGTTGATTTTGGACTTGATTGGTGCACCTTGATTTGATTTTGGGGGTGGTGGACTAGGTGCGCGGTCGTAGCCATGATGCATTACCACCATCCAGAAAGGGTAAACTGGTAGAATCCTACATTGGGCATTGCCTCACGTGCCTTGTCATACTTTTATCCTTATACGCGACCACTATGATTTTGTTTTAGTGTTGTCTTATCACGCCGCCTCCCTGACTACCGACGTTTCTGGTGGTGTCAAAGGCAAACCGTAGGACAATGCTTAAAAATATGTTAAAGGGGATTAATGCAAAGCCTTAACGCTAAGAAAAATATTTATTTTACTGATTAGACACTACATATATAGCGTAATTTACTGCATATAGATAGTTTAAAGGATCCTTAGGAGATGGAAAATCCCGTAACGTCTCTTAAGTTATTACACGCATGTTATACACTTGATAGGAGATGTAAAATCCTGTAAACATCTCTAAAGCTATTGCACTCATATTTACTTACTATTGATTTAACTTACGTAAGAACTTACAGTTCTGACTCGAGTGTTTTGTCTTTTATTATGCTCGGATCAGCCTGAGCATTTTAGTGTTTGCAAACATTATTTGTGGAGGACGAAGATGGAGTTGGTAGATTATATTATTAGTATTATTCCACTGCATCATTATTGGTATGTTGTTGTTTGTACTCTGATTTTGTTATAAAAATTGTGTAATCAAATGTGTATTGTAAAATAGCTTCATGAACTGTTTATTCGATTATTACATTTTGTCATTCCGCTACGAGATTCTGTGTTTTGTTTTTCTTCTTCTTCTTCTTCTTATTTTCTTATTATACCACATTGACAATCCTTCCTTTTGAATTATTTGAGTTAGACATGTGCGGTTTATTATCGATTTAGACCATCCAAAAAGGTGGGGCCTTGCATTATGAATTTGGATTATTACCCTAATCTTATTGGAATGTAAACTTTCTATGTTTGAAATTGTTGGAATTTAGATCCGTTTAATATTAATAAATTGTTTTGATTTCTTTCCTTTTTTGGAAAAATATAATGTTTGATCTAGCAAGGAATAGATGCAAATAAAAAGAGTTATGTAAAGCATGAACATATTGTAGTTTATACTATCTATTTCGGTAATAAAAAGAAATGGTTATTCCTTGTAATTCAAAAGATGCAATCTTTTATATTTAAATTTAAATCTTTTATTTTGGGCTAATT
Organism: Allium cepa; assembly: GCA_030765085.1. Lineage (NCBI taxonomy): Eukaryota > Viridiplantae > Streptophyta > Magnoliopsida > Asparagales > Amaryllidaceae > Allium > Allium cepa. Next base: position 1,001,253,067 of record CM060935.1, read on the forward strand.
TATAGAAACTATAGCAGATAATCTTTTAGATATGATTCCAACAGTTGAACATGGAATAGAATATTCTAGTGAAGATATATAGCTAAAGTATATTTGATAAAACTAGTTATTTGTATATTGTTTACTAGGCTTGTAATAATTAAATACAAAGGTAATAACGATGCTTACACATAATATTTGCGTCTAGAATAATTAACTAATGAGAAAGGAATTTAAGAGGTTGTAACTCCAATAAATGGTAATCAATATGGGAGTTGTAATAATTTGATATGGCAAATAGATTAACGGGACTGATAAAAATGGAATAGATATAAAAGGTTACTAATTTCAAATTAGTAATTATACATAAATGTGTTAGGAAATGTCCTTAGGATTTTATGGACAAACTGACATTTATGAGCATAAACAGGGATTTATGGGTAGATAAGCATTTAAGGTAAATTTTATTACCTTAAATAAAAAGGAAAGTAGTAAGCCAAGTCCAATGTCTATCTAAGATAATATAAGTAAAGACTTAGGATGGTTAATTGGACTTAGTAGATTAGTGATGCGAGGTCAGTAGGATCACTCGATAGAAGACTGCCCTTCACTTTGAGGCCACCAGCAGTCATGTGCATTTACTACTAATATGAGATATCACTAATCATAGGATCCATGATGACATGAGAGATTGGGCCTAATTTCTTAATTGGAAAGTATTAAATGGTCCAAAATTGAAATTAGGAGCTGTGAGGGATATCTCTATAGGCGTTCACTTCTGGTTCGAGGTATTAAGTGGCTGTAGGGTCCACCTCTCTCCTTAAAAGGAAGTATTAAGTAATCTAATGAGATTCAAAATAAATAAGGATGTCTCTAAAAGGGTTTACTTCAGTGTTGAGGTATTAAGTGGTTGTAGGGCCCGCCTCCTTACCAATTGAAGTAACCTAATAAGATGCCATATTTATAATTAAAAGTGATAGTGGATATCTCGGGAAGGGTTCGCTTTAGGTTTGGGGTATTAAGTGATTGTAGGGTCTACATCTTTCCTAAAAAAGAAGTATTAAATAGCCCAATGAGATTTCTAAGAAATGTCAGCTAGATAGTACCAGTGAGGAGTCCACCTTGGAGTTGTGTAGACAAAGGCCCGCCTATAAATATGTGTTAAATTGTCAAGGGTCTGTCTAGTCCTTATTAATAAGGTATTAAGTGGCTTGGGTACAGTCTCTGACATTGCTAAGGCCGTAATAACGAAAGTACCTTTGAGGAGCACGCCGTGGAAATAGGTATTAAATGACGAGGTATGCCTTAATTAAGGTATTAAATGACCAAAGTCTGCCTATTTTTCAATAAAAGGTATAAAGTGGCTTAGCTACTGTCTCTTATATAGCTAGAATTTTATTGGTGGAAGATGCAATAATAGTTGGACATTAAATGTCGGAAGCCTTAAATCTTTGTAGCTATGACCCACCGACCTTTAACAACATTGTTAGGAAACTACTTTGGGAATATGTCTTAAATGATGGGGTCTACCTTGATTTAGGTCTTAAATGATAGGGGTCTACCTTGATTAAAGTATTAAATGATAGAGTCTGTCTATTTCTCTTTTAAAAGTATTATAGAAGTCTGCTTCATATTTAGAAGTATTAAGTGGCAAATGGATGTGGAAGTATTGGATGGTTGATAAGGCTTCATCAGTATTTTGTACCTTGGGAAGTTTAAGTAATTAATCATGTATGCAACGCACGGGTTAGATTATAATTGCTAACCTTAATGGACATAAAAATTAAATGGAAACCAATCGGTACAAATTTATGTTATGGACAGTTTATATTTCCAGTCACCAAAATGTTATTTTGACCCTCTCTTCATTTTAACCCACGAGATAGATTTAGAGGAATAGGTCACTGGAGCTAGACGTGCTTTGTTGTTGGTAAAGTCTTCTTTTCTCCCATGCTCAATGCTATTGTGACAATCTGTTATCCAAATAATACCATATATTCCAAGGTAGTAGTCATAGGCAGTATTCTTATGCTATTATTATTTCCGATGTGAATTTCGATATCTATTAATCTCTAATAATGCTCATGGTTATTTGCAGGTGCCAAATCAATAATCTGTGCTCTGATGGACTTGGGTTTTGATTTTTGTCAAAATTTAGGTCCACTAAGGTATGAGTTGTTACATTTTGTCAGAGCTTAGGCTAGTAGGTTAGGGGAATTAGGATAAACTGAGAAAATGCATCGCACTTTCCTATCTATTAATATTATATTTTATGCTAGATTCTAAGAGTTCCAACTATAGAAGTAGATGTAGTTCCTTTCTAATGGAATGGGCAAAGAAATTGTGGGTTGGAAATATCTAAGAGTTAAGATTTTCATGCGGACTCTGAAGTACACTACGGAGTGCTAGCAATGCTTAAAGCGTTGTGGATAAAGAGCATGAGTTAGATATATAGTAGAATTCTAGAGACTAGAGGTGTCGACTTGATGGTTGAGATTCTAGCTACCTTATGATTTTGGATTTTGAGTTCCAGGCGGAGACACGTTTATTCCAGATGGGCAGGAAATTAGAGTCTGTATATCCCAATTGTCTGAAAGCAAGTTTTCACTAGGGTGCATTCATTGGTCACCTCTTTGATGGCAAATCAGATTTTTATTTGAATAATTAACGTCAATTTCTTTGTCTAAAACCTACGAGAGAATTTTTATAAAGTATATTTTGGAAATGCCTTAGATTTTGAAAAAAAATGTTTTTCAAATGATTTCTTTCCTAAGAATTTATTGTGGAAGTTCTATTTTGGGGAAGTTTTGAAATTTTAATTTTCAAAAAAATACATATACTATTAAGTCGGTTATGTTAAGCAATTTTTAGTTTATAAAAGATTAATTTTTGAAATCCTTAAATATTTTTATGTATATATTAGTAAAGGCTTGATTTTGATTTTGGTAAGGGAATAGTTTTTCAATTTGGGGAATTTGTACTTCAAAAGGGTTCTTGGAAACTCTGAAATATTATATATAAATTTGACTTTTAAGGGATGTTTTGGTATGAAATGGTTTCTATTATTTAGAAAAAAGTATAAAAGAGCATATATTTAGCTCAGTGATTTTTCAGTTTATAAAATCGAGGTTTTTAAAATCTTTTCTTTTTAAGGTATGGACAAAATAAGAATGATATTTAATTTTATTAGGGTATATAGTTTAAAGTGTTGTTGTACCCATCAGCTATTGGAAGAAATATTTCCGTGTGACATAGATAGGAAATAGCAGCTGGGATATTTTGAGATTTTGGAATTGTTGTTTGTCATTGTAGTTTTGCTAGGACTACTGTAAATTGCTGGAGCATGGTTCGGGACTAGGCAGTAAGTTTTGACACTGTCGTGATGTGAACAAGAATTTTTTGGATCGTGTCGAATCGAAGAAGATGGTGCTAAACAATTATTATTATTTAATGTGACCTTAATTGGATATAGGTGCAGTTAATGCCCAAAACCCGCCTAACGGTTGACCATCTAATGGTAAACCTAGAGAGATCTACCAATTAACGAGTTTTGGTACAACTTGAGCCTAGAACGATACCATAAAAGTCGCGTCTGAATTCCCCAGTTGCCTTCTTTCGTTCCTCCTCCCTCAATAATCCAAACCCAACCTCCATCCTCCTCATCCGCCAAGCAGCAGCCTCTTCCTTCCATTCCTCCCGTAGGCGACACCGTTTATCCTAAGAGCAGCAGCCTCGCCTCCTCCGAGTTCTAGTTTTGCACGTTAGATCTCGTCCTACCAAAACTCTAGATCTAAGCCTTATTCCTTCCCTCAAACCACCTCTTAGCCCAAGACATTTTTCCGCACTATTGGTTTTCTCTCATACTTTTATGGTCTCAACCCTCAAGATGGCACTTGACTGGAACAGACTAAGTAGAAGGTTTTGCTGCTTTTGTACTGGAAGAGTTATTCATCAATATAGGATTCGCACTGATCCTCTGCTTCGAGAGCTTTGAGCAGGAATGCTACCGTGCTGCATCTACCTTTTCGACGGAGGCAATAGTTTAATCGTTCGAAGATGAAGGGTGTCTTGATTGAACTGACTAATGATGATTTCCTAAGATTTTGGAGTCCTCGACGAAGGATGTGAACTTAGATGATTTTGAAGTAACCGACTCAAATATTTTTACAGCAAATCTACCTAAGGATTTTTGTAACATCCTGGTATTTTTAACCATTCGCATCCGCACATATCAGACTTGAATTGCTCAAAATACATAGAGTTAATTACAACGGAGTCTCGAATACATAGAAGTCTCAATACAATTGTGAATTACAAAATCAGAATATATCACTGGAATCGAATGAATAACTAAAAGCTGAATCAATAGTTTGATCTCCAAGGGAAGCTCCAAACTCCCAAGGTGAGTCTCGAATGTTGTGACATTGGCTCTGACCCGGGTGTAAAGAAAAACACAAAAACACTCAAGTCAGGATTAACATTCTTATATAAATAAATCCAACTCAAGTGAAATATCAACTGAAATACAAGTAACTCAAAGCATGTTTGGGATAACTATCCTCTAAGGATCCGTTAAACTATCTACTATGTAGTAATATCGCTATTATAATAATGTATGTAGTAAACTATTAAAATAGCGTTAAGGCGTTACCCATTTCCCCCTTAACACATTTTATGTATTCCCATACAGTACCGTAATCTTCCCCATACTGGGCGTCGTCGGAGGGCACTCCAAAGGCATGGTACAAAACAAACTCGTAGTGGGCTCGATATGGTAGGTGACACGACACAACTAGACAATGCCAGGGTAGATATACCAATTACACTTCCGGACTGGTGGTAATGCATAGCAGCTACTACCGCCCACCTCGGAACACACAACTAATTCAAAATCAAGGGTGGCTACCAAATCAATCAAAAAGTCAGAATATAGTATCGAAGGAATGTGCCCGATGGGAGGAATGACCTCACTTGGCCCGTCGATTGCTTCTGTTTTAGCCACCTTAAGCTAACTCATGGGAGCCAGGTCTACGTATATACCTCAATAGGACGTCGCCACCATCCTACTTCATTTTGGAATCTTCACTGCGTACACAGTTGTTAAAGTGGTTTTCGGTATTGGCAGAGAGTGTGACAATATCTGATCCCGGTCTCTTTAACAACCAATCATTATTATATGTAACGTCTTCGAAGATTTTCGACTTTCGAAAATCGACATTAATACGTCCACTGTATCAACTGCCGAGCAATCGAAGGCCGAAAAACCGAATTGTTAGGGTTAAAGAAGAAGAGGAAGAAGAAGCAACAGAAGCAATATCAGAATCTCATAATTGCAGCGGAACAACATATAATAGATAAATGAATAATCTTTAAATCAAAAGAACTGTACATTTTGTACATTACATCATCAGAGTATACTTACAACACAACACAAATGGACAATTATATGAACTTGTCCTTACAAGTGGATACACAGCGGAAAAGATAATATCATATACAAGTGATACATTTCGCCATCCAGCTCGCCTCTTGAGCTCCACAACACCTCCTGAATTCCAGAATATCCTGATAAACTGACTTAGGCTACCCGCGTGGAAATTGGTGGGCACCAAGAGTTTAGAAAGGGAACAATAAACTCCAGGTCAGTCATGGGACTGGTGTGAGAACTTAAAACAGTTTATTTTTCAAAAAAAACAAACAAAGAAATATTTTAAAATAGATCTGCAATGCTTTTAGAAAATGTAACTACCATAAAGCCTCCCGCCACACACACCATGCAAACGCAGAATTGGAGGAGGTTTCTCCTTATGATAGTCAAACATGCCTGATACGCAAATTTCTTTGATATTATTACTATAAGTGCAAAGTGCATGAAAATATTTCGAAAGTATAATATAAATCTTAGCCAGCATAGACATTCCGAACTATGCCTACTATAGCTACCATGTTCAATAGCGGGTTACCGCCACATTCCATGGCAGGTTATACAACTAAACCGTACAGGGCTCGTATTGCTTCTTTGGATTTTCCAACAAATGGTCAGGCTAAGGAACTTCCTATTGCCACATGGGAACGCCTCTGGTGGGACGCCCCGAGAACCTAACCGGATCTCTGCCAAGACAAGGCCGGGTTACCTCTGCAAAAATAGGTAACTACTGACACGAGTATGTCATTCCCCGGTTGTAAACAACCTTTATCCAAGTATCCTCAATACCAACAACCACAAAGTAATAAATTTGCAGTAACTACATAGGTCAAGTATCTGGGCTCCATACCATGATACAACGTCTATCCAGAAGGAAATGAACATACCCTAAGGGGCGCTACCTCCTAAAACCTTGTTGCATTCTTCCTGTTTCGACCATTCTGAGGTGTGAGGTCCGATGAAGTCTCGTCCACAAAGCTACGCTTTTCACAAAAGTCATGCTTCGATCAACAAATGATCACCAGCACTTCATATGCCACATTACCAAATTGGGAATTTATCACTAGTAACCATCAACTACATAACCTCTGAGCTCGTACATCTCAGAGAAGGGTGTTAAGTTAAGAGAATAAATTCTCCGCCACCAATAGAAATGTATTTGATAGAAACCAGCTTTACATCTCAAATTGTAACGTCAGACACACATCCATACAAGTCCGTTCCGAGATCGAACGGAACTTAAGGCACTTCCAAAGAAGCCCTTGCAATTCGGATATTCACTAATCAAGTCCGGAATCCCCATCACAAAGGTTGATAAAATCTCCATACCGGAGATCAGCCGATGCAGAGACAATCGATGGTAATCCTTCCGTTTTCGAATATATCCGGTCTTCAACACTGGTTTTCAAATGCTATCCATTACGACGTATCAATATTTGGAATGGGATTTATGACCCAAAGGTCCTCTCCCGGCTAAACCGAATAACGAGTGCTTATTTTAAAATAAGTGTAGCATTCAAATTCAAGCAAATCACAACAAATTCCAATTTAAAGGTAAATGTTGATAGTCGATTATTTAGGTATCAATAGATATGTACAACATCACCAGATTCCAAATAATTTTCCAAATTATTTATTTTCCAAAAAATATATCTTTACAAGATATATTTTTCCACACTTCAACCATTTGAAAACAAATTTCAAATCACTTTTCACCTTTACAACTTTTGAAAACAAATTTCAAATCATTTTCCTTACACGGAAACACTTCCAAATATTTATTCATTTTCACTGGAAATCTGTCGAGTTCAAATACTTTGAAATAATATATAACACTTATCCAAAATATATCTGGAAAACACTTTGAAATAAAACTATTTTTCTTTAAACGCTTTACTTAAAATATTAGTTATAAAAATATTATACCAATATTACATATAACTTAAGTCCAAACTAATTTTCAAAATAAAATTAGTAAATAGAGTATAACTATTTAAATAACTATTTTCTAAAACAATTATTGATTAAATCTTAGAAAGAATCATTTCTATATCAACTTAATAAATCTTTACTTAAAGGATTTAAAACAATTTAAGAAGTTAATTTCTCCAAAGTATCCTTTTCAAAACCAATTCTAGAATTATATACGTATATGTGTATATATCTTTCAAAGTTATTCAGAAATTTTATTCGGCTTTACAGGGAGAATACACTTTCATTTCAAAATGGTTCATTTAAACCAATTAAATAAATCCTTACTGATTTACTTTAAATTTACGTTCCTAATCCGTAAATTTATTTCCACACTTCAAAAATAAATCAATGTTTATTTTTAAACATATTTCCCTTTCCTTTATAAATTCCATGGTGAATTTAAATTTCCAAATATCCACTGATATACGATTTTCAAATCGATTTCAAATATTCACTTTCAACAACAATTCAATTTTTCAATTGATTTCAAAAACAACCAAATCAAATTCCATATTGATTTTCCAAGAAATTAAACACCAAGTGAATTTCATTCAAATCTCAAATTGAAATCAATTTCTACTAAACCCCAAATCAATTTTCAAATTGATTCCAAATTATTTTCAAAACACCAAATAGATTTCCAAATGGATTTTCAAAAGATTTAAATTCAATCACCAAAAATCTATTCCCAAATGGGTTTAAAATTTTATTTCCTTTTTAAACAATAAATTCCTTTTAAAGAAAACAAATTCTTTTATTTTTCAAACTCTTTAAAACCCGTATTTTTGAATAAATTCTTCAATCTTTGAAAAATATTACCCGAAATCCATTTAATAAAGCTTTTCCCATATTATGAAATTTTATTCAATAATATTAAAAATAAAACATTATTATTTTAGAATTCCTTCTTTTAAATTTATCCAATTCTCAAAAATAAATTTTAATATAAACTTTCAACCTAAATTTTTCAAAAATCAAAATTTTTATTTATTTCCGGTATCCAACGATACCAAAATTATATTCGGCTAATTTTTGCCTTCAACGATTTCAATCACAAAAATAATCACATGGAGATTATAAATAATCAATACAGAACATTGAAACAAATTCAATTATTTGAGGAATCCAGTTGGATCCCTCCAACATGTTTCCCTGCATCCACAGATGTTAGCATAATACCAATCCCGTTTCAAGACGGGATATCGCGGTACATGGGTTTATATAAAATATCATCCGCTATCATGCAGCGCAAAAGGGTCTCATCCGCTATATAATGCGGAAAATCAACTCCAAGTACATATATAATACCAATTCCACTTCAAGGTGGAATATCGTGGCATATGTGTTTAATGAAATAACCTCCGCTTAATATGCGGCGTATAGGGTCTATTTCAATACAACAAATAACAATTTATCATTCAATCACACAATCAAGCAATTTTAAATTTAACTATTAAAAATTTAAATCGAAACAAATTCAATTGAGTGAGAAGTTCTCACCTTACTTCCAATAACAGTTGCAGTGTTTTATTCCGAATAAAAATTAAACACGCGTTTAATTTTACCCAAAATTCAACTAGCTCTAATCAACTCCAATCTAGTTCCATCGCGTAGTGCTCGTCAATATGAACCCGACGCAATTCGTTTCGTGCGAAACGGACCTCATATGAAAAAGTTATGGCATTTTAAAGTTTGTACGAATTTATATAATATAAATTTACACATTTATTTTTATTTTTCAAACCGTAGAAACAAATCTGGCCGCTCGTTTTTGAATTACAGATTAGGGCCGCTGTTTTCTTCTTCTTCCCCTTATCATGAAAATCGCGTACGCAACATAACCCATGAAGCCGCCTTCCTTCATCAATTAACGCGACCACGTCGATCGTCGAGAACACGATCAAAACCCATCGAGGCGTGCGCCTACCTATGCCTCACCCACGGCCATGAGCACGGCAGGCTCGGTCATCCCCTTTGTGGATAAACACACGCAAACATCGGACATTCCAACGCGATTTGCCGACCATCTAGTTATTTTCGATCATCACCGTTGATCTGAGAGATCTAGTCGCCCTCTTCGATGTTGTAGTTGAACACTTTTCGTAAATGTTTATGGATTGAGAGATTTTGAGGGAAGAAAAGTGGAAGATTTTGGCCATTGAAATTGTTGGTGGCGGCTGAATCTTGAAATCCTAGGGTTTTGTATGCAAATGAAAGAAATAGGGGGCCTTATATAGAAAATTCTGAAACATTATTCATCCGAAAAATTTCCGAACTCCAAACGAAGCGTGCCGCCTGGCGTTTATAATGTTTTGCCCCCATTCCGAACGGAATGAAATAAATATCGGGAGACAATTTGATCATATTTGAAAGATAGGTTTTCAAATCGACTATTTAAATTTAAAATTCACTTAAACCGATTTCAGTGCGTTTTAGCTTGTCCCGGACAAACCATAAATCTGAATGACACGAAATTTGAAATCTTACAATAATACAATATTACAGATCCAATGAAACTGGTTTCGACGAAATCCGAGACTGTTTGAAAAATGACTATTTTTACTCGTCAATTAAATATTAAAATATTCAATTTCCACAAATTAACTTTTAATTCAATTTTAAAAGTTCTATAACATCATTCTAACTCCAATATGATTTAATACAACTTTACAAATCAAATTTAATCACATTAAACCCAATTTCCAATTATTTCTGTAATTTCAAATATTAAATTATCAAGTTAAATTATCCAATTAAATCTAGATATTCGAAATAAAATTTATTCGACTTACAAATTTTATTTGTTAATATTTAAAATCAATTAAATATACGAATTTCAAATGACAGGAATTCTGGGTCGTTACAAACTTCCCCCCTTAAAAGAATTTCGTCCTCGAAATTGCCAAGTAAGAAAAAGTTACAGAATCCATTAACTTTTTTTTTTTTCAAAAACAAACCGTTCCAACTTGATTTCAGATTCATTTTAATTTCTTAACTTTTTCAAAATCCGATGGTTACACTTTTCTAGTTCATTTCCTGCACTTTCATTTCAATTTAGAAATTGACTTTTCGTTAACAAAAATTTTCCATAAATTTTCTAACTCTCAAAATTTACGGAAATTTTTGGCAGAGTCTCCCTTGTACGGAGGAGCTTTTGCAATATCACAATAGATATAAATATATATACAATGACCCACACGGTCGGAAAACAGAAAAACAGTTCATATTTCCTATTTTTATTGCATAGGCGTACCTTTTTAGCATTTTTAAGCAAAGCAGTTATTTATTAGCATTTTAGCGTGAGAAAATGCATCCAACTACAGCCCCGGTACTTGTACTTACTTAGTTTAAACATGTAAGTGACATATATAGGAAATTCATTTACATTTCGCTAATTTTCAATAGAAAACACATAGTTTTTATAAGCAATGCAATCAAAATAATTCCCATAAGCAATTTATAAGGTTTCAATACAAATTTTAATTGCTTACAACCAATTCACATTAGTTCACTTTCAATTCAAATTCAATTACATAGCTTTCCATTTATCAATTCAATTTCATTAACACTTAATGAATTATATACAATCAACTAACAATCATATAACAACCAAATCATAACCAACATAATCAAATTATTAAATTTACATTCAATTTGGTTTAACACTTTTAATTTCCAATTGCTTTAATATCTAATTGACTTTTCTTTCAATTATTCAAATTTTTTTCAACTTTATTAGCTTCTAATGAATTAACACTTACATTCATTATTCTATATCAATTCTTTTATATTCGATTGATTAATATTCAATCCATTTATTAATTCGATTGCTAATTCATTTAACAAATAAGGTTGAATTTCATTTATATAACTCAATTTCATATCCATCACTTCACTTTATTAATTTACTTCGATACCAAAATCAACTTCATTCAACATTACTTAAGTTATATTCCATTTCAAGCATCATTTGTTTAACTTAACTTAAATTTCCACTTATAAATCCAATTCAGATTCCAATTCTAAAGTAAATTCTATTTAACATTTACCAAAGCAAAATCTTTATTATTTCATATTATAAGTCCAAAACTTGATTACTTATATTCAACAATTACAACTTAGATTTTAAATTTTCAAATTTGTTTATCACAACAAAACTTCAATTTCCAATTTACTATGGTAGCAAATCCATCATACAGAAACTCAAAAATGATACTGATGATGCTGCAGTCATCACCCTTATTATTTCCCAGTGACAGTAGTGAATTCAGTGCTTAATATTCTTTCAAAATTTTCCTTTTATTCATAAATCACATTTATAAATCTTGTTCTTATAAAATTTCACTATTTAACTTTTAATTTTGGAAAATAATTTTCGAAATAAACAGGATTCAACATTTTCAATTCATGGTTCAAATTCATTTTTATTTAGCTCGTATTTATAAATATATTCATATAGTTTCACTTCTTATATATATATAAGGTTATTTCACAATTGTAAATCACATTAATTATAATTCCATACTTAATAATTCATTTGCTTATACAATATTCTTTTACAATTATTGTTTTTATTTAGATTATTCAAATATCTTTTAATTAACTTATATATATTCTTACATTTCAACAACCAAACAATGAATTTATATACACTTTAATAATTTCTGAAAAATTATTTCCTTTATATGTAAAATATAATCGAGGTAAAATTATTTCATTTACCCAATTTAAAATGATACTATGTTGACTTGCCTCGTTTAAGTGTTTAGAAATCCCTATCGATAATATGGCGTCCCACATACCGACCAGAATTCACAAACGGCTCAACGGATAAGCAAACACAATATAAAATATTATTATATTCACTAACAAATACGCGCTGGTATCTATGATTACACTCACACTCATTCTAAAGTACTATTGACTCTATCTCAAATGAGTAATTCCCAACAGAGCCAGGGTTGTCGCTTAACCAAATGCTCTGATACCAAATGTAACGTCTTCGAAGATTTTCGACTTTCGAAAATCGACATTAATACGTCCACTATATCAACTGTCGAGCAATCGATGGCCGAAAAACCGAATTGTTAGGGTTAAAGAAGAAGAGGAAGAAGAAGAAAGAAACAAGAAGCAACAGAAACAATATCAGAATCTCACAATCACAGCGGAACAACATATAATAGATAAATGAATAATCTTTAAATCAAAAGAACTGTACATTTTATACATTACATCATCAGAGTCAACTTACAACATAACACAACTGGACAATTATATGAACTTGTCCTTACAAATGGATACATAGCGGAAAAGATAATATCATATACAAGTGATACGTTTCGCCATCCAGCTCGCCTCTTGAGCTCCACGGCACCTCTCGAATTCCAGAATATCTTGATAACCTGACTCTAAGCTGCCCGTGTGGAAATTGGTGTGCACCCAGAGTTCAGGAAGGGAACAATAAACTCCAGGTCAGTCATGGGACTGGTGTGAGAACTTAAAACAGTTTATTTTTCAAAAAAAACAAACAAAGAAATATTCTAAAATAGATCCGCAATGCTTTTAGAAAATGTAACTACCATAAGGCCTCCTGCCACACACACCATGCAAACGCAGAATTAGAGGAGATTTCTCCTTATGATAGTCAAACATGCCTGATACGCAAATTTCTTTAATATTATTACTATAAGTGCAAAGTGCAGGAAAACATTACGAAAGTATAATATAAATCTTAGCCAGCATAGACATTCCGAACTATGCCAACTTAGCTATAATGTTCAATAGCAGGTTACCGCCACATTCCATGGCAGGTTATACAACTAAAACCGTACAGGGCTCCTATTGTTTCTTTGGATTTTCCAACAAATGGTCAGGCTAAGGAACTTCCTATTGCCAGATAGGAACGCCTCCGGAGGGACGCCCCGAAAACCTAATCGGATCTTTGTCAACACAAGGCCGGGTTACCTCTGCAAAAATAGGTAACTACTGACACGAGTATGTCATCCCCCGGTTGTAAACAACCTTTATCCGAGGATCCTCAATACCAACAACCACAAAGTAATAAATTTGCAGCAACCACATAGGTCAAGTATTTGGGCTCCATACCATGATATCACCTCTATCCAGAAGGAAATGAACATACCCTAAGGGGCGCTACCCCCTAAAATCTTGCTACATTCTTCCTGTTTCGAGCATTCCGGGGTGTGAGGTCCAACGAAGTCTCGTCCACAAAGCTACGCTTTTCACAAAATTCATGCTTCGATCAACAAATGATCAGCAGCACTTCGTATGCCACATTACCAAATTGGGAATGTATCACTAGTAACCATCAACTACATAACCTCTGATCTCGTCCATCTCAGAGAAGGGTGTTAAGCTAAGAGAATAAATTCTCCGCCACCGACAGAAATGTATTTGATAGAAACCAGCTTTACATCTCAAATTGTAACGTCAGACACACATCCATACAAGTCTGTTCCGGGATCGAACGGAACCGAAGGCACTTCCAAAGAAGCCCTTGCAATCCGGATGTTCACTAATCATGTTTGGAATCCCCATCATAAAGGGTGATAAAATCTTTATACCGGAGATCAGCCGATGTAGAGATATTCGACGGTAATCCTTCCGTTTTCGAATATATCCGGTCTTCAATACCAGTCTTCAAAAGCTATCCATTACGACGTATCACTATTCGGAATGGGATTTATGACCAAAAGGTCCTCTCCCGGCTAAACAGAATAACGAGCGCTTATTTTTAAATAAGTGTAGCATTCAAATTCAAGCAAATCGCAACAAATACCCATTTAAAAGGTCAATGTTGATAGTCGGTTATTTAACTATCAATAGATATGCACAACGTCACCAGATTCCAAATAATTTCCCAAATTATTTATTTTCCAAAAAAAATATCTTTACAAGATATATTTTTCCACACTTCAATCATTTGAAAACAAATTTCAAATCACTTTTCTCCTTTACAACTTTTGAAAACAAATTTCAAATCATTTTCCTTACATGGAAACACTTCCAAATATTTATTTATTTTCACTGGAAATCTGCTGAGTTCAAATACTTTAAAATAATTTATAACACTTATCCAAATATATCTGGAAAACACTTTGAAATAAAACTATTTTTCTTTAAACACTTTACTTAAAATATTAGTTATAAAAATATTATACCAATATTACATATAACTTAAGTCCAAACTAATTTTCAAAATAAAATTAGTAAATAGAGTATAACTATTTAAATAACTATTTTCTATAACAATTATTGATTAAATCTTAGAAATAATCATTTCTATATCAACTTAATAAATCTTTACTTAAAGGATTTAAAACAATTTAAGAAGTTAATTTCTCTAAAGTATCCTTTTCAAAACCAATTCTAGAATTATATACATATATGTGTATATATCTTTTAAAGTTATTCTGAAATTTTATTCGGCTTTCCAGGGAGAATACACTTTCATTTCAAAATGGTTCATTTAAACCAATTAAATAAATCCTTACCGATTTACTTTAAATTTACGTTCCAAATCCGTAAATTTATTTCCACACTTCAAAAATAAATCAATGTTTATTTTTAAACAAATTTCCCTTTCCTTTATAAATTCCATGGTGAATTTAAATTTCCAAATATCCACTGATATATGATTTTCAAATCGATTTCAAATATTCACTTTCAACAACATTACAAATTTTCAATTGATTTCAAAAACAACCAAATCAAATTCCATATTGATTTTCCAAGAAATTAAACACCAAGTGAATTTCATTCAAATCTCAAATTGAAATCAATTTCTACTAAACCCCAAATCAATTTTCAAATTGATTCCAAATTCTTTCAAAACACCAAATAAATTTCAAAATGGATTTTCAAAAGATTTAAATTCAATCACCAAAAAACAATTCCCAAATAGGTTTCAAATTTTATTTCCTTTTTAAAAAATAAATTCCTTTTAAAGAAAACAAATTCTTTTATTTTTCAAATTCTTTAAAATCGTTATTTTTCAATAAATTCTTCAACCTTTGAAAAATATTACCCAAAATCCATTTATTAAAGCTATGCCTAGAACCGGGGTTACCATTAGCCCTTGACAGGTGGTCATTCAATTAACGGTGAAATCATGGCAATGATAACAGTGATAGCCAGAGTCATGGATGTTTGGTTGTATTATCATTCGGTCTCAAGAGCGGTATTTTCTGGGTGCTTATCTGATCCTGGTTTAGGCCTTGGGGGTTTGTATTTGGAAAGCATCGCCCTTGACTCGAGTGATTATTGCTTTACTTTAATTATCTGCTATATTATGCTTGCTTTTCCTTAGTGTGTGTCTGGGGGCTATCACTGTAGAAAGAGGTGGAGTGGGACGGTTTGGTTCCTATTCCTTTCATTCCTTATGCTCTTTTGGTATGTTTGATAGTTGATTTACTACTCACTAAGACTTTGTCTGACTCAAGGTTTTATGTCTCCTCTTATTACCTTGGGCTGTTCATCCATGTTGGGATGGGCAGACTAGGTAGCAGGTGACAGGTGCTGTTCTTGGAGATCTACGCTGATGATGACGAAGACGAGCGGGAGGCTTTGCATATTAGTTTTCTTACTATTTGTACTGGGTGTTCCGCTGCTTGTATATATTCTGAGTGCTATGTAGTGAGGCTTTGATGTATGGATTTGCCTGGATGATTGTATTAAACTACTGTGATGCTTATATGATGATTTCCTGTTATGAAGCTTCACTATATATATATATATATATATATATATATATATATATATATATTCTCTATTGTATTTTATCCATGCGCTGTGAGTTATGCGATAGAGTTTCTGCGATGCTTATTTTACCCTGACTACTGTCCATGGCTACCTGGCACGCCCTTCAGCGCTCTTTTCTCTTGTTTTGGTGCTGGAGTCATGGGCGGTCGTCACATTTGTTATCAGAGCTTTGGTTAATCGATTTTAGCCAACGCTCGCTGACGTAACTACGTATGAGAGACGTAATTGTATTTTGATGGATGATTACTATATATAATATAGTAGCCTAGAAGGATTTGAACTCCTTATGCAGTTGTTTCTTAAGGTGTTCTAATCATTCTTATTACAGATATTAAGGATGAGTCGAAGAGGGAGACCAGCTGCAAGGGAAAGCCGTGCTGATGAAGGAGCTGTTGATTATGGAACTATGTTCGAAGCGATGATGACTTCGATCATGAGAAGGATACCAGCTTCAGGATCATCAGTGGATGTGGGAGTTCAAGTTCAAGCTCCAAGACCAGTGGATTTTGCTAAGCTTTGCAAGGATTATACTTCTCTTGGAGGAAAAGCTTTCTTGGGGACGGAGTCGACTATTGAGGTGCAGAGATGGATTGATGCATGTCGAAGGATCTTTGGTGACTTAGGGATTGAGGATGCAACTAAGAGAAAGCTTGCATCGAGACAGCTTCAGGGAAGAGCTGCTGATTGGTGGAATTCTATCACCATAGATACTTCAGAAGAAGAGATTACTTGGGAGCAATTCCAAGTTAAATTTGAAGCCAAGTTCATCTCTACGGCTCAGAAGTCTGTTTTGTTCAAGAGGTTTGTAGAGCTCAAGCAAGGTGGGAGACCAGTTCTTGAGTATATTTCTGAGTTTGAAGCTTTGTCCAAGTATGCCAGATCGTACATTGATTCTCCCTATCAGAAGAATGAGAAGTTTGTGACTGGTCTGGATGCTTATCTTGGGAGGCAGTTAGTGGATCATTTGGACGATCCATTTGAGAAGCTTGTGGAGAAAGCCCTTAGGCATGAGAGTTTGTTTCCTAAGTAAAGTTCTGTTGTTGCTGTAACCAAGGAAGGATCTAAACCCCAGCAAAATGGAAACAAGAAGAGGAAGCAGCAGCAACAGAAGGGAAAGGATGGCCAGAAGAAGCCGAAGAGCGAAGTGACTTGCTATAACTGCCAACAGAAGGGCCATCTTTACAAAGATTGTAAGAATCCCAAGGTGCCGGGAAAGTGTTATAACTGTGATAAGCTGGGACATATCAAGAAGGATTGCCCAGAGCCGAGGAAAGATAGGCAGATTGTGCAAGCCTATGCTTTGGGAGTTGTGCCGTCGTCTTCAAAAGCTCCGACTGCTGAAGAAAAGGGGAAGAGTGTGGTGGTTCAAGGTACTCTTTCTATCTGTGGTGTTCCAGTTAGAGTGTTGTTTGATACTGGAGCGTCGCATTCTTTGGTTTGTAATGATTTGGTAGACCGGTTAGGTTTGAGACCGGATATTGTTGATAGGCCATTGGTTGTGACTAATCCAGTTGGGGGTTCGTCATGTTTGTGTATGGTATGCCGTGGTCTAGTTGTGTCGAGTCATGATTGCTCGTTTGTTTGTGATTGCTTTGTTCTGAACTTTGTGGGATTCGGAATTATTTTGGGTATGGACTGGCTTAGGAAGTATGCGGCTAGGATTGATTGTGAGAGGCTGGAGGTGACAGTCGGGAATGTGGAAGGGCGAAAGGTTGTGATACGATGTAAGCATGAGGAAGGCGTCTTCATGAGCTTCATGCATTCGCTGGTTGTTCCACGGGATGGACTGTCATCGGTGCCTATTGTGAATGGATTTAAGGATGTCTTTGACGAAGTCAAAGGGTTGCCGCCGCATAGGGAGATCGAGTTTCGTATCGATCTAGTTGATGGAGCCAGACCTGTTGTTATGCCTCTTAGGCGGATGGCACCGAGGGAGCAGCAAGAGCTGAAGGTGCAAGTTGATGACCTTTTACGGAAAGGATTCATTCGGAGAAGTGTGTCCGAATGGGGTGCACCAGTTGTGTTCGCAACCAAAGCGGATGGATCGTTGAGGTTGTGTGTGGATTATCGTGAGCTAAATAAGTTGACTAAAAAGAACAAGTATCCATTGCCGAGAATAGATGACTTGTTTGATCAGCTTCACGAGGCTAAGGTGTTTTCTCAGATGGATTTGGCAACGGGATTTCACCAATTGAGAGTGGCGAAGGATAGTGTGCCGAAGACTGCTTTTAGGACACCATCCGGGTTTTATGAGTGGCTGGTAATGCCGTTTGGATTGACTAACGCGCCAGCATATTTTGTGGATCTTATGAATAGAGTGTTCAGAGATCAGTTGAACAAATTTGTACTTGTGTTCGTGGATGATATTTTGGTTTACTCCAGAACTGAAGAAGAGCACAAGACGCACTTAAGGATTGTTTTGGAAATCTTGCGGAAACATCAGCTGAAGGCTAAGTTTTCGAAGTGTCACTTCTGGAAGAGTGAAGTGAGGTTCTTAGGCCATGTTATCTCTAGAAATGGAATAGCGGTTGATCCCGCTAAGGTGGCAGCAATCCAGGATTGGGTTAGACCTAAGAATGCATCTGATGTGAGGAGTTTTCTTGGATTAGCAGGATATTATCGTCGGTTTATCAAAGACTTTTCCAAGATAGCTGCACCGTTAACAGGATTGACGAAAAAGAACCAAGTGTTCAGGTGGGATGCTAAGTGTGAGCAAGCTTTTGAAATCCTAAAAGAGAGACTGACGAGTGCTCCTGTTTTGACTATTCCAAGTGGGAATGATGAGATGGTGGTTTACACCGATGCATGTGGCACTGGACTTGGAGCAGTGCTAATGCAGAAAGATAAAGTTGTTGCGTATGCTAGTCGACAACTGAAGCCGCATGAAAGGAATTATCCGACTCATGATTTGGAGTTAGCAGCAATTGTGGTTGCTTTGAAGATGTGGAGACATTATCTATTGGGAGTTAGATTCGAGTTGTTTACAGATCATAAGTCGTTGAAGTATCTGTTCTCCCAAAAGGATTTGAATCTTCGACAGCAACGGTGGCTAGAGTTTCTAGCATCTTATGATTTTGGTATAGCCTATACTCCGAGAAAAGGTAACGCAGTGGCTGATGCGTTAAGTCGAAGACATGCAGGATTGGGAGCCATGTTTTCGGAATGGAAGAGTCTCGAGTATTTGGCTGGATTTGATTTCAGGCCCAGATGTGAATTGGAACCTGAGATGTTGGCAAACTTATCGATAAGACCTACTCTTGTGGAAAGAATTGGCGAGAGCCAAAAGCGAGACGATAAGCTTGTCAAGATCATCCGAGATTTGGAATCTGGATTGGACCCAGAGAAGGATAAGGGATTCGAGGTCGATCGAGAGGGTTGGCTTCGGAAGCAAGGATGATTGGTTGTTTCCGATGTAGATGGATTGAGAGATGAAGTTCTGAAGGAAGGTCATCACTCGAAGTTGACAATTCATCCAGGTGGAAATAAGATGTATCGGGATATGAAGAGAACTTACTACTGGGAAGGCATGAAGAAGGATGTTGGAAATTTTATTTCCAAGTGTATGAACTGTCAGTTAGTGAAAGCTGAGCAGAAGAAGCCCGGTGGATTACTTCAGCCATTAGAAGTTCCTACATGGAAGTGGGAGCAAGTGTCGATGGACTTTATCGATGGTCTACCTAGGACAAGAGCAGGAAATGAAGGAATTTGGGTCATAGTAGATCGTTTGACCAAGAGTGCAAGGTTCATTCCTGTTCGATCAACTAGGACTGCATCGAAGTTGGCTGAGTTGTATGTTAAGTGGATAGTTCGATTCCATGGTATTCCGAAGAGTATAGTGAGCGATCGAGACCCATTGTTCACTAGTGGATTTTGGAAGAGCTTCCAGGAAGTTTTGGGAACCGAGTTGTGTTTGAGTACAGCTTACCACCCTCAAACAGATGGTCAGACTGAGAGAGTCAACCGAGTTTTGGAAGATCTCCTTAGAGCATGTGTTTTGGACTTCGGAGGATCATGGGAAGATCATCTTCATTTGGTGGAGTTTGCATATAATAACAGTTATCAGTCGAGTATTGGTATGGCACCATATGAGGCATTGTATGGAAGACCGTGTAACTCTCCGACATGTTGGTTGGAAACTGGAGAAAAGATGATACTTGGGCCAGAGATAATTCGACAGACTTCGGATTGTATAGAGATCATTCGGCAACGAATGAAAGCAGCCCAAAATCGTCAGAAAAGTTATGCCGATAATCGTCGTAAGAATTTGGAATTCGATGTAGGAGAGATGGTTTTTGTGAAGATTTCTCCATTGAAGAGTGCTATTAGATTTGGGAAGAAAGGAAAGTTAATTCCGAGATTTGTTGGACCATTCCCGATTATCGAACGAATTGGAAAACTCGCTTACAGGTTGGAGTTACCGGAAAAGATGGCGGGTGTGCACAATGTCTTTAATGTATCTTATCTACGGAAGTATGTGCATGACCCAACTACTGTGGTTTCTGCTGATAGCTGTGAAGACTTAGAGGTTGATCCAGTGGTTACGAGACCTCGTAAGCCGCTTCGTATTGTCGAAACCGATACGAAACAACTTAGGAGGAAGACGATTACGTTGCTCAAGATACAATGGAGTGATGATGTTAACGACTGTACGTGGGAGGAGGAAGAGAGGATGAAGGCAGCTCATCCAGAACTCTTCGAGGTATGTCCCTAAAGTGTCGTGACATCTCATGAAATTGTAGCTTGTTCTAAGTCTTAGAATTCTGCATGCTAGGCTAGAATTGGATGCATGGTTTGTTGATTGCTGTGGATGATAGGCATGCGGAATAATTTTGATTGCTGTTGATTGCTTGGAATTTCGGGGGCGAAATTCCTAAGGGGGAGAGAATGTAACGACCCATATTTTACGTACCAATAGATCGTAGAATTTACAGGTCGTTAGTGTTGTTTATGTTGTCTCTAGCCTGAGTCGTATGGAGAGTAACTCGTGTGTTTAAGTGTCGAGTTGTGACCGACTCATAGGCTTAGCCGAGTTAGGTCGTGCACGAGTTACAACTTTAGTACGTTGACCGAGTTAAGATGGTGACCGACCTATAGTAAGTCGTAGACGACTTTAGTAAGTGGCCGAGTTAGTCAGTTGCTGAGTTATGACCTATAGGTTTGAACCGAGTCAGGGTAGTTAACGACTCATAGAAACTGGCCGACCTAGGAGTTACCGGGTTAAGAAATGAATTGGACGAGCTAGCGAGATAGAGGAGTTACGACTTAAGGTTTGGACCGACCTATAGGGTGACCGACTTAAGGGTTAACGACCTAGAGGGTTAGGTCGTATGATAGTTAGGTCGGTAATGTTTTAGGCTGCTGAGTCATATGACCGAGTTAAGGGGAAAACGACCTAAGGCTTGGGTCGGCAGAGTGTGTTATCCCATGTGTAGTTAGGTCGGCAGTTTGAATAAGTTGTTAGGTCGTCACCTAGTTAGGTCGGCAAGTACCCAGTATAGCTTAGTGTAGTTGAGTCGGCATGTTAATTGAGTCGTGTGTGTTGTTAAGTCGGCAGGGGCTTGAGTCGTTAGCATGCTGTGCCGTGTTTGGTTGGGTCGGTAGGTCGTGTGACCCTGTGTGTGTGTTGTGTAGTGTCTTGGGGTTGAGTCGTATAGGTCGTGAGCCGTGTTGAAGCATGCTGTGTTGAGTCGGCAAGTGGCATGAGTCGTAAGTTTTAGGTCGGGGGCGACTCAGGGAGATGAGTCGGCAACGACTTAAGAGCGGCCGAGTCAGGGAGATTTCAGCCTATAAATAGAGGGCTTTGGCTCACTTTTTGGTACTGATTTTTGAAGCGACGAAGTGCTGCCATTTTGAGAGCTCGACTACAACATTTCTTCATCTTCTTTTCTCCATTCCAATCTAGTTCTAACATCCATCCAAGATCGAAGATCGAGATCAAAGATTCAAGGACCAAAGTTGAAGATCTTCATCCAACGAAGTTAGATTTCATCGTTTTAAGCGAGATTTCACTGGATCAAGCCTTGATCTTCGCTGTCCAGATCTGAAGTGTTTAGTTTTGAGGTGTTTAGGTGATTTGGTGAGTGGTAGTTATCTCTCACGCGGACCCAAAGGAGTATATTGGATTGGTGGTTTGTTGGAGTGTTGTAGATAGTGATTTTGTGCATTTTTCTTAGATCCAAGCGTAGATCCATTGTTTGTGAAGATGTTTACCTATGTAAGTTCATTTATTAAGCTATAGAAACAAAACCCATGTTTTATATTTGCTAGATCTATGCCAAAAACCCATGATTCATGTATGTTAGTTCTATGCTCATTTATTTACGAAATTGCCATTGTAGTTATAAATGCCTAATTAGATCTTGATTGAATACTTAATTGTTTGGATTAATGTTTATCTTGATTGATTATTGTGAATGAGCTATCTAGTTGATAGATTTGGACAAGTATGGTCAAAGACGATTCAAAAGCTACAGAAGAGGCTCTTGAATGGTGAAAGCTGCTTAAGGCATATGTGGCGGACATTGAAGCTCATATGTATGGATTGGATGATGTTGAGATGGAACTTTGCCATGATGCGATGAGGCAAACCATGTTGTTGGGTTAAGATTTTGCTATGGTGTGATAAAGCGAAGTATGATGTGATGAAGACTTGGCGTAATCCAGGCAGGGATCATTCCAAGCATGTTGATAACTCGAGGGATGGTTCGAGTTGGTTGATAATGGATTTCTCAAGAGGTAGTTTGAGCTAGTATGAGAATGGTCGTCGAGGAGGATGACTAGGAGGCTTGGATCTCATCGTTGTTGAAGGTTCTAGCATGCTCAAAAGCAAGAGTACATGGGGCGCCCATAACGACTACAGGTAGGTAGTCGGGACACCCAAAAGACTACAGGTAGGTAGTTGAGTACTCTGGGCAGAGTAGGTAAGTCCTAGGCATGGGTCACGATGACGTGCGGAGCTATGCCTAGAACCGGGGTTACCATTAGCCCTTGACAGGTGGTCATTCAATTAACGGTGAAATCATGGCAATGATAACAGTGATAGCTAGAGTCATGGATGTTTGGTTGTATTATCATTCGGTCTCAAGAGCGGTATTTTCTGGGTGCTTATCTGATCTTGGTTTAGGCCTTGGGGGTTTGTATTTGGAAAGCATCGCCCTTGACTCGAGTGATTATTGCTTTACTTTAATTATCTGCTATATTATGCTTGCTTTTCCTTAGTGTGTGTCTGGGGGCTATCACTGTAGAAAGAGGTGGAGTGGGACGGTTTGGTTCCTATTCCTTTCATTCCTTATGCTCTTTTGGTATGTTTGATAGTTGATTTACTACTCACTAAGACTTTGTCTGACTCAAGGTTTTATGTCTCCTCTTATTACCTTGGGCTGTTCATCCATGTTGGGATGGGCAGACTAGGTAGCAGGTGACAGGTGCTGTTCTTGGAGATCTACGCTGATGATGACGAAGACGAGCGGGAGGCTTTGCATATTAGTTTTCTTACTATTTGTACTGGGTGTTCCGCTGCTTGTATATATTCTGAGTGCTATGTAGTGAGGCTTTGATGTATGGATTTGCCTGGATGATTGTATTAAACTACTGTGATGCTTATATGATGATTTCCTGTTATGAAGCTTCACTATATATATATATATATATTTCTCTATTGTATTTTATCCATGCGCTGTGAGTTATGCGATAGAGTTTCTGCGATGCTTATTTTACCCTGACTACTGTCCATGGCTACCTGGCACGCCCTTCAGCGCTCTTTTCTCTTGTTTTGGTGCGGGAGTCATGGGCGGTCGTCACACAGGTCCAATACTTACCATTCTATTTACTGAAATTTTATTCATATTACAAATAAAGGCTTTAATTACCATTCATATATTTTATTTTAGCCTTCATTTGAATATTAATTTACCCCCTTAATTTTCTACTAAAATTAAATTTAAAAATCCTATTAAATTAACAAATTAAATGGTCGAAATTTTCGGGTCGTTACACTCTCCCACACTCAAAGCTTTTCGTCCCCGAAAAGGAAAAAGAAGGCAGAAGGAAGAATTAGATAAACAATACATCTTATTCAAAATATTAACATATAAACAATAATTTACAAATTTTATTGCTTTAAATAAAATATTCCCATTTCATAATCATTATATCTTTTTTTATATATAAATAAAGTTTGGAAAAACAATTTCAAAATAATTTCGAAGTCCAAGATTTTCGGGAAATTTCGGCAGAGTCTCCTTTGTACGGAGAGGCTCGGGAGAAAATATAATATTAAATATAACAAAATATCACATATAATACCCAAAATATTATATCCCAATACTGGAAAACATAAAATAGCGCTATAAACCGTAATCCGAAACGTACCTATTTGTCAGGCAATTTACGCTTAATTTATGGAACCAAAAGCAGTAGCAATTGCTTCCATAACCTGCATTTTACTTATATAATCCAAAGGGTTAACAATTTATGTAAAGTGAAATATTTATGTGGTTCCAATCACTAACAACAAATCAATACAACAACCGTCCATTTCAACAACAGCATACACAACAAATACAAAGTAACCATTCAATCAAACAACAAATAGTTGTTCGTGTTCAAAACTTTTAAATTATACGAAATGAAGAATAAACTACTAGCGTATCATTTACTCAACAGTCTTAGATAAATCTAAATAGGTTATTCACACATCCATACAAATCTAAAGTATCCTTACCCCAACAACTATAAACCAAACAACACAATTCAAATCGAATTTACTTATTATTAATTTTATTTCATACATTAGTTGTTTAATTTCCTTCTTTCATTCATTCAGTGATTCTTTTCATCCATATAACGGTTTATCATTTTATTTTCATTTATTTCTTTCAATTTTATTTAGAAATAACTTCAACCCTTTTACTTAAGTTTACAATTTCTGTTTATTATATTACATTCATTTATAATTGCATGACCTCTTCTATTTACACTTTAATTACTTAAGTTTATAATCATCTATTTGTCATACTTACCTTTAATTATATTTACTTGGTAAAATTTCAATTATAACTTAAGTTATAACATTTAATTCTCATTTAACAGCAATTTCATTGAATACTTTCATTATTTCAAATTTCTACTTGTATAATATTCTATTGCAATCTCTTATTAAACATTTCAACTTTTAATATTTGATAAGTTATATATGTTATTTAAGGGTGTAATTGAAAGTTATACAAGTTTCTCATTTCTTTTAATTAATTCCTTGTTCAATAAATTTTTACCTTTTGTCTTATAAGTTACCATTTCAACTTCTTTTTATTTCCTTTATTCTTGGCATTAAATCTCTTACCTAAATTAGAGGTTTCAATTATTAATTACTTACCTTTTTTTCACTACAATAATTGAAACAATTAATCAATGGAAATTTAAGAATTTAATACCGGGTTAAAATTTCAATTTATTTTAAAACAATAGATGAATATATTCTTACAACTTATATATCACTAATTATATTTAAAACAATTCAAAATTTATATATTTTCCAAAAAAGAATCTGCAGTAAAACTACTACAGTGGTCTTTCCTCTTCGAAACTCGAAAATGAAAGTCGATGATGCGGCCGCCATCACCGAAATTATTTTCCAGCGACAGAGAGGAAAGTACAAAACTTATTTTCTCCAAAATCTTCTTTAAAACAATTCTTCCGAGTTATACTAAATATTTATATCAGAAAATACTTATAAACAATATTATTATATTCCAAAATTTATTCGAAAGAAATTTCAAAGCCCCGGAACTTAAGTTCTAAATTTCTAAATTTCATTTATTTTATTTTTCATTCTTATTCTGTTATTATTTATACACTTTATTACATAACAACCAATCTATTGCAGCCAAATATAGATATCATTTGAATTTTTTTTTTTATATAGAAAATATAATAGGCAAAATTATTTCATTCACCTATATAAAACAAATATTATGTCGGTCTGTCCTATTAAGTGTTTAGAAATCCCTAATGATGTCACAGCGTCCCATGCATCAACCAGAATTTATAAATACAAAACAGAATAGATTAACACAATATTAAAATCTTTTATAACACTAACAAATATGCTCTCTCATATATATACACTCAGCGACTCCCATAGGGTATTACTACCCTATTAATAAAAAGTCAAACCCCACAAAACTAAGGTTTATCGCTAAACCAAAGCTCTGATACCAGATGTAACATCCCGCCTTTTCGCATGCTTTAAATCGACACACGTGCCAATTCAAACCATACGGAAGGGCGGATTGTTATGGGGTAAATAAGGAAAAAACAGAGAAAGAAAAAACAAAATAGAATCTCACAGCGGAAGGATAAAATATAATAATAAATGTACAGTTCATAAACTGTTTACAAACATTTGATTCTTCTTTATACAATAAATATCAGAGTTCACATACCAATCATAATCAATGCAGCGGAATTAAATAGTGTAGTGAAATATAATTAATAATAATAGTAGAAATCTCCGTCTTCGTCCTCCAGATCAAAAGTCTTCGATCCTGAAACGCTCGGACTGACCCGAGCGAATTTGAAAAGACAAAACACTCGAGTCAGAACTAAAAGATCTTATGTGAGTTAAATTAACAGAAATAAATATGAGTGTAGTAACTCAAGAGATGCTCGGGATTTACATCTCCTAAGGTTCCGTTAAACTATTTACTATATAGTATATTGCGCTATTACAATAGTGTCTAATTGTAAAATAGACTTACTTTTTAATAGCGTTAAGGGGTTACCCATAGAGCCCTTAACACAAATAATGCCAATAGTCTATACAGTACCGTAATACCTCCTGATCAGGAGGCTACCAGAGGATACTCCATAGGTACGACACAAATAGAAACTCGTACAAGGCTCGGTATGGTAGGTGACGCGGCACAACTAGGCAATGCCAGGGTAGATATACCAATTACGCATCCGGGCTGGTGGAAACGCTATAACAGCCCAAATTTTTAACAAGTATTTTTCACTTGTATTTTAAAAACTTTGGGGTTTATTTAAAGTGATTAAAAAATAAAAATAAAAACAATTGACCAAATTTTTAATTAAATAATAAGATCTTTGAAATTTTGAAATGGTTAAGAATTAACTTTAATTTGGAAATTTGGGTTTTTGTCGAAGATGGTAAATAACTTAATTTCTAGCAAAATCAAGTTTTAATTAAGAAAACATTAATAGCTTAGGTGGTTAAGACATCTGGGCTATTCACGACAGGTCACGAGTTCGAGTCTCAGCACGGTCAGAACTTCGAATTTTTTTTTAGTATATAAATGAACAGGGTAATTACGCGTTAAAAAGGGCGCCTAAATTTAGGGAATAAATACCGTATATATATATATATTAATTTGATTAAATCATTTCCTAAAAGTCTAAACATAAACTGAAAGTTTTGAAGTTTCTAAATTTTGTTAAAAGACAACTCAAATTCGCAATGTTAATAAAAAATGAATTTTGTATATTTAAAATACAAAAATAGTAAGCGAATTTAATTTAAGTAATAACTTTGTAAAATTCAGTGTTTTACAGACTGTTAAATTTCGCATTTAAAAAGGACATGCATTGTAATGATATAAGTAACGTAAAAATGTATAAATTAAAAATGTTCTTTTTGCATAAATTTTGGGCGTAAGGTAATGCGTCAGTTTGGCGTATTTTAAGAATCATATTTATATCTATATGGACAGTTTGGCGTATTTTAAAAATCATATTTATATCTATATGGATTAAAATATCAACCAGTAGTTTTATAGTAAATGTTACCTTTTCCATAGCTTTCAATTGGGGTTTTAATTTTTGTATATGACTTTTTCATTCCAAAATCTTTGCCAATTCTTGCCGTTTCATTTAATAAAGATCAAAATTTCATATAGCTGATCATGCAACTATTAAATGGTATAAAATGTTGAAATCAAATTTTCATAAATTGGCAGCATAAATCATGCATATAAAATAACGTTCAAATTAAAGAAACTGGAAAGTAATCAACGCATGCATTCAAATCTGTCCTTGAAGTAGCATCCAAAGCAAATTAACACTTTCTGATTCTTTGTACATAAATCTCTCAGACTATAAAAATAGCACGCAACTTTTAATTGGAAAAATATATATAACGTTACAATCAATTTTCGTATAACTGGCAATAATAAATCACGCAACTTTCTGGTCTGCCTAAATGTTTATTATCACTTGCCATTCTTGCTTGCTTGTTTGGTCCCCTATATTTCGCAAGCCTTATCCATGAATACATAAGAAAGAATTTTATAAATTAAGAATCAATCTCTTGCCTAAATTCACGCATCATTCTAGGAATTCATTAAATCAAAATTTTGTATAGCTGGGAGAATTTCAAATTTCATTCGAATTTGCCTATTCAGTTCAAAGCAAATTATATTTGATTACTGTTTTCCTATAATCACGCAAGCCTCCCATATATATTATTGTGCAACTTGCATCTCAGAAGATCTCACGTGCCTTCATAACTCTCAACTTGTTTTCTTATATATATATAAAGCCTCACACAAAAGCTTTATATTGCATCTAAAATTTGCCTTCGTTCTTCTTGAGAAATTGCACAGGTATGGCCACACCTTGCTTTTATTTATTTTTTTCTTCTTCTTGTTTCATTTGGTCCAATGTCCACACTACTCGGTTGCTCCACCACCTGTCCTTGCCACATCTCCTTTTTCCCTCTCTGATCTATTTTGACATACATGTCAGATTGTTGTAGGAAGACAAGCTTAGTATCCTTCTTTTGAATTCTATAGAAAATGCATGCATTCCTGTAGTTGTGGCCACTTGAACTTCTTGCGTGAGTCTTTTTTTTATATGAATTGCTAAAGTGTGTCATCTTTGAAAAAAAATGGCAACAAACAAAACTAATATCCTTCATTTGCATACACTTACACGTGCAAAATCACGTTTGTTTCAGCAGATAGGTAGAACTTTTTATTACCTAAATTATTTCCAAAATATGCAGTGACTTGTATATTTTGAGTGCATGCTTACGGGGTTTAAAATAGGCAAGCAGACCGTGACATTTATTTAGTTTGTATCACCTTGTTTTGTGAATTCATGCATGAGTCATTTTAATAAAATGTTAAAAAAATAAAAAAAAAGTATATTTTCATTTGCATCTCCCGAAAAAAAAAAGAAAAAAAAACGCATGTTTTAAAAGATGAGGTAGGAGTGGCTGTGCTATGTTGCGTGTTCAAGTTTTGGGAACCAACATGCTTCACTTTTATTTAACGTGATTTTTTATACAGAGAAAGAAAAAAAGAAAAAAAAAGAAGAAAAAAAGAATATACATATATATATATTAGTTGCAAATTTCACTGTTTTCAATTTCTGAAGAATTTTAGTGTACGCCACCTGTTTGTAGAAAGGGAATAACGTATTGTGTCCACCTTTTTCTATCAAGCTTTTGCCTAAAACTTTCCACTAAATTTTCATGGGTACGTAAATAGTTAAGATTTCACTGCCTGGCCTTGAGAACGTGGGCAAGTCGAGTAGTGGGAGTGGTCGAGTCAAGTCAAATTATATTCGTTCCAGTTGTTTCGAAAATTTTGCTTTGACCGTAATTTTAAAAGTCGCGTATTTGGTATTTTGATCTTATTTTAGATTTGAATCAAGGCATGGCATCCGCGGAAACCTAATCGTGCCATTTGTATGATCCTTTATCAAGTGGTAAAATCGTTTGAATCTGATTATCTGCAGTTTAAGGTGAGTATTTCTCACCAGACAAACATACCTATATTTCTGTGAATTATCGCAAGTGTATTTGTAAATTATTTATTAAATGTCATTTGTCTGTAATATAACGTATGATGTTAAACCCCATTTTCAATTGACACCTCATCAGTTGTTTATCTGTTGTAATATAGTTGCAGTTATATTATTTAATGCTTATTTACTGTTAAATCATCACTGCAAGTTCCCTGTAAATTGAGATCGTTATAGGCTGAAATGATAGGCCTGAACGACAATTATTATCCATATATTTATTTAATTGTTTAAATTTGATTTGTTAACTTGGGATTGCGGGTTTGAAATGATAGAACCCGGGGTTTTGTAATTGCGGATTGAAATGATATAAATCCGTATCACTTGACCTAGGCTAGAAAACTATATACAGACCCGTGGTTTATATAATGTTTTTCTGAAATATTTTAAATTTATTTTAAAATGGAAGTTTATAATATTCTGGTTTAAATATATTTAAAGGATTTTTATAAGATTTATAATGATTTTGAATGAGTTAAAAATGTTAAATAAATAAATAAATGTTTAAATAAATTTTGGAATATAACTTATTTTGGGAATTTCTGAATTTTGTTAAAAATAAGGTTTCAGTTAAGTAAATAATTGATAAAAAGTTATATTTGGGAATTTAAAACTTGATGGTTAAGTTAATAGTCTATTACAGCACTTAAATGCTGTCTTGTATAAACGAACTGTTTTAACCTATAGACTTTAGGTAGCATTTCATAAGTGCTACAGAAACTGGGATTTTGATTTTTTAAAAATAAATTTATGGAAATAATCTTTGGGGAAATGGGCTTAAATTTTGGAAGTTAATATGTAATTAATAAAAATAAGGAATTGACTTTGAATGGTTTTAAATGGAAGAATTTAATTTTAAAAAGGTGAGAAAAAGGCAATAATTCCTAAATAAATTGAATAGATTTAAATGGTATATTATAAAATGACCAATGTTTAAAAACAATATTTTGATATTGTAGTATTTGAAATATATTTTGATTTGTAAAGTATAAATACCATTTTAAAAGCTGTAACCACGGGTTATAATAACGTTTGGTTGTTAAAGAGACCGGGATTGGATATCTGGCATACTCTCTGTCGATACCGAAAACCACTTTACCAACCGTGTACGCGGTGGAGATTCCAGAATGAAGTAGGATGGTGGCGGCGTTTCCTGTAAGGTAAATACGTGGACCCGACTCCCGTGAGTTGGCATAAGGTGGCTAAAACAGGAGTGATCGACGGATTAATGAGGTAGCACCTCTGATCGGACGCACTTCTTCGTATGCCATTCTATTACTTTTGTGATTGTTTTGGTGCGCACCTTTGATTTGGGAGTGTTGTTCGAGGTGGGCGGTAGCTGCGGCTACGCGTTTCCATCGGTCCGGAAGCGTAATTGGTATATCTACCCTGGCATTGCCTAGTTGTGTCGTGTCACCTACCATAGCGAGCCTTGTACGAGTTTGGTTTTCTCCCGTAGCCCGTGTGGTATCCTCTGGTGGCTTCCCGATCAAGAGGGACTATGATATTGGATGGACTACTGGGACTATTACGTGTTAAGGTGGAAAATGTAAAGCCTTAACACTATTTAAAAGTAAGTTTATTTTACTAATAGACATTAGTATAATATCGAATATTACTACATAGTAAATAGTTTAACGGATCCTTAGAGGATGGGCGGTCCCAAACATCCTTTAAGTTACTTGCTTTATATTACAGTACACTTGAATTAGCTTACACTATATAAGTATGTATGCCCTGACTCGAGTGTTTATGTTTTATTTTACGCTCGGGTCAGCCTGAGTTGCAGTTCAGTCATCATCCCGGAGCTTGGACTTCTGTAGATCCTTTCAAGTTGCTGGCTTCTTTCTGTCCGTTATCTTATTTATGAAATCAAGACTTTGGGATTTTTGGATTTTCTATTTGATGATTTAAACTATATTTGGGATGGAAGACTTTGTAAATTGTATTTGTTGAGACTATTTATAGTGGCTTCATGAACCACTAAGTATTTTTAAATTCCGCTGCGAGTATTCTGATTCCGTGTCTGTGATTCTGTGATTAATTATTTACTGTATATTTTGAGATTTGCCAAATTTTAAATTACAACGCGGTAGTTTGAACAATTCAAATCCGACATGAGCGGATGCGAATGGTTGAAAATACTGGGTCGTTACATTTGGTATCAGAGCTTTGGCTCTAGGCAAAACTTAGAATGTATGGTAAAATTGATTTACAGAATCACTTTCATTTGAGCTTGAATCTCTTCCTTTTCGAATTTTGGAACGTTCCCTGCGGTTCCGAAATTCATTCGTGTCCCTCACTATTCATTTTCTTTCGATTTCTGGAGTATCCCATAACTCCATTTCGGATGATCTTTATAGTGAATTGGCGGTCTTGCCAATATTCTAATAAAGGGGTGAAACTCCTTTACAATTAGCATGGATTCACCAGAGATTTATATTTAACCTCGGTTTAGATGCTAGTATCTTTGGTTATTCCGAATTCTATCTCTTCAGATCGAATGGTAAATCTACATTCGATCTGACTCTTTAAGTCACGGTCGACCAGATTAAGGTTGCCCGCGATTTATATAAACTTATCTAGTTCCTTGTTCTGTTATGTAATCATCGGATCTTCTGATTCCAATTTATCTTTAAATCAAAATTCTCTTTTATTTGAATCCATCAAATTTGAATCTCTATACTTGTTTTGAAAAATTTATTCCTATATTTGGGAAAAAACTAATATTATATATATAAGTATAATTTTCAGAATTTAACTAGTTGTTTAGAGATAATAGTGTTTGATTTTATTTATGGTTTTGTAAACCATTGGTTTTGCCTTATATAAATAATTGAACTATAAAACATGGTTATAAATTTATTTGGAAACAGAAATGAATTTAAAACAAGAATTTAAGAATTTAATTTCTGATAGTTTCAAACCTTGTGTTTAAAGTCTTAAAAGGATATATTATTATTTAAATTATTTTCGAATATAAATTTGTTTCCAAAGAATTTTAAAAGTTTTAAAAATTAGTGCTCTTCTCTTTGTCGCTGGAAAATAATTTCGGTGATGACTACAACATCATCGACATTCATTTTCGAGTATCGAAGTAAAGAGACCACGTTGTAGTTTTGCTTCAAAAATTAAATTGATTTGAATTTCTAAATATGACTTAATTTATAATATATATAGATATATGATTTAAATTTGATTTGACATATGCAATATGTATGTATTTATTTATCTCTAAAGGGTTTGAAGTTAATTGGAAATTTAATTCATAAATTTATGTTAAAAGGTGATTCTAATGATAAAATAAAGTCAAATTTTGAATGAATATTTAAACTTGAATAATAGAATTGGAAAAAAAATTTACTTGTATAATTGCATGCCAATATAACTTACCTAAATCATTCAGAAATTAACTATGTAATTGGATAATATACAATATAAAAAGATTTATAAATAAAATTCGAGTGGTTATAATAAATGTTATACACTTAAACTCTAGTTATAAAAAGATTAACAGAGGAAAATAAAATTAAAGGGTAATGGAATAATTTTTAATATAAAATGATGTTAAGGAACTAAGAATAAATTTAAACAGTTGTAATAAGTGTAAACATATTTGACATAGATGAGAAAAATATTGAGAGAAATAAATTTAATTATAGTTGGAATAAAGAAGAAAGTAAATGGGGAATTTAGTTTATTTTGGGAAATGGTAAATTTACTTTAAAAATTAAGTTAAATTACCGTTTCAAATTTGGACTAAAATTAAACATTTTAAATTAGAATGTTATAATACCTTGTGTAAAATTTGGATAAAAAAAATGAATGTTTTTTTTTCTTAAGTGTAGGGATATTATACAAGTAAATATGTAAATAAATAAATGTTAAAATTTTAAGTATAAATAGATGAAATCAATGATTAATTTAAAATTGAATTTTTATTGTTTAGATTAATGATTCTAATTTAAGTTTCAATTTAGTTTTCTTTCAGGTTGTTTCTATTCCCCTACCTTCTTCCTTTTCGAGGACGAAAAGTTCTGAGTGGGGGAGAGTGTAACAGCCCAAATTTTTAACAAGTATTTTTCACTTGTATTTTAAAAACTTTGGGGTTTATTTAAAGTGATTAAAAAATAAAAACAAAAACAATTGACCAAATTTTTAATTAAATAATAAGATCTCTGAAATTTTGACATGGTTAAGAATTAACTTTAATTTGGAAATTTGGGTTTTCATCGAAGATGGTAAATAACTTAATTTCTAGCAAAATCAAGTTTTAATTAAGAAAACATTAATAGCTTAGGTGGTTAAGACATCTGGGCTATTCACGATAGGTCATGAGTTTGAGTCTCAGCACGGTCAGAATTTCGAATTTTTTTTAGTATATAAATGAACTGGGTAATTACGCGTTAAAAAGGGCGCGTAAATTTAGGGAATAAATACCGTATATATATATATTAATTTGATTAAATCATTTCCTAAAAGTCTAAACATAAACTGAAAGTTTTGAAGTTTTTAAATTTTGTTAAAAGACAACTCAAATTCGCAATGTTAATAAAAATGAATTTTGTATATTTAAAATACAAAAATTGTAAGCGAATTTAATTTAAGTAATAACTTTGTAAAATTCAGTGTTTTACAGACTGTTAAATTTCGCATTTAAAAAGGGCATGCATTGTAATGATATAAGTAACGTAAAAATGTATAAATTAAAAATGTTATTTTTGCATAAATTTTGGGCGTAAGGTAATGCGTCAGTTTGGCGTATTTTAAAAATCATATTTATATCTATATGGATTAAAATATCATCCAGTAGTTTTATAGTAAACGTTACCTTTTCCATAGCTTTCAATTGGGTTTTAATTTTTGTATATGACTTTTTCATTCCAAAATCTTTGCCAATTCTTGCCGTTTCATTTAATAAAGATCAAAATTTCATATAGCTGATCACGCAACTATTAAATGGTATAAAATGTTGAAATCAAATTTTCATAAATTGGCAGTATAAATCACGCATATAAAATAACGTTCAAACTAAAGAAACTGGAAAGTAATCAACGCATGCATTCAAATCTGTCCTTGAAGTAGCATCCAAAGCAAATTAATACTTGCTGATTCTTTGTATATAAATCTCTCAGACTATAAAAATAGCACGCAACTTTTAATTGGAAAAATATATATAACGTTACAATCAATTTTCGTATAACTGGCAATAATAAATCACGCAACTTTCTGGTCTGCCTAAATGTTTATTATCACTTGCCATTCTTGCCTGCTTGTTTGGTCCCCTATATTTCGCAAGCCTTATCCATGAATAAATAAGAAAGAATTTTATAAATTAAGAATCAATCTCTTGCCTAAATTCACGCATCATTCTAGGAATTCATTAAATCAAAATTTTGTATAACTGGGAGAATTTCAAATTTCATTCGAATTTGCCTATTCAGTTCAAAGCAAATTATATTTGATTACTGTTTCCTATAATCACGCAAGCCTCCCATATATATTATTGTGCAACTCGCATCTCAGAAGATCTCACGTGCCTTCATAACTCTCAACTTGTTTTCTTATATATATATAAAGCCTCACACAAAAACTTTATATTGCATCTAAAATTTGCCTTCGTTCTTCTTGAGAAATTGCACAGGTATGGCCACACCTTGCTTTTATTTATTTTGTTCTTCTTCTTGTTTCATTTGGTCCAATGTCCACACTACTCGGCTGCTCCACCACCTGTCCTTGCCAAATCTCCTTTTTCCCTCTCTGATCTATTTTGACATACATGTCAGATTGTTGTAGGAAGACAAGCTTAGTATCCTTCGTTTGAATTCTATAGAAAATGCATGCATTTCTGTAGTTGTGGCCACTTGAACTTCTTGCTTGAGTCTTTTTTTTTATATGAATTGCTAAAGTGTGTCATCTTTGAAAAAAAAATGGTAACAAACAAAACTAATATCCTTCATTTGCATACACTTACACGTGCAAAATCACGTTTGTTTCAGCAGATAGGTAGAACTTTTTATTACCTAAATTATTTCCAAAATATGCAGTGACTTGTATATTTTGAGTGCATGCTTACGGGTTTAAAATAGGTAAGCAGACCGTGACATTTATTTAGTTTGCATCACCTTGTTTTGTGAATTCATGCATGAGTCATTTTAATAAAATGTTAAAAAAATAAAAAAATAAAGTATACTTTCATTTGCATCTCCGGAAAAAACAAAAACGCATGTTTTAAAAGATGAGGTAGGAGTGGCTGTGCTATGTTGCGTGTTCAAGTTTTGGGAACCAACATGCTTCACTTTTATTTAACGTGATTTTTTATACAGAGAAAGAAAAAAAGAAAAAAAAGAAGAAAAAAAGAATATATATATATATATATATATATTAGTTGCAAATTTCACTGTTTTCAATTTCTGAAGAATTTTAGTGTACGCCACCTGTTTGTAGAAAGGGAATAACGTATTGTGTCCACCTTTTTCTTTCCAGCTTTTTCCTAAAACGTTCCACTATAATTTTCATGGGTACGTAAATAGTTAAGATTTCACTGCCTGGCCTTGAGAACGTGGGCAAGTCGAGTAGTGGGAGTGGTCGAGTCAAGTCAAATTCTATTCGTTCCAGTTGTTTCGAAAATTTTGCTTTGACCATAATTTTAAAAGTCGCGTATTTGGTATTCGGATCTTATTTTAGATTTGAATCAAGGCATGGCATCCGCGGAAACCTAATCGTGCCATTTGTACGATCCTTTATCAAGTGGTAAAATCGTTTGAATCTGATTATCTGCAGTTTAAGGTGAGTATTTCTCACCAGACAAACATACCTATATTTCTGTGAATTATCGCAAGTGTATTTGTAAATTATTTATTAAATGTCATTTGTCTGTAATGTAACGTATGATGTTAAACCCCATTTTAAATTGACACCTCATCGGTTGTTTATCTGTTGTAATATAGTTGCAGTTATATTATTTAATGCTTATTTACTGTTAAATCATCACTGCAAGTTCCCTGTAAATTGAGATCGTTATAGGCTGAAATGATAGGCCTGAACGACAATTATTATCCATATATTTATTTAATTGTTTAAATTTGATTTGTTAACTTGGGATTGCGGGTTTGAAATGATAGAACCCGGGGTTTTGTAAATTGCGGATTGAAATGATATAAATCCGTATCACTTGACCTAGACTAGAAAACTATATACAGACCCGTGGTTTATATAATGTTTTTCTGAAATATTTTAAATTTATTTTAAAATGGAAGTTTATAATATTCTGGTTTAAATATATTTAAAGGATTTTTATAAGATTTATAATGATTTTGAATGAGTTAAAAATGTTAAATAAATAAATAAATGTTTAAATAAATTTTGGAATATAACTTATTTTGGGATTTTTTGAATTTTGTTAAAAATAAGGTTTCAGTTAAGTAAATAATTGATAAAAAGTTATATTTGGGAATTTAAAACTTGATGGTTAAGTTAATAGTCTATTACAGCACTTAAATGCTGTCTTTTATAAACGAACTGTTTTAACCTATAGACTTTAGGTAGCATTTCATAAGTGCTACAGAAACTGGGATTTTGATTTTTTAAAAATAAATTTATGGAAATAATCTTTGGGGAAATGGGTTTAAATTTTGGAAGTTAATATGTAATTAATAAAAATAAGGAATTGACTTTGAATGGTTTTAAATGGAAGAATTTAATTTTAAAAAGGTGAGAAAAAGGCAATAATTCCTAAATAAATTGAATAGATTTAAATGGTATATTATAAAATGACCAATGTTTAAAAACAATATTTTGATATTGTAGTATTTGAAATATATTTTGATTTGTAAAGTATAAATACCATTTTAAAAGCTGTAACCACGGGTTATAATAACGTTTGGTTGTTAAAGAGATCGGGATCGGATATCTGGCATACTCTCTGTCGATACCGAAAACCACTTTACCAACCGTGTACGCGGTGGAGATTCCAGAATGAAGTAGGATGGTGGCGGCGTTTCCTGTAAGGTAAATACGTGGACCCGACTCCCATGAGTTGGCATAAGGTGGCTAAAACAGGAGCGATCGACGGATTAATGAGGTAGCACCTCTGATCGGACGCACTTCTTCGTATGCAATTCTATTACTTTTGTGATTGTTTTGGTGCGCACCTTTGATTTGGGAGTGTTGTTCGAGGTGGGCGGTAGCTGCGGCTACGCGTTTCCATCGGTCCGGAAGCGTAATTGGTATATCTACCCTGGCATTGCCTAGTTGTGCCGTGTCACCTACCATAGCGAGCCTTGTACGAGTTTGGTTTTCTCCCGTAGCCCGTGTGGTATCTTCTGGTGGCTTCCCGATCAGGAGGGACTATGATATTGGATGGACTACTGGGACTATTACGTGTTAAGGTGGAAAATGTAAATCCTTAACGCTATTTAAAAGTAAGTTTATTTTACTAATAGACATTATTATAATAGCGAATATTACTACATAGTAAATAGTTTAACGGATCCTTAGAGGATGGACGGTCCCAAGCATCCTTTAAGTTACTTGCTTTATATTACAGTACACTTGAATTAGCTTACACTATATAAGTATGTATGTCCTGACTCGAGTGTTTATGTTT
This sequence comes from Allium cepa, assembly GCA_030765085.1. Classification (NCBI taxonomy): domain Eukaryota; kingdom Viridiplantae; phylum Streptophyta; class Magnoliopsida; order Asparagales; family Amaryllidaceae; genus Allium; species Allium cepa. Next base: position 1,001,291,658 of record CM060935.1, read on the forward strand.
TATTTTACGCTCGGGTCAGCCTGAGTTGCAGTTCAGTCATCATCCCGGAGCTAGGCCTTCTGTAGATCCTTTCAAGTTGCTGGCTTCTTTCTGTCCGTTATCTTATTTATGAAATCAAGACTTTGGGATTTTTGGATTTTCTATTTGATGATTTAAACTATATTTGGGATGGAAGACTTTGTAAATTGTATTTGTTGAGACTATTTATAGTGGCTTCATGAACCACTAAGTATTTTTAAATTCCGCTGCGAGTATTCTGATTCCGTGTCTGTGATTCTGTGATTAATTATTTACTGTATATTTTGAGATTTGCCAAATTTTAAATTACAACGCGGTAGTTTGAACAATTCAAATCCGACATGAGCGGATGCGAATGGTTGAAAATACTGGGTCGTTACAAACGCGCAGCGCGCAGCTACCGCCCACCTCGAACAAACTCCCCCAAAATCAAAAATAAAGGTGGCCACTGAATCAATCCAAAGTCAAAGTATAGTATCGAAGAGGAGTGTCCGATCAGAGGAATGACCTCATTGGCCCGAGAATCGCTCCTGTTTTGGCCACCTTATGCCAACTCACGGGAGTCGGGTCCACGTATTTACCTCAAAGGAAACGCCACCACCATCCTACTTCATTCTGGAATCTCCACCGCGTACACGGTTGTTAAAGTGGTTTTCGGGGTTAGCAAAGAGTATGACAACTTCCGATCCCGTTCTCTTCAACAACCAAACGTTATTATAACACCGCGGTCATTTAAAAATAATTATACTTTCAAAACCGGAATATAATTATCCATTTCAAAACCCACAAATACGATATCATTTCCTTTTAAAACCCAAATAAATATGATATCATTTTATTTCAAATATATTTCTTTTCCAAAATCATGCCACTTTTAAAATTTATAATACCTCGAAACCAAATATTTGAATTTTTAACTTTCAACATAATACTTCGAAATTCATAGTTTTAAAACCATATCTTTCAAAACTTAAATGGTTTGGATATTCAACAGTATATAAAATAAAACAGTTGAATTTAAAATTTCTTTAAAAGTAAATAATTTCCACGCCTTCACAAATTTTTATTCACTTTAAATCCAGTCTAAACCCATAACTTTTAGATTCTCTTTCAGTTTAAATAAAAACACTTCGATTTTCAATATTTTCAAACTGTGAGTATTTAATGAATTTCAAAACTAAGGTTGGAAGTTTCTATTCAACAATTCATTTTCCTATTTTTTTAGTTTCGAAAGGTTTACATGATAAATCCATGACCATTTAAAATAAAACTCAATTTATTAACACTGAACATTTCCTTCCATTTATTTATACTAGAATTATTCATTAAATCCAGTTATAAATATCATACCCTTTAAAATTTCCAATTTTAAATAAGTTACATCACTTATAGAGTTTAATTCTTAAATACGCTCAATTCCAATTTAATTTTTAATTTACCTTCCAATCTAGATTGATTTAAATCATTAAACTCCATTATTCAACTTATTTAGTTTATTTAACAAATTATACATATCTTAAATTTAATAATTTAACTATATATGTATATATAAACTAAGATTTTTAAAATATTAAAATTAAATATTTATTAAACCGTATCTTACCCAAACCATAGAAAAATCATTTCAAAAATATTTTCATATATATATATATATATATATATATATATATATATACTACGGTGCCTGTATGTCATTTTCTATCCTATGGTCAAGTGATACGGATATTATCATTTCAATCCGCAATTTAAAAATAAAAATGCGGTTGTATATCATTTCAAACCACAATCCCGAATGAAATGAAAATCCATAATAACTTGCAGTTTATACAATATAAAATATAGCATCCATTCATCCAAATATCAATCATCAACCATTTATTACAATCATCATCCAATTTAAACAAACATCAATATATAGCATATAAAATATAACAGGAAATAAATAACAGTTGTTAACTAACAGTTTATATTCAATAATAAATTTATTAACTGTTTAACTATCGGCTTATATGCAAATAAATAAATTTTAACTGTCAATTTATATGCAATAATAAAATTAATTAACAGTTAAATTAAATAAATGCGATTTAACAGAGATGATGAATAAAATATGCCAAACAGTCATAAATAAATTTCTACTCGTATCTTAAGTCAATTTAACAGACATAGGAAATTTTAGAAGTTGAGAGTGGGTTAAAACACTCACCTTTCGAATTTAAATTGAATTTAAATCTAATTTAAACCCAAAAATTTGACCGTCTCAGAATTCGTCCAAACCAGCGTCATCAAGTCCGGAATTTTTTTACGATCCTAACAAAAAAATTGCACGTGAAACGGAGTTCGTATGTACGAGTTATAGCGATTATTGCGCTTGAAATTCCAATATTAAAATAAACAAAAAAGAACACTTTCAATCACCTCCTCACTGTCACATCAACATCTCTTGCATCAGGAACGAACGCAATTACTCTACAGGCCGCGAATCAACTTGAAGCCGCCGTTGCCAACTGTCACCGCCGCATGAAACTTCGCCGCGCCTAGCCAGAGCGCGCCTCGCCCTAGAGCTCGCCGATCAACTCCCCGGGCTGACGACCCCACGCGCGACGAACAATGGCGTACCCTGCTCTACAGCCAGCGGCCTCTAACCTCAAACCCTAATCCAATTGTTGCCGCAAATCCCACCGTTGATTCGACACAAAAACTATACTGATGCAAACCCCTCGGTCCACTCTACAATACCCAAAAAGGGTTTCTCGATCCGATGAATTTTATCGCGGCGATGATGAAAGGCCGTGGATAAACCTTTAATTTCGGAGCAAACGGTAACTCGAATTGAAAAAAGAATTGCACCATCAGATTACGCATTTCGAGAGCTTCAACATATATTTTTCTGAATTTTTCTGAGGACTTTGAATTTTTGACTTTGATTTTGAATTGAAGGAGGAGTTGAGAAGAGGAGGAACTGATGCAATTTTATGCGCAGATAAACGAGAATAGGCGGAGGCTAGGGTTTAGCAATGTATTTATAAGCAAGTTGAAAAAATAGATGGATCGGGTTGATAGATATACGCGCTAACGCTAACGTGGCCCAAAAAGCCCGTTCTGACTCCGGGACGAAATTGGCTAAACTCATATATCAAAATAGGTGTTTTAAAATATTTTAAACGCAATGGAAAAGGTTTCAAGTCCAAATTCCATCGTATGAAGAAGTTATGCTAAAAAAATAATTCCAATTGATTTCAATTGCATAAATTTCAAGGCGTTTCGAGCCCGTACGATCAAACGATAAGTCTGATCGCTACGAAACTTGAAACACTATTATAATTCACCGTTTCGAATCCGACGAAACTGATTTCGTCGAAATCCAAGTCAGTGGCCAAAATGGCTATTTTTATATTAATTAAAAAAATGAAAAATTAAAAAAATTAAATCAAGTTTCCTATTTTATTTCGGAAATTTACGAATTCCCACATTTTCAACTTCTTAAATCATTTAAAATGGGTTAACAAAATTTTAAATATCAATTCATCGTTGATTAACTTATAAATTTTAGTGCTAAATTTTCAATTTCATTGAATTTAGAAAATATAAGTTAAATCTTTATTCATATTATTCAATGCAATATTACACCGGTTGAAATCAACGTTTGATTCAAAATCTATTATACTAATATCCTTAGATTCCATTTTAAACTTCTATTAACATAATATTTTGATGTTTGATTTCATTCAATATCAACTGTCATTTTATAAGTAAAATTATCATTAGATTCATACTCATTACATAAATAACTTCAATTTCATTTAATTAAATATTAAATCCATTTAATTGAAATTAATCCCATTATTACATTTTTAATAACTAAAAGCAAATTCACATATCAAATTTAAGGTCAATTATTTCAGTAAATACAGTGTTCAAATGTTACTGCAATTAATCCAATTAACTGCAAATTAATTCTAATAAATTTGATTTTATTCGATTACAAACTTAATATTAAACCAATTATTACTCAACTAACATAGTTAACATTGTTTTATATTTCGTTATATTAATATTTTCCAATTTCCATCTTTTATTGCATAAATTACTGTATTTCAATTATATTGGAATTTTGTCAATTTTTCTCATAAATTAAAATTTAAAAATCTCAATTGATTATTTCATCTTGGTTTCATTCTTCTTATTACATAAATCCTCTTATGAATGGAATTCTACCTTGGTTACATCTTATTGAATTCAACATTCTTCACTTATCGATTTATTCCACGTTAACTACAATAATTTAGCGAATTAATTGAATTTGATTACAAATTAACCTAACACCTTAATAAAATAAGTAACGTACAATAGATATTGTCATTAACTCATAATTACACTTTTAGAGGTTCATTATTTACACTCCAATATTGAAATTACTTACATAACACTGATTTTATTCAATTAACATTTATTACAACCTATTCCAAAATTTATTCAATATTTATTAGTTCTCTTATATTATACTTATAACCAAGTGTAACTTTTAACTTTAATTGGTTGGATTTTGTAACAACCCGAAATTTTCGAAGCCGAAAATTCCAGATAGTTGTGAAAAAGAAGAAAGAGGTAGTAGAAGAAGAAGAACAGAAACAACAATATCTCACATTCGCAGCGGATAAAATATAATAATAAATAATAACGGTTTACAAAAGAATACTATATCTCGATTACATTTAATATACATCAGAGTTTCAAATTTTATATAGTCAATGATCATATACAAATCATGTCTCGGATATATAATAATATGCTGTAGCGGAAATACTCTATACGTACTTGCCATCCAACTCGTCTCCTGAGCTCCAGAATGTACCTACCTGAAAATCTGTAATACTTGGTCTGACCCGAGCATTACACCAAAGTAACACCCGGGTCAGGCTGGAAACCAGCGTGAGTAAACCCAACTATCATGGAATACCAAAGCAAACAACTTATATAAACCCGGGGTATCTTATATCAATTTAACCAATTCACAAATTGCTATAGACAATGCTTATTTCACATATAAATTTCTAAGTACCAAACTTAGATAAAATAATCTAATTCACTTAAATCATTTTAATCCAGCCTATTGATTTCACAAATCCATTTGTAAAAATTAGAAGCGGTTTCGGGTATTTCCAAATACCCGACCCCAGTCTCTTCGAAACCCATGTTATCCTAACCAAGTCATTCAAATGAAATATACATCATTTCATATCAGAGATATCAACTCATTCAAGCATTTAACACCATTCAATCACCCATAAGCAAAGCTTAATCGCATACAAGCCAATTCAATTTATTCTAATTGAATTCCAAACCCCAATTACTTAGATTTCCTCATTGATTTACTTCCAACCTAATTAATCAATCAATTCTTTCATATTCATCCATCTTAATTAATCACCCAGGATTAATTATCTTTCAATTCCATTCAAGTAATTCTCTTTAATTAATTTCACAATATTAATTATTCTTACCAAATCAATGAGTAATCTTTAATTACTCTACAAATTAATTAACTAAAATTAATTACACCAGTTCTTAATTACTTATCTTAATTAGCTACTCATAAGTCATTTATTATGAATTAATTAATCTCAAGTAATCAAATCTTCAATTACTACATTAATTATAAGAAGTAATGATTACCAATTATATTTTGCTTTAATTCAACCACAATATTAATCGTTCTCAATAAATCCCAAATTGTAATTAACTATCCTTCATTTTACTTCATTCATAAATTAATTACTCTTTTCTTAACTAGCTTAATTAATCTCTTGATTTATTTCACAAAGTAATTATATTTAATTAATTACATTAAGTAATTATTATTTATAGCACCATCAAATGATTATTCTGAATTACTTATACTTAGTTAATTACTTTACAACTTAATTTATTATTTATTCAACCCTTTGATTACTAAGTTAAATAATCCAAATCATTCATTAATTGAATTAATTAATCATTCATTTGATCACCCTTATATTTCTTCCAAAAATCCAATTTATATATTTCGATAACTTATGGTACCGAAATATTCAGACAAACCACAGCATTCAACAGTCCAATTACCAAAAATATCCATCACCGAATATCAATCCTTTCGGTATGTACTATATAGTACTATATAATATAGCACATCAAATCAATTCAATCATTCAATCAAATATTTAAATTTAACCATTTAAATTTAAATAGAAATCCAACAGAGTGAGATTTACTCACTTTTGCTTTTATTTGCAATCCACTTCATCCTCAATTTATTAACTTTAATAAATTACCCTGATTAATTAACTTTTAATTACTTATTACTTATTAATTAATTAATCCTAATTACTTAAGACCTTTCTTAATTAAAGACTTCAATTTCACAATTTAATTATCTTTAACCATGTACAGTAATTAACCCTTTAATTTCTTTCAATAATTAATTAATTAAAATTAGTTTCATTAATCCTTTGGTTAATTACCCAAAGTAATTAAACTCAAATTACTACCATTAATAAATCACTCTTTAATAGATTTCAATCTGTAATTACCCATTTATTTACTTCACTAGGTAATTTTACTTAATAAATTTCATTTAGTAATTATACTAGGGTTTTACCTTTATAACAAATTTCTTTACTAAATCCTGTTTTTAAATAAACAAACCCATTCGACTGAAGCCCAAAGTCCAAAGACAAAAAAAACAACCCAAACATCCTGTTGTAATTAATACAACTCCATGGGCCGAAGACCAAACCCATGCCAAGAAAACAACTCGAAACATCCCACCTTCTTCTCTCAACAAATCACAAATTCCAGACATCAGAAACAACATCATTCCTCCCAAAATACCAAATCCAGATGCCTCGTCGAAGATCATCTCTGATCACTTAATCATTCCGTACGAACCTTAGAGCATACGCAACTGGACTCAACTCTGGAATTGAACCCAAATCCCACATCTAACCCAAAACCTCCACGGCTACACGTCTCGTGCACACGGTGCACGAGCACCACCGCTCTGATGACACTTCCGTCCATTATCATGCACGCCTCCCATTCCAGACGAAAGCCTACTCCTACCATCTCCTTCCAGCTAAAACTCACCCACTCCGGTTGTTTCAACATCACGCAGATCGACTGGCATTCACCATTGCCGAGACTCCCTTAAAACCCAAACAACCTGCTTCCACGATCACTTAGAAATCCCAGAGTTATTTTTCTCGAGTTAATCATGCCCTACTCTTCCTCCGCGTCGAATGCCACGCCTCCCAATCAACCCAGCCACTAGAATTTTCCGTTATGCCCAAATCCGTTCAACTCGGCCTACCTCCTGCTCTGCACTTCTAAAAATCACCCTACCACCCTTAAAAATCATCTTTTCCCTCAACGATCGTGGTAACACAAACCAAGACTCAAATCTTGGTGATCAAATTTTGACTACTCTTGATCACTTACTGCAAAGCATACATAATACAAGTCTATACTTCAATATATTTACTGAAACCGGTTTTAAAATAAAGTATACCTCATAGCCAATAACTTTTCTTTTAATATCACCACTTAAAACTAATTAGATTGAGTGGTAGAAATTTTTGAAGTCAAGCCTAGCATATTTTATTTTGAAATTTTAACAGAGCAGTGTAAAAAGAAACATCCTAACTTCTCTGGTCTAATCACTTATTTACTCATATATGGGTACATACATTCAGAACAAAGCATACTTATCAAATCACACTTTAATCCCATGATAAACATAACTACAGTATAATAAGGATTTTGTTTACTCACCTGTAAAAAGGTTTGAACAGAGCAGTGTTTACTATTTATTTTTTTCTTCTAAAACTGTTTCCTTGCTTCATGCTTGTGCTGTTTTGATCTTCTGATGTTTAGTTGTCTAGTTTGTTTTAAGTTGAGAAAGGGAAGAAATATTCCTGTTTAACTTAGCTTCGTTCGAATAAAAAAAATGAGACAAGGCAGAGGTATATAGAGAGGAAGTAGCCTACCTTGCCTTATACAACAAGCTTCAATTTGCTTTTAATTTATATATTTTTTATTGAGCAGAGATTTTTATTTTGCTTGTCGGCTTGATTTTTTTTTGTATGCTGATTAGTTTGACTTGTTACAATGTTTTGTATGCTGGAAAAGATATGTATTTATGAGGTTGTGTGCTTGCATTTAATTCAAGTTATGATGGTGCTCCTTCTACCACGTCTACACTTACCAGAATTGATATATAGATAGGCATACATATGTGTATATCCATGGTTATGCACTTATCCTTTCATTCTTGCATTTGTGTGTGTGTGTGTGTGTGTGTGTGTGTGTGTATATATTTCCCTATCCTGCACATATATGGTTGTGTTCATACCTATTTCATATAACATACATGCATACATTTATTCGTGTATTGTTATCGTATCCAAAGATTTTATAAAACATTATCTAATATTGTTTTTAAATCACTTTACGTATATCCAGATATTCTAATTGTTAGAATTGTATTCGTTTGACTATCAAAATTAATATTTCCCATAATTAAAAATTTGGTTAATTACCCAATTTAACCGCCATCAAAACCCGGGTTGTCACATTCCTCCCCTCTTTGAATCTTTTCGTCCTCGAAAAGGAACGAAGTCAGATTTTTTTTTAATATGTTTAAAATCAGATAAATTTCCGTTGATTATTGTTAAATTACTTTTTAAAAAAATCTATATAATATTTCTAAAATAGTTTTTATTGAATCAGACTTCATCCATTTATTATTTAACTCAATTAACCCATTTTATCTTTTTAATTCACCCACTTAATTCATTATCGAATTTATTTTATTAATACAAGGCCATTCTTAATTTATTTCTACTCACCTGGGTTTTGTTTACAACCCAAACCATTTCTCTTATAATTCACTTTCATTTCATTCGACAACACTTCCATTATATCAAATTTACTTGCAAATTACGTTAAATATTATTCATATCACACTTGAATTTTATTTGCAAGTCAAACCATCACCCATTCAAGCCAACTCAATTTTATTTTTACACCATCTCTACTTATTTTATCCTTTTATTTACCCAGGTTAAATTTCGATCAAACAATTATTCAGCCAATTAGCTTACTTCCAATTTTATATCAAGATTCGATTTTATTGCAATGAATCGCATCATTTAAATTTTGCCGAGTCCAATTTTATTTTATAATTCCAGTTTGGATTTCCCCTTTATTTTAAAATTTAGAAATGCCTTTAAATTCAGATAATATAATCAAAATAGGTTTTTATAAAATATTTCTTATAACTCGATGTCTCAACCAGTCCATCCTTGTTCTCACAGAAATTCAGTCATACGTTGATCAGGCGTAGAACTGAAAATCTATAAGTACTTAGCAGACTCATTTTCAACATCCAGTGAAAATACTTGGAAAATAATTTTATTGAAAATCTCGAAAACATTTTTTGAAAATAGAGGAAATATCTTTGGTGACAATGCTCTGAAAATCATCACCCCCATCCATGGTCACAGTTATATACCAGGGTTACGTTGCAGTCACAACAAAAGTCCATGTAACTACAGGCTCTCCGCCGCCTCTTGATTACGCCATGGATCCCACACAACAGATCACAGTTACATGCAGGGTTACGTTGTCGTCATAGCAAAAGTCCATGTAACTGCAGGCTCTCAGCGGCCTCTGATTTTCGCTGTCGAAATGAAACTTCTCCACTCCTACATAGGTCGCAGTCTACCGAGATAAACTCAAACACAGACTGTTGGCTCTCAGCGGCACACATGACTTTCGCTATGTTACCATAGGTCGCAGTTACATCCTGGGTTACGTTGCCGTCATAGCAAAAGTCCATGTAACTGTTGGCTCTCCGCGGCACACACGACTTACGCTATGGTAAACTCAACTCATAATCCTCAGGAACTAGTTTTGTCCGGACTCCTCACAGGATCAACTTTAGAACCCCCCTAGGGCTCAAGGCAGCACCACCAGGTGGCACTCCTGAGAAATCCATTTCAAGGGAGCGCCTTTTTTCCCAGAGCCATCATCAAAACACCTTATACTATACACATATAGTATCTTTCAAATCATACACCTAGTATGAATTTTATCAAAGCTCCTTTACACAAAATCGATTATTCCCAAAATCGATAATTCTCAAAATAGGCTTTCCAATTACCAATATTGATTTTACCCAAAAATCAAAAGCCTTTCCAAATCCAAAGGTTCCCAAAACATTTTTCCAAAATCCTCATAAGATCCTTTATATATATACAGATATATATAATTTTTAAGACTTCGGATCATTTCAAACTTGTATAAAACTCCTTTTATACTTCAAACACTTTCAAAAACCATAGAAATATCCAATTTTCACCTTTATTCATTGTATATTTCTCAAAATATTCTTTCATTTCAAAAGAACCGTTTCACATTTCTTATTCATAAATTTTTGATATCAATTTCACTCAAATCCGTACGATGTACATATACCATCCGTACGCTATACCAATCTGATCACTCACTTGATCACAATATTTCACTTCCGAACTAGTATCGTCCACCCGACTTCCTAGTGCGGACTCAGATCTGGTTTCTTGATCAGAAACCGTTATTCTCCTTGCATAGCTATAACTATGATAGAGAACAACCAGAACCAATCAACAATCCATATCCAGGTTCGCCATCGAAAATCGAGTGAAAAATCCCAACCCGGATCGATATAACTATCTCGAAATTCTGTGCTCGAATCTGGATCAAATCACTATGCGAATAGAATAATATACGTACATCCTACGTACTTAACTTCATTGATTTTTAGCCAAATCAATTTCTCTTTCTATTCTCATTTCCTTTAAATTCTATCCACCTACTCACATTTGCTTTAATCCTCATTTGGATTATTCCATCAATTCTTATCTCAGTTGGGTACTTAAATCAATAACAGTTTGAACTCCGACCAATTTATTTTTAGAAAATAGCTTGAAAATTTTAAAAATAGATAAATAGTTGAAAAATAATTATTAGTTTGCAAAATAGCTGTAAAATAGTTAACTACTTATAAAATAGTTGGAAAATAGTCGAATAGTTTCAGAAATTTTAGATAATTGCAAAATAGTTGTAAATTGGTAATTAATTGGTAACTTAGTTGAAAATTAGTAATTAGTTTATAAAACAGTTGTAAAATAGTTAAAGAGTTCCAAAAGTAGTGGCAAAACCAGTATAAAATAGTTTAGGTTTCAAAAAGAAAGTTGTATAGTAAATAAATAAGAAAATAGATTTAAAACTATTTATATTAAAACAATTTACATTGAAAATGGTCTAGAGTCAAAACTGTTCACTTCCCCAACAATTCAATTTAAATTTCCACTGCATTTAAATTAACTCAATCCCAATTTAATTAACTCCAATTTCCATTGGACTTGATTCATTCCTAATTCAAATTGAATGGATTCTCAATTTCGTTCCAACTTCAAATCAAATTCCATTTGATCCTTAAACGTGTACAACTTTAATTATAATTTCAATTTTACATCTTCTATTTATAATCAATTACATTCACATTTTGCTTTTAACTCCGAATTATACATTTTTTTTAGCCAATATATTTTTATCATTCCATAAACGTCAAATCAAGATTCCAGAGTTTAAACAAATTTCCAAAATTTCAATATCACCTTAGAATTCAACTATATCCAAAATTCTTCGGCAAATTCAATTATCCCTTCGAATTTCAAAACCAAACCCAGTTCACAAACAATTCCAATTCAAAACAATTTGGTAGCAATTTCTCTTCTAGAAACTCGAAAATAAACATCGATGATGCTGCAGTCATCACCGACGTTATTTTCCAGTGACTGAAAGAGTTCTATGCTTTTATTTCTTTAAAAACATTTCCAAATATTTTTAATTTCAAATCTCCCAGATTTCAAGTTCAACACAAAATATTTTTGAAATAATACTATTATTTCTCCAAAACCTTTGGAAACCACTTTCAAATCCAAAGGAATTTTAAATTTTCCCAAAAATTCCAAATTCCCAATTCTTCCAATTCATATTTAAACATTACTCTGGAATTTCATCTCACTTTATTTTCAAATATTCTCTGGAATTCTATTCCAACTTATAATCTCATTTATTTATGAAGTTTATTTCAATTTATAAATTACATTTACAATCTATATTTCAAATTCCTTTTTGATTTTAAACCAATTCCAACTTCAAATTTAAACCATCTCGAATTATATAATTCGAGCTAAATTCTCAAAGATTGGTTTAACCTTTTTAAAACAAATTTAACTTTGTTCATTTAAAGTTTCAAAAAAATTCTAATTTCTGGGTTCTAATTCTAGAATTTCATTTTTAATTAATTTCATTTTAATTTGGTTGTATTATATTCCTTCTTAACTTAATTCCAATAATTTAACACCCAATCACCTTAATATTTATTAGAAGGAAATATTGTTTTATATATCAAAATATACTTTTATACAAAACCATTTAAAACCTTTATATAAGAAAATAACAAGTACGCGCTCATATATATACACTCAACTCATTCTAGAGTACTACATACTCTATTTAATGAGTAATCCCCACCAGAGCAAAGGTTCTCGCTTAACCTTCAGCTCTGATACCAACTGTAACGACCCGAAATTTTCGAAGCCGAAAATTCCAGATAGTTGTGAAAAAGAAGAAAGAGGTAGAAGAAGAAGAAGAACAGAAACAACAATATCTCACATTCGCAGCGGATAAAATATAATAATAAATAATAACGGTTTACAAAAGAACACTATATCTCGATTACATTTAATATACATCAGAGTTTCAAATTTTATACAGTCAATGATCATATACAAATCATGTCTCGGATATATAATAATATGCTGCAGCGGAAATACTCTATACGTACTTGCCATCCAACTCGTCTCCTGAGCTCCAGAACGTACCTACCTGAAAATCTGTAATACTTGGTCTGACCCGAGCATTACACCAAAGTAACACCCGGGTCAGGCTGGAAACCAGCGTGAGTAAACCCAACTATCATGGAATACCAAAGCAAACAACTTATATAAACCCGGGGTATCTTATATCAATTTAACCAACTCACAAATTGCTATAGACAATGCTTATTTCACATATAAATTTCTAAGTACCAAACTTAGATAAAATAATCTAATTCACTTAAATCATTTTAATCCAGCCTATTGATTTCACAAATCCATTTATAAAAATTAGAAGTGGTTTCGGGTATTTCCAAATACCCGACCCCGGTCTCTTTGAAACCCATGTTATCCTAACCAAGTCATTCAAATGAAATACACATCATTTCATATCAGAGATATCAACTCATTCAAGCATCTAACACCATTCAATCACCCATAAGCAAAGCTTAATCGCATACAAGCCAATTCAATTTATTCTAATTGAATTCCAAACCCCAATTACTTAGATTTCCTCATTGATTTATTTCCAACCTAATTAATTAATCAATTCTTTCATATTCATCCATCTTAATTAATCACCCAGGATTAATTATCTTTCAATTCCATTCAAGTAATTCTCTTTAATTAATTTCACAATATTAATTATTCTTACCAAATCAATGAGTAATCTTTAATTACTCTACAAATTAATTAACTAAAATTAATTACACCAGTTCTTAATTACTTATCTTAATTAGCTACTCATAAGTCATTTATTATGAATTAATTAATCTCAATTAATCAAATCTTCAATTACTACATTAATATTAAGAAGTAATGATTACCAATTATATTTTGCTTTAATTCAACCATAATATTAATCGTTCTCAATAAATCCCAAATTGTAATTAACTATCCTTCATTTTACTTCATTCATAAATTAATTACTCTTTTCTTGACTAGCTTAATTAATATCTTGATTTATTTCACAAAGTAATTATATTTAATTAATTACATTAAGTAATTATTATTTATCACACCATCAAATGATTATTCTGAATTACTTATACTTAGTTAATTACTTTACAACTTAATTTATTATTTATTCAACCCTTTGATTACTAAGTTAAATAATCCAAATCATTCATTAATTGAATTAATTAATCATTCATGTGATCACCCTTATATTTCTTCCAAAAATCCAATTTATATATTTCGATAACTTATGGTACCGAAATATTCAAACAAACCACAGCATTCAGCAGTCCAATTAGCAAAAATATCCATCACCGAATATCAATCCTTCCAGTATGTACTATATAGTACTATATAATATAGCATATCAAATCAATTCAATCATTCAACCAAATATTTAAATTTAACCATTTAAATTTAAATAGAAATCCAACAGAGTGAGATTTACTCACTTTTGCTTTTATTTGCAATCCACTTCATCCTCAATTTATTAACTTTAATAAATTACCCTGATTAATTAACCTTTAATTACTTATTACTTATTAATTAATTAATCCTAATTACTTAAGACCTTTCTTAATTAAAGACTTCAATTTCGCAATTTAATTATCTTTAACCTTGTACAGTAATTAACCCTTTAATTTCTTTCAATAATTAATTAATTAAAATTAGTTTCATTAATCCCTTGGTTAATTACCCAAAGTAATTAAACTCAAATTACTACCATTAATAAATCACTCTTTAATAAATTTCAATCTGTAATTACCCATTTATTTACTTCACTAGGTAATTTTACTTAATAAATTTCATTTAGTAATTATACTAGGGTTTTATTTTTATAAAAAATTTCTTTAATACTAAATCCTGTTTTTAAATAAACAAACCCATCGGACTGAAGCCTAAAGTCCAAAGACAAAAAAAAAACAACCCAAACATCCTGTTGTAATTAATACAACTCCATGGGCCGAAGCCCAAACCCATGCCAAGGAAACAATTCGAAACGTCCCACCTTCTTCTCTCAACAAATCCTAACTTCCATACATCAGCAACAACATCATTCCTCCCAAAATACCAAATCCAGATGCCTCGCCGAACATCATCTCCGATCACTTAATCATTCCGTACGAACCTTAGAGCATACGCAACTGGACTCAACTCTGGAATTGAACCCAAATCCCACATCTAACCCAAAACCTCCACGGCTACACATCTCGTGCACACGGTGCACGAGCACCACCGTTCTGATGACACTTCCGTCATTATCACGCACGCCTCCCATTCCAGACGAAAGCCTACTCCTACCATCTCCTTCCATCTAAAACTCACCCACTCCGGTTGTTTCAGCATCACGCAGATCGACTGGCATTCACCATTGCCGAGACTCCCTTAAAACCCAAACAACCTGCTTCCACGATCACTTAGAAATCCCAGAGTTATTTTTCTCGAGTTAATCATGCCCTACTCTTCCTTCGCGTCGAATGCCACGCCTCCCAATCAACCCAGCCACTAGAATTTTCCGTTATGCCCAAATCAGTTCAACTCGGCCTACCTCCTGCTCTGCACTTCTAAAAATTACCCTACCACCCTTAAAAATCATCTTTTCCCTCAACGATCGTGGTAACACAAACCAAGACTCAAATCTTGGTGATCAAATTTTGACTAAACTTGATCACTTACTGCAAAGCATACATAATACAAGTCTATACTTCAATATATTTACTAAAACCAGTTTTAAAATAAAGTATACCTCATAGCCAATAACTTTTCTTTTAATATCACCACTTAAAACTAATTAGATTGAGTGGTAGAAATTTTTGAAGTCAAGCCTAGCATATTTTATTTTGAAATTTTAACAGAGCAGTGTAAAAAGAAACATCCTAACTTCTCTGGTTTAATCACTTATTTACTCATATATGGGTACATACATTCAGAACAAAGCATACTTATCAAATCACACTGTAATCCCATGATAAACATAACTACAGTATAATAAGGATTTTGTTTACTCACCTGTAAAAAGGTTTGAACAGAGCAGTGTTTATTATTTATTTTTTTCTTCTGAAACTGTTTCCTTGCTTCATGCTTGTGCTGTTTTGATCTTCTGATGCTTAGTTGTCTAGTTTGTTTTAAGTTGAGAAAGGGAAGAAATATTCCTGTTTAACATAGCTTCGTTCGAATAAAAAAAATGAGACAAGGTAGAGGTATATAGAGATGAAGTAGGCTACCTTGCCTTATACAACAAGCTTCAGTTTGCTTTTAATTTATATATTTTTTTATTGAGCAGAGATTTTTATTTTGCTTGTCGGCTTGATTTTTTTTTTTGTATGCTGATTAGTTTGACTTGATACAATGTTTTGTATGCTGGAAAAGATATGTATTTATGAGGTTGTGTGCTTGCATTTAATTCAAGTTATGATGGTGCTCCTTCTACCACGTCTACACTTACCAGAATTGATATATAGATAGGCATACATATGTGTATATCCATGGTTATGCACTTATCCTTTCATTCTTGCATTTGTGTGTATATATATATATATATATATATATATATATTTCCCTATCCTGCACATATATGGTTGTGTTCATACCTATTTCATATAACATACATGCATACATTTATTCGTGTATTGTTATTGTATCCAAAGAATTTATAAAACAATATCTAATATTGTTTTCAAATCACTTTACGTATATCCAGATATTCTAATTGTTAGAATTGTATTCGTTTGACTATCAAAATCAATATTTCCCATAATTAAAAATTTGGTTAATTACCCAATTTAACCGCCATCAAAACCCGGGTTGTCATAGATTTCCTTTCCGTTATTAATAATTAACTTATACTAACATATTCCTTAATTTATTCCAATTACCGTTACAATGTTTTTATTACCTAATCAATTCATTACTTTCCTTTCTCGTATTAAATTATACACATGTTTAATCATTTCCTCTATTCATTCATTAGCATTCTATTTAAATTTCACTCTCTTGTAGTAACTCATTTATTATACTTTGCATATCAATAAACAAGGTTCCAAATAAATAGGATTTATTCAATTCACCTTATATACAGGTCCAATACTTACCATTCTATTTATTGAAATTTTATTCATATTACAAATAAAGGCTTTAGTTACCATTCATATATTTTATTTTAGCCTTCATTTGAATATTAATTTACCCCCTTAATTTTCTACTAAAATTAAATTTAAAAATCCTATTAAATTAACAAAGTAAATTGTCGAAATTTTTGGGTCGTTACAGCAACATAACCCATGAAGCAGCCTTCCTTCGTCAATTAACGCGACCACGTCGATCGTCGAGAACACGATCAAACCATCGAGGCGTGCGCCTACCTATGCCTCACCCACGAGCACGACAGTCTCGGTCGTCCCCTCGTGTGGATAAACGCACGCAAAAATTGGACGTTCGAACGCGATTTGCCGACCATCCATCCAGTTATTTTCGATCATCACCGTTGATCTGAGAGATCTCGTTGCCCTCTTCGATGTTGTAGTTGAACACTTTTCGTAAATGTTTATGGATTGAGAGATTTTGAGGGAAGAAAAGAGGAATATTTCGGCCATTGAAACTGTTGGTCGCGGCTGAAGCTTGAAACTCTAGGGTTTTGTATGCAAATGAAAGAAACAGGGGGCCTTATATAGAAAATTCTGAAACACTATTCATCCGAAAATTTTCCGAACTCCAAATGAAGCGTGCCGCCTGGCGTTTATAATGTTTTACCCCCATTCCGAACTTAATGGAATATATATCGGGAGCCAATTCGATCATATTTGAAAGAAAGGTTTTCAAATCGACTATTTAAATTTAAAATTCACTTAAACCGATTTCAGTGCGTTTTAGCTTGCCTCGGACAAACCGTATATCCGATTGACACGAAATTTGAAATCTTACAATAATATAACATTACAGATCCAATGAAACTGGTTTCGTCGAAATCCGAGACTGTTTGAAAAATGACTATTTTTACTCGTCAATTAAATATTAAAATATTCAATTTCCCCAAATTAACTTTTAATTCAATTTTAAAAGTTCTATAACATCATTCTAACTCCAATATGATTTAATACAACTTTACAAATCAAATTTAATCACATTAAACCCAATTTTCAATTATTTCTGTAATTTCAAATATTAAATTATCGGTTTAAATTATCCAATTAAATCTAGATATTCGAAATAAAATTTATTCGACTTACAAATTTTACTTGTTAATATTTGAAATCAATTAAATATACGAATTTAAAATGACAGGAATTCTGGGTCGTTGCATTATAACACCGTGGTCATTTCAAATTAGTTTATACTTCAAAACCAATATATCATTGCCATTTCAAAACCATATCAATACGATATCATTTCCATTTCAAAACCATTTCAATACGATATCATTTCCATTTCAAATATATCCATTTACAAAATCATAGCACTTCAAAGTTACAACACTTTCGAAATTATAAAGCTTCTTAAACCATAACACTTTAGAAACCATAACACTTTGGTAATCATAACACTTTGGAAATCATAATTTAGAAATCCTAAAACATTGAAAATCATAACACTTTGGAAATCATAATTTTTCCTTTAAACCGTTTAGATATTAATGATAGTATATGTAATAAAGTAGTTTATACAATAAAATAGTTTATATAAAATAGTTATAAGTTAAAATGGTTTAGAATAAAATAGTTAGTATATTAAAATAGTTTATATCGAAAATAGTTTATATTAAAATGATTTATATTAAAATAGTTTATATGAAAATAATTTATAAAGTATAATATATAAATAGTTTTAAATATAATTTAAAAATACTTTATAAAATAAAATGGCTTCCTTAAATTTCAAAAATCGATTCCAAATCCACTCGAATTGCAAAATTCAAATTTAATCCAATCTCAAATCATCAATTTCAATTCAATATAGTTTCTCAATAAACCATGTCAAATTATATCGATTTCAAAATAGATTTGAACCACAAAATAAACCATTTCAATTTCAATATATTTCAAAGCTTTAAATATTCCACAATTTCAAACTAGATTTGATAATTTATAAATCTTAATTTAACATCATTATTATTTGGTTTTTGAAATATCCACTTAATAAATCCAATATTATTTAAATAATCTCCAATTACAAATAATCTAAATATTTCCTTCAATTTATTTAAACTTGAAATATTCATTAATCACTTTAAAACAAAATTAAGTTCCTCCACTGCTTTCATCTCCAGTTCGCCCTTGTGCTATCGTTGAGAATGAGTCAATGTGTGATGTCCTACCTGCCGTGCTACGACCAAATGTGAGTGCACAGTGCCCTAGTCATCAGATACATGGGAGTTGTGTTGAGGGAAAGATTTCCTTGTTGAATGATCTCGGTTCCAGTGAGGTTGTTGGTGTGTCTGATCATGAACAAGGGAGTGGTTCTACTGATTTTCCTTTTTCTGGATTAGGCACACCACGTGTTTGTGTAATTTCCCCTGAGAAATCCGATCCTATTGTCACTGTTGTTAGCACTGTTGCTACATTTCCCACTGCCCCCAGAGTTGTTGATAGCCGTGTTCCTGATGTTACAAAGCACCACCCAAAATCGTGGTCTTCTCTTTTCTCGTCCTTGCCCCGGAATGCGGGTGCCTACAGCCCGATTGATTTTGAATTGGTTGAGGAAAATGGAGTGATGATTCCTCCCCCTTGTGTTTTGCAAGCCGGCGTGGAATTTTTGTCAGACTATTTAGTTGTTTTTTTCTGGACCCACATCACCGTCTTTCAAATGCGGCGACGGTGCTTCGCAGGGCATGGAAGGTTCGTGGTAATTTGAATGTGAAACTGATTGATACGATGTATTACGTAAAGTTTTCCTCTTCTGTAGAGCGTCGGCATGTTTTGGATGTTGAGCCTTGCATCGTCGATGGAAGGCCCTTCATTGTTACCTCATGGTCTCCTACTGTGGCGAGTGCTCGTGAGCAAGTTTGTTCCATCCCTGTTTGGGTATATTTTTCTCAGATTCCCACAGTTCTTCAGCCTCTTATTGGCTTGAATTGGTTAGCTTGTAATGTTGGTAAGCTGAAATGCTTTGACTCCAACACGGTGGAGCGTGACAAGTTAATGTATGCGAAGGCACTAATCGAGATTTCCCCCTCTAAGCCTCTCCCTTCTTCTATTCCTGTACAGCTTGCTGTCGGCCATATTGTGGAAGTCAGGGTTCGCTATGGCTGGGTTCCAGATATTTGTACCTTCTGTCACTCTTTTGGTCACCTTGCTTGTGATTGCCTTCATTCTGAAGCTACTGCGGCTGCTCCAAAGTTGCCTTTGCCGCGCCCCCGTCCTAGGATCTGGGTCCCCAAAGTTCCTGCCCCTCCCTCTCACCTTAATCCTGCTGCTGAGGCTGCGTTGCCAGTTCTGAGTGTTCCTTCATTGCCCCTAGTTTTGCCTGTTTCTCCGCCTGGTTCTGAGGTTCCTGGTGCTGCTCCTGTCATCCCTCTTGTTGCTCCTCACCCTTCTTCGCCCCTGCCTCCTGTTGCTTGGGATGAGGCCGAAGGTTGTTGGATTGACCCTATTTCTGATATGAGGTATAACCCGGTTAATGAATCTTTCTTCCGGTTCGTATCTGATGATCAACTGGACCTTAGATGCCTCCGCTACAAACAATTTGGATATTCAATAGTTCTTGATATGGACGGGGTGGATGCGGCTTCAAATTCTGTCATGCTTGCTGATCCATCCTGGGATCGATCGTTTATCTACTGCACTGATGATGTGGTTTTTGACCCTTGTCTTGCTCTCCGGTTTCGCCCGTTTGCTGGTCATTCTGGGTCTGTCCTTTTGAGATCTTCTTTGGTGACTTCGGTTGATGGTGATACTCCCTCCTCGGAGGAGTGCTAGTTTTATTACGATACTTTTAGTTACCGTGACATAGTCGTCACGTACCTGTGTTGTATTTTCTGTTTCTCCTTTAGTAGTTAAGGTGCTTTTACCTTACTCCTGTACTTCAACTTTTATTACGTTCGTAATAAAAAGTGGACGGTCCACTATAAAACCGGCTTGCCTTGCAAAAAAAAAATTATGTTATAAAATCATACCCTTAAATTCTCAATATCCAATAAGTTTTAAATCGATTTTATTTAAATATAATTCTTAAATGAATATTATTTCAAACCACTTAAAATTTTCTTCCCAAACTTAAATTATAAAATCATTATAAAATCTATTTTAAAATAAAAATTTAAATAAATTCTTAATCATAATACATATATTAGTTAAATCAAACTTTATTATTAAACTTAGTTTATAATAAAAGTGATTTATACATATTTTAAAATAGTAAAAATATAAGTAAATTATTAAAATTTATAATTTTCAAAACTAACTTATAATTTTAAAATTTTCAAACATAAAAATTCAAAATCAAGAATTTAACTAAAATAACCTTTATAAGTATAATGTTTAAAATCAATATTTATATAAATACACATATATATATCTTTTTAAACCTTGGAAATCATTTCAAAATATTTATATATAGACCAATGGTGTATGTATATAATTTTCTATAATATGGTCAAGTCATATGGATATTTATCATTTCAATCCGTAATTTAAATTATATACAGGTATATATCGTTTCAACCTGCAATCCCAAATTCAATTCAATGTAAATCGCTTGGGTTTATCTTTTCAACCTATAACGATTTTCTTCTATTATACAGATCATTGGGTATGTATCATTTCAACCCATAAGGAATCCTATACTAACAGGTAATTTGCAGAGTGATAACAGATATGATAATAATATAACATGCATATATCATCAATATAAATAACAGATAATGGTGTCAGATGTCATAGGTGAACAGATAGCATATATATAGCAATGTAAATAACTAACAGTGGCATGTTTCAATTGTCGTTTCAATTGAAATCAAATTTAATAGATATAAGAATGTTAATCATGAGTGTTTGCTCACCTCTCGAGACTAGTGGGTAGACAATGAGATTGAGTTACAAAATCCAAGCACAACTTCCAAAGCAAAGCTAGATTGGCATGAATTTGACAAGCAAAGCTGAAAGCTTGAAATTGACAAAATCAAATCAAACTGAATTGACGAAGATCAACGATATAAATTAACACATATATATATATATATATATATATATATATATAACTATGTACATATATAAAATCATATTTCATATTCAAACGCGTTTTTTTTAAATTTACATACATATATATATATATGTATGTATTTCAAAATCTTTGTTTAAATTAAACTTATATATTAAAGTCAAATGTATATATACACAATATATTTTGAAATAATTACTTACATATAAAACTAATATATATAAACTAGCATACATATTCCTAAAATCAATATATATATTTATCAACTATATTTTAAAAGCAATATATACAGTATTTAAAATATAAATGAAATATGCATGAACGATTTTATGTATAGGCTTATATATATATACAAACAAACTATATAACCTATGTAACTTATTTCTTTACAAACTAAAATAAATAATTTATAAACTTGTACATATTAACAATGGTTCTATTATATATATTGAAGATATTTTCAAAACCATATCATATACAACTTTATATATACACAAACAGGTTAAAACCAATATTATAAACTTATATACGCTTTAATATATACACTGTAACATATATATTCACTACTAACATACTATAAACATAAACTACATTCACTATATATAAGCTTATATATATAAACTATAAATATATATGTAACATACTGTAAACATTAGTTATAATGGCTTATATAAACTAATATATACAAAACATTGTATGCTATATATATCAAAACTATTTCAAACAATATATAAGTGTCACAACTATGTATATAAAACTGTATTATATGTAATAGTATAGCTTGTATAACATATATAAACATAGTATATTGCTACATTAACATAATATATATATAAACTAACAGATGTATATTTTATACGATCCGACATATATACTAACAGATCTTATAAATACCAATGTATATAGATTATAGAAAATGAACTAAAAGGCAACTTTTAATATAATAATATATATAATAATACTTTAGGCATAGGATGCAAATACTATAACATATGTACGACTAAAATATTATACTTATATAAACTGACACATAATAAAATAACTACAAATATATATATATATATTATAGTAAATATATGACCAATATACCATATATACTATTATTACCAAAAATCAGTTTTAATACAACGTAATATATAACATATAAACCTTATATAATGAAGGGTGGCACGAATTCTAAGCTCGAATGTAAGGCTGCCGGGTGGGCGAAACTATGGAGTTGCCACGTGTAGAGAGAGGGAGGTAAGTGGTGGTGGGCTAGTGGTCGGGGCATCGGGAAGTTGACGGCAAGGCTACTGAATGGATGGCGGTGAGGACAATGAAGGCGAGTGAAAGAAGCGGCGGAGAGAAGTGATGCGGTGGTGAGCTCGGCCATGCCGGTAGGCGAAGACATGGAGGCGTTGTTAGGGGTTATGCGAGCGGTAAGAATAGCGACATGGAGGAGCAAAGTTGAAGGAAAAGAAAGATAGTTCGCCTTTGTGTATGGTTTCGGGCAAAACTAAGGAAATCTCGGGTTTGGGTTGATTCCTATGAGAGGAGCATGGATGGTTCGGGGAAAAAGGCAAGAGAACACGAGTAACACTTCGGGTTTTGAAATGTTGGATGGTGAGGTCAGATATAATTATATATATAACTATATATAACATACAAGTCACAAAAAAATGCAAGCAGTCAATATATATAAACCGATTTGAATACTAACTGTTCGCTTTTTTTCTGTATTATTTCTCCAAAAGCATGAAACCGATAGAAATTAATATTGAAACTAGAGTAAATGTTGAAACCAGGGAATTGTGAAAGTCACATCATAAATTCTAAAAGTTTTAAAAGCAAATAGCTGTTGGAATTGTATGGTGGACAAACGAATGGACATAAGAGACAAAAGGCACAAATCGGGTATGATTAACTGTTCCGCGGATTACACCATGCATCGGATCATGAAACACACACAAATGAATATACAATGGACATCAGCGCGACAAGATAAACAGAACGGTATACAGATATCGGTGATAGGACCATCCTATCAAAAGTCGATATTCGGTGCCGAAAATGCTGCTAAAACACCGAAAATAAGAAAAATGGAGCAATAGCAATTCGAATTTGACGAAACGAAATATGACGTCTCACTCAGAAGATGATTTACAAAATTATTATATAAAAATATTCAGGTTTGGAAAGTATTTTATTATCAACAATTCTTAACTGATTTGAATTGAAATAAAATTACATAATAAAATTAACTTCCATATTATTTGATGAAAATTTACCATTTGCTATGTTTAAATAGACGTATTTCAAATATCAAATTTATATTTTCAAATTAATTATTTAAAAATTCATGGAATTTCAATTAAATATATTATTAAACCATTAAAATTTACAGGTCGTTACACTCTCACCCACTCAAAACTTTTCGTCCCCGAAAAGGAAGGAGTGGGAGAATAGAAACAACCAGAAAGAAAATGGATTTGAAAAACAAAATTAACTAAACCATATAAATTTCAAATTTAAATTAATTAATACTCAATATTTGATTTTAACTTCAAGTTATTTCATTTAGTTTATGTAATTTCTATTTATAAATTCGTTCAAAACAAAATTTATTTTATTTATCTTATTTATTAGATCCATTTGATTTCACTTAAGTAAATTTTCACTTATAATTCAATCTTAACTATTCCCAAATTCATATTTATTCATCCACTTTCTTATTATTCAATTTATCTCAATTAACATTTCTATAATTATAAATTAAGTGTATAAACATTTATAACTGAAATCTTTCTTTGACAAAGGTTTTAGGATTAAATTTTCGATTAACTTCAAACAATTTAGAGATAAACACACACACACACACACAATGTATAGCAAATCAAATATATAATCATATACTTATATATTATACAAATCAAATCATCTTTAAGAAATTCAAATCAAATTTATTTTTGCAAAACAAAAGTGTAGCAAAGCAACTAAATGGTCTCTCCACTCTAAAACTCTAAATGAATGTCGAGATGCTGCAGTCATCATCGAATTTATTTTCCAGCGACAACCGATGAGAGTACTGATTTTAAAACCATTAAAAAAATTTGAAAGCAATTTCTATTCGAAAATACTTTCAATGATATATATTTTAAAATTTTTAAAAACCAATGTTTGGAATTACCGGAAATTAAATTCTCAAATTCTAAATTTGTATTCATTTAGATTCCAAATCAGTTTCTAGACCATGTTTTATAATGTTGTTTATTTATATCATATTGACAAATGTTTACAAAATAACAAATGAAAATCAAATATTATCTTTATGACCACTAATTCATTTAATAATTATCTTTTAAAAAATTTACTTGTATAATAAAATCATACAAAATTAATTTTATTTACTAAATTTGAAAACAATATTGTGTTAGTTTGCACTGTTCAAGTGTTTTGGAATTCCTATCGATAGCGTTGATCAGACGAATCGATCGAAGCCCAAATCAACATCAATAACTCAAACAACACAATATAAAACATTTTATATTAATTTACAAATACACTCCCTCACTCGATAACACAGAATGGATTTCGAAGCAAAGATAAGGATTCAAATTAGAGGAACCCAGATCAAAAGAATTCTAGCTAGGAAGATAGGCTTGAATGGGAGATAAGATAATTGAATTACAAAATAGGGAGATGGATACACTGATATAATCACGGGCGATCTTAACCGGGTCAACCGTGACTTCAAAAATAAAATTAATGCAGAATAAGATTGATCACAAGAGAATTACCCCCGTCGTTTACTATAGAAACAATGGGCATAGCAAGAGATAACAGCATCTACCGAGGATATAGAAATCTCTGGTAAATCAATGCCTGTTATAAAGGAGTTTCACCCCTTTACAAATTATCCAATAGAGCTATGTGATACTCTAGAATTAAGAAGAATAGAATAGGAGAGGAAAGAATGGATTTTGGAACCGATGGGGAACTTTCCAAAAATTCAAAGGAAACCTGAATCAAAGAGGAAGAACTCAAGCTCGAACGAACACGATTCCATAATTAAATTTACTCTATATGTTAAGTTTTTCCTAAAACCAAAGCTCTGATACCAACTGTAACATCCTGGTATTTTCAAACATTCGCATCTGCACATGTCGGACTTGAATTGCTCAAAATATCAGATTGTTGGTTCATATTTGGCAAAACTCTGCATATACAGTAAATAAAAATCACAGAATCACAGACATAGAGTAATATAACAATAAGCAGTGGAAATAAATGAATAGTAGTTCATTAAGCTACTATATATATAATAGAGTTAAAAAAGATATAACAGAGTCTCGAATACATAGAAGTCCCAATACAATAGTCAATTACAAAATCATAATACATCACTGTAATCGATTGAATAACTGAAAGATGAATCGATAGTTGGATCTCCAAGCGAAGCTCCAAACTCCAAAGGTGAGTCTCGAATGCTGTGACACAGGCTCTGACCCGAGCGTAAAGAAAAACACAAAACACTCGAGTCAGGATTAACATTCTTATATAAATAAATCCAACTCAAGTGAAATATCAACTGAAATATAAGTAACTCAAGGGATGTTTGGGATAACCATCCTCTAAGGATCCGTTAAACTATCTACTATGTAGTAATATATGATAGTAGAATAATGTCTATAGTAAAGTATACTATTAAAATAGCTTTAAGGCGTAACCCATTCCCCCCTTAACACATTTTATATATTCCCATAGTCTATATAGTACCGTAATCTCCGCTGTACTTGGCATCGTCAGAAGGCACTCCATAGGTATGGTACAAAATTAACTCGTAGTGGGATCGATATGGCAGGTGACATGGTACAACTAGGCAATGCTAGGGTAGATATACCAATTATGCTTTCGGACTGGTGGTAATGCATAACAGCTACTACCGCCCACCTCGGAACACACTTCCAAATCAAAATCAAGGGTGGCCACTAAATCAATCACAAAGTAAAAATATAGTATCGAAAGAATGTGCCCGATCGGATGAATGACCTCACTTGGCCCGTCGATTGCTTCTGTTTTAGCCACCTTAAGCTAAATCATAGGAGTTAGGTCCATGTATATACCTCAATAGGACGTCGCCACCATCCTAGTTCATTCTGGAATCTCCACCGCGTACACAATTGTTAAAGTGGTTTTCGATATTAGCAGAGAGTATGACAATATCCGATCCCAGTCTCTTTAGCAACCAATCGTTATTATAACACCACGGTCATTTCAAAATAGTTTATACTTCAAAACCAAAATATCATTGCCATTTCAAAACCATATCAATACGATATCATTTCCATTTCAAAACCAAATACGATATCATTTCCATTTCAAAACCATATCAATACGATATCATTTCCATTTCAAATATATCCATTTCCAAAATTATAGCACTTCAAAGTTATAACACTTACGAAATTATAAAGCGTCTAAAACCATAACACTTTAGAAATCATAACTCAGAAATCATAATACTTTGGAAATCAAAACACTTTGGAAATCATAATTTAGAAATCATAACACTTTGGAAATCATAACACTTTGGAAATCATAATTTTTCCTTTAAACCGTTTAGATATTAATGATAGTATATATAATAAAGTAGTTTATGCAATAAAATAGTATATATAAAACAATTATAAGTTAAAATAGTTTATAATAAAATAGTTAGTATATTACAATAGTTTATATTAAAAATAGTTTATATTAAAACGATTTATATTAAAATAGTTTATATGAAAATAATTTATGAAGTAAAATATATAAATAGATTTAAATGTAATTTTAAATTCTTTATAAAATAAAATAGCTTCCTCAAATTTCATAAATCGATTCCAAATCAACTCGAATTCCAAAATTCAAATTTAATCCAATCTCAAATCATCAATTTCAATTCAATTCAGTTTCTTAATAAACCATGTTAAATTATATCGATTTCAAAACAGGTTTGAACCATAAAATAAACCATTTCAATTTCAATATATTTCAAAGCTTTCAATATTCCACAATTTCAACCTAAATTTGATAATTTCATATATATCTTAATTTAACATCATTGTTGTTTGGTTTTTGAAATACCCACTTAATAAATCCAACATCATTTAAATAATATCCAATTGCAAATAATCTAAATATTTCCTTCAATTTATTTAAACTTGAAATATTCATTAATCACTTTAAAACAAAATTAAGTTATAAAATCATACCCTTAAATTCTCAATATCCAATAACTTTCAAATAGATTTTATTTAAATATAATTCTTAAAAGAATATTATTTCAAATCGCTTAAATTTATCTTCCCAACCTTAACTTATAAAATCATAATAAAATCTATTTTAAAATATAATTTTAAATAAATTCTTAAACATAATATATATTAGTTAAATCAAGCTTTATTATTAAACTTATTTTGTAATTTTAATGAGTTATACATATTTTAAAATAGTGAAAATATAAGTAAATTCTTAAAATTTATAATTTTCAAAACTAACTTATAATTTAAAATTTTCAAACATAAAAATTTAAAATCAAGAATTTAACTAAAATAACCTTTATAAGTATAATGTTAAAAATCAATATTTATATAAACACACATATATATGTTTTTAAACCTTGGAAATCATTACAAAATATTTATATATAGACCAATAGTGTTTGTATACAATTTTCTATCATATGGTCAAGTGATACGGATATTTATCATTTCAATCTGCAATTTAAATTATATATGGGTATATATCATTTCAACCCGCAATCTCAAATTCAATTCAATGAAAATTTCTTGGGTTTATCATTTCAACCTATAACGATTTTCTTCTATTCTACAGATCGTTCGGATATGTATCATTTCAACTCATAGGGAATTCTATACTAACAGGGAACTTTCAGAGTGATAACAGATATGATAATAATATAACATGCATATATCATCAATATAAATAACAGATAATGGTGTCAAATGTCATAGGTGAATAGATAGCATATATATAGCAATGTAAATAATTAACAGTAACATATTTCAATTGTTATTTCAATTGAAATCAAATTTAATAGATATAAGAACGTTAATCGTGAGTGATTGCTCACCTTTCAAGGCTAGAGGATAGACAATGAGATTGAGTTACGAAATGCAAGCATGACTTCCAAAGCAAAGCTAGATTGGCATGAATTTGACGAGCAAAGCCGAAAGCTTAAAATTAAAAAAATCAAATCAAACTGGATTGACGAAGATCAACGGTATAAGTGAACATATATATAACTATGTACATATATAAAATCACATTTTATATTCAAACACACTTTTTTAAAATTTAAATATATATATATATATATGTGTGTGTGTGTATTTCAAAATCCTTAAATTAAACTCATATATTAAAGTCAAATGTATATATACATAATATATGTTGAACTAATTACTTATATATAAAACAAATATATATACACACTAGCATATATATTCCTAAAATCAATATATATATATATATATATATATATATATGTACACATATATATTTATCTACTATATATTAAAACCAATATGTATAGCATTTAAAATATAAATGAAATATGCATGAATGCTTTTATGTATAGCCTTATATATACATATACAAAAAAATTATATAACCTATGCAACTTATTTCTTTACAAACTCAAATAAATAATTTATAAACTTGTACAGACTTGTACATATTAACAATGGTTCTATTATATATATTGAAGTTATTTCCAAAACCAGATCATATACAACTTTATATATACACATACAGATTAAAACCAATATTATAAACTTATATACACTTTAATATACACACTGTAACATATATATTCACTGCTAACATACTGTAAACACAAACTGTATTCACTATATATAAGCTTATATATATAAACTATAAATATATATGTAACATACTGTAAACATTAGTTATAATGGCTTATATAAACTAATATATACAAAACATTGTATACTATATATATCAAAACTGTTTCAAACAATATATAAGTGTCACAACTACATATATAACTGTATTATTTGTAACAATATAACTTGTATAACATATATAGACATAGTATGTTGCTACATTAACATAATATATATAAACTAACAGATGTATATTTTATACGATCCAACATATATACTAACAGTTCTTATAAATACCAATGTATACCGACTATAGAAAATAAACTAACAGGCAACTTTTAATATAATATATATGATAATACTTTAGATGTAGGATGTAAATACTATAGTATATGTACAACTAAAATATTATACATATATAAACTGACACATAATAAAAGAACTATATATATATATATATATATATATATATTACAGTAAATATATAACAAGTATACCATATATACTATTATTACCAAATATCTTTTTAATACAACATAATATATAACATATATACCTTATATAGTGAAGGGTGGCACGGATTCTTAGCTCGAATGGAAGGCTGCTGGGTGGGGAAACTCTGGAGCTGTCGCATGTAGAGAGACGGAGGTGAATGGTGGTGGGCTAATGGTCGGGGCATCGAGAAGTCGGCGACAAAGCTACTGAATGGATGGCGGTGAGGACAGTAAAGGCGAGTGAAAGAAGCGGTGGAGAGAAGTGATGAGGTGGTGAGCTTGGCCACCCAGCAGCCGGAGACATGAAGGCGCTGCTAGGGGTTATGCGAGCGGTAAAAATAGTGACGTGGAGGAGCAAAGTTGAAGGAAAAGGAAGATGGTTTGCCTTCGGGCATGGTTTCGAGCAAAACGGAGGAAATCTTGGATCTGGGTTGATTCCTACGAGAGGAGCATGGACGCTTCGAGGAAAAAGGCAAGAGAACACGAGTAACGCTTCGGGTTTTGAAATGTTGGATGGTGAGGTCATCTGTGACGCCCCACCTCTATGCTCACAGTAACAAAGGTTATTATAAGGTAATAACGTCTTCTATTGCGAAGAATAAGGCTTGTTAGAAGCAATCATCCATAAGTTATGCCTTAGGCGAGTATTGATTACATCGATAGGAGTTGTGTAAAAAAATTTCCTTTATTAAATTACTCCCAACGATATACATTCAATCCAAATCTAAAACGAAACCATGGTGGCTTATTAAAAATTCAGAACATCTCATCATAACAACAACACAGATAAGTATAACACAAAACAAAAATATCACACACACACACACACACACACACACACACACACACATATATATATAGCGGAAGGTAAGTCTAGATACATGCTACAACGCTCGATAGTTCTCATGAACCAAATGTACATATACATAGTCATCATATCATACATGAGATGAGAGTCAATACACGAAAAGTAACACCCCGAAGCCTAAACAAAATATGAGGTGAAATCCTAAAAGCTGAAGTAGCAACTGAACCAAAGATAGCGATTATCCTGAAATAGCTCGGTCTGACCCGAGTATTATTTAAAAGAAAATAATAAACGGATCGGTCTAATTTAAAATCAGAAATAAGTGCATGATAAACAACACTAAAGCAAGTTAATGATAATCTCGAATGAGACTATTCAGCATAAATAATCAACATAGTTTAAATGAAGAAACCTCATTAAACACCATCAAAATCAATTTCCAAATTCATAATTGAATTCAAAACAGCAATACACAAAAATATAGAAATCAAAATAAGATAACTAGAAAAATCAGTATAAAATGGATCGATCCTAGCATATGGCGAGTCTAAGTTACATCGCACGTGCATCTCAAATGGCCGAAGCCTACCAAGTACTGTCAGCATAATATTTGGTGCCCAACGAATGACCCGAGGCCCTAGTACTGGTAATTGACCTGAAGGTCCAGCATAGTGGCTCGAAAGCCAAACAAAATCATCAAAATTTTCAAACGGTAATTCCATGGCAAATATTTTAATTGACGAGTCCGGAACTGAATTAGTAAAAGCGTGGTTCCATATTCCGCACTTTTGCTAAGTCATTTAAATCTCATCATCGTTTCTTGAAAGTGCAAAATTTGTGTATTTTATATAAATAATTTTTTTACGTTCTCAAATGGACAAGTCTGGAATTATCGAATCAGTAAAAGTAAGGGTTCATAGTCCTCAATTTTGCTGAAGCATTTAAATCAATTTCTCATTCTTTTGAAAGCGTAAACTGTGAAATTTTTGGAAACAATTATATTTCAAAACGATTTGAGAACACGTGATTAAAACAGCAACTTCTACAGCAATTTCGATAAGGAAATTGCGCTTCACAAAACACCGTAAAAACGCATATAAAATCGGGGTTGCAGGTTTTCTTGGTTGCAAGATAGCCGCTTGAAATTTCACTTTAAATTGGCGGTTACTGAAGTCAAAACAACAGTAATTTTTATTCGTCAAAAATCTCATCAAAACAACACGCTTCAAATATAAATACTGGGATAAAAACCCGTTATAAAAACAACGGCAACAAAATACGTTTCAAAACAAAACACCGGTTCAAACTAAATTAATAACTAGACTGCACTACCTATATATATGTATAATATTGCACTGCCTGGGCAATATACACTATGCACACACACAACAAATTTAGGCAGAAATATAAATTGAACTGGGCAATATACACGTACACACTCATAATGAAATCTATAGGATCTAATGCCCTATCCATTCTCGTGTTTAGTGCATACCTTATTGCACGCACATACAAAATATATGGCCTGGACTCATTTTTCTTTGGTGCATGAATTTATTTGCACGCACACGTGAAATAGAGAAAAATTTAAAATAACTTGGACTTAATTTTCTTGCTACACATATTTGTACGCAAAAATGAAATGGACAAAAATTTCCAATTGACCTGACTTAAATTTCGTACCATACCTATTTGCACGAAAATGGTCTGGACACACACACTTTGCACGAAATGAACCCAAAATGGCTGTGCAATGATACATGCAAGAACGTAACAATTTTTAGGCAAAAATATAAATAACCTGGAACCTAATTTTCTAACTACACATATTTGCACGCAAGTACGCACGAAATGAAGGGGAAAAAATAAAGTACATGTACGCACGAAATGAAGTACGTAACATGTTCTCAAAAGTAAAAAAAATATAACATCCTGGGCACGAATGAAACACGTAACATGTTCTCAAATGAAGAACGTAACATGTTCTCAAATGAAGCATGAAATGAAGTACGTAACATTCTGGGCAAAGCTACATGTACGCACGTACAAAATGATTTGGACTTGGTTTCTGCACAACACCAACTTGCACACACGAAATAAAGAAAATGAGGTGGCCAGAGCAATATAATTCGCATGCAAAATGAAATGGTCTTGCCTACATAAAAATATTGCACTCGAAAATTTCCAGAACCCAAAAGATATTGCATACGAAAAGATATTGCATACAAAACATAGACAACTTAACTAACAAAAGTTGCAAATCAATATAAACACCAAAACAGCATATAAAAAACAACGCATCCATAGTTTTAATTAGAAGTGTGATTTTGCACTCACCTATAAGTTGTTTCAGAATCAATTAGCAACCAAGATCCAAATGGAGCAAGAATTTTGAACTTCCATTAATGCTTTTGCTGTGCTACTGGAAAAATGAAACAAAAGAAAGGATGAAGGCTTACTTTTCTTTTCCAAAATGTGTATAAGTCAAAGCAATAATGCTGGCAACACTTTGGGTACAAATGCATTTAAGGGGGAAACGTGTATCAGTGAAGAGAAGGACAAGGCTGCATAAAAATGATGATGGTGATAAAAGTGTTCAAATTTTTCTTTAATTGGACCTATTTTCACATACACGTGAAGGCAAAAGAAGTATAACATAACTTAGTCAGTTTCAACTAACCTTGCAATTTATTTGCATTTTTTTTTTCAAATCTCAAATTAAAATTTCTATTTTAAATTTTTGTTTCGTTGGTAATAAAAAAACCAGGGTTGTTACATCGGATATAATTATATATATAACTATATATAACATACTAGTCATAGAAAAAAATGCAAGCAGTCAATATATATAAACCGATTCGAATACTAACCGTTTGCTTTTTTTTCTATATTATTTTTCCAAAAGCACGAAACCGATAGAAATCAATATCGAAACCAGATAAATGTTGAAACCAACGAATTGTGAAAGTCACGTCATAAATTCTGAAAGTTTTAAACACAAATAGCTATTGGAATTATACGGTGGACAAACGAATGGACATAAGTGACAACAGGCACAAATTGGGTACCGACACGGTTAATCGATCCGCTGATTCGGCTATGCATTGGATCCTGAAACACACACAAACGAATATACCATGGAGATTAGCGCGACGAGACGAACAGAATGGTATACAGATATCAGTGATAGGACCATCCTATCAAAAGTCGATATTCGGTGTCGAAAATGCTGCTAAAATGCCGAAAATAAGAAAAATGGAGCAAATAGCAATTTAAATTTGACGAAATGAAATATGACGTCTCACTCAGAAGATGATTTACAAATTTATTATACAAAAACATTCTGGTTTGTAAAGTATTTTATTATCAAAAATTCGTAACTGATTTGAATTGTAATAAAATTACACAATAAAATTAACTTCCATACCATCTGATGAAAATTTACCATTTGCTATGTTTAAATAGACGTATTTCAAATATCAAATTTATATTTCTAAATTTAGTTTTTTTTAAATTTACAAAATTTCAATTAAATATATTATTAAAACCATTAAAATTTACGGGTCGTTACAATGTTGGAGTTTGGAAGAGTGGACAATCTATGTCTGACTGCCCATATGATTATGTGCATCGTTTGGCACAATGTCATCCCTATGATGGGAAGTTACGACCGGATCGATGCCTTGGTGTGAAAGACCACCTAAGCTTGTATTGGCTTCATCGCCATCAGTTGGACCTGCACCCTTTTGATTTAATTTGTTGATCAAGGATTAGCACTCCATAGGGTCATTTTTCTTATTTTCATCTATTCACTTTCGTCTTTAAGTGTTACGTGTGAACCTCCATGGAGAGGCAGTTTAGTAAAAGGTTCCTTCTACCATCAATAGATCCTTCCGTAGGAAGATGGCACTTCTGAAGTCATCAACAATACCAGCAGCGCCAGCGGTATGAGATTGGGTGCGTAACCGCCATACTACGATCATTCAAAGGTCGCAACGATGGATCGTGCTCCAGCGGCGGAGCAAATCATCTCATAATCCGTGGGCATTGTCTAAGGTGTAACGACCCGTAAATTTTTAATAATTAAGTTGGTTATTTTAGTTAAAATTGAGTGATTAAATTTAGAAGGAAACAAAAATTTTGTAATTTATAATGAAGAAAACGTAACAATGCTAATTATGGTTAATTTAAGAAGATTTTGATAACTTAATTTAGAAGGAAATAAAAATCTTATAATTTATATTGGAACGAATGTTAGAAATTAGATGTAGCAATTGAAATTGAAATTAACAATTTAAAATTTATATTGCAATTAATTGGAAATAATGTAAATTGAATAGAAACGTAAGTTTATTTATAGGGCAGTAATTGATGAATAAATTTTTTTGAAACCAAGTAAATAAAGTTATGGAGAACATTTAATAGTAATTAATGTGTATATTAGGCAATTGACTATTTATGGATTTGTTAAGATTGCAAAGTTATAATTGAGTGTAAATAGGAATATTTGGTAATTAATTAAAATAAGAAAAAATGTAAATATTATAACTTGGTTACAAAATTTATATACGGAAGTGGATGTAAATATGAATTAATTAATGTGTGCATTAATTTATAATGGGATAAAACGTAAATTTATGTAATAAGGATGATGCAAGTTGATAAGTATTCATAATGTTTGTGTTGATTATAAACGTTACTTTAATGATTGTAATATAAAATAACGGAAGTGTGGATGTAAATTTAATAGAAACATAAATTTATTTATAGGGTAATAAAGGGTAATAGTTATTAGTAAGTAATAAAAGCTTATTAATGTGACTAAAGGGTAGCGTAACGATTTTTGTATGTTATCTAATTTCTGTAGCTTGTTAATATAAATTGGAAATCAGTTACGATAATTTTTATTGAATACTACTCTAATATTGATTAAGGTAATATTGGGAAATAACGGTAATGTTATTCATAATTGGGAATTTTTTTGAATTATAATATTTATCAAAATATTGGGATTTGAACTATAATAATAATTGGAGAAATTGCAATTTAAGGAAATTAAAGATCTAAATATTGCAATAATTGAAATGGAGATGGAACGTAAGGATATTAATGTAATAGATGTTGAATCCAATGTTAAATTTCATCCAGTTGATAACAATGAATTGAAAAATAGAATGAAAGTAAATTAAATAGAATTTTGGGAATTAAGTTTTTAAATTATGTATTGAATGGAATTAAGGATAATACTGAAATAGATAAGTTAATCAACTTAAATTGACTTTTTAATTTGTTTAAAATTGTAAATGTTTGAGAAATATAAAAGTGATAAAATTGGTCAATTTTAAGATTGAAATTAAAAATTTGATTTGATTTAATTAATTATTAATTTAATTAATTAAAGGAAAAATAGCCATTTTGGTCACTGACTCGGATTTCGACGAAACCAGTTTCATCGGATCCGTAACGGTAAATTATTGTAGGATTTCAAGTTTCGTAGCGATCGGACTTGTCGTTTAATCGTACGGACTCGAAACGCCTTGAAATAAATGAAATTGAAATCAATTGAAATCAATTTGAAAAATATTGATTTTAGCATTACTTCTTCATACGATGCAATTTGAACCCAAAACCTTTTCCATCACTATTAAAATATTTTTAAACACCTATTTTGATATATGGGTTTACCCAATTTCATTCCGGGTCAGAACGGGCTTTTGGGCCACTTTGTCGTTCACGCGTATATCCAACCTTATCCATCCATTCTAATTTCTGACCTACCTATATAAATCCGGCTATAAACCCTAATTCCTCTCATTCTCATTTGTCTGTATGCAATTCAGCTATCTCTCCTCTTCAATGGCAGACAACAAAATTCTAGATCCAATTCCATTTCAAAATCAAAATCCAAAATCCAAACTTCTTAGAAAAATTCAAAAAAATTATATTTCGAAGCTCTCGAAGAGAGCAAGTTAGATCTGCAGTCCGTTTTTGATCTGGGTTTTCGTTTGAATGGAAATTTAGGAAGAAATTTAGGTCGTCCGTCGTGCTCCGATCAACTGCGAGGGATCATCAAATCGTTTCTGGGCATTGTAGAGGGGATCGAGGGGAGTCAATCTATGCAGTTCGTTCCTCAAATCAATGGCTGGATCGAGCAAACAATTCAATTAGGTCATGGAATCTTTGGGCGGTGGCTACTGGTTCCTGTCGTGGCCGATGGGGTCGCGATCGATGGCGCGAAGGGATGGGGGTCGGAGCTCGTGCGAGTCACCTGGAGGCAGTAGCGGTCGCGGCGACGTGTAGACGAGGTGGCACGCACATGTCATGGGGTCGGGGCTGCTGTGGTTTCGTGCGACATCGTGCTTGTAGCTTGCGTGTTGAGGGGATGAAGAATAGGTGACGTAGAGTATGTTGTGTTCTTTTTTTATTATTTCTTTTTATAATTGATTTCTATCGCATTAACCGCCACAACTTTCTCATACGGTGTCCGATTTACGCGCAGATTCTTTTGTTAGGATTGTATTGAAATTTCATACTTTTTGCCGCTGGTTTGGACGGATTCTGAGGCTGTTGAATTTTGGGTTTAAACTAGATTTGAATTCAATTTAAATTCAAAAGGTGAGTGTTTTAACCCACTCACAACTTCTAAAATTTCTTATCTTTGTTAAATTGATTTATGATATGAGTAGAAATTTATTTATGACTATTTGGCATATTTTTATTCATCATCTAAGTTAAATCGCATTTATTTTATTAAATTGTTATTTAATTATTCATTGCATATAAACTGCGAGTTAAATTTTTATTTATTTATTATTGCATATAAACTGCTAGTTAAACAGTTATTAATTTATCATTGAATATAAACTGCTAGTTAATTCCTGATGATTATTATCCGTTCTATATTGATGTTATTGTTTATATTGGATAATGATTGTTATAAATGGTTGATGATTAATATTGGTTGAACGAATGTTGTATTTTATATTGTATAAACTGCAAGTTATTTTGCATTTTCATTTCATTCGGGATTGCGGTTTGAAATGATATATAACCGTAATTTTTATTTATAAATTGTGGATTGAAATGATAAATATCTGTATCACTTGACCATAGGATAGAAAATTATATACACGCACCGCGGTCTATATATGTACAAAAATATTTTGAAATGATTTTCTATGGTTTGATAGGATACGGTTAAATAAATATTAATTCTTATATTATATAAATATTATTTTATATATACATATATAGTTAAATTATTGAATTTAAGCTATGTATAAATTTGTTAAATAAAATAAATAAGTTGAATAATGGAGTTTGATTATTTTATATTATATGGTTAAGTACATGTTAAGATATTGAATATATATAGAGTTTTAATGATTTAAATCAATTAAGATTGGAAGGTAAATTGGGAATTTATTTGGAATTGAGCTCATTTAAGAATTAAACTCCATACGTTGTTGTAGAACTTATTAACTTGAAATTTTAAAAAGTATGATATTTATAATTGAATTTTTAATTCAAGATGAATTAAACGAATATTTCTAGTAATAAATAAATCGAAGGAAATATTTAGTTATAGGTAATTTGAGTTTTATTTAAAGGATTATGGATTTATTATGCAAATATTTCAAACTAAATAATAGGACATTTAATTGTTGAATAGAAATTTCCAACCATATTTTCTATTTGTTTAATACTCAAGTTTGAAATACATTGAAACTGAAGTGGTTTATTGAAACTAAAAGTGAATTTAAAATTTATGGGTTTAGACTTAATTCAAAGAGAGTAAAATTCTAAAGTCATGGAAATTATTTACTTTATAAACTAATTTTAAATTCACACCATTTTATTTTATATATTGTTGAATATCCAAACCATTTAAGTTTTGGAAGTTATGGTTTTAAAGCTATGGATTTTGAAGTATTATGTTTTGAAGAATTAAAATTCAAATGTATGGTTTCAAGATATTATAAATTTTAAAGTGGTATGGTTTTAGAAAAAGGATATATTTGAAAGAATATCATATTGATTGGTTTTAAAGGAGGAAAATGATATCGTATTTATATGGTTTTGAAAAGGGATATTATATTCTGGTTTTAAAGTATAAAATATTTTGAAAAAGACCGCGATGTTATAATAATGTTTGGTTGTTGAAGAGACCGAGATCGAAAGTTATCAAACTCTCTGCCAACTCCGAAAACCACTTTAACAACTGTGTACGCGGTGGAGATCCAGAATGAAGTAGGATGGTGGCGGCGTTCCTTTGAGGTAAATACATGGACCCGACTCCCGTGAGTTGGCATAAGGTGGCTAAAACAGGAGCGATTCTCAGGCCAATGAGGTCATTCCTCTGATCGAACGCACTCCTTCGATATTGCTTTTGGATTGATTCGGTGACCACTTTTGATTTTTGATTTTGGGGGTGTTGTCCGAGGTGGGCGGTAGTAGCCGCTATGCGTTACCACCAGCCCGGATGCGTAATTGGTATATCTACCCTGGCATTGCCTAGTTGTGCCGTGTCACCTACCCTAGCGCGCCTTGTACGAGTTTCTATTTGTTTCCTACCTATGGAGTATCCTCTGGTAGCCTCCCGATAAGGAGGTATTACGGTACTGTATAGACTATTGGCATTATTACGTGTTAAGGTGGAAAATGTAAAGCCTTAACGCTATTTAAAAGTAAGTTTATTTTACTAATAGACACTATTATAACAGCGAAATATTACTACATAGTAAATAGTTTAACGGATCCTTAGGAGATGTGAATCCCGAGCATTTCTTAAGTTACTGCACCCATATTTATTTCTGTTGATTTAACTCACGTAAGATATTTTAGTTCTAACTCGAGTGTTTTGTCCTTTCAATTCCATCGGTTCAGTCCAAGCGTTTCAGGATTTGAAGACTTTATTTCTAGAGGACGAAAACGAAGATTTCATTATTATTATTATATATATTATATTGTTCCACTACACACTGTATTCCGCTGCATTGATTAACATTCACTGGTATGTGCAGCTGTAATCTGTATTGTATAAATATAACCAAATGTTTATAAAACAGCTTCATAAACTGTATATTTGATTACTATATTTTATCGTTCCGCTGCAAGATTCTATTTTGGTTTTCTTTCTCTACTTTTTCTTATTTACCCCATAACAATCCGCCCTTCCATATGATTTGAATTGGCACGTGTGTCGATTTAAAGCGCATGAAAAGGCGGGACGTTACATCTGGTATCAGAGCTTTGGTTTAGCGATAAACCTTAGCTTTGTGGGGTCTGACTCTTTATTAATAGGGTAGGAATACCCTATGGGAGTCGCTGAGTGTATATATGAGAGAACGTATTTGTTAGCGTTATAAAAAGGGTTTTAAAATTGTGTTAATCTGTTCCGTTTTGTATTTATAAATTCTGGTCGGTGCATGAGACGCTATGACATCAATAGGGATTTCTAAATACTTAATAGGACAGACCGACATAATATTTGTTTTTATTATAGGTGAATGAAATAATTTTGCCTATTATATTTTCTATATATAAAATAAATTTTTTGTAAAGATATATATTTGGTTGTATTATATTTGTTGTTGGGTAATGAAATGTATAAATAAGATTTGAAAAGAAAATAACATAAATGAAAAATGGAAATTTAGAACTTAAGTTCCAGGGTATTGAAACCTTCTTTTGAATAATTTTGAAATATAATAATAATATTATTAGAAGTATTTTCTGATATAAATATTTCAATATAATTTGGAAGAATTGTTTTAATGAAGATATTGGAAAAAAAATTAAGTTATGTACTCCCCTCTCTGTCGCTGGAAAATAATTTCGGTGATGAGTATACGCATCATCGACATTCATTTTCGAGTTTCGAAGTGGGAAGACCATTGTAGTAGTTTACCGCAGATTCATTTTTGATAAACAAATGAAAATTTTAAATTGTTTTAAATATAATAGGATATAACTTATAAGTATATTTATTTATTATTTTAAAACGATTTGAAATTAAATCCGATATTTAAATTCTTAAGTTTCCGATAATTAACTTTTTTAATTAGGGTAGTGAAATGGTAGTTAATTAATAATTGGAATCTTTAAATAAAATAAGAGATTAAAATGCCTGGTTATAAATGAAATTAAAGGAAATTTGAAACTATAATCTATAAAACAAAGGATAGGATTATTGAATATTAATTTAGTTAAAGGAATTGAGAAAACTTGTATAACTTTCAATTACATTCTTAAAGGCATATATATAACTTACCAAAAGATATAAAAGTTGAAAATGTTAATAAGATAATGTAATAGATATTATACAAGTAATTAACTTGAGGTAATGAAAGTAATTAATGGAATTCCTTAATAAATAAGAATTGATGTTGTAGTGTTATAAACTTAAGTATAATGGAAATGCTACTAATTTAATATAATAGTAAGGTAAGTAATATAAATAAATGATTGTAAACCTTAGTAAATGAATTAATGTGCAAAGAAATTGAATTAAACATGAATAGCATGAATAGCATGAATATTAATAAATGAAATTATGTTTAAATTGATAAATGATGGCATTAATGAATGAAATAAGATTTGTAGGTAATAAAGGAATAATTGAAATAAACGTTGAACCAATGAATAAAAGTAAAAGGTTGTAAGAAATAAATGTAAAGTAAAAGGATAAATAAGTATATGGATAAAAAGGAAATCAAACAACAAACGTATGAATGGAATTAATAAGGACAAACTAAATCTGTTGTTTGAAATCTGTGACGCCCCACCTCTATGCTCACAATAACAAAGAGTATTAAAGGAAATACTATCTGATATCACGAAGAATAAGGCTGGATAGGAGCGGCCGTCCGTAGTTAGGCCTTACACTGGTATTGGTTATTTCGATAGGAGTGGTATATATTTTTATTTTTCATCTCTTATTTATTTACTCCCATCGACATACCCAATTCCAAAATAAAACGAACTACGATGGTTAATAATAGTTTAGGACAATAGATATAATAATAACACATATAATATAAATGCGGAACACGGATAAAACAAAAGTCTCATAAATATAATAACCGATGTCAGTTACAATACATGTGATACAGTACATATGATACAACTACAACTGTCAACTCTGGAAGTTACATATACAAGTACATTATCGTATATAATATACATGAATACATATCTTCCTATACAAATAAACGACTACTATAAATGACGACGACTACTCCAAAAGATATGAAGTGACTTCATAGCTCAAGCAGCAACCCAAAGTAAGATATCAACAACCTGTAAATACTAGGTCTGACCCGAGTATTACATTCAAAAGAAAATAATACACGGGTCAGTCTAATTCAAACTCAGTTATTAATGCACAGAAGCAATAATAATTAAATAATGAATAGACGACAGTCACAATAAATCCCGTCTGTCCAACCCTTCAAGAAGAGAATCAGATAACGGTAGATATAACACGTAATAGTGTTAAACAACAAATCAACAAATTTAAATTATTGACTGAGGTAAATGAAAAGATTATCAATGAAGGTAATTTAGAAAACATCAAAATTGCCAAATTGGCAATTAACAACAAAATCTAATTATTTAAATAAATAATTAGAAACTCATAATCTAATTATCAAATAGATAATTAGACAACAACAAAATAATCAAATCAATCCCAATCAATTTAAACAATTGAAATGTTACTTAAAAACATCAAAATTGATTGGCTGCAGTACACGCACGCATGCACTGCCTCGACAATACAGCCTATGGAATACGCAGAAATCAATGAATCAAAAGCAAATAGCACCAACTCAAATCAAACTATCAATGACCAGTGGACAATGGCAGTGCCGAAGTCCTCC
Source organism: Allium cepa (assembly GCA_030765085.1). Taxonomy (NCBI): domain Eukaryota; kingdom Viridiplantae; phylum Streptophyta; class Magnoliopsida; order Asparagales; family Amaryllidaceae; genus Allium; species Allium cepa. The sequence continues at coordinate 1,001,334,828 of CM060935.1, forward strand.
AAGTCAGGGACATAAGGGCCGAAGCCAACATACAAAGAAAATGTAAAGTCAAAGTCAAGTAGGGAATTCGCTACCGTAACGACCAAGAGAAGGTCGAACGGTTCTGAAACTCTGAGCAGGTAGTATAATACCGAACCCGATAAATGGAAACTCTAAGTGCACATGTAACAACAACAAGGTTTTAAATATCAGATTTCGGCCATGTTTCATCACGGAATTTTTACACAAGTTATCTCGTATCGGGAGAGATCTCGGACGAGATGAGTACATATCGGGTGTACATCTCGGATTGACATCTCGAGTCTTATAATGCATCTCGGGAATATCTCGGATGTACTTATGTATTTAAAATTGATGTGTCAAAAATTTATTTAACGATTATAACTTTGTTAGTAAAAATAAAAATGGTAACATACTTGATTTACATGGAAAAAGAAATATTTTTAGAAGAGTAGTAGCTTGATTAGCTTAATTGATTTGGTAATGATTAGATAATATCCTTTTATTTGAATGTAATAAAGAAGTGAAACCTTTCGCTATGACTCATTAAGATAAAAAGTAAAGAATATGTTCAAGAAGTTGGTAAATTATAATTGGATTGAGTAGTTTCTTTTGAATCAATATGATTATTATGGAAAATTAGAAAAATGTATAACTTCGGGTGAGATCTCGGATTGAGATTTTGATCCATATATCGGGTGAGATTTGAATATCTCAGACGAGATGAGTGTTGAGGGAGATATGGAGGAGATTTGACATCTCGTCTCGTTTAAGTGTGAAAATGGGATCTCGGACGAGATCTCGGGCGAGATATAGGAGATTTAAAACCATGAACAACAATGAATCAATATCGAACCTGTTCAATTACTGTGGCAGTAGTGAAACTACAATTTCCAAAATGAAGCATGAAAACCTCAATATGCAGAGAACTGCAATTACCAAAATGAAGCAAGAACAAATGTACATGAACATGAAGGCAACAGATACAAGGCAAAAACCTCAATATGCAGAGAAATTGCAATTTCCAAAATGAAGCAAGAACAAATGTACATGAGTTATGGTATGTAGGACTTGATGCTAGGGAGAACAAGCTACACACATTTTTACAATTTACAATTTAAAAATATCAGGACCATGCATTACGTGTGCCACAAAGTATACTAAGCATGCATTATACCCAGGCAACAATTTGATGAAAAAGTGTCTCTGGACCAAAATTTCATGCACTTATAAACAAAAGAAAAAATGCACTTTGCTTCTTTATACACAAATAAAAATACTTCTACATACATATACACACGGCAAGCATGTCAAACTAGATTTAACTACATGTACAACACGTCTGACCCTAATTCTTTTCACACAAAAGATGAAATTTGTTAACTTGTGAAACTTGGATCTGGACACCTATACATGTACACAATCATACTCGAAAATGGGAAGCAAAACTCTACCTGTGACAAAATACGACACATACCAAAAAACCAAAGTTTGTGAACAAAAGAAAAATATGTTGAAGCCGAAACAGTTATACACTTTTACAGGCCGAAGTCGAAACAAAGTATATGATAAAAAAAACCGGCAATGCAATATTCATGCAAACCTGAATGGTCACAAACATGAACGCCCAAATACATATATGCAATCTGCCTCAATTGTTAAGACAGCTACCATGAATGATAAAACTCGAGGAATACTTCAACTGCAAATGCACAACAAATATACTTGAAGACTAGAGTATGCAAGGTGGAAACATAGGTATGAAATGCAACTGTGACTAGACGGTGCTATCAGGAATGAACACAATGGTCAGTGGGACTAATATGACAACATAGCAAGCACCTGAATGCACAGTGCAAACTACAACCAAGTGATACAACAATTCAGTTGAAACTGCTAAAAGAATGACATCACATTAAACAAATGTGCTAACTGACCTAAATATCACAAAGCATCAAATTAGAATGTTGACTGAAGATGCCAATTTCCCCATTTAGAATCAAAGTGGCCGAGACTATCTAGTGTAAATATAAACAGTAAAACAACAAGAACAATATACTACACTACGAACAACAGTTAAAATTCAACTAGAAACAAAAATCGAATACGGCCAAAAGTCAAAAGTCGAACAACATCAACATCAAAACAAAATTGAATGGCCGAGACGAAGTCACGCTCCTCTCAGTTGAACTCAATAATTAATAAATTCGAATCGAACAAAACAGTGGTTTAACTTAGATGTGAGTGAATAAATCACTCACCTTAGATCGAAGCGACGACGAACCCAAACAAGAAGAAGCAGACGTGAGCAACTCCAAGGGATAGTCGATCGACAAAGCTTTCGATCGAGCAACCAAAGATCGGCGACTTCACAAAATTTCACAAGCCCTAATTTGACCAGAGGAACGCACGAGGGGACGAGCCGCCATTCTTTCGTTTTTTTTTCTCGTTTAGGGTTTTCGAATGAGAAGGTAAAGAGGGACGGGTATGACTTTATCACGGCATCAATAATACACATGGGCCGAGATAAATTTTAAAGCCTGCCTACCCGCTTGACCAATATTTGAAAGAATTTTAAACTCAATTTAAAAATTCCAACAGCAATTAGCAAACCAATCTAATCGTCATTTGACGAAAATTAATTGTCACAAATCCCTAGGTTGTTGCAGACTCCCCTCCTTATAAAAATTGCGTCCCTGCAATTTTCATAATTAAGGTCGTCAATAACAATTATTTTTCTAACATAAACTGGTTAAGCTAGAAAAATAAAAGTCGAGAATATAAACATCAAAGAAATCTTTTAATTTCAATAAAAGAAATTCACAAAGTTTCAACAAAATCAAACTATCAATAGATAATCAGAAAACAACAAAACTGAATAATTACAATTATCAGCAATATTCAATTATCAATTAGATAATTAGAATACAAAGTCACAAAATAGCAATATCTAATTGTCGATACGATAATTAGAAAACAGCAACATCTAATTATCAACAAAGATAATTAGAAAACACAAATCACCAGTAGCAAAACTACAATTATCTAGTTATTAACCAGATAATTTGAAAACAACAATTATCTAATTACCAAATATGATAATCAGAAATCACAAATCAACAAATATTCAATTATCAAAAACGATAATCAAATCTCAAAGCAACAATTATTTAATTATCTCAAGCGATAATCAAATCTCAAATCAACAAATATTTAATTATCAAAAACGATAATTAAATCTCAAATCAACAAATATTTATTTATCAACAACGATAATTAAATCTCAAATCAACAAATATTCGATTATCAAAAACGATAATCAAAATCAACAAATATCCGATTATCAAAAATGATAATCAAAAACAACAAATATTCGATTATCAAAAACGATAATCAAAATCAACAAATATCCGATTATAAAAAACGATAATCAGAAACAACAAATATTCGATTATCAAAAACGATAATCAAAATCAACAAATATCCGATTATCAAAAACGATAATCAGAAACAACAAATATTCGATTATCAAAAACGATAATCAAAATCGACAATTATCCGATTATCAAAAAGATAATCAGAAACAACAAATATTCGATTATCAAAAACGATAATCAAAATCAACAAATATCCGGTTATCAAAACCGATAATCAGAAACAACAAATATTCGATTATCAAAAACGATAATCAAAATCAACAAATATCCGATTATCAAAAACGATAATCAGAAACAACAAATATTCGATTATCAAAAACGATAATCAAAATCAACAAATATCCGATTATCAAAAACGATAATTAGAAACAATAAATATTCGATTATCAAAAACGATAATCAAAATCAATAAATATCCGATTATCAAAACGATAATCAGAAACAACAATTATTCGATTATCAAAAACGATAATCAGAATCAACAAATATTTGATTATCAAAAACGATAATCAGAAACAACAAATATTCGATTATCAAAAACGATAATCAAAATCAACAAATATCCGATTATCAAAAACGATAATCAGAAACAACAAATATTCGATTATCAAAAACGACAATCAAAATCAACAAATATCCGATTATCGAAACGATAATCAGAAACAACAATTATTCGATTATCAAAAATGATAATCAAAATCAACAAATATCCGATTATCGAAACGATAATCAGAAACATTAAATATTCGATTATCAAAAACGATAATCAAAATCAACAAATATCCGATTATCCAAAACGATAATCAGAAACAACAAATATTCGATTATCAAAAACGATAATCAAAATCAACAAATATCCGATTATCAAAAAAGATAATCAGAAACAACAAATATTCGATTATCAAAAACGATAATCAAAATCAACAAATATTCGATTATCAAAACGAAAATCAGAAACAACAAATATTCGATTATCAAAAACGATAATCAAAATCAACAAATATCCGATTATCAAAAACGATAATCAGAAACAACAAATATTCGATTATCAAAAACGATAATCAAAATCAACAAATATCCGATTATCAAAAATGATAATCAGAAACAACAAATATTCGATTATCAAAAACGATAATCAAAATCAACAAATATCCGATTGTCAAAACGATAATCAGAAACAACAATTATTCGATTATCAAAAACGATAATCAAAATCAACAAATATCCTATTATCAAAAAACGATAATCAGAAACAACAAATATTCGATTATCAAAAACGATAATCAAAATCAACAAATATCCGATTATCAAAAACGATAATCAGAAACAACAAATATTCGATTATCAAAAACGATAATCAAAACCAACAAATATCCGATTATCAAAACGATAATCAGAAACAACAATTATTCGATTATCAAAAAGGATAATCAAAATCAACAAATATCCGATTATCGAAACGATAATCAGAACTCATATCAACAAATATCCAATTACCTGTAGATAATTGGATGCAACAAATATCTAGAATCAATTAAGATAACTAGAAAATCAACATAAAAGGTGGATCGATCCCAACAAATGGCGAGTTTTTAAGCTATGCCGCACGTGCATCAACAAATGGCCGAAGCCTACCAAGTACCCAACATAATTTTTGGCGCCCAACAAATGACTCGGAGGTCGAACAAATGACCCGAAGGTCTGGTACTGGTATTGACCTAAAGGTCCAACAAATGACCCGAAGGTCCAACATAGTGGCTCGAAAGCACACGAAAATCATCAAATATTTCAATTAACGAGTCCAGAATTAACCAAAATAGCAAACGCACATGTCCCATAACCACGAGTTTTACTAAATCGTTTAATTCTCTTCATCGTTTCCTTGAAAGTGTAAAATCATCAAACATCAAATATTTCAATTAACGAGTCCGGAATTAGCCAAAATAGCAAACGCACATGTCCCATAACCACGTGTTTTACTAAATTGTTTAAATCTCTTCATCGTTTTCTTGAAAGTGCAAAATTGTGTATTCCAAAAATAACATTTCACATCCTCAAACGAACAAGTCCGGAATTAAGCGAATCAGTAAAATAAAGGGGTCATAATCCTCGATTTTTCTGAAATGTTTAAATCGCTTCCTCATTCCTTTGAAAGCGCAAACTGCAAAACTTCTGAAAACAATTTCATTTATTTTATAGAAGTAACAATTTACATTCCCAAACCAACAAGTCCGGAATTAAGCGAATCAGTAAAAGAAAGGATTCATAGTCCTCGATTTTGCTGAATCGTTTAAATCTCTTTCTCATTCTTTTGAAAACGTAAACTGAAAATTTTTGAAAAACAATTTTATTTTTAAAAAGATTTGCAAATCCGTGATAAAAACAGCAACATTAGTGACAATTTCGACGAGGAAATTGCACTTCTCAAAATACCGTAGAACGGATCTCAAAATCAGCATTGCGGGATAACCGCTTGAAAATCCACTTTAAAAATTTGACGGTCACTGAAGTCAAAGCGACAGTGATTTTTATACGTCAAAATCTCATCAAAATAATTTGCATCAAAACTTAATACCAGTGAATTTTCATTCATTAAAAATGTCAAAAAAACACCGTGCTTCAAAAATTTAGCATTGGTGTAAAAATCTCGTTATAAAAATAACGGCAACAAAACACGTTAAACCAAACATCGGTTCAACATAAAATTAATGCGATAACGTGCAACTTAAATTTGCACGTATACTACAAAAAGAACAAAGAAATCAGTCGAATATATCTTCAATGAAGATAATTTAAAACAGCAAAAATCTCAACAAATTCACATAAGTGCAATCGCTTCGGATCCTCATATCGGATTCGAAATTTTTAAAGAAAACAAATTAATCACAGCTATGTAAACAACAAATGAAATTTATTTGAATCTCATATTTTGATTTTTAAATCAAAAGGTTATCAACTGTACTCAGCAAAGACAGTTTCACCGTTTCCGCTGCGCACTCTGATAAACAGAACCAAAATCAATCGAATCATCAAAACACAAATTCACTTTTTATTTTTAAATAAAGATATTTAAAAATTTCATCATAATTTCAAAACTTTAGTTTTGACTCAAAGCTCAATAAAACATCGACTAATAGTTGTAACACACGTTCCATCTAAGTTATGTTTTATATTATGTCCGTAAACCCCAAGCTCTGATACCAACTGTGACGCCCCACCTCTATGCTCACAATAACAAAGAGTATTAAAGGAAATACTATTTGTTACCACGAAGAATAAGGCTGGATAGGAGCGGCCATCCGTAGTTAGGCCTTACACTGGTATTGGTTATTTCGATAGGAGTGGTATATATTTTTATTTTTCATCTCTTATTTATTTACTCCCATCGACATACCCAATTCCAGTATAAAACGAACTACGATGGTTCATAATAGTTTAGGACAATAAATATAATAATAATACAGATAATATAAATCCGGAACACAGATAAAACAAAAGTCTCATATATATAATAACTGATGTTAGTTACAATACATGTGATACAATACATATGATACAACTACAACTGTCGGCTCTGGAAGTTACATATACAAGTACATTATCGTATATAATATACATGAATACATATCGTCCTATACAAATAAATCGACTACTATAAATGACGACGACTACTCCAAAAGATATGAAGTGACTTCATAGCTCAAGCAGCAACCCAAAGTAAGATATCAACAACCTGTAAATACTAGCTCTGACCCGAGTATTACATTCAAAAGAAAATAATACACGGGTCAGTCTAATTCAAACTCAGTTATTAATGCACAGAAGCAATAATAATTAAATAATGAATAGACGACAGTCACAATAAATCCCGTCTATCCAACCCTTCAAGAAGAGAATCGGATAACGGTAGATATAACACGTAATAGTGTTAAACAACAAATCAACAAATTTAAATTATCGACTGAGGTAAATGAAAAGATTATCAATGAAGGTAATTTAGAAAACATCAAAATTGCCTAATTGGCAATTAACAACAAAATCTAATTATTTAAATAAATAATTAGAAACTCAAAATCTAATTATCAAATAGATAATTAGACAACAACAAAATAATCAAATCAATCCCAATCAATTTAAACAATTGAAATGTTACTTAAAAACATCAAAATTGATTGGCTGCAGTACACGCACGCGTGCACTGCCTCGCCAATACAGCCTATGGAATACGCAGAAGATCAATGAATAAAAAGCAAATAACACCAACTCAAATCAAACTATCAATGACCAGTGGACAATGGCAGTGCCGAAGTCCTCCAAGTCAGGGACATAAGGGCCGAAGCCAATACACAAAGAAAATGTAAAGTCAAAGTCAAGTAGGGAATTCGCTACCGTAACGACCAAGAGAAGGTCGAACGGTTCTGAAACTCTGAGCAGGTAGTATAATACCGATCTCGATAAATGGCAACTCTAAGTGCACATGTAACAACAACAAGGTTTTAAATATCAGATTTCGGTCATGTTTCGTCACGGAATTTTTACACAAGTTATCTCGTATCGGGATAGATCTCGGACAAGATGAGTACATATCGGGTGTACATCTCAGATTGACATCTCGAGTCTTATAATGCGTCTCAAGAATATCTCGGATGTACTTATGTATTTAAAATTGATGTGTCAAAAATTTATTTAACGATTATAACTTTCTTAGTAAAAATAAAAATGGTAACATACTTGATTTACATGGAAAAAGAAATATTTTTAGAAGAGTAGTAGCTTGATTAGCTTAATTGATTTGGTAATGATTAGATAATATCCTTTTATTTGAATGTAATAAAGAAGTGAAACCTTTCGTTATGACTCATTAAGATAAAAAGTAAAGAATATGTTCAAGAAGTTGGTAAATTATAATTAGATTGAGTAGTTTCTTTTGAATCAATATGAAAATTAAAATTATTATGGAAAATAAGAAAAATGTATAACTTCGGGTGAGATCTCGGATTGAGATTTTGATCCATATATCGTCTGAAATTTGAATATCTCGAATGAGATGAGTGTCGAGGGAGATATGGAGGAGATTTGACGTCTCGTCTCGTTTAAGCGTGAAAATGGGATCTCGGACGAGATCTCGGGCGAGATATAGGAGATTTAAAACCATGAAAAACAATGAATCAATATCGAACCAGTTCAATTACAATGGCAGTAGTGAAACTACAATTTCCAAAATGAAGCATGAAAACCTCAATATGCAGAGAACTGTAATTACCAAAATGAAGCAAGAACAAATGTACATGAACATGAAGGCAACAGATACAAGGCAAAAACCTCAATATGCAGAGAAATTGCAATTTCCAAAATGAAGCAAGAACGAATGTACATGAGTTATGGTATGTAGGACTTGATGCTAGGGAGAACAAGCTACACACATTTTTACAATATACAATTTAAAAATATTAGGACCATGCATTACGTGTGCTACAAAGTATACTAAGCATGCATTATACCCAGGCAACAATTTGATGAAAAAGTGTCTCTGGACCAAAATTTCATGCACTTACAAACAAAAGAAAAAATGCACTTTGCTTCTTTATACACAAATAAAAATACTTCTACATACATATACACACAGCAAGCATGTCAAACTAGATTTAACTACATGTACAACACGTCTGACCTTAATTCTTTTCACACAAAAGATGAAATTTGTTAGCTTGTGAAACTTGGATCTGGACACCTATACATGTACACAATCATACTCGAAAATGGGAAGCAAAACTCTACCTGTGACAAAATACGACACATACCCAAAAACCAAAGTTTGTGAACAAAAGAAAAATATGTTGAAGCCGAAACAATTATACACTTTTACAGGCCAAAGCCGAAACAAAGTATATGATAAAAAAAATCTGGCAATGCAATATTCATGCAAACCTGAATGGTCACAAACATGAACGCGCAAATACATATATGCAATCTGCCTCAATGGTTAAGACAGCTACCATGAATGATAAAACTCGAGGAATACTTCAACTGCAAATGCACAGCAAATATACTTGAAGACTAGAGTATGCAAGGTGGAAACATAGGTATGAAATGCAACTGTGACTAGACGGTGCTATCAAGAATGAACACAATGGTCAGTGGGACTAATATGACAACATAGCAAGCACCTGAATGCACAGTGCAAACTACAACCAAGTGATACAACAATTCAGTTGAAACTGCTACAAGAATGACGTCACATGAAACAAATGTGCTAACTGACCCAAATATCACAAAGCATCAAATTAGAATGTTGACTAATGATGCCAATTTCCCCATTTAGAATCAAAGTAGCCGAGACTATCTAGTGTAAATATAAACAGTAAAACAATAAGAAAAATATACTACACTACGAACAACAGTTAAAATTCAACTAGAAACAAAAATCGAATACGGCCAAAAGTCAAAAGTCGAACAGCATCAACATCAAAACAAAATTGAATGGCCGAGACGAAGTCACGCACCTCTCAGTTGAACTCAATAATTAATAAATTCGAATCGAACAAAACAGTGGTTTAACTTAGATGTGAGTGAATAAATCACTCACCTTAGATCGAAGCGACGACGAACCCAAACAAGAAGAAGCAGCCGTGAGCAACTCCAAGGGATAGTCGATCGACAAAGCTTTCGATCGAGCAACCAAAGATCGGCGACTTCACAAAATTTCACAAGCCCTAATTTGACCAGAGGAACGCACGAGGGGAAGAGCCGCCATTCTTTTGTTTTTTTTTTCTCGTTTAGGGTTTTCGAATGAGAAGGTAAAGAGGGATGAGTATGACTTTATCACGGCACCAATAGTACACATGGGCCAAGATAAATTTTAAAGCCCGCCTACCCGCTTGACCAATATTTGAAAGAATTTTAAACTCAATTTAAAAATTCCAACAGCAATTAGCAAACTAATCTAATCGTCATTTGACGATAATTAATTGTCACAAATCCCTGGGTTGTTACAAAATTGTTGATGTTTATTTTGGTTTACGATTTTTTGGGTAAGGATACTTTAAAAGTGTTTGGATGTATGAATAATCTATTTAGCTTCATCAGAGGCTGCTGAGTAAATGATGCACTTAGTAGTTTATTTTTCATTCCGTACAATTTAAAGTTTTGAACCCGAACAACTATTTGTTTGTTTGATAAGAATGAATGATTGATTTTATTGATTCTATGTGATGGTTGTATGCTGTTTGTTGAAATTGGTTGTTGTTGTATTGATTTGGTTGTTTGTGATTAAAACAACTTAAATATTTCATTTATATAATTGTTAACCTTTTTGAATTATATAAGTGAAATACAGGTTATGGAAGCAATTGCTACTGCATTTGGTTTCATAATATAAGCGTTATTGCCCGATAAATAGGTACGTTTTCGGATTTCGGTTTATAGCGTTATTATTTTATTATTCCTGTGTTGGGTTGTATATTATTTGGAAATATATGTTGTATATCATTATAATTGATATTATATTTTCTCCCGAGCCTCCCCGTACAAAGGAGACTCTGCCGAAATTTTCCGTAAATTTTGGACTTAGAAAATATTTTGAAATTGTTTTCCAAACCTTATTAATTTGAATATACAAAGATTTAATTTTTTATAAATCAATATATTTTATTTTAATTATCCTATTCTGTAAACTTATTGTTATGAATATAATGTTTTGAATAATTTATATTGATTTATAAGTTCTTCTTTTCCCTTCTTTTTCCTTTTCGGGGACGAAAAGTTTTAAGTGGGGGAGAGTGTAACGACCCGTAAATTTTTAATAATAAATTTGGTTATTTTAGTTAAAATTTAGTGATTAAATTTAGAAGGAAACAAAAATTTTGTAATTTATAATGAAGAAAACGTAACAATGCTAATTATGGTTAATTTAAGAAAATTTTGGTAACTTAATTTAGAAGGAAATAAAAATCTTATAATTTATATTGGAACGAATGTTAGAAATTAGATGTAGCAATTGAAATTAAAATTAACAATTTAAAATTTATATTGCAATTAATTGGAAATAATGTAAATTGAATAGAAACGTAAGTTTATTTATGAGGCAGTAATTTATGAATAAATTTTTTTGAAACCAAGTAAATAAATATATGGAGAACATTTAATAGTAATTAATGTATTTATTAGGCAATTGAAAATTTATGGATTTGTTAAGATTGCAAAGTTATAATTGAGTGTAAATAGGAATATTTGATAATTAATTAAAATAAGAAAAAATGTAAATGTTATAACTTGTTTACAAAATTTATATACGGAAGTGGATGTAAATATGAATTAATTAATGTGCGCATTAATTTATAATGGGATAAAACGTAAATTTTTGTAATAAGGATGATGGAGGTTGATAAGTATTCATAATGTTTGTGTTGATTATAAACGTTACTTTAATGATTGTAATATAAAATAACGGAAGTGTGGATGTAAATTTAATAGAAACATAAATTTATTTATAGGGTAATAAAGGGTAACAGTTATTTGTAAGTAATAAAAGCTTATTAATGTGACTAAAGGGTAGCGTAACGATTTTTGTATGTTATCTAATTTCTGTAGCTAGTTAGTATAAATTGGAAATCAGTTACGATAATTTTTATTAAATACTACTCTAATATTGATTAAGGTAATATTAGGAAATAACGGTAATGTTATTCATAATTGGGAAATTTGTTGAATTATAATATTTATCAAAATATTGGGATTTGAACTATTATAATAATTGGAGAAATTGCAATTTAAGGAAATAAAATATCTCAATATTGCAATAATTGAAATGGAGATGGAACATAAGGATATTAATGTAATAGATGTTGAATCCAATGTTAAATTTCATCCAGCTGATAACAATGAATTGAAAAATATAATGAAAGTAAATTAAATAGAATTTTGGGAATTAAGTTTTTAAATTCTGTATTGAATGGAGTTAAGGATAATACTGAAATCGATAAGTCAATCAACTTAAATTGACTTCTTAATTTGTTTAAAACATTATAAATGATTGAGAAATATAAAAGTGATAAAATCGGTCAATTTTAAGATTGAAATTAAAATTTTGACTTGATTTAACTAATTATTAATTTAATTAATGGAAAAATAGCCATTTTGGCCACTGACTCGGACTTCGACGAAACCAGTTTCATCGGATTCGTAGCGGTGAATTATTGTAGGATTTCAAGTTTCATAGCGATCGGACTTGTCGTTTGATCGTACGGACTCGAAACGCATTGAAATAAATGAAATTGAAATCAATTTGAAAAATATTGAATTTAGCATAACTTCTTCATACGATGCAATTTGAACCCGAAACCTTTTCCATCGCGTTTAAAATATGTTTAAACACTTATTTTGATATATGTGTTTACCCAATTTCATTCGGGGTCAGAACTTGCTTTTTGGGCCACTTTGTCGTTAACGCGTATATCCAACCTTATCCATCCATTCTAATTTCTGACCTACCTATATAAACCCGGTTATAAACCCTAATTCCCCTCATTCTCATTTATCTGTATGCAATTCAGCTATCTCTCCTCCTCAATGGAAGACAATAAAATTCCAGATCTAATTCCATTTCAAAATCAAAGTCAAAAATTCAAACTTCTTAGAAAAATTCAGGAAAATTATATTTCGAAGCTCTCGAAGAGCGCAAGTCAGATCTGTAGTCCATTTTTCGATCTGGGTTTTCGTTTGATCGAATATTTAGGAAGAAGTTTAGGCCGTCCGTCGCGCTCCGATCAACTGCGACGGATCATCAAATCGTTTCTGGGTATTGTAGAGGGGACCGAGGGGAGTCGATCTGTGCAGTTCGTTCGTCAAATCAACGGCTGGATCGAGCAAACAATTCAATTAGGTCATGGAATCTTTGGGCGGTGGCTGTTGGTTCCTGTCGTGGCCGATGGGGTCGCGAACGATGGCGCGAAAGGACGGGGGTCGGAGCTCGTGCGAGTCACCTGGAGGCAGTACCGGTCGCGACGGCGTGTAGACGAGGTGGCACGCACGCGTTATGGGGTCGGGGCTATTGTGGTTTCGTGCGACATCGTGCCTGTAGCTTGCGTGTTGAGGGGATGAAGAATAGGTGACGTGGAGTATGTTGTGTTCTTTTTTAAAAAAAAAATGATTTCTATCGCATCAATCGCCATAACTTTCTCATACGGTGTCTGATTTATGCGCAGTTTGTTTTGTTAGGATCGTACTGAAATTTCGGACTTTATGCCGCTGGTTTGGACGGATTCTGAGGCTGCTGAATTTTGGGTTTAAATTGGATTTGAATTCAATTTAAATTCAAAAAGTGAGTGTTTTAACCCAATCACAACTTCTAAAATTTCTTATGTTTGTTAAATTGATTTATGATATGAGTAGAAATTTGTTTATGACTGTTTGGCATATTTTTATTCATCATCTCAGTTAAATCGCACTTATTTAATTAAATTGTTATTTAATTATTCGTTGCATATAAACTGCCAGTTAAATTTTTATTTATTTATTATTGTATATAAACCGCCTGTTAAACAGTTATTAATTTATCACTGAATATAAACTGCTAGTTAATTCCTGATGATTATTATCCATTCTGTATTGATGTTATTGTTTATATTGGATGATGATTGTTATAAATGGTTGATGATTGATATTGGATGAATTAATGTTGTATTTTAACTGCAAGTTATCGTGCATTTTTATTTCATTTGGGATTGCGGTTTGAAATGATATATAACCATAATTTTTATTTATAAATTGTGGATTGAAATGATAAATGTCTATATCACTTGACCATAGGATAGAAGATTATGTACAGGCACCGTGGTCTATATATGTATAAAAATATTTTGAAATGATTTTCTATGGTTTGGATAGTATACGATTAAATAAATATTAATTTTTTTTATTATATAAATATTATTTTATATATACATATATAGTTAAATTATTGAATTTAAGCTATGTATAAATTTGTAAAATAAAATAAATAAGTTGAATAATGGAGTTTGATTATTTTATATTATATGGTTAAGTACATGTTAAGATATTGAATATATATAGAGTTTAAATGATTTAAATCAATTATGATTGGAAGGTAAATTGGGAATTTATTTGGAATTGAGCTTATTTAAGAATTAAACTCCATACGCTGATGTAGAACTTATTAACTTGAAATTTTAAAAGGTATGACATTTATAACTGAATTTTTAATTCAAGATGAATTAAATGAATATTTCTAGTAATAAATAAATCGAAGGAAATATTTAGTTGTAGGTAATTTGAGTTTTATTTAAAGGATTATTGATTTATTATGCAAATATTTCAAACTAAACAATAGGACATTTAATTGTTGAATAGAAATTTCCAACCTTAGTTTCTAATTGTTTAATACTCAAGTTTGAAATATATTGAAACTGAAGTGGTTTATTAAAACTGAAAGTGAATTTAAAATTTATGGATTTAGACTTAATTTAAAGAGAATAAAATTCTAAAGTCGTGGAAATTATTTACTTTATAAACTAATTTTAAATTCACACCATTTTATTTTATATACTGTTGAATATCCAAACCATTTAAGTTTTGGAAGTTATGGGTTTAAAGCTATGGATTTCAAAGCATTATGTTTTGAAGAGTTAAAATTCAAATGTATAGTTTCGAGATATTATAAATTTTAAAGTGGTATGGTTTTAGAAAAAGGATATATTTGAAAGAATATCATATTGATTGGTTTTAAAGGAGGAAAATGATATCGTATTTATATGGTTTTGAAAAGGGATATTATATTCTGGTTTTAAAGTATAAACTATTTTGAAAAAGGCCGCGGTGTTATAATAACTTTTGGTTGTTGAAGAGACCGGGATAGGAAGTTGTCATACTCTCTGCCAACTTCGAAAACCACTTTAACAACCGTGTAAGCGGTGGAGATTCCAGAATGAAGTAGGATGGCGGCGGCGTTCCTTTGAGGTAAATACGTGGACCCGACTCCTGTGAGTTGGCATAAGGTGGCTAAAACAGGAGCGATTCTCGGGCCAATGAGGACATTCTTTTGATCGGACGCACTCCTTCGATATTATACTTTGACTTTTGGATTGATTCGATGGCCACTTTTGATTTTTGATTTTGGGGATGTTGTTCGAGATGGGCGGTAGTAGCAGCTACGCGTTACCACCAGCCCGGATGCGTAATTGGTATACCTACCCTGGCATTGCCTAGTTGTGCCGTGTCACCTACCCTAGCGCGCCTTGTACGAGTTTCTATTTGTGTCGTACCTATGGAGTATCCTCTGGTAGCCTTCCGATCAGGAAGTATTACGGTACTGTGTAGACTATTGGCATTATTACGTGTTAAGGTGGAAAATGTAAAGCCTTAACGCTATTTAAAAGTAAGTTTATTTTACTAATAGACACTATTATAATAGCGAAATATTACTACATAGTAAATAGTTTAACAGATCCTTAGGAGATGTGAATCCCGAGCATCTCTTAAGTTACGGCACTCATATTTATTTCTGTTGATTTAACTCACATAAGATATTTTAGTTTTGACTCGAGTGCTGTAACAACCCGATATTCGTGTCGAATTATAATCGACAATTTAAACGATTAATATTGACACAAATTTCCAATTGAAGTTTTTAAATTTTGATTTAAAATTCTTTTACAAATTTTAAGTAAAATTTTATCGGGCTTTAAATAAAAGTTTTCTTTCTTATTTATTCTTTTTATTTATTTGGCCTTATCCCCTCTTTAATTTCGAACCGGCCCTCCCCCATTTTCTCTTTTCATTTTCGAACCGTCCCCTTTTCTTTATTTTTTTTCGTTTGCTAACCTAAAACTAATCACGCAAAGAAAATGGCGGCCTCTCTTTGCCGAATTAGGGCTTCGTTCTTCTTTCTCGAATTAGGGCTTCTCTGTTGATTGATTCTCGTGCTTGGCTTCAATTCGTCGACTAGGTGAGTTTACTCACATCTAATTCAACTTAGCAATATGTTTTGCGTTTGATTTGGGTTCGTTGTTGATGCTTTCTCTGATTTTACATATTCGTGTATATTTGTGTTACTTGGTTAACTCGGCTTTGAATTTGGACTGTTCAATATCTCGTGACCATCACGATTTCGATTTTTTTTGTGACTTCAGTCACTTGATTTTGGGGACTTTTGTTTGGTGGACCATACTATGCTTCAACTTGATTTTTAAATCAAAATAGATTTGGTTCGATTTTTGGGCACTGACTTCGTTTCTCTGTTGTTCCCTTTTGTTGATGGTGCTTTGAGACTGTTGCATTTGTTTCTTTTTGGTTTGATTCGAGACTGCATCGAATTAATTCTGTGCATCCATTTGTTGTTTGAATGTATCACTTGGCTTCAAGTTGTTGATGCATTTATGTGTGAGTTGCGCATCCTTGTGCTTCTGACCTTAATGTCGTGCATGTTTATTTTGCCCATATGCACACTGTACAGTTGCATGTATGTTGTAATTTTTGTGCACTTGGTTTGTGATTCAAATCCATTGCTTTCACGACCCACTGCTACAATATGCATTTATTACACTTCTTTTTCATGCAACACATTTGTAGTTGAAGTATCCTTCGAGTTTGATCCTCCTGTAGCTTATTTTGATATAACCATTGCATTGAAAATATTTTCTACATAATCATGATGTCTAGTTGACACTTGAGTTTCGTTGATGATTGTGCACTGCTTCAATTTGTATCTGCAGTTGTTTACTTGACATTTACTGCATTAGTTTGCAAATTGTGTTGAAGTTACCTGACTTCAACATCTTTGGACATTTGATTTACTAGCTGCCTTGACTGAGTTCACTGTGTTCACAGTGTTGCTCTTTGTACCTTGCTGATCCACTGGTATATGTGTTGGTTCAACATTTTATTGGTTGCTTGTGTACTGGTTAGTTTGCACCTGCATGTAGTTCTGTCTGGCCATTCTTTGTGCTAATTAAACTAGCCTGGAATGGATGAATAATTGCGGTCTTCATATGCATTTCTATTTAAGTTACATCCAAGACTCTGACTTGCTTGGAAATCCACACCATTTAATACAAACATTGTCGTTTGTTCTTGTAGTCGTTGGTAGCACCCTGTTTCACTCGTACATATGCATTGCTCACTCCCTATTAACATGTAATTTATCCCTTTGCTTCAATTATAGATGCCTGGACTTTTATATGTGCACTCATTATCACTTGCTGTTGGAAATTTTATTGCTCCACCATACTATAGTATTTTCATTTAGTATCCTTGCATTGCCCAGTTTCGCAGTTGCATCCCATATATGTGTTTCCACCTGAGCAGCATTGTATTGGGTTCATGTAGTATTGGGGCCTTACATCTTGCTGTCCATTAGTAGTTCACTAGCTGTCTTGGAATTTCATGTCATTTATGTGTGTTCATGAAGGTTTACATCGACTGTTTTGCTTGGGGGTCTTGTGGCACTGCTTACAGTCGTGTTACATTGAGTTATCATGTTGTCACCTCTACTTGCATACTTAGCTTGTTGCCTTGAGTACATCTATATGTACTGCATTGCAGTTATGATGAACTCTTATATATCACCTATGTTGACTTCGTCCTTGATGCTGTTATGTGATTCCCCGACTTTGTATTATCTTCGGCCAGCACTCGTATCAAACTGCTGTTTCATATTGGGAAAGCATTATAGTTTATTTGTGCTGGTGTCGTGATTTTAAATATATTTCACCTGTGTTGAACCCGTATTTTTATTTTGGGTTTGACCATGTGCCCGGTTGTGTACATCATCACTATAGTGGCAAGGCAGTGCACGCAAGCGTGAACTGCAGCCACACGGTATTGAGTTTTTGGGTACGACATCACTATAGTGGCAAGGCAGTGCACGCAAGCGTGAACTGCAGCCACACGGTATGGTTTTGTGATATTCTATTTTGTTTTGATTTATTAATCTTTTGCGTAGTTCATGTGCTGTAGTGGCGAGGCAGTACACGCGTGCGTGTACTGCAGCCCTACTCATCTTAATGTTTTAATTGATATTCCAATGGTTTGAACTGTTTTGTTTATTTCAATTCAATGTTCTGAATTGCATTCTGATTTGGTTTAATTACTATCGTCTATTCATTATTTAATTATTATTGCTTCTGTGCATTAATAACTGAGTTTGAATTAGACTGACCCGAGTATTATTTTCTTTTGAATTTAATACTCGGGTCAGACCGAGTATTTCAGGTTGTAGATATTCTGCTTTGGGTTGCTGCTAGAGCTATGAAGTTCTTTCATATCTTTTGGAGTAGTCGTCGTTATTTGTAGTAGTCTGTAAAATTGTATTGGAAGATATGTGTTCATGTATATTAAATACGTTAATGTACTTGTATATGTAACTTCCTTAGTCGACTGTTGTAGTTGTATCATATGTACCGTGTGAATGTATTGTAACTGACATCAGTTATTATATATATATGAGACTTTCTGTTTCATCTGTGTTCCGCATTTATATTATCTGTGTTGTTATTTTATATTTACTGTTCTAAACTATTACGAACCATCGTAGTTCGTTTTATACTGGAATTGGGGTATGTCGATGGGAGAAAATAAATCAGAGATGAAAAATGAAAGAATATATATATTTATATCACTTCCATCGAGATAACCAATACTAGTGTAAGGCCAACTATTGATGGCCGCTCCTCAACAGCCTTATTCTCCGTGCTAGTTGACAGCATTACACCGTAGTGTTCTTGGCTAGCGTGGGTATAGAGGTGGGGCGTCACAGCTTGGTATCAGAGCCTGGGGTTTAGAACAAATATAAAACATAACTTAGATAGTACATGTGTTACAACTATTTGTCGATGTTTTATTTCACATCTTTGTCTTAAGATCATCTTTGATTGTTAGGAATGAATTCCTAACGCTTATTCGTGAGCATTGCTGCTATTCTCTATCGCACTTGCTCACTTGAGTTTACACTTCTAAGTATCAGTGTATATATGCTCTACCAAGTGCATATTGCTGTAACTAGTACCCACTTCGATTTGAACTCGCATTGTTTATTCGAACTGCTATATATATGCATTCTTATCTCTGATTCGTGTACTTAATGCAGTTTCCATACAATTGGGTTTTGGGTATCAATCTTTGAGACAAATTGTTTTTCCAATTGTTGATCGGTTCTTCTTTTCCGGTTAGTTGTTATCACCTTTGTCGACTTTGATAACTTCTATTTCAGGAATTTTGGGTATTCCTACTTTGATGGATTTGGAATCGAAATTCTTTGTATTTTATTCACGTCTTCGAATGTGAATCTTCGTGAATTGATTTGGTTTTCGAATTTAATCGATTCTTGATTATTTCCCGATTTGTTGCTATCATTTATTAGCAACTTTGATGACCTTTTCTTCGGGATTTTTGTGAACATACCTTTCGATGAATTCGGTATCGATTTCTTTGGATTCTATTCACGTCTTCGTATGTGAATTCTTGTGATTGATTGTTTCTACAATCATTTTTGTGATTTGTCACTTTAAAAATATAAAGGTTTCAATACTAGTAGTAAATATCAAAAACTCTTTTATCAAAATGTTTTCAACTCTATTTTCAATACCAAACTCGTTTTTGAAACTGTTTTCCAATCTATTAGTATATACAAATCTTTATTTCACTCGTATGAGAAATCTAATTAAACGGCTTAGTAAAACAAGTGGTATGAAACGCTTGCGTTTACTTCGTCGGTTAATTGTTGGACTTGTTCGATTGAACCTCTAGTGACAAATTTTATTAGTGAAGATTTACAGTTTGTTCGTAAATATTTAAGTTAAGCAAGTGGTTATGGGACATGAAGCTAAACTTTTATATTTACTAGCTTAGTGTAATTGACACTTCTCGTTGATCATGACGATCATTTTTACGGTTAGACTAGGCCTCATCGGTGTGATTTCATCTCACACATATCTCTTGGGCTTTGAGGATTGTCTAGACACCACTTGTGTGATTTCATTCACACATACTTTTCTTTTGATGGTGAGGTTAGACTAGACACCACTTGTGTGATTCCACTCACACATACCTCTTTTGATTTTTTTGGTTAGTCTGGACCTCAATCTGTGTGATTTCGACTCACACATGTGGGGTAGCGCCCCACGGTCTTCGGGCCATTCGTGTGTCAAAATTAATGGCTTGCAACCATGAGATGGCGTCTCGTTATGCGTTGCACGTGTTGATGATTTTTCATGCTCGCGGGTAGGTGAGATTCCGTGCTCCCGTTCTCGCTTTGCGTTGCACGTGTTGATGATTTTTCATGCTCGCGTGTAGGTGAGATTCCGTGCTCCCGTTCTCGCTTTGCGTTGCCCGTGTTGGTGATTTTCATGCTCACGTGTAGGTGAGATTCCGTGCTCCCGTTCTCGCTTTGCGTTGCACGTGTTGATGATTTTTCATGCTCGCGGGTAGGTGAGATTCTGTGCTCCCGTTCTCGCTTTGCATTGCACGTGTTGGTGATTTTCATGCTCATGTGTAGGTGAGATTCCGTGCTCCCGTTCTCGCTTTGCGTTGCACGTGTTGATGATTTTTCATGCTCGCGGGTAGGTGAGATTCCGTGCTCCCGTTCTCGCTTTGCGTTGCCCGTGTTGGTGATTTTCATGCTCACGTGTAGGTGAGATTCTGTGCTCCCGTTCTCGCTTTGCGTTACATGTGTTGATGAATTTTCATGCTCGCGTGTTGGTGAGTTTCCATACTCTCCTTTGAGTTTTCATACTCCGTTTGAGTTTTCATACTCTGTTCGAGTTTTCATACTCCGTTTGAGTTTTCATACTCTGTTCGAGTTTTCATACTCCGTTCGAGTTTTCATACTCCGTTCGAGTTTTCATACTCCGTTCGAGTTTTCATACTCCGTTTGAGTTTTCATACTCCGTTTGAGTTTCCATACTCTCCTTCGAGTTTTCATACTCCGTTCGAGTTTTCATACTCGCGTTCGAGTTTTCATACTCCGGTTCGAGTTTTCATACTCGCGTTCGAGTTTTCATACTCCGGTTCGAGTTTTCATACTCGCGTTCGAGTTCTCATACTCTTAGCTTGTGTTTTCTGGATTTCTTGTGAGGATTTCTAGAATTTGTGCTTCACCAATTTTCGTGATTTCTATTGATAAGTTTTATCAATTCTTGTGCATTGGTGAATTCGTGTGTTATTGACTTGTTATGAATACAAGTTTAGGGTATGATACCCCTTTCTATCTTTGAGAAGATTCTTGTGACTCTTTGGATGAATGAAAATCCACTTATCGAAGTTGCTTCTGATGTCGTTGTTTTAATCACATATTTTTAAAAAAAAAAAAAAAAAATTGTTTCAAAATATAAATCAAAATTGTTTTCAAAATTTTTACGATTTGCGCTTTCAAAAGAATGAGGAAGCGAATTAAACGTTTCAGTAAAATCGAGGACTATGACCCCTTTCTTTTACTGATTCGCTTAATTCCGGACTTGTCCGTTTGAGAACGTAAAATGTTATTTATTTAAAATACACAATTTAACACTTTCAAGGAAACGATGAAGTGAATTAAACGATTTAGTAAAACTCGTGGTTATGAGTCATGTGCGTTTGCTATTTCGGTTAATTTCGGACTCGTTAATTGAAAAATTTGTAATTTGAAATTTGATTTCCGTTGTGGTAATTTCTGATGATCGTTTTGATAATCAGATATTTATTGTTTCTAATTATCTATTGATAATTAGATATTTGAGATTTAATTGTCGTTTGTGATAATTAAATATTTGTGATTTAAGAGTGATTTTCGATTTTGATAATCGAATACTTGTTGATTTGATTATCGTTTTTGATAATCGAATATTTGTGATTTAAGATCTCTGAATTATCTATTGATAATTAGATTTTGTTGATAATTTGTGAATTTCCTTTATGAAATTAAAAGATTTCTTTGGCGTTTATATTGTACTACGCCAGTGCACCGGCTCAATTTTCTGCTATTCATGACGTTTTCCACGTCTTCCAATTACGGAAATGCCTTTGGGATTTCCGATCTTTATTCTTGAGCCCGGTATTATTGAAGAAATTGAAGTTTCACTAGATTTGACTTTGAGCAAACACGTTCTGGCTTGCTCCTTCATGCTCTTTATGGTGAACTTCATATTCCGAATTTCTTCATCTTGTGATGATATGCTCTTTTGGTTGTTACCTTTTGTCCATATATTCCTTAAGATTGCGAGGACGCAATTTCTTTAAGGAGGGGAGTCTGTAACAACCCGATATTCGTGTCGAATTATAATCGACAATTTAAACGATTAATATTGACACAAATTTCCAATTGAAGTTTTTAAATTTTGATTTAAAATTCTTTTACAAATTTTAAGTAAAATTTTATCGGGCTTTAAATAAAAGTTTTCTTTCTTATTTTTTATTTATTTATTTGGCCTTATCCCCTCTTTAATTTCGAACCGGCCCTCCCCCATTTTCTCTTTTCATTTTCGAACCGTCCCCTTTTCTTTATTTTTTTTCGTTTGCTAACCTAAAACTAATCACGCAAAGAAAATGGCGGCCTCTCTTTGCCGAATTAGGGCTTCGTTCTTCTTTCTCGAATTAGGGCTTCTCTGTTGATTGATTCTCGTGCTTGGCTTCAATTCGTCGACTAGGTGAGTTTACTCACATCTAATTCAACTTAGCAATATGTTTTGCGTTTGATTTGGGTTCGTTGTTGATGCTTTCTCTGATTTTACATATTCGTGTATATTTGTGTTACTTGGTTAACTCGGCTTTGAATTTGGACTGTTCAATATCTCGTGACCATCACGATTTCGATTTTTTTTGTGACTTCAGTCACTTGATTTTGGGGACTTTTGTTTGGTGGACCATACTATGCTTCAACTTGAATTTTAAATCAAAATAGATTTGGTTCGATTTTTGGGCACTGACTTCGTTTCTCTGTTGTTCCCTTTTGTTGATGGTGCTTTGAGACTGTTGCATTTGTTTCTTTTTGGTTTGATTCGAGACTGCATCGAATTAATTCTGTGCATCCATTTGTTGTTTGAATGTATCACTTGGCTTCAAGTTGTTGATGCATTTATGTGTGAGTTGCGCATCCTTGTGCTTCTGACCTTAATGTTGTGCATGTTTATTTTGCCCATATGCACACTGTACAGTTGCATGTATGTTGTAATTTTTGTGCACTTGGTTTGTGATTCAAATCCATTGCTTTCACGACCCACTGCTACAATATGCATTTATTACACTTCTTTTTCATGCAACACATTTGTAGTTGAAGTATCCTTCGAGTTTGATCCTCCTGTAGCTTATTTTGATATAACCATTGCATTGAAAATATTTTCTACATAATCATGATGTCTAGTTGACACTTGAGTTTCGTTGATGATTGTGCACTGCTTCAATTTGTATCTGCAGTTGTTTACTTGACATTTACTGCATTAGTTTGCAAATTGTGTTGAAGTTACCTGACTTCAACATCTTTGGACATTTGATTTACTAGCTGCCTTGACTGAGTTCACTGTGTTCACAGTGTTGCTCTTTGTACCTTGCTGATCCACTGGTATATGTGTTGGTTCAACATTTTATTGGTTGCTTGTGTACTGGTTAGTTTGCACCTGCATGTAGTTCTGTCTGGCCATTCTTTGTGCTAATTAAACTAGCCTGGAATGGATGAATAATTGCGGTCTTCATATGCATTTCTATTTAAGTTACATCCAAGACTCTGACTTGCTTGGAAATCCACACCATTTAATACAAACATTGTCGTTTGTTCTTGTAGTCGTTGGTAGCACCCTGTTTCACTCGTACATATGCATTGCTCACTCCCTATTAACATGTAATTTATCCCTTTGCTTCAATTATAGATGCCTGGACTTTTATATGTGCACTCATTATCACTTGCTGTTGGAAATTTTATTGCTCCACCATACTATAGTATTTTCATTTAGTATCCTTGCATTGCCCAGTTTCGCAGTTGCATCCCATATATGTGTTTCCACCTGAGCAGCATTGTATTGGGTTCATGTAGTATTGGGGCCTTACATCTTGCTGTCCATTAGTAGTTCACTAGCTGTCTTGGAATTTCATGTCATTTATGTGTGTTCATGAAGGTTTACATCGACTGTTTTGCTTGGGGGTCTTGTGGCACTGCTTACAGTCGTGTTACATTGAGTTATCATGTTGTCACCTCTACTTGCATACTTAGCTTGTTGCCTTGAGTACATCTATATGTACTGCATTGCAGTTATGATGAACTCTTGTATATCACCTATGTTGACTTCGTCCTTGATGCTGTTATGTGATTCCCCGACTTTGTATTATCTTCGGCCAGCACTCGTATCAAACTGCTGTTTCATATTGGGAAAGCATTATAGTTTATTTGTGCTGGTGTCGTGATTTTAAATATATTTCACCTGTGTTGAACCCGTATTTTTATTTTGGGTTTGACCATGTGCCCGGTTGTGTACATCATCACTATAGTGGCAAGGCAGTGCACGCAAGCGTGAACTGCAGCCACACGGTATTGAGTTTTTGGGTACGACATCACTATAGTGGCAAGGCAGTGCACGCAAGCGTGAACTGCAGCCACACGGTATGGTTTTGTGATATTCTATTTTGTTTTGATTTATTAATCTTTTGCGTAGTTCATGTGCTGTAGTGGCGAGGCAGTACACGCGTGCGTGTACTGCAGCCCTACTCATCTTAATGTTTTAATTGATATTCCAATGGTTTGAACTATTTTGTTTATTTCAATTCAATGTTCTGAATTGCATTCTGATTTGGTTTAATTACTATCGTCTATTCATTATTTAATTATTATTGCTTCTGTGCATTAATAACTGAGTTTGAATTAGACTGACCCGAGTATTATTTTCTTTTGAATTTAATACTCGGGTCAGACCGAGTATTTCAGGTTGTAGATATTCTGCTTTGGGTTGCTGCTAGAGCTATGAAGTTCTTTCATATCTTTTGGAGTAGTCGTCGTTATTTGTAGTAGTCTGTAAAATTGTATTGGAAGATATGTGTTCATGTATATTAAATACGTTAATGTACTTGTATATGTAACTTCCTTAGTCGACTGTTGTAGTTGTATCATATGTACCGTGTGAATGTATTGTAACTGACATCAGTTATTATATATATATGAGACTTTCTGTTTCATCTGTGTTCCGCATTTATATTATCTGTGTTGTTATTTTATATTTACTGTTCTAAACTATTACGAACCATCGTAGTTCGTTTTATACTGGAATTGGGGTATGTCGATGGGAGAAAATAAATCAGAGATGAAAAATGAAAGAATATATATATTTATATCACTTCCATCGAGATAACCAATACTAGTGTAAGGCCAACTATTGATGGCCGCTCCTCAACAGCCTTATTCTCCGTGCTAGTTGACAGCATTACACCGTAGTGTTCTTGGCTAGCGTGGGTATAGAGGTGGGGCGTCACAAGTGTTTTGTCCTTTCAATTCGCTTGGGTCAGTAAGAGCGTTTCAGGATTTGAAGACT
This sequence comes from Allium cepa, assembly GCA_030765085.1. Taxonomy (NCBI): domain Eukaryota; kingdom Viridiplantae; phylum Streptophyta; class Magnoliopsida; order Asparagales; family Amaryllidaceae; genus Allium; species Allium cepa. Next base: position 1,001,360,761 of record CM060935.1, read on the forward strand.
TTATTTCTGGAGGACGAAGACGAAGATTTCATAATTATTATTATATATTATATTGTTCTACACACTGTATTCCGCTGCATTGATTAACATTCACTGGTATGTGCAACTCTGATCTGTATTGTATAAATATAATCAAATGTTTATAAAACAGCTTCATGAACTGTATATTTGATTATTATATTTTATCGTTCCGCTGCAAGATTCTATTTTGGTTTTTCTTTCTCTACTTTTTCTTATTTACCCTATAACTATCCGCCCTTCCATATGGTTTGAATTGGACGTGTGTCGATTTAAAGCGTACGAAAAGGCCGGACGTTACATCTAGTATCAGAGCTTTGGTTTAGCGATAAACCTTAGCTTTGTGGGGTCTGACTCTTTATTAATTGGGTAGGAATACCCTATGGGAGTCGCTGAGTGTATATATGAGAGAGCGTATTTGTTAGTGTTATAAAAAGGGTTTTTGTGACGCCCCACCTCTATACCCACGCTAGCCAAGAACACTACGGTGTAATGCTGTCAACTAGCAAGGAGAATAAGGCTGTTGAGGAGCGACCATCCGTGTAATTTCTTTGCGCGAGCACCGATATGTCGGATAATATAACATGCATTCTATTTCAAGAGGAAATCCGACATACCGACACAAACTCAAAGCTACTACACGGTGGCTATATAAATCCTTCGGAAACAAATATAGAAATAAACATAACATAAATCAGTCACGGACAATTCATATCACAAAGGCGGAATAAGATATGAATATTACACATAAAAGTGTACATCAGAGTAGTGGTCTAAAAAGATCTACAATATCACAAAAGAATAGTTTCACGAACTACACAAAAGAATAAGTATACATTATGGAGTCTATATCTCAAATGTATACAACAAAATAAACTACTAATCTAAGTAGTTTGCCAAAAGTCAGAGAAATGAATCCCAGGGGAGAAGTCAAGCAGAAGCACCTGTAACATCTCGGTCTGACCCGAGTATTATTTAATAAGAAAATAATAAACGGATCAGTCTAACTATAAATATCAGATGAAACGATATAGAATAAGAGCTATGACTAAACACATAATAATCACAATGCCAAGCTGTGATATATAAGTAATTGAAAATCAACAAGAGATTAATCAATATCACAAAATCTACACAAGAATCAAAGAAATGTCATACTCCTTATTTCGTTCATCAAACCACAAATATTGACGATTATATCATTGTCAATCACAAAAGTCCATGACACACAAATTCACCAATACACAAATATTGATAAAACTTATCAATGGAAATCACGAAAATTGGTGAAGCATAAATTCTAGAAATCATCTCAAGAAACCCAGTCAATGACACACAAATTCACCTATGCACAAAAATTGATAAATCCTATCAATAGAAGTCACAAAAAATAGGTGAAGAAGAAAATTCCAGAATTCGACACACGAAACCATGAAATCACCCACGATAAGGGGGGGAAATGCCTATCACACGAGCGGGAGTATGAAAACTCACCAACAGCTGCAACACACGAACGAGAAGCTATCTCATGGCAGCTAGCCATTAATTTGACACACGAACGGCCCGAAGACCATGGGGTGCTACCCCACATATGTGAGTTGAAACTCACATAAACGGGGTTTAGTCTCCCTCGTAGACAAAGAGACATCGCACAATTGCTAGTCTAAACCATAAAATGATCATCATCGATCATCAAGAAGTGTCAATTACAATAAGCTAGTAAATATATGAGCTTAACTTCATGTGCCATAACCACTAGCTTAACTTAAATATTTACGAACAAATTGTAGATCTCCACTAGAAAATTGTCACAAGAGATTCAATCGAACAAGTCCAAGAATTAACCGACGAAGTAAACGCAAGCGTTTCATACCACTCGTTTTACTAAGTCGTTTAATTAGATTTCTCATACGAGTGAGGTAAAGGTTTATATATAATAATAGATTGGAAAACGGTTTTATAAACGCATTTGGTATTAAAATAGTATTGAAATCATTTGACGAAAGAGTTTTGATATTTACTACTAGTATAGAAAACCTTTATATTTTTAAAGTGACAAAACACAAAGAAGATTGTAGGAACAATCAATCACTAAAATTCACATACGGAGATGTGAATAAAAATCCAACGAAACCGATAAAGAATCCATCAAAATGGATATTCAAAAATCCCTAAAAAAAGATTCATCAAAGTCATATTAATTGATAACAATAAATAGGAAACAACACGAATCGATTTAAGTTGGAAATTCAAGCAACTAGGCGAAGTAGGCCAAAAAACATCAGGTCGGTCGGCCGGCTACAGAGCTCGGTCGACCGGACCCTGTTCTGAAAAACTCTCGGGACAGCAGGTCGGTCGACCGGCTACACTGTACTCGGTCGACCGAACCTTAAACAGGGGAGTGCATATGCACTTGGCAGCAGGTCGGTCAACCGGACCAGGGGGGTCGGTCGGCCGAACCTGATGCTCTGCAAATTGTTGCCCATAAATTGATATGCAACCTCCACCAATTCGCAACCGGACGAGCACGGACACTAGGGAATTATGCCTAACGGCTACCCGACCCTATTGGCTCCTCGATGCATCACCAAAAACACATTTGAACCTCAAAGCTATGATTTTTAAGGATTTTGGCTTTCAAACACAAAAATTGGAATATTCTCAAAAAGCAATCCAAATCAAAAGCAATTGCACAAGAATAAGTGTTAGGAATTCATACCTAACAATCGAAGATAATTCATAGACTTAGATGTGAGATTAAAAATCTCACCTTTTCACAAAATCAAACAATAAGAAGCTTGAAAGCAAATGGAGAATCAACCTCTCTTCAACACAAGCCAAATGAGCTTGAATCTAAGCTCAAAACAAGAACATTCCCAAAATTAGGTTTAGGAATTTCTGAAATTGGTAAGAGAATAAGTTGGAGAAGAAGAAGAAGAAGCTTACCAATGGTTTCTCTTGAATTTGGAGCTAGGAATTTGAAGTTGCAAGAGGAACTAGGGTTTTGGAGTTTTAATTTCCAATCTCTCCCACCATTAATACTTCAAAACTGAAAAGAGAAAGAAGTGAGGGAGAATGGGGAGAAGTGGCTCAGATTTGGGCATAACTTAAACATAGGGCTGAGCCCAAAACCAAACCCAAAGTGAAAAGTAGCAAAAATCAACTTTCTCCAAACATATCGAAGCTTATACTCAAAAAGGTCACAAACGGCATTTTAAACTCAATGGGAGTGGTCCCGAGTCCTAATTCGACCGTATGCAAAAAGTAGCTTTTCGGACTAAAATCCGACCAACGATAAAATATTTAAATATAAAATCGATAAATATGCGGGTTGTTACAGACTCCCCTCCTTAAAGAAATTGCGTCCTCGCAATATTTAAGAAGAACATACATAGTAACAACCATAAAAGCATATTCAACACAAAAGAAATTTGAAATAAGAAGTTCACCTTAAAGAGCACGGGAAAGTAAGTCCGGATGTGTTCGCTCGATGAACTCTCTAGATTCCCAAGAATAATCCTTAGGATTTGAAGACCATTGAACTTTAACAAGCGGAACATCTTTATTTCGAAGTCGTTTGACCTCCGAAGCAATGATACGAATAGGATGTTGCTCATAAGTTAAATTAGGCGAAACTTCAATCTCTTCCACAACACCGGGCTCAAGAATAGAATCGGAATCTCGAAGACATTTCCGTAATTGAGAAACGTGAAACACGTCATGAATAGCAGAAAATTGAGCCGGTAATAAAAGGCGATAAGCCATGGAACCAATACGTTCAGCGATAGGAAATGGTCCAATATATCGAGGCGCTAACTTTCTCGATCGACTGAAACGTACAACACCCTTCATTGGTGAAACACGAATAAAAACAAGATCTCCAACAGAAAATTCTAATTTCCTTCTTCGGTTATCGGCATAGGATTTTTGTCTACTCTGGGCTTCTTTCATTCTATGTCGAATAAGGTCAATTTTCTCTATGGAATCCCGAATAAAATCTGGACCTAAAACCAGCTTCTCACCGGCCTCAAGCCAACAAGAAGGAGATCGGCATGGCCTACCATAGAGTGCCTCAAAAGGTGCCATACCAATACTAGATTGGAAGCTATTATTATAGGAAAATTCGACAAGAGAAATATGATCTTCCCAACTTCCACCAAAATCAAGAACACATGCACGAAGAAGATCTTCAAGAGTTTGATTCACACGCTCGGTTTGTCCATCGGACTAAGGATGATAAGCGGTGCTAAAATTAAGCTTCGTTTCCAAAGCTTTTTGAAGACTCTTCCAAAATCCACTAGTAAACAATGGACCGCGATCACTAACAATAGAAGTAGGAACACCATGTAATTTAACAATCTCTTTAACAAAGAGTTTGGCCAAAAGAGGAACGGTTCGGTTAGACCGAACGGGAATAAAATGGACGGATTTAGTAAGCCTATCAACGATCACCCACAAGCTATCATGTCCCGAACGAGAACGGGGAAGGCCATCTATAAAATCCATGGAAATTTGGTCCCACTTCCAAATTGGAATTTCTAAAGGTTGCAATAACCCACCGGGCCTTTGATGTTCGGCCTTAATGAGTTGGCAAGTCATGCAACACTTAACAAAGTTAGAAATATCGAATTTCATTCCCTCCCAATAATATAGTCGCTTCATATCCGCGTACAATTTACTACTTCCGGGATGAATGGTAAATTTAGAACGATGAGAATCTTCTAAAATATCCTTACGAAGATCACTAATATTTGGTACGATAAGTCTACCAAATCTCCGAATGCCACCACGAGAATCGATATCAAAGTCTTTCAAACCTTCAATATCAATTTTATCCCTAATATTTTGGCCAAGAAGAGCCATTTCGGGATCTAGCCTTTGAGCTTCAAGAATGCGGTCTAAAAGAGAAGGATGAGCCTCAAGGCTACATAAAACAAATGATGAGCATAAATCGGATACGCGGTCTCGAATCTCACAAGTGGATAAGATATCGAGATCATTCCATTCGGATATCATCATAGAAACAACAGCTTGTTGTTTACGGCTAAGAGCATCGGCGACACGATTATCCTTACCGGGTGTATAAAGAATATCAAGATCATAAGGCGCAAGGAACTCGAGCCAACACTGTTGACGTAAATTAAGTTCCTTTTGAGAGAATAAATACTTCAAGGACTTATAATCGGTATAAAGAACAAATTTCTCTCCTAAAAGATAATGACGCCAAATCCGAAGAGCAAAAACAATAGCCGCGAGCTCTAAATCATGAGTGGCATATCTAGTCTCAGCAGGCTTTAATTGCCTAGAAGCATAAGCAATAACATGTTCTCTTTGCATAAGAACGACACTCAAACCAACGCGACTAGCATCGGTATAAACAACGAAATCTTGATTCCCCTCGGGAATAACAAGAATAGGAGCATCAGAAAGGAGTTCTTTTAATTTCTGAAAAGAAGTTTCACATTTGCCCGACCAAATGTATTTAATGCCTTTCTTGGTCAAGCTAGTGAGAGGGACGACAATCTTAGAAAAGTCTTTGATAAAACGACGGTAGTAGCCCGCCAATCCGAGAAAACTACGAATCTCTGTCACACTCTCCGGTCTCTTCCAATCTTGAATCGCTTCAATCTTTGAAGGATCCACGGAAATTCCGGATTCGGAAATAATATGAAAGAGAAACTTCACACGAGATTGCCAAAAGTGGCATTTAGAAAATTTTGCCCTTAATTGATTACTCCTAAGAGTTTCCAACACAATCCGAAGATGTTTTTCATGCTCCTCCTCGGTTTTAGAATACACAAGAATATCATCGATAAAGATGAGAACAAAGCGATCGAGGAAGTCTTCGAAAACCCGAATCATAAGGTCAACGAAATACGCCGGAGCATTCGTCAAACCAAATGGCATAACAAGCCATTCATAAGATCCATACCGAGTACGGAACGATGTCAAAGGAATACTGTCCTCTGCAATACGAAGCTGATGAAATCCAGTAGCTAAGTCTAATTGTGAAAAGACCTTAGCACCACTAAGCTGATCGAACAGATCATCAATCCGAGGTAAAGGATATTTATTTTTGATAGTAAGACCATTAAGCTTGCGGTAGTCAACGCAAAGCCTAAGTGTACCATCGGATTTCTTCACAAAAATAGCCGAAGCTCCCCAAGGCGAGGAACTAGAGCGAATAAATTGCTTCGTCTCCAATTCGGATAATTGTTTACGCATCTCCTCGTTTTCTTTATTTGACATACGATAAGGAGGACGAGTGATAGGTTGAGCTACAGGAATAAGATTAATTATGAACTCAATTGCTTGCTTAGGTGGTAACCCTAAAACGGGCTCGAATATGTCGGAAAATTCACAAACGACGTGAATAAGAGAAATAATATCACCCTCATCATCGTCATCGTCATCACGAGGGTTTAAAGAATATAAAGATGCAACCAAAGCAGAATCCGAATCTTTAAGAATAACAGAAACCTGATTAACAGCTTGAGGATGTCGAAGATGAATAGTCCGCTCAGGACATAGGATATGAGCTTCATAACGGTTAAGCCAATCCATTCCCAAAATCATTCCAAAGCCTAAATAACGCATGACATGCAAATCAGCTCGGAAAGAAAAATCACACAAAATAATCTCGACATCTTTACACAATAAGCTGATTGTTGCGGATCCACCAACCGGATTCGCAATTCTCAAAGAAGTCATTAAACACAAAACATCCAAGGAAAAAGTATCAACAAGTTCTTTTGATATAAAAGAATGGGACGCACCCGTATCAAAAAGAACTCGAATAGGAAGATCACGAAATAAAATAATTCCATCCAGAATAGAATGAGAAATACCTTGGCCATGATATGTGTTGCCATGGGCTTGAGCAACATTAAGCTTTCCCTCCTTCCTAGTTTGAAGTTTGGGACACACATGCATAAAATGGTCCGGGCTTTTACAATAGCGACAAGTACGAGGCTTTGAACACTTGTTCGCAAAATGGTCTCTGGATCCACAGTTATAGCATTTCCCTTCAGTAGAGGAAAAGGTCTTTGCAGCAGGAGTTGCTTGCCTCCCTTTCTTATTGGGATAAGGACCTTTGAATTTGCTTGGCCTCTTCTTGTTGTTGAAGTTTGGTTCGGAACCCACCACTTCAACATCATTCTCCCTATCCGCCTCTTCAAGACGAAGAGCGATATCAACGAGTTGGTCGAAAGAAACTTCTAATTTTAGAAGTAATGGCTTCTTGAGACTTTTGTTTAAGCCATAGACGAACCTCTGGTTCTTCTTTAAAGGGGTGTTGATGTATTCAACCCCGTATTTAGAAAGCGACTCGAAGGAGGCGACGTAATCAGTCACGGAGGACTCACCTTGAACAAGGTCTATAAATCGTCGAGCCAATGTCACTTTCTCTGCTTCTGGTACAAATTTCAACTCGAAGCGTTCCCGGAATTGCTCCCAGGTGAGATCCGCTTCATTAATCTCAGAAATAAGAAGCTCGTACCAGTCCAGTGCTCTTTCTCGGAGCATACTAGAGGCCACCTGAACTCGGTGAAGGTCAATAAGATTCATGCGAGAAAAGATTCGATCGCATGACCTTAGCCAAGCCTGTACTTCAATAACAGTTTCGGAACCTCTGATTGGCTCCCCACCCAAATTAGTGTATTCGCTACACAAGCGTGCAAATCCCGACTTTGGGTGAGTAGGTTCCGGGTTAGCTCCAGCTGCTTGAGCATTCGTCACTAAATCAAGAAGCTGTTGAGCAGTCATAAAAACTCCATCATGGGGTGGAGTGCTAGATGGCACGGCTCTGGGGCGGCCTGGTCTAGACATTTCTCTTCCTTTAGAAAGAAAGAAGAAGAAGAAAAAGGTTATTCACCAAATTGAATATCAAGCAATCTTGATAGATAAACAAGGAATCATAAGGAAAATAGGATGAATCGGTACGAAGACTCGAATTAAATCCTAAAGCACGACTCCTACGATGGACTTAGGACGATGATCCTTGTTATAATATTCCATATTGTTCCGAAGTTTGGCTTTGATACCAAGCTGTGACGCCCCACCTCTATACCCACGCTAGCCAAGAATACTACGGTGTAATGCTGTCAACTAGCAAGGAGAATAAGGCTGTTGAGGAGCGACCATCCGTGTAATTTCTTTGCGCGAGCACCGATATGTCAGATAATATAACATGCATTCTATTTCAAGAGGAAATCCGACATACCGACACAAACTCAAAGCTACTACACGGTGGCTATATAAATCCTTCGGAAATAAATATAGAAATAAACATAACATAAATCAGTCACAGACAATTCATATCACAAAGGCGGAATAAGATATGAATATTACACATAAAAGTGTACATCAGAGTAGTGGTCTAAAAAGATCCACAATATCACAAAAGAATAGTTTCACGAACTACAAAAAATAATAAGTATACATTATGGAGTCTATATCTCAAATGTATACAACAAAATAAACTACTAATCTAAGTAGTTTGCCAAAAATCAGAGAAATGAATCCCAGGGGAGAAGTCAAGCAGAAGCACCTGTAACATCTCGGTCTGACCCGAGTATTATTTAATAAGAAAATAATAAACGGATCAGTCTAACTATAAATATCAGATGAAACGATATAGAATCAGAGCTATGACTAAACACATAATAATCACAATGCCAAGCTGTGATATATAAGTAATTGAAAATCAACAAGAGATTAATCAATATCACAAAATCTACACAAGAATCAAAGAAATGTCATACTCCTTATTTCGTTCATCAAACCACAAATATTGACGATTATATCAATGTCAATCACAAAAGTCCATGACACACAAATTCACCAATACATAAATATTGATAAAACTTATCAATGGAAATCACGAAAATTAGTGAAGCATAAATTCTAGAAATCATCTCAAGAAATCCAGTCAATGACACACAAATTCACCTATGCACAAAAATTGATAAATCCTATCAATATAAATCACAAAAAATAGGTGAAGAAGAAAATTCCAGAATTCGACACACGTAACCCAGAAATCACACACGATAAGGGGGGGAAAGGACTATCACACGAACGGGAGTATGAAAACTCACCAACAGCTGTAATACACGAACGAGAAGCTATCTCATGGTAGCTAGCCATTAATTTGACACACGAACGGACCGAAGACCATGGGGCGCTACCCCACATATGTGAGTTGAAACTCACACAAACGGGGTTTAGTCTCCCTCGTAGACAAAGAGACATCACACAATTGCTAGTCTAAACCATAAAATGATCATCATCGATCATCAAGAAGTGTCAATTACAATAAGCTAGTAAATATATGAGCTTAGCTTCATGTCCCATAACCACTAGCTTAACTTAAATATTTACGAACAAATTGTAGATCTCCACTAGAAAATTGTCACAAGAGATTCAATCGAACAAGTCCAAGAATTAACCGATGAAGTAAACGCAAGCGTTTCATACCACTCGTTTTACTAAGTCATTTAATTAGATTTCTCATACGAGTGAGGTAAAGGTTTATATATACTAATAGATTGGAAAACGGTTTTATAAACGCATTTGGTATTAAAATAGTATTGAAATCGTTTGAGGAAAGAGTTTTGATATTTACTACTAGTATAGAAAATCTTTATATTTTTAAAGTGACAAAACACAAAGAAGATTGTAGGAACAATCAATCACTAAAATTCACATACGGAGATGTGAATAAAAATCCAACGAAACCGATAAAGAATCCATCAAAATGGATATTCAAAAATCCCTAAAAAAAAGAGTCATCAAAATCATATTAATTGATAACAATAAATAGGAAACAACACGAATCGATTTAAGTTGTAAATTCAAGCAACTAGGCGAAGTAGGCCTAAAAACATCAGGTCGGTCGGCCGGCTACAGAGCTCGGTCGACCGGACCCTGTTCTGAAAAACTCTCGGGACAGCAGGTCGGTCGACCGGCTACACTGTACTCGGTCGACCGAACCTAAAACAAGGGAGTGCATATGCACTTGGCAGCAGGTCGGTCGACCGGACCAGGGGGGTCGGTCGGTCGAACCTGATGCTCTGCAAATTGTTGCCCATAAATTGATATGCAACCTCCACCAATTCGCAACCGGACGAGCACGGACACTAGGGAATTATGCCTAACGGCTACCCGGCCCTATTGGCTCCTCGATGCATCACCAAAAACACATTTGAACCTCAAAGCTATGATTTTTAAGGATTTTGGCTTTCAAACACAAAAATTGGAATATTCTCAAAAAGCAATCCAAATCAAAAGCAATTGCACAAGAATAAGTGTTAGGAATTCATACCTAACAATCGAAGATAATTCATAGACTTAGATGTGAGATTAAAAATCTCACCTTTTCACAAAATCAAACAAGAAGAAGCTTGAAAGCAAATGGAGAATCAACCTCTCTTCAACACAACCCAAATGAGCTTGAATCTAAGCTCAAAACAAGAACATTCCGAAAATTAGGTTTAGGAATTTCTGAAATTGGTAAGAGAATAAGTTGGAGAAGAAGAAGAAGAAGCTTACCAATGGTTTCTCTTGAATTTGGAGCTAGGAATTTGAAGTTGCAAGAGGAACTAGGGTTTTGGAGTTTTAATTTCCAATCTCTCCCACCATTAATACTTCAAAACTGAAAAAAGAAAGAAGTGAGGGAGAATGGGGGGAAGTGGCTCAGATTTGGGCATAAGTTAAACATAGGGCTGAGCCCAAAACCAAACCCAAAGTGAAAAGTAGCAAAAATCAACTTTCTCCAAACATATCGAAGCTTATACTAAAAAAGGTCGCAAACGGCATTTTAAACTCAATGGGAGTGGTCCCGAGTCCTAATTCGACCGTATGCAAAAAGTAGCTTTTCGGACTAAAATCTGACTAACGATAAAATATTTAAATAAAATATTTAAATATAAAATCGATAAATATTCGGGTTGTTAAAGTTTTAATATTGTGTTAATCTGCTCCGTTTTGTATTTATAAATTCTGGTTGGTGCATGGGACGCTATGACATCAATAGGGATTTCTAAACACTTAATAGGACAGACCGACATAATATTTGTTTTTAATATAGGTGAATGAAATAATTTTTCCTATTATATTTTCTATATATAATTTAAATTTTTTGTAAAGATATATATTTGGTTGTATTATATTTGTTGTTGGGTAATGAAATTTATAAGATTTGAAAAGAAAATAAGATAAACGAAAAATGGAAATTTAGAACTTAAGTTCCGGGGTTTTGAAACCTTCTTTTGAATAATTTTGAAATATAATAATAATATTATTAGAAGTATTTTCTGATATAAATATTTCAATACAATTTGGAAGATTTGTTTTAAAGTAGATATTGGAGAAAAAATTTAAGTTATGTACTCCCCTCTCTGTCGCTGGAAAATAATTTCGGTGATGAGTGCACGCATCATCGACATTCATTTTCGCGTTTGGAAGTGGGAAGACCATTGTAGTAGTTTGCTGCAGATTCATTATGATGACCCGGAATTTCTGGCAATATCAATTTAATAATCTGAATTAAAAATTAAATTGATTTAATAATCTTTGTAATGAGATTTGAATTAATTTAATAATTCCATAAAATACATATTTAATTGATAGATTTTATTTTAAATCTAATAAATTGTTTATTTATAATATATATAGAATATTGTATATATTGTCAATAAGTATTGTTTTAATCTTGCTAATAAATAAATCCTGTTTTCTATAAAATATCTAATTTTAGTAAAAATTGGAAATTATGATTTTATTTAAAAGTTAAACTTTTAAAATAAATATGGTTTTAAATACATAAGAAAATTTATTAAAATATGATTTAAAATATGTGTAACTCAAGTTTAAAATTTAAATAAATAACAATGAGATTATTTTGAGTTTCTTTTAAATATAATGTAATGATAAATAACTTATTACTAAGAAGACAATTTCTTTTTGTAGTTGTTTATAGTTATTAAATATTGTTATTTTTAAAAATATAATAATACATTGTTTCAACAAATAAAATATTAATTGTTTTTCAAAAATTTAAATTGTGTAGTTATATTTGTAAATAAACTAGATTTCAAAAATTCAATTTGAACATGAATTCAAAGTTTTAAATCTAAAGTATAATTGTTTTTAATTTATCTTGATTCTGAAATATTTGTATAAGTTTAATTTTATAAATATAGTTTGATTTATTTTATTTTAAAATCTATATACATGTAGATAAATGCATGTTAACTCATTAACTAAAATATCTTATAGTAAACATTTAACTTTAAATATAAGTTAACTAAATATTTAGTTTATTAACAATTAATACAAGTATAAATAAATACATGTTAACTAATTAATTAAACAAAGATTCACTTTTATCTTATTTTAACATGTTAACTATATAACTAATTAACATTTACTTATAACAAATTAACATATCTAAAGACAAATGTAAACATTTTACAACTTAAATTAACATGTGTTAATTAATAAAGCAAGGATAATGACAAATGTTAAAGGTTGAGACAAGTGTCATTTATTTTAGTCTTTTTCTTTTATTTTAATTAAATCAAAATTTCAACCTATTTATAAATCTATTTTCCTTCCTCTTCAATTTTTTTTTAAAAACCAAAAGCTATGAAAACAAAAGTCAGTAATCATCTTCTAAAGCCATGAAAATCTGAAACACATTTGTTTCAAAAATTCTCAAACCTGAAATCAAAATTGAAAATCAAATCAATATCTTATATTTCTTTTTCAAAATCAAAGCCTGCACCTGAAGTTCATTTCAAAAGCACAATCACCAACCTGTAAATTCCATAAGCATGCAAACTCTCCTCAAAACTAAAATCAGTTCCAAGTGCAAAAGCATCTGCCTGCAATCCTCTGTGCAATCTTTTTTTCAAGTGCAAAGCAAAGCATATGTTACCTGCATGCAAGTTGAATTCAAATAATAAAAAAAACCTGGGAATGTAAAAATGGAATCTGAAGCCTGCATGCAAGATTCAATCAATTTCAAAAATCTCTGCCTCTGTTTCTTGCTACAACAGGTAAGTAACTTCTTTCTTTAAAATTTAAACCTAAGTATAATATATTGCTTGTTTTATGATTGAAATGAGTATGCCTTCTGTTTGTATACTTGATAGCATGATTGAATGGTGTGTTTTGTGAGCAACTTCTGTTTACTTAAAAATAAATTTGTTGCATGATTTATGACTGAAATAGGTATGTCTGTAAGTAACAATTACAGTATTTAGATAAAAAAGAAAATATACTTATGTTGTCTGTTCATGTATAAAATTGGAATGTTATAAATGAATCCATCAGTGAGCTTTGACTGCTCATCCATAAATTTGTACTTCCTCTGATTTAGTACCAGGTTTAGATTCTAGTAAAAGAAATCCTCTTGCTCTTGTTCAATATTCTTGTTAAGGTTTTAAGTCCTGAAACCAACCTGTTAATTATACTTTAGTTTTAATTTAAAACTTATTAAGAAAAAAACTAAATTGGTGATTGACTCTGTAAAATTTGAAACATCAGGGATGTTAAATATAGGTAAAATATTCAAACATGATAATTAAAAAATTTAGTATCATGAATTAAAAACTTAAAAAAAATGATTTTTTTAAAATTAAAATCATAGTGTTTAGTTTGGATTTGGGACTGTAGTATTTGTGAACCCAGTTTTGGGGGCAGGTAGGGATTTGATCAGTAGGGTATTGTAGTGGATTGGGTGCGACAAGTTTTGTAAAGATGGATGCCGGGGTAATGGAGAGGAGATGGCCGGAGTACCAGAGTCTCCGATGGCCGGAGAGGAGAGGTCGAGGGTTTTACAGGTTTTGGGGTTTGAAGCTTATGCTGCTGCCAGGTTTGATTTGGGGCATTCGATTTTGATTTTTGATGTTTGGGTGGGTTCTGCTAGTCGTGATATGCTGCAGTGATGATCGTCGACAGGATAGTTGAATGGGTGGTGGCCGGAGGTGGCCAAGATCACCGTGCATATGCACGGTGAAGAATGGTGTGTCAGGAATTTTGTGTGGGGTGCAGGGTAGTTTGTCTCGGGTTATACTCGAGTGAATACGAAATTTGCTCGAAGATTTCTAGTTTGCGACTCGAAGTAAATAGTGGGGGTCTCGAGTAGCTCCAGTAGCTTACAGGTTTCTTTGAAAACCTGTATAAGTTCCAAATTCAATTTAGTTTAAACCTGAAGCAAGTTGTCAACAGAAATGAAACTTAAATTTAAAGTCAGGATTTCAAACTGAGTTTGAATTCCAAGTTTGAAATTTAATTTAATCCTTTTAATTTAAAATGTTTTAAAACATCTATCAAAAGGGTCTAAAAATCTGAAATTTAAAATAAAGTATTGAATTAAATTAGAAGATTTAAAAACAAGTTTAAATCTGGAAATATGATTTAGATTTGAATCATGTTTTTGAAAATAAAAGTAGTTTTTAAAATTTTGAAATGTTTAAAATGTTTTAATTGTTGAAACATATTCTAATTATGATTTGAAATCTTAAAATTTAATATGGGTGTAAATTTCTTTTATAAATAAGGAATTACTTAGTATAAGTTTAAAAGTTTTTATAAAGTTTTTAAACTTTGATAAAGATAAGTTTGGTTCTCAATTTAAATTTAAAACCTAAAATATAATTTGAAACAATTTTAAGTTAAATTGTTTTAAGTTACTTTGTTAATGATAAAGTGATCATTAATAAGTAATGTTTATTTTAAAGTAAATTAAAAATTTAATGATTTTTGTTTTATTAAATCAGTGAGGTAATTTAAGTAATTTAATTAATTAATTTGTTTAATTAATTAAAGATTTGAAATAAATTAATTAAGGTTAATTTAATTTGTAAATAAATATTTATTAATTTAAGTTAATTATTTAAGAAAAATAATTAAGAATTTGTTAATAAGTTAATGAAGGTCATTAACTTGTGATTATTTATTAATTAATTAATGTAATTAATTTTGATAAATTAATTGGATTAATTAATTTGAATAATCAATTATGAAACTTAATTAGGTGTGATTATTTTTATGGAAATAATTTAAGATATTAATTACTCTTTGTAATTAATTTATTAAATTGATTAGTTTAAATTAATTAATTAAGTTTAATTAATTTAGAATAATCATTGAATGGATTGATGATAAATCAATGTGGAATAATTACTTAGAGAAGTAATTAAGTTAAGTAAATTACTGGAAGTAATTAATTAAAGTATGATATTTGGGATTAATTACTTTGTGAAGTGATTAATAATTAATTGCTTAATGGAATTAATTTAAGCATTTATTAATTGAGTTATTTGAAATAATTAAGTGATGTAATTAATTAAGAGTAATTAATTACTAATGAGATTAATCAAGATTGATTAATGAATATAATTAATTATTAAATGTAATTAATTAAGAAGTAATTAAAGAAGTAATTAAGGGTAACTAATTACAAAATGTAATTAATCAAGAATGATTAATAATTATGGTTTAATTAAGGTTAATTACTTAAAGTAATTAATTTAAATAAGTAATTAATTTAAATATAATTAAGGATCATTAATTAATATAATTAATGATGTAATTAAGGATTAATTAATTAAGATTAATTAATCAATGATAAGTGATTAAGGAAGTAATTAATTAATGAAATTAATGAAGTAATTAAAGGTTAATTACTGAATTTGGTTAAGGATGGTTAATTTGTAAAATTAATTAGGATAATTACTTGAATGTAATTAAGGGATCATTAATCAAGGGTGATTAATTTAGGTGATTAATTTGAGAATAATTAATTAATTGATTGGTAATTAATTGACGGTTAAGTAAGCAAGTTTTAAATGGTGAAGTAATTAATTTAATTCATTTTAAATTAATTAAAGAATAAGTAATTAATTTAATTCACTTTAAATTAATTAGAGATAGAAGTAATTAATTTAATTCATTTTAAATTAATTATAGATGGTGTGATTATAGATCTTTGCTTATAAATGGATGATATGGTTTGCCCTGAATGGTTTGAATCTCAGATATGAGATTAGTATTGTGTGATATGAATGCATTGGTTGCATTGTGTTGATGATATGAGTTATCTATTGATGATGATATTGTAGATTATCTATTGTGATGATAATATAGATTACCTGTTTATGATAATATTGATTATCTATTATGATGATATGAGTTACCTATCTGTGTGTATATGGATAATTAGATTGAATTGTTTTAAACTTAAAACAACTTGGACCTAAAAGACACGCTTTGGATTTCGATGAGACCGGGATCAGGTTTCCATATTTGGATATCCGAAAACCACATCGATTCCAATTAACGTTAGGTCGTGAATCTAAGTGGAGCAAGTGAAGACTCGAGGTGTAAGGGCTAATACGTCAGTATAACTCTGTGGGTGATTCCGTAATGAGTTGACGGAATAGTGCTTATAGATTCGAGATGGTGAATCAGAGTGCAAGGGCTATGGTCGTTGACTCTGAGGGTGATTCCAATAATGAGTGCAACGATATAGTGCTTTCGGTTTCGTTCGAACCCGGAACGAACTTGTATGGATTGAATGCTTTCGGCACATCGTCAGGCGGACGATGAGCATTCTAAGATTTGATGTCCTATAAAGGTAATCGTAACCTCAAGCCTCATCAACCGGGAATGGCTAAAACAGGGGAGGTGCAGCAAGGCTTCGTAGGTAGCTCCCACTGGAGAGCAAGATTGATCCCTGTCTAGAGGTCCCTTATATTCGGCTGTGTGGGGCGGTTGGTTCGCGACAACTGCTGGGGTTGTCTTGTTCGGAACTGTTCAGTAAGGAACGGGTCCGGCCTTGTGTGGCAGGGGAGTGGGAGTACTCCTCGGTACGGTGATCTAGGCCACGTACTGTGACGGGCGGTACCCCAGTAGCCCTGCCAACTTATGGAATCCAAAATCCAATAAGTGCCAACGGTTTTGATTGTATTACCCACTTTTGTGGCTAGTAGCTGGAATTTAATAAATGTAACAATTTTGGCTATTTCATATTTACTTGAAAACCCTAGACCCTATTATAATATCACTGGATTTCCTATCAAATGTTTTGGTTAGCGTAAGGTAAAAACTTTTCCATGTTTATGTGTGGGAAGTCTTACGTGATACCTTTCTTTTCAAAAGGTTTTTGAAAGTTAAGCAATCTTTAACCTGTTACTCACACCAGACCCATGTCTGACCCGAAGTTTATTTTTGTTTTTCATAAACTCTTGGGTACTCAAATTTTTACGAGTAGCCCAGGGAATCAGGTTAGCTTTGACGAATATTGGAGGTGCAATGGAGCAGGAGGCTTCTGCGTTAAAAATAGTATTCCGCTGTGTATTCTGTGTTATATCTGAGATTGTATTATGTTATAAATACTAGACAAGTGTTTATAACTGTCTAGTATGTGTTGTATATCTGTGTATTCTGATAGTGGTTGTAAACTATGTAATATTTTATGTTATTAATATAATTTATTCGTTCCGCTGTTTAGATTCTGATGTGTTGTTTCTTCTTCTTCTTCTCTTTCTTTCTCTTTTCTATCCCTTTCTTTCTTATTAGCGATGCAACTTCTTGGAGTTTGGAAGTTGGGTCGTTACAGGTGGTATCAGAGCATTAGGTTGAGTGAATACCTAGGCTCTGTAGTGGTGTCTATCTTGAGAGAGCGTATTTGTAGTTTTGATATATATCTATATATGTTTATTATTTCTACCTATCTATTGGGTTACCTGTTTAGGTTTTCCAATATAAGTTATAAAGGTAGATAAGGTAGTGGTGTGTATAACACAACTACCATTGGTTGGGGTTTGAATGTTTGAGATTGGAAGTGTATTTGTCGAGACTGTAGACCTAATATTGTCTCGAGTGAGTTGTGCAGAGTGTAGAGAATTTCATCGATCTCTAAAGGAAACCTGTTAAGGTTCAGAGTCTATCTTTGAAGATGGATAAGATGAATTTGGATCTGTCGTTTTGGCAGAAGTGTGTGAAGGTATCTTGATACCTCAGGAAGTTGTAACTGCGTGATGAGAAGTAGTAACTATGGATTGTTTCCGAAGATGTTTTCTTTGGAACAAGTTTGGGAAGTGTGACTGTCCCGAAGTTGTGGCTGGATTCAGCAGGATGTTGTGGTGTTTCTGTCTGCTTTGGAGTCCGAGTTTCTCGAAGAGCTTTGGATTAGAAAGTTTGGCATCGATGTCAGCAATGCAGCTCGGAGTGTTCTGTGTGCCGACAGAGAGGTCATAGCGGAGTAGTTTTTCTGATGATGGAGTTCAGAAGCTGCTAAGTGAATCCGTTTCTTAAATGGATTAACAAGGCCTGTGTAGTCTGTTCTGATTAGTAAAGAGAGGACGGTTTTATTTGGAAATTTATTTGGGTTGATCGCAAAAGTGACTTGCGATTGTTTGAGTGTTCTCTTGGATTGTTGAAGATTGTTCTGGATGTCTTCTGAGAAGACAGAGATTTGCCTGCATCTAGAAATTGAGTTTTCTTATCGACTAGAATTCCAGGAGTGGAACTGGTGGTTCTGTTTAGTTGGAGAATGATTCATAGAGATGGAGTTTGATGAAGTAACCCAGTTTTGATGGAATTTCTGAGTTTTCTTTATGAATCTGTAGAACCATATTTCTGGAGGTGATGTCCAGTTGGTGCTTGTGATTCTTCGTCAGCATTTTCCTATCTACTTCGGATCAGAGTTGTGCAGCGGAAGCAGTTTGATAGTGTTTTTGATTGTCTTTTCCGGATCAGGAGAAGTTGGTAGTTTTCTGATGTTTATGGAGTAGAATTGTGATTTGGTTTTGGATTGATCTTGAGGTGATCATTGTGTTAGGTTGTTTTTAGTTCTGATTTTTTCTAGAGGAATCAACAAGGGTTGAGCTGATCTGTTTGGATGTTGGCAGCCTAGGATTTGTCTGAAGACTTTTGTGGATAAGGGACGGAGAAATTTGGAATTCGAAGTTGGAGACTTCGTTATTTTTGGAGTTTTCTCTGATTTAGGAGCTATAGGTTTTGGTAAGATAGGAGAAGCTAGCTCAGTGATGTTTGGATCTCTTCTTTGTGTTTTGGTTGGATTGGTGTTTGGATAACTGGAATTCGATGAGTTTCACGTATCTCTCAGGGAGTACGTGTATGGTCTGTCTCTGGTTTTGGAACCAGTAGTTTTAGAGGTTTGGTTGTTGAATCAGACTCGTCTGTAGTCTGATATGTTATCTAGTTCTGTAGATATAGATAAATAGGAGCTCTGTAGTTTAATTGTATTAATTGTTTGGAATTTATAAAGCGAGCATCCCGATATTTATACCGGGGAAACTCGTGAAAGTTTTATCCAGAATTTTTTTCTGGGTAATTAGATTTGTTTGATTGGTTGAATTGATTGCTATGGTTGTTAGCATATCATTGGTATATGCTTGTGTTTTAAAATTTAATCTATAAATAGATTATTAAATTACCTTTGTTTTAAATTTCGGGGACGAAATTCTTTTAAGGGGGGAGGAATGTGATGACCCGGAATTTCTGGCAATATCAATTTAATAATCTGAATTAAAAATTTAATTGATTTAATAATCTTTGTAATGAGATTTGAATTAATTTAATAATTCAATAAAATACATAGTTAATTGATAGATTTTATTTTAAATCTAATAAATTGTTTATTTATAATATATATAGAATATTGTATATATTGTAAATAAGTATTGTTTTAATCTGGTTAATAAATAAATCCTGTTTTCTATAAAATATGTATCTTTAGTAAAAATTGGAAATTATGATTTTATTTAAAAGTTAAACTTTTAAAATAAATATGGTTTTAAATACATAAGAAAATTTATTAAAATATGATTTAAAATATGTGTAACTCAAGTTTAAAATTTAAATAAATAACAATGAGATTATTTTGAGTTTCTTTTAAATATAATGTAATGATAAATAACTTATTAATAAGAAGACAATTTCTTTTAATAGTTGTTTATAGTTATTAAATATTGTTATTTTAAAAAATATAATAATACATTGTTTCAACAAATAAAATAATAATTGTTTTTCAAAAATTTAAATTGTGTAGTTATATTTGTAAATAAACTAGATTTCAAAAATTCAATTTGAACATGAATTCAAAGTTTTAAATCTAAAGTATAATTGTTTTTAATTTATCTTGATTCTGAAATATTTGTATAAGTTTAATTTTATAAATATAGTTTGATTTATTTTATTTTAAAATCTATATACATGTAGATAAATGCATGTTAACTCATTAACTAAACTATCTTATAGTAAACATCTAACTATAAATATAAGTTAACTAAATATTTAGTTTATTAACAATTAATACAAGTATAAATAAATACATGTTAACTAATTAATTAAACAAAGATTCACTTTTATCTTATTTTAACATGTTAACTATATAACTAATTAACATTTACTTATAACAAATTAACATATCTAAAGACAAATGTAAACATTTTACAACTTAAATTAACATGTGTTAATTAATAAAGCAAGGATAATGACAAATGTTAAAGGTTGAGACAAGTGTCATTTATTTTAGTCTTTTTCTTTTATTTTAATAAAATCAAAATTTCAACCTATTTATAAATCTATTTTCCGTCCTCTTCAATTTTTTTTTTAAAAACCAAAAGCTATGAAAACAAAAGTCAGTAATCATCTTCTAAAGCCATGAAAATCTGAAACACATTTGTTTCAAAAACTCTCAAACCTGAAATCAAAATTGAAAATCAAATCAATATCTTATATTTCTTTTTCAAAATCAAAGCCTGCACCTGAAGTTCATTTCAAAAGCACAATCACCAACCTGTAAATTCCATAAGCATGCAAACTCTCCTCAAAACTAAAATCAGTTCCAAGTGCAAAAGCATCTGCCTGCAATCCTCTGTGCAATCTTTTTTTCAAGTGCAAAGCAAAGCATATGTTACCTGCATGCAAGTTGAATTCAAATAATAAAAAAAACCTGGGAATGTAAAAATGGAATCTGAAGCCTGCATGCAAGATTCAATCAATTTCAAAAATCTCTGCTTCTGTTTCTTGCTACAACAGGTAAGTAACTTCTTTCTTTAAAATTTAAACCTAAGTATAATATATTGCTTGTTTTATGATTGAAATGAGTATGCCTTCTGTTTGTATACTTGATAGCATGATTGAATGGTGTGTTTTGTGAGCAACTTCTGTTTACTTAAAAATAAATTTGTTGCATGATTTATGACTGAAATAGGTATGTCTGTAAGTAACAATTACAGTATTTAGATAAAAAAGAAAATATACTTATGTTGTCTGTTCATGTATAAAATTGGAATGTTATAAATGAATCCATCAGTGAGTTTTGACTGCTCATCCATAAATTTGTACTTCCTCTGATTTAGTACCAGGTTTAGATTCTAGTAAAAGAAATCCTCTTGCTCTTGTTCAATATTCTTGTTAAGGTTTTAAGTCCTGAACCAACCTGTTAATTATACTTTAGTTTTAATTTAAAACTTATTAAGAAAAAAACTAAATTGGTGATTGACTCTGTAAAATTTGAAACATCAGGGATGTTAAATATAGGTAAAATATTCAAACATGATAATTAAAAAATTTAGTATCATGAATTAAAAACTTAAAAAAAAATGAATTTTTTTTAAAATTAAAATCATAGTGTTTAGTTTGGATTTGGGACTGTAGTATTTGTGAACCCAGTTCTGGAGGCATGTAGGGATTTGATCAGCAGGGTATTGTAGTGGATTGGGTGCGACAAGTTTTGGAAAGATGGATGTCGGGGTAATGGAGAGGAGATGGCCGGAGTACCAGAGTCTCCGATGGCCGGAGAGGAGAGGTCGAGGGTTTTACAGGTTTTGGGGTTTGAAGCTTATGCTGCTGCCAGGTTTGATTTGGGGCATTCGATTTTGATTTTTGATGTTTGGGTGGGTTCTGTTAGTCGTGATATGCTGCAGTGATGATCGTTGACAGGATGGTTGAATGGGTGGTGGCCGGAGGTGGCCAAGATCACCGTGCATATGCACGGTGAAGAATGGTGTGTCAGGAATTTTGTGTGGGGTGCAGGTTAGTTTGTCTCGGGTTATACTCGAGTGAATATGAAATTTGCTCGAAGATTTCTAGTTTGCGAATCGAAGTAAATAGAGGGAGTCTCGAGTAGCTCCAGTAGCTTACAGGTTTCTTTGAAAACCTGTATAAGTTCCAAATTCAATTTAGTTTAAACCTGAAGCAAGTTGTTAACAGAAATGAAACTTAAATTTAAAGTCAGGATTTCAAACTGAGTTTGAATTCCAAATTTGAAATTTAATTTAATCCTTTTGATTTAAAATGTTTTAAAACATCTATCAAAAGGGTCTAAAAATCTGAAATTTAAAATAAAGTATTGAATTAAATTAGAAGATTTAAAAACAAGTTTAAATCTGGAAATATGATTTAGATTTGAATCATGTTTTTGAAAATAAAAGTAGTTTTTAAAATTTTGAAATGTTTAAAATGTTTTAATTATTGAAACATATTCTAATTATGATTTGAAATCTTAAAATTTAATATGGGTGTAAATTTCTTTTATAAATAAGGAATTACTTAGTATAAGTTTAAAAGTTTTTATAATGTTTTTAAACTTTGATAAAGATAAGTTTGGTTCTCAATTTAAATTTAAAATTTAAAATGTAATTTGAAACAATTTTAAGTTAAATTGTTTTAAGTTACTTTGTTAATGATAAAGTAATCATTAATAAGTAATGTTTATTTTAAAGTAAATTAAAAATTTAATGATTTTTGTTTTATTAAATCAGTGAGGTAATTTAAGTAATTTAATTAATTAATTTGTTTAATTAATTAAAGATTTGAAATAAATTAATTAAGGTTAATTAAATTTGTAAATAAATATTTATTAATTTAAGTTAATTATTTAAGAAAAATAATTAAGAATTTGTTAATAAGTTAATGAAGGTCATTAACTTGTGATTATTTATTAATTAATTAATGTAATTAATTTTGATAAATTAATTGGATTAATTAATTCGAATAATCAATTATGAAACTTAATTAAGTATGATTATTTTTATGGAAATAATTTAAGATATTAATTACTCTTTGTAATTAATTTATTAAATTGATTAGTTTAAATTAATTAATTAAGTTTAATTAATTTAGAATAATCATTGAATGGATTGATGAGAAATCAATGTGGAATAATTACTTGGGGAAGTAATTAAGTTAAGTAAATTACTGGAAGTAATTAATTAAAGTATGATATTTGGGATTAATTACTTTGTGAACTGATTAATAATTAATTGCTTAATGGAATTAATTTAAACATTTATTAATTGAGTTATTTGAAATAATTAAGTGGTGTAATTAATTAAGAGTAATTAGTTACTAATGAGATTAATCAAGATTGATTAATAAATATAATTAATTATTAAATGTAATTAATTAAGAAGTAATTAAAGAAGTAATTAAGGGTAATTAATTACTAAATGTAATTAATCAAGAATGATTAATAATTATGGTTTAATTAAGGTTAATTACTTAAAGTAATTAATTTAAATAAGTAATTAATTTAAATATAATTAAGGATCATTAATTAATATAATTACTGATGTAATTAAGGATTAATTAATTAAGATTAATTAATCAATGATAAGTGATTAAGGAAGTAATTAATTAATGAAATTAATGAAGTAATTAAAGGTTAATTACTGAATTTGGTTAAGGATAGTTAATTTTTAAAATTAATTAGGATAATTACTTGAATGTAATTAAGGGATAATTAATCAAGGGTGATTAATTAAGGTGATTAATTTGAGAATAATTAATTAATTGATTGGTAATTAATTGAGGGTTAAGTAAGCAAGTTTTAAATGGTGAAGTAATTAATTTAATTCATTTTAAATTCATTAAAGAATAAGTAATTAATTTAATTCACTTTAAATTAATTAGAGATAGAAGTAATTAATTTAATTCATTTTAAATTAATTATAGATAGTGTGATTATAGATCTTTGCTTATAAATGGATGATATGGTTTGCCCTGAATGGTTTGAATCTCAGATATGAGATTAGTATTGTGTGATATGAATGCATTGGTTGCATTGTGTTGATGATATGAGTTATCTATTGATGATGATATTGTAGATTATCTATTGTGATGATAATATAGATTACCTGTTTATGATAATATTGATTATCTATTATGATGATATGTGTTACCTATCTGTGTGTATATGGATAATTAGATTGAATTGTTTTAAACTTAAAACAACTTGGACCTAAAAGACACGCTTTGGATTTCGATGAGACCGGGATCGGGTTTCCATATTTGGATATCCGAAAACCACATCGATTCCAATTAACGTTAGGTCGTGAATCTAAGTGGAGCAAGTGAAGACTCGAGGTGTAAGGGCTATACGTCAGTATAACTCTGTGGGTGATTCCGTAATGAGTTGACGGAATAGTGCTTATAGATTCGAGATGGTGAATCAGAGTGCAAGGGCTATGGTCGTTGACTCTGAGGGTGATTCCAATAATGAGTGCAACGAGATAGTGCCTTCGGTTTCGTTCAAACCCGGAATGAACTTGTATGGATTGAATGCTTTCAGCACATCGTCAGGCGGACGATGAGCATTCTAAGATTTGATGTCCTATAAAGGTAATCGTAACCTCAAGCCTTATCAACCGGGAATGGCTAAAACAGGGGAGGTGCAGCAAGGCTTCGTGGGTAGCTCCCACTGGAGAGCAAGATTGATCCCTGTCTAGAGGTCCCTTATATTCGGCTGTGTGGGGCGGTTGGTTCGCGACAACTGTCGGGGTTGTCTTGTTCGGAACTGTTCAGTAAGGAACGGGTCCGGCCTTGTGTTGTAGGGGAGTAGGAGTACTCCTCGGTACGGTGATCTAGGCCACGTACTGTGACGGGCGGTACCCCAGTAGCCCTGCCATTGTATGGAATCCAAAATCCAATAAGTGCCAACGGTTTTGATTGTATTACCCACTTTTGTGGCTAGTAGCTGGAATTTAATAAATGTAACAATTTCGGCTATTTCATATTTACTTGAAAACCCTAGACCCTATTATAATATCACTGGATTTCCTATCAAATGTTTTGGTTAGCGTAAGGTAAAAACTTTTCCGTGTTTATGTGTGGGAAGTCTTACGTGATACCTTTCTTTTCAAAAGGTTTTTGAAAGTTAAGCAATCTTTAACCTGTTACTCACACCAGACCCATGTCTGACCCGGAGTTTATTTTTGTTTTTCATAAACTCTTGGGTACTCAAATTTTTACGAGCAGCCAAGGGAATCAGGTTAGCTTTGACGAATATTGGAGGAACAATCGAGCAGGAGGCTTCTGAGTTAGATATAGTATTCCGCTGTGTATTCTGTGTTATCTCTGAGATTGTATTATGTTATAAATACTAGACAGGTATTTATAACTGTCTAGTATGTGTTGTATATCTGTGTATTCTGATAGTGGTTGTAAACTATGTAATATTTTATGTTATTAATATAATTTATTCGTTCCGCTGTTTAGATTCTGATGTGTTGTTTCTTCTTCTTCTCTTTCTTTCTCTTTTCTATCCCTTTCTATCTTATTAGCGATGCAACTTCTTGGAGTTTGGAAGTTGGGTCGTTACATTCATTTTTGATAAAAAAATTAAAATTTTAAATTGTTTTAAATATAATTGGATATTACTTGTAAGTATATATTTATTTATTATTTTAAAACGATTTGAAATTAAACCCGGTATTTAAATTCTTAAGTTACCGATAATTAATAGTTTTAATTAAGGTAGTGAAATGGTAGTTAATTAATAATTGGAATCTTTAAATAAAATAAGAGATTAAATGTGACGCCCCACCTCTATACCCACGCTAGCCAAGAACACTCCGGAGAAGTGCTGTCAACTAGCACGGAGAATAAGGCTGTTGAGGAGCGACCATCCATGTAATAGCTTATCACACGGTGGCTATAAATAATCTTCGGAAACAAACATAGAAATAATCATATCACAAATCAGTCACAGATATCCATATCACAAGGCGGAAGAAGATATGAATATATAACTAACACAAGAAAGTGTACATCAGAGTAGTGGTCAATAAGATCCACGATAATACAAAAGAATAGCAACACGTGCTATACAAAAGAATACAACTATGAGTCTATATCTCAAGTGTATACAACAAAAACTGCTAATCTAAACAGTTAGCCAAAAGACAGAGTGATGAATCCCTGGGAAGAAGTCAAGCAGAAGCACCTGTAACATCTCGGTCTGATCCGAGTATTATTTAAGAAAATAATAAACGGATCAGTCTAGCTATAAATATCAGATGACATGATATAACATAAAAGATATGGCATAAACATAAACATCCATAACGACATACCGCTATAAGTATGTAAATAATGATCAACAGAAGATCAATCAATAAGAGATAATCAATATCACAAGAATCTTCTCAAAGATTCGAAGGGGGCATCATACCCTAAACTTGTACTCATAACAAGTCAATGACACAAATTCCAGAAATCAACACGAGAAATCCAGAAATCATAAAAAGGGAAAGAGGCCTATCACATGACGGTCCGAAGACCATGGGGAGCTACCCCACATGTGTGAGTGGAATCACACAGAATGAGGTCAAGACTAACCAAAAAGCAGAAAGGTATGTGTGAATGGAATCACACAAGTGGTGTCTAGTCTAACCTTGCAATGAAAGAGACATCGCGCAATTGCTAGTCTAATTCATAAAGCGATCATCAAGATCAACGAGAAGTGTCAATTACACTAAGCTAGTAAATATAGAAGTTTAGCCTCATGTCCCATAACCACTTGCTTAACTTAAATATTTACGAACAAACTGTAAATCTTCACTAATAAAATTGTCACAAGGGGTTCAATCGAACAAGTCCAAGAATTAACCGACGAAGTGAACGCAAGCGTTTCATACCACTTGTTTTACTAAGTCGTTTAATTAGATTTCTCATCCGAGTGAGGTAAAGGCTTGTATATACTAATAGATTGGAAAACGGTTTAAGAAAAGAGCTTTGTTATTAAAAATAGAGTTGAAATTGTTTGTTAAAAGAGTTTTGATATTTACTACTAGTATTGAAACCTTTATATTATAAAGTGACAAAACACATAAGCAAGTGTAGAAACAATCAGTCACAAAGATCGCATACGGAGATGCGAATAAAATCCAAGGAAATCAGCTCAATGTTTTTCATATAAGATCCCCTACGCAGAGTTATACGGGGTTCGACCTGCCCGGTCAGGTCGCGGGGGTCCAGGGTGCAGCGCCCCCGGCGGGGTGCGGGGCAGCGCCCCGTCACGGTACGACCTAAGTGAAGACAAGCGGCTTACGACCTAAAGCAAAATGAGGTCTAACGACCTAAAGAGTTCGCGGCCTAAGGGATACGACCTAAGTGGCGCGACCTAGTGGATGACAGGTCATACGACCTAAGGGTAAGGTCGGAGGCGACCTACGACTTAGTGGGGTCGAACGACTTGAGGACAGCCGACTTAACAAACAGGTCATACGACCTAAGGGTAAGGTCGGAGGCGACCTACGACTTAGTGGGGTCGAACGACTTAAGGACAGCCGACTTAACAATTCGCGACTTAGAGAGGCTTAGGTCGGATACGACCTACGACCTAGTGGATGACAGGTCATACGACCTAAGGGTAAGGTCGGAGGCGACCTACGACTTAGTGGGGTCGAACGACTTAAGGACAGCTGACTTAACAAACAGGTCATACGACCTAAGGGTAAGGTCGGAGGCGACCTACGACTTAGTGGGGTCGAACGACTTAAGGACAGCCGACTTAACTCTTAACTCGCAGCCGACTTAGCACTCTAACTCGTGAACGACTCAACACAGGCGAACAGAAACACAAAGGCGGTGACTTTTCAACGCGCGCGACTTACGACTTAGGCTTAACTCGTGGACGACTTAGCGATGGCCAGAAACGACTTAACTCCGAGGCAGTGCGACCTAACTGCAGTTTTTTGTCAAAAACGCTAAAAATTGGAGTTTTTCGCCAATCCAATCCAAACCAAATGCAAATGCACATGCTAAAGTGATGGGGAATCATTCCCAACAGTCCAATATAGTTATAGGCTAGAATTGTGAGATAAAAATCTCACCTTTGCACTAAAATTTATGAAGATGAAGCTTGAAAGCAAGGAGAAGCAATCCAAAGCTTGAATCCAATACCTTCTACTTGAATTTGGAGTTGAATGATGGAGTTGCAATTGAATTTGAGCTTGGAGTTTTAATTTCCCATTCTCTTCACCATTAATGCTAAAGCTTGAGTTAGTTAGGAAATTTATGAAGAGTGAGGAGAAGAGGGTTGGAACTTGGGCTTAATAGGCTAAACTAACCCAAAGTCCAAAGCGGGAAAAGTTAGTGAAATTTCACTAACTCCAAACCTATCGATGTTTATACTTAAAAAGTTGTAAACGACATTTCGAACTCAATGGAAGTGGTCTCGAGTCCTAATTTGACCGTTTGCAAAAAGTAGTTTTTCGGACCAAAATCCGATTAACGATTTAATATTTAAATAAAAATATTTAAATGTAAACTCGATAAATATGCGGGTTGTTACATTAAATGACTGGTTATAAACGAAATTAAAGGAGATTTGAAACTGTAATCTATAAAACAAAGGATAGGATTATTGAATATTAATTTAGTTAAAGGAATTGAGAAAACTTGTATAACTTTCAATTACATTCTTAAAGGAATATATATAACTTGCCAAAATTTATAAAAGTTGAAAATGTTAATAAGATAATGTAATAGATATTATACAAGTAATTAACTTGAGGTAATGAAAGTAATTAATGGAATTCTTTAATAAATAAGAATTGATGTTGTAGTGTTATAAACTTAAGTATAGTGGAAATGCTACTAATTTAATATAATCGGAAGGTAAGTAATATAAACAAATGATTGTAAACCTTAGTAAATGAATTAATGTGCAAAGAAATTGAATTAAACATGAATAGCATGAATATTAATAAATGAAATTATGTAATAATTGATAAATGATGGCAGTAATGAATGAAATAAGATTTGTAAGTAATAAAGGAATAATAAAAATAAACATTGAACCAATGAATAAAAGTAAAAGGTTGTAAGAAATAAATGTAAAGTAAAAGGATAAACCAGTATATGGATAAAAAGGAAATCAAACAACAAATGTATGAATGGAATTAATAAGGACAAACTAAATCTGTTGTTTGAAATTGTTGATGTTTATTTTGGTTTAGGATTGTTTGGGTAAGGATACTTTAAAAGTGTTTGGATGTATGAATAATCTATTTAGCTTCATCAGAGGCTGTTGAGTAAATGATGCGCTTAGTAGTTTATTTTTCATTCCGTACAATTTAAAATTTTAAACCCGAACAACTATTTGTTTGTTTGATAAGAATGAATGATTGATTTTATTGATTCTATGTGATGGTTGTATGCTGTTTGTTGAAATTGGTTGTTGTTGTATTAATTTGGTTGTTTGTGATTAAAACAACTTAAATATTTCATTTATATAATTGTTAACCTTTTTGAATTATATAAGTGAAATACAGGTTATGGAAGCAATTGCTACTGCATTTGGTTTCATAATATAAGCGTTATTGCCCGATAAATAGGTACGTTTTCGGATTACAATTTATAGCGTTATTATTTTATTTTTCCCGTGTTGGGATGTATATTATTTGGAAATATATGTTGTATATTATTATAATTGATTTTAAATTTTCTCCCGAGCCTCCCCGTACAAAGGAGACTTTGCCGAAATTTTCCGTAAATTTTGGACTTAGAAAATATTTTGAAATTGTTTTCCAAACCTTATTAATTTGAATATATAAAGATTTAATTGTTTATAAATCTATATATTTTATTTAAATTATCCTATTCTGTAAACTTATTGTTATGAATATAATGTTTTGAATAATTTATATTGATTTATAAGTTCTTCTTTTCCCTTCTTTTTCCTTTTCGGGGACAAAATGTTTTGAGTGGGGGAAAGTGTAACGACCCGTAAATTTTTAATAATTAAGTTGGTTATTTTAATTAAAATTGAGTGATTACATTTAGAAGGAAACAAAATTTTTGTAATTTATAATGAAGAAAACGTAACATGCTAATTATGGTTAATTTAAGAAGATTTTGGTAACTTAATTTAGAAGGAAATAAAGATCTTATAATTTATATTGGAAAATATGTTAGAAATTAGATGTAGCAATTGAAACTAAAATTAACAATTTAAATTTTATATTGCAATTAATTGGAAATAATGTAAATTGAATAGAAACGTAAGTTTATTTATATGGCAGTAATTGATGAATAATTTTTTTTTGAAACCAAGTAAATAAATTTATGGAGAACATTTAATAGTAAATAATGTATATTAGGCAATTGACAATTTATGGATTTTCTAAGATTGCAAAGTTATAATTGAGTGTAAATAGGAATATTTGGTAATTAATTAAAATAAGAAAAAAATGTAAATGTTATAACTTGGTTACAAAATTTATATACGGAAGTGGATGTATGTAACAACCCGCATATTTATCGATTTTATATTTAAACATTTTATTTAAATATTTTGTCGTTAATCGGATATTGGTCCGAAAAGCTACTTTTTGCAAACGGTCAAATTAGGACTCGATACCACTTCCAATTGAGTTCGAAATGCCGTTTACAATTTTTTTAAGTATAAACATTGATAGGTTTGGAGTTAGTGGAATTTCACTTACTTTTCCCGCTTTGGACTTTGGGTTAGATTAGCCATTATAACTCAAACCCACTTCTCTCCTTCTCCTCACTCTTCATAAATTTCCTAACAACCAAGCTTTAGCATTAATGGTGAGTGGAAGGGGAAATTAATATTCCAAGCTCAAATTCTCTTGCAAATCCAACATTCAATTCCAAATTCAAGAAGAAGATATTGGATTCAAGCTTGTGATTACTTCTCCATTGCTTTCAAGCTTTTCTTCATAAATTTGGTGCAAAGGTGAGATTTTTATCTCACAATTCTAGCCTATAATCATATTGGACTGTCGGGAATGATTCCCTATCACTTTTGCATGTACATTTGCATTTTTTTTGGATTGGATTGGCGAAAAACTCCAATTTTTAGTTGTTTGGTGAATTTCCTGAGCTTAGGTCGCTCTGCCCAGGTTAGGTCGCTCGGAATCATTAGCTCGCGCGCGTGGAAAAGTCTCGGCCTTCAGATTTTTCGTTCTCTGACCATAGGTCGTAGGTCGCTAGCTCGTAGCTCGTATTTGACCATAGGTCGTAGGTCGCTAGCTCGTAGCTCGTATTTGAGCTTAGATCGTAAGTCGCTAGCTCGTATTTGAGCTTAGGTCGTAGGTCGCATCACCCTTAAGTCGTTCGACCCTTAGGTCGTAACACATAGGTCGCTCGGCCATATTTATATCCTTAGGTCGCGAGTTTCACTAGCTCACGTAATCCCATAGGTCGCTTGACCTTATGACATTAGGTCGCTGGCTTTATACACTTTAGGTCGTATGACCTTGGGTCGTTTCACTTTAGGTCGTTTGACCTGTGTTATCTTAATTCGTTCGACCTGATGCCTCTCTTAGTTCGCGCATCCCCTTAGGTCGTTAGGTCTTAGGTCGCGCATCGCCTTAAGTCGCTCGACCTACTCTCACCTTAGGTTGCGCCATCTTTTAGGTCACGTACCACACTTTAGGCCGTAGTCCCTTAGGTCGCTTGCACCTTAGGTCGGCCTCGTTAGCTCGCAGATCTTAGGTCGCGTGGCTTTTAGACTGTTAGGTCGCTACCGTTAGGACGTTAGACCTTACCATTCCTTAGGTCGCATGACCACAACACCATTAGGTCGCTCGATCCTATCCTCCCTTAGGCCTTCACTAGGTCGAACCCCGTGGCAGGGGCGTTGCCGCCGCACCCCCACCTTGGGGGGTTGCCACCCCCTGGACCCTCCCTCCGTAGGGGATCTTATCTGAAAAACATTCAACAGAACTTGCTTTGTTGAGATGCTGAGTTGACCATTCTTCGAGACAAACTATCTTTGGCTTCTTGGTCGATTTTATGGATTTTTGAATATCTATTTCGATGGATTCTTTATCGGTTTCTTTGGATTTTATTCACGTCTTCGAATGTGAATTTTTATGATTGATTGTTTCTACAATTACTTCTATGATTTGTCACTTTAAAATAGAAAGGTTTTCTACACTAGTAGTAAATATCAAAACTCTTTCAACAAAATGATTTCAACTCTATTCTCAATAACAAAGCTCTTTTCTTAAACCATTTTCAATCTACTGGTATATACAAACCTTTACCTCACTCGGATGAGAAATCTAATTAAACAGCTTAGTAAAACAAGTGGTATGAAACGCTTGCGTTCACTTCGTCGGTTAATTCTTGGACTTGTTCGATTGAGCCTCTTGTGACAATTTTCTAGTGAAGATTTACAGTTTGTTCGTAAATATTTAAGTTAAGCAAGTGGATATGTGACACGAAGATAAACTTTTATATTTACTAGCTTAGTGTAATTGACACTTCTCGTTGATCATGACGATCATTTTATGATCTAGACTAGCAATTGTGCGATGTCTCTTTGTTTACAAGGTTAGACTAGACCTCATTGGTGTGATTCCGACTCACACATATCTCTTTGTCCGCAGGGTTAGTCTAGACACCGTTTGTGTGATTCCACTCACACATACCTTTTTGTTGCGAGGTTAGGCTAGACACCATTTGTGCGATTCCATTCACACAAACCTTTTTGCTTTTTGGTTAGCCTAGACCTCATCTGGGTGATTCCGACTCACCCATATGGGGTAGCTCCCCGTAGTCTTCGGACTGTCATGTGATAGGCCTCTTTCCCTTTTTATGTGATTTCTGGATTTCTTGTGTTGATTTCTGGAATTTATGTCATTGACTTGTTATGAGTACAAGTTTAGGGTATGATGCCCTCTTTGGATCTTTGAGAAGATTCTTGTGATATTGATTTCTCTTATTGATTGATCTTATGTTGATCATCATTTGCATACTTATAGTAGTATGTTAGTATCGATATTTTATGTTTATGCCATATCTTTTATTTTATATCATGTCATCTGATATTTATAGCTAGACTGATCCGTTTATTATTTTCTTAAATAATACTCGGGTCAGACCAAGATGTTACAGGTGCTTCTGCTTGACTTCTTCCCGGGATTTGCTACTCTGACTTTTGGCTAACTATTTAGATTAGCAGTTTTTGTTGTATACACTTGAGATATAGACTCATAGTTGTATTCTTTTGTATAGCACGTGTTGCTATTCTTTTGTATTATTGTGGATCTTTTTGACCACTACTCTGATGTACACTTTCATGTGTTAGTTATATATTCATATCTTCTTCCGCCTTTGTGATATGGATGTCTGTGACTGATTTGTGTTATGCTTATTTCTATATTTGTTTCCGAAGATTATTTATAGCCACCGTGTGATAAGCAATTACATGGATGGTCGCTCCTCAACAGCCTTATTCTCCGTGCTAGTTGACAGCACTACACCGTAGTGTTCTTGGCTAGCGTGGGTATAGAGGTGGGGCATCACAATGTAAATATGAATTAATTAATGCGCGCATTAATTTGTAATGGGATAAAATGTAAATTTATGTAATAAGGATGATGCAGGTTGATAAGTATTCATAATGTTTGTGTTGATTATAAACGTTACTTTAATGATTGTAATATAAAATAATGGAAGCGTGGATGTAAATTTAATAGAAACATAAATTTATTCATAGGGTAATAAAGGGTAACAGTTATTTGTAAGTAATAAATGCTTATTAATGTGACTAAAGGGTAGCGTAATGATATTTGTATGTTATCTAATTTCTGTAGCTTGTTAATATAAATTGGAAATCAGTTACGATAATTTTTATTGAATACTACTCTAATATTGATTAAGGTAATATTGGGAAATAACGGTAATGTTTTTCATAATTGGGAAATTTGTTGAATTATAAGATTTATCAAAATACTTATCAAAATATTAGGATTTGAACTATAATAATAATAATTGGAGAAATTGCAATTTAAGGAAATTAAATATCTAAATATTGCAATAATTGAAATGGAGATGGAACGTAAGGATATTAATGTAATAGATGTTGAATCTAATGTTAAATTTCATCTAGTTGATAACAATGAATTGGAAAATAGAATGAAAGTAAATTAACTAGAATTTTAGGAATTAAGTTTTAAATTCTGTATTGAATGGAATTAAGGATAATACTGAAATCGATAAGTTAATCAACTTAAATTGACTTTTTAATTCGTTTAAAACATTGTAAATGATTGAGAAATATAAAATTGATAAAATTGGTTAATTTTAAGATTGAAATTAAAATTTTGATTTTATTTAATTAATTATTAATTTATTTAATTAATGGAAAAATAGCCATTTTGGCCACTGAAACGGATTTCGACGAAACCAGTTTCATCGGATCCGTAATGGTGAATTATTGTATGATTTCAAGTTTCATAGCGATCGGACTTGTCATTTGATCGTACGGACTCGAAATGCCTTGAAATAAATGAAATTGAAATCAATTGAGATCAATTGAAATCAATTTGAAAAATATTGATTTTAGCATTACTCTTCATACGATGAAATTTGAACCCGAAACCTTTTCCATCGCGTTTAAAATATTTTTAAACAC
Source organism: Allium cepa (assembly GCA_030765085.1). Taxonomy (NCBI): domain Eukaryota; kingdom Viridiplantae; phylum Streptophyta; class Magnoliopsida; order Asparagales; family Amaryllidaceae; genus Allium; species Allium cepa. The sequence goes on from CM060935.1 coordinate 1,001,395,499, forward strand.
CTATTTTGATATATGGGTTTACCCAATTTCAATCCGGGTCAGAACGGGCTTTTTGGGCCACTTTGTCGTTAACGCGTATATCCAACCTTATCCATCCATTCTAATTTCTGACCTACCTATATAAACCCAATTATAAACCCTAATTCCCCTCATTCTCATTTATCTATATGCAATTCAGCTATTTCTCCTCCTCAATGGCAGTCAACAAAATTCCAGATCCAATTCCATTTCAAAATCAAAGTCCAAAATCCAAACTTCTCAGAAATATTCCAAAAAATTATATTTCAAAGCTCTCGAACAGCGCAAATCAGATCTACAGTCCGTTTTTCGATATGGGTTTTCGTTTGACCCCAAATTTAGGAAGAAGTTTAGGCCGTCCGTCACGCTCGATCAACTGCGACGGATCATCAAATCGTTTCAGGGTATTGTAGAGGGGAACGAGGGGAGTCGATCTGTGCAGTTCGTTCGTCAAATCAACGGCTGGATCGAGGAAACAATTCAATTAGGTCATGGAATCTTTGGGCGGTGGCTACTGGTTCTTGTCGTAGCCGATGGGGTCGCGATCGATGGCGTGAAGGGATGGAGGTCGGAGCTCGTGTGAGTCACCTGGAGGCAGTACCGGTCGCGGCGGAGTGTAGACGAGGTGGCACGCACGCGTTATGGGGTTGGGGCTACTGTGGTTTCGTGCGACATCGTGCCTGTAGCTTGTGTGTTGAGGGGATGAAGAATAGGTGATGTGGAGTATGTTGTGTTCTTTTTTTTTATAATTGATTTCTATCGCATTAATTGCCATAACTTTCTCACACGGTGTACGATTTACGCGCAGTTTCTTTTGTTAGGATCGTATTGACATTCTGGACTTTTTGCCGCTGGATTGGACGGATTCTGAGGCTGTTGAATTTTGGATTTAAATTGGATTTGAATTCAATTTAAATTCAAAAGGTGAGTGTTTTAACCCACTCACAACTTCTAAAATTTCTTATGTTTGTTAAGTTGATTTATGATATGAGTAGAAATTTATTTATGACTGTTTGGCATATTTTTATTCACCATCTCAGTTAAATCGCATTTATTTAATTAAATTGATATTTAATTATTCATTGCATATAAACTTCCAGTTAAATTTTTATTTATCTATTATTGCATATAAACCGCCAGTTAAACAGTTATTAATTTATCATTGAATATAAACTGCTAGTTAATTCCTAATGATTATTACCCGTTCTATATTGATGCTATTGTTTATATTGGATGATGATTGTTATAAATGGTTGATGATTGATATTGGATGAATGAATGCTGTATTTTATATTGTATAAACTGCAAGTTATTGAGCATTTTCATTTCATTCGGGAATGCGGTTTGAAATGATATATAACCGTAATTTTTATTTATAAATTGCGGATTGAAATGATAAATATCTGTATCACTTGACCATAGGATAGAAAATTATATACAGACACCGCGGTCTATATATGTATAAAAATATTTTGAATTGATTTTCTATGGTTTGGATAGGATACGGTTAAATAAATATCAACTTTTTTATTATATAAATACTATTTTATATATACATATATAGTTAAATTATTGAATTTAAGCTATGTATAAATTTGTTAAATAAAATAAATAAGTTGAATAATGGAGTTTGATTATTTTATATTATATGGTTAAGTACATGTTAAGATATTGAATATATATAGAGTTTTAATGATTTAAATCAATTAAGATTGGAAGGTAAATTGGGAATTTATTTGGAATTGAGCTTATTTAAAAATTAAACTCCATACATTGATGTAGAACTTATTAACTTGAAATTTTAAAAGGTATGATATTTATAACTGAATTTTTAATTCAAGATGAATTAAATGAATATTTGTAGTAATAAATAAATCGAAGGAAATATTTAGTTATAGGTAATTTGAGTTTTATTTAAAGGATTATGGATTTATTATGAAAATATTTCAAACTAAATAATAGGACATTTAATTGTTGAATAGAAATTTCCAACCTTAGTTTTTAATTATTCAATGCTCAAGTTTGAAATATATTGAAACTGAAGTTGTTTATTGAAACTGAAAGTGAATTTAAAATTTATGGATTGAGACTTAATTTAAAGAGAATAAAATTCTAAAGTCGTGGAAATTATTTACTTTATAAAGTAATTTTAAATTCACACCATTTTTTTATATACCGTTGAATATCCAATAAGTTTTGAAAGTTATGGTTTTAAAGCTATAGATTTCGAAGTATTATGTTTTGAAGAGTTAAAATTCAAATGTATGGTTTCGAGATATTATAAATTTTAAAGTGGTATGGTTTTAGAAAAATGATATATTTGAAAGAATATCATATTGATTGCTTTTAAAGGAGGAAAATGATATCATATTTATATGGTTTTGAAAAGGGTTATTATATTCTGGTTTTAAAGTATAAACTATTTTGAAAAAGATAGCGTTGTTATAATAATGTTTGGTTGTTGAAGAGACTGGGATCGTAAGTTGTCATACTCTCTGCCAACTTCGAAAACTACTTTAACAACCGTGTACATGGTGGAGATTCCAGAATGAAGTAGGATGGTGGTGTCGTTCCTTTGAGGTAAATACATGGACCCGACTCCCGTGAGTTGGCATAAGGTGGCTAAAACAGGAGCGATTCTCAGGCCAATGAGGTCATTCCTCTGATCGGACGCAATCCTTCGATATTATACTTTGACTTTTGGATTGATTCGGCGGCCACTTTTGATTTTTGATTTTTGGGGTGTTGTTCGAGGTGGGCGGTCGTAGCTGCTACGCGTTACCACCAGTCCGGATGCGTAATTGGTATATCTACCCTGGCATTGCCTAGTTGTGCCGTGTCACCTACCCAAGTGCGCCTTGTACAGGTTTCTATTTGTGTCGTACCTGTGGAGTATCCTCTGATAGTCTCCCGATCAGGAGGTATTATGGTACTATATAGACTACTGGCATTATTACGTGTCAAGGTGGAAAATGTAAAGGCTTAACGCTATTTAAAAGTAAGTTTATTTACTAATAGACACTATTATAATAGCGAAATATTTCTAATAGTAAATAGTTTAACGGATCCTTAGGAGATGTGAATCCCGAGCATCTCTTAAGTTACTGAACTCATATTTATTTCTGTTGATTTAACTCACATAAGATATTTTAGTTTTGACTCGAGCGTTTTGTCCTTTCAATTCGCTCGGGTCAGTCCGAGCGTTTCAGGATTTGAAGACTTTATTTTTGGAGGACGAAGACGAAGATTTCATTATTATTATTATTATTATTATATATATTATCTTGTTCCACTACACACTGTATTCCATTGCATTGATTAACATTCACTGGTATGTGCAACTCTGATCTGTAATGTATAAATATAATCAAATGTTTATAAAACAGCTTCATGAACTGTATATTTGATTATTATATTTTATCGTTCCGCTGCAAGATTCTATTTTGGTTTTTCTTTCTCTACTTTTTCCTATTTACCCCATAACAATCCGCCCTTCCTATGGTTTGATTTGGCACGTGTTTCGATTTAAAGCGTACGAAAAGGCGGGATGTTATATGAGGTGTAATGGTGTTGTTGTTTTTCCCTTCCGGTATTTGCTTTTTTCTTTTAGGTTGTAACCGTTAGTTGTTTCTTGAAAAGGCACGTACAATATTATTAGTTTTTATTTATTTACTATATTATTGTTTCTGAATGTGCAAACACTCCTATATAAGCATGGTAAAGAAATAGTATAAATAAGGAAAGCTCATAAAGACACTTGACTAACAGTAATTAAAATATAAGATTGAAAGTTTAGAATAGTTGGAAATGTTAGCGAAGGATATGATAAAATTATTTTGATATTCCAGGTCATTGCTCATGTTTCTTAAAAGCTAAATATTTTGAATAATAGACGTGATGACATTTTTTTTATAAAATGTCAAGTTTCTGGGTAAAGATTAGTTGTGGAATTTTGGAATTTGGTTTATATGTTTAGCACACTGTTAAATATGCGATTATATGATTTTTGTTTGATGATAATAAACATATATATATTATATATATATATATATATTCGTGTAAATGTGTTTGCTAATGTATTATTTTATTTTTCATAGATTAAATAAATATTTGCTGAATAAAAATAAATACATAGAATTTGAATTCAAACAGAATTTTTATTCAAACAAATATTTATTACAGTCTTTGAATAGTACAAAGTTCAAGCTCTCGCTTATATATATACACATATACATATATACAATTTCAATTACAGTATAATTTTGATTACATCACGATTCACATTCACATTTGACCTCACTACATATCACTCATTCACTCGACTCGTATTTTATCTTCAACTTCACTCCAAATTGAATCCATCATCTGAGCAATCTGCAAATATATACATTAACGCAGTAAAATTGAAAAGGAAATATTTTTGCAATGTAAAACAAAATGTGGATTTTGAAAATAATATTTTCCTCAGTTATTTGGCTTGTTCGTCATCATTTAATTTTCAATTCATCATACACGAACAGCTTGTGACATACACAGTGTATCACTGTATATGCCACAAGGCCGTGCATACCGATATATACACTTGATAAATTTACAGGGAACGGTGAGCACAGGTCAAACACAAAACGCCGGGTTCAACTCAAGTGCGATAAAATAATGTCACAACTTTCAGCACAAGTCAAATCCGAGCTGCAAGCTGGATTCAACTCAAGTGTAATGCACAGTCCAACTAAAAGTCCACGTGCTCACAAAAGACTGCACAATTCAAGAAGGCACCAAACCACAAACAAAATGCAAAGGTCAAGCCACTGCTACCATGACTCAACTCAAATGCAAGACTGAACCAACATAACAGCACCAAAGCACAAAGGCTCGAATGACCAAGTGCACCAAAGATAAAGCAACACAGCAAGGCACAGCAAACAACAGTGCACAAGGGCAGTGACAACATACAATATTGACCAGGCAGCAAGCATACATGCAACATGAACTTATCAATGAGTACATGAAACCAACACAGTGACACAACAACAATGGAACATTGCAACTATACTTGAAAACAAATGCACAGCATACATATGAACCAAGTTCATATATATACAAGTATATAATGCAGAAGTGATCATCACAAGGAGGCAAAAATCAAAATCATGGCAAAGTTCTCACAAACCCTCAAAGACTAGGATGCACAAATCCAAGAACTCAACAAGGTCTGGACAACATGTATGAAATTAACAGCAGTTTGTACATGAACAAAGTAGATCAGTGATGCACAGGAACCAAGATAGCTACAACACAAATGGTTCTATCAAAATATGCTACAGGATGATCAAACATAATGCTACACAGACCAAACCAGGAATCTGACTCAAGGATATGTACAACAAAGTGAAGAAATCAAGTGCACCAATACTAAACAGAAGCACGCAGTTCCAATTAATATGACCAAATACAATACAACGTGGGAATATGACTGTAAGCAGTGCCACGAGACCACCAAGCAAAACAAGTCGATGCAAACATTCATGAACACACATATATGACTTGAATAAACAATCTACCAGAAAGAGCAATGCAGCAACCAAGCGGTGAATTGTGAAGGCAACTTGACACAGTTACAAGTCGGGATGAACAGACATACCAGTAAAATGAACAACACAAAAAACTAACCAATGCAACTAATGCAAACTACTGAATTCCAATGATGAACAACGATCAAACGTACAGGTCAATGAAGTTTCAAGTCAAGGCCGAAGCCTTCAGAAATTCACGGAACCAAATGACAGAAATCAAAGCCGTGGCTGTCAAGAAATCGATCAATTCAAAATTGAAACCGTGTCAACCAAGTAACATGAAAATATACGAATTTGATTAAGTCAGAGAAATCATCAACGTCCAACAATAATCTAATGGTCGAAGCACAATGTTGAAAAAATCAGACGACAACAAATAAAGGAGGTCGAATCCGTATATAACCCCACAAATCATCATCGGCATTTGGCAATCGAGTTCAAGCATTCAATCAGAAAGTAAAAAGAGCAAAAAATAACTTACCGAAGCCATACCTCGAACTCGATCAATTTCAAAGAGCCATGAGCAAATCAGAGAAACGTGCGATCGACAAAGCAAATGACGTGATAAATCATTCATTCGATCGAGCAACTAAAGTCGGCCTCTTCGAAATTACAAAAGCACTAATTTTCGAAGAAAGAAGAACGAACGAAAAAAACAGAGCCGCCATTATCACAAACAAAGGAACGGGCCGATAAAAGATAAAGAGAAAGAATAATTATTTGGGCCGGCCTTTATTTCTTGGGTTTAAAATTATAATAAGGCTCATTAGGGTTTAGTTTTATATTTTAATTGTTTTTAATTTGTTTTTTTTAAACCGTTGTAATTTCTAGTCGTGTGACTAGGGGACAAACTACGTGGTGTAGTTTGAGAATTCGAAACTCAGTGGCTGAGTTGCGGCAGGGTTTTGAGCGTAGAGTTAGGTTAGTCAATAGCAGGTGTCGCGAGTTTATGTGTATAAGCGTGTAACTACTTAATTTCTAGTAGAAACTTTGGGGGCAGCACGTAGGCAGGGTTTTTCCAAAGCTGGATAAATTCTGTGTCGTTCTATTTCTGTATTTATTATTCTGCTATTATCTGTGCTGCTATTATTCTGTGATCTGTGTTGAGATTATATAAACTTCCGTAATAATTTTTATAATTGATAGTATCACCCTATTCACCCCCCCTCTAGGGTGATATCGATCCTACAAGTGGTATTAGAGCTAGGAATAGAAGTCAACTTTTGTTTTAAAAATTCGTTTTTCAAAAACCAATTTTTGTTTTAAAAATTTGAATTTTTAAAATGGCTTCTTTCAATAATGCTTTTGCTGAGGGTCAGTCTATAGTTAGACCACCAATGTTCAATGGTGAATACGTCTACTGGAAAAATAGAATGGAAATTTTTCTGAAAACCATTGACGCTTGGAATATTGTTGAGACAGGTTATAGAGCACCAACTATAACTGTAGATAATCAGGAAATTGGGAAACCAAAGGATCAATGGATAGAACTAGAAAATAAATTACAAAATGCTAATGCTAAAGCTATGAATTCTATTATTTGTTCATTGGATCAATTTGTATTTAATCGTGTCTCACGTTGTCTAACTGCGCAGGAAATATGGCACACACTAGAAGTGACTCATGAAGGAACATCTCAAGTCAAAGAATCTCGCCTTGCCATGCTAAGCAGCAAATACGAGAACTTCGCAATGGCGAAGGAAGAAAATGTTAAAGAGATGTATGGACGACTTTCTAATATTGTATATAAATCAAAAGCTCTTGGAAAATCATACACAGAGTTGGAGATAGTCCGAAAAATCCTCAGAGTCCTTCCACGAGAATTTGAAGCAAAAGTGACTGCCATTCAAGAATCGAAAGATTTAAAACAAATGAAAGTTGAAGAACCCATCGGAAATCTCACCACTTATGAGCTAGAAATGAAATTCAAGGAAGAGCGTGAAGGAGGAGATACTCGAAAGAAATCAATAGCTCTCAAAGGAACAACCGAAAGTGATGATGATAACGATGATAATGACGGAGCAGCAGAGCTGGCATTACTAATGAAGAAATTCAAAACGTGGAATTACAAATACGGAAATCCAGCTCGAAATCAAAAATTGAAAAGCAGAATAGACAAGGCACTAGACTACTCAGAAAAACAGAAGATCATCTGTCACAAGTGCAACCAACTCGGACACATCAAGCCCAATTGTCCTCTAAATCGACGCGACTTTGAAAAGAAATCAAAAGGAGAAGTTTTGCAGCCACATGGAATAAAAGTGATGATGATAATAAAAGCACTAACAGTAAGAGTGAGAAAGCAGATCTGTGCCTACGAGGTAATATAACGGATAGCGATGATGACGAGCCAAGAGAGGTATCAAAACTCACTCACTCAGAATTACTTATATATTTCCATAAAGTAAATGGTTGTTTTGAACGACTTAGGGAGAAATATGCTAAAATTGAATCACAAAGAGATAGTTTGATTGAATTAAATGAACAACTTGAACATTAGTTATAAACTATCAAAATAAGTGCCCTAAGTGTGACAAGTGTCCATTGTTTGAAGAAGAAATTAAAAAATCAGAAATTAGTATAAAATCACTTGAAAATGAAATTCTGATTTTGAAAGAGAATGAAAATACTAGGAGAGAGAATTCTATTAAAAGGTGCACACAATTATTAAACGAAAATGAATCTCTCAAAACACAAGTCCAACAATTGTCAACGACTTTAGATAAATTTTCCAAAAGTGAAAAATCATTGAATATGCTCTTAGGGAAACAAACTGTTAATACAGTTAGACAAGGACTTGAATATAATCAATCTAAAAATGTTAGAAATGAGATTAATCAAGAAAATTCAATGTGCACAATTTGTAAAAAATTTGGACACAATCAAAATAGTTGTTGGTATAGACCCAAACACGTGAAAACTATACCAATTTGGGTTCCAAAAGGAACAAATATAAAATCTCTGTCAAGTACTTGTGGTCCAGTGGTTTACGACATGAGGTGAGTTGCTGCATCTTGTTGTGGTGGCACAGGTTCGATTCCCAGCGGCCACAAGTATGAGACATGAGTGTCTGGGCACTATAAATCTCAGTCTAACCAAAGGTCAGGGCGACATAGTCTCCCTGTCCCCAAAGTTTAAGCTTTCAAAACGAACTAGATTGTAATTTTTTTTTTCATGTAAATTGTCACTAATCTATGTCCTTCTCCTTACCGCACAATGTCCTTCTCCTTACCAACTCTGCCAACCCAGACGTACCTCCCCTCTCCTCTCAAGTCAACCCTCTCGTCCGTTCCATCTCTGTCCAAATTTCACCCAGCAACTCCGATCTCCCCTCAAGTTCAGCTAACCTTCAGCCACCTCCACCTATCAAACCAGTAACCACCGAAACTTTACTTCCCTCTGTTGCTCCTCCAAATCATTCTGAACCATCTGACCAACGTCCTAAATCTCTTGTTCCCCCAGGCTTAATTCCCAAACGTCCTCCTGATGCTTACCCTCCTCCACAAACCTCTGTGCCCTTTTCCTCCTCTCTAGGTGAACGACCGTGGTCTTCACTTTTTAAGAATAAACCTAAAAATGCTGGGAAGTACGTTCCCGTTGATTTATGCCCTGAATATGAAAATGAAGTTCTAGTGCCGACTCATGAAGTTATTGAAGCTGGAGATAGAATCTGGAATGAAACTTTAGTTGGATTCTTCCTTGATAAGCCGTTATCTTACACAGCTGTTATTCAAAAGCTTAAAACCATCTGGAAGTTGAGAGGATCTGTCACGGTCAAATCTGATGGTACTATCTTCTTATTTAACTTCTCTTGTTCTGATGACAGGAATAAGATAATACAGAGTGACCCAATAATCATGAATAATAAGTTATTCATTGTCAAGCCATATGATGCGACAATTAGTAATGTCTCTGGTACAGTCTCCTCTGTTCCGGTGTGGGTTCATTTGTACAATCTTCCGTTATTTGCTTGGTCGCCACTGGGAATTAACTGGTTAAGTAGTCACTTGGGAAAATTGTTATGCATGGATGCGATGACGGAAAAGCAGGAGAGGTTGACCTATGCTAAATGCTTGATTGAGGTTAAACCAGATAAGGAACTAGTGGATGAGTTTCTAGTCAAGCTGGTGGAAGGAGGAACACAAAAGATTTATGTGCAATATTTGTGGAGGCCAGATGTATGTGTGATATGCAAAAATTTTGGTCATGAAACTGATTGTTGTGACAGGATGGAAATAAAGCATAAAGCTAATGAAAAGGAAAATAGGGACATTGATAGCAAAGGGAAGGAAAGAGAAATCATAGAAAAAGGTCAAGTTAAGAGGAATGTAAAGCCGCTACAGAAGCGTGTAATTAGAAAATGGCAGCGTGTAAAGGATAGGAGAAAAGAAAATTTGGCAAATGAAAGAAAAATGGAACAAGGCAAAGGCAGAAGTGAAGAGCACGAGAAAGATAATGTCTCTGACAAAATGGATACTGAAAGAGGAAAAGAAGTGTGTAACAATGAAGAACCTAATAGTGAAAACAAAGGAAATGAAATAGTTGAAAGTGAAGTTCTTACTGAATGTGCAAATGCAAGTGATACTGATATCATCCAAGTAACTGATGAAGAAGTGTACAGGGTAAATACTGTTAAAAGTGATGGGAGTACTGAAGATAATAACATGGTAGACAATCTCATAACCACTAATCAATTTGAAGCACTGCTTAATATAGATGAGGAAGGATTCATGAACGATATGTGTGAAGAGAATCAAAAAGAAGACATTCAGGATGAAATAGCATATAAAGAAATGGTAATGCAAGAGACAGCAGAAAGTCAGATGAAAAACAAAGATAGGAGTAACTCAGTTGAAACACAAGGGGAAGCAGTCCAAAATGTGCAAAAGCAAGATAACGTGAATATTATGCAGATACCTGAACCAAGAGAGGCAGATCATAGTGAAGATGGAAATAGCAGGAAGAGTAAAAGTGAAGAGGATCCCAATAACAGTGGAAAGAAAAATGGAAAGAATAGAAACATGAAAATGAAGCAAAGGATAACAGCATCAAAGCAAACAGGCATGCACAAGGAGGAAACGACATGCACAGATTATCAACCTAATTTTCAAACTGCTATCTCTCCCTCCCAACTGAATGATAAATCTCTCAATCAACCAATAACTCACATTTATTCCAAAATAAAACCTCCTCTGGCATACAAACCACCACCCCCCTTGCCAATTCATGAAACCACTCCTACTAAAACGAATCCCACAACCTCACCAAAGTCAGATGTTACATCTAGTATGGAAAGAACCCCCCTATCTGATTCTATCCCTAACTATTTGTCCTCGTCGCAGGCAGTAACTAGGCGAATGAAAATAGAAATGCTCAATGCTCGTGTTATTCAATGATGACATGCAAAGGAGCAGGCAATGTACGTGGTGGTCATCAAGCAAACTTTCTTGATGAATGTAAATTGCTTATCTATATGCGCCAAATATATATCACAGACATGCTTGAAACTAAGATAAATCTTACGATGACGACTAATGCGGGTCACTATATTAATCACAACTGGAATTTTATTCACAACCTGATTGGGGCTGTGTATGGTAGGCTTATGTGTCTATATGACACTCTGCATGTTAAACTTTCTCCTAACATATTCAATTGCCAGATAACTCATAGTCACGTGCTTGCTTCTACTGTGAACTCAACGCTTTACCTCTCCTTCGTTTGTGAGCAAAAAACTGCTGCTTCCAGAGGTCCGTTACTTATTGTCATTCCTTCTCTGAGACACCTCTGGGAGGTCCTTTTCAGTGCAGTTCTTTCTAGAGCCAAGCTCGTACGCATGGAAATGGTGGTTACCATTGCATGTTTTTTCTGCAGTGCGCAGGTGGAGACTGTAGAACGTCTGTTCTTTGAATGTAAGTTTATTAAGCAACTCTTGTATGTGGTTTTGACTAAGCTAACGAGATATACGGCCTCTACTGACAAATGTGTTGAATGGGATAACATACATGCAAAAACTGGAAACAAGGGTAAAGGGAAAAGACTCATTATAGTACTGATGAAATGCTTCATCTATTCTGTTTTGAAAGGATGTAACTCCACAGTTCTTGATGTCAGTATGGTTAAATCTGATGTTGTGTTCAAAATCTGGATGAAACAAGTGATGAAACAAGCCTTTGAGATGCAAAGTTTCATTATTGACCCTGGGATATACTGCTCCTTCCATAGGATTTAGTTTATTTGTGTTTTTTCTTTCTTTTGTGATTTTTATTCCTGTTGTTCTTGTGGCGCTATGTCTTCCTTCGTATTCTTGAGCTTTGCTCTTTGTTGTTTTTGTCCTGTATCTATTAGTGCTGCAATAAAATGGTCGGGGTCCATTCAACCCCGTCGGCCTTGCCAAAAAAAAAATATAAAATCTCTCAAAGTTAAACAAATTTGGGTGCCGAAAGGAACATATATAAATAGTTTTGGGTCTCCACAAAATTATTTTTCAATATATTCTGCCACTAACAATCATGGACCCATAAAAACAAATAGGTCACAAAAATCTTTCGTCGTGTAGGTGTGGTGGCAGGCTAAGGAACAACAATAGTGCTACTTGGATTCTGGCTGTTCTAAGGACACAATGAGCGACAAAGCAAAGTTTCTTAGCCCAGTATAAAGGTGACAGAATCACAATGGACAACAACGAAAAATATCGTAAAGGTAAAACAGGTAATGGTATATTTGTTTGAACGATGTATTAAATGTGATAATATGCACCGTAATTTGAGTTAAATCAGCCTATATGTGATGATGAAATAATGATGATTTTGATTCTGACTTATTCAAAATTGTTGGCCAATTATATTCTTATGCCAAAAATACTATAAAAATCTCTAGATTATTTGAATTACTTCATATATATTAGTTTGGATTAATAATAGTGTTTTGTTGGATGATAATACATTTGGTTATAATACGACTAACTCTATATTCACGGTTTCTGATTATTTACGCGGCTTCAATTCAAATTCAAGAGAATGTCATTTAAAATGCTGTTAAAATTGAGTTTGAAATTTTTAGTGCACACTTCATGATCTGGTCTATCAAATTCAATTAATGATAATTTGGAGTGAAAGAGAAATTCAGATGCAGATTACACTGGTAATCTAATTGATAGAAAACTTACTAGTTGAACGTGATTTTTGTAGAGACATTTAGTAACTGCATCGTTTTTTTTAAAGAAAATATCTGCATATTTTCAATTCAAATAATTTTCAAATAGCAGAAAATTTTCTCATATAACCCCTTCGAGAAAATCATTTTTGTCCATGTTTTCAGATCAGTCATTTTGAAAAATTGATTTCATAATTATTTTTGAATTTGATTTTAAATGACTATTTTGACTAATCTGACTCCCTAATAATTATCGAAAAGATAAATAGTGATTGAAAAAGTGATGAGTGTTGATATTTATCATATATTATGACTCGAGACGGTATAATTGAAAATTCTTTAGAACTTTAAACAAAAGTTATAAAACTTTTTTTGGTAAAAATTCCATGACCATCTCTATTTCTATCATATTTCTAACGACCATCACTCATCAAAATTCTATATAGTTTGTCAATATGTGGTACTTTAAACAGGAATCGTTCGTTTTTCATTTTACATTTTTTTAATAAAATTAAAAAAATATAGTAGATAAATAATAATAAAATAAATTAAAATAAAATCCAATGCATTCACTCTCATTTAAAAGTCCTTATGGTTATGCATGAGTGAATTACTTGAAATTTGTTATGTGCTTCCATGCTCATTTAAAAGTCCTCACGGTTATGCATGTATGGAACGCATATCAAAATTGATTTTTAAAATAAACAAGTTGATTTTAATCCCATTTAAAAGACCTCACGGTTATGCGTCGTTAGAAGATACTTGAATTCATTTTCTAAATAAAATTGGAATACTACTAATCTGATTTAAAAGTCCTAACGGTTATGCATGGTTGGTAGATATTCAAATTCCTGATATAAATATACCATAAATAGACACAACTGTATGGTTTTATATGATGACATCATTCCCACCATTCTAAAAGCGGAATATGCGCCTAACAAAGTATTTATGATTTTTGTTTGATTTTTTATTGAAATTTAATATTTATATTCAATTGAGTTTTAATGTAGGATTAATATCGATCTTTTTATCTCTATTTTCTCTAACACAATTACTCTTTTGCTGATAACAAAAAGGGGAGAGAAAAGATAAGATTTTGTCAAATAAAATCAAGCAAAGGTCAAATATTTTCTATTTGCATCTAGGCTCATTTGCATATTTTTAATTGTATGCATATATGTAGGGGAGCTTTGTGTAGAGAGAAAGCATTTAAATAGGGAGAGCAATTAGAGTATATCAATGATCAAATACATTTAACATATTCAAAATCTTAAATATATGTTTGTTATCATCAAAAGGGGGAGATTGTTGAATATGTGATTTTTGTTTGATGATAATAAACATATATATATATATATATATATATATATTCGTGTAAATGTATTTGTTAATGTACTATTTTATTTTTCATAGATTAAATAAATATTTGCTGAATAAAAATAAATAACATAGAATTTGAATTCAAACAGAATTTTTATTCAAACAAATATTTATTACAGTCTTTGAATAGTACAACGTTCAAGCTCTCACTATATATATATATAGACACACACACACACACACACACACACAATTTCAATTACAGTATAATTTTGATTACATCACGATTCACATTTACATTTGACCTCACTACATATCACTCATTCACTCGACTCTTATTTTATCTTGAACTTCACTCCAAATTGAATCCGACATCTGAGCAATCTGCAAATATATACATTGACGCAGTAAAATTGAAAAGGAAATATTTTTGCAGTATAAACAAAATGTTGATTTCGAAAATAATATTTGCCTCAGTTATTTGGGTTGTTCGTCATCATTTAATTTTCAATTCATCATACACGAACAACTTGTGACATACACAGTGTATCACTGTATATGCGACAAGGCCGTGCACACCGATATATACACTTGATAAATTTACAGGGACAGGTGAGCACAGGTAAAACCCAAAACGCCGGGTTCAACTCAAGTGCAATAAAATAATGTCACAACTTTCAGCACAAGGTCAAATCCGAGCTACAAACTGGATTCAACTCAAGTGTAATGCACAGTCCAACTAAAAGTCAACATGCTCACAAAAGACTGCACAATTCAAGAAGGCACCAAAGCACAAACAAAATGCAAAGGTCAAGCCACTGCTACCATGAATCAACTCAAATGCAAGACTGAACCAACATAACAGCACCAAAGCACAAAGGCTCGAATGACCAAGTGCACCAAAGATAAAGCAACATAGCAAGGCACAACAAACAACAGTGCACAAAGGCAGTGATAACATACAATATTGACCAGGCAGCAAGCATACATGCAACATGAACTTCTCAATGAGTACATGAAACCAACACAGTGACACAACAACAATGGAACATTGCAACTATACTTGAAAACAAATGCACAGCATACATATGAACCAAGTTCATATATATACAGCATATACAATGAAGAAGTGATCATCACAAGGAGGCAAAAATCAAAATCATGGCAAAGTTCTCACAAACCCTCAAAGACAAGGATGCACAAATCCAAGAACTCAACAAGGTCTGGACAACATGTATGCAATTAACAGCAGTTTATACATGAACAAAGTAGTTCAGTGATGCACAGGAACCAAGACAGCTACAACACAGATGGTTCTATCAAAATATGCTACAGGATGATCAAACTTAATGCTACACAGACCAAACCAGGAATCTGACTCAAGGATATGTACAACAAAGTGAAGAAGTCAAGTGCACCAATACTAAACAGAAGCATGCAGTTCCAATTAATATGACCAAATACAATACAACATGGGAATATGACTGTAAGCAGTGCCATAAGACCACCAAGCAAAACAAGTCGATGCAAACATTCATGAACACACATATATGACTTGAATAAACAATCTACGAGAAAGAGCAATGCAGCAACCAAGCAGTGAACCGTCAAGGCAACTTGACACAGTTACAAGTCGGGATAAACATACATGCCAGTAAAATGAACAACACAAAAAACTAACCAATGCAACTAATGCAAACTACTGAATTCCAATGATGAACAGGGATCAAACGTACAGGTCAATGAAGTTTCAAGTCAAGGACGAAGCCATCAGAAATTCACGGAACCAAAAATGACAGAAATCAAAGTCGTGGCTGTCAAGAAATTGATCAATTCAAAATTGAAACCGTGTCAACCAAGTAACATGAAAATATACGAATTTGATTAAGTCGGAGAAATCATCAACGTCCAACAATAATCTAATGGCCGAAGCACAATGTTGAAAAAATCAGACGAACGCAAATAAAGGAGATCGAATCCATATATAAACCCAAAAATCATCATCGGCATTTGGAAATCGAGTTCAAGCATTCAATCAGAAAGTAAAAAGAGCAAAAAATTACTTACCGAAGCCATACCTTGAACTCGATCAATTTCAAAGAGCCGTGAGCAAATCAGAGAAACGTGCGATCGACAAAGCAAACGACGTGATAAATCATTCATTCGTCGAGCAACTAAAGTCGGCCTCTTCGAAATTACAAAAGCCTTAATTTTTGAAGGATGAAGAACGAACAAAAAAACAGAGCCGCCATTATCACAAACAAAGGAACGGGCCGATAAAAGATGAAGAGAAAGAATAATTGTTTGGGCCGGCCTTTATTTCTTGGGTTTAAAATTATAATAAGGCTCATTAGGGTTTAGTTTTAAATTTTAATTGTTTTTAATTTGTAATTTTTTTTAAACCGTCGTAATTTCTAGTCGTGTGATCAGGGGACAAACTACGTGGTTTAGTTTGAGAATTCGCAACTCAATGGCTGAGTTGTGGCAGAGTTTTGAGCGTAGAGTTAGGTTAGTCAGTAGCAGGTGTCGCGAGTTTACATGTGTAAGCGTGTAACTACTTAATTTCTAGTAGAAACATTGGAGGCAACACGTAGGCAGGGTTTTGCCGAAGGTAGGTAAATTCTGTGTCGTTCTATTTCTGCATTTATTATTCTGCTATTATCTATGCTGCTATTATTCTGTGATCCGTGTTGAAATTATATAAACTTCCGCAATAATTTTTGCAATTGATAGTATCACCCTATTCGCTCCCCCCTCTAGGGTGAAATCGATCCTACACACATAACTGACTTCCGACTATGCTGAAATTGTAGCTTGATTTATTAAAAAAAATTGAAGGAAAATATTTTGATAAGTTTTCCCTTGATTTGTAAAGCTTCTCTTTTGATTTTTTTTTTTTTTTTTTTGGTGTTTTAGTCATTTTGACTTTTAGATTATTTATAGAGCTATCGTTCAAAGTTTTATTTCAAGAGAAATGTGCATGTAAATATTTTGGGATATTATTTTTAAAAAATGACGTACAAATTTGAAAAGTGAGAAAGATTTTTTGTGAAATTTTTGATTTAGAAGGTCACATATTAAACGTAGGAAAGATAATTAGAATTAGGATTTACGAATAGTGCGTTAGGATCGACGATGCGATAAATGCAAGCGATAGCAAGAGAAAAACTGTTTTAGCCTTGAAATTTATATTTTCATGTCTTATCGACGATGCGATAAATGCAAGCGATAACAAGGGAAAAGTTGTTTTAGAAATTTTTATTTTTGTCGACGATTCGATAAACGCAAGCGATAATAAGAAAAAAACTGTTTTAGAAATTTATATTTTCATATCTTGTCCATGATGCGATAAATGCAAGCGATAACAAAGAAAAAGCGATTTTAGCATTGGAATTTATATTTTCATACCTTGTCGAAGATGCGACAAAAGCAAGCGATAAAAAAAAACAAGGATAGTATGATAAAAATTCACATTACTATTTAGTAACACATGGGCTGGCTGCTCTGCCTACTTTGTAAAGCGTCCAACATACTTCGGTTATAATTTTGAACGTAAACTCATAAACTATTTGATTATTTAAAGGAATAGAAATTATCATCCAATTGTGCTAGTAGCCTAGTACAACAATTTTGCATGTTGCAGTCACATAATTTAAATCGAAGGTGCTATACTAAAGGGATAAAACCAAACATATTCTTCCGAAAGTACAAATACAATTATATGCTAAATTGCCAATCATGGACACGAACATGAGAATAACAAGCAAGTTAATCAACAAATATGATTAGACGATAATCTCAGAAGATTTGTTTACTATAACGTCGCCAACCTCAATGCTTAAGAAATTGGTAAATACTTCATATGACGAACATTGGTTTATATATTGATTAAGTTAGGAAATAAGAAGCTTAATTTCATTGTCAACCTTATTACTTCTTTTGCCTTCTAAACCATATAAAAAGATAACATCCTGCACTTAATTACCCCTCCTAACTTATAATACAATATTATAAGTATATAACTTTTATGAATTAATCAACAATGTATTGGAAATTTTTTTTTCCCCTTTTACTTTTTCCTTCATTGATTGAATGCGTGATAAATAAAAAGATACCTTTGACCAAGTGTGTGGTTGCTTTAGTAACAGAATATAGGCGGTGGTGTTCTCTTCGACGGTGACTATAGAATACCAAGAAGACGGGGACAAATTCATCATGGAAGAGGAAGAATCTGTGGCAGACGCAAATACATGGTACTTTATACTTTGTGCTGCGTTTCTTTCACACTTCATATCCCTCCTTTTTTTATTCTATGCTGCAATGATGGCATATATGCTTTATCCAAATGATTGCGACCCCATTCATCACCTTCTTCCTAGCATTGGCCTAGTAAAAGAATATGGATCCACGATCCAGTAAAAAGAATATAAATTATTAACCTTTGTGTATTATATTTCATTTATTAATTATTATGTTTATTTTATTAACTAGGAAAGTATAAAGTACCATGTTTATGTTTAAATATAACTCTTTGGACAACTAACTGTTATTTGTTTTCGTTTGTGTTTTAAGATGTCCCCGATTAGTTAAAAACAATTTTGTGTTTGTGTCCGATTTAATAAATTAAATATGTTAGCAATTTGTTAGAATTTAGAAATAAGTGCGTTTATGTATTTTATTAGTAGTTAAATTTTAAGTCACTAATAATCAGTTATTGATCAAGACTCAAAACTACTAAAAATAGGTCAAATCTCAAATATAGACTTGGAGGCGCAAAAAAAACTTATCTTGAACCATGAACATGGTTTCAGGACGTGGTTTTACCAGGCTTGCTGCCACTTTAAAGCACAAATGATTGCACACTTGATAGTGTGCAAATACAAATTAGAATAATTAGATTTTGTGGATTCCTACCTTAAAAGTGCACATTTACAAATTACTAATTTGTGCTCGAGCGCTCAAGCATAAGTTATGGCATGATGAAAAACAGATATGTAATAAGTTTGAAAGGATGCTCATTGTTAGCATAGATTTTTTTTGTTTTCCAAGCCTAATCGTAAAAAATTTCCTGGACTATGATACTTACAGACTGCATGACATTTTATTTTATGTTATTTGATGGTTTAGATTCTTGCCTGAGTATTCTGACTTTGTTTAGACTCATATCTAGTACAATCAAGCTAGATATGTTGTAATAAAAGTGAGATTGGAAACTAATTTTGAAAATTATCATTTTTTCTCTTAGTTCATTTTGTAGGAGTAAATTGTATGTTGTCAATATTTTATAGCAAATCCCACAGAATTATTTCTGTTTTCTTTTTGTTCTTTGTAGCAGAAGTGAAATAGAAAGTACAATCAAAGAATATTTTTCCTGAAAAAGATATAAATTAAATGCCAACTTCCTCATCCTTTAATTCATGAGTTTGCCCCTTCAACACTGAAGAGAAGTAATGTTGTGGAGGCCTAAGTGTACACAATTCTATGGATCCAACACAAAAGCTTGTTTTCTCAGCCAAAATTGCTCATTTTTAAAATTAATTAATTAATTAGAAAGTAGCAAAAATTGAATTTAAAGTAGCACTTGTCGACTGTTAACTTATTTTATATTATTCTAATAATTTTATGTTAAATAAACTTATTATTGTAATATTATATTAATCATTAGCTATTAAATATTAAATTTAAATGGTTAATTTTTCAGTTTAAATAACTAATTTAACTTATTATTAACTATTTGATATAATTGATCAAATTATAACAACTATCTAAATTATTACTAAATATTTATTTATTCTTTTTTTTAGATATCCAAAATTAACTAACAAGCTTTTTGTAACGACCCCAAATTAATCAATTTGATAGAAAAATAAAATTAAAAAGTATTTAAATATAAGGTATTTAACATAGATTATGATGTCTTGAATAATAAATTATGATGATAATCTTATGTTGAATAAGGAATTATAAAAATATATACTTTAGAAAAATATCGATAAAATGACCAAATACCGTTTCATCAATAAACAGCTCTATAATTATCAGAAGTTGCGCACGGAGTTAGATACATACACTTATTTATCTATTTAAACAAGAATATAAAATAAAATTATTTATTATATTTTTAGGATTAAAATGTATTTATGAAATCATCAATAATGGCGTCATATTTAATAATTGACTTATGAATTTAAATTAAGATTTAATGGTCTAATACTTATTATAATTGTTCAAATAATTGTTTTAAAATGATAATAATTCATTTTAGTTAGTTATATAATGATAGTAAATCATTCATAATAGCTTTATAAAAATATATACTTGATTTATAAATATAAGAAAATTCATATCGCTTTACCGATAGAACAACACTTTTTGTAAACATTTTTTAATATCAATACATATGGTTTTATAATTAAAAGGAGATCGTCTTAATTTATATAGAATGACGAAAAATATATTCTTAAGTTTTTTTTTGTTAATATATATAGTTTAGCTAAAAACTAGAGATGTGACCAACAATCAAAATTAGAATTCGTAATGGTTTAACATATAGAAGTTGTATAACGTTGTTTATATTACTTGAACATATGTCTAACATACACATGCATACATTAACCCGTACATATGCAATTAACACACGTAGAAAAGCAAAAAATATACTTACCATTTACACTATAATTTATATATAGTATAAAGTATAAATATCCAAGATATTTTCTACCTTAAAAAGCGAAGATCAACTCACTTATACACCATCATCACTACATAAATGAGGCACAAGGGTAGTGGCATCGTCGTGTGCCTAGATGCGAGAGGAGGGGCGTGGGTAAGGGGCAAAAGAGCAATTACACATTTAGATATTTATTTCCAAAGTTTACCTATAAATACTCACCATTTTCTTCATAAATTTACACAGTATTCTACTTCATCTTCTCCTCATCCTCAAGCTTTTCAATGGCTTTCCACTATAAGGAAATTATGAAGAAAAATTAGCAAAAAGAAAATAAATTTATATAAATATATATACATTTGCAATCCACTTAAAAACAAGCTCAAAATCGACCCATCTCCTCTTTCTAAACCCATAGCCACATCATCCATCACCAAGGCCAGCCCACTTCCATTTGCAAGCATAGGCCAAGCCCATTCAAAGGTCCAAGGTTTGATTTTGTAGGCTTTTATTCGATCGTGGCGAAGCTATAGCAAATTTTCGTGAAGTTAGAAACTCATGAAGGTGAAAAACTCTATTTACACACACAAATATGATAATGATGTGATATGTTTGTGATGGATGTTTACTATGCTTTGATAATCAAATTTGTTCATTTTAATATGGTTGTTTAATTGTGTAAACAAGTCACGTTAAATATACATCGATATTACACAAGGAAATCACTTTTCAAATCAAGTATATAAGTGATACAAAATCATTAAACCCTTTAAAATGGTTTATAAATATTTTATAAAAACTAAAATCTAATTTGATGAAGTTTGGAAGTTATGAAAGTTGAGTCAAAAATATGTGCGTTGCGTAATAGCAGTTCGTTGTTTCGCATCTTAAAAGTTTAAATCCATTTATACGATGAAATCTGAGTTGAAATTCTTTGGAATAAGAATTTCCCAAACTCTAATAATCATCGTTTTCAAGCAAAAGAAAATATTGAGATTTCGATTAGTAGATTTTGAAATATGAACAAAACGAGTATTCAAAATTGTCGCAGTTTGGCAGTCGAAAACCAAAACGATAAAATCTTAAAAATGATATTTTTAATTCTTTAAAAATATGAAATAAATTCTATAAATATTTTAAATGTTTTAAAAGATTTTTGAGTTACAAAAAAGGATTTTTAAACGATCGAAAAGTTATTTTGATCAAATAAGCTTTAAAAGCACTATTTGTAGCACTTTTAATAACTTTTGAAATATGGCTTTAAACCTAAGTATTCATTTCCAAATCTTTTATAAAATTTTAAAAATAGATACTTAAGTATTTTAAAGATAATGTAGAGGTTTTATAATTTATTTTAAAAGATTTTGAATAAATGATTTAAAGAAAAGCTGTTATAATCAAGTAATTTAATCTTGGCTCTAAAAGCCGATAAGTAGACTGGATTTTTCTATTCGTGAAATCCGGATGTGAGGTGCTTAAACTAAGTAAATGTTCAAGAACAACCAGTGCTTTGGCTCACCTGGCCTCTTTCCTGGGGGAGGAATAAGGTCGAAATGTCGGTAACGAGTCAAGTATAAAAGATTCAATTTTTTCAAATTTAATTACAACTTGGATTATAAAAATAAACTTCTTATAGTTAGTATTAAATTCCAAGGAGGGAACCTTACTAGCTATGAGAATTTAAAAAGTGATTTCACCATTATTCGATGGATAGTAAAGGTTGAATACATAAACTGATATCGAGTAGAATTAGTATAATTACCATGGATTCTTTTCTACTCAATAGTAATTGCTTTGGGTTTATAGTAATTGATGTCTTAAATAATATTTTTAACTAGTTTAAAAGTTATGATTTGAAAATGAGAAATCTTTGTTAAGATTTAAAAAAATGATTTGGAGATATTTTCCTAAGTAAAGGACGAAATGATTTGGAATTACTCTAAGATTTAAAAAGTTTTAATTAAACAACGATTTGATAAATGAGGTTTAATGATCACATGGATACTGAAAAGAAATTATTTTAAAAAGATATATATATCTCTAAGAATATATTTTGGATAAAAAGATACTAATTAATGGAATATTAATCACTCACCTACTTAACATCTTTTTATCGATAATTGGTTAAAAGGAATCGGGATCGGATTTGGGCAAATTCCTATCCGAAAACCACTTCGAACCAATTTACGAGTTTGAAAGTGAAGATATGTTAAAGACAATGAAGTTGAAGACGGGGATCTTCATAATGGAAGGACTGCTTGTTGATAATTTCGAAGTAGCTGCCGAGATAAATAAATAGCAGTAGTCCCTTCATTCTGGGATCTTTATATGCAAGGACTACTCGCTACTAATCCAAGGGGATATGGTAGGAGAGTGCCTTCAATTTGTCCTATTCCTAGACAACTTATATGGATGAATTTCTACCATTACACTTCTAAGAATATGGTTCATTGATCTCTACAAACATACATCCGTTTGATGGTGTAGGAGGTAGCCCCTCTTATACTTAACACCCTTCTCTTAGATGTACGGGCTCAGAGGTTGTACTTTTGTTGAAATCAATAATGTGTTGTTGGAAACGACAATGTGGCATTTTAAGTGAAAATATTCTAAGAAAGGTAAACATTACCTCTAGCCTCACATTCGAGGAATTGTGAAATATGGGTTGCTTTAGGCCTATGTAGTTCGCAAACATTAGGGTATGATATCATGTTTCTAGATTTATTCTGCGCTTGCTATAACGTCAGGTTAAAGAATATATGGTACATGGTGTAAAAGCTCTTGAATAGGTCGGGAATGGCTGGGATGATTTCATATTCGGTGCTATCCGTGCATCTGTTGGTCTCAGGTAGGCTGGTTAATTCGTAGAGGTTTCGAAGATGTTGACCTTAGGTACATTCATCTAGAAGGTAGTCCCTTACCACTATATTCATTGGAAATCCATTCTCCAATAAGTGCCTTCAGATATAGTTGTACGTATTATGCCATAAATTTAACCAATGTAACAATTTCGGCTATTGTAATATGTTTATTTGAAAGTTTTTCAAAAAATGTCATTAAAATGATATCATTGATTTTACATAGAATGATTTGGTTATCATAAGGTAAAAATTCATTTCGTGTTTATGTGCGACGTGGTCTTATGAGATACCCTTTGTTTTCAAATACCCGCATTTTTATTTTCTTACACCAGTTCCATGACTGGCTCGGAGTTTATTTTCTTTCTCGTAAAATCTGGGTGCCCTATTTTTCTTGGCAGCCCGGTAGTCAAGTTTAGTTTGGAGCATTTTGGAAGAGCTTGGAGCATGGAGTTAGAAGATTCTTCTGAATATTTTTATCCATTCTGCCACACTCATGTACTATTGTATTTCGCATTCGTAAGGACAGACATTTATAATTGTCCATGTTAAAGTTAAGTTAAACTCAGATAAGTGCATTTAAAATTTTCTACTGTAAAGATTATTTATTTAAACAATATATGTTATTCCACTCATGTAGGATTCTGTTCTTTTCTTTCTTTCTACCCTTGACCATCCGCCTCTCCGGCGCTTAGATCTATGGTACATGAATACCGATAATATATTAGTGTCGAAATCTGAGGGTTAAAATGACGGGTCGTTACACTTTGATGATACTATGAATCATATTACTATACTAAATATATTTAGACTGGCATTACATCTCCTATCAACATTACATGCAAAGTGCTGCAATGATGCTAATTCAACAACTACCGTACCATTATTGAATCACCAATAAAAAAACAGACTAAACTGGTACATCATTAATTTAAAAAATTTAGATGTAAATTACTATTGCCATCGATAAATTTGATTGCAACAAAATCTAAAAACCGTCGACAATAATAAATTTACCACTTATTTTATGATTTTATTTTATTAACTTTGATAAAATGTCATTTCAAAAAAATGCGTAATTAAGATTGATATTTGGCTCATTTTATGATTCTATAATCTTTTTTATCTTCTAACAAATTAACTTCACTTATCTGAATCTGGATTTCAATATAAAGACGAAATTGATCAAGAACCTAAAGGATCGCTTGGGATGATGGGATGATGGAGCATAAGAATTTGAAGTCAAATTGGTGCACTTCAACTATGGTCGGTACCAAGATGATTCTAGGAGCACTATAACAAAACAGATCATTTGCATCAATTATTTGCCCATTATTGCTTCGATTTAACAACCAAAGCAAATAAAGGCAAAAAAAGAAGCCAAAACTTATTGCTTCTATTGTTGAACCAACGTAACGGGGTCATTTGCTTCAGTTCTTTAAACAATCAAAGCAATTGGTTGAGGCTTTTGCTTCGGTTATTTCATAACAACCAAGGAAAATGATCCTATCTTGCTCAGTTCTTGCATGAAAACCAAAGAAAATGTATGTTCATCATCAAATACTCATTTTCTATTTTCTTTGGTTGTCATGTGACAATCGAAGCAAAAGAAGGTCAATTTCTTCGGTTGTCACATGACAATCGACGAAAATGTCAATTAAAGCAAAAAAAATTGCCGGACAAATTCAACTCACACATCATATTATTTTGATACATGATCACTTATCCCTCCCTTCTGTTTACAGACGGCCACAATATTCGATGCTACAGTTGAACAAAAAAGTAATAATATAGGCATTAATTCGTCTCACGGTTATGATAGTACATTAAGTGTGTCTACTTAAGCTTCCTTTCTGAAAATCCTATTAGAAGAAAGAGTTAAAAAAACACATTTCCCTAAAAATGAAATTAACTTATGTACCTAAAGTATATATGCCTAATGCATTGGTGACTTCATGAATGACGATGTGACGAAATGCTGGTAAAACCAAACTACCATACGAAAACAATTATAAGATCCATGGACCGACATTATTTGATGGAGCAGCTTTGATAGCTAAGCTTGGAAACTTGAAGATATAGAAAAGTACCGACATTAGTAGTAAGTATAAACAACTGCTGCTAGCCTCTAAGTGAATGCCAGACATCTATTGTGTAACCCCACTGACCTCATATCCCAACCTATTCTAAACAAAACCAATTATCATAGGCCTAAATATTGGACTAGGCCCATCGATTCATGCTCATCCTAAATGTATTATTGAGTCTATATAATTTCCTACTATGAAAATTATGCTACCTCCTAGTATTTTATTCCTTTCTTATACGGTAATTACATATATTATCTATTTCTTTCTTATGTCCCATAAATGTTAATTGTCCATAATAAATGGTCATTATTATTCTAATTGGACAATCACTAATGAGATTTATTTATTCATTCTAATTCAACCTATTATGCCTATTTCATTTCCCTATAAATGCTATATTAAATTCTTTAACTAGTCTCACTAAACCAATTTATGTCCCCATTTAATTCCTATAACTTCACATTTGTTGCCCTGCTAATTTACCTGTTCATAAATTTTGGAGTTGCTCTCCCTTTTCCATTTCAAACTCCTAGTCCTATTGTTGACTATGCTACTAATAACTATTAGCCTTAATTATAAACAATACAAATTCATCATATACTCTGTTGTGTGTGTGTGTCTGAAACTATTTCTATACACACACATATGTACATACATACATACATGCATGCATATACATACATACATATATATATATATATATATAGACACACATATATATTATAATCAACATGTGGAGTTTTACGTGTGTGTATAAAACTATTTTTAACTTATTAATTCCTACGCTTAGGAATTCCAAACATTCACTTATATGTACATTCGGTAAAGAACATTTATTTCCATATTTTAATAGTGTAGTTATCCTCTCCAAAAAAAGATTATCGTTATAACATTTCATAAATAGCTTAAACTGAGATTTTACTCCATTTGAAATTATAAGAAATTATCTCTTTTATTTTATTGAAATAGACAGTGCAAACTACAAAGAAGAACATCCATACTTTACACATCTATTTCCTTTTTGGTATATTCTTTATAATTCCAAACGATGGACTTCTTATATATAGCCATGGAATTAGATAATTAATGGAAATTACATGAAAACAACTACAACTAAATTGTACCCATATGCTCCTAATAAATTAAAACATAGAAATTCACGTTCTAAGTCAAATTAGGGCAATCCAAATTAATGCTAATAGTTTGCAACTTAATTACCATAAATCTTGCAATGTCATCTACATTCTACTTTAACAAATTTAGGGATTGATTTTCAAACTTCTAGATTAGGATGTATATACCATTCCGATTCAAATTACCTAACTTACAGAATATGTAGGCAAGATTTCAGCTGAATATGTTCTTCCTAAGCCTACAACTCTACAGAGCTTGCATAGACATAATAATTATATAAAACTTAATGAAATAAATTTCGTTGTTATATATAAATTATATAATTTCCCACTTACCTTTTTAGCTTTTCAAATCTCCCAAATCAAAATTCATCTCTTTAATTGACTAATATTCCTTTCAAATCCAAAAATATGTATAATAAAATATATACATACCACTAGAATCATAGATTTGAGAAAATATCTGGGTTAAGTGGAATATAGATTTATAACCATAAAATTTACCTTTTTTCATGGTATCGATTCGTCCGTTCTCTTCTACTCATTTATTTTCAGCCCTTCTCTAATTATATATATATACATATATATATATATATATATAATGCTTCATAATTAATAAAAATATTAGAGAAGGAATAATAGTGGAGCTTCGCTGCTTTGATAAAAAAACATGAGAACAAACGTGAAAGGCTGGACATGTTTTTATAGGCGCTCGAATCAGTCGTATCCATTGTATTAAAAATAATTAAATTCGTTGTTCAGTCAAGGTTCAACCCTAGCCTCCACCATTCCAATTGGTCTACCGCTCCACTATTGGAGGCCGATCGCTAGCAATCGATCGGCCTAAGAAGAGGGTCAACAATTAGGGTCCACACGGTTAATATAATTTATTTCTTTTTATTCCTATTTAAATATTTTCATTTTGCATAATTCAAATGCTAAACTTCTTTGTTCGAACTCCGATCGCAAAATTTCAAATATGAAAGTTACTTAGAAAATTGTCATGAACACAATTGTGCAAGTTTTGTGGCCAAATTCTAAAGTTTGCTCAAATTCCATTTTTGAACCTCAATAACTATTTGTTAATTTTACGAGGTGTTACAAATATGACTCTATTCTTTTGGAGAATAACTCTTTCATGTTGAGCTGACTGAGCTACTTAGAGTGAATTGTTTTTTAGGTCAAGCTTCTAGTGAAAGAGTAGTTAACGGGGTTCATAGTTTTCATGTGCACAAAAATGCGTACAACATTTTCTCCTCAAGTAGTGTTGTAGTTGAATTATCTTATTACGTAATCCTAGATATATTTGCATTTAATGTAAGAGACATATTATCATTATATAGTGTAATTGGCTCTGTATATTTTGAGGCAACTACTACGGTGGAAATCTGACATGATCTTGCACTTGTGTAAAATTCAAGGGCTTAGATTTAGTGTCCACATTCATTTACTACGGTCATAGTCAATTACTCATATTTTATATTGTGTGTGTTCATACACACACATATAGATATATACATATATATATCATTGTTCACTTCTTAGTATTTTATAAGGGTGGTTTAGTGATGGTAGATTGTTTATTTTTCATTTTAGGCTTCCAAACATGTTTTAAGACTAAACTGCAATTGCCGCCGAGGTCGTATGGCAGTGGCTCTTTCCACTCACTTCTAGGGCATTGCTTTATAATTAGGGGCGATAACAAGTTACGTGCCTTATATGAGAGGAATTGAATTTCATAGGATAGCCTTCCAATAATCTTTATAAATGATTGTCCACACAAATCCCCCAACGGTTGTTTTGTGTAGTCTACATTCCACTACAAATGTGGGCCTTGCTTTTCCTACATGAATGTTACAGTTATTTTCATAACTATGCCAAGATGGCTAGACGCAATTAGTCCCTACTATGACATCTTAGCAGCTTTTACGTCATCTTTAATACTATTGATCTAGGGAAGGCAACTTCAAGTTATTTTTCCATATTTATAATCATGGAGGATGGTTTCTACTACCTCTATTGCATGAGTTCCATGCGTCATAATTTCATCATGCCCACAAGAATATTAGGTTTTAACGATACAAATTTCATCAATTAGATTTAGGGTTCAAAATATAGCTAAAAAATTCAATATCAGGAGTTTCGCATGTCGACTATGTGTCACTGCATAATATGTTTATGTAACCTTCTCTTATTCCTTTTTTCTAATTTACACTTTTATATGATAGGTTATGATGTGACCACCATTGATAATGAACAACTTAATGAGATCATGTATAGATATTTGATTATTCTAGCCATCAACGAGAGGAAGATGCGATTTATCTTCCATTGCTCAATTCTCAATAAGGTCGACATCTTGAGCCCGCATAAGATATGGATAAATTCAAGGCCCAATCCTAATCCATGCCTCTCTTGGAAAATACAAGGTCTAGAAAGAATGTGGTGGTTCCCATGCTAATAGGGATGATGATGATAATGAAGAGAAGAAGAAAAGCATGGGACTGACTTATTCACAACCATGGTTAGGAGTAGTACTCAACTCCTTGATGATAATGAAGATGAGAAAGAGAATGTAGAGGAGGAAAGTCAAAAAATAATGTTAGAAGAAGAAGAAGGCAACTTTAGGCATGCTCATGATGGTTAAGATATTTCCCATTGTTGTGAATGAGGATAACTCCATGGTGTAGATTATGATGAAATGCTTTCTCCACTCATTATGCTTAAATCACTTCGGACTTTACCTACAATTGTTGCTTATGACTACGAAATATTACATATGGACTTTAAAATAGCATTTCTAAATGATGGTCGAATAGACTATTATTATGTCACAGCTAGAAGGTTTTGAGGTCAGTGGGAGTAGCGAAAATGCATATTGACATTTAAGACCAATTTATGGTTTTAAACAAACATTTATAAGTTGGAATTGATATTATGACAATGTAATCAAACCATTTGGTATTAATTAGAACACAGAGAAAGTGTGCATATATAAGAAAGAACAAACCATTGTTATTACATTCCTAGTTTTATACGATAATGATTTTCTACTGATCGGTGACGATGGACCAATGTTACAATAAGTGAAAGCTTGGATGTCCAATAATTTTTCATTGAAGGCTTTAGGAGAGTATAAAGAACCATAATTTTATGTATCACTGGATCACAAAAATATTATATTCATAACCAAATTAGGTTCGATTAGGCTATGGTTATCCGACAATATTCGAACTGACTAGACAAGTTAGACTCAACTGTCATCAAGACCAATAATCCAGAATGATGACCGTGGGATCCAAAAATCAAGTGCGGGCAATGATATGAAGCGATAATCAACCAAGATCAAGAGATAAACTCTCCAGAATATTCTAAGTATAGATTAGTACCTCCCCTAGGCAGGGGATTGGTGCCTACCCGTTCCCTTTAGGGATCGGTACATATCCTCAAGTTCTGTTCCAAACTGGGTGAGATCGACATAGAGTGACAAGGAAGTGCCCATGAGGCTACATTTCCAATCTCAGGCCATTTGGAGTTTGTATGCTAAAATTAGGGGCAAATTACTTCACCTAAAAAAGGGATCATATAAAAGGGATCAGATCGTATTCAGCCCAACAATACAACTCAACAGAAAATGATCGATGTCTCAAAATATAGAAATCTAATACATATGAAACTTTGAGAACAAGATGTGGGGACCTTATCGAGTCCACCCTATGGATTGCACCCCAAAAGGAGCAAGAAAAAGAGATCGACCCTCTTCCCTCTAGAGTGATTGACCCAAATCAACCAATATCACATGTTGCAACAAAGATTGATCAATAACTAAAGTTCTACAAATCCAATTGCTACGAAACTTGGATGCTAAGCATAATACAACATGGAGAAGCACCCCTAGGGATCACACCCCCAAACTCCTCCAAACTAGGGATCAGTTGTGATGCCCCACCTCTATACCTACGCTAGCCAAGAACACTACAATGTAATGCTGTCAACTAACACAGAGATAAATTGAGGAGCGACCATCTGTATAATTGCTTTGTGCGAGTATCGATATGCCAGATAAAATATAACTTGCATTCTTTTCAAGAGGAAGTCCGACATACCGAAACAAACTCAAAGCTACTACACAGTGGCAATAATGTCTTCGGAAAACAAATATAGAAATGAACATAACACAAATCAGCCACAGAAAATTCATATCACAAAGGCGGAAATAGACATGAATAAATATAACACATAAAAGTGTTCATCAGAGTAGTGGTCTAACAAGATCCACAATGTCACAAAAGAATAGATACAAGTGCAAGCCAAACGAATATGTGTACATCAAGGAGTCAATAACTTAGATGTATACAACAAGAACTACCAAACTAAAGTAGTTAGCCAAAAGATCATATGATGGTCCGATACGGTGGCAAGCAGAAGCACCTGTAAAATCTCAGTCTGACCCGAGTATTATTTAAGAAGAAAATAATAAACGGATCAGTCTAGCTATAAATATCAGGTGAAATGATATAGAATAAGAGATATGACTAAACGTATAATAATCACAATGCCAAGCTGTGATAAATAAATAATTGATAAATCAATTAGAGATTAATCAATATCGCAAAGATCTTCTCAAAGATAAAAAGGAATGTCATACTCCTAATTTCATTCACCAAGCCACAATAAATGACATATATATCAATGCCAATCGTAAAAGTTGGTGAAACATAAATTCCAGAATTCAACACACGAAATCCAGAAATCAAATAATTCGGAGCATCGACGTCGTACAGCGTGACATCTGATGAACCAAATCACAATCAAAGGGAACAATGACGTCGTACAGCGTGACATCCGATGAACCAAATCACTATTAAAAGTGAACAACGACGTCGTACAGCGTGACATCCGATGAACCAAATCACAATCAAAGGGAACAACGACGTCGTACAACGTGACATCCGATGAACCAAATCACAATCAAAGGGAACAACGACGTCGTACAGCGTGACATCCGATGAACTAAATCACAATCAATGTGAACAACGACGTCGTACAGCGTGACATCCGATGAACCAAATCACAATCAAAGGGAACAACGACGTCGTACAGCGTGACATCCGATGAACCAAATCACAATTAAAAGTGAACAACGACGTCGTACATCGTGACATCCGATGAACCAAATCACAATCAAAGGGAACAACGACGTCGTACAACGTGACATCCGTTGAACCAAATCACAATCAAAAGTGAACAACGACGTCGTACAACGTGACATCCGATGAACCGAATCAAAATGACATCGCACAATTTCTAGTCTAAATCATAAAATGATCGTCATGATCATCAAGAAGTGTCAATTACAATAAGCTAGTAAATATATGAGCTTAGCTTCGTGTCCCATAACCACTAGCTTAACTTAAATATTTACGAACAAATTGTAGATCTCCACTAGAAAATTGTCACAAGAGGTTCAATCGAACAAGTCCAAGGATTAACCGATGAAGTAAACGCAAGCGTTTCATACCACTCGTTTTACTAGGTCGTTTAATTAGATTTCTCATACGAGTGAGGTAAAGGCTTGTATATACTAATAGATTGGAAAACGGTTTAAGAAACGAGCTTTGTAATAAGATAGTGTTGAAATCGTTTTGATGAAAGAATTTTGATATTTACTACTAGTATAGAAAACCTTTATATTTTTAAAGTGACAAATCACAAAGAAGATTGTAGGAACAATCAATCACTAAAATTCACATTCGCAGACGTGAATAAAATCCAAAGAAATCGATACCGAATCCATAAAAATGGATATTCCCAAAATCACGAAGAAAATGTCATCAATAAGTGATAATAACAAAAGAGAATCAACACGAATCGATTAAAGTTGGAATTCTCAAGGGAATAGGCAAATAGGCAAAAAGAGTGCAGATTCAGACGTCTGAAATCAAGGATTCAGACGTCTGAATCTGGAAAATAAATATTTTCCTAAGACAGAATTCAGACGTCTGAATCCTTGAATTCAGACATCTGAAATAGGCACTTTTTAGCCTATTTCCTTTCTGGTTCCAAATGAACCAATTCAGACGTCTGAAACCATATATTCAGACGTCCGAATCTGGGAATAGAAATCTTCCTAGAACAATATTCAGACGTCTGAATATTACGTTTCAGACGTCTGAATGAAGGGTTCAGGGCATTCTCTGAACCTAGGCCAAAAATGGCCAAACGGATACCGGAAGCGATCGATCGAGCGACGACGACTAGGGAATTACGTTGAGCGACAACCCAGCCTAAACGGCTCTTCGATACGCCTCAAATATCAATGTCCAAATATCCATAATAGGATTTTCATAAATTAGACCAAAACACCAAGAATTGGAATATACAAAAAATCGATCCAAACCAAAATCAATTGCACAAGAATAAGTGTTAGGAATTCATACCTAACAATCGAAGATAATTATAGACAAAGATGTGAGATAAAAATCTCACCTTTGAACCCAAATCAATGAAGAAGAAGCTCGAAAACAATGGCAAGAACAATCACCTTCAATCCCAACTCAAGAAGCTTGATTCTAAGCTTAAAAGAGAAATATTTCCCAAATTAGGTTTAGGAATTTTTCTGAAATCAAAGAGAGAATGAGTTGGGGAAGATGAAGGAGATGCTTACCAATGGGTTCTCTTGAATTTAGAGCTAGAAGTTGGATTTGCAAAGTAAGCTAGGGCTTAGGAATTTCCATTTCCAATCTCTTCCACCATTTTTTACTTTAGCTTGAAGTGTTAGGAATATGAAATGAAGTAATGAAGAGTTGGAGTGGAGCTAGAGTCTTAAGGTGGAACATTGGGCTGAAACTCAAACTCAAACCCAAAGTGTAAAAGTAGCAAAACTTGACTAACTCCAAACATATCGAAGCTTATACTAAAAAAGGTTGCAATCGACATTTTGAACTCAATGGGAGGGGTCTCGAGTCCTAATTCGACCATTTGCAAAAAGTAGGTTCTCGGACTAAAATCCAACGAACGATGAAATATTTAAATAAAATATTTAAATATACAATTGATAAATATACGGGTTGTTACAGACTCCCCTCCTTAAAGAAATTGCGTCCTCGCAATACTTAAGAAGAAAATAAGAAGTAACAACCATAGAAGCATATCAACACAAAAGAAAATTTGAAATAGGAAGTTCACCATAAGGGGCATGAAAGAGTTAGCCTGAACGAGATCGTTCGATGAATTCCCAGGATTCCCAAGAGCAATCCTTTGGATCTGGTAACCATTGAACTTTCTCAAGAAGAACATCTTTATTCCGAAGGCGCTCAACCTCCGAAGTAATGATACAAATGGAATGTTGCTTATAAGTCAAATCTGGTGAAACTTCAATTTCATCAATAACACCGGGCTCAAGAATAAAAATAGGAAGCCTAAAAGCATTTCCATAGTTAAAAGACGCAGAAAACGTCAAGAATAACAGAAAATTGAGCCAGTGCATCGGCGTAGTACAAAAACGGTATGCCCGAGAAATGAGGAACTCGAATAATTTGGAACACCGACGTAGTACAAAAACGGTACGTCCAATGAACCGATAAACCGGAACAATGATGTAGTATAATAATGGTACATCCATTGATCCAGATAAGACGGAACATCGATGTAGTATAATAACAGTACATCCGATGAACCGAACACCATTAAAGAACATCGGAAGC
Organism: Allium cepa; assembly: GCA_030765085.1. Classification (NCBI taxonomy): domain Eukaryota; kingdom Viridiplantae; phylum Streptophyta; class Magnoliopsida; order Asparagales; family Amaryllidaceae; genus Allium; species Allium cepa. Next base: position 1,001,430,025 of record CM060935.1, read on the forward strand.
TAGTCCATAAAAGAAATGAGATAAAGCTCAACAAAACGATGTATATCGAAACGTCCGATGAAATTAATAAAAAGATAATTCCATTCAAACAATCATAAAAGAATCAACCACTTGTTGCCTACGACTAAACGCATTGGCAACACGATTTCCCCTCCGGGAATAAATGAATATCAAGATCATAAGATGCCAGGAACTCGAGTAAACATAAAGTTCCTTATGAGAAAATAAATATTCCAAAGATTCTATGATCGAGGTGGAGAACAAATTTCTCCCCCAAAGATGATGATGCCAAACCCTAAAAGAGAAAACAATAGCCGCAAGCACTAGATCACGAGTGGCATACTTAGTCTCAATCGGCTTTTAAAGGTTTAGAAGCACAAGTGATAGCACGTTATCTTAAGCAAGAGAACGGCATCCAAACCAATACGATTAGCATTGGTACAAAAGATAAAGTCTTGGTTCCCTTTTGAGAATCACAAGAATAAGAGTATCGTAAAGAAAGAGTTTCTTTTAAATAACCTTCTTTCCCGAAAAGTTAAAACTTTCAAAATTACATTTATCTTTATGTAATAATCTTTCTAGAAAATTTTACATTCTTACAATTCAATATATCGTGTCTGACTGTCTCATCAAAGCGTTTAGGAGGTTCCTATCGATAACGTTGATCAGGCGCATCGACCAGAATTCTTAAAGCACTCAACAGACAATACAATCACAAAATCATCTTCTATATGATAAAAATATCTTTTAAAAAGTTTTAAGAATATTCTTTGCTCGTTTAAGAACAAAATCAAACCGTACTTGTAAATAAATCTTATGAAAAAGATTTTAAAAAATTTAAATTTCTATTTTCATCCAAAATCAATAAATACAAGAATGAACTCATCGAGATATTCATAGAACACTCGATTTATAAAATGGATGAAACAAGATGGGCAAACTGAATGACATAATAAGTCATTCATAAGAATTGTAACGAGTGCGGAATGCGGTAAGTGGAATGTTAACTCCCGCAACTCGTAGCCAAATGAAAATCGGTGGCAAGGTCGAACTAGAAAGACCTTTACACCACACAAAAGATTTCTTAGGTGATAATCCTAAGACAAACTCAAAAATACCGGAAAAGTTTCACAAATTATTTAGATAAGAAAAATAAAACTTTTCTCATCTTGAGGGCTTAAAGAATAAAATGATGCCTTCAAAAATTTGAAATCGGAATCTCAAGAAAAATAATAGAAATCTGCTTAACAGATAGAAAATGTCGAAGATGAATAGTCCACACGGAAAATAGGATATGGGCTTCACAACGATTAAGCCAATCCTTACAAAAATCAATTCCGAAGCCTAAGTAAAAGTATGGCTCGGAAAGAAAAATCACATAAAATAGTTTTCGACATCAATAGAAAGCAAATTGAGTGTTGCGGATCCACTAATCCGGATTCACAACTCTCAAAGAAGTCATCAAGCTGAAAATATTTTCAAAGAAAAAGAATCAACAGGTTCTTTTGATATAAAATAGTGAGATGGAACCCATATCAAAAATAACTCAAATAAGAAGATCATGAAATAAACAATGCCATCAAGGATTGAGTGAAAAATACTTGACCAAGAGAAGTGTCACTAGGAGTTTGCACAATATTCAGCTCTCCCTCTCTCCTACTTTGAAGAATGGGACATGTAGATATAAGATGACCCGAACTTTTGCAATAACGGCAAAATAGAGGTTTCGGGCACTCCAGTGCATGGTGGTCCGTAGAACCACAATTGTAGCATCGTCCACGACTAGAGATAGGAGTCTTTGCTACCGGAGTTTGTTGCTTCCCTTTCTTGATGGGATTGTGGCCTTTGAATATAATAGGCCTCTTCATGTTGTTGTTGAAGTTCTGTTTGGCACGCACAACTTCAATATCGCTTTCTCTATCGGCCTCTTCAAGACGAAGAGCGATATCGATAAGATGATCAAATGAAATTTCCAGTTTCAAAAGTAATGGCTTCTTAAGATTCTTATTCAAACCATAGACAAATCTCTGATTTTTCTTCATCGGGGTATTAATATACTCAACCCCGTATTTAGAAAGAGATTCGAAAGATGCGACATAGTCTGTTACAGAAGATTCACCTTGAACAAGGTCAATGAAACGCTAGGCTATAGTTACTTTTTCAGCTTCCGGCACAAATTTCAATTCGAATCTTTCCCGGAATTGCTCCCAAGTGAGATTCGCTTCAACGATTTCAGAAATTAAAAGCTCATACCAATCTAACGCTCTTTCTTGGAGCATGCTAGAAGCCACTTGGACTCGATGTAGATCAATAAGGTTCATGCGAGAAAAGATGCGATCGCATGATTTGAGCCAAGCCTGAATTTCTATAACACTCTCGGATCCTTTGAATGGCCTTCCACCCAAATAGGTATAGTCTCTGCACAAGCGTGCAAAACCAGATCTAGGATGGGTAGGCTCTGGAATGGGTCCTACAGCTTGAGCATTCTTCACGAGATCTAAAAGCTGCTGAGCAGACATGAATACTCCATCTTGGGGAGTAGCACTAGATTAACCGACGCTGGGACGGACTGGTCTAACCATTTCTCTTCTTTAAGAAAGAAAGAAAGAAGAGGAAAAAGTTATTCTCAAAATAAATATCAAGCAATCTTGATAGATAAAACAAGGAATCATAAAAGAAAATAGGATAGGACGATACGAAGACCCGAATAAAATCCTAAAGCACGACTCCTAAGATGGACTTAGGACGATGATCCTTGTTAAATTATTCTACATTGTTCCGAAGTTTGGCTCTGATACCAAACTGTGACGCCCCACCTCTATACCCACGCTAGCCAAAAACACTACAGTGTAATGCTGTCAACTAGCATGGAGAATAAGACTATTGAGGAGCGACCATCTGTATAATTGCTTTGTGCGAGTACCGATATGCCAGATAAAATATAACTTGCATTCTTTTCAAGAGGAAGTCCGACATACCGACACAAACTCAAAGCTACTACATAGTGGCAATAATGTCTTCGGAAAACAAATATAGAAATAAACATAACACAAATCAGTCATAGAAAATTCATATCACAAAGGCGGAAATAGACATGAATAAATATAACACATAAAAGTGTTCATCAGAGTAGTGGTCTAACAAGATCCACAATGTCACAAAAGAGTAGATACAAGTGCAAGCCAAACGAATATGTGTACATCAAGGAGTCAATAACTTAGATGTATACAACAAGAAATACCAAACTAAAGTAGTTAGCCAAAAGATCATATGATGGTCCGATACGGTGGCAAGCAGAAGCACGTGTAAAATCTCAGTCTGACCCGAGTATTATTTAAGAAGAAAATAATAAACGAATCAGTCTAGCTGTAAATATCAGATGAAATGATATAGAATAAGAGATATGACTAAACGTATAATAATCACAATGCCAAGCCGTGATAAATAAATAATTGATAAATCAATTAGAGATTAATCAATATCGCAAAGATCTTCTGAAAGATAAAAAGAAATGTCATACTCCTAATTTCATTCACCAAGCCACAATAAATGACATATATATCAATGCCAATCGTAAAAGTTGGTGAAACATAAATTCCAGAATTCAACACACGAAATCCAGAAATCAAATAATTTGGAGCATCGACGTCGTACAGCGTGGCATCCGATGAACCAAATCACAATCAAAGGGAACAACGACGTCGTACAGCGTGACATCCGATGAACCAAATCACAATTAAAAGTGAACAATGACGTCGTACAACATGACATCCGATGAACCAAATCACAATCAAAGGGAACAACGACGTCGTACAGCGTGACATCCGATGAACTAAATCACAATTAAAGTGAACAACGACGTCGTACAACATGACATCCGATGAACCAAATCACAATCAAAGGGAACAATGACGTCGTACAGCGTGACATCCGATGAACCAAATCACAATTAAAAGTGAACAACGACGTCGTACAGCGTGACATCCGATGAACCAAATCACAATCAAAGGGAACAACGACGTCGTACAACGTGACATCCGATGAACTAAATCACAATCAATGTGAACAACGACGTCGTACAGCGTGACATCCGATGAACCAAATCACAATCAAAGGGAACAACGACGTCGTACAGCGTGACATCCGATGAACCAAATCACAATCAAAAGTGAACAACGACGTCGTACAGCGTGACATCCGATGAACCGAATCAAAAAGACATCGCACAATTGCTAGTATAGATCATAAAATGATCGTCATGATCATCAAGAAGTGTCAATTACAGTAAGCTAGTAAATATATGAGCTTAGCTTCGTGTCCCATAACCACTAGCTTAACTTAAATATTTACGAACAAATTGTAGATCTCCACTAGAAAATTGTCACAAGAGGTTCAATCGAACAAGTCCAAGAATTAATCGACGAAGTAAACGCAAGCGTTTCATACCACTCGTTTTACTAGGTCGTTTAATTAGATTTCTCATACGAGTGAGGTAAATGCTTGTATATACTAATAGATTGGAAAACGGTTTAAGAAACGAGCTTTGTAATGAAATATTGTTGAAATCATTTTGATGAAAGAATTTTGATATTTACTACTAGTATAGAAAACCTTTATATTTTTAAAGTGACAAATCACAAAGAAGATTGTAGGAACAATCAATTACTAAAATTCACATTCGAAGACGTGAATAAAATCCAAAGAAATCGATACCGAATCCATAAAAATGGATATTTCGAAAATCACGAAGAAAATGTCATCAATAAGTGATAATAACAAAAGAGAATCAACACGAATCGATTAAAGTTGGAATTCTCAAGCGAATAGGCAAATAGGCAAAAAGAGTGCAGATTCAGACGTCTGAAATCAAGGATTCAGACGTCTGAATCTGGGAAATAAATATTTTCCAAAGACAGAATTCAGACGTCTGAATCCTTGAATTCAAACGTCTAAAATAGGCACTTTTTAGCCTATTTCCTTTCTGGTTCCAAATGAACCAATTCATACGTCTGAAACCATATATTCAGACGTCTGAATCTGGGAGTAGAAATCTTCCTAGAACAATATTCAGACGTCTGAATATTACGTTTCAGACGTCTGAATGAAGGGTTCAGGGCATTCTCTGAACCTAGGCCAAAAATGGCCAAACGGATACCGGAAGCGATCGATCGAGCGACGACGACTAAGGAATTACGTCGAGCGACAACCCAGCCTAAAGGGCTCTTCGATACGCCTCAAATATCAATGTCCAAATATCCATAATAGGATTTTCATAAATTAGACCAAAACACCAAAAATTGGAATATACACAAAATCAATCCAAACCAAAATCAATTGCACAAGAATAAGTGTTAGGAATTCATACCTAACAATCGAAGATAATTATAGACAAAGATGTGAGATACAAATCTCACCTTTGAACCCAAATCATTGAAGAAGAAGCTCGAAAGCAATGGCAAGAACAATGACCTTCAATCCCAACTCAAGAAGCTTGATTCTAAGCTTAAAAGAGAAATATTTCCCAAATTAGGTTTAGGAATTTTTCTGAAATCAAAGAGAGAATGAGTTGGGGAAGATGAAGGAGATGCTTACCAATGGGTTCTCTTGAATTTAGAGCTAGAAGTTGGATTTGCAAAGCAAGCTAGGGCTTAGGAATTTCCATTTCCAATCTCTTTCACCATTTTTTACTTTAGCTTGAAGTGTTAGGAATATGAAATGAAGTAATGAAGAGTTGGAGTGGAGCTAGAGTCTTAAGGTAGAACATTGGGCTGAAACCCAAACTCAAACCCAAAGTGAAAAAGTATCAAAACTTGACTAACTCCAAACATATCGAAGCTTATACTCAAAAAGGTTGCAATCGACATTTTGAACTCAATGGGAGGGGTCTCGAGTCCTAATTCGACCATTTGCAAAAAGTAGGTTCTCGGACTAAAATCCGACGAACGATGAAATATTTAAATAAAATATTTAAATATACAATTGATAAATATGTGGGTTGTTACATCAATCTTGATCCCTATTTCTTGGGATTTGGGACATGTGATCCCTCCTGTGGTCCCATATGGTTTTGGAGAACCTTCCGTCGAATTTACAGAGAGATATTTCACCGTCTTCCTCTATAAATAGAGTCTTGATTGTTCATTTTGAGACTTTTATGCTGCTAGTTTCTATATACTCTATTGTAACTATGGATTTTCATCCGACCCCTATTGTGCTCAGTTTTGAAAGTGATTAATAAAGCTATCTATTCAAAGCGGACGTAGGCAAATAACGCTGAACCACTATAAATCATTACTTGCTTGTTTCTTAGTATTTTAATTGCTTGTTTATTATATTTTTATTTTATATTTTTCGTTTAATTCTCTACAAAATTTCTATTAGGTGTTTATGCTAAATTTTGGTGCAAACATATTGGTGCTTTCAGTGAGAGTTGAATTCCCAGCTTGATTGGATCTCATCATGTACTTGTAGATTCTCATATTTATGAGATATATCCAGTTTTCTATCGCCAAACTTCTATTCTATTAGGATTTGAAGGAAATCTAAAGGAAGCTGATAGCCGTGGTAATAAAAATTAAATCAACTTCCTATAGAGTTAAAGGAAATGATGATGCTAGTGTTCTTGTTTGAAGTTGTTCAGATGTTCATGACCATTTGGAAGGGATTGGATTCAGTCATGTATGCTAGTTCTTGGGATTGGATGCTAAAGTTTGCACTTAAGTTAGCGAAGCCAAAATGGTCGATCCCTCTGTCAACGCCAAAATGGACAATCCCTCTCTCAAAGGAAAAATAGTCGATCCCTCTCTCGAAGCCAAAGTGGATAATATCTTGATGGTCGATTCCTTCCTGGCCAATCCCTTCGCGGTTGATCCCTCCATACCTATTAGTACCGATCCCAAGAATGACTAATCCATTCCTTCCATGTTCACTCCAAACTGTTCGCTCACTACAATCGATCCTTATACCCATTCAGTGATCAATCCCTAAGCCAATACTAATCGGTTACAGGGGATTTGCGACTAAATAAAATGTGTAGATAAAAGGGACCAATTCATTAAAAAACCAGAAAAAATGGAAAAAAAGAGGATCTCAACTCATGCCGTAGCATAGTGCCCCTGCATTCTAAATTCAAAACTCAAATTAATGACAATGCATTCTATCCACTTTCCTTACATGCTATGAATTACCGAAGCTTAAGGGATCAAGCGGCAGCTGTTGAATTGCAGCCAGGGAACGGATAAGGAACTGCTACTCAAACGGTGCTCCCAAAGGCTGGAGAATCAAAGTGATATGACACATACTATGATCGGTTACCGGATCAGACTTCCAGGGTAGATTACGACTACTCTAAGTTGACCAACTTCCAAACACCTAATTTGGCAGCTATAGTACGATGGGTTGTGTGACGACTAACCTACGCCCTTTATTATGCCATTTCAAAGTATTACTATCCATCATTAAAGTCATCACTTACCATTATGGGACCTCCGTTGTCGATTCACGAGTGGTGGTCATCAAAAACCATAAAAAATAATCGAAACGTTTGTCGAAAAACTCCCTTCAAGGCTTACCCAAAGTAAAACTCGGTTAATCATTTATTTGATTCGAAGCAAACCTAGGAAATTCTGCTCCGAGGTCAAACTAGGGTAAAAAAAAAATTCTCCGAGAAAATACCAATATAGCTTCAAGTACCATTTGTCACCAACCTAGCACTTCAAATTCAACGACTCAAAGTGAACCAAGGGCTAACTCCAAGCAAATATCAAATTTTATCAGATCAGGCTCCAAGTAAATTATCACCATTCCGTCAATACCGTTCCTTCTTGTTATGGCTATAACTTGGGCCTATGGACTCCAATGACTTAAACCTTAGTATGCAACCTCAAGAGGCCTTCCTTACATCCTTATATGGATTGCACCCTATTTGGGTGAAAGTTTGGGGATCACCACCGATCCACGATCCTAGCCGACTCGCCATTCGATCAGCATTCTCAACCATCTAACATTGGAAAATCATGCATTCAACATTCACAAGCATATCAAGCAACCATAACTTGAAAATGGACCGGACTGATGATGATTGGAGCATCTCTCCTAGTCGAAACCTATTCATTGAAGCCGTTTAACGTGTAGAATATCGAAGGAGATTCAATTTTCCGATCATGCCAGCGTATTTTGTGAATATAGATCTCAACAGCATCTCGTGAAGTAAAAGCGGCATATGGATCTTGCCGGTGTGACGGATGCCATCGAATGTAGATGTATTTCCCATATTCCTCGAAGGAATAACATTCATGCGGTTCACGCAGTTACCGCCTAGGTCCATCTCCTCATCCAATCAACTGTATCATAAGTTTGTCAACCAATTTAGGATGCATGCGACTCACCCCAAGGATATGATGTCATTATTCAATTTATTCCAAGCACTAGGCAAGCCTATCAAAGACTTCCTATAGAGATTCAACTTCGTCATCACTAAGGTGAGCAATCCCAATGAGAATATCATATTGTTGGCATTGATAAGGAGAATCGATCCTAAGGCAGACTTCAGTGACTGGTAAGCTGGAGAGCCTCCTATGACCTTAGATAATTTCTGTTACAAATTGAACCATAATCTAAACAAGGGGGAGGTAGAGCTGTCTAGTGGAAAGAACGATGCAGGCCTATTGGCTAAAGGAATTCAAAGTAAGGGTAAGATTGAGGCCTTGATGAGGACTCAACTTCTAGAAGGTGACCTATAATCCCAAAATTCTACTCATATACTCATTTGAACTGTTCAATCGATAACATTTACTTGGAAACTCATGACTTGGAGCAGTACTGGAAAGTAGCCTCGAGAGAGTCCATCAAAACCCATAAGAAATCAGGAAATGTTGTATATTTCAAGATACACAAGGTCATAACACCGACGATTGTAGACACCTCCGAGATGTGATCAAAAGATGATCTAGAAAGAAAATTTTCAACAATGTGTGCTAGCCCCATAGAATATAGGGCAGGGAACACCCGATCAATAAAGAACTATAAATATCAATTGGACCAACTACGGTCGACTTCCAACTGAGAAGGGCTAGGGTGAAGGAATAGTGAGCATACGATGCTACTTCACTTATCAATAAGATTTATTTCAATTATGTTGTGAACCATGACCAACTTAAACTAAATTGCTTCCAAACGATGCAGGTGAGAAATTACTTAGAGTTGGGCGCCAACCAAACTCCACAAACCATGATCGGACCTTCGGAGGATCATCAAGACAAGCATGATTCAGACGCTTATCAGCTACCATTTGCACTTGACTTAGGGGAAATGACTCAAAATGGAAAATGGGTGTCACTTGACCATCCACTTCCTACCATGTGCTTCAATTTTGACAGAACATCTATGCCTTACTCAAAGTCCGACATGGTCAGAGTCCAATACAAAGCGGTCATGATTGACTATCCACTCATCAACCTCCACGCTTTACTTTAAGAATGAAGAAACATTTGGAGTGCATGCAACCTGACCATCCTTCCCTTAACTTATACTTAAAGTTTTCCAAAATACTTACTCCTCTTTCGAAGCTCGGCAAGATTGAGGTCTAACTAAAGTGGATGTGATTCGATACGTTAACTCATGCCTTAGACATAGGAGGCAGTCTGGGACCTCGACTTAAAGTAAGCGTGTTTTGCCATCTACTCATCAACCACTGCCCTCGATACGAAGACCCGAATGCCACATGAGGTGGAGGTGACTTGACCATCCACCCAACAACTCTCTCCTTTGATCTTCCAAGAGTAGTACAAAGAAAATTGGACGAGACCTGACCGTTCGACGTAAGCATGGACCATGGATGTGGTTCGACCATCCATCGCTTAATCACCAAGTGGACATGAATCAACCGTCCACTCGCTAACTTTTGTCCTCGACAATGGGCGTAAAATTTCTTCCCACGAATGATCATGACTCAATTTTTCATTTGAAAACTCTTACCTTGATCTGACAAGTGGAGTGTAAATCAAAAAAGGATGCGACTGACCACCCTTCATAAAATTATGGTCCCTGGACCATGGACCGGAGTATAAACACAAAACAATGGATGCAATTCGACAATCCATCGACTATCTCCGGTCTTCATAGCGTAGAATGGAGCATAAACACTAAATGGGTGGGTTTAACCACCCATCAACAAACTCTGGTCCCCGAAGCACAAATAAGAGTACAGGTGGAAAATGGACATGGGTCGACCATTCATCCATTAACATCCACTATAAACCGACAGGCTGAGTATAAAACATGGAATAGATGTGACTTGAGCATCCGCTAATCAGCTCCTTCCCACGATTCGACTTGAAGAACTCCAAGTGAGAGTAAATATGATACAATCGACCACTCTTCTACTTCCATCCCTAACTTGAGAGTAGAAGTAATGACGAAGGAAAATGTGGTTCGACCATTTTTCGAATAACTCTAAGTCCTTAGAGTGTGGACTGAAGCATAAACAAGAATTGGGTGAAATTCAACCACCCATCGACAAACTCTTATCCACAAAGTGTTGATATGAGTATAAAAAAATAGACGAGTGCGGTTCAACCACTCAGTATTCTATAAATTCTAACATGAACTCAACAAGAGGAGTATAAACTCACTACGGATGGAATTCGACCATCCACGAACTAAATCTGCTAACCCAAGACTAAAGGCGGGAGCACAAACTACTGGAAGCTGAATATGATAGATTACTATAGCTCCGGCTTAGTGACTCTTTACAACTCAAGGCAACGACTACAGGGAGGCCTTAATATAAAACCAATCAGAACGACATACGAAGTTACGGGTAACCAACTATATCATACCATCATATTAAGGGTCAATATCGATCTGCACGAACCATAAATGGATGTGACCCGAATGTCCTCCAAAATACTTTGATCACTAGAGTGCGGGTAGGAGAATAAACCATGAATGGTTGTGACTTGATCACTAATTCTATAGTACCCTCATTCGATCTATCAAGAGGAGTATGAAACTGGATGAGCATAACCCGACTGCACACCAGCCAACTCTATCCCTAGATCTGATGGGAGAATGTGAATCAAAATGGACATGATTGATTATCCAGCTCTAAAGGAATGCGACATGACCATTCATTTTCTATCTTTGACCATGATTTGATTAGAAGAGCATTTCAAAGCGGATCTGATTCGATCGTCCGCACACTGATCCTTTCTCTTGGTCCAATAGGGAGAGTATCAATCACTGATTGGATGTTACTTGACCATTTACACTTCAGTCCTCGCCCAGAGTATGGAAAAATTTTCACCAAAAGTGGATGTGATTAACCGTCTACTACCAAACTCATGCCCGAAATTCGACGAAGCATCGAAGTATTCTCTCTAGAAGAAAAAACTGGAATACAATCCAGGATAGGCAAGACTCGGCTTCCATCAACTAACCTGATCCCACGATTCAACGGGAAAGAGTATAAAGCTAAAATGGATATGACTTGCCTTCCTACTTATCGAAATATACCCTATACTTAAGGGGACGAGCGAGAAACAAGATAAACGTGAACCGGCCATTCATCGATCAACTCTATGCCTTTGCAGCTTAGGTGGGAGTATAAACATTACTAGGACGAAACACAACCATCCACATAGTACATTATCAACCCAAAGAAGTATGATCATCCAAAGACTGAATGTGATAGCTCAATACTGTGACTCATACCTAGTGTTTACAATGACTCGAGGCTACGAGTGAAAGGATGCCTAGAGATAGAATCATCGAATCGATGCCCAAGCTTATGGGCAACTGACCATCACTCTAACCTAAAGGACGAGCAACAAATCATGAACATAGTAAACGAAAAGCATGTTACTCAGGTACACATGTAACGACCCAGAATTTCTGTCAATTAAAAATTGTATATTTAATTGATTTTAAATATTAATAAGTGAAATTTATAAGTCGAATAATTTATTTTTTGAATATCTGGATTTAATTCGATAATTAAATCGATAATTTAATATTTGAAATTTCAGAAATAATTGGAAATTGGGTTTAATATGATTAAAATTGATTTGTAAAATTTCATTAAATCATATTAAATCATATTGGAGTTCGCACAGATGATCTAGCTTCCGAAACATATTCCATTGTGTCCGGAACGCAGGGTAAACCCTAGAAACGCCAGTCGGCATGCTTCGTTTGGAGTTCAGAGAATTTCGGATGAATAGTAATTTGGGCAATTTTCTATAAAAGGACTTGTATTCATTCATTTGCAAACAAGAAATTAGGGTTCCATCTCCAAACCCAAGCCGCCAGAAACAAATTGATGGCCGAAATTGCTCTCTCCTTTCTTCCTTATTCTCTCTCAATCCACAGCCTTTCGCGAGAAACTATCAACTAGGAAATTGTAGAGCCTTGCAAGGTCTACTCATCTATACGGAGATGATGGGTTATGGCACAACGATGAGGGTTTTTTTTGCCACGTTGGTGCTCGTCTTACATGATTTCCGAGACCACATAGGGGGGCCGAGCTCCAAGGTAATCAAGCGGATGATGGCTCTCGAGTTTGGCTACGAAGTGGAGGTGTTGGATCGTGGTGAAGTTGAGTATAAGGAGAATGAAAATTCAACATAGAACGGCGGCTATGGGTTTCTTGTTCGTGGCCGAACTAGGAAAGGAACATATGGGAGGGAAGATGCAAGTAGCGGCCCTGATTTTGTGATGAAGGATCTATCGGCTGTAAATTGATGTAGGGTTAAAAATTAAAATGAAATTTGTAAATTGAATTTTTATTAAATCGTGTAAAATTTAAAAGTGTATAACTTTTTGATACGAGGTCAAAAAATCCCGAAACGAATTGTGTTGGCTTTCTTTTGTCAAGCACTACGCAATGGAACTGAATTGGAGTCATTTGGAGCTAGTTTGAATTTCGGGCAAAATTAAACGCGTGTTTAATTTTATTCGAAATAAAATGCTGGAAATTAGAAACCAAGGTGAGAACTTCTCACTCAATTGAATTAGTTTCGATTTAAATTTTAAATAGTTGGATTTAAAGTTGCATGATTATATGATTGAATGATAAATTATTGTCTGTTGTATAGAAATAGACCCTATACGCCGTATATTAAGCGGATGTTATTTATTAAAAACATATACCGCGATAATTCCATCTTGTTTGGAATTGGTATTATATATATACTTGGAGTTGATTTTCCCGCATTATATAGTGGATGAGACCCTATTGCGTCGTATAATAGCGGATAATATTTTATAAATCCCATATACCCTGATATTCCGTTTGAAAACGGAATTGGTATTGTGCTAATGTCTGTGGATGCAGGGAAACAGGTTGGAGGGATCCAACTGGATTCCTCACCAGTATTTATTTGATTACAGATATTGTGATATTTATTGATTATCATATTGATATATGATGTTTGGATGCCGTGATTGATTATTTGGTGTTGTTGCATCATACGGCCTATTTTGAAGTTTTAAAAATGTTAACGTAACGATTTTGAATTTAAAAGGGTTTTAAAGTGATTTTTGAAAGTATATGTTTTATTTAATTTTTGAATTGACTCATTTTAAATAAATTTACGTTATAAAATTTAATATTATAAAAAAGTATGATTTTGTGAAATATAACCGAAATGTGATTTTTGAAATAAGTAGTTGATAAATTTATAAAATAGTTTAAATTGGGATTTTTGAATTATTTTAAACGATGTATATAAAAGATTTATAAAATTAATATTTATAAATTAAAGATATAGGAATTATAAAACGAGTTTTATTAAGTGTTAAGAAATAAAAATGGATTTCATAAGTGAATGAAATTTATAGATTTATGAATTGTGAAGTTATAAAATGAATAGATTTTTGTAAAATAAAAGATTTATAAGTAATTAACTTATAAATTGGATTTTGGCATTTAAAAGAGATATAAATAGAATTTATTAATTAAGGGATTTTATAAGTTGAAGTTTTTATAAAATATATAAATGTGAATTTATAAACGTTGTTTTAAAAATCCGAAACCGACTTATTTTGATAGGTCGATTATTTTAGATTTTTAAAGGAGATTTATTCACGATTTGGGATAGTGGATAATCCTTTAAATAAAATGTGTAGAAAAATGTTGAATTTGGTTAAGGAAGAATATTCACGATTTTAGACAGTGAATATATTATTAAATAAAATGGATATGTTTTGGGAAGTGATGTTATAAAATGAAGTTAATTGTTTTAAAGATGTATTAAAATGCATTAAGTATCGAATACATAGATTTCAACATTCATTATTGAAATAGACGTTTTCGAGAAATAAGGAAATGGTGGACTATAACACTGTTGTTATAGTAAATGATTTCTGAAAGGAAATGTTTTATATAGTATTGGGATTTCTATATCTATCTTAATTTCGAATCCCTATACTAGTGATTTTGGGTCGTCGTAACGATGTTTTATGCAACATTCTTTTTGACTCAAATAAATGTGTTTAAGCGCACGTTTTCTTTAAAGAATGAAATATATACTTAATTTTGATTTAAGTATATTGAATATTTTCCAGGTGTTGAAAATAAATGGATTTGTGAATTACTTATTATTAAATAAGTATGGAAATGTTTTCCAATATGAAGTGAAATGTTTTGAGATTTTATCTTTTAAAGATAAATTGAAAATGAATATTAGAAATCGATTTGGAAATCGTATATTCATAGATATTTTGGAATCGTAAATTCACTATGGAATTTATAAAAGAAAGGGAAATTTGTTTAAAAATAAAAACGTTGATTTATTTTTGAAGTGTGGAAATAAATTTACGGATTTGGAACGTAAATATAAAGTAAATCGGTAAGGATTTGTTTAATTGGTTTAAATGAACCATTTTGAAATGAAAATGAATAAAGATTTGTGAATATATCCCGTATAGGGAAATGATTTGAAATTTGTTTTCAAAAGTTGTAAAGGTGAAAAGTGATTTGAAATTTGTTTTCAAATGTTGAAGTGTGGAAAATATATATCTTGTAAAGATATTTTTGGAAAATAAATAATTTGGGAAATTATTTGGAATCTGGTGATGTTGTGCATATCTATTTGATAGTTAAATAACCGACTATCAATATTTACCTTTAAATGGGTATTTGTTGTGATTTGCTTGAATTTGAATGCCACACTTACTTTAAAATAAGCGCTCACTATTCGGGTTAGCCGGGAAAGGACCTTTGGGTCGTATAACCCATTCCGAATATGTGATACGTCGTTATGGATTGCATTTGAAGACTGGTGTTGAAGACCGGATATTTATGAAAACGGAAGGATTACCGTCGAATGTTTCTACATCGGCTGATCTCCGATATAGAGATTTTATGACCCTTTGTGATGGGAATTCCGGATGTGATTAGTAAATATCCGGATTGCAAGGACTTCTTTATAAGTGCCTTTGGTTCCGTTCGATCCCGGAACGGACTTGTATGGATGTATGTCTGACATTACAATTTGAGATGTAAATCTGGTTTCTATCAAATATATTTCCGTTGGTGGCGGAGAATTTATTCTCTTAGCTTAACACCTTAGAGGTTATGTAGTTGATGGTTACTAGTGATACATTCCCAAATTGGTAATGTGGCATACGAAGTGCTGTTGAGCATTTGTTGAACAAAGCACAGCTTTGTATAAAGCGTAGCTTTGTGGACGAGACTTCGTCGGACCTCACACCCCGGAAATGGTCAAAACAGGAAGGATGCAGCAAGGTTATAAGGGCGTAGCGCCCCTTTAGTATATGTCATTCCTTCTGGATAGAGGTGGTATCATGGTATGGAGCACAGATACTTAACCTATGTTGTTCCTGCAAGTTTATCACTTTGTCGTTGTTGGAATCAAGGATCCTCGGATATAGATCGGTTACGATCGAGGAATGGCATATTCGTGTCAGTAGTTACCCAGTTAGGGGTAACCCGGCCTTGTGTTGGCAGAGATCTAACTCTAACGTTAGGTTCTCGGGTCGACTTTCCAGAGGCGTACCCATGTGGCAATGGGAAGTTCCTTGGCCTGACCACCATTTGTTGGAAATCCATAGAAAAAATACGAACCTTGTACGGTTTTAGTTGTAGAACCTACCATCTAATATGGTAGCTATAGTAGGCATAATATAATGATACCTATGCTGGCTAAGATTTATATTCTACTTTCAAAATGTTTTCTACACTATGCACTAATAATAATATCAAAAATGATTTCATTTTGCATAGTAAGCATCTTTGACTAACATAAGAAGAAATCTCCTCCAAGTCTGCATTTGCATTGTGTGTGTGGTGGGAGGTCTTATGGTAGTTACATTTTCATAAAGCATTGCGAATTGACTTTAAAAATATTTCTTTGTTTGTTTTTAAAAGAATAACTGTTTTAGTTCTCACACCAGTCCCATGACTGACCTGGAGTTCATTGTTTCCTTCCTAAACTCTGGGTGCCCACCAATTTCCATACGGGCAGTCTAGAGTTAGGTTATTGGGGTATTCTTGAATTCGAGAGTTGCTGTAGAGATCTGGAGACAAGCTGGATGGCATGGCGTATCAACTAGTATATAGTATTTCTTTTCCGCTGTTTGTTGTTGTAAACTCTGATAATGTAATGAAATGTGATGTAATGTAATAACTGATATAGTTCTTTGTTTAAAGATTATTCATTTATCTATTATGTGTTGTTACGCTGCGATTGTGAGATTCTGATGTTGTTTTCTATTTCTTCTTCTTTCTTCTTCTTCTACCCTTTTCTTCTTCTTTAACCATAACAGTTCGGTTTTGCGGCATTCGATTTCTCGACAGTTGATACACTGGACGTATTGATGTCGGTTTTCGAGCGTCGAAAAAATCGCGAACGTTACAACACAAGTGGATTCAGACTTAAAGAAGAGTCGTCTATGCAACTGTGCCAACACGAGGCTAAACCCTACTTAACGTTTGATTCGATGCGCTCCTTTAATCCTGATCTTCAACCATCATAGACAATCGCTAAAAGCATCTAGCACCCATCACTATCAGACTCAATAGCTCATGACAAGACTCCAGGATTCGATTGAAGTGGCCATCATTATTGAACATCCCAACTGTATTTCACACTGATCGTTACAATAAACAATTACGTTTGAATTCAATTGACTATCCGCATATAAGAATCCGACATTCATATTCAAGTTCATTCAGGGCACATGTTAGAATCAGTATAAGTACAAATATGCTAATCTACTCAAGTTTGAAATGGTAAACATCCGATTCAAGGTCGTATGCTAATTCAAGTATGCAAGTAATATATGGCATGTCCCATTGTTCGATTTTGAGTTCACATGGTCTAATATGTCCATGTTAAATCAAAAATTGCTTAAGTTCCACTAAACCAAAAGATCGGAACTGATCCCATTGCTTGGAAAAATCCATTTAAGCATTTTTCAGCTCACAACATAAGACCAATATCAAGCAACAACAGTATAGTCGATTCTATAAACATATAGACCACAAGATAAAGAAAAGAAGCCCAAAGAATCCAAGGTTTCACCCATTGAGCAAACGATCGATATTACGATTAACCACGATGACCCATCATTGGGTCCTAAAGATCGGGTCACAGCTCGGTGCAACAATAATAAAGGAATTAGTTGACTTTCTATGAGCAAATCTTGATGTGTTTGGTTGGACCCATTCTGACATGTGTGTGACCTCACCAACTATCACGAGCCATGCATTGAATATCAACCAGAGGGATGTCCCGGTGAAACAAAAGCGACACGGCATGGATTTAGAGAGATCTACTACATCTAAAGAGGAGTTGGATAAACTTAAAAATAATGGGTTTATCTATAATGCCCTCTACCCAAAATGGGTATCCAATCCAGTTCTTGTGAGAAAAGTTAATAGAAAGTGGTGGACATAAAGACTACTCTGAACTGAACAAGGCATGCCCGAAAGATAGCTTTCCACTTTCGAGGATTGACCGCTGGTAGACTCAATCGTGGGATATAAGCTGCTTTCATTTATAAATGCGTACTTTAGATATAACCAGATCCTGATGCACGTCCCTAACCAAGAGAATATACCGATCTAGGGATATATTGTTATGTTACAAAGTCGTTTGAATTAACTAATGCTGAAGCTACTTACCAAAGACTAGTCAACTGGTTGTTCAAAGATCAGATCGGGCAATCGATGAAAGTATATGTGGATGATACGCTCATGAAGTCACGACGATCAAATGACCGCATAGATGACTTGGCGGAGATGTTCAGTATTCGGCAAAATTATGTAATAAAACTCAATTTATTGAAATGCTCTTTCTGGGATATGTTAGGGAAATTTTCAAGTTTCATTGTTAACTCTCATAGAATCGAGGCCAATCTCGAGAAGATTCAACCAATTCAAAACATCCAAAGACTGATGACAATTAAGCAGGTACAGAGCCTCAATAGGAAGGTCACTACCTTAAGCAAATTCATCTCTAGGGCCACCAACAAGTGTATTCCCTTCTTCGATTTGATTAGTAGAGGGAAGAGGAACTTTGAATGAACGTAGGATTGTATAGATATGTTTCAAGCTCTAGTAGATCACTTAGAGAGACCTCCCATCCTATCCAAGCCACTGGATCGTGAAGACTTCTACATCTATTTAGTGGTGTTGGTACACGCCATAAGTGTTGCACTGTTATGTGAAGAGAATCAGATCCAAAGGCCAGTATATTATGTAAGTAGGCGAATAACATGTGTTGAGAGAAACAATCCAAAACTGGGAAAGCTCGCGTACTTCCTGTTGATTGCATCGTGAAAGCTCTTCCTTTACTTTCAGGCTCACCCCAACAACATCCATATCAACCGACCATTACGACAGGTCCTTTAGAGACTAGAGATGTTTGGAAGGCTTCTCAAATGGAGTATCTTGAAAAGCCAATTCAATATCGCTTATATCATTCGGAAAGCTATCTAAGGATGGACATTGGCGGACTTTATAGTTGAATTCACTGCACCAAACGACTCTTCAGAGAGAAGTGGAGAGCCGACCAGCCGATGGAAAATGTACATGGATAGAGCATCCAACGATCGGTGTTTTGATGCCAAAGCCATGTTAGTGGCTCCAGAGGACTCAATCTGCTACATGCCTGAAACTCCCTATAATAAATAATGAAGCTGAATATGAACCCTTGATCGCCGGGCTCAAGCTTGCCAAACAACTAGGGGTGAAAACTTTACAAATATTTTGTGATTCCCAGTTAGTAGTATGCCAAGTCAAGGGAGATTATCAGGCAAGGGGCCAATGAATTACTCCTTACATTGGGCAGGTCCAAGAGCTACTAGTAAACTTCGAGTGTTGTACCATTACATGCATTCCTAGAGAACAGAATGAGAAAGCCGACTCACTAGCCAAGCTGGCCAATTCCGAGGATGCACGGTAGATGGGCTTGGTTTCGGTTGAAGTACTAAATTATCTAAGCATCAATCAGATGGAGATTGATTGGGTTCTAGAGACAAAGCCGAAAAGGGAGTCGTGCATGACTCATGTCAAAGGTTATCTGCAACGAGAGATCCTTTCTGGATAAAGGAATGAAAAACGACAGATCCTTCACAAAGCTTCACACTACATCATCCAAGAAGGAGTCATGTACAGAAGGGTTTCTTCGTTCCCCTGCTTCGGTGTATTAACTATGATGGAATCAAATAAGTCATGAAAGAAGTCTATGAAGAAGAATGTGAAGTTCAATTCGGGGGGCAAATCCTGATAAAGAAAATACTCCGTTGCGGTAATTACTAGCCAACTGTCAATGGACATGCGGCTGATTATGCTAGCCAATGCATCAAGTGCCAAATGTTTGGAAAAATTCTGAGAGCCCCATTGACGAAAATTACTCAAATGGTCGGTCCAAAGCCATTTGTGACATGGGGTATTAACATCATTGGCTCTTTGTCGATTTCTAAAGGTAATGCGAAATATGCCATCGTAACAATTGATAACTTCACCAAATGTGCTGAGCTGAACCTTTAGCCATGATTACGACAAAGAAAGCAATTGACTTCATTGTTTAGAATATTATCTATTGTTTTAGTCTTCCACAAACCAGTGTAACTGATAATGGAACAAAATTTGACAGCGTTGAATTCAAAGACTTCTATTGTCGATATCATATTCAAAAGAGATTTGCGGCAATTGCTTGCCTTCAAGCAAATGGACAAGCCGAAGTTGTTAACCAAATCATAAAGTCCATTCTGAAGAAACATTTGGAAAAGGCTAGAGGCATATGGGTCGACGAACTCCCATTAGCATTATGCGCATAAAAAACCACATACAAGTTCGTGACTGGCCATATTTCAAACTTCCTTGCTTGTGGCTCCGAGGCCATCATCCCTGTAGAACTTGAAGTACCCTTCTCATCGAGTAACTTATTACAACCCTTATTTCATTGTATAAAAAATATAAATGAGGAATTGCAAACCAATTGCAATTAAACTATAAGGAATTGGCGACGACCTACGAGCGTACAGACACATCCGGGAGCCAACGACAAAGACATATACCTAAACGTGCATGTGCATATTCTAAAAATTCAAATTTTGAAATCGATAGAAATTGAATTCTCACCAGAATATTTCAAAGATGAAACTAGATCAAATAGCCAAAGCTTACTAGCCCCGTAGAACCATACACGGATAGCAACTGGTGGAATGTAATCATGAATTTATACTATTGGAAGTCGACCAAACATCATGATGATCAAAGAGGGATTGGAAATATAATTCAACGAAAGGATAACCAATATTCAAAAAATTAGATGGATTTGTTTCCGATGACTCTAATCGGCTTCGATTCAAAGCATGCCATATTCAATACAAGGCGTACTTTGAGGGGAAAGAGTTATTTGACATTTTGACCCGGCTATATCCAAACCGACTGGACAAGTTAGATTTACAATCATCAAGGCCAATAGCCTAGAGCGATGATTATGAGGTCCAAAAATTAAGTGCATGCAATAATATGAAGCGATGATCAACCGAGACCAATAGATAGAATTTTCAGAATATTCTAAGTAGGATTGGTACCTCCTCCCCCAGGCAGGAGATTGGTGCATATCCCTTCCCCTAGGGGATTGGTACATATCCTTAATTCTACCCTAAACTAGATGAGATTGATATAGAGTGATAAGGAAGGCTGCACAAGGCTACATTTCGAATCTCATGTCGTTTGGAGTTTGTATGCTCAAATTATGGGCAAATTACTTCACTTAAGAAAGGAATCGTATAAAAATATTCAGCCTAACAATGCAACTTAACGTAATATGATAGACATCTCAAAATCCAGAAGTCTAATGCATGTGAAACTTTGAGAATAAGATGTAGGGACCCTAGGGAGTCCAACCTAGGGATCACACTCCAAAAGGAGCAAGCAAGAGGGATTGGCCCTCTTTCCTCTGGAGAGATCAGCCTAAATCAACCAACATTATATGTTGTAACAAAGATTGATTAATAATCCAAGTTCTACTAATCTAATTGACATGAAACTTAGAGGTTAAGAATAATACAACATGGAGAAGCTTCCAGAGGGATCGCACAACTAAACTCCTACTAAATAGGGATCAGCCTCGATTCCTATTTCTTTGGATTTAGGCCATGCGATCCCTCCTGTGGGCCCCTATGGTTCTGGATATCTTTCTATCGAATTTTCAGAAAGATATTTCACCGTCTTCCTCTATAAATATAGACTTGATTATTCATTTTCAATACTTTTACGTTGCTATTTGCTGTGTACTCTATTGTAACTAAGAATTTTCATCCGATCCCTATTGTGCTTGGTTACAAAGTGATTATTAAAGCTATCAATTTAAAGTGGACGCAGGCAAACAACGTCGAACCACTATAAATCATTATGTTTGTGTACTTGTTTGTTTCTTATTTTTTTAATAGCTTGTTCCCTTTGTTTCCATTTTATACTCTTCATTTATTTCTCTATAAAACTTCTATTGGGTGTTTGTGCCAAATTTTGGTGCAAATAGCTATAACTTTAGGGAATGTCGAGTATTGATATTTTGGCCCCTAAAATAAATAGCAAACAATTTTGACCTTGAAATTCTCTTAAGGCCTATAACTTTCGATAGGATCCGTATAAGGGTTTGAAACCACTTCCTGAACAATATAATTGTTTTTCATTTCGTGGATTAGTCATATTAAATTTTTGGCCTTACGGTTTAGGAGATATAGACATTTGAAGTTAGACAGTTTTTGTATATATTAGTGGATAACTGACTTAACCCAGTTAGGCCAATTAACGGATTTTGAGATGTGAGCATAATCCAACTAATGGAACAACCCATAATTATTATTGTCCTCCTTCGAAAACACCCCCTAACCTCCATTAAACCTCCATTAGCCAAAAATATCTTAAATCCTTACTACTTAGAGCTTAATCAAGTAATTAAAGGGTGATTGGCATAGATATTAGTGGATGAGCATTTAGGATTTCGAATAAGGTGCTTTATGATTCATGCTTGATTGTGTTGACTAGATATTCCTTATGTTTAGTGCCATTTTTTGATTAGGTGAGCGATTTATCCTCTCTCGCTACTCTAAACGTTTTAAAATGATTAAAATGCATTTTTGGAATATTATCCAAGTTAAAAATAGGAATTTTGATTTAATTTGTTTTATAAAAAATTATGAATAATTTTAAGTGCTTTTAAATTGTCTTATATTGATTTAACATAAATTTCTTAGATCGATCTGTTACATGCATGTTGGTCTAGGTAGTGGTTGGTATGATGTTTATATTCTATGGATATTACGCTTATTTGGTTGTTTTCATGTGCTTGTTTACGTAGAATATGAAATGTTGTATTGATATTCATTACTAATTATGACTAGGTTTTAGAGAGTTTGGATTCAAATCGATGCAAATGAATTGCATAGGGAGTTAAGGAATTTATATCAAAGAGGGATCAACTAATAAAAATGGATAAAAGAGTTAAGTTTCCAGGGCGATCAATTGCCATCGATCGATTATAGTTAGTCAAATCAACCGGCGATCGATATAGGTTGTGTGGAGTATTGTGCGTATGCTACATAATCCATTGCGTAAGGTTTGAATGGATGGATTGCAAGTTAGGGCCAAAAACTGATCAATCACATTTGAAGTGTTGAGTTGAAGAAGGAGCGAGGAAACTTGAAGATGAGTTCGGGCTTCGAGGCTTGGGACATATGGTGGACTTTGGGTCACTTTCAATCATCCCTCAAAGCTATGTACTTAGTCAAAATTTGTCTACGTAGAAAGCTAGATGGGTTGGTGCTGACCCTTATAGGTCAGTATCGATCGATCCCACTTTTGGAAAAATTAGAGATAAAGCTGGGGGAGCTTACCCTTTCAGTTACACATGACTTAGATTGGTGATTTGTGAGAGGAAAATAATTAATCTAATGTAAAGAGTTGAAGTAGGAGGTTGACATGGTTAGATAATAAGGTTACGTGGGGGTTGCTTTTGGCCTACGCAAGGAATAGGAAGTTAGTTCAGGCTTAACATAGGGAAAATTCAAGAGTTTTGTGATGAGACCAAAAACTCTTCGAACTTCTATTGCTTGATAGTGTGAGTTAGTTAATTAAACAAGAAATGATCGAAGCATCTAGTGATGGTCCAAATAGGAAAATTTGATGAAGGGAATGTATGAAGTTGAATAGATAATGGGTTCTACTTTCATGATGTGTGCTAAGGGATCCTTGATAACTTAGAGGTTTTAATATATGCTTGTAAAAAGATAGGTAGGTGAGGATGATTACTTGGATTTGTAGATATGTGATTTGTATACCCTGGACCTTATTGTTATGTTGGTCTAGTTCCTAGCCAAAGGGGAATGGGTTCGAGCACTTAGGAAACCGAGATGTTGAATAGTCTTTGACTATTGAATGGGATCATGTGATATATCTTGTATTCAAGGCACATGAGTCAAACGATGTGATATATCTTGTCGACGTTAGACACATAGACACCATATACTGTACTTTGAGTGGTAGCACACCCATATCATGATAGTCTAGCATATACTATTATGTGCCAACTTATTAGATGTAGGGATAACGCACATATTACTCTACTATATGGTCTGGCCTATAATTACATCGAGTAAAACGAGTAAATTTCAAAAGAAAATACCTTTCTTGGATCTTTATGGTCTTATGAATTCTAATAATCAGCACTACATACAGTCTGATTATTAAATGAATCGATATTCAATATCAACATGCATTCAAATTTGATTTAAATGTGATTAATTTCTAACGGCTTTGGAATGATTTCAGGCCTATGTAGCCTTATCTACAGCCGGCTGTAGGAGAGCAACAAAGAGGCCAAAGATTCAAAAATGTTAGAACTTGATTTGACAATATAAAAGGAGTAAATCAAGGAGAGAATATCTCCTTTACTATCTCTACAAATGGCCACACTACCCCTCATTGTTGATGTGACCTTTTGCTCTACCTCTATTTTATAATAGCCGCCATTTCTAGCCCCCTTATGCCAATAGTATTAAATCCAAACATCAAATTAAAAATGAAAAGTGGTACTCCAAGCAGTTGCAAAACTAGGACCTCGAGTCAGGATCGAATCTAAGAAAGTCTACCAATCAATGAGCAAATCTAAGGCAATATTTTTAAGGTAATAATCGTTAATCTACGATTAACATGTAATCAGGTTAATAGTTAATTAATATATATTTGAAAGAGTTTACATGCACGATTGTTTTCTGTTTAACTATATTGTCATACATATGTATATATAATTATAAATCTTCAAATTTCACTATCTGTCAATACTATTTGTTTAAATTAAAAAATCAAAAAAATTATATACATATACATATACATATATATCATAGTAACAAATTTATAAATATAATTTTTAATAATTTTCAAAACATTTAAAACCATTTTTAATTGATTTAACATTGTTTTAACTGCAAATATAAATAAACAAATAAAGACGTATTTATCTACCTGGCTATTTTTATGTATCATAAATTAATGTTATAACAATAAAAGGACAAATATATTATTATTTTATTTTGAATATAAAGTTTAAATACACACACACACACAAAGACATATATATATATATATATTAATGATAATGTAACATGTTTTAAGTAGTATTATATATATATACTAATATTTTTATTTTATAGAAATATATTTTATTGTTTCAAAAATTTTAAAAATTATACACACATACTCACATACACACACATATATAATTTTGGCGATAAGGCATTTTATTTAAACATATAGATTTTAGTTATTGTAATAAATTATTATTATATATATATATATGTATGTATGTATACAAACTAATTTTTTTAAATTATATGATATAAATATATTTATGATATTTTTATTTGATTTTATATAACATATATAATTTAAATATATAGATCTAGATATGTTTTAAATATTTTACAGATTAAGCCAATTAGAGATTTTGAAAATGAATTTTGAATTTAAAATTAGTAACTTATTCATAACAAATTATTTTACATATATATATATATATATGATATATTTATTTAATTTAATAATAAATATAATTCAAATCTATAAACTCAATTTTATTTTTTAAACTGTTTTACTAATTAAACAAATTATATTTTGAAAATAAATTTTGAATTTCAAAATTATCGACTTATTCAAAATAACTTATTTTATTACAAAATAAATATCAATATTTAATTATTATATTTATATGTAAATATTTAAAATTTACACATGTTGTGGACAGTAATGTGCATATAAAGGGCCAATGTGTCTGTTGTAGTGTAAATCCCAACCTTATATACTAGCGCATTAAACCATGTACATATGTATATGTTGCATGCACACGTACATGTATGTGTGTATTTGATACATAAATACACTTATATATTACATAGTTATGCAAAATCAATTCTTTTAATAAATTAATTAAATAAAATAAAGAATTTTTAAAAATTAATTTAGATCATATCTAAATCAATTTAGACTTAAGAGGGCTATGATCCAAAATGGTAAAAAAAAATCAACCATCCAACTAGCTGCGTGCTGGCCTATATCCAAAGGGCATGACCAACCACTCGTATGAACCATACCCTATCCTAAATGCAGTTAAAGGAATACACTCTTTATCAACTCTTAGTTGATGGAATCCCATAGCAAAATTTAACTGCGAGAATACACTAGCTCTACTCAACTGATCAAACAGACAGTTTATCCTTGGTAAAGGATAATATTTTTTTACTATCAGCTCTTTGAACTTCCTACAGTTAATATACGTTTGAAGTGATTCATCAGAATTTTCACAAATACTACAAAGCTCCCCATGGTGGACTACTCGGTCTAATGAAACTCCTATGCTCAAGTTCCACTAACTACTTTTTTAACTCTTATCTCCTTGGACGGCTTCTGCTAGGTGGTTTACTAACGGATTGTTCCCCTATACCAAATATACGAGGAGCTCAATCGCTCTTTTCGAAGGTAATCCCATTATTGGTTCGAAGACTTAGGCAATTTCTTGAACCACAAAACTCTGTCTATCTCCTCTTTTAGTCTTTCCATTGTGCATAACGAAACCATGGACCTTCCCTTCATCTTATCCAAAGATACTAAGGGTTTATCTCCTCCTTTCGGGTTCTATAGTGTAATGATCCTCTTGGTGTAATAAATTCTGGCATCATTACATATTAACCAATCCATTACCAAAATTACATTATGCCATATAAAGCCAAACACAAATGGGTCACAAGAAAACAACCGATCAAACAAAAAAATTCCGGATTTGTGCACTTTAACCTAAGAGTGGTATGCCCACCAATCGGATTAACCACATGCAAAAAAGTAAATAGATCTGTAACATAACATCAAAATATGAACCAGGTCTATCAAAATGGAAGAATATGTAGCTCTAGTATCAAACAGAGCTCTAATTGTAGAACTGAAAATTAAAAGCATACCTTCCAACATAATATTCTTGTCTTTATTTTCGATAGAATGTCCCTCGCACGGTCCTTCCTAGGCAAATAGCCTTGTCTTTTTCAGCTTTGGACAATCCTTCTTCTTGTGGCTTAGCTTATCATATTTGAAGCACTTAGCCTTGGATTCTCCAGATGATTATAGGCACTTTGATGCATAGTCCCATACTATGCATAGTTGTAATAAGTATTCTTCAAAATATACTTTCGACCTCCGCATTCCTGGGTCTTCCCATTTGGCTGCTCGCCCTACTTCCCTTTTTGGTACGGAGCGAACCGCTTCTTTTGTTCCACATTTGGATTTACCTCCCCATTCACTCATATTGGTACATAGTATCTTACCTTTAGGTCATGTCCATAACAAACTCAAAAGTAGATGTTAAGTGTTCTACCACCTTATGATTCAACCTTTGCTTTAGCCCTCGATTAAACCTTTTGTTCTACTAGTAGGGTGCTAATCATTTTTCAACTATACTTTGCAAAGACACTGAACTTCTAGACATAATCTTCCATATAAGATCTCCTTGCCTGATATATATTTACTCACTCAACATCATTTCTTTGGAGTTGAACTAAATCTCAAACCTCTCCCTAAATTGCTCATGAGCGATCTCCTCTTCAGGGATCTCTACAGTCGCCAATTCCTACCAATCCAAAGTGTCATCATGCAACTATGCCAGCTTTTGCATTTGCACATCATTCAACCCCAAATCTCCAAAGATACGCTCACTCACTTTTAGCAAAATCAACACCTTTACTGCTGGCTCTCCTGCGATAAACATCTTATCTCCAGGGTTCTAGTAATCTTGGTTCAGCTTTGAAAAGTCCTCTCTTACAACTAGTCTCGACTCTGCTACTTCCAGCATATTTTATCTTGTCATCTACATCATGTAATGTCCAAACAAACATTCATATCTATTCCCACAATAGGTGGAACTACCTCATTCGTTACTACCAGTGGTACCTCCATACAACTACCTTCGATAGCTTGCATGCTATTATTCTCCCTCCTCGTATTTTCTCTCCCTATTGTGATTCTTCTGCTTCTTAGATCTATTTATGATAATAAAGTTTTCATCAAAAATGGAAGGAAGAAAAAGATTTCGCAATAAAAATTCTCTACGGAGCTAATTTATATGCCTATATAGAAAATACAATTACATTGTATAGTAGCATATGTCTTCAGTTGTTTGAATTTACCTAGACTTTTATCTAACATCTTTTTTCTTAAGTGCCCCCTAGCCTAAGATTTGGTACAACCTATAACACCCTCATTCCGAGACCCAAAGATGGAACTCCAATGCGTTACAGTCACTTTGGAATCATCTTTCGATGATAGAGATGAGATCAGTTATATTATACACTCATAAGTATACATAGCAGATATTAACAAAAAAAAAGAAACACATCATTAAAATTCAAATTTCACAATTTAGTTTTCATTATTTGTGCCCACACAAGAGTCAAAATATAATACACCAATAATAATGTTATGCCCAACATATGAAGGCGTTGACATAAATGTCTGGTATATTAAATTAAAATAACAAATAATACTCCAAGCCTCTTGCTTTAACTTCAGATTCTTTATTCATTGGCCCTAAAATGCACTTCATTTAAACCCATAAGTTGAACATACTTGAATGACCACCCATGTGTTTATAGAGAAAACAATGAGATAAAATGGGTCAGACATAAATTTTGGTATAAACAATATATTACACTAAATATAAAAGATAGAGAGACCATACCGCCAAAGCATGGAATGAGTTTCCCTTCACTATGATGAAAACATCCATTCAGAACAATGCAATACACGAATAAGGTTAAGGTTTTCTTTATTAGGCTAAGTAGCCATTTTACGTGATCTGCCATTAGTTCTCATACACATTTTAACCAAAATATGAAATAATCTATTATAGGATAACACTAAGGCCTTATGCCATCTATAATAGTTGGAACATTTTAATTTGATAATTTGGCTGCTACTAAGGCCTTATATCTTCACTGCTTTGTAAATATTATTAAAATCACCTTTTGTTTCGGTTGCCACTTAGGACTTATACCTTTGTTTTCATATTTCGATTTCAATGCCCGACCTCGCACCTACTTCGTTTTTCTTTTGATTGCCACTTTAGGCCTTGCACCTATGCTTTCGTTTTTTGGTTACACCAAGGCCTTACACCTATCTGCTTTCAGTACTTAACTGCCACATCAAGTCTTATGTCTCCTAATAGATTTGGTTGCCACAACAAGCCTTAAACCAATTGATTTAGTGTCTTGGATGCCACCTTAGGCCTTACTCGTGCATTCATGATTTTGGTTGACTCTATGGCCTTACACCTATATTTTCATTTGCAGATCCACTTAGGCCATGCCCTTTTGCCTTTCAACCCCTTGTTTGAAAACTCAGGCTTTACATCAACTATTAAATACACTACCTAACCACTTACTATTAGGCTTTCACTTAGCTATTCATTAAGCAAAGCTATCACAATATCGTTGATTTTGAAGTATTAGTTTCCATCATCTTAAGCCTTACCATATATTTCTACTTTCAATGGTTATTGTTCCGATTTCAACAACTTGCCAAGAGATGCACTACTCTTGGTAATCACTACCCTAAGCCTTGTCTTGGGAAGTCCATTTTAGTTTAGCTTTAGTGGCTATGATATATACAAAAACTTGATCAAAATATTCACTATTGATTAGGAACATCCAATATATCGTAATAAAACCACAAGTGCATGGCGCACAATTATAGTAATAGGCATGTGGGTGTCGAATCCATAGGGAAAGCAAATAATTCTATGATCGAATTAAACCAAGAAGTTGAGAAAAGTTCTACATTAAAAGTGCGAAAAGAGCAGTAAAAGAGGAAATTACTGCAATTGAGGAATAATTTAGGAGAATAAATCCACTATCTAATTCATCAAATAACAGAAGATAATTTCTACAATCCCTTTTTTAATCAATAGAAATGATTTGTACATCTACTTTAAGTATGAAATATCAACTCTAAATAGAGAAGTATAAATCATCAAATTTAAACATACAAATCAATCCATTTATTCATTATTTAGGAAATATTAATAAATTTGATACAGAATCTATCTAAGCATGACCTATTAAGATGTAAATCAAATATTCATCATCAAATTCAATAATATGCCAAATAATATTAATAATTACATGGTTTATATATGTAGATAATTCTCTATTTAGTTTATTATTGATTTATTAAGCATAGCCTATCTGGGATAAACCAACATATGCTATCAAAAATACATATATAAACTTGAATAGAAAAACATATAAACAAAAGTAAGGTCCAAAACAAGTGAATTGTAAAAGCATCTTTTTTTTACTTCGATTTAACTGACAAGCTTCATTACCCCCTAAATTGAGAGGGATTAGCTCATAATGAAATATGAACAAAAAGAAATATAAAAAGGGAAAGAAGCCAACAAAGAAAAAGAAGAAGAAGAAAATAGACTAACTTTATTTTCTAATTCCATACCAAAGATTACAAACAAAAGGTTTTATGAAATAATAGATGCAATAAGGGGACATAGGTATTTATAGGGTGCTTTACCTTAAGACCCAAGTAATAAAATATTTTCTTTCTAAAATACAAATGAGCCTTTTGCCTTTTCTTCATGAGATGTAGCTTGTAATTATAAATAGGAGTCTTCTATTGGCTTTAAACTTCTTTGTTAAGAGGATTTTCACATTGAGCTTTGTACACTTTTTGCCTTTGAAATCTCTTTCTTTTTCATCAAAAATCCAAGGCTTCAAATCATTCTTCTTTGTACCAATTTCTTGTTCAAACCTTCAAATTAATTGTGTACACCAACAAAATTATCAATTTTTCAACTAAATATCAACAAAAATAAATAAATAATTATAAAAAATGTGCAAATAATTTTCTTAACAATACAATGTGCACAACAAACCCTTTTTGTCCAAAATAAATGATGATTGAAAGAATTTTGATGAATTTGTGAAAACATGTAAAAGTACCCTTTATGTACTTTTTATTTGCATGAACTAGATAAAATGTGAGCATAAAAATGTATGCATTTACGTGTACATCAAATACCCTCACATTTATCTTTTTATTCATCCTCGAATAAAGTAAATAAAATTAAATAGGACACACTTTCATAAGAAACACGATTGCATTGAGCATATGCAACAAGCCGTTAAAGCTCAAGGTGTCCAAAGTAGGAGGCGTGTTGTCTCATGAGGGTTTTCAGCGAATACCACCCATTAAATCCAAATGCAAAATGTGATTTCCTAATGTAATATGAATGAATGCAAATTTATTTAAAAGTTAAAGACTTGATTTATATTCAAATAAGTATGATATTGTAATGGGTGTTTGTTTTATTCAAAATCAAGGAAATAAAGTTTGTCAACTAATCAAGAATTTCTAACAAAAATAAAGTGTTCATTACAATGGACACTAGTGTGGTCAGTTGTTTCATTGGAAACACAGTGCAACAACGAAATAAATTCTTTATTTGATTGTCAAAATTTGCAAAGTTACATCTCTATTTCCTTTTATATAACAAGTTCAAACCAGTAAAATCAAAAGGACACTTAGATTTCAATTACCTCTCTCTTTATTTTAATTATTTATATAAAAGAATATTATTTTTATTTTTTACATGCACCTAACCTATGGACCAAGGTGTATCACCCATGCACTGCCTTGTAGGCTTACATGAGAGATGGGAAATTGCTCGGCGAGTTTGCATATCAACGCTAGATATACTAGAAATGTTGGATACCCTTCGGTTATAATTTATTTATACATTTTTAGGGAGAGTTATGCAAAATCATCTCAGTATCACTTAGAATTAAAGATTTAAAATTTTTAACGCATGTACTTTAGATCAATCACTTTTTAAATAATGATTACAAATTAGAATAAACCTTATGGCCATCACTTGTGAGTGAACCTTTATGCTAATTTCATTATTATCACTTGTAAATCAAATTTTTCATTCTAATTTCTGCTCAAAACCAATTACTCACTAAAAATCTCATTAAATGACCTAGAATGTACACTTACTATATCATGTTGTTTTTAATAAATCAAAATCATAAAAATCATGCAAAAAATTTATCCAATTTTTTTGAAAATAAAATGCAAATGCGAAAGAAAAATGAATGCAAAATTTAAAAAAATTGAAATGCAATGCAATGTGAGTTCCCCTCCATACTTCAGATGAACAGTTTCCTCACTGTTTAATTTTTTTCCAAAAGTAAAGGAGAGGACCTAAAGATGGATCAAACACAAAATAACTCGTAAAAGAAAATGAAATTTAACCAGTACATGCAAAAATATGTCGAAAATAAAATACGATTGGTGCAAATGGTGAATGAATTGAGATGTGTACTCTCCTTTATCTCCCACACTTGTTTTTAGCATTATGATTTGAATTTGCATTGAATAGTAAAATGTTGCCACAGAAAGGTTTGTTCTTTTAAACCTAGATTTAAAATCAAGAAAATTAATGCTAAGTGCATTCCTCACCCGAATTTTCTCTACTAGAGTTCCTTTCACAATGTTATACATGTGCTGCATAAATTTATCATTGCGCTCCTTAAAAAATATACGACTGCAAACAAATTCGTTTAAACTAGTGAAATTAATTGACATTTCAACATTGTTGAAAAATTCTAAATCAAGTTTACGTCCACAATCACAACTCGAATTTATTTCAGCCTCACCCGTAAATAGTTCGAAAAACTTGTGTTCATTAACTTAGTCTTCATTTACTGAATTGTCAACGACTTCAATGTGTGTATCATTTTCAAAATCTAAGTTATTGTATTCAAATTTTCAAAATCAGAAAAAGAATGACTGAATGTTAAATTTGGTTCCATTCTCTTAAAAAAATTGAAATCCAACTCAATTACCGCATTTTCAACAACGTCGTTAAGATTTTCATTTTCTATGGCAAAGGTTGTTATTTGAAAATTGTCAATTTCGGTAAAAGGTGGATTATCATTTGACTCATCACATATTGAGTTTGATTTTGTTGTTTACGTTGTTTTATGTAGGTTTCAAACAACAAGTCCGTGTGATTTTTTTGATTTTCTTCCATTTCTCAACTAAATCAAATTCATAATTATTAATTTGAGAATTTTCAATTTGAAATTATTGAGAACAAAAATATCAATCACACCATAATTCAAACTATTCCCTGTGCCAAAATCATTTAAAAAGTAGTTCATGTTTCCATTTTGATTTTGAAATTCATTTTGGAGTTCGAAATTGTATAGACATAGGTTATAATCAAAATCATTAGAATTTTGAAGCGAATAAAATTTTGATTATTTTGAAACATTTGACTTGAATTATTGCACAAATATGAGCTTCACAAATTATTTATCATTTAACTTTGTTGTGTAGGAATTTTAAGTAAAGATTCAATAAATTTAATGCTCTTTTCAAGAGTTGAGGGTTGGCCATTATTTTGAAAACTGTGTGGTGTAAATTTCAAATTGTATGTACAATAGCTGTTATTAAAATATCCATAAGAATTTGATGTGAAACTATATGGATTATATTGGTTTTCATAACTATTGTAAAAAAAATTATGGATAGAAAAATCATTCATTTTGAATGAAAACAAGAAAACAATTTGACTTTCCTTGCACCTAAATAAAAAATTCATAATTTACTAAATCATTGATCATGAGACTAGAAGGGGGAGGAGGTTCTCTTAGTTTATCACAAAAGGAGACAATTAATGTTTATGGGTAGTATGCAATCTCCTTTGCTAATTGTTCAACAATAGAAATTTCGAATCATCAAAATTCTTATAAAATCCCTATTCTATATATGTGATCCAACCCTTAAGAAATTAATTTCACAAAATTTGATTTCAACTAATAAATTTTCAATTTCTATTTGACTAGGTGGATTTACGATTTTTAAGCAAAAAGACATACATAAATCAACAAATATCAACAATCAATTATTTTTGCAAAGCAGTAAATTTTGCAAAATTTCAGCAGCTGCTTTACAACTACCAATGCAAGGATAAATTAGGAATCATAAGACAATATCAGAGAGTGTAGAATATTTGAAATTTTATTTTACAAGTAGCAATCATTTTAGGCGTAATTTGCACATCTTTTTAGAAACGATGCGAATTTTTGAGCATGCAATTTCCAACTTCCCTGCATTTGCACCTGTTTATACCCAACCCAATTCTCCTCTTCTGCTAGTCAAAATAAAAAAATGGTTAAAAAATGTATAGGACCGCAGGTGGCCAGTGATTGGAAACGGAGGTGGATGTAACTGCAGGACCAGTGACGAAGGATGGTTGCAAATTAGGTTAGGTCTGATGAAGTTGGAAGCAAATTTGAATGTGATTTTGAAACAAAGACAGTGAGAACAGACAAAACAGAGAGCACACTAGAACTAGATCGAACAGGATAGAGAAAAGAAAAAAGAAAAAAAAAGTAAACCAAAATGCCGACTAAGGACTAAAACTAAAAATAAAAAGAAGAAAGTAAAATGAAGAGGGAACTTGGACAAGAAAGAATAGAACAGAATAAATTTTTTCATAAAAGAATAAACACAAAATAATTAGGAAATTAATCTTGAAAATAAACAAAAATTATATTGTGTTCCCCGACAATGGTGTCAAAACTTGATCAGAATATTTTCTATTGACTAGGAAACACCCAATATTTCATAATAAAACAAGTGCACAACGTACAATTGTAGTACATAGGCAAGCGTGTCGAATCCACGGGAAAAAAATAGTTTCTGTTTATTTGTCAAATTAAACTAGGAATTAGAGAGAAGTTCTCAATTAGAAGTGCAAAAGGAGTAACAACTACTATGATTAAGGAATAATTTAGGGGAATAAATCCACTCTTCAATTTCATCAAATTACAAGATATAATTTCTACAATCGCTTTTTTAATGAATGGAAATGTTTATACATCTACTTTAAGTATGAAATATCAACCCTAAATAGAAAAGTATAAATCATCAAGTTTAAACATACAAATCAATCCACTTA
Organism: Allium cepa; assembly: GCA_030765085.1. Taxonomy (NCBI): domain Eukaryota; kingdom Viridiplantae; phylum Streptophyta; class Magnoliopsida; order Asparagales; family Amaryllidaceae; genus Allium; species Allium cepa. The sequence continues at coordinate 1,001,465,085 of CM060935.1, forward strand.
TTAAATATTTTGGAAATATTAATATATTTGATGCAAAATCTATCTAAGCATGACCTATTAAGGTGTAAATCAAATATAGATCATCCAAGTTAATTCTATGCCAAATATTATCAATAATTTCATAATACATATATGTAGATAATTATCTATTTAGTTTATTATTAATTTAAGCATAGATTATTTGGGATAAACCAACACATGCCATCAAAAATACATGCATAAATGTGAGTAGAAAAATATCTAAAGAAAAGTAAGATCCAAAGTAAGAGAAATGTAAAAGCATCTTTTTGTTGATTTCGATTTAATTGGAGAGCTTCATTACCCCTAAAGTGAAGGGGTTTAGCTCATAATAAAATATGAACAAAAAGAAATATAAAAAGGGAAAGAAGCCATTTAAGAAAAGAAGAAAAGAGACTAACTTTATTTTCTAATTCCATACCAAAGATTACAATCAAAAGGTTTTATGAATTAATAGATTCAATGAGGGGACAGGGTATTTATAGGGTGTTTTGCCTTAAACCCCAAATAATAAAAATATTTCCGTCCTACAATACAAATGGTCCTTTTGCCTTTTCTTTATGAGATGTAGCTTATAATTGTAAATAAGAGTCTTTTATAGGCTTTAAACTTGTGTTTGATAAGAGGATTTTCATTTTGAGCTTTGTACACTTTTTGCCTTTGAAATCTCTTTCTTTTGCATCAAAAATCCAAGGCTTCAAATCATTCTTTACCCCATGATGCTTCTCATGCTTCTTATAATCTACTTGATCAAAATTTATTATGATGCAAAGAACATATTATTAGAGATGGATTCTAGTTTATAGAATTTTCACATTTGTAAACGAATTAATATGAATTATTGGAGAGTTTTATAGTATGGAAATGGTTAAAAATAGTAAGTTTGAGAAACTATATATAAGAAAATGCATATGCATAATTTTTATCGATTTTCTAGAAATAATATAAGCAATTTTCGAATCTAGGCTTAGCCGAAGAGTAACAATGAGGAGCCGGAAGGCAAATAATTGAAGCCAAGAGGCCTTTTTATTTAATAAAGTATTAATTAATTATTTAATAGGCCAGATAAATAATTTGCGTTGAACATGTTTGGAAGGTACTTAATAATGGTCAAAAAGGATTAAGTCAAACAAATCAAAAGTCGACACATATAAAGTTGGTGTTAAACATGCAAAAGGTGGTTTCCAATGGGTATTATGGGTAGTGGTGTTGAACCAAATGCTTTAAACCAAAAACTAAGTAACAAAGCTTAAATAAGGAAACCTATGAAATGTTCTTTTAAGTTTACTATCAAAAGGAAAATTCAAGGGCTGGAGGCAGACCGAGGGCATGGTGGCAATTAAAGAAGGAATTACAAGAAGAGATAAAGACCTTAGAATTTGAAGACTAATATATGATGTGCACGTAAATGTGTACATTTTTATGCTTACATTTTACCTAGTTCATGCAAATAAAAGTTACATAAAGGGTATTTTTTTACATGTTTTCACAAATTCATGAAAATTCTTTCAATCGTCATTCATTCCAATTCAGCTTTTGCTAGGGTGTTGAAATGATGGCATGCCAAAATATTTATTGGCATGTATATTTTATATGTTTTTTTCAATCTTAGTTTTGTTCATTAGTATATATAGTTGATAAACAATTTTATCATTTAAAATGCTTGCACAAATTTATTGAAGTAGATAACTTCAATTTTCACAACATATATTCCTACAATATTAAAAATGTTATATGTAATCATTCCATTTTTCAAATAAGGCCTGTACTAGATTTTAATACTTCTTAAACCCTTAAGAGAAATATAGAAATCCTTCGATTTCTTTGGTGAACGATAGGAATCAAATGGCTTGTGATTCTTGTAATGACCTAGAAATTTAGTCATTTGAATTTGGAATATTTAATTGATTTTAAATATTGAAAAATAATTTTATAAGTTGAATAACTTGAATTTCAAATATAGCGATTTATATAATAATTAAATTGTTAATTTAATATTTGGAATTGTTTAAAAATCTTGAATTTAATATGAATGAAAATGATTTCGAAAGTTGATTTAAATTCTATTTGAAGTAGAAGAAAGATAGTAATCTTTTAAATTGGAATTAAAAATGATTGAAAGAAAGATAGTAATCTTTTAAATTGGAATTAAAAATGATTGAACTGATTTTGAAAATACCGTGGTTTAATTAACGTGTAAAAATAGCCTTCTGTGGCACTCTCTTGAATATAGATGAAATCGGCTTTATTGGATTTGTAATACTGAACTATTGTATGCCATTGAATTCCATGATGATCGGACGTACCGTTTGGTCGTGCGAGCTCGACACGCATAGAAATTAAATTCTGGAATTTATATAATATAATTGGGTTTGAAAAGCTATCTTCTGTATATGATTGAATTAGGTCTCGAGACTAATTCCATTATGTTTGGAATTGGGGTATAACATATAGGACGTTAGGCTACACACCTTATGTGGGGTTTGAGATTTTTGAGTGCATCGAGCAAGGTATTTTGAATATAATATTGTTATCCCGCGTTTTGGCAAGACCGTAATACCATCGATTCAACCAAGAAAGAATGGTCGATAGCTTGGAGAGTTAGTGGCGTACAGTATAATGGACAATAGTTGGACAGATTCGAACCGGGATAATATCGAAGTATAGCAAGCATGAAGTAGCTAGCCTGGCCTCGTGGAGTCATATCTCAAGTTCGAAGATGATTGAAGTTCACATGCACAAGCTACAGATGAGACAATAATTTGCTTGGATTGACCAGAGAATGATCAAGGAAACAGTTCAAGCCAACCAAAAACATTCAATATCTTCTGAACCATGAAGCCAATCCATGTAAGACTTTTAGAAAATCAATAGAATGGCAGGAGGATCACATCATAATAATCGCGTGTCACTAAATGGAGGTGGGTGAAAGGCCGATCGATATGCACCAATCGTTATTGGAAGATTCAATGTAACGATCGATGTATTTTAGCGTATGTCCTATCTTCGACCAAAAAACGACCCCTAACTTGCAATCTACAACTCAGAATGATCCTATATTTTAGAACTAAAATCAATAAGCCATTAGGGTCCTCCAAAAACGATTGTGGGTTGATTGGAGCAAATAAAAAGGTTCAGCCATATATAGGTTGATCGTTATTGATCATCGAATTAATATGGCCAATCAATGTGGTTGGCCCTTTTGGACCTAGAGAGATTTCTTGCGAAGTTTCAACCCGATCCATGCGTGTCTTCTGCTATAAATACATCAAGCATAGCTTCGAAATAGGGGCTTCTTCTTCTTCCTGCTTTGGAGGCTCTAACATTTTCATTTCGTGAATATTGTATTAATGGATCCTAATTGATCCAAATATTCTTGTAATGGTAATCTGGTGAAAGATTAATAAAATTGTGAAGTGGATGTAGGCCAAGATTGCCAAACCACTATAAAAATCTGTATGTTCATTTACTTCTTCTCCTTTGTTTTCAATTTCATTCTTTGTTTAATGTCCATGAGATTCTATGGATGTTGATGCCCTTTTTGGCATCAACATTTGGGTGCTTTCACTGAGAAATGAATTCTAAGCCCGATTGGATCTCATCTTCTACTGATGAATTTTCATGTTCATGAGATATATCCAACTTTTAATAGAGAAGTTTCCTATTCTACTCAGATCTGAAAGAGATCTAGATGGAAACTATGGTGGAAGTGCAGGAAAGCCAAGTCTACCTTCCTTTAAAAAGAAGAAAATAATGAGCTTGGTGGCCAGTTAGTTGGATGTTTGATGAAAGTGCACACTTGTTTAATTTCTGAAGGATATGTGAACAATCGCCTATCGACCATGACTCAAGCACACTAAATGAACGAACGTTCGTCATGGATCCAGATGCCCTATTATCTTTAACGATCACCCCTATGGTGGCTCACATTGTTGTTCAAATAGCTTGGATTTGGCCATTTCCTCCTTTGCACAATCATTTTCACCAATCATCCCTATACATCATTTTACTACGATCGTTCCAATAGGTGTTGGACCCCCTATCAATTAATTATATATGAATGTTCCAATATGATCGTTTTTGTATGATCATTTCGATATCCCACTGATATGATCATTCCACTCTCATCCTTATAACCGACTATTTTCTATTATCCTATCCACCAATGAACGATGGAATTATTGTTGGCATTATACGATCGATCTAGTACGCTCGTTCCAAGGCCACGAAGCAAAGCCGATCATTTTTATGTACATAACCATCTATAAGCTTTGGTTTATGGTTTTATCATTCGAGATCGATCCCGCAACAGTTGGAACTTCATTCACTTTTCTAAACAGACAGTTTTAGGACCTTCTTGAACAAAATGATTCGAGTTTTTGAAAGCTGGGTATTGTATGTTTGATCTTTGTGGGGAGGCATACATGAATGGGTAGCGTGTGAACTTTGACAAGTACAAACGCAAACAAGGTTTTGGAACCCTGGCTCGGACTCGAAGTAGGACTCGGGTAAGACAAGTTTTTCCCAAAGCCAACTCCAAAGAAACCCCAAGCACCTATTATCAGGCCTTCGAACTTACTGACCACAAATGATCCAATGGCTGACCCCAAGCAATCCAATGATTGACTCCAAGCGATTATCAGATTTCCTCCGGTCTAACCCCAAGTGATTCAGCATTACCCGTTAATTTCGATCCATCTCACTTTGCGTTTATCTTGGACATGCAAATGTTATTCGCAAGCATAACAAGTAGCTATGTCCTAAGAATATACCGGATCGACGATGACGGAAACATCTTAGCCCTATCAATAAAGAACTCTGATTATCAACTGGACCATTAACGATCGATATCCTGCTAAAAGGAGATAGGGGCAAAGTGGAATAACAAGCGCACGATGCTGCTTCACATATCAACGAGATTTATTTTGACCTTCTTTAATTAATTTATTTTGATTTCAATCCCAATTATGTTGTGAACTAAGACCAACTGGAACTATACAACATGAATACAACGCAGGTAACCAAGTGCCTAAAGTTGGGCACTGATCAGTCTCCACATATCATGATAGAACCTGCAGAGCTTTTATTTAATGAGCTTAATTCAACCGTTCATCAGCCACCATATGCCCTTGATTTAGGACACCGAGGCACGGAATGGAAAAAATCAACAAAGTTGAAATCCAATAGAACGTGGATGCAACCGATTGTTCATTCAGCAACCTTCATGTTAGACTTGAAGTAGCCATGATTGATTGCCTCCTTGTCAACCACATATTTCAACAAATGGACACAATTTCAGCCTAAAATGGATGTGATTTAACTGTTCGCTCATAACTCATTACCTCCGTCTGCTAGAAAAAATATGAAGCAAATCTTGTAAGACTTGATTATCCAACCCCATCATGGATATGATCCAACCCCATCATGGATATGATCCAACCATCCATCACTTACCTCCTTCCTTGGATTGACTGGAAGAGCTACAATCACCAAGTGGACGAAAATCGACCGTCTGTTTGCCAAGTTTTTTCCTCAAGGGCAGAATCACATCCATGGATGAACGTGGTTTGACCGTCCCTTCAACAAATTTTACCTCGACGCGGTAAATGAAGTCTATATCAAACGAGTGGAAACATGACTGCCTACGGGAAAAAAATCAAAGTCCTTGAAATGCGGGCTAGAGTATAAACCATTTAGTGGAAATGCGACTGCTATAGGTGGAAACACAACTGCCCATGACAAAACTCTAAGTCCTTGGACTACGGGGTAGAGTATAAACCATTTGGCAGAAAACAACTACCACGGGCGGAAACACGATGGGCCACGACAAAACTCTAAGTCCCGAGACTACAGGCTAGAGTATAAACCATTTGCCAAAGAAATGACCTCCATTGGCAAAAACCCGACTGCTAACAATTAAAATCTTAGTCCCCAGAACGTAGGCTAGAGTATAAACCATTAGGTGGAATATGAATGCCACGGGCAGAACCATGATTGCCCACAACAAAACTCTAAGCCCTTGGATTACGATCTAGAGTATAAAACATTTGGTGGAAAAACGATTTCCACGGGTGGAAACACGACGGCGTACAAGAAAAACTCTAAGTCCCCGAACCGCGGGCTAGAGTATAAACCATTTGGCAGAAAACCGACTGCTACGGGTGGAAACATGACTGCCCATGACAAAACTCAAAGTCCCCAGACTGCAGGCTAGAGTATAAACCATTCGGCGGAAAAACAACTGCCATGGGTGGAAACACGATTTCCCTGAGAAAACTCTAAGCCCTAGAGTGCAGACTAGATTATAAACAATTAGACGGGAACACAATTGCCTATGGGAAACTCTAAGTCCCTGGAGTGCGGGCAAAAATATGAGCACAAACCGAGTGTGAACCGACTGCTCACGGAATGACTCTAAGTCCCCAAAGTGCAGACTGGGATGCAAACTCTATGGATAGATGAGTGGATTTGACCATTTTAAAATCCAGCGGTTCTAACCTGAAATCAACAAGAGGAATACAGACTACTAAAGACTAGAATACACACAACTCAGTTTTCTATCCTCAAGCCTGATCCCACTATTCGACGAGAAAGAGCATAAAGCTGAAGCAAACATAACCTATCTTCTTATTTAATAATGTACGCCGTAAACTTGAGAACATGAGAGGTAAACATAATAAATGTGAATTGACCATTCATTGATTGGCTTTTATTCTTTTGGAGAATATGTCGAAATATTAACACCATGGGACGAGACTCAACCATTCATATAGTGCATTTATCGACGCAAAACTGGGGGTCGAAATGTGATCGTCCAAGGAATGACTGTGATAGCTCAACACTGCAACTCATATCTGGCTTTTACAACGACTCAAAGCCACGACCGTAAATAGGTCTTGAGGTGGATTAATTAAATAATTGCTCGATTCGATAACAGCAAGTCACAAGTACATAAAATAAGGAATGTTACAGTTCAGACATTCAACAATAAATGCAGGAATTTTTATTCACATCAAACGAATACAACCAACAAAAGGGATATAGTTATTTGAATTATTTACATGTCCAAAGATCACTCCTTGGATTTCTTATCCCTCTTTCGCTTCTTCGGAGTGGCTCCCTCTGAACTACTGCTCGCCTCCTTATTCGATCCTTTGCCGCCTTGGCTTTTCTTCAAAGGGGTTTCCCCAACTGTATGGATCAAGGCGATATCATCTTTGGAAGTAGGAGGGATAGGAGCATCTTCAGCACCAGGAGTACGAGGAACATTCTCTGAAGGAATCATCCCTTCAAGAGGGATCTTTTAAAGCGGGGAAGGTATCGGTTCATCTAGGACCGATTTAACTGGCTCACCCTTCACCATTCTTATTTTGAGCTCCTCTCGCTTAATCCTCTCTTTTATACTGGGCCCACTAATAGAATAGGAGGATCCTACGATAACCACTTCTGCATCGAAAGGGATTCCATGGTGTGGGTCGCCTCTATCCTTGAATAACGCCTCCACAAGTTGGTCGTCAATGTCAAAGGCTTCATCATGAGCACCCTAAGAGGCGATCGAATTTGTAACTGTAACAGACTCTATCGCGACCACCTATAACTCTAGCTGAGGCTTTTGTGGAGGAAGAAGAGCGATGCCTGAAGGATCCAAAGCTGAGAAAAAATAGGCGAAGAGATTACAAATGTCAATCGATAACACCCTAACTTTATGAGAGAAGGGAAAAGTCGACGAAATACCTTCTTCGATGTGAACTCCTGTTTGGTTTGTAGCATCTTCAGAACTGCGCTTAAGAATTGGAGATAAGCATGGTTTGTCCGAATCATACCCAGGAACATTTGAGTAGCTCGTCGTAGAGCTATTCATGACTTGAGACACTGGGGGAAATTCAGATGCGATGCCAGAGTGCGCCAATTTGGATCGCTCACCTACCTCATGTGAAGGAGAAACTATGGATTCTTTTAGAAGAGAAGTCCGAGCGTCATGTAATATTTTGGGTTCGTTGCCCAATAGCACTTCACTTTCAAGTTTGGTTACATCGACGTTCTCTGAGCCATGAAGTCTTTTTTCCTTCGCAAAGAGAAATTCTCAACTACGATGAAGATGGTAGGGGTAGTCTTCGCCAAACCATGACAAATTCCTATATTTGAGAACGTTGGCGTTTTAGAGAATGAGAATCAGGTCTTGCTCATTCATTACATCTTCTCTCACCTTGTCTTTAGTCATTTATGTCTTGCGTTGAATGAGCGTTTCAACGTCTTTAGCATTTTCAATAGCTGCATTTATCTCAAGCCTGACATGAACCAACTCTCTTCATAGGAATCTTGAGAGATATTTGAAGCATCATCTTTTTCTTTAATAGCATCTTCAAGCTTTGCCTTGAGCTCAACTAATTTCTTCAAGGCACTGTTTTGGACCATCTCGTTCAAGCGCTATTTCCTGGTTCTTATGATGCAGTACTTGAACCATAACGAGATGGCTAGTTTTCATCTCCTCCATAAATTTTAAGGCGGCTTAGCTTTTTCTTTGGCTTTGGTTAAGGCGGTTTAAGAGGCCTATAGTTCATTTGTTAGAGCATCGATAATTCTCTTGTCCTGGGCCTCTTTCCATTTTAGTTTCTCCGTTTTTTCCGCACACTCGAAGGGAACTTTTGACTTTTTTTCTATAGCCTTCATCCATTCTCGATATTGCATGTAGATGTCATAAACTAAGCATAAACCAATCGTTGTTGTATTATGTAGTTCGGTCGTTCAAAGTATCCTAAAGGCCGAATGTTCTGGGATCATGTTATATGCCAAACGTTCTGGGATCATGTTGTACGCCGAACGTTCCATGAAGTGGCCTTAGCCGATCATCCTACCCACCGATCGTTCTTTCCCAAGCTACCATATTCAATCATTCACAAACCATTCTCAAGCTCCTCCATTTAGAACTAGAACCGCACCGATCGTCAACAATTCCTCCATCTCCATACCTCATTTCCTCCAGAAAGCGACTGACTGTCCTAACAATTCGATCGACGCCCATCAAAGGGGGCTTTTTCTCCATTCTATATGGTCATAAATAAAGAAAAGGGTTAAAGGATCCATGCCAATTGTCATAGGTTTAAAATTGTTCCAAGAGTTATGCGGCAAATTCAGAAGATGTTTCACCTAAGTGCGAGATCTAAAAGGGAAGGATTCAAAGTCAATTCGAAGTCCAGGTATGGAGGAAGATTATGGTTGCTGTAAGGACTGATGGAAGAAAAGGGGGAGTGGTTCATCTCGTGTCTTTATTTCGGGAGGAAAGTGATGAGTAAAGTGAAGGAAAAGTTTCTAAATCTAAGGCCATATATAGAAAACGTGTTTGGCCGATCGTGTTCATTGTGAAGGGTTTGGCTAATAGTTTTACACAAAAGGACGATGCTGATCCATCTCTAAGCAGTATGTTCACCGGTCCATTTAGTAAGCATCTGCCAGCCGTTCCACTATAAGCCGATCCATCCGAGCCTTTGTGTCGATCGATCCTTTTTGTCATGTATTTATACCTTTGGGTGATCGTTTCACTACCTAATCTACGACACTCAAGTTCGTGGTCAAAAATGGTTTAAAATTGATATATATATATATATATTTGTAAATATATATACATATATAAAGGTGAAAAAAATAAAGTGAATGAAAAATGTGGTGAATTAGAATAGGAATGGTGAATGATTATAGAAATTTGATTACAAACGCGAACATGCAAAACGTCGTGAGAATAGGCAACGACCTGAGGATGTTCGAACACTTCCGGGAGCCAACAACATAAAGTGTATATATAGGAACGGTTTCAAAAGCTCAGCCTTGCGAAGTCGATAAAAATTGCAATCAAACCTGGAGTTTTTGAGTTTGAGACTGGATCGGATAAAAGAGGGCTTACGGGTCTCGCGTGACCGAGCTTGTATATGCAAATAGAATACGACTTCGGATTTATATTATCGATAGAAAATAGAGGAATAGTAATCAATCAGAAAGTTGGATGGACTTCTTTACAGCAATTCAGACTCTTTTTGATTCAAAGTACGCCATGTTACTCACAAGACGTACTTTGAGGAGCAAATGTTATCCTACCTTTTGGCAAAGCCGTGATATCATCGATTCGACTAGGAAAGAATGGTCGACGGCTTGGAGAGTCAGTTACGTATAGTATTATGGATGATAATCAAGATAGATTTTAACTAGAACCAAATCGAACGATAACAAGCATGAAGTAGCTAGCCTAGCCTTGTGGAGTCATATCTCAAGTTTGGAGTTTATTACCGTTCATATGCACAAGCTATGGATGAGACAATGATTTGCGTGGATCGACCAGAGAACGATCAAGGAAATAGTTTAAGCCATCAAAAAACATTTAATATCTTAAGAACCATGAAGCCAATCCATGTGAGACTTTCAGAACATCAACAAAGTGGTAGGAGGAGCACACCATAACGATCGCGTGCCACAAAAATGGAGATGGGTGGAAGGCCGATCAATTTACACCGATCGTTATTGGAAGGTTCAATGTAATAATCGATGTATTTCAGTATATGTCCTATCTTTAACCAAGAATGACTCATAACTTGCAATCTACAACCCAAAATGATCCTACATTTTAGGAGCTGCATCAAGAAGCCTTTGGATCCTCCAAAAACGATCGTGGGTTGATTGGAGCAAATAAAAATGATCGGCTATATGTAGGCCGATCTTTGTTGATCATTGAATTAACATGGCTGATCGATATGGTAGGCCCTTCTAGATCCAGAGAGCTTTCTTGCAACGTTTCAATCTGACCCATGCGCATCTACTGCTACAAATACAGCAAGCATAGCTTCAAAAGGGGGCTTGTTCCTGCTCCCGAGGCTCTTCCATTTATATTTCTTGAATCTTGTATTAATGGATCCTATCTGATCCAAATATTCTTGTAATTGTAATCCAATGAAAGATTAATAAAAGTGTGAAGTGGATGTAGGCCAAGATTGTTGAACCACTATAAAAATCTATATGTTCATTTACTTCTTCTGCTTTGTTTTTAATTCATTCATCATTTAATCTTCATGAGATTCTATAGGTGTTGATGCCTATTTTTGGCGTCAACATATATATATATATATATATATATACACACACACACACACATATATATATGTATATGTATATATATATATGTATGTATGTATGTGTACATGTACATACACACACACTATTTATAATCTCATACTCAGTGACGCAGCGGATAATTCGAAATAAACTTCAATCGATGAAATGTAGCAATCGGTGAGTTGAAGATACCAAAATGCCCAAGTTCGTTGATCCAAAGATACCGAACTCTAGCTATCTCAAACACGTTGATAGCGCACTATACCGTGTTTCAAGATCTACGATTCTTCGCACGTTGATCTAGCGCACTAGATTCCGTGAATCGGCTTCTACGATCGTTGAATCGAGCGCACTCGATTAACCGAAAGAGGAGATAGGAGATTACACTCAACTACCAATTGGAATGAAAGCACAAAGCTAACAAAAGGAAATTTTATTCAATATTCAACAACCTTCAAAATGTACAACACACGCGTATTTATAGAGTTTTCTTACAACACAGCCATAAGTCGTGACCGACTCATGAAACCCCCCGACTCATCATAAGTCGTTAACGACTTAGCTACACACCATACCCACGACTCATCAAACTATACAAATTACACGACTCAAACTCTCTCCGACTCAACACAGATCGTGAGCGACTCACGACTCATACACACATAACCGACTCATAAGCCAACGTCTCAAAATATAGCGCATCAGAACTCAGGACACGACTCATCATATACGACTTAAGACAAACGACTCAAGACTCATATCACAGTACACGACTCAAGAAAAATACAACCGACTCATCATACAAAGCGACTCAACATACGCAGTTACACGACTCACGAATCATACTAGGTCGGCAACGACCTACGACTCAGTATAAGTCGGTAGCGACTTAAAGAAGGCCTTCCAAACTCCATACGACTCTCCTCTGTGCGACTCAAATCTTCCAACGACTCAGTTAAGTCATGCCCCACTTCCTCCGACTCAAGGCTTTCCCAAGACGGTGCTCTCCCTTGCTTTATGATGAGTCGTAGACGACTCATGAACGTGTTGTTAGGTCGGAACATTTTCCCCTGAACTTGGTTAAGTCGCAAACGACTCAAGTGCACTGTCTTGTTATCTCCCCCTTGTAACTCCCTAAGTCGGAAACGACTCATCCCTTTGTTGAGTCGTGGACGACTCATCAAGTCTTTATTAGGTCGTAACATCTTCTCCTGATCTTGGTTAACTCGTCTACGACTCAAGCCCTCTTCGTTAAGTCGTATACGACTCAAATCTGCCTCCTTGATACAGCTTGAATTGTTGTTAACTCGGACCTTGTTATCCCGTGCCCCATTAAGTCGGAAACGACTCATCCCTGTGTTGAGTCGTGGATGACTCATCAAACTCGAATTCCTCCAAGCTTTGTTAAACCGGCACCGACTCATGCTCCCCCTATCTCGTGACCGACTCATCAAGCATGCACGTTTCACGCTTGTGTACGACTCACGGGTTAAATTCGAAGCTCCTTGACTCGTGCACGATTGAATATGGTTTAACTTCTGAATTCCTATATGCCTTGCTGCATCATCCTCCCCTGGTTGAGAAAAATTCGACCTCGAATTTGCAAATTCTTTCTCATCAAAATGTTCATCTCCATGATACGGAATTAAGTGTTTAACGTTAAAAACATCAGAAGTATAAACATCATCTGGTAATTGTAATCGATAAGCATTCTCATTAATCCTCTTCAAAACTTCAACAGGACCAATTTTCCGCGCCTTTAACTTGTTATAAGCACCTACTGGAAAACGATCCTTTGTTAACACAGCATAAACCAAATCACCTTCTTTAAATTCAACATTTCGTCGTTTCGAATCTGCAAACTTCTTATATTTCTCATTCGATTTCTCCAATCGTTCCTGAACGATTTTATGACATTCATTCAGCTCATCAACAAAATCAGCAGCTCGTTTAACTGTTCCTTTCGACGGTGGTACTACTGCTAAATCCAACGGTCCCCTGGGTAAATTTGAATAAACAATCTGAAACGGACTGAATCCTGTGCTTCGATTTACTGCATGATTGTGAGCAAATTCTGCCTGGCATAGCTTCAGGTCCCAACTTCTCAAATTATCCTGTACAAGACAACGCAACAAATTACCCAATGACCTGTTAACAACTTCCGTCTGCCCATCGGTTTGTGGATGATAAGCACTGCTGAAATTCAACTTCGTTCCCACCATTTTCCACAAACTCAGCCAAAAGTGACTCAGAAAACGAGTATCTCGATCAGAAACAATAGATTCTGGCAATCCATGAAGTCGATAAATCTCCTTGAAAAATAACTGTGCTACTCGAACTGCATCTGCTGTCTTCTTGCAAGCAACAAAATGTGCCATCTTTGAAAACCTGTCCACTACAACAAATATCGAATCATTTCCCCTTTGAGTTCTCGGCAAACCCAAAACGAAATCCATGCTAATATCAACCCATGGCTTAGATGGTACTGGTAATGGCATATACAACCCTGCATTCGTTGCTGTTCCTTTTGACACTTGGCAAATATGACATCGCTCCACAAATCTCTCAACTTCTTTTCTCATCGATGGCCAAAAGTAAGATTGCGAAATCAACTGTAAAGTACGATCACGGCCCACATGTCCTTCCTCGTGCAATTCCTTCACAATTTTCATCCTCAAACTACAATCCGGAATACATAATCGACTTCCTTTAAACAGAAAACCATCAACCAACATGAATTCATCGGTAATCCCATCCTTCACTTTTTCAACATATTTCACAAAGTAAGGATCTTCTTCAAGCATCTCTGGCAACATTTCAAACCCCGTCACTTCAATCTTCATTGTCGTTAGTAAATGACTCCTCCTACTTAAAGCATCAGCTACTCGATTCGTCACCCCTGATTTGTGATTAACGACAAAAGTAAACTGCTGCAGATAAGCAATCCATGATGCATGTCTCGCTGAAATTTTATCCTGTCCCTGTAAATGTTTCAAAGCTTCGTGATCAGTGTACAGAACAAATTCCTTCTGAAATAAGTAATGTCTCCAATGCTTAACAGCCTGAACAACAGCATAAAATTCAACGTCATATGTACTGTATCTCATCTTTGCCCCTGATAACTTTTCGCTGAAATAAGCAACTGGCTTCCCATTCTGACTCAGAACTCCTCCAATACCAACCTTCGAAGCATCCGTATGCAATTCAAATAACAACTGAAAATTAGGTAGAACAAGAATTGGTGCAGACGTCAACAATTCCTTGATCTTCTCAAAGGCAACCCCTGCTTCCTCTGACCACACAAACTGTTTACCCTTCATGCAATCAGTCACTGGAGCCATCACGCTACTGAAGTGTGGAATGAATCTTCGGTAGAATGACGCTAGCCCATGAAAACTTCTCACTTCTGTAATTGTCTTTGGCTGTGGCCAATTCCTGACTGCTTCAACTTTGCTCTGGTCAACTTGGATTCCTTCCCCTGAAACAACATAACCCAGGAATAAAACAGTAGGTGTCATAAACACACATTTCTTTGTAGCAGCATAAAATTGTTCTTCTCGAAGTATAAGCAACACTTCCCTCAGATGTAGAACATGCTCCTCTGTACTCCTGCTATAAATCAGAATATCATCGAAATAAACCACAACGAATTTCCCAATGAATGGTCGAAAGATTTGATTCATCACCCGCATGAATGTACTAGGTGCATTAGACAAACCAAATGGCATAACCAACCATTCGTACAACCCCTCTCTAGTTTTGAAAGCTGTCTTCCATTCGTCCCCAGGTCTGATACGAATCTGATGATAACCACTTTTCAAATCAATCTTCGAGAATATAGTTGCCCCACTCAGCTGATCCAGTAAATCATCCAACCTCGGCATAGGAAATCTATAACGAACAGTGATCTTATTCAAAGCCCTACTATCAGTGCACATCCTCCAAGTTCCGTCCTTCTTTGGTACTAACAATGCAGGCACAGCACATGGACTCAAACTTTCCTGAATACGACCCTGCTCAAGCAACTCTTCCACCTGCCTCCGTAACTCCTCATGTTCCTTCGGACTCATTCTGTAATGTGGTCGGTGTGGTAACACTGCTCCTGGAACAAGATCAATCTGATGCTGAATGTCTCTAAGTGGTGGTAACTCCTTTGGTAACTCATCTGGAAAGACATCTTCAAATTCTTTCAAAACAGGCTTTACTTCTTCTGGAATCTCAACTTCTTCACTACTCTCTCTCCCAATCAAAAGAAACACTTCAGGTTCTTCTTCGACTTCCTTGACAAACTCCTTCAAAGTCAACAGAGTTTTCAATTCTTCAATCTCTTCTAGCTTGCTCTCCTTCTGTTGCTGTCTCTTGGGAACCAAAGTGATCTTAGTACCCTCGAACATGAAACTGTAACTGTTGGCACGACCGTCATGCTGTACTGCTCTGTCAAACTGCCATGGTCTGCCCAACAATAAGTGGCAAACATCCATATCTACGACATCACACCAAATTTCGTCCTTGTACTTCTTCCCAATCGAAAAATTAACACAAGCTCTTCGACATACTTTCACTTCACCTCCCTTCCTTAACCATGCTAGCTTGTACGGTTTCGGATGTTTCTCGGTCTTCAAGTTCAACTTTCTAACTGCCTCTGAAGAAATAATATTATCACAACTTCCCGCATCAATAACGAACTTGCAGACTTTCCCCAGAATAGTGCATGTCGATTGAAAAATATTGCTTCTCAGCCAACTACATTCCTCCTCTTGCTTTGGTGTCAAACAACTTCTCCTCAACATAAGATTACATCCTTCATCACCCGACACTTCTTCTTCTTCCTCAACATAAGGTACATTTGAATACTCTGCCTCCTCACCATCATCTGCTTCAACCTCTGCAACCATGGTTCTCTTCTTTGGCTTCGGACACTCATTGCTTTTATGCCCCAACTCTTGACAATTATAACATTTGAAAACAGTACTAGCCTTCGCCTTCTCAACCTCCTTCACCACTGGCTTTGAAACTGGTTTAGGAACATGAGAACTTCCACCAACACCCTTCACTGGATTATTAGAGTTAGTAAACACACCTCCTCCACGCCTTCCTTGTTTCTCCCAAGCCAATGCTTTTTGATGTGCTTCTGCAACGGATCTAGGATCAAACATATTAACCATATCCTGGATCTGCATTCTCAAACCTCCAATGAATCTAGCAGTCAGCTGTTCTTCTGTCTCCATTATATCGTTTCTGGCAATGAGTTGGTAGAATTCATCAGCATAATCACTAACAGATTTAGTCCCCTGCCTCAGATTCTGCAACCTTTGGTACATAAGTGATTGGTAGTTGTAAGGTAAGAAAGTAGATCTCATCAACTTCTTCATCTTCTCCCAAGATTCTATCTTTGACTTCCCCATCCGTTCTCGAGTAAGTTTAGTTTGCTGCCACCATGCCAATGCTCTCCCCCTCAGCCTTGTAGCAACTAACTTCACCCTTCGACTCTCCGGCACCTCCTTGAAATCAAAGATTTCCTCCACATTAGACAACCAATCAAGAAACTCCTCAGCAACCATCCCGCCTTTAAACTCCGGAATCTCCATCTTCATACCCGACTCCCAACGACGATCATCCTCAACATCCCGATAAGAATTCCGAACTTGGTCTCGATCTCGATAATGAATACTTGCTCTATCACCTTCTTCAACAAAATCAAAAGTACGCCTACATCGATCTCGACCAATGTCATCCCTTCGTTCATGCATGCTTCTTTGACTATGTCTCTCCTCATCTCTATATGCTTCATGGTCAAATTCACGTTGACTCCTTCTCTCTTCATGTACATAGTCATGATGATCTCTTTGTGATGAAATTGATGTTTCTCTTCTATCTCTACATGAATGTGGTGATACCCTCCTCGCTTCCGTAACCGATGGCGAAACTCGGTTTCCTCCATGGTTCGAGTTTGGTGATCTCCTCCTTTGATTCAAGTCATTCATCAATCTCTCCAATTTACCAATGCCTTCATCGAATTTATCATTAATACGTTGTTCCATAAGTTCAGCTTCTTCTCTACGATACAAAGCTTCAACGTTTTGATGTCGGTTAGCTCTCCTTGGTGGCATGGTTGTAAACTTCACAAGACTTCAAAAATTTAACACAAGACTTCAAAAATTTGGCTCCAAGAATCAAACTTGGCTATGATTGGCTAAGTATGGCTCTGATACCAATAATGACGCAGCGGATAATTCGAAATAAACTTCAATCGATGAAATGTAGCAATCGGTGAGTTGAAGATACCAAAATGCCCAAGTTCGTTGATCCAAAGATACCGAACTCTAGCTATCTCAAACACGTTGATAGCGCACTATACCGTGTTTCAAGATCTACGATTCTTCGCACGTTGATCTAGCGCACTAGATTCCGTGAATCGGCTTCTACGATCGTTGAATCGAGCGCACTCGATTAACCGAAAGAGGAGATAGGAGATTACACTCAACTACCAATTGGAATGAAAGCACAAAGCTAACAAAAGGAAATTTTATTCAATATTCAACAACCTTCAAAATGTACAACACACGCGTATTTATAGAGTTTTCTTACAACACAGCCATAAGTCGTGACCGACTCATGAAACCCCCCGACTCATCATAAGTCGTTAACGACTTAGCTACACACCATACCCACGACTCATCAAACTATACAAATTACACGACTCAAACTCTCTCCGACTCAACACAGATCGTGAGCGACTCACGACTCATACACACATAACCGACTCATAAGCCAACGTCTCAAAATATAGCGCATCAGAACTCAGGACACGACTCATCATATACGACTTAAGACAAACGACTCAAGACTCATATCACAGTACACGACTCAAGAAAAATACAACCGACTCATCATACAAAGCGACTCAACATACGCAGTTACACGACTCACGAATCATACTAGGTCGGCAACGACCTACGACTCAGTATAAGTCGGTAGCGACTTAAAGAAGGCCTTCCAAACTCCATACGACTCTCCTCTGTGCGACTCAAATCTTCCAACGACTCAGTTAAGTCATGCCCCACTTCCTCCGACTCAAGGCTTTCCCAAGACGGTGCTCTCCCTTGCTTTATGATGAGTCGTAGACGACTCATGAACGTGTTGTTAGGTCGGAACATTTTCCCCTGAACTTGGTTAAGTCGCAAACGACTCAAGTGCACTGTCTTGTTATCTCCCCCTTGTAACTCCCTAAGTCGGAAACGACTCATCCCTTTGTTGAGTCGTGGACGACTCATCAAGTCTTTATTAGGTCGTAACATCTTCTCCTGATCTTGGTTAACTCGTCTACGACTCAAGCCCTCTTCGTTAAGTCGTATACGACTCAAATCTGCCTCCTTGATACAGCTTGAATTGTTGTTAACTCGGACCTTGTTATCCCGTGCCCCATTAAGTCGGAAACGACTCATCCCTGTGTTGAGTCGTGGATGACTCATCAAACTCGAATTCCTCCAAGCTTTGTTAAACCGGCACCGACTCATGCTCCCCCTATCTCGTGACCGACTCATCAAGCATGCACGTTTCACGCTTGTGTACGACTCACGGGTTAAATTCGAAGCTCCTTGACTCGTGCACGATTGAATATGGTTTAACTTCTGAATTCCTATATGCCTTGCTGCATCACTCAGCCATATTTTTCACTATTCGTTCACTATACTTCCCATACCCTTCATCTTATATATTCGCATGCATATAAGAAGAGAAGTTCGCGTCTTTTTTTTATTTAAACCACAACCATGTCGCACGTCACACATCCATTTGGACCAAAAGAGGTTTCTCTGGCCTTTGACCCTAAAAGCGAAAGCATAGAGCACATCCCCACGAAGCTAATCAATGGCGGGAATGTCGAAAGTCGCGCTACGGTGGTAGAAAATTGGCTCCATTCATGGGCAGTTCACGTTCACTTTTGGGTAAATGCGATGATCGGAGGTGGAGATAGGCAACGTGCAAGGGTGGCATGAGCATGGCGAGGGTGGTAATCTTCAGCAAGGCGATGGCAACGTGGCAGATGAGAAGGAAACACAGTCGAGATATTTTTCTTAGCCTGGGTTCATGTGAACGAGTGGGGAGAGGAGGGAAAGGTAGTTCATTAGTTCAAAATGTTAATTAATTAATATAAAGTTAATTATAATTTAATCGTTTCCATTATTTATAAATTCATAACTTTTTCTTACGAGGTCTAAATCGAACGCGACAAGTTGCGTTGCTATCGTATCGATAAAATCTATGATTACGAGTTGGATTAGATGGATTTGGAGCTTATAGGAATTTGAAATAAAATTGAACATCTGTTCAATTTTAATTCAAACTGGAACGTTTTGACGAAACTGAAATCAGTGTGAGTTAATCTCACCATTTTAGTTCAGCGGAAATATATTATAGTCGATAAAAATTATCGACTGGATGTGTGGATATTGTACTATTGATTGCATTGACTGTTTGGATGATTTACTATTTTATTAGTTGGTTTGGATATATTCCCACCCATGGAGCGGATGAGACCCATTTACGTTCCTGTATAAGAGCGGATGACTCTTTGTATACGCTCCCGCCTCAAAGCAGTTGATTTATATTATTGATTATATATTGTATGTGATGTAGAGAGATATGTTGAATGGATCCAATAGGATTCGTCGGCCTGTTGATTTTATTTCTCATATAATTTGATATATAATATGTTGGATGCTATCTTTGATGACATGGATATAATTTTTCTTTTTAGTGTTTTAATAGCATTAGGCCTTATTTTTGGTATTTTAAAATATTATAAACTAAATATTTGATTTATAAAGGGATTTCAAAATGATTTTGGGAATTATATAGGTTTTAATAATTTTTCTTGGATTATTTAAAGAAGATATCCATTTTAAAACAAAAGGTACGATTTTTAGAGATATTCGATTTATAGTCCTATAAAATATTTTAAATAGAGCTTTTGAACTATTATTAAGGATTTTTAAGATCCTAAAAATAAATCCGTGTTTTATAACAAAGGAAAACTTTTTTATAAAGAAAATACGAATGTGGTATAAATATTTATTAACCATTTTATATAAAGTGATATATATATATATATATATTTATCTATATTACGATTTATTTATAAATGTGGAAATTATAGATGTGATAATGTATCATGTGGCATTTTACGAACAAAGTGAAGATTTGTAAAATCATATTTTATTAATAAAAGGATAGATTTATAAACGATGTTTATAAATGAAAGGAAACTTTTATGATTGGATAAATTGGAAAATAAATCGTATTTAGGGATTTACGATACTATGTGGGATGTTGTTTAAGTAAAAATAGTTCATTCTATTTTTGAAATTGGGAAGTGAGGATAGATTGGAGATGTTAAACGATATATTATAAAATAGAAAGAGATTTATAAATATAGTTTTATAAATATAGAAATGATTATGTTTAAAATTTAAGTATGGATTTTTATCAAAGTAATATATTTATGTTTTAAAAGTTGGTTATCTATATTAATAATGTTTTAAAGTTGTTTATAAATATTTTAATATTTTAAAAAGTTAATTATTTAAAATATTAATATGGTTCAAAATTAAATATAATTATTCATCAATAAAGTTTAGAAAATTAATTATTAGTATTTATAAAAGTGTTGAAGGTAAATTATTATTGTTATATTTAGGATATTTTGGAATTTATTAATTATTGTTTTAAAATGTTCTAAAGTTAATATTTATTTATTTATAATTTATACGATTATATAATAGTGATTTTATATAAATGATTAGGATGTATTTATAAATGTTTTCGATATTTGTAAATAGGGTTTATAAAAAGATATGGGTTTTACATGAGGAATCTTATAGCATGCTTTGTAACACTTAAAGAAAGATTGTAAAAGGGTAAAAACAATTTTATAAATGGTCTTGAATATTTATAAATGAATTTTAGAAATGGGTTAATAAATTTATAAAAGGAGTTTTATAAATGGTTTTATGGGGTTATTAACGGTTTTAGAGATTTATAAAATGGTTTTATAAATGGTTTTTGAGATTTACAAGAGATTTTAAATGATTTTTGAATTGTATAGAAAGGGAATCTTTCTCGGTTTTATGGGTATACTTATATGAAAGTCACTGTGCTACAGGATCGTGTAATATGGATGTATCTATAAATTACTTATGCGGAATATAAACTAAGTATGTAAATAAATAAAGCAGTAAAGTAAATGACACCAAAGATTTTTATACTGGGTTCGAACTCCCGTTCTATGTCCAGCCTAGACTCCTTCTAGAATTAAATGAGAAACCCTCACTTAACCCGGAGGAATAGGTTTGCACCGCCTGAGCAACCGAACATGACTTCTACCGCCTAAGCAAATGAATAGGACTTCTACCACCTGATCAACCAAACATGACTTCTTTACAAATAAACAAAAGTATTTGACTGTAATATGCTCTTTATATAGCACTAATAAGTCAATAAAGTACAATTTTCTTATAATCTTCTCCTCTATGATATATAGTGTAATGTGCTTGAAGAATGTGGAAAATAGAGTGATCAACGATCAGCGATTGTATGTATTTTGAGTGCAAATGGTAAATAGAGAATAAGAGATAAGAAATCAAGAAAACTAAAATTAGTTGTAGTAGTAATATTGTTTGTTGGATTTTAGACTCTATTTATAGAGTTTTTAGAGTTGCAATCTTTGATGAAAAAGAATGATAAAAAGGAATGGACGCAACCCTTAAATTAGAAGATCTTTCTCTTTGTTGGAGAGAAGCATCCCTCATGAAAAATAGCTGTTATCGATAACCAGCTGTCTGAATTTTTCAATTCAGCTATCTGATTTGTTTTAAATCCGTTGCAGCAAGTAAATAGGCCATTTTTTGTTTAATTCAGCCGTTTGAATGTCTCCATTTAGCTGGCTGAATCTACATAATAATTTATGCTTTGTTTCAGCAGTCAGCCGTCTGAATGGGACATTCAACCGGCTGATTTTAGCCTGCTATGTGCATTTTCATGGTTTTGTGAATGTGTAAGTGTATATATCATATCAGAGAGATTTTAACATAATTCTAATACAATATGTAGACTTTAAAAAACTTATATATGAACCATACATCATATCGTTGAGTCTGGTCTTCATAGTTCTTTGTCGTAGATTCAAGAATCTTCGTGTCGGTTGAATTTCTTGTCATTAATCAAAACATAAGATCCAACATTCTCCCCCCTTTTGATGATGAAAATACCATTTGTGATGTGAATAAATCTCGACAATATTGCTCCGTAGTTTTATATCTCCCCCTGAATATATTCTCGCCTAATCTTTCGATTTCTTCCACTGAATCTGTGCTTTTATTTCTGCTGCAAATAGTGTTAGAGCAATATCTCTCCCCCCCCCTTTGTCATCAACAAAAAGGAGAGTTTATATGATGACATAATTCTATTAAATATATGGAACATCCTTTTAAAATTTCAAAATCTATTATTTTCCTTTTGTTTCTCTAAGTATTTGCAATAAATAATTATCATTTTGGTACCCCCTTACCATGTTAAGATCCAAGGGTTAATCATAGGATGAAAACCTTACCAAAACAGTTATGGTAGTACCCTCTAAAAAAATAATTAATTTTTTTTAAAAATAACCACTACTTATAATCTAAGGTATCAAAAAAATTAACATTTAAAGTATGCAATACCCAAGTTTTCTATAATTTCCTATGTTAGGAAACCATAACCATTTGGGTGTGGTTGAACCTTTATAGATATAATTTTCATTACAAATCACATCCTTATAATAGTTGCTAGAATAAAGTTATTTATCATGATTAATTATATTAGTTGGAATCCATATTTTAATACTATTAGTCATTAGCTTAATACTTGAAAAATAATTTCTATCATTTCTAAACAAAGTACAATTATAACTGAAACTGATTTTAAAACTATCTAGGTTACTAGTACTAGTACTAAAATTAGTATGCAAGAATGCATATCTAGTATTATTTTATTTTTAGCTTGTTTATAGTCCAAACCGCTTTTATCATTATGAGATTTCAAATTTGTGACTAAGGAAGATAAGATATCTTTAGCTTTGTTAAAATTAATGATTTTTTTATTTAATCTTTCAAAATTTGCTTTCGAATTATAAACTTCTTTTTGCAAAATATAGCTATTATCTTTTATATTCTAGCATTCTTTAGATAATTCTAAATTCTTTTTAATTAAAGATTCATTCTCTTTTTCAAGAGACAAAATTAAAGAGCTAAAATTATTTTAAGAATTTTCCAAAAATGTATTTTTATTTTGCAAAACATTGATTTCCTCCAAAAGATCATTGTTTTTATCTTCTAACTGCTCATTTTCTTTTTGTAGGAAATCTTTTTGTAAAACAATTTCTTCTATGGTATTTTCAAAACATTTAGTTTGTTTTACCAAAAATTTATTTTCCTCTTTTAATTTGGAAATTTCTTGCTCATAATCTTTTAACTTTTCTAAAGCAATTCTATTAACTTTGTTTAAAGTTTTACAGTCTTTTAATAATTCATCATGTGCTAAGAAAAGATCTTTATATAAAAAATCTAAGCATACCGATTCTGATCTGGGTTTAGCCATGAAGCATTTGTTTATTTGCTCCTTCGATTCTTCTTTATTGATCTTCCTCTTCCTATTGCCTTAACTAGATCTCTTTATGGCGATTTAATCTAGGATGTTGTTATGATCTCTAGAATCCCATGCTCTGATATCAAATGAAAGTCACTGTGCTATAGGATCGTGTAATATGGATGTAGCTATAAATTACTTGTGCAGAATATAAACGAAGTAAGTAAATAAATAAAGCAGTAAAGTAAATGACGTCAGAGATTTTTATACTGGTTCGAACTCTTGTTCTACGTCCAATCCTAGACTTCTTCTGGAATTAAACTAGCAACCCTTACTTAACCCAGAGGAATAGGTTTATACCGCCCGAGCAACCGAACAAGACTTCTACACCTAAGCAATTGAATAGGACTTCTACCGCCTGAGCAACCGAACATGACTTCTCTACAAATAAAAAAAGTATTCAACTGTAATATGCTCTTTAAATAGCACAAAAAAGTATAAAGTATAATCTTCCTATAATCTTATCCTTTATGATACATAGTTAATGTGCTTCAAGAATGTTGAAGATAGAGTGATCAATGATCAGAGATTATATGTATTTTGAGTGCAAATGGTAAATAGAGAATAAGAGATAAGAAATCAAGAAAACTAAAATCAGTCTTAGTAGTAAAAATGTTTGTTGGATTTTAGACTCTATTTATAGAGTTTTAAGAGTTGTGCAATCATTGATGAAAAAAACGATGAAAAGAATGGATGCAGCTGTTAAATTAGAAGATGTTTCTCTTCATTGAAGAGAAGCATCCCTTCAGCAAAAATAG
The DNA here is from genome assembly GCA_030765085.1 of Allium cepa. Classification (NCBI taxonomy): domain Eukaryota; kingdom Viridiplantae; phylum Streptophyta; class Magnoliopsida; order Asparagales; family Amaryllidaceae; genus Allium; species Allium cepa. The sequence goes on from CM060935.1 coordinate 1,001,489,639, forward strand.
TCGTAATCTATAACCAGCCATCTGAATTCTTCAATTCAAACATCTAATATGTTTTAGATTCGATGCAGCAAGTACATAGGCCATTTTTGGTCTAATTTAGTCGTCTAAATGTCTCCATTTAGCCGGCTGAACCTGCATAATGATTTATGCTTTGTTTCAGCAGTCAGTCGTCTGACTTTAGCCTGCTTAGTGAATTTGCATGGTTTTGCGCATATCTCAGTGTATATATCATATCGGAGAGGTCTTTTTGGCAAAGCCAGCCGGCTTTAGAGCGGGTTGTTCCACTATGAATATAAACAAAGAATAGGTTTTATACCGAAGAGAATTTAACATGATTCTAATGTAATACATAGACTCTAAACAACATATATATGAACCATACTTCATATCGTTGAGTCCGGTCTTCGTAGTTGTTTGTCGTAGATTCATGAATCTTCGTGTCGGTTGAATTTCTTATCATTAATCAAAACATAAGATCCAACATCATAGGATTAAGATAAGTATATAGACATTTATCTAAGTATTGAAAATATAGGATTGTGAATATATCTTTGTAAAGATATTTTTATACAAGTACTTACAAGTGATTTTAATTGATGAATAGATTAATTAAAGAGGTTAGTGGTTACTTATATGTTTGAACAATGTTAGTTTTTCCCTATGGAATTAAGTCCTTGATTGAATGTTTTTTATTTGATAGTTAAGTAACTGATTATTGAAATTGTAATGACCCGTATTTTTGTTAATTAATACTATTAAATTAAATAAGATTTTGAAATTTAATTTCGTTAGAAATTAAAATTTAAGATTTATTAAGGAGAAAAATAATTAAAATATGAGTTAATAATGTTGTTTGAATGTTATTGACAAATTTTAATGAAATTTCAATCAATTAAAATAATTGTAAAGTTATTTTGGTTATAATTGTAAATAAGGAATAAATTAAATGTCGGATTTAATGTTGAAATTATCTGTTATTAGTTGAAATAGGTCTATTATAGAATATGAAATAAATTAATTAGTACATAAATTATTAGCTTTTGTTTGTAAACAATAGACTTAGAAATGTGTTTGAATTACTAATGTGTAATAATTTTTTTAATTATTATTTTATTATTTAAACTGTTTGAAATAAATTTGAAAATCAATAAAATTTATATAATTGAAATATTGCAATTAATATGGTAAAAAACGTTAACTGTAGGATGATGAGAGTAGTAAGATGGAAAATTATGTTAAATTACTTCATCAGGTAATAATGATTTAATATAAGAATTTAGATTTAAATAAATGATTTTTTGCAATTTAAATTATAATGAATGGATATAGTTGTAATTGAACACTGAAATTAATGTAATATTTAAAATTTGGATTTAATATGAAAAATTCTATTTATAAAACATTAAAATTCCTGTTTAACCATGAATGATGAAAATTGTTAACTTTTAATCTAGAATTAAAAGATGATTAAATTTATTTTAAAATAATAATTTTTTTAATTAACGTGTAAAATTGGGTTTTTGGGCATATTCTCAGATTTCGACAAACCTAGTTCCGTAGATCTCTAATAGTGAATTATTCTAAGATTTGAAGTTTCGTCGCGATCGGACCTATCGTTTGATCGTGCGAACTTTAAACGCTTAGAAATTAATTAATGCAATTTAAATGAATATTATTTGAGTTTGAAAGATAACTTCTATATAGAATGGAATTAGAGTTTGAAACTAGTTCCGTTGAGTTTAAAAATACCGAAAATCTTTATTTCGATATGTTGGATGACTTACTTTCGTTTCAGGGACGAAATGGGTTCGGGTTTGGGTATGTCTTCGACCCAATTCAATCTGGTCCTTCCATTTCTATTTTGGCTCTGCCTATATATAAGCTGCTTGAACCCTAGCAGCTTCTTATTTTCATTTTTTTGTACATACAATTTCCATCTATCTATTCAACTATCCGTTTCTTCTCAATGATAGACAATCCATAGCCCTGATTCCTAATTCCAAATCAAATCGAAAATTCAAACTCCTCAAACCCTATCATATTAAATATCATCACGAAGCTCTCGACCAACGTAATCTGTGGTTGTCGTTTGTTTTTGTAATCGAGTTTGGATTTGGCCGAAATTTGATGAAATATTCTCGGTCGTTGGAATTAGGGTTTCATGATCGACGGTGGATTATCGACCATTCGAAGATCGAGGAGTGGCGTTTGGAAGGGGATGATGAGCAAAGGCGATCGGTGGTCTTCGTTCGTGCTAGTGGTGCTCGGATTCGCCAGAAACAACGATAGATGGTGGCGGTGACGCTATGCTCCTAGGGAGGCCGGAGGTGGCCGCGACATTAGGGAAGGCGTGCCTGGCCTTGGCGAGCTCGATGGTGGTGCTCGATCGAGGCAACGAGATTCATAGAGGCACGCGACATTGGGTTTCAAACGGCGGCTAGGGTTACTGCTACATGAGTTCGCGTGTCTGTTAGGGTGAGGTTTGCCTAAATTACCATTTTTCTTTTGTATTATTTATTTTAATTTAGATTTAATTTTCAAACTTCTAACTCTAATAAGTTTTACATACGAACTCGGATTTGTGCGCAGTCTCTTCCACTGGAATCATATTGAAATTCCAGAGAATATGGAACTGGATTGGTTGAATTTGGAGACTATTCAAATTTTGAGCTTTATTTGGATTTTAAATCGACTATAAATCAAAGGTGAGTGATTTAACCCACTCACAAATACTAAACTTTCTTATGTTAGTTGAATTATATAAATTCAAATCTTTTTTAAAAATTTTTCCTCTGCAATGGCGCCCCATCCCTGTCCTCTCCCTTCTTTCCCGTTACCTGTCTCTTCTGCACTTCCCTTATCGTCCTTCCCCCTTCTATTTTGAACTGTCCTTCGTACCTTTCAACCACTCCCACATCTCAATCAACCATCCCCCCTCTGCCACCGCTGCCTGATCCGCCGCCTAATCCGTTATCACTCTCCTTACTTCGACCTGTTCCTCCTCCTGCATGTCCACCTGTTCCTCCTCCTCCTCATTCTCAACCACGATGGAATTCCCTGTTCAAGGCCAAGCCTCGTAATGCGGGATGTTTTGAGCCAGTCCAGTTCCCGCTGGTTTATGACAAGGGTGTTCTTGTTCCACCAGCTGAAGTTATTGTTGCAGGGAACGTGGCTTGGGGTCAATGCCTTGTTGGTTTTTTCCTCCATAACCCGCTTCCATACATGGTTGTTCTACACCATCTCAAACGTGCATGGCATCTTAAAGGCTCGATTGGAGTGAAGTCAGATGGTAGTTTGATCCTCTTCAATCTGTCCTCTGAGGAAGACAGAAGGAAGATTATCCACTCTGACCCGATTGTGACGAGGAAAAAGCTTTTCATTATCAAAGAATGGGATCCAACTATTGGTAACAGTGTGAGCATTATAAAGTCAGTGCCTGTTTGGTTGAAGCTATCGAATATACCCCTCTGCTGCTGGTCTCACGTTGGAATCAATTGGTTAGCGTCACGTATAGGTAAATTTCTTTGTATGGATGAAAAAACTGAAAAACTGGAAAGAATAGGATTTTCAAAATGTTTGGTTGAAGTTTCAGCATGCTCTGAGTTGCCTGATTCGTTCATGGTCAAGCTTCTGGATGGCTCTGATCAGCTTGTTTTTGTTGATTATCTTTGGAAGCCACAAATTTGCAGTGATTGTAAAATTTTTGGTCACCTGGCGTCGTGTTGCCAAGTGAAAAAGAAAACAAGTGCAAGTACTGATGTGGAAATTCCAGCAGTTTTTGCTGACAAGAACTCAAAAACAAAAGGAAAAGAAAATATTACTGTGGGAAAAGGTGAGCAAACGTATGCCAGTGCACAAGGAGGATGGAAGAAAGTTCAGGCAAGAAAAGGCAAGGAACACAAGAATAAGAAAATGAATAGTGGCAATGTAACAAATCTTATTGATAATGAAGTAGTTCATAACTTGGACAGGTCTCTGATATTGCCTCTGAACCCTGATACAAATATTGAAAGTAGTACTGCTGTGCATACTCATGTGCATAACATATCAGAAGTTGCTATGCAAACTACAGGAGGGTGTATAGCAGAGCACTTGCGAGAAGTTCCCAAAGTTAACTTGCAAGTAGAAGGATTGCGGGTAGAAGCACATTTGAATGCAAATCCTTTTTCTGCACTTTTGCATGAAACAACCGAGTCTGCAGTAAATGATTTTAATACAAGCTCTTTTTTGGATTGCCCTGATGCTCCACCTGCTGGTAATGCCATTCTACCACCAACTTTGCATGTGGTGGATTCCTCAACTTCCTTTGACACTGAAACAAATCATCAAAAACCAAGCTTGGTTACTGAAGCAGTGTTTTATAACCCTCTCTCCTCTGGCCAATCAAAATCTACTATTATCAACTCTCATGCAAAGGTGGTAGCTAATAATACAACAACACTTGAACAATCTTTCATTAACCATATTGAGAGTTTTGTTTTTGACCCTTTTAAACCAACTTCACTCTCAAACAATCCCTCTACTTCTGTGTTTCTATCAAACTCTCCCGATCCCTCAACCTCTCCCTATTCTTATCTTGGTTCCATTCCTGGATGGATTACACCACCCTCCCTTCTGAATAAGAAAACTTCAAGTGCCATAAGAATTTCCTCTTTAACAGCCAAATTAAAATCTGTAAGATCTTCCCCTCCTACAACTAGGAGCAAGGCAAGTGAGAACCACATATAATTTTGTTTTTCATGTATAAAATTGCATCTTGGAACATCAGAGGAGCTCACAATCCAGCAAAGCTTGATCAAGTTAAGTCATTGATTTTTGAGCATAACATAAAGATTTTTGCGATCCTAGAAACCAAACTATCTTTGCCTTCAACGCAAAAAGCAGCCTCCTACATTAATCCTGCATGGCAATTCCATCATAATCTAGACAGTGCACCATATGGTAGGATCCTTATTGTTCATGATCCCCTTTCCTACTCTCTCACTCCCATTCTTATTTCTTCCCAGATTATCCATTTTCATGCCTTTTACCTTCCTCTCAACTTATCTTTCTACTTAACTTTTGTTTATGCTCATAATGCTAAAACAGCGAGGCTTTCTCTCTTAAAAACTCTCCCTTCATTAAGACAGAACTCTCATCCTTGGCTTGTAGTTGGTGATTTCAACTGCTATTTCAACTTAAATGATAAAGTTGATGGTCTACCCTTAATGCCTAGGGATATTGCCCCCTTAAACATATCTATATCTGATTCTGATCTTTTTCCCATAGTACGTACTGGTGTGCCTTTTTCTTGGAACAATAGAAGTCGGTCTGGACAACGAATTTTCACCAATATAGACTTATCTTTTTGTAATGCTCCTGCTCTTTCCTTATGGTCAGCCATCAATGCTCATCTCCCTTATCCCATCCTTTCTTACCACTCTCCTTTAATTGTATCTCCCATCCCTGTGCCTACCAGAGGAAAAAAGTCCTTCAATTTTTTTAATGTTTGGGTTAAAGAACCTGATTTCTTAACAATTGTAACATCACAATGGAATAACACTAATCATGGAAACCCAATGTTTACCTCGCAGGAAATTGAAGATTGTTAGGACTGCACTTCGACAATGGGCATCAAGTAAGTTTGGAAATGGAACTCTTGCGTCCAACTCTCTAAAGGACAAGCTAAAGAAAGCTCAAATCTTACTTGATAGGGATCCTACTAACCCTAACCTTGCCCAGAATGAATCCAACCTCTTTTTTCAGCTTAATCAAGTCTTGGAAATTGAAACCAGTATGTTAAAGCAAAAGGTCCGTCAAAAGTGGTTCAGAGAAGGAGATAGAAATACTGCTTTTTTTCTCATGCTTCTTTAAAGAACAAGCAATCTTGTGATCATATCCATTCTCTTTGGGATGATGTGGGAAATTTTCTTACATCCTCTAACGAGATTGATGAGTACCTAGTCCAGCACTTTTCTAAGCTTTTAGGTAATCAAGACAATTTCATTCCCAACCTCGACATTCTCAATAATCTGCCTCTTCCGCGCATAAGCACAGTAATGTATAACAAGCTTGTTGCAAAGGTTACTGACAATCAGATAAAGGCCTCTCTTTTTGCTCTTAATGCCTCATCGTGTGGGGGCCTGGATGGTTTTAATGTAGTCTTCTACAAATCTTGTTGGGAAATAATAAGTACTGATTTCATAGCTGCAATTCACAATTTTTTTAATCATTTCAAACTGCTAGGTGAGGTTAATGCTACTAATCTTGTCCTAATTCCTAAAGTCAGGCCATTTCAAAATGCATCTTCAATTCGACCAATATCCTATTGCAATGTAATATTTAAGTGCATATCTAAGATTCTAGCCTCCAGGCTAGTCTCTGTGCTTCCTGATATTGTTTCTTCCAGTCAGTCTGCTTTTCTACCTTCTAGGAGCATTCTTGACAACATCATGTTGGCTCATGAATTAATCAATGGTTATGGCAGAAGTCAAATCTCCCCAAGATGACGCAGCGGATAATTACAAAACGATATAGATCGATGAAAGTAGCAAACGGTGGATTGAAGATACTGAAATGCCCAAATTCGTTGATCCGAAGATACCGAATTCTAGCTATCTTCGACACGTTGATCGCGCACGATACCGTGAAAGAAGATCTTCAATTCTTCAAGCGTTGATCAAGCGCACTTGATTCCGCGAATCGGCTTCAACAATCGTTGATTCGAGCGCACTCGAATAACCGGAAGTGGAGATAGGAGATTACACTCAACTACCAATTTAGGATGAAAGCACACAATAATCAAACAAGAATTTTATTCAAAAATCAACAACTTCCAAAATGTACAACACACTCCCTATTTATAGTTTTTCACAACCGGTCCTTAAGTCGTACACGACTCATCCCACACGACTCATGACTTAAGGCTCTCGACTTAGCAACAACACCATACCCAAATTACAACACAACACATAGGTCGGCAGCGACTCAACATCACGCGACTCATTCCCTTACAATGCGACATACGACTTATGACTTACGTTGTTACTGACCTAACATATTACAACACAATACAACACAGACGACTAAAAAATGATACGACTCAACAAAAAAACAAATATATCCATGACCTAAGCTTCCCCCTGGTGTTCCCTCATTGTCCTTGTTAAGTCGTAGACGACCTACCCTTTCCTTAGGTCGTAGCCGACTTAAGTCTTCAATACAACAATGCAGTATGTCGTCCAGATCGTTATGTCCCTGGCTTTTGACTCGGGCCGCCTCATTCTTTAACTCGTTCCCTTTTATCTCGTTAAGTCGCGAACGACTTAAATCCTTTATCTCGTTAAGTCGCGAATGACTTAAAGTTTCTTCATAAGTTCCTTCATTAACTCGCAGCTCCTCTTCATGTAGCTCCTTAGGTCATGTACGACCTATCGCCTCCAGGTTAAGTCGTGGACGACTTAACTTTTTCTTGAGTCGCGTACGACTTATCACTTGAAGAAATTTTGGTTGCTTATTCTCTTCACTGGCCGGAGCTGCATCATCCTCCTCTGGTTGAGAAAAATTCGTCCTCGAATTTGTACTCTCTTCCACACAAGATTGTTCATCTCCATCATATGGCACAAGATGCTTAACATTGAACACGTCAGAAGTGTACACATCCTCCGGCAGCTTCAATTTATAAGCATTTTCATTAATCCGTTTCAAAACTTCTACAGGACCATTTTTTCTGGCTTTCAGCTTGTTATAAGCGCCTACTGGAAAACGATCCTTTGTTAACACAGCATATACCATATCTCCTTCATTAAATTCAATATTTCGTCGCTTCAAATCTGCAGATCGTTTATACTTCTCATTTGCCTTCACCAATCGTTCCTGAACGATTCTATGACATTCCATTAATTCATCAACAAAATCAACAGCCCGTTTAACCGTCCCCTTCGGTTGTGGTACTACTGTTAAGTCCAACGGTCCCCTGGGTAAATTTGAATATACAATCTGAAATGGACTGAATCCCGTGCTACGATTCACTGCATGATTATGAGCAAACTCTGCTTGGCATAACTTCATGTCCCAACTCTTTAGATTCTCCTGTACAAGACATCGTAACAAATTTCCCAATGATCTGTTAACAACTTCTGTCTGTCCATCTGTTTGCGGATGATAGGCGCTACTAAATTTCAGCTTCGTTCCAACCACCTTCCACAAACTTAGCCAAAAATGACTCAAAAATCTGGTATCCCTGTCTGAAACAATAGATTCTGGTAACCCATGTAAACGATAGATTTCCTTTAAGAACAATTAAGCAACACGAACAACATCCGCCGTCTTCTTACAAGCAATAAAATGTGCCATTTTCGAAAACCTGTCCACCACAACAAATATAGAATCATTCCCCCTTTGAGTTCTAGGAAAACCCCAAACAAAATCCATGCTGATATCAACCCATGGTTTGTTAGGTACTGGTAACGGCATATATAATCCTGCATTTGTTGCTGTTCCCTTCGAAACCTGACAGATATGACATCTCTGAACAAACCTTTCAACTTCCTTCCTCATCGATGGCCAATAGTAGGATTGAGAGATTAACTGCAATGTTCGGTCTCTACCTACATGTCCTTCCTCATGAAGCTGCTTGATAATCTTCATTCTCAAACTGCTCTCTGGTATACATAATCGATTCCCTTTGAATAAGAAACCATCAACCAACGAAAATTCATCAGTATCCCCATTCTTAACTTTCTCAACGAACTTTGCAAAACAAGGATCCTTCCCAAACAATTCTGGAAATAATTCAAATCCTGTCACCTCAATTTTCATTGTTGTTAATAAATGATTCCTCCTGCTCAAGGCATCAGCTACCCGGTTTGTCACCCTTGACTTGTGTTTAACAACAAAAGTAAATTGTTGTAAATAAGCAATCCACGATGCATGTCTCGCTGAAATCTTGTCTTGGCCTTGTAAATGCTTCAACGCTTCATGGTCAGTGTAAAGAACAAATTCTTTCTGAAATAGATAGTGTCTCCAGTGCTTCACTGCTTGAACAATTGCGTAAAACTCAACATCATAAGTGCTATATCTCATCTTTGCTCCCGATAACTTCTCACTGAAATAAGCAACGGGTTTCCCACTCTGACTCAAGACTCCACCAATTCCCACCTTCGACGCATCGGTATGCAATTCAAACAACAACTGAAAATCTGGTAAAACAAGAATCGGTGCTGTCGTCAATAGTTCCTTAATCTTCTCAAAAGCAACCCCCGCTTCCTTTGACCATACAAACTGTTTCCCTTTCATGCAATCAGTAACTGGAGCCATTACGCTACTGAAGTGTGGAATGAATCTTCGGTAGAATGACGCTAGCCCATGAAAACTTCTCACTTCCGTAATTGTCTTTGGCTGTGGCCAATTCCTGACTGCTTCAACTTTATTCTGGTCCACCTGTATACCTTCTCCTGACACAACATATCCCAAAAATAAAACACTATGCGTCATGAACACGCATTTCTTCGTAGCAGCATAAAATTGTTCCTCACGAAGAATAATCAGCACTTCCCTCAAATGTTGAACATGCTCCTCCATACTCCTGCTATATATCAGAATATCATCGAAATAAACCACCACGAACTTCCCAATGAATGGTCTAAAGATTTGATTCATCACCCGCATGAATGTACTAGGTGCATTTGATAAACCAAATGGCATAACCAACCATTCGTATAACCCCTCTCTCGTCTTGAAGGCTGTCTTCCATTCGTCTCCAGGTCTAATCCGAATTTGATGATATCCGCTTTTCAAATCAATCTTTGAAAAGATAGTAGCCCCACTCAATTGATCTAGCAAGTCATCCAACCTCGACATAGGAAATCTATAGCGAACAGTAATCTTGTTCAAAGCTCTACTATCGGTACACATTCTCCATGTTCCATCCTTCTTCGGCACCAACAAAGCTGGTACTGCACAAGGACTCAAGCTTTCCTGAACACGTCCCTGCTCTAACAACTCTTCCACCTGCCTTCGTAACTCTTCATGTTCCTTCGGACTCATTCGATAATGTGGTCTATGCGGTAATACTGCTCCCGAAACAAGATCGATTTGATGCTGAATATCTCTCAGTGGCGGTAACTCCTTAGGCAACTCTTCTGGAAATACACCCTCAAATTCTTTCAAAACTGGCTTCGCTTCTTCTGGAATTTCAACCTCTTCATGACTTTCTCGTCCAATCAACAAATAGACTTCAGGCTCCTGTTCAACTTCTTTAACAAACTCCTTCAAAGATAGCAAAGTTTTCAGCTCTTCAATCTCCTCCAACTTGCTTTCCTTCTGTTGTTGCTTCTTAGGAACTAAAATAATCTTAGTACCTTCGAACATGAAACTATAACTATTAGCACGACCATCATGTTGCACTGCTCTATCAAACTGCCATGGTCTGCCCAACAACAGATGACACACATCCATGTCCACAACGTCACACCAAATTTCATCTTTGTACTTCTTCCCAATAGAAAAATTCACACAAGCTCTTCGACACACCTTTACTTCACCACCCTTCCTCAACCATGCTAACTTGTACGGTTTAGGATGCTTCTCAGTTTTCAAGTTCAACTTCTTTACTGCTTCAGTAGAGATAATATTGTCACAACTCCCAGCATCAATGACGAACTTGCAAACTTTTCCCAGGATAGTGCATGTGGACTGAAATATGTTATTCCTCAACCAACTGTTTTCCTCTTCTTATTTTGGTGCCAAATAACTTCTCCTCATCATAAGGTTACAACCCTCATCTCCGGACAATAAGTCTTCCTCCTCAACCGGTAATGAATTAGAACATTCTGCATCTTCATCCTCTTCTTCAATCTCTGCAACCATTGCTCTTCTCTTCGGCTTCGGACATTCATTGCTTTTGTGACCCAACTCCTGACAATTGTAACATTTGAAACTGCTATTAACCTTTGCCTTCTCAATCTCCTTCACAACTGGCTTACTGACATGTTTAGGAACATTAGAACTCCCACTAACACCCTTCACTTGATTGTTAGAATTAGTAAATACACCACCTCCACGTCTTCCCTGCTTCTCCCAAGCCAACGCCTTTTGGTGTGCTTCCGCCACAGATCTTGGATCAAACATATTAACCATATCCTGGATCTGCATTCGCAAACCTCCAACAAATCTAGCAGTCAGCTGTTCCTCTGTTTCCATAATGTCATTTCTAGCAATGAGTTGGTAAAATTCATCTGCATAATCATTAACTGACTTCGTCTCCTGCCTTAGATTCTGCAATCTCTGGTACATAAGTGACTGATAGTTGTATGGTAAAAATGTAGCTCTCATCATTTTCTTCATCTTATCCCAATCAACAATCTTCAACTTCTTTATCCGTTCTCGTGTAAGTTTGGTTTGTTGCCACCACGCCAAAGCTCTTCCCCTCAACCTAGTAGCAACCAACTTCACTCTTTTATGTTCAGGAACCTCCTTGAAATCAAAGATCTCTTCAACATTTGACAACCAATCTAAGAATTCTTCAGCTACCATTCCACCTTTAAACTCTGGAATTTCCATCTTCATACCCGATTCCCATCGACGATCATCATCTACATCCCGATATGAATTTCGAACTTGGTCTCGATCTCGATAATGCATGCTAGCTCCATCACCCTCTTCACCATAATCAAATGTACGTCTATATCGATCTCGACCATCCACATCCCTTCGATCACGCATGTCCCTTCTACTATGTCTCTCTTCATCTCTATATGGCTCTTCTTCAAACTCACGCGGAGTTCTTCTCTCTTCATGTCCATAGTCATGGTGATCTCTCCTTGAAGAAATTGATGTTTCTCTTCTTTCTCTAAAAGATTGCGGTGATACCCTCCTCGCTTCCATAACCGATGGCGAAACTCGGTTTCCTCCATGGTTCGAGATTGGTGATCTCCTCCTTTGATTTTGATTCAAATCATTCATCAATTTCTCTAACTTTCCAATGCCTTCATCAAATTTCTCATTAATACGTTGTTCCATTAGTTCGGCTTCTTCTCTTCTATACAATGCTTCAACATTTTGATGACGATTTTCTCTCCTTGGCGGCATGGTTAGATTTCACAACACTTCAAAAAATTCAACTCAAAGTTTCAACACAAGTCAAACAAGTCACGGCCTCCACTAACTCGGCTCAACTTGGCTCGCACGGCTTAACACTTCAAGATGTAGATCGATGCCAAACTGATGCACAGCCTATACTTAGCACAAAGTGATGTTCGGCCTTCACACTTTACTTTCAACTTTGGCGCACAAAAATCTCACGGCCAAAATACAACCTTCTCCAACTCTAGATCCAAAATGAAATGGATTAAAATCTTCAAACTCGTTGCAACTTCAAGATGAACACGACGAACAACAACTTCAAACTTCAACTTCAAAAAATTGGCTCCAAGTCTCGGCTTAGCTATGATTGGCTAAGTCTAGCTCTGATACCAAACTGACGCAGCGGATAATTACAAAACGATATAGATCGATGAAAGTAGAAAATGGTGGATTGAAGTTACTGAAATGCCCAAATTCTTTGATCCGAAGATACCGAATTCTAGCTATCTTCGACACGTTGATCGCGCACGATATCGTGAAAGAAGATCTTCAATTCTTCAAGCGTTGATCAAGCGCACTTGATTCCGCGAATCGGCTTCAACAATCGTTGATTCGAGCGCACTCGAATAACCGAAAGTGGAGATAGGAGATTACACTCAACTACCAATTTAGGATGAAAGCACACAGCAATCAAACAAGAATTTTATTCAAAAATCAACAACTTCCAAAATGTACAACACACTCCCTATTTATAGCTTTTCACAACCGGTCCTTAAGTCGTACACGACTCATCCCCCACGACTCACGACTCACGACTTAAGGCTCTCGACTTAGCAACAACACCATACCCAAATTACAACACAACACATAGGTCGGCAGCGACTCAACATCACGCGACTCATTCCCTTACAATGCGACATACGACTTACGACTTACGTTGTTACCGACCTAACATATTACAACACAATACAACACAGACGACTTAAAAATGATACGACTCAACATAACAACACAGGTTACACGACATACGACTCAATATATCCACGACCTAAGCTTCCCCCTAGTGTTCCCTCATTGTCCTTGTTAAGTCGTAGATGACCTACCCTTTCCTTAGGTCGTAGCCGACTTAAGTCTTCAATACAACAATGCAGTATGTCGTCCAGATCGTTATGTCCCTGGCTTTTGACTCGGGCCGCCTCATTCTTTAACTCGTTCCCTTTTATCTCGTTATGTCGCGAACGACTTAAAGCCTTTATCTCGTTAAGTCGCGAATGACTTAAAGTTTCTTCATAAGTTCCTTCATTAACTCGCAGCTCCTCTTCATGTAGCTCCTTAGGTCGTGTACGACCTATCGCCTCCAGGTTAAGTCGTGGACGACTTAACTTTTTCTTGAGTCGCGTACGACTTATCACTTAAAGAAATTTTGGTTGCTTATTCTCTTCACTGGCTTGAGCTGCATCACAAGAGCAACGTTGAAGCTTGATATCTCTAAAGCTTATGACAGTCTCCAATGGTCCTCTATTGTTCGAGTTATGGCACTGATGGGTTTTCCAAAAGTTTTTGTTGCATGGCTCTACGTCTGTATATCCACTCCATCTTACTCCTTATGCTACAATGGGAAAACAACTGGTTACTTTAAAGGGAAACAAGGAGTTAGCCAGGGAGATCCGATCTCTTCTTACATTTTTATCATTGTAATGGAAGCACTTAACTGTATGTTAGCAATGAAATTCAAGGATAAATCAATATCTTACCATCCAAAGTGTTCACATCAACAAATTTCCTCCCTTTTTTTGCTGACGATATTGTGATTTTTACTAAACCAAATGAACACTCTATAGCTAGCATTTTTCAGTGTCTTCACTCCTTTTTTCTTGCAACTGGCCTTAGGATAAATCATTCAAAATCTCACATTCTCTTGTCTGGCATTAGTACAGGTGAAAAGGATAGGTTCTTGTCTTTTTCTGGTCTGCTGTCTATGGAAAATTCTATGACATATCTTGGCCTTCCTCTTTGTACTTCAAGAGTTTCCAAGGCTCACTGCATTACTCTATATAGCAAAATCACCTCTAAGTTAAGCTCTTGGACTACCAGGTTGCTATCCATGGCTAGTAGATTGGTTTTGGTGAAGTCGGTTTGTTTTTCCATCACTGTGTATTGGGAAAGAGCTTTTATTCTACCCAAACAACTTTTAGCAATGATAAGAAATGCCATGCTTAGATTCCTTTGGACTGGATCAATACATAATAGGAAGATTATTCCATTGTCTTTCACTTCCATAGAGAAGCCTCTTAATTTTGGAGGTTTAGGTATCATCAATATCTCAACTTGGAACAAGGCTGCTGTCAGTGCCCATGTGGATGCATTGTTGAACAGGAAGCATAGCCTCTGGGTGAATTGGGTCTGGAAATATCGTATTAAGACTGAGGATTTTTGGACTATGAAAGTTGCTCAAAACTCAAGCTAGATTTGGAGGAAATTGCTTGGAATCAGTGGATCTCTTCTTCCTTATGCTAAGTATTCTATTTCCCCTGGTTACACTGTAAAATTTTGGAATGATCCTTGGATTGTTGATGGTTTGGTGCTATCTACAAAATTGAATCATCATGATCGTATGCAGTCACTAATTCATAGGAATGCTTGTGCTTTTGGGAATATTATTAATGGGAAGCTGTTCACTCCCAGTTCAAGTAATCAGTTTGTCAATGCTTTATGGAGGAGTCTTCATGACTATGTGATCCCTATCAGTCATGTCTCTACTTTGCGGTGGAAGGGAAGATCACACAGAATTGGAAGGGTTTACAGTCTTCTTCGGCATACTAATTCTCTACCTAGTTTTCTCAGGAAAAAGGTGTGTTGGAATACTATATCTATGGCAAGTGAAAATTTAATGTTTTGGCGTATTATTCACAATGTTCTTCTTACCAGAGATAAGTTAATATCAGTTGGTATGGTCATTGATCATCGCTTCCTTTTCTGTAACATGCTTCCTGAAACTGTTGACCATTTATTTTTTGAGTGTGTTTTTCTTTCTGACATGGCGAGCTCTCTCTTCTATAAGATAGGTATGGCAAGCTATGCTGGTTCCACTATGGCTTTATGGGAAGAGTTAAAGAATACTGCGAGAGGGAGGAATGGGAAAACAGATATTACTTTTTTTGTGCTCAAAATATACTTCAAAACAGTGGCTAGAACGCAATTCTAGATGTTTCAACTCTGTTGCAGCTTCTGCTCCTGACCTATGGTTCAAAATTATGAATAAGACTGAGACATGAATTAGGTTCTCTTGTCATGGTTTCTCGCCTCACAGTTGTGGTTTTTGGAATTGACTTGGTAGCTACTTGGTTAAGTTTAGTCTTTTCTTTTGAGGAGTTCATTGCCCATTAGCTGGGTGGTTGTGTTCTCTTCACTTTGTTTTTCTTTTGTGTGTTTTATGTTTTTTGCATTTCCTTTTCTTCTGTTTGTGCTGTGACAAAAGTTTTG
Organism: Allium cepa; assembly: GCA_030765085.1. NCBI lineage: Eukaryota > Viridiplantae > Streptophyta > Magnoliopsida > Asparagales > Amaryllidaceae > Allium > Allium cepa. The sequence goes on from CM060935.1 coordinate 1,001,505,185, forward strand.
TTTTTGTCACTTTTATCTTTGTCCTTCTTTTTGTCTAATAAACACTAGTAGGGGTCCAGTCAACCTCGCTTGCATTTCAAAAAAAAAAAATTATTGGTTGTTTTTTGGTAGCTTAATTTGACATTTAAATTGAAATTGAATGTTATGGAATTATACTGCCATTTAAATTAACATTGAAATTGAATTGCTGGTTAAATATTTGATTGTGGTAATCAGTTAATTGTTGTGATTTATTTGATGGTTTGAATGTTAATTGTGATGGATGTCTATTTGTTGACAAGTTATATGATATGCTCTATGATATTTGCTGATATGTCATATTATCTAATTATCGAAATGACACTGCATGTTCCCTGATATGTTGACTTGGAAAACCACTATGTGTTGAAATGATACAAATATGAATAATCTTACAGATCAGGGAAAATCGTTATGGGTTGAAATGATACATACCCAAGCGATTTATAGATTTGGAAATTATTGATTTGGGATACGAGTTGAAATTATATATACCCGGAAAGAAATTTAAATTATTGTGGGTTGAAATGATATATATCCGTATCACTTGACCATAGGGTAGAAAACTATATACAGACACCGTCGGTCTATATGAAATGTTTTGATAAATAAAGTTTGATGTCTAAAGAATAAGTTTCTAATTTATATTTAATTTGCTCAAATAAAAAGTTTTTAAAATTTAAGATTAAGATTCAGTTATGTATTTAAAGTTTTTTTTTATATATATATGGATTTTATAATTTAAAAGTTCAATTAAATATTTTATTTAGTTTTAAAATTTAATTTTAATTTTTGGCAAGGCCGACGGTTTTATAGTGGACCGACCACTTTTATTACGAACGTAATAAAGTTGAAGAACATGAGAAAGGCAGAGACACCTTAGCTACTATGATAGAAAGAAATAAAAATACAGCACAGGAGTGTGACAGACATGTCACAGCTACAAGAAATAAAAACGTGGTCTAGTTCTCCTCCGCAGAGGAAGAATCACCAACATCCGCTTCGTCCCTGGAAGAAACCAGAGAACCATCCCCTTGTAGACCAAAAAAGGGGCGGAAACGAATAGAAAGAGAAGGATCATAGCTGTCAACATCAGAGGAGTATATATAGGATCGATCCCAGTCCGTATCAGCAAGAATAACAACATTGTTCACAGCAAACGAGCTCTCCATGTCAAGAACCAAGGATTCACCAGAAATTCTATAATACAAGCATCGTAGGTCCAATAGATCATCAGAAACATATTTAAGGTATGTGTTATCTGCAGGGTTGAATCTCATACCAAAATGACGGTCAACCCAACAATATTCAGTCTCGGCCCAAACAACGAGAGGCGGAGCGGGATCCTGCGCAACAGACAGATCAGGAGGAACTTCAGCAGGAACTGGGGACACAGGCTGCACTATGGATAGAGAAGGACCAGGGATAGGATCAACTAGAGCTTTGGGGACCCATTTCCTAAGCGGAGGCCGAGGCAGAGGGATCTTTGGCGCAGCAGCAGAAACAGGAGAGTGCTTGCAAGCAGAGGCTACATGGCCAAAAGAGTGACAGGAGGAACAAATGTCAGGAACCCATCCATAACGTACACGTACATCCACCACGTGACCAACAGCTAGCTGGACAGGAATAGAGGTTGGTAGCGGCTTTAGGGGAGAAATCTCAATCAACGCCTTGGCATAAACAAGCTTATCACGCGTAACAGTATTAGAGTCAAAACAAATCAATTTACCAACATTGCATGCTAGCCAATTCAAACCAAGCAGCGGTTGAAGAGCAGAAGGGATTTGAGATAAATAAACCCAAACAGGGATAGAAAAGACCTTTTCACGAGCATTAGCAACCGTCGGAGTCCAGGGGGTAATAATGAAAGGCTGACCATCAATGAAGGAAGGCTCAGACTCAAGAACACGACTACGTTCCTCAGGGGAAGAGAACAAAAGGTAGTACAAGGAATCTACTAACTTAACTCTCAGACCCCCTTGAAGTTTCCAGGCCTTACGACAAACAGTGGCCGCATTGTGAAGTCGATATTTAGGGTCCAAAAAGAAACCAACTACATATCCTGACCAAAATTCCGAACCGGCTTGCATTACACAGGGGGGAGGGATCTTCACTCCATTTTCCTCAACAATTTTGAAATCAACTGGTTCATAAACTCCCGCATTACGGGGCTTGGATGTAAATAAGGAAGACCATGATCTGGGAACAGTTGGGGCCACAGAGTTGGGGCATTGTACAACAGTGGGAGAGGAGACCGGGCGCCAGTTGTCACCAAGAGTTAAATTATTGTGCACAGGGACTACATTGGCAATATCATTATGCCGAATAGTAGAAGTACTGCAATCTGTACCCAATATGGAGCAAGCATGCAAAGCCGCAGGCTCAGGACTTGGTACAACAGATGGAACAGGAGTAGAGTTACAAGCCTTACATTCTGCACTGTTTAAAGGTTCAGTTCTCTCTGCTGCAATGATACAAACACCTGATCTGCACAATTCATTCTCAACTGACTTGACCAAGCTAATGACATCGCCTAACTTATTTTCTACTACTCGGTCCTCAACCAACATAACCGAATCTTGGTGATCCAAATCGCAAATTGACTTATCAACAGCACTCACATTGCATCCAGTCAAAGGGAGGGACAGTGGTGTACCTGATTTAGACGCTATCGAGTTCACTGTAGAAAATGGAGCAACACTTGAGCAGAGGCGAGAAGAAGGTGCTTGGGGGGACAGATCGAATGCACGTAAAGGAGGAAACTCACGGGACGATTGTAGGTCATGTCTTGCGCCTACACCAGAAGCCATGGGTCGAAAACAACGGCCAGAGCGCGTAGATGAGGGGATGGGGATTTGCTGAGATCTGAGGGGAGGGGATGAGGACATGAAGGGGAAACGAAGAAGAGGAGAAAGGCGAGCAAAATTACGGAGACGAAAAAGAAAGGAACGCAATTATCTTGAGTCGCCTGGAGGCCATTGAAAAAGTAGGATCGAAAAAAGAAAACTTTGGGGACGAATTTAAAAGTGAAAAACTTTGGGGCCAAGGAAACTATGTTTCTCCTGGCCATTGGTTAGACTGGTTTTATAGTGCCCAGACCACTTATGTCTCATTATTGTGGCCGCTGGGAATCGATCCGGTGCCACTACAACACAATGTAGCAACATCCACTATGTCGAAACCACTGGACCACTAGAACTTGACAAAACTTTGGGGCCAAGGAAACTATGTTTCTCTTGGCCTTTTGTTAGACTGGTTTTATAGTGCCCAGACCACTTATGTCTCATTATTGTGGCCGCTGGGAATCGATCCGGTGCCACTACAACAAAATGTAGCAACATCCACTATGTCGAAACCACTGGACCACTAGAACTTGACTAAACTTTGGGGATAGGGAGACTATGTCTCCATGACCTTTGGTTAGACTGGTTTTATAGTCCCCATACCACTCATGTCTCATTATTGTGGCCGCTGGGAATCGATCCGGTGCCACTACAACACAATGTAGCCACATCCACTATGTCGAAACCACTGGACCACTAGAACTTGACAATAAAAAAAATTTAATTTTAATATAATTTAATTTATCAATAAAATAATTAGATATTAATTAAATTTAATATAAAAGTTTAATTTAAAATATTTTATTTACTATACATAAATACTTAATTTTATAAATAATGTAACTTTAAAATTTAATATAAGTTTTAAAATTTATTTAGAATTTTTTTTTAGATTTAAATTTAATTATACAAAGATTTATTTTATAAATTTAATAAATATATTATAAGACAGATAAGCTTTAGTTTAAATTTTAATTAATATGTAATTTCAAGGATATGATTATGTCATTTAATAAATTGATTTGAGAAATAGAACTTAATAACTTGATTTTGTTAATACTAATAAATTTAATTGCTTAAGCAAGTGATCTCAAATGATAAATATATTTGAAGTTAGTATTTAGAATTTGATGTAACTTAAATTATTTAAGTATGTTTTTATAAACGACCATGGTATGAAAAATATAATGATTGGTTGTTAAAGAGACCGGGGCCGAATATTGGCATACTCTCTATCAATACCGGAACCACTTTAACAACCATATACGTGATGGAGGATCCAGAACGAAGTAGGATGGCTTGGTGTGACGCCACATCTCTATACTCACAATAACAAAGGTTATTATAAGGAATAATGTCTTTTATTGTGAAGAATAAGGCTTGTTATGAGCGACCATCCGTAAGTTATGCCTTAGACGAGTATTTACTACATCGATAGGAGATGTGTAAATTACTCCCAATGATATATATTCAATCCAAATCTAAAATAAAACTATGGTGGCTTAAGAAAAAATCAGAGCAGCTCATAATAACAATAACACAGATAAGTATAATCACATCAGAACAGAAATATCAGATATAGTGGAAGACAAGTCTGGATACATGCTACAACAATAGATAGTTCACATGAACCAAGTGTACATATACATATCCATCAATACATACATGAGATGAGAATCAATACACCAAAAGTACTCCTCGAAGTCTAGACAAAAGATGGAGTGAAATCCCAAAAGCTGAAGCTGCAACTGAATCAGAGATAGCGATTATCCTGAAATAACTCAGTCTGACCCGAGTATTATTTAAAAGAAAATAATAAACGGATCAATCTAATCTAAACTAAGAATCTAATGCATCATAAACAACATCAAGGTAAAATAATCATTATCTCGAATGAGACAAGTCAGCGTAAATAATCAACCTAGTTTAAATGAAGAAATCTCATTTAAACTACATCAAAATCATCTTCCAAATTCACAATTGAATTCGAAACAGGAGTACACAAAAATCTAGAAATCAGTTAAGATAACTAGAAAATCCGCATTTACAAAATCTAGAAATCAAAGTAAGATAACTAGAAAATTAACATAAAAGTGGATCGATCCCATCACATGGGGAGTCTAAGCTACGCCGCACGTGCATCTCATATGGCCGAAGCCTACCAAGTACTATAAATTTTTGGCGCCCATCAGATGACCCAAAGGTCCGCAGAGTCACCCGAAGGTCTAGTACTGGTAATTGACCCGAAGGTCCATCAGATGACCCAAAGGTCCAGCAGGCTCGAAAGCCCAGAAAAATCATCAGAATCTTCATACAACAAATCCTCAGCAAATATTTCAATTAACGTGTCTGGAATTAATCAAATTAGTAAAAGTGTGGTTCCATACTCTGCATTTGGGCTAAATCGTTTAAATCTCTTCATCTTTTCCTTGAAAGTGCAAAATCGAATATTTCATATATAAATAACATTTTTCGTTCTCAAACGGATAAGTCCGGAATTAACCGAATCGGTAAAAGTAAGGGTTCATAGTCCTTAATTTTGCTGAAACGTTTAAATCGATTCCTCATTCTTTTGAAAGCGTAAACTGTGAAATTTTTGGAAACAATTTTATTTTACAATGATTTGAAAACACGTGATTAAAACAGCAACATCTGTAACAATTAAAAAAGGAAATTACGCTTCACAAAACACCATAAAAACGGATATCAAATCATCTTTTTGGGATAGCCGCTTGAAAATTCACTTTAAATTGACGGCTACTGAAGTCAAAACAACAGTAATTTTTATATTTGAAATAATATATATATTATTTATTCCAAATTCATTTATAAAACCCGTATACATAATCTTGAAAGAAGTCATCAAAGTCAATAGTAAATGATAATCAACAAATCGGATCAACTAAAGCCGATAAAATTGGAAATTCAATCCCAAAGGCAAATTGGACAAAAACAAAAAATTCAGACGTCTGAAGTTGATGATTTAGACGTCTGAATCTAGAAATTTATTTGTTTTCCAGAACCTAATTCAGACGTCTGAAATAGAAAACTCGGACGTCTGAAAATGGCTAATTTAGCCTATTTTCTTTCTGGTTGCACTCAAGCACATTCAGACGTCTGGAACTTTTGATTCAGACGTCTGAATACTGGGGAATAAAATTTGCAGTATAATATTCAGACGTCTGAAATAAGGATTCAGACGTCTGAATCTGAAGCTCAGACACTTTTCTGAACCTCGGCCAATGATGGCTAAACTATTATCAAAAGAGATCAGACGAACACAACGACTAAGGATTTATGCCAAGCGAGAACCCGGTCTTAATGGCTCATCGATATGCCCCAAACAACATATCCAACACTCATATAAGGATTTTCGTAGATTTGGCTTCAAAAATCATAAATTGGCAAATTCACTGAATCAATCCAAATCGAAAGCAAATGAACATGTAAATATGTTAGGAATTCATTCCTAACAATCGAAGATAGTTGTAGACATAGACGTGAGATAAAAATCTCACCTTTTAACTCAAAAACACGGATGAGAAGCTCAAATGCAAAGAAAAGATCAACCACTCTCCACTTCAACTCTACAAGCTTCAATCTAATATCAAACAAACATTTCTCAAATTTAGGTTTAGGAATTTCTGAAATTGAAAAGAGAAAGAGTTGGAGAAGGAGAAGAGAGGGCTTACCAAAGCTTCTCTTAGATTTTGGAGCAAGAATTTGGATTTTGCAAATGAACTAGGACTTGGAGTTTCTAATTCTTCTTCCTTTCCCCTATTTTCAGTTAAAGCTTAAGTTTGAGGAATGAAAATGAGTGAATGGAGAGGAGAGGGGCTGAGTTGGTGTATAGGATGAGTTGGGTGAAACCCAAACCCAAAAGCCCACTTAGCAAATAGCAAAATTCGAGTTACTCCAAATCTATCGAAGTTTACACTCAAAAAGATCACAAAAGCTATTTTGGACTAAATGGAAGTGGTTTCGAGTCCCAATTCGATAGTTTGCACAAAGTAACATTTCGGACCCACAAATATGATTAACGACGATATATTTAAATAAAACTTTTAAATATATGATCGTAAAATATGCGGGTTGTTACAGATCTCCCCTCCTAACAAAATTTCGTCCATGCAATTCCTAGAGACGATATTTGTAACAACTACCTAATTACATCCCCCAAAAAGAAAAGGAATAATCTTGAGATAAAGAGATATTCTCACTATTTCTGAGCAAAGATAGAAAACCCGGATAAGATCGCTCGATAAACTCTCTGGTTTCCCAAGTACAGTCATTGGGATTAGTGGACCATTGAACTTTAATGAGCTGCACGTCCTTGTTTCGAAGGTATTTAACCTCCGTGGCAAGTACGCGAATAGGTTGCTGTACAATAGATAAGTTTGATGAGACCTCAAGCTCTTGCAACACATGGGGCTCAATAATAGAATTCGAATCTCGAAGGCATCGACGAAAATGGGATACATGAAATACGTCATGAATTCTCGAAAACTGAACAAGTAGCGATACACGATAACCAACAGGGCTAATGCATTCTGTAATAGGAAATGGTCCAATATATCAAGGAGCCAATTTCTCGGAGCTACTAAAACGCACCACACCTTTCATCGAGAAACACGAATGAACACGCAATCGGCAACAGAAAATTCCAAAGGCTTCCTACGATGATCGGCATAAGATTTCTGCCTATTCTGAGCCTCTTTCATTCTCTGTCTAATTATATCAACCTTCTCAGAAGATTCACGAATATAATCGGGGCCGAGAACTAACTTTTCCCTGGATTCCAACCAATAAGATGGTGATCGACACGACCTTTCGTAAAGGGCTTCGAAAGGAGCCATATCGATACTGGATTGGAAACTGTTGTTATAAGAAAGTTCAACAAGAGATAAGTGGTCTTCCCAGTTACCACCAAAATCAAGAATGCAAGCTCGAATGAGATCTTCCAAGACTGATTCACCCTTTCAGTCTGACCGTCAGACTATGGATGATAAGCTGTACAGAGATTGAGCTTAGTGCCCAAAGCTTTCTGAAGACTGTGCGAGAAACCACTAGTAAAAAGCGAATCTCTGTGACTAACAATAGAACTAGGCACACCATGAAGTCGAACGACTTCTTTAATAAAAAGCTTATCCAACAGAGGAGCAGTCCGATTGGACTTGATAGGAATAAAATGGGCTGATTTGGTCAATCGGTCAACAATCACCCAAATACTAGTATGGCCCGGCCTCGAACGAGGTAGACCATCTATGAAGTCCATAGAAATCTGATCCTATTTCAACAATGGAATCTCAAGAGGCTGCAAAAGACCACTAGGACGTTGGTGTTCTGCTTTAACAAGTTGATAAGTCATGCAACGACTCACATAACTTGCAACATCTCGCTTTATACCTTCCCAAAAGTATAAGCGTTTCATATCAGCATGCATCTTACTACTACTCGGATGAATAGTATACTTAGAACGATGACAGTCCTCAAGAATGTCATTTCTAAGATTAGGAATATTAGGCACGATCAACCTTCCCTTCTTCCGAATACAACCATGAATATCAATATCTAAATCCTTTAGATCATCACTTCGGGATTCCGATTTACGACTCTGAATAAGATAAGAAAGATCTGGATCCTGCTTCTGGGCATCGGCAACACGATCCAACAAACTAGGACAAGCTTCCATGCTAAATAAAAGCACGGGAGAATCAGAAACTAAAGGACGGTCTCTAATATCACAAAGAGATAAAGCTTCCAAAATATTCCACTCTGCTAGCATCATGAAAACAACAACTTGCTGCTTGCGACTAAGCGCATCACCAACTCAATTACCCTTACCAGGGGTATACTGAATATCGAAATCATATGAAGCGAGAAATTCGAGCCAACGCTGTTGCCTCATATTAAGTTCTTTCTGAGTGAATAGATATTTCAAAGATTTGTGAATAGTGAAGAGAATAAAACGCTCTCCCAATAAATAATGTCACCAAATCTTTAGAGCAAAGACTATAGCGGCTCGCTCCAAATCATGGGTAGCATAACGAATCTCGTTCGGCTTTTGTTGTCTAGAAGAATAGGCAACTACTCTATCTTTTTGCATGAGAATAGCGCCGAGTCCATAACCACTGGCATCGGTATAAACAACAAGATCATGATTCCCTTCGGGAACCACTAAGATAGGAGCATGAGTAAGGAGATCTTTTAACTTCAAGAAAGAATTCTCACACATATCCGACCAAACAAAAGAAACAGCTTTTCTTGTAAGAGTGGTAAGCGGTAAAGCAATACGAGAAAAGTCCTTAATGAACCAGCGATAATATCCCGCCAATACAAGGAAACTACAGATCTCAGTAACAGTCTCGGGCCTCTTCTAATTATGAATAGATTCGATCTTGGAAGGATCGACGGAGATACCATCGGAAGAAACAATATGACCGAGAAACTTCACCTTATTCTCCCAGAACTGACACTTGGAGAATTTGGCATAAAGCTGATGTTGACGAAGAGTGCTCAGAACAATCTCCATATGCTGAATATGATCGGCTTCAGATTTGGAATAAATAAGAATATCATCAATGAAAACCAAGACGAATTTATCGAGATATTCGCGGAATATCCGATTCATAAGATCAACAAAATACGCCGAAGCGTTTGTCAAACCGAACGGCATAACAAGCCATTCGTACGAACCATAACGGGTACGGAATGTGGTAAGAGGAATGCTATCTTTCGCAACTCGTAATTGATGAAACCCGGTAGCAAGATCTAGTTGGGAGAAAAGCTTAGCACCACTTAACTGATCGAACTTGTCGTCGATCCTAGGTAATAGATACCTATTTTTGATAGTGAGCTCGTTAAGCTTGCGATAATCAATGCAAAGCCTAAGAGTATCAGCTGGCTTCTTAACGAAGACAATGACGGCGCCCCAAGGAGATGAGCTAGAACAAATAAATTGCTTAGCTTCCAATTCAGATAATTGTTGCTTGAGTTCCTCATTTTCCTTAGCAGACATCCTCGTGGGACGATGACTGACAGGATGAGCACCAGAGATAATATCAATACGGAACTCAATTGCCCTCTTCGGCGGCAAACACGAAATAGGCTCGGAGACATCAGAAAAATCACAAACAACTGGAATATTAGCAAGACATCCACCGATTCGAAGGAAGAAATGAGAGCATTCGAAGTATGATCCATGCTTCGAAATATAATAGATAACTGCTCGATAGCATCGGGATGCTTGAGATATAAAGTTCTTTTGGGACATAGGATTTGAACTTCATAATGGACGAGCCAATCCATACCCAAAATCATATCGAAACCAAGATGATCCATAACATGCAAATTCACATGAAAGGAGAAACCACAAAAAATGATCTCAACATCAACACACAACAAACCAAGAGTAGCGGATCCACCAATAGGATTCACAATCCTCAAAGGGTCGCAAAAACTAACAACATCTAGAGGAATAACATCAACAAGCTCCTTTGACATGAGTGAATGTGATGCACCCGTATCAAAAAGAACTCTAATAGAACGGCCATGAAATAAAATAAAACCTTCCAAACAGAAGGAGTAATACCTTTGGGCTGAGAAGAATCACCCGAAGCTTTAGCAACATTAAGCTTCCCAGATTTGAGACCCCTAGAAGTAGTAGGACAATCAGAAATCCAATGACCCTCTTTCTTGCAATAGCGACAAATGCGAGGCTTAGGACAACTACGGTGAAGATGATCCAGAGAACCACAATTATAGCACGCCCTCTGATTAGAAGGTGCACTACTAGGCTGAGAACTGAAGGTAGCTTGCTTCTTCTTCTTTTGGTTGGAAGAATCTGGCTTGTGAAATGGAAACCTCTTCTTATTAGGATTCTTAGAAACCTCAACCTCATCACCACTATCACGTTCCTTTTCAACAGCTTCAAGGCAAAGAGCCGAATCAACAAGCTCCTCAAAAGAGAGCTTAAGCTGAAGCAAAAGGACTTTCTTCAAATACTTCTTCAAACCATCAACAAATCGAAGATTCTTTTTACGCGAAGTGTTAATGAACTCAACTCCGTATTTGGACAAGGCCTCAAAAGATGCAACACAATCAGAAACAGAGGACTTTCCTTGCTTCAACTCAAGGAAACTACGAGCAAGATTAGCCTTTTCTGATTCAGGAACGAACTTAAGTTCGAATCGTTCCTTAAACTGAATCCATGAGAGAGAGGACTCATCAAATTCCGCAATAAAAAGCTCATATCAGTCAAGCGCACGCTCTTGCAACATACTAGATGCTACGAGAACGCGATGGTGATCCGAAAGATCCATCCGAGAAAATATGCGCTTACAAGCGCGCAACCAAGTCTGAACCTCCAATACACTTTCCGATCCCTTGAAAGGCTTGCCTCCAAGGTGGGAATAGTCACTACACATGCGGACGAAGGCAGACTTTTGAGTAGGAGCTGCGGGAGTAGAAACAGAAGGCTGAGCACTCCTAAATAGCTCCATAAACTGATCAGCTGACATGTAGACTCCGTCTGGATGAGAACTACTAGACGGACCTGCAGAAGAACGCTTCCATCTACCTCTTCCAGCCATAGGCTGAGAGAACAAGAGAAGATAAGGATTTTAACACATGGAATACTACGGAAATATAAGATTCATTCCTAGACAAATTCCAACATGTTAGAGTGGCTAAAAGTTTAAGAACAATGAATGAATAGATTAGAAAGGCACAAATAAAACCTTCGAATAGTTGTAACACATGTTCCATTCTACTTATGTTCCGTGTTTATTATAATTTATTCTGAACCTCAGCTTTGATACCAAGCCGTGACGCCCCACCTCTATACTCATAATAACAAAGGTTATTATAAGGAATAATGTCTGCTATTGCGAAGAATAAGGCTTGTTAGAAGCGACCATCCGTAAGTTATGCCTTAGACGAGTATTGACTACATCGATAGGAGATGTGTAAATTACTCCCAACGTTATATATTCAATCCAAATCTAAAAAAAACTATGGTGGCTTAAGAAAAATTCAGAACAACTCATAATAACAATAACATAGATAAGTATAATCACATCAGAACAGAAATATCAGATATAGCGGAAGACAAGTCTGGATACATGCTACAACAATCAATAGTTCACATGAACCAAATGTACATATACATATCCATCAATAAATTACATGAGATGAGAATCAATGCACCAAAAATACTCCTCGAAGTCTAGAAAAAAGATGGAGTGAAATCCCAAAAGCTGAAGCTGCAACTGAATCAGAGATAACGATTATCCTAAAATAACTCAGTCTGACCCGAGTATTATTTAAAAGAAAATAATAAACGGATCAGTCTAATCTAAACTTAGAATTTAATGCATCATAAACAACATCAAGGTAAAATAATCATAGTCTCGAATGAGACTATTTAGCATAAATAATCAACCTAGTTTTAAATGAAGAAATCTCATTTAAACTCCATCAAAGTCATCTTCCAAATTCACAATTGAATTCGAAACAGGAGTACACAAAAATCTAGAAATCAGTTAAGATAACTAGAAAATCAGCATTCACAAAATCTAGAAATCAAAGTAAGATAACTAGAAAATTAACATAAAAGTGGATCGATCCCATCAGATGGCGAGTCTAAGCTACGCCGCACGTGGATCTCATATTGCCGAAGCCTACCAAGTACTATAAATTTTTGGTGTCCATCAGATGACCCGAAGGTCCGCAGAGTGACCCGAAGGTCTAGTACTGGTAATTGACCCAAAGGTCCATCAGGTGACCCGAAGGTCCAGCAGAGTGGCTCGAAAGCCCAACAAAATCATCAGAATCTTCATACAACAAATCCTCAGCAAATATTTCAATTTGCGAGTCCGGCATTAACCAAATTAGTAAAAGTTTTGTTTCATATTCCGCACTTTTGCTAAATCGTTTAAATCTCTTCATCATTTTCTTGAAAGTGCAAAATCGTGTATTTTATATATAAATAACATTTTATGTTCTTAAACGGACAAGTCCGGAATTAACCGAATCGGTAAAAGTAAGGGTTCATAGTCCTTAATTTTGCTAAAACGTTTAAATCGATTCCTCATTCTTTTGAAAGCGTAAATTGTGAAATTTTTGAAAATGATTTTATTTTAAAATGATTTGAAAACACGTGATTAAAACAGCAACATCTGTAGCAATTTCGACAAGGAAAATACGCTTCATAAAACACCGTAAAAACGGATATCAAATCATCTTTTCGGGATAGCCGCTTGAAAATTCACTTTAAGTTGACAGCTACAGAAGTCAAAACAACAGTAATTTTATACTTGAAATAATATATATATTAATGATTCCAAATTCATTTATAAAACCCGTGTATATAATCTAAAAGGAAGTCATCAACGTCAATAGTAAATGATAATCAAAAAATCGGATCAACTAAAGCCGATAAAATTGGAAATTCAATCCCAAAGGCAAATTGGACAAAAGCAGCAGATTCAGACGTCTGAAGTTCAAATTTATTTGTTTTCCAGAACCCAATTCAGACGTCTGAAAATGGCTAATTTAGCCTATTTTCTTTCTGGTTGCACTCGAGCACATTCAAACGTCTAGAACTTTTGATTTAGACGTCTGAATACTGGGGAAGAAAATTCCCACTATAATATTTAGACGTCTGAAATAAGGATTCAGACGTGTGAATCTGAAGCTCAGACACTTTTCTGAACCTCGGCCAATGATGGCCAAACTATTATCGGAAGCGACCGGACGAGCACGACGACTAAGCATTTATGCCAAGCGATAACCCAGTCTTAATGGCTCCTCGATACACCTCGAACAACATATCCAACACCCATATAAGGATTTTCATAGATTTGGCTTCAAAAATCATAAATTGGCAAATTCACCGAATCAATCCAAATCGGAAGCAAATGAACATGTAAATATGTTAGGAATTCATTCCTAACAATCCAAGATAGTTGTAGACATAGACGTGAGATAGAAATCTCACCTTTTAACTCAAAAACACGGATGAGAAGCTCAAATGAAAAGATCAACCACTCTTCACTTCACCTCTACAAGCTTCAATCTAAGATCAAACAAACATTTCCCAAATTTAGGTTTAGGAATTTCTGAAATTGAAAAGAGAAAGAGTTGGAGAAGGAGAAGAGAGGGCTTACCAAAGCTTCTCTTAGATTTTGGAGCAAGAATTTGGATTTTGCAAATGAACTAGGGCTTGGAGTTTCTAATTCTTCTTCTTTTCCCCCATTTTCAGTTAAAGCTTAAGTTTGAGGATGAAAATGAGTGAATGGAGAGGAGAGGGGCTGAGTTGGTGTATAGGACGAGTTGGGTGAAACCTAAACGCAAAAGCCCACTTAGCAAATAGCAAAATTCGACTTACTCCAAACCTATCGAAGTTTACACTCAAAAAGATCGCAAATGCCATTTTGGACTCAATGGAAGTGGTTTCGAGTCCCAATTCGACAGTTTGCGTAAAGTAACATTTCGGACCCAAAAATCTGATTAACGATGATATATTTAAATAAAACTTTTAAATATATAATCGTAAAATATGCGAGTTGTTACACTTGGCGAACGCTACTGGTATGAGATAAGAACATAGCCTTGACCTTCGTGTTAGCATGATATGACTAAAACAGGAGCTATACCGGGCCAAGTGAGACCGCCCCTCCTATCAGACATGCTTCTTCGAAATCATCTCTATTACTTTGTGAATTGATTTGGTGCACGCCTTTGATTATGGGTGTGTGCTTTGAGGTGGGTGGTAGTAGCTGCTATGTGTTACCACCAGTCCGGGAGTGCAAAATGGTAGAATCTTACCTTGGGTATTGCCTCGTGTGCCTTGTCATATTCCTTATTGAGCCCACTATGATTTTAATTTGCATCATACCTATGGAGTTCTCCTTGATAGTCCACCAGTTTACGGTGGAGTTTACAGTACTGTATAGACTACGAGGCCTATAAAAATGAGTTGAGGGGGATATGCATAACGTCATAACGCTATTTTAGTAACTTACCTTACTTATAGACACTACATATATATAACGTATATCACTATATATAGATAGTTTAACGGATCCTTAGGATATGGAAAATCCTAAAACATCTCTTAAGTTATTGCACGCACGTTATACGCTAGATAGGAGATGTAAAATCCCGTAAACATCTCTAAAGCCATTACACTTATATTTACTTGTTGTTGATTTAACTTACATAAGATCTTTTAGTTCTGACTCGAGTGTTTTGTCTTTTCATCGGCCAGAGCATTTCAGTGTTAAAGATTTTATTTCTGGAGGATGAAGTTGGAGTTTGGTGTATTATATTATTAGTAATTTTCCGTTGTATTATTATTGGTATGTCTTTGTTTATACTTTAATTGTTGTAAAAATTTGTAATTAAATGTATATTATAAAGCAACTTCATGTACTGTTTATTTGATTAATATGTTTTGTCATTCGACTGCGAGATTCTTTGTTTTATTGTTCCTTCTTTTCTCTTATTTTCTTATTTACCCCATTGGTAGTCCTCACTTTTGAATGGTTTGAGTTTGACATGTGTGGTTTATTGTCGATTTAAACCATCCAAAAAGGTAGGTCATCACATAAATTGGACCCAAAACGTAGCTTTGGAAATATCTAGGAGAAACACGTGAGTTATATGGCATAGTCATCTTCGATGATATTGTACTGTGCACATAAATCTCGTTTTGTTCTCCTAGGACAATGGTATGGACCCATCCACTAAAGCTTAGGAGGCGGTCTTAACTCTTATCTTTGATTGTTTATTTCCTAAAGGATTGATTATACTGAAACTAATCAAAAGCTATTTCAAAGAGACTAGGATTGTATATGTTATCCGAAAACCACTTTGATTCAACTTAAGTATTTCGAAGTGAAGACATCTTAAAGACGATGGAATTGAAGATGGAGCTTACAAGCATTTTGTTCAGTCCCAAATGAACTTGTATGGATGAAAGATGGTATTGCATTATTGCCTGGATGGCAGTGTTAGCATCCCAAGTAGGAAGTGTTATATATATGGTAAAACGTAGCCTTAAGCCTCATCAATCGAGAATGACTAAAACAGGGGAGATGCAACAGGGTCAAATGTGTCGTTTCCAAGAAGGGTACGGTCATCCCTATATAGAGTCGATATTATCTCTCATTTTTATGTTTCGAGGCCCATTAACGGAGGGGTGATTATATTCGTTACTATCCATTAAGGGGTAGGCCGGTTCAGTGTTAGTAGAGGATCCAAGCGAGGTCCTTAGTGTTATTTTTATCTAGAGATGCACTACGATGGGTAGTACCCCAGTATCCCAACCATTGTATGGAATCCATTCTCTAATAAGCGTCGTACGGGCTTAGTTATGCCTAACTATGTTGAAATGTGAGATGCAAGCATTTTAGCTATCTCATATTTTAATTTAACCCCTAGACATTATTATAATATAAATGGATTTTCCATAGAAAATGTTTTGGTTGTCGTAAGGTAAAAATCCATCCCTGTTTATGTGCGGCGTGGTCTTATGAGATATTTTTCATTTCAAAGGTTTTTATAACTTCAAAATCCAATTAGGTGTGTTTTCTCACGCTGATTTTCCAGACAGACTCAAGTGTTATTTATTATAATGTTCGGGTCAAATCGAGCATATTTATAGATTGCTTTGGAGCTTAGGAGACGAATTAGAGGTCTTCAAGTCGTATTCACGTATGTGTTCATTTTTCGCTAATTTGCTATTGAAATCATCATCATTTGTGAGGATGGAATTTTTATAACTGTCCAGGCCGATGATTGTGATTTGTGCTTGTACTCTGATGGATGCATGTATTTAAAAGTTTCTCTTTTGAAAAGATCATTGATATTATATTATATATTATATACTGTTCCGCTGCGGTTGTGAGATTCTATGCTGTTTCAGTTTCTTTTCCCTTCTTCTCTTCCCTCTTCTTTCTTCTTTCTTCTCCATAACTATCAATTTTTTCAATCAATTTGAGTTGGACATGTGTGGTTTATTGTCAGCTTGAATTATGCGGATTGATGGGTCATTACAATTTCGATTTTGAGTTTTCTCAACAAATCATAGATCTATAAGCAATGGATAACCCTTTATCAATTGTATCATATACAACTCCTAACTACAGTCCTTTCTCTGATCTCGACCTCGACCTCGACCTTGAGTTTGCTTAATAAATCAAGAGATCTTATTTTGTAACATCCTCTATCTAGAGGTCCAAAACTAAGCGCTACATATGCTGTAGTCGTTTATAGTATTAGCTTTCGACGACTAAATACTGCTATGTTAATGGTATCAATAATATCGAAAGCATTTGAATATGAAACAAAACATAGATTTCAAAAAAACTTTTACTTCATTACATTTAAAAATCAAAATTTTCACATTCACTATACATAATCCCAAGTCAATCTCAGGCACAGATCAAATATAATTGTGACGCCCCACCTCTATACCCACGCTAGCCGAGGACACTACGGAGTAATGCCGTCAACTAGTGCGGAGAATAAGGCTGTTGAGGAGTGACCATCTGTATAATTGCTTTGTGCGAGTACCGATATGCCAGATAAAATATAACTTGCATTCCTTTCAAGAGGAAATCCGACATACCGACACAAACTCAAAGCTACTGCACAGTGGCTATAATGTCTTCGGAAACAAATATAGAAATAAACATAACACAAATCAGTCACAGATAATTCATATCACAAAGGCGAAAAATGATATGAATATATAACACATAAAAGTGTACATCAGAGTAGTGGTCTGAAAGATCCACAATAACCCCAAAAAAATAGCAACATGTGCTATATGAAAGAATAAGCATACATCATAGAGTCTATATCTCAACTGTATACATCCAAAAACTACTAATCTAAGTAGTTAGCCAAAAGTCGGAGTAATGAATCCCAGGGGAGAAGTCAAGCAGAAGCACCTGTAACATCTCGGTCCGACCCGAGTATTATTTCATAAGAAAATAATAAACGGATCAGTCTAGCTATAAATATCAGATGACACGATATAGAATAAGAGATATGGCATAAACATATGATAACCATAATGGCATATTACTATAAGTATGTAATTGAAAATCAACATGAGATTAATCAATATCACAAGAATCTTCTCAAAGATCCAAAAAGGGTTTCATACCCAAAACTTGTATTCACAACAAGTCAATGACACACGAATTCACCAATGCACAAAAATTGATAAATCATATCAATGAAAATCACTAAAATTGGTGAAGCATAAAATTTCCAGAAATCAACACACGAAATCCAGAAATCATAAAAAGGGGGAGGCCTATCACACGAACGGGAGCATGACAACTCACCAACATATGTATCACACGAACGAGATGCTATCTCATGGTAGCTAGCCATTAATTTTTGACACACGAACGGCCCAAAGACCATGGGGTGCTACCCCACATGTGTGAGTCGAAATCACACTGAAACAGGGTCTAGTCTCCCTCGCAGACAAAGAGACATCGCACAATTGCTAGTCTAAATCACAAAAATGATCATCATCGATCATCAAGAAGTGTCAATTGCAGTAAGCTAGTAAATATATGAGCTTAGCTTCATGTCCCATAACCACTAGCTTAACTTAAATATTTACGAACAAATTGTAGATCTCCACTAGAAAATTGTCACAAAAGATTCAATCGAACAAGTCCAAGAATTAACCGACGAAGTAAACGCAAGCATTTCATACCACTTGTTTTACTAAGCCGTTTAATTAGATTTCTCATACGAATGAGGTAAAGGTTTGTATATGCTAGTAGATTGGAAAACGGTTTAAGAAACGAGCTTTGTAATAAAATAGTGTTGAAATCGTTTTGAAGAAAGAGTTTTGATATTTACTACTAGTATTAAAAACTTTTATATTTTAAAGTGACAAATCATAGAAGTGATTGTAGAAACAATCAATCATAAAAATTCACATTCGAATGCGTGAATAAAATCCAAAGAAATCGATATCAAATCCATCAAAATGGATATTTCGAAAATTCCCAAAGAAAATGTCATCAAAGTCGGTAATAAATGATAACAACAAAAGGGAAACAATACGAATCGATTAAAGTTGGAAATTCAATCCCAAAAGGCAAAGTGGGCTGAAACAACAAATTCAGTTGACTAAACAGAGATTTCAGTTGACTAAAAGCCAAATTCAGTTGGCTAAACAGAGATTTTCAGCTGATTGAATTCTGCCTGGAAACATTCTGTTTCCAGGTTCAATCGACTGAACAGAGATTTTCAGTCGACTAAACCCATCCTGGAAACTTTCTGTTTCCAGGTTCAGTCGACTGAACAGAGATTTTCAGTCGACTAAACCCTGCCTGGAAACTTTCGGGTTCCAGATTCAGTCGACTGAACAGAGATTTCAGTCGACTGAATCATGCCTAGGCTGTTTTTCAGCCTATCCAAATGAAGAGCAAACTCTTCCAAAATGCAACCGGACGAACATTGGCTCTAAGGGTTTATGCCAATTGGCAACCCGGCCCTGTACGCTCCTCGATGCATCATCAAAAGCATGATCAGTCATCCATAAAAGGATTTTCACACAAATTTGACTTAAAAACCCAAAAAATTGGATTATTCACAAAACCAATCCAAATCAAGAGCAAATGCACATGAAGAAATGTTAGGAATTCATACACAACAACCAAAGATAATTATAGTCATAGATGTGAGATAAAAATCTCACCTTTTCACAAAAACAATGAAGAAGAAGCTTGAAAGCAAAAGGGAGAATCAACCACTCTTCAACACAACCCAAACGAGCTTGAATCTATTCTCAAAAAGAAGAACATCCACAAAGTTAGGTTTAGGAATTTCTCAAATTGATAAGAGAATGAGTTGGAGAAGAAGAAGAAGAGGCTTACCAAAGTTTCTTCTATTAGTTTGGAGCTAGAGCTTGATTTGCAAAAGAAAACTAGGGCTTGAGTTTCAATTTCCCATTCCACTCTCCATTGTTATAAAAGCTTGAGTATTAGGAAAATAGAAAGGAAGTAAATGAAGAGAAGAGGGTTGGGACTGAGTTAATAAGTGGGGTAATTGGGCTCAGCCCAAACCAAAGCCCTAAGTGGAAAGTGGCAAAATTCCACTAACTCCAAACATATCAAATTTTATACTCAAAAAGATCGCAAATGGCGTTTTGAACTCAATAAAAGTGGTCCCGAGTCCTAATTCGACCGTATGCAAAAAGTAGCTTTTCGAACTAAATTCCGAGTATCGATAAAATATTTAAATATAAAATCGATAAATATGCGGGTTGTTACAGACTCCCCTCCTTAAAGAAATTGCGTCCTCGCAATATTTAAGAAGAACATATATAGTGACAACCATGAGAGCATATTCATCACAAAAGAAATTTGAAATAAAAGGTTCACCTTAAAGAGCATGGGAAAGTAAGTCCGGATGTGTTCGCTCGATGAACTCTCTAGATTCCCAAGAGCAATCTTTAGGATTTGAGGACCATTAAACTTTCACAAGCGGGACATCTTTATTTCGAAGGCGTTTAACCTCCGAAGCAATAATTCGAATAGGATGCTGCTCATAAGTTAAATTAGGTGAAACTTCAATTTCTTCCACAACACCAGGCTCAAGAATAGAATCGGAATCTCGAAGGCACTTCCTTAGTTGAGAGGCGTGAAACACGTCATGAATAGAAGAAAACTGAGCCGGTAATAAAAGGCGATAAGCCATGGAACCAATACGTTCAGTGATAGGAAATGGCCCAATATATCGAGGCGCTAATTTTCCCGATTGACTGAAACGTACAACACCTTTCATAGGTGAAACACGAATGAACACAAGATCTCCCACAGAAAATTCTAATTTCCTTCTCCGGTTATTGGCATAGGATCTTTGTCTACTTTGGGCTTCTTTCATCCTATGACGAATAAGGTCAATCTTTTCTGTGGAATCACAAATAAAATCTGGACCTAAAACCAGCTTCTCACCGGCCTCAAGCCAACAAGAAGTAGATCGGCATGGCCTTCCGTAAAGTGCCTCGAAAGGTGCCATGCCAATACTAGATTGGAAGCTATTATTATAGGAAAATTCAACAAGAGAAATATGATCTTCCCAACTTCCACCGAAATCAACCACACAAGCATGAAGAAGATCTTCAAGAGTTTGATTCACACGCTCGGTTTGTCCATCGGACTGGGGGTGATAAGCGGTGCTAAAATTAAGCTTTGTTCCTAAAGCTTTTTGAAGACTCTTCCAAAATCCACTAGTAAACAATGGATCACGATCGCTAACAATATAAGTAGGAACTCCAAGTAATTTAACAATTTCTTTGATAAAGAGTTTGGCCAAAAGGGGAACGGTTCGATTAGATCGAACGGGAATAAAATGGGCAGATTTAGTAAGTCTATCAACTATAACCCATAAGCTATCATGACCCGAACGAGAACGGGGAAGGCCGTCAACAAAATCCATGGAAATTTGATCCCACTTCCAAATTGGAACGTCTAAAGGTTGCAATAACCCACCGGGCCTTTGATGTTCGGCCTTGACAAGTTGGCAAGTCATGCAACACTTAACAAAGTTAGCAATATCATATTTCATTCCCTCCCAATAATAAAGCCGCTTCATATCCGCGTACATTTCACTACTACCGGGATGAATGGTAAATTTAGAATGATGAGAATCTTCTAAAATATCTTTACGAAGATCACTAATATTTGGCACGGTAAGTCTACCAAATTTTCGAATGCCGCCACGAGAATCGATATCAAAGTCTTTCAAACCTTCAATATCAATTTTATCCTTAATATTTTGGCCAGGAAGAGCCAATTCAGAATCTAGCCTTTGAGCTTCAAGAATGCGGTCTAAAAGAGAAGGATGAGCCTCAAGGCTACATAAAACAAGAGATGAACATAAATCGGAAACACGGTCTCGAATTTCACTAGTGGATAAAACCTCGAGATCATTCCATTCAGATATCATCATGGAAACAACCGCTTGTTGCTTGCGACTAAGTGCATCGACAACTCGATTTCCTTTCCGAGAGTATAAAGAATATCAAGATCATAAGATGCAAGGAATTCGAGCCAATGCTGTTGACGCAAATTAAGTTCCTTTTGAGAGAATAAATATTTCAAAGATTTATGATCGGTGTAAAGAATAAATTTTTCTCCCAAAAGATAATGACGCCAAATACGGAGAGCTAAAACAATAGCCGCGAGTTCTAAATCATGTGCGGCATATCTAGTCTCTGCTGGCTTCAATTGTCTAGCAGCATAAGCAATAACACGTTCTCTTTGCATAAGAACGGCACCCAAACCAACGCGACTAGCATCGGTATAAACAACGAAATCTTGATTCCCCTCGGGAATAACAAGAATAGGAGCATCGGAAAGGAGTTCTTTTAGTTTCTGAAAAGAAGCTTCACATTTGTCCGACCAAATGTATTTGACACCTTTCTTCGTTAAGCTAGTGAGAGGCACGACAATCTTATAAAAGTCCTTGATAAATCGACGGTAATAATCCGCCAATCCAAGAAAACTACGAATCTCCGTCACACTCTCCGGTCTCTTCCAATCTTGAATCGCTTCAATCTTTGAAGGATCCATGAAAATTCTGGATTCGGAAATAATATGACCGAGAAACTTCACACGAGATTGCCAAAAGTGGCATTTAGAAAACTTTGCCTTTAATTGATTACTCCTAAGAGTTTCCAACACAATCCGAAGATGCTTTTCATGCTCCTCCTCGGTTTTGAATACACAAGAATATCATCAATAAAGATGAGAACAAATCAATCGAGGAAGTCTTTGAAAACTCGATTCATTATGTCAACGAAATAAGTCGGGGCATTCGTTATCCCAAATGGCATAACAACCCACTCATAAGATCCATACCGAGTACGGAACGATGTCAAAGGAATGATATCCTCTGCAATACGAAGCTGATGAAAACCGGTTGCCAAGTCCAATTGTGAAAAGACACTAGCACCACTAAGTTGATCGAATAGATCATCATTCCGAGGTAAAGGATATTTGTTCTTTATAGTAAGATCATTAAGCTTGCGGTAGTCAACGCAAAGCCTAAGTGTACCATCGGATTTCTTCACGAAAATAGCCGAAGCTCCCCAAGGAGAGGAACTAGAGCGAATAAATTGCTTCGCCTCCAATTCGGATAATTGTTTGCGCATCTCCTCATTTTCTTTATTAGACATACGATAAGGAGGACGAGTGACAGGTTGAGCTCCAGGAATGAGATTAATTCTGAACTCAATTGCTCGCTTAGGTGGTAATCCTAAAACGGGCTCAAATATGTCGAAAAATTCACGAACAACATGAATAAGAGAAATAATATCTTCCTCATCATCATTATCGTCATCATGAGGATTTAAAGAGTATAAAGATGCAACCAAACTGGAAACTGAATCTTTAAGATTAATAGAAATCTATTTAACAGATTGAGGTTGTCGAAGATGAATAATCCGCTTAGGACATTGGATAAGAGCTTCATAACGGTTAAGCCAATCCATTCCTAAAATCATTCCAAAGCCTAAGTAGCGCATGACATGCAAATCGGCTCGGAAAGAAAAATCACACAAAATAATCTCGACATCATTACACAATAAACTGAGTGTTGTGGATCCACCAATCGGATTCGCAATTCTCAAAGAAGTCATTAAAGCAACAACACTTAAAGAAAAAGTATCAACAAGCTCTTTTGATATAAAAGAATGGGATGCCCCCGTATCAAAAAGAACTCGAATAGGATGATCATGAAATATAATAATATCATCCAGGATAGAATGAGATGTACCTTGACCACGAGATGGTTTCCAGGGGCTTGAGCAACAATTAACTTTCCCTCCTTCTTGCCTTCAAGTTTGAGGCATTGATGTATATAATGATCCGGGATCTTACAATAGCGACAACAACGGGGCTTTGAACACTTGTTCGCAAAATGGTCCCTAGACCCACAGTTGAATCATTTCCCACTACTAGGAGAAGGAGCCTTAGCAGCAGGAGTTGCTTGCTTACCC
Source organism: Allium cepa (assembly GCA_030765085.1). Classification (NCBI taxonomy): domain Eukaryota; kingdom Viridiplantae; phylum Streptophyta; class Magnoliopsida; order Asparagales; family Amaryllidaceae; genus Allium; species Allium cepa. The sequence goes on from CM060935.1 coordinate 1,001,529,089, forward strand.
TTTTTGTTGGGATAAGGACCTTTGAATTTTTTTGGCCTCTTCTTGCTGTTGAAGTTTGGTTTGGGACCTACCACTTCAACATCACTTTCCCTATCCGCCTCTTCAAGACGAAGAGCGATGTTATTGAGTTGGTCGAAGGGAACTTCTAATTTTAGAAGTAATGGCTTCTTGAGGTTTTTGTTTAAGCCATAGACAAATCTTTGATTTTTCTTCAATGGGGTGTTAATGTATTCAACCCCGTACTTGGAAAGAGATTCGAAAGATGCGACATAGTTTGTCACAGAAGATTCACCTTGAACAAGGTCAATAAAACAGCGAGCCAAAATCACCTTCTCAGCTTCTGGCATAAATTTTAATTCGAAGCGTCCCCGAAATTGGTCCCAGGTGAGATCCGCTTCGTTAATTTCAGAAATAAGAAGTTTGTACCAGTCCAATGCTCTTTCTTGGAGCATACTAGAGGCCACCTGAACTCAGTGAAGATCAATGAGGTTCATGCAAGAAAAGATTCGATCGCATGTTCTTAACCAAGCCTGGACTTCAATAATAGTTTCAGAACCTTTGAATGGCTTCCCACCCAAGTTGGTGTAATCATTACACAAACGTGCAAATTCAGACTTAGGGTGAGTAGGTTCCGGATTAGAACTGGCTGCTTGAGCATTCTTTACTAGATCAAGAAGCTGCTGGGCAGACATAAAAACTCCATCTTGGGGAGTAGCACTAGATTGACCGGCGCTAGGACGGCCAGATCTTACCATTTCTCTTCCTTAGAAAGAAAGAAAGAAGAAAAAGGTTATTCACCAAATGAATATCAAGCAATCTTGATAGATAAAACAAGGAATCACAAAAGAAAATAGGATAGAATGGTTCGAAGACACGAACTAAATCCTAAGGCACGACTCCTAAGATGGACTTAGGACGATGATCCTTTTTAAATTATTCTAGATTGTTTCGAAGTTTGGCTTTGATACCAAGCTGTGACGCCCCACCTCTATACCCACGCTACCCAAGGACACTACGGAGTAATGCCGTCAACTAGCACGGAGAATAAGGCTGTTGAGGAGCGACCATCTGTATAATTGCTTTGTGCGAGTACCGATATGCCAGATAAAATATAACATGCATTCCTTTCAAGAGGAAATCCGACATACCGACACAAACTCAAAGCTACTACACAGTGGCTATAATGTCTTTGGAAACAAATATAGAAATAAACATAACACAAATCAGTCACAGATAATTCATATCACAAAGGCGGAAAAAGATATGAATATATAACACATAAAAGTGTACATCAGAGTAGTGGTCTGAAAGATCCACAATAATCCAAAAAAATAGCAACATGTGCTATACGAAAGAATAAGTATACATCATAGAGTCTATATCCCAACTGTATAAATCCAAAAACTACTAATCTAAGTAGTTAGCCAAAAGTCAGAGTAATGAATCCTTGGGGAGAAGTCAAGCAGAAGCACCTGTAACATCTCGGTCTGACCCGAGTATTATTTCATAAGAAAATAATAAACGGATCAGTCTAGCTATAAATATCAGATGACACGATATAGAATAAGAGCTATGGCATAAACATATGATAACCATAATGGCATATTACTATAAGTATGTAATTGAAAATCAACATGAGATTAATCAATATCACAAGAATCTTCTCAAAGATCCAAAAAGGGTTTCATACCCAAAACTTGTATTCATAACAAGTCAATGACACACGAATTCACCAATGCACAAAAATTGATAAATCATATCAATGAAAATCACTAAAATTGGTGAAGCATAAAATTTCCATAAATCAGCACACGAAATCCAGAAATCATAAAAAGGGGGAGGCCTATCACACGAACGGGAGCAAGAAAACTCACCAACATATGTATCACACGAACGAGATGTTATCTCATGGTAGCTAGCCATTAATTTTTGACACACGAACGGCCCGAGGACCATGGGGTGCTACCCTACATGTGTGAGTCGAAATCACACTGAAACAGGGTCTAGTCTCTCTCGCAGACAAAGAGACATCGCACAATTGCTAGTCTAAATCACAAAAATGATCATCATCGATCATCAAGAAGTGTCAATTACAGTAAGCTAGTAAATATATGAGCTTAGCTTCATGTCCCATAACCACTAGCTTAACTTAAATATTTACGAACAAATTGTAGATCTCCACTAGAAAATTGTCATAAGAGATTCAATCGAACAAGTCCAAGAATTAACCAACGAAGTAAACGCAAGCGTTTCATACCACTTGTTTTACTAAGCCGTTTAATTAGATTTCTCGTACGAATGAGGTAAAGGTTTGTATATGCTAGTAGATTGGAAAACAGTTTAAGAAACGAGCTTTGTAATAAAATAGTGTTGAAATCGTTTTGAAGAAAGGATTTTGATATTTACTACTAGTATTAAAAACTTTTATATTTTAAAGTGACAAATCATAGAAGTGATTGTAGAAACAATCAATCATAAAAATTCACATTCGAAGGCGTAAATAAAATCCAAAGAAATCGATATCAAATCCATCAAAATGGATATTTCGAAAATTCCCAAAGAAAATGTCATCAAAGTCGGTAATAAATGATAACAACAAAAGGGAAACAACACGAATCGATTAAAGTTGGAAATTCAATCCCAAAAGGCAATGTGGGATGAAACAACAAATTCAGTTGACTAAACAGAGATTTCAGTTGACTAAACAACAAATTCAGTTGACTAAACAGAGATTTTCAGTTGACTGAATTCTGCCTGGAAACATTCTGTTTCCAGATTCAGTCGACTGAATAGAGATTTTCAGTCGACTAAACCCTTCGTGGAAACTTTCTGTTTCCAGGTTCAGTCGACTGAACAGAGATTTTCAGTCGACTAAACCCTGCCTGGAAACTTTCGGGTTCCAGATTCAGTCGACTGAACAGAGATTTCAGTCGACTGAATCATGCCTGGGCTATTTTTCAGCCTATCCAAATGAAGAGCAAACTCTTCCAAACTGCAACCGGACGAACATTGGCTCTAAGGGTTTATGCCAATCGGCAACCCGGCCCTATATGCTCCTCGATGCATCATCAAAAGCATGATCAAACATCCATAAAAGGATTTTCACACAAATTTGACCTAAAAACCCAAAAAATTGGAATATTCACAAAACCAATCCAAATCAAGAGCAAATGCACATGAAGAAGTGTTAAGAATTCATACCCAACAACCAAAGATAATTATAGTCATAGATGTGAGATAAAAATCTCACCTTTTCACAAAAACAATGAAGAAGAAGCTTGAAAGAAAAAGGGAGAATCAACCACTCTTCAACACAACCCAAACGAGCTTGAATCTATGCTCAAAAAGAAGAACATTCCCAAAGTTAGGTTTAGGAATTTCTAAAATTGATAAGAGAATGAGTTGGAGAAGAAGAAGAAGAGGCTTACCAAAGTTTCTTCTATTAGTTTGGAGCTAGAGCTAGATTTGCAAAAGAAAACTAGGGCTTGAGTTTCAATTTTCCATTCCACTCTCCATTGTTATAAATTGAGTCTTAGGAAAATAGAAAGGAAGTAAATGAAGAGGAGAGGGTTGGGACTGAGTTAATAAGTGGGGTTATTGGGCTCAGCCCAAACCAAAGCCCTAAGTGAAAAGTGGCAAAATTCCACTAAACCCAAACATATCAAAGTTTATACTCAAAAAGATCGCAATAGGCATTTTGAACTCAATGGAAGTGGTCCCGAGTCCTAATTCGACCGTATGCAAAAAGTAGTTTTTCGGACTAAATTCCGAGTATCGATAAAATATTTAAATAAAATATTTAAATATAAAATCGATAAATATGCGGGTATTACAATAATTATTACAAAATACACCAAGAGCAGTATATTACGATACCCCTTTAGATAATCAGAGTCATATGGTTATAATAGACCTAATGCAAAACATCATAGCGGAAAATCCATCAAAATATAACAAGAAATGATATTCCTAAATAGCTATCTGTTGCCTCCAACATGCCTTTGGTAGCCTTATTCATCATCGTACTAAAATTGAAAAAGACCTTAATCCCTCAGCCTACTCAAATTAATTTTAAGCAACACGAGCGTTTAAGGGGAAAACATAAACATCGAGTTAGACATAAAGCCTAATGTGAATAATACTATACATCCCGTTTGAATTAAGTTAAGTGAGACCACGCTGCTTAGCGGAACGGGTTTCCCTTCATAAACATCCTTTTAAAACATATCTTTTGCTAAATCTTTCATAAAACCATTTGCTATACTCCTGCATCCACAATGGTTAAAACATATATTTATAAAACATTATGGTGATACGCATACTTGAAAACAAATAAGAGTTCCCCTTCCCCAATAAGAGTTTAATTATATCAAAGAGAGACTAACTATTCCACATTCATTTTTCTTATGTTAATGTAGACTATCCATGTCACATCACATAGTTTTCCTAGGATGACTATGAACCCATCATTTTTCCACTTGAATTCATGCTAGCCTCATGAATTTAATAGTCTCTTGTTAGCCCCATAAGTTTATTTATATCCTGTTAGCCCTATGATTCTATATGTATCATGTTAGCCCCATGATTCTTTTTGAATTTGCCATTTGACTCATGCTAGACTTATGAATTTATTTGTATCATGTTAGCCCCATGATTAACCTATTTCTGTCGGTATCTCTAACTTAGGTCATATCCATTGATTGTTTCTATTGGTACCCTCAAAACCCTTAAAAATCAAAACCTTTCGAAACCATTGAAACTCAAACCTTCGAAACCATTGAACCTTAAACCTTTCGTATCCATTGAACTTCAAACCTTTCGAAAGCAATAAAACCATAGACATCCTATTTTAAAACGACTTGAAACCTTGCCTTAGAAAATATTTGGAAACCATTCCATTTAAAACCTTCCGAAATCATTCAGAAACTAAACCTTTCAACCTAGTTGGAAGCTACCTTTTGAAAACTTTTCTGGGTTCAATTTAAAATAGGTGGTAAACCTTCTTTTAAAACCTTTCGACTCCATTGTAAGCAATCTTTCGGCGAAGTCGAAAGCTCTGCTTTGAAAGCTTTGAAGCATCTTTCTAAACAACTCTTTCGAAAGCTTTGGGTTATAGTTCAATTTATAAAACAAGGGTAAACCACCTAAGTTGAATGCTTCCTTTCGAAAGCATGGAGAAGTGGTTAGTTTTTAAAACAAGTAAACCTTTTGAAATCAATCATAGTAAACCCTTCGCCTTTGTCGGATAGTTCAAAACAAAACATTTATATAAAGCGTCAGTAACCTTTCCACTATGATGGAAGGTTTCAAAACAAAGTAGCAGCTGTAACCTTTTGACTGTGTCTTTAAAGGTTTAAAACCTTTCTTTTAAAAAAATTGACCAGGCCAAAAGCAACCAAGTCGAAATGTAGCGACCCGTAAATTTTCGATAATTAAAATAGCTAATTTAATAAGATTTTGTGATTTAAGGTTAGAAAAAAATTTGTAATTCGTTTGGAATAATAATAACTGGAATGAATTGCGACAATAACTATCCAAATAATTATTTATAGATTGAATGGAGTTCCAATATAATTGAATTAACTCAAATGTTATAACTTGGTTAAGGGAATATATGGAAAAACAAATGTAAATAAGTGAATAAGGATTGTGAATTATTTAGGTAGAAATACTAATTTTAATAGTTTGGTTTCGAAGATTTGAATAGTAACAAGTATTGAAAAATAAATGCTACTTAGTGAATGCCTTTGCAATCAATAGTTGGATAGGATAATATATGTTGAGTTCATTGGGTATAATAGAGTAATTGATTGATAAGTAAAGTCTATTTAAAAATCAAATAATTGAATATTGAACAGGTAAATTGTTTAAAGTAAATATTTGAAACTTATTGAATAATTGAATAACTGTAAGATGAAAATATGGTTCTAAGATGTGAATTGGTTTTAAAGGTTAAATTGTATAAGTTCGTTTTGAATATTTCAAAGGATAGTGATTTAAAAATAATCAAATTTGTTTAAATTTAATATTATGAATGTTTGAATAATTAAATTCCGAATTTGATATGATTAATTTGATATTGAAATTTAATATATGAAAATAGAGTGAATAATTGAAATTTGATTTAATATGATTCAAATCGGTTTCTAAAGTGAATGTAAGTTATATTGGAATTTTAATAGAGTTAATAAGATTTTAAAATTGGAATTTATTGGATAATTGAATAACGGGTTTAATATGATTAAAAACAATTTGTAAAATTTTATTTTATCATATTAAAGTTAGAATGATGTTGTAGAACCTTTAAAATTAAATTTAAAGTCAATTTGTGAAAATTGAATATTTTAAAATTTAATTGACGAGTTAAAATAGCCATTTTTCAAACAGTCTCGGATTTCGATGAAACAAGTTTCATCGGATCCGTAACGTGATATTATTGTAAGATTTCAAATTTCGTATCAATCGGATTTACCATTTGTCCGGGGCAAGCCAAAACGACTAGAAAAATCGTTTAATCGGTTTAATTTAAAATTGATCATTTACTGCCATAACTCGCACAGATGATCGAATTAGCTTGCGAAACCTATTCCATTGTGTCCGTAACGCGGGGTAAACCATAGAAACGCCGGTCACCGCGCATAAATCGGAGTTCGGAAAACCCGGGATGAATAGCGTTCGTCGTTTTTCTATAAAAGCACTTCATTATTTTCTTTTTTCCAAAATAAACCAAAACCCTACTTTTTATGGCCAGCCGCCAGTTAACAAATGAATGGCCAAAATGCTCCGATCTTTCTCCTCAAAAACCTTCCAATTCATTCATCTATTCGAAGAACCTTCAACTAACAAATCGAAGAGCAAAGGGAGCTCTTCGAATATATACGGAGTTGATGGGTTTTGGAGCAGTGTGGTAGGAGCTAAGGGGGGCCGTCGGCCTGCAGTTCACGCATGAATTTCGAGACGAGGGGTTGGCCGAGCTTCAAGTGGTGGCAGGCGTGGGTGGCTCATGAGATGCTCATTCGTTTGGCGTTGGTTGATCGACTTGGAAGCGATCGTGGGGGGAGTAAAATTAAACCCTAGAAGGGCGGCTGTTGGGTTCATGTGCGTGAATATCACGTTGAGGAAGAAGGGGGGGGGGGGCAACGGCCCTGATCTGCAATTCGAAATCGTGCGGCCCAGAATGGATGAAGGTCTAAAATAAAAAGAAATGTGAATTAATGTATATTTAAATCCGTATAAACTTTACAATGATGTAACTTTTTCATACGATGTCGGAAAATTACGAAACAAGTTGCGTTGTCTTCGTTTGGTCGAGCACTACGCAATGGAACTGGATTGGAATCATTTTGAGCTAGCGAAAATTTTGGGTAAAATTAAACGCTCGTTTAATTTTATTCGAAATAAAACGCTGGAACTACATTGAAATCAAGGTGAGTGTTTTATAACGCTCACAACGTACTGAATATCTTTATGCTAGTTAAATTTGATATTATGAAGTGATGAATTTTATTTTTCGTGTTTGATAGAATTTAATTGTCATATAGATTGTCATCTGAATTAACCGTTGAAAATTAAATTGATAGTTAAATTTGAAATTGAAATTGAATTACGATTAAATTACCTGACATGGATAACTATGAAATTGCCATGAATTGTATTGTCTATTGGATGATGTATTTCGATGGATGCTATTGGTTGATATTTAAATGTTTGGATGTTTATTTTCTTATATATATATATCCTGTTATTCATACATATGAAACTGTGATTTGATTTAAGTGATATATATTCATCCCTGACATTTAATTGAAATAAATAATTACTTGGCCATAGGATAGAAAATTATATACGGACACCGAATTGGCTAAATTAATAATTTTTAAAATCGTCGATTTGAGATTTATTTAAATGTTTTGATTTAAAAGTTATAAAAGAAATAAAATTATAGAAATCAAATTTATCGAAAAATTGAGTTTGGAATGTTGAAATAAATTTTGGTTAAAAGAAATTGTTAAATAATTAAAGTGGAGACTTTGAAATTTAAAATCGGGATATGATTGAATTTCGAAAATGGATTTGTTTAATGATTGAACCTTAATTCGAGCTTTGAATATTACTAAGTAAAAGTGATATAAAAATGATATTTTGAAATCGAGCTTGGAATTGAATCATATTTGACATTTGGATTTAAACTTGAATATTGATAGATAATTTTGTTAAGTGTTATAAATGGATACTATTGAAAAATCAAGCTCCAAATCGATATAGATTGAAATTGAATTAATTGAAAGTGAATATAAATTGAATAAATTTGAAGTCAAAGTTGATGTTGATTGAATCGAAATCGAAATTGAATCGGTAGAAGGGAAATTGAAATTGTTTTGAATTGGGAAGTTATAATTGAAATGGTTTGGTTTTGAAGCTGTTTTATTTTGTTTTCCAAATTACTCAGTTATATAAACCATTTTTGAATACTTAAACTATTTTAATCTATTTTTAATCTACTTAACCCAATTTAAATTATTTTAAACTAATTTATCTATTTTAAATCCATTTAAAGATTTCAAGTATTTTTAACTATTTTAATTATTTAAACTACTTAAAACTATTTTCTAAAATTTCAAATAGGTAAATAAGGTGAAATGTTTATGTTTAAATCTTGAATGTAAATACGAATTGGTTTAAATGAAGTTGCAACCTAAATTGAAATTCGAAAGGATTTTGAAATCAAAATGAGATATTGAGGCGAAAAATGATATTTGAAACGGAATCGTACATTTTGAATAGATACGATGATATTTGAAGTGGATTTGATTTTTGAAGCGAATATGATATTTTGATATCAATTATGAATCGATTTGAAATGTAAAAGAGCCAACGGTGTAATAATACGTAGTTATTAAAGAGACCGGGATCGGATATGGACATACTCTCTGTCGATACCGAACACCACTTTAATAACTATTATACACGGAGTGTTGACCCAGAATGAAGTGGATGGTTTGGTGAACGCGTTGACTGAAGAAAGAGAACGATATTGGATGACCCCTAACATGACTAAAATAGGAGCCGCGCCGGGGCATTGAGATTCGCCATCTCTAGCGGACACACTTCTTCGGTACCATATCTATTACATTTGTGATTCGATTTGGGTGCACCCCTTGATTTGGGAGTGTTGTTTCGCGGTGTTCGGGTAGCTGCTGGCTATGCTCAACATCAGTCCGGATCACGCAACTACTAGTATCCTAGTTGGTATCGCCTCATGTACCTTGTCATACTGATTATCCTATTCGTGACCACTACGTTATGTTTTGTGTTATACCTATGGGGTACCCTCTGATAACCACCAGTTTACGGTGGGGCTTACGGTGCTGTATAGACTATGGCATTATAAAAATGTGTTTAAGGGGGATTATGGTAACGCCTTAACGCTATTTTGATACTTTATATTACTGATAGGCATTATCTACTTAGCGTACATCACTACATAGTAGATAGTTTAACGGATCCTTAAGAGATGGAAAATCCCGTAACATCTCTTGAGTTATTGCACGCACGTTGACACTGGATATGAGATGTCAAACCCCGTAAACATCTCGGACGCCGTTACACTCATATTTATTTACGATTGATTTAACTTTCATTAGGATATTTTAGTCCTGACTCGAGTGTTTTGTCTTTTCATTATGCTCAGGTCAGTCCTGAGTTTTTCAAATTTTTGAAGGTCTATTCTGGAGGATGAAGACGAAGATTTGGTATACTATTACTATTATTACCCTTGCATCATGCTATCTGCTGCATTATTTTAATTGTTCTGTTGTATATGTATAACTCTGATAAATGTTGTATAAATAATTGTCAAAGTATAGTAAACAGCTTCATGAACTGTTTATTTGACTATTATATTTTATCGTTCCGCTGCGAGATTCTGTGTTGTTTCATTTCCTTTATTTCTCTTTCTTTTCTTTTCTTATTTACGCCAATAACCATCTGCCCTTTTGAATGGTTTGGAATCGGCATGTGTATTTGATCGTTGGTTTAAACTGTCCAAAAGGCGGGTCGTTACAGTTGGTATCAGAGCTTTGGTTTAGCGATAACCTTAGCTTTGTAGGGTCTGACTGTTTATAAATAAGGTATTAATACCCTATGATGAGTCGCTGATTGTGTGTGTGTGTGTGTGTGTGTGTGTCTATATATATATGAGAGAGCGTATTTGTTAGTGATATAAAATGTTTTATATTGTGCCGGTTGATTTGTTGAGTGGCTTATGGATTCTGGTCAATACGAGTAATTAACGTCATTGATAGGGATCTCTAAACATTCGAACAGAACAATTCGACATAGTATTGTCTTGAAATTGGGTAAATGAAATAATTTTGCCCTAATTATATTTTGTATATAAAGAATTTATTTTCAAAAATTATTATGATCTATCTAGCTTATTTGGTTGTTGGAAATGAAAATATTGGTTATTATCATTAATTTGATATTGTAATTTAATAAATAAGGTGAATTAAAAAATGAACAATGATAAAACACTTGTGGATTGTTTTAAGAAAAATCCTATAAGAATATTTTTAAGGTGACTTATGAATTAAAATAGATTTAAATTGGAAAATATTGAATTTAAGACCCGGAGATTTGAAAATGGTTCTCAAAGTTTTGAAGAAATATATAGTAATATTAGTTGGAAATTGTTTATGGAAATATTTTGAAAAGATTTTTAAGAAGGAATGAATTCAGTACTCCTCTCTCATGTCGCTGGAAAATAATTTCGGTGATGACTGCGCAGCATCATCGACGTTCATTTTCGAGTCCCAAAGTGGGGGAGACTTCTAAGAAGCTTTGCTTTTCTTTGAAATTATTTTGGGTAAATGGGTTTTGGTTTAAACTCTAAAGGTATGATTTGATATATTAAAGATATGAGTGTATATGTTTATTTCAAATGATTTGAAAAGAACCGGGCATTTAAATTTCTAAGTTATGTTAATTAGTAATTTTCAAATGAAATGTGAACAACCAGAATTTATAAAATAAGAGGATTAAGATATCTAAGCTTATTGTTTTGGGTAAACTTTAAAGTTGAAAGGTAAAGAGGATTTAAACAAATTAAATTTGTGAACATTCTAATTAAGTAAAATGAAATTCTATAAATTTGTATAATACCAAAATTACATTCTAATAACATATAACAAGACTTACCAAATGTTAAAAGTTAAAATGATGTTTTGGATATGTAATGAGATATTGTATAGATAAACAGAACCTGAAAGTAATTGAAATATACAAGTAAGGAAAACTCAAAAGGAATTAAAATGTATATAAACGGAAAATTTGGTTGTGATAAAAATGTTATAAACTTAAATATAGCGTGAAATGATGAATGGATAAATGGAACAAGTAAGTGAACTTAGGAAAGAAGATAAATGAATCGTATTATACTTTTGTAAATTGCTTATAGAAAATTAATATAAATTGCAAAGGGGTTGTAAAAAATTTCTGAATTTGTAACCTTTAAGATAACTGTAAACTAAGAAAAGTCATTTATGAGAGGTTAGACTTTTGTAGGATGATTAATAAACTAAAGTGCTGGTTAATGAAATGTTCCATAAATAAATTTGTTATTAACTAAAATTATGAAATTGAAGTAAATGTAAACCAAAGGATGTGGTATAGCTAAGAATCAAGTGGAAAATGAAATTGAATTAAATTAAATTATATAGAATGTTTAAAATGAACTTGAGTAGGCAAACTTCTATGATATGATGTTTAAGAAAAGATAATGTTAAAGAATATGCTATGTAAAGAAATGAATATACTAACTGAATAATGGATTGTGAATAATTAATTGTAAATAAAAAAAATGAAAGCCAATAAAATAATTTAGTATAGATAAATTGGATAGAAATCCATTGGAAGGTAATACGTGAGTTGTACGTATATTATTTTGTTTGCATAACGATTTGATCCAAATTCGAGCGCAAAATTTCGAGATGATTTATATCGATCCAAGTTAGGATTTTTCACTCGATTCTCGACGGCGAACCCCGGATATGGATTTTTGATTTGATTCTGGAATTCTCTATCAAAATATATGGCTATGCAAGGAGAGTAACAGTTTTCAATCAAGGAAACAAATCTGAGTCCGCACTAGAGAGTCGTGTGAACGATACTAGTTGGAAGTGAAATTGTGTGATCGAATAAGAGATTAGATTGATATTGCTCACGGATGATATATGTACGACTTACGGACTTAATTACAGTTAATATTGGAAATTTAGATGCCGAATATAAAATGATTCTTTTAAAATTATATAACAGGATATATATATATATATAAAAGAGATAAACCAAATTGAATGTAAAATTAATAATTTGGTTATGTCGGGTATGATTTGGTTGTTATTTGATTGTTAGTTGATTTGTATATAATTCAGTAAGTGTTAATGAAATTGAAAGCTATAAATCATTGAAATCAAATTGGAAGTTAAATGAATTTAAATAGAATTTAATTTGATTCAAATTGGAAGTGAACTAATGTAAATATAAATCAGTGAATGTTAACTAATTGAATTGAGAATGAATGTTAGTAAAATCCAACGTTAATGAATCAACTGTAATTAAAATTGAAAACCAAGTCAATAAATATTAATGAGAAGTGAATTTGTATTGATTGGTTATGGATTTGTTGGATGATAGTTGGATGATAATTGATTTAGTGGATGCATTTGTTGTTTTGTCACATTTGCTATGTTGGCACATGTAGTTGTTATGTTGCTATATAGTGTATATTGATATTATTTTCATATATGCATGTTTCCCATGGTTTGTTGAGTGTTTAGTAGGTGCGGATTGCGCTTGCTTCGCATTTGGAGCTCGCTTTCGCGCTATATTAGCCGTATATGCTCGCTAATAATATATAAGGTACATATCTCGAATTACATACCGTACTTTTACACGTTTTCCCTGCGGGATGCCTCATCACTTGATGAGATGTATATTTGTGATATATATACTGTCATTTTTTTTCCGATCGAGCCGCGCAAAGGAGACTCTGCCGAAATTTTCCGTAAATCCGGGTGTTAAAATTTTTTTCAAGTTTTAATTTTTTTTATAACTTGTTTGATAACTAACTGTTAAAGTTAGAAAGCCGTTCGGAGTAACTTAGTGGAAGCATAGTTATGACTTTATAAATGGAATTTCATTGTTTTATAAGTTGGTTACTTTGAATAAAATATATCAAATGTTGAATTCTATACTTAGTTCCTTTTCCCTTCTTTTTCTTTTTCGGGGACGAAAAGTTTTGAGTAGGGGAGAGTGTAGCGACCCGTAAATTTTCGATAATTAAAATAGCTAATTTAATAAGATTTTGTGATTTAAGATTAGAAAAAAATTTGTAATTCGTTTGGAATAATAATAACTGGAATGAATTGCGACAATAACTATCCAAATAATTATTTATAGATTGAATGGAGTTCCAATATAATTGAATTAACTCAAATGTTATAACTTGGTTAACGGAATATATGGAAAAACAAATGTAAATAAGTGAATAAGGATTGTGAATTATTTAGGTAGAAATACAAATTTTAATAGATTGGTTTCAAAGATTTGAATAGTAACAAGTATTGAAAAATAAATGCTACTTAGTGAATGCCTTTGCAATCAATAGTTGGATAGGATAATATATGTTGAATTCATTAGGTATAGTAGAGTAATTGATTGATAAGTAAAGTCTATTTAAAAATCAAATAATTGAATATTGAACAGGTAAATTGTTTAAAGTAAATATTTGAAACTTATTGAATAATTGAATAACTATAAGATGAAAATAGGGTTCTAAGATGTGAATTGGTTTTAAAGGTTAAATTGTATAAGTTCGTTTTGAATATTTCAAAGGATAGTGATTTAAAAAAAATCAAATTTGTTTAAATTTAATATTACGAATGTTTGAACAATTAAATTCCGAATTTGATATGATTAATTTTATATTGAAATTTATTATATGAAAATAGAGTGAATAATTGAAATTTGATTTAATATGATTCAAATTGGTTTCCAAAGTGAATGTAAGTTATATTGGGATTTTAATAGAGTTAATAAGATTTTAAAATTGGAATTTATTGGATAATTGAATAACGGGTTTAATATGATTAAAAATGATTTGTAAAATTTTATTTTATCATATTAAAGTTAGAATGATGTTGTAGAACTTTTAAAATTAAATTTAAAGTCAATTTGTGAAAATTGATATTTTAATATTTAATTGACGAGTTAAAATAGCCATTTTTCAAACAGTCTAGGATTTCGACGAAACCAGTTTCATCGGATCTGTAACGTGATATTATTGTAAGATTTCAAATTTTGTGTCAATCGGATTTACCGTTTGTCCAGGGCAAGCCAAAACGCCTAGAAAAATCGTTTAATCGGTTTAATTTAAAATTGATCATTTACTGCCGTAACTCGCACGGATGATCGAATTAGCTTCCGAAACCTATTCCATTGTGTCCGGAACGCGGGGTAAACCCTAGAAACGCCAGTCACCATGCGTAAATCGGAGTTCGGAAAACCCGGGATGAATAGTGTTTGTCGTTTTTCTATAAAAGCACTTTATTATTTTCTTTTTTCCAAAATAAACCAAAACCCTACTTTCTATGGCCAGCCGCCAGTTAACAAATGAATGGCCTAAATGCTCCGATCTTTCTCCTCAAAAACCTTCCAATTCGTTCATCTATTCGAAGAACCTTCAACTAACAAATCGAAGAGATAAGGGAGCTCTTCGAATCTATACGGAGTTGATGGGTTTTGAAGCAGCGTGATGGGAGCTAAGAGGGGCCGTCGGCCTGCAGTTCATGCATGAATTTCGAGACGAAGGGGTGCCCGAGCTTCAAGTGGTGGTAGGCGTGGGTGGCTCATGAGATGCTCGTTCGTTTGGCGTTGGTTGATCGACTTGGAAGCGATCGTGGGGGGAGTATAATTAAACCCTAGAAGGGCGGCTGTTGGGTTCATGTGCGTGAATATCACGTTAAGGAAGAAGGGGGGGGGGGCAACGGCCCTGATCTGCAATTCGAAATCGTGCGGCCCAGAATGGATGAAGGTCTAAAATTAAAAGAAATGTGAATTAATGTATATTTAAATTCGTATAAACTTTACAATGATGTAACTTTTTCATACGAGGTCGGAAAATTACGAAATAAGTTGCGTTGTCTTCGTTTGGTCGAGCACTACGCAATGGAATTAGATTGGAATTGTTTGGAGCTAGTGAAAATTTCGGGTAAAATTAAATGCTCGTTTAATTTTATTCGAAATAAAACGCTGGAACTACATTGAAATCAAGGTGAGTGTTTTATAACGCTCACAACGTACTGAATATCTTTATGCTAGTTAAATTTGATATTATGAAGTGATGAATTTTATTTGTCGTGTTTGATAGAATTTAATTGTCATATAGATTGTCATCTGAATTAACCGTTGAAAATTAAATTGACAGTTAAAATTGAAATTGAAATTGAATTGCGATTAAATTACCTGACATGGATAACTATGAAATTGCCATGAATTGTATTGTCTATTGGATGATGTATTTCTATGGATGCTATTGGTTGATATTTAAATGTTTGGATGTTTATTTGCTTATATATATCCTGTTATGCATACATATGAAACTTTGATTTGATTTAAGTGATATATATTCATCCCGACATTTAATTGAAATAAATAATTACTTGGCCATAGGATAGAAAATTATATACGGACACCGAATTGGCTAAATTAATAATTTTTAAAATCGTCGATTTGAGATTTATTTAAATGTTTTGATTTAAAAGTTATAAATAGAAATCAATTTATAGAAATCGAGTTTATCGAAAAATTGAGTTTGGAATGTTGAAATAAATTTTGGTTAAAAGAAATTGTTAAATAATTAAAGTGGAGACTTTGAAGTTTAAAATCGGGATATGATTGAATTTCGAAAATGGATTTGTTTAATGATTGAACCTTAATTCGAGCTTTGAATATTACTAAGTAAAAGTGATATAAAAATGATATTATGAAATCGAGCTTGGAAATGAATCATATTTGAAATTTGGATTTAAACTTGAATATTGATGGATAATTTTGTTAAGTGTTATAAATGGATACTATTGAAAAATCAAGCTCCAAATCTATATAAATTGAAATTGAATTAATTGAAAGTGAATATAAATTGAATAAATTTGAAGTCAAAGTTGACGTTGATTGAATCGAAATTGAATCGGTAGAAGGGAAATTGAAATTGTTTTGAATTGGGAAGTTATAATTGAAATGGTTTAGCTTTGCAGCTGTTTTATTTTATTTTCCAAGTTACTCAGTTATATAAACCATTTTTGAATACTTAAACTATTTTAATATATTTTTAATCTACTTAACCCAATTTAAATTATTTTAAACTAATTTATCTATTTTAAATCCATTTAAAGATTTCAAGTATTTTTAACTATTTTAATTATTTAAACTATTTTTAAACTACTTAAAACTATTTTCTAAAATTTCAAATAGGTAAATATGGTGAAATGTTTATGTTTAAATCTTGAATGTAAATACGAATTGGTTTAAATGAAGTTGCAACCTAAATTGAAATTCGAAAGGATTTTGAAATCGAAATGAGATATTGAGGCGAAAAATGATTTTTGAAACGGAATCGTACATTTTGAATAGATCGATGATATTTGAACTGGATTTGATTTTTGAAGCGAATATGATATTTTGATATCAATTATGAATCGATTTGAAATGTAAAAGAGCCAACGGTGTAATAATACGTTGTTATTAAAGAGACCGGGATCGGATATGGACATACTCTCTGTCGATACCAAACACCACTTTAATAACTATTATACACGGAGTGTTGACCCAGAATGAAGTGGATGGTTTGGTGAACGCGTTGACTGAAAAAAGAGAACGATATTGGATGACCCCTGACATGACTAAAACAGGAGCCGCGCCAGGCCATTGAGGTTCGCCATCTCTAGCGGACACACTTCTTCGATACCATATCTATTACATTTGTGATTCGATTTGGCTGCACCCCTTGATTTGGGAGTGTTGTTTCGCGGTGTTGGGGTAGCTGCTGGCTATGCTCAACATCAGTCCGGATCACGCAACTACTAGTATCCTAGATGGTATCGCCTCATGTACCTTGTCATACTGACTATCCTATTCGCGACCACTACATTATGTTTTGTGTTATACCTATGGGGTACCCTCTGATAACCACCAGTTTACGGTGGGGCTTACGATGCTGTATAGACTATGGCATTATAAAAATGTGTTAAGGGGGATTATGGTAACGCCTTAACGCTATTTTGATACTTTATATTACTGATAGGCATTATCTACTTAGCGTACATTACTACATAGTAGATAGTTTAACGGATCCTTAAGAGATGGAAAATCCCGTAACATCTCTTGAGTTATTGCACGCGCGTTGACACTGGATATGAGATGTCAAACCCCGTAAACATCTCTGACGCCGTTACACTCATATTTATTTATGATTGATTTAACTTTCATAAGGATATTTTAGTCCGGAGTCGAGTGTTTTGTCTTTTCATTACGCTCGGGTCAGTCCTGAGTTTTTCAGATTTTTGAAGGTCTATTCTGGAGGATGAAGACATAGATTTGGTATACTATTACTATTATTACCCTTGCATCTTGCTATCTGCTGCATTATTTTAATTGTTCTGTTGTATATGTATAACTCTGATAAATGTTGTATAAATAATTGTCAAAGTATAGTAAACAGCTTCATGAACTGTTTATTTGACTATTATATTTTATCGTTCCGCTGCGAGATTCTGTGTTGTTTCATTTCCTTTATTTCTCTTTCTTTTCTTTTCTTATTTACCCCAATAATCATCTACCCATTTGAAAGGTTTGGAATCGGCATGTGTATTTGATCGTCGGTTTGAACTGTCCGAAAAGGCGGGTCGTTACACGAAAGCTCTAATACAAAAGCAAAGCAGATGAAAGCTTTTGGTTTATAAAACAAACATACCCCAAACTCTTTGGCCATCAACCTTTCGACTTAGAACCATTCGACTCTGTCTAATTCAGTACGTACCAAGTTGCTTGATACCACATGCATTGGTTTACCTTGTTGAATGCTTAGAACCTTTTGACCTTGTCAAAAGGTTTGGGTCGGATGGTTTACTGCTATAGTAGGCTAAAACATGCTATAAGTATGATTTCTTTGTTTTTAACTTAAAAAGGACAACTTTTCAACTAACCTTCCTTTGTTTGTCAAATTCTTATCGGTTAACAATTTCTTTTTAGAAATGTGCTGCCACTATTTTCAGAATTAATAATCATTTTATTTTACAAAATACCCCTTCTCCTTGATTAAATATATAAAACATTTAAGTGTCATACCTTAAATAATTTTATTTATTCATCAAAACACTTAGGAAAAATATGGAAAAGTTCCAGAAAATCTATTTTAATATGTTGTCTAACATATAAAATTTTCAACCGCAAATAATTATAATTTCAGCCAAAAATAATATATTACCCAAAAAACAGTTTCCTTTACTAGGAAATTAATATAAAAATCCATCTTAATTCATAAAATTATGAAAATTGAAACATATTTCTAAAATATCATTTTCGACCTATATTAAAATTTTCAAGGCATTTGGATGTCATCCAGTAGGGTTTTCATATCAAACATATCATGAAAAACAAGCACGAACATGCATAATTCACCAATCAAATGTTTATAACTTTTAAATCATTAAAGCACGACATATTCTTGCAAAATCATTTCAAATCTTATTCTTAAAACCAAAATCCAAAAGATTATAGGATATAGTAATTATTCACCTTAACTTTGAGATTATAGATGTGAGATTTGATGTTGATTTAGTTGATTGTTTCTCTTCTCTTGAATCCTAGCTTTAATCTTCTTCTTGGGAGTGAAAATGGTCGCCAATCTTAGTATTTTTAGTCTGATAAAATGAGAATGAACGTGAGCAATATATCTCCTAAGGGTTTAGGGTATAAGCTGCACCCATTTTCCATATTTCCCTTGTCATTTCCTAACACCTTTGTTTAGGTTACTTTATATTAATTAACGCATTATCATGGCACGACTACCCTTAGCTAAAACAAAACTCAATCCATTAATCTCCACATTATTTTATTTAATTTTATCTAATTAAATATCCCAAATAATGTTATAAAAATATGAGGTATTATAGACTCCCCACCTTAAAGAATTTCGTCCTTGAAATTACGATAAAGTACACAACAAAACAATGGTAAAACATACCCTCAAACAAGTTAGGATGAGTATCTCTAATCCTGCTCGTTGTTTCCTAAGTAATCTCTACCATCGTCACTCCATTGAACATTTACTAACTTGACTGTCTTGTTCCTCAACTTCTTCTCATCTCTAGCCACAATCAGAATCGGCTTTCTAACTTTGGTCAAATTCGTTTCTACCACTAAATCTTCTAAAACAGTAGGTGCTATAGTAGTCTCTAGATCTCTAATACATTTCCTAAGATGAGAAACATGGAAAACATCATGGACTCCAACCAAACCACTTGGTAAATCTACTCTATAAGCGAGTTTCGCAATCCTTTCAACAATGCAAAAAGGGCCAATCAATCTAGGTGCTAACTTTCTTGACTTCCCAAACCTAATCACACCCTTCGTCGGTGAAACCATAATGAAAACATAATCTCCAACGGAGAATTTAAAATTTTTCCTTCTCCTATCGACATAACGTTTTTGCCTAGTTTGAGCCTCCTTCATCCTAACTCGGATCAACTCAACCTTCTCTGCAGCTTCCTTCACAAAATTCTGATCAAGAACCAACCTATCCTCCGTCTCTAACCAATATATGGGAGAACTTGCATGGTCGTCCAAACAAAGATTCAAATGGTGTCATCCCAATACTAGATTGATAACTATTTTTTATGAGAACTCGACTAGATGAAGTTGGTCCTTCCATGATCCCCCGAAATCAAATACACAAGCCCTTAACATATCCTCATATATTTTGTTAACTCTTTCTGTTTTCCCATCAGTCTATGGATGGTAAGCAGTACTTATGTTGAACTTGGTTCCTAAAGCTTCCTATAGACTTTTCCAGAACTCATTAGTAAACAAAGAATCTCTATCACTGATAATACTACTAGGAATCGTATGTAGTCTAACTACATTCTTCATAAACAACTTCGCCAGACTAGGTGCCATCCTATTTGAACTGATGGGAATGACATGGGTACTCCTGGTTAATCTATCCAACGTGACCCATATAATTTCATTCCCTTTATTAAAACTTGGTAACCCATGAATAAAATCCATAGAGAAAGAATCTCAGCTTCATAACGGAACTTCCAACGGTTGACGCAATCTGCTTGGTTTTTGATGCTTGGTCTTTGTCTATTGGCAATTCAAGCACTGCTTAACACACAAACCAATGTCCCATTTCATACCTTCGCAAAAGAATCTTCTCTTCATATCCTGATACATCTTTGTTCCTCCTGGATGGATAGTAAACTTCGAATGATGGCACTCATCCAAAACTTCTTTCCTCATGTCTCCTACATTCGGAACACACAACCTTCATTTCTTTCTCAACCATCCTTTTTGGTCAAGACTGAAATCCTTCAGGTCATCGCTCTCTGTTCCTTCGTTCAACCTTCTAAACTGTTCAGCCAAAATTGGATCGATCCACCTCTTGCTTAGAAGCTACCTTCTCAATCATTACCGATCAAACTTCTAAACAAGACAATACAGCGCTTCTAGTAATAGGACCTTCCCTGGATCTAAACTGCACATTACAAGCTGATAATGCTTCCAAAGTTTTCCACTTAGAAATCATTGCTAATACTACATTCTGATGTTTCCGGCTGAGTGCATCTGCTGCCTTTTTTCCTTTTCCGGGTGTGTACTCAATTCCAAAATCATAAGCAGCAATAAACACTTACCATCTTGGTTGTCTTAGGTTCAACTCCTTCTAAGAGAACAAGTACATCAATGACTTATGATCATTATAAAGCTCAAATCGCTCTCCCAATAGATATATCCTCCACACCTTCAAAGTAAATATAACGACATCTAACTCCAAATCATGCGTAGGATATCTAACTTCATATGGTCTGAGCTGTCTAGAAGCATAAGCAATCACTTTACCTCTTTGCATCAGCACAGCTCCTAATCTAGTTCCACACACATCTGTATAAACAACCAAAACTTGGTTCCCCTCCGAAACTACCAACACCAGTGGATAGGTCAATAAGTGTTTAAAGGTCTGGAATGCTTCCTTACACTTATTAGTCCACACAAACTTCACATCTTTTCGCGTAAGCTTAGTCATCCATGAAAAATCCTTTACATACCTTAGCCAATCCAAGAAAACTCTTTATCTCGGTCACCGTCTCAGATCTCCTCCAATTATTGACCGCCTTAATCTTAGTTGGATCTATAGACAACCCTTTCTCTGAGACGACATGACTTCACTTCCTTCTTCCAAAATTGACACTTCGAAAACTTAGCCTTCAACTGATGCACCCTCAACTTCTCAAGCACAACTCTAAGATGAACTTTATGCTCCTTCTCATCCTTAGAGTATATCAAAATATCATCTATAAAACCAACACAAATTTATCCAAGTACTCTTGGAAAATTTGGTTCATTAGATCTATAAAGAATGCCGGCGCATTAGTTAGTCGGAATGGCATAACTAATAATTCGTACAATCTATACCTTATCCTAAATGTCGTCAAAGGAATGTTATCATCTGCCGCTCTAAGCCGATGAAATCCTATCGCCAAATCCATCTGAGAGAATACCTTGGCTCCACTTAACTGATCGAACAAATCATCAATGCTTGGCAATTGATATCGGTTCTTTTGTCGTCTTCTCATTCGACTTATGATAATCGATACACAACTTCAACGATTCGTCCAGCTTCTTAGCAAACACCACAGCCACTCCCCATGGTGAACTACTCGGTCGGATAAAACTCTTGGTTTCCAAATCCACTAACTATACCTTCAACTCCTTTATCTCTGTAGGTGTCATCCTGCTTAGCGGCCTACTCACCTATTCTGCTCTAGGAACTAAATCTATCTGAAACTCAATAGCTTGTTTTGGTGGTAATCCAATTACCGGCCCAAAAGAATCAGCAAACTCTCAACTATTAAGACTCGATGCAACTCATCCTCCGACTCCATAACAACCAATAAAGAATTCACCCCAAAACTATAGTTCTCTACGGTATAAACTATTTGATCACTACAATCTTGGTGACTAAGTGATATTTTCTTATCATGGCAATATATCCTAGCATCATATTTACTTAACCAATCCATCCCAAGGATAATTCCAAATCCCCTAATGTCAAACACATGCAAACAGCACTAAAAAATATGGCCTAGAAAATGAAACTCTAAATGGTCACACCTCATCCCAAGCGATGCAAACCCTCGTTTCGGATTTGCAACCCTTAAGGAAGTAACTAGATATGAGGGTTATAGGTTAAGCTTATCTACCAAACATCGAGAAATAAAAGAATGAGATGCTTCGGTACCAAACAATACCATAAACGGTATGCCAGGGATCAAGCGTACCTTCCATAATAGATTTTCCTTTCATGGCAACATTTGGTTTAAAGGACGATGGCTCCAAAGCAAAGACCTTTCAATTTACTACCTTTGAAGCTTCAAGACATTTATCCTTGTAATTCCCCACCTGGTTGCAATTGTAACATTGTACATTCTGCTTCCCCACAACCGACATTTCATCTCTCGAACGACACTCATTTGTATAGTGACCCTTCTTATCACACTTGTAGCAAACTATATCCGCTTTCCCTTTCTTGGTGCTCCTTCCTTCTGAGCGCCCCTCTTCTTGAAGAACTTCCTCTTCTTCCCTAAAGGACCATGGAATTCAACGGACTTCTCCCTCGACAAAATAGCAAGCATTTCCTCATGACGAATGGCCATTTCCACTACCACATTAGAAGGATCTTGTATATGGGCCATAGTCATTCTTCCCAGCTCTGGCCTCAATCCTCTAATGAATGTCTCAATCCTTCTGACATCCGTGTCAAATAAAGCATAATCATATCGAGATAGCTCGTCAAACCTCCTCCAGAAGTCAGCCCAAGTTAACTCCGCCTCTGGCACTCCGACTGTCACACTATCCACCAATGAAGCGCTAACTCTTGCCACTGTCTCGAGGCTAGCCTTCTCTCCTCTCCATCATTCAAGCCAATTCTCTACTTACAGCATCTTCAGTTTTGACAAACGGTTTTCTCTAAGATTGATATAGTCTTTACTTAGCTTAGCTTAGTTATATCCAACTGGAACTACAAGATTTGCTCCACCAACATACCCAGTAGCTCCTGCTTGCAAAAGGTTTGCCGACAACTGGTACAAGGCTCCCATGTCAACATGAGGAACCCCAACACCCACATTTTCAGCTTGAGCCTTACTACAACCTCTTTAAGCATTCGATCAGGCATTTCCATTTGTGGTGGTGCTATCTCCTATAAGGTTTACTCTGCCTCTTCTTTCTTCCATAATATATTCAAACCTCGTGAGATACGGATGAATAGCCTAATTAAGATAGGAGTCCAGATATATAGCATATACATACATAGATATATATATATATATATATATATATATATATATATATATTTAAATACATGTAGTTACTATAGCATTATCCCATACCTCGATCTTAACTCTAATTTATAAGGATTATGTTTTCAAAATTGTTTTTATTTAAAGTATTTCATAAACCATACTTTGGTACCAAGCTGTAACATCCCTTATCTAGAGGCCCAAAAATAAGTGCTACAGATGCTGCAATCTTCTATAGTATTAGTTTCTGGTGACTAAATATGGCTATTTTAATGGTATCAATAATATCAGAAGCATTTGAGTATGAAAAAAACATAGATTTCAAAACAACTCTTACTTCATTACATTTCAAAATAAAATTGTTTCACATTCACTATACATAATCCCAGGTCGTTCCCAAGCACAGATCAAATTTAATTATTACAAAATATGCCTAGACTGGTATATAAAGATACTTCCTTGAATGATCAGAGTCATATGGTCAAAATAGACCTAATACAAAACAACACAGCGGAAAATCCATCAAAATAAAACAAGAACTGCAATTCCTAAATAGCTATCCATTGCCTCCTGCAAGCCTCTGATAGCCTTATACGTCATCCTACTAATCCTGAAAAATACGTTAATCCCTCAGCCTACTCAAATTAATTTTGAGCACTCGAGAGTTTAAGCAGAAAACATAAACTTCGAGTCAGGCATAAAGGCTGGTGTGAATAATACTATACATCCTAGTTGAATTTCGTAAAGTGAGACCACACCGCTTAGCGGAATGGGTTTCCCCACACTAACATCCTTTTAAAACATATCTTTTGCTAAACCTTTCATAAAACCATGTGCTGTACTCCTACATCCACAGTGGTTAAAACATATATTTATAAAACATTATGGTGATATGCGTACTTGGAAACAATTAGGATTTCCCCATACCTAATTAGGCTTTAATTACATCAAAGAGGGACTACCTATTCCACATTCATTTTGCTTAAGTTGATGTAGACTATCCATCTCACATCACATAGTTTTCCTAAAATGACAATTTTATCCATCATTTTTCCACTTGAATTCATGCTAGCCCCATGAATCTAATTATTTCATATTAGCTCCAGGAATTTAATGGTCTCATGTTATCCTCATGAGTTTATTTATGTCATGTTAGCCCCATGATTCTATTTGTATCACACCAGTCCCGTGATTCTATTTGAATTTTCCATTTGACTCATGATAACCCCATGAATTTATTTATATCATGTTACCCCCATGATTAACCTATTTCCATCAGTATCTCTAACTTAGGTCATATTCATTTATTATTTCCATTGGTACCCTCAAAACCCTTAAAAATCAAAACCCTTCGAAACCATTGAAACTCAACCCTTTGAAACCATTGAACCTCAAACCTTTCATACCCATTAAACTTTAAACCTTTTGAAAGCAATAAAACCTTAGACATCCTATTTTAATATGACTTGAAACCTTACTTAGAAAATCTTTGGAAATCATTCCATTTAAAACCAACCGAAATCATTTAGAAACTAAACCTTTCGAAAAAATTTCTAGATTCAATTTAAAACAGGTGGAAAACCTTCTTTTAAAACCTTTCGACCGCATTGGAAGCAACCTTTCGGCTAAGTCGAAAGCTCTGCTTTGAAAGCTTTAAAGCATCTTTTAAAACAACTCTTTCGAAAGCTTTGGAATATAGTCCAATTTATAAAACAAGGATAAACCACCTAAGTCGAAAGCTTTTTTTCAAAAGCATAGAGAAGCTACTAGTTTTTAAAACTAGTAAACCTTTCGAAATCAATCGTACTAAACCCTTCGACTTTGTTGGAAGGTTCAAAACAAAACATTTATATAAAGTGGCAGTATCCTTTTGGCTATGACGAAAGGTTTCAAAACAAAGTAGTAGCAGTAACCTTTCGACTGTGTTGAAAGGTTTAAAACCTTTCTTTTAAACATTTTGACCAGGTCGAAAGCAACTAAGTCAAAATCTCTAATTCAAAAGCGAAGCAGGTGAAAGCTTTTGGTTTGTAAAACAAACATACCCAACCTCTTTGGCCATCAACCTTTCGACTTAGAACCCTTCGACTCTGTTCAATTCATTACGTACCATGTAGCTTGATATCATATGCATTGCTTTGACCTTGTCAAAAGCTTTGAACCTTTTGACCTTGTCGGAAGGTCTGGGTCGGAAGGTTTACTGCTATAGTATGCTAAAACAGGCTAAAAGTATGATTTCTTTGTTTTTACTTAAAAATAATAACTTTTCAACTAACCTGCCTTTGTTTGTCAAATTCTCATTGGTTAACAAATTCTTTTTAGAAATGTGCCGCCATTATTTTTTGAATTAATAATCATTTTATTTTACAAAATGCCCCTTCGCCTTAATTAAATATATAAAATATTTAAGTCCCATACCTTAAATAATTTTAAATATTCACCAAAACACTTAGGAAAAATCTGAAAAAAACCCAAAAATATACTTTTATATGTTGCCTAACATATAAAAATTTCAACTCCAAAGAATTATTATTTTAACCGCAAATAAATTATTACCTAATAAACAATTTCCTTCACTAGAAAATTAATATAAAATCCACCTTAGTTCCAAAAATTATGAAAATCGAAATCAATTTCTAAAATATCATTTCTGACCTATATTTAAATTTTCAAGGCATTTGGATGTCATATTATAGGGTTTTCATATCAAACATATCATTAAAAACAAGTATGAACATTCATAATTCACCAATCAAATATTTATAACTTTAAATCATCAAAGAACGGCATATTCTTACAAAGTCATTTTGGATCTTATTCTTAAAACAGAAAACCAAAAGAACATGGGATGTAGTAATTTTTCACCTTAGCTTTGAGATTATTCATGTGAGATTTGATGTTGATTGTTTCCCGTCTCTTGAATCCTAGCTTTAATCTTATTGTTGAGAGTGAAAATAATGGCCAGCTTTAGTATTTTTAGTTTGATAAAATGAGAATGAATGTGAGCATTTTATATCCTAAGGGTTACGATATAAGCTCCATCTATTTTCCATATTGCCCCTGTCATTTCTTAACACCTTTGTTTAGGTTATTTTATATTAATTAACACATTATCATGGTACGACTGTCCTTAGCTATAAAAAATATCAATCCATTAATATTCACATTATTTTACTTAATCTTAGCTAATTAAATACCCCATCTAATGTTATAAAAATATGGGATTTTGCAGACTCCCTACCTTAAGGAATGTCGTCCTCGAAATTATGATAAAGTACACAACAAAACAATCAAAGGTAAAACATACCAACAAACAAGTTAGGATAAGTATCTCTAATCGAGCTCTTCGTTTCCCAGTGCAGTCTCTAGCTTTGTCAATCCACTGAACCTTTACTAACTTGACTATCTTATTCCTCAACTTCCTCTCATCTTTAGCCACAATCTGAATCGGCTTTCTAACTATGATCAAATCCGGTTCTGCTACTAAACCTTCTAAAACTGTAGGTGCTATAATAGTCTCTGGGTCTCTAACACATTTCCTAAGATGAGAAACATGGAAAACATCATGGACTCCAGCCAAACTACTCGGTAACTCTACTATATAAGCGATTTTCTCGATCCTTTCAACAATGCAAAAAGGGCCAATGAATCTAGGTGCTAACTTTCCTGACTTCCCAAAGCTAACCACACCCTCCTTTGATGAAACCTTAATGAGCACATAGCCTCCAATGGAGAATCCCAAATATGTCCTTCTATTACCGGCATAACTTCTCTGCCTAGATTGAGCTTTCTTCATCCTAGCTCAGATCAACCCAACATTCTCCGCAACTTCCTTCACAAAATCCGGACCAAGAATCAATCTATCCCCGGTCTCTAACCAACATACGAGACACTTGCATGGTCTTCCATACAAAGCTTCAAACGGTGTCATCCCAATACTAGACTGATAACTATTGTTATACGAGAACTCGACAAGATGAAGATGGTCCTCCCATGATCCCCCAAATCCAATACACAAGCCCTTAACAAATCCTCAAGATTTTGTTAACTCTTTCCGTTTGCCCATCAGTCTATGGATGGTAAGCGGTACTCAAGTTGAGCTTGGTTTCTAACGCTTCCTATACACTTTTCCAGAACTCATTAGTAAACAAAGAATCTCTATCACTAACAATACTACTAGGAATCCCATGCAGTAAAACTACATTCTTCATAAACAACTTCGCCAAACTAGGCGATCCGATATTGGGCTTCGCTGGTTTGGAATCATGCCGTTCTATTTGACCTGATAGGAAAGAAATGGGCACTCTTAGTCAATCTATCCACTATGACCCA
This sequence comes from Allium cepa, assembly GCA_030765085.1. Taxonomy (NCBI): domain Eukaryota; kingdom Viridiplantae; phylum Streptophyta; class Magnoliopsida; order Asparagales; family Amaryllidaceae; genus Allium; species Allium cepa. The sequence goes on from CM060935.1 coordinate 1,001,557,054, forward strand.
TATACTTTCATTCCCTCTAATTGATCTTGGCAACCCATCAATAAAATCCATAGAGATAGAATCCCAATTCCATTATGGAACTTCCGACGGGTGAAGCAATCCGCTTGGTTTCTAGTGCTCAACCTCTGCCTGTTGGTAATTCAAGCACTGCTTAACACACAAACCAATGCCACATTTCATACCTTCCAAAAGAAACTTCTCTTCATATCCTGATACATCTTTATTCCTTCTGGATAGATAGTGAACTTTGAATGATGGCACTCATCCAAAACTTCTTTCCTCATCTCTCCTACATTCGGAACACATAGCCTTCCTTCCTCATGTGTGATTTTGAAAATGTATTTGCCTCAGTTATTTGGGTTATTCGTCATCATATTTATTTTAAATTCATCTTACACGAACAAACTATGACATACATAGTGTATCACTGTACATGTCACAAGGCCGTGCACACCGATATACACTTGATAAAATTGCAGAGACAGGTGAACACAAGGTCAAACCCGAGCCAAAGCTGGATTCAACTCAAGTGCAATACGGAGACAAAAATAGAATGTTCAAGTACAAGTTTCAACGACTGGAACAAGCTCGAACACACTTGAACCAGAGATGTATGCATACATATGAAATAAAGACTCAAACACAAGTAAACCCAATCCCATAAACAAGTGCATCCACATCAGTACACATGAATATAAAATGAAACCAGACTATAAGATAGGTTCAAATACAAGTACACTCAACAAGGCACCAACATACATGCATGAACACACATAATAGTGAAGACTGCAACATCAAAGGCAAAAGGAGGCACACAAACTAGAAGGAGCACACAAACACTTATGCATATACAATCTGACCGTACACGAGACTTAAGACTGCAACATATAACATGAATATGTATATGATCTTCAGAATTAGTTCAGGCACGAACGAAGATAGCAGCTCGAATAAGAAAATGCAGACTAGAGTCCAATGGAACAAGACTGCAACATATAACATGAATATGTACATGATCTTCAAAATCAGTTCAGGCATGAATAAAGACAACATTCAGGCATGAACTCAATGAAGCAGTGGACTAATTGGCTGGAGCCATAAATTTATATGTATGCATATATGCAATTATATGCATACACATAATAGTAACAAGTATGCAACAGAGGAGACTTCAAATGCAAATCTTCAGACCATACTCAAAAATGCAACAAGCCACCAGATTACATGTCAACCAGAATTCAACTCAAAGCAAAGAGACTAGAGCAATGCAAGCACAACACATATACACACATACATATGTATGTATGTATATACATGATAATACACATACAAATACAAGTGGTTCCAGTCAAATACAGAAGAATGTTCAAATGATATGGTCAAAATAGTGGTAGCATACATATGAAGTTCTACGCAATTTATACACATGTTCAAAATATATAAAACAGAAACAGTTTGATCAGTGACGGCCGAGACAAAAATCAACTGGGTCAACTATATTCGAAGACAGATCAAATTCGTACGCATACTAACACAATGAACAAGTCAGAGCAAAAAGTAATCGAATAAGTCAGCAAATAACAAATATATATATATATATATATATATATATATATATATATATATATATATATATATATATATATCTCAAATTCTAATACTAAGCTACAATCAAGGAACGAACTAGTCAGGGGTCTCAAGATCATACGATCAAAAATCAACGCAGAAAACAAAATCACGAATAATTCAAACCGAAATTATACGATTGAAAATTAAGGGATTTGTTCCCTATATAATCCAAAATCATCATCGGCAAAATCATCGAATCAAGTCCAAGAAAATTAACAGTATAATCAAAGGGAAAAATTGCATACCAATTTCTATTCACCCAAACTCGAAGATTGAAGCGACCTCAAGCTATCAAAACCAGAGAATCGATTGACAAGGCAAATCATAGCGAATTCATCGCTGCAATCGATCAAGTGTTTCGACATCTCCAATTTTTACCAAAACCCTGATTTTTATAGAGAGACAAAAGGAACAAGGCAACATAGATTAATAGGAAGCAGACAAAAGGGAAGATCGAATATCTGTGTTTAAAACAAGGCCGCGCTGTTATTTTCATTTAGGCCGTACCTTTTTTTTCTTTTAATATTTTGTTTGCGCTAAAGAGTGAGTTAGGGTTTTGTATTTATCAGTATTCTTTGTTTGTTATTCTAGTCAAACTTTAGTTTAACTAGTTACGAACTACGGTGGTGTAGTTCAAGAATTCACAACTCAGTGGCTGGGTTGTGGCAGGGTTTTGAGCATAAAGTTAGGTTAGTCGTTAGCGGGTGTCGTAATTTTACGTGTGTAAGCGTTTGACTACTTAATTTCTAGTAGAAACCTTGGCGGCGACATGTAGGCAGGGTTTTACCGAAGCTGGGTAAATCTGTGTTGATCTATTTCTGCTTTTCTTATTCTGCTATTATCTATGCTGCAATTATTTTATATATTTTTGCATTAACTTTTATTATTATTAGTATCAACCAATTCACCCCTCCTCTAGGTGAAATCGATCCTACAAGTGGTACCAACACTAAGAACAAAAACCAATTTTTGTTTTAAAAATTTGATTTTTAAATGGCTTCTTTTAATAATTCTTCTGTTGAGGGTCAGTCCATAGTTAAACCACTTATGTTCAATGGTGAATATGCTTACTGGAATAATAAAATGAAAATTTTTCTGAAAACCATTGATGCTTGGAATATTGTTGAGACGGGTTATAGGACACCAATTATAGTGGTAAATAATCAGGTAATTGAAAAACCGATGGATCAACGGATAGATCTCGAAAATAAACTACAGAATTCTATTGCTAAAGCTATGAATTCTATTATAATTTCATTGGATCAAATTGAAATTAATCGTGTCTCACATTGTCTAACTGCGTAGGATGTACACACTTGAAGTGACTCACGAAGGAACCACTCAAATCAAAGAATCTCTTCTTGCCATGCTTAGTAGAGAATACAAGAACTTCACAATAGCCAAGGATGAAAATGTCAAAGAAATGTACGAATGACTTTCTAATATCGTATAAAAATCAAAAGCTCTCGAAACACCATAAACAGAACTTGAAATAGTCCCAAAAATCCTCAGATTCCTTCCATGAAATTTTGAAGCGAAAGTAACTGCCATTCAAGAATCAAAGGATTTGAAACAAGTTAAAGTTGAAGAACTCATTGGAAATCTCACCACTTATGAGCTAGAAATGAAATTGAAGGAAGAAGGTGAAGGGAGTGATACTCGAAAGAAATCAATAGCTCTCATAGGAACAAATGAAAGTGAAGATGATGATGATGGTGGCACTACTAATAAAGAGATTTAAAAAATGGAACTGCAGATATGGAAATCCAGTCAAAAATCATCAAATGAAGAGCAGAATCAACAAAGTTCTAGACAACTCATAAAAACAAGAGATCATTTGCCATAAGTGTAATAAACTGGGTCATATCAAGCCAAATTGTCCTCAGAATCGACTCAACCAAGGAAAGAAACCAAAAAGGGGAAGTTTTGCAGCAATTTGTGATGAAAGTGATGAAGATGAAAATGAAAGAATTGGTAGTGAGAGTGAAAAAGCAAATTTGGGTCTTCGAGGAGAAATAACTGAAAATGATGATGACGAGCCAAGCTAGACATCAAAACTTACTTATTCAAAATTATTTATATGTTTTCATGAAGTAAATGAATGTTTTGAACGAACTAGGAAAATACGCTAAAATTAAATCACAAAAAGATAGTTTGATAGAATTTAATAAATATCTTGATCAATTAGTTAATAACTATCAAATCAAGAGCCCTAAGTGTGATAAGTGTCCATTACTTGAAGAAGAAATTAAAAAAATCTAAAATTAAAATGAAATCACTTGAAAATGAAATTCTGATTCTAAAAGAAAGTGAAAAAACTAGGAGAGAAAATTCCTATTAAAAAGTGCACCTTGCTATTGAATGAAAATGAATCACTCAAAACACAAGTCCAATAATTATCTACAACTTTAGAAAAATTCTGTAGAGGAGAAAAATCACTAAATATGCTAATAGGAAAACAAACAGTCAATATTGTTAGACAAGGACTTGGGTATACTCAATCTTAACAAGTTGATAGCGAAATTAATCTATTTAATTCCAAGTGTGCAACTTGTGGAAAAACTGGACACAATCACAATAATTGTTGTTATATACCCAAACACGTATAAACCGTACCAATTTAGGTTCCAAAAGGCATGAATGTAACATCCCTTAAAGTCAAACAAATTTGGGTGCCAAAAGGAAAAAATATAGATTATCTAGGGTGTACACAAATATATTTATCAAAATCTTCTGTCACTAACAATCACGGACCTATTAAAACAAATAGGTCACTAAATTCTTTTCTTGCGTATGTATGTTGCTAGGCTAAGGAACAACGACAATGGTATCTAGATTCTGGCTGTTCCAGGCATATAACACGTGACAAATTAAAGTTCCTTAGCCTGGAGAAGTACAAAGGTGGCAGACTCTCAATGGATAACAATGAAAAATGTAAAATTATCGGTAAAGGTAAAGTAGGCAACGGTACATTTACCTTAAATGTCGTATTATATGTTGAAAATCTGCACCATAATCTGATTTCAATCAGTCAATTATGTGATAAGGGAATGGATGTTATTTTTGACTCTGACTTGTGCAAAATTGTTGACCAAACATCAAAAGAAATATATTATTCAAGTAAAAGGAAAGGTAATATATACTCTCTATCTTTTGATGATCTCACTCTTTCAAAATGTCTGGTAGCTAAGGATGTAGAAGTAAACTTATGGCATGGACGATTAGGACATGCTAGTATGAATCTGTTAAACAAACTAAAAAGAAAAGACTTGGTAAGAGGTTTACCATTTCATGATTTCAGAACAGAAAATCTATGTAAAGCATGTACTATGGGATAACTTTAAAACTCATCTTTTCATGCAAAGAACACTGTAAGTACTTCTAGAATCCTTGAATTAGTTCATACGGATCTATTTGGACCTAACGATATTGCAAGTTTAGGTGGTAAGAAATATTGTTTTATGCTGGTTGATGATTACTCAAGATATACGTGGGTATACTTCTTAGTTAAGAAATCAGAAACTTTCTCATACTTCACTAAATTCACAAAATTATTTCAAAATGAAAAAGGAGTTTCTATCATTTCACTAAGAAATGATCATGGTGGAGAATTTGTAAATTATGAATTTGAATTTTTTTGTGATGAATGCATTTAAACATGAATTCCCTGCCCTACATACTCCACAACAAAATGTGGTAGTCGAGGTAAAGAATCTAACATTACAAGAGTTGGCTAGGTCTATGATAAATGAGTATGAACTGCCCTTATTCTTTTGGGTAGAGGCAGTAAATACAGTCTGTTATGTAGTGAATAGAGTTATGATTAGATCAATTCTTAAGAAAACACCATATGAGCTATGGTTTGAAAATAATCCAAACATTGCATATTTCAAAGTTTTTGGTTGTCCGTGTTTTATTCTCAATACAGGTGATCAATTTTGAAAATTTGAACCAAAAGCTGACGAAGGCATGTTCATGGGATACTCTTCCAGAAGCAAAGCTTATAGAGTATACAACAAAAGGATAAGAATAATCGTGGAGTCAATCAATGTGAAATTTTATGAAGGTATTAATGATCAAAGCAAGGAAACAATCAAAAGCAATGTCTAAGAGGAGAAAAAAAGGATGAAAGTTAAAATCCAAAAGAAAATTCAACCACGGAAGAAATCCAGAACCATAGAGATTGAAATTCAAAGCAGATCATCCTCCTGAATTGGTAACAGATAACCCTACCGAAGGTATACAAACTCGTTCCTCCTTTAGAAACTTATGTGATTTATGCTTATACAGTGGATTTATTTCAGAAATTGATACCAAAGACATAGACATAACTCTCAATGATGAAAATTGGTTTATGGCTATGCAAGAAGAGCCGAATCAATTTGAATGAAATAATGTTCGGATTCTAGCACCTAGACCTAATGATTATCCAGTTATAGGAACCAAATGGATTGTTAAAAATAAATTTGATGAATCTACACTACAAGAAATTTGATTTTTAGTGGCGTTCAAAAAACGCTACAAAAAGTTTTGGTGGCGTTTTGATAAACGCCACTAGAAAACATACGACTAAAAATCCATGATTTTTTGTTGCATTTATTTTAACGCCACTATAAATGAATTTTTGGCAGCGTTTTTTAAACGTTACTAAAGATCTTTTTTACAGTGCTTAAGAAACGCCACCGAAAAGTGCCGTTTACTATCTTATTTTTTTGTTGCACTTATTGTTATTTTTTGCAGCGTTTTTTGAACGCCACGGAGATTATCTGAGTTACTATAATTGCTGATTCTGTAGCGCTTTTTAAACGTTGCAAAAAAATATTTTTGGTGGCGTTTTTTCTCTGCTACTATATGTTTCGATTTTATTGCCTACGGTTTCACGACTACATCTGATTTTGCCTCTAACTCAAGTACTTCAAAACTTATATAATAACGTAATATACAAACACATACACATTCAAAAATAACAGATTCATTAAACCACAATAACACAGACAAAAGCAATTACATAATCACCACTATATCATAACATTAGTGTCAAGACAAAAGGTTAACCATACCTTTACACAACCAAACTACCATAAAAAGTTTCATAATAGGACATGCAGCTAAAGTAGTGCTGCTACCATACATACTAGTTTCATAATAGTTTCATAACAGTTTTAATCAACCTAACTACATACATGTGCTGCTACCATACCAAAAATCAGTGCTGCTGCTTGGATTTTTCACAGATGTTTATCTACCTGTAAACAATTATAATCATGTTACTAAATATTTGTGAGGTGAAGGTATCAAAGATCAAAAATGGACAAATATAGAAGTCCTTAGACTATAATACTTCAAACAAAAATGTCTCTGTGTATTAACCACTGATGTGAGCACATTGTAATTGTCCAACAACTTTTACATCATAGCTGTGAAGTCAGTGCACTAGACTTGCCGTATGACAACCATCCTCTTCAACCATGCACTCCATTCAAAACTGCAAGTTCACCTGATAACATCCCCATTTCCTTCCTTCATTCCCTCTGCCTGTACGCTACTTGTTCACACCAACGTCTAACACAACACAGTCAACTTCTCCACCAAAACTTCCTCACAATCATATTTGATACAAACTTCCGACCATACCCACAACTCGTCCCACAACACAACCAAAAAAAATTCGAACCTGCCAAACAACTTGTCCATCTTCCTTGTTCTTCATCACTGGTACAATCGAATCACCGTGCTTATGAAACCTAACCGCAACTCCTTTGATCACTCAACAGACCTACTGCAACCTAACCTTTCGTGCATTGCATATCTCTATAGTTCAGTACAAATGCACTTCGACCACACTTCAATCATCTCCACACTTCGACCACTCAGCAATCTCCCCTTCAATCTTCCAGTCACTCCTCTTTAACACTTGCTTCATATACCACCCTACATTCAAACAACACACTGCCAACATATCAACACCAAACCCTTGAATACAAACTCTGACTCCACAACATATCCAAATCCGACAATATCCAAACTGTCCACCATCTCAACTTCACCAAAACTCCACCACAAAACTGCTAACATCCCCGACAGTTCCCCGACTTCTGGATCATCACTGCCAACACTTCCTCCTCCCTATAACCTCACCCAAACCCGATAACAACCATCATCACAACTTCCTCAAACTGCCACTCCAACACCAAGTCAAAATCATTCCTTCCTCAATCACAAACAATACAACCCTCCCTATCCCTTAAACAACCTACCACCAATATCACCCTTACTTCTAAAAACTTCACCTTCACTTGAACTGTTCCACCTTCAAAATGCTTCATTTCAAACAACCTCGGTCATTATAGTTCTGTCTACTACAAGCATCACTTCCCTACTTCAACACAGTTTCCATCAACTGCCTTGCAACAACTCCTCCCCATTCATACTATAGAAAAAAATCCATAATATGCCAAGTTAAAATTGAAGACAAATTGACAGTCCTGCCACTATTGGACCTAAACCGTACCCCCCCACTGAATTTTAGCCTAACTCCGTCAACAACCTCAGCCAAACTGACAACATTAAATCACCAATTCAATCACTTTCTAGCTCTACACCAAGATTTATTGAGTAATATAACTAATTTTTATAGTCGATTATCTTGGAATATTGTCAGGGTATTGGAATCAAAGTTTGAAAACATTTATGATGAACAAGTTATATACCTTTCAGTTTGCTTTCAGAATGACTTTTTCCGTTGGCCAAGCTATGGGAACGCCAAGTGCATCTTCCATGCACGCCAACGCCGATGTTGGTCTCCATAGCTCTGCATTTTCATCTCTCACAATATCAACCAAACTTTTACAGCATTAAGTCCCAATGGACGACAATGGACCAGCGTTATCGGATCAATTGATGCAACAGTTCCTTCAGCCACTACGTTTATTCCACCTAAATCGATCAACTGGCATTTGCTATCTTTTGTCCACTTTGCAACTGGCTGGAAAAAAAGAGATTATTATGCAGAATATATACGTACACATAATAAATAAACTTTCATACACAGGTAATTTCTTCAATTTTGAAAATTAATACTTACATGCTTTGATTTCTTCATGACCACGGGTGTAGATTTCATGGGAGAAGTCGCATAATTTACACTGTCGTTTACATTTTCTTTATCAACTTCAACTTTTGATTTTGGCCATGCTACTTTCCTACTAACTGCATCTCCAATGCATGACATATCACATGCGAGTCGCCACAAATAAGCATCTTTATTTATTACTTTGTCGACCTAAATCACAATGGCAGACGGACCGAGCGGAATACCATTAACAACATATGTGGCTCTCTGGAGTAGACTCTTCCTTCGGCAACTACCCCTTCACCCTCATTCCAACCATAAATCTTGTATTTTTCGTCTTGGACAGTGCTGTTACTCTAAAAATGAGAAGTGTAATTTTAACAAACAAATAAATATAAAGATGATTTATTTTAATAAATAAATAAATTTCTACTTAGCAAATTACTTAGCAAATCATTCACAGGTTATAAAATGAGAAGTGTAATTTTAACAAACAAATAAATATAAAGATGGTTTATTTTAACAAACAAATAAATTTCTACTTAGCAAATTACTTAGCAATTCATTCTCAGGTTATAAAATGAGAAGTGTAATTCCAACCATAATATTGTCGACGGTGCTGTTAATATAAAAAATTATTCAAATTTTTGTTAAGATTTTAACAAACAAATAAATATACAAATGGATTAATTTGGAGTACTAATATCTAAAAACTAAAACTAAAACTTTAGTATGTTTCAATGAGAAGTGTAATTCAACAGTTTAGTATGAGAAGTGTAAAATTTACCATACTGACGTCGTTCAAATTTACTTGCAGCGCCATCTTAATGCAAGTTGATGGCCAAGCTACTACCTTATTCACAGCGTCTGCTAATACTGTCATTTTAGGTGTATGCCTCCATAAATAAGTATTTGGTTTGTCCATGACATCTATAATAACGCTCAAAGAATTTGATCCAAGATGAATGCCATTGACAACCGCAGTTGGGTCCCTGGACAACACCCTCCCATTGGCAACAACTTCACAGTTTCCATCCCAATTCAACATCGAACATACATCGTCATTGCTCTGCAATTATTCAACCAAAAATTATAGCAATCACTGGATCAAAATTTAAAATCTAAATGTTATTTCTTGAGTAATATAATTATTATTTTTACCAATTCAAATGTGCTCCTTTTCGAACTTTCTGCACCCTGCAGCAAAGCTCTAATATCAGGATATTTTAATCTTAAAAGCACTCAATTAAATGTAATGTAGGCGTTTAATTGACTATCGAAAACTACTAAATGGACTTTGATCAGTTAATGTATTTTACAGCTATAAATGATGGGATGAAATTAATATGGCTACCGAAACCAACAAGTGAAAAAAATAAAATTGAGTTGCTAAAATTAAAATGACCATACTTAAAATGGAAGAGAACATATAATAAGTTTGTGAGAGAGAATAAATTTGTTTTTTTTAGTATTTTAAATTATATGACACTTTGAATTTTTTATTTTACATATATAAATTACTTTTAATAGTTTACCTTCTGGTTCATCAAAACCTGCAGCATACTCTTCATTTCTGCTATTTCCTCTCGACACTGCGATACTTGTTTATCTTTGGATTGGGCCACAGCTAGCTTGGTTAAAGTGTAACCCCTTCCCAATGCCCTTAACCGTCCTGGTTTATCTTGTCTGAGTACATGTACAAGAGCATCTCCACTAACATTCTGTGACGAACCGGAATGTGATAGGCTACCAATTTTTTTAATCTCCTCCTACATAAATAAATACAAATAGATAATGTACAATGGTAAAATTATCGTACTTTCCGACAATTTTTTATATACAGATAAAATAAAAAAAAACTTACAATAGCATTTCCAGCTTCCGCGGTCACCGGTTCACCATTTTTTTATGTGAGATTTAATCCAAACATCAGCTCTAGTTATGGACGATAGACTTGGACTTTCTTTTTTCTATATTTAGGATAACATTAAATAAAAAACCAGACAGGTATAAAATAATATTGAATAAAGCTATACTTAATTAACTAACCATGTCTTCAGTCAATGGAGCCATTCCCTTATGACCAGTTGTGTGTGGAAGTTGTTTATCCCTAAGGGTCGAATATTTCTCACTTAGTTTCTATAAAATAGAAAGATATATTGTTATAGGATAATGGCAGCTTCGTTGTTTGAGAAAGTGAAGAGTGACAGAGAGAAGTTGATATATTGTTATAGGATAATGGCAGCTTGGTTGAGGAAGTGAAGAGTGACAGAGAGAAGTTATTTTAGAAGTGTTTGATAAAGGCAATGTAAAGAAGAAACATGGATATTTTGTTTTGTAAATAGAGAACAAAAACATGAAAATAGTTGCTTGTAGTAGAGGAAAATTCAATGTATCAGAAACTAAAAGACAAATGAAATAAAACAGTGAACATAATATCAAGTGAAAACAGTGAGCACAAGAAACAGATATGTAAAAATGAAAACTAAAATCTAAGATGCAATGCAATGTTTTTTGTTTTATTTTTGATTTTGGGTATATGCAATGCAAGCTTGTTGAAGTATGAAATGCAACAGCAATGTAAAACAGAAAACGAAACGCAAAAGCCAGGAAATGAAATGTAATAGCAAACTAGTTGAAAATTCCAATGCAAGATGAAAACAAATCCAACAATTTTTTTAATGCAAGATAACACAATACAAAACCAAACACACAACACTAAACTGAACTAAATTCAAGTGAACAAGAAATGTGTACAGAATGAACAAAGTTAAAATGGAAAGTGTTGAGTTGACATGCACACAAGAACAAAGAACAAAAATGCACAATGAACATAAATGCAAAACAAATGAAACGCAAAATGTTTTCTTTTTTTTGAGACTAAAACAAAACTATATGTGTTATTGGATAATAAAATTGTTCTTTTGAAAATGATAATCAACTCTGCTGTGCAAATAACCATATGTGTTATTGGATCCCAACCATTAACTTTTAAAGTGTTCTAGCAAATAAAATAGTGAATAGTGTTACCTTAAACTCCGGACTTGTTTGCGCCTTCACAAACCTTCTCCATTCGTTCAGCTTTTGATGTTGGTAGGTTTCAGTTTTAGTCTTTCCTCTTCATTCTCCGCTTTATTTAATTTTCGAACCAATTTACTTTTTGACGATCTCCAAATTACTCCCATTTGTTGAAATACAGCTTTTCTTTGCCAATCCTCTTCCAGTTTAAATCTAATCTGCAACAATACATGAAAACATGATATTAAAATCAAACAACATCCATATGTATGCATCAAAAAAGATTCAACCATAACTATAATACGTGATGTAACAATGTAGCAACTTGCAAACAGATGTATAAACAACAAAAACAATTTTTAACTCATACCTGAACCGATTGCCACAAAACAACTTTTAACTCATCACTTAGATTCCTCCAATCATCAAGTGTGTATGGAACCAGCTCCCGCACAAGCGGTCCAAAAAAAGAGGATAAATGTACCGACCCTTTCCCTATTGGTATACCTATATCATTGAACTCAACTTCAATTCGATCCTGACTGCTTAACAGGAGTCTTTTTGATTTTGCTGGACCCCTACCGTCTCTTTTCCGAGATGTAATTCTGGATTCAGCTTCACTTGCTCTCCCAATTTCTCCCTCAACATCATCAGTTTGTTCAGGAAGGATTTCATTTTCTGAGCGAAGTCCTTCTTCATTTGGGTCGGAGGGGGTAATAGGTGGCTCTTGTTCTTTGTCTTCATTGCAAACAATGGCTTGCTTCTTAGCGTTGACTATTGGTTCTTCACTGTCGGTGCAAGCACCGGCTGGAATCTTAACCTTTTTCTATGGATTATACTTCCGCTTTGACTTATACTTCTGAGATTCCTCATCAGCCTTTCTCTGGTTGCGAGTACGTACAAAGCTTGAATGCATCTTTTTTCTACAAATGAAACAAAAAACAGTAACTTATTTTGAGAATACTTCATATAAAGGACAGTTAACAGTACCTATTATGTAACCTTGCATACAATAGTTATTAATACATGTATATGAACTCTGTAATGTAAACTCTGTAACTAATCACATTAATACTTAATAATGGAATAATCAAAACATATAATTTCTGCAAATGTATATCAATATGTTTTCTATGCTTGCATTTACAAATGAAGGCACCTAACATCTAATATAAAAAAGCACAACACACTCAACAAAATTTGCAACCTATCACAAACAAAAAACATAGCAATGCTAACTCACACACAACTCACACAAGCACACAGTACACAACATATTCACAAACCCAACTCACCCTACAAACAGTCAGACAACCGTCACAAACACAGTACACACAAACATATATGTAGACTAACTACCCACTTACCTTATCAGTCACTATCCTCTGGTTATCACTCACTGTCTTTTGAGTTCCGATTCTTTAATATTATTTATCTGTTAATATGGAGCAAATACTTGGTACTTTAAGCAATACCAGGCTCAAGTATTTGTTTTATATAGTAGATAAATGTTGTGTAGAAAAAAGATAGTATTAATATGCACCTTATGTAAATGAAAATATTCCAAAGTTGAAAAATTGTATTACATAAACAGTTTTACAGTGCCTTGTGATCTGAGTCTGGGAGAGGACATGCCCAAATCATAATTTGATATCATATAACTCATAAAGCAATATGAATACACTGTTGTAGTTACATACTAAATCTATCAAAAAACAACAAAATATGCCCAACTTCCAATTATGGGCCACATATGTCAAGGGAAGATTATCAAACAAACATTAGCTTGAATCGCTATTAGACTAGAAATAATATGCTAATGATTATGTAAAGAAAAAGAAAAAAGGGAGGAAATATTTGCTTAAACTAAGAGAAACATGCAATACTTATAACCAAAAAATATCACCGAATGCTAGAAAATAAATGTGTCCACTTCATAATTTAATTTGTTCTTATATCAGCAAAAAGATAACTATAGATTATTTCCAAGCTAAAGTACAAATCCTTTAGACACATCTTCCCAAGCTATCTAACCCTATTGACATCCATGAAACCATTCGGCACATCTTCCTAAGCTAAAGTAGAAATCCTTTGGAAGTTAAGATAAACATAAAATTACTTCTTTCTTTTTGAGAAAACAAAATGTTTTTCATCAAAATTAAGTAAGGTGTAATTAAGATGTTATTACAAGGTAAAAAGGTATCTTTTGACAATTATGCAACAGGGAACAAACTTGGCATAAGAATGGAATTAAATTCAACATAAATATAATATTAAATTTGATTTGACATATCAAATCCAAATAAAGTCAGACAAAAAAGAAATATATTACAAAATTAAAATAGGAAAAAAAACGAGTTATATGTAGAAATGATGCGTGCTAGAGTAGAAATAAAGATCCTCAATCAGAAGCTGACCATACATCTTCAAATGACATATATGTAAGGTTTAATGCTAGGTTTTGATTCTTGAGTAGTAGACAGAACAAAGGTGGTAAATGTCAAAGATGTCATGAAACAAGGAAAAGCAACTACTTGATTGTAATACATTTTTCAAATGATAGTACAACAAATTTTATAATCTACTCAAGTAGAACATATAATCTACTCAAGTATGCCTTCGCAATCCTCTCTAACATAACTAACATCTTCATCATCCATTTCGGTTATTTCGTTACCTTCCACAACTTGGATATCTTCCTCGATGCAATCGTGATCCTCTAAATCATTAAAACTTCTTGATGGTGTTTTCATTACAACATACCAATTAGAAACATCATTCTCTCTTGAATAAAATACCTGTCTTGCTTGAGATGCAAGTATGTATGGATCTCGTGAAAACGATGCTTGCTGTAAATTAACAAGATTTAACCCATCATCATCAACTTTTACTCCATTTCCTTTACACGCCCAACGACACTTAAAAACTGGAATATAAAACGTATGATAATCTAATAAAATTATATCTATCAATATTCTATAGTTAGTGACCACATCAACCACTTGGGACATATCTTTTGCACTTTCTCTACACATAGTAGTCGCATCAAAAGTCACCCCACAATTCTGAGTTTCTCTCCCTACATCTTGTATATGATAACGTTGCTTATCGATGATATATCCGTTGTAAGACATGGCATCATCCTTCGGACCAAAAGCAATCCATCTTAACATGTCATCATGATCCTTGGAGGTAATAGGTATCTACAACAAATTTTATTTAGCATGTATATTTTATAGTAAGATTAATAGTAAAAAGAGAATATATTTGAAATCTAACTAACCTTTCTTTTAATCCAATCGGCAAAAAATTTTGTATGTGTTTCCCAAAGTAAGGTCGCATTTTTTGTCATGCGTGGGTCTGACTTTTCTAATTCCTCCAAATGCAAACTAGTATTGAATAATTGATTATAAGTTATATATAGCATTACGAACACATCAAAATAATTAAAACAATATAACATACACTTACTCTATAAATGGTTCCACCACAGCCATATTCATTAACACGGCTAAATGAGCACTTTCTTTGTCATTAACTGACAGTTTAACTGTCTTGGATATTGAAATCGGGCGTCCCTCGAGTATTACACTGCTTTCATAATCTTCATTTCGAGCTTCTTTCTCCTCTATATGTCCTGATTTTTTCAAAAATTCATCGAAAAACATCGTGGATTCTTTTGCAAGATAGGATTCTGCAATACATCCCTCTGGTCGTGCATAGTTTCTGACATAGTCTTTAAGTGTCTTCATGTATCTTTCGAATGGGTACATCCAACGAAAATGAACCGCTCCATACATTAGTGCTTCTTTTCCAAGATGAATGGATAAATGTACCATTATATCAAAAAAAGATGGTGGGAAATATTTTTCAAGCTCACATAAAACTTCAATAATCTCAACAATGATTTGTTCTACCTTCTCTCTATCAAGAACACGTTGACATAATTTGTTGAAAAAATAACATAAGCGAATTATTATTTTTCTTGCCTTCTTTGCCATTAATCCTCTCGATGCTACTGGCAATAACTGTTGCATTAATACATGGTAATCATGTGACTTCAATCCGCTAATTTTTCAATCCTGCAACGAAATACGATTTTTCAAATTTGAATAGTAGCCATCTGGTCCTTTGAAATCGTACAATCTTTTGCAAAATATTTTTCTCTCGGATTTTGACAACATTTATGGAGCCGGTGGAAGATATGTTTTATTCCCACAAGGTTGTTCATGAAGCTCACTTCGAATTCCACAATCCCCTAAATCCTTTCTACAGTTGGTTCCATCTTTTGATTTATTACCATGCAACATCGTGCCCAATAGGCTTTCACTAATGTTTTGCTCCACATGCATCACGTCTATATTGTGACCTAATGGAAGCTCCTGCAAAACCAAAACTATAACGCATTATTGGGTTTTTCTTCTATTAAAACAATGAAAAATAAATAAACTAACCACTAACCTTCCTATAAGGCAAATCAAAGAAAATTGATCTTTTTTCCACCTCAATAGCTCCATTTTTGTAGAATTGTTAGTATTATCATCTTCATCTTCTATATCATAAACACATTTTCTCTTCTTACTTTTCTCTACGTTTTCTTTTCCAAAATCATTTGGATAATCCTTCAACAATGCATGAATGTTTCTCCCAGTTAGTATTCTAGGAGCACTACCTTTCTCTATGGTGTTATCAAATAATGCCTTTTGTTTCCTCCGTGAATCTGAAGCAGGTAGAAATCTTCTATGACCCATGTAGACGCTCTTTCGACTATGATTCAACCAACGAGAATGGGTATTGACACCACATAATGGGCAAGCTTTCCCCCCTTCACACGACATCCAGCAAGATTTCCGTAAGATGGAAAATCGTTAATCTTCCACAGAAAAATTGCATTCAGTTTAAACAAAGTTTTACTAAATGCATCATAAGCATCAACTCCATTACACCATAAATGATGCAAGTCTTCCACCAAAGGCGCCAAATATACATCAATATCATTCCCGAGTTGCTTTGGGCCTGGAATAAGTAAAGTTAACATAATATTTTCCTTCTTCATACACAACATAGGCGAGAGATTGTATGTCACAAGCATCACCGGCCTGCAGCTATATTTCGAACTCAACATGGAAAATGGATTGAATCCATCTGTAGCAAGACCAAGCCTAAGATTGTGTGGATCAGATGAAAAAGATTTATACTTTTCATCCACCATTTTCCATGTCGTAGAATCCACGGGATGACGCATTTTTCCATCGTTGCTTGTATTATTAAAATGCCATCTTAAATCTTCTTCCATATTTTGAGATCTATACATTCTTCTAAATCTCGGAATTATTGGAAAGTATCTCAATACTTTAACTGGAATACCTTGTATAACCTCTTCAGTATCTTGATTTTTCTTCCATCTTGAAGAACACATTTTGGACAACTTTCTAAATATTTGTATTCTTTTCTGTAAAGGCAATAGTCATTCTCACAAGCATGTATCTTTTTAAAACCCATGTCGAATGCTCTAAGAAATTTCTTTACTTCATATAAGTTTTTTGGAAGCACGTTATCCTTCGGCAGAAATAAATGTTGCATAGTTAAAAGCTTATCAAACCCACTATCAGACAAGCCAGTCTCACATTTAATATTATACAAGACTGTGATAGCAGATAATTTTGTATGATTTATGCAACCAGGATATAATGGAGTTTCTGCATCTTCCAAGTTCTTGAGTAACTCATCCTCTTTTCTTTGAGAATTAACATTATCTTTATCATCATCAAAAAAATATTGATTCAAAAAATCTTCATCTTCATAGTGAATCATCTTGAATAGATCATATACATCAAACATATTTGTTTTCTTCTCTACATTTATCTCTTCACCATGGTTAAACCATACTCCACCCATGTATTTAGGATCCATTCCTTTTATAATTAAATGTTCAACGATGATTTGTTCATCATGACGACTAAGATTCCGACAATCCTTGCAAGGGCACAAATTTTTTTCTACACTTCTTGCATTCCTCTTTGCAGCATTCACAAAATTCATTGCTCCTTGTCGGTACTCTATACTAGTTCTATGAAAAAAGTAAAACAAATAAAAAAATTGAGCTTTTATATTAAATTATATGTTATAATTATCAAAATACATATTAAGTTAATCATGGTTTTATCACCTGCTTAAAAAAACCCAATCTTTTCCATTTTCGACATATGAAGGCAAATACGTTTCCAATCTTTGACGTATAAATTGGTTATCTGTTGTAATCAAAAAAATAACTAGACGTTGAAGTTATTACCCAAAAAAACATTCAAGCATCTTATAAATAATGCACTATCTGGAACATTGGTAGCACGCCCATAGTAAGGATAATAAACTACAATAAACCACATAAAATGAATAATAACAGAGATAGCATGTGCTGCAGTTAATGAAATAACAGAGATAGTTTTTATTTTTAGGATACTGCACACATGAATCAAACCCTGTTCATAAGGTTACATAGATTTGTTTTTCTCCGTTTGGTGACTGAAATTATGACGCATTTGCTGAAAATATAACACATATAGATATGTATTAGTGAGATAACTCCATGTGACCATGTAAACGCATCTGCCGGAAAATTATTTATAGAAAAATAACACATATGTTTCTCTTATTTAAACTCATTCTTGTCTATCATTTGTATATTTTATACATATAAATATACATGCTTCATTTCAACATTCAGTGACATGCTTCTAAAATTATAATCAAGTATAGAGATTATATCTGAGTTTTACTTACAGTTTCTTTCGCAATGGCACAAGTAAAGCATGGGAATATGATTAATCCTCATATTGGTGATGAAGAAGAATATCAAGAAAACAATGGTTATGATGGATATTTGAGCTCTTTATCAGAAGAAGAAGAAGATGATGATGATAGCTACAATTCAATTGGCGAAAATTCATCTGAAGATGAAGATTTTATAGACGATTTGAATTAATCTTCATGTTCTTTGAATTCTTCCTTATCGTCATCGAATTCATCACTTTATGATATGTCATCTCTCATTTCACATCTTTCTTTGAAGTAAGTTTTTATTCAATTGTGTTCGGATTTTGCTTCTTTTCATATATAGAACATTTTTTTTGTTCAAATTTCTTTTTTTAAATTTCTTTCGTTCTTTCTTTTGTTTTTTGTTTTTTATGTCTTAAACATTAATCATACGTAAATAATTTGTGGTATCATAACGTTCATAACACGTATACATAAGTTTTCATATACAAGTTGTCTAACAAATCATTTGAATTTCAAGAGAGGTCTATCAAAACACTACGAAGAAAAATCACAGTCGTTTACATCACTATCGAGCGTGAAGAGTTTGGAGGATCTAATCAAAACTGAAAACCCATCAAATAAGAAGATTAAAGCATTGAAAAATAATAGTTGGAGTATGATGAATTCAACCAGAATTATAAAGAAGAAAAGCTCTAAAGGATCGGTAAGCTCTTCGTTAAGAAACTTGAAGAGGAATGATAGTTTTTTCAGAGGCTAACCATGTAAATGCAAATAAAAAAATAACATAAATTGGATATGATTAAAGCAAGCACATCGCACTAACATAATAGGAAATGATTAGAATATAAGTAAAATTTATAAAAAAAACAGGTCGAACATAATCATATAAAATCAATTATTCCAGTTAGGATTTATTCCAATTAGGGTTAAATCGACTATTCCAATTAGGGTTTACGTAGAAATTCGTATAGGGTATCCATATATAATCATATAAGATCCAGTAGACTAATAAAATCGGTTTATAAAATTTCATACCTAATCCGCGAGGAGAGATCTGTGAAGGGCTACCGCGATGATGTGGAGAGGAGTAGAATGAATGACGTCAACCGCAACAATGATAACGAAGCAAGGTAGATTTTGTTGGAGGGTGAGGTAGAGTTTGCTAGAGCGAAAAGGAAAGCATGACGAGAAAATTTTCTAAATAATGAAGAGGAAGGGAAACGTGACAGTAAATAAAAAAAAATTCGTGAAATATTTTTTACTTTACGCGGGTACAAAGCGGGAACGTGAAATCTTTTTAGCCGCATTTATATTTTTTAGGAAAATACTTTTTGCTTGCATTTAGAAAGAAACGCGACCAATTTTTGCAACTATAAATGGTTTTTCTTGTAGTGCTGGTAATGTAATTAGAAATAAAGCTAGATTAGTTGCTAAAGGTTATAACCAAATTGAAGGAATTGACTTTGATGAAACTTTGCACCAGTGGCCAGACTAGAATCCATTAGAATACTATTTGCTTTTGCTTGTTATAAATGATTTAAACTGAGACAAATGGATATTAAAAGTGCCTTTCTGAATGGAATTTTAAAAGAAGATGTATTCGTTGAACAACCTAAAGGAATTGAAAGCCATGAATACCCAAACCATGTTTATAAACTTAAAAAGCTTTATGTGGATTAAAACAAGCCCCTAGGGAATGGTATGAATGTCTTAGCACCTATCTCCTTGTAAATGGGTTCAGAAAGGGCTGTATAGACACCACATTGTTTCTATCACACGAAAATGATGATTTTCTAATTTTTCAAATATATGTTGATGTTATTATTTATGGTGCCACCAACAATCTTTTATATGAAACTTTTTAAAAAGTTATGTAGGAAAAGTTTGAAATGAGCTTGGTAGGAGAATTGAAATTCTTTTTAGGATTTCAAATCAAATAAAGCAAAAAAGGTACGTTCATCTCCCAAACAAAACATATCAGAGAGCTTGTTAATAAATTTGGTTTGAAAGGTGCTAAATCTGCAAAAAGTCCCATGAGCACAACAATTAAACTTGACAAGGATGAAAAAGATAAGGTAGTTAATCAAAAGAAATATTGAGGTATGGTTGGATCACTTCTTTATCTTACTGCTTCTAGACCTGACATTATGTTTCTGTTTGCTTATGTGCACGATTTCAATCAAATCCAAAAGAATCTCATTTAAAAGCTGTTAAAAGGATTATAAGAAATCTGTTGCACCCCCACGTTTTGGTTTTTGGTGTCCGACTAATGATAACTTTGAATTAAATGGATATTCATATGAAGACTATGCCGGAAGTCTAGTTGATAGAAAAAGTGCTAGTGGAATGTGTTTTATGTTAGGACATTCGTTAGTTGCATGGTTAAGTTGAATACAGAATTGTATTTCATTGTCCACCACCGAGGCAGAATATATTGCTCTAAATGGTAGCTCTGCTCAAATTTTATGGATGATACAAACTTTGCAAGACTATGGTCTAAATTTTAAACAAGTTTCACTTATGTGTGATAGCAAAAGTGCAATAGATCTCACAAATAATCTTGTACATCATTTTCGCACTAACCATATAGATGTTAGACATCATTTCATTAGAGGTCACATCCCCAAAGAAAAAATATGCATAAATTTCATTCTAATTGATTCTCAATTGGCAGGCATTTTGACCATTCTAACTCCCTATTGATTACAGAAAAGACAAATAGTAGCTAAAAAAGTGAAGAGTGTTGATATTTCATATATTATAACTTGAGACAATATATGTAGTAAATTTCTTTAAAATTTTAAACAAGACCTGTAATAACTTTTGTTGGTAGAAATTACATGACCATCTCTATTTCTATCATATTTCCATCGACCATCACCCATCAAAATCCAATATAGATGTGGTATTTTAAACAAGAAATTGTTCCTTTTTATTTTATTTAAAAAAAATGAAAATAAAAAAACACATCCAAAGTATTCACTCTCATTTAAAAGTTCTCACGGTTATGCATGGGTGAATTACTTGGAATATTTGTATATGTGCTTTCATGCTCATTTAAAGCCCTCACGGTTATGCATGTATGAAACACATATCAAAGTTTATTATTAAATAGACAAGTTGATTCTAATCCCATTTAAAAGTCCTCACGATTATGCGTGGTTAGAAGATGCTTATATATATATATATATATATATATATATATATATATATATATATATAACCACCTTGGTAATTTTTAACAGTTTTAATAACGTAAGTAACTAAATTTTTGTGAAAATTTAGAGCAATTGAATTAGGTAATGAAAATTTGATATTTGGAATGCGTCTATTTAGACATATCAAATGTCATATTTTCATCAGAGAATATGGAAGTTTATTTTATCGTGTAATTTTATTTAAAATTTACATCAGTTAATATTTGATGGAAATAAAATATTTTTAAAACATGAATATTTTTTATAATAAAAAATGTATACTATTATCTGAGTGAGATATCATAATTCGTTTCGTCAAATTTGGACTTCTTTAGCCCCGTTTATCTTATTTTCTATGAATTTGCAGTAGTCTGGCGGCAAAATTCGACTTTTAATAGAATAGTCATATCGTTGATATTTGTATACCATTATGTTCGTCTCTTCGTGTTGATCTCCATAGTATATTCATTTATGCATTTAGGTATCCGGTACGCGTCGAAATCGACAAAACCATTTGTCGTAACAACATCTATTTGAGCCTTTTGAATTTCATACATCCATCCACTATCCACCGTGTAATCAAACAGTCATCAGTAATTATTGTTTTCATCTTTTAACCTTTTGTTGTTTCCTGTTTTGATATTTATATATGGTTGATATTTATGGGGCCAATCTCTTCTTCCTTTTTGATTCTATTCATTTCTTTTAAAATAGCTTGTACCATTGTGTCTTACTTCATGAAAACTGGCTCGTCCTTTGTTTCAAAAAAATAAAACTGTTCGTTCGGCGTGTTGCCTTCATATTTCTCTTTCAATTGCATTCATATTAGCTTGCATGTGAAACTGCTCATCTCGCCCTCTTTCTGCTTTGGGAATTTTTTTTATTTAATCTGTTTGCATTAAGAAACCCCTGAGCTTCTTCATGCTTAAAAAAATAAGAGAAAAAGGGCCGCCCATCACTTTAGATCTCCCTTCCGCCTTCATTTTGTTTCTCGAGCTAACCCACTCCATGCTCACATTTTGTTCTCCCCCTACCCCAAGTATGTCCGCCTTCAACAAGACATAACAACACTCCAGACCTTAAGCCCACGTGAACACTACCCCTACCTCCAACCTTGCCAAACCCCATCACCCAAGCAGCCACGTCAGCCTGCACCTGCCAAAACAACGCCATAGTCCCCTTCGACCACACATGATCAGCAGCTACACGCATGCGACCAGATCCAGTTTGCTGACCATCCACCGTCATAGACATCACCTCCGCCACCATTGTCAGCAACCCGTGCACCACAAGCTCGACCATCCTATAACAGCTTTCCTTCCCCTTTGCTGTTGAGCCCATTGCAATTGTTGGTGTAAACCAAAATTAAGAGTCGTGTCTGCTGATGTGAAAAGTCATGTCTATTCGAATGAAGGGTCATGTCTATTCGAATGAAAAGTCATATCTATTCAGTGAAGAGTCGTGTCCGTTCACTGAAAAGTCGTGTCTATTGAAATGAAGAGTCGTGTCTATTAAGTAAAAGTCATGTCTATTGAAGTGAAAGGGTGTCTGTTCAAAAAGGTTATGTCCGTTTGTAAGGGTTGTAAACCACTATATATATGTGGTCATTTTGTTGTGTTGAAAGCAAGTTGTAGACAAGACAAAAAGCAAGTTATAAAAAAAAATTTGTCTATTCTCCTCTAAAATTATAATTCTCTCTCCTTTTCTACTTTAACAAATTGGTATCAGAGCTTGGTTGAAAAATGTCAAACAACCTTGTCTCCCTTGTTCCTCGATTCAATGGTGAAAAGTTTGATTATTGGAGCAATCTAATGAGGCTCTGTCTTGAATCTCAAGACTTGTGGACAGTTGTTGAAGAAGGTGTTGGTGCGCCGGAAGATGAAACGCAACTCACAGTTGCCTAAAGAGATCTTCTGAAAAGCAAAAAACAGAAAGATCGGAAGACTCTCTTCCAAATCTACCAGACACTTGAAATTCAAGTTTATGAGAGAATTTCAAAAGTTGCAAATGCTCAGGAGGCTTGGAAAATATTGAATACAACGTATTCTGGCCAAGATCAAGTAAAAAAGGTTCGCCTGCAGTCACTACGAGCTGAATTCGAAAAGCTCGAAATGAAGGATAGTGAGAAAATCTCAGAGTATTTTACTCGTCTCACTTCCATCATAAATCAGATGGCTTCAAACGGAGAAGTCGTGGAGACTCAAAGAGCCGTTGAAAAAATTCTACGGAGCCTACCAATCAAGTTCGATCATATTGTGGTTGCAATTGAGGAATCAAATGATATTGCTTCACTTTCTCTTGAAGGCTTGCAAGGAAGGCTGGAAGCTCATGAGGCTAGGATCTTGATGAGAAGTAAACAAACAAATTCTTCTCAAGATCAAGCCTTAAAATCTCAATTCACATCCATAAAAGTTCAAGGCTCATCCCATGGCAAAAGTAACAGCATGAATAGTGGAAAACGTGAAGAATCAAAGGAGGAGAAGCGATCATTCCAAAATAACAAGGCGCGAGGCAAATACAAAGGCAAAAAACCATATTTTAAATGCAATTTTTGTCACAAGCCGGGTCATAAAGCAAATGATTGTTGGGAGAAACATCCTGAAAAGAAGCCAGTTGCTGGTTTTATGCATAATGAAGCAGAAAAATCTGAATCTTTGTTGATCGCTTCGGATGGAAATGTTGAAAACGTATGGTACTTGGATAGTGGTGCAAGTAGGCATATGAATGGAAATAAAAATCTATTTTCAAGTCTTGTGGAAGCTGATGATGGTCAGGTTACTATTGGAGATGCAAAATCATACAAAATTCAAGGTGTTGGCGAAATTTCTTTCAAAACCAAGGCTGGAAAAGTTGAAAAAATGTCGGAGGTTCTTTATGTACCAGGCATACGTAGCAATCTTCTTAGCGTCGGTCACTTGCTGAAGAAAGGATTTGACTTTCGATTCGTTGGAGATCAATGTAGCATGAAGAAGAACGACCAACAAGTGGCAAATATTGTGATGGGATCCAACAAATTATTTCCGATCAAACTTGACATCGTAAGCAGTACGTGCATGATTGCCACTTCTAATGATGAAGTTTCCAAGTTATGGCATGAGAGGTTTGGGCAATTAAACTTTCAGAGTTTGAAGGAGATGTCCACCAAAGAAATAGTCCGAGGGCTGCCTAAACTTGAAGTGATAAACGAAGCATATGAGGAATGCCAATTAGGAAAACAACATCGTGAATCTTTCCCATCCAAATCGAAGTGGATTTCTCAATCACCTCTGGAGCTTGTTCACACCGACCTCTGTGGACCAGTGCAAGTGCCATCGCTTGGAGGCAGCAGATATTTCTTGTTATTTGTTGACGATTACACAAGAAAAATTTGGGTTTATTGTGTCAAAGAAAAATCAGATGCCTTCTCTTGCTTCAAAGAGTTCAAATTTCAAGTTGAAAAACATTCCGGTCATCAAATAAAAAATCTAAGGAGTGACCGTGGAGGAGAATACATGTCCTCTCAGTTTGAAGAATTCTGCCAAAATCATGGAATCCGCCATGAGTTAACTGCTAGGTACTCACCTCAACAAAACGGAGTCGCAGAGCACAAAAATCGAACAATAATGAATATGGTCAGATGCATGTTGAAGAATAAGAACTTGCCTGCATGTTTTTGGGCTGAAGCGGTCTCTTGTGCCGTTTACTTAATCAACCGATCACCAACGAAGAGCTTAAAGGATTCCACTCCAAATGAAGTCTGGTATGGCAAGAAACCAAATGTTGCTCATTTAAAAACTTTTGGTTGTCTTGCATACTCTCATATTCCTGATGCTTTAAGATCGAAGCTCGACGACAAATCTGAAAAAGTCATTTTCATTGGTTATAGCCAAAGGACTAAAGCATACAAGCTTTACAATCCGAAGACGAAGAAGATGATTATCAGCAGAGATGTTCGCTTTGATGAAAATGGGTGTTATAATTTTTTAGATTTTGCAGAATTACCTGGATGGCAAACTCTAAATCTTGAAGAGGAAACTTCTTTGGAACAAGGTGTTGATGCTGATGTTGGTATTGAAGAACAACAGCTTAAAAATAATGGGGTTGAGCAGGAGCAAAATTCACCACCAACGGCGGAAAGAAGGACACGATCCTTGAGAGAAATCTATGATACAACCGAAGAAGTTGACACTATGGATCATGTATATTTTGCATTTTTTGCGGGAGAAGATCCAATCACTTATGAAGAAGCATCAAAGGAAGAAAAATGGGTGAATGCAATGAAGGATGAAATCAAGTCTATTGAGAAAAATGGTACGTGGGAGCTTACCACATTGCCTTCACACAAATCAGCCATTGGTGTAAAATGGGTGTTCAAAACCAAAACAAATCTTGATGGCTCCATCAACAAGTACAAAGCACGTTTGGTTGCGAAGGGGTATAAGCAAAAGGAAGGGGAAGATTTCAATGAGGTATTCGCTCCTGTCTCTCGACTTGATACAATTCGATTATTGATTTCTCTTGCTGTCCAAAATGGCTGGAAGCTGCTGCATATGGATGTGAAATCAGCTTTCTTGAATGGTTTTCTTCAAGATGAAATTTATCTTCAACAACCTCCTGGTTTTGTGAAGAGGGGCGAAGAGGAAAAGGTGTATAAGCTGCGGAAAGCTTTATACGGGCTGAAGCAATCCCCCCGTGCATGGTATGATCGTATCAACAATTTCTTCTTAAAGAATGGCTTTGAAAGGTGTCCTTTTGAACACACTCTTTACATGAAGAAGCATTCAAAAGGAGGTTTCATGATCGTGAGTTTATACGTGGATGATCTGATTTTTACTGGAGATAATATGAAGATGTTATCTGAATTCAAAAATTCAATGATGAAGGAGTTCGAGATGACGGATTTGGGAGAATTACATCATTTTCTAGGGATAGGTGTTC
Source organism: Allium cepa (assembly GCA_030765085.1). Classification (NCBI taxonomy): domain Eukaryota; kingdom Viridiplantae; phylum Streptophyta; class Magnoliopsida; order Asparagales; family Amaryllidaceae; genus Allium; species Allium cepa. The sequence continues at coordinate 1,001,583,664 of CM060935.1, forward strand.
AGCAATCAAAATGTGGGATTTTTATCTCGCAAGAAAAATATGCTGCTCAAGTATTGGAGAAGTTCAATATGATGAATGCAAATCCAGTTTCAACTCCTTGTGTTGCAGGTTCGAAATTGTGCAAAAATGGTGAAGGAAAGTTTGTGGATCCAACTATTTTTCGAAGCCTAGTTGGAAATTTGATGTATCTCACTGCTACAAGACCCGACATCATGTACGCAGTAAGCTTGATTAGCAGATTCATGGAGAAGCCTTTCTCAAACCATTGGGAAGCTGCAAAAAGAATTTTACGATACGTTAAAGGAACTATTGACTATGGCATTTTCTATGAAGCTCATGTGCCTGTGAAGCTTGTTGGATATACGGACAGCGATCTAGGTGGAAGTATTGATGATTCAAGGAGTACTTCAGGTTATGTATTTAACCTTGGAAGTGGAATTATTTCTTGATGTTCAAAAAAACAACCAGTTGTGGCACTTTCTACCACCGAAGCGGAGTACATCGCAGCATCTCTAGCAGGATGTCAAACTTTGTGGCTAAGAGGAATTCTTGAAAATCTAAGCTTCAAGCAAAAAGATCCTACGATCATTTATTGCGACAATAGTTCTACTATCTCTGTCTCAAAGGATCCTATTTTGCATGGAAGAACAAAACATATTCGTCTACGTTTCCATTTCCTACGAGAACTCGTTCGTGAAGAAGAAGTGAGTCTTGAGTATTGTCGAAGTGAAGAACAAATTGCTGATATCTTCACAAAGCCGCTTAGAGGGACTGCTTTCTCAAGAATTGTTGCTGCATTAGGTGTTCGAAGGAATTTTGGTTTAGGGGAGGCATTGTTGGTGTAAACCAAAATTAAGAGTCGTGTCTGCTGATGTGAAAAGTCATGTCTATTCGAATGAAGGGTCATGTCTATTCGAATGAAAAGTCATATCTATTCAGTGAAGAGTCGTGTCCGTTCACTGAAAAGTCGTGTCTATTGAAATGAAGAGTCGTGTCTATTAAGTAAAAGTCATGTCTATTGAAGTGAAAGGGTGTCTGTTCAAAAAGGTTATGTCCGTTTGTAAGGGTTGTAAACCACTATATATATGTGGTCATTTTGTTGTGTTGAAAGCAAGTTGTAGACAAGACAAAAAGCAAGTTATAAAAAAAAAATTGTCTATTCTCCTCTAAAATTATAATTCTCTCTCTTTTTCTACTTTAACAGCAATGCCACGCCACATGAACTCCACCGTGCTTTAGCCTAAAATCTGCCGAGATCTCCTTCCCTCTGCCACCAAGGAGCCCTCCCCTCGCCGTATGACAACCCGACCTTCCTCCCATCGATCTAGCTATAGGTGCTCCACCTTCCTCCCCTCACCTGACTACAGCCGCCTCCTCCTGAGAGAGGAAAAAAATGTGGTATATATATTGTAATTTCAAAATTTTAATTTTTGTTTTAAAGTTAAACTAGATATTGATTTTAAAGTATATATATGTATATAAGAATTTTATTTTTACAAGTGTTTAATATGTATGCATATTCAGATTCTTTGGTTGCAGTTTATACCAGAAGGTGAGTTATGTTTTATATATATATATATTTCCAATTTGATAAGCATACTATAATTGTAATATATATGTTAGTTATATAATATATAATACGTCATTTTATATGAATGTTAGTTTATATATATGTTAGTTATGCAAGATATATAATATGCTAGTTTAACATATGTTAGTTTACATATATGTTAGTTATGTAAGATAAATAATAGGCAGTATGTATATATGTTAGTTATATATTATGTTATGTCTTTATTAAAATCTATGTTGTTATATATATATATATATATATATATAGTTTGATAAACTATATTACCTGTGTTATATCAAAGTTTTAGATGAATGGCAGGTTTATAAAGCTTCTGATTTTTTATAGATTTTAAGTTGATATGTTTAATATTGATTTTTATATGTTTATAAAGATTTATTTTAAATTATATATATATGTTTATATAAGGATATTACAAAGTTTTATGTTTACAAAATTTTGTTTATCAAATAATATGGTAAGCTGTTAACCCCTTCAGCTTATATTATTTGCAGTTTTGTATATCCATGGGTTCGGTTATCAAAAATATATAGAGATATTTTTATATGTTTAAATTAAATTTTTGATTTGAAAATATATAAATAGAGAATTTATTTTAAATATATGTTTTTAAATTGATTAAGAGAAAATTTAATATATTTAACATATCTTTGCTCAGTTTATCTTAAGCTAATTGATTTGTTTCCCATCAATTCCAAACTCCCAGCTTCGTCTTGATCGTCAAATTCATGTTCATCGTACATTAATTTAGAATCCTTTGCTCGGATTTACAGTGGCAGTTTGTTATCAAACTTCTCTAGCCTTAAAAGGTAAGCAATCACTCACGATTAACATTCTTATATTTAGTAAATTAAATTCATATGAAATGACGATTAAAATATGCTGTTAATTATATAATTGCTATATATGATATGCCACTATTTGTAACTTTTCACCTATGACATATGACACAATAACCTATTAGTTTTATTATGATTTAATTTATTATTGATGATATATGTCTGTTGTTGATATGTTACATTATTATCATATCTGTTCTCACTCTGCAAGTTTCCTGTTACTTTAGAAATCTCTATGGGTTGAAATGATACATACGGAACGATCTTGTACGATAAGGGAAAATTGTTATGGGTTAAAATGATAAACCTGAGCGATGTTCATTTATTTTGAAATTTTAGGATTGCAGGTTGAAATGATATACCTGTAAAATATTAAATTCAAATTACGGATTGAAATGATAAATATCTGTATCACTTGACCATAGAATAGAAAATTATATACGGACACCATTGGTCTATTTTGAAAAATGATTTTTATAGTCTTGGAAGGAAATATATGGATTTTACAAAATATTGATTTTTAAATATAATATAAAGATATTTTATTTTGTAAAATTTGATTTTTAAATTATATGTTTGGAAATTTTAAATTTACAAATTGGTTTAAAAATAAAATTTGTAAAATTTTACTCATAATTTTATTTTTTTAAAATAAATAAAATAAGATTTAAAATAGATTTATTAATAAGATTTAATTTAATACAAATTATTTAAAGAAAATTTAATTTAATTAGTATATATAATATGTTTAAATACTTATTTAAAATTTTTACATTAATATTTTAAATAGGTTTTTGTAATAACTTTAAATAAATAGAGGTTAAAAATAAAGTAATATTGACTTGAAATTTAAATTGGTTAATAATTGAATTTAAATAAGAATTTGTTTGAACTTATTAATTTTGAGATTTCGAAAGGTATGATTTATAACTTGATTTGATGAAAAGTGATTAAATGAATATACTGAACTTAAAAAAATTGAGATTGAATATTTAGTATTGATTTAAATTTATAAAATGAGATTTTATTTAATTGTTATTAAAATGATTAACTGAATAGTTTCTAATTTGAATAAAACTAAAGTTAAATGTTGAAATATAAATGAAAATTATATTGAAATTGTTTTAATATTTAAAGCTTGAATCTTATTAGAAATAGTACAAACCTGGATTTGAAATCGATAAAAATTGAAATGGTACTGAGAATTGAGTTGAATCTTTAGCCTTTTAAATTGAAAGTGTTGAACAGGGATTAATTTAAATTGAATTTTGGCATTTAAGCTGATTTGAATCAATTTATGAAGTTGGAGGAAACTATTTTGTTATAAAAAGTATTTTTAATATATATAAACTAATTTAATATACAATTTTTTAATATATAGACTATTTTAATTTATAACTATCTTAATATATACTATTTTCAATATCTAAACTATGTAAGTTGGAACTGTTATGATTACGAAAGTGTTGAAGTGCTATGATTTGAAAAGTGCTATGATTTCGAAAGTGTTATAATTTTTAAAGTGTTACGATTTTGGAAATGAATATTATTTAAAGTGAATAATGATATCGAATTGATATGGTTTCGAAATGAATATGATATTTTGATAATATGAACTATTTGAAATGAAATGACCACGGTGTGAAATAAGCGTTTGGTTGTTAAAGAGACCGGGATCGGATATTGTCATACTATCTGCCAATACCGAAAATCACTTTAACAACTGTGTACGTGGTGGAGATTCTAGCACGAAGTAGGATGGTTTGGCGACGATTCTATATGAGGTTTTAGCACAGCCCTATCTCCCGTGAGTCAGCTTGATGTGGCTAAAACATGAGCTGTACCAGACCAAGTGAGGTCGCACCTCCGATCGGGCACATTTCTTCGATGTCATTCTATTGCTTTTGTGATTTGATTGGATGCACCTTTGATTTGGGAGTGTGTCACGAGGTGGGCAGTAGTAGCTGTTATGCGTTACCACCAATCCGGGAGTGCAAATGGTATATCTACCCTGGCATTATCTCGCGTGCCTTGTCACATGCCCTATTGCGTCTTCTACGAGTTTGTTTTGTACAGTAACTATGTAGTGTCCTCTGGGTAAACTACTGGTTTGGTGGAGCGTATGGCATTGTATAGACTACGGGAATATATAAAATATGTTAAGGGAGATATGGGTAACGCCTTAACGCTACTTAAATAGTTTACTTTACTGTAGACATATTATAATAGCGTACATTACTACATAGTAGATAATTCCATGGATCCTTAGAGGATGGAAATCCCAAACATCCTTTAAGTTACTTGTATTTCAGTTGACACTTCACTTGAGTTAAATTTACTGGTATAAGAATGCTAATCCTGACTCGTGTTTTGTGTTTTGCTTTATGCTCGGGTCAGACTGAGTGACACAGCATTTGAGACTCGCCTTTGAAGATTGGAGCTTTTCTGGAAGATCTATCAATTCATCTTTTAGTTATTCAGTTGTTTCCAGTTGTTTATATCCAGATTTTTTCGTTTGATTATGTATTTGAAACTTCTGTGTATTTGAGATTTCTGTTATATTTTGCTTTAAACTTCAATGTTTATATAGTAGCTTCATGAACTACTATTTATCTATTCCGCAACTTATTGTTATATTACTTTGTGTCTGTGATTCTATGATTGATTTATTTACTGTATATGCTAAGTTTTGCCAAATATAAATTAACAATATGTTGTTTTGAGCAATTCAAATCCGACATGTGTGGATTTTGAATGGTTCGAAATACCAGGTCATTATAATATATATATATATATATATATATATATATATATTAGAATACTACTAGTCTTATTTAAAAGTCCTAACGGTTATGTATGGTTAGTAGATATTCAAATTCTTGATATAAATAAACCACAAATAGACACAACTATATGGTTTTATATTCCGACATCATCCCTATCACCCTAAAGTGGAATATGCATCTGGCAAAGTAGTTATGATTTTTGTTTGATTTTTTTTTTGAAATTTAATATTTATACTCGATTGGGTATTGACTTGTATTAATGTCTATCACTTTATCTCTATTTTTCTAAAACTATTACTCTTTTTCTGATAACAAAAGGGGAGAGAAAAGTTAAGATTTTGGTAAATAAAGGTCAAATTTTTTTATTTTTTACTTGCATATACCCATCTAGGTTCATTTGCATATTTTTATTTATTTTCATGCATACATGAAGGGGGAGTTTTATAGTAGAAATGGAGCATTCAAATAGGGGGAGAAAATAGAGTTCATCAATGACAAAATACGTTTAATAAATTAAAAATCTTAAATATATGTTTTTATCATCAAAAGGGGGAGATTGTTAAATATGCTAGTATATGATTTCTGTTTGATAATAATAAACATATATATATGTGTGTGTGTGTGTATTCATTTAAATGTATTTGTTATTGTACTATTTTATTGTTCACATAATCAAATAAATATTTGTTGAATAAAATAAATAACATAGAATTTAAATTCAAACAAATATTTTATTACAATTTTGAATAGTACAAATTTGAGCTCTCACTATATATACAATTTCAATTACAATACAATTTCAAATTACAACACAATTTTTCAGTATACAACTTTTACTTACATTTTCACCTCACTACATATCACTCGTTCACTCGTATTTGTTCTTCAAATATAGTCCAATTTGTATCCCACATCTGAATTACTTGCAATATAAACATTGACGTAGTAAAATTGAAAAAGAAATATTTTGCAGTGTACAATGAAATGTGTGATTTTTGAAAATGTATTTGCCTCAGTTATTTGGGTTGTTCGTCCTCATATTTATTTTGAACTCATCTTACACGAACAACTTGTGACATGCACAATGTATCACTGTACATGCCACAAGGCCGTGCACACCGATGTACACTTGATAAAATTGCAGGGACAAGTAAGCACAAGGTCAAACTCGAGCCAAAGCTGGATTCAACTCAGGTGCAATACGAAAACAAAAATAGAATGGTCAAGTACAAGTTTCAATGACTGGAACAAGCTCGAACATACTTGAATCGGAGATGTATGCATACATATGAAATGAAGACTTGACACAAGTGAACCCAATCCAACAAACCAGTACATCCACATCAGTACACATGAATAAAAAATTAAACCAGGCTTTAATATTGGTTCAAATACAAGTACACTCAACAAGGCACCAGCATACATGCATGAACACACATAACAATGATGACTGCAACAATAAAGGCAAAAAGAGGCACACAAACTAGAAGGAGCATGCAAATACTTATACATATGCAACCTGACCGTACACAAGACTCAAGACTGCAACATATAACCTGAATATGTACATGATCTTCAGAATTAGTTCACACGTGAATGAAGACAGCAGCATGAATAAGAAAATGCAGATCAGAGTCCAATGGAACAAGACTACAACATATAACATGAATATGTACATGATCTTCAAAATCAATTCAGACATGTATGAAGACAGCAGCTCGAATGAGCAAATGCAGACCAGGGCAGTGAACATGACCGTGCACAACTACTAAACATAAAGACCACTAAGGATGCAACATAACTCATACCAAATCAGATAAGTGAAACATGAACCAAAGATCGGAACAAAACAAGTGATCAAGTTGCAAATGCATTCATGGGTCAGCAAGCTTAAACAGGGTCACCAAAACACATATACATATGTATATGTATGAAGAAAACAGACCATTAAAAATGCATGAACACAGAGACAGGCACAACCAAATAAGATGAACTCAACAATCAAATTCGTCAAAGACAATATTCAGGCATGAACCTCAATGAAGCAGTGGACTAACTTGCCGGAGCTACAAATTTGTATGTATGCATATATGCAATTATATGCATACGCATAATAGTAACAAGTATGCAATAGAGGAGACTTCAAATGCAAAGCTTCAGATCATATTCAAAATGCAACAAGCCACCATATCACATGTCAACCAGAATTCAACAAAGAGCAAAGAGACCAGAGCAATGCAGGCACAACACATATACACACACATACATATGTATGTATGTACATTGTAACACACATACAAACACAAGTGGTTCCAGTAAAATACCGAAGAATGTTCAAATGATATGGTCAAAACAGTGGTCGCATACATGTGATATTCTACGCAAATTTATACATATGTTCAAAATATATGAAACAGAAGCAGTTCGATGAGTCACGGTCGAGATAAAAATCAACAAGGTCAACTATATTCGAAGACAGATCAAATTCGTATGTATACTAACACAATGAACAAGTTAGAGCAAAAATGAATTGAACAAGTCAGCAAATAACAAACATATATACATACATACAGACATACATACATACATACATATATATATAATTCAAATACCAAGCTACAACTAAGGAACGAACCAGTCAGAGGTCTCCTGATCATACGATCAAAAATCAACATAGAAACAAAATCATGAATTATTCAAACCGAACTTATATGAACGAAAATTAAGGGATTCGTTCCGTATATAACCCAAAATCATCATCAGCAAAATCATCGAATCGAGTTCAAGCAAATAAACAGTATAATTAAAGCAAAAAGTTGCATACATTTTTTAGTTCACTCAAACTCAAAGATTGAAGCGACTTTAAGCTATCAAAGCCATAAAATCAATTGACAAGGAAAATCGAAGTGAATTCTTCGCTGCAATCGATCAAGTGTTTCGGCATCTTCAATTTTTACCAAAACCCTAATTTATTTTAGAGAGACAAAAGGAACAAGGCGGTATAGATTAACAAGTAGCGAACAAAAGGGAAGATCGAATATTTGTGTTTAAAACAAGATCGCACTGTTATTTTTCATCTAGGTCAAACCCTTTTTTTCTTTTATTATTTAGTTTGGGCTAAAGAGTTATTTAGGGTTTTGTAGTTATCAGTATTCTTTGTTTGTTATTTTAGTCAAACTCTAGTTTAATTAGTTACGAACTACGCTGGTGTAGTTCGAGAATTCGCAACTCAGTTGCTGAGTTGTGTTAGAGTTTTAAGCATAGAGTTAGGGTAGTCATTAGCGGGTGTCGCAAGTTTACGTGTGTAAGCGTTCGACTACTTGATTTCTAGTAGAAACCTTGGGGGTAACATGTAGGTAAGGTTTTGCCCAAGCTAGGTAAATTTGTGTAGTTCTATTTCTGCTTTTATTATTCTGCTATTATCTATGCTGTAATTATTTTATATACATCCTCATTAAATTTTTATTATTATTAGTATCACCCTATTCACCACCCTCTAGAGTGAAATCGATCCAATAATATCTTCTACATCATTACCGATTTAGCTTCTAAACAAGACAATACAACACTTTGATACTAGAACCTTCCCTAAATCTAAACTGCACACTACAAGCTGATAATGCTTCCAAATCTTTCCACTCGGCAATCATAGCCAATATTTCATTCTGATGTTCCCGGCTGAGTGTATCCGCTACCTTGTTTCCTTTTCCGAGTGTGTACTCAAGTCCAAAATCATAAGCAGCAATAAACTCTAGCCATCTTTGTTATCTCATGTTCAATTCCTTCTGAGAGAATAAGTACTTCAATGACTTATGGTCAGTATAAAGCTCAAATCGCTCTCCCAATATGTAATGCCTCCACACCTTCAAAGCAAACATAATAGCAGTTAACTCCAAATTATGCGTGGGGTATCCAACTTTTTGTGGTCTGAGCTATCTAGAAGCATAAGCAACCACTTTACCTCTTAGCATCAGCATAGCTCCGAATCTAGTTCCACGCGCATCTGTATAAATAACCAAATCTAGATTCCCTTATGAAATCACCAACACCAGTGCATGGGTTAATAAGTTTTCAAGGTGAGGAATGCTGCTTCACACTTATCGGTCCACACAGTCTTTATATCTTTTTGCGTAAGCTTAGTCATTGGTGCTGCTATCCATGAAAAATCCTTTATAAACCTTCGACAGTATATAGCCAATCCAAGAAAACTCTTTATCTCGGTCACCGTCTCGGGTCTCTTTTAATTATTCGCTACCAGAATCTTAGTAGGATCTACAAGCAACCTTTTATCTGAGACGATATGACCAAGGAACTTCATTTCCTTCTTCCAAAAATGACATTTTGAAAACTTAGCCTTCAACCGATGTTCTCTCAGCTTCTCAAGCACAACCCTAAAATGAACTTCATTCTCCCTCTCATCCTTGGAGTATATCAAAATATCATCTTTGAAGACAAACTCAGCTTTATCCAAGTGCTCTCGGAAAATTCGGTTCATCAAATTTACAAAGAATATTGGCGCATTAGTTAGTCCAAATGGCATAACTAACCATTCGTATGATCCATACCTTGTCCAAAACACCATCAAAGGAATGTTATCCTATGCCACTCTAAGTTGATGAAATCTCGTCGCCAAATCCAGCTGAGAGAATACCTTGGCTCCACTTAACTGATTGAATAAATTGTCAATTCTCGGCACTGGATATCGGTTCTTTATCGTCTTCTCATTCAACTTATGATAATCGATACACAACTTTAATGATCTGTTAGCAAACACTACAGCAGTTCCCCATGGTGAACTACTCGGTCGGATAAAATTCTAGCCTTCCAAATCCACCAACTGCACCTTCAACTCCTTCATCTCTATAGGTGTCATCCTGCTTGGTGGCTTACTCATCGGTTCTACTCAATGCACTAAATCAATCCGAGACTCAATAGCTTGTTTCAGTGGTAATCCAATTATCGACTCAAATGCATCAACAAACTCTCTAACTACTATGACTCAATGCAACTCATCCTCCGACTCCATAACACCCAATAAAGCATTCACCTCACAACTAGGGTTCTCTACGGTATAAACTATCCGTTCACTATAATCCGGGTGACTAAGTGATATTTTCCTATCATGGAAAAATTCCTAACATCATATTTACTTAAGCAATCCATCCCAAGGATAATCCCAAATCCCCCAAAATCAAAAACATGCAAATAACACTCGAAAGTATGTCCTAGCAAATCAAACTCTAAATGGACACACCTCATCACAAGCGTTGCATACCCTCCTATCGGATTTGCAACCCTTTAGAATGTAACTAGATATTATGATTCTAGGTTAAGCTTATCTACCAAACATGGAGAAATACAAGAATGAGATGCTCTAGTATCAAACAGTACCCTAACTGGTATGCCATTGATCAAAAGCGTACCTTCCATCATAAATTTTCCTTTCTCGGCAGCAGTTGGTTTGGAGGACGATGGCTCCAAAGCAAAGACCTTTCCTTTTCCTGCCTTAGCAACTTTAGGACATTTATCCTTGTAATGAGCTATCTAGTTGCAATTGTAACATCACACATTCTGCTTCCCCACAAGTAACTTTCCATCTCTCGAACGGAAATCATTTGCATTGTGACCCTTCTTATCACACTTGTAGCAAACTATATCTGCTTTCCCTTTCTTGGAGGCTTCTTCCCTCTGAGCTCCCCTCTTCTTAAAGAACTTTCTCTTCTTCCTCAGAGGACCATGGAATTAAATGTGCTTCTCCCTAGCCGAAACAGCAAGCATTTCCTCATGGCGAATGACCATTTCCACTACCATATTAGATGGATCTCGGATATGGGCCATAGTCATTCTGCCCAGCTCTGGCATCAATCCTTTAATGAATCTCTCATTCCTTCTGACATCCGTGTCAACTAAAGCATAACCATATCAAGATAGCTCGTCAAACCCAGCAGTATACTCGATTATAGACATACCTCCTTGGACAAGATCCATAAAGTTCCTCATTAATGCCGACTTGGCAACCTCAGACAAGAACGTCTGTTCAAACCTCCTTCTGAAGTCATCCTAAGTTAACTCTTCCTCTAGCACTCTGGATGTCACACTGTTCCACTAATGAAGCGCTAACCCTTGCAACTGTCTCGAGGCTAGCCTTTTCTTCTCTCCATTATTTAAGCCTAGATCTGTAAAGATCCTTTCATAGTTCAACAGCCAATTCTCTACTCCAACAACATCTTCCATTCAGACAAACGGCTTTCCACCCAGACTGATATAGTCTCTACTTAGCTTAGTATAGTTATATCCAACTGGAACTATAGGATTTGCTCCACTAACATTCCCAGCAGCTCCTGCTTGCAAAAGGTTTTCCAATAACTGATACAAGGCTCCCATGTCCATTTGAGGAACCCCAGCACCCGCATTTTCAGCTTGAGCCTGACCGAAACCTCTTCTAGCACTTGGTCGGGCATTTCCATTTGTGATGGTGCTATCTCCTCCAAGATTTACTCTGCCTCTTCTTCCTTCCATATCTATATTCAAATCTCATGAGATATAGATGAATAGCCCAACTAAGATAGGAGTCTAGAGATATAACATATACTTATATATATATGTATGTCATGGTGACCACTACAGGTTTTCCCGAAATCCTAGGCATCAGAGAGGAAGATGACGATGGAGGAGAAGGTGGAAGGAGGTTAATAATAGGGGAAAGGAGAAGAAATTATTCGTAGATGTTCTTAAGCTAAACCCTAATCTACTAATCCTAAAGGCTAAGTCATGGATAAAGGCTACAAGCAACAAAATCGTTCTCAAAGGAAATGCAAATTATTTCGAGCCTCAATCGAACATAGAAGAAATGTACCAGTTGATCGATGAGAAAGACTATTCTGAATCCAAGCGATAGTGGAAACACTCAATCTACGCTTATATGGAAGATAAACGTCCCTATTATGTACACTTTTATGCCTATATCAAGAGAACATGAGCCCAAAAGGTTCCTGGGATGTTTTTCCTCGTGATAATGGATTAAGTTTGAACTGGAACATGACTATAATCGAATCATTAAGGGTGGTCCGTTGTTCATAGACAGCAAACTAATTTTTATGCGTAAATGGGAGGCAGATTTCAATTTTGAATGTGCTACGTTAACAACTTATCCTAAATGGATCAAATTTAACAACTTGGATCTCGCATTATGGAATATGAGATGTATTAGCAAACTAGCAAGTCTGATAGGAAAGCCTATAGATATTGATGAAAACATAAGGAAGGTCAAACGTATTAAATATGCTAGGGTTTTGGTGAAGATCTTTGCCAAATCTGTGTTGCCAAAAATGGTCAAAGCTATAGATAAACATGGCAATGAATACAGGAAAGAGGTGGAATACGAGTTCATTCCACCTAGATGTGGAGAGCGTATATGCTTCGGTCACATAAACCAGCAGTGCCAGCATATTATGGTAGACAAGACAAAGCAAGTATGGGTAGAAAAACAAAAAACCCAATAGAAACTACAACTGTTTTACCCGAGACTATTATTTCCAAAAATGATGAGGAGATCAAAAAATATAATATACACAACACCTCCCCTACTAACCACCCACCACCAAAATGTTCGATTCCACACCAGAATCCTATGGAGTTGGGCTGCGGATAAGAGCAAGCAGTTCATCAATCTCATGTTCAGTCAACAATGACACCTTGCCTATTGGATCATTCTGAAGGTAGTTCTCACCCACTTGCTGCTCATGTTGTTCTATCTGTCCTGGATAATTCTGAAGGTAGCTCTCACCCCCTTGCTGCTTCTGTGGCTCCACCTGTCCTGGATCCACTATCTGTAGGTTAAAGTGAGAAGGAGGAGGAGATGCCAAGCTCCCTGTCTGATATCCACAAGCTGGACATTGAGTTGGATTCATCTGAGAATGAGGAAGATGAAGATATTTCAGAGGACATTAGCAAAGTACACTGAATGTAATGTTGAATATGAGAAGCAGTTCACCATTGGTGATAAGAAAAGGACTGATAAATCAATTGTGGCAGGTTCTGCTCCAGATACACGAAGCAAAACCACCAAAAAAATCATAAATGTCTATGTTATGTTGGAATGTGCGAGGTCTAAATAATGACATAAGGCAATTAGACCTCCAGAACATCAAGGCCAAATTCAGGCCTATTATTTTAGCTCTTTTAGAAAACAAACTTAATAATAGTAATATAGAGATGTTTAGATTTCAAATGGGGAATCAATGGTCATTTACTCATAATTCGACTACTCAAGCTGAGGGTAGAATTCTTGTTGGTTAGGAAAGCAACTACTGCAATGGTAATGTACTGAATATGGATGATAAGCAAATAAATATTAAGTTTCATAATATTGGACGATTGGGGATGGTAACCACTTTTGTTTATGCAAGGAACCTGGCCTCTGAAAGAACTGAGCTTTGGAAACAAATGAATGCTAATTTGAAAAACATCAATATTTCTTGGGTGGTCATAGGTTCTTTTAATGCTGTTTTAAGAATGAGTGAAAAAGAGGTAGGACTTACGCCGAAAGTAGCACAGGTTGCTGATTTCAACAAATGTGTACTAGCCAATGGACTCGCTGAAGCGCACCATTCAGGCCTGGAATTTACATGGAATATCAGTGAGGCTAAGAAAATTATATCAAGACTAGACAGAGTGCTTAACAATGCTGAACTATGCAACAAAATCCCAAATTTAAAAGTAACTGCTCTACCTTGCTCTACAAGCGATCATTGTCCCATCTTGATACAATTCAATGATGACGATGATATACATAAAGGAAAACCTTTCCAATATGCAACTCATTGGCCTCTTATTGAAGGCTTCGATGAAGTGGTGAACTTTAATATAGTGAGAATTCCTCCAGGCAATCACATGTATCAACTTATTATGCTCATCAAAATCATGAAAAATAGACATAAAGACTGGAGCAAGTGTAGACCAAAGACCACTGACACCATCACAGCAATCTAACAACAGTTAGGAAATATTCAAAATCAACTGGATAATGATTCCCAACATGACGGCCTAAATGCTAACTTCTATGCACTTCAAAAACAACTCAAAGTAGAACTTAATAAACAGGCAGTGGAGTTGAAGCAGAAAGCTAAAGAGAAATGGCTTCAACAGGGAAACGAATGCAATAAATTTTTTATACTAAAATGTCACTAAAACAACGTCATAACAATCTTAATGGCTATTTAAATGAATAGGGCAATGCCTCTAGACATATTAAAGACATTGAAGAGCAAACTATTACCTATTTCACCAACCTGTAAAATGGAAACAATCATAATCACTTACCTCACATCAACTGCGGGATAATGATTTCCCCTACTAGTGTTGACATGCTTACAACTCGGATTTTGGAAAGGGAATTGAAGAAAGCTGTCTGCCCGATTCATAATGACTCCTCCCCTGGCCCTAATGGTATGGGAGCAGCCTTCTTCAAAATGAACTGAGTACACCTAAAAGATTACATGCTAAAAGCTTACAATGAATCCTTGGAGACTGGAGAATTTATTCAAGAAATTGGCCACATTTTCATATCCCTCATTCCAAAAACCAAGAAGCTAGAGAGAATTGAAGACTACAGACCTATTGCCTGCTGTAATGTCACGTATAAGATCCTCAGCAAAATTATATGCATGAGACATAACATAGTTCTTCCTGATTTGCTTTCACAATGCCAAAGTGATTTTATTGAAGGCAGGCTTATTTCTGAAAAATCTCTGATGGCACATGAATTAATTAGATATTTCAACAAGTATGGGGCTGATAAAATGTGCATTAAAGTTGATCTACAAAAAGCATATGACAGGGTTAACAGAGGCTTCATCATTCTCATGCTTGACTCTATGGGGGTTCCATTAAAGTTACTAAAACTGATAAAGTACTCTCTAGACACTCCTACTTTCTCTATCATGATAAGTGGAGTTCCTAAAGGATATATGCTGAGCAATCGTGGGATTAGGAAAGGTAACCCTCTCTCTCCATATCTATTTGCTGTAACTATGGAATGTTTTACCCTTCAAATGGAGTTGGCATGCTATCACAAATCATTCAACCTATATACAACATCCACCCAAATGTAACATATTTAATTTATGCCGATGACTTATTAGTGGTGATAAAAGGTAATACAAAGGCCATTACACGGTCAGGTCCATATTCACAGACTTGGAGCTGTTGGCTGGGCTTTAATTGAATGAACTAAAAACCAAATGTTACTTTAATAAATTCTTTTCACAAAAGTAGGCAACGCTAGAGAGATTAGGGTTCTCGGATGGTCACCTTCCAGTTAAATACTTGCGGGTACCGCTCTCTAATAACACAATTATAGACTCGGAATGTGGTAAGCTAGTTGATGACATTAGAGATAAATTATAAGGGTCGAGTTCTAAATTGCTGTCATTTGCATGTAGAGTTGAACTGGTTCATACTGTTATTACATTTAAAATCGGATTCTAGCTGCAATCCTTTCAAATACTTGACTGCTCTATTGCCAAAATAAATTCAGTATGTGCAGACTTTATATGGAAGGGGGGAATGCATAAAGTAAAATACTCATATCTTTGTAGAAAGAAAGAGGAAGGAGGAGTTGGGTTGAAAAATTTATATGAGCTTAAGAAATTCTATGGATTGAAGCTAGCATGGAATGCTCTAACATCTAAAAATCTATGGGCTAGTTGGATGAGATCGGGGTATCTTAAAGACAATTTTTGGACCTTAAAAATTGATAATAATGCCACTGTTACATGAAAAAATATCCTAAAAACCAGGAATGAACTACAAACTTATTTAGATAGAGAAATTGCTAATGGGAATAACACAGACTTATAGAAGACCCATGGTTGAATTCTTAAAAGTTTTATTGAAGGACTAGACTGGGAATCCTTTTCAGCATATGGGAGTCCTATCTGCAAAGTGGCTAAAATTCTGGATAATAGTGAATGGCATTGCGATAGGAATTTTTCCAGCTCAAACTATAAAGAGGAAATTCAATGCAAAAACATTAAAACAGATGGAATGGAGAATCTAGGGATATGGAAGAGCATCTCAAATGGATAGTTCAAATTCATAGATGCATGGGAGGAATCTAGAACCAAATTTCCTTTTGCTAACTGGACGAAAGTGGTCTGGAGTAGGTCCAATAATCCAAAATTGGCTGACACTTTACACAAGGCCGTACTCAAAAAATTACCAACTAAAGACAAACTCCATAAATGGGGCATCTTAGAGAATACAATATAATCTATGTAATTCTGCAGAGGAAACATATGATCACTTTTTTTTCGAGTGCGATTACAGTAAAGGAGTATGGTGTGTACAAAAGCTTAGATGTCCACAGACTAATAATGATGAAATCTAAAAGATGAAGTAGATTACCTAAATGGTGGGAGCAACCATACGAAGCTGATGCAAGAGACCGGAAAAGTTGGCCACACAACCGCTTTGTGTCACATCTGGAGGGAAAGGAACAATCGGGCTTTCAACAACTAACAACAAGACGAGTTAGTCCTCACGAGACAAATTAATAGGGACATTAGCTTGCTAATTGGAAGGATACCAAAGAAGCTGCTTACCACTGTAAAGGCACGAGAAGGATGACTACCAGAGAAGTTGAAGTTGACGGCATCGAACGAATTAGCTCAACTGTGAACTGGGAGCTGCCATGATCGAGCCCTAAAGTTGGAATGCTTCAGATTTTGCATTGTAAAGTTATGTAAAGTCCAGTTTTGTTTTTACCGCTGTCTGCTTTTTGTTTGAGGATGTGAATGCTATTGTATTGCCTTAAGCCGCAAATCCCAGCTGTAGTTATATAATTAACCCATTTTCAAAAAAATACAAGTACGTTACTATAGCGTTATCCCATACCCTATATTAACTCTAATTTCTAAGGATTATGTTGTCAAAATCGTTTTTAGTTAGTATTTCATAAACAATGCTCTGATACCAAGCTGCAACATCCCCTCTCTAGAGGCCCAAAACTGAGCGCTGCAGATGCTGTAGTCATTTATAGTATTAGCTTTCGGCGATTAAATACAGCTATATTAGTGGTATCAATAATATCAGAAGCATTTGAATATGAAACAAAACACATATTTCAAAACTACTTTTGCTTTATTACATTTCAAAACAAAATTATTTCACATTCACTATACATATTCCCAAGTCATTCCCAGGCATAGATCAAATATAATTATTTCAAAATACGCCAAGAGTAGTATATGAAGATACCCTCTTGGATGATCAGAGTCATATGGTCATAATAGACCTAATGCAAAACAACACAGCTGAAAATCCATCAAAATATAACAAGAACCGCAATTCCTAAATGGCTATCCATTGCCTCCTGCATGCCTCTGGTTGCCTTATTTGCCATCCTACTAAACCTGAAAAAGACCTTAATCCCTTAGCCTACTCAAATTAATTTTGAGCACCCGAGAGTTTAAGAGGAAAACATAAACTTCGAGTCGGACATAAAGCCTGGTGTGAATAATACTATACATCCAGGTTGAATTAAGTTATGTGAGACCACGCCGCTTAGCGGAATGAGTTTCCCCTCACTAACCTCCTTTTAAAACATATCTTTTGCTAAACCATTCGTAAAAACATTTGTTGTACTCCTGCATCCACAATGGTTAAAAAATATATTTATAAAACGTTATGGTGATATGCATACTTGAAAATAATTAGGATTTATCCATCCCCAATTAGAGTTTAATTATATCAAAGAGGCAGTATCTATTCCACCTTCATTTTGCTTAAGTTGGCGTAGAATATCCATCTCACATCACATAGTTTTCCCAGGATGACTATGAACCTATTATTTTTCCACTTGAATTCATGCTAGCCCTATGAATCTAATTATTTCATGTTAGCCCCATGAATTTAATGGTCTCATGTTAGCCCCTTGAGTTTATTTATATAATGTTATCCCCATGATTCTATTTGTATCATGTTATCCCCATGATTCTATTTGAATTTTCCATTTGACTCTTGCTAGCTCCTTGAATTTGTTTGTATTATGTTAGCCCCATGATTAACCTATTTCCTTCAGTATCTCTAACTTAGGTCATATTCATTTATCGTTTCCATTGGTATCCTCAAAACCCTTAGAAATCAAAATCTTTCGAAACCATTGAACTTCAAACCTTTCATACCTATTGAACTTCAAACCTTTCGAAAGCAATAAAGCCTTAGACATCCTATTTTAAAACAACTTGAAACCTTGCCTTAGAAAATCTTTGGAAATCATTCTATTTAAAGCCTTCCAAAATCAATCAGAAACTAAACCTTCCGACCTAGTCAGAAGCTACCTTCGAAAACTTTTCTGGGTTTAGTCTAAAACAGATGGAAAGCCTTCTTTTAAAACCTTTCCACTCCATTGGAAGCAACGTTTCAGCTAAGTCGAAAGCTATGCTTCAAAAGTTTAATGCATCTTTTAAAAAAAATCTTTCGAAAGCTTTGGGTTATAGTTCAATTTATAAAACAAGGTTAAAACACCTAATTGGAAAGCTTCCTTTTGAAAGCATGAAGAAGCGATTAGTTCTCAAAACAAGCGAACCTTTCAAAATCAATCATTGTAAACCCTTCGACTTTGTCAGAAGGTTCAAAATAAAACATTTATATAAAGCGACAATAACCTTTCGACTATGACGAACGGTTTCAAAAAAAAGTAGCAGCAGTAACCTTTTGACTGCATCGAAAGGTTTAAAACCTTTCTTTTAAACATTTTGACATGGTCAAAAGCGATCACGTCGAACGCTCTAATTCAAAAGTAAACCAGGTGAAAGCTTTTCGTTTATAAAATAAACATACTCCAACCTCTTTGGCCATCAACCTTTAACTTAAAACCCTTCGAGTCTGTCCAATTCATTACGTATCAAGTAGCTTGATACCATATGCATTGGTTTGACTTTGTCGAAAGCTTAGAACCTTTCGACCTTGTTGGAAGGTCTAGGTCGGAAGGTTTAATGCTATAATAGGTAGAAACATGCTAAAAGTATGATTTCTTTGTTTCTAACTTAAAAAAGGATAACTATTCAACTAATCTGCCTTTTTTTGTCAAATTCTCATTGGATAACAAATTCTTTTCAAAAATATGCGGCCACTATTTTCAGAATTAATAATCGTTTTTTTACAAAAATCCCCTTCTCCTTATTTAAATATATAAAACATTTAAGTCTCATACCTTAAATAATTTTATAGATTCAACAAAACACTAAGGAAATATCTGGAAAAATCCCAAAAAATCTATTTTAATATGTTGCCTAACGTATAAAAATTTCAACCCCAATAATTATTATTTTAGCCGAAAATAATTTATAACCCAATAAATAATTTCCTACACTAGAAAATTATTATAAAGTCTACCTTAACTTGGAAAATTATGAAAATTGAAATCCATTCCTAAAAGATCATTTTCGACCTATATTTAAATTTTCAAGGCATTTGGATATCATATAGTGGGCTTTGCATATCAAATATCATTAAAAACAATTATGAACATGCATAATTCACCAATCAAATGTTTCTAACTTTACACCATCAAAGCACGACATAATCTTGCAAAATCATTTCGGATCTTTTTTTTAAAACCGAAAACCAAAAGTATATAGGAAGTAGTAATTATTCACCATAGCTTTCAGATTATAGATGAGATCTGATGTTGATTTAGTTGATTGTTTCCCTTCTCTTGAATCCTAGCTTTAATCTAATTCTTAAGAGTGAAAATGGTGGTCGGCCTTAATAATTTTAGTTTGATAAAATGAGAATGAACATGAGTATTCTATCTCTTAAGGGTTTAGGGTATAATCTCCACCTATTTCCTATATTGCCCTTGTTATTTCCTAACACCTTTGTTTAGGTTATTTTATATTAATTAACACACTATCATGGCACGACTACCCTTAGCTAAAACAAATCTGAATCCATCAATCTCCGAATTTTTTATTTAATTTTAGCTAATTAAATATCCCAAATAATGTTATAAAAATATAGGGTGTTACATATTCATTCTTAACTGTCATTTCGCAATGGCCTAAGTATAATACACGTACTCTGAGTTTGGTCAACAATACATGCATATATCTTACTCGTATAGGCAATATACTAATAATACTTCATATAACTTCTCTACCATGAGTTTGCTCAACAACTAGAGCATATGTAAGTAATCTATCGATATAGAAATGATAGAGGGCCACTTATATTAAATATCAATAAACTTTAATATATTTTTAAGTGATGTTGATTTAAATAATAATGTATTTCTTATGAAATTCCCTAGCGATTCAATTGTTCGACAAATCAGAAATCATGGTATATGTACCATACATATGTATTTATTCAAAAAGTCTATTTTGGGTTTCTTTAAGTTCCACTTATATTTTAATTATGCTAATTATTATACAACTTTAATTTGTTTACAATTATTGTAATTTAATTAACTTATATAGATATATATATATATATGTATGTATGTATTTTATTAATAAAATCATATTTATTTAATTTTAACTCTTGAATCAATTAACTAATTTAATTAAATTTTATTAAAAATTTCTCAATTTTATTTTATTCATCTTAAACTATTTCAGAAGAATTTTTAAATAAATCTTTATAGTTAAATATAAATATCAAATACACACACACACACACACACATATATATATATATATATAATATATATTACATACACGCACACACATATATAATCAACTATATAATTAAATAATTGTTCAATTAAATATTTTAGTTAGATATTTTAGTAATATTTTAGTTCAATTTCTCAAACAGTTTTGAGAAATTATAACATTTAAATTATTAAATAATAACCTTTACAGATTTTATTTACATATATATTAGTATATATTTTTAATTAATTAACATTTATTTAATTATTTATCAAATAAATCATTTATTTAATTAAATATCTTAATCAAGTTTGAAATTTAATTTAATTCCCTATAAAAAATTATAGATAAATTCTCAATCATAACCATCATAGTTGTATGTGTGTGCGTGTATAAATATGAATGTTTTAATTATAACCTTTAATTCATTAATTAATTGTTTAATTTTCAAATTAATTAATTATTTTTATAAATTTCATAATTTATTCGGTTAATTTCTCAAAACAATCATAAAAAATTAATTTAGTTTATAACCTTTATAAAATTTCCTTTATATACTTAAATATATATTAAATTTGCAAGTGTTAATTTGAAAATTATTTTACGGTCCAAATAACTCTGGGCCAACCTTTTGTACTTACTTTACACATTGGGCTAGGCTAGTAGCCAAGGAGGGGAGAATACTTTTACCCAACCCTAAGTCTAAATACTACTATTCTAGACACCCATCAAATAAAAAAGTTTATTAGTTTACCCTAAATAATGGCTAATTAAACATCATAGACTATTACGATGCCATTGTAGGGTCCGACACGAATTGGCGGTGTGTGAAATGGATTAATTTCAAAATTTCCTCTACTAGGATCTTAATTTGCTGAAATCAAATGCACCATGCACCCTTAAATTTTATTTATGAATTGATTTTGGCTATAAAAAAGGGACTAGGGGGTGGCAACCATTGATGGAGGAAAGATGAAGAAAGAAAATCTAAAGTACAAAATGAAATCAGGGGATTTTGTTGTAATAGGGAGAACGAAACTTTCCCAGTTATCTTTATTAAAATTTCTCATTTCCAGTTCCTATCTAAATTTCAGTCAAGCTACCCTTTCCTCTTCCTAGTATGGTCAACCATATCTTGCCCTATATTGATAATTTTTTATAATGTATGTTAAAGTAATTATCTCTATTTAAGTGTAAACCGATATCGTATATAGATACATGCATATATAACTTTTATATATACATCTGAATAATTACTAATAACATCTAAAACATCAAGTAAATTAATATTTCTAAATGTTAATTAATGTATAAAACTTCATAAACTAATAAATCGCATTATTCTTTGAAGAATTTACAAATGCGGTTATGTGACTCTGGGGTGTGAATTCAGTCAGTGAATAACTTTAAAAAATTAAAATATTAATGTTCACATGTCACCTTAGCTAATGGTACGACAGTTTAGGGGCATTCATTGCTTATGAATCTTCTCAGTTAAAAACATGTTTTATATTATCTTAAGCGATACCGATAGGGACAATAATTTATGCATGTTCTTTACATTAACACTATCAATTTAGAATGTATGGAGTCGGGTATTAGTTAAAACTCTAATATTATCCACATTCAACTCGATTAGCCTATTAACAAAGTTGTTGGTTCAATAATAACATTTTTTAATTAACCATTTTATTCTAGGTAGAGATTTTGACTTTGAGTCGACTACAGTTGATCGTGATACTGACATCATGCAACCAAGGACCGAATTCTCTATCGAATAATGCTTCAACTTACCCAACTATATTTGTTTAACGGACTTCATGCCATGATTAAACTAAAATCAAAGTGGAGTATCTATGTTGAAGTTCCATAGTATTCATGTAACATCGTCATACTGAGACTTCTTGTTTGACCTAGTTGTTCTCAACTAACAGGAAACTCTTGTTAGAGTCATTCCATATTATCCAAGAACTACAAGTACATAACCCCTAGTTTCCTTAGTAGCCATGAATAATACATTATCCAACATTTGGAGAGCGTTACATACTTTGATCTCAATGGATGTATCGATATTTTTTCTCAAAACATCTTTACCAAAGATATTTAAAACAAAATTTTATTTTATTTTTTCTAGTTGATTACCCATGATTAAAACTATTTGCAATTATAATCAAATAAAATTTAAGGATTTTCTTTATTAATATACTTTAGGTTAATTACTTAATTTATTATATAATAATTTCAAAAAGTATATAATAGAAATCAAACGTCTTTATTACAAAAAAGATTGACTATAGAGTGAATATATTTAAAATTACATAATTACTCCGAAGGCATACCATTTATTCCAACTTACAATGTTTTATGACTTATATTTATATTGGGATTATAAATTAGTCATATAGGTCTTATATCTAACTCAAGGTTAGTTACTTTGCTTCTTATCATCTTTGGTACTCTTAAATGCGTAGAATAAAGATAATAGGCATAAGATAATGCATAATGTTGTGCGTAGGATCAGAAGTGGCTAGCGCTTTCATATTTCTATAATTTTGGAACTATTGTCACTATTTCTGTTATGCAATGTTATGGAGCTATTAGCCCTTGTTTATTATTATTAGAGATGGTTACTTGGAGTTTATTTTGTTTGATGTATAAACTCTATTTTTATCTTCTTTGTATATCTATGATGAACCTAGTTTACTTTGATTCTATTTGGTTCATTTATTATATTAATGTCTCACATATTTTATGTCTATGTTATTATGATATTTAATCCTATGCACTATGAGATATACGACAGTTTCGGCTTTGGATTCCTTTGACTTTACCCTTGATAACCACTCTAACATTAATTGTAAATCATTACCATGCACTATTTATGGTATTTGTGTATTAGAGATGTAAAGTGGTACTCATGAAGAGACATCCTTTATATAGGTATAAAGATATGAAGGTTATTAGGAATGTCTCAATCAATTTACATATATATCATATTAAGAAGATTTAATATGGAAAATTCCAAGAATGAAAATGCTCGAATGCAACATGGAATTGTTCTTTCTAAGAAATACTTCTCATCCATGGATGAGGAGAAAATGTGTAAAAGTAGGATTCCTTATAGATCGGCAATAGGATCCCTTATGTATGTTATGTTATATACTAGGTGAAATGTCGCTTTTGCACTAGGTATAGTTAACTGATATCAATCAAATTTGGTTGAAAATCATTAGGAAATAGTTAAGGTCATCTTCAAGTGTTAAATAAATTAAATTGATTTATTTCTTATATATGGAAACAACAAACTCGCTATGAAGGGGCACTCAAACTTGAGTTTTCAAAGTGATGTTGATGATAGCAAACCATCTTAAGGTTCATATTTACCCTCAAAGGTGGAATCATTTGTTGGAAAGTTCCAAACAAGAAGCAATGGCCATTCAACCATAGAGGTTGAGTACATTGCCTTAAATGATGCCGCAAAATAGAAGTATGGATATGCAAATTTATTAAAGAGCTAGGAGTTATCCCAATCATTAAAGGTTTGATAGTGATACATTATGACTACAATGCCACAATGTTGATGACAAGGAAACTTCAGCCCACAAGATGTCGAGATACATCCTCCAAAATTTCCACATGATAAGACAATTTACTAATAATGGAGAGGTAGTTGTCAAGAGAGTAAATACTAAAGATAACATTGTAGATCCATTCACTAAGGCCCTTTTTCAATCTAGTCTACATAGACTGATCGAAGTTATGGGCATAAGGCTCTATAATTGGCCCTACATGCAAGTGGGATATTTATAGAGTTAAGGGTGTGTCTTAAGTATAAATATGTAAATTGTTATATAATCTAAATTTTGTAAAAGACACTTATTTGAAATAAAGTATGCTTTTGGGTTTTTTTTCTTTTATATGTGTTGTTATATAGTGATATAAGTAATGAATTAATACATTAAACATATATAGGTAGAAAATCGGTTGGAAAAGTATTTTAATGATTATAGTTGCAAATGTGTTCCTAATCATGAATTTTGAATCAATATTCAAATATTATCCTTAGATGTTCTTAGTCAAGATGTATCAAGAAAAGGATATACAATTAGACTAGTATACATAATATTTTCCATACAATGGACATTGAATTATTCATAACCGTTGGGAAAACCAAGGGATTACATATTCGGGGTTGTTTGGAATTATGTAGAACAACTCTGTAACGACCCAGAATTTTAATTTATTAAAATTTTGAATATTTAATTAATTTTAAATATTAATAAATGAATTTATAAGTCAAATAAATTTTTATTTGAATTATTGGATTTAATTGGATAATTAAATCGATAATTTAATATGTTAAATTATGGAAATAATTGAAAATTGAGTTAAATATGATTGAAAATGATTTGTAAAATTTTATTTTATCATGTTAGAGTTAGAACGATATTTTAGAGCTTTTAAAATCGAATTAAAAGTTAAATTGTGAAAATTGAATATTTTAATATTAAAATCGACTAGTGAAAATAGCCAATTTTTGAACAGTCTCAGAATTGAACGAAACCAGTTCCATTGGATCCGTAATAGTTAGTTATTACCGGATTTCAATTTTCGTGTCAATCGGAGTTATCGTTTGATCGTGGCAGCTCGAAACGCATCGAATTGTTTTTAATATTAATTTGGTGAGGTAAAATAGCCATTTTTCAAAAAATCTCGGATTTCGACGAAACTAGTTTCATCGGATCCGTAATGTGATATTTTTGTAAGGTTTCAAATTTCAAGTCAATTGGATTTACCGTTTGTCCGGTACGAATTAAAACGCCTAGAAAATCGATTAAATCGGTTTAATTTAAATTGAGCGTTTACAGCCATAACTCGCACAGATGTCCGAATTAGCTTTCGAAACATGTTCCATTGTGTCCAGAACGTAGGATAAACCCTAGGAACGTCAGTTTCGGCGCGTAAATCGGAGTCCGGAATTTCTGGATGAATAGTGTTCGAATTTTTCCTATAAATACACCCACCCCCTTCATAATTTAGAAAAAAATAAAATAAAACCTAATTTTCTAACCCTAGCCGCCAGCCCCCATGAATGGCCAGAAATTTGTTTCGTTCCTCCCTCCAAATCTTCAAATCCGTGCAACGATTCAAGAAAGTTTCAACTAGGAAATCGTAGAGCACATCAAGTACTCCATATCCAACGGTGGAGATCGTCTGAAGTGTTGTGGATTGGCGGCAATTCGTGTGTGAAGGTAGCGAGTTCGTGCTCATTTTTCTCAAGCCATGGAGGGCCGAGCTCTGAGCTACTCCAGCCGAGTGTAGCATGGGAGATGAGCTTCGCGATGGCGGTAGTTTGATCGAGTTTCATCGAGCATTGATGGAGTATAATTAAACCCTAATCATGGAATATGGGTTCTGTTTTGAAACGTGATGGCCTGGAGATTAGCGTGAGAAGGAAGAAGCATAGCAACGGCTGTGATGAAAAGGAGCAGGATCCAAAGGCTCTGAATGAAGAAGGTTTAAAATTAAAAGAATTAATGTTGTAATTTGTTTATAAAAATTCGTATAAACTTCATAAAATCATAACTTTTTCATACGAGGTCGAAAACGCGCGAAACCAGTTGCGTTGGAATCGTATTGACGAGCACTACGCGATGAAATTGGATTGGAGTCGTTTGGAGTTAGTGAGAATTTTGGGTAAAATTAAACGTCCGTTTAATTTTATTCGAAATAAATCGCTAAAACGGAATTTAAAATCAAGGTGAGAACTTCTCACTCAATCGAATCAGTTTCGATTTTATTTTAAATAGTTAGATTTAAATTATTTGAATGCATGTTTGAATGATGATTAATATCTATTGATTGTTAAAATAGACATTATACGCCGTTAGTAAGCGGATGTTATTTATTAAAAACATATACCGCGAATATTTCATAAACAGTGAAATTGGTATTATATATAATAGCAATATATATATATATTGGCATATGTATATATTGGAGTTATTGATTTCCCGCATTTTTTGTTTAGCGGATGAGACCCTATTGCGCCGTCTATTAAGCGGATAATATTTTAAATCCCATATACCACGATAATTTCGTACTGGAGCGAAATTGGTATTGTGCTAATGTTTGTGGATGCAGGAAAACAGGTTGGAGGGATCCAACTGGATTCCTCAACAGTATTTATTTGATTATGGATATTTTGATATTCGTTGATTATCATATACGATATGTGATATCGTTGTTGTCGTGATTGACTATTTGGTATGTAGCATCATTGGACCAAAATTTGGAATTTTAAAATGATTTTTAAAGTGATTTTTGAGAAGTATACGTTTTATAAAATAATTTTGGAATTGATCCATTTTAAATAAATAAACGTTATAATTTTTAAAGTTATAAAAATTATGATTTTTGAGAAATATAGTTAAAAACTGATTTTTGAGAATATGATGCTAATGATTTTATAAAATAGTTTAATCGGGATTTTTGAATTTATTGTGAAAAGTTTAAATATAGGATTTATAAAATTTAATTATTTTATGAATCAAAATGGTGAAATAATAAAGGAGATTAAAGACGTTTTGAAATAATAATATAAATTGATTTATATTAAGAGATTTATAAATGGATATTTATAAATTGAAATATTGACATTATAAAACGAGTTTTTATAAGTGTTGGAATGAAGTGAAAATTGATTTTTGTAAATAAATGGAATTTATAAAATTATAAATGGTGAAGTTATAAATGAAATTTATAAATAGTAAGATTTATAAATTTCGTGAAATTATTAAAGAATATATTTGGATAAATAATTGAATCTTATAAGTTATAAGATTTATAATTATGAAGTTCAAAGAAACGATTTTGTAAAATAATCATTTATAAGTATTTGACTTATAATATGAACCTTTGTTTTACAATTGAGTTATAAATCGAATAGGTTAATAAAGGAATTTATAAAAGGAAGTTGTTATAAATAAATAGAAATGGAATTTATAAATGTTGTTTTATAAATTCACAAACGACTTATTTTGATAAGTAAATTGTTATGATTTATTTATGGAGTTATATTCACATTTTTAACTGTGAATAATCCTTTGAAATAAGATGTTTAAAATGATGAAATTTGTTAACGTGGTATATTCACGTTTTTGAATAGTGAATAATATGTTAAAGAAATTGTTTTGAATGTGATATTTGAAACAGAATTAAAACGATCTAACGATGTTTTAAAATGTGTTATGGTTCGAAACCATAGATTTCAACATTCATTGTTGAAATAGACGTTTTCGAGAAATAAAAGGAAATGGTGGACTATAACACTGTTGTTATAGTAAATGATTTCCGAAAGGAAATGTTTTGTATAGTATTGGGATTTATATATCTATTTTAATTTCGAATCCCTATACTAGTGATTTTGGGTTGTCGTAACGATGTTTTACGCAACATTCATTTTGGCCCAAATAAATATTTTTAAGAGAATGATTTCCTTAAAGAATGAAATATATACTTAATCTCGATTCAAGTGTATTGAATATTTTCTAAGTGTTGAAAATAAAATTGGTGAATTACTTATTTAATAAGTATGGAAATGTTTTCCAATATAAAGTGAATATTAGAGAATTTATCTTTTTGAAGATAAATTGAAATGGATAATTGAAATCGAATATTCATAGATATTTTGGATTATAAATTCACTAAGGAAATTATAAAGGAAAAGGAAATTTGATTAAAAATAAATATTGATTTATTTTTGAAGTATTGAAATTATATATCTAGTGAAGATATTTTGGAAAATAAATAATTTGGAAAATTATTTGGAAACTGGTGATGTTGTGCATATCAATTGATAGTTCAATAACCGACTATCAATATTTCCCTTTGAATGGGTAATTGATGTGATTTGTTTGAATGTGAATGCCACACTTATTTTTGAATAAGCGCTCACTATTCGGGTTAACCGGGAAAAGACCATGGGGTCGTATAACCCATTCCGAATATGTGATACGTCGTTGTGAATTGCATTGAAGATTGGTGTTGAAGACCCGGTATTTGCAAGAGCGATAGGATGACCTGTCGATTGACTCTGCACCGAGTAGCTACGGTATTGAGTTCTCCATATGTGATGGTAAATCCGATCAGGATTGTGAATATCCGGATTGCAAGGACTTCTTTGTAAGTGCCTTCGGTTCTGTTCGATCCCGGAACAGACTAGTATGGATTGTATGTCTGACATTACAAGTTGAGATATAAAGCCGATTTCTTTCAAATATATTTCTTTTGGTGGCGGAGAATTTATTCTTTTAGCTTAACACCCTTCTCTGAGACGTACGAGCTCAGAGGTTATGTAGTTGAATGTTATCAGCGATATATTCCCAATTTGGTAATGTGACATGCTGAGTGTTGCTGTAAATGATCATTGTGTTGATTATTTGTGATAGGATCATTTATTTGATCGTCTATCTTTGTGATCATTTCTATGATCATTTGTTGACCCAAAGCATTGCTTTTGTATAAAGTATGTTTTTGTGGACGTGACTTCGTCGAGCCTCACACCCCGTGAATGGTCAAAACAGGAAAGGTGCGGCAAGGTTATGAGGGGTAGCGCCCTTTAGGATGTGTGCATTTCCTTCTGGAAAAGGGTGGTATCATGGTATGGAGCCCAGATACTTACTCATGTTGAAAACACTTTGTTATGATTGTGTGAATTGATTGCGAGCGCTCGGTGAAAAGGTCCCAAAGGACCGGGGGATGGCATATTCGGTCAGTTGTTACTCAGTTAGGGGTAACCCGGCCTTGTGTTGGCAGAGATCCGGTTTGGTTCTCGGGGATGTCCATCCAGAGGCATTCTCATGTGGCAATGGGAAGTTCCTTGGCCTGATCATTCGTTGGAAATCCAAAGAAACAATACGAGACTTGTACGGTTTTAGTTGTATAACCTGCCATGGAATGTGGCGGTAAACTGCTATTGAACATGGTAGCTATAGTAGGCATAAGTGCGGAATGTCTATGCTGGCTAAGATTTATATTCTACTTTCGAAATATTTCCTACACTATGCACTAATAATAATACCAAATGTTCTTTTTAAATGCGTATCAAGCATCTTTGACTATCATAAGGAGAAATCTCCTCCGATTCTGCGTTTGCATGTGTGTGTGTGCGGGAGGCCTTATGGTAGTCTCATTTTTAAAAGCATTGCGAATTGATTTTAAAAAAATATCTCTCTACTTTGATTTTAAAGATAAATAAACTGTTTTGAGTTCTCACACCAGTCCCATGACTGACTTGGAGTTTATTGTTTTCCTTCCTAAACTCTGGGTGCCCACCAATTTCCACACGGGCAGTCAAGAGTTAGGTTTATCAGGATATTCTGGATATTCTGGAGTTGCTGGAGGCAAGCTGGATGGCATGGCGTATTACTTATATAGTATTTCTTTTTCCGCTGCACTGTTTGTTGTTGTATGATGTTGTACACTCTGATGATGTAATGTAATGTATAAAATGTAATAACTGCTATAGTTCTTTGTTTAAAGATTATTCATTTATTATTATATGTTGTTCCGCTGCGAATTGTGAGATTCTGATGTGTTCTGTTGTTTTCTGTTCCGTCCTATTTTTTCCATTCTCTATTCTCTCTATTTTCTACCTTCTTATCTCTTCTTCTGTCTTTTTCTTTTCTTAAATTCTTTTTTTTTTTAAAAAAACCCTAACTATTCGGTTTTTCGGCAACGAAAAATCGAAAACGTTACAAACTCAAAGAGTTTTCTTTTAGCTAATACAACTAATTAAAAATAGAAGATCTCATGTAAGCACATGTAGTAGTTTTCGGACTTGGAAGTCCCGTGGATCTTAATTAACTACAGTATACTTTGATTATGATTAATCACATGACATTGAGATCATGTTACAACCATAATTGGATACGCGTTGAACTACTTGAAGTGAAACACTATTCAAGCGAGGATAGAAGGTTATATACCAGTAATTTATAGTAAAATTTAATAAAGTTAAGGGTTTACACTAAGGAAAATTATGTATTTAGTACGTAGCTTAACACTCATAAGAGAATCTTTTTTGACATTATATAAGCATCTCAATTTATTTTCCTTTATATAAGTTGTTATGTAAAGATATAAATAATGAAATAAATACATTAAAAATATATAAGTAGAAAACCATTAGGAGAAGTATTTTGTTGATTGCAGTTACAAATGTGTCATAACTATGAGAATTGAATCGATACGTGTATACAAATATATGTACATGAATAAAACAGTTGCTCCTTAAGTGTTCTAAGTCAAGATGCATCGATAAAAGGATACCAATATAACCGTTGAGACAGTGTACATAACGCTCTCTATATGATGGACAATGACTTACTCAAGACACAAGGGGTAACATAATGGATGTCTAAAACAATCATGGAATGAATCAACAAGAGTCTTTTATATATTAATACAATTAAGTCAAAATAGAATTGTAATATCCTGAAATTTTGGACAATTTAAATTTAATAATCTATGTTTAAATTTAAATTGAATTGATAATTTTTGTTAATAAATTTGATTTGATTTAATAATCTTCTTTATTTAAATATTTAATTTGTGAATTTATTATTAATAAACTAATAAATCTATTTTCTATTTAATAATGTATATGTACTTATATATATTTTAAATAGATAAGTTGCTTTTAATTAAATTAGTATAGCATAATTTTATTTGGGAATTGTGAATTATTTTTGATTTAAGCTTTTCAAAAATATTTAATAAAATACTAAACGATTTTAAATATGTGAGATAAATGTTTTGTTTGTTTAAAATTCATTTTAACTTAAGTTTGTATATTTAAAATAAGTTAAAAAAATGTTTGTGTAATTCTTTTTAAAATATTGATTTATAAAATGTGATTTATAAGTTTAATTTGTAAATTTAAAATACAATTTAAAATATGAAACATGTATTCAATAAGTTACAAACTCTTTTATAAATTTATTTTAATTATTTAAAAGTATCCTTTTCAAATGAATATTTGTATATTGTTTTATTTATTATAACACTTTGGTTTATTTTTTATTTTTTTATAAATTATTTGAATACATAACTATGTATAAGAACTAATTAACTAAGCTTAATATTTCATTAACTCTAATTAAAAATACTAATTAATTTAGGATAACACGTGTAAGTAATTTAAGCCTAGTCTAACATGTGTTAAATATTTAAGTGAGTAAAATAACAAGTGTCCATTTCTTTTTAGAAGTGTCAAATTTTATCTTTTATTTTTCTTTGTTTTTAATAAATCATAAATTTAGGTTATAAAACATTGCATTTACTCATTCCTTTACTCTTTCTCATTTTTCATTTCTGAACAAAGAAATCTGCAAAAACCATTACCTCCTTCAAAAAAAAAACCTATAATCAAACTCCTCCTTTTCAAACTCAACAAACCTGCAAGCTACAAACTATAGAATGCATTTCTTCAATCTGGAAATAAGTGCAAACCAAGTAAAACTGCAATTTCAATTTTCATCTGCATCCATCTATTCTTTAGAATCTGGGCTCTCCATAATAAACAGGTGAGTAACTCTAATTTATAAAATTTATTAAATAGGTAAATATTGTTTTCTTGCTTTTAAATAAGAAATGAATTTAACATTTGAATTTGTTGTGAACATATATACATGTGAAGATATTTTATGTGTACATGTCATTTACTGTTGTCTTGCTGTTCTTCAAATTACAACTCCTGATTGATTCTAGAATTTTTTTTTCTTTTGGGATGTTTGCTGTTATGATTTCAATTTTGAATGAAACTTGTTTACTTTAAGATAAGGTAAGTTTTTAAAAAAAAATTACATGAGTTAGAAAAAAATTCTGTTTTACTTGAAAATGAATATAACAGAGTAAAAATTTGTATATGGTGAAAATCCAAACATTACAAAACAATGTTTCAGGTTAGTATATCAAACCATCATGCAAAAATAGGATTTTTAAAGGTAAAACTACTATTTTTATTGCTTTAACCAGAAAGCAATTCAAACTCCACTATAATGCACATTTTGGGGTAGCACTGTTAGTTTATGAGTTCGATTGGATTGGGTTTGTTTCTGGAGGTGGAGAAGTTAACTAGGATGATGGGAAAAGTATTGGTTTAAATTAAAATTCATTTTTGAGGATGGAATCTGGTTTTGAAAATCTAAACCCTAGTTCTACTGGGTTGGTGAAAGTGGATCTTTTCGTGAATTATACTTGACCGAGTGACTTAGGGTTTTGGGAAATGGAGATTGATGGATTGATGAGCAAGTCACCGGAGTTTCGAGGGTGTTGAAGGCCTGAGTCGCGTCAGCAAGGTGTTGACAGGTTGGGAAGTGAAGTGGGCACTGTGCTGTTTCCAAGTTTGAATGTTTGGCTTTGTTTTCGAATCCAAGCAAGTGATGCCTGAATTGATGTTTGTTTGGAGTGAGCAACTTATTTTTGGCAGTGGGGTGGTTGTATGGGTGGCCAGTGATGGCCGGAGACCGTGTGCAGGTGCACAGGAGCAAGGTGGTTATGGTGATAATGGTGGTGTTTTGTTTTTGGGTTACAAGGTTTTTTTCTCGTGACAATCTCGAGTTAAATTGTGTAGTGACTCGAAGCAAAGAAGATATTACTCGAAGTCAGGTCAGAGTAGGCTCGGGTTTAAATAGTTTACAGGTTTTTAATAAACAGAAACCTGCTTCAGTTCTTAAAGGTAGAAGTAAAAGTTTTAAAATGCAAACAAAAATCTGAGATAAGCCTTGAACCTAAAATTTAATTTAAATTCAATGACTTTAAATTTTCGATCTTTGAAATAATTTGAAATGCTTTCAAACTCAAGTTTGGGTTTAAATCTAAAATCAAAAAACTGTGCTCTGTTTTTCAGTTTCAAATTTTAAAAAAATAAATAAATAAAGTTTAAAATTGAAAGATGAAGTTCAATCTGAGATTTTTAAACCTGAAATTTAAATCTGAGTTCAATAATTTAATTCTTAGATTTTGGAACATTTTTGAATTCAGAAATTTAAGATGTTTTAAAACAAAACAGAAACTGTTTTTCTGTTTTAAATTTAAAAGTAAATTTTATAATGCAGCTGAAATTTAAACAAGTTTAAATCTGGAAACTAAAATATGAAGCTCAGGTAGAATAATCTAAGTAGAATTTAATTTAAATCTGGGAATTCAAATTTATATTTTTAACTTTTTAAAGTTTAAAGAACATTGGTTTGAATTTAAAACTATGAGTTATAATTTATGAAATAAAATTTATAATAAGTTTTTAATTCAGTTTTAAAAACTGAGATTTGATTTTAGTGACACTTTTTAAAATGAAATAAGTTTTTTTTAATTTAAATTTGTTTTAACCATTTTTAGAAAAGGTTAAATAATTTGAATTTAAAAATGAAGGTGGAAGAGTAAGTAATGTTTTAAATTTCTAAGATTTAATCTAAAATGAAAATTTAAATTGTAATTCAGTTTGAAAAAAAGAAATTTTTTAAATTGAATTTTGTTTGAAACAAATTGTTTAAGTTACTTTGTATAAAGAAGAATGTTTCTTAATTTAGAATTCAAGAAATTGATTTCATTTAAATTATTTAATTAATTTAAATGGAATATTAATTATTTAATTAATGAATTATGTGGATGATTAATTAAGTAATTAATAATTTTTAAGTTAATTTATTAGATTTGAGATTAATTAATTAAGGTTAGTTAATCGATAATTAAGGATGGTTAATTAAGTTTTAATTAATGATTAAGATTTATTTAATCAAGTGATTAAAGATAATTTAGATTTTAATTAACACTTAATTAATTGATAATTAGAGATTATTAAATTGTAAATAAATATTAATTAATTGATAATTAATAATGGTTAATATAAGTAATTAAGAAATGTTAATGAAGGTCATTAACATAAGATTATTTTAACAATTAATTAATGTGATTAATTTTTAATAATTAATTAGATTAATTAGTTAATAATAATCAATTGTTTAATTACTTAATGAAAGTAATTAATGAATTAATTACTTGGTGTAACTAATTTGACTAATGTGATTAGTTTAGATTAAATAAGTTAAATTAATTTAAACATTTGTGAATTGTTGATAATTACTTTATGTAATTTATGGATTTGTAATTACTTAAGGGAATAATTAAATAAATAATTACTGAATGTAATTAAAGATATTTATTATAGAAGTAATTTGGATTTAAATTACTTTGAAAATTAATCAAGTGATTAATTTAGATAATTAGTTAAGAATAATTAATTATGGGATGGGTAAATAAAGCAGTTAATTACTGAATGGTTATTAATCATAGGTGATTAATATATATGTGGTTTAATTGAAGATTAATTACCTATGTAATTAATTTATATAGAGATTGATTAAATGTAGTTAGAAATCATTAATTAATTAATTAATGATGTAATTTGGAATTGATTAATTAAGGTATAATTATTAATGAATAAATGATTAATGCAATTAATTTTAGCTAATTAATTAATTAAGCAATTACAAGTTTTTTATTTGCAAGGGGTTTAAGTAATTAACTTGTGTAATTAAAATTAAATGCTAATTACCTATTGTAATTAGAGATAGTTAATCAATAAGGATTAAGTGAAATGAATATTGAGATGATAAATTGATTTGTAATCAATTAAAGATTAAGATAAGCAGAATTTTAATGATAAAATAATTAATTTAATTTATTTTAAATTAATTAGAGTTTAGGTAATTAATTTAATTCATTTTAAATTAATTATAAATGGAATGATCATTAGATCATTGCTTATGTTTGATGATTGGTATTAATTGCCTGGTATGGTTTGTAATCTCAGTTTGAGATGGGAGATGTATGTGATATGGATGCATTGGTTGCTTTTGGATGATAATATGGATTATCTGATTATGATATGAATTATCTGTTGATAATGATAAGGTTGATTATCTATTGTGTGGTGAATTATCTATCTCTCTATCTATATTTAGATAATGAATTGAATTGTTTTAAACTCTAAAACAACTTGGACTTAAAAGACACGCTTTGGATTTCGATGAGACCGGGATCGGGTTTCCATATTTGGGATCCGAAAACCACATCGATCCAAATTAACGTTAGGTCGTTAATCCAAGTGGAGCGAGTGAAGACTCGAGGTGTAAGGGCTATACGTCAGTATAACTCTGTGGGTGATTCCATAATGAGTTTGACGGAATAGTACTTATAGATTCGAGATGGTGATTCAGAGTGCAAGGGTTATTGTCGTTAACTCTGAGGGTGATTCCAATACGAGTGTAACGAGATAGTGCCTTCGGTTTCGTTCGAACCCGGAATGAACTTGTATGGATTGAATGCTTTCAAAACATCGTCAGGTGGACGATGAGCATTCTAAGTGATATGTCCTATAAAGGTAATCGTAGCCTCAAGCCTCATCAACCGGGAATGGCTAAAACAGGGGAGGTGCAGCAAAGCTTCGTGGGTAGCCCCCACTTGAGAGAAAGATTTATCCCTGTCTAGAGGTCCCTTTATTTTCGGCTTAGTGGTGCGGTTGCTGATCACAACTGCAGGGTTGTCTTGTTTGGAACTGTTCAGTAAGGAATGGGTCCGGCTTTGTGTTGCAGGGGAGCGGGCGTACTCCTCGGTACGGTGATCTAGGCCACGTACTGTGACGGGCGGTACCCCAGTAGCCCAGCCATTGATGGAATCCAAAATCCAATAAGTGCCAACGGTTTTGATTGTATTACCCACTTTTGTGGCTAGTAGCTGGAATTTAATGAATGTAACAATTTCGGCTATTTCTTATTTACTTGAAAACCCTAGACACTATTATAATATCATCAGATTTCCTATCAAATGTTTTGGTTAGTGTAAGGTAAAAACTTTTCCATGTTTATGTGTGGGAAGTCTTACGTCATACCTTTTCTTTTCAAAGGTTTTTCAAAGTTAAGCAACTTTAACCTGTTACTCACACCAGACCCATGTCTGACCCGAAGTTATTTCTGTTTTTCTTTAACTCTTGGGTACTCAAATTTTTACGAGTAGCCAAGGGAATTCAGTTTAGGATTCAGGTTAGCTTTGACGAATTGTGAAGGAGCAAATGGAGCAGGAGGCTTCTGCGTATAGTTATATAGTTCTCCGCTGTGTTGGTATCTCTGAGTGTTTGTCTGTAATGTAT
Source organism: Allium cepa (assembly GCA_030765085.1). Taxonomy (NCBI): domain Eukaryota; kingdom Viridiplantae; phylum Streptophyta; class Magnoliopsida; order Asparagales; family Amaryllidaceae; genus Allium; species Allium cepa. The sequence continues at coordinate 1,001,620,749 of CM060935.1, forward strand.
TGAGTTGTAATAACTAGACAGGTGTTTATAACTGTCTAGTATGTGATGTATTGTCTGTGTAACTCTGATAATTGTTGTAATACTATGTAATACTTATGTTATTAATATAATTTATTCGTTCCGCTGTTGAGATTCTTGTGTTGTTTCTTCTTTCTCTTTTTTCTTTTCTCTTTTCTATCCCTTTCTTTCTTAAGAATGATACGACTTTTAGTGGAGAAAAAAGTCGGGTCGTCTCAGCTGGTATCAAAGCGTTAGGTTGAGTGAGTACCTAGGCTCTGTAGTGGTTTCTATCTTGAGAGAGCGTATTTGTATTTTTAATATATATATATATATATATATATTTGGTTCTACCTATTTGTTGGTTTACCTGTTCGGGTTTTTCCAATATAAGTTATAAAGGTAGATAAGGTAGAAGTGTGTGTAACACGACTACCATTGGTTGGAATTTGATGGATGAGGTTAGAAGTGTATTTGTCGAGACTGTAGATCGAATACCGTCTCGAGTGAGTTTTGCTTGGTGTAAGGACTTCATCGATCTATGAAGGAAACCTGTTAAGGTTCGGAGTTCATCTTTGAAGTGCAGAATTGGGTTTTGATCTGTCATTTGGGCAGAAGTAAGTGAGTGATGATATCTTGATATCTCAGGAAGTTGTAGCTGCGTGATGAGATGCAGTGACTATGGATATTTCCGAAGATGTTTCTTTGGAACAAGAGTATAAAGTGAGTCTGCTCGGTGATGTAGCTGGGTTTAGCAGAGTGTTCTGAGTTGGCAGGAAGTTCTTCTAGCTGAGTAGTTTTTCTGAAGTGGAGTTCAGAAGCAGCAGAGTGGGTCTTTTTCTCTGGTAAGTTGGCTAGGCCAGCATAAGCTATTCTGTTTGGTTGAGAGAGCAGTTTTCTTTGGATTTAGGCTGAGTTGATCGCAAAAGTGATTTGCGATAGTATGTTCTTTTGGATTGTGGGCGATTGTCCGGATGTCTTCAAGGAAGTCATAAGTTTGTCAGCATCTGGAGATCGAGTTTTCTTTCCAGGAATAGGACAGTGGTTCAGTTAGTAGATGGATGGTTCCTTGAGATAGAAGTTGGTGAAGCAGCTCAGGTTTGGGAGGAACGTCTGAGTTTTCTTTATGGATATGTGGAACCATATTTCTGTGCTGGGTTGTCTAGCCTGTGCTTGTGTTGTTCATCAGCATTTTCTTTTGTTTTGAATCAGAGTTGTGCAGCGGAAGCAGTTTGGAGTGTTTCTGTTTTTCTTTTTCCGGATAAGAAGAAGTTTGTTCTGTCTTCTGTTATTGAGAAGCATGGTTTGTGTTCTTGGCTTTTGAGTGATCTTGAGGAGATCATTGGATTGTTTTGATTCAGTTTGTTTCTAATGAAATCAGTAAGAGTTGAGCTGATCAGGATGGATGTTGGTAGCCCAGGATCGTCCGAAGAGTTTTTATGGATAAGAGACGGAGAAATTTGGATTCTGGAATCGGAGATTTGATTTTAGGATAAGTTTTTTCTCTGATCCGGGACCTATAAGTTTGAGAAGCTAGCTTCGTAGTGTTTTGGGTTTCTTTTGTGTTTTGGTAAGATCAGTGTTTGGTTTTCTAGAGTTAGATTGCCAGTTTGGATCACTAGGATTCAGGGAGTTTCACGTAACTCTGAGGGAGTACGTGTTTGATATTTCTGGTTGTAGAACCAGCAGTTCAGGAGGTTTGTTTGTTGAAGTCAGACTCTTCTGAAGTCTGATATTCTGTTTAGAATTGTTGTTAGAAGCTCTATAGCTTAATAGTATTGATTGATTTGATTCTATAGAGGAGTATCCCGATATATATATACCGGGGAAACTCGTGAAGATTTTATCCAAAATTCTTTTGGGTAATTAGATTTGTTCTGATTGTATGAATTGGTTGCTTTGGTTGTTGGCATATGATTAACATATGCTGTATTTTAAAATAAAATCAGTAAAGAGATTATTAAATTACCTTTGTTTTAAATTTCGGGGACGAAATTCTTTTAAGGGCGAAGGATTGTAATATCCCGGAATTTTGGACAATTTAAATTTAATAATCTGTGTTTAAATTTAAATTGAATTGATAATTTTTGTTAATAAATTTGATTTGATTTAATAATCTTCTTTATTTAAATATTTAATTTGTGAATTTATTATTAATAAACTAATAAATCTATTTTCTATTTAATAATGTATATGTACTTATATATATTTTAAATAGATAAGTTGTTTTTAATTAAATTAGTATAACATAATTTTATTTGGGAATTGTGATTTATTTTTTATTTAAGCTTTTCAAAAATATTTAATAAAATACTAAATGATTTTAAATATGTGAGATAAATGTTTTATTTGTTTAAAATTCATTTTAACTTAAGTTTGTATATTTAAAATAAGTTACAAAAAAGTTTGTGTAATTCTTTTTAAAATATTGATTTATAAAATGTGATTTGTAAGTTTAATTTGTAAATTTAAAATACAATTTAAAATATGAAACATGTATTCAATAAGTTACAAACTCTTTTATAAATTTATTTTAATTATTTAAAAGTATCCTTTTCAAATGAATTATTTGTATATTGTTTTATTTATTATAACACTTTGCTTTATTTTTTATTTTTTTATAAATTATTTAAATACATAACTATGTATAAGAACTAATTAACTAAGCTTAATATTTCATTAACTCTAATTAAAAATACTAATTAATTTAGGATAACACGTGTAAGTAATTTAAGCCTAGTCTAACATGTGTTAAATATTTAAGTGAGTAAATTAACAAGTGTCCATTTCTTTTTAGAAGTGTCAAATTTCATCTTTTATTTTTCTTTGTTTTTAATAAATCATAAATTTAGGTTATAAAACATTGCATTTACTCATTCCTTTACTCTTTCTCATTTTTCATTTCTGAACAAAGAAATCTGCAAAAACCATTACCTCCTTCAAAAAAAAACCTATAATCAAACTCCTCCTTTTCAAACTCAACAAACCTGCAAGCTACAAACAATAGCATGTATTTCTTCAATTTGGAAATAAATGCAAACCAAGTAAAACTGCAATTTCAATTTGCATCTGCATCCATCTATTCTTTAGAATCTGGGCTCTGCATAATAAACAGGTGAGTAACTCTAATTTATAAAATTTATTAAATAGGTAAATATTGTTTTCTTGCTTTTAAATAAGAAATGAATTTAACATTTGAATTTGCTGTGAACATATATACATGTGAAGATATTTTATATGTACATGTCATTTACTGTTGTCTTGTTGTTCTTCAAATTCCAACTCCTGATTGATTCTAGAATTTTTTTTTCTTTTGGGATGTTTGCTGTTATGATTTCAATTTTGAATGAAACTTGTTTACTTTAAGATAAGGTAAGTTTTTAAAAAAAAATTACATGAGTTAGAAAAAAAATTCTGTTTTACTTGAAAATGAATATAACAGAGTAAAAATTTGTATATGGTGAAAATTCAAACATTACAAAACAATGTTTCAGGTTAGTATATCAAACCATCATGCAAAAATAGGATTTTTAAAGGTAAAACTACTATTTTTATTACTTTAACCAGAAAGCAATTCAAACTCCACTGTAATGCACATTTTGGGGTAGCACTGTTAGTTTATGAGTTCGATTGGATTGGGTTTGTTTCTAGAGGTGGAGAAGATAACTAGGATGATGGGAAAATTATTGGTTTAAATTAAAATTCATTTTTGAGGATGGAATCTGGTTTTGAAAATCTAAACCCTAGTTCTACTTGGTTGGTGAAAGTGGATCTTTTTGTGAATTATACTTGACCGAGTGACTTAGGGTTTTGGGAAATGGAGATTGATGGATTGATGAGCATGTCGCCGGAGTTTCGAGGGTGTTGAAGGCCTGAGTCGCGTCAGCAAGGTGTTGACAGGTTGGGAAGTGAAGGGGGCACTGTGCTGTTTCCGAATGGTGGTGTTTGGCTTTGTTTTCGAATCCAAGCAAGTGATGCCTGAATTGATGTTTGTTTGGCCTGAGCAACTTATTTTTGGCAGTGGGGTGGTTGTATGGGTGGCCAGTGATGGCCGGAGACCGTGTGCAAGTGCACAGGAGCAAGGTGGTTATGGTGATGATGGTGGTGTTCTGTTTTCGGGTTACAGGGTTTTGTTCTCGTGACAGTCTCGAGTTAAATTGTGTAGTGACTCGAAGCAAAGAAGATATTTACTCGAAGTCAGGTCAGAGTAGGCTCGGGTTTAAATAGTTTACAGGTTTTTAATAAACAGAAACCTGCTTCAGTTCTTAAAGGTAGAAGTAAAAGTTTTAAAATGCAAACAAAAATCCGAGATTAGCCTTGAACCTAAAATTTAATTTAAATTCAATGACTTTAAATTTTTGATCTTTGAAATAATTTGAAATGCTTTCAAACTCAAGTTTGGGTTTAAATCTAAAATCAGAAAACTGTGCTCTGTTTTTCTGTTTCAAATTTTAAAAAAATAAATAAATAAAGTTTAAAATTGAAAGATGAAGTTCAATCTGAGATTTTTAAACCTGAAATTTAAATCTGAGTTCAATAGTTTAATTCTTGGATTTTGGAACATTTTTTAATTCATAAATTTAAGATGTTTTAAAACAAAATAGAAACTGTTTTTCTGTTTTAAATTTAAAATTAAATTTTATAATGCAGCTGAAATTTAAACAAGTTTAAATCTGGAAACTAAAATATGAAGCTCAGGTAGAAGAATCTAAGTAGAATTTAATTTAAATCTGGGAATTCAAATTCAGATTTTTAACTTTTTAAAGTATAAAGAACATTGGTTTGAATTTAAAACTATGAGTTATAATTTATGAAATAAAATTCATAATAAGTTTTTAATTCAGTTTTAAAAACTGAGATTTGATTTTAGTGACAGTTTTTAAAATGAAATAAGTTTTTTTTTAAATTTAAATTTCTTTTAACATTTAGAAAAGGTTAAATAATTTGAATTTAAAAATGAAGGTGGAAGAGTAAGTAATGTTTTAAATTTCTAAGATTTAATCTGAAATGAAAATTTAAATTGTAATTCAGTTTGAAAAAAAAGAAATTTTTTTAAATTGAATTTTGTTTGAAACAAATTGTTTAAGTTACTTTATATAAAGAAGAATGTTTCTTAATTTAGAATTCAAGAAATTGATTTCATTTAAATTATTTAATTAATTTAAATGGAATATTAATTATTTAATTAATGAATTATGTGGATGATTAATTAAGTAATTAATAATTTTTAAGTTAATTTATTAGATTTGAGATTAATTAATTAAGGTTAGTTAATCTATAATTAAGGATGGTTAATTAAGTTTTAATTAATGATTAAGATTTATTTAATCAAGTGATTAAAGATAATTTAGATTTTAATTAACACTTAATTAATTGGTAATTAGAGATTATTAAATTGTAAATAAATATTAATTAATTGATAATTAATAATGGTTAATATAAGTAATTAAGAAATGTTAATGAAGGTCATTAACATAAGATTATTTTAACAATTAATTAATGTGATTAATTTTTAATAATTAATTAGATTAATTAATTAATAATAATCAATTGTTTAATTACTTAATGAAAGTAATTAATGAATTAATTACTTGGTGTAACTAATTTGACTAATGTGATTAGTTTAGATTAAATAAGTTAAATTAATTTAAACATTTGTGAATTGTTGATAATTACTTTATGTAATTTATGGATTTGTAATTACTTAAGGGAATAATTAAATAAATAATTACTGAATGTAATTAAAGATATTTATTATAGAAGTAATTTGGATTTAAATTACTTTGAAAATTAATCAAGTGATTAATTGAGATAATTAATTAAGAATAATTAATTATGGGATGGGTAAATAAAGCAGTTAATTACTGAATGGTTATTAATCATGGGTGATTAATATATATGTTGTTTAATTGAAGATTAATTACCTACGTAATTAATTTATATAGAGATTGATTAAATGTAGTTAGAAATCATTAATTAATTAATTAATGATGCAATTTGGAATTGATTAATTAAGGTATAATTATTAATGAATAAATGATTAATGTAATTAATTTTAGCTAATTAATTAATTAAGCAATTACAAGTTTTTTATTTGCAAGGGGTTTAAGTAATTAACTTGTGTAATTAAAATTAAATTCTAATTACTTATTGTAATTAGAGATAGTTAATCAATAAGGATTAAGTGAAATGAATATTGAGATGTTAAATTGATTTGTAATCAATTAAAGATTAAGATAAGCAGAATTTTAATGATAAAATAATTAATTTAATTTATTTTAAATTAATTAGAGTTTAGGTAATTAATTTAATTCATTTTAAATTAATTATAAATGGAATGATCATTAGATCATTGCTTATGTTTGATGATTGGTATTAATTGCCTGGTATGGTTTGTAATCTCAGTTTGAGGTGGGAGATGTATGTGATATGGATGCATTGGTTGCTTTTGGATGATAATATGGACTATCTGATTATGATATGAATTATCTGTTAATAATGATAAGGTTGATTATCTATTGTTTGGTGAATTATCTATCTGTGTATATTTAGATAATGAATTGAATTGTTTTAAACTCTAAAACAACTTGGACTTAAAAGACACGCTTTGGATTTCGATGAGACCGGGATCGGGTTTCAATTTTTGGGATCCGAAAACCACATCGATCCAAATTAACGTTAGGTCGTTAATCCAAGTGGAGCGAGTGAAGACTGTAATGACCCGATATTTTCAACCATTCGCATCCGCACATGTCGGACTTGAATTGCTCAAAATACCGCGTTGTAAATAAAATTTGGCAAATCTCAGAATGTACAGTAAATACATAATCACAGACACAGAGTATTTAATAATGCAGCGGAATTTAAAAGAAATAGTAGTTCATGAAGCTACTATATAAAAATAAGATACATCAGAGTTAAACATGATAAAACAAAAAGTAACAAGATACATCAGGTACAAATCAGAATACATCACTGAAATCACTGGATACAGAAAGCAAAATAGTTGGCTGGATCTTCAAGGAAAGCTCCAACTCCGAAGGTGAATCTTGAATGCTAACTCACTCAATCTGACTCGAGCGTAAAGCAAAATACAAAACACTCGAGTCAGGACATAAATACTTATGAACTGTAAATAAACTCAAGTGAACAGTAACAAAAAATGCATCTGTAACTTAAAGGATGCTTGGGATCGCCCATCCTTTAAGGATCCGTTAAACTATTTACTATGTAGTAATATTGCGCTACTATAATAATGTCTACATTAAAATAAACATACTTTTAAATAGCGTTCCGGGCTACCCATATCACCCTTCACACATAATAGTCCCAGTAGTCCATCCAATATCATGCCATCTCCACTCCGGGTGACTGTCATAGGATACCACACGGGCTACGGGAGAAAAACAAACTCGTAGTAAAGGCTCGGTATGGTAGGTGACACGGCACACAAGGCAATGCCAGGGTAGATATACCAATTACGCACACGGGCTGGTGGTAACGCAGCAGCCACATACGCCCACCTCGGAACACACTCCCAATCAAAATCGGAGGATGGCCATCTAATCAATCACCAGTAAGAGTATAGTATCGAAGGAATGTGTCCGACCAGAGGTGCTACCTACTTTGGCCCGAGATCGCTCTTGTTTTAGCCACCTTATGCCAACTCACGGGAGTTGGGTCCACGTAATATACCTCTAGAACGTCGCCACCATCCTACTTCATTGTCGAATCTCCACCGCGTACACGGTTGTTAAAGTGGTTTTCGAAGTTGGCAGAGAGCATGACAACTTCCGATCCCGGTCTCTTTAACAACCAAACGTTATTATAACGCCGTGGTCATTTCAAATAGTTTATATTTCAAAGGGATCAAATCATTTCATTTCAAAACTATATTCCTTTCAAAATAGTTTACGCCTCGAAACCAAAACCATTTTTATTTCAAAACTATTTATTCAATCAAAATAGTTTATACTTCGAAACCAAAATCATTTTTATTTCAAAACTATATTCAAATCAAAATAGTTTATACTTTATCATTTCCATCTCAAACCTATATCCACTTCCAAAAATCATAATACTTTCAAAGTTATAACTCTTTCGAAACCAAAATACTTGAAATCATTACACTTTGAAAATCATAACATTTTGAAATCATACATTTGAAATCATGAAACATTCATTTAATTCTTTACATTTTACAAATTTATTTCCAATTTAATTCAAAATTTCAAATTTCCAATTTAATTCAAATCAAACCATCAATTTCAATTCAATTCAGTTTTCTAACAAAACATTTCAAATCTTATAAATTTCAAATATAGATTTGATCTACAAAATAAGCTATCCAATTTTAATATGTTTCCAAACTTTAATATCCCACATTTCAAAACTAAACTTTATAATTCCATATATTCATATCTCAAATCTAATTTCATTATTATGTAGTTTTGAAATATTCATTTCATAAATCCAATATTATTAAAATAAACTTAAATTACGATTAAACCAAATATCTTTTCATACAAATATAAACTTCAAATATTCCTTTATCAAATAAAGCAAAATCAAATATCATTCAACATTCACATTCTTTATTAAAGTAAAGATCAAATCATTTCCACACCACTTCAAAATCATTAAAATATTACATCCTTTCAAAACTTCATAATCAAATCATTATTTGAATTCAAATCCAAATATTCAAAGTTAAATATCATTTAAAATAAAATATGTCATTCATTTATTATTTCAAACATCATTACCAAAAATAAATTCCAAAATTCCATTCAAAAATTCATTTATTATATTACATTTCATTCCGTTTAACACATAACCAAGTAAACTTTATTTAAATTCAAATTCAATTTAAATTCCTTAAAAATTCAAATTTAAATATTCAAAACTTCTAAAATTTCACAGATAATCCATTTCAAAAGTTAAATTATTTAACACTTTAAAATATAGCCCAAACAGTGTTAAAATCTATAACATTTCAAAACATTGTCAAATTATAGCAACGACAGCATTTATAAAGTGCTATCGTAGCTTATATTTTCCAAAATGGTTTATTTCAAGAATAGCGACATTTATAAAATGTCGTAATAGATATTTAGTTATTCCAAACATTGTTAGATTCAAAACAATAGCATTAAAAATGCTGTCAAAAGATTAAAGCATTTTGAAAATGCTATAAAATTCCAGGTTTCATTTTAGCTTTTCAAAAATAATAATAAAACTCCAAATTTTTATTATTACAACTTAAAAATCATATTTCTAGACTTCAAAATTTCACATTTAAAATCATTTTAACATATGATTTAACACAATAAAATTTTAAGATCATATTCAATTTTGCAAACTCCATTCATTTATTAAGTCAAAATTCACTGTTTATTAATTTATAAATTTAATAAACTTAAAATTTTACTTCAAATATCATTTCAAAACTTTAAATTTAATTTCCATTATTTATTTACATATTAAAATAAAATTTAAAGTCAAATGTCACATTTACTCCAAATTTACATACTTGAATTCACTTAAATTCACAATTTCAAGATTTAATATTTAACTTTCTTAAAACCATAATATATATATTTTGAATCAAAATTTCATGCTTTTGAAAATACACCTTTTACGAAGCTAGAGATAAACAACACACACAAAAGCGATTCCAAAGGCACGAAAAGCACGATTTAATTTGAATGGATGGAGAGCCTTGTAAACAATACACAAAATATAACATACATAAGTGCAAAATATAAATATTTTACATACAAATATAATCAACAACTTAAGTTTGCAAAACAATGGCAAAACATGAAAGATAATCAAACCTTAGAAGCAACAGACTTGCACAAGACACATAGGCTTGGCCTAAATGCAAAAGGGCTTGATCTCATCACACCTAGGCTCGGCCTAGGTCATGTGTGCTCGGCCATGAGTCATGAGATATGGTTATGTACATGAAAATGGAAGGCAAAGGCATGGAGAGGCAAAGGTAAGCAAAGGGTCAATGGATGGAAGGTTTTGGAGCAACATAGACTCGACCTATGTCAATATTTGGCTCGGCCATGCATTGTTTCAGGTCAGGTCAATGGAGTGGCTGATGGTCAGAGGTGATGTAGGCAGGTGGTGGTGGATGTAGGGGTGGCCAAGGCAAGATATGGAGGAGATAGTGAAGATAGGCTTGGCTAGACAATGTTTTCAAGGAGTGTTGCAATGTTTTGTGGAGTTTTGTGGTTATGGCTTCATCCAATGGTCACGGCCTGATCTGGAGGAGGGGATAGGTGGTGGTTGCTGCTGCTGGTGATGGTGGAGAGTATGGTGGTGATGGTGGGTGGTAGAGGCCAAGCAAAGTTAGGTAGAGATCTAGGCAAAACAATGAAAAGAAGAAGGAAAAGTAGAAGAAGAAGACCATGAACTTGCCCTTTTTTTTTTCTCAAATTGAAATGCCGTGAGTTTTTGATGGTGGGAAGGATATTTTCACGTGAATTTCTGGAGAAAATACATGGCTATAGGAAAGTAGTGTACGGCCAAAATAAAGGAGAGTAAAAGCCAAAAGAAAATGAAGAGACAAGGAGATGAAAAGACTAGAAAATGAAATGTCTAGTCTCTTTGAATTTCTAATTTCTTTTAAAATTTTAAATACGTGTAAAATATGTATAAATACAGATAAAACACGAAAATATAGGAAATAAACAAAAATAATAAATAAATATTAATTAAATATAATTAAATTAAGAAAATTGCAAAGAAAATGTAAACTAGGCTTGAAAATTTGAAAATAAATGAAATGAACTTTGGAAAAATTGTATGTACATGAAACGTATTTATAAGTAAAGATAAAAAAATAAAAATAAAATGCATACATAAAATGAATAAATAAATTTTAATTAAATATAATTTAAATAAAGAAAATAACAGAAAAATGGAAACTAACCTTTAAAAATAGAAAATAAATTCAATGAGCTTTGGAAAAATTCAAACATCACTTTAAAAATATGTAAAAGGTAAAAATATATGTAACATAGCATATAATACAATTTAGAATAAGATATGACAATTAAAAAGATTATTTATATAATTTAAAATAAAAAAAATTTGTTAAATACAACAAATTTCACACAATAGTTAAAAAGACATAACTTTCACATTATAAATCAGATTTCAACAAAACGAAAAGCAGTGTTATTAAAAAATTTATTTACTTTCATAATAAAATATAAAATTCAAATTTTCAAACTTTCAAATTTTAAATTTAAAAGTCAAACTTGACCATTTTGACCAAAATTCACTTTTCTGGAAATATTCAATTTATGCATGATTGAAATTATAATCCACATCAAAATCAACATTTATATTTCAATTAACAAAATATATTCATTTTAATAAATAAAATAAAGTTTTTAAATTATGAATTTAAATTAAAATGATTAAAAATACTATTACAATAATCAGAAAATACAGGGTTGTTACACTCTCCTCCACTCAAAACTTTTCGTCCCCGAAAAGGAATGAAGTACGGGAAAGCACAGAAAAAGATAGAATGAAATATTATTAAGACAAGATGACAAGAAGATTAAAATTATACCTGATAACTGTTGCTATAGGTAAGTTTAACAATGTGGAGATGATCTTTCCAAGATCTTCCAGAGTTCAAGAACACAAGCATGAAAAATCTTTTAGAATCTGATTCACCCTTCCCATTTGACCGACGGTCTGTGGATGGCAAGCAGTGCTTAGACTCAAAGATGAGTACCAAAGATTATTAAACATTATAGAAAGATTTCTGAACAGACTGGTATATGCAATAGCCTCCCATTCTGTAGCAAGATAAAGGAAATTAGGACAACCAAAAGATAGTTTGAAAAAAAAAAAAAAAAATTTGAAACCATAAAATTTCAACTGAAAATTAATTTTACATAAGTCAAATAAATCTTAGGCATCTCTAATTTCATTATCTTATAATCCAATTGTCTTAAATTAACAAATCCCTAAAATCATGTATTTGAAAAATCTTTTATTATACTCAAAATGTACCCAAAAAAATTAATTCTTCCTCATTTCTAATTAAAATTAAGTTTATTTCTCTCAATATATCTTATCACCCATGTTAAATATATTTATACTAATTATAACTGCTTTAATTTATTCTCAGTTTCTTTAACATCATTTTATATTGTAAATTATTCCATTACCCTTTTCTTTATTTACCTCTGTTAATCCCTTTTACAACTAAAATTTAAGTATATAACATTTATAATACCACTCAAATTTTATTTATAAAATCTTTTTTTATTGTACATTATCCAATTACATATTCAACTTCTGAAAATTAAGGTAAGTTATATTGGAATGAAATTGTGTATTATACAAATAAAACTTTCTAATTCAATTATTTCAAGCTTGAATATTTACCCAAATCTTGAAATTATACTTAGAAATTATCCTTGAAGATAAAATTTAGGAATTAAATTTCCGATAAATTCCAAACTATTTAGAGATAAATAAATGCTTATATACTCTATATATATATATATATATCCATTCAAATTCAAATCATATATCAACATATGTTATAAATCCAGTCTTATTTTAGAAATTAAAATCAACTAAATTTTCTCAAATCAAAACTGTAGCAAGACTACAGAATGATCACTTCACTTCGAAACTCGAAAATGAATGTCGATGATGCTGCAGTCATCACCAAAATTATTTTCCAGCGACAAGGAGAAGAGTACTAAATTTAAATTTAAAATTCTTTGGAAACAAATTTCTATTCGAAAATACTTTAAATAATATATCCCTTAAAACTTTAAAACTTTAAACACCAAGTTTGAAATCCATCGGAAATTAAATTCTCAAATTCTTGTTTTACATTCATTTTAAATTTCCAAATAAATTTATAACCATGTTTTATAGTTCAATTAGATATATGAAACAATAGAAAATGATATATAAAATCAAATATTATTTCTTAACAACCAATTCAAATAAAATCCAGATAAAGATATATAATATAGGTACAAAATTTATTTCACAAAAATTTATTTCATTACTAAATTTTAAAAACATATTGTGTCAGTTTGCTCTGTTCAAGTGTTTTGGAAATCTTATCGATGGCGTTGATCAGACGAATCGATTAGAAACCCAAATCAACATCAACAACTCAAACAACACAATATATAAAACAATTTAAATATTTGTTTACAAATACACTTCAAGAACGATTTGAAGATAAGTTGAAAACAAAGATGAGATGATTAAATAACAGAATAGGGAGATGGATGAGTTTATATAAATCGTGGGCAACCTTAACCAGGTCAGTCGTGACTTAAAGAATAAGATCGATATGGATTTCTTGGGTAAATCAACATTCGGTCTCAAGAGATAAAGTTTATGATAATAAGAGATACTAGCATCTAAACCGAGGATATAAAATCTTTGGTGAATCGATGCTGTTGTAAAGGAGTTTCGCCCCTTTACAAATCAATTTGAAATTGGCGAGACCGCCGACTCATTATAAAGATCCTTTTGAAGTGGAGTTATAGGGTACTCCAAAATCAAAAGAAGATGAATAGTGAGACACAAATGGATTTTGTACCCGTAGGGAATATTCCAAAAATTCAAATGAATCGAGTCAAAAGGAAGAGATTTAAACTCGAATGGAAGTGATTCTGCAATTTCATTTACCCTATATACTGAGTTTTGCCTAGAGCTACCAAAGCTCTGATACCAACTGTAATGGCCCGATATTTTCAACCATTCGCATCCGCACATGTCGGACTTGAATTGCTCAAAATACCGCGTTGTAAATAAAATTTGGCAAATCTCAGAATATACAGTAAATACATAATCACAGATCACAGACACAGAGTATTTAATAATGCAGCGGAATTTAAAAGAAATAGTAGTTCATGAAGCTACTATATAAAAATAAGATACATCAGAGTTAAACATGATAAAACAAAAAGTAACAAGATACATCAGGTACAAATCAGAATACATCACTGAAATCACTGGATACAGAAAGCAAAATAGGTGGCTGGATCTTCAAGGAAAGCTCCAACTCCGAAGATGAATCTTGAATGCTAACTCACTCAATCTGACTCGAGCGTAAAGCAAAATACAAAACACTCGAGTCAGGACATAAATACTTATGAACTGTAAATAAACTCAAGTGAACAGTAACAAAAAATGCATCAGTAACTTAAAGGATGCTTGGGATCGCCCATCCTTTAAGGATTCGTTAAACTATTTACTATGTAGTAATATTGCGCTACTATAATAATGTCTACAGTAAAATAAACATACTTTTAAATAGCGTTCCGGGCTACCCATATCACCCTTCACACATAATAGTCCCAGTAGTCCATCCAATATCATGCCATCTCCACTCCCGGTGACTGTCAGAGGATACCACACGGGCTACGGGAGAAAAACAAACTCGTAGTAAAGGCTCGGTATGGTAGGTGACACGGCACACAAGGCAATGCCAGGGTAGATATACCAATTACGCACACGGGCTGGTGGTAACGCAGCAGCCACATACGCCCACCTCGGAACACACTCCCAATCAATATCGGAGGATGGCCATCTAATCAATCACCAGTAAGAGTATAGTATCGAAGGAATGTGTCCGACCAGAGGTGCTACCTCCTTTGGCCCGAGATCGCTCCTGTTTTAGCCACCTTATGCCAACTCACGGGAGTTGGGTCCACGTAATATACCTCAAGAACGCCGCCACCATCCTACTTCATTCTGAAATCTCCACCGCGTACACGGTTGTTAAAGTGGTTTTCGAAGTTGGCAGAGAGCATGACAACTTTCGATCCCGGTCTCTTTAACAACCAAACGTTATTATAACGCCGTGGTCATTTCAAAATAGTTTATATTTCAAAAGGATCAAATCATTTCATTTCAAAACTATATTCCTTTCAAAATAGTTTACGCCTCGAAACCAAAACCATTTTTATTTCAAAACTATTTATTCAATCAAAATAGTTTATACTTCGAAACCAAAATCATTTTTATTTCAAAACTATATTCAAATCAAAATAGTTTATACTTTATCATTTCCATCTCAAACCTATATCCACTTCCAAAAATCATAATACTTTCAAAGTTATAACTCTTTCGAAACCAAAATACTTGAAATAATTACACTTTGAAAATCATAACATTCTGAAATCATACATTTGAAATCATGAAACATTCATTTAATTCTTTACATTTTACAAATTTATTTCCAATTTAATTCAAAATTTCAAATTTTCAATTTAATTCAAATCAAACCATCAATTTCAATTCAATTCAGTTTTCTAACAAAACATTTCAAATCTTATAAATTTCAAATATAGATTTGATCTACAAAATAAGCTATCCAATTTTAATATGTTTCCAAACTTTAATATCCCACATTTCAAAACTAAACTTTATAATTCCATATATTCATATCTCAAA
Source organism: Allium cepa (assembly GCA_030765085.1). Lineage (NCBI taxonomy): Eukaryota > Viridiplantae > Streptophyta > Magnoliopsida > Asparagales > Amaryllidaceae > Allium > Allium cepa. The sequence goes on from CM060935.1 coordinate 1,001,636,214, forward strand.
TCTAATTTCATTATTATGTAGTTTTGAAATATTCATTTCATAAATCCAATATTATTAAAATAAACTTAAATTACAATTAAACCAAATATCTTTTCATACAAATATAAACTTCAAATATTCCTTTATCAAATAAAGCAAAATCAAATATCATTCAACATTCACATTCTTTATTAAAATAAAGATCAAATCATTTCCACACCATTTCAAAATCATTAAAATATTACATCCATTCAAAACTTCATAATCAAATCATTATTTGAATTCAAATCCAAATATTCAAAGTTAAATATCATTTAAAAATCAAATATGTCATTCATTTATTATTTCAAACATCATTACCAAAAATACATTCCAAAATTCCATTCAAAAATTCATTTATTATATTACATTTCATTCCGTTTAACACATAACCAAGTAAACTTTATTTAAATTCAAATTCAATTTAAATTCCTTAAAAATTCAAATTTAAATATTCAAAACTTCTAAAATTTCACAGATAATCCATTTCAAAAGTTAAATTATTTAACACTTTAAAATATAGCCCAAACAGTGTTAAAATCTATAGCATTTCAAAACATTGTCAAATTATAGCAACGACGGCATTTATAAAGTGCTATCGTAGCTTATATTTTCCAAAATGGTTTATTTCAAGAATAACGACATTTATAAAATGTCGTAATAGATATTTAGTTATTTCAAACATTGTTAGATTTAAAACAATAGCATTAAAAATGCTGTCAAAAGATTAAAGCATTTTGAAAATGCTATAAACTTCCAGGTTTCATTTTAGCTTTTCAAAAATAATAATAAAACTCAAAATTTTTATTATTACAACTTAAAAATCATATTTCTAGACTTCAAAATTTCACATTTAAAATCATTTTAACATATGATTTAACACAATAAAATTTTAAGATCAAATATTCAATTTTGCAAACTCCATTCATTTATTAAGTCAAAATTCACTGTTTATTAGTTTATAAATTTAATAAACTTAAAATTTTACTTCAAATATCATTTCAAAACTTTAAATTTAATTTCCATTATTTATTTACATATTAAAATAAAATTTAAAGTCAAATGTCACATTTACTCCAAATTTACATACTTGAATTCACTTAAATTCACAATTTCAAGATTTAATATTTAACTTTCTTAAAACCATAATATATATATTTTAAATCAAAATTTCATGCTTTTGAAAATACATATTTAAAAAAAATCATTTAAAAATATACCACGGGGTCTGTATATAATTTTCTAACCTATGTCAAGTGATACGGATATATATCATTTCAATCCGTAATTTACAAAGAAAACCGGGTTTTATCATTTCAAACCCGCAATCCCAAGCCAAATAAAATACAATAAAAATCGCTCAGGCCTATCATTTCAGCCCATAATGATTTTTCCCTATTCTAAAGTCCGTTCGGGTATGTATCATTTCAACCCATAGTGATTCTATTCTAACAGGGAACTTGCAGTGTGAATATATGCATAAACAATATAAACAATGCCAATGTCACAATATAATGTCATATATCAGATGTCAGGTGATAGTTAACAGTTTTAACATGGTAATAACATGGCATAGCATATCATATGATCATCATTAACTTGCATAAACATTTTATATTACTAAACACTTGTCATCAATTCACTATTTCATAAGTATAAATGTCAGAGTGAGAAAGACTCACCTTTTACGAAGCTAGAGATAAACAACACACACAAAAGCGATTCCAAAGGCACGAAAAGCACGATTTAATTTGAATGGATGGAGAGCCTTGTAAACAATACACAAAATATAACATACATAAGTGCAAAATATAAATATTTTACATACAAATATAATCAACAACTTAAGTTTGCAAAACAATGGCAAAACATGAAAGATAATCAAACCTTAGAAGCAACAGACTTGCACAAGACACATAGGCTTGGCCTAAATGCAAAAGGGCTTGATCTCATCACACCTAGGCTCGGCCTAGGTCATGTGTGCTCGGCCATGAGTCATGAGATATGGTTATGTACATGAAAATGGAAGGCAAAGGCATGGAGAGGCAAAGGTAAGCAAAGGGTCAATGGATGGAAGGTTTTGGAGCAACATAGACTCGACCTATGTCAATATTTGGCTCGGCCATGCATTGTTTCAGGTCAGGTCAGTGGAGTGGCTGATGGTCAGAGGTGATGTAGGCAGGTGGTGGTGGATGTAGGGGTGGCCAAGGCAAGATATGGAGGAGATAGTGAAGATAGGCTTGGCTAGACAATGTTTTCAAGGAGTGTTGCAATGTTTTGTGGAGTTTTGTGGTTATGGCTTCATCCAATGGTCACGGCCTGATCTGGAGGAGGGGATAGGTGGTGGTTGCTGCTGCTGGTGATGGTGGAGAGTATGGTGGTGATGGTGGGTGGTAGAGGCCAAGCAAAGTTAGGTAGAGATCTAGGCAAAACAATGAAAAGAAGAAGGAAAAGTAGAAGAAGAAGACCATGAACTTGCCATTTTTTTTTCTCAAATTGAAATGCCGTGAGTTTTTGATGGTGGGAAGGATATTTTCACGTGAATTTCTGGATAAAATACATGGCTATAGGAAAGTAGTGTACGGCCAAAATAAAGGAGAGTAAAAGCCAAAAGAAAATGAAGAGACAAGGAGATGAAAAGACTAGAAAATGAAATGTCTAGTCTCTTTGAATTTCTAATTTCTTTTAAAATTTTAAATACATGTAAAATATGTATAAATACAGATAAAACATGAAAATATAGGAAATAAACAAAAATAATAAATAAATATTAATTAAATATAATTAAATTAAGAAAATTGCAAAGAAAATGTAAACTAGGCTTGAAAATTTGAAAATAAATGAAATGAACTTTGGAAAAATTGTATGTACATGAAACGTATTTATAAATAAAGATAAAAAAATAAAAATAAAATGCATACATAAAATGAATAAATAAATTTTAATTAAATATAATTTAAATAAAGAAAATAACAGAAAAATGGAAACTAACCTTTAAAAATAGAAAATAAATTCAATGAGCTTTGGAAAAATTCAAACATCACTTTAAAAATATGTAAAAGGTAAAAATATATGTAACATAGCATATAATACAATTTAGAATAAGATATGACAATTAAAAAGATTATTTATATAATTTAAAATAAAAAAAAATTGTTAAATACAACAAATTTCACACAATAGTTAAAAAGACATAACTTTCACATTATAAATCAGATTTCAACAAAACGAAAAGCAGTGTTCTTAAAATTTTTATTTACTTTCATAATAAAATATAAAATTCAAATTTTCAAACTTTCAAATTTTAAATTTAAAAGTCAAACTTGACCATTTTGACCAAAATTCACTTTTCTGGAAATATTCAATTTATGCATGATTGAAATTATAATCCACATCAAAATCAACATTTATATTTCAATTAACAAAATATATTCATTTTAATAAATAAAATAAAGTTTTTAAATTATGAATTTAAATTAAAATGATTAAAAATACTATTACAATAATCAGAAAATACAGGGTTGTTACAAAGACTCAAGGTGTAAGGGCTATACGTCAGTATAACTCTGTGGGTGATTCCGTAATGAGTTTGACGGAATAGTACTTATAGATTCGAGATGGTGATTCAGGGTGCAAGGGTTATTGTCGTTAACTCTGAGGGTGATTCCAATACGAGTGTAACGAGATAATGCCTTCGGTTTCGTTCGAACCCGGAACGAACATGTATGGATTGAATGCTTTCAGAACATCGTCAGGTGGACGATGAGCATTCTAAGTGATATGTCCTATAAAGGTAATCGTAGCCTCAAGCCTCATCAACCGGGAATGGCTAAAACAGGAGAGGTGCAGCAAAGCTTCGTGGGTAGCCCCCACTTGAGAGCAAGATTTATCCTTGTCTAGAGGTCCCTTTATTTTCGGCTTAGTGGTGCGGTTGCTGATCACAACTGCGGGGTTGTCTTGTTTGGAACTGTTCAGTAAGGAATGGGTCCGGCTTTGTGTTGTAGGGGAGCGGGCGTACTCCTCGGTACGGTGATCTAGGCCACGTACTGTGACGGGCGGTACCCCAGTAGCCCAGCCATTGATGGAATCCAAAATCCAATAAGTGCCAACGGTTTTGATTGTTTTACCCACTTTTGTGGCTAGTAGCTGGAATTTAATGAATGTAACAATTTCGGCTATTTCTTATTTACTTGAAAACCCTAGACACTATTATAATATCATCGGATTTCCTATCAAATGTTTTGGTTAGCGTAAGGTAAAAACTTTTCCATGTTTATGTGTGGGAAGTCTTACGTGATACCTTTTCTTTTCAAAGGTTTTTCAAAGTTAAGCAACTTTAACCTGTTACTCACACCAGACCCATGTCTGACCCGGAGTTATTTCTGTTTTTCTTTAACTCTTGGGTACTCAAATTTTTACGAGTAGCCAAGGGAATTCAGGTTAGGATTCAAGTTAGCTTTGACGAATTGTGAAGGAGCAAATGGAGCAGGAGGCTTCTGCGTATAGTTATATAGTTCTCCGCTGTGTTGGTATCTCTGAGTGTTTGTCTGTAATGTATTGAGTTGTAATAACTAGAAAGGTGTTTATAACTGTCTAGTATGTGATGTATTGTCTATGTAACTCTGATAATTGTTGTAATACTATGTAATACTTATGTTATTAATATAATTTATTCGTTCCGCTGTTGAGATTCTTGTGTTGTTTCTTCTTTCTCTTCTTTCTTTTCTCTTTTCTATCCCTTTCTTGCTTAAGGATGATACGACTTTTTGTGGAGAAAAAAGTTGGGCCGTCTCAAGAATATCTTAGGGTGACGACATACAGTAGTCTTCAGACTTGAGGGTACATAGATCTTAAGCAGGTAGGTTATACTTTGGTTATAGTTTAATACTTTCCATAACAGCCTTATTGCGACCATAGTTAGGTATGTTTTGAACTACTTGAAGTGAAACACTCCCTAAAATAGGATTCATCTCATTCGTTATAGAAGGTCTATCATCGTAATTGCTACTCAACCTTAAGTCAATATCTCTAACCAGTGTAGAACAGTTAATTCGTAAACGTAATCAAATTGAACTAAGGATTTCAAAAGATTTTCTTGTAATGAATTACGGATATTAATAGAGTTTTTGACCTTACACCAATCCTAAGATATCTAAGTGATACAGTGATGAAAAAAACATGTGTATAAACTGAAAGTCTACAGGGTGGATCGTGTAGTGTATATGCAAGTATATGTGATAAAATATATGATGCAACTAAAACACTATTAATCTAAGTGAATATAGAATAAGCACACAAGAATTTTATACTGGTTCGGACCTCCCGTCCTACGTCCAGTCCCGAAGCTCCTCTTCGGAATTCGACTATCAAACACCCTCGCTTCGCCCGAAGGAATAGACTTGGTTGCAATAAGTTTTTCTTGTCAAATGTGTGTTATAGTATAACACGAATGTTGACTAATTAGTACAATTACTTCCAATATATATCTAGAGAGTATTGTTTATGAAGAACTGAATATATGGAAGAGTGAATACAAGTATAGATTTCTAGAGTGCATAGATCAAGAATATGATGTAGTATGTAATTAGAGAGCATAAGTAAGTTAAGTAATTTATTCTCTTGATTCTTGATGCTATATATATTGTAGAGAGGTATCTTGAGTAGTTGCATCCATTAACGAGTGATGTACAGTTGCTTCCGTCGATGATGAAGAGTTGCAGCGAAGAGAAGCGGAGATGTCCATTCGAATGTGGCAGTTGTAGTTGTTATTTGAAATTCGAGTTTGAAATCAGACGTCTAGAATATGTTTTAGACGTTTGATACTATATACATTTTTGAATATAGTAGTAGATCAGATGTTTGAGTGCAATTTCCAGAGGTCTGGTTCAGCCTGTCTGTTGTTGCGGAGAACTGTTTCAGATGTCTGGATTATGCACCTAGACGTCTGATATTGTGCATATCAGTTTTTATGCTCTTTTTCTTGTGCTTCTTTTTTCCTATCGACTTACAGTCTCTTGTAGTGTTCTTTGAGCCTTGTTCTTGTCTTTATAGTGATGTTGTTCTAACAAGTACTTATATATATAAATGCATTTGCATATTTGATTTCTATTGTATAGTTGTTGTCATCGAAACCATAGATTTGGTTTCCTAACAATCTCCCCCGTTTTGATGATGACAACTATACAATGTAGTTATATATAATTTTATAAATCTCCCCCTGAATATGTGCTTTCCATTATTTGTTATGCTTTTTATTATTTCTCCCTCTTTGGCATTATCAAAAAGTAGTAATAACTTTTAATTGTACACATCATGTCCATATTATTTAGTATTTACTAATCGTTGTAATGTTACATGAATATACATAGAAATAACACGCTAAAAAGCAATTTTCACTAAACATAATAATCGATTACATTCATAGATTTTTTTTATCACTTTTATACAAAAGATGGAATCCTAAAAATCTAAGGATCTTTTGGGGAAGTTTATCGTTATCATCTCCTTCATCTTCATTCTTGGAAGAGCTAGGTTGTTTCTTTGGAGATGTCGGAGTGTGTTCGAGAGGTTCTTTCTCCTTGTCAAACATTTTGGAATGTTTTGAAGGAGGAGGAGAAGACATAGGGGTTGGCCAATCTTTGGAAGGTGGTGTAGGACCACGAACCCGTTGAAGAACCTGTTTTTGAACGGATAATGTAGTCGAAAGCGATGCTTCAACTGTGGCTAGGCAAGAAGAAAAAGATGTTTCAAAACTATCAATACGTTAGCCAATAATTTTTGATTTCGAGACAAATTAAGTTGATTTTGGAGAGTTAAGTCGCGAACACTTTCATTTTGATTTGTCTCAGTGCGAGTTTCCAAAATATTGTCTTGAGACATATAATCAAAAGGTGCAGAAGGAGGAGGAGCATTCTTGTGATGTTGCTCTACCTCTTGTGATGGTTCAGGTTGTGTTTAAGTTAAAGGCCTAGTTTGTTCGGCTTTGCGACGTTGCGTCCACTCTTCAAATGATACAAAATCCGGAGGATTTTTCGGTAAGTGCATTAGAGAGAGGAATTTTGTGGATGCTTATTTCGGAGAAATCTCTTCAAAAGTGGATAAATACGAGGGGATGTTGTAAGCTTTTAGAAGTCTCATGATGTATGTAGGATAGATGATGGATGGGCGTGATCGAGTGCAAAAATGTTTGAGCTCGTCAAATATTTTTTTTCCCCAATTAACCCTTGTTCCACTGAATATGTAGGGCCTTGTGCTCTAACAGTGTGATTTGCTCATGACTACCAAAGCGAGAAGTGATAGTATTAATAATCATTCTGGTGAGAAGTCTCGCCTTATGTCTTAAGTAGTTAGATGCAAATCTAGGCATTTCATCTTCCCATATTTAATGTGTGATATTATCTCTCGGTTTGAGACGTATATCCGGAATATTATATAAATCTTCTCCATTGTCGGAACATCCGAGAGTTCGGCCTATGATCCCTAGAGTAAGTCTAACTGTGTTGCCATAAACACTTGACCATAGCCAATTATCATCATTGTCAGTGTTCCAAACTGCTATGCTATCTAAATTATCATAGAAAAGAAATATGGCTAGCTGATTGATTTGAATGTCGTTTAGATTGAAGGATATCAATGTTTCTAATCCAGCTCTTTCGCATATTTCGTCTAAATCATACATTGGGAACTTTAGAAAATTATAAAATAGACCTATATGGAGTTTCTTCTTTTGAATATCCTCGTATCTCTTGATTGAATATGCCACACGATTCATCCATCGCTCAATTTGATCATCAGAGCAAATTTGCAGGTTGGATAGAATTGCTTGGTCTTGCTTTCGCTTAGAGATCTTAGGGTCTTTTGTTTTAGGATCCATGGAATTCGTGCGTGTTTTGAAGAGAAAGTGATTTTGAGAAATAGGGAATCGACTTTGCAGTAGAAATGAATTGAAACATAAGTGATAAAAGTAAAAAAAATAGACGTTATCAGGGTACTTAAGAGTGTCGATTGAATTTCAAACATCTGGAAGGTGGACCAGACAACTGATTTAACCTAGTTTGAAGAAAGTATATAGAATTGGACATCTGGTTGTTGGTTGTAGACATCCTGAATTGATCGATTTGTAAATTTTAAAAGGAAGAGAGAATTATCAGACGTTTGGATATAGAATCAGACGTTTGAAATAGGCCGAAGTATAATTTTTGTAGGACAAATAGTTTTCTCAGACTTTGGATATAATTTTAAGACATCTGGAAGGTTATATCAGACGTCTGATATATGCACGATGTTTAAAAATTTGTGTGATACAAGAGTGTTAGACGTCAGATTGCAATGTTCAAACGCCTGAAATGGCTAATTTGTCTTAAAATAGCCTAATTTTGAACGGTATTACTTATTTTTCGAGAGATTGCTTTTAGTAAAACATAATATTATTATTTGTGAAATAGAATACAAATATACATAGATAAGAATACAATGAGAACAAGTAAATTTATTTAGATGAAGATGGATCATTGCGATCTTCAGACTTGACATCCCTCCATTGGTTGAGTGCAGACCATATATTTCCACGTTCATTGGTTCTTGGGGAACCAGAGAATCGCCTAGGTGAAGGATCCAAAGGTGTACGATAAGTAGCAGAGGGAACCAAAGGATTGCAAGGAATATGAAGTGGTTCATATACATCCTTCTTTCATGAATTGCAAAATTTGATCACTACTTGCTCCAGAAAACTTAGTTGTCGCGCAGTGATCTTTTGTTCAAAGTATAATTCTCGTTGTAAATATATTTGTTGCTTTTGGTAGTGATGTATCTCATTGATTTTCTCCCTGATGTTTGGAGAGACAAATAGAGATTGTTTGGACTTCTTTTTATCGAGAATAAATCCCGTATGGTAGGAGGACCACTTATGGGTCGGTTCATGATCTGGTGTAGGAGTAGGAAGGCGATGAGGTGTATCCGTTGAACTCTGTTGTTGGCGTCGAGAAAGAGAGATGAGAGTTGTCGGAAGACATACTTTTATTTTTTGTTGTAAAAAATATGAAATCTATACATTCCTTATTTTTTTGTTTTGTAAAAAGGCTATTTATACATAATTTTAAAGGTTATTCATAGGTAACTTCAGAAAACAAATTGCTAAAAAAATTAAGGTGTAGGAGATAACAATTTTGATTTGTGCATAAAAATTTTAGCCAAAAATAGAATGAATGAAAATGTAATATTAGTTGAGAAGATCATTAAGAGAACATATTCTAATGTAATAATTCCTTTTTCTACATTGTCACGTAAAAAATGTTGTCGTATAACTATATGTTTAGTACGTGAGTGATTTACAGGGTTTTTTGATAGATTTATTGCACTTGTATTATCGCAATATATTGGTGATTTATTGATAACTTTGCCGAAATCCTTATGTGTTTGTTGCATGTATATCACTTGTGCACATGATAGAGCCGCTGAAATATATTTGGCTTCGCAAGTGGATAAGGAGACACAATTTTGCTTTTTGGTAAACCATGAAACTAATGATTGTCTGATAAAGTGACACGTTCCGCTAGTACTCTTACGATCTGTTTTACATCCACCGAAATCTACGTCGCTTATGAGAAAGCTCAAACGGTGATCCCTTAGGATAAAACAAACCATAATCTCTAGTACTAGATAGATATCATAAGATACGTTTAACAGCTCTTTGGTGAGATTCTTTTGGTTTTGCTTGAAATCGGGCACAAAGACACACACTCATCATAATGTCGAGTCGACTAGCCATCAAATAATGTAAGGAGCCAATCATATTACAATATAATTTTTCATCAAATCTTTTCCGTTATCATCTTTTTCCAACTGAACACTAGCACCTATTGGTGTTGGTTTGCTTGAAGTTTTATCCATTTCAAAACGACGTAATAGATCGTTACAATATTTTTCATGATGAATAAAAATATCGTTTTCAAGTTGTTTTATTTGTAAACCTAAAAATAAATTTGATTCTCCCATGTGAGACATTTCAAATCCCTTTTCATAATATTTTAAAATTGAGTACAATGATTTTAGTCAGTTGAACCAAAAATAATATCGTCTACATAAATTTGTAAAATTAAAATGTCGTTATTTTCTCGTTTAATAAATAAAGTTGTAACAATTTTACCTATTTGAAAACCGGATGTAATTAAATGATTTTTAAGACGTTCGTACCAGGCACGGGGGGATTGCTTTAAACCATATAAGGCTTTTTGTAATTTAAAAACATGATTGGAATATTTTTCGTGAATAAACAATGGAGGTTGTTCAACATATATGTTTTCTTTAATAAAACCTTTTAAAAAAGCAATTTTGACATCCATTTGAAATAATCTAAAATTGTGATGATTTGCAAAAGTAAGTAATGTACGTATGGCCTCGATTCTTGCTACTGGAGCAAAAGTTTCATCGAAGTCGATGCCTTCTTCTTGATTATAACCCCGAGCAACTAAACGTGCTTTATTTCTAACTATATTTCCATTTTCAACTGCTTTGTTTTCAAATACCCATTTTGTTCCAATAATTGATTGATTTTCTGGTCTTGGTACTAATTTCCAAAAATTATTACTTCCAAATTGATTTAAGTCTTCTTGCATAGCTATTATCCAAAAAATTATCATTTGATACTTCTATATAATTTTTCGGTTCAAAATTTGACACAAATGCTATATGACTTATTTGGTTAAGTTGATTTCTATTTACTCTAGAATTAAGATCTCCAATGATGTTATCTTTTGGATGATCTTTTAGAATTCTAAGAGATGATACTAAAATATTATTTTGTGCATTTGTCTCATTATTATAGGAATATGTTGTATTTATTATTAGAATTATTTCTTCATTGTCATTAGTTCGATGGTTAAGAAAATTTTCATCAAACGAAACATGTAAACTTTCTTCAATTGTGTTAGTTCATTTATTAAAAATTCTATACACCTTGCTACGATCCAAATATCCAACAAAAATTCCTTCATCGGCCTTCGAGTTGAATTTTCCTAAATTATCTTTTGTATTTAGTGTAAAACATTTTGATCCAAAAGTTTAAAGTATGATACTTTAGGTTTTCTTCCAAAAAATATTTCAAAACAAGTATGTTTAGTTATAGGTCGTATGGTTACTCAATTCAAAACATAACAAGCCGTAGCAATAGCGTCATCCCCAAAATGTTTTGGTAAACCACTACTACTTAATAGTGCTCTTGCGCATTCTTGTAATGTACGATTTTTTCTTTCTACTACACCATTTTGTTGAGGTGTGTGGGGAAAAGAAAAATTTTGACTTATGCCCTTGTTACTATAAAAATTAGTAAAAAGATCATTTTCGAATTCTCCACCTTAATCACTACGAATTTTCTTAATTTTCAAATCCATTTGAGTTTTAATTCTTTTAGAAAAAATTTTAAACATACCAAAGGTGTCACTTTTATGTTTTAAAAAGAAAGTCCATGTATATCTTGAAAAATCATCAACTATTACGAAAATATATTTGTTGTGATTTATAGATCGTACTTGAGTTGGACCAAATAAATCTAAATGTAATAATTCTAATGGTTGTTTTGTAGAAATATTATTTTTAGATTTAAAAGCGCTTTTCTTTAGTTCTCCAATTTGACAATCATCACATAAATTTTCTACTTTGTAATTTATTTTAGGTAAACCTCTAACTAGCTCATATTTGTTAATTTATTAATATATTTAAAATTAATTTGACAAAAACGTTTATGCCACAACCATGGATCGTCATGTTTCACAGTTAAAAATAAATTTCAATTTCAATTTAAATTCATATTTAAGACATAAATATTTTTATTTCTAAAACCCTCAAAGATAAGTTGTTTGTTATTATCGAAAATATTACATCTATCTTTTTCGAAATTGATTTGAAAACCTTTATCGCATAATTGACTGAAAATAAGTAGGTTGTGTTTTAAATTCTATACTAACAAACAATTAGTAATAATAGGAGAGTTAGATATACCATAGTTGATGACTTCTTCGATACCAATGACGTATCCTTTTGAGTTATCTCTAAAAGTTACCGTTCCACCATCGATGAATGTTATATTTGATAACATTTTTTTAATTTTCGATCATATGTTTGGAGCATCCACTATCAAGTATCCATTTTTATTTTTTTTTATTTTGGGTACCTGTAAAATAAAAGATGATTTAATTGGTACCCATATACTTTGTTAGGGTCCTAGATGTTAGGAGGAGCAGGTCGCCATACCCAAGACGGTTTGGTACCTTTACGAACATAATTTTTATTCTAGACTACATTATCTGTAAAATTGCTAGTATGTTTTGTATAATCAACTTATTATTTGTCTTAGGTATCCAAATTTTTATATTTTTGGTATTCTTTCTTAGGTGATCTTTTAGTCTTTTGATACAAAAACTATATTTCTTAATATTATTCCTTTTTTAAGGAATATTTTTAAATCCTATTCTATTTCTATTACCTAACGACTTTGAAGTTTTGATAAGATTTTCCAAATCTTATTTTCCTTTATTAAATTTTGAAACATTATTTGTAATTTTATCAAATTTTTATTTTAATTTTAAATTTTAAATTTTCAATGTTTTTATATTACTGTTCAAGTTTATATTTTCTTTTAACAAGTTATCCTCTTCTAGTCTAATTTTTTCAAAATCAATAGCTATAGTCTCATTTTCAACCAAACTACTTTTAATTTTTTCTTGAGATAATTCTAATTCCTCCTCTAAAATAATTTTTTTCATCTTTTAACATTCCTACTTCAAGTTCTAATCTATTTATTTTGGCTATATGTTCTTTATTCAATTTTTTAATTTGTCTAAATTTATCATCTAATTCCATGCAAAGTTCTAATAATTCATCATAGCTATGTTCGGGACATACCTTATCAGTTTGTGCCATAAAATATACATTAGCTTGTCCTTCGTCACTATTACTGTCACTGTCTGATGATGATAAAGAATCTGAGTCATCCCATGTTACTTTGAAAACCTTCTTCTTTTTGAATTATCAGATTTGTTCTTATTTTTATCATTGTTGAGCTTGGGACAATCTTTCTTCATATGTCCAAATTGGTCACATTCATAGCCTTTGATTGATGTTTGATTTATAAAGTTTGATTTTCCTTCTTTTTGAAATTTGTTCATTTTCCTAAATTTCTTGAATTTGTTGTAGTTTTTGGTAATAAATACGATTTCTTCTTCATCTAAGTCAGAGTCTTAATTTGTTGCTGGAAATGCTATGTTTTCCTTCTTCGAATTTTGTTCTTTTCTTGCCTGCAAATTAGCTTCATAGGACATTAAATTTCCTATTAATTCTTAAACTAAGAATGTTGGGAAATCATTAGCTTCTTCGATAGCTAATACTTTTCTTTCCCACTCAGGAGTTAAAGAATTGAGTATTCTAGATATTAAATCAAAATTTGAAAATTTGACTCCATGTGCCATTAAATCGTGTTGAATAGTTTGGAATCTAGAGTACATGTCTACTATAGATTCATTTTGTTTCATTTTAAATGATGAAGTTGATTTTGTAAAATTGAAATTTTAGTTTGTTTATCTTTGATTGTGCCTTCTTGTGTAACTTGTAAGGTACGCCATATATCATATGCAGTGTTACATAACATGACACGTGAAAATTCATTCTTATCGAATGAATAAAATAAAACATTCATGGCTTTGGCATTATTAGAAGCTGCGGTTTTTTGTGCATCATCCCATGTGTTCATAGCAGTGTCAGGTGTAACGTCCCGCCTTTTTGTACGTTTTAAATCGACGATAAACCACACACGTCAGACTTAAACCATACAGAAGGGCGGATTGTTATGGAAAAAATAAGAAAAAGGAGAGAAAGAAATAAAACAAAACAGAATCTTACAGCGGAGCAATAAAATATAATAATCAATTATATAGTTCATGAGGCTGTTTTACAAAACATTTAATTATACTTATACAATATATATCAGAGTTACACATACCAGAGAATATTAATAATGCAGCGGAATACAATAGTGTAGTGGAATAATATAATAGATAATAGTAATACACTCTTCGTATTCGTCTTTCAGAAATAAGGCCTTCAGTTCCTGAAATGCTCAGGCTGACTCGAGCGAATTGAAAAGATAAACACTAGAGTCAGAACTAAAAGATCTTATGTAAGTTAAATCAACATGAATAAATATAAGTGGAACGGTATTAGAGATGTTTACGGGATTTGACATCTCCTATACAGTGTCTAACGTGAGTGTAGTAACTCAAGTGATGCTCGGGATTCACATCTCCTAAGGATCCATTAAACTATTTACTATATAGTAATATTTCGCTATTATAATATTGTCTAATAGTAAAATAAACTTACTTTTTCATAGCATTAATGGGTTACCCATATAGCCCTTAACACGTAATAGTCCCAGCAGTCCATCCAGTATCAGTGCATCTCCAGATTGGGAGACTACCCTAAAACTCCACGGGCTACGAAAGAAAAACAAACTAGTACAAGGCGCGATAGGGTAGGTGACACGACACACAAGGAAATGCCAAAGTAGATATACCAATTACGCACACGGGCTGGTGGTAACACGTAGCGTGCAGCTACCGCCCACCTCGGGTCACACCACCAAATCAAAAATCAAAAGTGGCCACCGAACCAATCCAAAAGTCATAGTATAATATCGAAGAGATGTGTCAATAAGAAGGGCTACCTCCTTGGCCCGAGATCGCTCCTGTTTTAGCCACCTTATGCCAACTCACGGGAGTCGGGTCCACGTATATACCTTAATAGAACGTCGCCACCATCCTACTTCATTTTGCAATCTCCACCACGTACACGGTTGTTAAAGTGGTTTTCAGAGTTGGCAGAGAGTATGACAACTTCCGATCCCGGTCTCTTCAGCAACCAAACATTATTATAACACCGCGTTCTTTTCAAAATAATTATACTTCAAAACTAGAATATAATATCCATTTCAAAACCATATAAATATGATATCCTTTCCATTCCAAAAACCAAATCAATATGATATCATTTTAAAAATCATAGTTTTTCAAAGCTATAAAATCTCGAAACCAAAGTCTTTAAACTATGACACTTCCAAAATGTAATACTTTGAAATTTGTAATTTTGGAACATAACTTCCTCCTCTAACATGGTTTAAATATTAAATATTATATAAGATAAGCTAGCTTATTAGATTTCACAAATCAATTCCAAAACATATTTAAATCCCTAAATAAACCATTTCAATTTCCATATATTTCAAAGCTTTAAATATTCAATATTTCAAAACTAAATCTTATAATTCATATATATATATATACCGAATTCACTTCACTATTATTTAGTTTTGAAATATTTGCTTAATAAATCCAATATCCTTTTAATAAAACTTCAAATTTCAATAACTGACTGTTCCTCAATTTATTTAGACTTGATAAATTCACTTAAATTACCTTAAACCCGAATTAAGTTATAAAACCATATTCTTTTAAAAACTCTTAATTAAATAAAATCTCAAATCAATTTCAAAACTATATTCTCAACTTGATTTATAAAAATCAATATAAACTCTATATTAAAATATAATTTAAGTAAATACTTAATCATATGATTAAAAAACAAACTTTATTATTAAACTTATTTTATACATAAACAATTTTATTCATAGCTTAAAACCAAGAATTTAATTATATATATAAAGTAGTGTTTATAAAATATCCCAAATCAATATCTCACAAAATCATATATTTCTTTACAGAACCATAAAATCATTTCAAAATATTTTTATATACAGACCATGGTTTCTGCATATAATTTTCTATCCTATGGTTAAGTGATACGGATATTTATCAGTTCAATCCATAATTTAAAATAAAAATGCGGTTATATATCATTTCAAACCGCAATCCCGAATGAAATAAAGTGCATAACAAATTACAGTTTAAAACCATATAAAATACACCATCCATTCATCCAATATCAATCATCAACCATTTATTACAATCATCATCTAATTTAAATAATAACATCAATATAGAGCAAATAATAAATAACAGTAATTTCTGAAAGTTTATATTCAATAATAAATTAAACAATCTATCTAACTGGCAGTTTATATGCAATAATAAATTAAATAACAATTTAATTTAGTAAATTAAATTTAACTGAGATGATGATTAAAAATATGCCAAACAATCATAAATAAATTTAAAATCACATCATATTTCAATTTAACATACATAAGAAATTTTATAAGTTGCGAGTGGGTTAAAACACTCACCTTTTGAATTTAAATTAAATTTAAATCCAATTTAAACCCAAAAATTGAACAGTCTCCAAATTCGTCCAAACCAGCGTCCAATATCCGGAATTCCAATACGAACCTAGCAGAGAAAACCGCGCGTGAAACGGAGTTCGTTTGAGAAAGTTATGTTGATTAAAACGTATGAAATCAAAATTAAAATAAAACAACATAAAATAAAAGAATACACAAACCCTTTCACGTAGCCACGTCATCTGTCTCCCCACGTCACCTGCTTCTCTTGCGTACGCGAACCAGACCAATCTTCCTAACCCTGGAACACACACACTCAATTCACGTTGCCGCCAGAATTCGTCCGCACACGCCTACGACCGTCGCTACCGCGACCATCCCGGAGCCCCACCGTCGCAACGCCGCCCCCTCCAGCTCGCGATTTCCCCTCTGGCCACGTGGATCGCGGCGAAAATAGCCTCCGCCGAACCTAACTCAAAGCCCTAATAAACGATTTCCCGACAATCTGACCATTGAATCGTCGAATGAACCATGCCGATGCAATTCCCTCGGTCCTCTCTACAAAACCCCTAAATCAATTTGACGATCTGATGAAGTTGATCGTGGCATGATGAATGGCCGTGAATAAACGGCAAATTTCTGGTCAAACCGTGCTTCGAATCGAAAAACGAATCACAGAATTGAGATGCGTTCATCGAGAGCTTCGATATATAAAATTTCTGAATTTTTTTGAGGAGTTTGAAATTTCACTTTGATTTTTTTGAATTGCAATTGGATTTGGAATTGTTTGCCATTGAAATGAGGAGGTGAAGAGGAATTGTATGCACAAACAATTGAGAAATAGAGGTAGGCTAGGGTTTATAACATGGTATATATAGGCAAGGTTGAAATAGAGTAGATGGACCCGATTGGTATACGCGTTGAACGATAAAGCGACTCGAAAAGCCCATTCTGACTCTGGAACGAAATTGAGTCAAACCATATATCAAAATAGATGTTTTAAAATATTTTTAATGCAATGAAAAGGTTTCAAGTTCAAATTCCATCGTATGAAGAAGTTATGCTAAAATCAAATTATTCCAAATTGATTTCAATTGATTTCAATTTAATTTATTTCAAGGCGTTTCAATCCCGTACGATCAAACGACAAGCCCGATCACTACGAAACTTGAAATCCTACAATAATTCACCGTTATGGATCCGATGAATCTAGTTTCGTCGAAATCCGAGTTAGTGGCCAAAATGGCTATTTTCCAGTTAATTAAATAAATTAATATCAAATTAATTAAATCATTATTTAAATTCAAATTCTATAATTCATAAATTTTATCATCTTGTATTACTTTAGTAATTTATAATTCTTTAAAACCAATTTTCGTATCAATTTAAAGCAAATTAATTCACCAATTATAGTATTTATTTCATTTACTCAAAATAATCCCTTTATTATAAATTGAATCCAATTAATTTTAATAAATTCCAATTAAACTGATTAGATTCAATTCCAACCCTTTAGTTGAGTCTATTATTACTTTGTAACTCAGTTAACACTTGCCTCATATTTCATTCCATATATATATATATATTCAAATTTCCAGCTTCCCTTCGTATTAACTATTATTTCCAAATATATTGAAGTTGTCAAATATATACATTTGTTGAAATTAGAACCTCAATTAATTCATTCAACAGGTTTCATTCCTTTATATTAACTTATGAATAAAATATGCATTTCCGTTGCTTTATTACATTTACACTTTACAATTACAGTTCTTACGCACATTAATGAGACATTTATTTTCATTTAAATGCAATTGTTTTCCAATTAATTTGGTAGACTAGATATATTCTGGTAATTTATGATGATTGTTACCATAGCCTTAAAATTTCACTTAGGCTTATCATTTCAATTATTTATTATAATTACTTGCATCCTATGAATTTATTCTATTACCATAAATCATACATTAATTCATATATTTCATACAATACTTACCTTTATTTACTTATAATAAAATCTCATTCCCAAATATAACAGTTACAACAAATTAATAGGACAATTAAATAGTAACTTACGACCGTTACGATTACTTTGATTCACATTAATTACAATTAATATTCTCAATAAATTTATTTACTTAGACTCATGCTTTCTATTACACCAATTACCACCCTATAAATAACATTACGTTTCCATTTTAATTTTACATTCACACTTTCCGTTATTATATTAATTATCATTATGTACATTTAATTTTCTTTATTGTAATTGGTGAATTAACTAGTAACAACCATTTGTCACCATTATACCCTTTATAATACTTGTATGTTCATTCTTCCTAACCAATTACCATCTATTATATTATTTCACACATTAATTCAATAATTACATTTGCTTCCTCATATCCCATTTATAACCAAGTCATAACATTTAAATTATTTTATTAACTAGAATTTCATTAAAGTTCATTAATTAATAACTTGCAGTAACATATTTCCTTAATTTACATCTAATTACTGTTAACAATGTGTTATTACATTAAGTAATTCAATACTTATCTTTTATTTTCTCATATTCAATTTATATCCAGGTATACACTTTCACTACTTCATTTATTAGAATCTTATTCAAATTACTAATAATTAGTTTTTATATTTTTATTACATTGCTATATTTCATTTTAGCGTTCATTTCAATATTAAATTAAAAGTTTTTATTTCTTACTAGATCGAATTACAAAAATCTTACTAAAATGACAAATTTAATTATCGAAATTTACGGGTCATTACACTCTCTCCCACTTAAAACTTTTCATCCCCGAAAAGGAAAAGGAGGGTAAAGAAAGAATTAAGTTAACAATACATCTTATTCAAAATATTAACTTTATAAACAAATAAGTTTGCAAAATTTAATAATTTAAATAAAATATATCAATTTATAACCATTAAATCTTTTTATACTCAAATTAGTAAACTATGGATAACATTTTAAAAAAAGAAAATTCTAAGTCCAAAATTTACGGAAAATTTCGGTAGAGTCTCCTTTGTACGGAGATGCCTGGGAGAAAATATAATATCAAAAATAACAATATACAACATATATTTTCCAAAATAATAAACATCCCAACCCGAGAAAAATAATATAATAACTCTATAAATCGTAATCCGAAAACGTACCTATTTGTTGGGTCATTAATGTTTAATTATTAAACTAAGAGTAGTAGCAATTGCTTTCATAACCTGTGTTTCACTTATATAATCCAAAAAGAGTTAATAATTATATAAAATGAAATATTTAAGGTTGTTTTCAACCACCAACAAACAACCAATACATACAACAATCACTTGCAATAAGGCATACAACCACCAAATAAAAATCAACACAAATCAATCATTCACTCATATCGAACAAAACAAACAGTTGTCCGGGTTCAAAACTTTAAATTGTACAGAATGAAAAATAAACTACTGAGTGCATCAATTACTCAACAGTCTTAAATGAAACTTAAATAGATTATTCATACATCCGAACAATTTTAAAGTATCCTTACCCAAACAACCATAAACCAAAACAAACAACAAATCCAAACAATAAATTAAGTTCATTCTTATTAATTTCATTTCATAATATTTGTTGTTTGGTTTCCTTTCTTTCATATAATGATTCATCCATAACATTTACATTTACTTTTTACAAACTTATACTTTAATTCATTAATTCAATGTTTATTTCAATTACTTTCATTTATCACTTACAAATCTTATTTCATTTATTAATGCCATCTTTTATTAATTATTGCATAATTTCATTTTTTTTAATATTCATTTATTAAGGTTTATAATCATTTATTTATAATACTTTCCTTTCTATTATATTTTATTAGATGCAATTTCAATTATACCTAAGTTTACAACACAAGACAACAAATTCTTATTTATTAAAGAATTTCATCAAATACCTTTCATTACTTCAAGTTCATTACTTGTATAACACCCATTACATTCCTTATTAACATTTCAACTTTTATAATCGGTAAGTTAAATATATGTTTTTTAAGGATGTAATCGAAAGTTATACAAGTTTGTTCTATTTCCTTTAATTAATTTAATGTTCAATAATATTATTCTTTTGTTCTATAGGTTACAATTTCAACCTTCTTTTAATTTCCTTTATAACTTAGCACTAAATCTATTATTTCATTTTTAGGTTTCAATTTTTAGTTAAATTCTATTTCACTAAAGCCTTCGAAACCATTAATTAATGGAAACTTAAGAACTTAAATACCGGGTAAAATTTCAAATCATTTAAAGTAATAGATAAATATATACTTACAACTTATATATCCAATATAAAAAGAGAAAAAATTTAAAATTTATATTCGTTTATCCAAAATAAATCTGCAGTAAAACTACTACAATGGCCTTCCTACTTCGAAACTCGAAAATGAATGTCGATAACGCGTGCACTCATCACCAAAATTATTTTCCAGCGACAGAGAGGGGAGCACAAAATTTATTTCTTTCCAAAATTTCTTTTTAAAACATTTCTTTCCAATTATATTGAAATACTTATATCAGAAAGTACTTCTAATAATATTATTATTATATTTCAAAATCATTCAAAAGAATTTTCAAAACCTCGAAACTTAAGTTCTAATTTTCCAATTTTCATTTATTTTATTTTCAATCTTATTTCAACTATTATTTATAAATTTCATTACCTAACAACTAATATATTGCAACCAAATATATATATATATATATATATCATTTATATAATTTTATTTCATATATAGAAAATATAATAGGCATAATTATTTCATTAGCCTGTATTCAAAACAAATATTGTGTCGGTCTGTCCTATTAAGTGTTTAAAAATCCCTATTAATGTCATAGCGTCCCATGCACCAACCAGAATTTATAAATACAAAACGGAACAAATTAACACAATATTAAAACTTTTTATAACACTAACAAATACACTCTCCCATATATATACACTCAGCGACTCCCATAGGGTATTACTACCCTGTTAGTAAAGAGTCAAACCCCACAAAGCTAAGGTTTATCGCTAAACCAAAGCTCTGATACCAGATGTAACGTCTCGCCTTTTTTTACGCTTTAAATCGACGATAAACCACACACGTCAGACTTAAACCATACAGAAGGGCGGATTGTTATGGGGTAAATAAGAAAAAGCAGAGAAAGAAATAAAACAAAACAGAATCTTGCAGCGGAACGATAAAATATAATAATCAATTATACAGTTCATGAAGCTGTTTTACAAAACATTTAATTATACTTATACCATATATATCAGAGTTACACATGTCAGAGAATAATGCAGCGGAATACAATAGTGTAGTGGAATAATATAACAGATAATAGTAATACACTCTTCGTCTTCGTCCTCCAGAAACAAGGCCTTCAATTCCTGAAATGCTCAGGCCGATCCGAGCGAATTGAAAAGACAAAACACTCGAGTCAGAACTAAAAGATCTTATGTAAGTTAAATCAACAAGAATAAATATGAGTGGAATGGCATCAGAGATGTTTACGGTATTTGACATCTCATATCCAGTGTCCAACGTGAGTGCAGTAACTCAAGAGATGCTCGAGATTCACTCTCCTAAGGATCCGTTAAACTATTTACTATGTAGTAATATTTCGCTATTACAATAATGTCTAATAGTAAAATAAACTTACTTTTTTCATAGCATTAAGGGGTTACCCATATAGCCTTTAACACGCAATAGTCCCAGTAGTCCATCCAGTATCAACGCATCTCCAGATCGGGAGACTACCCCAAATACTCCACGGGCTACGGGAGAAAAACAAACTCGTACAAGGCGCGATAGGGTAGGTACATGGCACACAAGGCAATGCCAGGATAGATATACTAATTACGCATACGGGCTGGTGGTAACACGTAGCGCGCAACTACCGCCCACCTCGAGCCACACCCCCAAATCAAAAATCAAAATTGGCCACCGAACCAATCCAAAAGTCAGAGTATAATATCGAAGGGATGTGTCCGATAAGAGGGGCTACCTCCTTGGCCCGAGATCGCTCCTGTTTTAGCCACCTTATGTCAACTCACGGGAGTCGGGTCCACGTATATACCTTAATTGAAAGTCGCCACCATCCTACTTCATTTTGGAATCTCCACCGCATACACGGTTGTTAAAGTGGTTTTCGGAGTTGGCAGAGAGTACGACAACTTCTGATCCCGGTCTCTTCAACAACCAAACGTTATTACAACACCACGGTCTTTTCAAAATAATTATACTTCAAAACTAGAATATAATATCCATTTCAAAACCATATAAATATGATATCCTTTCCATTCCGAAAACCAAATCAATATGATATCATTTTAAAAATCATAGTATTTCAAAGTTATAAAATTTCAAAACCAAAGACTTAAAACTATAACACTTCCAAAACGTAATACTTTGAAATTTGTAACTTTGGAACATAACTTCCACCTCTTACATGGTTTAAATATTAAATATTATCTAAGATAAGCTAGCTTCTTAAATTTCACAAATCAATTCCAAAACAGATTTAAATCCCCAAATAAACCATTTCAATTTCCATATATTTCAAAGCTTTAAATATTCAATATTTCAAAACTAAATTCTATAATTCATATATATATATATATACACACACCAAATTCACTTCACTATTATTTAGTTTTGAAATATTTGCTTAATAAATCCAATATCTTTTAAATAAAACTTCAAATTTCAATAACTGAATATTCATCAATTTATTTAGACTTGATAAATTCACTTAAATTACCTTAAACCCAAATTAAGTTTTAAACCATATTCTTTTAAAAACTCAATTTCAATAAGTTCCAAATGGATTCTTATTAAATATAACTCTTAATTAAATAAAATCTCAAATCAATTTCAAAACTATCTTCTCAACTTGATTTATATAAATCAATATAAACTCTATATTAAAATTTAATTTAAGTAAATACTTAACCATATGATAAAAAAACAAACTTTATTATTAAACTTATTTTATACATAAACAATTTTATTCATAGCTTAAAACCAAGAATTTAATTATATATATAAAATAACGTTTATAAAATATCCCAAATCAATATCTCACAAAATCATATATTTCTTTACAGAACCATAGAAATAATTTCAAAATATTTTTATATATAGACCGCGGTGTCTGTATATAATTTTCTATCCTATGGTCAAGTGATACGGATATTTATCATTTCAATCTGCAATTTAAAATAAAAATGCGGTTATATATCATTTCAAACCGCAATCCCGAATGAAATAAAGTGCATAACAATTTGCTGTTCAAAACCATATAAAATGCACCATCCATTCATCCAATATCAATCATCAACCATTTATTACAATCATCATCCAATTTAAACAATAACATCAATATAGAGCATATAATAAATAACAGGTAATTTCTGACAGTTTATATTCAATAATAAATTAAACAACCTATCTAACTGGCAGTTTATATGCAATAATAAATTAAATAACAATTTAATTTAGTAAATTAAATTTAACTGAGATGATGATTAAAAATATGCCAAACAAACATAAATAAATTTAAAATCACATCATATATCAATTTATTTTTTTGGCAAAGCCAGCGGGGTTGAATGGTCCCCTACCATTATTATTAAAAAACCATAAGAAATTACAAAATTTTACAACAAGCATTACACCAAGGCGTAGAAGTCAACGCAAAAGAGAGGAAAAAAATTACAATGATCTAATAATAGAGAGGACCATTACATGTTTAGAGGAAGATTGCCCTTTAAACACCCTAATGTTCCTCTCCATCCAAATGAAGTACAAAGCCTTCTTTAAAATTCTTCGCATCAAGCATCCTCTTTCATTCTTCCATCTAGTAGCCTTGAAAATATTGTACCATTCCATAGGGGATATACGCATAGGCTTATGATAACCATAGTGGTGTAAAAGCTTATTCTAGATATGGAAAGTAAACTCACATTCAAAGAACAAATGTGACACAGTCTCAACACCAGTACCACATAAGAAACAGATATCACTTTGAATAATTCCAAAAGATTTAAGTTTATGTAGAGAAAGAATTCCATTCTTCAAGACTTTCCACATGAATAGATTTTCCTTTCGGACAGATTGAGAATCCCAAATTCCAGAAAACCATAGAAAAGTAGGATAACCATTAGTGGAATCAAGAGCATTATAAACAGTTTTAATTGAATGCACCTTGTCATTCCAAGTAATATGAATATTGCTAAGGTTATATAGCTCATTGTGTATAGCATTCCAAGCAACTCTAACCACAAAAGAACTACAGTAGGGTAAGGATACTGTAACGATCGCGATTTTTCGTTGCCGAAAAATCGAACCGTTAGGGTTTTAGAAGAAGAAAGAGGTAGAAGAAGAAAGAAAAGAAAGAGAGGAGAAAACAGAAAACAAGTAACAGAACGAGAAACAATATCAGAATCTCACAATCGCAGCGGAACAACATATAATAGATAAATGAATATCATTAAAACAAAAGAACTATACATTTTATACATACATCACAATACATCATATCATCAGAGTGTACAACAATAAAACAGCGGAAAGAATACTATATACAATAGATAATATACTACGCTATCTGGCTCGCCTCCAGATCTGCACAGCAACTCCCGAATCCAGAATAACCTGATAACCTAACTCTAGACTGCCCGTGTGGAAAATAGTGGGCACCCAGAGTTTAGGAAAGGAACAATAAACTCCAGGTCAGTCATGTGACTGGTGAGAGAACTCAAAACAATTTATCTTTAAACAAGCAACAAGAAAATTTAAATTTTTGAAACTCGCAATGCTTTTAAGAAAATGAAACTACCATAAGGCCTCCCGCCACACACACAATGCAAACGCAGAATTGGAGGAGATTTCTCCTTATGATAGTCAAAGATGCTTACTACGCGAAAATCAAATCATTTTTGATATTATTACTAGTGCATAGTGTAGAAAACAATTTCGAAAGTAGAATATAAATCCTAGCCAGCATACGACATTTCGTCGTATGCCTACTATAGCTACCATGTTCAATAGCAGGTTACCGCCACATTCCATGGCAGGTTATACAACTAAAACCGTACAGGGCGCGTATTGTTTTGATTGGATTTCCAACAAATGGTCAGGCTAAGGAACTTCCTACTGCCACATGGGATCGCCTCTGGCGGGACGTCCCGAGAAACTAACGTTACGGTTAGATCTCTGCCAACACAAGGCCGGGTTACCTCTGTAACTAGGTAACTACTACACGAATATGTCATCCCCCGGTCCTTTGGGACCTTTATCCGAGCGCTCGCAACAACAACACCACACAGTAATAGGTATAGTGTATCAACATGAGTAAGTATCTGGGCTCCATACCATGATACCACCCTTTACCAGAAGGAAATGACATACCCTAAAGGGCGCGACCCTCATAACCTTGCCGCATATTCCTGTTTCGACCATTTCCGGGGAGTGAGGTCCTGACGAAGTATCGTCCACAAAGCTACGCTTTGTGCAACAAAGCCATGCTTTGGGTCCACAGATGACCAAAGCAATAATCACAAAGATAAATGATCAAACAAATGATCATATCCAAACGATCAACCAATGATCATCACACAGCAGCACTCAGCATGCCACATTACCAGATTGGGAAATATCGCTGATAACCTTTAACTACATAACCTCTGAGCTCGTACGTCTCAGAGAAGGGTGTTAAGCTAAGAGAATAAATTCTCCGCCACCAACAGAAATGTATTTGAAAGAAATCTGCTCTATCTCTCAAAATGTAATGTCAGACACGTAACCATACAAGTCTGTTCCGGGTTCGAACAGAACCGAAGGCACTTCCAAAGAAGCCCTTGCAATCCGGGTATTCACAATCCCGATAAAATTTCCCATCACAAAGGAAATCTCCATATCGTAGCTAACGATGCGGAGACAATCGATAGGTCATCCTATCGTTTTCACAAATACCCGGTCTTCAACACCGGTCTTCAAATGCAATCCAAACGACGTATCGCATATTCGGAATGGGATATATGACACAAAGGTCCTCTCCCGGCTAAACCGAATAGCGAGCGCTTATTTTAAAAATAAGTGTGCATTCAATTCCAAACAAACACAATCAATACCATCCAAGGGTAAATATTGATAGTCGGTTATTTAACTATCAATAAAGATGCGCCACATCATCAGATTCCAAATAATTTTTCCAAAATTATTAAGTCCCAAAATATCTTTACCAGATATATATACACAATTTCCAAATAATTGCCCAATTAATTTGCTTTACCAAAACACCTTCACGATATAATTTTCCACACTTAACCATTTGAAAACCCATTTCAAATTAAACACCTCAACCATTTGAAAACAAATTTCAAATTACATTAACCATTTGAAAACTAATTTCAAATCACCTTAACCATTTGAAAACTAATTTCAAATCACCTTAACCATTTGAAAACTAATTTCAAATCACCTTAACCTTATATACCTTTTGAAACAAATTTCAAACCACCAAATAAATCTTTACCGATTTATTTTAACTTACGTTCCAAATTCGTAAATTATATTTTTATATTTAAAAATAAATCAACATTTATTTTTAAACAAATTTCCCTTCCCCTTTTCAAATTCCATAGTGAATTTCCCAATTCCCAAAGATCTACACATACCCGATCCTCAAATCAATTTCAAAATATTCACTTCCAATTTACCTTTAAAAGGTGAATTCTCAAACGTTCCATTTCATATTGGAAAAACACTTCTAAACTTATTTAATAAATAAATAATTCACAATTTAATTTCTTTTCAACAATTTCGAAAATATCCAATACACTTAAACCACCGTTAAGTATTTATTTCATTCCTATAAGGAAAATATTCTTTTATTCAAATTTATTTGGGTTAAAAACGAATGTTGCGTAAAACATCGTTACGATAACCCAAAAACACTAGTATATGGATTTGAAATTAAAAATAGATATATAAATCCAATACTATACAAATTATCCCCTTCTGTTTCTCGAAAACGTCTATTTCAACAATCAATGTTGAAATCTATGTTTTCAATACTCAATACATTTTAAAACACCTTTAATTCGTTTTAAATTCCATTTAAAACATTCCTTTCCCAAAAACATACCCATTTTATTTAATAATCTATTCAATATTCAAAATAGTGAATATAGCCCACTTAACAAATTCCCATATTTCAATTTATCAAATTCGATGAATTTCAAATTTATAAACATAGTTTATAAATTCCATTTCTATTATAAACCCCAATTTTATAAATTCCTTTATTAATCCGATGCAATTTACATAACCCAGTTTCATACCCAAAAGCCATATTGTAAGTTAAATACTTATAATATTATTTATTTACCAAATCGTTCCTTTGAACTTCACTAATTTAAAATCTTATCACTTACAAGATTTCTTTATGGTTTATAATAATTTCAACTAATGAAATCTTCATTTATTAACAATTTCTATAAAATTCCTTTTTTTAATGCCCAAATCCATTTTTATAAGTCAATAACTTATAAAACTTCACTTCCCAATAACCATTCTTTTTATAAATTTCACAAATTATATATCTATAGATTTATAATGAAATTCATGTTATACATCAACTCAGCATTTTATAAATTTATTCTATAACTCCAATGATTTTTATTTAAAAACATCCATTTATAAAATCCTTTATATAAACCATTAATAATAATAACTTCCCAAAAACCAAATTTAACTATTTTATAAAAACCTATTATTGTTTAAAATTTCTTTTAAGTTATATTTTATAAAAATATAAATTTTTAAAAACATAAAATTTTATCCATCTATTTATTTTAAAATTTAATCAATTCAAAATTTTAATAACCCTTATTCTTTGAAAAATCGATTTAAAACCCCTTTTAAATTCAAAACCGTTATTTTTAATTTTAAAAATTTGAATCCGATGATGCAACAACATCAGATGGTCAATCACGGGAATAAGTGTCATATATCAATATGATTATCAACAATCAACATAATATTCATAAACAGATAAATATGTGAGGAATCCAGTTGGATCCCTCCAACCTGTTACCCTGCATCCACAGACGTTAGCACAATACCAATTCCACTTCGAGGTGGAATATCGCGGTATATGGGATTTTATAAATATCCGCTTAATAACGGCGCAATAGGGTCTCATCCGCTATACGAGGCGGGAAATCAAATCCAATATATACATATGCCAATATATATATATCGCTATATATAGTATATATCCTACTATATCTACTAGCACAATCAACAGCAATCAACAATCAATAATAACTATTTAAAATTTTAAACAAAACCTTTCGATTGAGTGAGGAGTTCTCACCTTGATTTTGTTTCCGTTTTAGCGTTCGTTCCGAATAAAATTAAACGAACGTTTAATTTTATCCGAAATTCAAACGAGCTCCAATCGACTCCAAACCAGTTGCACTGCGAAGAGCACGACGATACGAAGCCAACGCAAAAAATCTCGTTCAATTTGGACCTCGCAGCAAAAAGTTATCACGTTTTAAACGCTGAACAATTAGATTTACAATTTAAATTACATTTCAAAAGAAATAAAGCACAACCTCTTCACGCGGGCCCCCCCCCTCTCTCATCCTCTACCCGTGCGCACGGTACCTCACTCCCCAGGCCGCTTCTCCTACCAGGTCTTGGAAAAAAAACACACGACACTTTGAACCCACCAAAGACCATTTAGGGTTTGACATTGTCTCCTCCACGCCGAGCTATACGACGATCAGGACGTACCATTGCGACCGCCTACACAAGAGCCATGCTCGGCTGGAATGGCACTGAGCTCGGCCCTATGTCCTTCTCGAAAAACGTGAACCAAGTCGTGGCCTTTGAGGCACGATTCCCCTCCATCCGTTGCTCCAATCGCGATCATACCCGTTGGATTCGTAGATCTAAATGTGCTCTTCGATTTTCGTTTAGAAAGTTCGTGGAAAATGTCAACGGATTGGTGTGGATTTGAGGTGGAAGTTGGGTGATTTCTGGCCTTTGAATAATTAGGGCCGGCCATAACATGATGAGCTAGGGTTTTGGTGAAAATTTGCGTTTATAACCACATACAATTATTATTTAAATAATAAAATTCCCAAATTGACACTTTTGCAAACGAACTCCAAACGACGCGTGCCGCCAGGCGATCCTAAGGTTTTTCCGCATTCCGGACACAATGGAACAGGTTTCGTAAGCTAATTCGGAAGTATGTGTGAGATACGGCAATAAACAGTCGATTTAAATTAAAAACGATTTAAGCGATTTCTAGGCGTTTTGGCTTGTACCGGACAAACGGCAAATCCAAACGACTTGAAATTTGAAATCTTGCAATAATATCACATTACGGATCCGATGAAACTGGTTTCGTCGAAATCCGAGACCGTTTGAAAAATGGCTATTTTAACTCGCCGAATTAAAATTAAAACGATATCGATGCCTTTCGAGCTGCCACGGTCAAACGACAACTCCGTTTGCTACGAAATTTGAAATCCGATAATAACTAACTATTACGGATCCAATGGAACTCGTTTCGTTTAATTCCGAGACTGTTCAAAAATTGGCTATTTTTCAGTCGATAATTAAATATTAAAATATTCAATTTTTACAAATTAACTCCAAATTCAGTTTTACAAGTTCTAAAATATTTCTATAACTTTAATATGATATAACAAAATTTTCCAAATCATTTTCAATCATATTTAACCCAATATTCAATTATCTACGGAATTTCACTATTAATTAATCGATTTAAATGACCAATTAAATCCAATATTCAAGAAATAAATTATTTAACTTCAAATTCCTACTTATTAATATTTAAAATTAATTAAATACTCAAATTTAATTTATCAAAAATTCTGGGTCGTTACAATCTTCCCCCCTTAAAAGAATTTCGTCCTCGAAATTGCAAGTTAAGGAGAACGATTCCTAAACCGTTTATTATTTTTCCAAAGCTAATTAATTTTACTAACTTTTCAAAACAATCTTTTTATTAAGGATTTACTATCATTTCAATTAGCTTTCCCAATTCAATTATAAGTTTCAAACAACTTCGTTTACTTAACAATTCAAATTTAAATTTAAATTCAAATTCCAAACTTTCAAAATTTCTCAAAATTTTCTAACTCCCTAAATTTTCGAAAAATTTCGCCAGAGTCTCCTTTGCGCGGCTAGATCGGTACGACTACAAAACGGCTCTACGGCCCCTCAGAATCAAAAAGAAAAGAGAAAGCCAAGTGGCTAGAGAAGGAAATCATCAAATCTCATACAAAAACTGAAATACGTACCTTTTTTGTCGAGCGTTACAAATTTTTTTAACTTTGAAATCAAAATCCCAATTCCTTTATAACCTGTATATCCTGCTAGCATAATATCCAATTATAATATTCAAACCAATTTGCCAATTCAATTATAAAATTTCCAATACATGCTTCTTATACCACCTTTAGCTTACTATTAGAGTTGCATATTCATTTTCATTCGTTTCAATTCCAATTCAATTCTATTCAATTTCATTTGAATTCAATTACATAGCTTCCAATTGCGCTAGTTCAATTTCATTAACACTTAATGAATTTACATACAATCAACCAACAAGCAAATAACAACCAATGCACATCCAATACAACCAAATTTATTTATTTTACTTGCATGCAATTTGGTTCGATTATCTCAATTCCAATTGGTTTAACATTCAATTGATTTTCATTCAATTATTCAACTATTTTCAAATGAATTTACACTTGCATGCATCATTTCATATCAACTTATTCATATTCTATTGATTAACATTCAATCCATTCTTTAATTCAATTGCTAGTTCTTTTTACAAATAAAATTGAATTTCATTTATATAACTTAAGTTCACATCTTTAACAATTTCATTTACTCACTTTATTCATTTATTTTGATATTAACATCAATTCTCTCAACATTACTTAACTTGCATTCCATTTCAACTTTATTTACATCATTTAATTCACTTGATTATTTAACTTTGATGCAAAGATCGATTTTTTATTCAACTTCACTTAAGTTATTCCATTTAAACATCATTTGTTAATTAAACTTAAGTTTTACTTATCAATTCAATTCGGATTTTAAATTCCAAAGTAAATCCTATTTAACTTTTACTTAAGTCAAATTCATATCAATATTCAAATTCATATTCCATTTTACTTAACTTAATTGTTTAACCACTTCAATAACTGGTTTCACTTACATTTTCCCATTCTATAAGTTATAAAACTTATTATTCAACTTCTAACTTATATTATAAGTTCAAAACCTTTTTCACTTATATTTATCAATTTCAAATTGAATTTTAATTTCAAATTGATTTATTACAACAAAACTTCAATTTTAAATTCATTTTTGTAGCAAATCCATCACATAGAAACTCGAAAATGATACTGATGATGCTGCAGTCATCACCCTTATTATTTCCCAGTGACAATAGTGAAATCAATGCTAAATATTCTTTCAAAAATTTCCTTTCTATTCATAAATCACTTTTATAAACCTTTTACTTATATAATTTTACTTCTTATATACATACATGATTATCTTACAATTGTAAATCATTATCAATTATAATTTCATCTTATGATTCATTGGTTTATACCATTATTCTTTTTACAATAGTTGCTTTTATTAGCTTATTCAAACAACTTTTACTTATTTTATATATATATATATATATCATTTACAACAACCAAGCAATCAATTATATACACACTTCAATAATTCCTGAAAAATTATTTTCTTTTTATATATAAAATATAATCGAGGTAAAATTATTTCATTTACCCAATTCAAAACAATATTGTGTCGAATTGTTCTATTCAAGTGTTTAGGAACCCCTTCGATTCAGTTTTCGAGGCTGCGCCGACGAAGGTTCATATACCACTCAACAAACCAATCATCACAATATAAAACAATTTTATACTCACTAACAAATACGCACTCATATCTATTATTACACTCACACTCATTCTAGAGTACTGCTGACTCTATCTCTAATGAGTAACACCCAACAGAGCAGGTTGTCGCTTAACCATAAGCTCTGATACCAAATGTAACGATCGCGATTTTTCGTTGCCGAAAAATCGAACCGTTAGGGTTTTAGAAGAAGAAAGAGGTAGAAGAAGAAAGAAAAGAAAGAGAGGAGAAAACAGAAAACAAGTAACAGAACGAGAAACAATATCAGAATCTCACAATCGCAGCGGAACAACATATAATAGATAAATGAATATCATTAAAACAAAAGAACTATACATTTTATACATACATCACAATACATCATATCATCAGAGTGTACAACAATAAAACAGCGGAAAGAATACTATATACAATAGATAATATACTACGCTATCTGGCTCGCCTCCAGATCTGCACAGCAACTCCCGAATCCAGAATAACCTGATAACCTAACTCTAGACTGCCCGTGTGGAAAATAGTGGGCACCCAGAGTTTAGGAAAGGAACAATAAACTCCAGGTCAGTCATGTGACTGGTGAGAGAACTCAAAACAATTTATCTTTAAACAAGCAACAAGAAAATTTAAATTTTTGAAACTCGCAATGCTTTTAAGAAAATGAAACTACCATAAGGCCTCCCGCCACACACACAATGCAAACGCAGAATTGGAGGAGATTTCTCCTTATGATAGTCAAAGATGCTTACTACGCGAAAATCAAATCATTTTTGATATTATTACTAGTGCATAGTGTAGAAAACAATTTCGAAAGTAGAATATAAATCCTAGCCAGCATACGACATTTCGTCGTATGCCTACTATAGCTACCATGTTCAATAGCAGGTTACCGCCACATTCCATGGCAGGTTATACAACTAAAACCGTACAGGGCGCGTATTGTTTTGATTGGATTTCCAACAAATGGTCAGGCTAAGGAACTTCCTACTGCCACATGGGATCGCCTCTGGCGGGACGTCCCGAGAAACTAACGTTACGGTTAGATCTCTGCCAACACAAGGCCGGGTTACCTCTGTAACTAGGTAACTACTACACGAATATGTCATCCCCCGGTCCTTTGGGACCTTTATCCGAGCGCTCGCAACAACAACACCACACAGTAATAGGTATAGTGTATCAACATGAGTAAGTATCTGGGCTCCATACCATGATACCACCCTTTACCAGAAGGAAATGACATACCCTAAAGGGCGCGACCCTCATAACCTTGCCGCATATTCCTGTTTCGACCATTTCCGGGGAGTGAGGTCCTGACGAAGTATCGTCCACAAAGCTACGCTTTGTGCAACAAAGCCATGCTTTGGGTCCACAGATGACCAAAGCAATAATCACAAAGATAAATGATCAAACAAATGATCATATCCAAACGATCAACCAATGATCATCACACAGCAGCACTCAGCATGCCACATTACCAGATTGGGAAATATCGCTGATAACCTTTAACTACATAACCTCTGAGCTCGTACGTCTCAGAGAAGGGTGTTAAGCTAAGAGAATAAATTCTCCGCCACCAACAGAAATGTATTTGAAAGAAATCTGCTCTATCTCTCAAAATGTAATGTCAGACACGTAACCATACAAGTCTGTTCCGGGTTCGAACAGAACCGAAGGCACTTCCAAAGAAGCCCTTGCAATCCGGGTATTCACAATCCCGATAAAATTTCCCATCACAAAGGAAATCTCCATATCGTAGCTAACGATGCGGAGACAATCGATAGGTCATCCTATCGTTTTCACAAATACCCGGTCTTCAACACCGGTCTTCAAATGCAATCCAAACGACGTATCGCATATTCGGAATGGGATATATGACACAAAGGTCCTCTCCCGGCTAAACCGAATAGCGAGCGCTTATTTTAAAAATAAGTGTGCATTCAATTCCAAACAAACACAATCAATACCATCCAAGGGTAAATATTGATAGTCGGTTATTTAACTATCAATAAAGATGCGCCACATCATCAGATTCCAAATAATTTTTCCAAAATTATTAAGTCCCAAAATATCTTTACCAGATATATATACACAATTTCCAAATAATTGCCCAATTAATTTGCTTTACCAAAACACCTTCACGATATAATTTTCCACACTTAACCATTTGAAAACCCATTTCAAATTAAACACCTCAACCATTTGAAAACAAATTTCAAATTACATTAACCATTTGAAAACTAATTTCAAATCACCTTAACCATTTGAAAACTAATTTCAAATCACCTTAACCATTTGAAAACTAATTTCAAATCACCTTAACCTTATATACCTTTTGAAACAAATTTCAAACCACCAAATAAATCTTTACCGATTTATTTTAACTTACGTTCCAAATTCGTAAATTATATTTTTATATTTAAAAATAAATCAACATTTATTTTTAAACAAATTTCCCTTCCCCTTTTCAAATTCCATAGTGAATTTCCCAATTCCCAAAGATCTACACATACCCGATCCTCAAATCAATTTCAAAATATTCACTTCCAATTTACCTTTAAAAGGTGAATTCTCAAACGTTCCATTTCATATTGGAAAAACACTTCTAAACTTATTTAATAAATAAATAATTCACAATTTAATTTCTTTTCAACAATTTCGAAAATATCCAATACACTTAAACCACCGTTAAGTATTTATTTCATTCCTATAAGGAAAATATTCTTTTATTCAAATTTATTTGGGTTAAAAACGAATGTTGCGTAAAACATCGTTACGATAACCCAAAAACACTAGTATATGGATTTGAAATTAAAAATAGATATATAAATCCAATACTATACAAATTATCCCCTTCTGTTTCTCGAAAACGTCTATTTCAACAATCAATGTTGAAATCTATGTTTTCAATACTCAATACATTTTAAAACACCTTTAATTCGTTTTAAATTCCATTTAAAACATTCCTTTCCCAAAAACATACCCATTTTATTTAATAATCTATTCAATATTCAAAATAGTGAATATAGCCCACTTAACAAATTCCCATATTTCAATTTATCAAATTCGATGAATTTCAAATTTATAAACATAGTTTATAAATTCCATTTCTATTATAAACCCCAATTTTATAAATTCCTTTATTAATCCGATGCAATTTACATAACCCAGTTTCATACCCAAAAGCCATATTGTAAGTTAAATACTTATAATATTATTTATTTACCAAATCGTTCCTTTGAACTTCACTAATTTAAAATCTTATCACTTACAAGATTTCTTTATGGTTTATAATAATTTCAACTAATGAAATCTTCATTTATTAACAATTTCTATAAAATTCCTTTTTTTAATGCCCAAATCCATTTTTATAAGTCAATAACTTATAAAACTTCACTTCCCAATAACCATTCTTTTTATAAATTTCACAAATTATATATCTATAGATTTATAATGAAATTCATGTTATACATCAACTCAGCATTTTATAAATTTATTCTATAACTCCAATGATTTTTATTTAAAAACATCCATTTATAAAATCCTTTATATAAACCATTAATAATAATAACTTCCCAAAAACCAAATTTAACTATTTTATAAAAACCTATTATTGTTTAAAATTTCTTTTAAGTTATATTTTATAAAAATATAAATTTTTAAAAACATAAAATTTTATCCATCTATTTATTTTAAAATTTAATCAATTCAAAATTTTAATAACCCTTATTCTTTGAAAAATCGATTTAAAACCCCTTTTAAATTCAAAACCGTTATTTTTAATTTTAAAAATTTGAATCCGATGATGCAACAACATCAGATGGTCAATCACGGGAATAAGTGTCATATATCAATATGATTATCAACAATCAACATAATATTCATAAACAGATAAATATGTGAGGAATCCAGTTGGATCCCTCCAACCTGTTACCCTGCATCCACAGACGTTAGCACAATACCAATTCCACTTCGAGGTGGAATATCGCGGTATATGGGATTTTATAAATATCCGCTTAATAACGGCGCAATAGGGTCTCATCCGCTATACGAGGCGGGAAATCAAATCCAATATATACATATGCCAATATATATATATCGCTATATATAGTATATATCCTACTATATCTACTAGCACAATCAACAGCAATCAACAATCAATAATAACTATTTAAAATTTTAAACAAAACCTTTCGATTGAGTGAGGAGTTCTCACCTTGATTTTGTTTCCGTTTTAGCGTTCGTTCCGAATAAAATTAAACGAACGTTTAATTTTATCCGAAATTCAAACGAGCTCCAATCGACTCCAAACCAGTTGCACTGCGAAGAGCACGACGATACGAAGCCAACGCAAAAAATCTCGTTCAATTTGGACCTCGCAGCAAAAAGTTATCACGTTTTAAACGCTGAACAATTAGATTTACAATTTAAATTACATTTCAAAAGAAATAAAGCACAACCTCTTCACGCGGCCCCCCCCCCCTCTCTCATCCTCTACCCGTGCGCACGGTACCTCACTCCCCAGGCCGCTTCTCCTACCAGGTCTTGGAAAAAAAACACACGACACTTTGAACCCACCAAAGACCATTTAGGGTTTGACATTGTCTCCTCCACGCCGAGCTATACGACGATCAGGACGTACCATTGCGACCGCCTACACAAGAGCCATGCTCGGCTGGAATGGCACTGAGCTCGGCCCTATGTCCTTCTCGAAAAACGTGAACCAAGTCGTGGCCTTTGAGGCACGATTCCCCTCCATCCGTTGCTCCAATCGCGATCATACCCGTTGGATTCGTAGATCTAAATGTGCTCTTCGATTTTCGTTTAGAAAGTTCGTGGAAAATGTCAACGGATTGGTGTGGATTTGAGGTGGAAGTTGGGTGATTTCTGGCCTTTGAATAATTAGGGCCGGCCATAACATGATGAGCTAGGGTTTTGGTGAAAATTTGCGTTTATAACCACATACAATTATTATTTAAATAATAAAATTCCCAAATTGACACTTTTGCAAACGAACTCCAAACGACGCGTGCCGCCAGGCGATCCTAAGGTTTTTCCGCATTCCGGACACAATGGAACAGGTTTCGTAAGCTAATTCGGAAGTATGTGTGAGATACGGCAATAAACAGTCGATTTAAATTAAAAACGATTTAAGCGATTTCTAGGCGTTTTGGCTTGTACCGGACAAACGGCAAATCCAAACGACTTGAAATTTGAAATCTTGCAATAATATCACATTACGGATCCGATGAAACTGGTTTCGTCGAAATCCGAGACCGTTTGAAAAATGGCTATTTTAACTCGCCGAATTAAAATTAAAACGATATCGATGCCTTTCGAGCTGCCACGGTCAAACGACAACTCCGTTTGCTACGAAATTTGAAATCCGATAATAACTAACTATTACGGATCCAATGGAACTCGTTTCGTTCAATTCCGAGACTGTTCAAAAATTGGCTATTTTTCAGTCGATAATTAAATATTAAAATATTCAATTTTTACAAATTAACTCCAAATTCAGTTTTACAAGTTCTAAAATATTTCTATAACTTTAATATGATATAACAAAATTTTCCAAATCATTTTCAATCATATTTAACCCAATATTCAATTATCTACGGAATTTCACTATTAATTAATCGATTTAAATGACCAATTAAATCCAATATTCAAGAAATAAATTATTTAACTTCAAATTCCTACTTATTAATATTTAAAATTAATTAAATACTCAAATTTAATTTATCAAAAATTCTGGGTCGTTACAGATACAGTACCATCAGCCCAATATCTATCAACAGAGGTATTACCATTAATGCTAGAGACG
The DNA here is from genome assembly GCA_030765085.1 of Allium cepa. Taxonomy (NCBI): domain Eukaryota; kingdom Viridiplantae; phylum Streptophyta; class Magnoliopsida; order Asparagales; family Amaryllidaceae; genus Allium; species Allium cepa. The sequence goes on from CM060935.1 coordinate 1,001,674,381, forward strand.
ACTCTTGTCTCGTAATCAATAACATTAGGTAGAATTACACCTTTTACTGTCCATGGATCATACCAAAATGATATATTACCAGTGTCTTTCATTCTCCGCTGAACCATAGGAAGAAAACTATCTCTGCCTCTCAAGATATTCCTCCAGGACCAACTGCAGTCAGATGGAGGAGTGATAAGCCATAAATTTCTATCACGGATGAGATAATTTCTACACCAAGAAGCCCACAAATTATTGTCATGCCACAGTAATTTATCAATTCTAGCTGATAGAGTAGCAAATTTCCAACTCTTAATATCATATATCAATTTAACACACATACGAAATTTTATAAGTTGTGAGTGGGTTAAAACACTCACCATTTGAATTTAAATTGAATTTAAATCCAATTTAAACCTAAAAAGTGAACAGCCTCCAAATTCGTCCAAACAAGTGTCAAAACGGAATTCCAATATGAATCTAGCGGAGAAAACCGCACGTGAAACGGAGTTCGTATGAGAAAGTTATGTTGATTAAAACGTATGAAATCACAATTAAAATAAAACAAAATAAAATAAAAGAATACACAAACCCTTTCGCGTTGCCACGTCATTTGTCTCCCCATGTCACCTACTTCTTTTGCATACGTGAACCAGACCAATCTTCCTAACCCTAGAATGCACGCACTCAATTCACGCCGCCGCCAGAATTAGTCCACACGCGCCTACGACCGTTGCTATCGCGACCATCCCAGAGCCCCGCTATCGCAACGCCGCCCCCCTCCAGCTCGTGATTTCCCCTCTGGCCACGTGGATCGCGGCGAAAATACCCTCCGCCGAACCCAACTCGAAGCCCTAATAAATGATTTCCCAACGATCTAACTATTGAAACGTCGAATGAACCATGCCGATGCAATTCCCTCGGTCCTCCCTACAAAAATCCTAAATCAATTTGACGAACTGATGAAGTTGATCGTGGCATGATGAACGGCCATGAATAAACGGTAAATTTCTGGTCAAACCGTGCTTCGCATCAGAAAGCGAATCACAGAATTGAGATGCGTTCATTGAGAGCTTCAATATATAAATTTTCTGAATTTTTTTTAGGAGTTTGAAATTTCACTTTGATTTTTTTAAATTGCAATTGGATTTGGAATTGTCTGCCGTTGAAATGAGGAGGTGAAGAGGAATTTTACGCATGGACAATTGAGAAGTAGAGGTAGGCTAGAGTTTACAACAGGGTATATATAGGCAAGGTTGAAATAGAATAGATGGACCCGATTGGTATACGCGTTGAACGATAAAGCGACCTGAAAAGCCCGTTCTGACTCCGGAACGAAATAGGGTCAAACCATATATCAAAATAGATGTTTAAAAATATTTGAAGCGCAATGGAAAAGGTTTCAAGTTCAAATTCTATCGTATGAAGAAGTTATGCTAAAATCAAATTATTCCAAATTGATTTCAATTGGTTTCAATTTAATTTATTTGAAGGCGTTTCAAGCCCGTACGATCAAACGACATGCCCGATCGCTATGAAACTTGAAATTCTACAATAATTCACCATTACGGATTCGATGAAACTAGTTTCATCGAAGTCTGAGTCAATGGCCAAAATGGCTATTGTCCAGTTAATTAAATAAATTAATATTAAATAAATTAAATCACTATTTAAATTCAAATTCTATATTTCATAAATTTTATCATCTTGTATTACTTTAGTAATTTATAATTCTTTAAAACCAATTCCCATATCAATTTAAAGTAAATTAATTCACCAATTATAGTATTTTTTCATTTACTTAAAATAATTCCATTATTATAAATTGAATCCAATTAATTTTAATAAATTCCAATTAAACCGATTAGATTCAATTCCAACCCTTTAGTTGAGTTTATTATACTTTGTAACGCAGTTAACACTTGTCTCACATTTCATTCCATTTATATATTCAAATTTCCAGCTTCCCTTTGTATTAACTATTATTTCCAAATATATTGAAGTTGTCAAATATATACATTTGTTAAAATTAGAACCTCAATCAATTCATTCAATAGGTTTCATTCCTTTATATTAACTTATGAATAAAATATGCATTTCCGTTGCTTTATTACATTTACTGTAACGACCCGCCATTCATCTCCATAGAATGATGCATCATTAATAAGAAACAAAGGGAAAGAAAGAGAAAGAAAGAGAAGAAAGAAGAAAACAACACATCAGAATCTAAACAACAGAACGAATAAATTATATTAATAACATAAGTATTACATAGTATACAACAACTATCAGAGTTACACAGATAATACAACACATACTAGACAGTTATAAACACCTGTCTAGTTATACAACACAATAAAAAACAACTCAAACAAACGACTCAAAGATACCAACACAGCGGAATGCTAGATAACCACAACGCAGAAGTCTCCTGCTCCATTTGCTCCTCCAGAATTCGTCAAAGCAAACCTGAATCCCTTGGCTACTCGTAAAAATTTGAGTACCCAAGAGTTTATGAAAAAAAAATAAACTCCGGGTCAGACATGAGTCTGGTGTGAGTAACAAGTTAAAGTTGCTTAACTTTTGAAAACCTTTGGAAAGAAAGGTATCACGTAAGACTCCCCACAAATAAACATGGAAAAGTTTTTACCTTACGCTAACCTAAACATTTGATAGGAAATCCAGTGATATTATAATAGGTCTAGGGTTTTCAAGTAAAATACAGAAATAGATGGAATGCTTCATCTCACGTTACAACATAGTTGGGCACAACTAATACATACGATACTTATTGGATTTTGGATTCCATACAATTGTAGGGCTACTGGAGTACCGTCCATCACAGTATGTGGCCTAGATCAACGTACCGAGGAGCCACCCTAACTCCCCTGCAACACAAGGCCGGAACCATCCCTTACTGGACAGTCCCGAATAAGACAACCCCGGCAGTTGTCGCGAATCAACCACCCCATACAGCAGAATAAAAAGGGACTTCTAGACAGGGGAAAATCTTGTCCTGAAATGGGCATGACCCACCTAGCCTTACTTCACCTCCCCTGTTTTAGACATTCCTGGTTGATGAGGCTTGAGGCTACGATTACCTTTAGAGAACACATCTCTTAGAATGCTCATCGTCCACCTGAAGATGTTCTGAAAGCATTCAATCCATACAAGTTCGTTACGGGTTCGAACGAAACCGAAGGCATTATCTCGTTACACTCATTTTGGAATCACCCTCAGAGTTAACGACGACAACGCTTGCACTCTGAATCTTCATCTTCACTTGAGATTCACGACCTATCGTTAATTTGGATCGATGTGGTATTCGGATATCCAAATATGGAAACCCGATCCCGGTCTCATCGAAATCTAAAGCGTGTCTTTTAGGTCCAAGTTTGTTTTGAAGTTTAAAACAATCCAATTTAATTATCTATATACACACAGATGGATAATTCACATCATCACAATAGATAATCAACATTATCATCACAAACAGGTAATCCATATTATTATCACAAATTGATAATCTACATTATTATCACCAATAGATAATTTATATTATCATCACAATGCAACCAATGCATCCATATCACACAATACTAATCTTATATCTAAGATTCAAACCTTTCAAGACAAACCATATCATCCATTTATAAGCAAGGATTTACTTAATTATACTTTAATTAATTTAAAATGAATTTAGTTAATTACTTCCAACTCTAATTAATTTAAAGTGAATTAAATTAATTACTTATCTTTAATTAATTTAAAATGAATTAAATTAATTACTTCATCATATAAATCTTGCTTACTTAACCATTAATTGATTGCAAATCAACTAATTAATTATCCTCAAATTAATCACATTAATTAATCACTCTTGATTAATTATCCTTTAATTATATTCAAGTAATTATCCTTTAATTAATTTCACAAATTAATTATCTTAACCAAAAACAGTAATTAATCTTTAATTACTCCATTAATTAATTAACTATAATTAATTACATTAATCCTTAATTAATTACATCAGTTAATTACTTCCTTAATCACTTATCATCGATTGATTAACCTTAATTAATTAATCCTTAATTACATCATTAATTATATTAATTAATGATCCTTAATTACATTTAAATTAATTACTTTATTTAAATTAATTACATTAAGCAATTAACCTTAATTAAACCAAAATTATTAATCATTTTTGATTAATCACATCTAGTAATTAACTACTCTTAATTACCTCATTAATTTCTCCTAAATCAATTACATTTAATAATTAATTATATTTGTTAATCACCCCTGATTAATCTCATTAGTAATTAATTACCCTTAATTAATTACATCACTTAATTATTTTCAAATGACTTAATCAATCAATGCTTAAATTAATTACACTAAGTAATTAGTTATTAATTACTTTCACAAAGTAATTATCCTTCATATTAATTACACAAGTAATTAATCTCAAAACTCTTCCATACTTCAATTAATTACCTCCAGTAATTTACTCATCTTAATTACTTCTCTAGTAATTATTCCTCATTGATTACTTATCAACCCTTCCAATGATTATTCTAAATTAGTTAAACTTAATTAATTAATTTAAACTAATCTAATTAATAAATTAATTACAATGAGTAATTAATATCTTTAATTACTTTCATAAAGTAATCATACTTAACCAAATACCATAAATGATTATCTACATTAATTAATCCAATTAATTATCAAAATTAATTACATTAATTAACCAATAAATAATTCCAAGTTAATGACCTTCATTAACTTATCATCAATTCTTTAATTATCTTTCTTAAGTAATTACATTAAATTAATTAATATTAATTACTAATTTAACCAATCTTAATTACTTAACTTAACCTTAATTAATTTATTCAAACCCTTAATTAATTAAATTAATTAATTAAATTATTTAAATTATTTAAATTACCTTACTAATTTAATGAATTAATAATCATTAAATCTTTGATGTACTTTAAAATAAAACATCTCTTATTAATGAGTACATTATCATTAACAAAATAATTTTAAACAACTTACTTTAAAATTTATTTTCAAATTACATTATAAATTTTAAATTTAAAATGAAAACCAAACTTAACTTTATCAAAGTTTTAAAAACATTCTAAAACCTTTTTAAAACTTATGCTAAATAATTTCTCATTTTATAAAAGGAATTTAAACCCATATTTATTTAAGATACAAATCATATTTTTAATATGATTCAACATCAAAAGCTGTTTAAACATTTCAAAATTTTAAAAACTTCTTTTATTTTCAAAACATGATTCAAATTGGATTTGATTTCCAGATTTAATACCTATATTTAAATCTTCTACTCCAATTTTTAAAACCTTATCTTTAAATTCAATTTATTTAAAATCCTTTAAAGTTGTTTAAACATTTCAATTTATAAGGTTGAAATTAAATTTAGAAACTGGAATTCAAACTCAGATTGAAAACCATACTTTTTAAATTTAATTTTTAAATTCTGTTTTAAAAACCATACTCCAGATTTTTAAAACTTAATTTTCTTTTGAATTGGAAATATACAGGTTTCCTCTGAAACCTGTAACTTCAAAAATACCCGAGCCTCTCTCAATTTACTTCGAGAAAAACCAAATACTTCTTCGAGCAAAAAATCAAATCATCCGAGTAATACTCGAGTTCACCATCCCCTTTAAACAATTCAACACCTGACACACTTCTTTGCACCGTGCATATGCACGGTGGTTCTGGCCGCCTTCAGTCACTACCCAACATCCGATCACCGTGACGGCTACCACTCCGGCCACGAGTACGCTGATGCTCCATCTATCATCCCTTGGAAATCCAAAACACTCGATCCACTACAACCACCATGCTGATCAAATCACTGCCTACCCAAAAACTAAGTTTAGGAATCAATTTGAACAATCATCTTCACCACAGTGAACTTCCACCACCACCACCATTTTTCTTATCATCACTGACCACTAATCCATCACCAGAAGAAAACCCATCCTTCCAGAACCTCGAGATCATCTGAAATTCCTCCATTTCCAATTTCCAGTAAAAACAGTAATGTTCATGAATCCCAATACTAAAAATAGCGATTTTTGTTTTAAAAATTTGAATTTTAGTTTAAGCTTTTGATTCATATACCTAAAACAAAGAATCCAGACAATTTATTTTAACTTATTTTTAAGCTTACTGATGCTTATTTATTTCCAGAGGAAATATAATTTAGTTTTACTTAACCAGAGTTTTTTTATCCTTAAATTATAATACAACAAACCTACTTTGTCCAATGCTCAAGTCTTAACAAAGATAATATTAATAGCAAGTAAATTTTGATTAATTCTTGACCCTAGAACAAGTACTATCATATATAAAATAACACTATGCATTCATACAGAAACACACACTTGTATATATTTAACATAACTTATTTCAGATAAAAAATCAAGCAACATATCCAACTTGTAATTTTTTTTAAATGTTGTTACTCACCTGAAAACAGAGATGAATCAGAGCACAAATTTTTTTCTTCCTGAAAATCCTTTTGTTTTGATTTGAAAACCAGAGTGCCCTTTGCTTTAAAAACTTCAACTTGAATGCTTCTTAAAATTTGATAAAAACTTGAGTGTTTACTGATTTAAACTTGCATGCAGGTCCAAGTTCCAGATTGCAGAGGTCAAACCCAGATTTTAAAGAAATGCAGGCTAATTGTTACAACCAGGTATTTTCAACCATTCGCATCCATTATAAGTGTATAGGTAGACACTCATGCCGGAATTGGATTGCTCAAAATACCGCGTTGTAAATAATTTTTTTGGCAAATCTCAGAATATACAGTAAATAAAAATCATAGATCACAGACACAGAGTAATAATAGTGCAGCGGAAGTAAAATAAATAGTAGTTCATAAAGCTACTATGTAAATATATCAGAGTCAAATAAAATACAACAGAAGAAATAAAGTACAAAGGAAGTCTCACTACATAGAAGTCTACTAATACAAGAGCTGAAAGGAACAACAGACTGCAAAGATGAAACTTGACAAGTAGATAATCTCCAGCGATTTTCAATCTCCAGAAAGTGGAAATCCAAATCTGTGAATACTCAGGCTGACCCGAGCGTAAATAAAAATACAAACACTCGAGTCAGGACATACATACTTATACAATGTAAACCAACTCAAGTGAACTGTAGTAAAGGTACAAGTAACTTAGAAGATGCTTGAGACCGCCCATCCTCTAAGGATCCGTTAAACTATTTACTATGTAGTAATATACGCTATATACAGTAGTGTCTAATCAGTAAAGTATAATCATATAGAAAATAGCGTTAAGGGGATGGTGAACCTTAACGCGGTCGGATCTTTAAAACCAAAATCGTAATGGGCTCGATATAAGGAGATGACACGGCACGCGAGGCAATGCCAGGGTGGATACACCGTTTGCACTCCCGGACCGGAGGTGACGGCAAGCCAGCAGCTTCCGCCCACCTCGAACAATACCCCCGAATCAAAGTGGCGCCACATATCGAATCACAAAAGTAATAGAATGGTTTCCGATGGAGCATGCTCGATGAAAGGGTGCGACCCTTTGTGTAGCCCGGTATAGCTCCTGTTTTAGTCACTTATGCCAACTCACGGGAGTTGGGTCCACGTGATATACCTCGAGAACGTCGCCACCATCCTACTTCATTCTAGAACCTCCACCGTGTACACAGTTGTTAAAGTGGTTTTCGGTATTGGCCGGCTATAAGACAATATCCGATCCCGGTCTCTTTAACAACCAATCGTTATTATAACCCGTGGTTATAACTTTAAAACAATATTTTCATACTTCAAAATAAAATATCATTTCAATCCAAATCTTTATCAAAATAAAGATTAAATCATTTCTAAACCATTTCAATATATCAACATACCTTATCTTTCAAATTCAAATATTTATCAAAAAAAATATCAAGTCGTTTCAAATCATTTTAATACATAAACATCATATCTTTCAAACTTCATTTTCAAATCGTTTTAATTTCAAAATGTCATAACTTTCAAAACTTCATCTTCGAATCATTTAATATATATCAAAATATCATGTCTTACAAACTTCATTTTCTAATCGTTAATTTCAAAATATCATAACTTTTAAAAACTTCATTTCAAAACATTTTAAACATATCATATCCTAAACATCTTTAAATCATTAAATGTATATCAAAATATCATATCTTTCAAACTCATTTCAAATCATTTTAATTTCAAAATATCATAACTCAAACATTTTTAAATTCAAAGATAACATTCATTTATTATCATCTCAAATCACCTTTTTTTTAAAATTTATATTCCATCAATTTAATTCAATTGAAATCATTTTAAAAATGTAATTATTATACTTTCAAATCAAGTATTCAATTTCCAAAGTTTTAAACCATTATGCGTTCATTTACTAAGTTAAAAACCATAAACATTGAAAATTTCAACCTTTTACAGCATTAAGAAAAAGGTGCTGAAAGTTATACTTGAAAAGATTTCAATTTAAACCATTTAAACATTTTAAAAATCATATTTTAACATTCAAAGATGTTCATTAAATACTCTTTTAATTAATGATTTTTATAAAGCAACATTTTATAATTAAATCAAATTTCACAAACCCACTTAATAAATTCAAGTGTAAACTTCCTATTTTTGCATTTAACACTTTATTAACATTTACATTTTCAAATTATCATTTCACAAATTAAACTAAATTCCCAATTTATTTAAATTACTTAAACTTTAAACAAAACCAAATTCCACATTTCCAAATCAAGTTGTATTTTCAAATTTCACTTTTTAAGCATTCATTTATTTAACCACTTAAATTCATAGAAAATCAATAATACTTTAATAAATCACTTAAATTCAAATTTAAATAAATTTATCATATTTACCATTTTCCAAATAAAAATTTAAATTTCCATTTTATTTGTATAACTTAAATATCATTTATGACCAAAATTCCAAATTTCCAAACTTAAGTTATATTTCAATAATCCAATTTAACCATTCATTAATTACATTTTTAACTCATAGAAAAATCATTATTTCTTTATTTAAAACATTTCAAAATCTATTTAAATCAAATTTCGTAAATTTATATTTTTAAAATACTTAAAAATATCCAAAAACACTTTATAAAATAACCACGGGTCTGTATATAGTTTTCTAACTTAGGTCAAGTGATACGGATATGTATCATTTCAATCCGTAGTTTAAAAGAAAAATCCAGGTTTTATCATTTCAAACCCGCAATCCCAAGTTAAATAAATTAAATAAAAACCGTTCAGGCCTACCATTTCAGTCCATAACGATTTTTCCCTATTCTAAAGTCCGTTCGGGTATGTATCATTTCAACCCATAGTGTTTTCTAATCTACAGGGAACTTGCAGTGTGATAAACAGATATAAATGAACAGTAACAACATATATATAATAACAGATGATATGACATGAAATTTAACAGGTTTAACATCATATATAATTAATCACAGGCAGTTATAACATCACATAATAGTTCTACCCATTCAAATGGTGTCAATTCACATTTGTATAAGTATAAACGTCTGGTGAGATTTACTCACAGGTTTGAGCTGAAGACACAACGACGAATTGCACAAATGGGATCTACACAAGCACAAAAGCACGACCCAGATTCGAATGGAGGAGCCAAATGTCAAATTCCTTGGATACACATCAAAAAAAAAAATAACAACGATGAGTTTCAAAACCAAAATACGATAAACTGCACTAGAATAAACTGCACAAACCAGACGGTGAACAGATAACTCCTAAGTTAATGGATTCCGACTGCGACAAACGTAATAAAATCATATATTAACATTTACGTCGTTATGTATTCGCGTTTAAAATTATTTAAAAATTTGGTTGTCATTACAATTTCAGTTTATATATATATATATATATATATATATATATACTTACATATATATATATATACTTACATATATATATATATATATATAACAAGCAAACATGAATTCCATAATTCATTATAAAAATCGAACTAACTTGATATATAAAATTATACACGCGGACAAACTTACAAGTTTACAGCTCAACGTTCAAATCCTATGTTTACTGTTGCCTTTTCTTCTCTTTTTTTTATATAATTCTTTTATAATAACGCACGCAACTTCGGGAAAAGAATCCAGAACCAACACAAACCCTTCATTCGTTATGCATATACTCACTGTACCAAATATATTCAATTTGTGGCATGCAGGCTTGTACCACTTCCCTTTTTTTTTATTGCACGCAACTAGGCAGTGGAGAAAACAAAACAAAAAAAATGTTCAGCCATAACTTTACCATTTAGTATATATATAGGTGTAACATATATGTATGCAGTGCCAAGTTAACACCTTCACTTTTTTTTTATATATATATAAATGACGCACGCGACTTCCAGAGAAAGAAAAAAAGAAGAATATATATATATATATATATATATATATATATATATATATATATATATATATATTCACTGTATCCAAAACCATTCAATGTTTGCATGCAGGGCCATTCGCATGCAAGCTTGTATCCCTTCAATTCTTTTTTATATATTTGACACACGCAGCAAGAAGAAGAGAGAAAAGAGAAAAAAAAACCAAAACAAAAGAACTCACCGCACAGGGCTGAGGTGGCAGTGGTGTAGGTGGCGTCGGGGGATGATCGGTGGCATGGCTGCAGTGGAAGGGGAGTTGCGGTGGTCAGGAAGGTGGTGCGGTGCTTGGTACAGGGGAGAGGGGGTTTGTTTTGTAAGTTGGATCGGTTGTTGCCTTCTTCCCTTTTTTTTTATTTGGGTGCGAAAAGATGCTGAAGGAGGAAGTTGAACACGAGAGAAAAGTGATAAAGCCTCTTATTTTTATACTAGTTTAGATTGCGTGAGTGATTCCAGGGAGGGGAAATCTAAGTTTAAGGTAACCGATTGATATCTTAAAACGTACCATAAATTTGTGTAACGTACCAATTAATTGTGTAACGTACCAATTAATTGTGTGACGTACCAATTAGTTTTGTAACGTACCAATTAATTGTGTAAAGTACTAATTAATTTTTAGGCTACAGCTGTTAAACACGTTCAGGAATTTAAATTTTGAATTCTAATCAACTAATTTCAGTATATAACGGCAACTAATAAATTTATATACGGACCCATTATATACACACAAAACAGCGCGTAACTTCTACATCGGACCTCCAAATTCAGCAAATAATGTATCGTTGCGCTCGCCTTGTCAGCACGAGTCTAATAATATAAAGAAAAATCACGTTTGTTCGTTCAAATAAATATTCATTTTCCGAAATTTGTGGTCGCTGATACCGCTAATTGGACCATATAAAACTAATTTAATGCGTTAACGTTACCGGAAGTCTTCAACAGACGTTATTATATTTTTATTATAAATCTCTCTTAAATATTACAACATAAAATAATGACATTCCAAAAAAAAATTATGCAAATTAATTGCCAAAATACGTTACCCACAAATTTAATAGGTTATTTTATTTAAAAGTTCTTTTATTCAAAAAAGATCTAGATAGTTACAACAAATTCTTACGTTATTAAAATTTTAGTTTCAAATTTGTCGCTAACTTCCGCAGGAATCCAATTTATTAGCAGTAAATTTCTCGGGTCGTTACACTCTCCCCACTCAAAACTTTTCGTCCTCGAAAAGGAATGAGGTACGGAAAAGCAGGACAAAGATAGAGTGAAATAGGATTAAGATAAGATGGCAAGAAGATTGAAATTATACCTGATAACTATTGTTATAGGTTATTTTTGCAAGGTGGAGATGATCTTTCCAAGATTCTCCAAAATTAAGAACACAAGCACGAAAAGGTGGATTCAAAATGATTACCAAAGATCTATCAAAGATTATAGAAAGATGCCTATACCAATCTATCGCAAGATAAGGATGATAAGGACAACCAAAAGATAGTTTGGAAAACAAAATAAGGAATTAGATTTGAAAGCATGGAAATTTTAACTTAAATAGAGAATAAATCTTTACACAAGTTAAATAAATCTTAACTATCTCAAATTTCATTATCTTATTATCCAATCATCTAAAATTAACAATTTTTAAAACCATGGGTTTGAAAAATAATCATTTATTACACTCACAATGTACTTAATAAATTTAATTCTCTTTATTCCTAATAAAATTAGGTTTATTCCTCTCAATACATTTATCACTAATGTTAAACATACTTACACTTATTATAACTGCTTTATTTTATTCTTAGTTCTTTTAACATTATTTTATTGTAAGTTATTCAATTACCCTTTATTATATTTACCCCTGTTAATCATTAAAATTTAAGTGTATAACATTTATTATAACCACTCAAATTTATTTATAAAATCTTTTTATATTGTATATTATCCAATTAAATTGTTAACTTCTAAAATTAAGGTAAGTTATATTTGAATGCAATTGTATTATACAAATAAAACTTTCCAATTCAATCATTTCAAGCTTAAATCATTTATTCAAAAATTTTGATTTTCTTTTTATAATTGAAATTATTCTTTAAAAATAAAATTTAAGAATTAAATTTTCGATTTCTTCAAACCATTTAGAGATAACTAGATGTATGTACATAGTTTATCAAATAAAATTTAAATCATATGTCTATATATATTATAAATCAAGTCATATTTTAGAAATTCAAATAAATTTGATTTCCCAAAACAAAGCTGTAGCAAGACTACAGAACAGTCTCTTCACTTCGAAACTCAAAAATGAACGTCGATGGTGCTGCAGTCATCACCGAAGTTATTTCCCAGCGACAATGAGAAGAGCACTAATTTTAAACTTAAAATTCTTTGGAAACAAATTTCTATTTGAAAATACTTTAAATAATATAACCTTTTAAAACATTAAACACAAGGTTCGAAACCATTGGAAATTAAATTCTCAAATTTCTTGTTTTAAATTCATTTCAGTTCCCAAATCAATTTATAAACAACTATTTATAAATTCATTTATAGAACAATAAATGATAAATCAAGTATTATCTTTTCAAATGATTAATTTAAATCAATTTATTAAGTTCCATAAATTTACTTATATCAAAATTTATTTCATTAACCAAATTTTTTAAAATAATATTGTGTCAGTTTGTTCTGTCAAAGTGTTTTGGAAATCTTATCGATAGCGTTGATCAGACGAATTGATCGGAAACCCAAATCAACATCAACAACTCAAACAACACAATATATAAACAAAACATAGATTTACAAGTACAATTCAAAATGTTTGAAAATAGGTTGGAAACAAAAGACAAGATGATTAAATAACAAAATAGGGAGGTGGATAAGCCTAAATAATCACGGGCAACATTTACCGGGTCAACCGTGGCTTAAAGAATAAGATCAATGTGGATTTTTCTGGGGTAAATCTACATTCGATCCAAAGAGTTAGAGTTTGGAATAACAAAATATATTAGCATCTAAACCAATGATAGATATAAATCTCTGGTGAATCGATGCTAATTGTAAAAGAGTTTTCCCTTTTTTTTCAATTCAATTTGAAATTAGCGTAACCGCCGACTCACTAGAAAGATCATTCGAAGCGGAGTTATGGAATACTCCAGAGTCAAAAGAAGATAAATAGTGAGGGATACGAATGGATTTTGGAACCGTAGGGAACGCTTCAAAATTCAAAGGAATCGAGTCAAAAGGGAGAGATTCAAACTCGAATGAAAGTGATTTTGCAAATACATTCACTCCATATGCTGAGTTTGCCTAGAGCTACCAAAGCTCTGATACCAACTGTTACAACCAGGTATTTTCAACCATTCGCATCCATTATAAGTGTATAGGTAGACACTCATGCCGGAATTGGATTGCTCAAAATACCGCGTTGTAAATATTTTTTTTGGCAAATCTCAGAATATACAGTAAATAAAAATCACAGATCACAGACACAGAGTAATAATAGTGCAGCGGAAGTAAAAGAAATAATAGTTCATGAAGCTACTATGTAAATATATCAGAGTTAAATAAAATACAACAGAAGAAATAAAGTACAAAGGAAGTCTCACTACATAGAAGTCTACTAATACAAGAGCTGAAAGGAACAACAGACTGCAAAGATGAAACTTGACAAGTAGATAATCTCCAGCGATTTTCAATCTCCAGAAAGTGGAAATCCAAATCTGTGAATACTCAGGCTGACCCGAGCGTAAATAAAAATACAAACACTCGAGTCAGGACATACATACTTATACAATGTAAACCAACTCAAGTGAACTGTAGTAAAGGTACAAGTAACTTAGAAGATGCTTGAGACCGCCCATCCTCTAAGGATCCGTTAAACTATTTACTATGTAGTAATATACGCTATATACAGTAGTGTCTAATCAGTAAAGTATAATCATATAGAAAATAGCGTTAAGGGGATGGTGAACCTTAACGCGGTCGGATCTTTAAAACCAAAATCGTAATGGGCTCGATATAAGGAGATGACACGGCACGCGAGGCAATGCCAGGGTGGATACACCGTTTGCACTCCCGGACCGGAGGTGACGGCAAGCCAGCAGCTTCCGCCCACCTCGAACAATACCCCCGAATCAAAGTGGCGCCACATATCGAATCACAAAAGTAATAGAATGGTTTCCGATGGAGCATGCTCGATGAAAGGGTGCGACCCTTTGTGTAGCCCGGTATAGCTCCTGTTTTAGTCACTTATGCCAACTCACGGGAGTTGGGTCCACGTGATATACCTCGAGAACGTCGCCACCATCCTACTTCATTCTAGAACCTCCACCGTGTACACAGTTGTTAAAGTGGTTTTCGGTATTGGCCGGCTATAAGACAATATCCGATCCCGGTCTCTTTAACAACCAATCGTTATTATAACCCGTGGTTATAACTTTAAAACAATATTTTCATACTTCAAAATAAAATATCATTTCAATCCAAATCTTTATCAAAATAAAGATTAAATCATTTCTAAACCATTTCAATATATCAACATACCTTATCTTTCAAATTCAAATATTTATCAAAAAAAATATCAAGTCATTTCAAATCATTTTAATACATAAACATCATATCTTTCAAACTTCATTTTCAAATCGTTTTAATTTCAAAATGTCATAACTTTCAAAACTTCATCTTCGAATCATTTAATATATATATATCAAAATATCATATCTTTCAAACTTCATTTTCAAATCGTTTTAATTTCAAAATATCATAACTTTCAAAAACTTCATTTCAAAACATTTTAAATATATCATATCCTAAGCATCTTTAAATCATTAAATGTATATCAAAATATCATATCTTTCAAACT
The DNA here is from genome assembly GCA_030765085.1 of Allium cepa. Taxonomy (NCBI): domain Eukaryota; kingdom Viridiplantae; phylum Streptophyta; class Magnoliopsida; order Asparagales; family Amaryllidaceae; genus Allium; species Allium cepa. The sequence continues at coordinate 1,001,689,752 of CM060935.1, forward strand.
CATTTCAAATCATATTAATTTCAAAATATCATAACTTAAACATTTTTAAATTCAAAGATAACATTCATTTATTATCATCTCAAATCACCTTTTTAAAAAATTTATATTCCATCAATTTAATTCAATTGAAATCATTTTAAAAATGTAATTACTATACTTTCAAATCAAGTATTCAATTTCCAAAGTTTTAAACCATTATGAGTTCATTTACTAAGTTAAAAACCATAAACATTGAAAATTTCAACCTTTTACAGCATTCAGAAAAAGGTGCTGAAAGTTATACTTGAAAACATTTCAATTTAAACCATTTAAACATTTTAAAAATCATATTTTAACATTCAAAGATGTTCATTAAATACTCTTTTAATTAATGATTTTTATAAAGCAACATTTTATAATTAAATCAAATTTCACAAATCCACTTAATAAATTCAAGTGTAAACTTCCTATTTTTGCATTTAACACTTTATTAACATTTACATTTTTAAATTATCATTTCACAAATTAAAATAAATTCCCAATTTATTTAAATTACATAAACTTTAAACAAAACCAAATTCCACATTTCCAAATCAAGTTGTATTTTCAAATTTCACTTTTTAAGCATTTATTTATTTAACCACTTAAATTCATAGAAAATCAATAATACTTTAATAAATCACTTAAATTCAAATTTAAATAAATTTATCATATTTACCATTTTCCAAATAAAAATTTAAATTTTCATTTTAGTTATATAACTTAAATATCGTTTTTTAACCAAAATTCCAAATTTCCGAACTTAAGTTATATTTCAATAATCCAATTTAACCATTCATTAATTACATTTTTAACTCATAGAAAAATCATTATTTCCTTATTTAAAACATTTCAAAATCTATTTAAATCAAATTTCATAAATTTATATTTTTAAAATACTTAAAAATATCCAAAAACACTTTATAAAATAACCACGGGTCTGTATATAGTTTTCTAACTTAGGTCAAGTGATACGGATATGTATCATTTCAATCCGCAGTTTAAAAGAAATATCCGGGTTTTATCATTTCAAACCCGCAATCCCAAGTTAAATAAATTAAATAAAAACCGTTCAGGCCTACCATTTCAGCCCATAACGATTTTTCCCTATTCTAAAGTCCGTTCGGGTATGTATCATTTCAACCCATAGTGTTTTCTACTCTACAGGGAACTTGCAGTGTGATAAACAGATATAAATGAAAAGTAACAACATATATATAATAACAGATGATATGACATGACATTTAACAGGTTTAACATCATATATAATTAATCACAGGCAGTTATAACATCACATAATAGTTCTACCCATTCAAATGGTGTCAATTCACATTTGTATAAGTATAAACGTCTGGTGAGATTTACTCACAGGTTTGAGCTGAAGACACAACGACGAATTGCACAAATGGGATCTACACAAGCACAAAAGCACGACCCAGATTCGAATGGAGGAGCCAAATGTCAAATTCCTTGGATACACATCAAAAAAAAAAAAAATATAACAACGATGAGTTTCAAAACCAAAATACGATAAACTGCGCTAGAATAAACTGCACAGACCAGACGGTGAACAGATAACTCCTAATTTAATGGATTCAGACTGCGACAAACGTAATAAAATCATATATTAACATTTACGTCGTTATGTATTCGCGTTAAAAATTATTTAAAAATTTGGTTGTCATTACAATTTCAGTTTATATATATATACTTACATATATATATATATATATATATATATATATATATATAATAAGCAAACATGAATTCCTTAATTCATTATAAAAATCGAACTAACTTGATATATAAAATTATACATGCGGACAAACTTACAAGTTTACAGCTCAACGTTCAAATCCTATGTTTACTGTTACCTTTTCTTCTCTTTTTTTTATATAAATTTTTTTTTTATAATAACGCACACAACTTTGGGAAAAGAATCCAAAACAAACACAAACCCTTCATTCATTATGCATATACTCACTGTACCAAATATATTCAATTTGTGGCATGCAGGCTTGTACCACTTCCATTTTTTTTATTGCACGCAACTAGGCAGTGGAGAAAACAAAAAAAAAATGTTCAGCCATACTTTACCATTTAGTATATATATAGGTGTAAAATATATGCATGCAGTGCCAAGTTGACACCTTCACTTTATTTTTTTTTACTTTTTTTATATAAATGACGCACGCGACTTCCAGAGAAAGAAAAAAGAAGAATATATATATATATATATATATATATATATATATATTCACTGTTTCCAAAACCATTCAATGTTTGCATGCAGGGCCATTCGCATGCAAGCTTGTATCCCTTCATTTTTTTTATATTTGACACACGCAGTAAGAAGAAGAGAGAAAAGAGAAAAAAAACAAAACAAAAGAACTCACCGCACAGGGCTGAGGTGGCAGTGGCGTAGGTGGCGTCGGGGGATGATCGGTGGCGTGGCTATAGTGGAAGGGGAGTTGCGGTGGTCAGGAAGGTGGTACGGTGCTTGGTACAGGGGAGAGGGGGTTTGTTTTGTAAGTTGGATCGGCTGTTGCCTTCTTCCCTTTTTTTTTATTTGGGTGCGAAAAGATGCTGAAGGAGGAAGTTGAACACGAGAGATAAGTGATAAAGCCTCTTATTTTTATACTAGTTTAGATTGCGTGAGTGATTCCAGGGAGGGGAAATCTAAGTTTAAGGTAACCGGTTGATATCTTAAAACGTACCATAAATTTGTGTAACGTGCCAATTAATTGTGTAACGTACCAATTAATTGTGTAACGAACCAATTAATTTTGTAACGTACCAATTAATTGTGTAACGTACTAATTAATTTTTAGGCTACAGCTGTTAAACACATTCAGGAATTTAAATTTTGAATTCTAATCAATTAATTTCAGTTTATAACGGCAACTAATAAATTTATATACGGGCCCATTATATACACACAAAACAGCGCGTAACTTCCACATCGGACCTCCAAATTCAGCAAATAAGGTATCGTTGCGCTCGCCTTGTCAGCACGAGTCTAATAATATAAAGAAAAATCACGTTTGTTCGTTCAAATAAATATTCATTTTCCGAAATTTGTGGTCGCTGATACCGCTAATTGGACCATATAAAACTAATTTAATGCGTTAACGTTACCGGAAGTCTTCAACAGACGTTAATATATGTTTATTATAAATCTCTCTTAAATATTACAACATAAAATAATGACATTCCAAAAAAAAATTATGCAAATTAATTGCCAAAATACGTTACCCACAAATTTAATAAGTTATTTTATATAAAAGTTCTTTTATCCAAAAAAGATCTAGATAGTTACAACAAATTCTTACGTTATTAAAATTTTAGTTTCAAATTTGTCGCTAACTTCCGCAGGAATCCTATTTATTAGCAGTAAATTTCTCGGGTCGTTACACTAATGGGACTTGAACTTGCTTCAGATCTCAAGTTTTAAAGAATGCAGTTGCATGCTTTTGGAGTTTTGTAGTTGCAGAATGATTTCTGGCATTTAATGTTGCAAATGATTTTCAGGTTGATGAATATGAAGAGAGCTTCAGATTTTGGTTTGATAAGAATTTCCAGATTTTGATTTTGAGAATTTGCTTTACAGATTTGTATACAGGCATGAACAGATTGAAGAATTGGATTTACAGGTTTGCATGATCTAAATTTTTACAGTGGATTACAAGATCAAAAAATGCAGGCTTTGATTTTAGTTTTGAAGGAGAGTTTTCAGAGTTTTGATTTGTATTGAATTTTTGTTTGAGGAGTAATTTCTAGATCTTTGAACTGAATTTGATTTTGGATTTTGGAGAGTTTGTTACTGAGTTGTTTTCAGCTGAATTTTTTTTTCTTAACTTAGAAAAATGAACATTAGAAAAAAAAATGAGGGTGAAGAAACATGTTTTATATAAGTATAAATGATTTATTAAAAAAGTCAAAAGAAAAAATTAAAAATAAAAGGACACATGTACTAAATCCTTACATTTGTCAAATTGAGTAGATTAATTGTTTACATTTGTCTCATTAGTTACCTAGGAAATTAACACTTGTTTTATACATATTTTACTTATCTTTTTATTTAATTTAAAAGTAAATAAAACCCCTTTTCTTTATTTGTTAATACTTATGTATATATATATTACTTACTTCCATATGTAAATGTATATGCATTTTTTTAAAGAAAATGAAATAAAACAATTTAGATAAAAATGAAAGCTTACTTATAAAATTTAGATATGTTTATTCATTTGAATTTAAAAATTAATTCAAATTCAAATGCTATTCATACATTTAAAAATCCAATTTAAAACTAATTTATATCAACATATTTTAAATTTAAAATAATAATATTGTCTTTTAAAATCTATCTATATTTATACATTTATTAATATTGTTTGAAAATAACATATTTATTAATTTAAATAATATATAAAAGAAATTATGAATTACATATCTTATTTAACTTATTTAAATGCATTAATGTTTAATTATATAAAAGATATTTTAAATTTTCTTATATAATTTCAAATTATCAAAATGAATATTAGAATTTAAAAACAAGATTTTAATTGTTTATTTAACTTCAAATCAAAAATTATCTATTTATTTATTTTTTATTTTTTTTTAAAAATTGGTTAATCTTTATTTCTTCGTATATAGGCCGAAGCACAATTGTTTACAGCACATGCTACTCCAATTGTTTACAATGATTAAAAATAAACACGTAACTCAAACATTCCAAATCTGAGCTCCTCTCTTAAGCAAGCTTATAGTCAGTCATGGCGGCTCCCGAATCTCTGATAGAAATCCATCATCGTCTGCCTTCCACTTCCACTTCGCCAGTAGTGATTTTCCTTGTTCCTTTAGGCTGGTAAGCAATTTCTTGTTGATTCTCAAAATCATCATCTTAACATCCCGATCTATTTGAGCATTCACTGATATAATGTTTGTTTCTTTTCTATTAAAAGCCATGTTGTTCCTCTCACGCCAGATGTTCCAAACGGTAGCTGCGAAGCAAACTTTGAATATTTCGTTCAGAAGATTCGTATAATTTCTCCAATTGTTCAGGTAGCAGATTTCCTCTTTTATTGATTTAATTTCAGTTGATCCCATACATTTCTCTTTCTGAAGTTTCCAGACTAGCTTAGTGAAATTACACTCAAAAAATAAGTGTTCATGATTTTCAGTCTGTTCATTACATAGTCCGCATGTATCATCTTCTATAATTCCCTATTTTTTTAACCTATCTTTCGTGGGAAGTCTGCCAAGTATGGCCTTGTATGTTGTATGTGTCATTTTTGGTGTAATTGATTTACTCCAGATAAAACTATACCACTCCACTTTTTGATGCTTTGATCTGACTTCCTCCATGATTTTACTGAATTGAAATTTGCCTGTCTTAGCATGTTTCATGCTCCACTCATCACACATTTTCTCTGAATGAATGGGAATGTTCTGAATTTCCTGTGTGTAATTCCTTGTAACAAGTTGTTTTTCATATTTCCAAACCCCTCTTTCCATTATACTTGAAACAGCACAGTTTGGTTGTCCATAGTGAGAAACTTTCCATCCCCAATCTGTCAATTAGGCTTTTTCCACTGAACCATGGATCTCTCCAAAGATCAGTTGTATTACCATTCGCTATTCTCCTTTCAATCAAAGGTTTCAAGAATTCTCTATGTTTCATGATATTCTTCCATATTACAGATGCATTATTATTTATTGTATCTGTCCAAAAGTTTGTTTTAATGTATCTAGATCTCATCCATTTTGGCCATAAATTTTCTGAAGATATTATATTCCATGCTAATTTAATGCCATAGACCTTTTTGAGTTCAAATAGATTTTTAAGACCTACCCCCACCTTCCTTTTTTGGTCTGCACAAGTCTTTGAAGCTGATTTTGTGAAATTTCCCTCTCCAAATGAAATCCGCACAAACTGAGTTTATTTTCCCTATAGAACAATCTGGAATCTGAAAAGTTTGGAGCCAATACCTGACTTTAGAAGTGATCATTGTGTGAACTAACTCAACCCTTTCAACAAATGATAACAGTTTGGATCTCCAGCCCTGTAATTGCTCTCTTATTTTGTCTATCAGATTTGCACATTCTTTATCTGTAATTGAGTTATTAGATAATGGTATGCCCAAATATTTCACTGGGAGAGTCCCTTCTGCTACTCCAATTCTGTTTATCAGAGCCTGCTTACTTATATATTTACAATACACACACACACACACACATTATAAATAGGAAAACATTTTATTAGTTTTCAAAAGATAAAATTCACCAATTAAACATTTATTTAATTGGATTATTAAATCAAGTTAAATTTTATTAACAGAATTTTATCAAATCAATCTAATTTTAAATACAGATTATTAAATTGATATTGCTAAAATTTCTGGGATATCACATTCCTCCCCCTTAAAAGAATTTCGTCCCCGAAATTTAAAAGCAAAGGTAATTTAATAATCTACTAAAGATTTAATTTAAACACAAGCATATATCAATTATATGCTAACAACCATAGCAACCAATTAATCAAATCAAACAAATTTAATTATCCTGATAAAATTCTGGATAAAATTTTCTCGAGTTTTCCCATGTATATATATCGGGATACTCGCTCTACATAATCCAAACAATCTAAACTTACGAAGCTATCGAGCTCCTACTCATCTAGATCTACAGAAGTAAATAGGATATCAGACTACAGACAAGTCTGACTCAACAACCAAACCTTCTTGAACAGCTGGTTCCATAACCAAAGATAGCTCATACACGTACTCCCTCAGACATACATGAAACTCATTGAATCCAATTATCCAAACTGGCAATTCAACTCTTGAAAACCAAATACCAATCAACCAAAACACAGAAGAGATCCAAAGCACCTCGGAGCTAGCTTTCCAGTCTTACCCAAAACTTATAGCTCCTTGGATCAGAGAAAAACTTATCCAAAACAAATCTCCGGCTCCGGAATCCAAATTCCTTCATCTCTTATCCATAAAACTCTTCTGACGATCCTGGGCTGCCTATATCCAAACTGATCAGCTCAACCCTTGCTGATGCCCCTAAAAAGAAACAAGCTGGACCAAAAACAATCCAACACAACGATCTCCTCAAGATCAACCAAGACCAAGGTCACCAATGTCTACTCTTCAAACATCAGAAGAACAAACTCACTTCTTCTATCCGGAAAAGACAAAACAGAAATACTCCCAAACTGCTTCCGCTGCACAGCTCTGATCCGAAATAGATAAGAAAACGTTGATGAAGATCATGAGCACAAACTGGACATCACTTCCCAGAAATATGGCTCAACAAATCCATACAAGAAAACTCAGAAATTCTACAAATCCTGAGCTGCTTCACCGAACCCTATCTCAAGGAACCATCCTTCGACTATGCTAAACCACGGACATTACTCATGGAATCCAGACGATAAGAAAACCCGATCTCCAGATGTGGAAAAACCTCTGTCTTCCCAGAAGACATCCAGAAAATTCTTCAATACCTCAAAAGAACACTCAGCTATCGCAAGTCATTTTTGCGATTAACCAAGCCTAATATCAAAGAAAGCTGTTCTCTCTTCACCAATCAGAACAGCTTACGCTGGTCTAGCCAATCCATCGAAGAAATGGATTCACTCAGCTGCTTCTAAACTCCATCTCCAGAAAATTTGCTAAGTAAGAAAATTTCCTTGCCGGCATACAGTACACTCCGAGCTGCACTGCTAACACCAGAGCCAAAAAAAATTCCTAATCCAAAATTCTTTTGAGAAACTCGGACTTCAAAGCCGACAACCACATCCTGCTGAACTCAGCCAGAACACCGAAGCAGACATATCTCCTAAAACTTGTTCCAAAGAAACATCTTCAGACACAATCCATAGTCAATGCATCTCATCACGCAGCTAGTACTTCCTAAGGTATCAAGATACCATTACTCACTTCTGTCAACCAACAGATCCAAACTCAACTCATCCAACTTCAAAGATGACTCCGAACCTTAACAGGTTTCTTTCAGAGATCAATGAAATCTCTACACCACTGCACAACTCACTCGAGATGGTATTAGGTCTACAGTCTCGACAGATACACTTCCAACCTCAAACATCAAACTCCAACCAATGGTAGTAATCGTGTTACACACACCACTACCTTATCTACCTTTATAATCTATATTGGAAAACCTGAACGGGTAACCCAACAGATAGGTAGAAATAATAAATATATATAGATATATATCAAAACTACAGATACACTCTCTCAAGAAAGAAAACACTCCAAAGCCTAGGTATTCACCCAACCTAGCGCTCTGATGCCACTGTAACGACCCGCCATTCATCTCCACAGAATGACGCATCATTAATAAGAAAGAAAGGGATAGAAAGAGAAAGAAAGAGAAGAAAGAAGAAAACAACACATCAGAATCTAAACAGCGAAACGAATAAATTATATTAATAACATAAGTATTACATAGTATACAACAACTATCGGAGTTACACAGATAATACAACACGTACTAGACAGTTATAAACACCTGTCTAGTTATACAACACAATACAAAACAACTCAAACAAACGACTCAGAGATACCAACACAGGGGAATGCTAGATAACTACAATGCAGAAGTCTCATGCTCCATTTGCTCCTCCAGAATTCGTCAAAGAAAACCTGAATCGCTTGGCTACTCGTAAAAATTTGAGTACCCAAGAGTTTATGAAAAACAAAAATAAACTCTGGGTCAGACATGGGTCTGGTGTAAGTAACAAGTTAAAGTTGCTTAACTTTGGAAAACCTTTGGAAAACCTTTGGAAAGAAAGGTATCACGTAAGACTCCCCACAAGTAAACATGGAAAAGTTTTTACCTTACGCTAACCAAAACATTTGCTAGGAAATCCAGTGATATTATAATAGGTCTAGGGTTTTCTAGTAAAATACGGAAATAGCTAGAATGCTTACATCTCACGTTCCAACATAGTTGGGCACAACTAATACGTATGGAACTTATTGGATTTTGGATTGCATACAATGGCAGGGCTACTGGGGTACCGCCCGTCACAGTACGTGGCCTAGACCGACGTACCGAGGAGCCACCCTAACTCCCATGCAACACAAGGCTGGAACCGTCCCTTACTGGACAGTCCCGAACAAAACAACCCCGGCAGTTGTCGCGAATCAACCGCCCCACACAGCCGAATAAAAAGGGAATTCTAGACAGGGGAAAATCTTATCCTGAAATGGGCATGACCCACCTAGCCTTGTTGGACCTCCCCTGTTTTAGCCATTCCCTGTTTTAGCCATTCCCTGTTGATGACGTTTGAGGCTACGATTACCTTTAGAGAACACATCTCTTAGAATGCTCATCGTCCACCTGACGATATTCTGAAAGCATTCAATCCATACAAGTTCATTCCGGGTTCGAACGAAACCGAAGACATTATCTCGTTACACAATTTTGGAATTACCCTCAGAGTTAACGACGATAACCCTTGCACTCTGAATCTTCATCTACACTTGAGATTCACGATCTATCGTTAATTGGATCAATGTGGTTTTCGGATATCCAAATATGGAAACCCGATTTCGGTCTCATCAAAATCCGAAGCGTGTCTTTTATGTCCAAGTTTGTTTTAAAGTTTAAAACAATCCAATTAAATTATCTATATACATACAGATAGATAATTCACATCATCACAATAGGTAATCAACATTATCATCACAAATAGGTAATCCATATTATTATCACAATTTGATAATCTACATTATTATCACCAATAGATAATTTATATTATCATCACAATGCAACCAATGCATCCATATCACACAATACTAATCTCATATCTGAGATTCAAACCATTCAAGATAAACCATATCATCCATTTATAGGCAAGGATTTACTTAGTTATACTTTAATTAATTTAAAATGAATTAAATTAATTACTTCCAACTCTAATTAATTTAAAGTGAATTAAATTAATTACTTATCTTTAATTAATTTAAAATGAATTAAATCAATTACTTCATCATATAAATCTTGCTTACTTAACCATTAATTGGTTACAAATCAATTAATTAATTATCCTCAAATTAGTCACCTTAACTAATCACTCCTGATTAATTATCCTTTAATTACATTCAAGTAATTATCCTTTAATTAATTTCACAAATTAATTATCCTTAACCAAAAACAGTAATTAATCTTTAATTACTCCATTAATTAATTAACTATAATTAATTACATTAATCCTTAATTAATTACATCAATTAATTACTTCCTTTATCACTTATCATGGATTAATTAATCTTAATTAATTAATCCTTAATTACATCATTAATTATATTAATGAATGATCCTTAATTACATTTAAATTAATTACTTTATTTAAATTAATTACATTAAGTAATTAACTTTAATTAAACTAAAATTATTAATGATTTTTGATCAATCGCATCTAGTAATTAACTACTCTTAATTACTTCATTAATTACTCCTAAATCAATTACATTTAATAATTAATTATATTTGTTAATCACCCCTGATTAATCTCATTAGTAATTAGTTACCCTTAATTAATTACATCACTTAATTATTTTCAAATGACTTAATCAATCAATGCTTAAGTTAATTACACTAAGTAATTAATTATTAATTACTTTCACAAAGTAATTATCCTTCATATTAATTACACAAGTAATTAATCTCAAAACTCTTCCATACTTCAATTAATTACCTCCAGTAATTTACTTATCTCAATTACTTCTCTAGTAATTATTCCTCATTGATTACTTATCAACCCATCCAATGATTGTTCTAAATTAATTAAAATTAATTAATTAATTTAAACTAATCTAATTAATAAATTAATTACAATGAGTAATTAATATCTTTAATTACTTTCATAAAGTAATCATACTTAACCAAATACCATAAATGAATATCTACATTAATTAATCCAATTAATTATCAAAATTAATTACATTAATTAACTAATAAATAATTCCAAGTTAATGACCTTCATTAACTTATCATCAATTCTTTAATTATCTTTCTTAAGTAATTAAATTAAATTAATATTAATTACTAATTTAATTAATCTTAATTACTTAACTTAACCTTAATTAATTTATTCAAACCCTTAATTAATTAAATTAATTAATTAATTAAACTATTTTAATTACCTTACTAATTTAATGAATTAATAATCATTAAATCTTTGATTTACTTTAAAATAAAACATCTCTTATTAATGATTACATAATCATTAATTAAGTAATTTTAAACAACTTACTTTAAAATTTGTTTTCAAATTACATTTTAAATTTAAAATTTAAAATGAAAACAAACTTAACTTTATCAAAGTTTTAAAAACATTCTAAAACCTTTTTAAAACTTATGCTAAATAATTTGTCATTTTATAAAAGGAATTTAAACCCATATTTATTTAAGATACAAATCATATTTAAAATATGATTCAACATCAAAAGCCGTTTAAACATTTCAAAATTTTAAAAACTTCTTTTATTTTCAAAACATGATTCAAATTGGATTTGATTTCTAGATTTAAAACTTATATTTAAATCTTCTACTCCAATTTTTAAAACCTTGTCTTTAAATTCAATTTATTTAAACTCCTTTAAAGTTGTTTAAACATTTCAATTTATAAGGTTTAAATTAAATTTTGAAACTGGAATTCAAACTCAGATTGAAAACCATACTTTTTAAATTTAAGATTTAAATTCTGTTTTAAAAACCATGCTCCAGATTTTTAAAACTTAATTTTCTTTTGAATTGGAAATATACAGGTTTCCCTTGAAACCTGTAACTTCAAAAATACCCGAGCCTCTCTCAATTTACTTCGAGAAAAACCAAATACTTCTTCGAGCAAATAATCAAATCATCCAAGTAACACTCGAGTTCACTATCCACCTTAAACAATTCAACAACTGACACACTTCTTTGCACCGTGCATATGCACGGTAGTTCTGGCCGCCTTCAGTCACTACCCAGCCAGCGATCAAGTCGTCGACCATCCCTGCATCACCTCGTGATCATCAAAACCACTCAATCCACTCGAAATCAAATTCGAGTATCCCAAACCAAAACCTGGCAATAACAAGTACCCATTTTATCCCAAACCTGGAATTATGACGCAACCCAACATCCGATCACCGTGACAGCTACCACTCCGGCCACGAGTACGTTGATGCTCCATCTACCATCCCCTAAAAATCTAAAATACTCGTTCCACTACAACCACCATGCTGATCAAATCACTGCCTGCCCCAAAAGCTAGTTTAGGAATCAATTTGAACAATCATCTTCACCACAGTGAACTTCCACCACCACCACCACCATTTTTCTCATCATCACTGACCACTAATCCATCACCAGAAGAAAACCCATCCTTCCAGAACCTCGAGATCATCTAAAATTCCTCGATTTCCAATTTCCAGTAAAAACAGTAATGCTGATGAATCCAATACTAAAAATGGTGATTTTTGTTTTAAAAAATCGAATTTTAGTTTAAGCTTTTGATTCATATACCTAAAACAAAGAATCCTGACAATTTATATTAACTTATTTTTAAGCTTGCTGATGCTTATTTATTTCCAGAGGAAATATAATTCAGTTTTACTTAACCAGATATTTTTTTATCCTTAAATTATAATACAGCAAACCTACTTTGTCCAAAGCTCAAGTCTTAACAAAGATTGTATTAATAGCAAGTAAATTTTGATTAATTCTTGACCCTTGAACAAATACTACAGTATATAAAATAACACTATGCATTCATACAGAAACACACACTTGTATATATTTAACATAACAACTTATTTCAGATAAAAAATCAAGCAACAGATCCAACTTGTAATTTTTTTTTTAAAAATGTTGCTACTCACCTGAAAACAGAGATGAATCAGAGCACAAATTTTTTTTCTTCCTGAAAAGCTTTTTGTTTTGATTTAAAAACTAGAGTGCCCTTTTGCTTTAAAAACTTCAACTTGAATGCTTCTTCGAATTTGATAAAAACTTGAGTGTTTGCTGATTTAAACTTACATGCAGGTCCAAGTTCCAGATTGTAGAGGCCAAACCCAGATTTTAAAGAAATGCAGGCTAATGGGACTTGAACTTGCTTCAGATCCCAAGTTTTAAAGAATGCAGTTGCATGCTTTTGGAGTTTTATAGTTGCAGAATGATTTCAGGCATTTAATGTTGCAAATGATTTTTAGGTTGATGAATATGAAGAGAGCTTCAGATTTTGGTTTGATAAGAATTTCCAAATTTTGATTTTGAGGATTTGCTTTACAGATTTGTATACAGGCATGAACAGATTGAAGAATTGGATTTTACAGGTTTGCATGATCTAAATTTTTACAGTGGATTACAAGATCAAAACATGCAGGCTTTGGTTTTAGTTTTGAGGGAGAGTTTTCAGAGTTTTGATTTGTATTGAATTTTTTGTTTGAGGAGTAATTTCTAGATCTTTGAACTGAATTTGATTTTGGAGAGTTTGTTACTGAGTTGTTTTCAACTGAATTTTTTTTTCTTAACTTAGAAAAATGAACATTAGAAAAAAAAATGAGGGTGAGGAAACATGTTTTATATAAGTATAAATGATTATTAAAAAATGAAAAGAAAAAATTAAAAAAAAGGACACATGTACTAAATCCTTACATTTGTCAAATTGAGCAGATTAATTGTTTACATTTGTCTCATTAGTTACCTAGGATATTAACACTTGTTTTATACATATTTTACTTTTTTTATTTAATTTAAAAGTAAATAAAACCCCTTTTCTTTATTTGTTAATACTTATGTGTGTGTGTGTGTGTGTGTATATATATATATATATATTACTTACTTCCATATGTAAATGTATATGCATTTTTTTAAAGAAAATGAAATAAAACAATTTATATAAAAATAAAAGCTTACTTACAAAATTTAGATATGTTTATTCATTTGAATTTAAAAATTAATTCAAATTCAAATGCTATTCATACATTTAAAAATCCAATTTAAAACTAATTTATATCAACATATTTTAAATTTAAAATAATAATATTGTCTTTTAAAATCTATCTATATTTATACGTTTGTTAATATTGTTTGAAAATAACATATTTATTAATTTAAAAATTTTATAAAAGAAATTATAAATTACATATCTTATTTAATTTATTTAAATGCATTAATGTTTAATTATATAAAAGATACTTTAATTTTTCTTATATAATTTCAAATTATCAAAATGAATATTAGAATTTAAAAACAAGATTTTAATTGTTTATTTAACTTCAAATCAAACCTTATCTATTTACAATATATATAAATATATATACATTATAAATAGGAAAACATTTTATTAGTTTTCAAAAGATAAAATTCACCAATTAAACATTTATTTAATTGGATTATTAAATCAAGTTAAATTTTATTAACAGAATTTTATCAAATCAATTTAATTTTAAATACAGATTATTAAATTGATATTGCTAAAATTTCTGGGATATCACATTTACACTTTACAATTACAGTTCTTACCACATTAATGAGACATTTATTTTCATTTAAATGTAATTGTTTTCCAATTAATTTGGTAGACTAGATATATTCTGGTAATTTATGATGATTGTTACCATAGCCTTAAAATTTCACTTAGGCTTATCATTTCAATTATTTATTATAATTACTTACATCCTATGAATTTATTCTATTACCATAAATCATACATTAATTCATATATTTATACAATACTTACCTTTATTTACTTATAATAAAATTTCATTCCCAAATATAACAGTTACAACAAATTAATAAGACAATTAAATAGTAACTTACGACCGTTACTATTACTTTGATTCACATTAATTATAATTGATATTCTCAATAAATTTATTTACTTGGACTCATGCTTTCTATTACACCAATTACTACCCTATAAATAAATTACGTTTCCATTTTAATTTACATTCATACTTTCCGTTATTATTTTAATTATCATTAAGTACATTTAATTTTCTTTATTTGTAATTGGTGAATTAACTAGTAACAACCATTTGTCACCATTATACCCTTTATAATACTTGTATGTTCATTCTTTCTAACCAATTACCATCTATTATATTATTTCACACATTAATTCAATAATTACATTGCTTCCTCATATCCCATTTATAACCAAGTCATAACATTTAAATTATTTTATTAACTAGAATTTCATTCAAGTTCATTAATTAATAACTTGCATTAACATATTTCCTTAATTTACATCTAATTACTGTTAACAATGTGTTATTACATTAAGTAATTCAATACTAATCTTTTATTTTCTCATATTCAATTTATATCCAGGTATACACTTTCACTACTTCATTTATTAGAATCTTATTCAAATTATTAATAATTAGTTTTTATTTTTTATTACATTGTTATATTTCATTTTAGCGTTCATTTCAATATTAAATTATAAGTTTTTATTTCTTACTATATCGAATTACAAAAATCTTATTAAAATGACAAATTCAATTATCGAAATTTACGGGTCGTTACATCAGGTGCTTCATATTTATTTTGAGTGGCTGACCAAATTTCTATTCCATTAGCTTCCATAAAAATTCTCATACGTGTTGAGCAATATGCATAGTTAGAACCATTAAAAAGTGGGGGTTGTGCCGTGGATTGACCTTCTTGAAAAATACTTGCCATATTAAAGTGATTGAAAAACGTGTTGCTGTAATTTGATCAAACACTGCTCCGATACCAAATGAAAGTCTACAAGGTGGATCGTGTAGTGTATATGCAAGTATATGTGATGAAATGTTTGATGCAACTAAATACTATTAATCTAAGTAAATATAGAATAAGCACACTAGGATTTTATACTGGTTCAGACCTCCCATCCTACGTCTAGTCCCGAAGCTCCCCTTCGGAATTCGACTATCAAACACCCTCGCTTTGCCCGGAGGAATATGCTTGGTTACAATAAGTTGTTCTTGTCAAATGTGTGTTCTAGTATAACACGAATGTTGACTAATTAGTACAATTGCTTCCAATATATATCTTGAGAGTATTGTCTATGAAGAACTGAATATATGGAAGAGTGAATACAAGTATAGATTGCTAGAGTGCAGAGATCAAGAATGTGATAGAGTATGTAATTAGAGAGCGTATGTAAGGTAATTTGTTCTCTTGATTCTTGATGCTATATATAGTTGTAGAGAGGTATCTTGAGTAGTTGCATCCATTTATGAGTGTTGTATAGTTGCTTCTTTTGATGATGAAGAGTTGCAGCAAAGAGAAGCGGAGATGTCCATTCGAATGTGGCAGTTGTAGTTGTCATTTGAAATCCGAGTTTGAAATCAAACGTTTGGAATATGTTTCAAACGTCCGATACTATATATATTTTTGAATATAGTAATAGATCAGACGTCTAAGTGCAATTGCCAAATGTTTGGTTCAGCCTGTTTGTTGTTCCAAAGAACTGTTTCATACGTCTGGCTTGTGCACCCAGACGTCTGATATTATGCATATCAGTTTTTGTGCTCTTTTTCTTGTGCTTCTTTGTTCCTATCAACTTATAGTCTCTTTTAGTGTCCTTTGAACCTTGTGCTTGTCTTTCTAGTGATGTTGTTCTAGCAAGTACACACACACACACACACACACACACATATATATATATATATATGCATATTTGATTTCTATTGTATAGTTTTGTCATCGAAACCGCAGATTTGATTTCCTAACTTAAAATGTTGTTATTAAGTCAGCGTAAGTCAGACAAGAAATTTGATTTTTCCTAAATCGTCTGTAATAGTTGAACTTAGCCAGTACCATGCTTCAACAAAGTCCATACAGGCTTTAATAATTAAATTATTTAAACATTAACCGAGGACCGAGTTCACACCAAAGTGTCAACACAACCGCGTTGCTAATTATTCCTAAGTTTGACTAATGGTAAAATTAATTTATAAATGTTATAAATTAATAATAAAATAATACAAATGTTGTATTTATATTCTTGAAGCTATTTTAATTATTTATCTAAAGCTTAAAATCTGATAGAATGATGTACATAAGTTATATGATAGTTCGATCAGTAAAGGAGCCAGAATTTGAATAAATTGAATATGAACTCAAAAGGGAGTCAAGATCTGGTTAACCCTTGGCTATAAATAATCCAATTTTCACTCATACATACACTTTTGCTCGCTCTCTAACATCCTATACCCTTCATTGGTGTAGCCTTGATTCACCATTGCAAATTGGAATTAAGGACGAGATAATGGAACACCAAGAGGAAGTAGTAAGCAAACAACATGTCAGATTCCCAGTAGAACTACATTGGTTAACGATGTGCATTTCTAAATTGGTGTTTCATATGCATAACAAATATTCATGCATGTTTAAGTTATCTTTTTATCATATGTATTCAACCATCTTTTGTAAAAATAAATTACTTATATGTGTGTCTATATATATATATCTAATTACATCAGTTATAATTATATATATAACTATACCATATATATATATATATATTAAAAATGCTCTTAGAAATTAAAATAAAATATAAAGTTATAATTTTAGAACCATATGTGTTAATTTATCAAATCTAATTTTATCTTAATTGCATTTGGCTTTTATAAAATAAAAGTTTTTAATATCTTTCGATTTATAAATAAAGAAAATTTATATATACATGCATACACACACATACATATATATCCTAATATTTCTGTTGATAATATTACTAAAAAACACATCAAAAGTAGGATTAAAAAACATTTTTAAACCAAGTTAAAAATTTTAAATTCAAATAATTTAGAATTTTTAAAACCTAATCATTTTTCATGGAACTTAATATCAAATTTTTTATATATGATGTATATATGTCTTTTTAGTATGACCAAAAATTACTAGACACACACACACACATAAATATATATTACATTTATTTTGAATATTTTGGTACACATATTTGAAATTTTGGAAATGTCAAATTTAATTTTAATTTTGAAACTTTTATTTAAATAGCAAATTGTATAAATACATACACACATATATATAGCCAAAATACTATTTTATACATAAATGTTTTTGTTATATATAGATATATTTATTTTAATTATTTTATATATACATATATACGCATACATACATATAAATGTATAGTAAATTATTTAAAATATAATGGCCGAATACAAATTTTTTCTTATTGTTATTTGTTTAAACCTAAAATCCTTAATCCTAATGATATTTTGATACATGACATTGGTTGACCGTAGGGCACAACGATTAGCTACTCCTATGATAGTTTATAAATAGTATAATGTTCGTATTTTGAATATGAAGATCTTAACATTTATATATAATTAAAATAAAATAACTAATTTCCTTCAAATAAAACTAATAGTAAAAGATAATATAAAATATTAATAAATAAACAAATAATTTAATAAATTAAATATATATAACAAAACTTTTCAAACTTTTTTATTAGTTAAATGCTGAATTTGAATTAGTATGAATAAAATATTTTACATAAATACAAAATAAGATCTTGTGCAATTTAATTGATAGAAACACATTTGAAATTCACCTCTTTTTGTTTGCGGCCAAACCACCTAATATAATAATTGTATCAGACCCTGCATTATGATTATATGAATAATTGACCAATATGTAGGGCACTACTTTTAGAAAAGTTAAAGTAGTTGGGTGTCTAAAGAAATGGTGATTAAACTAATGAGATGATTACTCTGAGTATGAACTGCTCTTAAGTGGAAAATGTCCCATCTTCTAGCCATTATCTGGCTAGTTGAAATGATTTGTTTTAAGGGTATGGCCTTGTGGAAGACTTAAAAGCGTTTTTGAAACTTAGGTTAATTCAAAGAGCATATTCAAATACTATAAAATAAATTTAAAATTGTTTTAAATTAGATAATAATTACATAATGTAACTTTAAATGGTTTTAAATTTAATAAATGTAATATTTATATGTTAATTAAATTGTCAACTAATAAAAGAAATACATATGAATATATATATATATATATATATATATATATATATATAAATTAAAAATTATAGATGTTAGAATAGTGAAATATATATATATATATATATATATATGTATGTATGTAAATATTATATAAGGAGAAACAGAAGGTTCAAATGAATGAAACCCATGACACATAAGAGAGTATACATTGGATAAATATATGTATGTACGCATGTAAGTTATGAGATATCATGAGTAATACTCATCTCCCTTAGATAGTCGATAATACTCTACAAATTTAATTTTAAGCTCTCCATCATTTATAGCATATATAGAATATCTTACATATCAGTGGTTGTTAAGCAAACTTAGGCTATAGAATATCAAAAATGATGTTTATATTTTCTATAGATAAGTAAGAATGTTTATTTAACCTTTTTAAGCAAACTTAAGGGTTATATAACTCCCACTAAGCTATCGTGAAATGTTGAGTTTAAGGGTATCCAATGTATTTCACAATTTGTTGAGTAAATTTAATGCCATAAAGATGTAGGAGCATAGTTAAAAGAATGCTGGGAGTTATATATGAGATACAACTAACAAAGTGTTACTTACCATTTTTTGAGGACCACGATTTCTTGAGCAAAATAAATGCCATAATAACATAGTACATGATCCTAACACTTACTAAAGGAATTTTTAAATTCTCATTTCTTTATTAAGGCTTTTGAGAGATGCAAAATTCAGTGGGAGCCTTGTTAGATAAATATGATAAACGAACTAATCAGCATAAAAACATATATGATATTACTATATTCTACCAAAATAAATTTGTATAGTTAAGATAACTAAAAAAAAGTATATGTTAAAATATACTAAATGAAATGAACTAATAATTGGAAAAGAAATATGAAATACACTTACCAATAAATCTTTTGCAATGTGTCACTTCAAGTTCAATGCAAGAGCCAAAATTATATAACCATTAAAAGCATTCATACATTGGCCACTTAAGTGTTAATTTTCTCGAGATTGTGTATCACTCTCTATGAGTTTTGAACTTTGAAGTAATACAAGTGTAGATATTTGATCCATATTTGATCACATACAAGAAGTTATGTAGTGAACATTCATGTTGGTAATATAAGAAATCTCGATAGAAGTATTTTATTCAAAATAAGCAAGTAAACCACAGTGTAAGATCATGTGTTCAATATAGTTGAATACAATAAGGATCTTTTTGTGTTAGAAACAACACTAGACATAGAACTACAAGGCGGACCTAGGAATTTGATCGTTGAAATGTCATTTTGATCATTTTACTTTAGTGCAACTTATATAATATACTTAAACGTTAGGTATGACCCAGTGTATTTCTATAAAGAATTCAACGCGGTCATTTACTAAAGGGCTTCTCCTTTGAATGTTCTACCTTCAGAAAGCGAGAGCTAAAGTTTGAAAATGGTAACAATATTGGCATAGTAAGGATGAAGAGAGTGAATGATCACTACTACTTCATGAAAAGCATTGGAAACAGACGAGTTAAATTATTTTCGGATGTTTAATATGGAACAAGAAATAAGGTTTCTTTTAAAAATGAATTTTCTTATGGAAATGTATAGCGCATTGTAAACAGTTGAATGGAGCTTTGTATTTGATGCGTTGTTATTTAACAAAGGAAAGAGTGGGACACATCAAGTTTTAAAAATTTACATTTACATATGACAAGTATTATTTATGAAATAAAAACTATATTCAATTATGATTGAATATATATATATACACAGTTTTGTTTTGATATGAATATTACAATAATCATTAATCTGCTTTTGGTATTTCGATGATGACATATATTTCAATAACATTAGTGATGTGTTAGCCATAGAAATACAAAAACATAAAAAACACTTAACTATTAAATTTGGAAATATAGACAGGGCCGTGTATTTGAGATATAATTCTTTAATATATGATTACGAATCGCATGGTATTTGTGAATTGTGTCTCAATAACTAAGGACAAGAGCTTATTCGATTGAAGCAACAAAAGAGTGAACAAACTCTTCGGGTTGATAATACAGATGTACACGGTCTAAAGTCTAATAATACCAAAGGTGGATCCACTTACTTTATTAATTCACCAATGAATTATCAAAAAATATGGACATGTGTATTTAACACACAAGTTAGATATCTATGGTAGATTCATAGAATATAAATGGAAGTACAAAAATTAGAACTTGCAAAAGAATAAAATTATTTAATTTGATTGAATATGTGAGTATTGGCTAAAAATTCAAATAACACCTGACAGCAAATAAGATTCAATCTTAAAAGTCACTCCTCCCTATGATACATTATAATGTATCGATAAGGAGTAGCCGGATTCAATTGGACAAAGTATAATTGATAATGAGTGAAGTTGAGTTACTTCTTTCTATAAGGATACGTAATTAAGAGTGAATAAATATGTTAAATTTAATTTCATCTGAAAGCATAGTTTGTGATTTCATATAGTATATGAATTAGGACGGAAGCCCAATCTTGAACTATTTTAGATGTGGTTGTGTGTTATGAACGTGAGTTTAATAAACTCAAAACTAGACCTATTTTATATAAGTCTATGGGCTAGTCATAAATGTTTGGAATTCCCATTCCACCACACTGAGAAATAAATTTTTGCTACGAGACATACCACCTTCTTACCCAAAAAATTCTTTCTAGAAAAATTAGTGGTAGTGCAACAGACCTGGACATAATCAAAGGTTTTGACATAGTAATTGATTACATAGATGATGTGAGTTTGACTAAGCATAAAATGGACACGGTTACATTAGTATGTCTAATAAGAATTCTTGCACATTGAGAAACTATGAGTTTTTTTATCAATGTCAAGAAAATGAATTGTTAATAATAACAAACACCTCAGTTGTCGATAGGCCATGGAGCGTATAGACCATATGGCATGGTGTTTTAAGTACAAAATGCATTCCAAGTTCGTCAACAAAATATGATTTCGTTAATTGCTCCTAAATGGGTATGATCCATTGGTTATAATTGAATCTTCGGGAAGAAGATCAATGTAGTTGGAAATGTGTAAGAAACCATTGAAACGAAATAACTTTATTAAATTCAACTTTTGAAATCAACAAAGTAATTTGGTAGTGAACCTACTTAAGTCCATTCGAATTCTACTTGCTAATTATTGCATAATATGATTTTGATTTTTGGCATATTGATGTTGAATGGAACATAAATGATGACTTAGAGTAGACTGTTTGCACACACGCATCCAAAATATTTCAAAGTCAATGGGAGCGATAACATGATCTGTAGGTTTTTGGATATGATCCAAGAGCGAATAATAATGGTGTCCAATAAGCATCATAGTTGTTTGTAAAGGCCCGCTTTTTGACAACCGAAAGTCGACAACGAGCACTACTACTATATTCTAATGTCATGCATCTAATCGAAAAAATGACAGATTGTTAGGGTAAAAAAAAAGAACAGAGAACAAAGATAAACATATTCTCATAGTGGAATCGACAACAAATAATATAACAAGGACAGTAGAAACTGTCCCTCCAAACATACAGAGTAAATCAGAGTTAAAAACAAACTTTATCAGCTGGATAGTTGTAAAATCCTGATATTATGAATGCCGATATGTATACTATATAATAAAACAGAAAATAAAATACTATGATGGTGAATCTCCTACTCTCCTTCATCGTCTTTACATCATCAAAGCCAACCTAGGAAAATACTCGGTCTGACCCGAGCATTATAATAAAATAATACCTAGATCGGTCGGGAAATACCAGCATAAGATAACTCAAATAATAGGTAATATATAATGTTCTGTGAGACCGCGCTTCTAACGCAGAACGGATTTTCCCCTCCCAAGAATAACATCCATACAGGCAAGAGCGGGAATAAATATCAGGAAACAAATGCAAATGGGGATAGGCATAATTAACTTTAAAACCAAACTTGAAAGAATAGAAATAAACTGAGTAAAATCCAAACAAGACAGAAGGGATACAACAAGGAAAACAGTCCAACTTGATAGAATGGACTAAATAATGTAATAATCCAAACTTGAATAGAATAGACTGAATAAAGTAATAGTCCAACTTGATGAATGGACTAAATAAAGTAACAATCCAAACTTGATAGAGTGGACTGAATAAGTAAATAGCCCAACTTGATAGAATGGACTAAATCAATACTTAAATGTCGTGATGAGGAGTTGGCTC
Source organism: Allium cepa (assembly GCA_030765085.1). Classification (NCBI taxonomy): domain Eukaryota; kingdom Viridiplantae; phylum Streptophyta; class Magnoliopsida; order Asparagales; family Amaryllidaceae; genus Allium; species Allium cepa. The sequence continues at coordinate 1,001,713,047 of CM060935.1, forward strand.
TACTCATGGCAATTTAAAGCTAAAACAGATTCAGGGTCTTCGAATCAATCAAGGAAAGGAAATTTCCAACAAATCATAAGGAGGGTGCATCCCCCTTAAAAGAAGTACACCTCTAGCAATACATTTAAAGACACCGGGAGCTCCTAGCCAGACCTGCCAGACCTTAACAACAACCTGAATATTTCCCATCTAAAAACTCTCAACCATTTTTCACGTAATGGTACACAAAATCTAGATGAGATGTGAAAATATCCTAATGGAAGCAACCCCACGTAACATGCCCCCTAAAAACCCCGTGCTTTGGTCTTGTCATTTCAGGCAAAGGATAATCAATGCTCAACGGAGCAATAAATCATCTTAGATAACATTAATAAAGTAGCTGAAGTAACTGATAGTTGAGATACCAATTATCGAGGATATAAAAGGATCATGTATGAAAATTAAGTCTTGCATACTTATCATCGCTCATTAAATTCAAACTTGTACTTTTTTCTTAGTTAAAAATAATACCGGATAAGTCAACATAGCGTTACTTTAAAGTCATGTCCAATGATTATTCTTAACTTCTGAAAAAGCAACAAGTTTACTTCTTTTATGTTAAGTGCTAATTATAAAAATAAATCATTTCCATATAAGTGATTCACTTTACGGGGATTAAATGATTTGCATAAACGAATCAAACTTTTTCTTTTTAAAAACGAACTGGACTTGTGCTTGATTTCCATATTGGTAAAACACTTTTATAATTAGTTCTTGATTGTTAAAACGTTAAAAGAATAATTTTTCCATGTGCCCTACCCCAAAGGCCTAAACCAACATCAAACCGAACACCTAGAAGATTATCCAGCCTAACGTCCAAATAATCAAGTTCCAATTCCTTTATACATTAAAACAATATTAATTATCCCGAAAGATAATTAATCACATTTGAAATCTCTTTTAAATAAACAAATCCACTATCTTTAATAAAATAGATAATTATTTCCAAACACTTTTATAACATTGGTAAATTAACTTTAAAATCTTTATTAAATCAATTTATTAACTTTAAATCAGTTGATCAAAGTAATTTTATTATTTTAGATAATTTACTTAAATCACTTTTATCAAGTCGATTAACTAACTTTAAATATTGTTAATTAAAAAGATTAATTAAATTCAAATAATCATTAGTTAAAATGAATAAGTCATCTCAAACATCATTTATTAAAATGATAAGTAATTTTAATTTCACTAATTAAAACAATTAATCAAGTTCAAATAATCATAAATTAATTGAATTAATTGAATTCAAGCCTTATTAGTTAAAAAGATTAATTAGAATATCATTTTTTAAAATGATTTATTCAATTGTAAATCATCCTTAATTAAAACGATTTAACAAAATTTCAAATATCATTAGTTAAACTTAAAACAATCATTAATTTAGAATGATTGATAAAGTCAACTTCATTATTTAAACGACTAATTACTTTTAAATATCATTAGTTAAAATGATTATTAATTTCAATTATCATTAATTGAAATTTTAATTAAGTTCAATAAATTAATTAAACTCCATGATCATTAATTAAAAGAATTAAATAAGCTCAATTATCATTAACTCAAATAATCATTAATTAAAATGATTAATTAAGCATAAAACATCATTAGCAAAAATGATTAATTAAATCTAACGATAAACCATTTCTAAACATCATTTATTAAATTGGTTAACTAATGCTTAATTAATTTAAATTATCGTTAATCAAAATGATTAATAAATTTTCTATTCTTTTTAACGGAAACACAAGCTCAAATTCATATAAGAGGGTTTTGGGATGAAATTAAGAAATGATGATATAGTGAAAATCGCTATAACGGTATTTAAACCACTAAATAGAATATCAGAAATTTATCTAAATTGGCTATTGATACAACATATGGACGTAAATAAATAATTTATGGGCGAGAAACCCCTTTGGGTCTCTCTATAGATTTTCCCTGCAAAATAATGATTATGGACAATATATAGATAATCATATGGGTTCATAACGATCAAATTAACACGTCATCCATTTCCGAATGAAAATTCAGCCAAGCAATCAATCAAACAATTTAACTAATATCCAAATAATCAATGAATGTTTTAGCATCATAAATATGCTTTAATAAAATTAAATGTGAATTAAACTCATATTGATTTTCGTTTTCACGGAAACATCCCGATTTTGAACTAAAATCAAACAATTGTCCGAATTTAGCCTAATTTTCACAAATTCCAAATCAAACCAAACCAATTCCATCGCGAAGCTCTCGATGACCCAAGTCGAACACAAAAATGGCGTTCGAATCTTATGTAATAACCCGCATATTTAACGATAATATATTTAAATGGTTTATTTAAATATAGCGTCGTTAGTCGGATTTAGGTCTGAAATGCTACTTTTTTCAAACTGTCGATTTGGAACTCGAAATCACTTCCATTGAGTTCGAAATGGCGTTTATGATCTTTTTGAGTATAAGCTTTGATATGTTTGGAGTAAGTAGAATTTTGCAACTTTTTCTGTTTGGGATTTGGGTTTGGGTTCAGCCCATTAACTTAGCTTAATACCCAACCAGTCCCCTCGCTTCCCCATTCACTCATTTTCATTTCTTAAACCCTTACACAACTGAAAATGAGGGAAATGAAGAAGAATTAGAAACTCCAAGCCCTAGTTTCTTCTTGCAAACTCAAATTCTTGCTCCATATCCAAGAGAAGCTATTGGTAAGCCCTCTCTTCATCTTTTCCAACTCTTTCTTCCTTCAATTTCAGAAAGTTTCCTAAACCTAACTTAGAAAATACTTGTTTTGGTCTTAGATTGAAGCTTGCAGAGTTAAAGTGGAGAGTGGTTGGTCTTTTCTTTGCATTTGAGTTTGTCATCCTTGTTTTGAGTTAAAAGGTGAGATTTTTATCTCACATCTATGTTGGATTATTAGGAATGAGTTCCTAACATATTTGCATGTTCATTTGCTTTCAATTAGGATTGATTCGGTGAAATTGCCAATTTATGATTTTTGAAGACAAATCTATGAAATCCTTATATGGTTGATGGTTATGTTGTTCGGAGTGTATCGGTGAGTCGTTATGTTTGGGTAGTCATTTGACGTAAGCCCCGTAATCATCGCTCATCTAATCGCTTTCGATTTGTTTTGGCCATTTATGGCCTAGGTTCAGGAAATGCCTAAACATCAGGTTTCAAACGTCTGAAATCTTATTTCCAGACGTCTGAATATTATACTGGGAATTTTCTTTCCCCAGTATTCAGACGTCTGAATTAAAGCCCCCAGACTTCTGAATTGGTTCGATTGCAACCAGAAAGGAAAAAGGCTTAAAATGCCAATTTCAAACGTCTGAATTATATGGGCCAGACGTCTGAATGGGATTCTGGAAAAATTTTAATTTTCCAGATTCAGACGTCTGAAGCAAATACTTCAGACGTCTGAATTTGTAGTCTTTTGCCCAATTTGCTTTGGGATTGAAATTCCAATTTTTATCGGCTTTGGTTGTTCTGATTGTTGTTATCATTCATTTTTGACATTGATGACTTCTTTTTAGATTTCGTGCACGGATTTTTATAAATCATTTAAAGTGATTTTTCATCAAATTAGCTTTTGCAACTATTATTTAGTATTAATTTAAATATTAAATTAATTACTCCATAATGGGAGAATTTCAAAGGCTATTCTAAAGGGTTTTCAAACGATTAAAAATCCACATTCTCCAACTATTTTCTAAGTAAAATATACACCCTTCAGCACTTCGAGCGGAGTGGAAAGGAGATTAAATGGTTAGGTAAAACACGGACGATGAATCCATGCGTTTATCTTTCCGATTAATCCCCGACCTATTCGATTGGTTGTTTTGACCTTTGGTCTGATTTACCGATGAGATGAGGCAACTTTGTATAGCTTTGAGTGTGAAATTGACTATCGGATAGTAAACCGTTTAGTGCGAACGAGTGGTTATGGGATTCACGTTAATACTTTTCGGGTTCCTTTTCGAAGGTCGTGATACATTCTGCCAGTTTGTGGTGTCTAGTACTAGGCCTCCGGACCTTCACCACTACGGTTTGTTGCCTTTGGGATTGTGTCTTCGGACTGTCTCCTTCAGGTTTGTTGCCTTCGGTTATGTTGCCTTCGGGTATGTTGCCTTCGGGTTTGTGCCTCTGGGTTTGTTGCCCTATTGTATCGCTTTTGGAGTTGGTCATTCGTCACCACTCGAGTGATATTGGGTTTGGAGCCTTCGGCCTCATGGACCCTTGTTTATACAGTACCGAGCACATGCAATTTTCTGTTGTTTCATTGATATATATATATATATATATATATTCCTAGGTATCGTCCTTCGGTGTTGGTCTTTTTGAGCCACACGTCGTATAGCGGTTACCTTGCGGGACTTGTGTTACCTTCATTGGTATTTGTTATTTGCCTTTTTGGCTTGTTTTGGGATATTCATATCCTTTGTTTATTTTGTCGCCGATGATATGAGGCTTATTCTGTTATGATTCATCTTTTGCTAGATGATTGTGTTATCTCTTTTAGAGATATTTGTTATACTTTATGACCTTGCAGGTTTATCGTTGTTCAGTTTATATAACTGATTTGTTTAGCTAGACTGACCCGTGTATTCTATACTCGGGTCAGACCGAGTTGTTTCAGGTTAGGTGCTTTTGGACTTAGCCTCTTTTGCTTCTGCATGGACTATTCAGCTTTCTCCTTTTTGTTATAGCTTTTGTGTAGTCATTTTTTGTAACTCTGATATGTATTCTTTTGGATTCGCCTGTATATTGTGGTTTGCTATACCACTTGACATGTATTAGTTTGTATACTTTGTTATGTATCTGCATATGTGTATATGTTGATCTACTGTTCTGTAATGAATAGATTACATTGAGTTATTACATTCTTTTCTGATAGATCCTCTAGCCACCTTTGGTTTTGTTTTGAGTATTCATTGGATATGTCGATCTGCATGGTATGACAATTTTCGATGTATTCAATAGATAGTTAGAGCAAGGCAATAGATGGTCGCTCCTAACCAGCCTTATTATCCGTGTTAGTTGACGGCATTACCTCGTAGCGTCCTTGGCTAGCATGGGTATAGAGGTGGGGCGTCACAGCTTGGTATCAGAGCGAGGTTCAGAACAAAATATGATAAAGACAGAATAGAAGCACATATTACGGTACATCAAAGTGTATAAGTGTTACAAATCTTTGAACCATCGTGCCTTTCTATTCCTTCTTTGCCTTGGTGGTAGATAGAATGTGGGAATACGTCTAGGAATGCATTTTGTTCCGCAGTATTCCACATTTGAATTAGTGACATCTACCTTGTGAATAATCTTGTTCTTATCTTAACTTTCAACTTATGGCTGGAAGAGGCAGGGGACGACGTTCGGGTGCTGGGCAATCCAATGGCTCACATCCGGATGGTGTTTATATGTCTGCCAATCAGTTTTTGGAGTTGTTTAGGAGCACTCAGCCTCCAGCTCCTACTCGATTATCTCCACCTCGCAAGTCTGCCTTTGCACGCATGTGCAGTGATTTTTCTCATCTTGGAGGAAAGCCGTTTAAAGGCTCCGAGTCTGTTCTTGAAGTCCAAGCTTGGATTCACACGTGCGAGCGTATCTTCTCTCGCATGGATCTTTCTGATCATGATAGAGTTCTTGTAACTACTAGCTTATTGCAAGAGCGTGCCCTTGATTGGTACGAGCTTCTTATTGACGAAATTGATGAGTCTACTCTTTCTTGGACTCGTTTCGGGAGCGATTCGAACTCAAGTTCGTTCCTGAATCGGAAAAAGTTTTATTGACCCGTCGCTTCCTTTAGTTGAAGCAAGGGAAATCTTTTGTTTCTGAGTATGTTGCATCATTCGAGGCTTTATCTAAGTATGGTCTTGAATTCATTAGCACCTCTTATAAGAAGAATCTGAAGTTTGTCTCGGGTCTTAAGAAATATCTTAAGAAGTCCTTATTGCTCCAGCTTAAGCTTTCTTTTGAGGAGTTGGTAGATTCTGCACTTTATCTCGAAGCTATCGAGAAAGAGTGTGATATTGGTGATGATGTTGAGGTTTTCAAGAACCCCAACAAGAAGTAGTTTCCATTTAAGAAGTCCAGGTCTTTTCCTTCAAAGAAGAAGAAGACCGGTGGTTCTAATTCTCAGCCTCAGTCTGCTGGAACACCTTTCATTCGGAAGTGTTTCAATTGTGGTTCTCCTGATCATATGATTCGTGCTTGTCCTAAGCCTCTCTTCTACCGCTATTGCAAGAGGGAAGGTCATCATGTTTCCACTTTCCCTACTGTTCCTGCTGGTGCCAAGTCTAGCAAGCTTTATGTTGCTAAGGCTTCTGAAGGTTCTTCTCAGCCCAAAGGTATATCTCCATCTATTTTGGAAGGTTCGATTTTATTTCATGACCATAGTATTCGAGTTCTTTTCGATACGGGTGCTTCACATTCTTTCGTATCGAAAAAGCTCGTCGATGATTTATCTTGGATGTTTCTTGTATGGTTACTTCATTGAGGCTTGCGAATCCTATTGGGGGATCCACGACCCTTAGCATGTTTTGTGATGATGTTGAGATTGTTTTGTGTGGCTTTTCTTTTCATGCAAATCTGCACGTTATTTCTTATCTGGGATTTGATATGATTTTGGGTATGGACTGGCTAGTGAGATACGATGCTAGGATTATTTGTTCTGAAAGAATTTTATATCTTCGACATCCAGATTCGTCTACTCAGCTATCACTTGTTCTTCGAAATGTAGTTAATTCCGAAATGGCTTTACATTATCTTGATTCACGAGATGATGATGATATATCTCGTATTCCTATTTCTTGTGATTTTCTTGATGTATTTGAGCCTGCTTCGGGTTTGCCACCCAAGTGGGCAATTGAGTTCCGCATTGATCTCATTCCAGGCGCGCAGCCAGTTAGTCGTCCTCCTATGAAGATGTCTACAAAGGAAAATGAGGAACTCAAGAAGCAGCTTTTAGAGCTTGAGTCCAAGCAGTTGATTCAGTCCAGTTTTTCTCCGTGGGGATCCGCGGTCGTCTTTGTGAAGAAATCCGATGGAACTCTTAGGCTTTGCATTGACTATCGCAAGCTTAACGAGTTAACCATTAGGAATAGGTATCCATTTCCTAGGATCGATGATATGTTCGATCTATTGAGTGGTGCTAAGGTCGTTTCTCAGTTGGACCTTGCCACGGGTTTCCATCAGTTACGAGTCGCGGAGGATAGCATACCTCTTATAGCTTTTCGCACTCGATATGGTTCTTTTGAATGGCTCGTTATGCCGTTCGGTTTGACGAATGATCCTTCTTTCTTTCTCGATCTCATTAATCAAGTATTTAGGGAATATCTCAATAAGTTCGTCCTTGTGTTCATCGACGACATCCTTGTTTATTCTAAGTCTGACGCCGAGCATGCTAATCACTTGAGGATTGTCTTAAGTACTCTCCGTCATCATCAGCTTAGAGCCAAATTCTCTAAGTGCCATTTTTGGGAGAATAAGGTTAAGTTCTTAGGCCATGTTGTATCTTCCGACGACATTTCTATCGATCCCTCAAAGATCGAAGCCATCCAGAATTGGAAGAGGCCTGAGAATGTGCATGAGATTCGTAGTTTCCTTGGATTGGCGGGGTATTACCGTCAGTTCATTAAGGATTTTTCCCGTGTTGTGCTTCCTCTCACCAGCCTTACTCGGAAAGGCATTCGTTATATTTGTTCCGACCAGTGTGAAGCTTCCTTTCTGACATTAAAGGAACTTCTCATTAATGCTCCTATCCTTGTGGTTCCCGAGGGGAATCATGATCTTGTTGTCTACACCGATGCTTGTTGTAGTGGTTTCGGTGCTATTCTTATGTAGAAGGATCGAGTAGTTTCTTATACTTCTAGGCAACTACGTCCGAATGAAGTTCGCTTTGCCACTCATGATCTTGAGTTAGCCGCCGTTGTCTTCGCCTTGAAGATTTGGCGACACTATTTATTGGGCGAGCGCTTTATTCTCTACACCGATCATAAATCCTTGAAGTATCTGTTCACTCAAAAGGAACCCAATATGAGACAACAACGTTGGCTCGATTTTCTTGCCTCCTATGACTTTGATATCCAGTATACCCCTGGAAGGGGTAATCGTGTTGCTGATGCACTTAGTCGCAAACATTCGGCCGTTGTTTCTTTGATGCTTGCCGAACGGGATATTTTTGAGACTCTATCTTTTTGTGAAATTCGTAATCGAGGTTCATCTTCTGATTCTCCTATTCTATTATTTAGTTTGGGAGCTCGACCCATTTTACTGGATTGTATTGCCGATGCTTAGCAGCGTGATCCTGATTTGTTGCATCTTATTCAGCTTTGTGAGTCTGGATCCTGTGATGAGGCATTGCGGGATTTTAGCATTGATTCTCATGGGTGTCTTCGTAAGAAGAACCATCTTTTTTGTGCCTTTTGATTTTGCGCTTAGGCATGACATTCTTGATGATTGTCACCGTTCTAAGTATACTATTCATCCTGGTAGTGATAAGATGTATGCCGATATGCATCGCCTTTATTATTGGGAAGGCATGAAGCGTGATGTGGCGAGTTATGTGAGTAATTGCATAACTTGTTAGCATATTAAGGCCGAACATCAGCGTCCTTCGGGTCTTCTTCAGCCTCTTGAGATTCCATTGTGGAAATGGGATCAGATTTCTATGGATTTCATTGACGGCCTACCACGTTCGAGATTGGGCCATTCTAGCATCTAGGACATTTTTGATCGCCTCACCAAATCTGCTCAATTTATTCCTATTAAGTCTAATCGGACTGCTTCGCATTTGGCTAAGTTGTATGTCAAGGAAATCATGAGACTTCACTGTATTCCTAATTCTATTGTGAGTGACCGTGATCCTTTATTCACGAGTCATTTTTGGCAGAGTCTTCAGCAATCCTTGGGAACAAAGCTTAATTTTAGCACAGCTTATCATCCGCAGTCTGACGGACAGACTGAACGGGTGAATCGTATCTTGGAAGATCTCCTCCGTATTTGTATTTTTGATTTTGGTGGTAGTTGGGGGATCACCTACCTCTTGTAGAGTTCTCCTACAATAATAGTTTCCAGTCCAGTACCGGTATGGCTCCTTTTGAAGCCTTATATGGAAGGTCATGTCGATCACCTTCTTGTTGGTTGGAATCTGGGGAGAAGCTTATTCTTGGCCCATATTTTGTTCGTGATTCTTCCGAGAAGATTGATTTGATTCGTTTGAGAATGAAAGAGGCACATAGCCGCCAGAAATCGTAGGCGGACAACCATAGGAAGCCTCTCGAATTCTCGATTAGTGATCTCATCTTTATTCATGTTTCTCCTTTGAAAGGGGTGATGCGCTTCAGTACGACTGGGAAATTGGCTCCTCGCTTCATAGGACCATTTTCTATTACTGAACGTATTGGCCCTGTGGCTTATAGAGTTTCTCTTCCTGCTCATTTATCTGGCATTCATGACGTGCTTCACGTCTCTCAACTTCGGAAGTGTCTTCGAGAGTCGGATTCTGTTATCGATTCTCCTGATTTGCAAGAGCTTGAGATCTCACCAGACTTATCTATTGTACAACAGCCTATTCGCGTGCTTGCCACAGAGGCGCGACACCTTCGAAACAAGGACGTGCCGCTCATTTAAGTTCAATGGTCCGCTAATCCCATTGACTGTACTTGGGAAACCAGAGAGTTTATCGAGCGATCATATCCGGGTTTTCTATCTTTGCTTGGCAACGGTGAGAATATCTCTTTATCACAGGCTTATTTTCTTTTCCTTTTGGATGAAGTATGTATGTAGTTGTTACAAATATCGTCTCTAGGAATTGCATGGACGCAATTTTGTTAGGAGGGGAGATCTGTAACAACCCGCATATTTAACGATAATATATTTAAATAGTTTATTTAAATATAGCGTCGTTAGTCGGATTTAGGTCTAAAATGCTACTTTTTGCAAATTGTCGATTTGGAACTTGAAATGACTTCCATTGAGTTCGAAATGGCGTTTGCGATATTTTTGAGTATAAACTTTGATATGTTTGGAGTAAGTAGAATTTTGCTACTTTTTCTATTTGGATTTTGGGTTTGGGTTCAGCCCATTAACTTAGCTTAATACCCAACCCAGTCCCCTCTCTTCCCCATTCACTAATTTTCATTTCTTAAACTATTACACAACTGAAAATGGGGAAAAGGAAGAAGAATTAGAAACTCCAAGCCCTAGTTTCTTCTTGCAAACTCAAATTCTTGCTCCATAATCCAAGAGAAGCTATTGGTAAGCCCTCTCTTCATCTTTTCCAACTCTTTCTTCCTTCAATTTCAGAAAGTTTCCTAAACCTAACTTAGAAAATACTTGTTTTGGTCTTAGATTGAAGCTTGTAGAGTTGAAGTGGAGAGTGGTTGGTCTATTCTTTGCATTTGAGCTTCTCATCCTTGTTTTGAGTTAAAAGGTGAGATTTTTATCTCACATCTATGTTTACAACTATGTTGGATTGTTAGAAATGAGTTCCTAACATATTTGCATGTTCATTTGCTTTCAATTTGGATTGATTCGGTAAAATTGCCAATTTATGATTTTTGAAGCCAAATCTATGAAATCCTTATATGGTTGATGGTTATGTTGTTCGGAGTGTATCGGTGAGTCATATAGTTGGGTAGTCGTTTGACGTAAGCCCCGTAATCATCGCTCATCTGATCGCTTTCGATTTGTTTTGGCCATCTATGGCCTAGGTTCAGGAAATGCCTGAACATCAGGTTTCAGACGTCTGAAATCTTATTACGAGACGTCTGAATATTATACTGGGAATTTTCTTTCCCCAGTATTTAGACGTCTGAATTAAAGCCCCCAGACGTCTAAATTGGTTCGATTACAACCAGAAAGGAAATAGGCTTAAAATGCCAATTTCAGACGTCTGAATAATATGGGCCAGACGTCTGAATGGGATTCTGGAAAAAATTTAATTTTCCAGATTCAGACGTCTGAACCAAATACTTTAGACGTCTGAATCTGTAGTCTTTTGTCCAATTTTCTTTGGGATTGAAATTCCAATTTTTATCGGCTTTGGTTGTTTCGACTGTTGTTATCATTCATTTTTGACATTAATGACTTCTTTTAGATTTCGTGCACGGATTTTTATAAATCATTTAAAGTGATTTTTCATCAAGTTAGCTTTTGCAACTATTATTTGTTATTAATTTAAATATTAAATTAATTACTCCATAATAGGAGAATTTCAAAGGCTATTTCTAAAGGGTTTTCAAACGATTAAAAATCCGCCTTCTTCAACTATTTTCTAAGTAAAATATACACCCTTCAGCACTTCGAGCAGAGTGGAAAGGATATTAAATGGTTAGGTAAAACACGGACCATAAATCCGTGCGTTTATCTTTTCGATTAATCCCCGACCTATTCGATTGATTGTTTTGACCTTTGATCTGGTTTACCGATGAGATGAGATAAACTTTGTACAGCTTTGAGTGTGAAATTAACTATCGGATAGTAAACCTCTTAGTGCGAACGGGTGGTTATGGGACTCTTATTAATACTTTTCAAGTTCCTTTTCGAAGACTATGACACATTCTGCCAGTTGGTGGTGTCTAGTACTGGGCCTTCGGACCTTCACCACTACGGTTTGTTGCCTTTGGGATAGTGTCTTCGGATTGTCTCCTTCAGGTTTGTTGCCTTCGGGTATGTTGCCTTCGGGTTTATACCTTCGGGTTTGTGCCTCCGGGTTTGTTTCCCTACTATATCACTTTTGGAGTTGGTCATTCGTCACCGCTCGAGTGATATTGGGTTTGGAGCCTTCAGGCTCATGGATCCTTGTTTATACAGTACTGAGCATGTGCAATTTTCTGTTGTTTCATTGATATGTATATTCCCCTGGTATCGTCCTTCGGTGTTGGTCTTTTTGAGCCACACGTCGTATAGCGGTTACCTTACGGAACTTGTGTTACCTTCATTGGTATTTGTTATTTGCCTTTTTGGCTTGTTTTGGGATATTCATATCCTTTGTTTATTTTGTCGCCGATGATATGAGGCTTATTCTGTTATGATTCATCTTTTGCTAGATGATTGTGTTATCTCTTTAGAGATATTTGTTATACATTATGACCTTGCAGGTTTATCGTTGTTCAGTTTATATAACTGATTTGTTTAGCTAGACTGACCCATGTATTCTATACTCGGGTCAGACCGAGTTGTTTCAGGTTAGGTGCTTTTGGACTTAGCCTCTTTTGCTTCTGCATGGACTATTCAGCTTTCTCCTTTTTGTTATAGCTTTTGTGTAGTCATTTTTTTGTAACTCTGATATGTATTCTTTTGGATTCGCCTGTATATTGTGGTTTGCTACACCACTTGACACGTATCAGTTTGTATACTCTGTTATGTATCTGCATATGTGTATATGTTGATATACTTTTCTATGATGAATAGATTACATTGATTTATTACATTCTATTCTGATAGATCCTCTAGCCACCTATGGTTTTATTTTAAGTATTCATTGAATATGTTGATCTGCATGGTATGACAATTGTCGATGTATTCAATAGATAGGTAAAGCAAGGCTATAGATGGTCGCTCCTAACCAGCCTTATTCTCCGCGTTAGTTCACGGCATTACCTCGTAGTGTCCTTGGCTAGCGTGGGTATAGAGGTGGGGCGTCACATCTTACCTCGTATGAGCGAGATATGAATTTTGTAAGTTATCGATACAATTCGAATCAACCGTAAACAACTTTTAAACCAATTACAAAATTACCCCTATCTCTATCTTCTTCCCCAATTGAACTATCCTATGCACGAAAACAACAGGAAACCTAAACAAATGTGTACACGCACAACCACGAAGCCTCCAGACTTGACGATTTCGTAATCCGACTTCGCTAGACAACTCCATGAATGACTAGTTTCGAGTTGAACATCTTGACATCACCTCCGCTACCCCAGAGAAAAATGTGTCCTGGCAATTTCGCCCCAGGCCATACATGACAATCCACTCTTCACCACCGCATACCCCAAAACTCTGCAACCAGCTGCAATCCGCTACCCCAAGTCCAAATCCAAGCTTCGTTTGTCTAATCGTTGACCACTATAGCTACAAAACCCAACCCTAGCTCCTCAACATGTACGACCATTGCCCAAATTCAATGCCTCACCTACTAAAAACATACTGGATCAAAGATCTCGTCGAATTGGAATTTTAAAACATTTATTATGTTTTATCATGAAGTAGATTTTTAGAAATTGAATTTTGAATATTGAATTTAAAAGAGGGAAAGACATTCTCATTTACAGGTAATTTTAAATAGAAGAAAAGGGTATGGCTTGAACAGTGGGGATTATTGCCATGGGTATGGATGTTGTGATGTTGGTAGGGGCGAGCATAAGGCCAAATATAAATATATATTATTATTTTGAATTTCAAAATATTCAAGCAAACATACCCAAAAATTCCGAACTCCAAACGAGACGCGCCGCCTGGCGTTCTATATGTTATACCCCTATTTTAAGCACAATGAAACTTGTCTTGAAGCCTAATTCGATTCAAAAGATAGCTTTTAAACTCAATTGTTATATTAAATTTCTAATATTAATTTCAAAGCAACGAAACGATGCATTTGATCCCCATTGAATTTGACGGTGTAATATAATTCGCTATTACAGATCCAATGAAATCGGTTTCATCGAAATCCAAGACAGTTCCCCCGAAAGGCTAATTTCATAGATTTAAATATTTAATTCGATGTTTATCTAATCTATTTATATTTGTCAATAAATTTATAGATTGAATTCACCGATATTATTTATTAACTAAAAGGAGTTAAATAAAATTATTAAATCTATTTAGTCAACATTTTAATTCACAATCCATATATTTAAATATTGCCTATAATTGAATTAAAAGTTATTAAATTTTCAAAAATCCAATTATTCAAACATATAAAATTAATTAAACATTTGAAATCCTATAACTAGAATTTTGGGTTCTTACATTATCCCTTTCTTAAATGAATTTCTCTCGCGAAATTCCTAAGGAAGTAAATGTTTCTGAACCCTTAAGTTTAAAATTATTAGTTAAACGAGTTATTTAACTTATTTTCAAAATCAATTAGCTGGAACAGATTTTAAAATTTCCAAGTCTTTCAAATCCATTAACCAATACAAAGTTGTTTCTCCCATTCATTTATTTATCCCAAGTTATAGCTCAGAAAAACAAATTTTAGTTATCAAAAATTTTCCGAAATTCTCCTTTGCGAGGTTTGATTGGAACAACTACAAATCGCCTCCACGGGATCCAAACCAACCAGAGAAATAAAAGCAAAGTGGCCTCCCATATTTGTGGCATAAAATCATCAATCCATTTAAATTTTCTTAATTAATTACGTACCTTTTTATGTCTGATTTATATTTTGGCATGTAATTTATTATCTTCTATGTAAAAGCAGCTGCACAAGAATCAAATAAAAATCCCTTGCATACCTGTACTTACATAATCTAAATGAAATTAGGCTGACAAAAGCACGTGATGTAACTCTACATGCAAAGACTAGCATGATATAAATTTACATCCAACCAACAACTACATCAATCATATGTGGAAAACAAGAGGATATTCTATAATAGATGCTATGTATCCAAAATTTTCAAATGACAAATTAAGATCTAAATTCTTGGGTTTTTTAACTCAAAATTTTATCTTCAAATTTCTCAAACGAGAAAAATCAAAGACCAAAAATCGAAATGACAAGGAAGGAACTCCTCCTAATAAAGTATGGTGAAACTCTAGAATAAAAACAACAAGGAGCATCCAGTGGTATTCCGGTTCCTCCTTAAACATCAAATAGAGTGAATAAATATCATTCCCTTGCCAAAATCTTCAAAATTTTCCTTTTTCGAAATCACTGGGATTTAGGACTTAATAACAACAATTTAGAATCCTTTTTCTTTAAATTTAACTTTATAGACAATGGTATATAGAATCACACAATTAATCAATTCGACTCAGTCAAATCAATCAAATTCCATGAAGGAATAACTACACTAACGGTCAATCAAATTCCAATAGGGAAAACTTATCACTTAACATAGTTTTGAAATGTCAAATGACTAATAAACAAATCTTAACTTAGGTTCAAAACTTTCTTAGTTGTCCAAAAATATAGATAATTATCTAAGCATAACCTTTTTGCTCATTAGCCTTTGGTTATTACTTAGAAGATTATCCAAACTCACTAGGACAAAATGGAAAGTTATGCTCTATACTTCATTAATTTCTTGATTGTATTAAAAAAATTCTAGTTCACTTATATTTTCACTTAGTATTTTATTCAATACTAAAATTATTTATGAATTATTTCATAAATTCTCACCCAAGTTTTAAAAGTATTTTATAAATTTATATATTTATAAAACTTCAAATCATAACTTATTCCACTTTATATACTTGTGTAATACTTTTTTATATCCTAAGAGTACATACAAATTTTATTTTACTTTTTCAAAGATCTTGATGGAGATCTAACCAATTATGGTTTCTCAAAACCGAGTCAACCAATTAACCTTTTTTTAACTTAGAGTGTTAAAACGAATAATATTTGTGGGTTGACCCATTAGTAAATAGCTCATACTACCTAGATGTTTTAAACAACTATATGGTTGGTTGCAACATCTAGGGAACTTAAAAACATCTCTTATTACAAAACTGGAATCTCTTATTAGAAATATTTTTTTATTATTAAACCGATTTCCTTTTAGGGAACTTAAAAGTTGGTTACTCGGATTTAATTACAAAAATTCATTTTTTTAAAAGCATACTATATGTTATTTTTTTATTTGATTAATTCAAATAATTTAAAACTCACTTTGGGTTTTTTGGATTTTGAACTTATTTCGATCGCATAATGATAAAGAGAATAATTTACTAAGTACTCCGCAACTTTTGCCTAAGAGAACATCCAATCGTTGATTGAAGATTATTCAGATTGCCACAAAACTAATCGAAACAATTTCCTCCTAATTATCCCAAAGAACATGCATTCCATTTAAAGTTTTACTTCCCAATATAGTTTTACCTTTAAATACTTTCCAAAATATCGCTATTTCATTTCTCAAAAATTCTTTTGAAATTAATTTCAAAAATTTCGGGATTTAGATAAAAAATCCTTTTAAACATATTTTACAAACTAAATTTATATAAAACTTTCTTTAAATAAAAATCATTTCATCTTATAATAATCCTTCTTTATTATAAAAAAATTATCTCGAATATTTATTCTCAAAATATCTTATCCCACTGTTTAGATTATATTAACAACTCTTTATTAAAGTTTAATCCTTAACTCACTATTATAAAATGGTGAATTTTAAAGTTAACATTTTCTTCGAACACCTTTATAATCAAATTGTGAAAATTAATTCATAAAGGTTTCATTTTAAATTAAAGCGATAAATCCTCCTAAACAAATCGAGCATAATTTAGCAATTAACAAACAACAGTCAATGCTTCTAATTTAAATTAAGCATAACCGAACAAATAATAGGGATAACACATAAATATTAACAGATTTAAACCAACACACTTTATAACTATATAAAGTTTTAAAAATTATTCCTTTATATGTATAAAATATAATTCTAGGAAAAATATTTAATTTGCCAAATTTTCAAAAACTCAATACCATGTCCATTGGCCTTGGTCGAGTGTTTAGAAACCCTTATCGATACCACGGCGTCCCACATCTTGACCAGAATTCATAAAAACTCAATAGACCAATTAACGTAATACGTTTTTATCACATTAACAAATACGCTCTTGTACATATAGTACTCTCAAACTCATTCTAGGTTGTCATTTACCCAATCTCAAATGAGCCAAACCCTACCAAAGCTAAGGTTCTTGCTTAACCTGGCACTCTACTACCACTTTGTAGTGACCCGCCTTTTTGACCATCTAAAGTCGACACCGAGCACTACCACTGTGTTCTAATGTTGTGCATCCGATTAACAAAATGTTAGATTGTTAGGGTAAAAAAAGAAAAGAACGGAGAACAAAGAAAAACATAACCTCACAGTGGAATCAACAACATATAATATAACAAAGACAACAGAAAAATGTCCCTCCAAACATACAGAGTAAATCAGCGTTAAAAACAAACCTTAGCAACTGGAAAGTTATAAAATCTAGACCTTACAAATGCCAATAGGTATACTATGTAATACAGCAGAAAATAAAATACTACGATAGGTCAATCTCCAGCTCCCCTTCCAGATCTTCACATCATCAAAGCCAACTTGGAAAAATACCCAGTCTGACTCAAGCAATATAATAAAATAACACCCTGATCGGTCTAGAAATAATAGCATGAGATAACTCAAATAATGGGTAACATATAAAGTTCTGTGAGACCAAACCGCTAACGCAGAACGGGTTTTCACCTCATAAGAATAACATCCATACAGGCAAGAGTAGAAATAAATATCAAGAAACAAATACAAATGGGGATTGGCATAATAAATATTAAAACCAAACTTAGAAGAATGGAAATAAACCGAACAAAAGTTAAAGAACAAGGAAAATAGTACAACTTGTTAGAAAGGACTAAACAAGATAACAATCCAAACTTGATAGAATGGAATGAATAAAGTAACAATCCAACTTGGTAGAATGGACTAATAAGGTAATGATCTAAACTTGGTAGAATGGACGAAATAAAGTAACAATACATTTGATAGAATGGACTAAATCAATACTTAAGTGTCATGGTGAGGAGTTGGATCTACTCGTGGCAATTTGAAGCTAAAATAGATTCGGGGTCTTCGAATCAATTAAGGAAAGGAAATTTCTAGCAAATGACGTAGAGGGTGCATGCCCCTTAAAAGAAGTATACCTCTAGAAAAAATGTTATGACCCACATTTTTCTGATAATTAAATCTTTGAATTGAATAAGATTTTGTAATTTAATATTGGAAGAAATCAAAATTTAAGATTTATTAATGAGAAAAATAACTAGGATAGGATGTAATAGTGTTAATTTAAGGCAACTTTTAATTATTTTAATGAAATTTAAATTAATTAAAATGATTGCAAACATAAAATTTGGTTATAAATTGTAAATAAGGGAACAAACCAAATGTTGTATTAATTGGTGAAATAATATGAAATTTAATTGGATAAAATCAATGTTGTGTAAGTAGTTATAACATTTGTTTGTAGATAATAAACCCATAAATGTGATTGAATTAAGTAAAAGGTGACAACTGTTATCTGTTACCTATTTATTTAATCTGTTGAATTAAATTGAAAATTGATTGTAATTAAGTGTAATTAAATATTGCGTTAATATGGGTTAAGACGATAACTATAAATTGAGAATGTAAAGTAATGTCAATTATATTCATAAGGAAACCATTGATTGAATAATAAGATTGAAGTCAAAATAAATGATTTTAATGGAATTTTAAATTTATAATTTAATAAATTCATTACAGGAATTAAACATTGTAATTTATGTAGCGTTTAAACATTGAATTGATATGGAACTTCATTTTAAAGGATTATAAATTACTTAGTAATCAAAAATGATAAAATTTGAATTGAAAACGTGAACTAATTTATTTAATAACAATTTATTTAATCAACATGAAAGTAGCCATTTTCGCCACTGTCTTGGATTTTGACGAAACCAGTTTCATCGGATTCATAATGATGAATTATTAAAAGATTTTAGGTTTCGTAGCGATCGGACTTGTCGTTTGATCGTGCGAGCTCGAAATGAATAGAAATCAATTTATTGAAATCAATTTGAAATAAGCTGATTTTAAAAGCTAATTTCTTCATACGATGGAATTACGACTTGAAACCTATTCCATTGAATTCAAAAATATCGAAAATATCTATTTTGATATATGGATAACCCACTTTTGTTTTACAGGATGAACGGGCTTTACGGGTCGTTATTGTCATTCGTACCAATTCGATATGTGTTCATTTTCTTATCAGGTTTTGTTCATATATATATATATATATTGTTACAACCTGAAATCCAACGTTCAGAAATCGACATAAAATACCTTATTTGTATTCGACTACTGGAGATTCAAACGTTGAACTCCAGTTTGGATGGAGCTTATAACAACAGTAGAT
This sequence comes from Allium cepa, assembly GCA_030765085.1. Lineage (NCBI taxonomy): Eukaryota > Viridiplantae > Streptophyta > Magnoliopsida > Asparagales > Amaryllidaceae > Allium > Allium cepa. The sequence continues at coordinate 1,001,732,217 of CM060935.1, forward strand.
GAAAATAAACAGCGGAAACAAAATGAATATCATTGATCACAACACAGAGAAAACTTTGATACAATATCCATTATAACATCGATCACCAATATCAGAGTGCTACACATTAGATACTACAATAAAACTGTGACTCCACAGCAGAACAACAGAGACTTCAAAAGTTTCCAACATACTTCACTTCAATAAGGCCTTCAAAAACCCCAACACTACTAAAGATTTCCAAGGCAAAAACTTTCAAGAATCCGACAGCTTCTAAAAGACTTCTAATATCCAAGCTAGCTCCAAAATACGGATAACCTGCTTCTAGGCTGTCCGTGTGGAAATTATGGACACCTAGAGTTTAGGAAGGGAACGATAAACTCTGGGTCAGTCATGGGACTGGTATGAGTAAACAAAAACAGTTGTTTGTACAAAACAGTTTATAAAAGGAATCAGATATGCCTTTGGAAAATGAAACTAACATAAGACCTCCCGCCACACACACAATGCAATAGTAGAATTGGAGGAGATTTCTTCTTATGATAGTCAAACATGCTTGATACAAGAAAATTATTTTGATATTATTATTAGTGCATAGTGTAGAAAACATTTCAAAAGTATAATATTAATCTTAGCCAGCATACGTACCATTATAGTATGCCTACTATAGCTACCATGTTAAATGGTAGGTTCTACAACTAAATCATACAGGGCTTGTATTGGATGATTGGATTTCCAACAATGGTCAGTCAAAGGAACTTCCTACACAAAATGGAACGCCTCTGGAGGGACGTCCCCGAGAACCTAACCGGATCTCTGCCAACACAAGGCCGGGTTACCTCTGAAACTAGGTAACTACAGACACGAGTATGCCATCTCCCGGTCGTTACCAATCTTTATCTGAGGCCCCTCTCAACCAACCAACAACCACAAAGCAATAAGTTTGCAGCAACCACAAAGTTAAGTATCAGGGCTCGATACCATGATATCACTCATAATACAGAAGAAAATGGACATAACCTCAGGAGGGGTCTACCCCCAAATAACCTTGCTGCAACGGTTCTTGTTTCGACCATAACCGGGTGTAAGGTTCGACGAAGTCTTGTCCACAAAGCTACGCTTTTCACAAAAGCCATGCTTCGATCAACAAATGATCAGCAGCACTCACCATGCTACACTACCAAATTGGGAGTATATCACTAATAACCATCAACTACATAAGCTCTGAGCTCGTACGTCTCAGAGAAGGGTGTTAAGCTAAGAGAATAAATTCTCCTCCACCAACAAAAATATATTTGAAAGAAATCAGCTTTATATCTCAAAGTGTAATGTCAGAATACAACCATACAAGTCTGTTTTGGGTTCGAACAGAAACGAAGGCAATTCCAAAGAAGACCTTGCAATCTGGGCATCCACAATCTCGATTGAACTCCCCATCACATATGGAGATCTCTATACCGAAGCAACTCGGTGCAGAGTCATTCGACAGGTTATCTTATCGTTCGTGAAGACGCCCGGTCTTCACCACCGTCTTAAAATGCTATCCATTTCGTCGTATCACATATTTGGAATGGGTTACATGACACAAAGTCCTCTCCCGGCTAAACCGAATAGTGTGCGCTTAATTTAAAACACGTGGATATATCATTCACAAAGATTCACTATCAAGGTTCGATGTGGGTTTTGGATAACCAACTGGAATTCGACTTCCTGTCGCATCGAAGTTCAAATCCCATTTTACAGGCCAATGGATTTTCACATTCACACAGAAATATATTCATCATAAATATCAAAGCTCAGCACAAAGCAATTCATATTATATAGCATCACAATCACATACCAGAGATATGAATCCAATACACGGCATTCAATAATAATCCATCATCTACAATTAAGATGGAAAAAAATCATGTGGTTTAAATTAATTAATCACATAATTACTTTCATTAATTATCTTTAATCAATGATTAATTATTCTTAATTACAAATTAACTAAATCTTAATCACCCCCATAAATTAATTATTCCTCAATCAATTATCTTAATTAATTAATCCATCATTTTTAATCAATTAAATCTTAATTACTTTTATTAATTAATTATTCCTTAATTAATTAATAATTAATTACGAATTAATTAACCTTAATTATTTATTTAATTAATCTTTAATGTTAAGTAATCAATTAAGTAATTACTTTTTCTATAATTATATTAACAAATCATTAATTACTTGATAAGTTAAAAGATAAATCTTTTTATCTTTGTTAATTACTTTGATTATCTTATAAACCTTGTTTAATCATTATCCTTATACATTAGTTGCTTTAAAAGGTTAAGGTTAGTTTAAATAATATTTTGTCTTAATTATTCTTTTTAAGCACATTATATATATAAATAACTTTATAAAATAATGTAACATAATTAAATAAATTTAATTTAATTATTTTAAAATATCTTACTTAAATCCTTAATTAATTCAAACTTTAATAAAAATCATTATTTGAAAACATGAATTAAAAGTGTTTAAAAGTTTGAATTTATTTTAAGTAAAAAAACTGTTTCACATGTCTGACCCGAGCCACTTTGAATCTCACCCGAATCCATTTCCCATTTGCTTACCAAAAATCAACCCGTGTGCCTAAATTTTTCAAAATTAATTTTTTTCTTATGTATTTACCCGGCATATAAATAAATTTACTCGAGCCCAACTTCGAGCTATCACATGATCACCCCGAAAATTGCTTTGAGTCAGCATTCATCCTCAAAAACTAATACCACCAAAACCATCGTGCACATGAACCGATCAACTCCTGATCTTCGGCCTCCCAGACCACCGTCGGCAGATCACCTTCGATCCACTCTTGCTACCCGAACACTTAGAAGCACAGATAAAACTCAAAAACAAAATCGAGTTGCCACGATCAAAATAGGCACAGCAGCCATCACCAGAGGATCACGTCGAACACCCCACGCCGACCACCGGAATATCTAAGACTCTGGCCACACCTAGCTAGCCTTCCTCACTACCATTTCCCAAAACCCCGTGCAACACAATCAATCAGAGACGCGGCGATGGCAATCATTCCGACCCCAACCCTTCACTGATCGAATTTCGACGCCACAGTGATTGAGAAAATCACCTGTCATTTTTCCTGCCCTCAACAACTCCCCAACCACCTTCAGTCAAAATCCCGACAATCCCAAACGCCTCGATCGCCAGTAAATTCCCAAAACCCTTTTCCTGTTCATCGTCGAAATGCTCACTCTACACATAATTTAAAATCTTGATTTAAATTTTAAAAATCTATTTTTTCAAAGACGTTTTAGGTTATATAATCAAGTCAAATAATTAAAGAAATCCAATTTTAATTATGAGTTGAGTCTATCGTACTTCCTTATTCCTGACCCCATACACTTGATGTTAGTTTTTGAAAGTATTTTTAAAATTCAGTTTTAATGAATTTGAACACCTTTTATTTTAACACTTCAATCTAACAATAATTAGAAGTAGAGATTTTTGGGGTTTTGACAGGTTTTTGAAAACCTAGAATAAGTAACAGGAATTAATAAACCTATACCTCAACATGCACAGGCAAAATATGCACATTTTCACAATTTGTGCATGCAAACCAATGTTCAAACTTGCTTAAATCATGCATTCAAACAACAGATCAGATATCAGGGTTCAAAAGGTTTACTCACCTATGAAGAAGAAAGCAGAGAGGGCTCTGGAAGTTAATTACTTGAAAACTAGAATTGCTTTTTCTGTCTGGATTGATTTTGATGCTCTGGTCCTTGCTGTTTAGATGATGAAACTTTGATTTGTTTAGATGGATCTTTGCTGAGTTGAATTTTTGGTTTTATAGTGCTTGATTTTTGAATTTTCTTAATCACTTTGATGACTTTGCTAGGCTATTTATTTCCAGACTTTGTTGATTGCTTTTTTGATCTTTTGTTGCTGATATAAAGATTGAAGAAGCCTTTTGTTTAAATTTGTTTTGAAATGTTTTTTGGTTTGTTTTTATTTGTTTTAAGGTTTGCTTGATGATGATTTTTTTTCTTTTTCTAGTTTGAGAGTTTGTACAGGTAAAAGAAATGAGAGAGGAATGAATTTGAAATATATACTTGCTTATAAGAGATTGCTTAATGATGTTTTTATTGGTTGGTTACAACCTAGATGTTTTATAGATCAATTGCAGAAGATTGCTTTGTTGGTTACAACCTAGATGTTTTATAGATCAATTGCAGAAGATTCTTCAAGTAGGATGTAAAACTGGAAACACTCATAGCAAACTCAACATGCATGTAAAATCATAATCACAAAAGAATTTTTTTTTATATAAGCACACAACATATTTTTTATCTCCAGAATTCATCAAGCAACCTATATAGTTTAAAAATTTAAATGTTACTCACCTTTATTTGAATGCAGACCACTGTTTTGAATTTTCCAGAAAACAAATGCAGGCCTGATTTCCTCTATTGAAATCTTGATGAAATGCTCATGATCCCTTCCTAGTTACTTGCATGTAGATGTAGATGCAATTGCTAAACCCTCACAAGCATGCAGTTGCTAAATCAACCCAGGTTCAAACAGAATGCAGATAAAAAAAAAATAGTGCAGGCTTCCTTTTGAATTTTTAGGCAATGCAGATTATTGGTGAATAAATGCAGATTTGCTTTGGATTTGAACATGTATTTGAAGGGCTTAGATATGAGGAGTTTATGATTTTAAATAGGGTTGAATATGCAGATTTTATGAACAGAATGTATATATGAAGTAAGTGAGTTTTGGATATGCAGATTTGATCTTTTAATATGCAGGTTTTTATGATAAATATGAAGGTGAGTTTGTGTATGCAGAATTTTGATTGTGGATATGAAAAATGAATTTTTGGTCTTCATTTGATTAAGGAAATGGAAATGAAATGAAGATGTAAACTTAACTAAATGTATTTTCAGATTTTTATTAAAAGAAAAGAAAATTTAAAACTAAATTTTAACACTTGTCAAACTTTACAACACTTGTCAAATGAATGCTTATGAATGCAACACATGTTTAATAAATGCATATGAATCTAACACTTGTTTTCTTTAAGATAATTAGTATTTAAATTTACAAATGTATGTTATATATTAGAATTTTTAAAACATAGTTCATTTATTAAATTTAAACTAAAATCATCTATTCAATAACTTTGAAAAGCTTACATATTAAATAAAACAAATTTTCCAAATTATTAAAACTAGAAAATATGCTTTACTTATTAAAATTTAAACAAAGCTAATTCTATTTAAAATATAAACCAAATATTTATATTGGAAATAGAATCAATTTATTATTTTTAAAAGATAAAATAACCAATTTAAATATTTATTGAAGAAGATTATTAAATCTATTTGAATAATTATTAACAGATTATCAATATCAATTTAATTTTAACTACAGATTATTAAATTGATATTGTTAAAAATTCCGGGATGTTACAATCCTTCCCCTTAAAAGAATTTCGTCCTCGAAATTTAAAACAAAGGTAATTTAATAATCTCATTAAAATTTTAATTTAAAAACACAAGCATATATCAAACATATGCTTACAGCCAAAAACAACCAATCAAACAAATCTAATTATCCAGACAAATTTTGGATAGAATTTTATCGAGTTTCCCCAGGCATATATATACCGGAATTCTCGCTCTAGAGAATCCAAACAATCAATACTATGAAGCTATAAAGCTCCTATTCATCTATCTATAACACTAGACAAGATATCAGACTACAAACGAGTCTGACTCAACAACCAAAAACTCCAAAACTGCTGGTTCACAACCAGAGATAAATCATACACGTACTCCCTCAAAGATACGTGAAACTTATCGAATCCCAGTTATCCAAACTGGCAATTCAATCCTGTGGATCAAACACTTATTCTCCAAGATCACAGAAAAGATCCAAAACAATACAGAGCTAGCTTCTCAAACTTACCCAAACTTATAGCTCACTTTTGATCAGAGAAAACTTATCCAAAATTAAATCTCCAACTTCAGAGTCCAAATCCCTCCGACTCTTTACCACAAAACTCTTCAGACGATCTTGGGCTGCCCACAAACTTACTGATCAGCTCAACCTACGCTGATGCTTCTAGAAACAACTAGACCAATCAACTCAACAAAATGATCTCCTCAAGATCACCCAAAACCAAGAACTCAAACTCTACTCCTCAACATCAGAAGATAACAACTCCTTCTGTCCGGGAAAAGAAAAAGTAGATGCACTTCCAAACTGCTTCCGCTGCTCAACTCCGATTCGAAGTAGAAGAAAATGCTGAAGAAGAACGCAAGCACAACTCAACAACACATCCCAGAATAAGGTTCAACAAATCCATAAGAAAAGATTCAGAAGTTCCTCCAAAACTCCGTGATGCTACACCAACTCAACTCTTGGAACCATTCTTCTCTAAAGCTGAATCACCGGTACCACACAACTGCTTCTGGACTCTATTCCAGAAAAACTGCTAAGCCAGAAGATCTCTTGCCAACCTCGAGAATACTCCAAACTGACTGCTGCCACAGATGCCAAAGAATTCCAAAACAAAGCTCTCCGAGAAACTCGGACCTCAAAGAAAACGGAAACTCAAGCTGACCACAGCCACAACACTGGAGCAGACTCACCTCCTTAACTTGTTCCAAAGAAAACATTTTCGGGAACATCCATAGTCACCGCATCTCATCACGCAGCTACTATTCCCTGAGGTATCAAAATACCATCACTCGCTTCTGCCCCCAATCAACAAATCCAAACACTACTCATCCAACTTCATAAATAAACTCCGAACCTTAACAGGTTTCCTTCAGAGATCAAATGAAGTTCTTCATCACTACAGAACTCACTCGAGACGGTATTAGGTCTACAGTCCCGACAAATACACTTCCAACCTCAAACATCCAGACTCCAACCAATGGTAGTAATCGTGTTACACTCACTACTACCCCATCTACCTTCATAACTTATATTGGAAAACCTGAACAGGTAACCCAACAGATAGGTAGAAATATATATATATATATATATATATATTAAAAATTACAAATACGCTCTCTCAAGAAAGACACCACTACAGAGCCTAGGTATTCACTCAACCTAACGCTCCCTAAAGAAACACATCCTTCAGAGCCTAGGTATTCACTCAGCCTAATGCTCTGATACCAGCTGAGACGACCCGACTTTCCACTCCCGGAAAATCGCATCATCTTTAAGAAAGAAAGGGATAGAAAAGAGAAAAGAAAGAAGAGAAAGAAGAAACAACACAAGAATCTCAACAGCGGAACGAATAAATTATATTAATAACATAAATATTACATAGTTTACAACCATATCAGAGTACACAGATATACAACACATACTAGACAGTTATAAACACCTGTCTAGTTATATAACTCAAAACAGTACAAGAAACAACACATAGAAAACTACACAGCGGAAAACTATATATAGCTATACGCAGAAGCCTCCTGCTCCATTGCTCCTCCATAATTCATCAAAGCAAACCTGAATCCTAACCTGAATTCCCTTGGCTACTCGTAAAAATTTGAGTACCCAAGAGTTTATGAAAACCAAAAATAAACTCCGGGTCAGACATGGGTCTGGTGTGAGTAACAGGTTAAAGTTGCTTAACTTTCAAAAACCTTTTGAAAAGAAAGGTATCACGTAAGACTTCCCACACATAAACATGGAAAAGTTTTTACCTTACGCTAACCAAAACATTTGATAGGAAATCCGATGATATTATAATAGTGTCTAGGGTTTTCAAATAAATAAGAAATAGCCGAAATTGTTACATTCATTAAATTCCAGCTACTAGCCACAAAAGTGGGTAATACAATCAAAACCTTTGGCACATATTGGATTTTGGATTCCATACAATGGCAGGGCTACTGGGGTACCGCCCATCACAGTACGTGGCCTAGATCAACGTATCGAGGATCACTCTCGACCCCCCGCAACACAAAGCCGGACCCATTCCTTACTGAATAGTTCCGAACAAGACAACCCCGTGGTTGTAGCTAGCAACCACCCACACAGCCGAATATAAAAGGGACTTCTAGGCAGGGATCAATCTTGCTCTCCAGTGGGTGCGACCCACGAAGCTTTGCTGCACATCCCCTATTTTAGCCATTCCCGGTTGATGAGGCTTGAGGCTACGATTACCTTTATAGGACATATCACTTAGAATGCTCATCGTCCACCTGACGATGTTCTGAAAGCATTCAATCCATACAAGTTCGTTCCGGGTTCGAACGAAACCGAAGGCATTATCTCATTACACTCATTTTGGAATCACCCTCAGAGTTAACGACAATAACCCTTGCACTCTGATTCACCATCTCGAATCTATAAGAACTAATTCTGTCAACTCATTACGGAATCACCCACAGAGTTATACTGACTCATAGTCCTTACACCTCGAGTCTTCACAAAACTCCACTTTGATTCACGACCTAACGTTATTTGGAATCGATGTGGTTTTCGGATATCCAAATATGGAAACCCGATCCCGGTCTCATCGAAAACCAAAGCGTGTCTTTTAGGGTCCAAGTTGTTTTAAAGTTTTAAAACAATTCAATTACAATATCTATATACACACAGATAGATAACTCATAAATCATAACTGATAATCAACATTATCACATAACAGGTAATTCACATTATCAATATCAAATAGATATACCATATATCATCATCACAATAGATAATCTAAGTTATCATCACAATACAATCAAACATCCATACCACACAATATCATTTATCTCATTACTGAGATCACAAAGCATCCAAGACAATCAATGTCATCCATTCATACATAAGCAATGATTTACTTAACACAATATAATTAATTTAAAATGAATTAAATTAACCATCTCTATCTTTAATTAATTTAAAATGAATTAAATTAATTACTTCATCTTTAATTAATTTAAAATAAATTAAATTAATTACTTCACCAATATAAATCTTGCTTACTTAATTATTTAATTGATTACAATCAATTTATTAATTCATTATTAATCACCTTAATTAATCACCTTTGATCAATTACCCTTAATTACATTCATGTAATTATCCTCAATTAATTTCACAAAATTAATTATTTTCAACTAAACAGTAATTAACCTTTAATTACTTCAATTAATTAATTAATCATAATTAATCCTTAATTAATTAATTACCTTAATTATTTATTATTTATTAATTAATCATAATTAATCATCCTTAATTACATCATTAATTATAATAATTAATGATCTTTAATTATTCCTTAAATTAATTCCTCTAAGTAATTAACTAAGTTAATTACTATAGTAAACCAAATTAGTTATCCTTAATTAATTACTTAATTAATCATTTGATTAATTACTAAATAATTAATCCAAATTACCTCATACTTAAACATCTCCACTTAATTACAACTGTAATTATTAAACAATTACTTAACTAAGTAATTTCCAAATCATTAATTACATAAAATAATTATTTATAAAACCCAAGTGTTTAAAATTAATTAAACTAAATTAATTAAATTAAACAATATCATTAAACTAAATTAATTACATTAAGTAATTAATTCCTTAATTACTTTACTAAGTAATTATACTCAAACCATTCATAATTGATTATTATTAAATTAATTAATCTAATTAATTATAAAAATTAACTACATTAATTAATTGTTAAATAATCATGGTTAATGACCTTCATTAACCATCCTCAAATTATTTTATAAGGTAATTAACTTAATTTAATTACCATTTAAATTATCTTTAACCATTCATTATTTAAAGTTAATTATTAAATTTATTAACCTTGATTAAAACTTAATTACATAATTAATATTCATTTATTCATCATTAATTAATAATCTAATTAATGATCTTAATTACAAATTGATCAATTATTAATCAATTATTAATTCCAAATTTAATTAATGAATTAAATTAAGTAATTAATCTTAATCACCTTATTAATTAATTCTAAAACATAAATCTTAATTTAATTTTCAAAAACATAACTTTATTATGTTAAAACAATATTATTCAAAACAAGGTGCTTTTTGAACTCCTTTTAAATTCCAATTTAAATTCCAGTTTAAAATAGAATAATTTTAAACTTATCAAAATTTAAATAAATTTAAAAAAATTTAAATTGCAATTCAAATAAGTGCTATAAATTTTTTAATGTAAATTCTTTTCAAAATTTCCAGAAATTTCAATTCATTCTTAGTTTAAACTTTTAAATTTAAATCTTCTTTTAAATTTAAATTGATTTTCATTTTTTCTTTAAACTTAGATTTCCAGATTTTTAAATAAACTTCAAATCCAGTCATTTTTTTAAATCATATTATTAAAAGCTTCAACTATTTCCAAAATGAAATAGTTAATTAAGTCAAATTTTGAAACTTTTAAAATCTGGGGTTTGAATTTAATTCAGAAATTCAAACTTGCATTTGATTTTAAACCTAAACCTTAGTTTAAACCTAAACTACAGATTTAAAAAGTTTTAAAACCCATATTTTTAAAAACAACACAGTTATACTGTAACCTGGAAATTAACAGTCAACCCGAGAAAACCCCATTCTTACTTCGAGTCTCATGCTGCTCTACTTCGAGCTTTCCTTCCATTTACTTCGAGCAAACTCAAACTTTCCCTGAAAACATTCCCAAACCCACAGTTCATCAGAGAACTCATCGCCAGAATCTCATCGCTGTCTCTGATCATCAGTGACGATCAAACTTCAACCAATAACTCACCCATGCCCTACCACAATCGCCAGATCGAACAATAAACAAGCATTCAAAAATTGCGCAAATAACCCAAACCTGAAAACATTTTCCAGGTTTTTGCCCCTACCTATCAACGGTAAGTTCTTGTCGTTCCGACCATCAGGAAGTCCACCTCTCCGGCCATGAAACAACCCACACATCTACTACACCTCCACCAAAAACCAGAACACTTGATCACCCCAACACTACACACTGACCCAATCTCAACCCCTGTTCAAAACTAGGGTTCAAACCAAAAATTTCAACTGCAACCAATCTAGTAATCATTATACACTTCTCTGATTTTTTCCAAGGATCTAAGATCTTGACTCAATAACTCAGAAGAAATCTTGGGTTTCCTTAAATTACAGATTGCAAGCATTTGCTTGAATTCACTCTTTTGTTTAAGAACACACTGCTACTTTAACAAACACCTAAAAATACTAATACTTGATTTAAAAATCAAGCTTTTGTCAATGCATTAAGTTAATGAAACTGGATTTAAATATTAATGTGTTTGATTTTAATCAATATTAACATATAATGGCATTGTCTATGTTTACAGAGATACACCCTGATTTTAATTCACCTAAAACATTTAAATCTTAACTTAAGAAATATACACATTACTTAATAAGTTTGGAATCCAATCTATAATAAACAACTCTTTTAATTATCCTAAATCCCAGATACTACCTCAAAATAGATCAATTGCAGAAGATTCTTCAAGTAGGATGTAAAACTGGAAACGCTCATAGCAAACTCAACATGCATGTAAAATCATAATTACAACAGAATTTTTTTTATATAAGCACACAACATATTTTTATCTCCAGAATTCATCAAGCAACCTATATAGTTTAAAAATTTAAATGTTACTCACCTTTATTTGAATGCAGACCACTGTTTTGAATTTTCCAGAAAACAAATGCAGGCCTGATTTCCTCTGTTGAAATCTTGATGAAATGCTCATGATCCCTTCCTAGTTACTTGCATGTAGATGTAGATGCAATTGCTAAACCCTCACATGCATGCAGTTGCTAAATCAACCCAGGTTCAAACAGAATGCAGATAAAAAAAACCAGTGCAGGCTTCCTTTTGAATTTTTAGGCAATGCAGATTACTGGTGAATAAATGCAGATTTGCTTTGGATTTGAACATGTATTTGAAGGGCTTAGATATGAGGAGTTTATGATTTTGAATAGGGTTGAATATGCAGATTTTATGAACAGAATGTATATATGAAGTAAGTGAGTTTTGGATATGCAGATTTGATCTTTTAATATGCAGGTTTTTATGATAAATATGAAGGTGAGTTTGTGTATGCAGAATTTTGATTGTGGATATGAAAAATGAATTTTTGGTCTTCATTTGATTAAGGAAATGGAAATGAAATGAAGATGTAAACTTAACTAAATGTATTTTTAGATTTATTAAAAGAAAAGAAAATTTAAAACTAAATTTTAACACTTGTCAAACTTTACAACACTTGTCAAATGAATGCTTACGAATGCAACACATGTTTAATAAATGCATATGAATCTAACACTTGTTTTCTTTAAGATAATTAGTATTTAAATTTACAAATGTATGTTATATATTAGAATTTTTAAAACATAGTTCATTTATTAAATTTGAACTAAAATCATCTATTCAATAACTTTGAAAAGCTTACATATTAAATAAAACAAATTTTCCAAATTATTAAAACTAGAAAATATGCTTTACTTATTAAAATTTAAACAAAGCTAATTCTATCTAAAATATAAACCAAATATTTATATTGGAAATAGAATCAATTTATTATTTTTAAAAGATAAAATAACCAATTTAAATATTTATTGAAGAAGATTATTAAATCTATTTGAATAATTATTAACAGATTATCAATATCAATTTAATTTTAACTACAGATTATTAAATTGATATTGTTAAAAATTCTGGGATGTTACATTAGCTCTGCCAAAATTGCCACTGTCCGGGTAGATTTCACTGGGATGAAGTGGGCAGTCTTAGTCAGATGGTCCACAATAACCTAAATTGCTTCATTTCCTTTCTTACTTCATGGCAACCCGTCGATGAAATCCATCGATACTTGATCCTATTTCCACGTCGGTACTTCCAAAGGCTAAAGTAAACCCGCCATTTTCTTTTGATCACTTTTAATTTGTTGACAGGTAGCACAACGACTCACATACATACATACATACATACATACATACATACATACATACATACATATATCCCTTTTCATTATTTTCCACCAGAAAGTTCTTTTGATATCTCTATACATCTTATTAACTCCTGGATGGATATTGAGTTTAGACTTGTGGCACTCGTCCAAAACTTCACATTTCAGATCCGGGATGTCTGGGACACAGATCCTATCTTTCAACCTTATAACTCCATTATTATCGATTCCAAAACTGGAATCCTCACCTTGACGTATTCTTTTACAAATTCCCCGAAGAAACTGGTCTTCTTTCTACTTGCTAGCGGTCTTTTCAAGGAGAGTAGGAGTGACAACAAGATATGCAAGAACAGCATGCCTCCAACTTAGAGTATCGGCAACTACATTGGCTTTTTCGAGCGTATACTGAATATCTAGGTCATATGACGCTAGAAATTCTAACCAACGCTGTTGCCTCAGATTTAGATCTTTCTGGGTGAAGAGGTATTTCAGAGATTTGTGGTCGGTGAATAATTCGAATTTTTCACCTAAAACAAGAAGGATTGATTAAGTTTAAATATTAAGTTAAGTTAAACTTTAAAAAAATTCTTTAGAAAAGCTGAAGAAGATTCTTTCCCAGAAGATAATGTCGTCAAATTTTTAAGGTGAAAATAACAGCCAAGAGCTCCAAATCATGTGTTGGGTAGTTTCTATCATGCGGACGTAATTGTCTACTCACGTAGGCAATTACTCTCCCATTTTGCATTAGCACTGCACCTACACCATCACCACAAGCATCTGTATAAATAGATAAGCCTTGATTCCCGTCGATAATAGCGAGAACAGGAGCGGTAGTCAATCTCCTTTTCAACTCCTAAAAAGCTTCATCACACTTTGGAGTCCAATCGAACTTAGCATTCTTCATTGTTAGCTTAGTCAACGGACTAGCTATCTTTGAAAAGTCCTGAACAAACTTTCGGTAATATCCTGCTAAACCCAAAAAACTTCAAACTTCTTTCGGAGTCGTGGGGTCGCTTCTGGTCTATAATAGCAGAAACTTTGCTAGGATCAATAGAAATTCCTTCTTCATTCGCAATGCGCCCGAGAAATCTGACTTCCTTGACCCAAAAGTGGCATTTAGAAAATTTAGCGAATAAAATGTTCCTTCTTAAGATCTCCAAAACAATTCTTAGATGCTCAGCATGCACCTCTTCGATTTTGGAGTAGATCAAGATATCATCAATAAAAATAAGGACAAATTTATTCAACACCTCTCGAAACACACAGGTTATTAAATCTACGAAGTATGCGGGAGCGTTGGTTAGTCCGAAAGGCATGACTAACCATTCGTAGAAAATGTCTGGGCCCCTGAAAGCAGTCAGGTGAACACAGTCTTCGGCAATTCACAGCTAATGGAATACCTAAACTAGATCCATCTTAGAAAAAAATAAGCGCCATGCAGTTGATCGAACAAGTCGTCGATCCTGGGTAATGGAAATTTGTTTTTGAGAGTTTGTTTATTAAGATCGTGGTAGTCTACACACAATCTCAAGGATCCATTAGACTTAGTAAAAAAACACCATGACTGAACCCTAATCGAAAACACTAGGACGTATTAATCTTTTTCTAGCAAATCACTGGTTTGCTTGACTAATTCAATTCTTTCCCTGGGTGTCATCCCGCGACTTGCATGAATGGGATGAGCTTTAGGTACTAAGTCAATTCTGAATTTATTTCTCTATGTGAGGTAAAGATTTTACTTCTTCGAACACGTCTGGGAAATCCCGGACAATAGGTATAGATTCCAGCCTAGGTTCGGGATATCCCAAAGTATACATTAGTTTATCTCTTTTAGGACTTGGATCCTCGCAAGAAATTTCAATAAAATTTCCCAGTTTTGTTTTGACCAAAATCGTTCGGTTGTTGCAATCTAATTTGGCTTCGTATCTCGTTAACCAATTCATTCCGAGTAATATTTCAAATTTGTTAAAGTCGAGAACATAAAGGTTGATAGGAAATTGATGGCCAGAATACGAGATAGGCACTTTCCTACAATATAGACATAGATTTGCAGGACCACCAAACGATTCTTCACCCAAATAGGTTCATCGACAAATTTAGGTTCAAGTTTTAATTCATTCACGATTTGTTGAGAGATAAAGCTATGTGAAGCTCCCATGTCGAACAAAACTCTAACAACCCTTTCGCAAATAGTGAGGTTAGCTTTTAAAACTCCTTTTCTTTATCCGCCTTGGAAATTGAGGGGTCATCTTTTATCGCGTACATTTTTGCTACTTGTGCTTGTTTCTTATTCGGGCAATTTTTAACACCGTGGCTTGGCTGGTGACAACAATAGCATTCCTTGGATCTTTGACTAGTTTTCACAGGTTGATCTTTCTTTATTTGTTTCTTTTGCTTCTTGCAATCGTCTACATAATGGCCTTTCTCCTGATAATTATAACAAGTAATATTTCTAGCCGAGTTTTCCTGATTACTCCTCTTCTCCTTGCCTTGATCTGGCTTCTTCCCTTCGAATTTTCTTTTCTTCCAATTCGTACTGCTTGAACTCCCCTTCTCATCCAAAACTTCCTGCATATCAAGGATAGCATATCGACAACCCATATCGATCAAGTTCGAAAAGGATTCTTTTATGTGGGCTGTCATCCTCTTGTGGTACTTCTTATTCATTCCCTGAATGAATCTTTCATTCTTCTTCAAAGGTGTATTCACCAACTCCGGACCAAAACGAGATAATTCATTGAATTTATTTAAGTACTCCTCAAATGATAAACTCCCTTGCTTCAAATCCATGAACTCCAGGTACATTTGGGAGATACCAACAGATGGCATGTAGCATTTCTCAAACACCTCCTTAAATCGACTCCTAGTAAACTCATCTTTCGGCTCATCCACAGTAACTGTCTCCCACCAATCTAGGGCTTCCTCTTGGAGTTGCCAAGAAGCTATTAGTCGCATTTGATCGTCTTCCAATTTCAATCCTATGAAAATCCTTTCAGACGATCTAATCCAGGCTTGGGCTTCAACAATAGACTCCTTGCCAGTGAACGGCTTTCCACCAAGTCTAGAAAAACTTCTATATAGATCGGCTAGATTTGACGGAGGTTGAGTAGGTATAGCTACGGTTGCAGGGACTTGACTAGTTGTAGTGGTATTTCCCCATCCCCTACATTGTCCACTTCTTCCGCTCATTCTCACTATCTGTAAATAGTAAGAAAACTTGATTTAGGCATTTGGGCAAGATATCTTAGGGAATATCAACAGTTAAAAGGAATAGACCAAGAAATTTTAGGGTTTCGGTCTCTTGGTTTATACTCATTCTAGGGTATACTTGACCCTATCTCTTATGAGCCACCTAATGTGTTATACTCCGTAGCTAAAGTTCTTACTCAACCTTTAGCTCTGATACCACTTGTCACAACCCGAAATCCAACGTTTAAAAATTGACATCAAATACCTCACTTGTATTCGACTGTCGGAGATTCAAACGTTGAACTCTAGCTCGGATGGAGCTTATAACAACATTAGATGAAAATAAATAGGGGAAACAAAATGAATATCATTGATCACAACACAGATACAATTTTGAGACAATATCCCTTACAACATCGATCACCAATATCATAGTGCTACACATAAGATACAACAATAAAACGGTAACTCCACAGCGGAACAACGGAGACTTCAAAAGTTTCCAACATACTTCACTGCAATAAGGTCTTCAAAAACCCCAACACTACAAAAGATTTCAAAGGCCAAAAGCTTCCCAGAATCCGACAGCTTCCAAAGTCTTCTATTATCCAAGCTAGCTCCAAAACACGGATAACTTGCTTCTAGGCTGCCCCTGTGGAAATTACGGGCAACCAGAGTTTAGGAAGGAAAGATAAACTCCGGGTCAGTCATGAGACTGGTATGAGTAAAAAAAATAGTTGTTTGTAAAAAACATTTTATAAAAGAAATCCGATATGCTTTTGGAAAATGAAACTACCATAAGACCTCCCGCCACACACATAATGCAATCGCAAAATTGGAGGAGATTTCTTCTTATGATAGTCAAACATGCTTGATACGAGAAAATTCTTTTGATATTATTATTAGTGCATAGTGTAGAAAACATTTCGAAAGTATAATATTAATCTTAGCCAGCATACGTATCATTATAGTATGTCTACTATAGCTACCATGTTAAATGGCAGATTCTATAACTAAAATTGTGCAGGGCTCGTATTAGATGATTGGATTTCCAACAATGGTCAGGAAAAGAAACTTTCTACACAGAAAGGAATGCCTCTGGAGGGACGTCCCCGAGAACCTAACCGGATCTCTGCCAACACAAGGTCGGGTTAACTCTGTAACTAGGTAACTACTGACACGAGTATGCCATCTCCCGGTCATTACCAACCTTTGTCCGAGGCGCCTCTCAACCAACAACCACAAAGCAATAAGCTTGCAGCAACCACAAAGTTAAGTATCTGGGCTCCATATCATGATACCACTCATAATCCAGAAGAAAATGGACTACCCTCAGGGGGCGCTACCCCCAAATAACCTTGCTGCGACGATTCCTGTTTCGACCATAACCGGGTTGTGAGGTTCGATGAAGTCTCGTCCACAATGCTACGCTTTTTACAAAAGCCATGCTTCGATCAACAAATGATCAGCAGCACTCGGCATGCCACACTACCAAATTAGGAGTATATCTCTAATAACCATCAACTACATAACCTTTGAGCTCTTACGTCTTAGAGAAGGGTGTTAAGCTAAGAGAATAAATTCTCCGCCACCAACAGAAATGTATTTGAAAGAAATCAGCTTTATATCTCAAAGTGTAATGTTAGACATACAATCATACAAGTCTGTTCTGGGTTCGAACAGAACCGAAGGCACTTCCAAAGAAGCCCTTGCAATCCGGGCATCCACAATCCCAACCGGACACCCTATCAGATATGGAGATCTCTATACCGGGGCAACTCAGTGCAGAGCGACAGGTTATCCTATCATTCTCGAAGAGGCCAGGTCTTCACCACCGTCTTCAAATGCTATCCATTTCATCATATCACATATTCGGAATGGATTATATAACACAAACTCCTCTCTCGGCTAAACCGAATAGTGAGCGCTCAATTTAAAACACGTGGATATATCATTCATAAAGATTCACTATCAAGGTTCGATGTGGGTTTCAGATAACCAACTGGAATCCGACTCCCTGTCGCATCGAAGTTCAAATGCCGTTTTACGGGCCAATGGGTTTTCACATTCACACAGAAATATATTTATCACAAATATCACAACTCACCACAAAGCAATTCATATTACATAGCGTCACAATCACATATCAGAGATATCAATATAATACACAACATTCAATAATAATCCATCATTTGCAATTAAGATGAAAAAAAATCGTGCGGTTTAAATTAATTAATCACATACTTACTTTCATTAATTATCTTTAATCAATGGTTAATTATTCTTAATTATAAATTAATTAAATCTTAATCACCCTCATAAATTAATGATTCCTCAATTAATTATCTTAATTAATTAATCCTTAATTGTTAATCAATTAAATCTTAACTACTTTTATTAATTAATAATTTGTAATTAATTAATAATTAATTACAAATTAATTAACCTTAATTATTTATTTAATTAATCATTAGTAGTAAGTAATTAATTAAAGTAATTAATTTTTAAATAATTATATTAACAAATCATAAATTACTTAATAAATTAAAAGATAAATCTTTTTATCTTTGTTGATTACTTTGATTATCTTATAAACCTTGTTTAATCATCACCTTTATACATTAGTTGCTTTAAAAGGTTAAGGTTAGTTTAAACGATATTTTATATTAATTATCCTTTTTAAGTACATTATATATATATAAATAACTTTATAAAATAATGTAACATAATTAAATAAATTAAATTTAATTATTTTAAAGTATCTTACTTAAATCATTAATTAATTCAAACTTTAATAAAAGTCATTATTTGAAAACGTGAATTAAAAGTGTTTAAAAGTTTGAATTTATTTTAAGTAAAAAACTATTTCACATATCTGACCCGAGGCCACATCGAATCTCACCCGAGTCCATTTCCCATTTACTTCGAGTTTTACCAAAAATCAACCCGTGTGCCTAAATTTTTCAAACTTAAATTTTTCTTAAGTATCAATAAATTTAATCGAGCCCAACTTCGAACTATCACACGATCATCTTGAAAACCGCTTCAATTCAGCATTCATCCCCAAACACTGATACCACTAGAACCATCATGCACATGCACCGAACAACGCCTAATCTCCGGCCTCCCAGACCACCACCGGAAGATCACCTTCGATCCACTCTTGCTACCCAAACACTTAAAAGCACAGACAAAACTCGAAAACAAAATCGAGTTGCCTCGATCAAAATAGGCACATCAGCCATCACCAGAGGATCTCCTCGAACACCCCATGTCGACCACCAGAATGTCTAAGACTCCGGCCACACCTAGCTAGCCTTCCCCACTACCATTTCCCAAAACCCTGTGACGACCCGAAGTTTTTGGATGTTTGAAATCGGAATAATTGATTTTAAATATTTAAAAGTTAATTTTTAACTCGAATTCAAATATCACCATTTATTGGGTAATTTAACTATTAAATTAAATAATTTGAAGTTGGGTAAAATGTTGAATCTGGAGTTTTAAGCCGGTTAAAAATAATTTAAAGGCTTGTAAAATTTATATTGATAGTGCTGCGGATAATAGAAGTTTTAAAATTGAATTTAACACTGATTTGTTCAGTTTTGAAATTATATTGTTTAAATTGATATTTAAAAATAGCCTTCGGAGGCACAGTCTCGGATTTCGACGAAACTAGTTCCATTGGATCCGCAATAGTGTATTATTATCAGATGTCAAATTTCGTAGTGTTTGAAGTTGCCTTGTGATCGTACGGTAGATAAACACGCTGAAATTTATATCGAATATTTAATATAATAAATGGGTTCAAAAAGCTATCTTCTCCATACAATCGAGTTAGGACTCGAAACCTTTTCCATTGCGTTCGGAATAGGGGTATAAGATTATAAACGCCTAGCGGTATGCCTCGATAGGAGTTCGAGATTGGAAGTTGCATTTATCGAGACGATTTAAAACAAATATATATATATATTTATTGATTAAAATATATAATGACATCAACTATTTTTATTTCACCTCAAGTTACTATACATGAGCAAGCTCTACATGCCATCGTTATTTCTTTCACTTCGGCTAAATCACGGCCTACACAAAAAGAAATAATATTAAAAAAATTGCGTGGCCTGCCTCCTTCCTTTCCTTTTGAAATCACGAAATTTCTTTTTATCCCAAGCTTTCAAATCGAATCAAACGAAACCCATATCTTCATTCCTTCTCTTCCTAGCTAAAAAAAAGCCCTAACTCATTATAGAAAAACAAACCAAAGCCGATTGAACAGTAAAGCCTCTTCCCAAAAAAAAATCATCACCACGCTTCCATGCCATCGATTCTCGAGATCGATCTTCAAGCTTCATGCTCGTGTGGAAATCGAACTCGATTTACTTCTAATAGTTAGGGCCAAGGGTTGAGGGTAGCTCGATCTCAAGCTTGGGGATGTCAGAGGCGAGTGTTCACGATAGCGTGTGGTGTTGCAGGGTGTTGGAAGGTTCATTCGCAGGGTCGGGGGTTGGTGGTGCAGGTTGACACCGCAATTGAAAGGGAAGGGAGCCGATGGTGAGTGGGTGCGATGCCTTGTTGGGTCGTGAGTGGAAGAGTAGAGAGGGTTGCGTGGCCTTGTTCCTATGTTGTTGATTTTGGGAAGCAAGGGTCCTTGCGAGTGGGCTGGTATACCCTTGTTTTTAATTTAGTAATTAGATGTATATTTATTATTTAAGATTCCAACTCAGAAAAAAATATAATAGGTTATGAAATATATACGTGCATTTTTTTTACTTGCTGTTAAATTTTAAAAAGGATTTATATCTCAAGGTAATTTAATCTTACCAAACATTTTAATTTAAAGATTAAGTAAGTTAAATTTTAGTTACTTTGTTTATCAAAAATAAATTTCAACAATAAAGTAAAATTTATAACTTTATTAACCCGAATAGATTTGAATATAAAATTAGAATATTAGTGGTAGTTTAAAATCATGGAAAATGTTAATAAAGTCAAAAATTTCGTTTATACAAGGTCCAAAATCAAATGAAACCAACCGGGTTGGTTCGTTGCTGGGATCGACGCAATAAAATCAAAAGTGAGTTAATCTCACTCATCTGTGTTTTATTTAAATTTAAATGGTTAAATTTAAATAATTGGTTGAATGATTGAATTGATTTGACGTGCTATATTATATATAATAGTATATAGTATATATTGGAGTGATCGATTCCCGCATTATATAACGGATGAGACCCTGTGCGCCGCATAATAGCGGATGATATTGTATAAACCCATGTACCGCGATATTCCACCTCGAAGTGGAATTGGTATTTTATATTGTGCTAACATCTATGGATGTAGGGAAACAGGTTGGAGGGATCCAACTGGATTCCTCAAATTTATCTAGATTGTTTAATATTCTGTGATATGGTCTATGTGATAATCTGTGATAAATTATATAAGTAATTCAAATGTTGGATGCTATGGTTTGATTGAATATATTTGGATATTCTGAGTTATCAAAAATGTACAGATTTGGATTTTTAAAGAAAATAAAAGAGAGAATTTTAAGTAAATAATTATAGAAATTTGGATAAATTAAAGAATGAATTGGGAAAAAATAAAAGTTGATTTTTGAATTCTAATAAATATGGAGAAATGAGATTTTTGAATAAATGGGAACAAGTGATTTTCTTAAAAACTTAAGTGATATTATGTAAAGGAATGAAGAATTTATTTTAAACAATTCAAGGTTTAAATTTAGTGAAAGGATAAAGAAGGAATTTGGGAAATATGAAATTGGTATTTTTTGTTAAAAGAGCATAAGTAAGAATTAAAAATCTGAAGTCAATGGGTTTTGAAATAAATGAGTAAGTAAAGGAATTTATTTCAAAATAGAGTAAATTAGAAATCAATTTGGAAATTGGTTCATGTGTTTGAAATTGGAAATTAAAGGAGAACGTGACTATGAAATTTATAATCTTGGTTTATAAATTGAAACGGATATCAGTTGATATTTGGAAGTATAAATTTCATGGTGGGAATTTATAAAGGAATGAGTAAATTTGTTTAAAAATAAATAGTGATTTATTTTTAAAAGATGTGAAAGAGAAGCGTATTTCCCGGGATAGCCAAGTACGTTTTCAAAGCAAATTTTTAAGTATAAGTTAAAAGTTTAAAGTTGTTTTAAATAGTATGTTTTAGAAAATTTATTATTTTTAAATGCTTAAATTTTAAAGTACGTATTTTTCAAATTTATTTTAGTAGCAATTATTTAAAGGTGACTTGGTATTATGTTTTAAAAAGATAAAGTTTAGTTTTATATTTTATTATATAGCTTTATTTTAAATATTCTTAAAGTATATATCTTTGAATAAAGTATTAAAGTAGTTTTTAAATTTAAATGTTTAAAGTGTATTTTATAATAAAGTGTTTTTAAATTATTTTAAAATCTAAAGTATTGGTACTTGGTGTTTTCCGTGGAAATAAATATTTGGGAATTCATTCCATGAGAAGAGTGTGGTTTGAAAATTGTTTTCAAAGGGTTAAAAAGTGAAAATTTATCTTGTGAAGATATTTTGAGATTAATAAATAATTTGGTGAAATTATTTATGTTGGATGGTTGTTTGTGAATGTTAATTGATAGTTAAATAACCGACTATCAATATTGGCCAATGCGCCGATCGTTTCAAAGAGACCGGGATCGGGATTTATTTCCTGAAAACCACTTCGATCCGGTTTGAACGTTTTCATGTGGAAAACCAGAGTTTGGATTCGAAGGTGGAGCAGTGATGTGCAAGGGCTAGTTGCTACTAATCCTGAGGTGATTCCAAAATGGATGTAGTAGGAGTAGTGCCTTCGGTTCCGTTCGAACCCGGAACGGACTTGTATGGATAAATGCTTTCAGAACATTGTCAGGAGGACGATGAGCATTCTAAGTGATATGTTCTAAAAAGGTAACACTTAGCCTCGCGCCTCATCAACCGGGAATGACTAAAAATCAGGGGATATGCAGCAAGGCTAAGTGGGTAGCACCCATTAGGGTAAGGTCATTCCTGTCTAGATGTCCCGTTTTATTTCGGCTGTGTGCGCGGTTGCTGATCCCAACCGTGGGGTGATCTTACTCGGGATTATCCAGTAAAGGGTAGTCCCGGTCTTGTGTTGTAGGGAATCGGGAGGGATCCTCGGTACGGTGATCTAGGCCACGTACTATGACAGGTGGTACCCCTGTGCTTAATCATTAGTTGGAAATCCATTCTCCCTACATGCCTTTATGGTTTTGATTGTGCCCAACTATTGTTGAAACGTGAGATGCAAGCATTTCAGCTAGATTCTATTTTACTTTCTATAGACACTATTATAATATCAGACAGATTTGATAAAATGTGTTTTGGCTGTCGTAAGGTAAGAACCCGACATGTTTATTTGTGGCGTGGTCTTACGAGATGCTTTTGTTTTCAGAGGATTTTGAAATTTTAATTATCAAATTGAGTGTGGTTTCCTCACGCTGGTATTCCAGAGTGACTCGGGTGTTATTTAACTATAATGTTCGGGTCAGACCGAGTATTATAGAATACAGGAAATAATGTTGTGAAGCTCAGGAGACGAGCTGGATAGCGATACGTACTTCCGTACTTGTTTTAAATATTCCACTGTGTTGACTAGCTGTGTATTCAGTTTTGTGAGGACGTGTGTCATGATTACTGTCCAGTTGTGTGTTATGTGTACTCTGATGATGTAATGTATAAACAGATATGCTTTTGTGTAAAGATCTATTATCATCTATTATATTTTATTCCGCTGCGTTGGTAAGATTTTGATGTTGTTTGTTGTTTTCTCTTCTTCTATCTCTTTCTTTCTTAACGCCAATGGTTCGTATTTCCGTTCTCTTTGAGTTGATATGTTGAAGAATAGTGTCAACTTAAGGGGTACGGGTTTGCGGGCTGTTACAAACCCCGTGGAACTCGATCAATTAGAGACGCGGCGGTGGCAACCATTCCGACCCCAACCCATTTTAGGGCTTAGACCCTTCACCGATCGAATTTGGACGCCACAATGATTGAGAAATCACCTGTCATTTTTCCTGCCCTCGACAACTCCCCAACCACCTTCAGGCAAAATCCCGACCATCCCAGACGCCTCGATCACCAGTAAAGTCCCGAAACCCATTTCCTGTTCATCGTCGAAATGCTCATTCTACACATAATTTAAAATCTTGATTTAAATTTTAAAAATCAATGTTTTCAAAGACGTTTTAGGTTATAAAATCAAATCGAATAATTAAAGAAATCAAATTTTACTTATGAGTTGAGTTACAGTACTTCCTTGTTCCAGATCCCATACACTTGATGTATGTTTTTGAAAGTATTTTTATAACTCAGTTTTAATGAATTTGAACACATTTTATTTGAACACTTCAATCTAACAACAATTAGAAGTAGAGATTTTTGGGTTTTGACAGGTTTTTGAAAACCTGGAACTAGTAACAGGAATTAATAAACCTGTACCTGAACATGCATAGGCAAAATATGCACATATTCACAGATTTGTGCATGCAAACCAATGTTCAAACTTGCTTAAATGATGCATTCAAACAACAGATCAGATATCAGGGCTTCAAATGGTTTACTCGCCTATGAAGAAGAAAGTAGTGAGGACTCTCGAAATTAGTTACTTGAAAACTGGAATTGCTTTTTGTATCTGGATTTGACTATGATGATCTGATCCCTGTTATTTAGATGATGAAACTTTGATTTGTTTAGCTGAAGCTTTGCTGAGTTGAATTTTTGGTTTTACAGTGCTTGATTTCTGAATTTTCTTAATCACTTTGTTGACTTTGCTAGGCTATTTATTTCCAGACGTTGTTGATTGCTTTTTTGATCTTTTGTTGCTGATTCAAAGATTGAAGAAGCCTTTTGTTTAAATTTGTTTTGAAATGTTTTCCGGTTTGTTTTGATTTGTTTTAAAGTTTGCTTGATGATTTTTTTCTTTTTCTAGTTTGAGAGTTTGTACAGGTAAAAGAAATGAGACAGGAATGAATTTGAAATATATACTTGCCTTAATTTCTTTAATTTGAAAAATGAAAAGAAATATAAAATTTTGACCCTTGTTCACTTTAATGCTTCATTGTTAACACTTGTTAATTCACTTACTAAATTTAAACACTTGTAATAAATTTTTTTATTACATAATTACATGTTGAAATAAAATTTTGTATTATTTTCTTCTTGTTTGTGTAATTACATTCCTTTATTATATTTATACAATTTTTTTTTAAAAAAATGTTTTTAATACTAATTTGTACATTAATAAAAATCATACACATGTTAATATTTTGAATCCAAATAATTTTAAGATATTTTCTATTTAAATTCAAATACAAGTTCAAATTCAAATTCAAATTCAAATTCAAATTTGAAATCCATTCTATATATAAATAAACAAACTCAATATTCGTTTGTTTTTGAAAATTTAAAATTAATTCAAATTAACTCCAAATTAAATCCCAGAAATTCAAACAAATTACTAATTTTAAATCGATAAAATTTTAGGGATGTTACACACACACATATATATGTGTGTGTATATATATATATATATGTATGTATGTATGTGTATATATAGATATATCTAAACCCTAGCAGCCTTTTTATTTCTTATTCTTGTACGTACAAATACATCTGTCTATTCCTTCTTCTCAAATGGCAGAAACCATATTTCCATTGTTCTAATCCCAATAACTTTTACATACATGTTTGGATTTGCAGGGGGTTTGTTTCATTGTGATCATATCGAAATTTCGGACATTATAAAACTTGTTTCGACGAATTCTAAGGCTGTTTAACTTTAGGCCTTTATTTAGATTTCAAATCGATTTAAAGTCAAAGGTGAGTGTTTTAACCCATTCACAACTACTGGTTGTCTTATGTTAGTTAAACCAAATTTATGACGTGATTAGAAGTTCATTGATTGTTGTTTGGTATTTTTAGTTTGTCATGCCAGTTAAAGCTGAATTTTATTGAATTAAATTGCCATTTAATTTAATATTGAATTTAAATTTCCAGTTAAATACCTGTTAATAATAACCAGTCAATTGTTGTTATTTATTAGTTGATTTAAATGATGATTCTAATGGATGTCAAATTATTGATATTAGATGACTGGATGTTATATTTATATATTGTTATCACACTACAAGTTCTCTTAATTTATTGTTAGGAAAAAAATAACTACGGGTTGAAATTATACATACTCGAACGATCTTATAGAAAGGAAAAATCGTTATGACTTGAAATCATAGACTGGAGCAATTTTATGGATTTTAATTTTAACTGGGATTGCTTGTTGAAATGATATGTACTCGTAAATTTAAATTATTGCGAGTTGAAATGATATATACCTGTATCACTTGACCATAAGGCAGAAAATTGTATACAGACATTGGATTGGTAAATTAAATGATTTTTAAATTCTTAATTTTTGAATTCAGTCAAATGATACTTTAAAAAAATTAGATATATAAACTGAATTATTTTTGAAAATCCAAGTTTAAATGTTGAAATTGGAGTTGGTATAATGAATTGTTTAAAGAATAAAATGGAAATTTCAAATTTGAAAATTAAAATATAAATGAAATTTTCTGAAATTGAGTTATTGAAAAGGTTTGAATATTTAAACTTTGAAATCTATGAAATTGAAGTGCTCTAAAATTATAGTTCACAAACTGAGTTTGGAATCAATATAAATTGAAATGACTTTTATGGAAATTTGAATTGAAAGAAAATTTAGTTTTGTTGAAATCTAGATATGGTCCATATTTGTTGAAATGGAAGAAATAGTTTATATTTGATATTAATTTAAAATTAATTATTTTAATATAAACTATTTAGAAATATATTATTTCAAATTCAAATTTATCTAAATTTTCAAATCATTTTATATTAAATTATATTAAAAATATTTAACTATTTTGAACCATTGCCAAAAAGTATTTAATCTATTTTAAACTATTTAAAGTATTTTAAACTATTTTAAAGTATTTTAATGTATTTTAAACTATTTGATAGTATTTTGAATTATTTTAACAATTTAAAACAATTTTAATCTATTTTAAAACTATTTTAAACCATTAAAACTATTTTAAAGTATTTAAACTATTTATGACTCTCTAAACTATTTTCTGAATTTCAGACCGTGTAAAGTTGAAGTGTTTATATTTAAATCCTTGATTTTAGAGTGAATATGGTTAAATGATGTTATAACATAAGTTAGGATTTGAAATGATATTTGCAAGTTAAATGACAAATTGAGTAAATAAGATGATTTTGAATTGAGGATTTAATTAACTTATCTTATCGACATGATTTCAAAAGTGAATATGATTTTGAAAGTGAATATGATTCCGAAAGTGAGATGGTTTGAATTGAATATGATATTTTGATATCAATTATGAATCAGTTTTGAAAATGTAAAAGAACTATCCAGTGTGAAACAAGCGTTTGGTTGTTAAAAAGACTGGGATCAGATATTGTCATGCTCTCTTCCAATAAGTATAACAACTTTAATAACGATGTACGTGGTGGAGACTCCATAATGAAGTAGGATGGTTTGGCGAACGATTCTGTATGAGGTATTTACGTAGCCCCAACTCCCATGAGTCGGCTTGATGTGGCTAAAACAGGAGCTATACCAGGACAAGTGAGGTCGCTCCTTCTATCAGGCACATTTCTTCGATACCATATTTTGATTTTGTGATTGATTTAGTGGCCACCCCTCAATTTTGATTATGGGAATGTGTTTCGAGGTGGGTGGTAGTAGCTGCTATGTGTTACCACCAGTCCGAGAATGCCAATGGCAGAATCCTTCCCTGGCATTGCCTACGTGCCTTGTCACATGCCTTATCGAGCCTTCTACAAATTTGGTTTGTACCATACCTATGGAGTTCCCTCTGATAGCTCTCCAGTTTACGGAGGAATTACGGTACTGTATAGACTATAGGAATTTATAAAAATGTGTTAAGGGGGGTATGAGTAATGCCTTAACGCTGTTTTAGTACTTTATTTTATTGTAGACGCTATTATAATAGTGTATTGTACAATGTATGTAGGTATTTTAACGAATCCTTAGGAGATGGAAATCTCGAACATCTCTTAAGTTATTGCACTCATGTTAGACACTGGATAAGAGATGTCAAAACTCGTAAATATCTCTGACGCTATCACACTCATGTTTATTTACTGTTGATTTAACTTACATAAGATCTTTTAGTTTCGACTCGAGTGTTTTGTCTTTTCAATTTGCTGGGGTCAGTCTGAGCTTTTCAGTGTATCGAAGAATACTTTTGGAGGACGAAGACGAAGATATAGTACTATTATTATTTATTATGTTTATCCCACAACATCACATTGTTCCACAGCATTGTCATTTATTTGTGTTGTATGTAACTCTGATTCTGTATTGTAAAAATGTAATCAAAATGTTATTTGTAAAACAGCTTCATTAATTTTTATTTGATTATTATATTTTGTCATTTCGCTGTGAGATTTTGTGTTTGTTTTTTTTCTTTCTTTCTTTGCTTTTTTCTTATTTACCCCGTAACAATCCTCCCTTTTGAATGGTTTGAGTCTAACGTGTGTGGTTCATCGTCGATTTAAACCATCCAATGGTGGGTCGTTACATTTGGTATCAGAGCCAGGTTTAACGATAACCTTAGCTTTGTGGGGTCTGACTCATTAGAGATAGGGTAGTAATACCCTAGAATGTGTCGTTGAGTGTATGTATGTCAATATATATAAGAGTGTATTTATTAGTGTTATAAAAATGTTTTTATATTGTGTTAATTTGTTCTGTTTAGTATTTATAAATTCTGGTCGGTACATGGGACGCTATGACAACGATAGGGATTTCTAAATACTTAATAAGGCAGACCGACACAATATTGTTTTTGAAATGTAGGTAAATGAAATAACTTTGCCTATGTGATAACCCGGATTTCGGACATCTGTTAATTGGTAATTAACAGGATTAAATTTATTAAAACACTGATTTATAAATGAAACAAATAAATCTGATAACAAATATTTATATCTGGATAAATATTTATGTGATAATCACCTAATATAATTACTTAAAATTGACAAATTCTTCTTTTAAAAACAAATAATAATGGTTGTTTATATATATATATGGATATAAGAAGATTTTAAATAAAAATATTATTATATTCAAACAAAGTGAATTTGTGTTTGTTTAAGTAAATATATTTATATGAGTTGATTTGAAATTGGATTTTGAATTAAATCGATTTTGAATTGGAATTCAAAGGATAAATGTCTTAAATATATTTTGGATTTAAAATGTATTTTACATGATTTTATTTACAATAATATTTGTTTTATATTATATTCTTTAAAAGATTTTATAGATTAAGATAATGTAATTACTAAATACAAAATTTAAAATAAAAGTTTTATAAACCATTTAAAATAAATTAACACATGCATAAATAAACATGTAAGCTTAAGAATATATCTAAATACACGTGTAAACAAATTATCTAATAATAATGACAAGTGTAAGTTAATTCATACAAGTGTCTTAATTTTTGATTTGTCTTTATTGAAAAATGATAAAGCTAAGTTATTGGAAAACTCTCTACTTTCTCCTCTCATTTTCTTTTTCTATCTTCAAATTCAAAACAAATAAAATCTGAAAGAAAAAATAATCTAAGAAATCAAAATCCAGTGACACTAAAATCAGAAATAAAAGAAAGCAAACAACATCAAGCTTTACACTCTTCTCCAAGATTTCAAGCTGAAAAAGAATTCAAGATCAAAAGATCAAGTAAATCAAACAAGCTTTAGTTTACACAAAGACAGTCCAGATTAAAGTCCTTTTCCTCTGTCTCTGTTCTTTTAATCAGGTGTGTAAACTTGGAAAATCTGATATATATTGAACTAGCAGTGTGATGATCTTTTAAGTATGATCTGAATGATGTTGTGCATGATTTTAAGTATATAAATGTGTGTAATATTCGTATTCATGACTGGAACATGGAAAGTAAGTTTCTGTTCAAACTGAAAACTGTGAGTAAACATATACTTAAAAAAACAGTTTAAATCTGGATTCCACTTTGATGCATGTATGAAAATCATGTTGTTAGACTGAATATTTGGATTGAAAATGAATGCATGTATGTATATAAGTGTTTAATGCTTATGTATTGCCTGTGTAGATGCAATATAGTATCTGTTGTGATTACAGGCCTTTTATTTCTAAATAAATCCAATATCTCATTATTGAATCATTGTTAGCTTTTGATTTGCAAATGAAAAATGATTGAAATTGTGAAACATCACTACTAAAACTAATTCCAGGAATTTATATTTAATATTTGCCTCAGAATTTTAAAAATAACAGTAATATATATATATATATATATATATATATATATTTGGGTCAAAAAAATTATAAATTCAATTTTAAGATTGGATTGCATGATTGAATTCGTAGTTGAAAAGCATGAATTTTAATGTGTTTATCTCGAATTTTGATTTGTTAATCATTGGGTATTCTCGAGTTGAATGGAGTGACCATTTTGGGTGATTCCCGTCGATTAACGGTGAATTGGGCGGCATGTTTGGGCCAGAAGGTTGAGGGAGGAACGAGGATCCTTAGAAAAATGGTGCTCGAATTTTTAGATGGTCGGCGTGGCCATGCGACGACAAAGTAGGGTTTTTGTTCCAAGTTTTGTCATCGAGGTTTCAACATGGATTGAGACATCGGGACTTGATCGATGGTGATCGCGATAGGGGGATTAGGAGCTAGAAGATGAGGTAGAGCTGCGGTAAAGGCGGCGTGGTACCTCGAGGCAAGGATCGTCGGAGATGGGTGGATTCCCGTTGATGATGGGTTTCTATGTTGTGGGTTTTGAGTGTTTTCGATTCACGATCGAATCGAGGTACTGGGGTGATCTTGTTTTGTTGCGAGGGTCACCAGCGAAGTGTTGAGGTCGGCGTCGATGGTCGGAGCGCCGTTGGTCACTAGTGTATGTGCACACGTGCACAGGCGCATCAGTAAGTGATGGATGAAGGTCGGGCTCGGGTTAAAGCTCGGGAAGGTTCGAATTTTTCTCGAAGCATGAGGGGAGTGGATTGTCCCGTGTTTTGATCGGGTTTGTGGGTTTCTTGATCAGGTTTTTGTGATGAGCAGGTTTAAAGTTTGTACAGGTAGTATTTAAGGTTTAAAAACGAATATATTTTGATTTTTGAAAATATTTCTAAGTTTTAAAAGCAAAGTAAAACAAGTTTTTACTTATGAAAATAATTTGTTTCAAGGATAAATGTTAACAAGTTTTAAATATATTTAAGTAGATAAGTTTAAAGGGATGGATAAGTGGGTTTTCAAAATGGTTTTGTATTAATAGTTCTCTACACAATTACTTAGTGTAATTAAAGAGTAATTAATCAAGATCTTAATGTAGGTAATTGAAGGGTTAATTCGTTAATGTAATTAATTAATCAAAGGTAAATTAATGTGATTAATTAAGAAATAATTAAGTAATCATGGATAATTACTTAAGCTGGATAGTTAAGAATGATTAATTAATTCTAGTGGTTGTAGTTAAATAATGATTACTTGAGCAGGATTAGGTGATTAGTTCTTCAGAGATTAATTTAATTTGAGTTAATTAAATTAATTATAGTATGGATTAATAAGTCTTGCTTATGGATGATTAAGTATATCGATTATTTTGGATTATTTGATATCCATGATATGTGATTTGTGATGCTGTGTGAGACGATATGTTTGTTTGAACTGAGTT
Source organism: Allium cepa (assembly GCA_030765085.1). Taxonomy (NCBI): domain Eukaryota; kingdom Viridiplantae; phylum Streptophyta; class Magnoliopsida; order Asparagales; family Amaryllidaceae; genus Allium; species Allium cepa. The sequence continues at coordinate 1,001,764,198 of CM060935.1, forward strand.
AATATGGATTTTCTTTTCGTAATAAAATCACCTTGTGAATATGTTACTCTAAATACGAATTGAATGGGTTCACTTAAACTTGGGTTAATAATGACATTGGATTCGAAGAGACCGGGGTCGGGTATCAGAAAATACTCGAAACCACTTCAAATAGTAATCTAATATTACTTATAAATTGGATATGTGAGATAAATCAGGCTGGAATGAAATAAGTTAAGTAACCTCGACATTTAATCCTGAGAACTATTATGTGAGATAAATGATTGAAATTGGTTGACTATAATTTGTAAGAATTCGTAGAAGGTACGAGTTACCTTGGTAATTCATATAAGTTATATAACTTGGTATTTCATATTATACGGGTTTATTCATGCTGGTCCGGCCTGACCCGGGTGTTACTTTGATGTAATACTCGGGTCAGACCGAGTATTATAGATTTTCAAGTAAGGACGTTCTGGAGCTCAACGAGCGATTTGGATGGCAGGAACGTATGGAGTGTGTTCCGCTGTGATATATTGTAATTTATCTGGGACATGTTGAATTTAACAGTCCAGGGTTTTGTGTAAATGTTGTAACTCTGATGTATCGATATAAATTAACAGATACAGTTTTCCTTTGTATAACTGCTATATTATTTGATATTATATTTGATCCGCTGCGAATGTGAGAATCCATGGTTTGGTGTTTCTATTTCTTCTTCTTCTTCAATATCTTTTCTACTTTTCCCTAACTATCTGGAATTTTCGGGATCGAAAAATCTGGGTCGTTACATTAGGTATCAGAGCTAAAGGTTAAGCAAGAACCTTGGCTCTGTTGGGTTTATTCATTAAGGATAGGGTCGATGGTACCCTAGAGTGAGTTAAGTATATATATATATATATATATATATATATATATATATATATATATATATATGAGAGTGTACTTGTTATTTTCTTATGTAAAGATTTTAAATGGTTTTAAAAATAAATGATTTTATATAAGATTATCTTTTGATACATAAAGAAATAATTTTTCTAATTATTAAATATATTAAAGAAATTGGTTGTTAAATCATTGGAATTAAATAAAATAATGAGAATTAAGTGATACAACCAAATTGAAATTGAATGAAGATAAGTTTGAAATGGATTCAAATTGAAATTAAAATCTTGAATTTAGAGAAGAATTTTCAAAATAAGATAATAGTGAATTGGTTTCCAGTTGAAATAACCTTGGTTATTATCCTAAAATAATGAAAAGTTTTAAGGAAGTAAAATTAGTTGAGAATAATTTGTAAATTAAAGTGGGTTTTAAATTGTGAAGTTTTGAATTCTAAGTTTAGAAACATTTGAAATTGTTTTCAAAATGTTAAGAGATAATAAAAATAGTATTATTCAGAATATTTTTAATGTGATCTTGTTTTAAAATAAGAATTGTTTGAAAGCTTTAAAGAAAACTGTTTTGAATTAAAACGAAAGATGGTTTAAATATTAAAATATGGCTTAGTGGGCTAAGAAATAATTATGTATATATGAATGGATATACATGATATCAAAGATGATTTGAAATAAACTCTAAGGTGTTGAGTTTTGATTTTCCCTGAAGTGCGATGTAAAACCCAAATGATATAAGTTTTGAACATATAAGTGGGAAAGAATTTTGAAATTTGAAGTGGGAATTCAAATTTGAGTAAGGTTAATGGGATTAAATTGAATTTAACTTGGAAGAAGTTAAATAAGTTTGAACGAATAACCTAATTTGGAAATTTCAAGATGAAATAAAGATTTAACTTGGGAAATTAAATGGTTGATTTGAATTAGGAGTTTATGTGAGCTCAAAATGGGTTTGAGATCTGGAAATTGAAAATGAATGGATGTTTTAAATAATTTGGATGATATCATCACGTTGTTAAAAAAAATCTTTAAACTGTGAATTCGGTTTGTTTAAATGAATGAAGAAATGGATTGTGGTAATATATCCATTATAGAGATAAAAGAAAATTTAATTTTAATTTGAAATTAAGGGTATGGAATCCCTTTGAACTTAAGATTTAAATGTTAAAAAATTGAACTTGTAAATTTAAATTATTAAGAATTGGTTTCAAAAAGTGAAATTGGGTAATAAATTGGATATCATAGATTAAATTGTTTAAAAAGAATTTGAATTATTATTTAAACCTAGAAATAGGTTTATGGAGAAGTAAAGGTTAATTTGATTTAAGGGAATTAAATCAACATTTAAAATTTAACTTGAATTTATATAATTCGAGATGATTTAAAATGGTAGAGATTGGAAATGGGATTAATTCAAACAAGAATTGAAATGATTTGAAATTGAAGTGGGTTCAATTTGAAATTAGTCCAAATTGATTCGAATAATTTGGAATTGTGATTAATGTTGAATAGGTCTAAAATTCAAATGGGAATTGATTTGAATTTGGGATAGAAATTGAAGTTAATTCAAATTGAATTGGAATTGAATAAATTTAAATAGAAATGGAAATTTAAATTGAATTGATGGGATTGGAAATTGGGAATTGAACAGTTTGGCTCTGGACTATTTTCAAATAAATTATATTAATATAAACTACTTTAAATCTATTTTTCCAAGCTATTTACTATATACAATCTTCCTTTTTAAAGCCAAACTATTTTATACTTATTCTACAATTATTTTGGAACTATTTAACCATTTTGCAACTATTTTATAAACTAATTACTATTTTTCAACAACTTTATAACTAATTACTATTTTGCAACAATTTTGCAATTATCTAACTATTTTATAACTATTTGACTATTTTCCAACTATTTTACAATTACTTAACTATTTTATAATTATTTGACAACTAATAATTATTTTTCTTCTACTTTTAACTTTTTGAATTATTTTCTAATTTTCAGGTGGTCAGTGTGCATACTGTTTATGATTGATTACCAATTGAGATTAAAATTGAAATGATAATCCAAATAAGAATTGAAGCAACTGTGAGTAAGTAAATAGAATCATAAATGAATGTGAATAGAAAAGGAGATTGAATTGGTGAATAACCAATAAAGATAAATACGTAGGATGTACGTATATTATTCTATTCGCATAGTGATTTTATCCAGATTCGAGCATAGAATTTCAAGATAGTTATATCGATCCGAGTTGGGATTTTTTCACTCGATTTTCGACGGCGAACTTGGATATGGATTTTTGATTAGTTTTGGAAATTCTCTATCATAGTTGTGACTATGCAGAGAGAATGACGGTTTTTGATCAAGAAAGCAGATCTGAGTCCGCACTTGAAAGTCCGGTGGACGATACTAGTTCGGAAGTGAAATTATGTGATCAAATGGGCGATCAGATTGATATAGCGTACGGATGATATGAGTACATCGTACGGGTTTGAATGAAATTAATATTGAAAAATTTGTGGATAAGAAATGTAAAATGGTTTTTGGAATGAAAGGTATATTTTGTGAAATATATGATGAAGTAAAACGGAAATTGGAAATTTCTATGATTAAAGGTTCACTTTATAAAGAAAAGTAACGAGAAATCAAATTTGAATATTTGATTTGGAATAAAAAAAGTTATGTATCTTTGTTATATATATGATAAAACTCCCTTTGTTGAATCTATAGCCAGAAAAAAAGATTTTTGAAAGTATTTGAAGTATAAAAAGGGAATTTATACAAGTTTTGAAGTGATCCAAAGATTTTTTTTAAATATATATATATATATATATATATATATATATATATATATATATAAAGGATCTTATGAGAATGATTTTGAGAAAAGGTTTTTGGAACCTTTGGATTTGGAAAGGCTTTTGATTGTTGGGAAAAATCAATATTGGAATTTGGAAAGTCTAGTTTGAGAATTATCGATTTTGGAATAATCAATTTTGAGAAAAGGAGATTTATATGGGATTCATACTAGGTGTATGATTTGGAAGATACTATAAGAGTATAGTAAAAGTGTTTTAAGATTGGCTCTGGGGAAAAAGACGCTCCCTTGAAATAAACTTCTCAGGAGTGCCACAGGGTGGTACTGCCTTGAGCCCTAAGGGGAGGTTCTAAAGTTGATCCTGTAAGGAATCCGGACAAATTAGTTCCTGAGGATTTTTTGTAGTGGGTAGCGAAAGTCGAGGGCGCCGATGCCTACAGGGACATTGGGTTATGCTGTGACGACGGTATAGCTCGATGTCACTGCGATCTACTGCAGACCATAGCGAAAGTCATGTGTGTTGTTGAGAGCAAACAGTCTACGTTTGATTTTACATCGGTAGACTGCAACCTATGATAATATAGCGAAAGTCGTGTGTGCTGCTGAGAGCCAACAGTCTACGTTTGATTTTACATCGGTAGACTGCGACCTATGAAGACATAGCGAAAATCGAGAGGCCGTGAGAGCCTAAGGCTACATTGGGACTTGACTGATGTAGTATGCGACCTATATGAGAGTGGAGAAGTTTCATTCTTTTGGCAGCGAAATTCGAGGGGCTAATGCCTACGGTTACATGGACTTTTGCTGTGATGGCAACGTAACCCTGGATGTAACTACGATCTGTAGCAGGTTCCATGGCGTAATCGAGGGGCGCGGAGGCCTACAGTTATCTATGGATTTTGCCGGGACGGCAACATAACCATCGAGTTAACTGCGACCATGGATGGGGGTGATGATTTCCAGAGCATTCTCACCAAAGATGTTTCCTCTATATAAAAAATGATTCTATATTTTCAATAAATTATTTTCCAAGTTTTTTCACTGGGTGTTGAAAATGGGTTTACCAAGTACTAATCGATTTTCAGTCCTACGCCTGATCAACGTATGACTGAATTTCTGAGAGAACAAGGATGGACTTGTTGAAACATCGAGTTATAAAAAGTATTTTTATAAAAATTAATTTAGTAATATTATATAGATTTTTAAAGTGTTTTAAAAATGATCAAAAAGTGATTTATCTGATTTTAAGTATTAAATAAATTCTGGTTTCGTTCCTTTTCGAGGACGAAAAGATTCTAAGCGGGGAGGAATGTGATAACTCGGATATTGGACATCTATTAATTGGTAATTAACAGGATTGAATTTATTAAAACACTGATTTATAAATGAAAAACAAATCTGATCATAAATATTTATATCTGGATAAATATTTATGTGATAATCACATAATATAATTACTTAAAATCGACAAATTCTTCTTTTAAAAACAAATAATAATGGTTGTTTATATATATATATATATGGATTAAATAAAAATATTATTATTTTCAAACAAAGTGAATTAGTGTTTGTTTAAGTAAATATACTTATATGAGTTGATTTGAAATTGGATTTTGAATTAAATTGAATTTGAATTGGAATTCAAAGGATAAATATATTAAATATATTTTGGATTTAAAACGTATTTTATATGATTTTATTTTGAATAATATTTGTTTTATATTAATTTCTTTAAAAGATTTTATAGATTAAGATAATGTAATTACTAAATAGAAAAATTAAAATAAAAGTTTTATAAACCATCTAAAATAAATTAACACATGCATAAATGCACATGTAAGCTTAAGAACATATCTAAATACACGTTTAAACAAATTATCTAATAATAACGACAAGTGTAAGTTAATTCATACAAGTGTCTTAATTTTTAATTATTCTTTTTTGAAAAATGATAAAACTAAGTTATAGGAAAACTCTCTACTTTCTCCTCTCATTTTCTTTTTCTATCTTCAAATTCAAAACAAAGAAAATCTGGAAGAAAAAATAATCTAAGAAATCAAAATCATGCAAAACTAAAATCAGAAATAAAAGAAAGCAAACAACATCAAGCTTTACAATCTTCTCCAAGATTTCAAGCTGAAAACAAATTCAAGATCAAAACATCAAGTAAATCAAACAAGCTTCCGTTTAGAGAAAGATAGTCCATATTAAAGTCCTTTTCCTCTGTCTCTGTTCTTTTAATCAGGTGAGTAAACTTGGAAAATATGATATATATATATATATATATATATATTGAACTATCAGTGTGATGATCTTTTTAGTATGATCTGAATGATGTTGTGCATGATTTTAAGTACATATATATGTGTGTAATATTCATATTTATGACTGGAACAAGGAGAGTAAGTTTCTATTCAAACTGAGAACTGTGAGTAAACATATACTTTAAAAAAAACAGTTTAAATCTGGATTCCACTTTGATGCATATATGAAAATCATGTTGTTAGCCTGAATATTTGGATTGAAAATGAATGCATATATGTATATAAGTGTTTAATGCCTGTGTATTGCCTGTGTTTATGCAATATAGTCTCTGTTGTGATTACAGGCTTTTTATTTCTAAATAAATCCAATATCTCATTATTGAATCATTGTTAGCTTTTGATTTGCAAATGAAAAATGATTGAAATTGTGAAACATCACTACTAAAACTAATTCCAGGAATTTATATTTAATATTTGCCTCAAAATTTTAAAATAGCAGTAATATATATATATATACACACACACACACACACACATATATATTCGGGTCAAAAAAATTATAAATTCAATTTTAAGATTGGATTGCATGATTGAATTCGTAGTTGAAAATCATGAATTTTAATGTGTTTATCTCGAATTTTGATTTGTTAATCATTGGGTATTCTCGAGTTGAATGGAGTGACCATTTTGGGTGATTCCCGTCGATTAACGGTGAATTGGGCGGCATGTTTGGGCCAGAAGGTTGAGGGAGGAACGAGGATCCTTAGAAAAATGGTGCTCGAATTTTTAGATGGTCGGCGTGGCCATGCGACGACAAAGTAGGGTTTTTGTTCCAAGTTTTGTCATCGAGGTCTCAACATGGATTGAGACATCGGGACTTGATCGATGGTGATCGCGATAGGGGGATTAGGAGCTAGAAGATGAGGTAGAGCTGCGGTAAAGGCGGCGTGGTACCTCGAGGCAAGGATCGTCGGAGATGGGTGGATTCCCGTTGATGATGGGTTTCTATGTTGTGGGTTTTGAGTGTTTTCGATTCACGATTGAATCGAGGTACTGGGGTGATCTTGTTTTGTTGCGAGGGTCACCAGCGAAGTGTTGAGGTCGGCGTCGATGGTCGGAGCGCCGTTGGTCACTAGTGTATGTGCACACGTGCACAGGCGCATCAGTAAGTGATGGATGAAGGTCGGGCTCGGGTTAAAGCTCGGGAAGGTTCGAATTTTTCTCGAAGCATGAGGGGAGTGGATTGTCCCGTGTTTTGATCGGGTTTGTGGGTTTCTTGATCAGGTTTTTGTGATGAGCAGGTTTAAAGTTTGTACAGGTAGTATTTAAGGTTTAAAAACGAATATATTTTGATTTTTGCAAATATTTCTAAGTTTTAAAAGCAAAGTAAAACAAGTTTTTACTTATGAAAATAGTTTGTTTCAAGGATAAATGTTAACAAGTTTTAAATATATTTAAGTAGATAAGTTTTAAAGGGATGGGATAAGTGGGTTTTCAAAATGATTTTGTATTAATAGTTCTCTACACAATTACTTAGCGTAATTAAAGAGTAATTAATCAAGATCTTAATGTAGGTAATTGAAGGGTTAATTCGTTAATGTAATTAATTAATCAAAGGTAAATAATGTGATTAATTAAGAAATAATTAAGTAATCATGGATAATTACTTAAGCTGGATAGTTAAGAATGATTAATTAATTCTAGTGGTTGTAGTTAATTAATGATTACTTGAGCAGGATTAGGTGATTAGTTCTTCAGAGATTAATTTAATTTGAGTTAATTAAAGTAATTATAGTATGGATTAATAAGTCTTACTTATGGATGATTAATTATATTGATTATTTTGGATTATTTGATATCCATGATATGTGATTTGTGATGCTGTGTGAGACGATATGTTTGTTTGAACTGAGTTAATATGGATTTTCTTTTTGCAATAAAATCAACTTGTGAATATGTTACTCTAAATACGAATTGAATGGGTTCATTAAACTTGGGTTAGTAATGACATTGGATTCGAAGAGACCAGGGTCGGGTATCAGAAAATACCCGAGACCACTTTAAATAGTAATCTAATATTCCTTATAAATTGGATATGTGAGATAAATCAGGCTGTAATGAAATAAGTTAAGTAACCTGGACATTTAATCCTGAGAACTATTATGTGAGATAAATGATTGAAATTGGTTGACTATAATTTGTAAGAACTCGTAGAAGGTACGAGGTACCCTGGTAATTCACATAAGTTATATAGGTTGGTATTTCATATTATACGGGTTTACTCATGCTGGTCCGGCCTGACCCGGGTGTTACTTTGATGTAATACCCGGGTGTTACTTTGATGTAATACTCATGCAGGCGAGTTGGATGGCAGGAATGTATGGAGTGTGTTCCGCTGTGATATATTGTAATTTATCGGGGACATGTTGAATTTAACAGTCCAGGGTTTTGTGTAAATGTTGCAACCCTGATGTATCGATATAAATTAACAGATACGGCTTTCCTTTGTATAACTGCCATATTATTTGATATTATATTTGATCCGTTGCGAATGTGAGAGTCCATGGTTTGGTGTTTCTATTTCTTCTTCTTCTTCAATATCTTTTCTACTTTTCCCTAACTATCTGGAATTTTCGGGATCGAAAAATCTGGGTCGTTACAGCCTATGTATATAAAAGAATTATTTTATAAATTATATAGTTGGATGAAATATGTTTGTTGTTAGGTAGTGAAATTTTTTAAATCTTGATTTTCAAATAAGATTTACAATTAAAGCAAATAAGAACTAAAAATTGGAGAACTTAAGTTTCGGGATTTTAAAATTTTCTTTCAAAAGATTTTGGAATACGATATTATTATTATTTGGAACTATTTTCTGATATAAATATTTCAGTACGATCTGAAAGAAATGTTTAAAGGAATTTTGGAAGGAAATAAATTTTGTGCTCCCCTCTCTATCGCTGGAAAATAATTTCGGTGATGAGTGCATGCATCATTGACGTTCATTTTCGAGTTTCAAAGTGGGAAGGCCATTGTAGTAGTTTTACTACACACTTGTTTTGATAACAAATCTTAATTTTAAATTTCTAAATAGGATTTGGATATATAAAAAAATTATTTTAAAATGATTTGAAAATGGAACCCAGTATTTAGTTCTTAAGTTCTATAAATTAAAATTTTCAATTATTGTAGTGAAATGAAATCTTAGCTATTTTAGTAATTGGAATCTTCTAAAATATGAATCAAAAACAAAATGCTAAGTGATTTAGGAAGTTGTAAGGAAATTGGAAATTTGTAACATGTAAATCAAAAGATATGGAAAATAATAAAGTGTAACTATTGAACATTTTGTTAACTAAAATAAGAAAGATAAACTTGTGTAACATTTAATTGCATTCTAAAATACATATGTATAACTTACCAAAATGTTAAAAGTTGTAATGTAGATAGAAATCTGTAATAAAATATTAAACAAGTGAAACTTTAGTAATGAAGGTGTTCAAGGGAATTACTCTATAAGAATTTTAATGTTATAAATTGTTATAAGCCTAAGTTAATAATTTGAAATTTTACTAATTAAATTTATAGAAAAGTGAATACATGAAGTAAATGATTATAAACATAAGTTAATGTTTGCAGGTACTTATAAATGAATAGTAAAAGTGAATACTGTATTACGTAATGACTATAACTTCACAAGTGTAGAAATGACTTAGAATTAGATTTAATATTCAATAATGCTATATATAAAGGAAATAAATATGAAAAGAAAAGGAAAAAGAGAAAGAATTGAAAATATAAGTATGAGTTGATTCACAAATGAATTATGATATATAAAGGAAATCAAAGAAAATAGTAATTGTGAATTTAATTTGTAAAGAACTTACATAATATTTTAATAACCAATTATGGATGGTCTAAATGATTGAATGGGAAATGAAATTTTTTATAGTAATGAATGTAAACAAATGAAAATAAGCATTGTACGAATGAACAAAAAATTGAGGAACAGTAAATAATGTGAAAGGAAATTAATTAGAATATACTTAAATAATACTTGAAATTCTTGGATATTTTGGCTTATGGGAGACGATACTTCTAGTTGTTTAAGGTTGTATGAATAATCAGTTTTATCTAAGACTGTTGAGTTTATGGTATACTTAGTAGTTTATTTATCATTTTATATGATTAAAAGTTTCTGAACCCGAGCAAACCATTTATTTGGTTGCTATGAATGGATGATTGATTTCTTTGATTTCATATGATGATTGCATGGTTTGTTTGCAAGTGATTGTTGTTATGTTGTGTTGGTTTGTTTTTCTATCAATTGAAACAACATAAATATCTCTCTTTTACATTATTATTAAATTCTTTGGATTGTATAAGCGAATTACAGGTTTATGGAAGCAATAGCTATTGCTTTTGGCTTCAGAAATAAGCGTTGTTTGCCCGAAAAATAGGTACGTTTTTGGATTACGGTTTTATAGTGATATTATATTGTTTTCTCATGGTTTGGTATATTTTATTTTGAAATATGATATATATATATATATATATATGTATATATATAGTTATTGTTGATATTATTATTTCTTCCAGACCTCTACGTACAAAGGAGACTCTACCGAAATTTTCCGTGAATTTTGGACTTAGAAAATTTTGTGAGAATGGAAATGTTTTTCAAACTTTTATTTAACTTCATGAAAGGATTTAATTATTTATAAATTGATATATTTTATTTAAATTATTTGATTTTGTAAATTAATTGTTTATAAATTTAATACTTTGAATAAGATATGTTAATCATTTAATTCCTTCTTTTCTCTTCTTTTTTGCTTTTTGAGGATAAAAAGTTCTGAGTGGTGGAGAGTATAACGACCCATATTTTTCCGATAATTAAATCATTGAATTTTGTAACGACCCTCCTTTTTGGATGGTTTAAATCAACAATAAACCACACATGTCAACCTCAACCTTTCGAAAGGGAGAATTGTAAAAGTAAGTAAGAAAAAACGGAGAAAGAAAGAAAAAACACAGAATTTCACAGCAAAATGACAAAATATAATAATCAAATAAATAGTTCATGAAGCTGTTTTACAAATAACATTTGATTACACCATTACAATATAAATTAGAGTTACATACAACAAGAATAAACAAATAAATAAATAAATGCAGTAGAATAACATGATGCAGTGGAATAACTATGATAAATAATAATAAATCTTCATCTTCTTATTTTAGAAAAGCAGTCTTCGATACATTGAAAAGCTTGGTCTGACTCGAGCGAATTGAAAAGTCAAAACACTCGAATCGAAACTAAAAGATCTTATGCAAGTTAAATCAACGGTAAATAAACACGAGTGTAACAGCGTCAGAGATGTTTAGGGGGTTTTACATCTCCTAAGGATCCACTAAACTATATGCTATGTAGTAATATACGCTATTATAATATGTCTATCAGTAAAGTAAAATATTAAAATAGCACTAAGGCGTTACCCATATCCCCCTTAACACATTTTTATATATTCCTGTAGTCTATACAGTACTGTAAGCTCCACCAAACTGGTGGTTTACCCAAAGGGCACTCCATAGGTATGGTATGAAACCAACTCGTAGAAGGCGTGATAAGGCATGTAACAAGGCACATAATGCAATGCCCAAGGTAGGATACTGCCGTTTTGGGAATCTAGACTGGTGGTAACGCATAGCAGCTACTACCGCCCACCTCGGAACACACTCAAGTAATCAAATCGATCGGTGGCCACCAAATCAATCACAAAGTCATAATATGGTACCGAAGAAATGTGTCCGATAGGACGATCGACCTCACTTGGCCAGGCATGGCTCCTATTTTAGCCACAACATGTTGACTTAGGGGAGTCAGGGCTATGTAAATACCTTATACAGAATCGTTCGCTAAACCATCCTACTTCATTCAGGAATCTCCACCATGTACACAGTTGTTAAAGTGGCTTTCGGTATTGGCAGAAAGTATGACAAAATTCGATCCGGGTCTCTTTAACAACTAAACACTTATTTCACACCGGATGGTTCTTTTACATTTTCAAAACTGATTCATAATTGATATCAAAATATCATATTTAATTCAAACCATATCACTTTCGAAATCATTTTCATTGCCAAAATCATATTCACTTTTGAATTTATATCTATAAGATAGGTTAATTAAATCCTCATTTCAAAATCATCATATTTACTCAAATATGTTATTTCATTAGCAACTATCATTTCAAATCCCAATTTAGGTTATAACATCATATAACCATATTCATTAAATCAAGGATTTAAATATAAACACTTCTTCTTTACATAGTCGGAAAGTTAGAAAATAGTTCAGATAGCTATAAATAGTTTAAATAGTTTAGCATAGTTTAAAATAAATTTTTAAGTAGTTTGAGATACTTTAAAATACTTTAAAATGGATTATCATAGTTTAAATATATTTAAGATAGTTTAAATAAATTTAAAAAAGTTTAAAGAGATTTAAAATAGATTAAATAGATTTAAAATAAATTAAATAGATTTAAAATAGATTGAACAGATTTAAAATAAATTAAAAATATTTAAAATAAATTAAGTAGATTTAAAATAAATTAAATATTTTTAAAATAGATTAAATATATTTAAAATAAATTGAAATAGATTTAAAATAAATTAAACGGTTAATGGATTAAATAGTTTAAAATAGATTAAAATATTTTAATAGTTTGAAAACCTTAATAATCCGAATTTTTAAAATAACATCTCTTTACATAATTTATATTAAAATGAATTAATGTCAAAGTAGACTATTTCTTTCATTTCAATACATCTGGACCACGTACGGCTTTCAAATTTCAATTTAAATCCTTTAAACAATTCATTGAAACCAATTCCATTTTCAACATTTAAAGCTTGGATTTTCGTAAATAATTCAATTTATATAAATCAAAATTTTTTATTTCAAAATATCATTTAGCTGAACTCAAAATTTAATGATTTAAAATCATTTAATTTATCCAATGCGGTGTCCGTATATAATTTCTATCATATGGTCAACTGATACGGATGTATATCATTTTAACCTGCAATAATTTAAATCTATGGGTATATAACATTTCAACCTACAATCTCGAATTAAAATAAAATCCGTAAAATCACTCGGGTTTACATTTCAACCCATAACGATTTTCCCTAATCTATAGATTGTCCGGGTATGTATCACTTCAACCCACAGGGATTTTGTATATAATAAACTAAGGTAACATGCAGTGTTATAACAATATAAATGTAGCATCTAGTCATTCAATATCAATAATCAAACACCCATCAAAATCTCCATTCAATCAACCAAAAAATAACATCAATTAACTAATTATCATCTCCAGGTATTTAACGGGCAATTTAAATATCAATATTAAATTAAATGGAGATTAAAATCAATAAAAGTTGTATTTAGCTAGAATGATTACATAAATATACCAAACACCAACCAATCAATTTTGAATTGCATCATAAATTCAATCTAACTAATATAAGATAATTTTATACTTGTAAGTGGGTTAAAATACTCACCTTTGATTTCAAATCAATTTGAAATCCAAAATAAGAACCAAAATTGAATTCATTCAGAATTCGTCCAAACCAGTTCCAAAATATCCGGAATTTCAATACGATTCTAATGGAATAAACTGCACGTGAATCGGACCTTGTGCGTAAAAGTTATTAATATTAGATGTTAGACGAGAAAGAAATAAAATAAAATAATTAAATAAGAAAAGCTTACACATCATCTCCCTAGGCAAACCCTAATCTTGAACGGCAGAACATCGCGATCATGCCCTGCACAATAGCGGCCACCCTATATCACCTTGTCCCCGACAATCCATGCACCTGGCCACTGATCTGACCTCGCAACTGACCTAGCCACCTTCGGCCGACCTCCGTACATAGGCGCGCACGCCCAGATCGCCCCCGGCCATAACGTGGCCCCCGCCATTCCCAAGCCAATTCTGGCGATTTAAGTGAGCTTCGATACCAAGTAACCTTATGGATCGTCTTCCCTCAACACCTTCTACACTCCGACACAATCCGATCAAACTCTCGTCGCCAATCCACCATCAATTCACAAATCCACATACGGACGGGTGGAAATAAATAACCCATTTCTGGCCAAACGACGATTCGAATCATAAAACAAATCATTGCAAAAGATTGCGCTCGTCACGATTTTTCCAACAATATATAATTTGATAGGGTTTGGAGAGTTTGAATTTTTGAAGTTGATTTTGATTTGAATTTGGATTTAGGGATTTAGGTTTTCGGCCATTGAGAAAAGAGAAACGATAGAAATTTCTGTACCTATAGTAATAAGAAATAAAAAGGCTGCCAGGGCCAGAACAATACTATTTATATGAACAATTCCCAAGAAGAAAAATGAACACGTATCGAATTGGTACGAACGACAATAACAACCCGAAAAGTCTGTTCCGTCTCCGAAACCAAAGTAGGTCATCCTGTATATCAAAATAGATGTTTTCAATATTTTTAAACTCATAAATATGTTTCAAGTCGTAATTCCATCGTATGAAGAAGTAAGCTTTTAAAATCAGCTTATTTCAATTGAATTCAATTAAATTGATTTCTACGCGTTTTGAGTCCGTACGATCAAATGACAAGTCCAATCACCACAAAACTTGAAAATTACAATATTCATTATTACAGATCTGATGAAACTGGTTTCGTCGAAATCCGAGATAGTGGCCAAAATAGCTATATTCACGTTAAATAAATAAATTATTATAAAATTGATTAAATCACTTTTTAATTTCAAATTTAATAACTAACAATTGTTATCATTTTTGATTAATTAGACATTTATAGTCATTTAAAGAAAATGTACATATCAGTTCAGTGTTAAATATTACATTAATTGCAGTGTTTAGTCTCAACTATAAATAGAATCCAATTAATTATATTTTAATTCCAATATATTGATTTAATTTGAATTCAATTTTTTTAATCAATCATTACTCTATGGACATAACTAACATTGGTTTACATCTTATCACACCAATACTCCACAGTTATCATCTTAATTTACGCTAACATAGTATTTAATTACATTTAATCGCAATTGATTTTCAATTTAATTCAACAAATTAAATAAATAGGTAACATATAACAATTGTCACCTTATGCTTAATTTAATCACATTTATAAGTTTATTATCTACAACAATTGTTATAAATACTTACACATCACCGATTTCATTTACAATATTAGCCAATTCCAATTTATTACATATAATTTCAACATTGACTCCAATATTAAATTTTATTTCTTTATTTACAATTTATAACCTATTATGACTTTACAATCATTTCAATAAATTGGACTTACGTTAAAATAATTATCAATTTCCTTAAATTAACATGACTAACATTACATTCTATTTATTCTTTTCATTATTAAATCTTAAAATTTTAACTTTTCACAACATTAACTTCCAAATTTATTTAATTAATAAATTTAATTATCAAAAATTACGGGTCGTGAAAATTTAATAAGATTTTGTAATTTAATATTGGAAAAAATTAAAATTTAAGATCTATTAATGAGAAAAATAACTAGGATGAGATGTAATAGTGTTAATTAAGGCAATTGATAATTATTTTAATGAAATTTCAATTAATAAAATGATTGTAAGCATAAAATTTGGTTAAAAATTATAAATACGGGAATAAACCAAATATTGTATTAACTGGTGAAATAATATGTAATTAATTGTAATTGGATAAAATCAGTGTTGTGTAAGTAGTTATAACATTTTTTTGTAGATAGTAAACCCATAAATATGATTAAATTAAGTAAAAGGTGACAATTATTATCTATTACCTATTTATTTAATCTGTTGAATTAAATTGGGAATGAATTGTAATTAGATGTAATTAAATATTGCGTTAATATGGGCTAAGACGATAACTGTAAATTGTGAATGTAAAGTAATGTCAATTTTATTCATAAGGCAATAATTGATTGAATAATAAGATTAATGTCAAAATAAATGACTTCAATGGAATTTTAAATTTTAAATTTAATAAATTCATTACACTTACAATTGAACATTGTAATTTTTGCAGCGTTTAACATTGATTTGATATAGAAATTTATTTTAAAGGATTATAAACTACTTTGTTCAAAAATGATGAATTTGAATTGAAAACTTGATTTACTTTGTATAATAATAACAATTTATTTAATTAACGTAAGAATAGCCATTTTGGCCACTGTCTTGGATTTCGATGAAACCAGTTTCATTTGATCCGTAACAGTGAAATATTATAGGATTTCAAGTTTCGTAACGATCGGACTTGTCGTTTGATCGTGCGGGCTCAAAACGCATAGAAACCAATTTATTGAAATCAATTTGAAATAAGATGATTTTAAAAGCTAACTTCTTGGTACGATGGAATTTGGACCTGTAACCTGTTCCATTGAATTTAAAAATATCGAAAACATTTATTTTGATATTTGGGATGATCCACTTTCGTTTCGGAGGCAGAACGGGCTTTTCGGGTCGCTATTGTCATTTCTACCAATTCGATACGTGTTCATTTTCTTATCGGTCTTTGTTCATTAAAAAGATCTTTCTAAACCCTAGCAGCCTTTTTATTTCTTATTACTGTACGTACAACAACACCTGTCTGTTCCTTCTTCTCAAATGGCAGAAACCTTATTTCCTAGACTCAATTGGATATCAAATTCAAATCAAAAATCAAACTTCTCAAAACCCTATCATATTATATACCAATTCGAAGCGCACGACGAGCGAAGGCTAGATCTACAGCTTGTTTTTCTAATCGGGTCCCTGTATGTCCAGAATTTGATGATATAATCTTGACCGTTCAATTGGAAGATGATCAACAGCGACGAATCATTGATTGGAGGATATGGGGTTGTGGAGAGTGGTGAGGGGAGTTCATTTGAGTCCTCGTGGGGGGAATTGACCGTCAGATTGCTTGGAATAATTTAATTAGGGCTATGTTTTTAAGCGGTAGCCGGTGTTTATAGGTGATCGCACCCTGGTCGATGGTGGCATCGAATTCAGGCGAGCACGTGGGGGTTGTTCCAGGATGAGCGGCGACGTCAGGGCTAGGTATTTCGTGGTCAATGGCGAAGTTCGAAATGGGGGGTAGTGGCGGCGAACGATTATAGGTTCGAATGAGAAGATGACACTAGGGTTTCTCACTTGATAGCAGGGTGACGTGCACTGAGTTGTATGGTGCGTTTTCTTTTATTTTATTTTATTTAAAATCTAAAATTTCCATTGTTCAAATCCCAATAACTTCTACATACATGGTGGATTTGTGCGCGGTTTGTTTCTTTGGGATCGTATAGAAATTTCAGAAACTATGGAATTGGTTTGGATGATTTGTGAGGCTGTTCAATTTTGGGCCTTTATTTGGATTTCAAATCGATTTAAAGTCAAAGGTGAGTTTTAGGTATTTTTAATTCGTCATGCCAGCTAAATCTGAATTTTATTGAAATAAATTGCCATGTAATTTAATATTGAATTTAGATTGCCAGTTAAGTACCTGTTAATGATAACCAGTCAATTGTTGCTATTTATTGGTTGATTTGAATGATGATTGTGATGGATATTCAATTGTTGATATTGGATGACTAGATGCTATATTTATATATTGTTATCACACTACAAGTTTCCTTAGTTTATTGTTCAAAAAAAATCACTATGGGTTGAAATGATACATACCCGAATGATCTAATAGAAAGGAAAAAATCATTATGAGTTGAAATGATAAACTCGAGCGATTTTATGGATTTTAATTTTAACTCGGAATTGCGGGCTGAAACGATATATACCCGTAAATTAAATTATTGCGGTTTGAAATGATATATACCCGTATCACTTGACCATATGGTAGAAAATTATGTACGGATACTGGATTGGTTAAATTGAATGATTTTTAAATCCTTAATTTTTGAATTCAGTTAAATGATATTTTGAAAATTTTATTTTATATAAACTGAATTATTTTCAAAAATTTAAGTTTAAATGTTGAAATTGGAGTTGGTTTAATGAATTATTTAAAGAATAAAATGTAAATTTCAAAGTTCAAAATTAAAATATAAATGAAATTTTCTGTAATTGAGTTATTGAAAAGGTTTGAATATTTAAACTTTGAAATTGAAGTGCTTTAAAATAGTAGTTCAAACATGAGTTTGAAATTGATATATATTGAAATAATTTTTATGGAGTTTGAATTGAATTTTTTTTAGTTTTGGTGAAATCTAGATATGGTCCATAGTTGTTGAAATGGAAGAAATAGTTTAAATTTGATATTAATTTAAAATAAATTATTTTTATACAAACTGTTTAGAAATATATTATTTTAAATTCAGATTTATTTATATTTTCAAACCATTTTATATTAAATTATATAAAACCTATTTAACTAATTTAAACCATTAAAAAATCGTTTAATATATTTTAAACTATATAATCTATTTTAAACTAATTAAAGTATTTTAAACTATTTTAAAGCATTTTATAGTATTTTAACTATTTAAAACTATTTTAATCTATTTAAAACTATTTTAAACCATTAAAACTATTTTATAGTATTTAAATTATTTAAGCTATTTATGACTATCTATTTTATTTTATTTTTGAATTTCAGACCGTGTAAAGTAGAAGTGTCTATATTTAAATTCTTGATTTTAGAGCGAATATGGTTAAATGATGTTATAACCTAAGTTGAGACTTGAGATGATATTTTCTAGTGAAATAACATATTGAGTAAATATGTGTATTTTTAAATGAGAATTTAATTAACATATCTTATCGATATGATTTTGAAAGTGAATATGATTTCGAAAGTGAATATGATTTCGAAAGTGATATGGTTTGAATTGAAAATGATATTTCGATATCAATTATGAATCAGTTTTTGAAAGGTAAAAGAACCATCCGGTGTGAAATAAACATTTGGTTGTTAAAGAGACCGGGATCGAATATTGTCATACTCTCTGCCAATACCGAAAACCACTTTAACAACTTTGTACATGATGAAGATTTCGAATGAAGTAGGATGGTTTGGCGAACGAATCTATATGAGGTATTTACGTAGCCCTGACTCCTACGAGTTAGCTTGATGTGGCTAAAATATGGGCTATACCAGGTCAAGTGAGGTCGCTTCTCCTATCGGGCACATTTCTGCGATACCATATTTTGATTTTGTGATTGATTTGGTGGCCACACCTGTAACGACCCAATTTTCGACTTGTGAAAGTCGACATCAATACGTCCATTGTATCAAATGCCGAACAATCGAATGCCAGAAAATCAAACCGTTAGGGCAAAAGAAGAAGAAGATTGAAGAAGAAACAGGAAAACAATATTAGAATCTCACATTCGCAGCGGAACAATATATAATAGATGAATGAATAATCTTTAAACAAAGAACTATATCTGTTTATACATACATCATCAGAGTGTTACAACAACAAACGGCATAAAAGAATATCATATACTAGTGATATGCCTCACCATCCAGCTTGCCTCTAGATCTTCACAGCATATTTCTTTGGCTTCGCTCCAGAAATAACTTATAACCTGACTCTAGGCTGCACGTATGGAAATTATGGGCACCCAGAGTGAAGAAAGGGAACAATAAACTCCAGGTCAGCCATGGGACTAGTGTGAGATCTTAAAAACAGTTATTTTCACAAAATAAAATAAAAAGAAATCTGCTATCCCTTTGGAAATTGAAACTATCATAAGGCCTCCCGCCACACACACAATGCAAATGCACAATTGGAGGAGATTTCTCCTTATGATAGTCAAACATGCTTGATACGCAAAATCCTTTTGATATTATTATTAGTGCATAGTGCAGAAAACATTTCGAAAGTATAGTATAAATCTTAGTCAGCATACACATTTCATAGTATGCCTACTATAGCTACCATGTTCAATAGCAGGTTGCCGCCACATTCCATGGCAGGTTATACAACTAAAACCGCACAGGGCTCGTATTGTTTCTTTGGATTACCAACAAATGGTCAGGCTAAGGAACTTCCTATGCCACATGGGTATGCCTCTGGAGGGATGCCTTGAGAAGCTAACCGGATCTCTGCCAACAGAAGGCCGGGTTACCTTTGTAACTAGGTAACTACTACACGAGTATGCCATCCCTTGGTCGTTACCGACCTTTATCCAAGGATCCTCAACACCAACAACCATAAAGTAATAAATTTGCAGCAACCACATAAGTTAAATATCTAGGCTCCATACCATGATACCATCCTTTTCCAGAAGGAAATGGACATACCCTAAGGGGCGCTACCCCCAATAACCTTGCCGCATCCTTCCTGTTTCGACCATTTTCGGGTTGTGAGGTTCTGTAACGATCCCGAATTTTTAAGCTAAATTTAAATTAGTAATTTGTTTAATTTTTGAAAATTAAATTGTGAATTAATTTGATTTTTTCTAATTTAAGTGAGATATTCTTTTGTTTATTTACTTATGAATACAAATTGATTATAAATTGGATTCTTGAAATTGAAATGCAAAATGGAAAATAAAAAGTCAATAAGAAGTAATAGGACAAAAAGCAAAGAAATACAAGCCTACCTTGTGCAAATTTATTTCTTTATATATATACACACATCATCTTCTTCTGTTCGTTCACAACTTAGCATGCCTGAAAAACAAAAAAATAAAATAAAAATAAATATATATAGATAAGTGTAAACTAGGAAATACAGAAAAATATTATTAAACAAGCCACCACGAAAATCTTCTATGTACATACAATATCATTATCAGCCGAGTAAAATAGTACAAGGCTAGAACAAGCAAAAGATTAAAGGACTTAAGCAAGTAATGCAGCCCATAACCTTAGTACAAAGAAAGGATAACAACACCATGTACAAACATGTAACATCAGATAACACCTCCTCTATACACTTCTCTTTTATATATACATATCTTCCCTTATTTTAGTTCGTTTTCAAATAAGCAAACCAGAAGATTTTACATCAAGCATTTCCTTTCTTTTCTTTTTCAAACTCAAGCATCATACAATTTAACAAAAGCAACAAGATTTAAGAAAAAGCAAGCCTGCAGTTTTTCAACGGAGGAGCTCTGTTCATCTTCTTGAACTCGTGAGTAACTTATCTTTAAAAACAATTTAAAGTATAAATCTGTGGTACTTATAGCTGTGAATATGTGTGTTTATATATATGTAATGCCCTGAGTATGTTTGAAAAATGGTCATAATGTGTGCAGGCTGTTATAATGTTCTCTGTTCTGAAATTTTAAACACAAGCTTTTTCTTCGAAAATCAATTCCTATCAATCTACTTACTATTTAGATTTAGGATAAAGAAAAAAACTGTTTGTTAAGGTATATAGTAAAGATTAAAATTTTGTTTAAGTTGAAGTAGCATGTTAATGTTTCTGGAAAACAAAATAACTGTGCAAGACCCAAGATAAGTCAAAAATTTAAACTTCTTAATTATCGTATTCATTCATGTAGGTTGAACCCTCATACGAAAACATGATTTTCAAAACTTAAATCATAATTTTTAGATCGAAAAATGAAGGGCAGTTTTGTTTTGTTTGAATTATGCATTTTTGGTCGCCACGGGTGATCTCGTTGATCGGAGAGGTCGAGTTTCCTCCTGGAGGTGGAGGAGTGATCAGTGGCACTGGGAAAAATAGTGGGATGGTGGCCAGATCCCTGTGGTGGCAGCGGCGAACATTTTGAGTTTCAAAACCTAGTTTTCGTGAGGTTAGGAATTTCGATTCGTTCTTCATCTACGTTGGATCGAGTGCGAAGCGGTTTTGGGTGATGGAAGAGAAAGTGTCGAGGGGGTGGTGGCCGGAGTTGTGTAGCCGCTGGTGGTCGGAGTCTCGTCAACGCCGCGATTTCTAGGTTTGGCTTTTAGTTCCAGTTTTAGGTTTGAAGCTCGATTTTGATTTCGAGTTGTATTGGATGTTCTGATGATCGAGGACGTATGTGTGGATGATCGCCGATGTAAGGAGGTTGTCATGGATGATCGAAAGTGGCGGCACCGCATGTGCATGTGCACATTTTTGTTATGGAAAGTCTGGGGTAATTGGGATGAAGTAAAATGGGAAAAGGCTCGAAGTTGTCTCGGGTAACTCGAGTGATTGACTCGAGGTTGTTAGGCATTGGACTCGAAGTAAAAAGCGGAAGGCTCGGGTATAACCTGTTTTCCAGGTATGGACAGAAATATGTTAATGTTTTGGAAATTTGAAAACTAAAATTTGAATCTATAAATCCAGGTTTAAACTGAGTTTAAATTTAAGTTAAAATGTAAATTCAAGTTCAGTTTTGAAACTTAGTTTGAAAATTTAAATTTAAAATTGTTTTAAATAAAAGTGTTTAAGCAATTAAAGTATTTAAAGAATTTGAATTTAAAATGGAACTTGAAATTGTAAAGGAAGTATCTAACCAAAGTTTAAATCAACATTTTTAAACCTGGACCTGAATCGAAATATGGAAATCAAGATGTTGAAATAAAATAAGTATCATAAATTTAAAAGTTTAAATGAGTTTAAATTGTTAAAGCACACTTTAATATGTAACTTAAAGAAAATTTGACTCTCACTCTTTAAATTTCTTTTATAACAAAATATTACTTTAACATGTAAATTTAAAGGGTTTGGAAATCAGTTTGAACTTTATTAAAGATAAATTGGTATTCATTTTGAATCTTGGGATTTAAATTGAAATTTAAGAGTAAATTCGAAAATCAATGTTTCTAATCAAAAATTGTGAATGGTAATTTTACCATCACTAAGAATGAGTTTTAACTTAAGTTAATCAAGATTTAATGATGATTTGTAATTCAATAATTATTAAGTTAATTCAAACGGATAATTTATTTATGTAATTAATTTATAATTTAGATTTATTGATTAAGGGTTAAGTTAATTAATTAAGTAAGGATGATAAATTTGTAAATCAAGGTTTATTAATTGGATATTAATTAAAGGTTTAATTTCTTAAAATAATTAATTAAGGGGTTAATTAATTATGTAATTGGTTTAAAGGTTGATTTAATTAATATGATTGATTAAGAATAATTCAATTAATTAAGGTGATTGATTGATTAATTTATATCAAATGATTTGTAATTAATAAATCAGGATTAGATAATTAATTCATAAATAATTAATTTACTTGGAAATAAATTGAATTGATTAGGATTAAACCATTAATCCTGCTTATAAATGATTTTTTTAAATGTTTGACCTTATTGATGAATGATCGTATTATATGAGATGCCTTGAATTAATTATCTTAACCAATCTGTGATATTTTGTTCTGTGGATTGAACTGAGTATTTTATTCATTTATTGATGATACATCTGCATATTATCTGTGAATCTATAAATGGGCGATAAGCGTTATGGTTTATATCGCTTATCAATTATATTTCTGTGTTTTAATCTTTGATGATTGAATGATGTTGCACTATTGTGTTAAAACCCCTGGACCACACTTATACACACACAAATATGGATTTCACGAGGAAATCAATTAAGTCACAAATTTTTGAAGTGATTTTTAAATGGACAATTTGAATTCAAATGTTTTGGAAATGGATTGGGTTTAAAGTGAAAAGCATTTGAAACGGAATTTCAAAGATGAAATTTATTTAGAATAACTTGATAAAGTTTGAAATTTAAATAATTGGATTAAATTTGAATTTAAAATTTGGAATTGAATTCTATGATTTGGAAACTAGCGCTTAGAAAGGCTATTCAACTTATAAATGAGTTATATGGGTTAAACTATTTTAAAGGTATTGATTTGGAAATTTGAATTTAAATTCAAAGGCTTTAACTCGTGCAAATATAATCGGATTTTTTTTGTAATGAAACTATTCGTTTTCAAATAATAAAAGTTTTCATATAAGAAGTGAACTTTTGATTTGTGTTAAAAGGGATTTCAAGTTAAAAATGAAAATGATTTTCCAAGTTATGGAAACAGTTTGAAAGCTATAAGTTAAATCTTTAATTTAAAGATTTTAAACGAGTAAATCCAATTGGAATGGGAATTGTTTTGAAATCTATGATTGTGAAATTGGGTGAACTTTGTGAAATGAACCTTTTTGTTTAAAAGATGGGAAATGGACATTTGTTTAAACCATTTGAAATGGAAAGTTTTGGGTAATAAGTTGTGACTTAACTGAGACCCCAATTTCCATATGTTTCTTGTAAATATTGCGCTCACTGTTCGATATAGCCGAGAGAGGACCTTTGTGTCGTATAACCCATTCCGAATATGTGATTCGACGTTATGGATAGCATTTGAATACCGGTGGTGAAGATCGGGTATTTGTGAGAACGATAGGATGACCTATCGACTGTCTCTGCATTGAGTTGCTCTGGTATAGAGATTCCCTAAGTGAAGGGAAGTCCGATCGGGATTGTGAATACCGGATTGCAAGGACTTCTTCGGAAGTGCCTTCGGTTCTGTTCGAACCCAGAACAGACTCGTATGGATTGTATGTCTGACATTACAATTTGAGATATAAAGCAGATTTCTTTCAAATACATTTCTGTTGGTGGCAGAGAATTTATTCTCTTAGCTTAACACCCTTCTCCGAGACGTACGAGCTCAGAGGTTATGTAGTTGAAGGTTATCAGTGATATATTCCCAACTTGGTAATGTGGCATGTTGAGTGCTGCTGATCATTTGTTGATCAAAGCGTGGCTCTTGTGAAAAGAATAGATTTGTGGACGAGATTTCGTCAAACCTCACAACCCGGTTATGGTCGAAACAGGAATCGTGGCAGCAAGGTTTCAAGGATCGCGCCCCTAGGGTATGTCCATTTCTTCTGGATTATGAGTGGTATCATGGTATGGAGCCCAGATACTTACATTGTGTTTGCTGCAGACTTATTGCTTTATGGTTGTTGGTTGAGAGGTACCTCGAATAAAGGTTGGTTATGACTGGGGATGGAATATTTGAGGTGATACTCCCGGGCAGGGTGTACACCGGCCTGTGTTGGCAGAGATCCGGTTGGGATCCGGGGACGTCCTTCCAGAGGCGTTCCATTTCGGCATGGGAAGTTCCTTTTCCCGACCATTTGTTGGAAATCCATTCATCCAATACGAGCTCTTTACGGTTTTAGTTGTAGAACTGCCATTTACTTATGATGGCGCCCCACTGTTTAGATGGTAGCTATAGTAGGCATAGTTCGAAATGTCTATGTTGGCTAAGATTTATATTATACTTTCGAAATGCTTTTCTACACTTTGCACTTATAATACTAATATCAAAGAAAATTTCGCCGTATCAAGCATGTTTGACTATCATAAGGAGAAATCTCCTCCGATTCTGCGTTTGCATTATGTGTGTGTTCGGGAGGCCTTATGGTAGTTCCATTTTCTAAAAGCATTGCAGATCTATTTTAAAATATTTCTTTGTTTGTTTTTTAAAGATAAACTGTTTTTGTTACTCATAACAGTCCCACGACTGACCTGGAGTTTATTGTTTCTTTCCTAAACTCTGGGTGCTCAAAATTTTTCCACACGGGCAGTCTAGAGTTGGGTTTTTTCAGATAGCTAGGTTCAGTAGATTATCTGGAGCTAGTTCAGTCTTTGGATGTGGAAGAGACTTGCTTGTCTTAGTGCATCGTGATGTCGGATCGAGCTGCTATTGGAGTTCTCTCTGGAGGGCTATCTTAGAGTTATGTGTTCCGCCGTTGGTGTTATCTATTTTCTTTTCCGCTGCTATTTTATTGTATCATATCTCTGATGTATATTGATATCTATTGTATCATCTGTTGTATCAGATATTGTATCAATGCTGTATATCAATGTATTATTCTTTTTCTTCCGCTGTGTTGTTTACTTAATTGTGTTATAAGCTCCGATGACTCGGATTTGAACGGTCGAATCAACGGCATTCGAGTACGATGTAAAGTATGGATGTCGATTTTCAAACGCGAAAAATCCAGAGCGTCACATTTGGTATCAGAGCTAAGGTTAAACTTTAGCTCAGGAGTATAACACATTAAGTAACTCATTAGAGGTAGGGTGAAGTAAACCCTAGAATGAGTATCCCTAAGATATCCATTTGAATGTCTCAGTAAATTCTCTTATTATCCACTGATAGTGAGTATGAGTGCAAGAAGAGAACGAGATAGGGGACAGGGGAATACCACTACAAATGGTCAATACCCTGCAACAGTGGAAACAATCTTTCTCTATCAATCTCCTTTAATTCGATTTCAGTTTTTTTTATTGCTTCGTACTAGCTACAAGAAGTCTCAGTGTGATGGTAGCCCTACGAATCGTTGTAGAAAATCCCTACTTCATATCTTCATCGGTTTCTTATCAGTTTTGATTTAAACCTTAATGAATATGAATTGAAAATTTGGAAAAATTTTTTAAATAAATTGAAAATTTTAAATCGAGTTAACTTGATTAATAGAATATGAAGGATAAGTTGAATTATATCGATAAAACGATATCGGTTAAAAACCGAATTTGAAATTTTATTGTAATTTCTTGGGTATATTGAAGTCCGAAGAGGGACAAATTGGTATATATTTTGAGATATTCCGACTTGAATTTGGAATCCATATCTTGTGTTTGAGGAATTATAGGAGATCGAATCTATCTATCTCTGTGTTATTTTCGTGCCTGTAAATTTCGAGGACAAAATTTCTTAAGGAGGGGAATTTGTAACGATCCCGAATTTTTAAGCTAAATTTAAATTAGTAATTTATTTAATTTTTGAAAATTAAACAGTGAATTAATTTGATTTTTTCTAATTTAAGTGAGATATTCGTTTGTTTATTTACTTATGAATACAAATTGATTATAAATTGGATTCTTGAAATTGAAATGCAAAATGTAAAATAAAAAGTCAATAAGAAGTAATAGGACAAAAAAAGCAAAGAAATACAAGCCTACCTTATGAAAATTTATTTATTCATATATATACACATCATCTTCTTCAATTCGTTCATAACTTAGCATGCCTGGAAAAATAACATATATAGATAAGTGTAAACTAGGAAATACAAACAAATATTATTAAACAAGCCACCATGAAAATCTTCTCTATACATACAATATCATTATCAGCCGAGTAAAATAGTACAAGGCTAGAACAAGCAAAAGATCAAAGGACTTAAGCAAGTAATGCAAACCATAACCTTAGTACAAAGAATGGATAACAATACCCCGTACAAACATGTAACATCAGATAACACCTCCTCTATACACTTCTCTTTTATATATACATATCTTCCCTTATTTCAGTTCGTTTTCAAATAAGCAAACCAGAAGATTTTATAGCAAGCTTCCTTTCTTTTCTTTTTCAAACTCAAGCATTATACATTTTGACAAAAGCAACAAAATTTAAGAAAAAGCAAGCCTGCAGTTTTCAACAGAGGAGCTCTGTTCCTCTTCTTGAACATGTGAGTAACTTTTCTTTAAAAACAATTTAAAGTATAAATCTGCGGTACCTATAGCTGTAAATATGTGTGTTTATATATATGTAATGCTCTGAGTATGTTTGAAAAATGGTCATAATGTGTGCAGGCTGTTATAATGTTCTCTGTTCTGAAATTTTAAACACAAGCTTTTGCTTCGAAAATCAATCCTCTTAATATACTTACTATTTAGATTTGGGATAAAGAAAAATACTGTTTGTTAAGGTATATAGTAAAGATTAAAATTTTATTTAAGTTGAAGTAGCATGTTAATGTTTCTGGAAAACTAAATAACTGTGCAAGACCCAAGATAAGTCAAAAATTTAACCTTCTTAATTATCGTATTCATTCATGTAGGTTGAACTCTCATACGAAAACATGATTTTCAAAACTTAAATCATAATTTTAGATCGAAAAAGGAAGGGAAGTTTTGTTTTGCTTGAATTATGCATTTTTGGTCACCGTGGGTGATCTCGTTGATCGAAGAGGTCGAGTTTCCTCCTGGAGGTGGAGGAGTGATTAGTGGCACTGGGAAAAATAGTGGGATGGTGGCCAGATCTCGGTGGTGACAGCAGCGAACATTTTGAGTTTCAAAACCTAGTTTTCGTGTGGTTAGGAATTTTGATTCGTTCTTCATCTGTGTTGGATCGAGTGCGAAGCGGTTCTGGGTGATGGAAGAGAAAGTTTCGAGGGGTTGGTGGCCGGAGTTGTGTAGCCGTTGGTGGTCGGAGTCTTGTCAACGCCGTGATTTCCAGGTTTGGCTTTTAGTTCCAGTTTTGGGTTTGAAGCTCGATTTTGATTTCGAGTTGTATTGGATGTTCTGATGATCGAGGACGTATGTGTGGATCATCGCCGATGTGAGGAGGTTGTCATGGATGATCGGAAGTGGCGGCATCGCATGTGCATGTGCATGTTTTGTTCTGGAAAGTCTGGGGTAATTGGGATGAAGTAAAAGGGGAAAAGATTCGAAGTCGTCTCGGGTAACTGAGTGATTGACTCGAGGTTGTTAGGCATTGGACTCGAAGTAAAAGGGGGAAGGCTCGGGTATAACCTGTTTTCCAGGTTTGGATAGAAATATGTTAATGTTTTGGAAATTTAAAAACTAAAATTTGAATCTATAAATCTAGGATTAAACTGAGTTTAAATTTAAGTTAAAATATAAAATCAAGTTCAGTTTTAAAACTTAGTTTGAAAATTTAAATTTAAATTGTTTTAAATAAAAGTATTTAAGCATTTCAAGTATGTTTTAAAGAATTCGAATTTAAAAGGAAGAATCTAACCAAAGTTTATATCTACATTTTTAAACCTGGACCTAAATCGAAATATGGAAATCAAGATGTTGAAATAAAATAAGTTTCATAAATTTAAAAGTTTAAATGAGTTTAAATTGTTAAAGCACACTTTAATATGTAACTTAAAGAAAATTTGATTCTCACTCTTTAAATTTCTTTTATAACAAAATATTACTTTAACATGTAAATTTAAAGGGTTTGGAAATCAGTTTAAACTTTATTAAAGATAAATTGGTATTCATTTTGAATCTTGGGATTTAAATTGAAATTTAAGAGTAAATTCGAAAATCAATGTATCCAATCAAAAATTGTGATTGGTAATTTAACCATCACTAAGAATGAGTTTTAACATAAGTTAATCAAGATTTAATGATGATTTTTAATTCATTAATTATTAAGTTAATTCAAATGGATAATTTATTTATGTAATTAATTTATGATTTGGATTTATTGATTAAGGGTTAAGTTAATCAATTAAGTAAGTAATGATAAATTTGTATATCAAGGTTTATTAATTAGATATTAATTTAAGGTTTAATTTCTTAAAATAATTAATTAAGGGGTTAATTAATTATGTAATTGGTTTAAAGGTCAATTTAATTAATATGATTAATTAAGAATAATTCAATTAATTAAGGTGATTGATTAATTAATTTATATCAAATGACTTGTAATTAATAAATCAGGATTGGATAATTAATTCGTAAGTAATTAATTTACTTGGAAATAAATTGAATTGATCAGGATTAAACCATTAATCCTGCTTATAAATGATTTTTTAAATGTTTGACCTTACTGATGAATGATCATATTGTATGAGATGCCTTGAATTGATTGTCTTAACTAATATGTGATATTTTGTTCTGTGGATTGAACTGAGTATTTTATTCATTTGTTGATGATACATCTGCATATTATCTGTGAATCTGTAAATGGACGATAAGCGTTATGGTTTATATCGCTTATCAATTATATTTCTATGTTTTAATCTGTGATGATTGAATGATGTTGTACTATTGTGTTAAAACCCCTGGACCATACTTATACACACACAAATATGGATTTCACGAGGAAATCGATTAAGTCACAAATTTTTGAAGTGATTTTTAAATAGACAATTTGAATTCAAATGTTTTGGAAATGGATTGCGTTTAAAGTGAAAAGCTTTTGAAATGGAATTTCAAAGATGAAATTTATTTAGAATAACTTAATAAAGTTTGAAATTTAAATAATTAGATTAAATTTGAATTTATAATTTGGAATTGAATTCTATGATTTGGAAACTAGCGTTTAGAAAGGATATTCAACTTATAAATGAGTTATATGGGTCAAAATATTTTAAAGGTATTGATTTGGAAATTTGAATTTAAATTCAAAGGCTTTAACTCATGCAAATATAATCGGATTTTTCTGAAATGAAACTATTCGTTTTCAAATAATAAAACTTTTCATATAAGAAGTGAACTTCCGATTTGTGTTAAAAGGGATTTCAAGTTAAAAATGAAAATGATTTTCCAAGTTATGGAAACGGTTTGAAAGCTATAAGTTAAACCTTTAATTACAGATTTTAAACAAGTAAATCCAATTGGAATGGGAATTGTTTTGAAATCTATGATTGTGAAATTGGGTGAACTTTGTGAAATGAACCTTTTTGTTTAAAAGATGGAAAATGGTAATTTGTTTAAACCATTTGAAAAGAAAAGTTTTGGGTAATAAGTTGTGACTTAACTAAGACCCCAATTTCCATATGTTTCTTGTAAATATTGCGCTCACTATTCGGTTTAGCCGGGAGATGACCTTGTGTCGTATAACCTATTCCGAATATGCGATTCGACGTTATGGATACCATTTGAATACCGGTGGTGAAGACCGGCTATATGCGAGAACGATAGGATGACCTATCGATTGTCTCTGCACTGAGTTGCTCCGGTATAGAGATTCCTTAAGTGATGGGAAGTCTGATCGGGATTGTGAATACCCAGATTGCAAGGACTTCTTCAGAAGTGCCTTCGGTTCTGTTCGAACCCAGAACAGACTCGCATGGATTGTATGTCTGACATTACAATTTGAGATATAAAACAGATTTCTTTCAAATACATTTCTGTTGGTGGCGGAGAATTTATTCTCTTAGCTTAACACCCTTCTCTGAGACGTACGAGCTTAGATGTTATGTAGTTGAAGGTTATCAGTGATATATTCCCAACTTGGTAATGTGGCATGCTGAGTGCTGCTGGTCATTTGTTGATCAAAGCGTGGCTTTTGTGAAAAGCGTAGCTTTGTGGACGAGATTTCTTCAAACCTCACAACCCGATTATGGTCGAAACAGGAATCGTGGCAGCAAGGTTTCAGGGATCACGCCCCTAGGGTATGTCCATTTCTTCTGGATTATGAGTGGTATCATGGTATGGAGCCCAGATACTTACTTTGTAGTTGCTGCAGACTTTTGCTTTGTGGTTGTTGGTTGAGAGGTACCTCGAATAAAGGTTGGTTACGACCGGGGATGGAATATCTGAGGTGATACTCTCAGGCAAGGGGTACAACGGCCTTGTGTTGGCAGAGATCCGGTTAGGATCCGGGGACGTCCTTCCAGAGGCGTTCCATTTCGGTATGGGAAGTTCCTTTGCCCGACCATTTGTTGGAAATCCATTCATCCAATACGAGCTCTTTACGGTTTTAGTTGTAGAACCAGCCATTTACTTATGGTGGCGCCCCAATGTTTAGATGGTAGCTATAGTAGGCATAGTTCAAAATGTCGTTGTTGGCTAAGATTTATATTATGCTTTCGAAATGCTTTTCCACACTTTGCACTTATAGTAATAATATCAAAGAAAATTTCCCCGTATCAAGCATGTTTGACTATCATAAGGAGAAATCTCCTACGATTCTACGTTTGCATTGTGCGTGCGTGCGGGAGGCCTTATGGTAGTTCCATTTTCTAAAAGCATTGCGAATCTATTTTAAAATATTTCTTTGTTTTTTTAAAGATAAACTGTTTTTGTTACTCATACCAGTCCCACGACAGACCTAGAGTTTATTGTTTCTTTCCTAAACTCTGGGTGCTCAAAATTTTTCCACACGGGCAGTCTAGAGTTGGGTTTTTTTCGTGATAGCTAGGTTCCGTAGATTATCTGGAGCTAGTTCAGTCTTTGGATGCGGACGAGACTTGCTTGTCTTAGTGCATCGTGATGTTGGATCGAGCTGCTACTGGAGTTCTCTCTGGAGGACTATCTTAGAGTTATGTGTTCCGCTGCTGGTGTTATCTATTTCCTTTTCCGCTGCTATTTTATTGTATCATATCTCTGATGTATATTGATATCTATTGTATCATCTGTTGTATCAGATATTGTATCAATGTTGTATATCAATGTATTATTCTTTTTCTTCCACTGTGTGGTTTACTTAATTGTGTTATAAGCTTCGGCGACTCGGATTTGAAAAGTCGAATATGCGGCATTCGAGTACGATGTAAAGTATGGATGTCGATTTTCGAACGCGGAAAATCCAGAGCATCACAGGTTCGACGAAGTCTCGTCCATAAAGCTACGCTTTTCACAAAAGTCGTGCTTCGATCAACAAATGACCAGCAGCACTTTGCATGCCACATTACCAAATTGGGAATGTATCACTAGTAACCATCAACTACATAACCTCTAAGCTCGTACGTCTCTGAGAATTGTGTTAAGCTAAGAGAATAAATTCTCCACCACCAACGGAAATGTATTTGATAGAAACCAGCTTTACATCTCAAAGTGTAACGTCAAACACACATCCTTACAAGTCCATTCCAGGATCGAACGAAACCGAAGGCACTTCAAAGAAGCCTTTGTAAATTTGGACATTCACTAATCACATTCGGACTCTCTATCACAAAGGGTGATATAATCTCTATACCGGAGCAATTCAGTGCAGACATTCGACAGGTAATCCTTTCGCTTTCGAAAATACACGGTCTTCAACACCATCTTCAAATGCAATCCCATTTCGTCATATCATTATTCGGAATGGGTTTTATGACACAAATTCCTCTCTCGGCTAATCCGAATAACGAGCACTTATTTTAAAAATAAGTGTTACATTCAGATTTCAAGCAAATCACAACAAATTTCCACTTTGATCTTTTAAACAAAAGGTCCAGCACAAAGGTTCAATGTGGTTTTCGGATAATTATTTAGAATCCGACCCCTTGTCACATCGAAATTCAAATGCCATTTAAAGGCCAATATTGATATTCGTTTATTTAACTATCAATCAATATTCACAACAATCACCAGATTTTAAACAATTTTCCCCCAATTATTTATTTTCAAAATATCTTCGCAAGATATATTGTTTTAACACTTCAACACTATGAAAACAAATTTCAAATCACTTTCCTCTTATGGAATAAATCTTCCAAACATTTATTTCCACTGAAAAATTTTCGAGTCCGAATACTTTAAAAAGTATTTTAGATTACTTATCCAAAAACACACACACACACACACATACATACATATATATATATATATATATATTTGGAAACACTTGAAATAAAAACTATTTTAAACATTTTATTCAAAATATTAGTTATGAAAATATTATACTAATATCTCATATAAACTTCAAGCCCAAACTAATTTTTAAAAATAAAATTATTAGATAGACAATAACTATTTAAATAACCATTTTCTAAATAAAATACCAATTAAATCTTTAAAATAACCACTTCTATAATCAACTTAATAATATTTACTTTAAAGATTTTAAAATCAATTTTCGAAAATAATTTCTCGAACAATATTCTTTTACAAACCAACTTTAGAACTTTTAATTTATATTTTAAAAGCTACTTTGAAAACATACTCGGCTTTCCAGGGAGAATACACTTTCCATTCTAAATGGTTCGTTTAAAATCAATCAATCCTTCTTGATTTATTTTAAATTTACATTCAAAATCTGTAAATTTTTTCCACACTTTTTTAAAAATAAACCAATATTTATTTTCAAAATAAATTTCCCTTTCCTTTATAAATTCCCATTGTGAAT
Organism: Allium cepa; assembly: GCA_030765085.1. Taxonomy (NCBI): domain Eukaryota; kingdom Viridiplantae; phylum Streptophyta; class Magnoliopsida; order Asparagales; family Amaryllidaceae; genus Allium; species Allium cepa. The sequence continues at coordinate 1,001,797,996 of CM060935.1, forward strand.
TTAAATTTCCAAATATCCACTGATATACGATTTTCAAATCGATTTCCAAATATTCACTTTCAAACACCAAATCTAATCCCAAATTGATTTCTTAAACATTTATTACAAAACCAAACAATTTCCAAATTGATTTCCAAACATTTATTTCAAACCCCAAACCAAATTCCAAATTAATTTCTTAAACATTTATTTCAAATACTAAACAATTTCCAAATTAATTTCCAAACATTTATTTCAAACCCCAAATCAAATTCAAAATTGATTTCAAAAATCGCTACCTTTTAAAACAAATTCCTTTATTTCTTCCAAACTATTTAAAATTTGAATTTTAAATGATTTCTTTAATTTTTAAACAATATCACTCAAAACCCATTTATTAAAATCTTTTCCCATATTTTGGAATTTATTCAATAGGATTCAAAAATAAAACTTTATCTTTTAAAGTTCCTACTTTTAAATTTATCCAATTCTCAAAAATGAATTTACTTAAAATTTTCCACTTAAATTTCCAAAAATCAAATTTTATATTTCTGGTATCCTACGATACCGAAAATATATTCGGCCAAACCATAGCCTTCAACGATTTCAATCACAAATATAATCATACATGGATTATAAATAAATCAACACACGACATACGAAACAAATTCAAATATTTGAGGAATCCAGTTGGATCCCTCCAACCTGTTTCCCTACATCCACAGATGTTAGCACAACATTTAAATACCAATTCCACTTCGAGGTGGAATATCGCCGTACATGGGATTATATAATATCATCCGCTATTATGCGGCGCATAGGGTCTCATCCGCTATATAATGCGGGAAATCAATCACTCCAATATATATGGGTGTGTGCTACTATATATACTATCACAACCAAACAATCAATCAATATATTTAATTTCCAATATTTTCAATTGGGTGAGAAGATCTCACCTTTGCTTTTTTTTGCAATCCATTCCCATTATTGACCATTTCTTCACGGTTTCCGACCTTGTATAAATATTTGTACAATTTATTAATATTCGAAATAATCGAATAATCAATTTTCTTTGATAATTTTAATTCACCGGTGTTTTTATTTTAAACTAATACTTTTAAAAAAATTAAACCAATTCCTTTTAATAAATTTATTTAACTAAAAATTAAATTTTAAAACTAAATTTCTTTTAATAAATTATTCTTAGTAGTTAAAATAATTAAATAGGTTAATAAAACAAATTAATCACCAAACCATTATTTTAAAATAAACAAGTAAATTTAAAATGCATATATGTATAATTATTTTTCCTTTGAAACTATATATATAAACAATTTATAGATTTCAAAAATCTAATTATATATAAACTTTCATATTAAAAATTCCTATTTACCCTTTTTCCAACCTTACCTATATATATGTATATATACATTAAATTCTAATAAGATAAAATTCTTTTCAAACCTATATGCATATATTAATTTAAACACAGAACTGCTTTTATATTTTCTCCTTCTGCTGTTTATCTATATTTTCCTATTTATAAACCTTTTTATTACTTTTTAAATTTAAAATAGAATTCCATAACTCAAAATGTTAGCACCAAAATTAGTCACTAACACCCTTAGAATGATTGTGTAGAGATATTAATGAAGAAGAGAAATTTAAACAGAGAAGAGAACATAAATTTAAATGCAGAAAGTAAGAACTCCAAATTTATAGTGGTTCGGCATAACTGCCTACATCCACTTTGAAGTTGATTTCCATTGATTTCCTTGATAGTTGATTACAGATACAATCCCTTTTTTGCTACTTGAATACATTTGCAAGTAAAAGAAATAGGTCTGAAATGAGTCTTGAAAATGGCAGAGTTTCCCCAGTGTTCTCTAGAATCTCTTCCTTTTTTCTGTGCCCCTGCCCCTCTATTTATAAACGAAGGTGGGTTGGACTTCTCTGGTGGGCCAGGTAGCTGGATAACTCGGTCTAGGTAGGACGTGCCATGTGCGTCGAACCGAACAGACCGAACGGTTAAAGGCCGAACCCTTCTTTCCATGCCGAAAGACTTCTTCGTTGTGTGGGAGGAATAGGCCGAGCGATAATCGAGGCCAGACGTGCTGGGGAGAAGGCCGAACCACCTTTGATTACCGAACATTCTTGGGAGGCCGAACGCGCTTTGGTCCGAACGATGCGATGCCGAGCAGTATAAAATGTTGGTTTGCCAGGCCGAACGTTCAGAGATGCCGAACATACTCTACGCCGAGTGTTCCTTGTAGGCCGAATGTGCTTGCGAGGCCGAGTATCCTTTGGGATGCCGAACGTTTACTTTGGCCGAACGTTTACTTTGGCCGAATGTTCACTTTGGCCGAACGTGATTGCGAGGCCGAGTGGAGCAATTGTGCCGAACGTTATCTTTGGCCGACCGATGGTGTTGAACCACTTAAAGGTTGAATGCCCTTGGTATGTCGAGTACTAAGTTGCCTGGTCAAATCTCCAGGAAACACTTGCCACCCAAAGTGTGTTATGTGACGAACGTGATACGGTTTGGATTACTCCCCTTCCATGCTTCACTTTGAACCTTGGTCATCACTCTTGGGGGACGCATGACTCTCCTGGCCGAATGTGACGTAGATTCCGAACGATCCACGTTTGTCGAACGATCCACGTTAGCCGAACGATCCATGTTAGCCGAACGATCCATGTTAGCCAAACGGTATCGCTTTGACCGGTAGAACCGGTCACAGTCTCTTCAACTTCTTCTTCTTCCTTATAAAACCCGACCTCTCTTCTTCCTCCTTTTTCTTTACTTTCACTTCTGCAATTTCAAACTTTCGAACTACCCCTGTCATCAGATTCTAAGGACTTCTCAACCCTTCCTAAAGCACGATCCACGAACTAGGTAAAATCCCTTTATCAACTACTTTCCCTGATAAGTTTCGATCAATCGGCTTAGGTCAGAATCGTGGTCGAACGGGCTACGTGGACGGAGGACCCAAACTTCGATTAGGATATCTCCAAGGCCGAGCGAGGTGAGGTAGGGAGAAGTGGTTAGGGATGATCACTCGTAGGGGTTGTCTAGTTGTTTGGGAGAGATGCTGTGGTTCGGCACGGTGCCCTTGTATCAAACGAGTTTTAGGGAAGAGGAAAGGTGGAGGAGAGGAAAATTTGAAGGCCGTGCAGAGCGTCGAAGCTCGGCCTAACCTAGGCTCGACATGGCACATCATTGGCCGAACGATGGGATGGAAGGTTAGGGAGTTAGCGTGAGTCAGTGGGGAGGCTGAGTGTTGTTTCGGCCAAATGCCATTTTGGCCGAACGATACCCTGCCGAGCGCTACCCAGTACGAACTGTAGTTAGGCTGAACGAGAGTTGTATGCCAAGCGATAACTTCGTCGAACAACAGCATAGTCGAACAAACATCAATGCCTAGCCATATCAAGGCCGAACAACCTTACACCGAACGATGCATAAATGCCGAACCACACATAAATGCCGAACAGACGTGACAATGCCTAATCGAACCACACTTAAATGCCGAACAAACGTGCCGAACAAAGCATGCCGAACAGTCGTAAAACAAGGGCAATGACTCTAACATGCTAGCATATCGAACCGATTTGAACTAATAACCTCCTACTTCCAGTAGCCATAAATCTGAACTTTACTTAACGTAATCGGATAACTTCCTCTAACGCTCCCTGGACTTGAAACTGTAATCGCCGTATGGCGGGCTTTTGGAGACGGTCAGCGATGCGGTCTTCGAAGGCGAGGTTATAATCTTAGTTTCATATTAGTTACCTTGTGACTTCCAAATTTTCAATGCTTATACACGATTGATTGGACTAGTTCACACACCACATGGGGGGATTATTCGTGTTGTTAATTCTGACATTGATCATTTTTCAAGTATAGTTCTCACAGGTATTTTGTCAAATCCGCTATTTATTGAAGAGGTCTAAAAGATCCAGCTCCGCCACCATCTCAGACAGGCCCGGGCCGTCTTCCAAACAAAGGGGCGCAGACACTTCTAATCCGTCGACCACCCCCGCTCTTGATTTTGCTCCTGATACCCTGGAGTCAACGATCATCCTGGATAATCCGATCGATTCACAGGCTTCGAGGATTAACGAAGCCGTGCACCGACGGATATGTTCGATTCACGGAATCCCTTTCACCGACGTGTTGGTTCCGTCGGGCCGTGATCGTCCACACCTGCCCCCAGTCGGATACACTGTCTGCAATACATTTATGTGCCGGGTGGGCAGCGTGCCTCCGTTCATTTTGTTCCTTCGGGATATGTTGCAACATATCGACGTCGTCCCGTCGCAGCTACACCCTCTTCATGGCCGTCTTCTCTAGACCTCCAACTCCCAACGACATCTGATATATTTACATGATCGAGAAGCGGAAGGATATCCCCTCTTTCGTGTTCCTCGAGCCGTATCACAAGTGCCAAATTCTAACCGAAGCGTGGAGCAAGTTTTCCCTGTACAAACAGGAATGGTTCTATGTGCGCTGCCCTCCCGGCTTCGCGAGGAGATGGGTTGAAGGAAGTAAGTCTTCTTCTTTGAATGGTGCTCATGTTTTTATCGATACTATGTTTTTCCTAACTCTTGTTTTATCTTTCCGGATGTCAGTCCCCGTCCTGAGGACCGTGGTCACTCTAAGGCTGTTGAAGCTATCAGGGCTCTTCCTGCTGAAGAACAAGACATTCAAACTCTCATCTCGAATGAGTCGTTGTCGAGGTTCGGGTTGTTAACCGAAGGTCGTCGGGTGAGTCTTCCCGAGGGGTCTCCGCTCCTAAGCCCAAATCTGGTAAAGAGAAAAAGTTGGCTGGATCATCATCACGCCACACCCCCGGTGCACAGGAGGAGGGGGAGATCAAAGAGGGTGAGCCCCTTGAAAAACAAGGTGAGAATGTGGGTCCCACTCCGGATCCACTGGACGAGGTGCACGATATTGAGACGTCATCTTCCCATTCGAAGGGAAAAAAGAAGTTGATGTACAGGATAAGGCAGGAGAAGGTTGGCGGAACTTCCAAATTTACGCTCATCCCGGCAGAGAAAGAGGCTTCCTCACAGCGAGTGGAAAGTTCTTTAAAGGGCATGTCGAATCTCTCCATCCCCGATGATCTGCTTAACTATGACTTTGGCGATCCGGAGGCATTCAAATTCCATTCGCCCGTCAGAGGCGATGTGGGCATTCCGTCCCAAAGTCAGGGAGAGGAAACCCCTATTAGCAAGGCTACTGGTCCGTCAGGGGGAAACACTAGGACACACACGAACACTTGCACCTCAAGTCTTAGATTTTTCTATATAACTCCCCTTGCTAATTCGCTGTTATTTGAATTTCATGCAGGTGACATGGGACGCTCGCACGAATTCGATCGCCTCCGTGGCTCTTCTATTTTTCATCCGTCCGGACGGGACTCGGGTCTCTAGAGACGTCGAGATAGAGATGGTGATGGTGGTGGGGACCGTCATTCTCGGGACTCATCATCTCGGAAGAAATCGTATTACCAGCCCAAGCATCACTGACACACCCTTCTCATTCGAGGAAAAGTCAGGATCAGCCTGGTTACAAGAGGTCGCAGTCTAATATCCCCCGAGATCAACGCTCTGATTCTTCTTCCACTCGACAGTCCCGAGATTCTCATAGAAGGGGAGAACTTCCAAAGCCGTCTCCTCCTGCTCCTGCATCGGATCCTACAATATCAGAGAGACTGAGCGAGCTCAAGGCTACATTTCCCAAGATCTGCTTCGATGGGTTGAAGTTCCTTCTGGCGATTCATCCTATACCTGGAGAAGTTAAGCAAAACGCCATTGCCTACACCAACGACGTCTATGTTCAACATGACGCGTTCGTCCACCTAGCTGAGAAACTCTCCGAAGTCTCTGTGGAGCGCCAGCATGAAATAGACCGTTTGAAACTTGAGGCTACCCACGATAAAAACATCATTAAGGCCCAGGACGAAGAAATCGCCACTTATAAATCTGAACTCGAGGCCGTCCACCGGAGTGCCAGGGATACTGCCGAGGCCATCATTCGCTTGGAATCAACTCACAAGAAAGAGCTTGACGAGGAGGTCCAACGATGTGGTTCTTTGGCCTTGGAGAAGGACTCCATTCAAAAGGAGAGGGATGCGCTCAGCGCTCGAGTCAAGGAACTTGAAGAGCTTCTCCGCAGAGAGAGGGAGGAGAAAACGGCTGCCCAGGAGGAGTCACAGCGATAGTGTGACGAGATCGTCGCCACCCGACTTTTAAAAGAACAACTCAAGGGCGAGCTCTCCAGGGTTGAGATGTTAAAGAGTGAGGCTCGTGAGGAGGGCAGGAGGACGGCGTTGACGGATATCGATTCCCGCCTTGAGGATGCCAGGGAGGAAGGTAGAGAGGAGACCAAGACTGCGTTCGACCCACTCATTGCCGAATTCAACGCCCGCGTGCTCATGCACCGCGACCTAACTTTTTTGGGCGATGGCTATCTTGAATCGTTCGAGGCATGGGAAACTTTAATTCAGATCAAGAAGGCCGAGCACGGTGTCGAGGAGGTTGACGAGGAGGATTTAATAAAGGATTTTATGAAGGGAAATGAGACTTCGGACCTATGGCGGCCAAGGCTCTTTATTGCAAAGGCTCCTCCTCGAGGAAAGGGAAAGAAGTTATCACTGGACCATCTGGAGTCGAGTCTCCTGTTCACCTGCCTTCCCCACCTGCCGGTCGGCCGACACTTGATCCCTTTGAACAGCACACTGGCTATGATCTGGAAGCCCCCGGCCTGGGCATTCATGTTTTCTCTCCTATCCCGGAGGGAGAAACTCCTTTGACGGCAGGGAGTTTGCCAGGGCCTGGTAGATAACTTTCCACTTTAAGATTTTGAAAGTCGTCATTCTTTGTGAAGTACTACTGCATTCTAATGTTCATCTTTTCTGATTTTTTGTAGGTTGTTCCGACCCCGATCCCACTCCGAGGAGCGATGTCGCCAAGGAGGTGGAAAAGTCCGGTGGGGGTGCTCATGCTGGTGAGATTCCTGGGCCAGATGCTCAAGTGATCGGGGCGCTTGATGAAGGCAAATCCGATTCCTCCTCTGGGAGTTATGAAGTAGAAGTCACAGGCGCCTCTGAGCATACATCTAAATTGAGCATGAAGGAGCGGCTCGAGAAAGAGAAAGAAGATACAGTCACGGTCAAGATTGAGCCGCGTGAAGTGGACCTAGATGATCCCTTGAACAAGCCATTGAAGGTCATCCTTCCCGGTAGGTCCAAGACCTTGGATGTTCCCCCTACTTCTTCAGTGGTTACTCCTCCATCAAGGAAAGGTTCCAAGGGTAAACGCTCTAGGGAAGAGTCGTCTGGGAAGAAGCTAAAGAGGCACAAGAAATGACTACTGTCTTCGTTCAACGAGAGTCAGTCTAAGTCACGTAATAATTTTTGTAATTTTTGTAGATAGAATGTTGGCACCGAATTTTGGAGTGCTTGTAGCAGAAAAATTTTCCTGAATAAAGTTTAGTTCCCATTTTTTTTCTTTTCAAAAGATTCTTATTATTCAGTTTTCCTTGTGACGGTGATATATTCCAGTCCGCGTTCTGAGGACTTGGAGAATTTTTACTGTTCATACTCGAGTTCGCGCTTCGGGGACTTAGAGTATTCCAGTCTGCACTTCGGGGACTTGAAGATTTTGAAGTCGTTTATACTTGAGTCCGCGCTCCGGGGACTTAGAGTACTCTAGTCCGCACTCCAGGGACTTAGAGTTTTATATTCGCTTATGCTCGAGTCCGCACTCCGAGTACTTCGAGTACTCCAGTCCGCACTCCGGGGACTTGGAGATTTTTATTCGTTTATACTCGAGTTCGCACTCCGGGGACTTTGAGCACTCCAGTCCGCACTCCGGGGACTTGGAGATTTTTATTCGTTTATACTCGAGTCCGCACTCCGAGGACTGCGAGTACTCCAGTCCGCACTCCGGGGACTTGGAGGTTTTTACTCGTTTATACTCGAGTCCGCACTCCGGGGACTTCGAGTACTCCATTCCGCACTCCAAAGACTTGGAGATTTTTAGTTTTTTATTCTCGAGTCCGCACTCCAGGGCTTCGAGTACTCCAGTCCACACTCCGGGGACTTAGAGATTTTTACTCGTTTATACTCGAGTCCGCACTCCGGGGAATTCGAGTACTCCAGTCCGCACTCCGGGGACTTGGAGATTCTTAGTCGTTTATACTCGAGTCCGCACTCCGGGGACTTCGAGTACTCCAGTCCGCACTCCGGGGACTTGGAGATTTTTACTCGTTTATACTCGAGTCCGCACTCCGGGGACTTCGAGTACTCCAGTCCGCACTCCGAGGACTTGGAGATTTTTACTCGTTTATACTCGAGTCCGCACTCCGGGGACTTCGAGTACTCCAGTCCGCACTCTGGGGACTTGGAGATTTTTACTCGTTTATACTCGAGTCCGCACTCCGTGGACTTCGAGTACTCCAGTCCGCACTCCGGGGACTTGGAGATTTTTACTCGTTTATACTCGAGTTCGCATTCCGAGGAATTCGAGTACTCCAGTCCTCACTCCGGGGACTTGGAGATTTTTATTCGTTTATACTCGAGTCCGCACTCCGGGGACTTCGAGTACTCCAGTCCGCACTCCGGGGACTTGGTGCTTGTTACTCGTTTATACTCAAGTCCGCACTCCGGGGACTTCGAGTACTCCAGTCCGCACTCCGGGGACTTAGAGATTCTTATTTGTTTATACTCGAGTCCGCACTCCGGGGACTTCGAGTACCCCAGTCCGCACTTCGGGGACTTGGGGATTTTTACTCATTTATACTCGAGTCCGCACTCTGGGGACTTTGAGTACTCCAGTCCGCACTCCGGGGACTTGGAGATTTTTACTCGTTTATACTCGAGTCCGCACTCCGGGGACTTTGAGTACTCCAGTCCGCACTCCGAGGACTTGGAGATTTTTATTCGTTTATACTCGAGTCCGCCCTCCGGGGACTTCGAGTACTCCAGTCCGCACTCCGGGGACATCGAGATTTTTACTCATTTATACTCGAGTCCGCACTTCGGGGACTTCGAGTACTCCAGTCCGCACTCCAGGGACATGGAGATTTTTATTCGTTTATACTCGAGTCTGCACTCCGGGGACTTCGAGTACTCCAGTCCGCACTCCGGCGACTTAGAGATTTTTTAACTGCTTTGAGCGTTCATACGCCAGCCAGAATAATATAATTGTAATTGCTTGTCACAGGATTATGATACAAAGAAACATTAATCATTCATGAAAAAGATGGCTTCAAGCCTTTATTGATGAAAGCACTAGACTGTTTTATTACATGCCAAGAACTAGGAATAAGAACATACTGGAAATAGATGGAATTACTGCATGAAGGGAACTGATTAGGTGTAATAACGCCGCAAGTGCTCGCTGTTCCATGCACGGGGGAGTGTCGCACCATCGACGGTCGCTAGCTTGAAAGTTCCTTCTCCAAGCTTTCTTTCGATGACGTATGGGCCTTCCCTTACGGGATTCATGTGAGACGGAGTTGGAAAGACTCGTTTCAAAATGAGATCTTCCACATCAAAGGTTTTTGGTTGGACTTTTCCATTATAATATCTAGCGACTCGGTGTCTGTATGAGGCCGCTCTCAAATCAGCTTCTTCGCGTTTTTCATCAATGAAGTCCAATGATTCCAGTAAGAGATCCTGGTTCGTTGCAGAGTCGTAATAAGTTACCCGATGTGAAGGAACCTCAAGTTCCACGGGTATGACAGCTTCTGTGCCATATGCCAATGCGAATGGAGTGTGGCCAGTCGCGGTCTTATGGGTAATTCTATAAGCCCAAAGCACCGTCGGGAGTTCATCTACCCACTTGCCTCTAGCCTTTACCAAACGCTTTTTTAATATGGACTTGATTATTTTGTTTACGACTTCCACCTGTCCATTCGCCTTTGGGTGTGCAACTGCTGCAAACCTTTTCTCAATGCCACATTTCTGACAAAATTCTTTGAACTCCTTGCTTTCGAATTGAGTTCCATTGTCTGTTATGATGGTTCGTGGAAGGCCAAAACGGCATATGATATTTCGTACAACGAAATTAATGACTTTCTTGGTGGTGATCGTGGCCATAGGCTCTGCCTCTGCCCATTTGGTAAAGTAATCGACTGCCACTATTGCATATTTCGCGCCTCCTTTGGCTATGGGTAAAGAACCAATCAGGTCAATTCCCCACATTGCAAACGGCCAGAGACTAACCATTTGTGTGAGTTCCGTTGGCAGAGCTCTAGGAATTTTCGGGTATATCTGGCATTTTTCACATTTCCTCACGTAATCTGTAGCGTCACGATTCACGGTTAGCCAAAAGTATCCATAACGGAGGATTTTCTTTGCCAATGTTTGCCCCCCGGTATGATCACCACACTCTCCTTCATGGACTTCTTTCAGTACGCGTTTTAGCTTGTCATGGGCCACTCACCGGAGTAAGGGGGTCGAGAATCCCCTTCGATACATTATCCTGTCCTGTATTACATAACGCGAAGCCTTACGAAGGACTTGGCGTCTTTCGCTCCTTTTTTCAGGCAAATCCCCTTGTAGCAAGTACTGTTTGATCGGGGTCAACCACGATTCCTTTTTGAGTTCGGTTTCCAACATGAAATCTATCTCCATCGTGTATATACTTGGAGCAAGCAGAGTCTCAATAGGGAACAACCCCATTTGCTGTGCATCGCCAGTGCTTGCGAATTTTGCTAACGAATTAGCTTCTCTATTCTGTTCGCGTGGGACATGGGAGATGGCGTAATATTTGAGACTTGCCAGTAACTCTCGAGCCCGAGCGAGGTAAGGAGCCAGTCTCTGTCCCTTTGCTTGATAGTCTCCCCGCACCTGGTATACTACCAGCTGTGAATCACAGAAGATTTCAATCAACTTCACTCTGAGTTCGATGACAAGTCTTAAGCCAGCAATCAATGCTTCATATTCGGCTTCGTTATTCGTTGCTACAAACTCAAGCTTCAAAGCGTAGCAGATTGATTGGTCTTCTGGAGTTACGATGACTATGCCTACCCCCGAGCGATGGTTGTTAGATGCCCCATCGATGTACATCTTCCATCGAACGGGAGGTATGACCCTACGACTGCTAGGTTCATCTGGCAGAGTGAATTTCGCGATGAAGTCAGCTAGTGCTTGTCCTTGTATGGCCCTTCGCGTCAGGTAGGCAATGTCGAACTGGCTCAACTAAATATTCCATTTTAACATCCTTTCGGAAGTTTCCGGTCGTTGGAGTACTTGTCGCAAGGGTTGGTCAGTGTACACACTGATTGAATGTGCTTGAAAGTAGGGACGAAGCTTGCGTGACGCAATCACCAAGCAATATGCGAGTTTCTCAATCTTTGGATAATTCCTTTTCGGCCCCGTCAAGTGTTTACCAACATAGTAAACTAGCTTTTGAACTCGGTCTTCCTCGCGGACCAAGGCTGTGCTGATGGCATGCTGGGAGATAGCCAAGTACACGTACGACGTCTCGTGGTCTACTGGTTTCGATAGTACCGGGGGACTTTCTAAGTGCCTTACCATAGTCTGAAATGCTTCCTCACAGTCGGAAATCCATTTGAAGTTTCTCTTTCCTTTCTTTATAACGTCGAAGAAGGGAATACACTTATCTGTAGCTCTGGATATGAATCGACTTAGCGCAGCCACTTTTCCATTCAGGCTTTGCACCTGCTTTATGGTTCTGGGTACCTGTACATCTCGGATAGCCTGGATCTTCTCCGGGTTAGCCTCAATCCCTCGTGCGTTCACAATGAAACCCAAGAACTTTCCCGAAGCCACGCCAAATGAACACTTCAGAGGATTGATCTTCATCCCGTAGTGCCTGAGTATATCGATCTCTGCTAAGACTCGAATGTGGTCGTTTGACTGCCGCGACTTCACAAGCATGCCATCCACATAGACTTCCATTGTTTCCCCAATCTGATCTTTGAACATTCGATTTACCAGACTTGATAAGTTGCTCCTACATTTTTTAATCCGAAGGGCATTACTATGTAGCAATACAACCCGACGTTGGTGACGAAGCTGGTGTGTTCTTTGTCCGGGATGTGCATCGGGATTTGATTGTAACCAGAGTATGCGTCCATAAATGATAGTAACTAATGTCTGGCCGTTGAATCGACCAGTTGGTCAATCCTTGGTAATGGAAAGCTATCCTTCGGGTATGCTTTGTTTAAATCAGAGTAATCGACACAAGTTCTCCATTTCCCATTTTCTTTCTTTACTAACACCGGGTTAGATACCCATTCAGGGTAGAGGGCGTCGTGGACGAACCTGTTGGTTTTTAGTTTGTCCACCTCCTCTTTGAGAGCTGCGGACCTCTCTGGGTCCGTGCCCCTCGTTTTCTGTTTCACAGGGACATGTTTTGGGTCTATGTTCAACATATGACTAGCAATTGCAGGAGAAATCCCGCACATATCAAAATGTGTCCAAGCAAAAACATCAAGGTTCGCTCGGAGGAAATCAATGAGGTTTTCAGCTGCTACGGGGTCTAGCTGTGATCCTATTTTAAGAAATCGTAATGGGTCGCTGCAGCTAACTGAGATGTCAATGGTCAGTTCGGCCGGTGCTGCATTTGTTTCCCTAGGTTCCCCATCATCATCTCTCGGATCCGTGTCTCTATGGATCCGGGATTGCCGCCTGAGCCAGGGCTCGGGCGCTAGTTGTTAATCATCAGAGTTTTGGATGTGGACCGAGCTATCCGCAAGCTTTCCTTTCTCCCTACGCTGCGCCTCTCTGAGCTCAGCCACATAGCATGCCCGACCGGTTGCCTGATCGCCGTGCACTACTCCTACTCCTTTGTCCGTGGGAAATTTTAACGTCAAACACCATGGGGCCAAGTTGCCCTGAATTCCGCCAGGGCTGGACGTCCTAGGAATACGTTGTATGGGGAATCGACATCCAGCACTATGAATGGTAGGATTCGCACTCTCCTGCGTTCACCTTGCCCTAGTTCGACGGGTAATTCCACATATACCATGGCATCAGTTGCCGCGCCGTTAAAGCCGTGGATCCTGGCTTTAGATGGTTTCAAATCCTTGATTTCCAGTTTCATTTGGTCATATGCCTTCCGAAAGATTATGTTAACGGAACTTCCACAATCAATTAGAATTCTCTTTACGAATGCTGGCCCGATGGTCGTGGATATGACCATCGGGTCGATGGTAGGGGCCTCTATCTTATCCGCATCTCTGCTCCTGAACACGATGTCATCATTCATCGTGCGCTGCTGCTTTGCGGGAGTTCCATCCTCCACATTCGAACAACATTCGTAATCCGCATATCTCAGAGAGTTAGCATATCGTTCCATCTCCTGCCAATTCTTATCCGCAGGGTAAGGTCCGCCAGCAATCGTGTTAATGACCAATCTACCCACAGTCCGAGTAGGTTGTTCTGGTTGGTGTGGGGCTGGCCCTCGCCCAGGGTCCGATGTCTCTGGCCTTCCGTCCTGTGGGTCTTTGTCAAATTCCTGTAGCTTCTTCTACCTAATCAATTTCCCAATAGCGTCATGAAGATGTCTGCACTCCTCTGTGTTGTGCCCATCAGACTTGTGAAAGCGGCAATACTTTCCACTCCGCTTCTGCTCCTCTGTTGATTCCTTTGGGCGTGGTTTTCTGTATTGAAAAGTGTTGCAGGTTGACAAGTAGATGTTCTCAAGAGATGCATTCAGTGGAGTGTATTCGTTGTAGGTTGGGATTCTTGACTTCCATCTCCCCGTTTCCTTCTTCTTTTCGGGATTTCCACCTCCGGATTCTTTAGACTGCCCGGGCTTGTTCTGGACGCTGGCTTGAGTCTTTCCAGAGTTATTGCCAGTTGTCTTCACGGCGACATTGCTCTTTACAGATTCCTGAACGGGCCCTGGTGCCTTGTCTTTCCTTGTCCACCGAGCTTCTTCCCTCCTTATGAACTGATGAGCTTTCGAATAAAAACGCTCCAGTGTGGCTGGGGGCTTTCCCGCCAACCAATCTCCGAATTCAGAATCGGGATCCACTCCACGCATCACTGCCATCAAAATTGCGTGGTCGTTAGGATTGATCACTTCGGTAGCAGCAACGTGAAATCTCTGCAAGTATGCTTTCAGTGACTCTCCTGGAGCTTGGGTCACACTTGATAAGGACATCACGTCCTTTGGACGGGTGGTGTGTATCCTGAATTGTTCAGTGAATTTCGTTGCTAATTCGTCGAAGCTGGATATTGATCGTGGGGGAAGTCGAGTAAACCACATGGTGGCAATTCCGGATAGAGTAATCGGGAAGCACCTGCACTTGGTTGCGTCATTGGCTCTTGCTGAATCCATCATCCATCCATACCTCATTACATACTGTCTAGGGTCAGTTTTCCCTTCATAGGCTGGAATGGTGGGCATGCTGAACTTTCTCAGATATTCAGCCTGTAGAATGGGGTCCGTGAAGGGAGTATGGCTTTTCGACACTCCCCAATCTTCATTATTCAAGCCTTCATTCTCTCTCATCAACTGCCTGGTCATAGCTGCCAAGTCCATGGTTTGTATAGAAGAAGGGAAGTGGGGTTCCGTTCCACGGGCTTGATTTCTAGTAGATCGATCAGTGTCATCTGCTTGTGCATTTTCATCCTTGCGGCGTCTACGCTTAGGCGGTTTATCAGCTAAAGTCGAACTATCATCTTCAGAGTAAGTGACAGGGCTACCTCCAGCATTCTGATGCTGCTGCTGAGTAAGTTGAGTTATGTGGTCATCATTGACTTGCATTTTCTCAGCAAGCTGCTTTCTACTCTCCTTAAGTTCTCTTATCAAGTCATTGAATTCCGCTCGGGAAACAACTTCTGCTCGGTTTCGGTTGGAGGGTCCTGCACCTTGAGCAGCTTGCTGGTTGCTAGGCCCGAGTTGTTGCACACTATCAGTTTCGTGGACATCTGCATTTTGAGAGGTTGACCTTGTCCATGGTATTCCCATGGTAGAGTTATTGGTAGTAACTCTGAGTTGAGTCAACAAATGCCTACGGATGAATATGGATCTCCTTCGGGGGACTTATGCAATCCAGTAGCTACAAAATAGATCATGATAGCCTGAGAATTCAATTCTCAGTGAAAGCACCAAAATGTTAGCTCCAAAATTGGTCACTAACACCCTTAGAATGATTGTGTAGAGAGATTAATGAAGAAGAGAAATTTAAACAAAGAAGAGAACATAGATTTAAATGCATAAAGTAATAACACCAAATTTATAGTGGTTCGGCGTAACTGCCGACATCCACTTTGAAGTTGATTTCCATTGATTTCCTGGATAGTTGATTACAGATACAATCCGTTTTTTACTATTTGAATACTATTGCAAAGTAAAAGAAAAAGGTCTGAAATGAGTCTTGAAAATTGCAGAGTTTCCCCAGTGTTCTCTAGAATCTCTTCCTTTTTTCTGTGCCCCTGCCCCTCTATTTATAGACGAAGGTGGGTTGGACTTCTCTGGTGGGCCAGGTAGCTGGATAACTCGGTCCAGGTAGGACGTGCCATCTGCGTCGAACCGAACAGGCCGAACGGTTAAAGGCCGAACCCTTCTTTCCATGCCGAAAGACTTCTTCGTTGTGTGGGAGGAATAGGCCGAGCGATAATCGAGGCCGGACGTGCTGGGGAGAAGGCCAAACCACCTTTGATTACCGAACATTCTTGGGAGGCCGAACGCGCTTTGGTCCGAACGATGCGATGCCGAGCAGTATATAATGTTGGTTTGCCAGGCCGAACGTTCAGAGATGCCGAACATACTCTACGCCGAATGTTCCTTGTAGGCCGAACGTGCTTGCGAGGCTGAGTATCCTTTGGGATGCCGAACATTTACTTTGGCTGAACGTTCACTTTGGCCGAGCGTTCACTTTGGCCGAACGTGCTTGCGAGGCCGAGTGGAGCAATTGTGCCGAATGTAATCTTTAGCCGACCAATGGTGCTAAACCACATAAAGGCCGAACGCCCTTGGTATGCCGAGTACTAAGTTGCCTGGTCAAATCTCCAGGAAACATCAGTACTGTGTTATATATTATTTTTCTCTGTGTATACACATTGATATCAAATTGACAAAATATATAAAATAAAATGAATTGTTTACCTCACTGCTGTGTTCAAACGACCACCACAACTGCCGCTCGACATCGCCACCTACCGTCCCTTCGATAATCGCCATCGCGAATCTCAAACCGCGACATCACAAATCCAACACGAACCTCCACGTCGCGGCCATCCAAACACGAAATTGAGAGCATCATCATCATGATGAACCACCGCCCACGACTCGACGCTGCCTTCCAGTCGTATCACTAAGATGCGACTCCCCTGCCACCCAATACCCCCGAGCCATCCCCAACCATCGCAACACTGCCCTTCCGTGAAGGCAACTCGGTCGCTTCCTGATTTCAAACGAAATCGAAACTAGATCTTGATTTCGGTTTTTTTTCAAATCGAACACAGGAGTTCTGGTTTTTGAATTGAGGGGAGCCAGAGGTAATAGTGTATTCACGAATGAATTTGATTTTAAACGAAGGTGGGAATGATTTTATTCCGCCATTTTTTCCGAAATCTTTCTTTTCTCGAATTCGTTTTAATTTTTTCTTTCTTTTCTTTGAATGAGATTTTGCATCAATATTTAATTTCAAACGATTGCGTGAAAAACTTAGATGAACATGTGCTTCAATTTATACACGTGTATGCAAAGCCTAGACACAATATTTTAATACCACAATATTTTTTTAAAATTCAAATTCAAATCGTCTCAATTATTGCAACTCAAAATCTCGATATACAATCGAAGCATGCCGCTAGGCATTTATAATGTTAAAGCCCTATTTCGAACGCAATGGAAAAGGTTTCGAATCCTAATTTGATTGCATGGAGAAGAAAGCTTTTTGGACCCGGCTATTATATTAAATTTTTGATATAAATCCAGCATGTTTGCTTAGCGTACGATCACACGAGAACTCCGAATATTACGAAAATTGAAATCCAATAATAATACAATATTAAGGATCCAATGGAACTGGTTTCGTCGAATTCTGAGGCCGTGCCTCGAAAGGCTATTTTTAAACATCGATTTAAACGATATAAATTCCAAAACTGAACAAAACATTTTCAAATTCAATTCTGAAGCTTCCATTATCTTTAGTATTATCAATATAAATTTTCTAAGCCTTTGAAATATTTTTAACCAGCTTAGAATTGAAGATACAATATTTTACCCAAGTTTCAATAATTAAATTTAATAATTAAATTTCCAAATTCATAGTTATATTTGAAATTCAAGTTTAAAATAACTTTCAAATAGTTAAAATCAATTAAGTATCTCAATTTCAAATGTTAAGATTTCTGGGTTGTCACACTCTTCCCCCTTAATCTTTCATAGTTCCAAACAATATTATTTTCTCAACAATTCAAATTTAAATTTAAATTCAAATTTTAAAATTTCAAAATTTTTCTCAAAATTTTTCTAACTCCCTAAATTTTCAAAAAATTTCGCCATCTTCTTCTTTGCACGACTAGCTCGGTACGACTACAAAATGGCACCATGGGCCCTAGGATTTCAAAAGAAAAGAAAAGGCCAAGTGGCTAGACCATAAAATCATCAAATTTCATACTGAAATTCAAATACCTACATTTTTGTCGAGCAATTTAACTTTATCTTCGAAATCAAAAATCTCATTCCCTTTTCCTTTATAATACCTGTATATTCTACTAGAAATAATGCCCAATTATAACATTCCAAATCATTTTGCATATTTCTTTACAAAAGTTTCAACATTTACTTTACTTAAGTCGTACGATGCCCGTATATCATCCATACGCAATATCAAATTCGATCGCTTACTCGATCACACAATTTCACTTTCGAACTAGTATCGTACACCCAACTTTCTAGTGCGGACTTAAATCTAGTTTCTTGATCAGAAACCGTCATTCTCCTTGCATAGCCTCAAACTATGATAGACAATTTTCAGAATCAACCAAAAATCCATATCCAGGTTCGCCGTCGAAAATCGAGTGAAAAATTCCAACTCGAATCGATATAACAATCTCGAAATTCTGTGCTCGAATTTTGGATCAAATCGCTATGCGAATAAAATAATATACGTACATCCTACTATTTATTTCTAATTGATTATTAGCAATATCAATTTTATTTTATTCACATTCATTTCTCATTCACTTATTCACAATTACCATTTCCCTATTTCTAGTTTAATCTTCATTCACTTATTAATTTAGAATATTTTCTCAATTCCAAATTCTACTTAAGAATATCACATTTCATTTCTTAAGTTCAATGAAATTATTTTATATAACTTCTTATATTTATTCTTTACTTCACCACTGAAGTTTATAACTACTTGAATTTCCAAAAATCCAATTATATATTTCTGGTATCCTACGATACCAAAAATATATTTGGCTAAACCATAGCTTTCAATAAATTCCAATCAGCAATATAATCATCCAAAGATTATCAATAATCACATCACAACATGAAAATAAATTCAAATATTGAAAATCAATTAAATATCTCAATTTCAAATGTTAAGATTTTTGGGTCGTCACAACCCCTCGATTTTGATTATGGGAGTGTGTTCCGAGGTGGGCGCTAGTAGTTGCTATGCGTTACCACCAGTTCGGAAGTGCAAATGGTAGAATCCTATCCTGGCATTGCCTTGCATTCCTTGTCACATGCCTTACTGTGCCTTCTTGTAACAACCCGGGGTTGCGCACCGATTAATTATCGTCATTAGGCGATTAAATTGGCTGGATAATTGCTATTTGGAGTTTTAAAACGGGCTGAAATTCTTTTAAAAAATTGTTAAAGAGTTATGCGAGCTTTCAATTCAATCTTGGCCCATGTTCTTTTGTTTTGGGGCTGTGCTTATTATCAAAAGCAAATAAACGTGCCTTCCTCCATTCATTTTTTTACGTTCGCAAGCACTAAAGCAAACGAAAGGAAAAAAATGGCGACCAGAGTTCGATTTCGACTTCGCTCGATTCTTTGATTGCATCGGCTTCGTCTCTGAAATGTTCGATCTTTGGTGTGAGATTCGTGAAAGGTGAGTGATCCTCACTCACAATCTAATTCAAGCTACTGTTTTTATTCGATTCGAATTTGCTAATTTTGTGTTCGATTGAGAGTAGCTTGACTTCGTCTCGGCCATTCGATTTTGTTTCGAAGTTGATGTTTTTTTGTTTTAATTAAATTCGTATACATTGATACTTACTATTTCAATTATATGGCTTTGGTGAATTTTTGAACTGTTTCGAACCCCTATGCCATTACGGCTTGAATTGCATCTGACTTCAGTATTGATTTTGTGTATGTGATTCCATGATTTTGTTCAGTAGCTCACGGCTTCAGCTTGATTTTGTTATTACCAGGCTTTAAATTGATTTTTATCACCATTTTTGACTTTGGTAATTCGGTTGCTTTTGGCTTCAATGAATCTTTACGGATTAGTTCCAATTTGTATAATCTGACACCTTATACTCTCGGTGTTGATTCGCGACATGGTTACTTTACTTGGTCACCGCGGTCTCGAATTGATTTTGCTGAGTTGATTTCGATGCTGGAGATTAATTTTTGACATTTCAATTTACTTGAATAACACAGTTTTGGTTTCTACCATACTTCGTTGAGTCTGCATTGTTATGTGGCTTTGAGCTTCACTGAGTTTGTTGCTTTTCGCTGTTGCTTCTCCAATTGTTGTATTCGAGTTATTCTAGAGTGCTATGTAATGTGTACTTGGATGGATCATAATACATTGTTGTTCATCCTTGTGACATCTTCAACTTGATGCATTGTGCATTGTATTTTCAATTGCACTGAGTTAGTTCTCATGTGCACTGATGCATTTTATTTTCGGTTGCACTGAGTTAATTCTCATGTGTACTAATGCATTATGTTGTACCTGTTTTTGGCGGTGTCACTGTATATATAATTTCATTTTTGCACAAATGTACATCTCGGCCTTGAAC
The DNA here is from genome assembly GCA_030765085.1 of Allium cepa. Lineage (NCBI taxonomy): Eukaryota > Viridiplantae > Streptophyta > Magnoliopsida > Asparagales > Amaryllidaceae > Allium > Allium cepa. The sequence continues at coordinate 1,001,817,972 of CM060935.1, forward strand.
ATGATTTTGCACTGTGATTGTTCATCTCGGCCATGTCTTGGTCTTTGGTGATTTCTTTGTATTGCTGTAGACTTTGGGTTTGTTGTATATATGAACTTGGTTCATATGTATGCTGAGCATTGAGTATTGCTTCGAGTTAGCATACTCGAGTGTGATCTGTGCATTTTTGCCATGTTGTAGCCTGATTGCTCTGGTTCATGTATATGCATGTTGTCATTCCTTTGTGCATTCGTGTAGCTGGTTGCATCTATATTCATTGTTTTATTGGTTCCCAGTTGCCTCTGGGTCCACTGGTTCTCTTGAACTTCATGTTGAACTTGTTACTGTGGGTTTCTGACTTAGTTCGATGGTCATGCACTTGAATGTGTAGCCTTATCTCACTTTCTTGCTGGCCCCGTTTCATTGATGGGTTATGTTACCATATTCACTTGGTGGCATTCGGTGGCATATCCATCTCTGCACTGTATGGTTGCATTTGAATTTTATGCTCGACGGTTTTATGATGTTTTGTAGCGCACATGTGTTGAATCCAGTCGTAGAGCTCGGGTTTGACCTTGTGCTCGTTTTTGAACTTTCATTGTGCATTCATGTGCACTTTGTTCATTTTATGGTTACTGGGTGGATGCTGTGCTCATGCTGTTGCAGTTCCATCTGGTTCATTTTGATATGAGTTGGTGCCATTTGCTTTTGATTCATTGATCTTCTGCATAATTCATCACTGTAGTGGCGAGGCAGTACACGCAAGCGTATAATGCAGCCAAAACAGTATTGACTTTCTAAGTGATATTTCAATTGTTTGAATTATTTTGTGTGTCCAATTCAATTTTTGAAATTGTATTTTGAAATTGGTTTAATTTGATCATTTTGTGATATCTAATTATCTACTGGATAATTAGATTATGTGTTTTCCAACTATCGTATCGATAATTAGATTTTTTTGTTTCACTGGCTAGGGTTTCGATTTAGCCCCTTCTTATTAATTGTCGTTTAGGCAATTTTGTTGTTTTCAAATTATCTTCATTGATAATACTTCTATTTATCTGTGTTGATGATTTGGCTTTGCTGATTTGCTGTTAATGGTGTTTCGTGTTATATCTACTGTTATCTGATTTTCTTATTAAAGGATTGGATAGGTGAGATTTATTGTGACCGTCATCTATCTGATTATTTAATTATTATTGCTTCCGTGCATTAATAACTGAGTTTGAATTAGACTGACCCGCGTATTATTTTCTTTTGAATTTAATACTCGGGTCAGACCGAGTTATTACAGGATGTTGATATCTTGCTTTGGTTGCTGCTTGAGCTATGAAGTCTCTTTATATCTTTTGGAGTAGTCATTGTCATTTTATAGGATGATATGTACTCATGTATATTATTTACAATAATGTACTTGTATATGTAACTTCTAGTGTTGACAGATGTATTGTATCACATGTATTGTAACTGACTTCAGTTATATATTTATATATGAGATTTTATATTATCTGTGTTCCGCATTTAGCTTATCTGTGTTATTATTATATATGTGTCCTAAACTATCATGAACCATCGTAGTTCGTTTTATACTAGAATTTAATATGTCGATGAAAGTAAATAAACAAAGAGATGAATATATATATATATATATATACACACACACACACACACACCATTCCTATCGAGATAATCAGTACTAGTGCAAGGCCTAACAAAGGATGGCCGCTCCTATCCAACCTTATTCTTCGTAATAACAGACAATATTTCCTTTTAATACTCTTTGTTATTGTGAGCATAGAGGTGGGGCGTCACAGTTGGTATCAGAGCGAGGGGTTTATGAACATAATATATAACATAACTTAGGTGGAACATGTGTTACGACTATTTGTTGATGTTTTTATTTGTGCTTTGAGTCAAAACTAACGTTTTGAAATCATGATGAAATTTTTGAATATATTTATTTAAAAATAGAAGTGAAATTGTGTTTTAATGATTGATTGATTTGTGTTCTCTTTATCAGAGTGCGCAGTGGAAACAGTGAGACTGTCTTCGCTGAGTACAGCTGATAACCTTTTTGATTTAAAAATCAAAATATGTAAATGTAATTAAATTCATTATGTTGTTACATAGATGTGTTTATTTTTGTTTTAGTTGAAAATTTCGAATCCGATTTGAGGATCCGAAGCGATTGCAGTTATGTGATTTTGTTGAGATTTTTGTTGTTTTGAATTATCTTCATTGAAGATATAATCGAGTGATTTCTTTGTTCATCTTGTAGTGTGCGTGCAAATATGAGTTGCACGTTACTGCAATAATTTTACGTTGAACCGGTGATTGGTTTTAAACGTGTTTTGTTGCCGTTATTTTTATAACGGGATTTTTACACCGGTGCTAAATTTTTGAAGCACGGTGTTTTGTTGCAATTTTAATGAATGAAAATTCACTGGTATTATATTTTGATGCGAATTATTTTGATGATATTTTGACGTATAAAAATGACTGTCGCTTTGACTTCAGTAACCGTCAAATTTAAAGTGAAATTTTAAGCGGTTATCCCGCAATGCTGATTTTGAGATCTGTTTTTACGGTGTTTTGAGAAGTGCAATTTCCTCGTCGAAATTGCTATAGTTGTTACTGTTTTAATCACGGGTTTTCAAGTCGTTTTAAAATAAATTTGTTTTCAAAAATTTTACTGTTTGCGCTTGCAAAAGAATGAGGAAGCGATTTAAACGCTTCAGCAAAATTAAGGACTATGAACCCTCACTTTTACTGATTCGCTTAATTCCTGACTTGTCCGTTTGAGAACGTAAAATGTCATTTATTTAGAATACACGATTTTGCTCTTTCACGGGACGATGAAGAGATTTAAACAATCTACCAAAAGTGCGGAGTATGGAACCACACTTTTACTATTTCGGTTAATTCCGGACTCGTTAATTGAAACAATCTGTTGTTTGATGATTCTGATGATTTGTTGGGCTTTCGGGCCACTCTGCTGGACCTTCGGGTCATTTGTTGGGCTTTCGGGCCACTCTACTGGACCTTCGGGTCATCTGATGGACCTTCGGGTCAAATACCAGTACTAGACCTTCGGATCACTCTGCGGACCTTTGGGTTATCTGATGGGCGCCAAAATTTATAGTACTTGGTAGGCTTCGGCCATTTGTTGATGCACGTGCGTCGTAGCTAAAACTTGGCATTTGTTGGGATCGATCCACCTTTTATGTTGATTTTCTAGTCATCTTAATTGATTTCTAGATATTTGTTGTTTCTAATTATCTGCAGGTAATTAGATATTTGTTGATTTGAGTTTTAATTATCTTTGTTGATAATTAGATATTTGTTGATTTGAGTTCTAATTATCTATGTTGATAATTAGATATTTGTTGATTTGAGTTCTAATTATCTTTGTTGATAATTAGATATTTGTTGATTTGTGTTTTCTAATTGTCTTTGTTGATAATTAGATTTTGCTATTTTCTAATTATCGTATCGATAATTAGATATTGTTGTTTTGTGATTTCTGTATTCTAATTATCTAATTGACAATTAAATTTGCTGATAATTGAATTTATTCAGTTTGCTGTTTTCTGATTATCTATTTGATAATTAGATTTTGTGAGAAATTGTGAAATTCTTTTATGAAATTAAAAGATTTCTTTGGCGTTTGGATTCTTGACCTTTATTTTTCTAGCTTAACCAGTTTATGTTAGAAAAATAATTGTTGTTGACGACTTTAATTATGAAAATTGCGGGGACGCAATTTTTATAAGGAGGGGAGTCTGTAACAACCCAGGGTTTTGCACCGATTAATTATCGTCATTAGATGATTAAATTTGCTGGCTAATTGCTATTTGGAGTTTTAAATCGGGCTGAAATTCTTTTAAAAATTTGTTAAAGAGTTATGCGGGCTTTCAATTCAATCTTGGCCCATGTTCTTTTGTTTTGGGGCTGTGCTTATTATCAAAAGCAAATAACCGTGCCTTCCTCCAATCATTTTTTTCACATTCGCAAGCCCTAAAGCAAACGAACGGAAAAAAAATGGCGGCTAGGGTTCGATTTCGACTTCGCTCGATTCTTTGATTGCATCGGCTTCGTCTCTGAAATGTTCGATCTTTAGTGTGAGCTTCGTGAAAGGTGAGTGATCTTCACTCACAATCTAATTCAAGCTACTGTTTTTATTCGATTCGAATTTGCTAATTTTGTGTTCGACTGGGAGTAGCTTGACTTCGTCTCGGCCATTCGATTTTGTTTCGATGTTGATGTTTTTTTATTCTTTTAATTAAATTCGTATACATTGATACTTACTGTTTCAATTATAAGGCTTTGGTGAATTTTTGAACTATTTCGAACCCCTATGCCATTACGGCTTGAATTGCATCTGACTTCAGTATTGATTTTGTGTATGTGATTCCATGATTTTGTTCAGTAGCTCACGGCTTCAGCTTGATTTTGTTATTACCAGGCTTTAACTTGATTTTTATCACCGATTTTGAGTTTGGTAATTTGGTTGCTTTTGGCTTCGATGAATCTTTACGGATTAGTTCCAATTTGTATAATCTGACACCTGATACTCTTGGTGTTGATTCGTGACTTGGTTACTTTACTTGGTCACCGCGGTCTCGAATTGATTTTGCTGAGTTGATTTCAATGCTGGAGATTAATTTCTGACTTTTCAATTTACATGAATAACACAGTTTTGGTTTCTACCATACTTCGTTGAGTCTGCATTGTTATGTGGCTTTGAGCTTCACTGAATTTGTTGCTTTTCATTGTTGCTTCTCCAATTGTTGTATTCGAGTTATTCTAGAGTGCCATGTCATGTGTACTTGGATGGATCATAATACATTGTTGTTCATCCTTGTGACATCTTCAACTTGATGCATTGTGCATTGTATTTTCAATTGCACTGAGTTAGTTCTCATGTGCACTGATGCATTTTATTTTCGGTTGCACTGAGTTAATTCTCATGTGTACTAGTGCATTATGTTGTACCTGTTTTTGGCTGTGTCACTGTATATATAATTTCATTTTTGTACAAATTTACATCTCGGCCCTGGACATGATTTTGCACTGTGATTGTTCATCTCGGTCGTGTCTTGATCTTTGTTGATTTCTTTGTATTGCTGTAGACTTTGGGTTTGTTGTATATATGAAGTTGGTTCATATGTATGCTAAGCACTGAGTATTGCTTCGAGTTAGCTACTCGAGTGTGACCTGTGCATTTTTGCCATGCTGTAGCCTGATTGCTCTGGTACATGTATATGCATGTTTTCATTTGCCTTTGTGCATTCGTGTAGCTGGTTGCATATATATCCATTGTTTTATAGGTTCCCAGTTGCCTCTGGGTTCACTGGTTCTCTTGAACTTCATGTTGAACTTGTTACTGTGGGTTTCTGACTAAGTTCGATGGTCAGGCACTTGAATGTGTAGCCTTATCTCACTTTCTTGCTGGCACCGTTTCATTGATGGGTTGTGTTACCATATTCACTTGGTGGCATTCGGTGGCATGTCCATCTCTGCACTGTTTGGTTGTATTTGAATTTTATGCTCGACAGTTTTATGATGTTTTGTAGCGCACCTGTGTTGAATCCAGCCGTAAAGCTCGGGTTTGACCTTGTGCTCGTTTGTAAACTTTCATTGTGCATTCATGAGCACTTTGTTCATTTGATGGTTACAGGGTGGATGCTGTGCTCATGCTGTTGCAGTTCTATCTGGTTCATTTTGATATGAGTTGGCGCCATTTGCTTTTGATTCATTGATCTTCTGCGTAATTCATCACTGTAGTGGCGAGGCAGTACACGCAAGCGTGTACTGCAGCCAAAATAGTATTGACTTTTTAAGTGATATTTCAATTGTTTGAATTGTTTTATGTGTCCAACTCAATATTTTGAAATTGGTTTAATTTGATCATTTTGTGATATCTAATTATCTACTGGATAATTAGATTATGTGTTTTCCAACTATCGTATCGATAATTAGATTTTGTTGTTTCTGTTGTTTCACTGGTTATGGTTTTGATTTAGCCACTTCTTGTTAATTGCCGTTTAGGAAATTTTGTTGTTTTCAAATTATCTTCATTGATAGTACTTCTATTTATCTTTGTTGATGATTTGGCTTTGCTGATTTGCTGTTTAATGCTGTTTCGTGTTATATCTACCGTTATCTTATTTTCTTATTAAAGGATTGGATAGGTGAGATTTATTGTGACTGTCGTCTACCTGATTATTTAATTATTATTGCTTCCGTGCATTAATAACTGAGTTTGAAGTAGACTGACCCGCGTATTATTTTCTTTTGAATTTAATACTCGGGTCAGACCGAGTTATTACAGGATGTTGATATCTTGCTTTGGGTTGCTGCTTGAGCTATGAAGTCTCTTTATATCTTTTGGAATAGTCGTTGTCATTTTATAGGATGATATGTACTCATGTATATTATTTACAATAATGTACTTGTATATGTAACTTCCAGTGTCGACAGATGTATTGTATCACATGTATTGTAACTGACTTCAGTTTTATATATATATATATATATATATATATGTATGTATGTATGTATGTATGAGATCTTATATTATCTGTGTTCCGCATTTAGCTTATCTGTGTTATTATTATATATGTGTCCTAAACTATTATGAACCATCGTAGTTCGTTTTATACTGGAATTGAATATGTCGACGGGAGTAAATAAACAAAGAGACGAATATATATATATAGCCAAACTAAGGATGGCCGCTCCTATCCATCCTTATTCTTCGTAATAACAGATAGTATTTTCTTTTAATACTCTTTGTTATTGTGAGCATAGAGGTGGGGCGTCACAGTTGATATCAGAGCGAGGGGTTTATGGACATTATATATAACATAACTTAGATGGAACATGTGTTACAACTATTTGTTGATGTTTTTATTTGTGCTTTGAGTCAAAACTAAAGTTTTGAAATCTTGATGAAATTTATAAATATCTTTATTTAAAAATAAAAGTGAAATTGTGTTTTGATGATTGATTGATTTGTGTTCTGTTTATCAGAGTGCACAGCGGAAACAGTGAGACTATCTTCGCTGAGTATAGTTGATAACCTTTTTGATTTAAAAATCAAAATATGAAAATGTAATTAAATTCATTATGTTGTTACATAGATATGTTTATTTTTGTTTTCTTTGAAAATTTCGAATCCGATTTGAGGATCCGAAGGGATTGCAGTTATGTGATTTTGTTGAGATTTTTGCAGTTTTGAATTATCTTCATTGAAGATATAATCGAGTGATTTCTTTGTTCATCTTATAGTGTGCGTGCAAATATGAGTTGCACGTTACTGCATTAATTTTACGTTGAACCGGTGTTTGGTTTTAAACGTATTTTGTTGCCATTATTTTTATAACGGATTTTTACACCGGTGCTAAATTTTTGAAGCACGGTGTTTTGTTGACATTTTAATGAATGAAAATTCACTGGTATTATATTTTGATGCGAATTATTTTGATGATATTTTGACGTATAAAAATGACTGTCGCTTTGACTTCAGTAACCGTCAAATTTAAAGTGAAATTTTAAGCGGTTATCCCGCAATGCTGATTTTGAGATCCGTTTTTACGGTGTTTTGAGAAGTGCAATTTCCTCGTCGAAATTGCTATAGTTGTTGCTGTTTTAATCAGGGGTTTTCAAATCGTTTTAAAATAAACTTGTTTTCAAATTTTTTACAATTTGCGCTTTCAAAAGAATGAGGAAGCGATTTAAACGCTTCAGCAAAATTGAGGACTATGAACCCTCACTTTTACTGATTCACTTAATTCCTAACTTGTCCATTTGAGAACGTAAAATGTCATTTATTTAAAATACACGATTTTGCACTTTTAAGGAAACGATGAAGAGATTTAAACGATTTAGCAAAAGTGCGGAGTATGGAACCACACTTTTACTATTTCGGTTAATTCCGGACTTGTTAATTGAAATAATCTGTTGTTTGATGATTTGTTGGGCTTTCAGGCCACTCTGCTGGACCTTCGGGTCATTTGTTGGGTTTTCGGGCCACTCTGCTGGACCTTCGGGTCATCTGATGGTCTTTCAGGTCAAATACTAGTACCAGACCTTCGCGTCACTCTGCGGACCTTCGGGTCATCTGATGGGCGCCAAAATTTATAGTACTTGGTAGGCTTCGGCCATTTGTTGATACACGTGCGGCGTAGCTAAAACTCGTCATTTGTTGGGATCGATCCACCTTTTATGTTTATTTTCTAGTCATCTTAAGTGATTTTTAGATATTTGTTGTTTCTAACTATCTGCAGGTAATTAGATATTTGTTGATTTGAGTTTTAACTATCTTTTTTGATAATTAGATATTTGTTGATTTGAGTTCTAATTATCTTTGTTGATAATTAGATATTTGTTGATTGAGTTCTAATTATCTTTGTTGATAATTAGATATTTGCTTATTTGTGTTTTCTAATTGTCTTTATTGATAATTAGATTTTGCTGTTTTCTAATTATCGCATCGATAATTAGATATTGCTGTTTTGTATTTTTGTATTCTAATTATCTAATTGATAATTAAATATTGCTGATAATTGTATTTATTCAGTTTGTTGTTTTCTAATTATCTATTTGATGATTAGATTTTGTGAGAATTTGTGAAATTCTTTTATGAAATTAAAAGATTTCTTTGTCGTTTGTATTCTTGACCTTTATTTTTCTAGCTTAACCAGTTTATGTTAGAAAAATAATTGTTATTGACGACTTTAATTATGAAAATTGCGGGGACGCAATTTTTATAAGGAGGGGAGTCTGTAACAACCCGGGGTTTTGCACCGATTAATTATCGTCATTAGGCGATTAAATTGGCTGGCTAATTGCTATTTGGAGTTTTAAATCGGGCTGAAATTCTTTTAAAAATTTGTTAAAGAGTTACGCGGGCTTTCAATTCAATCTTGGCCCACGTTCTTTTGTTTTGGTATAAAAAGCAAATAACCGTGCCTTCCTCCATTCATTTTTTTCACATTCGCAAGCCCTAAACCAAACGAACGGAAAAAAAAATGGCGGCTAGGGTTTGATTTCGACTTCGCTCGATTCTTTGATTGCATCGGCTTCGTCTATGAAATGTTCGATCTTGGGTGTGAGCTTCGTGAAAGGTGAGTGATCTTCACTCACAATCTAATTCAAGCTACTGTTTTTATTCAATTCGAATTTGCTAATTTTATGTTCGACTGAGAGTAGCTTGACTTCGTCTCGGCCATTCGATTTTGTTTCGATGTTGATGTTTTTTTTGTTTTAATTAAATTCATATACATTGATACTTATTGTTTCAATTATACGGCTTTGGTGAATTTTTGAACTGTTTCGAACCCCTATGCCATTACGGCTTGAATTGCATCTGACTTCGGCATTGATTTTGTGTATGTGATTCCATGATTTTGTTCAGTAGCCCACGGCTTCAGCTTGATTTTGTTATTACCAGGCTTTAACTTGATTTTTATCACCGACTTCGAGTTTGGTAATTCGGTTGCTTTTGGCTTCGATGAATCTTTATGGATTAGTTTCAATTTGTATAATCTGACACCTGATACTCTCGGTATTGATTCGCGACTTGGTTACTTTACTTGGTCACCACGGTCTCGAATTGATTTTGCTGAGTTGATTTCGATGCCGGAGAATAATTTCTGACTTTTCAATTTACTTGGATAACACAGGTTTGGTTTCTACCATACTTCGTTGAGTCTGCATTGTTATGTGGCTTTGAGCTTCACTGAGTTTGTTGCTTTTCACTGTTGCTTCTCCAATTGTTGTTTTCGAGTTATTCTAGAGTGCCATGTCATGTGTACTTGGATGGATCATAATACATTGCTGTTCACCCTTGTGACATCTTTAACTTGATGCATTGTGCATTGTATTTTCAATTGCACTGAGTTAGTTCTCATGTGCACTGATGCATTTTATTTTCGGTTGCACTGAGTTAATTCTCATGTGTACTAGTGCATTATGTTGTACCTTTTTTTGGCTGTGTCATTGTATATAGTTTCATTTTTGTACAAATGTACATCTCGGCCCTGAACATGATTTTGCACTGTGATTGTTCATCTCGGTTGTGTCTTGGTCTTTGGTGATTTCTTTGTATTGCTGTAGACTTTGGGTTTGTTGTATATATGAACTTGGTTCATATGTATGCTGAGCGCTGAGTATTGCTTCGAGTTAGCGTACTCGAGTGTGATCTGTGCATTTTTGCCATGCTGTAGCCTGATTGCTCTGGTTCATGTATATGCATGTTGTCATTGCCTTTGTGCATTCGTGTAGCTGGTTGCATCTATATTCATTGTTTTATTAGTTCCCAGTTGCCTCTGGGTTCACTGGTTCTCTTGAACTTCATTTTGAGCTTGTTATTGGGGTTTCTGACTTAGTTCGATGGTCATGCACTTGAATGTGTAGCCTTATCTCACTTTCTTGCTGGAACCGTTTCATTGATGGGTTGAATTACCATATGCACTTAGTGGCATTCGGTGGCATATCCATCTCTGCACAGTTTGGTTGTATTTGAATTTTATGGTCGACAGTTTTATGATGTTTTGTAGCGCACCTGTGTTGAATCCAGCCGTAAAGCTCGTGTTTGACCTTGTGCTCATTTGTGAACTTTCATTGTGCATTCATGTGCACTTTGTTCATTTGATGGTTACTGGGTGGATGTTGTGCTCATGCTGTTGCAATTCCATCTGGTTCATTTTGATATGAGTTGGTGCCATTTGCTTTCGATTCATTGATCTTCTGCGTAATTCATCACTGTAGTGGCGAGGCAGTACACGCAAGCGTGTATTGCAGCTAAAATAGTATTGACTTTTAAGTAATATTTCAATTGTTTAAATTGTTTTGTGTGTCCAATTCAATATTTTGAAATTGTATTTTGAAATTGGTTTAATTTGATCATTTTGTGATATCTAATTATCTACTAGATAATTAGATTATGTGTTTTTCAACTATCGTATCGATAATTAGATTTTGTTGTTTCTGTTGTTTCACTGGCTAGGGTTTTGATTTAGCCACTTCTCGTTAATTGCCCTTTAGGAAATTTTGTTGATTTCAAATTATCTTCATTGATAATACTTCTATTTATCTTTGTTGATGATTTGGCTTTGCTGATTTGCTGTTTAATGCTGTTTCGTGTTATATCTACCGTTATCCGATTTCCTTATTAAAGGATTGGATAGTGAGATTTATTGTGACTGTCGTCTATCTGATTATTTAATTATTATTGCTTCCGTGCATTAATAATTGAGTTTGAATTAGACTGACCCGCGTATTATTTTCTTTTGAATTTAATACTCGGGTCAGACCGAGTTATTATAGGATGTTGATATCTTGCTTTGGGTTGCTGCTTGAGCTATGAAGTCTCTTTATATCTTTTGGAGTAGTCGTTGTCATTCTATAGGATGATATGTACTCATGTATATTATTTACAATAATGTACTTGTATATGTAACTTCCAATGTCGACAGATGTATTGTATCACATGTATTGTAACTGACTTCAGTTTTATATATATATATATATATATATATATATATATATATATATATATATGAGATTTTATATTATCTGTGTTCCGCATTTAGCTTACCTGTGTTATTATTATATATGTGTCCTAAACTTTTATGAACCATCGTAGTTCGTTTTATACTGGAATTGAATATGTCGATGGGAGTAAATAAACAAAGAGATGAATATACACACACACACACACACACACACACACACACACACACACCCCACTCCTATCGAGATAATTAATACTAGTGTAAGGCCTAACTAAGGATGGCCGCTCCTATCCAGCCTTATTCTTCGCAATAACAGACAGTATTTCCTTTTAATACTCTTTGTTATTGTGAGCACAAAGGTGGGGCGTCACACTTCTACAAGTTTGATTTGCACCGTACCTATGGAGTGCCCTCTGATAACCCTCCATTTTACGGAGGAACTACTTTAATGTATAGACTATGTGAATATATAAAAACGTGTTAAGGGGGATATGGGTAACTCTTTAATGCTATTTTAATACTTTACTATACTGTAGACGCTATTATAATAACATATTGTACTATGTATGTAGATTTTTTAACGGATCCTTAGGAGATGGAAATCCCGAACATCTCTTAAGTTATTGCACTCACGTTAGACACTGGATAGAAGATGTCAAGACCCGTAAACATCTCTGATGCCATCGCAGTCATATTGATTTACTTTTGATTTAACTTACATAAGATCTTTTAGTTCTGACTTGAATGTTTTGTCTATTCAATTCGCTCGGGTCAGTATGAGCTTTTCAGTGTATCGAAGACTGCTTTTGGAGGACGAAGACGAAGATTTTGTACTATTATTATTTGTTATATTTATCTCACTATAGCACCTGTTCCACTGCATTGTTATTTATTTCTGTTGCATGTAACTCTAATTCAGTATTGTAAAAGTGTAATCAAAATTTTATTTGTAAAACAGCTCCATGAACAGTTTATTTGATTATTATATTTTGTCATTCTGCTATGAGATTCTGTGTTTGTTTTCTTTTTCTTTCTTTCTCTGCTTTTTCTTATTTACCCCACAACATTCCTCCCTTTTGAATGGTTTGAGTCCGACGTGTGTGGTTTATCGTCGGTTTAAATCATCCAAAAGGTGGGTCGTTAAAAAAAACTTTAAAACACTAGGAACTTCAAGCCGGACCCCACTAAACATCGAATATTTCAATCTAAAAACTCTCAACTGTTTTTCACATGACGGTACATAAAAATCTAGATGAAATGCGAAAATGTCCTAATGGGAGCAACCCCACATAACTTGACTCCCATAAACACGCACTTTGGTTTTGTCATTTTTGGCAAAGGATAATCAATGCTCAACGGTGCAATAAATCGTCTTAGAACGACGTCAATAATGTAACTGAAGTAACCGATAGCTGAGATACCAACTATCGAGGATATGAAACGATTGTATATGGAATTTAACTCTTGTATACTTATTAGCATGCATTGAATTCAAATTTCTACTTTTTATTGGTTAATAATAATACCGGACAAGTCAAGGTAGTGTTACCTCAAAGTCATGTCAAATGATTATTCTTAACATTTGAAATAGCGACAAGTTTATTTCTTCGTGTTTAGTGCTTATTGTACAAATAAATCATTTCCATATAAGTGATTTGCTTTACGAGAATTAAATTATTTCCGTAAATCAAACTTTTTATTTTTAAAAACTAGCCGAACTTGTCCTTGATTTTCATATTGGCAAAACACTTTTAGAATTGGTTCCTGATTGTTAAAACGTTAAGAGAATAGTTTTTCCAAGTGCTTGACCCCGAAGGCCTAAACCAACATCAGACCGAACATCTAGAAGATTGTCCAACTTAATAACCCCATAATCGGGTTCCAATTCCTTTTTATTAGTTTAAAAAATATTAATAATCCTAAATTATAACTGTCACATTTAAAATCTCTATTATATAAACAAATCCATTATATTTAATACAACAGATAATTATTTCCAAACACTTTTATAACATTGGTAAAATAACTTTAAAATCTTTATTAAATCGGTTTATTAACTTTAAATCGGTTGAATAAAGCAATTTTATATATTAGATAATGTACTTAAATCACTTTTTTTAAATCGATTAACTAACTTTAAATATCATTATTTACAAAGGCTAATTAAATTCAAATAATCATTAGTTGAATTGAATAAGTCATTTAAACATCATTTATCAAATGATAAGTAATTTTAAATTTCATTAATTAAAACAATTAATATAGTTTAAATAATCACAAATTAATTGAACTAATTAAATTCAAGCCTTAGTACTTAAAACAGTTTATTAAAATATCATATGTGAAAATGTTTTATTCAATTATAAAACATCATCATTTAAAATGATTTAACTAAATTCCAAATATCATTAGTTAAAACAATTAGTTAAATTTAAAACAATCATTAACTAAGAATGATTACTAAAATTCAAATATCATTATTTAAAATGACTAATTACTTTTAAATATCATGAACTAAAATGATTATTAATTTCAGTTATCATTAATTGAAATAATTAATTAAGTTCAACAAATTAATCAAACTCCTTTATCATTAGTTAAAAGGAATAATTAAACTCAATTATCATTAACTAAAACAATCATTAATAAAATGATTAATTAAGCATAAAACATCATTAACAAAAATGATTAATTAAATTTAAAGATAAACCAATTTTAAACATCATTTATTAAATTGGTTGATTAACATCAAAATCATTAGTTAAAATGATTAATTAAATTATCATTAATCAAAATGATTAATTAAATCTAAAGATAAACCAATTTTAAACATCATTTATTAAATTGGTTGATTAATATCAAAATCATTAGTTAAAATGATTAATTAATTTAAATTATCATTAATCAAAATGATTAGTAAATGTTCAATATTTTTTAGCAGAAACACAAGCTCAAGTTCATATGACAAGGTTTTGGGATGAAATTTAATAAATGATGATATAGTGAAAATCGCAATAACGACATTTAAACTATTACATGACATATCAGGAATTTATCTGAATGGGCTATTAATATAACAACATATGGACGTAAGTAAATAATTTATTTGTGAAAAATTCTTTTGGGTCTCTCTACGCAAAACAATGGTTATGGATAATATATAGATAATCATATGTGTCAACCAAATAACCTATCAAACAATTTAATAAAAAATCTAAGCAATCAATAAACATTTTTAATACCATAAGTATGCTATAATAAAATTAACCATGAGTTGAACTCACATTAATTTTTGTTTTCGACGAAACGTCCGATTTTGGACCAAAACTGAATGGTCGTCTGATTTTAGCCTAAATTTCAACAATCCCTAAATGGAACAAAACAAATTTAGCAGTGAAGCTCTCGATGACATGAGTTCAATGCAAAAAACAGTGTTTGAATTCGACCTCGTGTGAGCGAGATATGAATTTTATAAGTTATCGACAAAATTCGAATTAAAATTAAACAACATTTAAACTAATTACAAAATTACCCCTATCTCTAATTTTTTTTCCCAATTAAACTCTCCTATGCGTGAAAACAATAGCGAACCCAAATGAATTTATGCACGCACGACCATGAAGCCTCCAGATTCGACGATTTCGCGGTCTGATATCGTTAGACAACTCCATGAACGACGAGCTTAGAGTAGAACATTCGTCATCACATCTATGACCCCAGAGCATAACCCATCCCAAAGATTTCAACCTAAGGTCATACGTGCATGCAATCCACTCTTCACCATTGCACACCCTAAAAATTGACAGCCCGCTGCACTCCGCTACCCCAAGTCCAAATCCAAGCTTAGTTCATCCAATCGATGACCAGAATCGCCACAAAACCCAACCTTATCTCCTTAACATGTATGGCTACTACCCAAATTCAATACCGCACCTACTAAATACATACTAGATTAAAGCTCTCATCAAATTGGAAGTTTTAAAACTTGTTTTATGATTTTTCATGAAGTAGACTTTAGAAATTGAATTTTGAATATTGATTTTAAAGGAGGGAAACACATTCTCATTTAGAGGTAAGTTTAAATAGTAGAAAAGGGTATGGCTTGAACAGTGGGGATTACGGCCATGGGTATGGCTGCTGTGATGTTGGCATGGGCAAAGCATTTGGACAAATATAAATATATATTGTGACGCCCCACCTTGAGACCCACAATAACAAAGAGTATTACTGGTTGATACTATCTGCTAATGCGAAGAATGGGGCTAGTTAGGAGCGACCATCTATAGTCTTGTTATAAATATTTACTAAATACGTCAATTAGTGCTCTATATTTTTTTCTTCCTCAAGTGGATCGACATATCCAACAAATGCATAATACAAAACTACAGGTGGCTATAGGATCTATCAGAATAAAATACAACAACTAAAACGAATAACACATCACAGAACAACAAACAGATACGTATACATATATATATTGATACATCACTGAGTATACAAAATGGTATATCACATATGTAGTATGACGACCACAATACAAACACGAATTAAAAGAACATACATATTAGAGTAGCAACCAAAAAGGATTACACAAAAGCTATAACAAAAAAAGAGCTAGCAGAAAAGTCCATGCGGAAGCAGAATGGGCTAAGTCCATAAGGGTACCTAACCTGAAACACCTAGGTCTGACCTGATTATAAAATACACGGATCAGTCTATCTAAACAAATCAGTTTATAAGGATGTGATTATATGAGTATAGAGTAATGGTAAGATATCCTCTCGAATGAGAAGAGACAATAATAAGAGCATGTCACTATTTCATATAAGGTAATTCCACTAAGTGTATGTCCACGAAAGAGGTAAACTCACCAAATAACACTAATTATAATAAATGTCTCATATCATCGGCGAAATCCCAAAATCCTCTAAAATGGTTTCTATGAACCATATCTCCAAAATAGGAGAACCTGAAATCTCAAACTCAAAACTCACCAAAAATGGAAATCATAAAAATATTCTCTAAATAGAGAAGTCTCAAACACAAAATACGCCAAAAATGGTAATCTCGTATATCTCCAAATAGGAGAGTATAAATCTCAAATAAACGCCAAGAGTTGGCAAACCCAAATCTCAAATATAAAACTCGATAAGGAGTTCAATTTCCTAAGATGTATTTGACATATGTAATATCTCGAACGGCTCAAATGGCCAATAACGTAAAAAGGCGATACACTCAAAAAATCACAAGGAAAATACTGCAATCATCTCAAAGATATAGCACGTGCTCATGGCCAAAGCCCGCCAAGTATTGTTCTCCTAAAATAAAGCGCCACGTCTCTTAGACAAACGTCTCGAAGAACAAATAAATACGTCTCTTAGACAAACATCCCGAAGGACAACATCTTGAAGGACAAATACATCGCAATGACAAATGTCTCTTAGATAAACATCCCTAAGGGCAAATGACCCGAAGGTCCAGTACTAGCAAATACGTCTCTTAGACAAATATGTCACAAACTCAAATATGTCACAAACTCTTGGATAGGAACCCGAACAGTGATAGCGTATGTCCCATACCACACTTTTGCACTAAATGGTTACTAACCGCTAGCAAATTTCACACTCAAAACAGTATAAAGTTTACCTCGTCTCTTCAATAAACTCGACCCGAAGGTCAAAACGATCAAACAGACAAGTAGGGAATTAACCGATAAGATAAACGCACATATGCCATACCACATGTTTTACCAAATCGTTTATTTCTCCTTTTCATTCACTTGAATAGTCCAAAAACATTTATCATATATAAAAAAATAATTTACCTGAGAAAATAAGCTTTTAAAACCAATTTCCACAATTGTATTTGGAATTAAACTTTGAAAATTCCCTTATTATAGAGAATATATAGATTAGATCAAAAATAATTTAAAAATATTATATATCAATTATTTAAAATTCCAATTTATTTTAAAAATTATTTCAAAATGATTCGGAGAAAACCGTGCTCGAAAATGAATAAAACCAAGGAAAATCACTCAAACCGATATTCTAATTTAATTTGAATTCAATTCAAATTTCAATTCAAAATCATTACAAATCTGAATTTCAAATTCTCAAAATTTAGCTAGCTTATTGATAGACATCATAGTACTTCAAAAACATCACATAACCATCATCAAAATCAGGCAAGATAGGAAGGAAAACAAGCTAAAAACAAGTCGCAAATCAAAAGAAGAAAGGCCAAACTACTCGTGCTTGGGCCAAAAAGGAGTCGACCTAGCCCAGTGGCAAGGTTGACCACTTGGTCGACCTGGAGGGTGCTGATTTGACCTGCTTATCGACCCAGGCTACAAACTCTTCTCTGGGTTGTTTTTCAGCCTTGTATTGATTTTCCAGGGTCAATCTAACATGCCAAATGATGGAAATTTTGGATGAAAAATGACATGCACATAGTTTAACATATAAACAACACTTGGGAAAAGATCCGGCAGCAATTGAGTAAAAATCAAAGAGTTATGGCCACTCAATGTGGCAACTAGAAACAAGAAATTCTATAAAAACAACTGACAGAAAGATATACGTATACATGAGCTATTTTCTTTCAGATCATTGGATTAGCAGGCTAGTTTCAGCTAGAAATGTGAGATGATAAACTCACCTTTGCTATTAGAGAGTAAACTTGGAGAATCGAAGGAAAGTTGCTTGCTTTTGGGAAGAAGGAGCTTCTCTTAACCTGCTAGAATTCAAAGCAAACACATGCAATTGGAAAGGAAGAAATTAACAACCAGCTCTTCTAAAAACAAGATTTTGATGGGACAATAAAGTTTTGGAATGAGATTACCTTTACTTTCACTCTAAATTGATAAAAACAGCAAATTGTTTGCAAAAGATTTGAATTTGATAGCTTTGGAGTTGACAAAATGGTGCTTTCTTCTTAAAGACAATTGGAGGAGAAGAGATAATTGTTTTTGAACATACATGCATCTCTTTACTTCTTTTTCTCAATTCTGGTTTGGACTAAATGGCCTTATGGACCCACTAATTAAAAAAATATAGTTGCCTTAGTTAATTAATCAACATTTAAATCAAATGCACACATACATTACAGTATTATATAAACAAAGCCATTTTCCTTTCAATTTTCAACCAAAAAAAATTTGTAAATTTACGTAGACATAAAATAAATTATTTTACACCATATGAAAAGATTAGTTTTTATTTTTAAAACATTATTATTATTAAAATCCTTTGTTTTTCAAAGATACACTATTTACTCAAATAAATGAGTAAAACTGTATTTTTTTCTTCTAAAGTTCCACAAAAATACTTTTCTCACTTAGAAAAATATTTTAAACCATCTTAAACTCAAATTTATAATTAAACTCATTTTAAAACCAATTTCCATCTTTTTATCTAAATAAAAAAACCTTTAAAAATCTCATACTTCTTTTAAAAATTATTAAAAGAAGTAATTGGCAATATTTAATACAATTATTGCATTTTCTCCAAATAAAACCCATTTTCCAATCATTATTAACCCAAATAAATAAAATATAAGTTCCAAACTTTATTTTTCTCATTTTATTTTCAAAATTCATTGTTTATCCTAAAAAAAGCAATTAAAATTTCCAATTTTATTTTAATTTACAATACCATTATAATTTAATATTAATAGGTGACCTCCAAAACCAAGGTTGTTACGGACTCCCCCTTAACAAAATTACGTCCTTGCAACTTGTAAAGAAGAGTTTGTGTTCAACATATTATTTCATCAATTAAAGGAAGATAGTCAAGCTTGAGTTTTGAATTTCTTACCCTCAACACAAGAAGATAGAAAACCAAGATAAGATTACTCGATTAATTCTATGGTTTCTCGAGTGAAATTACTGGGATTTGTGGACCGCTGAATTTCCATGAGAAATACATCCCTATTTCAAAGGCTTTTCACCTTCAAAGAAAACCACGGATATGATGTTATGCAATAGATAAATCGAGTGAGATCGATTCCTAAGAAGCTTCACGAACAGAGTCAGGATCTAGCCACAACTTTATCCCGAACTCCAACCCATAAGATGATAATCGATAAGACATTCTGTATAACACTACGAAGGGAGTCATATCGATATTAGATTGACAACTATTATGGAAAGAAAACCCAATAAAAGGTAGTGGTTTTCCCCCAATACCATCAAGCTCATACGACTGCATAAATGCAAGTCGTAAAATAATTGCTCGAAGGCAAGTTAAGACTCATGGAATAGATTTTTTAAGTCTCTCTTACTATTTAAATATTCTTAAAGTTTTCTAACCCATTATCTTTCAGATTTAAAATTCTCAATTTTTAACACTTGAAAATTTCTAAAGCTTCTTACTTAGATTTTTAAATTTAAATTCATTAGAGTATATATAACGCCCCATCCCGAGTCCCACCTTAGTAAAGAGAATTAATGAGTAATTCCGTCTACTAAAGCAGAGAATAGGGTTGGTTAAGGGCGACCATCTATAACTTTGTCTTAAACATCTATTGAATACGTCGATAAATGCAATATGATTTTTCTTTTTTTCCTCAAGTGGATTGACATACTCAATGAATGCTTAATCCAAAACTATAGGTGGCTAACGGATCTATTAGAACAAAATACAGTAACTAAATGTAAAGCACATCATATAAC
The DNA here is from genome assembly GCA_030765085.1 of Allium cepa. Taxonomy (NCBI): domain Eukaryota; kingdom Viridiplantae; phylum Streptophyta; class Magnoliopsida; order Asparagales; family Amaryllidaceae; genus Allium; species Allium cepa. The sequence goes on from CM060935.1 coordinate 1,001,838,147, forward strand.
AGTAATCAACATCATATATATACATATACACTAATACATATTTAGAATAATACAATGTGAATACAATAAAGGTGGTACTCGACCACAACATATACATCGAATAAAATATAAATACATCAGAGTATGCGGAAGAACAGAAATTACTCAAGAGAAAGAAGAGCTTATATCCAACATCTACTTCAAGCTAAGTCCAATAGATGGTACCTGAATAACACGGTCTGATCCGATTATAAATACACGGGTCAGTCTAGCTACACAAATCAGTCAATATCGATAATATGAAGCAGAATAGTCATGAATATACTCTTCTTGAAAGAGAAGAATGAATCGATAAACTCATGAGCTCAACATTTAAGTAATAGATTGACCAAATACCTCGAAAGAGGTAGCTGAAACTCAATACTCAACTCAAACACAAGTGCCTCACATCATCGGCATTCATAAAACATCAAATATGGTTTAGGGAAAAACCTAAACCCGCCATCATGGAAAACACAAAACATGCGTAAATATGTCTCATCTCAACATGTCGTAAGGCAAATATATCTCCAAAGAGGAGAATAAAATCTCAAGTAAACGCCAAAAGGCAAATCTCTTAACACCAGTGTAGGAAATTCAAATCTCAAAAATAGAACTTCCACGAGTTCAAATTCCCAAAAGGTAATCGCCACAAATGTATATCGAATGGTTCAAAGGACCAATTTCGAAAAGGGCGATACACTAGGGAAAATAGTCAAAGAAATCATCTCAAAAGTATTTGCATGTGCATGTGACCGAAGCCTTGCCAAGTACTGTTATCTAAAATAGGTACCTCGCTCGAAGAAAAATGGCACAATGAAAAATACCCCGCAATGGAAAATACGCCACAAATGGAAAATACGCCGCAAATGGAAAATACGCCGCAATGGAAAACATCTCCAAGACAAATATACCGCAATGGAAAACGTCGCAATGGAAATGACCCAAAGGTCCAGTACTGGCATGTGCATTCCATACCTCATGTTTGCACTAAACAGTTTACTAATCGCTTGTAAATTTCACATACAAAGAAGTAAATTTTTTACCTTACCTCATCGGTAAACTCGACCTGAAAGTCAAAACGATCAAACGGACAAGTCAGAAATTAATCAATAAGACAAACGCACGTGTCTCATACCACGTGTTTTACAAAACCGTTTAGTTCTCCTTCTCATTCATTTGAATAGTGCAAAAATGTGTACTTTATATATAAAATAATTTATTTGAGAAAACAAGCTTTTAAAACCATTTTCCGAAATAAATTTTGAAGATAATTTTTGAAAATTCCCTTATTAGAGAATAAGTAGATTTTATAGCTTAAAATAATTTATACATACTACATAATAATTATATTAAATTCCAATTCACTATAAATATTATTTCGAAATTGTTTGGAAAAATCAGTGCTCGAAATCAAAGAAATCACTCAAAGCTGTCATTCAAATTCATCAAAGCTTGGTTAGCCTATTGATAGGCATCATAGCCCTCGAAACATTTCAGAAATATCACAAAAACATGAAGTAGAAGTCAAAAATCGGATAGAAAAAGAACATAAAAACATATGGGCAAAATAATACCCAAGTCTGAAATCTTCTCTGGGTTCAACTTTCGGACATAAAACAGTGGCCGAACGACCTTTGATTGAATGAAAAATTGGTATGCACAAAGTATAAATCTTTGTATTTCAAACAAAAAAAGAATCAATGAATTCCGACAGAAAATATAAAAGTTACATTGTCTCAAACATGAACTCAGGTCATGATTGCAACAGTTCAAAAACAAAAAATGCACAGGCCTGAAAACCCTCCTGGGTTCGACTTCCAGACATGAAACAGGGCATCAAATTAGCTCGGATTAAACTAAAAATTAATATGCCTTTAATAGAAAACTTTATCTTTCAAACAAAAAAGAATCATGAAATTTGGATAAAATATGAGAAAATTACGATGTCTCAAAGTTGAACATGCTCCGAATCAAAGTTCGACAACATGTTTCTATAAGCCATATAGGTTCAAATGACCTCAAATTCAATATGCATATAGTAGAAAACTTTATCTTTCCAAAAAAAAGAATCACACAATTCGAGCAAGAAACAAAAGAGATGTGATGTCCCAAACATGGACTCAGGCCATGTTTGCAGCAACTCAGAAAACGTGTGCAGGAAATTTTCAAGCTATGCATTGATTTTGCAGTGCAGTTTTCAGGCATCAAACGAATATGTTTGGCAATGAAATTTTGCATACATACACTACGACACATAGGCTATCAACTGAAGAAAGTCCGGCAGCATTTAGTAGCCAGAATTGGGAGAATAAGGTTGAAGCTTTTGGTGAAGAAGTCAAGAACTTATAAATGCTGAAAATTGAACATGCGTAAAAGAAGAAACAAGTTACAAACGATTTCATGTTTAAATTCATGATTTTTGATGAAATATGCTAAGTATTGGATTTGATAATCTTCTTTTACTTTTGTTTTGATGATTTTCTCTTTTTTTCAACAAGATTGGAAGAAAAAAATTAATTTTGAAAAGAGGTGGCCATGGGTGTCTTTTTTACTGCCTGAAAGAAGAAGAGGAGGAAAAATGAACGTACAGACTTCTGTTTTCTCATTTCTCGAAATTGGTTTAGCAGTATTAGGCCTAATGGGTTCTAAAAATATAAAATAAAACAAATGGCCTAAGTTATTATTCACATTTATATTATAAAGGCTTCATATTTACAATAAATACACAACAAAAATGCATTTTTCTCCATATTTTTACAAAAGAAAAATATGTGAACTTGTATACTTATAAAATAAAACATTTTACACCATATAAAAGATAAATTTATATTTTTAAAACATTTTTATTATTAAAATCCTTTATTTCACAAAAATATATAATTTTACACAAATAAATGCATAATTCCACATTTTTAACTTCTAAAATTCCACAAAAAATATTTTTCTTGCTTAGAAAAAAAATAACTAACCATTCTAAACTCAAATCTATAATTAAAACTCATTTTTAAACTAAATTCCACTTTATTTTATTTAAATAAGCAACCTTTAAAAATCAAATACTCCCCTTAGAAATTATTGAAAGAAGTATTTGGCAATAATTACAAGAATTATTGCATTTTTCTCAAATAAATCATATTTCACCCATTTTTCTCACAAAGAAAAAAAACTAAATAATCTTTTCAAACTTTATTTTCACATTTATTTCCAAAATCCATTGTTTATTTAAAATACACATCTCTGATTTATTTTAATTCATAATATTAAATTATAACCGCCGTTATAATTTAATATTTACAGGTAATCACCAATACCAGGGTTGTTACAGTATATAAAGTTTAAGTTGTTTATTCTCTAATTCTTTTATGGGTATTCTCTAGTTTGCAACATATATTATTATTATTTTAATTTGTTTCTCAAATTTTGTAAATGTTAGAAATTTCTGGAAAAATCGACGGAGACTCCTTTGTATGGAGGGCCATATACAATATTATAAAAATGATTTATACAACATACATCGACCATTAGGTCAGAAACTCAATATATATAACCATTTAACACTTTAAAAATTTAATCTGAAAATATACCTCCTTTTTAACATTTTAAAGCGAGTTTGCACAAAATTATATATATTATTTTTGCTCAAAATATAGTCCAACTATCCTCTTTTCACATGTACTTAATTTAAATAGATGATATTAGTTCATGTTTATAAATACGAAGTGCTACATTTAATTATTAAGGGGAAATAGATCAATTTCATTTCAAACCAGCTGTAAAGAAGACATGTTTTGACCTAGCAAACAACCAAAGCCGAAAATTTATATAAAATAAAAGTTGTTCTACTTAGTCTTAGCTTTCCAACAATATAAAGATCATCAAAATTGGATTTACGGTTTTAAAGTTATGTTAAATTTATTTTCATCTTAATCTTAGAGAATTATGTAATAGGACAGAACCGCCTATCCACATTCAAACCTATTTTAGACCCGGCAAAAAGAAAAATCTTTTAAAGTGGTAAAAAGAAACTTTATGGCTAACTGAAAGCTCTTTAATATGAATAAAGATTGAGCTCATTTGGAGTTATTAATCTCATGTTATCTCTTTTTTAGTATTTCACTTTTTCAAACTAAATTTCAGCTTTTAAATCAATTTAAAATTTGAAATTTACCCAAACCATTTTAAGCTCAAACTACATGCTCAAACAAGATTTTAGCTAAATAATTTATTAAATGATTTTCTTTTTCCCCGGAAAGCTAAGACGTACAAAATTATGATCAACTTTATATAATCATTATAAAACATTTTATTAAGTGGAAATATTTTCATTACTTTCCAAAGTCTACTTTAAAACAATTGAATTGAAAACTCATTTTGGAAGAGATAGCCAATCTCTTTCATTATCAAGAGATGATTATTGGTTATCCACCAAAATATTTTTTTTGGATATATATATATGTAGTTTAAAATTATTCTCACATTTTAAAATGATTATAATATATGAATTGTTCATTTATTAAAACAATCCAAATTCACATTTCCACTTGTCACAAAAGTTAAATTCCTATCTAATTATCAACATAAAACTAATTGAAGTTGATAATTAATTCAAACTTGCTTTAAAACTGAGCATGGCAGAGTTTTGGCTGTATGCTTGAAAGTATACATGGTAATAATATGGAGTGAAAAAAATGCCAGTATTTGAAAATAAAAGAAGTAATGATGATGTACTCTGGAATGAAGTCAAGGGCCGCACTTATAAGCAATTGAAGAACATTGTCTGTATCTTCCCGCAGACATTGATTAATGTTTGGGCTTGATATTGCTGTTTTTCCTTTTTTGTTTTCTTGTTTTCCTCCTTTCAGTTTTTCCCTGTTGTGCTACTTTTATTGTTGTTTGCAATAAAACTGGTAGGGGCCCAGTTAACCCCGCTGGCTTTGCCAAAAAAAAAATTCAAACTTGCTTTAAAAAGAATTTTGCAATTTCAAACAGGCAAGTTTTAATACCATTTAAGTTAAAACAAAAACTAGCTCACAAATTTATAATAATATTCTAAACTATTTATTTTCTCTTAAGATAGATTTTATATCTATCATCTATTATTACTCAAACAGACAAGTGTAAAAAAAAAATTATAGTCATCATTAATAACTTGAACTAAAACATTCAATTAATATTTTAATTTTCAAACCAAAGTATTCTTTTGCTTAAATACATCATTTGATTAATCAAAGCATCAAATGATATTTTCTTCTAATTAAGACACCCCCTTAATTAGAATTATTCACTTAATTACCCAAATTACTACATTCAATTCCCCAAATTTCAAATAATTTAAGGGAATTGCCTCGCCATTGATTTTATAGTGAATGACCCCATCGATTGGCTGTAGAGTTGATTAAATAATCAAAACCGTCTCACTACTCATCCAATAATCACTATGGTTCAATGGATTCATTAAACATTTAAAATAAAATTAATACTTCACCATATTAATTATTTTTAAAATTTACTTATTAAAACTCAATTTACTGTGTCTGACTATCTCATTACAGCGTTTAGGAAATTCCTATCGATAACGTTGGCCAAATGCATCGACCAAAATTCTTAAAGCACTAGACGGACAACCAAACACAAAAATTCATTTTCTTTAAAAAAATATCTCATATATAGTACTCAAAATATTCTTTGTTTTTTCCCCGAAAACAAAATTTAATTTCTCTTAGAAACATATCTTCAATTTTTGAAAAATTTTGAAAACAGTTTATTACTAATTCTCAAAATCAAGGAACACAAATAGAGCTCATCGAGATATTCCTAGAATACTTGATCCTCAAGGTTGATGAAATAGACTGGAGTGTTCATTATTCCAAACGGTATAACAAACCACTTATAAGAATAATAAAGAGTGCAAAATGCTGTAAGAGTAACGCTATCCTCCGCGACTCGTAGCTCATGAGAAATCGGTGTAGGGTCAAGCTAAAGAATGACCCTAACACCATACAATAGATTAAATAGAGAGAAATGAGATATAAAAGCAAGAGTAAATATCTTCTCAAATGAGGAGAAGTAACATTAACAACAAATCATTACTTCGAGTGAAGTAATACCACAAAGTATATCAACAATTGAGTAAACAAAGGGGATATCTCAAAAAGGGTAAGAATGGCAATATCAAATAAATTCAATGAAATGCCTCATTTCCCTAGTGGACACCCTCATGGGAGGATGACCGAAAGGCAAAGAACCAAGAATGAAGTCAATACAATATTCGATTGCCCGATTAGGTGTCATACCTGAAATGGACTCATAGAAATCAATAGTCACAATGACTGGAATTCAAGATATATCGTCAACATCACTAAACTCAAGAGTGAATACAAAGATTTTGGAATCATGGTTAACATTGCAAAGGATAAGAAGCAACAAATCAGCCGAATAAGGATACCAAATATAATTTTCTTTGAATCACAGAATGTGGCTTGATAATAGGCAAGCCACTTCATCTCAATACTCCAAATTCTAGATAGAAAATGGCGTTCCAATTCGCATGAAAAGTTAAGCTATAAGAAACAATCCTAAATTCTCATACATCATGTCAAATATTGCGAATCCACTCAATAGGATTTGCATCTATCACAAAAGAACAAGACAAGAACATCCAAAAGCATAAACAAACTCCTCCGATATGGATGGGTGTCAAGCACCCGTATTGAAGAGGACTCGAATAAAACAATCACGATTAGGATTACTCCTAAGATTCAATTCTATTTTTGGAATACTACGGAATAAAAATATTCTTAGACATATCTCAAACATCAATCTCAAAGGACGCGATAAGATAAAGGACACTATGATTAAGGGATTTGTAACACTTGTATTATACTGGATGTATAGTAATATATGCTTCTGTTTTGTGTTTACCTATTTAGTTTTGAACTCGGCCCTAATACCAAGCTGAGATGCCCCACCCTGAGACCCACATTAACAAAAAGAATTACTAGGAAATACTATCTGCTAATGTGGAGAATAGGGCTGGTTAGGAGCAACCATATATAGTCATGTCCTAAATATCAATTGAATACGTCGATTAGTGCTCTATATTTTTTTTCTTTCTCAAGTGGATTGACATATCCAATATATGATTAATACAAAACTACAGGTGGCTATAGGATCAATCAGAACAAAATACAACAACTCAAACATATAACACATCACAAAACAACAAACAGATATATATATACATATATAATGATACATCACAGAGTATACAAAATGATACATCACATACGACCACAATACAAACATGAATCAAAAGAATGTACTTATCAGAGTAGCGACCAAAAAGAATTACATAAAAGCTATAACAAAAAAAGAGCTAACAGAAAAGTCCATGTGGAAGAAGAATAGGCTAAGTCCAAGGGTACCTAACCTAAAACACCTCGGTTTGACCCGAGTATAAAATACACGGGTCAGTCTAGCAAAATAAATCAGTTTATAAGGATAAGTGATAATATAAGCATAAGGTAAAGGGTAGGATATACTCTCAAATGAGAAGAAACAATAATAAGTGCATGTCACTACTTCATATAAGGTAATTACACTAAGTGTATGTCCTCGAAATAGGTAAACTCACCAAATAACATTAAGTATAATAAATGCCTCATGTCATCGGCGAAATCCCAAAAGCCACTAAAATTGTTTCTATGAAAAATATCTTTAAAATAGGAGAATCCCAAATCTTATACTCAAAACTCGCTATAAATGGCAATCACAAAAATATTCCCCAAATAGAGAAGTCTCAAACATAAAACACGCCAAAATGGCAATCTCGTATATTTCCAAATAGGAGAGCATAAATCTCAAATAAACGCCAAGTGTTGGAAAACCCAAATCTCAAATATAGAACTCGAAGGAGTTCAATTTCCAAAGATGAAATTGCCATATACAATATCTTGAACTTCTCAAATGACCAATAATGTAAAAAGGCGATACACTCGAAAAATCATAAGGAAATCAGTGCAATGATCTCAAAGATATAGCATATGCTTATGGCCGAAGCCCGCTAAGTATCGTTCTTCCAAAAGAAGGCGCCACGTCTCTTAGACAAACGTCTCAAAGGACAATCGCCATATAAAATATCTTGAACTTCTCAAATGGCCAATAATGTAAAAAGGCGATACACTCGAAAAATCATAAGGAAACCAGTGCAATCATCTCAAAGATATAGCATATGCTTATGGCTGAAGCCCGCCAAGTATCGTTCTTTGAAAATAAGGAGCCACGTCTCTTAGGCAAACGTCTCGAAGCACAAACAAATACATCTTGTAGACAAACATCCTGAAGGACAAATATGTCGCAATGACAAAATTTTCTTAGACAAACATCCGGAAGGAGAAATGACTTGATGATCCAATACTAGAAAATACGTCTCTTAGACAAATATGTCACAAACTCTCGGATAGGAACCTGAACAGTGTTAACATGTGTCCCATACCACACGTTCGCACTAAATAGTTTACTAACTGCTAGTAAATTTCATACTCAAAGCAGTAAAAGGTTTACCTGATCTCATTGGTAAACTCCACCCGAAGGTTAAAACGATCTAACGGACAAGACGAAAATTACCCGATAAGATAAACGCACGTGTCCCATAGTACATGTTTTACCAAACCGCTTAATTATCCTTCTTATTCGCTTGAATAGTGCAAAAACATGTATTATATATATAAAATAATTTACTTGAGAAAACAAGCTTTTAAAACCAATTTTCGAAATCATATTTGGAATCAAACTTTGAAAATTCCCTTATTATAGAGATTATATAGACTGTATAGCTCAAAAATAATTTAAAATTATTTATAATAATTATTTATAATGCCAATTTATTTTAAAAATTATTTCAAAACGATCTTAAGAGAACCGTGCTCGAAAACGAATAAAAACAAGGAAAATCACTCAAAGCGGTATTCGAATTCAATTCGAATTTCAATTCAAAATCAATACAAATTTGAATTTCAAATTCCCAAAATTTAGCTAGCCTATTGACAGGCATCATTATACTTCAAAACATCACATAACCATCATCAAAATCAAGCAAGATAGGAAGGAAAACAAGCTGAAAACAAGTCGCAAATCAAAAGAACAAAGGCCAAACTACCCGTGCTTGGTCCAACCAAGGGTCGACCCAGCCCCGTGGCAAGGTAAACCACCAGATTGACCACTTGTTCGACCTAGAGGGTTGTAGGTAGACCTGCCTATCGACCCAGGCTACAAACTCTTCTCCAGGTTGTTTTCCAGCCTTGTATTGATTTTCCAGGGTCAATCTAACATATAAAACGATGGAACCTTTTAGATGAAAATTGACATGCACATAGTTTAATGTATAAACAACACTCTAAAAAAATCCGGCAACAATTTGAGTGAAAATCAAAGAGTTATGGCCACTCAAAGTAGCAACCAGAAACAAGAAATTCAGTAAAAACAACTGATAGAAAGATATACTTATACAGAAGTTATTTTCTTTCAGATCTTTGCATTAGCAGTCTTGTTTCAGCTATAATATGAGATGAAAAACTCACCTTTGCTATAAGAGAGAAAAATCGGAGAATCGGAGGAAAGTTGCTTACTTTTGGGAAGAAGGAGCTTCTCTCAACCTGCTAGAACTCAAGGCAAACACATGCAACTGGAAAGGAAGAAATTAACAGCCAAATCTTCTAAAAACAAGATTTTGATGGGATAATAAGGTTTTGGAATGAGATTACCTTTTAATTTCACTCTAAATTGATAAAAACAACGACTTGTTTGAAAAATATTTGAATTTGAATGCTTTGAAGTTGAGAAAATGGTGCTTTCTTCTTACAGACAATTGGACGAGAAGAGATAATTGTTTTTGAACGTGCAGGCATCTCTTTACTTCTTTTTCTCAATTCTAGTTAGGACTAAATGGGCCTATGGAGTCATTAATTAAAAGAAAACATCGTGGCCTTAGTTAAGTAATCAACATTTAAATCAAAGGCACACATATATTAAACTACATTATAAACAAAGTCGTTTTCCTTTTAATTTTCAGTCAAACAAAATTTGTAAATTTATATACACATGAAATAAATTATTTCACACTATATGAAAAGATTAATTTTTATTTTTAAAAGATTATTATTATTAAAATCCTTTGTTTTTCAAAAATACACTATTTACTCAAATAAATGAATAAAACTCTATTTTTAACTTCTAAAATTCCACAAAAATACATTTCTCGCTTAGAAAAATATTTTAAACCATTTTAAACTCAAATTTATAATTAAAATTATTTCTAAACCAATTACCACCTTTTTATTTAAATAACAACCTTTTAAAATCTCATAATTCTTTTAAAAATTATTAACATAAGTAAATGACAATAATTAATACAATTGTTGCATTTTCTCCAAATAAAACCTATTTCAGTCATTATTAACCCAAAAAAATAAAATAAAGTTTCAAACTTTAATTTTCTCATTTTATTTTCAAAATTCATTGTTTATTCCAAATAAACAATTAAAATTTTCGATTTTATTTTAATTTACAATATTAAATTATAACTATCGTAATAATTTAATGCTAACAGCTAATCTCCAAAACCAGGGTTGTTACATATATTATTATTTTGAATTTAAAAATATTCAACCAAACATAATAGAAAACCCCAAACTCCAAATGAGACATGCCACTTGGCAATCAATATGTTATACCCCTATTTCGAATACAATGGAACTAGTCATGATGCTTAATTCGATTGTATACAGAAGATAACTTTTTAAACCCGATTATTATATTAAATTTTTGATACTAACTTCAATGCCTTACGGACGCGCACGATCGAACAATTCGTCTAATCGCCATGTAATTTGATGGCGTAATCTAATACACTATCACAGATCCAATGAAACTAGTTTCATTGAAATCTGAGACAGTGCCCCAAAAGGCTAACTTCACAGATTTAATTCGATATTTATCTAATCTGTTTATATTTTTAAATAAATTTACAAATTGAATTCACTAATATCATTTATTAATTACAAGGAGTTAAACAAAATTATTAAATCTATTTAATTAATATTCACAATCCTAATATTCGAATATTACTTATATCTGAATTAAAGGTTATTAAATTCCTAAAAATCCAATTACATAAATATTTGAATTAATTAAACATTTAAAATTAAATAGCCAAAATTTTGGGTTGTTACATTGAGCGAGTATTTTGATAAAGATATCAAATAGATTGATTTACAATCAAAATGTTGAGGAAGCATGCGTCCTTAAGAAAGAAAATTAAAAGGTATATAAACATTTCTAATACTATAAGTAAATAACATGCTATTGGTTGTTAACGATATATAATGGTTAAAATTGGTTTAGTGTAGTTGTTTAACTCTCAATATAAGATTTGATAGAGACATCTTTTATACTTGGCATAGGAAGATATCGAGAATAGTATATATACAAAAATTTCACATTAAAGGGTTTAATATGGAACATATGATATAAACTCCTTATGCATCATTAATACGAATAATCATGAAAGTGTTATGTAGTATATTGGAACTTGCTTATACACTTAGTGTATTCAACGAATATCGAATCTACGGTAAAAAGACTAAATGGTAGTTAAAAATGTTCTTGGGTATTTACTGTAGAATTGTTTATGGAAATAAAAAACTCCATATGAAGAAGTTTCAAACTCGAACTTCATAAGTAATATCAAATATAGAAAGTCGATCTTACATTCATATTCTAACCTTATTTAAGGAGCTTTGAGTTAGAAATGTTCCAAAAGAGAAGTTGTAGCACACTCAACTAAAGAAGCTAAGTGCATCTCTTTAAGTAGCTCCACAAGGAAAATGGAATATATATGTGCAAATTTATAAGAGATCTAGGAGTGGTTCACAACTTTGAAAATTCAATAAGTTATTATGATTTCAATAATGCAATATAGATTGATATGAAAACCGACAACTTGGTAAGAAATCGTGATATGTTCTTTGTACTGAATATATAATAAAAAGTTTATCAGTAATGGGAAATCGAAATAAAAAAGTAAATAAATAATAATAATGTTACAAATCCACCCATTAAGGACTCTTCTCATTCTAATTTAGGTAGACCGATCGAAAGTATGGGCATGAGGCACCATTTGGTCCAAGTACAAGTGAGATATTGATAGAGTTAAGGGTGTGCCCTATAGGTAATTATGTAATTTATTACGTAACTTAACTCTTATCAGAGAATCTTTTTCAACATGATGTAAGCATCTAGTTTTATTTTCTTTTATATATGTCATCATATAGAGATATAAACAATAAATTAAATACATCAACATGCATATGTAAAAAAATCCTTAGGATAAGTAGTTTGTTAGTTGGATTTACGAATATGTTCATAACTATGAGTATTTAATCGTTATATGTATAAAGATATATATAAATAAAACATTTTCCCCTTTAAATGTTCATAGTCAAGATGCAGCGAGAAAAAGATATGGATACATCTATTGAGACTAGTGTATATAATGCTTTACATATGGTGGTTGGTGGTTTACTTATGACCATTGAGGCGCCAATGGGTTAAGTGATCTTTGGAACAATAATGAAGAGACTAAACAAGTGTCTTCTATATGTTAATATAACTAATTCAAAATAGATGATCTTAGGGTAATGATGTGAAGTAGTCTTTAGAATCGAGGGTATTGTTGTCTTAAGTAGCTAGGCTAAACTCTGGTTATGGTTAAATATTTTAAATGGCAACCTTGTTACAACCAAAGTTGGGTATGCACTGAACTAGTGAAGTGTATAAACCCAGAATTAAATCTCTACTTAGATGGATATTTAATTATATTTTTAAATAATTAATAAATGAATGTGTTTTAACAAATAAAATTATTTTGGATAATAATTAATGATGATAAAAATCGTTTTCATAATTAGTTTACCAATATATATAGTTCATATGGAAATAGAAAATGTGACCGGAAATTATTTTTTGACATGTAAATTTTTCATTAGTTAAAAGTCACCAAAAATATCATAGCACTATTGTAAATACCCATGCACATATTACAAACTATTTTAACATGCTGTATACATGTATATATACATGTAGATATTTTCTCCTTAAAAATATAAACATATAAGATAAAAGAAGATTTTTTTGGTTTAATAAAAATTTATATACATAACACATATAAAAATATCCTTTTTCAACTCAAAGTACATAATATATGGCATGAATAGGGCAAGATATAGGGGGTACAAGGTGAGGATGGATATGAGGGGGAGTAATGGAGGTGCATGCATACATACATATATATATATACATACATGTATATATAAGCACTTATATAATTTTTTAATTACTTTCCTAAGCCCATATATACCCCTTTCGTTTCATGCTTCTCATTTTACAACCTCCATCTTCAATTCAAAATTTCCTAAGAGCTTGAATAAACATCCATGGCTTCCTTTCATAAAATTTAAAGTAAGAAAAAAATTACTCTTTTTGCTAAAATCTCCACTTTAGTTCACAAAAACGCTTTTAAAAGCTCTACAACCCTCCTCTTCGAAAATACAAGCACTCAAACTCCCCTAGCCTATATGGTCGAGCCAAAACTCCATATGGCCAAGCCCAATGCCCACATGGCCAAGCCTATTTGAGGTGTTCTAACATCCAAAGTTTCAATTTTTGCATGTTTTTAAGTTGTTTTCAAGTTTTAGTAAAAGTTCGCCTTGAGTTAATAAAGTTTCAATGAGTAAAACTCTTATTTTTGGAAAAGAAAATAATCTTGTCTATATATTGTGAAAATATAGTGGTTGTTGTGTTGAAAATATAATGATGTTTTGATGGCATATAGTTATATGTTAATAGGAGCTTGGATTATTAATCTAGTTGTTAAACGATATGTTTGTATATAGATATGTGAATGGTTGATTATGATATGCTAGTAGTGTGTTTGTGAAACAAAACAAGTATATGTGATGAGAAATGTTATGGAGTTAGCTTTGAAAAGTCGCAAAGGACTTGAGATCCGATTTGAAACAAAAGTTTGTTTTTTAGTTTTGGATTTAGTATATGTTTTCAAAGTTTTCATCCTTTTTTAAGTTTTCAAAACTCTTCCATTTGTGTTTCAAATATGTAGTAGCTAGAGTTAATGTGAGATTTTCACCTAGAAATCAATTCTAGCGATCGCTCATAACGGTATCCGCTATGGGCGCAGTTCGAAAAACTTCACTATTTCAAGTTTTAAAGTTATTTCTTTTGGATTGTTTTTGAAAACTCATTTCAAACTAATGAAGTAGGTAAAATGGTTAAGCTTTTTTTATTTAATAATTTAATTATTTTATTTATTAATTAGGGTAATTATTAATAAATTAATTAATTAAGTAAGTAATTAGAGTTTAAGAATTTATTTACTAAGTTAATTATTTTAACTACGGAAGTTTTAATATACGATATAAAAAAGTAACTAATTTTTACTTAGTCAAGTTTAATTATTTTAATTAATTTAATGTTAATTATTTATTTAATTATTATTAAATAAAAATAAGTAATTATCTACTTAATATTAAAAAATTAGAGTTCAATTATAAATGACAGTTATTTAATTAGGTTAATTAAAAAATTATTTGAATTAATTTGTATTTAATTAAGGTTTAATTTTGACTTAACCAAGCTTAATCAAGGTTTAATTATTAGTTAGATAAATTAAGACCTAACTAAGGCAAATTAGGGTTATTTATAATTTAATCTTGTTTAAATAAGATTAATTAAATTTTAATTAAATTTTAAACTTATGATTTAATTAAAGTTTATTTATTTGAAATTTTTTCATTAAAAACTCTATCGGTTATTTATTTTTAACCAACTTTCTTATTTAGGAAAATTGTTTTAAAACGAAAGGATCTCTTGTCTATGCTATTAAGTTGCTAATTTTAATGTAATAAAATGTTACACATTTTATTGAACATAAATCGATTTTTGTACTTATCACAAATACTACGCTACGATAACATGATGAATACATGGGAGTTAATTTCGATAAGTGGGCCATGATAATCTAAGCATATGGAACGTATGTTTACACGTAAATCTTAAAACCTAATAGTGGAATGGTCCACTATAAAAAAAATTAAACTTTTAAATTATCAAAAGTTGGTTTGGGGAGTCTGGGATAGGATAGCAGTTATTATCCGAAAACCACTTCCAACCAATGTAAGCATTCAAATTGGAAATAGTGAAGGCAAGGTACAAGATGAGGACTTTGAAGTGCAAGATCTATTTGCTACTAAGTACTAACCCTAAGGGTGATTCCAAAATGGGTATAGTGGAGGTAGTGCCTTTGGTTCATTCATCTCTTGAACGACTTATATGAATGATTGCTAACAATTTGTTAGCATCTGGAAGGCAATATAGCTTTCCTATTGGTAGTGCTATAGTAAAGGTAAATGTAGCCTCAGGCCTCATTAATCGAAAATGAACAAAATAGGGTACACAGTCGGGCTATGTGGGTCGCCCCTATCAGGGTCTGTCATCACCATATTTAGAATCAGTATATGACCTATTTCTATGCTCCAGTACAAATGCTGATCCTAACTGTGGTGGTGATGTATTCGGTACTCGTAGTCATGTAGTAGGTCGGTTCTATGTAGTAGGGGTATAAGATGTTCTTGTCAGATCCTGGGTGTATTTTATCTAAAGGCCTACCTTTTGGAAGGTAGTTTCTTACCTGATCATGTATGGAATTCATTCTCCAATAAGAGTTGTACGAATTTAGTCGTACCGAAATATGTTGGAATGTGAGATGCAAACATTTCAGCTATGTTCTATTGTACTTAAAAACTCTAGACATTATCATAATATTACTATATTTCTATATAAAGTGTTTTGGTTATCGTAAGGAAAAAACTAGTCTGTGTTTATGTGCGGAATGATCTTACGAGATACCTTTGATTTTCAAATCATTTACTAAAATTATAATTACAATGTCTTGAGTTTACTCCCACCAGACCTATGTCTGACCTGAATTTTTATTCTATTTTCCTAAAACTCTTGGGTACTCAAATTTTTATGAGTAGCGAAGTGATCTAGGTTTCTTACGGAAGCATTTTGAAGGAGCTAGAGCAGATGGCTTCACCGTTAGCTAGTTATTATCTTATTCCGCTGTGTTATGTATGATCTATATATTTTGGTATGGGTAGCTAGCTATAACTATGTAGTAGAAGGCTGTAATGTAATATCTCTGATGTATTATTATTACGAAAATGACTATGTAATATCCTATGTTATCTATTATATATTGTTCTGATTCGTGGTGAGATTCTGTGATTTCATAGTTTCTTCTTATCTTTCCTTTTTCTTCTACCCTTAGTGACTCGTTTTTCGGAGTAAGAAAGGCTGTTCATTACATTTGGTATCAGAGCGAGGTTAAGCAAAAGCTAGGCTTTGGGTTGGGGGTCAATTTTGAGAGTGCATATTTGTAATTTTTATTTATGTGTGTGTCAATATATATATATATATATATATATATATATTTGATGGATATATCAGCTTGATTGGTTTGATTAGTTCCTTTCTTTTAGGATTTATCTCATCCAAATATTTTATGAATTATCTTACTATATCTAGGGAATAAGATATGAGTAATAGGGCAGAGGAGGTAGGAAGGTAGGTAGCACTACGATTATAAATGGTCGAACCCAAAATCCTGGAAGAGTTCAGGTTGCCAAAGACGCAGCGCTAGAGCAGCCAAAGTGAATTTCGCAACCTTATACAAAGATTACACCAACCAGTGAGGGAAATCATTGAAAGGAACTGAGTCTATCATGGAAGTGCAAGCTTGGTTGCAATCTTACGAAAATATTTTTAAAGGTCTTGGTTTATCCGATGAACAGAAAAGGTTTTTAGCAGTATGGCAACTACAAGAAGGAGCTGCATCTTGGTGGAATTCCCTTAATGAAAATGTTCCTGAGGAAGAGTTTTCATGGGCCCAATTTAAAGACGTTTTGACGACCAATTCTTGCCAATGGCAGGAAGGACCAGAATGTATGGGAGCTTCATGGACTTGAGGCGGGGGGATCTATCGGTAGCAGAATATGAGACAAAGTTCAACAAGCTATCTTATTTTGGACCGAAATTAATCAACACCCAATTAGAGAAAAATGAGAGTTTTTTTGGGTGTGAGAGAAAAAGACCATGAGAGAATGACTACTGATGCTAAAAGTTCTTTTGTGGATTTAGTTAATATGGCTTTGAAGTACGAGACCTTGGAAAAGTAGAAGCCAACTCCAGTAGCACCTAGTAGGAACACAAGTGGAAGCAGCTCTAACAATAGAAAGTTTAATCCTAATTGGAAGAACCAAGGAAAGAGAAAGCTTGGTGGTGGGACTCAAGGGAATTGTTTTAAGGATTTTGTTTGCCACAAGTATCAGCAGAAGGGCCACATCACAAAGTTTTGCAAGAATTCTGGATCTTGGTAGCATCGACAACAGTAAAGTGGACATGTCTCTCCGATGGTCCAGAAAACTCTATTTTTTATTTGCCATCAGCCCTGGAATATAGTAAAGGACTACCCACTCATGAAGGAGGTGAAGCAATCCATGGTGTACGCCACTAAAAAGAACTGTCGACTTCAATAAATGTGAAGGTGAAAGGAATCCTTGAAGGTGCCTTATGATTAATGGTGTTTTTGTTCGAGCATTATTTGTTACCGGTTCCTCTCATAGTATATAAGTTTCATATTATTCCATGTATCGCAGAAAACCCTATGTGCATGTCTAACCCCATAGGCAGAGAAACCTATTTGAGTATGATCTGTAGGAATGTGCCAATTTCCTACCTTTCTCATCATTTTTTTACGACCCATATGTCTTAGAATTTAAGGGATTTGACATTATTCTTGGTACGGGTTGGTTATCAAAGTATGAGGCTGTATTAAAATGTTTTAGGAGAACTATATCGTTAGTGACCGATATAGGAAGAAAAGCTAAAGAATCATGTAAGAAACCCGGTATTCATATGTGTAATTTCTTGTATGCCTTGAAAGCCTCCCAAGAAAATTTAAGGTCTACTGAAGTTGCTAAGAATTTTTCCAGTGTATTCAAAGAGGTTCAAAGTTTACCCTCGCACCAAGAGATAAATTTTTGCATTGATTTAGTCTTTAGTCCCTGGTGAAAGGCTTATGGTTCAACCTAAGCGAAGAATGGCTCCATGGGAGAGAGAGGGGTTGGTAAGTCAACCAATGACTTATTAAGAAGAGATTGATAATATCCAGTCATTCGAGTAGGGGATCTATTTGGATGCATTTGGTTTTTGTAGCTAAGTCTAATGGATATTTAAGGTTATGCGTGGATTAGTGGGAACAAGTATCCCTTATCCTGAATCGGTGATCTTTTTGACTAACTTCATGGAGCTACGGTATTTTCTCAGATGGATCTAGCTACTATATTTCATCAATTTAGGGTTGTTGAAGATAACATACCCTTAATTGCATTTAGAGGCCCTGAATGTTTCTTTGAGTTGTTAGTTATCCCCTTGAGGCTAACCAATGTACCTACATATTTTTTAGATCTCATGAACTGGTTTTCCAAGATGTTCCTAATAAGTTTGTGTTAGTTTTCATTGATGACATCCTTATCTACTCCAAATCTAAGGAGGAGCATAAATATCATTTGAAAGGGGTGTTGAAAATGTTGAGGAGACATGTCCTGAAGGTGAAAATTTTCAAGTGCCATTTCTGACAACTGGAGGTGAGATTCTTAGGACAAATAGATCCAGGAGAGGGCATTTTAGTTGACCCAGTGAAGGTGGAAGCTATTCAAGAATGGAAGCAACCATGAACTCCTACTAAGGTTCACAGTTTCTTAGTTTTGGCTGGGTATCTTTTTACTCCCTGAAGTATCTTTTTACTAAGAAAGGTCTAAACCTGAGGCAACAAAGATGGTTGGTGTTTCTGGCGGCTTGTGGCTTCGATATTCTTTATAGGCTAGGAAAGGCAAATATGGTGGCGGATGCCTAAAGAAAGAATGTTGTTTTGACTCTTTTGTAAGTTACCCCGTCACTTTAGGAAAGGATTATGAGAAATTAGAGGAAGGATGAAGTATTGAGAGGATTAATTCAAGGAGTTAGACGAGGTAGATATTTGGAATCTGAGATGGATAGTCGAGGTGCTTTAAGGATGAACTGACGATTGTGTGTTCCAGATATGGATGGACTGAGGCAGGAAGTTTTGTCTGAATGCCATAAATCAAAGTTAAGTATTCGTTTAGGAGTTCATAAGATGTATAAAGACTTAAAATAGTATTTTGGTGGCCGAGAATAAATAAATACATTTTAGTCTATGTTAACAGATGCTTGGGTTGCCAACAAATCAAAGGTGATCATCAGAAGACAACCGGGTTATTACAACACTTAGAAATACCTAATTATAAATGGGAAATGATATCTATGGATTTTATCAATGGTTTACCCAGAACCAGAAAAGGAAATAAAGAAGTATGGGTTATTGTGGATTGGCTAACGAAGAACACGCATTTATTCCGGTAAAACTTACCAGGATGGCTGCTTCTCAAGCTAAAATTTTTATGAGGGAGTAAATAGGTTGCATGGAGTTCCTATGAGTATAGTGAATGATCGAGACCCTTTTTTACTAGTTATTTTAGGAAGCATTGCAAACAACTATAGGAATGAAGTTAAGCCTAAGTACAACATACCACCACTAAATAGACGGACAGATGAAGCGAGTGAATCGTATTCTGAAGGATCTCTTGAGAGAGTGTACTCTAGATTTTAGTGGATCATCGGAGGATCATTTGCATTTAGTTAAGTTCTCCTATAACAATGATTTCCAGGCGAGCATCAGAAAGGCATCTTAGGAAGCCCTATATGGAAGACCGTGCAAGTTACCAACATGTTGGGTTGAGATGGGAGATTGATTAGTGCTTGGACTAGACCTAATCCAAGAAGCCACCAAAAGTTGCAGTGATTAACAAAAGAATAAAGGAAGCCCAAGATCGTCAAAAAAGTTATGCCGATAAGAGGCGAAGGGATTTGGAATTTGTGATCGGAGATTTGGTGTTCATAAAGATTTCACCAATAAGGGGAGTTGTTAGATTTGGACCTTTTCGAATTCTTAAGAGAATCGGATCGCTTACTTATAGGGTAGATTTGCTAGAGAGATTGGCGGGCATTCAGAACGTGTTCCATATGTCTAATTTGAGAAAATATGTTCATGACCCATCTTTGACTATAAAGCCATCGGTTTAAGAGGAATTGGAGATAGAACCAAATTTGACAGTGGTTAGACTTACAGCTTAT
Organism: Allium cepa; assembly: GCA_030765085.1. NCBI lineage: Eukaryota > Viridiplantae > Streptophyta > Magnoliopsida > Asparagales > Amaryllidaceae > Allium > Allium cepa. Next base: position 1,001,858,514 of record CM060935.1, read on the forward strand.
GTTGTGGTTTAGAATGAAAAGAGATTGCGTAACAAGGTGGTGCGACTAGTTAATATTCAGTAGAGTAAGGATCCAAGGGACTGCACTTAGGAGACTGTGGATCGCATGAAAGAAGCCTATCCCGAGTTGATGCTAGGATAGCTAGTCCTAGGTTGTATTTATAGTGTATATCTATTTGCTATGGATTCTTAGTGCATGTCTATGCATGTGTTATATGATATGAATATATAGATTTTTGCGTAGTTTGAATTATTTCCTTGTTTGCTAATTTCGGAATGAAAATATTTTAGGGGGAGAGTGTAACAACCCAGAATTAAATCACTATTTAAACGGACATTTAATTATATTTTTAAATATTAATAAATGAATTTATTTTAACAAATCAAACTATTTTAAATAATAAGTAATGATGATAAAATCGTTTGCAATTTTTTTTTTACAAATATATATAGTTCATAGAGAAATAAAAAATGCGATTGGAAGTTATTTTTTTAAATATCGATTTTTCATTGGTTAAATGTCATAGCACTATTATAAACACACATGCACATTTTAACGACCCGCTCCCATGCTCAATTCGAACTAACAATAAACCACACATATCCAACACAAATTAAATGAAAAGATGGATATTCATGAGAAAGAAAGAAGAAGAGAAGAAGAGAAACAGAAATTAAAACAATCCAGAACCTCACATACGCAGTAAAACAACATATAATATAATATAATATCAATGATCTTTACAAAAAGAGAAATTGTAATATACATACATCCATCAAAGTAGAACAAATCACAACCATCAGCCTAAATAGTTATAATAATCTAACCTCACAAATGCTGATAATTTAAACAATAGTGCAGCAGAAAAATAAACAAATACGGGAATACATCCTGAAGACCTCCTATTCGTCTACTGAAGCTCCAAAGCATCCTAATCAAAATCTGTAAATATGCTCAGTTTGACCCGAGAAATGAAAGGGAAGAACGCCTAGATCAGTCTGGTAAACTAGCATGAGAAAACACAACTAAACTAAATTTTAAAGTTGTAAAAATCTTTATCAAAGGTATCTCGTAAGATCACGCCACACATAAACACGGACGGGTTTTTACCTTACGATAACCAAAACATTTCATATCAAATTATGTTGTACTATACTTGTGTCTAGCATACAAATAACATTAATCATAGCCGAAATAGTTACCATTTTTAAATTACAACATACTAGGATTTACAAACAAAATGGAAAGCACGCACTAGAGAATGGATTTCCGTACAAATGACTAGAGGAAGGGACTACCTTCCGATAATACATCTCTAGAAGAATATACCGAGGCTACAAAAATCTGCACCTCTACCAACACAAGACCGGCATACCTCTTCCTTGACAATATCGGATATATCATCACCCCAGTTGTTATTGACCTATATGAGGGCCCTCTTCGCATACACTGCAATAATTTAAAACCCGAACATCATAGCGGGAATAAAAATACCTAGAAGGGGATGATCATATCCTAACAGTTGCGAACCAAATAGCCTTGCGGCATCCACCCTATTTCGGTCATTTTCGGGTGTGAGGCCTAAGGTAGTGATTATCTTTCACATAGCAAAACAAGTTTCTTCTTTGAATGCCACATTGCCATTCCACAATCACACAATTGATTTCTACAAACATATAACTCTTGAGCTTGTATGCTCAGGAAAGGATGTTAAGATAAGAGAAGTTGCCTTCTCTACTACCAAGCAGATGATATGTTTATAGAGATCAATCAATCTGATTTTAAGATGAAATATCGGACATTGGTCCATACAAGTTTTCCAGGACAGGACAAACCGAAGGCACTTCTCCTACCACATCTTATTTTGGAAATTACCCTAGGATTAGTAGTGATTAGTCTTTGCATTGGATATTCATAATGAAGAGACCACTACTACTATATGTATATTGGGAGTTCATCCCCAAATAATCAACAAGCAGTCCTTCATTACGAAAATTCCAAATATCAATGTCTTCCAACATATATACATTCGGACGCATATATGTTGCTCTGAAGTGGTTTTCGGATTAATCCGATCCGGGTCTCTTTGGATCAACAATGATAAAGAGGCCAAATTTTTGGCAATCGGTTAGTTAACTATCAAAGCAAAAATAAAATCTAGCACATAAGCAATCACTAGGCCCATTTTATTAATTTTTTGTTAATTAAATCACTTTCTCAATATTTACTTCAAATTATCTTTAAAAAGATTTATTCACAAAACCATTTCAAATTATTCGATAAGCGAAAATATTTCCATATACTTAAGATATAAGTATATTCACAAATCATTTCATTCTCAACACGTAGAAATAATATTTCCATATATTTAAAATGGAAACAAGTATATATACAAATCTTAAATATTCTTCAAAATGCACTTCCTTTGGGTCAAAACGAATGTTGTGCAAAACATCGTTACAACAAGCCAAAATATTAATATAGGGATTCGATTATATATATATATATATATATCTGTGTGTGTATGTATTTCTTGTATACTATATAAGACATTTTCTTTTGGAAATCATTTACTATAACAACTGTAACGACCCGGATTTTCGCGTTCGAAAATCGACACCCGTACTTCACTCATACTCGAATGCCGCAGATTCAAACATTCAATCCGATTTGCCGGAGCTTATAACACATTAAGTACAACATAGCGGAAGAAAATGATAATATCATTGATATACAACATTTGATACAAGAACGATACAATATCTGTTACAACAAGATACAACAGATCAAAAATATCAGAGCAGAAAATGACACAGCGGAAAGAAATTTCCAACTTGATCTCTAAGAGAGAAAGGAACTCCAATATCAGCAATCTCCATCTCCAAAGCACCAATCCAGAAATAGCTCGAACTCCAAATCAAGTTGAACTAAGCAAGGTCAGTCGTCTAAAGACTGAAGAAGATTTCCAGAGAATATTGAATGCTACTAAATCTACTCCTACTATTTGATTATCTGAAAAACCCAACTCTAGACTGCCCGTGTGGAAAATTATGGGCACCCGGAGTTTAGGAAAGGAACAATAAACTCCGGTTCAGTCATGAGACTGGTATGAGCAAACAAAAACAGTTTTCTTTAAAACAAACAACAAAGAATTTAAACATTGAAATAAGCAATGCTTTTTGGAAAATGAAACTACCATAAGGCCTATCGGCACACACACAATGCAATCGCACACTTGGGGAAGATTTCTCCTTATGATAGTCAAAAATGCTTACTACGAAAAATCCTTTTTGATATTATTATTAGTGCATAGTGGAAAACATTTCAAAAGTATAATATTAATCTTAGCCAGCATAGGTACCATTATACCATCCCTACTATAGCTACCATTTAAGAATGGCAGGTTATACAATTGAAATTGTACTGGGTTCGTATTGGAAATTGGATTTCCAATAAATGGTTAGGCTAAGGAACATCCTGGGCCACATGGGTACGCCTCTGGAGGGACGCCCTGAAAACCTAACCGGATCTCTGCTAATACAAGGCTGGGTTACCTCTGTAACTAGGTAACTACTGACATGAGTATGTCATCCCCCGGTCATAACCGACCTTTATCACGGGATTCACCAACAACCACAAAGTAATAAAATTCGCAGCAACCACACAGGTTAAGTATCTGGGCTCCATACCATGATACCACCTCTATCTAGAAGGAAACATAGCCTCAGGAGGCGCTACCTCCAAATAACCTTGCTACATTCTTCCTGTTTCGACCATTCCGGGTTGTGAGGTTCAACGAAGTCTCCTCCACAAAGCTACGCTTTTCCCAAAGCCATGCTTTGATCAACAAAGGATCGGCAGCACTTCGTATGCCACATTACCAAATTGAGAATGTATCACTAGTAACCATCAATTACATAACCTCTGAGCTCGTCCGTCTCAGAGAAGGGTGCTAAGCTAAGAGAATAAATCTCCACCACCAAACAGAAATGTGTTTGATAGAAACCAGCTTTATATCTCAAGGTGTAATGTCAGACACACATCCATACAAGTCTGTTCCGAGTTCGAACAAAACCGAAGGCACTTCCAAAGAAGCCCTTGCAAATCCGGGAATTCCCAATCCCGATTGGACTCTCTATCACAAATGGAGATCTCTATACCGGCGTGACCCAGTTCAGAGACAATCGACGGGTTATCCTTTCATTCTCGAAAATACCCGGTCTTCACCACCGGTCTTCATTTGCACGAGTTAATGCCCTTCAAAATAACTTGGGTTAAATTCAAATTCCCAAAACACTTTCAAAATGGTTTAAAACCCATATAAACACATTTATAACTTATATAACCTTTTCAAATTATAATTTCCAAACATAGAATTCAATTTCAAATCTTAAATTCAACTCCAAACCAAATTATTTAAATTTTCAAAACTTAATTAAGTTATTCAAGATAACTTTTATCTTTAAAACTCCTTTTCAAAATCTTTCTATATTTAAACCAAATCCATTTCCAAAACCATTTGAATTCAAAATTAACCTTTAAAAAAATCATTTTCAAAAAAAAATCTGTGACTTAACCAATTTCCTCGTGCAATCCACATTTGTGTGTGTATAGTGTGGTCCAGGGGTTTTACACACGATAGTGCAACAACATCAATCAGCACAGATTCAAATACAGCAAAATATTTGATAACGGTATAAACTATAACGCTTATCTTTCATTCACAGATCGTGGATATATATCACAGATAATAAATTACATTTATCCTAAATAATAAATTACATCACAGCTAAATAAATTACATTAATCACAGCTTAAATCGAAACAGAGCATCACATATCAGGAATATCACATAATTCAAAGCATTTAATCTAATCATCCATACATGAGACCAATTAATCATCTGATTTACTAAAATCAGATTTTAATCCTATGTAATTAATTACTTACAAACCATTTAATAAATTATTCTTTAATAAATCATTAATTAACCTTTGATTAATAATTAATCCTTTGATTAATTATCCTTAATTAATTACAATAATTAATTAATTAATCCTTAATTAATAATCATTCTTTAATCAGTTTCATTAATTAATTAATTATTCTCGAATCAATTACCCCAATTAATTAATCACATTAATTAATTATTCTTTAAATTAATTAACCTTTAAAACACTTGATTAACCAACCTTTAATCGTAAATTATCCATCCCTAATTACTTTCATTAAGTTATTATTTTTAAGTAATTAATTATCCCTAAATTAATTATTCATCAACTACTTGATTAATCAAATTAAATTAGTAACAAATTTACCGTAATTACTTTTATTAAGTAATTCACCTCAAGTAATTAATTTCCTTTAAAATTTAACTTAAACTTTAAAATTTAATTAACCATCAAAACTTTTATTTAAGATAAACCTTTTTATCTTCATAAAACTTCATTAACCTCTAAATTTCATTACTAAGTTTATTTAAAATAAACTTTTTAGAACAAAGGTTATATAAAACAAAATTTTAACTTAATTACTTCAAAAATACTTATCTTAAACTTTCGATTTATCCCAAACTTAAATCAATATTTGTTTTCAAAAGACTGGTTTAAATTTCAAAACTTGTATCATTTAAACTTTTAATTTAAACTTGCTATCATTAAAACTCGAGCCAAAAACCTGTCTGTTCGAGCCTAACTTATTTTCATTCATTTGTATTAAGACCTAGTTCATATTTCTTGTTGAAAGTTTAAACCTGAAACATATCTTCCGTTTCTATTTTTAAAACCTGACCTGCTCGTAAACAACCCGGGCCAAATCAATAAATTTACCGAGCAAGGCTTCGGGTTACTCAGGCACTGCATTTCTTCAAGCAAATTTCCACTTTTCTTGAGTTCGTACCCGAGCATCACTCTTCTTCCCAAATTTTAGAACAACCCAATTATTCACGATATCTCGTGCACATGCACCGACGCTCCAGCTCCTTCCGACCGTCGCCGATCCCCTCAAACAGTCACCCACGACATCGCTACCTAGCCCGACCACCCAGATCACTGAAACCCATCATCGATAGAAATTGAACAGCTCGCTCCAAACTAGAAATAAACCAATCATCAACAAACGTCACGCCACGATGACCCCGACCATCAGACAACGCGTCGCCTCGCCCAGAGCTGCACCGTAGTCCCTTTCTTCATTTCCCCCAGTCGCGATTCACTCCGATCAACCCACGTGGCTGCACGATATCGATGAACACATTGATCAAACTAGATTCTTAAACCCTAGAATCACGCCGTGACACCACTGTGATGATCAGAAAACTCCTTGATCATTTTACCTGAACTCGTGCACCTTCCATCTACCTTCGGCTAAAATCACGAGACTCAATATCTTACCGATCACCAGAAAAGCTTCGAGATTCATTTTCCGACCATCTTTGAATTACACACTCAATATAACACTAAAACTTGTGATTTTACTTTTAAAAATCATGTTCACAGATGAGGATTCAGATTATATTAATAAAACAAAGGATTTTAATGATTTAAACTTACCTTTTTTTTGGATTTCCACTGTCCTTCCTAAATTTTCCAAAAAAATTCAAATTTGATTTACTTAAATATATTTTTAAACCTTAATCTATATTTAAACAAACATATTTGACTTGATAACTAATCCTATCAGTGAATAGATAAGGAGAATAGGAATTTTTGGTTTAAATTTGAGCTCTGTAATTCTAAACAGAGATGAATATAAACATACCAGACATGCACATATCAACACATTCATATACCAAGAATCTTCATATATGTAGGAATAATCACATCATCAATCAAGCACATTTGGGATCATATTTCACAAATCATTCAGATATATATATATATATATATATATATATATATATATATATCAGGTTGGGTTTGCTCACCTATAGTTGAAAATCAGAGGACTGGAATTGAAGAGCAAAGCCTGGAAATAGATTTGAAAGCAAGAATAGATTTTGATCTGCTACTCTGATTAGAATCCACTCGAGTTGGAACTGAAGCTGATAGTTGATTGTCTGAATTAACTTGTTTTAATCTTTTCCTTTACTTGATTATTGCACTGCCACTTTGAATTCTTGATTTGCTTTTGATTTCAGTTGCTAGATTTTGATTTGATTTTCCAACTTGAAATTGAAGTTTGTTGATGATCTGAGCTTTTAGTTTTTCTTCGGTTTTGTTTTGCTTGGTTGAATCATTAACTTGATTTACTGGATTTTTTTTCTCTCAGATTCACTTTCGATTCCCAGATTTAATTAATTTTTTTCTATTTTTGAGTTTGATTTTTCTGGTTTCCCTTTTTCTTCTCAGGATTTATTTTTTGTTTTGAAGATGAGGAAAGAAATGAGTAAGAGGGAGATAATATGTTTATATAATCTTGTTTCTATTTTTTATATTTAATTTTCTCAAAAATAAAAACCAACATGGCACTTGTTCATTCCTAGTCTTCATGTATTAGACTTGTAATTGTAAGTTAAAATTATTTTACACTTGTTAAATTCAAACAAACTTATGTAAAGACCTCCTTTTTAATTTATTTACAAATTATATATTCGATCCTTATCATTTTAAAGTATGTGAACTTATCTATCTAACATGTTTTTATTTATATATTGATATTTAAATATATTCAATCTAATTTATGTTTAAAACCTTAGTTAGTTTTATATTTACAAATTTTATTTTCTTATATATATTAACTATGTTTATTTATGTTTTGTACATGTATAAAATTCAAATCTTGTACTTATTACTTTTATATATTTATATACAACTATATTTATTTTCAAAAGATACATTTCTACTTTTAAACTAATACTTTACCTTTATCTATATATCTATAGCTTTAAAGAATATGATTCAAATTAAATCAAACATTAATAAATAAATATATATAATATGTGTTTATTTGAATTTAACTTTAAACAACTCTCTTACGTTTATATATTTACATATTAATCTTAAACAAGGTTTTCTTTTTCCAAATCATTATATATATACACACCTAAAATTAGAAAACAAACGTTCATTTCTTTTAAAATGTAGAGTTTCCAAATTCAATTTATTTTCAAAATGTTTATAATTGAATTCTAATCCAAAATACTATTTTATAAACACATACTTTTGATTTATTCTGGAATCTTCATGTTAATTCCAAAATAAATCCAATTTGTTTCCAAGATATTCATTTTAGTATTTTCAAATCAACAATATTCATTGTCAATATATTTATTAAATTTCAAAATCTAGTTTCTCAATTATAATTCATTTGTATAACTAAATGAATATATATCTTATTAAATTTAAAGAATTCAATTTTATTTTTATATTTCAAATGCAAATAAATTCTAAATAAATTCACAATTAAATCCAAAATTTAATTTGATTACCATCTTTTCAAAATTTAATCCTAAATATTAAATCAATTATCAAATTATTTTTAGCTAAAATCCAGGAATGTTACAACAACAGCATTATGGTCCATGCCTTTCTTACTTTCCCAAAAACATCTATTACAACAATAAATGTTGAAATATATGCTTTTGATACTTGTCACATTTTAAATCACTTTCAAACTATTAAATTCCATTTAGAATTATTATTTTCCAAAACATTACTTTCAAAAGATAATTTACTTTTAATAACCCTTAACTTCATCAAGATATTACTTTCAAACATTCCTTTAAAAGATAAACCACTGTTAAAGCGATTAACTTCACACCTAAATTTCAACATAAATCATTCCAATATTTATAAACTATGTTAAATTTCACTTCTATTTTATATAACTTCTATATTTATAAGTTCTCTTTATTTATAAAATTCTATTTATAAATCTATTCTTTCTATTCTTTTCTTAATCGCATTTATTTATAAAATCCCTTTCCAAATTCCTTTATATAAATTATTCTAAAATCTCTATCCAAAAATACTTTACAAAATAGTAAATTGAAAATACAAAAATCATGCTTTTATGTATTTTAAAATAAATTCCTTTTTATAATAATTCAATAATTATTAAAACATATAAAATTCCAAAATTATCATAAAAATCATTTCCAATTCAAAATCATTATTTTATATTTCAAAATACCAAAAATAAGGCTCGGTGCTACTTAAGTACTAAATAAGTCAAATCATATCACAAACAATAATATGGCATCTAGCACATCATATTTCAGCATATATAGGAAAAGTAAATCAATAGTATTGAGGAATCCTGTTGGATCCCTCCAATCTGTCCCCTTGCATCACATACATAATATGATCATAAAGTATAAATCAACCGCTTCAAGGCGAGATCATATTCAAACGGTCATCTGCTCTTACAGTGGAATGTAATAGGGTATCATCCACTCCAATAGGCGGGAATATATCCAAATAAACTAATTTTTATATTAAAATCATCCAAACAAGCAAAAAACTACATAAATAAAATTATTCCCACTTATATGAAAAATAAGTGGGCCAAAGAGGTGAGTTTACTCACTGAAATTCCAAAAGTCGGCAAAGCGCTCCAGTTTGAATTAAAATTGAATGGCCAATAATTTACCTAAAAAATTCCTACTAGCTTCGATTCCATCAAATACAACTCCATAGCATAGTACTCATTGATACGAATGCAGCGCAACTTGTCGTGCTCAAAACCGATCTCGTACGGACAAGTTATGAATTAATGAACATATGAGATAATTAAATTTATAATTAAAACAATTGATTAAAGTTTAATTTAAACCTTCCGCCTCCTTCCCTCTCGTTCATGCTCAATTTCCAGGCCGAGCTTATATATATGTGTGTGTGTGTGTGTGTGTGTGTGTGTGTGTGTCTTTATATATATAAATCGATAATCGTGCAACCCTCGTACCGCCCTAGACCTGCGCTCGCCGCCGCTCCATGCTGCCGCCTCGCCTTCCGCCACCATGCGTGAATCCAAACTCAAACATGACTGCACGACTTCCGTTGGCCATAGCCATTGCCATCATCGTCCATTCGATGATCCATGACCATGGATCGACTCCCCTTGGCCACGCTTTCATCTTTCATGTTGGATGTTCCTTCTATTTTGGCCCAGATCGACCAGATGATTCTAGGTTGTTGAATGCTATGGTTTGGTTTAATGGTGGCTCTCATTTGTAAATTAGGGTCTGCAAAAATGAGAATGTTAATGTCCTTCTATATAAAATTTTGAAAGCACTATTCACACTTTAAAATTTTGGACTCCAAACGAAGCGTGCCGCCCAACGTTCTATAGGTTGTACCCCTATTTCGAACACTATGGAATATATATTGGAAGCCAATTCCATCGTATATAGAAGTTAGTTTTCAACATAAAATTGTATTAATTTAAGTTCCTTTGATTAATTTCTACGTGTTTCGAACTCGCACGACCAAATAATACATCCACTTGCCATGAAATTCGACGGCATATAATAATTCACTATAATGGATCCAATGAAACTAGTTTCGTGGAAATCCGAGACAATGCCCCTGAAGGCTATTTTTACATGTTAATTATAACGAGTTATTCCCAAAATCAGTTTAATCACTTTTAATTCCAATTTATAAGTTTATTATCTTCTTTCTTATTCAAATATAATTTAAATCAACTTTGAAAATCATTTTCATTCACATTAAAATCAAGATAAAATTATTTAAAAAATTTCAAATATTAAAATTTATAATTCAATTATCAAATAAATCGCTATTTCTGAAATCTAAGTTATTTCACTTGTAAAATTAACTTTTCAATAATTAAAATCAATTAAATATTTCAAATTCGAATGGCTGAAATTCTGGGTCGTTACACACACATTAAAAACTATTTTAACATGGTATGTACATGTATATATGCATGAACATATTTTCTCCTTAAATATATAGACATATGAGACAAAAGAAGGTTTTATTCGATAAATATATATATACACACACACACATAAAATATATAAAAGTACACTTTTTCAACTCAAAGTACATAAGATATGGCATGAATAGTGCAAGATGGAGGGGGTACAAGGTAAGGGTGGAAATGAGGAGGGAGGAGTGGAGGTGCATGCATACATATATATTTAAATATAAGCACTTGTATAATTATTAATTATTTTCCTATCCTTATATTTACCCCTTCCATTTCATGTTTCTCATTTTACAACTTCCATCTTCATTTCAAAATTTCCTAAGACATTGCATAGACATCCATGGTTTCCTTTCATAAAGCTTAAAGTAAGAAAAAACCAATCTTTTTGCTAAAATCACCTCTTTAGTTCACAAAAACACTTCTACAAGCTCTACAATCGTCCTCTTCCAAAATACAAGCTCTCAAACTCCCCAAGCCTGTATGGTTAAGCGAAACTCCATATGGCCGAGCCCAAAGCCCACATGGTCAAACCCATTTAAGGTGTTCAAACATCTAATGTTTCAATTTTTGTAGGTTCTTAAGTTGTTTTCAAGGTTTAGCAAACGTTCTCCTTGAGTTAATCAAGTTTCGATAAGTAAAACTCTTATTTTTGTGCCTTGGTTTTGGTGAACTATATGTTATGAAAATATAGTGGTTTGTTGTGCTGAAATATCATGTTGTTTTGATCGCATATGATTATAAGTGTGTGGTTGAGCTTGGATTTGTTATTTAGTTGTTAAGTGATATGTTTAGATATGGATATTTGAATGGTTGATTATGATATGATGGTAGTGTGTTTGTGAAACAAACCATGTATATGTGGTGAAAAATGTTGTGGAGTTAGCACTTTGAGAAGTCGCAAAGAACTTGAGATCTAATTTGAAACAAAAGTTTGTTTCCTAGTTATGGATTTAGTAAATGTTTTCCAAGTTTTCACCTTTTTTTTTTAAGTTTTCGAAACTCTTCCATTTGAGTTTCAAATATAGTAGCTAGAGTTAAAGTACCTAGAAATCAACTCTAGCGAATTACTCTCATAGTGTTAGTTGCTATGGATACATTTTGGAAAATTTCACGATTTCAAGTTTTAAAGTGATTTCTTTTTTACTATTTTTGAAAACTCATTTCAAACTACTGAAGTAGGTAAAAAGATTAAGCCTTTATTATTTAATAATTTATTTATTTTATTTATTAATTAGGGTAATTATTATTAAATTAATTAAGTAATTAGGTTAACTAATTAAAGTTTAACAATTTATTTGCTAAGTGAATTATTTAACTAAGGAATTTTTTATATATGTTTAATTATGATAAAAAAGTATTTAATTTTTAAGTAATCAAGTTCATTTATTTTAGTTAATTTAAATTTAATTATTATTAAATAAAAAGGGTTAATTATCGACTTAATTAGAGTTCAATTATAAATGAATGTTATTTAATTAAGGTTAATTAAAAAATTTCTTTTAATTATTTTCATTTAATTAAGGTTTAGTTTTGACTTAACCAAGCTTAATCAAGGTTTAATTATTAACTAAGACAAATTTAGGTTATTTATGATTTAATCTTAATTAATTAAGATTACTTAAAGTTTAATTAAATTGTAAACTTATGATTTAATAAAGATTTATTTGTTTTAAAGTTTTTCTTTAAAAACTCTATTGGTTGTTTATTTTTAACCAACTTTCTTATTTAAGAAAATTGTTTTAAAACCAAAAGATCTCTTATCTATGCCGGTACATAGCCAAATGAATTAAAGTAATTGTAATAAAACGTTTACACGTTTTATTGAAAGTAAGTTCACTGGTACTTATCATAAATACCACACTTTAGGAACGTGATTAATACAGGGGAGTTAACTTCAATAAGCGGGCCACGGTAATCTAAGCATATGGAACGTATGTTCACATGTAAATCTTACACCTTGATAGTGGAATGGTCCACCATAAAAATACTTGACCTTTTAAATTATCGAAATTTGGTTTAAGGACACTGGTATCAGATATAATTTGTTATCTAAAAACCACTTCAAGCCAATGTAAGCATTCATATTGGAAATAGTGAACGCAATGTCCAAGATGAAGACTTTGAAGTGCAAGGGCTATTTGCTACTGACCCTAGGGGTGATCCTAAAATGGGTGTCATGGAAGTAGTGCCATTGATTCGTTTACTGCAACCAAAAGTCATCTACTTATACTTATCTTTTACATTAACATGATTTGAAGGTTAAAGCATACCCTCACTTTTATTAGCAACAAGTAAAAAGTGTTTCAAAAGCAAAGATAGTATTCCAGAAATGCTATCTAAAGTTTCTCGGTAGTTTTTTAACGCGATTTGCTATTATTTCAAGTGTAGTTTTCGATGCATAAGTGTTAACCCGCCTTTTATCAAGGCCATGAACAGGCAGATTCAACCTAAACAACTCCATGACTATCGAGGCTGAATTGTGATGAATTCGGTTTAGAGGGATGAAGTTCATCTGAATGTGCAGCTTGGCATTGATGTGAAGTTATGCCGCTTGGCGTTGTGGTGAGGATGTGCCGCTCGGCATTGAGGTGAGGTTATGTCGCTCGGAATTGTGGTGAGGAAGTGCGCTCGGCACTGTGGTGAGGTTATGTCGCTCGGCATTATGGTGAGGATGTGCCGCTCGGCATTGAGGTGAGGTTATGCCGCTCGACATTATGATGCGGATGTGCCGCCGGCATTGAGGTGAAGTTATGCCACTCGGAATTATGGTGAGGATATGCCACTCGACATTGAGGTGAGGTTATGCCGCTCGGCATTGTGGTGAGGATGTACCGCTCGGCATTGAGGTGAGGTTATGCCACTCGGCATTGTGGTGAGGCTATGCCGCTCGGCATTGCGGCAAGGTTGGGGTCGCTCGACATTGGTGAGACGGCTCGGCATTGGTGAGGTCAGGGTCCCTTGGCATTGGTGAGGTCAGGGTCGTTGAACATTGGTGAGGTCAGGGTCGCTTGGCATTGGTGAGATGGCTCGACATTGGTGAGGTCTGGGTCGCTCGACATTGGTGAGGTTAGGGTCGCTCGGCATTGGTGAGGTCAGGGTCGCTCGGCATTAGTGAGACGGCTCGGCGTTGTGATGAGGCTGGTGTGGCTCGGCATTGTGGTGAGGCCGGTGTGGCTCGGCATTGTGGCGAGGCCGGTGTGGCTCGGCATTGTGGTGAGGATGGTGTGGCTTGGCATTGTGGTGCGGCCGGTGTGGCTCAGCATTGTGGTAAGGCCGGTGTGGCTCGGCATTATGGAGGTATGTGGCTCGGCATTATGGAAGGCCTTGATGGGCCTATACCCTTCAAAAACCCAACAACTCAGGATTTGTCTATAAATACAGCATGTAGGGGTTCAGAAAAGGGATCTTCTTCGGCCTCCGGCTCCCTCGCTTTCTATTTTTGAAGGCTAAGGCTACTCTACCAGTTTGTAACTGTAATTGATTCTAACACCAATAAAAAAGAAATTTATGGAGTGGACGTAGGCTAGAGTCAGCCGAACCACTGTAAATTCTGTGTCTTTACTACTTTCATTTTAATTTTTACTGTTCTTCATATTTATATTCTCTACGTTCAATCAATCTATGAGCTGTGATTGGTACTTGGTGCTTTCATATGGATTTGGGTGTTAGTGTCCAATTTTAGCGCTAACATTTTGCTGATTTCACCGAGAAAGCTAGCACTCGGGAATTTTGGAGCTTGGATTTTGGATTGAAAAGCTTAGGAACTCGGATTTTGGAAAGCAGTGGCTAGACCACCATTAAGGAAGCAAGCAGCGAAGGGGAGCAATCAGGAAGGAAGTCAAGTGGCCTCTCCTGGAGCTGGAGAGGATCATACATTCGTCTACATAACTCGGGACGAGATGCAGGTTATGATGAATTCTATGCAGGAGCAGATGATGAAACGGCAAGTGGAGATGATGCGGGCTCTTCTAAGGCAATTTGGACAATGAGGAACTATAGGTGCTCAAGTTCCAGGAACTGGACCAGAGGAACTCAACCAGCAGGTAGATGGAGTGATTCAGCAAGGGGCAGCTCCCAATCAAAAAACAACTAACAATCTGGATGGACCAAGACTCGGGGCCACACCACCAGGTAATGTTGGACCAGTTCATGGAGGGATATTAGATGACGCTACGCGGCGCGACGCCAACAGGAATACAGGAGTACATGATGAGGAATATGTGCTAGAATTTCCTCGAGGACATGGAGGGCAGTTTGGAAACATGGATAGGGGGTAACCCTTGGTTGGAAATGTTGGATTGGCTGACATTATCAAGCGGACTATTCGCGAAGGTATGAAAAACTGAGATTTGGAGAAAGTCAGCAAAAGTCCGTTTACCCAGAACATTAGGACAGCTAAGAATCCTCCTTATTTCAAACTGCCCACTCTGGAAGTGTACAATGGGAAGACGGATCCAACTTACCACTTGACGAGGTACACTAGTCATATGGAAGTGATGGGGGCAACGAAGGAGGTTATGGCCCAATGTTTCCCCCTGTACTTGATTGATATAGCTGCCATGTCGTTCAGACAGCTGGAGGATGGATCCATTGGAACATGGATCGAACTAGTGGGCAGGTTCTTAAGTCAGTTTCAAGTTCACATAAAAAGGCCAAAGAACGAAATGACGTTAACGTCAGTTAAGCAGGGGACGGATGAATCGCTCAGGACATTCTTAACTCGATTTAATGCAGCAGTTGCTTCGGTGGATCGGCCGGATCTATCAATGGTTTTGATGGCTGCGGTATCAGGAGTCAGAGATAATACGGATTTCAAGGTCTCGTTGATACGGGACTCACCGTTGGATCTTGGAGAATTCTTCCATGAAGCTGAGAGATTTCTCCGACAAGAGGATACATGTTTGGACATGAGGTTAAAGGAAGTAAACATGGTTAAGGATGGAGAACAACCAAACGAAAGCTCGGGTAAGGACGAGGATAAGGGGAAAGGAAAGCGCTGGGGAGAACCAAAGTTCTCCACTTACACAGGGTTGAACGCAACATTGGAGCAGATATTCTTGGATACTCGAGATCGCCTTCCGTATCAAAGGCCGGCGAGGAGGGAGCCCTTAGAACGCAAAAGGGCGTTAGGAAGGCACTATCTTTTTCATGACATGGACGGGCATGGTACTAACAGCTGCCGACATTTGAATGACATAATCGAGGAGCATGTTAGGAATGGTCAGTTAAAACAGTATGTCGAAACTCAGAATGCGACAGTGGAACAGGAGCAACCACCGTCTACCTTGAACGATGAGGGCATAAGGCCCACGAATGGTGGCCGGTTGGCCATTAACTAATCTTGATGGTTTGAAATAAGTAACAAACACTACGCAATCGGCTAAATCACTTACTCATGTATGGTGTCGAAGATAACCCTTAGGCATGCTTTGAGATGATGGTTTGCCGAGACGCCCCGGTTTGTGAAATCCGTTTTTTTCCTTTGACTTGGATATTTGCTTTTTCTGGTTTGGTTTGAACTCTCAGTTTTTCTCGTTTTCAGGTTTGGATTCAGGTTTGGATGTTTTTTTTTGGTTTGGGTTTTTGATATGGATTTCTGGTTTTCTGGTTGGATTTGGATTTCGGATTGGATTTTCTTTTTTATTTTAATAAAAGGTCGTCGAGCATGGACTATGCTCGACAAGGGTCTGGAGAGACCAGGATTCGGCCTAGGACTTAGGCCATATATTATCGGTTATTATTTTAGGTCGTCGAGTATGGAATATGCTCGACAAGAGTTCGGAGAGATCAGGATTCGACCTAGGATTTAGGCCATATGTTATCAGTTATTATTACAGGTCACCGAGTACGTACTATGCTCGGTAAGGGTCCGGAGCGACCAAGATTCGGCTTAGGACTTAAGCCGTGGCATTATTTAGCTTTCAGGGACACTGAACCAGGAACACCATGTAACTACTTAACATAGCTTGTCAAGTGTGGATTGCGCTTGGCAAGAACCCGAAGAGGTTACAGATTTGGATACTGGCTATGAACAGCTAAGGATTCAGGCATGGACCCGGAACGGTCTAGGATTTCAACATCGACCCGGAGAGGTGATGGACATGGTTATTGGTTGTTGGATATGGGTGGACTAGAACACTGTTGTCGAGTTCAGGTGGATATGGATTTGGCTAAGGATTTGGTTACTGGATTCGGAATCGGATGTCGACTCAGAGTAGTATACTCGGATAAGGATACAGCGATGCCACTTGGGTAAAATGGATTGGATTATGAATCGGAAAGTATGGATAATGTATGGGCTTCGGATATCGGAATTGAGGCTATTCAAAACACAACTTCCAATAGCAAGGCATGTTTTGAGGGGGAAATGTTAACCCGCCTTTTATCAAGGCCATGAACAAGCGGATTCAACCGAAACAACTTCACTACTATTGAGGCTGAAATGTGACGAATTCGGTTTAGAGGGATGAAGTTCATCTGGATGTGCCATTCGACATTGAAGTAAGGTTATGCCATTCGGCATTGTGGTGAGGAAGTGCCGCTTGGGATTGTGGCGAGGTTATGCCGCTCGGCATTGTGGTAAGGATGTGCCGCTCCGCATTGGGGTGAGGTTATGCAGCTCAGCATTGTGGTGAGGAAGTGCCGCTCGGCATTATGGTAAGGATTTGCCGCTTGACATTGAGGTGAGGTTATGCCACTTGGCATTGTGGTGGGATGTGCCGCTCGGCATTGAGGTGAGATTGTGCCGCTCGGCATTGAGGTGAGATTGTGCCGCTCGGCATTGAGGTGAGGTTATGTCGCTCGGCATTGTGGTGAGGCTATGCCGCTCGGCATTGCGGCAAGGTTGGGGTCGCTTGGCGTTGGTTAGACAGCTCGGCATTAGTGAGGTCAAGGTCGCTCAACCTTGGTGAGGTCAGGGTCGCTCGACATTGGTGAGGTCAAGGTCGCTCGGCATTGGTGAGACGACTCAGCATTGTGATAAGGCTGGTGTGGCTCCGCATTGTGGTGAGGCCGGTGTGGCTCCGCATTGTGGTGAGGCCGGTGTGGCTTGGCATTGTGGTGAGGCCGGTGCGGCTCGGCATTGTGGAGGTATGTAGCTCAGTGGAAGGCCTTGATGGGCCAATACCGTTCAGAAAGCCCTACAACTCAGGATTTGTCTATAAATACAGAGTGTGAGGGTTCAGAAAAGGGATCTTCTTCGACCTCCGGCTCCCTCGCTTTCTGTTTTTGAAGGCTCAGGCTACTCTACCTGTTTGTAACTGTAATTGATTCTAACATCAATAAAAAGGAAATTTCGAGAGTGGACGTAGGTCGGAGTCAGCCGAACCACTATAAATTCTGTGTGTTTACTGCTTTCATTTTAATTTTTACTATTCTTCGTATTTATATTCTCTACATTCAATCTATCTGTGAGCTGTGACTGGTACTTGGTGCTTTCATCTGGATTTGGGTGTTTGTGTCCAATTTTGGCACTAACAATAAGCTATTAATTTTTTTATCTAAATTTTTAATAATAGTCAGTACATTTAGGGTACTTAAAAACCATTTAGAGAAAACCCTAGGAATATTTTTTAACTATTTGATAAAAATTTCTAAAAACAAGGTATTTCTTTGAAGTGCTCATATAGTGGCTATTTCGCTATAACTTTTGCCACTTCATTCAACTAGTTTAAAACATTTTAAAGCTTTATATTTTTACATTATTAAGTACTTATATTTTTATTATTACAATCACAACGAAAACCCTAAGAACGCCTTCCAAAGTTAACTTAGAAATCGTCGAATGCAAAGATTTCAAAAAATGCATCCATAGCAACTATTTTCGCTTCAAACTTTCGACATTTCCATAACTCTTCAAACATATTCTATGTTGTCCAAAACACTTCTAAAAGTGTAGAGGACAACCAAACCAAGTTATATCAAGATATGTTCACAAATTATCAAATTACACAAGTTAAAGTTAAGGGATTTCAAAAGGCGTTTATAGCGACTAGTTTGCTTCAAACATTCACGTCACAATTAAACTTCATATACACCATTATCAAATATGTAAACATCAAGTCATGGCCATGTTACATGTTTTAAAGGGTTTATAAGGGAGATTGTCCGATACATACGTTCACATTTACTTCCAAAAGCAAGAGGGGTCCAAAAGTGATAGTTTGCATTTGATCTTCATATAACATTTATACTGCAACAATTAAAATTATACACACAACATATACTTGTAAGATAGTGATAATACTCATTTTAAAACCATTCTAAAAATCATCAAAATCCATAAGAATCAACGTAACACTTCCTACCATCACCCAAAGCCTAAAGCTACCTCCTTTGCCTTCAAAAACGCAAGCCAAATCCTCCTAACCTACCTTGATGCTCATGGCCCAGCTTTGATTCCTCTTTTTCTCCATCATTTTTCAACTTCTTGGATGCTAAATCATATTCTAATGAAGTTCTAAAATATTTTTGAGAGTTTGGAGGAGATTGGAGAATGTTTGATATTGTTTTGAAGATTTAAAAAGAAGAAAGAAGTGTAAAAGAAATCATTGTCTACCTTTTCTTTAGAAAAAATTTGAGATGTTTTGAAATGGTTTGAAGTGTTACTAAATGAATTAAAGAAACCCTAACTCTCTCCTTTGGCCAGCCAAAGAAAGGAACCTTCCACCTGCCTTCCTTTCTTTAAGACATGCATTGAGACAAGCCTTTATTCCCTCCACTATCCATGCCTCGAATCAAAGGTCAATATCCCTTTATCTATATCTTAGGTTTTAATTAATTTGGGTTATGAAAAGAGATGTGTTAATACTTGTTAATATGTTCATATATTACTATACAAGTGTCAAAGAGTTTAAACAACTTTTGTTTATCAAAAGGTCGTTTATCGATAAAATGATTTTCGATCACATTATCAATATTTCTTCGAACTATTTGTTTTTGTATAAAGATTTCAAAAATGAATTTTTTATCATTAGTTATTATTTAAAATGGGGTTAACAAGGTTATAAAATCACATTTATTCAAATTAAATCCAAGATTCAAATATTTAAAAAAATTGAATATTTAAATATGAAGTGTTCAAAATTTTGGGTCATTACAGCAATGTATAAAAGTTATACGATGGGTCGATCTATTAAGAAGTTGAATATTAAGTAAATTAAACCTTGACTAAAATGGAAGTCAAGGCCTTGTTCATCATGCTTTGTCAAGCATATATCAGCCACAGTATTTTAATAGGGAAGGCTTGGCTAAGGCTTCAAAGGATCGATAAAAAGGAGGAAAAAATGGTTCAAACCCATGGCTACAAGTAGTTTAGCCCCACTCATTTTTAGATACAAACACACTCTCTCTCTCTAACCACCCATCCCTTTATTAGTGAAGCCTTGATTTAGCATTAGTAACTGAAGTTAATGAGGAGATCATAAAGCTTTAGGAGGAAGTAGAAAGCAAACAACATGTTAGACTCTCGATGGACTTCATTGATGAACGATATACATTTCTAAATATTCCACGTAAATATATCAAAATTCATGCTTATTCACATTGTCTCACTATTATATGTGTTCATCCATTTTATGTTTGAAATAAAATATTTCTATGTATATATATACAATTACATCAACTACAACTCTGTATATATATACCATGCATAAATTAAAAATCTTCTTGACAATTAAGACAAAATATAAAATAATAATTTTAGAACCATGTATATAAATACACGGACATCAAATAATTTTATTCTAAATGCCTTTTGGACTTTATTTAGCAAAAAAAATTAATCTTTAGGTTTATAAATAAAAAATTATACATGTAAATACACACACACACACACATATACATATATCACAGTATTTCCATATGAAAATTTTTATTAAAAAGTTCATTGGATGTAGGAGTGAAAAACATTTCAAAAGTTTGAAATTCGAATTATTTTCAATTTTTCAAGCCTAACCTTTTTTGGTAGAATTTTATATTAAAAAAGTATTTGATATATGTATGTATGTATGTATATGTCTTCTAGATATGACCAAAATTATATACATATACAAAAAATTATATTTATTTTATATTTACTTTGAATAATTAAGTAACCATTATACATAATTAAAAAAATAATTAAATAGTATATCGTGTGATAATTTTTACAAAGAGTTGTAATCATAAGAAAATTATCATTCAAATAAAATAACATATTATTTCAAATATTCCTAATTAAGATGTTTTGAGAAGGGGCAACGATACATTAGTTGAGATCAGACTATGTAATGCTCTCTGAATGTTGGGTAACATATTACTCATGGCTGTTGAGGGAACCAAGGATTACATATTGATAGTTACTATAGAATGATTCGCTTAAGGTTTTCCTGTTAGTTAATAGTAACTACTTTTAAACAGGAAATCTCAAAGAGATGATATTACACAGTTCTTTCTACGTAAGAATACTAAGGAACTTCAATGTGGATACATCACTTTGCTTATAGTCAAATCATAGCAATGCGTCCATCTTATGACTATAGATGGGTGTGAGTTGAAGCATTGGAAGTAAAACACTATTCAATAGAGAATTCATCTCATTGATTATATGATGCTAGTATCACAGTCAACTCAAAGTCAAAGTCTTTGACTAGAGCTATACTATTAATAATTAATGTTATTATTGAACCAAGGACTTTATTTAAGGAATAACTAAGTTGAATATGGACGATATTGGAATTTTGACCAAAACTAAATTCCATAAGTCCTAAAGTGGTATAGTATTGACAATAAGAATTGGTGTAAATAATCGTTGCTAAAAGGTACGACTTAAATTTGTAAGATTGGATTTCACCGATGAGATTTGTAAGTAATGAGTTAAGTCAAATTGTCATACCACTAGCTAAAGTGATATGTGAACATTAGTTTTGAAATGTTTGAATACTGATCACTAGCTGATTTCATACATATGAGTTGCACGGCCGAATCTATTTAGTCTCCAAAACATGGCTTGATTTAATTGATTGATAATGGTTAAATATTCATTAAATCAATTAATATCCATGAAATAAAAAATTTCATTTGTACTTATTATATGGGTATATTTAGTTAAATTAAGTTGTCTCTATAATTTCTCAAGATGTTTTTAGTAACTAATCGGATGCATATATAAAAGTTATATACGTATGCATCGATCTACGATATTGGGAAGAATTTGAATTAAATAATTTACTTATGAATTTGGAAGTGAATTTGGCCCATTAAGGACCCTAAATATGGCCGACCAAGTTTGAAGAGGATGGAGCCCAAGTTTTGACTTGGTGAGGAAAATATTTGAGCCAGATCTTTAGCTATACTCTCCTAAAGGAACATAAAGTACTTTGTTTTATCAATCTTTTTGAACCCTCCTCATTTATTTTTGTGTCCAAAAATATCCCTTCACCCTCATTTTTAAACTTCATTCTCCTTATTTTAACAAAAGCAGGTGAAATACAATGTTAGCATATCGTCTGTTTGTAGCAGAGAGTGGATCCAAGAGATTAGGAGACCATTTAGATCAATGTGCAAATCAAAGGAAATTAATTTCTAGGTATATTATTATTTACATTTATATGATATTCATTATATGGTTATATATATTGTATGTATCTAATTTCCATCATTTGTTCATATACTATTTTATTGTTTTGTTCATTTATTAATTATGTTGATTAATCTAAAACATTGTGTGTACATATAAATTTAAAATGAATATATATACATATAATGTATATTTTTTGATCATAATATATATATATATATGTATGTATGTATGTATGTATGTATGTATGTATGTATGTATATCAAGTTTTTATTACGAAATATAATTTTCTTTTATTTAAAACAATTTTTATCATTTTTATTTACATATACTTTGAATTCAAATAAAGTAAAATGTATAAATTACATATATAGATATATTTATTTAGCTTCGTTGATTGATTAAAAAAAATTCCCATTGTCAAAACACTTCACTCTGCTTCGCGTCTTCTTTATACTCCCCCACCTATTGTCTATGGAAAAGAACCCGAAAGGCAAAAGAGATATATAACCTCCATTACAAATCGATCGATTACTAAATCTGGCTATTTGCATGCTTTCTCTGATCTCGAAGTTCCTTAGTCATATGTTGCCGCTCTTGGATCTAGCGCTCAGCTTTCTGATTGCGATAGTTAATCAGTCGAATTGCCAAGTACGTTGTATGCAATGGCTGTTGATTGTCACAGGCTATCTCCGATACTAGGTCCAATTTCGGGTGCATCGAATCCTTCATCTTCCTCCGGTACATTGTCTCAGCTTGGAATGGCGACGTCACTGAGCTTTGATGTCTTTGGTAATGATTACAGCGAAAAAAATTTGTTGGATTGAATGTAAGATCTGATAAAATAGAAGAATTTGAGACCGATGTCGATTGTTTTGGTATAGATAAAACAATGAATGACTCTGCTGTGTTATTAGGAAACCATGATAATGCTCGTTTATCTGTTAGATTGATAAATAGAAAAGCTGATACTAGTAATATGTTTAGTAGATCAATGAAGGAAATAAATGATAAGGGCAATTATGAACCTGATTTTGCCTGAAATAGTTCAAAAACATCTCCAGCTCAACAACAGCATCATCCCCTTATTGATATTTCTAATATTCTTAAAGCTGTCGGTACTTCTCAGGAAAGTAATCCACCTTCAATAGCACTCCAACCCAATGTGCCGAGTACAGGATTAAAATGGTCCTCCCTTATTCATTACGTTGCCAAAAAATGCTGGTGAATTTGTGCCTTGTTCTTTTGAAATGGTTAACAAAAATGGGGTTATGATCCCCACTCCGGAGGTAATTCAAGCTGGTATTGATTATTGGTTAGACTATTTTGTTAGGGTTCTTTTTGGACTATAACCCACCATATCTAGTGGTTAAGGATCATTGCTTCAAAGCTTGGCAACCAAAGGGTAGTCTCCTAGTCCAAATGGACAACTCTATGTTCTTCTTCAAGTTCTCTAGGCTTGACGAATGCCTTTGAATTCTTAGTAAACATCCTATATTCATCAAGGGCAAGCCATTTATAGTCACTCCTTGGATTCCTTCTGTTGACTGTGCCTAAGATCATGTACTATCTATTCCTATTTGGACTTACTTCTCTCATATTCCCTCCATATTGCAACCTATGTTAGGACTAAACTGGCTAGCAGTGCAGTCAATAAAGTAAAATGTTTTGATGCTAACACTATAGCTAGGGAAAAACTAGTCTATGCTAAGACTTTGATTGAGATTTCCCCAGATAGGCCTTTACCAGAAACTATCAAAGTTAGAGTGACTAAGGATCAAGTATCAGAGGTTGTAGTTCGTTATGGTTGGAAGCCTGACATATGACACTGTAGCTCTCATAAGTCATCTGTTGGCCCTTTCTTGGTTCGGACCCCACTTCCTAGGCCTCTGAACATGAAATGGATTCCGAAAGAACGCATTGTTCCTCCTTCTATGGCACATTCCGTCCTACCTGTTGAGCCTTTGGTGCCTCCTAATATTCCTCCCCTCTCTAACGCTATATGGATTCTACTGTCCCTCTTGATATTTATGTTCCTGGTTTTTCACCTCCTGCCCTAGATTCCAGTATTGTGTGGAATCCTACTAAGATGGCCTGGATCCATGTACAGTCTGATATGAGATATGACCCAGCTAGACATGATTTCCATACTTTTGTTAGTGATGACGATGGTGAATCTAGGCTGTCACATTACTCTATAGATGATGGTGACTTATTCTCATGGTGGATGGAGCACGAGGTGAGCGAAATAGATCTCTTCTCCTTGAAGATAGTTGGGATAGGAGATATATATATATTAAAGGATCACCCGGATTTTGTTTTGGATATTGTGTCTTGGTTTCCAGATTTTTTGCATGTGTTAGGCCATGTTGGTAGTAGTTCTTCCTCCTCTTAGGAGGAGGAACCGTTGTTTTCTTAGGTCGCTTTTATAGCCGCAGAGGCACTTCTGCTTCTCGCCTATTCTATACTCTAAGTGCAATGGCCATTATAAAATCATATATAGTTGTTTATGTGCATGTGCAGAATACCTTTTCTTCGTTTATATATAGTTGCACGACCCACTATAAAGTCGGTAGGCTTTTCCAAAAAAATTGATTAAAAAAATTATCCAAAATTACATTTGTTATATATCTATGGTTTTTATATTATAATAAACTAGTTTTAAACTTAAATATATTTACGTATTTTAAATTAATTTATACTTAAAATTTCTTTTTTCCATAAAAAAGATTAAGTTTATGCTGAAATATAAAATATTTATATAAATATTTAAAATCAAATACATATTAATAATTATTAATGAAATCATTTTTGGCATATGATCTATATATTTTGTTTCATATATTCAGTATTATAAAATAATATGAATTCAAACTTTTAAGATATTTAGTAAACTTCAAATTCGGATCATAGATCAAGTTTTAAATTTGATTTTGTTTACAAATTCAAACTAGATATTGTTTTAAGTATTCAATTTTGAATGGCGTAGTAAATATTTATGAGATATTTCCCAAACGATATATATTCATATATTATTTTAATTTTATATTTTATATTCTATACTTTCACTTTTTTTTGCAGGGTAAGCGGGGTTGAAAACTGGACCCCTACCAGATTTATTATAAAGGAACAACAGAGTTACAAAAGGAAAACGAAGAAAACAATCACAGGAAAGAAAAAAAGGAAATATAAGAGAAACTATGGAATCCAAGGGACAAACTGATGCTCTTGAAAATCATGCTTACTCACTCTCATACCATTTAGAATTTCATTCTTTAGTATAACCCAAAGCACTAAAGGACTTCTCATTTGTCCTTCAAAATTCCTCTTATTCCTCTCATCCCACACTAATTTCATCAGTTTTTTAATTGTGAAGAAGAAAGGATATCTTCTCACAACATTCCATTTAGTTGCATTCTCAACCATAGCCCACTGATCTGCAGTGTGTTGAGGGACAATTGCCAACCCCAAATTACACAACATCTTACTCCATAAATATAGAACATAAGGACATTCAAAGAAAATATGCAGGGTAGTTTCATCATGGGCATTGCACAGTAAACATGAAATGGGAACATTCATACCATAAGAAAGCAATTTATCCCTTGTTAACACGGCCTTGTTCACAACTTTCCAGAGCATCAAATTGTCACTACTCGGAGATATGACATTCCAAGTATCCCTGTGCCATTTGCAATCAGGCATGGAATCAATATCAAGAAGTGCCACATAAACACAGTAGATGGAGTGTGCCTTGCCATTCCATAGCACTGAATCATGATTATCAAGATCATACTTGTTATGAGCAAATTGGCTCCATAGGGATCTGACATTTTGGTTACTGGAGTATGGCAAGATTAACTTTCCTTCTACAATGTAGTCAACAGCCCTGTCATTAAGGCCAATGCCAGATTGATATATCTGCTGTGAAGTGAAGATTTGATGAAGAATAATGCCTTTGCTTATCCAAGGATCATGCCAGAAACTACAAACACTGGTACCAGAAAGCTGAATTTGGATGATAGGTCTAAAAATATTCCTCAAGTTCAAAATACACCTCCATATCCAGCTACAAAATTGTGGAACTTCCATCTCCCAAAAATTCTTTGAGCCAACATTGTGCTTTAGAGTCCACTTAACCCATAGAGTGTCCTTCCTAAGCATTAGAGCATTTAGGTGGCAACTGTAAGCTGCCCTATTCCAAACAGGGATGTAGAACAATCCTAAACCACCTTTGCAAATGGTTTCTGAAAACATGTGAATGAACACGGGAAAACCTTCTTTGATGTATAGTACCAAACCAGAAGAATCTCAACATTGCTGATCTAACCATTTTCAGAAGCTTAGTGGGTAGGACGAAGGTCCTAGCCCAATAAACCATCATAGAGAAGCACAATGATTTTATAAGAACAAGCCTGCCTGCTTGTGGTAAGAATTTGGTGGTCCACCTCTCCATGACAGCGGTAATTTTTTGGAAAAGAGGTAAGCAATTAGCCATTGTCACCCTAGAATTACATAATGGCATGCCTAGGTAAGACATATCATGATTCATGTTTTGCATCCCAGCAGCTGAAGCAAGAGATTGTCTCTGCACACTTGGCACACCAGTAATCAAAATACTAGATTTATTAAGATTGAGTTCTAGACCTGTCATCAAGTACAAGCTGTGGAGAGAATTTTTGATAGTATCAATGGACTGTAAATTTGGCTTGGTGAAAATCATGATGTCATAAGCAAAAAGAATATATGTTAATTGCATATCTTTACATTTTGAGTGAAAGGAAATCTGCCTGGACATATACAAGGGCCTGATGTAGCATGTGAAGACTTCCATCACCAAAATAAAGACATATGAGGAAAGGGGGTCACCCTGCTTAATCCCTTGTTTGGCTTCAAAGTAACCAGTACTTGTACCATTCAAAATCAAAGAATAAGAAGGTGACGAAATACATTCATAAATCCAGGCAACAAAAACCTTTGGGAACCCCATAAGGGACATTGTTCTGACAACAGAAGACCACTGAAGACTGTCATATGCCTTCTTTAGATCGAGCTTAAGCATGGTTCCCTGAGTGGCATTAGTTATACTATAACCCTTTAAGAGTTCATGTGCTAGCATAACATTGTCAAGTATGTTTCTGCAAGGAAGAAAGGCAACTTGGTTCTTGGAAATGATTCTCACGAGCACAGCAACAAGTCTAGAGGCAATGATTTTTGAAATGCACTTATATACCACATTACAACAGGAGATTGGTCTGAATGAGGACACAGAAGTTGGATGCAAGCTCTTAGGTATCAGAACCAAGTACGTAGCATTAACCGATTTAAGAAGCCTACATTTGTCAAAAAAATTATGCACAGCCTTATAGAATTGCACACCAACAATTTCCCAACTAGTAATGAAGAAGTGAACATTGAAACCATCGGGACCACCACATGAGTTCTTATTCATAGCAAAGAGTGTATTCTTTATTTCTTCATCGGTCACTTTTTCCACAAGGTTAGCTGCTTCCTCATTGTTGACTTTGGGCAGAGAGACAAAGGATAGATCATCCAAATGAGGAATAAAGTTTTTACTATTGCCAAGAAGACCAGAAAAATGATGCTGAAAGGCATTGTCAACCATCTTAGGGGAAGAATGTAAGTTTCCTGCTTCATCAAGAATGGAAAAGATATTGCTTGTTGATTGTTTTGCTTTTAGGGATGCATGGAAAAATTTAGTATTCCTGTCCCCCTCAGCTGCCCACTTAATTCTCGACTGCTGCTTTTTCATATCACATTCAATTTCCAGCACATGATTGAGCTCATGGAAGAGAGCAGCTTCTTTGGCAACCATTTCAGCATTATCTGGAAAAGCCATCATCAACTTATGTGCCTCACTTAGCTGTTCCTTTAGTGTAGAGGATCTGAGATTTCCATAACCAAATTTCTTTAGCCCAAGCCCTTAATGCTTCTTTTGTTGCCTTGAGTTTTCTGCAGAAAATAAACATTGGATTTCCAAAATAGACATTAGCCCAAGCAGTTTGTATTACATTATTATATTCAGGATCAAGAGACCATGAGTTATAAAATTTAAATCTGCTTTTGATTCCATGTAGCTTCCTACCAGTGGTGGTAATGAGGGGAGAATGATCAGAAAGTATAGAAGGAGGAAGTAATGTAGAAAGATTAGGCCAAGAGGAGAGGGCTTTGAAATTGGAGAATGAATGATCAATATTAGAGAAGGTCCTGACACCACTCCTGGACCTGTTACTCCAAGAATAGACTACACCTTCCTTGTGGATAGAATATTAACTATAGAATACGACATATATGTATATATGTACGTATGTACATGTGTATATAGTGCAAAGTATTTATATAGTAGATATAAATCATAATAACTACTTATGTATAAACTTAACTATGAACAATATATGCTATGTTGTGTGTGCACTTTACACACATACGAGTATATAACAATATAGTCATATACTATATGAAATATTGTTAGTTATGTTCACTAATTAATTAAACCAAAAAACAAATAAAACTGGGTTTTATTTAATAAACTCTATTGGATCTAGTGCAACTCCTTAGACTTCATAGGCTCACTATAATCAAAAATAGGATTTATTTTAAAATCTACCCGCTTCACCCATTTTCAACTAATCAGGTCCCAATAATTGTAACGACCTAGAATTTTTGACATATGAAATTAGAATATTCAATTGATTTTATATGCTGAAAAGTTAATTTTATCAGTTAAATAACTTAAATTTCAAATATAGCAATTTAATTTGTAATTTAATTGTTTAACTCAATAAGTGGAATTGGTTAAATAATGGAATCTTGAGTTTTAATTTAGGTAAATATAATTTCAAAGCTTATTAAAATTCTATTAACAAGAATGAAGGTAATAAAAGCTTTTAAATCTGATTTAAAAGCGATTTAACTGATTTTGAAAATAACTCGTTAAATTTAACGAGTGAAAATAGCCTCCCGGGACACTTTCTTGGATTTTGACGAAGCTAGTGTCATTGGGCTCGTAATAATGAATTATAATACGCTGTCAAATTTCATAGCGATCGCACGTATCATTTTGTCATGCGAGATAAAAACACATAGAATTTAATATCGAAAATTTGATATAATAACTAGGTCTAAAACGCTATCTTCTACATACGATCGAATTTGTTCGGAATTGGGTTATAACATATAGAATGTCAGACGGCATGCCTCGTTGGGAGTTCGAAAATTTTGGGTATGTTAGGTTGAATAAATTAAAATTTAAAATAATGTAAACATATTTATATATCATCCCACCAAGCCCATGCTCTCCACTTCTTTTTCCATTCCCTCACATCTTGAAGCCTGTAACCCTCCCACGTCTCTACATTACCTCTTTCCCCTATAAATATGCCTACAACCATTCATAGAGAAGTTTCAAAATTTCAATATCATTACCATCCCCAACTTCAAAAACAAATCCCTCCCAAACTATCAAGAATTAGCTGAAATGATGTGAATGAAAGTTGTTCGTATTAACCATCTAGTATTTTTAGAAATTGACGGATCGAATTTTCATCGAGGGACGAACGAGATATCAGTCGATGACAGCAATGGGAAATTATCTTCTCAAACTTCAAAAAAAATATCTCTTTATCCGCTCTGAACTGGAAGGCAATGTTAGCGTCATTAGAATCGTCAAGTGATGTAGTATTTTTAGGGAAGTTTCGGCAGCATTCTGTGTAGGTCATTCGTAGATGTTGAAAGCTAGGGTTTAGAACTGTGGAGTGTATGGTCGACGAGGGGACGAAGGGACATTGGATTTGAATTTAGATGGTCGATTAGCCTCTCCGTGAAAAGTTTTAGTTGGCGCGGTTGCATGTCGGGTGACACGACCTGATGGTCGACATGGATTTTGGGGTAACAGTCACATTTTGATTGAGGGCAGGGGAGGCGCAGTGGTGGTGTCCATCTAGTGGTACTCAGTGAGAGAAGCATGTTGGCGTGGTTCGATGGAAGTTTCGGCGAGTGTTTGGTCAAGTCAATGGTCCGTGCACTGTCAATAATGGAGGTGGAGTGTAATACTTGTACACATAGGAGAATTGGGGAAGAAAAGGTGTAGGGGCAGTTCTGTAAATATGTAGAAGTTATAATTAGTTTTATTTTATAATTTTAAATTGTATCGATGAATTATAAAATTCACATCTCTTCCATACGAGGTCCAATCGAGACGAAACATTTTGCGTTATGCTTGTATCGATAAGAGCTTCGTAATGGAACTAGTTTGGATGGATTTGGAGACTGCTGAATTTTGGGCTAAAATCAAACGTCGCTCGGTTTTAGTTCCAAACTGGAACGCCTCGGCGACAACAGAAAATTTCGATGAATAGAATTCACATTTTTGGAAAATTAGTGTGATAGATGGTTGATAAAAAAAATTGAATGATTGTTTGGATAAATTACTATATTTACTTGTTGGTTTGGATATATTCCCGCTTATTAGAGCGAATGAGACCCTTTTACGTTCCCGTGTGATAGTGGATGACCCTTTGTATTCGAATCTCGTCTCGAAGCGGTTGATTTATATTTTAGGATTATATAACGTTTGTGATGGAGGGAAATAGGTGGAAGGGATCCAATGGGATTCCTTATTATTATTGAATTATATTGTTTCAATAATATTTCCTTTATATGGATTATTGAAAATTGAATATGATTGTGGACACTGAGGTTATAACATTATTATATGTTTGAAAATAAAATCCAGTAGTGATAAGAAAATCAATATCGATATTGGTTAAGTGTTGGGTTGCAATTGCCTTAAAATAGTATCCTGAACATACTATAAATGGTCATTTAAGGTGGAATTGGTTTGAGACAAGAAACGATTTTTATGTCCGAAATTGGGTTTTAGAAATATTTTGTTTTAAGGATTAGTTATTTAGTTTTATAATACAGTTTTTAAGTTATTTAATCATATTAATATTAAGTTAATGGTATTTAATTATAATAGAATTATTTTGAAGTTATTAAATTATATTAAAATTGTTTTAAAGTTATACAATCATATGAATGTTATTTTAAAGTTATTTAATTATTCTAATATTGTTCAAAAGTTATTTGTTTATAGTTAACAAAGTTTAGGAATTCATAAAAAGGTTAATAAATTGAAAGATTAATTACTCAAGAATTTATAGTTCAAAATTGATAATAAGGTTTATTAATAAGGTTTTGAATAATATAATATTATTTATAAAACGGTAAAGATTAATTATTATTTATTTTTAAACAATATTTTGGAATGATTAATTATTATTAAAAAATGTTTTTAAGTTAATGATTTCCATTTATTTATAATGTTCATTGTTAATAATTATTATTATATAATAATATTTTGAAGTAAATGATTTTAATTACTTATAAATGTTTCCTGAGACTATAAATAGAATTGAAAGATTTGGATTTTATAAAGGAATTTATAAAATGGTTTTGAAGACTTAAGGGAAGATTATTTACAATGTGAAAGATTTCATAAATGGTCAAATATTTATAAAAAAATTTAAGAAACGGGTTTATAAAAAGAGCTCTATAAATGGTTTATGGATTTATAATGGGTTTATAAATGATTTTTGAAATGTACAAAGAGTTGTAAGTGATTGAATTTGAAAAAAGGGATTATAAATGGTGTCAGAGATTTATTAAATGGTTTAGGTTTGGAAAAATGTAAGGAATTTATAGATGATTTGAGAATCTAATAAAAAGAAAATCTTTCTCAATTTTTTGGACATACTTATACCGTCAAGATAAGTATATGGATATTTTCTAGAGGCTTTTAGGCTCAAGGAAAAAGTTCGAGAAAAATTTAGTTCCAGGGACAAGAAGTTTCCTTTTTAGGCTGAAGGACACTTTTTAGTGTAAATCACAGAATGATAGTTGTAACTATCATTTTCAGTTTACACTAAAATGTGTCCTTCATACTAAAAAATAAACTTGTTGTCTTTGATACTAAATTTTTTTGTAACTTCTTCCTTGTGCTTATTTACCTGTATTTTCTATGTGTTGAAAATATAGAAATTTTGGGAATGCACCTTTATAAAAGTAATTTTGTACAAGTAACTCACAAAATGCTTTCAATGAACGAGAGATTTATTAAAAAGGAGGCTAGTGGTTGCTTATGTGCTTAACCTGTATTTTTTAACCTATGGAATGGATCTTTATTTGAATGTTTGTTATTCAACAGTTAAATAACCGACTATCGAAATTGGAGCCAAATGTAACTTTGAAAATATCTAGGAGAAACACATAAGTTTTATGACACAGTCATCTTCGATGATGTTATACAGTGCATATAAATCTCATTTCGTTCTTCTAAGACAATGATAAGGAAATCCGTCCACTAACGGCTAGGAGATGATTTCCGTTCTTTTCTTTGTCCCTTTATTTCCTAAAGAATCGGGGTTGAGTTTACTGAAAATTATCGAAAGTTTTTTCGAAGAGACGGGAACCGGGTATGTTACTCGAAAACCACTTCGATCCAACGGTTTCGAAGTGAAGACATCTTAAAGATGGTGAAATTTTGGAGATGGAGCTCTCATGTGTTTCATTCAGTCCCAGAACGAACTTGTATGGATGAATGCTGGTATTACATTGCTGCCAGGAAGGCGGTATCGGTATTCTAAGTGGGAAATGCTATAAAAAGGTAAAACGTAGCCTCATGCCTCATCAACCGGGAATGACTAAAACATAGGAGATGCAGTAGGGCTAAGTGGGTTACTGTAACAACCCGATATTTTCAACCATTCGCATCCGCACATGTTGGACTTGATTGCTCAAAATACTGCGTTGTAAACAAAATTTGGCAAATCTCAGAATATATAGTAAATAAATAATCACAGATCATGGACACAGAGTAAATAATAATGCAGCAGAAGTAAAAGAGATAGTAGTTCATGAAGCTACTATATATATAAGATACATCAGAGTTAAACAAGACACAACAGAAGAGTAATAAGATACATCAGGTATAAATCAGAATACGTCACTGAAATCACTGGATACTGAAAGCAAGATAGATGGTTGGATCTTTAGCAAAGCTCTAAATCCGAAGGTGAATCTTGAATGCTGAATCGCTCAATCTGACTCGAGCGTAAAGCAAAACACAAAACACTCGAGTCAGGATATAAATACTTATGAACTATAAATCAACTCAAGTGAACAGTAACAAAATGCATCGGTAACTTAACGGATGCTTGGAACCGCCCATCCTTTAGGATCCGTTAAACTATTTACTATGTAGTAATATTGCGCTATTATAATAATTTCTACAGTAAAATAAACTTACTTTAAAATAGCGTTAAGGAGTGACCCAATATTCCCTTAACACACAATACTGCCAATAGTCTATACAATACCTGCATATCTCCTGATCAGGAGACTATGAGAAGATACTCCATAGGTACGACACAAATAGAAACTCGTAGTAAGGTTCGCTATAGTAGGTGACATGGCACACGAGGCAATGCCAGGGTAGATATATCAATTACGCACATGGGCTAGTGGTAACGTAGCAGCCACATAAGCCCATCTTGAAACACACTCCCAATCAAAATCGGCAGATGGCCATCAAATCAAACACAAGTAAGAGTATAGTATCGAAGAAGTGCGTCCGACCAGAGGAGCTACTCCTTTTGGCCCGAGACCGCTCCTATTTTAGCCACCTTATGCCAACTCACGGGAGTTGGGTCCACGTAATATACCTCAAGAACGTCGCCACCATCCTACTTCATTCTGAAATCTCCACCATGCACACGGTTATTAAAGTGGTTTTTGGAGTTGGCAGAGAGTATGACAACTTCTGGTCTCGGTCTCTTTAACAACCAAATGTTATCATAACGCTGTGGTCATTTCAAAGTAGTTTATACTTCAAAAATTAAATCATTTCATTTCAAAACTATATTCCTTTCAAGATAGTTTTATACTTCGAAACCAAAACCATTTTTATTTCAAAACTATATCCAAATCAATACGATATCATTTCCATTTCAAACATATATTCACCTTCCAAAAATCATAATACTTTCAAAGTTATAACTTTTTTGAAACCAAAAATACTTGAAATCATTACACTTTGGAAATCATAACATTTCGAAATCATACACTTGAAATCATGAAACATTCCTTTAATTCTAAATTTTCAAATTTCCAATTTAATTCAATTCAAACCATCAGTTTCAATTAAATTCAGTTTCCCAACAAACCATTTCAAATCTTATCAATTTCAAATATAGCTTTGATTCATAAAATAAACTATTCAATTTTTAATATATTTCAAAGCTTTAATATACCACATTTCAAAACTAATTTTTATAATTTCTCATATCTCAATTTTAACATCATTATTAGTTAGTTTGAAATATTCATTTCGTAAATCCAATATTATTTAAATAAACTCAATTTACAAATAAACCAAATATCTTTTCATATAAGTATAAACTTCAAATATTCATTCATCAAATACAAATATCATTTCAAATTCACATTCTTTATCAAATAAAGATCATTCCAAAATTATTAAAATATCATATCCTTCAAAACTTCATTATCAAATCATTATTTAAATTCAAATTCAAATATTCAAATTTAAATATCATTTAAAAATCAAATATGTCATTCATTTATTATTCCAAATATCATTACAAAACAAATTTAATAGTTTCATTCAAAAACATTATTTAAAGTCAAATTAAATTTAAATTCCATAAAATTCAAATTTAAATATTAAAATATATTCAAAACTCCTTAAATTTATCAAAATATCAATTTCCAAAAGTTAAATCATTATCGCTTTAAAATATAACTTAAACAGTGTTAAAATCTATAACATTTCAAAACATTGTCAAATTTAGCAGTGATGACATTCATAAAGTGCTATCGTAGCTTATAGTTTCCAAAATATTTTAGTTTAGAAACAATGACATTTATAAAAATGCCTAACGGATATTTAGCTAATACAACATAGTTAAGTTCAAAAACAACAGCATTTGAAAATGCTGTTATAAAACCACAGCATTTTGGAAATGCTATTAATAAAATTCTAGATTTTATTTTAACTTTTCAAAACAATAAAACTTCAATTTTAGCAAATTTTAAACTTATAAATCATATTTTTTAGGCTTCTAAACTTTCACATTTAAATCAATTTAACATATGATTTATCACAATAAAATTTTATAATTGAATATCAAATTTTAAAAACTCAATTCATTTGTTAAGTCAAAATTCACTGTTTCTTAACTTATAAATTAAATAAAACTTAACATTTTACTTTAAATACCATTTCAAAACTTTAAATTAAATTTCTATTATTTACTTACATTTTAAAAAATAAAATTTAAAGTCAAAAATCACATTTACTTCAAATTTACATACTTAAATTCACAAATTCAAACTAAATATTTAGCCTTCTTAAAACCATAAATATATATTTTAAAATCAAATTTCATGCTTTCAAAAATACATATCTTAATAAAAATCATCTAAAAATATACCATGGGGTCAGTATATAATTTTCTTACCCAGGTCAAGTGATACGGATATATATCATTTCAATCCGCGGTTTAAAAGAAAAACCGAGTTCTATCATTTCAAACCCGCAATCCTAAGTCAAATAAAAATACAATAAAAATCGCTCAGGCCTATCATTTCAGCCCGTAATGATTTTTCCCTATTCTAAAGTCCGTTCGGGTATGTATCATTTCAACACATAATGATTCTATTCTAACAGGTAACATGCAGTGTGAACATATGCATAAACAATTAAACAATGTCAATGTCACAATATAATGTCATATATCATATGTCAGGTGATAATTAACAAAGTTAACAGGGTAATAACATGGCATAGCATATCATATAATCATTATTAACTTGCATAAACATTTTCAATTACTAATCACTTGTCATCAATTCACTATTTCATAAGTAAAAATGTCGGAGTGAGAAAGACTCGGCTTTTCAAGATGGAGACGAAAACAACACACACAAGAGCGATTACCAAGCATGACAAGAACAATTTGAATTAAATGAATGGAGATCCTTGATATTGATCTTGTACACAACAAATAAACAAGACCATATAAACATATGCATACAATACAAATATGAATTGAAACGAAATGGAAATTAAATCAACAAAGAACATTTCCGAGCTTTAACACGAAAGTGACAGACCACGACAACATCGCTTGTCACATGATCAAATATGCTTGTTGTCATCACACTAGGCTTGGCCTAGGTGTCAACATGGCTCGGGATTGGCTCAAATAGGCATGGCTACAAGGAGATGAAGGGGTAGGAAAGTTGCAAAGTGAAGTATGCAAAGGACAAGGCAAAAAGGTGATGTTTGGATGCATTTTTGGCTCGGCTTGGTCATCATAGGGCTCGGCCATACTTGTTTCAGATATGGACAGTTCAGGTGGTGGCTGTAGATGCGTCCAGAGGTGGTGGAGCTGCTGCTGGTGGTGGCTAAGGGGGTGGCTAAAGGCAAACTATGAAGGGTGGTGCAAATATTGGCTCGGCTAGTATAGTTTTGTGGAGTGTTGCATTGTTTTTGTGGTGCTATCATCATCAAGTGGTCACGGCCTGCCTTTGGTCAGAGGAGAGGCTGATGTTGTAGCTTTAGATGGAGGAGGTAATGATCAATGGTAATGGTGGAGAGTGCGGCCGAGCAAAGCAAGGAGAAGAACAAGGCAAAACAATGGAAATAAGAAGAAAATAGAAAGAAAAGAAGAGAAGTCATTGCTATTTTTTTCTTATTGAAGATAGCCGTGAGTTTGAAAGTGAGAAAGTTATTTTACACGTGAATTTGTGAATGGAAATCACAGCTAG
The DNA here is from genome assembly GCA_030765085.1 of Allium cepa. Lineage (NCBI taxonomy): Eukaryota > Viridiplantae > Streptophyta > Magnoliopsida > Asparagales > Amaryllidaceae > Allium > Allium cepa. The sequence continues at coordinate 1,001,895,841 of CM060935.1, forward strand.
GGATAAGAAGCGTACGGCCAAAAGATATGAGATGAAAGGTCAAAAGAAAAATGACAAGTCATGCACATGAAAAGTCACTAGAAATGAAAAGGTTTTGTCCTTTGGAATTTCTAATTTCTTTTAAACAAAATAAAGCAAATAAAATTCAGTAAATAAAATAAAAATCTGAAAAAAATAAAGTAGAAATGAAAATAAAATAATATCTTGGAAAATAGAAAAAATAAATAAAGAAATACCTTATTTAATTGAAACTAGAAATTAAAAACTGTAGACAAAATACCATAAACATTTGAAAATTATAATTACACTTTTAAAAATGTTTTGAAACTAAAATATGTACACAACATATCATATTACATATATATACACAAATTAAAACAAGATATGACAACAAAAATATTATTTATATAAATTAAAATAAACAATTTTGTTAAATAAAACAATTTACACACAATATTGTAAAAAGCATAACTTTCACAATATAAATCAGATTTCAACAAAAAGAAAAGTAGTATTCTTTAAATTTAATTTATTTTTATAATAAAGGACAAAATTAAAAAATAAAATATTTAAATTTTAAATTTAAAAGTCAAAGTTTGACCATATTGACCAAAATTCACATTTTTGGAAAATATTCTATTTATTCATGTTTGAAATTCTAATTCACATAAAAATCAAAATTTATATTTAAAATAACATGATTTATTCATTTTAATAAATAAAATAAAGTTTTTAAATCTAGAATTTCAATTTAAATAATTACAAAATACAGGACTGTTACACTCTCCCCCACTCAAAACTTTTCGTCCTCGAAAAGGAATGAGGTACGGGAAAGCACGAAAAAAGATAGAATGAAATAGGATTAAGACAAGACGACAAGAAGATTAAAATTATACCAGATAACTATTGTTATAGGTAAGTTTAACAAGGTGGAGATGATTTTCCAAGACCCTCCAGAATCAAGAACACAAGCACGAAAAAGATCTTCTAGAATCTGATTCACCCTTTCTGCTTGACCGACGGTCTATGGATGGCAAGCAGTGTTCAGATTCAAAATGAGTACCAAAGATTATAGAAAGATTTCAAAGCAGACTGGTATAAGCAATAGCCTCCCCATTCTGTAGCAAGATAAGGGAAACAAGGACAACCAAAAGATAGTTTGAAAAACAAAATAAGATAATAAATTTCGAAACCATGAAAATTTCCACTTAAATTGAAAATTAATTTTACATAATTTAAATAAATCTTAACTATCTCTAATTTCATTATCTTATCATCTAATTATCTTAAATTAACAATCTCTAAAATCATAGATTTGAAAATCCTTTATTATACTCATAATTGTACTCAATAAAATTTAATTCTTCTTTATTCCTAATTAACATTTAAATTTATTCCTCCCAATATATTTTATCACCTATGTTAAATATATTTACACTTATTATAACTGCTTTAATTTTTTTTTTAGTTCCTTTAACATTATTTTATATTGTAAATTATTCCATTACCCTTTTCTCTATTTACCTCTGTTAATCTTTTTAGAACTAAAATTTAAGTGTATAACACTTATTATGACCACTCAAATTTTATTTATAAAATCTTTCCATACTGTATATTATCCAATTATATATTTAACTTCTGAAAATTAAGGTAAGTTATATTGGAATGAAATTGTGTATACAAATAAAAACTTTCAACTCAATTATTTCAAGCTTGAATATTTATCCAAATCTTGAAATTATCCTTCAAGATAAATTTAGGAATTAAATTTTTGATAAATTCCAAACTATTTGGAGATAAATAAATGCACATATACTATATATATATATATATATATATATATATATATCCATTCAGATTTAAATCATATATCAGCATATGTTATAAATCCAGTCTTATTTAAGAAATTCAAATCAATTAAATTTCCCAAAACAAAACTGTAGCAAGACTACATAACGGTCTCTTCACTTCGAAACTCGAAATGAATGTCGATGATGCGACAGTCATCATCGAAGTTATTTTCCAGCGACAAAGAGAAGTGCGCTAATTTTAAATTTCTTTGGAAACAGATTTCTATTTGAAAATACTTTAAATAATATATACTTCGAAATTTTAAATACAAGGTTTGAAACTAACAGAAACTAAATTCTCAAATTTTTGTTTTAAATTCATTTTTAATTTTTCCAATAAATTTATAACCATGTTTGTAGTTCAATTATTTGTATATGAAACAAGAGATAATAATATATAAAATCAATATTATTTCTTAACAACCAATTAAATAAAATCCAGAAAAATTTATTATATAGTTACAAAATTTATTTCATTACTAAATTTGAAAAACCATATTGTGTCAGTTTGCTCTGTTCAAGTGTTTTGGAAATCTTATCGATAGCGTCGATCAAACGAATCGATCGGAAACCCAAATCAACATCAACAACTCAAACAACACAATATATAAAACATTTTAAATATTAGTTTACAAATACACTTCAAGAATGATTTGAAGATAAGATGGAAACAGAATAGGAAGATGGATAAGCTTATATAAATCGCGGGCAACCTTAAGCGGGTCAACCGTGACTTAAAGAATAAGATCGATATGGATTTTCTAGGGTAAATCAACATTCGGTCTCAAGAGATAAAGTTCGAAATTATAAGAGATATTATCATGTAGATCGAGGATATAAAATCCTTGGTGAATCGATGTTGTTGTAAAGGAGTTTCACCCCTTTACAAATCAATTTGAGATTGGTGGGACCACCGACTCATTATAAAGAACGTTCGAAGTGGAGTTATGGGATACTCTAGAATCAAAAGAAGACGATTAGTGAGGGACACGAATGGATTTTGGAACCGCAGGGAATGTTCCAAAATTAAAAGGAATCGAGTCAAAAAGGAAGAGATTCTAACTCGAACAAAAGTGATTCTGTAAATACATTTACCATACATGCTGAGTTTGCTTAGAGCTACCAAAGCTCCGATACCAAGTGTAACGACCCGATATTTTCAACCATTCACATCCGCACATGTCGGACTTGAATTGCTCAAAATCCGCGTTGTAAATAAAATTTGGCAAATCTCAGAATATACAGTAAATAAATAATCACAGATCATGAACACAGAGTAAATAAAAATGCAGGGGAAGTAAAAGAGATAGTAGTTCATGAAGCTACTATATATATAAGATACATCAGAGTTAAACAAGATACAACAGAAGAGTAACAAGATACATCAGGTATAAATCAGAATACATCACTGAAATCACTGGATACTGAAAGCAAGATAGATGGCTGGATCATCAAGCAAAGCTCCAACTCCAAAGGTGAATCTTGAATGCTGAATCACTCAATCTGACTCGAGCGTAAAGTAAAACACAAAACACTCGAGTCGGACATAAATACTTATGAACTGTAAATCAACTCAAGTGAAAAGTAACAAAATGCATCGGTAACTTAAAGGATGCTTGGAACCGCCCATCCTTTAAGGATCCGTTAAACTATTTACTATGTAGTTATATTACGCTATTATAATAATGTCTACAGTAAAATAAACTTACTTTAAAATTGCATTAACGAGTGACCCAATATTCCACTTAACACATAATAGTGCCAATAATTTATACAGTACCTAAATATCTCCTGATCGGGAGACTATGAGAAGATACTCCATAGGTGCGACACAAATAGAAACTCGTAGTAAGGCTTGCTATGGTAGGTGACACGGCACACGAGGCAATGCCAGGGTGGATAAATTACGCACACGGGCTGGTGGTAACGTAGACCACATACGCCCACCTTGGAACACACTCCCAATCAAAATCGGAGGATGGCCATCAAATCAACCCCAAGTAAGAGCATAGTATCAAAGAAGTGCATCCGACCAGAGAAGCTACCCGTTTTGGCCTGAGATCGCTCATGTTTTAGCCACCTTATGCCAACTCACAAGAGTTGGGTCCACGTAATATACCTCAAGAACGTCGCCACCATCCTACTTCATTCTGGAATCTCCACCGCGCACACGATTATTAAAGTGGTTTTCGGAGTTGGCTGAGAGTATGACAACTTCCGACCCCAGTCTCTTTAACAACCAAACGTTATTATAACGTCATGGTCATTTCAAAGTAGTTTATACTTCAAAAATCAAATCATTTCATTTCAAAACTATATTCCTTTCAAGATAGTTTTACACTTCGGGACCAAAACCATTTTTATTTCAAAACTATATCCAAATCAATACGATATCATTTCCATTTCAAACATATATTCACCTTCCAAAAATCATAATACTTTCAAAGTTATAACTCTTTCGAAATCAAAAATACTTGAAATCATTACACTTTGGAAATCAAAACATTTCAAAATCATACACTTGAAATCACGAAACATTCCTTTAATTCTAAATTTTCAAATTTCCATTTAATTCAATTCAAACCATCAGTTTTAATTAAATTCAGTTTCCCAACAAACCATTTCAAATCTTATCAATTTCAAATATAGCTTTGATCCATAAAATAAACTATTCGATTTTTAATATATTTCAAAGCTTTAATATACCATATTTCAAAAACTAATTTTCATAATTTCCCATATCTCAATTTTAACTTCATTATTACTTAGTTTGAAATATTCATTTCATAAATCCAATATTATTTAAATAAACTCAATTTACAAATAAACCAAATATCCTTTCATACATATATAAACGACAAATATTCATTTATCAAAATCAAATATCATTCCAAATTCACATTCTTTGTCAAATAAAGATCATTTCAAAATTATTAAAATATCATATCCTTCAAAACCTCATTATCAAATCATTATTTGAACTCAAATTCAAATATTCAAATTTAAATATCATTTAAAAATCAAATATGTCATTCATTTATTATTCCAAATATCATTACAAAACACATTTAAAAATTCCATTCAAAAACGATTATTTAAATTCAAATTAAATTTAAATTCCTTAAAATTCAAATTTAAATATTAAAATATATTCAAAACTCCTTAAATTTCTCAAATAATCAATTTCCAAAAGTTAAATCATTATTACTTTAAAATATAACTCAAACAGTGTTAAAATCTATAACATTTCAAAAACATTGTCAAATTTAGCAATGTGGACATTTATAAAGTGCTACCGTAGCTTACAGTTTCCAGAATATTTTAGTTTAGAAACAACGAAATTTATAAAATGCCTAAAAGCTATTTAGCTATTATAACATAGTAAAGTTCAAAATCAACAACATCTAAAAATGCTGTTATAAGATCACAGCATTTTGGAAATGCTATTAACAAAATTCCAGATTTTATTTTAACTTTTGAAAACAATAAAACTTCAATTTTAGCAAATTTTAAACTTATAAATAATATTTTTTTAGGCTTCTAAACTTTCACAGTTAAATCAATTTAACATATGATTTATCACAATAAAATTTTATAACTGAATATCAAATTTCAAAAACTCAATTCATTTGTTAAGTCAAAATTCACTGTTTATTAACTTATAAATTAAATAAAACTTAACATTTTACTTTAAATATCATTTAAAAACATTAAATAAAATTTCCATTATTTATTTACATTTTTAAAAATAAAATTTAAAGTCAAAAATCACATTTACTTCAAATTTACATACTTAAATTCACAAATTCAAACTAAATATTTAGCCTTCTTAGAACCATAAATATATATTTTTAAATCAAATTTCATACTTCTACAAATACATATCTTAATAAAAAAATCATTTAAAAATATACCACGGGGTCTGTATATAATTTAATAACATAGGTCAAGTGTTAAAAAGAAAAACCAGGTTCTATCATTTCAAACCCGCAATCCCAAGTCAAATAAAAATACAATAAAAATCGCTCAGGCTTATCATTTCAGCCAATAATGATTTTTTCCTATGCTAAAGTCCGTTCGGGTATGTATCATTTCAACCCATAGTGATTCTACTCTAACAGGGAACTTGCAGTGTGAACATATGCATAAACAATATAAACAATGTCAATGTCACAATATAATGTCACATATCATATGTCAGGTGATAATTAACAAAGTTAACAGAGTAATAACACGGCATAGCATATCATATAACCATTATTAACTTGCATAAACATTTTCAATTACTAATCACTTATCATCAATTCACTATTTCATAAGTAAAAATGTCGGAGTGAGAAAGACTCACCTTTTCAAGCTGGAGACCAAAACAACACACAAGAGCGATTCCAAAAGCACGACAAGGATGATTTGAATTGAATTAATAGAGAGCCTTGATATTGATCTTGTATACAGAAATAAACAAGGCCATATAAACATATGCATACAATACAAATATGAATTGAAACGAAACGGAAATTTGAATCAACAAAGAACATTACCCAACTTTAACACGAAAGAGCCTGACCACGATAACATCGCTTGTCACATGATCAAATGGGCTTGTTCTCGCCACATTAGTGTGACGCCCAACCTCTATACCCACGCTAGACAAGGACACTATGGGGTAATGCCGTCAACTAGCGTGGAGAATAAGGCTGTTGAGGAGCGACCATTCGTGTAATGGCTTTGTGCGAGCACCGATATGTCAGATAAAATAATAAAAATCCGACACACCGACACAAACTCAAAGCTACTACACAGTGGTTCGGAAACAAATATAGAAATATCATAACACAAATCAGTCACAGATAATTCATATCACAAAGGCGGAAACATATATGAATATTACACATAAAGTGTATATCAGAGTACTGGTCTAACAAGATCCACAATAACACAAAAGAATGGATACAAGTGCTAGACAAAAATATGTATACATCAAGGAGTCTATATCTCAAATGTATACAACAAAAACTACTAATCTAAAGTAGTTAGCCAAAAGTCAGATAATACTCCCAAGTGAGGAGTCAAGTAGAAGCACATGTAACATCTCGGTCTGACCCGAGTATTATTTAATAAGAAAATAATAAACGGATCAGTCTAGCTATAATTATCATATAAAAATGAGATATAAGAAGAGATATAATAATAAAACGTATGATAACCAAAAATGTCATACAACGACAAGTATACACTAGAAAATCCACAAAAGTCATACAATATCTCAAGAATCTCATAGCATCAAAAAGAATGTCATATTCTTTATTTAATTCACCAAGCCACAAAAAATAACATACATATCAATGCCAAATGTAAAAGTTGGTGAAAAATAAATTCCAGAAATCAATAATTAGAAATCCAGAAATCGTAAGAAAATGACGGCCAATCCCAAACGGAACGCTATTCCATAGACCGAACATTGACGCACCTAAATAGAGACGCCCCATGCACAATCAAACATCGATGCATCTAGAAAGATACACCACACGCAAAGTCGAACATCGACGCACCTAGATAGATACGCCCCATGTGTCGACGAACATCGACGCATCTAGAAAGATATTCCCCATGCATAAATAAACATCGACGAACCTAAGAAAGATACGCCCCATGCATAAATAAACATCGACGTACCTAGAAAGATATGCCCCATGTAGTGTCCAACATCGATGCACCTAGAAAGATGCACCCCATGCAAAGTCGAACATCGACGCAACTAGATAGATACGCCCCATGCATAGACGAACATCGATGCACCTAGAAAGATATGCCCCATGCCTCGACTAATTGAGCTGATTGCTCCACGACGTAAACGAACATCGACGCACCTAGATAGGTACGACCCATGCGTAAAAAAACATCGACGCGCCTAAATAGGTACGACCCATGCAAGAAATGAGACAAAGCTCAAAAAACGAGGAACAGTCCTCCATGTGGACAAAGAGACATCTCACATTGCTAGTCCAAACCATAAAATGATCATCATCGATCATCACGGAAGTGTCAACTACTCTAAGCTAGTAAATATATGAGTTTAGCTTGATGTCCCATAACCACTAGCTTGACTTAAATATTTACAAACAAATTGTAAATCTTCACTAGAAAATTTTCACAAGAGATTCAATCGAACAAGTCCAAGAATAAACCGACTATGTAAACGCAAGCGTTTCATACCACTCGTTTTACTAAGCCGTTTAATTAGATTTCTCATACGAGTGAGGTAAAGGATTGTATATACTAGTAGATTGGAAAACGGTTTGAGAAAATGAGCTTTGTAACAAAATAGTGTTGAGATCATTTTGAAGAAAGAGTTTTGATATTTACTATTAGTATTAAAACCTTTATATTTTTAAAGTGACAAATCACAAAAATGATTGTAGGAACAATCAATCATCAAAATTCACATACGAAGACGTGAATCAAATCCAAAGAAACCGATACCGAATCAATCAAAGTGGATATACCCAAAAATTCCTAAAATAGAAGTTATCAAAGTCGACAAAAGTGACAACAACTAATCGGAGAAGAAGAATTGATTAAAGATTGGAAAACAAAGCAAATTGAGCATAAATAGACAAAACAGGAAAAACAGGAGCAAGTCAGTCGACTAAACTCCCTGAGTCGGTCGACTGAACTCAGACCTGAAAAATTCTCGGGATTTAGCTCAGTCGACTGACTCAGAGAATTCAGTCGGCTGAACCCCAATTCCTGCATTTCCTATCCTATTTCAAATGAAGTTCAAACTCCCTCAATTTGCAATCGGACAAGCACGGACGCTAGGGGTTTAAGCCCATTGCTACCCGGCTCTATAAGCTCTTCGATTCATCACCAAAAACATGATCAAAACATCAAAGTTAGGATTTTAAAGATTTGAACCCAAAACACTAAAAATTGGAATATTCACCAATTCAATCCAAACCAAAAGCAAATGCACATGAATAAGTGTTAGGAATTCATACCTAACAATCAAAGATAATCATAGACTTAGATGTGAGATAAAAATCTCATCTTTGAACCCAAAAACAATGAATGAGAAGCTTGAAGACAAGGGAAGATCAACCACACTTCAATCTCAACACAAGAAGCTTGAGTCTAAGCTTAAAAGAGAAACATTTCCCAAATTAGGTTTAGGAATTTTCTGAAATCAAAGAGAGAATGAGTTGGAGAAGAAGGAGATGATACTTACCAATGCTTCTCTTTGAATTTGGAGCTAGAACTTGATTTGCAAATGGAAACTAGGACTTAGGATTTTAACTCTTTTTCTTTTCCCCATTATTCTCTTTAGAACTGAAAATATAAGGAAGAGGGAATGAATGAAGAGAAGTGGTTCAGTTTGGGGTATTAAGTCGGCTAGTGAACCCAAACCCAAACCCAAAGTGAAAAAGGTGAAATTTTTAGCTAGCTCCAAACATATCGAAGTTTATACTTAAAAAGGTCACAAACGCCATTTTGAACTCAATGGAAATAGTCTCGAGTCCTAATTCGACCGTTTGCAAAAAGTAGCTTTTCGGACTATAATATGACTAACGGTGAAATATTTAAATATACATCGATAAATATGCGGGTTGTTACAGACTCCCCTCCTTAAAGAAATTGCGTCCTCGCAATACTTAAGAAGAAAATAAATTGTAACAACCATAAAAGCATATCAACACAAAAGAAAATTTGAAATAAGAAGTTCACCATAAAGAGCACGAAAGAGTAAACCCGGACGAGTTCGCTCGATGAATTCTCTAGATTTTCCAAGAGCAATCCTTAGGATTTGAGAATCATTGAACTTTCACAAGAAAAACATCTTTATTTCGAAGGCACTCAACCTCCGAAGCAATGGTGCGAATAAAATGTTGCTCAAAAGTCAAATAGGCGAAACTTAAATTTCTTCAATAACACCGGACTCAAGAATAAAATTGGAATCCCTAAGGCATTTTCGCAGATAAAAGACGTGGAAATCGTCATGAATAGCAGAAGATTTAACCGGTGCAACGGCGTAGTACAATAATGGTACGCCCAAGAGACTAGAAACTCGAATAATTTGGAACAACGACGTAGTACAATAATGGTACGCCGGATGAACCGAACACCATAAAAGAACATCAGACGCTAGTCCATAAAAGAAATGAGGCGAAGCTCAATAAAACGAAGTACATCTAAACGTCCGATGAACTTGGTAAAAAGATCATAAGATACAAGAAATCTCAAGCCAACGAGGTTGGCGCAAATTAAGTTCCTTATGAGAAATAAATATTTCAAAAACTTATGATCGAGGTGGAGAACAAATTTCTCCCCAAAAATGATGATGCCAAATTCTAAAAGCGAAAACAATAGCCGCGAGCACTAGATCATGAGTGGCATACCTAGTCTCGATAGGCTTTTATGACTTAGAAGCACAAGTGGTAGAACGTTCTCTTTCGCAAGAGGACGGCACACAAACCAATGCGACTAGCATTGGTACAAAAAGATAAAATCTTGGTTCCCTTCGGGAAACACAAGAATAAGAGTATCAGAAAAGAATTCTTTCAAATAATCTTCTTTCCCGAAAAGCTAAAACTTTCAAAATTACAATCATCCTTATGTAATTATCTTTCTAGAAAAATTTACATTTTTACAATTCAATATATCAGTCTGACTGTCTCATCAAAGCGTTTAGGAGATTCATATCGATAACGTTGATCAAGCGCATCGACCAGAATTCTTAAAGCACTCAACGGGCAATACAATCACAAAATCGTCTTCTATATGATAAAAATATCTCTTAAAAAGTTTTAAGAATATTCTTTGCTCATTTAAGAACAAAATCCAACTATACTTATAAAATATCTTCTTAAAAAAAAGATTTGCTACAATTTTAAATTGTTGTTTTCACCCAAATCAATAAATACAATAATGGAGTCATCGAGATATTTGTAGAATTACTCGATTCATAAAATGGATGAAATAATCTGGATAAACTGAATGACATAATAAGTCATTCATAAGAACCATGCGGAATGCGGTAAGTGGAATGCTAACTTCCGCAGCTCGTAGCTAATGGAAACCGGTGGCAAGGTCAAGCTGAAAAGACCTTAACACCACTCAAAAGATTGCCTAGGTAATAATCCTAAGACAAGCTCAAAGATACCGGAAAATTCACAACTACCCAAATGAGAGAAATAACACTTTACTCAACATGTGAGCTTAAAGAATAAAATGATGTCATCAAATTAGAATCGAAATCATAAAGGAAAAATAGAAATCTGCTTAACAGATTTAGCATGTCGAGGATGGATAGTCCACCCGAAAAATAGGTTATGGGCTTCATAATGATTAAGCCAATCCTTTCACACAAATCAATTCCGAAGCCAGAGTAACGCATAACATGCAAATCGGCTCGGAAAGAAAAAAAATCACATAAAATAATCTTGACATCAAAACAAAGAAAATTGAGTGTTGCGGATCCACCAACCGGATTCGCAATTATCAAAAAGGTCACCAAGCCCAAAATGTTTTAAAGAAAAAGAATCAACAAGTTCTTTTGATATAAAATGATAAGATGAATCTGTATCTTAAAGAACTAGAATAGGAAGATCACGAAATAAAACAATGCCATAAAGGATTGAATGAAAAATACCTTGACCAAGAGAAGAGTTACTAGGGCTTTCCCTCCATCTTGCTTTGAAGTATGGGACATGCAGTTATATGGTGACTCGAATTTTTGCAATAACGACAAAGAGAGGTTTTGGACACTGCCTTGCATAGTGGTTCGTGGAACCACAATTGTAGCATTGACCACGACTAGAGGTAAGAGTCTTGGCTACCGGAGTTTGTTGCTTCCCTTTCTTGTTGGGAGTGGGGCCTTTGGATTTGATAGGCCTCTTCATGTTATTGTTGAAGTTCTTTTGGGCACCCACAACTTCAACATCGCCTTCATTATCGGCCTCTTCAAGTCAAAGAGCGATATCAATAAGCTGATCAAAAGAAACTTCTAGTTTCATAAGTAAAGGCTTTTTAAGGTTCTTTTTCAACCCACAGACAAACCTTTGAGTTTTCTTCAATGGGGTATTAATATACTCGACCCCATACTTAGAAAGAGATTCGAAAGATGCGACATATTCCATCACAGAAGATTCATCTTGAACAAGGTCAATAAAACGTCGGGCCAAAGTTACCTTTTCAGCCTCTGGCACAAACTTTGATTCAAATCGTTCTCGGAATTGCTCCCAAGTAAGATCCGCTTAAATAATCTCCGAAGTCAAGAGCTCATACCAATCTAACTCTCTTTCTTGAAGCATGCTAGAAGCCACTTGGACTCGATGAAGGTCAACAAGATTCATGCGAGTAAAGATGCGATCGCATGATTTGAGCCAAGCTTCGATTTCTATAACGCTTTCGGATCTCTTGAATGGCCTTCCACCCAAATCGGTACAGTCTCTGCACAAGCGTGCAAAACCGGATCTAGGATGAGTAAGCTTTGGGATAGGTCCGGCAGCCTGAGCATTCTTCACAAGATCTAAAAGCTGCTGAGCAGACATGAATACTCCATCCTGGGGAGTAGCACTAGATTGACCGGCACTGGGACGGCCTGGTCAAACCATTTCTCTTCTTTAAGAAAGAAAGAAAGAAGAAGAAAAAGGTTATTCACAAAATAAATATCAAACAATAATGATTGATAAAACAAGGCATCACAAAGAAAATAGGATAGAACGGGTCCAATGACTCGAATAAAATCCTAAGGCATGACTCCTAAGATGAACTGAGGATGTTGATCCTTGTTAAATTATTCTACATTGTTCCAAAGTTTCGCTCTGATACCAAGCTGTGACGCCCCACCTCTATACCCATGCTAGCCAAGGACACTACGGGGTAATGCCGTCAACTAGCGCGGAGAATAAGGCTGTTGAGGAGCGACCATCCATGTAATGGCTTTGTGCGAGCACCGATATGTCAGATAAAATAATAAAAATCCGACACACCGACACAAACTCAAAGCTACTACACAGTGGCTATCAGAGTAGTGGTCTAACAAGATCCACAATAACACAAAAGAATAGATACAAGTGCTAGACAAAAATATGTATACATCAAGGAGTCTATATCTCAAATGTATACAACAAAAACTACTAATCTAAAGTAGTTAGCCAAAAGTTAGATAATACTCCCAAGTGAGGAGTCAAGTAGAAGCACCTGTAACATCTCGGTCTGACCCGAGTATTATTTAATAAGAAAATAATAAACGGATCAGTCTAGCTATAATTATCAAATAAAAATGAGATATAAGAAGAGATATAATACTAAAACGTATGATAACCAAAAATGTAATACTACGACAGGTATACTTAGAAAATCCACAAAAGTCATACAATATCTCAAGAATCTCATAGCATCAAAAAGAATGTCATATTCTTTATTTAATTCACCAAGCCGCAAAAAATGACATACATATCAATGCCAATTGTAAAAGTTGGTGAAATATAAATTCCAGAAAATAATAATTAGAAATCCAGAAATCGCAAGAAAAGGATGGCCAATCCCAAACGGAACGCTATTCCATAGACCGAACATTGACACACCTAAATAGAGACGCCCCATGTACAATCAAACATCAATGCACCTAGAAAGATACACCCCATGCAAAGTCGAACATCGATGCACCTAGATAGATACGCCCCATGCGACGGCGAACTTCGACGCACCTATAAAGCTACGCCCCATGCATAAATAAACATCGACGTACCTGGAAAGACACGCCCCATGCATAAATAAACATCGACGTACCTAGAAAGACACGCCCCATGCATAAAGAAACATCGACGTACCTAGAAAGATACGCCCCATGTGGTGTCTAACATCGATGCACCTAGAAAGATGCACCCCATTCAAAGTCGAACATCGACGCAACTAGATAGATACGCCCCATGCATAGACTAACATCGACGCACCTAGAAAGATATGCCCCATGCCCCGACTAATTGAGCCGATTGCTCCACGACGTAAACGAACACCGACGCACCTAGATAGGTACAACCCATGCGTAAACAAACATCGACGCACCTAAATAGGTACGACCCATGCAAGAAATGAGACGAAGCTCAATAAAACGAGGAACAGTCCTCCACGTGGACAAAGAGACATCACACATTGCTAGTCTAAACCATAAAATGATCATCATCGATCATCAAGAAAGTGTCAATTACACTAGGCTAGTAAATATATGAGTTTAGCTTCATGTCCCATAACCACTAGCTTAACTTAAATATTTATAAACAAATTGTAAATCTTCACTAGAAAAATGTCACAAGAGATTCAATCGAAAAAGTCCAAGAATTAACCGACGAAGTAAACGCAAGCGTTTCATACCACTCATTTTACTAAGCCGTTTAATTAGATTTCTCATACGAGTGAGGTAAAGGTTTGTATATACTAGTAGATTGGAAAACGGTTTGAGAAAATGAGCTTTATAATAAAATAGTGTTGAAATCATTTTGAAGAAAGAGTTTTGATATTTACTATTAGTATTAAAACCTTTATATTTTTAAAGTGACAAATCACAAAAATGATTGTAGGAACAATCAATCATCAAAATTCACATACGAAGACGTGAATCAAATCCAAAAAAACCGATACTGAATCCATCAAAGTGGATATACCTAAAAATTCCTAAAATAGAAGTTATCAAAGTCGACAATAGTGACAACAACTAATCGGAGAAGAAGAATCGATTAAAGATTGGAAAACAAAGCAAATTGAGCATAAATAGTCAAAACAGGCAAAACAGGAGCAGGTCAGTCGCTAAACTCCCTGAGTCGGTCGACTGAATTCAGACCTGAAAAATTCTCAGGCTTCAGCTCAGTCGACTGACTCAGAGAATTCAGTCGGCTGAACCCCAATTCCTGCATTTCCTATCCTATTTCAAGTGAAGTTCAAACTCCCTCAATTTGCAATCGGACAAGCACGGACGCTAGGGGTTTACGCTCATCGACTACCCGGCCCTATAAGCTCTTCGATTCATCACCAAAAACATGATCAAAACATCAAAGTTAGGATTTTAAAGATTTGAACCCAAAACACTAAAAATTGGAATATTCACCAATTCAATCCAAACCAAAAGCAAATGCACATGAATAAGTGTTAGGAATTCATACCTAACAATCAAAGATAATCATAGACTTAGATGTGAGATAAAAATCTCACCTTTGAACCCAAAAACAATGAATGAGAAGCTTGAAGACAAGGGAAGATCAACCACACTTCAATCTCAACACAAGAAACTTGAATCTAAGCTTAAAAGAGAAACATTTCCCAAATTAGGTTTAGGAATTTTCTGAAATCAAAAAGAGAATGAGTTGGGGAAGAAGGAGATGATACTTACCAATGCTTCTCTTTGAATTTGGAGCTAGAACTTGATTTGCAAATGGAAACTAGGGCTTAGGATTTTAATTCTTTTTCTTTTCCCCATTATTCTTTTTAGAACTGAAAAGATAAGAAAGAGGGAATGAATGAAGAGAAGTGATTCAGTTTGGGGTATTAAGTTGGCTAGTGGGCTGAACCCAAACCCAAACCCAAACCCAAAGTGAAAAGGTCAAATTTTTAGCTAGCTCCAAACATATCGAAGTTTATACTTAAAAAGGTCGCAAACGCCATTTTGAACTCAATGGAAGTGGTTTCGAGTCCTAATTCGGCCGTTTGCAAAAAGTAGATTTTCGGACTATAATCCGACTAACGGTGAAATATTTAAATAAAATATTTAAATATACAATCAATAAATATGCGGATTGTTACAACTAGGATCGGCCTAGTTGTCGACATGGCTTAGGTTTGGGTCAAATAGGCATGGCTACAGGGAGACGAAGGGGTAGGAATATTGCAAAGTGAAGCATGCAAAGGACATGGCAAAATGGTGATGTTTGGATGCATTTTTGGCTCGGCTTGGTCATCATGGGGCTCGGCCATACTTGTTTCAGATCTGGACAGTTCAGGCGGTGGCTGGAGATGCGTCCAAAGGTGGTGGAGCTGGTGGTGGTGGTGGCTAAGAGGGTGGCAGAAGGCAAACTATGAAGGGTGGTGCAAATATTGGCTCGGCTAGCATAGTTTTGTGGAGTGTTGCGTTATTTTTATGGTGCTATCGTCATCAAGTGGTCACTGCTTGCCTTTGGTCAGAGGAGAGACTGATGTTGCAGTTGTAGATGGAGGAGGTAATGGTCGGTGGTGATGGTGGAGAGTGGGGCCGAGCAAAGCAAGGAGAAGAACAAGGCAAAATAATGGAAATAAGAAGAAAATAGAAAGAAAAGAAGAGAAGCCATTGCTATTTTTTTTCTTGTTGAAGATGGCCGTAAGTTTGAAAGTGAGAAAGTTATTTTTCACATGAATTAGTGAATCAAAATCACGGCTAGGAATAAGAAGTGTACGGCCAAAAGATATGAGATAAAAGGTCAAAAGAAAATTGAAAAGGCATGCACATGAAAAGTCACTAGAAATGAAAAGGTTTTGTCTTTAGGAATTTCTAACTTCTTTTAAACAAAATAAAGCATATAAAATTCAGTAAATAAAATAAAAAGATGAACAGAATAAAGTAGAAATGAAAATAAAATAATATCTTGGAAAATAGAAATATAAATAAATACCTTATTTAATTGAAACTAGAAATTTAAAATTGTAAACAAAATAATATTAACATTTGAAAATTATAATTACACTTGCTAAAATATTTTAAAAATAAAATATGTACACAAAATATCATGTTGCACATATATACACAAATTAAAACAAGATATGACAACAAAAATATTATTTATAAAAATTAAAATAAACAATTTTGTCAAATAAAAAAATTTACACACAATATTGTAAAAAAACACAACTTTCACAATATAAATCAAATTTCAACGAAACAAAAAGCGGTATTCTTGACATTTAATTTTCATAATAAAAGATAAAATTAAAAATAAAATATTTAAATTTTAAATTTAAAAGTCAAAGTTTGACCATATTGACCAAAATTCACATTTTTGAAAAATATTCTATTTATTCATGTTTGAAATTCTAATTCACATAAAAATCAAAATTCGTATTTAAAATAACAAAATTTATTCATTTTAATAAATAAAATAATGTTTTTAAATCAGGAATTTCAATTTAAATAATTACAAAATATAAGGTTGTTACACTCTTCCCCACTCAAAACTTTTCGTCCCCGAAAAGGAATGAGGTACGGGAAAGCACAGAAAAAGATAGAATGAAATAGGATTAAGACAAAAATTATACCTGATAACTATTGTTATAGGTAAGTTAAAAAGATGGAGATGATCTACCCAAGATCCTCCAGAATCAAGAACATAAGCACGAAAAAGACCTTCTAGAATCCGATTCACCCTTTCCGCTTGACCGATGGTCTGTGGATGACAAACAGTGTTCAGAGTCAAAGCAAGTACCAAAGATTATAGAAAGATTTCTAAACAGCATGGTATAAGCAATAGCCTCCCCATTCTGTAGCAAGATAAGGGAAATAAGGACAACCAAAAGATAGTTTGAAAAACAAAATAAGATAATAAATTTTTAAACAATGAAAATTTCAACTTAAATTGAAAATTAATTTTACATAACTTAAATAAATCTTAACTATCTCTAATTTCATTATCTTATCATCTAATTATCTTAAATTATCGATCTCTAAAATCATGGATTTGAAAATCCTTTATTATACTCATAATTGTACTCAATAAAATTTAATTCTTCTTTATTCCTAATGTAACATTCGTGAAGATTTATCAAGTTTAATTTGGCAATTATATTTATTTTTGAGAATAAATTGTGAATTTATTTGAGATTTCTAGAATAAATAAATAATTTTTGATTTTAATTCGAAATTTAAGCATAAGTATCGTACAAATAAATATTGGGTTTAGAAAAAATAAATGTATTGGGAATAAATAGAAACTTGATTTAAAATATGAGAATAAATATTTTATAAACAAATATTGAATTTAAAAAAATTAAATGTACTAAAAATAAAATAGAAATTTTTAATATTTGAAAGAAGTAATGAATTCCAGAAGGTTTTTTTTAAGATTTAATTCTCTTATATAAATAAATTTAACTAATTGTTAATATGAAATCAAAATATTTAAATCCTTCTTTTCTTTTTTAAGTGGTACAAAAAAATATAAATAAAAAAATGAATGTAAATTGTATAAACATATATAGGTGTATGAATATGTTGAACAAAATTTAAGGTTGCAATGTAAAAAATATTTGGGATAAATTTTTGTTTGTGTAAATATAAAAATAAAAAGAAGTACATTTATTTATAAAATGAATATGATACAGAAAAAAATTAAATTCTTTTATCTTTGTAAAGTTATAAAGAATAAACATACATATGTAAATATAAGATTCACAGGTGTTTAAGATTCCATAATCAATTTCTCTTTACAAATGGCATTCATTACATTTATTTGAATAAAATAATGAAATTAAAAATTATAGAAACTTTTCAGTTCCCCATACGAAATTGTTAAACATCTCACCAAATATCTAATATACAGTAGAAAAAGATTGAGCAATTCCAAACTTCAACACATAAAGAAGAAAATAAAGTAGAAAGAAAGAAGAAATCAGAAAAAAGGAAAAGAACTGTCATTCTCTTCTAAATCTGAAACAAAATCTTTGTTTTTCAAAAAAACTTCAACCTGAAATAAGAGAGAGCTTCAATCTGGAATCAAAGCAATGTAAAGCTTCAGATTAAAAGTTTCAAATTCAAGCCCAAAATAAAGAAGAAATCATCTTCAACCTGGAAATTAAAATGCAGATTCAACTTGAAAGCAAACCTGGACGGAACAAGTTTCTCTGGAGAAAAAGAATGAAGGCAGGTATATTTTTTTTTTTTAATTTGAATTTGATGTTAGTAATCAGTAATAAATACAAAGATTTAAACAATCATATCAATCAGTTACAGAAGGAAATTCAAAGCTTCAACTCTGAAATTCCTGAGCAAGCAAAGGTTCAACCTGGAAAAATAAAATAAGTTTGAAGCTTCAAACAAATTCAAAACTGTAAGTAAATCGATTCTTTAGTTTGTTATTAATGAAGTAAGTAACAAATACAATAGGAAATTTAAACAAAGTTTTGTATTAATAAACTTTTGCAGATCAAAGAAATAAAATGGCATGTCTCTGTTCAACAAAACCAAAGTTCCTCTCTGCTCTGTTCTCTGCTGCAACTCCAATGTGAGCAAACTTAAATTTTTAACCAGCTTCTTTTGATTTTCTTGCCTGTGATAGTCATGGTTTCGAAATATTGTATGAGTATGTTTATATCTGCAATTTTATATGGGTTTCTATGTATGAAGAGAGATGTGTATGTTTGTATATGCACCTCTGACTTTCTTCAGGAAATCAACCTTCCAGGAAAGAAAAAAAAATAACATCTTTCTGCATAATTGAATTTAGGCTGTGATTATAAAAGAGAAAAGGACCGTTTGAATGAATTGTAAATTTTAAAAATACCTTTAGGTATCACAAATAGATGGATTTGTCGGGCAAGTCGAAAATACAGTAAAAATCAGTTTTCTTTCAAAATTTAGTTAACTTAAATCTGAGTTTCAATTACATAATCTTCTTAGTCTTCCTGAATCGTGAATTTCAAAGGAGAAATCAAGATCTTTAATATAATAACGTTCGAGAAAATTGTGGTTGAACAGAATGGGAAATTTTCATCAAAACCCGATGATTAACGGCAAGTCGAAAATTGTGGTTGAACAGAATGGTATAAGCAACAGCTAGGGTGAAGCTAGCTAGTACATCGGTGGATACGAGAAAAATACAAGATATTTTATTTTTCATCGTGGTGATTGGAAGATGGCAATCTAGGGCTTAAAGCCAATTTTTTGTTAGCATCGGGAAACTGATCGCCACGCCATCAGTATCATATTGGACTGCATTGCATGCGGGGGGAAGGTTTTGAGAGTTCGAGGCGCGTCTGCGGTCAAGGTGGCAGACCCTATGGCGATGGTGTTCGCCGACGGCAGAGATTTCTTCGATCGAATCTTCGTTTTATGTTGAAGTGCTGAGCCTTTTTTAAATTCAAGGGTGATTTCGTCAATCTGGGGAGACGAGATGGTCGGTAGGGATAGGGACGACTTATGGAGCATCGCGGTGATGGTCGTCGTCGGTCAGGTCCAGTGTGCATATGCACGGCGTTCGTCCTGTGCATCTGGAATTTGGGTTTGTGGAAGACGATTGTTGGCCGAGTTTTCCTCGTGTTTGCCACGCGTGCGACTTGAAGTCGTTAAGAAGGATGGTTGAGTGTGCGTGGATGTTGCTGTTGTAGTTTTCTTAAAGGCTTAGATTAAACAAAGATAAATAAAAAAAGGGTTTTGTCTCGGGGATATGGGGTAGATAGCTCGGGTTAAACTCAGGGATAAAGAATTTTGGGCTCGGGGAATTTGGAAATTGGTTTGATAAGGTGTAGTTACTACAGATTTTTCAGTTTCAAGTTTAAACCTGTTTCATTTTCAAGGAATGAGTTCTCAAACTTTAAAGTTAGGGTTTAATCAAGCTTAAACAGTTGTTTAACAACCACTCTTAAGTAATCAATGTTAATTTAAGTTGTAAGTTATTGAAGGTTTGAAAGTAAAAATATTTTTTTCAAGAGTATTTCAATAAGCCTAACCTTTATTTTAAGAGTTTATTTTAAATAAACTAAATAAAGATAATTAAGGAGCGAATTAAGAAGATTAGATGTCTTGAAGAATTAATTAACTTAAAGACTTATAATTAATTGGTAAATGATAATAAATTCTAAGTTGTTTCAAAGATTTTAATAATGTTAAGTGATTAAGGTAAGTGGGTTATCTTGTTAAGGTTTTTGGCAATTTAAAATTAATTAATTAAGTAGTAATTAAAAGGGCAATTTATTAATTAATGGTTAATCAATTTTTGTAATTAAGTAAGGATAACAAATTACAAAGGTTATAAATTAAATAATAAATAAAGGGTAATTTATTAATTAATGTAATGGATAATTAAAGGTTAATTAAGTATTATTTTAAAAGTTAATTAAGGTGTAATAGAAGGGTATTAATTTGTAATTAATTATTGATTTATTAATTAATGCAATTAATTTAAGATTAATAAGGGTAATTAATTAAAGGATAAATTTATTTACGAAAGTAAATTAAGGATAATTACCTTATACAATTAAATAAAAGATAATTACTTTGTGTAATTAAATAAAAGCTATTTACTCAATGAAATAAATAAAAAAAATATTAATTAAGGATTAATCGTTTTGAAGTTAACTTAAGGTTAATTAATGTTTGAAATTAATTAAGAATAATCAATTTAATGGTAATTAAAGATAATTAATTAAACGGTGAATTAAATAATTAAAGGTTAATTATTTAAAAATTAAAGGCTAGTGAATTATAATTAAGGTTAATAAATTATAAATGTTTAATTAATAAACGATTAAAGAGTAATTAATCAAAATGATTTGTAATTTATTAATGTTAATTAACCAGGATTAGCAAGTCATAAGTAATTAAACCTGATTTGAATTAATCAGACAATTAACTGATTTTACTTATGGATGTTTGGATTCGATTTGATGATTGTATTGTTTGATATCCCTGATTGTGATGCTCTTTTGATTTGAGCTATGTTTACTGAAATTTATTATCTATGATATATACCTGTGATCGGTGAATGAACGATAAGCGTTATAGTTTATACGCTTATCAAATATAAGCGTTATCGTTTATACCACTTATTAAATCTATTGCTGTATTTGAATCTGTGTTGATTGATGATGTGGCACTTTTATTGTGTAAAACCCCTGGACCACACTTATACACACACAAATATGGATTGCACGTGGAAATGGGTTAAGTCGCAGAATTTGAAATAGTTTAAAGATTGAATTTTTGAATCCAAAATAGTTTTGGAATTGAAAGCTTTTGAAATGAATTTCAAAAATAAAAGTTATTTTGAATAACTTGATTGAGTTTTGAAAATTTAAATAATTTGATTTAAATTTGAATTCAATACTTGAAATTGAATTCTATGATTGGGAAACTATGGTTTAAAAACGGTTATTCAATTTATAAATGTGTTTATATGGGATTTTAAACCATTTTAAAAGTGTTGTTTTGGGAATTTAAATTTGACCCAAATATTTTAACCTGTATAAAAGAAATCGGATTTTTCCGAAACGAAAACTATTCGTTTTCAAATAATAAAAGCTTTCACACAAGAAATGAACTTCCAACTGGTGTTAAAAGGATTTCAAGCCTAAAATGAAAATAGTTTTCCAAGTTATGAATAAATATTTGGAAACGGTCTGAAAACTATAAATTAAATCTTTAATTTAAAGATTTAATGAGTTAATCAAATTGAAATGGAAATGGTTTTTCGAAAACTATGAATGGATCTTTGTGAAACTGGGTGAAACTTTGTGAAATAAATCTTTTTGTTTAAAGATTTGAAATGGTAATTTGTTTACCATTTGAAGAAAAGTTTTGGGTTTTATAAGTTGTGACTTAACTGAAATCCCATATCCACATGTTTTTAAATTTTGCGCTCATTATTCGGTTTAGCCGGGAGAGGACCTTGTGTCATATAACCCATTCCGAACAGTGATACGACGTTACGGATTGCATTTGAAGACCGGTGTTGAAGACCGGGTGTCTTCGAGAATGTTAGGATAACCTATAGATTGTCTCCGCACCGAGTAGCTACGGTATAGAGATTCCCTAAGTGATGGGAAGTCCGATCGGGATTGTGAATACCCGGATTTGCAAGGGCTTCTTCAGAAGTGCCTTCGGTTCTGTTCGAACCCGAGACAGACTTGTATGGTTGTATGTCCGACACTACACTTTGAGATATTAAACTGATCTCTATCAAATATATTTCTGCTTGGTGGCGGAGAATTTATTCTCTTAGCTTAACACCCTTCTCTGTGACGTACGAGCTCAGAGGTTATGTTGTTGATATTATCAATGATATACTCCTAATTTGATAGTGTGGCATGCTGAGTGCTGATGTGTATCATTTGTTGATCAAAGCATGGCTTTTGTATAAAGCGTAGCTTTGTGGACGAGACTGCATCAAGACCTCATACCCCGGAAATGGTCGAAACAGGAAAGATGCGGCAAGGTTATGAGGGTCGCGCCCTGTAGGGTGTGTCATTCCCTTCTGGAAAAGGGTGGTATCATGGTATGGAGCCCAGATACTTACTCATATGGATATTGCAGATCTATTACTTTGTGATTGTTTTGTGGTTGTTGGATTAGAGACACCTCGGATAAAGGTCCCAAAGGACCGAGGGATGGCATGCTCGAGTAGCAGCTACCTAGTTACAGAGGTAACCCGGCCTTGTGTTGGCAGAGATCCGGTTAGGTTCTCGGGACGTCCCGCCATAGGCATACCCATGTGGCAGTAGGAAGTTCCTTAGCCTGACCATTTGTTGGAAATCCATTCTTTAATACGCGTCTTGTACGGTTTTAGTTGTAGAACCTGCCATTTACTTATGGTGGCGCCCCACTGTTTAGATAGTAGCTATAGTAGGCATACGATACTGGTTGTATGTTGGCTAGGATTTATGTTATACTTTAGAAATGGTTTTTCACCACTATGCACTAGTAATAATATCAAAGAAATTTTCTCATACCATGCATATTTGACTATCATAAGGAGAAATCTCCTCCAATTCTGCGTTTGCATTGTGTGTGTGGCGGGAGGCCTTATGGTAGTTTCATAGTCCAAAAAGCATTGCGGATTTATTTTAAATTCCTTTGTTGTTTGTTTCAAAGATAAATTGTTTTTGTTTTCTCATACCAGTCCCACGACTGACTTGGAGTTTATTGTTCCTTTCCTAAACTCTGGGTGCCCATAATTTTCCCACACGGGCAGTCTAGAATTGGGTTTTTCAGATAGTCAGGTTTAGCAGATTATCTGGAGCTAGTTCAGTCTTTGGATCAGGACTGCACTGGCTTATCTTTATGCATCGTTATTGGGAGTTCGAGCTATTTATGGATTGGTGCCTTGGAGTGGAGATTACCGATGCTGGAGTTCTTTCTTGAAGGCCATCTTGGAGATATTGTTCCGCTGTTGATGTTATCTTTTGTTTCCGCTGCTATTGTCTCGTATCATATCTCTGATGCATATTGATATTCATTGTATCATCTGTTGTATCTTATTGTATCTGATATTGTATCAATGTTGTATATTGATATATGCTATTCATTTCTTCCGCTGTGTTGTACTTAATGTGTTATAAGCTCCGGCACGATTCAAATTTCAACGTTTGGATCTGCGGCATTCAGGTACAAGTGGAGTACGGATGTCGATTTTTGAATGCTGGAATTTGGACCATGACATTTTGGTATCGGAGCTGAGGGTTAAAACTTTAGCTCAGGAGTATAACACATTAAGTAGCTCATTAGAGATAGGGTGAAGTATACCCTAGAATGAGTATATCCCTAAGATATCCATTTGAATGCCTCAGTAAATTCTCTTACTATCCACTGATAGTGAGTATGAGTGTGAGAAGAGGACGAGATAGGGGACAGGAGAATACCACTATAAATGGTCAATACCCGCAATAGCGGAAACAACTTTCTCTATCAATCTCCTTTGATTCGATTCCAAATTCTTTTGATATCTTCGTGACAGCTCTAGAAAGAAGTCTCGGTGTGATGGTGGCCCTACGTATCGTTGTAAAAAATCCTTACTTCGTATCTTCATCGGTTTCTTATCAGCTTTTCGTTTTAAACTCTAACGAATTTGAAAATTTAAATTAAATAAATTGGAAATTTTAAATTTAATAAATTGGTTAACAAATATAAGGCTAAATTTGAATTGCATCAATAAAACAATATCGGTTAAAAACCAAATTTGGAATCCATATCTAGTGTTTGAGGATTATGGAAGATTAAATCCATATATCTATCTATCTATTCTCTGGGATCCAATATATTCTACGAACGATTAGTTATCCCTTCGTACTGATCAATGCCCTTGCATATTCGTAGACCGGTGAACCCAAATATCTTGTGTAATATTGTATGAGTTTGTTCTCATATTGTTGATATTCTGATTTGGTAAGCCAAATGCAGAATAAATATTTCGATCTGATCTGATCGATCATTTCTTTATCTATCATCTAATCTTTCTCGTCTCTATAGCAAATTTCAGGGACGAAATTTTTTTAAGGGGGGAATCTGTAACATTCCTGAAAATCTATCAAGTTTAATTTGGCAATTAAATTTATTTTTGAGAATAAATTGTGAATTTATTTGAGATTTTTAGAATAAATAAATAATTTTTGATTTTAAATAGAAATTTAATTAGAAATTTAAGCATAAGTATCGTACAAAAAATATTGGGTTTAGAAAAAATAAATGTATTGGGAATAAATAGAAACTTGATTTAAAATATGAGAATAAGTATTTTATAAAAAAATATTGAATTTAAAAAATAAAATGTATTAAAATAAAATAGAAATTTTTAATATTTGAAAGAATTCCAGAAGGATTTTTTTAAGATTTAATTCTCTTATATAAATAGATGTAACTAATTGTTAGTATGAAATCAAAATATTTAAATCCTTCTTTTCTTTTTTAAGTGGTACAAAAAAAATATGAATGTAAATTGTGTAAATATAGAGGTATATGAATATGTTGAACAAAATTTAAGGTTGCAATGTAAAAAATTATTTGGGATAAATTTTTGTTCGTGTAAATATAAAATAAAAAGAAGTACATTTATTTATAAAATGAATATGATACAAAAAAAAAAATCTTTTGTCTTTGTAAAATTATAAAGAATAAACATACATATGTTATAAGATTCCAAATTATTTAAGATTCCATAATCAATTTCTCTTTACAAATGACATTCATTACATTTATTTGAATAAAATAATGAAATTAAAAACTATAGAAACTTTTCAGTTCGCCATATGAAATTATTAAACATCTCACTAAATCTCTGATATACAGTAGAAAAAAGATTAAGCAATTCCAAACTTCAACACATAAAGAAGAAAATAAAGTAGAAAGAAAGAAATCAGAAAAAAGGAAAAGAACTGTCGTTCTCTTCTAAATCTGAAACAAATTCTTTATTTTTCAAAAAAACTTCAATCTGAAATAAGAGAGAGCTTCAATTTGGAATCAAAGCAATGTAAAGCTTCGGATTAAAAGTTTCAAAATTCAAGCCCAAAGTAAAGAAGAAATCATTTTCAACCTGGAAATTAAAATGCAGATTCAACTTGAAAGAAAACTTGGAAAAAACAAGTTTCTCTGGAAAAAAAGAATAAAGGAAAGTAAATTTCTTTTTTTTTTAAATTTGAATTTGATGTTAGTAATCAGTAATGAAAATAAAGATTTAAACAATCGTATCAATCAGTTGCCGAAGGAAATTCAAAGCTTCAACTCTGAAATTCCTGAGCAAGCAAAAGTTCAACCTGGAAAAATAAAACAAGTTTGAAGCTTTAAAAATATTCAAAACTGTAAGTAAATCGATTCTTTTGTTTATTATTAATGAAGTAAGTAAGAAATACAATAGGAAATTTGAACAAAGTTTTGTATTAATAAACTTTTGCAGAGCAAAGAAATAAAATGGCCTGCCTCTGTTTAACAAAACTAAAGTTCCTCTCTGCTCAACTCCAATGTGAGCAAACTTAAATTTTTAACCAGTTTCTTTTGATTTTCTTGCCTGTGATGATCATGGTTTGGAAATATTGTATTAGTATGTTTATATCTGCAAGTTTATATGGGTTTCTATGTGTGAAGAGAGGTGTGTATGTTTGTATATACACCTTTGACTTTCTTCAGGAAATCAACCTTCCAGGAAAGAAAAAAAATCACATCTTTCTGCATAATTGAATTTAGGCTGTGATTATAAAAGAGAAAAGGACTGTTTGAGTGAATTGTAAATTTTAAAAATACCTTTAGGTATCACAAATAGATGGATTTACTGGGAAAGTTGAAAATACAGTAAAAATTAGTTTTCTTTCAAAATTTAATTAACTTAAATCTGAGTTTCAATTACATAATCGTCTTAGTCTTCCTGAATCATGAATTTTAAAGGAGAAATAAATATTTTTAATATAATAACGTTCGAGAAAATTGTAGTTGAGCAGAATGGGAATTTTCATCAAAACCCGATGATCAACGGCGAGTTAGGGATCGAGATCAAGGGTAAAGCTAGCTGGTACATCGGTGGATACGAGAGAAATACAAGATGATTTTATTTTTCATTGTAGTGATTGGTAGATGGCAATCTAGGGTTTAAAGCCAATTTTTTGTTAGCATCAGGAAATTGACCGCCGCGTCATCAGTATCGTATCGGACTGCATCGCATGTGGGGGGAAGGTTTTAAGAGTTCGAGGCGCGTCTGCGGCCAGGGTGGCAGGCCCTCTGGTGATGATATTCGCCGACGGTAGAGATTTCTTCGATCGAGTCTTCGTTTTATGTTGAAGTGCTGAGCCTTTTTTCGATTCGAGGATGATTTCGTCAATCTAAGGGGACGAGATGGTCGGTGGGGATAGGGGCGACTTGTGGAGCATCGCGGTGATGGTCGCCGTCAGTTAGGTCCAGTGTGCAAGTGCACGGCGTTCGTCCTGTGCATCTGGAATTTGGGTTTGTGGAAGATGATTGTTGGCCGAGTTCTCCTCGTGTTTGCTTCGCGTGCGACTCGAAGTCGTTGAGAAGGATGGTCGAGTGTGCGTGGATGTTGCTGTTAAAGGTTTAAATTAATCAAAGATAAATAAAAAAAGGGTTTTGTCTCGGGGATATGGGGTAGATAGCTACGGATAAACTCAGGGATAAAGAACTTGGGCTCGGGTAATTTGGAAATTGGTTTGAGTAGGTATAGTTACTACAGATTTTTAAGTTTCAAGTTTAAACCTGTTTCAGTTTTAAGGAATGAGTTCTCAAACTTTAAAGTTAGGGTTTAATCAAGCTTAAACAGTTATTTAACTACCACTCTTAAGTAATCAATGCTAATTTAAGTTGTAAGTTATTGAAGGTTTGAAAGTAAAAATATTTTTTTCAAGAGTATTTCAATAAGCCTAACCTTTAATTTAAGAGTTTATTTTAAATAAACTAAATAAAGACAATTAAGGAATGAATTAATAAGATTAGATGTCTTGAAGAATTAATTAACTTAAAGACTTATAATTAATTGGTAAATGATAATAAATTCTTAGTTGTTTCAAAGAATTTAATAATGTTAAGTGATTAAGGTAAGTGGGTTATTTTATTAAGGTTTTGGGCAATTTAAAATTAATTAATTAAGTAGTAACTAAAAGGGCAATTTATTAATTAATGGTTAATCAATTTTTGTAATTAAGTAAGGATAACAAATTACAAGGTTATAAATTAAATATAATTAAAAGGTAATTTAATAATTAATGTAATGGATAATTAAAGGTTAATTAAGTATTGATTTAAAAGTTAATTAAGGTGTAATTGAAGGGCAATTAATTTGTAATTAATTATTGATTTATTAATTAATGCAATTAATTTAAGATTAATAAGGGTAATTAATTAAAGGATAAATTTATTTATGAAAGTAAATTAAGGATAATTACCTTATACAATTAAATAAAAGATAATTACTTTGTGTAACTAAGCTATTTACTTAGTGAAATAAATAATAAAATTATTAATTAAGGATTAATCGGTTTTGAAGTAAACTTAAGGTTAATTAATGTTTGCAATTAATTAAGAATAATCAATTTAATGATAATTAAAGATAATTAATTAAATAGTGAATTAAATAATTAAAGGTTAATTATTTAAAAATTAAAGGCTGATGACTTGTAATTAAAGGTTAATAAATTATAAATGGTTAATTAATAAACGATTAAAGAGTAATTAATCAATATGATTTGTAATCTATTAATGTTAATTAACCAGGATTAGTAAGTCATAAGTAATTAAACCTGATTTGAATTAATCAGACAATTAACTGATTTTACTTATGGATGTTTAGATTCGATTTGATGATTGAATTGTTTGATATCCCTGATTGTGATGCTCTGTTTTGATTTGAGCTATGTTTACTGAAATTTATTATCTGTGATATATACCTGTGATCTTGAATGAACGATAATCGTTATGGTTTATACCGCTTATCAAATATAAGCGTTATCGTTTATACCGCTTATTAAATCTATTGTTGTATTCGAATCTGTGTTGATTGATGATGTGGCACTTTTATTGTGTAAAACCCCTGGAACATACTTATACACACACAAATATGGATTGCACGTGGAAATGGGTTAAGTCACAGATTTTGAAATTGTTTAAAGTTTGAATTTTTGAATCCAAAATAGTTTTGGAATTGAAAGCTTTTGAAATGAATTTCAAAAATAAAAGTTATTTGAATAACTTGATTGAGTTTTGAAAATTTAAATAATTTGATTTGAATTTGAATTCAATATTTGAAATTGAATTCTATGATTGGGAAACTATGGTTTAAAAAGGGTTATTCAACTTATAAATGTGTTTATATGGGTTTTTAAACCATTTTAAAAGTGTTGTTTTGGGAATATAAATTTAACCCAAAGATTTTAACTTGTATAAACGAAATCATATCTTTCCGAAACGAAAACTAACTGTTTTCAAATAATAAAAGCTTTCACATAAGAAATGAATTTCCAGTTGGTGTTAAAAGCATTTCAAGTCTAAAATGAAAATAGTTTTCCAAGTTATGAATAAATCTTTGGAAACAGTTTGAAAACTGTAAATTAAATCATTAATTTAAAGATTTAATGAGTTAATCCAATTAAAATGAAAATGGTTTTTGGAAAACTACGAATGGATCTTTGTGAAACTGGGTGAAACTTTGTGAAATAAATCTTTTTGTTTAAAGATTTGAAATGGTAATTTGTTTAGCCATTTGAAGAAAAGTTTTGGATTTTATAAGTTGTGACTTAACTGAAATCCCATATCCATATGTTTTTAAATTTTGCGCTCATTATTCGGTTTAGCCGGGAGAGGACCTTGTGTCATATAACCCATTCTGAATAGTGATACAACGTTATGGATTGCATTTTATGACCGGTGTTGAAGACCGGGTGTCTTCAAGAATGTTAGGATAACCTATCGATTGTCTCTGCATCGAGTAGCTACGGTATAGAGATTCCCTAAGTGATGGGAAGTCCGATCGGGATTGTGGATACCCGGATTTGCATGGGCTTCTTCGAAAGTGCCTTCGGTTCTGTTCGAACCCGGGACAGACTTGTATGGTTGTATGTCTGACACTACACTTTGAGGTATTAAACTGGTCTCTATTAAATACATTTCTGCTTGGTGGCGGAGAATTTATTCTCTTAGCTTAACACCCTTCTCTGAGTCGTACGAGCTCAGAGGTTATGTATTTGATATTTATTAGTAATATACTCCCAATTTGGTAGTGTGGCTTTCTGAGTGCGGTTGTGTGTCATTTGTTGATCAAAGCATGGCTTTTGTATAAAGCGCAGCTTTGTGGACGAGACTGCATCAGGACCTCACACCCAGAAAATGGTTGAAACAGGAAAGATGCGGCAAGGTTATGAGGGTCGCGCCCTTTAGGGTGTGTCATTCCCTTCTGGAAAAGGGTGATATCTTGGTATGGAGCCCAGATACTTACTCATGTGGATACTACAGATCTATTACTTTGTGATTGCTTTGTGGTTGTTGGATTACAGTTACCTCGGATAAAGGTCCCAAAGGACCGAGGGATGGCATGCTCGAGTAGTATTTACCTAGTTACAGAGGTAACCCGGCCTTGCGTTGGCAGAGATCCGGTTAGGTTCTCGGGACGTCCCGCCAGAGGCGTACCCATGTGGCGGTAGGAAGTTCCTTAGCATGACCATTAATTGGAAATCCATTCTTCAATACGCGCCTTGTACGGTTTTAGTTGTAGAACCGGCCATTTACTTATGGTGCCGCCCCACTGTTTAGATGGTAGCTATAGTAGGCGTACGATACTGGTCGTATGTTGGCTAGGATTTATATTATATTTTCGAAATGGTTTTTCTACACTATGCACTAGTAATAATATCAAAGAAATTTTCTCGTATCAAGCATATTTGACTATCATTAAGAGAAATCTCCTCCAATTCTGCGTTTGCATTGTATGTGTGGCGGGAGGCCTTATGGTAGTTTCATTTTCCAAAAAGCATTACGGATTTATTTTAATTTCCTTTGTTGTTTGTTTCAAAGATAAACTGTTTTTGTTTGCTCATTCCAGTCCCAAGGCTGACCTAGAGTTTATTGTTCCTTTCCTAAACTCTGAGTGCCCACAATTTTCCTACACGGGCAGTCTAGAGTTGGGTTTTTCAGATAGTCAGGTTTAGTTGATTATCTGGAGCTAGTTCAGTCTTTGGATCATGAATGCACTTGCTTATCTTTATGCATCGTTATTGGTAGTTCGAGCTATTTCTAGATTGGTGCCTTGGAGATGGAGATTATCGATGCTGGAGTTCTTTCTTGAAGACCATTTTGGAGATATTGTTCCGCTGTTGATGTTATCTTTTGTTTCCGCTGCTATTGTCTTGTATCATATCTCTGATGTATATTGATATTCATTGTATCATCTATTGTATCTTATTGTATCTGATATTGTATCAATGTTGTATATTGATATATGATATTCATTTCTTCCGCTGTATTGTTCTTAATGTGTTATAAGCTCCGGCACGATTCAAATTTCAACGTTTGGATCTGTGGCATTCAGGTACAAGTGGAGTACGGATGTCGATTTTCGAACACTGGAATTTGGACCGTGACATTTTGGTATCGGAGCTGAGGGTTAAAACTTTAGCTCAGGAGTATAACACGTTATGTAGCTCAATAGAGATAGGATGAAGTATACCTTAGAATGAGTATATCCCTAAGATATCCATTCGAATGCCTCAATATATTTTATCACCTATGTTAAATATATTTACACTTATTATAACTGCTTTAATTTTTTTCTTAGTTCCTTTAACATCATTTTATATTGTAAATTATTCCATTACCCTTTTTTCTATTAACCTCCGTTAATATTTTTATAACTAAAATTTAAGTATATAACGTTTATTATGACCACTCAAATTTTATTTATAAAATCTTTTCATACTGTATATTATTCAATTACATATTTAACTTTTGAAAATTAAGGTAAGTTATATTGGAATGAAATTGTGTATTATACAAATAAAAAATTCAATTTAATCATTTCGAGCTTGAATATTTATCCAAATCTTTAAATTATACTTGAAATTATCCTTCAAGATAAAAATTTAGGAATTAAATTTCCGATAAATTCCAAACTATTTGGAGATAAATAAATGCACATATAGTATATATATGCATTCAAATTTAAATCATATACCGGCATATGTAATAAATCTAGTCTTATTTAAGAAATTCAAATCAATTAAATTTCCTAAAACAAAACTGTAGCAAGATTACAGAACGGTTTCTTCACTTCGAAACTCGAAAATGAATGTCGTTGATGTTGCAGTCATCACCGAATTTATTTTCTAGCGACAAAGAGAAGAGCACTAATTTTAAACTTATTTGGAAACAAATTTCTATTCAAAAATACTTTAAATAATATATACTTTAAAATTTTAAATACAAGGTTTGAAACCATCGGAAATTAAATTCTCAAATTCTTGTTTTAAATTCATTTTTAATTTTCCCAATAAATTTATAAACATGTTATTGTTCAATTATGTATATGTGAAACAAGAGATAATAATATATAAAATCAATATTATTTCTTAACAACCAATTAAATAAAATCCAGAAAAAATTATTATATGGTTACAAAATTTATTTCATTACTAAATTTGAAAAACCATATTGTGTCAGTTTGCTCTCTTCAAGTGTTTTGGAAATCTTATCGATAGCGTTGATCAGACGAATCGATCGGAAACCCAAATCAACATCAACAACTCAAACAACACAATATATGAAACATTTTAAATATTAGTTTACAAATACACTTCAAAAATGATTTGAAGATAAGACGAAAACAGAATAGGAAGATGGATAAGCTTATATACATCGCGGGCAACCTTAACCGGGTCAACCGTGACATAAAGAATAAGATCGATGAGGATTTTCTGGGGTAAATCAACATTCGGTCACAGGAGATAGAGTTCGAAATTATAAGAGAAACTAGCATCTAAACCGAGGAATAAAATCCTTGGTGAATCGATGTTGTTGTAAAGGAGCTTCACCCCTTTACAAATCAATTT
The DNA here is from genome assembly GCA_030765085.1 of Allium cepa. Lineage (NCBI taxonomy): Eukaryota > Viridiplantae > Streptophyta > Magnoliopsida > Asparagales > Amaryllidaceae > Allium > Allium cepa. The sequence continues at coordinate 1,001,928,948 of CM060935.1, forward strand.
GAGATTGGCTGGACCGCCGACTCATTATAAAGATCATTCGAAGTGGAGTTATGGGATACTCCAGAATCAAAAGAAGACGATTAGTGAGGGACACGAATGGATTTTGGAGCCGTAGGGAATGTTCCAAAATTCAAAGGAATCGAGTCAAATAGGAAGAGATTCTAACTTGAATGAAAGTGATTCTGTAAATACATTTACCATACATGTTGAGTTTTCCTAGAGCTACCAAAGCTCTAATACCAAATGTAACGACCCGATATTTTCAACCATTCCATCCGCACATGTCGGACTTGAATTGCTCAAAATACCACGTTGTAAATAAAATTTGTCAAATCTTAGAATATACAGTAAATAAATAATCACATATCACAGACATAGAGTAAATAATAATGCAGCGGAAGTAAAAGAGATAGTAGTTCATAAAGCTACTATATATACAAGATACAGCAGAGTTAAACAAGATACAATAGAAGAGTAACAAGATACATTAGGTATAAATCAGAATACATCACTTAAATCACTGGATACTGAAAGAAAGATAGATGGCTGGATCTTCAAGCAAAGCTCCAACATCGAAGGTGAATCTCGAATGCTGAATCACTCAATCTGACTCGAACGTAAAGAAAAACACAAAACACTCGAGTCAGGACATAAATACTTATGAACTGTAAATCAACTCAAGTGAACAATAACAAAATGCATCAGTAACTTAAAGGATGCTTGGGACTGCCCATCCTTTAAGGATCCATTAAACTATTTACTATGTAGTAATATTGCGCTATTGTGATAATGTCTATAGTAAAATAAACTTACTTTAAAATAGCGTTACGAAGTGATCCAATATTCTCCTTAACACATAATAGAGCCGGTAGTCTATGCAGTACCTGCATATCTCCTGATCGGGAGACTATGAGAAGATACTCCATAGGTACGACACAAATAGATTCTCATAGTAAGGCTTGCTATGGCAGGTGACACGGCACACGAGGCAATGCCAGGGTAGATATACCAATTACGCACACAGGTTGGTGTTAACGTAGCAGCCACATACGCCCACCTCGGAACACACTCCCATCAAAATCGGAGGATGACCATCAAATCAACCACAAGTAAGAGTATAGTATCGAAGAAGTGCATCCGACCAGAGGAGCTACCCCTTTTGGCCCGAGATCGCTCCTGTTTTAGCTACCTTATGCCAACTCACGGGAGTTGGGTCCATGTAATATAACTCAAGAACGTCGACACCAGTTTATGATTAGTGATGGTCACGAATGGATTTTGGAACCGCAGGGAATGTTCCAAAATTCAAAGGAATCGAGTCAAAAAGGAAGAGATTCTTACTTGAATGAAAGTGATTTTGTAAATACATTTACCATACATGCTGAGTTTTCCTAGAGCTACCAAAGCTCTGATACCAAATGTAACAACCTGATATTTTCAACCATTCGCATCCGCACATGTCGGACTTGAATTGCTCAAAATACCGCGTTGTAAATAAAATTTAGAAAATCTCAGAATATACAGTAAATAAATAATCACAGATCATAGACACAGAGTAAATAATGATGTAGCAGAAGTAAAAGAGATAGTAGTTCATGAAACTACTATATATAAGATATATTAGAGTTAAACAAGATACAACAGAAGAGTAACAAGATACATCAGGTATAAATCAGAATACATCACTGAAATCACTGGATACTGAAAGCAAGATAGATGGCTGGATCTTCAAGCAAAGCTCCAACTCCAAATGTGAATCTTGAATGCTATATCACTCAATCTGACTCGCGCGTAAAGCAAAACACAAAACACTCAAGTCAGGACTTAAATACTTATGAACTGTAAATCAACTCAAGTAAACAATAACAAAATGCATCGGTAACTTAAAGGATGCTTAAGACCGCCCATCCTTTAAGGATCCGTTAAACTATTACTATGTAGTAATATTGCGCTATTATAATAACGTCTACAGTAAAATAAACTTACTTTAAAATAGCATTAAGGAGTGATCCCATATTCCCCTTAACACATAATACTGCCAATAGTCTATACAGTACCTGCATATCTCCTGATCGGGAGACTATGATAAGATAATCCATAGGTACAACACAAAAAGAAACTCATAGTAAGTTTCGCTATGGTAGGTGACACGGCACACGTGGCAATGCCAGGGTAGATATACCAATTACGCACACGGGTTGGTGGTAACGTAGCAGCCACATACGCCCATCTCGGAACACACTCCTAATCAAAATTGGAGGATGGACATCAAATCAACCACAAGTAAGAGTATAGTATCGAAGAAGTGCGTCTGACCAGAGAAGCTACCCCTTTTGGCCCGAGATCGCTCCTGTTTTAGCCACCTTATGCCAAATCACGGGAGTTGGGTCCATGTAATATACCTCAAGAACGTCGCCACCATCCTACTTCATTCTGGAATCTCCACCGCGTACATGGTTGTTAAAGCGGTTTTCAGAGTTGGTAGAGAGTATGACAACTTCCGATCCCGGCCTCTTTAACAACCAAACGCCGTGGTCATTTCAAAGTAGTTTATACTTCAAAAATCAAATCATTTCATTTCAAAACTATATTCCTTTCAAGATAGTTTTATACTTCGAAACCAAAACAATTTTTATTTCAAAACTATATCCAAATCAATACGATATTATTTCTATTTAAAACATATATTCACCTTCCAAAAATCATAATGCTTTCAAAGTTATAACTCTTTTGAAACCAAAAATACTTGAAATCATTACACTTTGGAAATCATAACATTTCGAAATCATACACTTGAAATCATGAAACATTAATTTAATTCTAAATTTTCAAATTTCCAGTTTAATTCAATTCAAACCATCAGTTTCAATTAAATTCCTTTCCCTACAAACCATTTCAAATCTTATCAATTTCAAATATAGCTTTGATCCATAAAATAAACTATTCAATTTTTAATATATTTCAAAGCTTTAATATACCACATTTCAAAACTAACTTTTATAATTTCACATATCTCAATTTTAACTTCATTATTACTTAGTTTGAAATATTCATTTCATAAATCCAATATTATTTAAATAAACTCAATTTTCAAATAAACCCCCTTTCATACAAATATAAACTTCAAATATTCATTTATCAAAATCAAACATCATTCCAAATTCACATTTTTTATCAATAAAGATCATTTCAAAATCATTAAAATATCATGTAACGACCCGTAAATTTTAACGGTTGTAGTAACGTATTTAATTAAAATTTTGTGCGAATTTAAACGATAAAATTTTGAAATTTAAATTTGATATTTGGAATGCGCTCAGTTAAACATAGCAACTGGTAAATTTTCGTCCGAAAATATGAAAGTTTATTTCGCGCGTAAAATTACTTCAATTTAATCAGTTAAAAAGCGATGAAAATAAAGCATTTTCAAAACCAAAATATTTTTACATGGAAAATTTATAAACCATCTTTTGAGCAAGTTGTCAGTTTGTCGTTTTTTCAAATTTGGACATCTTTAGCTCCGTCGATCTTATTTTTCTGCGTTTTTCTACATTTCCGCTAGTAGAAATTCGAATTTTTATAATCCAATCGTACCATTAGTATTTGTATACCGTTTTGATCGTCTCATCGTGTTGATCTCTACGGTATATTTATTATTGTGTTTTGAAGTCCGATACATTACGGAATCCGTAAAATGGTTTACTGTATCGGTATGTTTGAGCCATTTTATTTTCCTGTGTCCATTTAAATTTTAATCAGTCGTTGCTTTTAGTATTCCCCTGAATTTCGTGCGCTGACGTTACGATACCCACCACATCATATTTACCTCTGTACGCTTCATTTGTGTTGTCTCTGTGTCCTTTCATTTCAACATACACGTTTTATATACATGCCTTATATTTTATTCTGTAGCATTTGGATCTGCACCGTTCTTCTTCCCCACTCTTTACCTCTCCCATTCCTCTTCCTCTCTCTCTTGTGACGACCGTTCACGATCCAAATATATGCGAACTCTCCTTCTTTACTAAATATATGCGAAAGCATATATGCGCTGGAAATCTCTCTCAGGCTCCATCACCCTACACGATCTCCTTCCTCAACCAATAGCCTCACCGTGCCTTCCTCCCATCACGCGAACTATGGCCTTTTCCCTAGCCTTCCACGTTTTCCCTCCGAGCACCGACAACTCAGCCACTTCCAAGGCATGTCCGTCCCTCTTCAATCAATCAAAAACCTACGACCACCATCGCCTTCTTCCCATTGCAACCACCATGAGCAGCCGTCTCCTTTCCATTCACTATGCTAACACCACAACGGCATCTCCTCCACTTTCCCGTCAACCGCGCCACTACACCTACCTGATTCCGCCACCGCAAACACCTCTCCGCCTCTTTCTCTTGTACCTCACACTTGCTCACATTCGAGCATCATCAACCACCCTATCGGCTTCCACCCTCCCTCACATCACTTCGGCCAGACGTGCGTCCTTCCTTCGCTCTCCAAGCTTCGCCGATCGACCCTCTTCCCTTTCCCGTCCTCCTCCTAACCGATGCCTGGCTCGTGCATGTATACATAAAAGAAGTGTCTAGCCTTCTTGACATATATACTATGAAATGGTAAGTATGGGTTTATTTAATCTTTTCTGCTGTGGGTAAGGGTGAGTTGTAAATGTATCATACTTCATATATATATAAACAGTTTATATATCATATAATTTGCAAGTCAAGTTTTCATTTACATATTACACGTATATATAGTTGAGGCGTATGCATTAGTATATATATATGTTATACATTCACTACACATTAGTTTGTTCATAGTTTGTCAGTTTATAAAATTTACAAACAGTTTTCGATTTTTAAAACTTTTGTGAGTATAGCTTTCAAAGTAAATTGCGGTTAGCATATTTATATGGGGAACCTGTTGAATCGTGTATATGTTAAATTTTGTTTACGGGTTGCGTGAGTTTAGTAAGTATATAATTCATATTCATCTATAAAATAAGTTATATAAGTACAAGTATGAGCGTATGACTTTATATATAAAGTTTTGTACTCAGGCATATGTGCTACAACATGTTATTATATGAGTCATGTCATTTTTTTTTTGTGTATATGACGTTTTGAATGAAATAAAAATAGCATGTTCTGGTTATGGTTTAATATATAGTTTACGTATATGTATATCGCTTACCTTATAGTTTTGCTTTATATTAATTATATAATTTAGATGTTTGCTGTTATGTATATAGTATAGTGTCAAAAGCTTTGTAACTGGGTATATTTTCCAAGGGTACGAGTTCGCTTATAATATATAAGTTGTATTTGAAATTTCATATAAACACATTTGAATTCTTATGATATATGAGAGTTTCTTATATGGTTTACTGGGTGATGTAGTTTATATATATATTTTTGCTATTGATAATAATGTATATAAGTTGATTTTTAATGTGTACGTGTGTTTTAAATATATGAGAAAAAAATATAAGTTTCGTGTATGTTTAAAGAGCAGTATAAGTTATATTAATCTGGATATGAGTTTTGTTGGTAAATATAGAAGTTTATATAAATTGGGATAGTTATGTGGTTTATATCATATTTTGGTTTGGTCTGTTAGTTTCATAGATGGTTCTTTGCTAGTTGTACATAACAAGTATACCAGTGTTTGGTTATATACATAGTTGCATAAGTAAATGATCTGGGCATTATATACATATGATAAGATCCGTTATATTGGTTTAAATATATGTATAATTTTTGTGTGTTTATTTAAACTAATGATTTTTGGAAAATATATACATTTAATATATATATATATATATATTTAAATTTTGAACATCATTTTATCTATATATATATATATATATATAGTTAGACAGTTGTATGTATAGCTCACTTATCCTATTTATCTTCCTCGACCCAACTCTAAATTTTATTCTGTCGATTTCTGTTATCAGCTTTGTCCATCGGGCCTGTTTTCACCATCGAATCGTATCTGTCTAGCATTGCTTTGGAATTCGTAGCTCATTCCTTTGTCAAATCACTCTAGCCTCGAAAGGTGAGCAGTCACTCACGATTAATATTCTTTTATTTATTAAATTTGATTTCAATTGAAATGACAATTGAAATATACTGTTGTTAGCTATTTACACTGTTATATATGTTATTACCTATATCAGTTCACTTATGACATCTGACACCATTATCTGTTAATTATTATGCGATGATAATACAGTTTGGTTGAAATTGATTGATTGTTTGTTGTTTATATTGGATGTTAAATTGAAATGTAAAAAGTGATGAATAGTATGCAATTGATATTGACGTAGGATAGTTATAAATTTTGAATCGACATATGTGTTGAATTTGATTAGTTAATTTGAATAATATGACCCCTTTTAATTGTTAAGTTAATTGACACATAGAATTTGATAAATTACACTTTGAACCTTGAATGTATATTGGATAAATTGTTGTAGAATTGACAAGTGAAAAACCGTAATGTAGTAATCTTTAATCTACATGAAATGATAGTGTAGATTCTAGAGATAATTATATTAATTCGCACAAATAACAATGCGAATTAATACGATTATTTCGGGATTATTTGAATTAATTATTGGATTGTTATTGATTGTGTTATTGCTTGTTTATTTACTTTGAAACCATCCCTGTTATCACACTGCAAGTTCCCTTTACTATGCTTTGATTTGTGAATTGAATTGGAATCGGGTTGAAATGATAAATACCCAAAATGAACTTGACTTAGGATAGAGAATTAAATAAACCGATTGGTCAATAATTTGATTTGAAATAAAATAAAGATTTTATTTGAATAATAAGGTTTTGAAATAAAATTGGAACGAAAATTTTGATGAAAGGAAGATGTCAATATTGGAATCTGAATCAAAATATTAATGTAATAAATGATGAAAGAACGTTGTTTAAAATTTAATAATTTAATAAATTAAATTTGGAATTATTAATAAATAATTTGGAATTAGTAATAATTGAGTTTTGAAATTATTAAGTTGAAATCATTTAATAATTAAATTTGAAATTATAATTAAGCTTGGAATTATAATTAAGTTTGAAATTATTAAGTTGAATTCATATTTAAGTGGAAATGATTTAATAATTAAGTTTGAATTGATAATCAAGTTGTAATTATTAAATTTTGAAATTATTAATAATTAAGATTGAAATTATTAAATAATTGTATAAGATTGAATTATTTGATAATTGGATAAAATTCGAATTCTTGATAAGAGAAAATCGAACTTTTGTTTAAGTGAATTTGATCTTCGCTAATAAATGAAATGGGGTTTCTTTATTTATGAAGTTTGAAAAAAAAATACTTATGTAAGTTAATAAGTGAAATCGAAACTTCTCGATTATGTGAAATTTAGTTCTTTATTAATTGAGTTGAAATTTGTAACGAAGTCAATAAATAAGTGAAAATTGAATTTCTTTAACAAGAAATAAAATGTGGTTTATTGAAATGAATAGGATTTATTGAAATTAACGTAAGACTTGTAACTTAAAGAATTGATTTAACGAATTTAATTTATTTCAATTTGATGTTTGATATAATGAAGTTGAACGTAAGCAATTGATTTAAATGAATTGGAATTTAAATAGAAGTTGTTTTGAATGACAAATTTACTTAATGAATATGGAATGAAATCGATAAATGAATTTAAATTGATTTGAATGAAAATTTAACCATTTAAATGATTTCGGAATGAAATTTATATATGAACTTGAATCAATATTTGAATTGTTTAAATAAAAGTTGAAATTGAATCGTAAGACTTTGAAATGGAAATTTGGACGTAAATTTTGGAAATTGATTTAGAAAGACAAATGAAATGTTGGTTTATGAATGTGAAATTTAAATTGATTTGGTTTTTGAAATTTATTAAATGACCAATCGGTGTAATAATTACGAAAGTTATCAAAGAAACCGGAATCGGTTATGGATATACTCTCTATCTAAACCGAAAACCACTTTAATAACTATACGCGGAGTGTGATCCAGAGCGAAGTGGTTGGAATGATGCCCGTGATGACTGAAGAAAGAGAACGATAATGGATAGCCTTGACACTTGTGTCAAATTGGAAATGACTAAAATCAGGAGCCGTGCCGGGCCAAATGGGGTTAGCCACCTCGAGCGAACACACTTCTTCGTAACTACTACTCATTATATGTTATCAATTGGTGCACCCTCGGAATTTTAGGAGTGTTGTTTCGCGGTGTTGCGATCGCTGCGGCGATGCGTTCTCACCAGTCCGGATCAGGCGAACGGTAGTTTCACTACCTTGGGTATTGCCTCATGTGCCTTGTCATACTTGTACCCCTATATACGCGACCACTACGAAATTATTTTGTGTTATACCTATGGAGTACTCCCTGATATCCCACCAGTTTACGGTGGAGTTTACAGTGCTGTATAGACTATGATGCTTATAAAAATGTGTTAAGGGGGATAATGGTAACGCCTTAACACTATTTTGATACATTATGTTACTGATAGACATTATCTATTTAGCGTACACTACTACATAGTAGATAGTTTAACGGATCCTTAGAGGATGGTGATTCCAACATCCTTTGAGTTACTTGTATTTCGATTGCTATTTCACTTGAGTTGGATTTATTGATATAAGAATATTAATCCTGACTCGAGTGTTTTGTGTTTTGCTTTACGCTCGGGTCAGACTGAATGGTTCAGCTTTCGAGACTCACCTTTGGAGTTGGAGCTTTGCTTGAAGATCCAGCCATCTATTCTGCATCTAGTATTCGATGATTCCAGTGATGTATTCTTATTTGTATTTGATGTATCGTATTTCTCTTCTGTTGTAAACTCTGATGTATCTTATATATTTATATAGTAGCTTCATGAACTACTATCTCTTTTACTTCCGCTGCATATTATTACTCTGTGTCTGTGATTCTGTGATTATCTATTTACTATATATCTGAGTTTTGCCAAATTTAAATTAACAATTCGGTATTTTGAATTATTCAAGTCCGACATGTGCGGATGCGAATAGTCCAAAATAGCGGGTCGTTACAGTTGGTATCAGAGCTTTTGGTAGCTCTAGGCAAATCTTAGCATATAGGGTAAATGTATTTACAGAATCACTCTCATTCGAGTTTCAATCTCTTTCTTTTGACTCGATTCCTTTGAATTTTGGAACGTTCCCTCGGTTCTGAAGTTCATTCTGTCCCTCACTATTCGCATTCTTTCAATTCTGGAGTATCCCATAACTCCATTTTGAATGATCTTTATAATGAATCGGTGGTCTCACCAATCCTCGAATTATTTGTGAATGGGTGAAACTCCTTTACAGTAGACATCGATTTACCGGAGATTTCTGTATCCTCGGTTTACGATGCTATCTATTTCCTGCTATGCCGAATTCTATCTCTTGCGATCGAATGTTGATTTACCTCGGAATTCAGCATCGATCTTATTCTTGAAGCCACGGTCGATCCGGTGAGGGCTGCCCATGAATTAAATAAGCTTACCCATCTGCTAATTCTGTTAATTGAATCATCTTATCTTCTGTTTCGAATTTATTGTCGAATCAAAATTCTCTTTGATTTGATTTCCATCAAATTTGAATCTCTACCCTTGTTTTGAAATCTATTTTTGTATCGTCGAACGAAGAATTGTGTTTGTAAATTAAATATTAAAATGTTTATATATTGTGTTGTTTGAGTTGTTGATGTTGATTTGGGTTTCCGATCGATTCGTCTGATCAACGCTGTCGATAGGATTTCCAAAACACTTTAACAGAGCAAACTGACACAATATTGTTTTCAAATTTGGTAAATAAAATAATTTTATTTGATTATACAAGTAAAAATTTTCTGAAATTAAATTGTTAACAAATTTTGACCAAAATGATAATATTTAATTTTCAGTTATTGTTTCATAAACCATTGACTATCTCATAATAAATAAATGAATTTGTAAACTTGGGTATAAATTTGATTGGAATTTGAAGTGAATGAAAATCAGGAATTTGAGAATTTAATTTCCGGTGATTTCAAACTTTGATTTGAAAGTTTTAAAGTGTATAGTATTTAAAATATTTTCAAATAGAAAACGTTTCAAAGAATATAAAACGTTTTAAATCAGCGCTCTCTTATTTTGTCGCTGGAAAATAATTTCGGTGATGACGGCCCATCATTGATATTTATTTTCGAGTTTCGAAGTGGAGAGACCATCAGTAGCTCGCTACACTTTTGTTTGAAATGAATTTGATTTGAATCTGTAAAGTATGAATCGATTTAAATTTCTTAAGTATGATTTGATTTATATATATAGATATATTATTTTAAATTTAATTTGATTTGATATATATAGTAAATACATAATTATCTCTATATGGTTTGAAGTGAATCAGAAACCTAATTCTTGAATTTATGATAAATGATGATTTTAGTTATAAACAGAGCTAAATTTTTAATAAATACTTAAACTTGAATAATTGAATTGAAGATTTTACTTGTATAATACTCAATTGCATTCCAAAATATATAACTTACCGAATTACTTAGAAGTTAGCTATGTAATTGAATATTATACAATATAAATGATATCAAAGAAGTTTGTAAATAAATTTGAGTAGTTATAATAAATGTGAATATACTTAATACATGTAATAGGATATATTAAGTAGAATAAATTTAATAATAATTTGGAATAAAGAAGAATAAAATTTGTCGAATAAGGTATGATTATAATAAATGACTATTCAAATTTATGATCTTTGAAATTGTTAATTTAAGAAAATTGGATAATATACAATATAAATTGTCTTCATAAATAAAAAGTGAGGGTGTATAATAAATGGTATTCACTAAATCTTAATTATAAAATGTTTATGGAGATAAATAGAATAACAAGTTAGATAAATAATAGGTATGATTAATAGAAGAAAATTTGTATTGAAAGTTAATAAATTGAATTAAATTAACTTAAGGGAGTATCTTGAATCAATTAAGTTTAAATTTAATTTCGTTTTGGAAGAAACCTTTTGTATCTAACAGTAATAAATGAAAAAAAAAATAATTAATGGAAACATTGAATTTAAGACAAGTGTCGAATATAAATATTATTAAAATTGAAATACATATGATTTGAATTAATTGTTTATAATGTAAGTCAAGTTAATTTCTTTTGATTGTTTCTATTCTCCTACTTCCTTCCTTTTCGGGGACGAAAAGTTTTGAGTGGGGGAGAGTGTAACGACCCGTAAATTTTAACGGTTGTAGTAACGTATTTAATTAAAATTTTGTGCGAATTTAAACGATAAAATTTTGAAATTTAAATTTGATATTTGGAATGCGCTCAGTTAAACATAACAACCGGTAAATTTTCGTCCGAAAATATGAAAGTTTATTTCGCGTGTAAAATTACTTCAATTTAATCAGTTAAAAAGCGATGAAAATAAAGCATTTTCAAAACCAAAATATTTTTACATGGAAAATTTATAAACCATCTTTTGAGCAAGTTGTCAGTTTGTCGTTTTTTCAAATTTGGACATCTTTAGCTCCGTCGATCTTATTTTTCTGCGTTTTTCTACATTTCCGCTAGTAGAAATTCGAATTTTTATAATCCAATCGTACCATTAGTATTTGTATACCGTTTTGATCGTCTCATCGTGTTGATCTCTACGGTATATTTATTATTGTGTTTTGAAGTCCGATACATTACGGAATCCGTAAAATGGTTTACTGTATCGGTATGTTTGAGCCATTTTATTTTCCTGTGTCCATTTAAATTTTAATCAGTCGTTGCTTTTAGTATTCCCCTGAATTTCGTGCGCTGATGTTACGATACCCACCACATCATATTTACCTCTGTACGCTTCATTTGTGTTGTCTCTGTGTCCTTTCATTTCAACATACACGTTTTATATACATGCCTTATATTTTATTCTGTAGCATTTGGATCTGCACCGTTCTTCTTCCCCACTCTTTACCTCTCCCATTCCTCTTCCTCTCTCTCTTGTGACGACCGTTCACGATCCAAATATATGCGAACTCTCCTCCTTTACTAAATATATGCGAAAGCATATATGCGCTGGAAATCTCTCTCAGGCTCCATCACCCTACACGATCTCCTTCCTCAACCAATAGCCTCACCGTGCCTTCCTCCCATCACGCGAACTATGGCCTTTTCCCTAGCCTTCCACGTTTTCCCTCCGAGCACCGACAACTCAGCCACTTCCAAGGCATGTCCGTCCCTCTTCAATCAATCAAAAACCTACGACCACCATCGCCTTCTTCCCATTGCAACCACCATGAGCAGCCGTCTCCTTTCCATTCACTATGCTAACACCACAACGGCATCTCCTCCACTTTCCCGTCAACCGCGCCACTACACCTACCTGATTCCGCCACCGCAAACACCTCTCCGCCTCTTTCTCTTGTACCTCACACTTGCTCGCATTCGAGCATCATCAACCACCCTATCGGCTTCCACCCTCCCTCACATCACTTCGGCCAGACGTGCGTCCTTCCTTCGCTCTCCAAGCTTCGCCGATCGACCCTCTTCCCTTTCCCGTCCTCCTCCTAACCGATGCCTGGCTCGTGCATGTATACATAAAAGAAGTGTCTAGCCTTCTTGACATATATACTATGAAATGGTAAGTATGGGTTTATTTAATCTTTTCTGCTGTGGGTAAGGGTGAGTTGTAAATGTATCATACTTCATATATATATAAACAGTTTATATATCATATAATTTGCAAGTCAAGTTTTCATTTACATATTACACGTATATATAGTTGAGGCGTATGCATTAGTATATATATATGTTATACATTCACTACACATTAGTTTGTTCATAGTTTGTCAGTTTATAAAATTTACAAACAGTTTTCGATTTTTAAAACTTTTGTGAGTATAGCTTTCAAAGTAAATTGCGGTTAGCATATTTATATGGGGAACCTGTTGAATCGTGTATATGTTAAATTTTGTTTACGGGTTGCGTGAGTTTAGTAAGTATATAATTCATATTCATCTATAAAATAAGTTATATAAGTACAAGTATGAGCGTATGACTTTATATATAAAGTTTTGTACTCAGGCATATGTGCTACAACATGTTATTATATGAGTCATGTCATTTTTTTTTGTGTATATGACGTTTTGAATGAAATAAAAATAGCATGTTCTGGTTATGGTTTAATATATAGTTTACGTATATGTATATCGCTTACCTTATAGTTTTGCTTTATATTAATTATATAATTTAGATGTTTGCTGTTATGTATATAGTATAGTGTCAAAAGCTTTGTAACTGGGTATATTTTCCAAGGGTACGAGTTCGCTTATAATATATAAGTTGTATTTGAAATTTCATATAAACACATTTGAATTCTTATGATATATGAGAGTTTCTTATATGGTTTACTGGGTGATGTAGTTTATATATATATTTTCGCTATTGATAATAATGTATATAAGTTGATTTTTAATGTGTACGTGTGTTTTAAATATATGAGAAAAAAATATAAGTTTCGTGTATGTTTAAAGAGCAGTATAAGTTATATTAATCTGGATATGAGTTTTGTTGGTAAATATAGAAGTTTATATAAATTGGGATAGTTATGTGGTTTATATCATATTTTGGTTTGGTCTGTTAGTTTCATAGATGGTTCTTTGCTAGTTGTACATAACAAGTATACCAGTGTTTGGTTATATACATAGTTGCATAAGTAAATGATCTGGGCATTATATACATATGATAAGATCCGTTATATTGGTTTAAATATATGTATAATTTTTGTGTGTTTATTTAAACTAATGATTTTTGGAAAATATATACATTTAATATATATATATATATATTTAAATTTTGAACATCATTTTATCTATATATATATATATATATAGTTAGACAGTTGTATGTATAGCTCACTTATCCTATTTATCTTCCTCGACCCAACTCTAAATTTTATTCTGTCGATTTCTGTTATCAGCTTTGTCCATCGGGCCTGTTTTCACCATCGAATCGTATCTGTCTAGCATTGCTTTGGAATTCGTAGCTCATTCCTTTGTCAAATCACTCTAGCCTCGAAAGGTGAGCAGTCACTCACGATTAATATTCTTTTATTTATTAAATTTGATTTCAATTGAAATGACAATTGAAATATACTGTTGTTAGCTATTTACACTGTTATATATGTTATTACCTATATCAGTTCACTTATGACATCTGACACCATTATCTGTTAATTATTATGCGATGATAATACAGTTTGGTTGAAATTGATTGATTGTTTGTTGTTTATATTGGATGTTAAATTGAAATGTAAAAAGTGATGAATAGTATGCAATTGATATTGACGTAGGATAGTTATAAATTTTGAATCGACATATGTGTTGAATTTGATTAGTTAATTTGAATAATATGACCCCTTTTAATTGTTAAGTTAATTGACACATAGAATTTGATAAATTACACTTTGAACCTTGAACGTATATTGGATAAATTGTTGTAGAATTGACAAGTGAAAAACCGTAATGTAGTAATCTTTAATCTACATGAAATGATAGTGTAGATTCTAGAGATAATTATATTAATTCGCACAAATAACAATGCGAATTAATACGATTATTTCGGGATTATTTGAATTAATTATTGGATTGTTATTGATTGTGTTATTGCTTGTTTATTTACTTTGAAACCATCCCTGTTATCACACTGCAAGTTCCCTTTACTATGCTTTGATTTGTGAATTGAATTGGAATCGGGTTGAAATGATAAATACCCAAAATGAACTTGACTTAGGATAGAGAATTAAATAAACCGATTGGTCAATAATTTGATTTGAAATAAAATAAAGATTTTATTTGAATAATAAGGTTTTGAAATAAAATTGGAACGAAAATTTTGATGAAAGGAAGATGTCAATATTGGAATCTGAATCAAAATATTAATGTAATAAATGATGAAAGAACGTTGTTTAAAATTTAATTATTTAATAAATTAAATTTGGAATTATTAATAAATAATTTGGAATTAGTAATAATTGAGTTTTGAAATTATTAAGTTGAAATCATTTAATAATTAAATTTGAAATTATAATTAAGCTTGGAATTATAATTAAGTTTGAAATTATTAAGTTGAATTCATATTTAAGTGGAAATGATTTAATAATTAAGTTTGAATTGATAATCAAGTTGTAATTATTAAATTTTGAAATTATTAATAATTAAGATTGAAATTATTAAATAATTGTATAAGATTGAATTATTTGATAATTGGATAAAATTCGAATTCTTGATAAGAGAAAATCGAACTTTTGTTTAAGTGAATTTGATCTTCGCTAATAAATGAAATGGGGTTTCTTTATTTATGAAGTTTGAAAAAAAAAATACTTATGTAAGTTAATAAGTGAAATCGAAACTTCTCGATTATGTGAAATTTAGTTCTTTATTAATTGAGTTGAAATTTGTAACGAAGTCAATAAATAAGTGAAAATTGAATTTCTCTAACAAGAAATAAAATGTGATTTATTGAAATGAATAGGATTTATTGAAATTAACGTAAGACTTGTAACTTAAAGAATTGATTTAACGAATTTAATTTATTTCAATTTGATGTTTGATATAATGAAGTTGAACGTAAGCAATTGATTTAAATGAATTGGAATTTAAATAGAAGTTGTTTTGAATGACAAATTTACTTAATGAATATGGAATGAAATCGATAAATGAATTTAAATTGATTTGAATGAAAATTTAACCATTTAAATGATTTCGGAATGAAATTTATATATGAACTTGAATCAATATTTGAATTGTTTAAATAAAAGTTGAAATTGAATCGTAAGACTTTGAAATGGAAATTTGGACGTAAATTTTGGAAATTGATTTAGAAAGACAAATGAAATGTTGGTTTATGAATGTGAAATTTAAATTGATTTGGTTTTTGAAATTTATTAAATGACCAATCGGTGTAATAATTACGAAAGTTATCAAAGAAACCGGAATCGGTTATGGATATACTCTCTATCTAAACCGAAAACCACTTTAATAACTATACGCGGAGTGTGATCCAGAACGAAGTGGTTGGAATGATGCCCGTGATGACTGAAGAAAGAGAACGATAATGGATAGCCTTGGCACTTGTGTCAAATTGGAAATGACTAAAATCAGGAGCCGTGCCGGGCCAAATGGGGTTAGCCACCTCGAGCGAACACACTTCTTCGTAACTACTACTCATTATATGTTATCAATTGGTGCACCCTCGGAATTTTAGGAGTGTTGTTTCGCGGTGTTGCGATCGCTGCGGCGATGCGTTCTCACCAGTCCGGATCAGGCGAACGGTAGTTTCACTACCTTGGGTATTGCCTCATGTGCCTTGTCATACTTGTACCCCTATATACGCGACCACTACGAAATTGTTTTGTGTTATACCTATGGAGTACTCCCTGATATCCCACCAGTTTACGGTGGAGTTTACAGTGCTGTATAGACTATGATGCTTATAAAAATGTGTTAAGGGGGATAATGGTAACGCCTTAACACTATTTTGATACATTATGTTACTGATAGACATTATCTATTTAGCGTACACTACTACATAGTAGATAGTTTAACGGATCCTTAGAGGATGGTGATTCCAACATCCTTTGAGTTACTTGTATTTCGATTGCTATTTCACTTGAGTTGGATTTATTGATATAAGAATATTAATCCTGACTCAAGTGTTTTGTGTTTTGCTTTACGCTCGGGTCAGACTGAATGGTTCAGCTTTCGAGACTCACCTTTGGAGTTGGAGCTTTGCTTGAAGATCCAGCCATCTATTCTGCATCTAGTATTCGATGATTCCAGTGATGTATTCTTATTTGCATTTGATGTATCGTATTTCTCTTCTGTTGTAAACTCTGATGTATCTTATATATTTATATAGTAGCTTCATGAACTACTATCTCTTTTACTTCCGCTGCATATTATTACTCTGTGTCTGTGATTCTGTGATTATCTATTTACTATATATCTGAGTTTTGCCAAATTTAAATTAACAATTCGGTATTTTGAATTATTCAAGTCCGACATGTGCGGATGCGAATAGTCCAAAATAGCGGGTCGTTACATATCATATCCTTCAAAACCTCATTATTAAATCATTATTTGAATTCAAATTCAAATATACAAATTTAAATATCATTGAAAAATCAAACATGTCATTCATTTATTATTCAATATCATTTCAAAACACAATTAAAAATTCCATCCAAAAACCATTATTTAAATTCAAATTAAATTAAAATTCCTTAAAATTAAAATTAAAATATTCAAAAATATTCAAAACTCCTTAAATTCCTCAAATAATCAATTTCCAAAAGTTAAATCATTATCACTTTAAAATATAACTCAAACAGTGTTAAAATCTATAACATTTCAAAACATTGTCAAATTTAGCAACAACAGCATTTATAAAGTGCTACCGTAGCTTATAGTTTCCAAAATAGTTTAGTTTAGAAAATACGGCATTTATAAAATGCCGTAATAGATATTTAGCTATTACAACATAGTTAAGTTCAAAAACAACAGCATTTAAAAATGCTGTTATAAGACCATAGTATTTTGGAAATGCTATTAATAAAATTCCAGATTTTATTTTAACCTTTTAAAACAATAAAACTTCAATTTTAGCAAATTTTAAACTTATAAATCATATTTTTTAGGCTTCTAAACTTTCACATTTAAATCAATTTAACATATGATTTATCACAATAAAATTTTATAATTGAATATCAAATTTTAAAAACTCAATTCATCTGTTAAGTCAAAATTCACAGTTTATTAACTTATAAATTAAATAAAACTTAAAATTTTACTTTAAATATCATTTCAAAACTTTAAATTAAATTTCCATTATTTACGTACATTTTTAAAAATAAAATTTAAAGTCAAAAATCACATTTACTTCAAATTTACATACTTAAATTCACAAATTCAAACTAAATATTTAGCCTTCTTAAAACCATAAATATATATTTTTAAATCAAATTTCATACTTTTAAAAATATATATCTTAATAAAAAAATCATTTAAAAATATACCATGGGGTCTATATATAATTTTCTAACCTAGGTTAAGTGATACGGATATATATCATTTCAGTCCGCAGTTTGAAAAGAAAAACCGGGTTCTATCATTTCAAACCCGCAATTCCAAGTCAAATAAAAATCACTCAGGCCTATCATTTCAGCCCATAAAGATTTTTCCCTATTCTAAAGTCCGTTCGAATATGTATCATTTCAACCCATAGTGATTCTATTCTAACAGGGAACTTGCAGTGTGAACATATGCATAAACAATATAAACAATGTCAATGTCACAATATAATGTCATATATCATTTGTTAGGTGATAATTAACAAAGTTAACAGGGTAATAACATGGCATAAAATATCATATAATCATTATTAACTTGCATAAACATTTTTAATTACTAATCACTTATCATCAATTCACTATTTCATAAGTAAAAATGTCGGAGTGAGAAAGACTCACCTTTTCAAGCTGGAGACCAAAACAACACACACAAGAGCGATTCCAAAAGCATGACAAGCATGATTTCAATTGAATGAATAGAGAGCCTTGATATTGATCTTGTATACAACAAATAAACAAGACCATATAAACATATGCATACAATACAAATATGAACTGAAACAAAATGGAAATTTGAATCAACAAAGAACATTACCCAGCTTTAACACGAAAGTGCCTGACCACGACAACATCGCTTGTCACATGATCAAATGGGCTTGTTCTCACCACACTAAGCTCGGCCTAAGTGTCAACATGGCTTGGGTTTGGGTCAAATAGGCATTGCTACAAGGAGATGAAGGGGTAGGAAAGTTGCAAAGTAAAGTATACAAAGGACAAGGCAAAAAGGTGATGTTTGGATGCTTTTTTGGCTCGGCTTGGTCATCATAGGGCTCGGCCATACTTGTTTCAGATCTGGATAGTTCAGGTGGTGGTGGAAGATGCGGCCAGAGTGTTGGAGCTGGTGGTGGTGGTGGCTAAGGGGGTGGCCGAAGGAAAACTATGAAGGGTGGTGCAAATATTGGATTGGCTAGCATAGTTTTGTAGAGTGTTGCATTGTTTTTGTGGTGCTATCATCATCAAGTGGTCACGGCCTGCCATTGGTCAGAGGAGAGGATGTTTTTGCAGCTATAGATGGAGGAGATGATGGTCAGTGGTGATGGTGGAGTGTGGAGCCGAGCAAAGTAAGGAGAAGAACAAGGCAAAACAATGGAAATAAGAAGAAAATAGAAAGAAAAGAAGAGAAGCCATTGCCCTTTTTTTCTTGTGGAAGATAGCCATGAGTTTGAAAGTGACAAAGTTATTTTGCATGTGAATTAGTGAATGAAAATCATGGCTAGGGATAAGAAGTGCACGGCCAAAAGATATGAGATGAAAGGTCAAAAGAAAAATGAAAAGGCATGCACACGAAAAGTCACTAGAAATGAAAAGGTTTTGTCCTTTGAAATTTCTAATTTCTTTTAAACAAAATAAAGAAAATAAAATTCAGTAAATAAAATAAAAAGCTTAACAAAATAAAGTATAAATGAAAATAAAATAATACCTTGCAAAATAGAAAAATAAATAAAGAAATACCTTATTTAATTGAAACTAGAAATAAAAAACTGTAAGCAAAGTACCATAAACATTTGAAAATTATAATTACACTTTTAATAATGTTTTAAAAATAAAATATGTATACAACATATCATATTACATATATATACACAAATTATCCTTAGGGAAATGGACATGAGAGGGAAAACAAATTTTAAATTTTTTAACTCTTGGGTTCTTGAACCTGACTTTAAACTTACTCTTACGAAAGTTTGGAACAAGACAAAGAGAGGTAATCATTTATTTGTTTTGTAGGAAAAATTAAAAGAAATGAAGACTGTGTTGAAGCAATGGGCATTTAAGAAGTATGGTAAAGGTGATGGTCTGAGTGCAGCTATTTTGTTGAAACTTGTTGATACGCAGAAGGCTATGATGAATGATGTGAATGACCCTCAATTATCGGCTACTGAAGCTAATCTTTCCATACTATATGAGTCATGTCATTTTTTTTTGTGTATATGACGTTTTGAATGAAATAAAAATAGCATGTTCTGGTTATGGTTTAATATATAGTTTACGTATATGTATATCGCTTACCTTATAGTTTTGCTTTATATTAATTATATAATTTAGATGTTTGCTGTTATGTATATAGTATAGTGTCAAAAGCTTTGTAACTGGGTATATTTTCCAAGGGTACGAGTTCGCTTATAATATATAAGTTGTATTTGAAATTTCATATAAACACATTTGAATTCTTATGATATATGAGAGTTTCTTATATGGTTTACTGGGTGATGTAGTTTATATATATATTTTCGCTATTGATAATAATGTATATAAGTTGATTTTTAATGTGTACGTGTGTTTTAAATATATGAGAAAAAAATATAAGTTTCGTGTATGTTTAAAGAGCAGTATAAGTTATATTAATCTGGATATGAGTTTTGTTGGTAAATATATAAGTTTATATAAATTGGGATAGTTATGTGGTTTATATCATATTTTGGTTTGGTCTGTTAGTTTCATAGATGGTTCTTTGCTAGTTGTACATAACAAGTATACCAGTGTTTGGTTATATACATAGTTGCATAAGTAAATGATCTGGGCATTATATACATATGATAAGATCCGTTATATTGGTTTAAATATATGTATAATTTTTGTGTGTTTATTTAAACTAATGATTTTTGGAAAATATATACATTTAATATATATATATATATTTAAATTTTGAACATCATTTTATCTATATATATATATATATATATATATATATAGTTAGACAGTTGTATGTATAGCTCACTTATCCTATTTATCTTCCTCGACCCAACTCTAAATTTTATTCTGTCGATTTCTGTTATCAGCTTTGTCCATCGGGCCTGTTTTCACCATCGAATCGTATCTGTCTAGCATTGCTTTGGAATTCGTAGCTCATTCCTTTGTCAAATCACTCTAGCCTCGAAAGGTGAGCAGTCACTCACGATTAATATTCTTTTATTTATTAAATTTGATTTCAATTGAAATGACAATTGAAATATACTGTTGTTAGCTATTTACACTGTTATATATGTTATTACCTATATCAGTTCACTTATGACATCTGACACCATTATCTGTTAATTATTATGCGATGATAATACAGTTTGGTTGAAATTGATTGATTGTTTGTTGTTTATATTGGATGTTAAATTGAAATGTAAAAAGTGATGAATAGTATGCAATTGATATTGACGTAGGATAGTTATAAATTTTGAATCGACATATGTGTTGAATTTGATTAGTTAATTTGAATAATATGACCCCTTTTAATTGTTAAGTTAATTGACACATAGAATTTGATAAATTACACTTTGAACCTTGAACGTATATTGGATAAATTGTTGTAGAATTGACAAGTGAAAAACCGTAATGTAGTAATCTTTAATCTACATGAAATGATAGTGTAGATTCTAGAGATAATTATATTAATTCGCACAAATAACAATGCGAATTAATACGATTATTTCGGGATTATTTGAATTAATTATTGGATTGTTATTGATTGTGTTATTGCTTGTTTATTTACTTTGAAACCATCCCTGTTATCACACTGCAAGTTCCCTTTACTATGCTTTGATTTGTGAATTGAATTGGAATCGGGTTGAAATGATAAATACCCAAAATGAACTTGACTTAGGATAGAGAATTAAATAAACCGATTGGTCAATAATTTGATTTGAAATAAAATAAAGATTTTATTTGAATAATAAGGTTTTGAAATAAAATTGGAACGAAAATTTTGATGAAAGGAAGATGTCAATATTGGAATCTGAATCGAAATATTAATGTAATAAATGATGAAAGAACGTTGTTTAAAATTTAATTATTTAATAAATTAAATTTGGAATTATTAATAAATAATTTGGAATTAGTAATAATTGAGTTTTGAAATTATTAAGTTGAAATCATTTAATAATTAAATTTGAAATTATAATTAAGCTTGGAATTATAATTAAGTTTGAAATTATTAAGTTGAATTCATATTTAAGTGGAAATGATTTAATAATTAAGTTTGAATTGATAATCAAGTTGTAATTATTAAATTTTGAAATTATTAATAATTAAGATTGAAATTATTAAATAATTGTATAAGATTGAATTATTTGATAATTGGATAAAATTCGAATTCTTGATAAGAGAAAATCGAACTTTTGTTTAAGTGAATTTGATCTTCGCTAATAAATGAAATGGGGTTTCTTTATTTATGAAGTTTGAAAAAAAAAAATACTTATGTAAGTTAATAAGTGAAATCGAAACTTCTCGATTATGTGAAATTTAGTTCTTTATTAATTGAGTTGAAATTTGTAACGAAGTCAATAAATAAGTGAAAATTGAATTTCTCTAACAAGAAATAAAATGTGGTTTATTGAAATGAATAGGATTTATTGAAATTAACGTAAGACTTGTAACTTAAAGAATTGATTTAACGAATTTAATTTATTTCAATTTGATGTTTGATATAATGAAGTTGAACGTAAGCAATTGATTTAAATGAATTGGAATTTAAATAGAAGTTGTTTTGAATGACAAATTTACTTAATGAATATGGAATGAAATCGATAAATGAATTTAAATTGATTTGAATGAAAATTTAACCATTTAAATGATTTCGGAATGAAATTTATATATGAACTTGAATCAATATTTGAATTGTTTAAATAAAAGTTGAAATTGAATCGTAAGACTTTGAAATGGAAATTTGGACGTAAATTTTGGAAATTGATTTAGAAAGACAAATGAAATGTTGGTTTATGAATGTGAAATTTAAATTGATTTGGTTTTTGAAATTTATTAAATGACCAATCGGTGTAATAATTACGAAAGTTATCAAAGAAACCGGAATCGGTTATGGATATACTCTCTATCTAAACCGAAAACCACTTTAATAACTATACGCGGAGTGTGATCCAGAACGAAGTGGTTGGAATGATGCCCGTGATGACTGAAGAAAGAGAACGATAATGGATAGCCTTGGCACTTGTGTCAAATTGGAAATGACTAAAATCAGGAGCCGTGCCGGGCCAAATGGGGTTAGCCACCTCGAGCGAACACACTTCTTCGTAACTACTACTCATTATATGTTATCAATTGGTGCACCCTCGGAATTTTAGGAGTGTTGTTTCGCGGTGTTGCGATCGCTGCGGCGATGCGTTCTCACCAGTCCGGATCAGGCGAACGGTAGTTTCACTACCTTGGGTATTGCCTCATGTGCCTTGTCATACTTGTACCCCTATATACGCGACCACTACGAAATTGTTTTGTGTTATACCTATGGAGTACTCCCTGATATCCCACCAGTTTACGGTGGAGTTTACAGTGCTGTATAGACTATGATGCTTATAAAAATGTGTTAAGGGGGATAATGGTAACGCCTTAACACTATTTTGATACATTATGTTACTGATAGACATTATCTATTTAGCGTACACTACTACATAGTAGATAGTTTAACGGATCCTTAGAGGATGGTGATTCCAACATCCTTTGAGTTACTTGTATTTCGATTGCTATTTCACTTGAGTTGGATTTATTGATATAAGAATATTAATCCTGACTCAAGTGTTTTGTGTTTTGCTTTACGCTCGGGTCAGACTGAATGGTTCAGCTTTCGAGACTCACCTTTGGAGTTGGAGCTTTGCTTGAAGATCCAGCCATCTATTCTGCATCTAGTATTCGATGATTCCAGTGATGTATTCTTATTTGTATTTGATGTATCGTATTTCTCTTCTGTTGTAAACTCTGATGTATCTTATATATTTATATAGTAGCTTCATGAACTACTATCTCTTTTACTTCCGCTGCATATTATTACTCTGTGTCTGTGATTCTGTGATTATCTATTTACTATATATCTGAGTTTTGCCAAATTTAAATTAACAATTCGGTATTTTGAATTATTCAAGTCCGACATGTGCGGATGCGAATAGTCCAAAATAGCGGGTCGTTACATATCATATCCTTCAAAACCTCATTATCAAATCATTATTTGAATTCAAATTCAAATATACAAATTTAAATATCATTTAAAAATCAAACATGTCATTCATTTATTATTCAATATCATTTCAAAACACAATTAAAAATTCCATCCAAAAACCATTATTTAAATTCAAATTAAATTAAAATTCCTTAAAATTAAAATTAAAATATTCAAAAATATTCAAAACTCCTTAAATTCCTCAAATAATCAATTTCCAAAAGTTAAATCATTATCACTTTAAAATATAACTCAAACAGTGTTAAAATCTATAACATTTCAAAACATTGTCAAATTTAGCAACAACAGCATTTATAAAGTGCTACCGTAGCTTATAGTTTCCAAAATAGTTTAGTTTAGAAAATACGGCATTTATAAAATGCCGTAATAGATATTTAGCTATTACAACATAGTTAAGTTCAAAAACAACAGCATTTAAAAATGCTGTTATAAGACCATAGTATTTTGGAAATGCTATTAATAAAATTCCAGATTTTATTTTAACCTTTTAAAACAATAAAACTTCAATTTTAGCAAATTTTAAACTTATAAATCATATTTTTTAGGCTTCTAAACTTTCACATTTAAATCAATTTAACATATGATTTATCACAATAAAATTTTATAATTGAATATCAAATTTTAAAAACTCAATTCATCTGTTAAGTCAAAATTCACAGTTTATTAACTTATAAATTAAATAAAACTTAAAATTTTACTTTAAATATCATTTCAAAACTTTAAATTAAATTTCCATTATTTACGTACATTTTTAAAAATAAAATTTAAAGTCAAAAATCACATTTACTTCAAATTTACATACTTAAATTCACAAATTCAAACTAAATATTTAGCCTTCTTAAAACCATAAATATATATTTTTAAATCAAATTTCATACTTTTAAAAATATATATCTTAATAAAAAAATCATTTAAAAATATACCATGGGGTCTATATATAATTTTCTAACCTAGGTTAAGTGATACGGATATATATCATTTCAGTCCGCAGTTTGAAAAGAAAAACCGGGTTCTATCATTTCAAACCCGCAATTCCAAGTCAAATAAAAATCACTCAGGCCTATCATTTCAGCCCATAAAGATTTTTCCCTATTCTAAAGTCCGTTCGAATATGTATCATTTCAACCCATAGTGATTCTATTCTAACAGGGAACTTGCAGTGTGAACATATGCATAAACAATATAAACAATGTCAATGTCACAATATAATGTCATATATCATTTGTTAGGTGATAATTAACAAAGTTAACAGGGTAATAACATGGCATAAAATATCATATAATCATTATTAACTTGCATAAACATTTTTAATTACTAATCACTTATCATCAATTCACTATTTCATAAGTAAAAATGTCGGAGTGAGAAAGACTCACCTTTTCAAGCTGGAGACCAAAACAACACACACAAGAGCGATTCCAAAAGCATGACAAGCATGATTTCAATTGAATGAATAGAGAGCCTTGATATTGATCTTGTATACAACAAATAAACAAGACCATATAAACATATGCATACAATACAAATATGAACTGAAACAAAATGGAAATTTGAATCAACAAAGAACATTACCCAGCTTTAACACGAAAGTGCCTGACCACGACAACATCGCTTGTCACATGATCAAATGGGCTTGTTCTCACCACACTAAGCTCGGCCTAAGTGTCAACATGGCTTGGGTTTGGGTCAAATAGGCATTGCTACAAGGAGATGAAGGGGTAGGAAAGTTGCAAAGTAAAGTATACAAAGGACAAGGCAAAAAGGTGATGTTTGGATGCTTTTTTGGCTCGGCTTGGTCATCATAGGGCTCGGCCATACTTGTTTCAGATCTGGATAGTTCAGGTGGTGGTGGAAGATGCGGCCAGAGTGTTGGAGCTGGTGGTGGTGGTGGCTAAGGGGGTGGCCGAAGGAAAACTATGAAGGGTGGTGCAAATATTGGATTGGCTAGCATAGTTTTGTAGAGTGTTGCATTGTTTTTGTGGTGCTATCATCATCAAGTGGTCACGGCCTGCCATTGGTCAGAGGAGAGGATGTTTTTGCAGCTATAGATGGAGGAGATGATGGTCAGTGGTGATGGTGGAGTGTGGAGCCGAGCAAAGTAAGGAGAAGAACAAGGCAAAACAATGGAAATAAGAAGAAAATAGAAAGAAAAGAAGAGAAGCCATTGCCCTTTTTTTCTTGTGGAAGATAGCCATGAGTTTGAAAGTGACAAAGTTATTTTGCATGTGAATTAGTGAATGAAAATCATGGCTAGGGATAAGAAGTGCACGGCCAAAAGATATGAGATGAAAGGTCAAAAGAAAAATGAAAAGGCATGCACACGAAAAGTCACTAGAAATGAAAAGGTTTTGTCCTTTGAAATTTCTAATTTCTTTTAAACAAAATAAAGAAAATAAAATTCAGTAAATAAAATAAAAAGCTTAACAAAATAAAGTATAAATGAAAATAAAATAATACCTTGCAAAATAGAAAAATAAATAAAGAAATACCTTATTTAATTGAAACTAGAAATAAAAAACTGTAAGCAAAGTACCATAAACATTTGAAAATTATAATTACACTTTTAATAATGTTTTAAAAATAAAATATGTATACAACATATCATATTACATATATATACACAAATTATCCTTAGGGAAATGGACATGAGAGGGAAAACAAATTTTAAATTTTTTAACTCTTGGGTTCTTGAACCTGACTTTAAACTTACTCTTACGAAAGTTTGGAACAAGACAAAGAGAGGTAATCATTTATTTGTTTTGCAGGAAAAATTAAAAGAAATGAAGACTGTGTTGAAGCAATGGGCATTTAAGAAGTATGGTAAAGGTGATGGTCTGAGTGCAGCTATTTTGTTGAAACTTGTTGATACGCAGAAGGCTATGATGAATGATGTGAATGACCCTCAATTATCGGCTACTGAAGCTAATCTTTCCATGCAATACTATGATGCATTAACTAAAGAAAGTGAGATGATAAGACAGAAGTCAAGAATTAAATGGTGGGAAAAAGGTGACAGAAATAGTGCTTATTTTCATGCCAGTCTTAAAAGCAAGCAGTGTAAAGAAAACATTGTTTCAATAGTTGATGAACATGGCATCCTACATTCTACTGCTGAAGGAGTTCATCATGCTTTTGAACATTTTTTCACTTCCATGCTTGGTAACTCAGATAACTTCATTCCTGATATTGATATTATACCATCTAACATTTTGCCAAAACTAAATCAAAATGACTATAATTCTCTATGTACTGAAGTTACCCATGATGAAATACATGATGCTATGTTCTCTCTTAACACAAACTCGTGTGGTGGTCCTGATGGTATGAAAGCTTGTTTCTACACCACTTGCTGGTCTATTGTTTCTGAAGATGTATGTAATGCCATAACTATGTTCTTCAAAAAGAGTAAACTCTATCGGTCCTATAATTACACTAATATAACTTTAGTCCCCAAGACCAAGAATGCTCATGAAGTTAAAGACTTTCGTCCTATATCCTGTTGTAATACAATTTATAAGTGCATTTCTAAGATTATTGCTACGAGATTAAAATTGGTGCTCCCCAACATTATATCTACCAATCAAGCTGCCTTCCTCCCTGGAAGAAATATTCTTGATCATATTCTTCTAGCTCAAGAACTATTGAAAGGATACAACAGTACAAACTCTGCCCCTAAGGCGATGATAAAACTTGACATCATGAAAGCCTTTGACATGTTGCAATGGGATAGCATAGTTCGCATAATGGGATACATGAATTTTCCACCACATTTTGTTGCTTGGGTATATGAATGTATGTCAACTCCTAATTTTTCGATCAACATTAATGGTGTGATGAAAGGATTTTTTGGAAGCAAACAAGGAATTAGACAAGGATATCCATTATCTGCTTATATTTTTATCTTGGTGATGGAACTGCTAACTAGGATGATTAATGAAGCAATACAGCATGGAAAAATTAAGCTCCATCCAAAATGTGAAGATCCCCAAATATCAACCCTTATGTTTGCTGACGATCTAGTTTTCTTCTGTGCTCCTGATGCTTACACTGTTCAAAATATTATGAACATTCTCCAACAGTTTTATACTATGACAGGCCTAAGAGTTAACATCCAAAAATCTGCTATCACTATTGCTGGAGTTAATTTACAGCAGATAACTCTTATAGCAAATATCTCTGGATTACCTCTTAACCTTTCCAATGATACGTATCTAGGATTACCACTTACTACTTCCAAGATAACAACTAATCAATGCATACCTTTGTATCAGAGAATTACTTCAAGAATGACAAATTGGACCACCAGGATGCTGAGTCAAGCAGGCAGGCTAACTCTTATCAAGTCTATCATCTTTGCCATGCAAGTGTACTGGGCAAAAACCTTTGTTCTTCCCTTCAAATTAATTAAAATGATCAGAAGTGCCATTATGAGATTCTTTTGGACTGGCAGAACCATGGGGAGATACCTTGCACCTATTAAATTCAATTCTCTTGAGATTCCTTTAGATAAGGGAGGGCTAGGTCTGTTTAACCTCAAGCAATGGAATAAAGCTGCTTTTGCTAAACAATTTGATACTCTGTACAATAATCCTGATAGCTTATGGGCAAGGTGGTCTGATAAGAATGTGATTAAGGGTAAAAACTTATGGAATATGAATAAGCCTCAAAATTTAAGCTGGACTTGGCAATGCATGTTCAAACTTAAGGAGTATGTCCTCCCTCTAATACAAATGAACACTGATCCTATTTACAAAGTTAAATTCTGGGATGATCCTTGGCTCGATAAGGGTTATATTATTAGACGTAAACTTTCATTCAATGAAATTATGCAAACTGGTATTCATCTATCTACTTATGTCATGGATGTTCTTCACATTTTTCAGGGAGTAGGCAAAAACTCTTCTAACCAGCGTATCCAGATTATTTGGGATAAGATAAGACAGTTTACCCCTATACAGTCTTCTTCTCCTAGGATTGTATGGGGAGAGAAGAAAGCAGATTATAAAATTGGTGAAACCTATAAGTATATGCAAGGAAACAGTGACAATCATGCTTGGTCGTGGTGGAAGAGAGTTTGGAATAATGATAGTAGTATGCGTGAAAATTTATTTCTATGGAAGGTTCTGAAGCGTGCACTTCTATCTAAAGCAAAATTGGCAAGCATGGGAATGAATATGGATATGCTTTGCCCTTTTTGCAGTGAGTTTGTTGAAACAGTTGAACACCTCTTCTTTGAGTGTGAAATAATTATGCAGAGCTGGGCAGAAATCATGGTGAGCATTGAAGGCATCTGTCCCTCTCTTGACAACAATATTGAGTGGAATAGAATTCATGCTATTACGGGGGGTAAGCAAAAGAATAAACGAATGAACACTGTGGTTCTCAAAAGTTTCTTATATGCTGTTTGGAAAGAACGGAACACAAGAATTTTTTATGCAAATAAAGGAAAGACTGATGCTTCTTTTAAAATTTGGATAAAGCATGAAGTTATTTGCTCCCTGCAAATGCTGAGTGTTTGTGATCCTAGGATATACATGTTACTGCATCTGTAATATGTTCTTTGTTTTATTTTTTTCTGTGTCTTCTCCTGTGTGTATGCAACTCTTGTTGTCCCTTTGTGTTTGTTCCTCTCTGTAAGTTTTTTATTAGTGTTTTAATAAATTGGTCGGGGACCAATTAACCCCGTCGGCCATGCCAAAAAAAAAACAAGATACGACAACAAAAATATTATTCATATAAATTAAAATAAACAATTTTGTTAAATAAAACAGTTTGCACACAATATTGTAAAAAGCACAACTTTCACAATATAAATCGGATTTCAATGAAACAAAAAGCAGTATTCTTGAAATTAAATTTATTTTCATAATAAAAGATAAAATTCAAAAATCAGATATTTAAATTTTAAATTCAAAAGTCAAAATTTGACCATATTGACCAAAATTCACATTTTTGGAAAGTATTATATTTATTCATGTTTGATAATTCAAAAATCAAAAATTATATTTAAAATAACAAAATTTATTCATTTTAATAAATAAAATAAGGTTTTTAAATCAGGAATTTCAATTTAAATAATTACAAAATACAGGGTTGTTATAGTTACTCACAAGTACAGTATAATCACCCCTATCTAGAGTCGTTATTATCTCTCATTTGTATGCTTCGATGCCCATTAACGGAGGGGTGGTCATATTTGGTACTACTAGTCAAGTGGTAGGCCATTTTTGTGTTGGTTGGGGATCTTGGCGAGGTCCTCGGTGTTATTTTATCTAGAGATGCCATGACGGACGGTACCCCAGAAGCACAGTCATTGTATGGAATTCATTTTCCAATACGAGCCTTTACGGTTTTAGTTGTGTACTTATTATGCTAGATTTAATTAATGTAACAATTTCGGCTAAGATTAATAAGTATTTGTATTTAGACCTTATTACAATATCAAATGATTTATATAAATGTTTTGGTTACCGTAAGGTAAACCTATCCATGTTTATGTGTGGCGTGGTCTGATGAGATCCTTTTTGACTTCAAAGATTTTTATAACCTTAAAATCCAGCTTTGTGTGTTTTTCTTACGTTGGTTTTCCAGACTGACTAGGGTGTTATTTTATTTATACAAATTAGTTTGGATGCTTGGAGCTTCAGAAACGAGTTGTAGACCCAGATACGTACTCATGTAGATGGTTATTTTTTATTGTATTCGTTGTTGTGTCTATCAGATATTGTGAGGACATACTATTATAACTTTCTAGGCTGAGTTAGGTTAGCACACTCTGATTGATGATGTATATACACATATTACAGTTTTGCTTTTCTGAAAAGATTTGTGGTATATTATAGATTATTCATCCGCTGTAAGATTCTATGTTGTTTAGTTTTCTTCTTATCTTCTTCCTTCTTCTTTTTGCCTAATAATCGGGTTTTCCAACATTTGATTTTTCGACGTGTAATACAGTGGACATCTAAGTGTCGAATTTATAAGGGTCGAAAAATCACGGTCGTTACATTTGGTACCCGAGCTGAAGGTTAAACAAGAACCTTAGCTTTGGTGGGGTATTCATTAGGGATAGGGTCAGTAGCACCCTATAATGAATTTGAGTGTGCATGCGTGCGTGTGCGTGTGTCATATATGAGCGCGTATTTGTTTATGATATAAAAATTGTTTTATATTGCGTTGGTTGATCTATTGAGTGGCTTATGGATTCTAGTCAATAGGAGTAATTAATGTTATTGATTGGGGTCTTTAAACACTTGAAAGAGTAATTCGACATAGTATTGTTTCGAAATTGGGTAAATGAAATAATTTTACCCTGATTATATTTTATACATAAAGGAATAATTTTCAGGAATTATATAATATATGTGGTATGTTTGGTTGTTAGAGAATGATAATATTTGTTAATTATCATTTATTTTCATAAAAGTTGTTGATATTCTTATAATGAAAACATAGATTAATAGTTAAGAAAATGGTTTGTATAACCAAAGTGAAATTATGTAAATATGATTTATAAAAGTGGTTTATAAATTTAAAAGGATTTAAAAGCTGGGAAATTGAGAATTTAAATCTTGTAGGGTTGGAAATGGTTTCTCAAAAGTTTTGGGAAATAATAATAATAATTTTAGAAAATATATTTGAATGGAAATATTTTTTAAGGGATTTTAAGGAGATATAAAGCGATGAACTCACTTCGGTCGTTGGAAAATAATTTCTGTGATGGCTGCAACATCATCAACTTTTATTTTCAGGTTTCTAAGAGAGGAATTGCTACCATTGGGGTTTTGTTTTGGTAAAACTGGTTTTGATTTTCAAATTCAAAGGAATGATTTGATATACCAAGGAGATTATGTATATATGATTTCAAAATAATTTGAAATAAGGACAAGGTAATTTTCATTTAAATATTTTATCGAGAATATGAGAAAATAAGTTTGATAGCTTATAAATTATGAGAACTCGTAAGTTGAAACAATTTTTTAAATTATTATGATTGTTAGGAAAGTAGATTTGAAATTAAATTATTAAATTGAATTTAAGTTAAGTTAAATAAGACGAACTAATGAATGAACTAATTTAAATAAATTACTGAGTTGAATATGGTTTTGGAATATGGTTGAAATATTGAAATTTAACAATTGAACTGAGTTAAATAAAATAAGATTTGATTTAAAATGAATAAGTAATTAAGTCATGAAATAGGAATAAACATGAGAAGAGTTGTGTAAAATATCTATAAACTTAAGTAAAATTTTATGAAATGATTCATAAATGAAAATAATATAGAGTGAAATGTATTAAATATGAAATTTGATGAAATGGTCCCTAAGAGATATTGGTATTGAAACAAATATACTAAGTAATAAGTGAGTGTGGATAATTGAATGTAGATCAATTGAATGTGGATAAAATGAATGAGAAAGGGATAAAGGTGAATAAAAAGAATTTGGTGTAGTTAAGAATCAATTGAATCAAATACATAGGTTGTACGTACATTATTTCATTCGCATAATGGTTGGATCCTGATTTGAGCACAGAATTTTGAGATGATTTATATCGATCTGAGTTGGAATTTTTCACTCGATTCTCGACGGCGAACACTGGATATGGATTTTTGGTTGATTCTGGGAATCTCTATCATAGTATATGCTATGCAAGGAGAATGATGGTTTCTAATCAAGGAACCGGATCCGAGTCCGCACTAGAGTGGTCGTGTGAACGATACTACTTTGAAAGTGAAATTGTGTGATTGAGCGAGCGATCATATTTGATATTTCATACATATGTTATATGTACATCGTATGGGTTTAAGTAAAGAAAATGTTGGAAATTGAAGTTGCATGATAATATGATTTTGAATTATATGGTTGGATATCATTGGTAAATAAGATGCAAGTATATAAAAGCAAGAGCTAATTTGATGCTTTTGATTTCATAAGTAAAATTTGATTGCCCAACAAAAAGGTACATGTTTAAATTGTTGTTTAAATTCGTTAGTTTGGTGATTGAGCCACTTGGCTTTCATTTTCTTTAGGGCCCATAGAGGCCAATGTAGTTGTTTCAATTGAGCCACGCAAAGGAGAAGCAGGCAAAATTTTCCAAAACATAAAGAGTTAGAAATTTTGAAGAAATTTTGATAACTAAAATTTGATTTTGGGTTATAACTTGTAATGATTGAATGGATAATATTTGTTGCATCTATAAATGAATTTAGAAACTTAGTAAAAGTAATAACAAGGTTTCAAAAAATTGGTTTTGGAAAGCTAATGGGTTGGGGCATTTTTCATACCTTAGTAATTTCGGGGACGAAATTCTTTTAAGGGGAAGAGTGTAACAACCCAGAATTTTTGAAATTTGGAATTAGAATATTTAATTGATTTTAAATATTGAAAAGTAAATTTTATGAGTTAAATGACCTAAATTTCAAATATAACGATTTATTTTATAATATGACAGTTTAATTTAATAATTGGAATTGGTCAAATAATGGAATCTTGAGTTTTAAATTAGATAAAAATAATTTCAAAGCTTATTAAAATTCTATTATTAAGATGAAGGTAATAAAGACTTCTAAATCTGATTTAAAAGTGATTTAACTGATTTTGAAAATAATTCATTAAATTTAACGAGTAAAAATAGCCTTCCGGGACAATGTCTCGGATTTCGACGAAACTAATGTCATTGGGTCTGTGATAATAAATTATAATACGCAGTCGAATTTCATACGTATCGTTTGGTCATGCAAGATGGAAACGTGTAGAATTTAATATCGAAAATTTAATATAATAATTAGGTCCCAAAAGTTGTTTTCTGCATACGATTGAATTAGGCCTCGAAATAAGTTACGTTGCGTTCGGAATAGGGGTATAATATATAGAACACTAGGCGGCACACCTCTTTTGGAGTTTGAAATTTTCGGGTATGTTAGGTTGAATAAATTAAAATTTAAAATAATGTAAATATATTTATGTATCAGCCCATCTAGATCATTCTCTCGATTGCACTTGTCATACCCTCACATCTTCAAGCCTGTACGCCTCCCACGTCTCTACATTACATCTTTCCCTTATAAATATGTGTGTAACCATTCATAGAGAACTTTCAAAATTTTAATATCATTACCATCCACAACTTTAAAAACCTCCCCAACTATCAAGAGTTAGCCGAAATGATGTGAATGAAAGTTGTTCGTATCAACATCTAGTATTTTTATAAATTGATAGATCGAAATTTCATTGAGGGAAAAATGAGATATCAGTCAATGACAGCAAAGGGGAAATTATGTTCTCAAACATCAAAAAAGATATCTCTTCATCTGCTTCGAACTGGAAAGTGATGTTAGTATCGTTGAAATCGCTTAGTGATTCAGTATTTTTAGGAGAGTTTCGATGGCATTCTATGGTGGTCATTGGTGGATGTTGAAAGCAATGGTTTAGGATTGTGGAGTGTACGGTTAATGAGGGGAAGAACAAACATTGGGTTTGGATTTAGATGATCGATTAGCTTCTCCATGCAAAGTTTTGATGGGCATGGTTACGTGTGAAGTGTCGTGACCTGATGGTCGACGTGGATTTTAGGGCGATGTTTACATTTTGATTGAGGACAGGGGAGGCGTGATGGTGGTGTCCATCAAATGGTACTCGGTGAGAGAAGCATGTTGGCGTGGTTTGATGAAAGTTTCAGCAAGTGTTTCGCAGTGTCAATGGTGCATGCACGGTTAGTAATGGAGGTAGAGTATGATACTTATATGTTTCAAAGGATTGGGGAAGAAAAGGGGAAGTGGAAATTCTATAAATATGTAGAAGTTGTAATTAGTTTTATTTTATAATTTTAAATTATGTCGATAAATTATAAAATTAATATCTTCTTCATACGAGGTCCGATCGAGATGAAACTTTTTGTGTTGCGCTCGTATCGAGAAGAGCTTCACAATGGGTTTGGTTTGGATCGACTTGAAGATCGTTGAATTTTGGGCTAAAATCGGACTTTGTTCAGTTTTTGTTCCAAACCGGAATGCCTTGGCGACAACAGAATATTTCGATGAGTAGAACTCACCTTTTTGGATAAATAGTATGATATATAGTTGATAAAAATTGTTGATTGTTTGGATGAATTGCTATATTTATTAGTTGGTTTCAATATATTCCCACCTATTGGAGCGGATAAGACCCTATTACGTTTTCGTGTAAGAGCGGATGACCCTTTGTATAAGAATCCCACCTCGAAGCGATTGATTATATTTTAAGGTTATATAACGTTTGTGATGCAGAGAAACATGTTGGAGGGATCCAACGGATTCCTCGCTATTATTGATTTATATTGTTTCAATAATATTTCCTTCATACGGATTATTTAATAATGAATATGATTATGGACACTGACGTTATAACATCATTATATGCTTAAAAATAAAACCCAGTAGTGATAAGAAAATCAATATCGATGTTGGGTGGCTATTGGCCTCAAAATAGTATTCTGAAAATAATATAAATGGTCGTTTAAGTTGGAATTGGTTTGAGACGACATGATTTTTTAGTCCGAAATTAGGTTTTGAAAAATTTTGTTTAAAGATTGGATATTTAGTTATAATATATTAAAAAAAAATTAAAGTAATATAATCATGTTAATGTTATTTTAAAGTTACTTAATTATTTTAATATTATTTAAAAGTTATCTGTTTATAATTAATATATTTTAAGAATTCATAAAAAGGTTAATAAACTAAAATATTAATTACTCAAGAATAATTATGGTTTGGAGTTAATAATAAGGGTTATTAAGAAGGTTTTGAAATAAAATGTTATTATTTATAAAATGGTAAAGACTAATTATTATTATTTCTTAAATGATATTTTGGAATGATTAATTATTATTTTAAGATATTTTAAGTTAATGATTTCCATTTATTTATAATGTTCATTGTTAATAATTATTATTATATGATAACATTTTGAAGTAAATGATTTTAATTATTTATAAATGTTTCTCGAGACTATAAACAGAATTGAAAGATTTGGATTTTATAAAGGAATTTATAAAATGGTTTTGAAGACTTAAGGGAAGATTATTTACAATGTGAAAGAATTCATGAATGGATAGATATTTATAAACAAATTTTAGAAACGGGGTTATAAAAAGAGTTTTATAAATGATTTGTGGATTCATAATAGGTTTATAAATGATTTTTGAAATGTACAAAGAGTTGTAAGTGATTGAATTTGGAAAAGCGGTTATAAATGGTTACCAGAGATTTATAAAATGGTTTATAAATGGGTTTGCAGAATTGTAAGGAATTTATAGATGATTTGAGAATCGAATAAAAAGAAAATATTTCTCAATTTTGTGGTTATACTTATACCGTTGGGATAAGTATATGGATATTTTCTCAGTATCCAAAATATAGGGATTTGGGAATGTACCTTTGTAAAAGTATTTTTGTACAAGTAACTTATAAAGTGTTTTCAAATGAATGAAATATTTATTAAAAGGAGGCTAGTCGTTGCTTATGTGCTTAACCAATGTTGTTTTCACCTATGGAATAAATCTTTGTTTGAATGTTTATTGTTCGACAGTTATATAACTTACTATCAAATTGGAACCAAACGATAGTTATATAACTTACTCTCGAAATTGGAACCAAACGTAACTTTGGAAATATCTACGAGAAACGTGTGAGTTATTTGGCACAATCTTCTTCGATGATGTTATACTATGCGTATAAATCTTGTTTCGTTCTTCTAGTATAATGATAGGGAAATCCATTCACTGATGATTAGGAGGTTATCTCCGATCTTATCTTTGGCTGTTTATTTCCTATAGAATCGGGGTTGAGTTTACCAAAAATTATCGAAAGTTGTTTCGAAGAGACCAGGATCGGGTATGTTACCTGAAAACCACTTAGATCCAGTGAATATGTTTCGAAGTGAAGACATCTTGAAGATGTTGGAATTTTGGAGAATTTTGGAGACGAAGCTCTCAGATGTTTCGTTCGGTCCCATAACGAACTTGTATGGATGAATACTAGTATTGCACTATTTCCTAGAAGGCAGTATTAGTATTACAAGTGTGAAGTGCTATATAAAGGTAAAACCTAGCCCCATTCCTCATCCACCGGGAATGACTAAAACATGAGAGATGCAGTAGGGCTAAGTGGGTCGCTCCTAAGTATGGAATGATCATCCCTATCTAGAATCGCTATTATCTCTCATTTTTATGCTTCGGGCCCATTAACAGAGGAATGACGATATTCGGTACTACTAGTCAAGTGATAGGCTGTTTTTGTGTTGGTTAGGGATCCAGGCGAGGTTCTTGGTGTTATTTTATCTAGGGATGCACCTTGACGGACAGTAGCCCAGTCATTGTATGGAATCCATTTTCCAATATGTGGGTTTTAGTTGTATACCTATTATGCTGGAATTTAATTAATGTATTGATTTTGGTAAAGATTAATAAGTATTTGTATCTAGACCCTACTATGATATTAGAGTATTTCATATAAAATGTTTTGGTTATTGTAAGGTAAAAACCGTCTATGTTTATGTGCAGATGCTTTTTGATTTCAAAGAATTTTATAACTTTAAAATCTAGTTTAGTGTGTTTTTCTCATGCTGGTTTTCCAGACTGACTCGGGTGTTATTTTATTATAATGCTTAGATCAAACCAAGCATAGTACATATTAGTTTGGATGCTTGGAGTTTCAGGAGACGAGTTGGAGGCCCAAAGACATATTCACGTAGATGGTTATTTTTCGATGTATTCATTGTTGTGTCTATTAGCAATCATGCGGACAGGTTGTTATAATAGTTCAGGATAAAATAGGTTAGTATACTATAATTTATGTTGTATATACACAAATTACAGTTTTGCTTTTTTGAATATTGTGGTATATTATAGATTATCCGCTATGAGATTCTGTGTTGTTTAGTTTTCCTCTTATCTTCTTCCTTCTTCTTTTTTCCTAACAAACAGGTTTTCCAGCATTCGATTTCTCAGCATGTAATATAGTGGACGTATTAGTGTCGAATTTTTAAAGGCCGAAAATCTACGGTCGTAACAACGATGATATTAGAGCCTTAATGGCCTATGTGGTGTAAATTAGCAATGTTAGGGCTAACTAATAAAGCCTTCATATCATTTCGGTATCTAGAATAATAATGTTTAGGCTTGGATTTGATAATCAAGTATTCTTCCCTCCCTGGCTACTGGCTTGGCTCATGGTAGAATAGGTCGGTTAGCCTAATTGTAAAGGCTCAAATTGATTTGGGCATTCAGCTAATTTTCAAAATTCAATTTGAAAATCTAAAAATATATTTTCAATTTAAAAGTTAAATTTAAAATATAAAATAAATTTTATAAAGATTACAAAATAGTTTTCAAATTTTTTTTGAAAATGAATTAATATTTTCAAATTTTTAATAATTTAATAAATTTGATTAAGTAAATCAGTAATTGCTTAAAATAAACATATATATTGGTGTGTGTGTGTGTGTGTATAGATATATATTTATAAATGTTATGGTTAAATTAATATATATATACACAAAGGTAAACTAAAATAAATGAGTATATTAAATTATTTAAATATAATTTTCTTAATCAAATAAAAATAATTATTAAATTAATTATTTAAATGTTAATAAATAATATATGTCCATCTTAAATTATTTAAGATAAATAAAATTAGTACTTTGAATTTTAAAATAATTTAATGAATTACTTAATTAAATAAATTAAATATGATTCAATTAATAATATAAATATGAATATTATATAAGTTAACTAAATTATAAGAGGTTATAAATAAATCAAACCTATATTATATGAATGTTAACATAAATGGAATTATAAGAAACCCAACTTAGGTTTAAGGAACAACTACTATGTGTTGTACGTATACGGTGATTTTGGATGTATCAAGCACTTGAACGTGAGGTTATTTCATAAGAAATAAATTGCTCCCTAAACTATATCACTCAAAGTATGTATGTATGCATATGTATATATATTAAAGATTATGAACCCATAATATATAAGTTTTCCTCTACCATTTGTACATTAATAGATTACTCCCATAGTCCTTAGCTGTTGAGTTTCCTCAAGTGAGAGATGTTATGTATAGTACTATTAATATATTATTGACTAGACTGGGTAAGATAAATGCATGGACTTTTTGAGTTTCCTCAAGGTACGTGCACTATACTTAGGCCATCATGAAATGGTGGATTCGAGTGAAGAATTTTTTTGATTTGTTGAGTGTCCAAAAGGTCAAGATGGGAATAGGACAATGGCCGCAGGTTAGGAGTTATATATGATAAAACTGATAAAGTGTTATCCATCGCTTATGGGCCTATGATTTTTTGATATTCCTCAAGGTGAGAATCCCAAGGCAAGCGAATCTTAACATTCACTAAAGAAATCGAAATATTTCTATGTTTCTCTTAGGGTTTTGAGAAACACAAAAATCTAGCGGGAAGCTTATTAGAAAAACAAAATTAATGCATTTAAACTTTTGAATATTGTAAGAATATATGCTATATAAGTTAATTTAATTTACTTCTATAAATTTGTACAACTAATATAATTAATAAAATGTTTATCAGTTAAGATATACAAAAGATTTGAATTAAGATAAACAAAAAATTAAAAAATATACTTACCAATAAATTTTTAGGCATGTTGTCACTTCTCAAACCATGTAAGAGCCAATTTATACAACCACTAAAACATTAGGGGCTTTGTCGCTTAAGTGTTTAATTGTACAACACTGTGTATTATTTTCTATAAGTTTTAAACTCAAATGGCAATTCAAGAATATGGATATTTGATCCATATTCAATCACATATAAATGTTGTATGGTGAACGGACAGAATTCATAATGTATAAAACTTAGATGGAATTAGTTCAATCGAAATAAACAAGTAAAATATAACGCAAGATCATGCATTCAATATAATTGATTAAAATAAGGATCTTGTTGTGTTATATGTAGCACTAGACCAAAAGTTATAAGATGAATTAAGGAATCTGATCACTAAAATGATAGTTTGACTAGTTTATGAAAAGTGCCACTTATTTGATATCCATAAATGTTAAGGATGATTAAGTGCATTTTTGTCAAGAGTTGCCTTGTGTAAGCGTTTCCTTTGAATGATTAAACCATATGATAAAAAAAAGTGAATGAACGAGAGGTAATGTAATTTAGGCACATTTGGGATGAAAGGAGTGAATGGTCACCTCTACTTCATGAAGAAACATCAGGAACATTAATTATATAAAACAAAAGAAAGCTACTTGGTACGAAATGAGAAATATGATTTTTATTCCAAATGTGTTTTCATACAGAAAATTATTTTGTATGAACTTTATTTCTTGATTTTAGGATATTTGATCTAAAACTATTGGTTATAAACAAGTTGCATTATATGAAATAAAATTTCATGATAAGCGGTTTAAAACGACCCAGAAATTTTAACGATTTTACGCAATTAACTAAATTTTTCATGAAAATAAACAGTTAAATTTTAGAAATGAAAGTTTGATATTTGATATGCACGTATTGAAGAATAGCAAGTGGTAGATTTCCATATGAAAATATGAAAGTTTGTTTAGTTGTGGAATTTCAACTTAAATTTAAAATCAGTTAAAATTGATGCTAATAAAATATTTTCGAAATCTAAACATTTTCATGTAATAAAATTGTAAATCATTTTCTAAGTGAGACATCATATTTCGTTTCGCCAAATTTGGGCCACTCTAGCTCCGTTTATATTATTTTCGATGTTTAAGCTGCATTTGCAACAGGGAATATTGAGTTTTGATAGGTAGGTCGTGTCTCTCGTATCTGTGTACCATTACATTTGTTTCATCGTGCTGATCTCCATAGTATATTCATCTGTGCATTTCAAAGTTTGGTATAAGACGAAATCTGTGAAATGGTTAGCCGTATTGGTTCCTGTTTTGGCTTTTGGTTTCCCTGTAGCCATTCGGTTATACAACCGTGAGAAAATAAATGGTTGTCGGCCTTTATTATTTCCTTCATA
Organism: Allium cepa; assembly: GCA_030765085.1. NCBI lineage: Eukaryota > Viridiplantae > Streptophyta > Magnoliopsida > Asparagales > Amaryllidaceae > Allium > Allium cepa. Next base: position 1,001,970,156 of record CM060935.1, read on the forward strand.
TCAATACTTGACTATCACTCTACTCTTGATTTAAATTTATAATTGTTGGTTCATCTCACGTTTCTCCTTTCTCTTCATTGTTCTGTGCTTTTGAAAAAAATGAATATATAAGTTTATATATGCTATAACCTAGCTTTTTGTTCTTCTTCAATTTTTCCTGTGAACCCAATTGTGCTCCACCATATTCCTCTCAACCCACGTAAAAACCAATAACCCACACCAGCTTCCACCTTTCCACCTTGCCGTCCTCTTCTCACCCGCCCACACAGACCTGACCGCCCCCATCACCACTCCTCCGTTCACCCACCAAAAGCCGTAGCTACTTTTCCCAGATCCTCCGCACCTCCCATCATTCGCTAACCTCCACTATATCAACTTCGCTCACCACACCTTTCCCCGCCACCCAGTTCGCCCAACCTCATAGCCAGCAAGCCTCTTCATCTATTCCCTCACCGAACGCCTCTTCCCCTCCTTATCAGTAGCTCCATCTCACAATTCAACCCAAGCAACCGCTCTGCCTTGCCTCATGACAGCCCGCACCAAAACACTCCATGCAACAACCTATACTTCCCTGACTGCTTGCCTTCCCTTGTCGACCATGACACAGCATCGCCTAACCACCTCAGACCCTTCGCAACCCCTTGCTCCACCACACACGGTAGCACACCACAGCCTTCAGAACCCGAACAACGCCATGGCCCCTCCGACAACCCTCCAGCTAATCTCCTTGCACCTGAAGCCGCGCAGCAGACCTGAGTTCCCTTCCCACCATTGTTGAAGGGTTCATTCTATTATCCTTTTTCTTTAACCTACTACATTTGAATATGACACATTGACACCTAAAGTTACTGATAATTGGATCAATGCTACTCTTTTTCATGGTCATCTTCTTAGCGTTCACTAGTATGTTCAACAATATCAAGAGAAGGAGAAGCAAGCTCACCATTGAAGAAAGGTAAATACATTTCGAATATATATTGTGTTTCCATTTATATCAAGCTAGTTTTGATTTATTTTCATTGATTCCTAGTATCAGCTTTGATTTGTTCATCGAATTCGTCTTCACCTTGCTTTGCTTTGGAAATTGTCATTCTAATTGGTCGATTGTCGAGTTCGTGATTCAAAATCATAGCTTGTTTTGTTGTCTATTTTTTCTAGCCTCGAAAGGTGAGCGATCACTCACCATTGACGTTCTTATTTTTAGTAAATTGATTTCACATGAAATGATGATTTAAATATGTTGTTAAATTTTGAAGTTGTTGGTGATTTAATTGTTAAATATGATATGTTATTATTTGCATTTGTTCACCGACGTTAATTGGCAATATTGACACCAATAACCTATTAATATATATATATAATTGTTAATTATTATCATATTTTCCATTGATATGCTATGTCATTTTATGCTATTATTTTATTGTTTTCATTCTACAAGTTCTCTGATAGTTAGGAATTCCCTATGGGTTGAAATGATACATACCTGAATGATCTTACAGATTAGGGAAAATCGTTATGGTTTGAAATGATAAACCCAAGCGATTTTATTGATTTTGAAATTTTGGAATTGCGGGTTAAAATGATATATACCCGTAAATATTAAAATATTATAGATTGAAATGATAAATATCCGTACCACTTGACCATAGGTTAGAAAACCATATACGGACACCGTTGGTCTATATTTTTTTAAATGATTTCCTGAATTTTGAAAAGGAAAATATATGTATTTTAATAAATATTGATTTATAAAATATAATATATATATATATATATATATATATATATATATTATTGTAATATATATGTAAAAAAAGAAAAAAATAGATTTTTAAAATTATATGTTTGCAAATTTTAAAATTTTAAATTAAGTTTTGAAAAGGTAAATTTTAAGATTTTGCTTATAACTTTATTATTTTTAAAATATATAAAATAAGATTTAAAATAGATTTGATAATATAAGATTTAATTTAATAATAATTAATATAATAAAGTTTAATAAAAATTATTTAATTTAGTATATATATAATATGTTTAAGTAATTATTTAAAATTATATTAATATTTTAAAAATAGATTTTGTACTAACTTTAATAAATTAAGGGTGGAATGATAAATTGAAATTGACTTGAAATTTTAGTTGTTTAAGAATTGTTTTCAGAATAAGAATTGATTTGTAATTTTGAGATTTTAAAGATATGATTTGTAAAACTTGATAACTGGATTTTGATTCAAGGTGATTAAATGAATAATTTCAAATTTAAATAAAATTGAAATTGAATATTTAATACTGATTTAAATTTATAATTTGAGATTTTATTTAAATGATATTAAAAATGATTAAGTGAATATTTTCAAATTTAAATAAAATTAAAGTTGAATTTTAAAATATAAATAAAATTTATAAGACGGAGTTATTGTAAACCGTTTGAATATTTAAACTTTGAAACATATTGAATTGGAAGTGGTTTGAATTTGTAGCTCAAACTTGGATTTGAAATCGATATAGACATAAAAATGGTTTTAATGAGAATTTGAATTGAACTTTAACCTTTTTAATTAAAATTGTTGAACTAAGATTGATTTAAATTGAATTTTGAAACTAAAGTTAATTTGAATTGATTTGTGAAATTGGAAGAAACAACTCTAATTTGAAACTTTCTTCGATATAAACTCTTTTAAATCTATAAACTATTTTAATATATATTATTTTAAATTTATAAACAATTTTAAATATATATATATATATACATATTAATATATAACTATTTTTAATATATAAACTATTTTTATCTATAACCTATTTTTGATAAAAGCTATTTTTTGATGTATAACTATTCCAATATATAAACTACTTTCAATATTCAAACTGCTTAAGTTGGAACTGTTATGATGTAGATTTAATGGATTTACATGCGAATACTTGGATATGATGGCTTAAACTATTTTGTGGTTATGATTTCGAAGGTGATATGACTTCGATAGTGAATATGATTTCGAAAGTGATATAATTTTGAAATGAATATGATATTTTGATAAGAAATATGAACTTTTCAAAATATAAGATGACTACGGTGTGAAATAAGCGTTTGGTTGTTAAAGAGACTGGGATCAGATATTGTCATACTCTCTGCCAATATCGAAAACCACTTTAACAACTGTGCACGTGGTGCAGAATCCAGAACGAAGTATGATGGTTTGGAAAACATCTGTATGAATGCAACCCTGACCCCTCGGGTCAGCTTGATGTGACTAAAATAGGAGCCACGCTGGGCCAAGTGAGATCGCACCTCCAATCGAGCATGCTTCTTCGATACCATTCTATTACTTTGTGATTTGATTGGGTGCACCTTTGATTTTGGGAGTGTGTCTCGAGGTAGGCGGTAGTAGCCGCTATGAATTACAACCAGTTCGGGTCCACAAAATGATAGTGTCCTACCTTGAGCATTGCCTCGCGTGCCATATCACATGCCTTATCGCGCCCTCTGCGAGTTTGTTTTATGTCGTACACTATGGAGTGCCCTTTGATTGCTGTGACGACCCGGAATTTTTTAAGCTTTTAAAATAGAATATTTAATTGACTTAAATATTCAATGGGATAATTTTAACTTGAATTCAAATATCACTATCATTTGTTAATTAAATTATTGAAGTAAATAATTTAAAATCGGGTAAAATATGAAATCTGGGATTTTAAGCCTGTTAAAAATAATTTGAAGGCTCGTAAAATTTATATTGATAACACTGAAAATAATAGAAGTTGTAGAATTGAAATTAACAGTGGTTTGTTCAGTTTTAAAATTTTATTGTTTATATTGAATTTAAAAATAGCCTTCTCGGGCACGGTCTCGGAATTCAACGAAACCAATTTCGTTTGGTCCGTAATATTGAATTATTACCGGATTCCAAATTTCGTTGCTTTCAGAATTAACGTGAGAGCGTACGATATATGAACGCATTGGAATTTATTCCGAGACAAAATTTGATATAAATAAAACATACCTACTTTCTCTTACCCGACCATACGTACAACCTGCCGCCTATTTGCCTCCTTCGTACCCATTTTTCCTTTTTCTTCCCATCTTCTCAAGTCTTTGTTTGATCAGAAGAAGAAGTATAATAACAGAAGAATTGAGCCGAAGCTTGAACGAAATCAAAGCAAAAAAAAAAATGGTCGCTGCCATTTCTTCGAATTATTTCGCTCTTTCCAGTTCCTCAAATTATTTTCTAACTCTTCGGACATAAAATCTATTCTTAATTAATAGAAACAAAGGACTTTCGGTCCTAATTATCAACCGCTTCTTCCTCATCAAACCCTTATAAATTCTACGATTTCCCTCAAGTGTTGGGAATCTCTATGTCGAATTTGGTTGAAGAATTCCTTTGCAATATTGGGCTTCCTTCTACTCTAAATCCTAAGGGCTGAGCTTTCCTTTGGTCGAGGAAGGAGATGGCGACCATGTGGCTCGAGCGCGGTAAGCGGAGTCACGGCATCGTGGGGAGACTTGGATCTAGGGAAAGACGGCCGGAGTTCTGATAGATGGAATAGCGATGTCAAATCAGTGAACGGCAACGTAGGGCTCAACGACGTGAGTTTTGGGTGAGGCAAAATTTTGTCTTTGCAGCCTAGACCGGGTCGTTGGCCAGCGGATTTCGACGATGTGGCTGTTGTCGGTGAGGTATAATTCTATTTACAATTTTAGGACACATATATGTGTATATATATACATATAGATTAGAGAAGAAAATATATTCAGTAAGGTAAAGTTTAGTTAAGCAGTTTTTAAATTTTAAGATAATCTTAAATTAATTTAAATCTGGAAATATATATATGAAGATATACAGAAACAGAAAAAAAATGTACAGTGAGATATATATGCATATTTTCCAATTTATATATATATATATATATATATATATATATATATATATATGTACAGGAAAAATAAAATAATAAATTGCAGTAAGGTATAGTGTACTTTTTGAAAATGTATATGTATATAAATTCACAGTAAAAAAATTACTGTGATATTTACGGAAACATAAAAGGATATTTTACAATAAAACAATTCTGTTTTAATTTAATAAGAATACACATACACATTTCTATCTTACTGTTTAATTTTAAATAAGTATTAAGTTGGTTAACTTATTTAATTAGCTTATTCAATTATCTTAGGCATTAAAAATAATTTATTAAAGGAGAATTAGTTCAAGTAATATTCTTAGTTAGTTAAATTAATAAATGGTAATAAATTGTTCGATTAGTTTAAATGACAATAAATCATATAATGTTTATTCAAGGTCTTAAATCATGGAGAAAACAAGCCGGTTTGGATTGGAATGCAATTAAATTCAAAGGTGAGTTAATCTCACTCGGCTAATTTTAAATTTAAATTTAAATGATTAAATTTAAATAATTGTTTGAATGGTTAAATTGATTGTTGTGCTACAGTATGATATAATTTGTAATTGGCATATTATATTGTGCTAACATCTGTGGATGCAGGAAAGACATGTTGGAGGGATCCAACTGGACCCCTCAACTTTTATTTAAATTATTTAATATTCTCTGTTGTGGTTATTTGATATTCTATAATGAATTATGAGAGGATATTGAATGTTATGAATTGATTGAATATATTTGGGTATAATGAAATACCAAAAGTATATAAATTGGGTTTGGAAAGAAAATAAAGGAAGTAAATTTGTAAATGAAATAATCTTAGAAAATTTAATAAATTAAGAATGGATTGAAAAAGAAATGGAAGTATGTTAAATTCTAATAAATAACTTCGAATATGACAAGAAAAGGGTTTAAATAAACATTAATTAATGAATTGTAAAATTATGTGATATTAATTTAAAGGAATAAAGAAGTGAATTGGGAAATCTAAATTGGTATTTAATTAAAAGTATTTTAAACCATAATTAAGGAATAAAATCTGAAATTAAAGGACTTTGGAATAAAAAAAGTAAATTGAAAATCAATTTGGAAATTGAGTTAAGTGTTTGAAATTAGATATTTGGAAGAATAAATTCAAGGTGGGAATTTATTAGAATTTATTAAAGGAATGAGGAAAATTGTTTAAAAATAATTATTGATTTATTTTTAAAAAGTTGTGAAGAGAAGTATAATTCTCTGGATAGCGAAGTACGTTTTCAAGGTAAGTTTTTTTAAAAATAAAATAAAGGTTTTAACGTTGTTTCACAAAGTATGTTCTTAGAAATTTATTATTTCTAAATGTTTAAATTCTAAAGTAAATATTTATTCAAATCTATTACCGTAGTAATAATTTATAAAGAGTGACTTAGTAATTCTGTTTAAAGATGGAAACCTAGTTTATATTTACAGAGTAATCTTATTTTAAAATATTCATATAGCATATATTTTAATCAATTATTGAAGTAGTTTTAATTTAAATATTTGAAGTAAATTCTAAAGCAAGTAATTTGTTAATCTATTATCATAATAATTATTTAAAGAATGATTTGGTATTTTGTTTTAAAGAAGAAATCTAATGTATAGTTACAGGGTAACGTCACTTTAGTTATTTCTGGAGTATTATTTTTTTTAATTTAAAGTACTAAAGTAATTTTTCTACATTGAATGTTAAATATATTTTACAATAAAGTGTTTTAAATTATTTTAAAAATCTAAAGTTTTGTGCTTGGCGATTCCAGTGGATGTTGTGAGTATTTTTGAGATATCTTGTGAAGATATTTGAAAGGTGAAAATAATATCTTGTGAAGATATTTTTGAGATAAATAATTTGGAAAATTATTTATTGTGTGATGGATGTTGTGAGTATTAATTGATAGTTAAATAACCGACTATCAATATTGGCCAAATGCGTTGATCGTTTCGAAGAGACCGGGATCGAGATTTATTTCTTGAAAACCACTTTGATCCGGTTTGTACGTTTCGTGGTAACGAGTTTGGATTCGAAGATGGAGCAGCGAAGTGCAAGGGCTAGTCGCTACTAATCCTGAGGATATTGTCCAAAATGGATGTAGTAGGAATAGTGTCTTCGGTTCCGTTCGAACCCAGGACGGACTTGTATGGATGAATGCTTGCGAAACATCGTCAGGTGGACGATCGGCATTCTAAGGGATATGTTTTGAAAAAGGTAACGCTTAGCCTTAAGCCTCATCAAATGGGAATGACTGAAAATCAGTGGTTATGCAGCAAGGCTAGGTCGGTAGCACCCAAGCAGGGTGAGGTCATTCCAGTCTAGATGTCCCTTTTTTCGGCTTAGTGGGCGGTTGTAGATCCCAACCGCGGGGTGATCTCACTCGGGATTATCTAGTAAGGGGTAGTCCCGGTCTTGTGTAGCAGGGGAGAGGGCGTACTAAAATGACCCACTTCTCTTCTCCTATAATTTTTAGTTAGGAATTTTTTTTTTTTTAAGGGATCACCTCTCTTCTTGCTCCTTTTATTCCTTTTAATTAACTACCCAAGATCCTGAATTTTTACTAATATAAATATATCAGTATTTAAATCAATTCCTATCATTTATATATATGAAGATATATAAATGTTTCTTTGCAAGTCAGAGTGTTTAAAGTAGCAAAGAATTTTAATTCACGCAATATTTTTCATGGTTGAAATGTCTTGTGTCACATAGCTTGTTTCTACACTTATATCTCTTCACTGACTCAAGATTGCCTAATACTAAATATAAATATTATCACCTTAATAAGACTCAAGATTGACCAATGCATAATTCAGATTTTATCTTCTTTTATAATGACTCAAGATTGACTGATACAAAAATAAAGTATTAGTTCCTCATATTTTCATTTGTATTATTTTCCAGAGTTTTCATTAAACCAAATTATTTGATTTGTGGTCTAATATCCCATAGGTTTGATTCTGGGGTTTCAGTAATTCATACCTCTTATTTAGAATTGATAGAAGATGTCAAAATGTAATTTGATTAATGATTCAAGGGTTTATCTAGCCCAGATTCATGGTTTATACACAAACATGCACAAAACACACACAAGCAATTCAGTTCAATCAAAATGCGTATATTCAAGTTTATAAAACATGTAATGATCATGTAAATGATAGGGTTCTGTGCTGATTTAGAATTCATACACACTTTGCTAATAAAACTGGAAAACATATTGAGCTTGGTTTTGAAATATCTTTGCATAGTTTGAATGATAAGTTAGCAAAAGTAATGTTCTGGATTTCTAAATACTTAACCAAATTACTCTATTTTATGACTTGATGCATTGAATCTTTTGATCTGCTTCTTTTACTAAATTGCTACTCCAATCATATGTTTGATGTCATTTCTAGATTTTATAAAAATTCAAATCCTAAAACCTTAGCTACCTATGATTTCCAGGTTTTATAACATCATATTCTTAGTCTTATTCTGGATTCAACTTATGACTTGATTTCTTTTCAAATTAGCATTACACTATAGATTTACTTGCTTCAGAAAGTTGAAGCATATGGCTTCTGACATATGCATGCACTTGTATCAATTACAAGCCATGTATAGGCCCTTCTGGTTAGCCATGGTCAAGCTCAAACTCATCTACTGTAACTCTTGTACACTCTCTTTTAACACATCTTAACTACTAATACAAGGTTTAGTTGCAGCTCAAATTAACTTGTACTATGATCTTGTTTGTTTCAGTGATTTCAAGCTTACGCATAAACTTGTGTTAGTTACAAGACATGTAAAAATCTTGCTAGCTAGCCAAGACCAAATTTAAACCCATCAACTCATTACTTTGACTACTCATTCATTCAAAAACAACCCATAATCCTATCTGAAACTTAATCAATAATAGCAAGGAGAATATGTCCATATATCAGGTTACATCGTATACTTCTCATTCATCATAGCTGGCTGGATTTAATTCCAGGGCATATTACTTTGATCAACCACTCACAAGCACATATAAATGCATAAGTCTTACATATTCATTACAAGGAAACAAAGTACTAAGAATTCTGGACACACATAATCCTTAAGAATGTTTTTGTCCAGATTATTTATTACAAATAAAAACTTCTACTTCTCTAAAGTATTTTAAAACAGAAAGCTCTTCAAACACCCACGCAAGCAAAGCTACTATGCCTCTTTCCCTGCAGCAATACCTGGAACTGCCTCAATGATAATGAGACACCCCCATAGTTTATAAAGGCAACAAATAGGGTCAGAAATAAATTCTGGTATGAGTGAAATCAAAACATAATAACTTGTCATTTTCTAATTATTGTGCAGAGAATTCATATACTTGATGCTATTTGGATTTATAATGTAAACTGGGTATATATATTTATATAAGCCCCTACTAACACTCATACACACAAGCATCCATTAATCCATTTAATTCAATACACATGATAAGTACTCCTATGGATTAACTCATTTTAATACCATAGCTCAATTCTCAATCTCAATTTATCAATTTAATTTGGTCTTAACTCTTTGCCATTGAACATCATTTGTGCATCACAAGGGACTCAATTCTGTTAACCTCTGCACAGAGGCCTACAGGACTTAAACAAGTCGTGCACATACCCATCATCCCCCTTATGATGAATAGATCAAGGCTCTACTCCTAGATTAGCTTTATAATCTAGTGACCATTCTCATTTTACTTTCAGAAAAATTTATTAACTCTTGAAATGCTTTTATATTCTTTTCTTTTTTTTTCATAAATCAAAGAGAGTTAAACTCACTCAGGGATTTCAGCCAACCATACTAAACATTCATGAAAAGAATACCATATCTCATTTTTTAGTTATTTTATTCAAAATATGTTTTAACACTTGCATGTCTCCTATATTCAGGAATATCATGATCACTTAAACAAATCTAGTGAAATCATATAAAATCCTTATACTCAATTCTACTGTGAACACAGGGTAAGGTTTTTGAGAAAAACCCATAAAACATTTTAGCTTAAGATCTGAACAAATCAGCACATAAATAATTTATTGCAATGTTCATCTCATTTAAAAACAATCTAGACATAAGCATGAATCTCCTTTGCCTAGTTTATTTCCCAGTAATACCCTACTTCTCAATAAAATGTATTTATCCTACTAAACATATTTATAAACTGATGTTTTAAGGTACTGGATCCATATCAGTGATCAGGGTATTTTTCTTATCAAACAATCAGTTAATACAAATCAAAGCATCAACCAAAGATTTATCAAAACACCAACCATTCTCAGCATTCACTTTTCAGAAAAATAGATCAAGCACAAACATGACATGGTTTTTATAAAATAGTATGGCTGCCCTTAACTTGGGTCTTAGTGCCTTAAACCTCATAAGATTGATTAATCACTCACCTTCCTTCCTCTTTTCCCCGAGAATACTTTAACTTGAAAATGGCTTTGGTTTGCTCTTCTTTCTTTTCTTAGTATTTTCTGTTTTTCTAAAATGAGACTGCTGCTACCCCTTTGATTTTTAAAACATTGTTTAGGGTTTTAGTAGGGTGGAAAAACCCATCTTATCCCCACACAATTGAGAGAATTCTGCATACGATGTTATGGCTAGAAATGCCATTTTCTTTTTCTTTTTCCTTTCTGGTATTTTCAGTTGCTTTGGCCCCTTTTTTTTCTTTTATTGTTTGCATGCTATTTGCATGTTCCATACACACACCTTATTTTAATGTGGCTTTCTTACATTATTTATTCTCTTAAGACTAATCTGTAATGTATACATGTGTATCCTTTTATCAATTAATTCCTTGTTAATGTTTCAAGCTATTTGTTTTCTCTTGATATATAAAATGTATTCATATATTTAATTACCATAGTGTTTTCCTTATTACTTTATATTTTTCCTGGTTGTAAAAATATAACATATGGTAATGTATAATCCATATATACACTCAGTCACATTTCCTCATTCCTTCTCTCTAAAATACCATTCCTTCTTATTATTTATTTTTAATTACTATAAAAGTCTACTTTTATCATTTTATTCCTTTCTGACTATTTATATTCAATATATATACATATGAATATAAGACTTGCTCATACTTAGTTATTTTCTTCTCATTATTATTTTATTGAAAATAACTATCCCCTTCAATATATATATTTAACTCATTCTCAATGTTTATTTTCAAACTATATTACTATTATTATTTTTGAAAATTCTCCTTTCACTGATTTTATTAAAATTATTCTTATCTCAATAATTTGGGTCTTCACATACTCTCCTCCTAAAAGGAATTGTGTCCCACAATTATTCTCCCATACATTTCCATCCAAGTGTATACAAAGCATAATTTCAATTGAATGAGATTCCAGAAACTCATTCATTCAAAATCAATCAAACACACATAAATAATATTAAGGTTTCATCATAATTTTAAACATACCTTTAAGCAGAAAATAGATTAGGATATTTATCCTTCATCCTACCTTCAGCCTCCCATGTACAGTCATTACTATCTAAACTCCACTGAATTTTAACTAGTTTAATTATTTTATTTCTTAATTTCTTTTCTTCTCTAGCCACAATGCCTATTGGTTCCTTTTTATAAACCAGATTTTTTGAATTTCAACTTGTGTAGGTGATTCCAAAATTGCTTCCTTATCATGTACCCATTTTCTCAATTGAGATACATGAAATACATCATGGATATTACTCAATTCCTCTGGCAACTTCAGCTTATAAGCCAAATTTCCTACTCTTTGAATTATCTCATATGGCCCTATTAATCTTGGAGACAATTTTCCTGCCTTGCCAAACCTTAATATTTTTCTCATTGGTGAAATTTTGAGAAATACATAATTTCCTACTTCATAAACCACTGGCCTCCTTCCTCTGTCTGCATATGCCTTTTGTCTTTCTTGTGCTGCCTTCATTCTCTGCCTCACCAGTTCAATTTTTGCAGAGGTTTCTTTGATGTGATCTTGTCCTAGCAACACTCTTTCACCTGCCTCCATCCAACATGCAGGAGACAAACAAGGCCTTCCATATAAAGCCTCATATGGAGCCATACCTATAGTGGATTGGTAACTATTGTTGTAAGCAAACTCAGCTAAATGAAGATGATCTTCCCAGTTGCCACCAAAATCAAGTATACATGCTCTAAGCAAATCCTCCAAAATCTTGTTAACAATCTCTGTTTGACCATCTGTTTGGGGGTGGTATGCTGTGCTTAGACAAAATGTTGTCCCCATTGCCTCTTGAAAGCTTCCCCAGAACCTTGAGGTAAACAAGGTATCTCTATCACTAATGATAGTCTTGGGGATTCCATGTAACTTTACTATCTCCTTCACAAATAATTGTGCTAATTTGTGAGCATTTCTGTTTGAGTTCACTGGAATAAAGTGGGCTGACTTTGTGAGTCTATCAACTACTACCCAAATACTATCATTGCCTCTTCTTGTTCTTGGCAAACCATCCACAAAATCCATTGAAATGCTTTCCCATTTCCAGGTAGGCGCTTCCAAAGATTGTAGTAGGCCTGAAGGTTTTTGATAATCTGCCTTGACCTGTTGGCATGTTAAACACTTTGCCACATATCTTGCCACTGCCCCTTTCATTCCTGGCCACCAATAGCTTCTTTTGAGATCATGATACATTTTAGTACCACCTGGATGTATAGTGTATTTTGTCTTATGATGCTCATTCATAACTTCTTGCTTCAGTTCTTCTACACTGGGTACACAGAGTCTCCCCTTTTTCCTTAGGTAGCCTCTATCATCTACTTCATAATTTTCCACTGATATTCCTTCTGAAATCATGTCCTTCTTCTCCTTTAAATTTGAGTCTTGATCTTGCACATTTCCTATTTTATCAACCAGTGTTGACCTTAAGGAGATAAGACTCAATCTTCCATATTCAATCATATCATTATGCACATTGTCTAGTGCACTAATTTCTTCCTTCATCTCCACCTCACTGAGGATTGCTAAATCTTTAAACTCAATCATCATTAAGCTTGCTAATCTTGCTTGATGTCTACTTAATGCATCTTCCACTCTATTAGCCTTTCCAGGAGTATATAATATATCCAAATCATAGGCAGCTAAAAATTCCACCCACCTATGTTGTCTAATATTCAAGTCTTTTTGGCTAAACAAATACTTGAGTGATTTATGGTCTGTAAACAATTCAAATTTAGTACCCAATAAGTAGTGTCTCCATAGCTTCAATGCATAAACTACGGCAGCTAACTCTAAATCATGTGTGGCATATCTGGTTTCATTTGGCTTAAGTTACCTTGATGCATAGGCTATAACCTTCCCATGTTGCATGAGTACTGCCCCTAAACCAGTCCCACTAGCATCAGTGTACACCACTAAGCCTTCATTTCCCTCTGGCACTCGCAAGACTGGAGCTTCCATTAATGCTCTCTTCAATAATGCAAAGGCTTGTTCACACTTCTCTGTCCATACATATGGCTGCTCGTTCCTTGTTAACTTGGTCAATGGAATGGCTATTCTTGCAAACTCTTTTATAAACCTTCTGTTGTAGCCTGCCATACCTAAAAATGATCTTCTTCAGTCACTGATTTTGGCCTGCTCCAAGATTGCACTGCCATCACCTTAGTTGGGTCTACACTAACTCCTTGTTGTGATGTAACGTGTCCCAAAAATTTTACTTCATTCTGCCAAAATGTGCATTTAGAAAATTTGGCCTTCAAATCATGCGCCCTCGGTCTAGACAAAACCAGAAGTAGATGTTTTGTATGTTCTTCCTCTGATTTTTAATACACTAATATGTCATCAATGAAAACTACTACAAATTTGTCTAAATAATCTCTGAATGTCCTATTCGTTAGATCTACAAAATAAGATGGTGCATTTGTCAACCCAAAAAGCATTACTAAATATTCATATAACCCATACCTTGTGTTGAATGTTGTGTATTTAATACTCTCCTCTTCAACCTTCATTTGGTGAAATCCAGAAGCTAAGTCTAGCCTGGAGAAAATTCTTGCTCCATTTAATTGATCAAACAAATCATCAATTCTGGGAAGTGGATATTTATTTTTAATGGTGACCTTGTTTAATTCTCTATAATCAATGCACATTCTCAAAGTACCATCTTGCTTCTTCACAAATACAACTGGAGAACCCCATTTTGAACTACTAGGCCTTATGAAGCCTTTCTGCTCCAATTCTTCCAACTGATGTTTCAACTCCACTAATTCTTTAGGACCCATTCTAGTAAGCTTCTTGATGATTGGGCTTGCTCCTGGGATTAGCCTTTTTTGAAATTCTACTTGCCTATTTTCTAGAACACCTATGACTTCACCAAAGACATTTGGGTATTCGTTTATAACTTTTATGTCTTCCAGTGTTAGTCCTTTCTCAGTCATGCTACATATTTGGTTAAGGTAATTAATTTTAGCAATTTCACTCATAACTATAATATTTTTACCATTTTCTTTTCTCAGAGAAATAGTAAAATTTTGTAAGTTTAAAATTGCTTTGTATTTTCTTAGCCAATCTACTCCTAGAATAATTCCTATTCCAGGATATTTTAGCACAAATAAATCAGAATTAAACATATTTCCACCTATGTTTAATTCTACTCCCAAACATTTAATCCCTAACATGCAAGAACTACCTAGTGGGCTTTGAATAAACAAGGGATTATCAACTAAATAGCATGTAAGAGTCAATTTATTCACTATGTCTTGGGATATTAGTGAATGTGTTGCTTCAGTGTCATATATAACTGAGATGGGGTGATCTTTAATTTGAAGTATACCTTCCAATTGTCCAGAATTTCCCACTGCATTTGCTTTTGCTTTGCCCTCAAGTGCTCCTAACTTTTCTCCCTTTTTGAATTCAGGACAATTCTTTTTAATATGACCTTCTTTCCCACAATTGTAGCAACTGAATGGGGTTTTCTTAGCTGCTTGGCACCTATTACTCATGTGTCCTCCTTACCACAATTGTAGCAAATGATCTTCTTCTTGACTTCTCCACTGGTTGCTCCTTCAACCTTCTTGTCTACATTCTTCTTGTCATAAGGATGTGCTCTATTCTTCCCTTTCTTTTGATTATTAGCTCTCATGTTCCTAAATTTTTCTCTGGCATTATCATGTTGTTCAAAAGAGAGAGTGAGGTCTATGACTTGATCAAATGTTTTGTCTTTGTATGGTAACATTGCTCTACTCAGTCCAGCATTAAGTCCTTGAATGAACCTTGAATTCTTTGATTCTTCATTCCCTATGAGCATGGTTCCATACTTAGATAAACTCTCAAATTTATGAGTGTACTCAGTCACACTCATTGATCCTTGCCTCAGCCTTATGAATTCTTCAAGTAGTGTTGCCTTAGTTGTTGCTGGGATAAATCTTGCCTCAAGCATCTCCTTGAATTGATCCCATGTTATTTCATTTTCTGGCCTTCCAGTGATGATCACCTCCCACCAATCTAATGTTGCTCCTTTGAGCCTCCTTGAAGCTATCTGCCTTTTTCTTTGGTCATTTACTTGCATATCTGCAAATATTCTTTCCAATGTTCTCAACCATGTTTGCACTTTCTTAACCCCCTCAGTGCCTTCAAAGTCCCTTCCTCCTAAATTTGAGAATGTCTTCAAGAGCTTAGCTAATTCCTCATGAGGGTTTTCCTCCCTCTACACTGCTCCTTCTCTAAATGCCCTCACTAAATCTTGCAAGTTAACTAATGGTGCAGCATTTGAGGGTCCCGCCCCAATGCTTGGTGGTCTTCCTACCATGATTCACTATTCAATTGCATAGCTAGTTAGTCATATTTCTAAGTTAATTGTTTTCTGCAATTTATTTCTACTGTGGATATTTATCCATACAAGAAGATTGGATAATATATTTATGCTATGTATTATTTTCATTTGTATTATTTTCCTCATATTTTCATTTGTATTATTTTCCAAAGTTTTCATTAAACCAAATTATTTGATTTGTGGTCTAATATCCCATAAGTTTGATTATGGGGTTTCAGTAATTCATACCTGTTATTTAGAAATGATAGAAGATGTCTAAACATAATTTGATTAATGATTCAAGGGTGTATCTAGCCCAGATTCATGGTTTATACACAAACAAGCACAAAACACACACAAGCAATTCAGTTCAATCAAAATGCATATATTCAAGTTTATAAAATATGTAATGATCATGTAAATGACAGGGTTCTGTGCTGATTTAGAATTCATACACACTTTGCTAATAAAACTGGAAAACATATTGAGCTTGGTTTTGAAAGATCTTTGCATAGTTTGAATGATAAGTGAGCAAAAGTAATGTTCTGGATTTCTAAATACTTAACCAAATTACTCTATTTTATTACTTGATGCATTGAATCTTTTGATCTGCTTCTTTTACTAAATTGCTACTCCAATCATATGTTTGATGTCATTTCTAGATTTTATAAAAATTCAATTCCTAAAACCTTAGCTACCTATGATTTCCAGGTTTTATAACATCATATTCTTAGTCTTATTCTGGATTCAACTTATGACTTGATTTCTTTTCAAATTAGCATTACACATAGATTTACTTGCTTTAGAAAGTTGAAGCATATGGCTTCATACATATGCACGCACTTGTATCAATTACAAGCCATGTATAGGCCCTTTTGGTTAGCCATGGTCAAGCTCAAACTCATCTACTGTAACTCTTGTACACTCTCTTTTAACACATCTTAACTACTAATACAAGGTTTAGTTGCAGCTCAAATTAACTTGTACTATGATCTTGTTTGTTTCAGTGATTTCAAGCTTACGCATAAACTTGTGTTAGTTACAAGACATGTAAAAATCTTGCTAGCTAGCCAAGACCAAATTTAAACCCATCAACTCATTACTTTGACTACTCATTCATTCAAAAACAACCCATAATCCTATCTGAAACTTAATCAATAATAGCAAGGAGAATATGTCCATATATCAGGTTACATCGTATACTTCTCATTCATCATAGCTGGCTGGATTTAATTCCAGGGCATATTACTTTGATCAACCACTCACAAGCACATATAAATGCATAAGTCTTACATATTCATTACAAGGAAACAAAGTACTAAGAATTCTGGACACACATAATCCTTAAGAATGTTTTTGTCCAGATTATTTATTACAAATAAAAACTTCTACTTCTCTAAAGTATTTTAAAACAGAAAGCTCTTCAAACACCCACGCAAGCAAAGCTACTATGCCTCTTTCCCTGCAGCAATACCTGGAACTGCCTCAATGATAATGAGACACCCCCATAGTTTATAAAGGCAACAAATAGGGTCAGAAATAAATTCTGGTATGAGTGAAATCAAAACATAATAACTTGTCATTTTCTAATTATTGTGCAGAGAATTCATATACTTGATGCTATTTGGATTTATAATGTAAACTGGGTATATATATTTATATAAGCCCCTACTAACACTCATACACACAAGCATCCATTAATCCATTTAATTCAATACACATGATAAGTACTCCTATGGATTAACTCATTTTAATACCATAGCTCAATTCTCAATCTCAATTTATCAATTTAATTTGGTCTTAACTCTTTGCCATTGAACATCATTTGTGCATCGCAAGGGACTCAATTCTGTTAACCTCTGCACAGAGGCCTACAGGACTTAAACAAGTCATGCACATACCCATCATCCCCCTTATGATGAATAGATCAAGGCTCTACTCCTAGATTAGCTTTATAATCTAGTGACCATTCTCATTTTACTTTCAGAAAAATTTATTAACTCTTGAAATGCTTTTATATTCTTTTCTTTTTTTTTCATAAATCAAAGAGAGTTAAACTCACTCAGGGATTTCAGCCAACCATACTAAACATTCATGAAAAGAATACCATATCTCATTTTTTAGTTATTTTATTCAAAATATGTTTTAACACTTGCATGTCTCCTATATTCAGGAATATCATGATCACTTAAACAAATCTAGTGAAATCATATAAAATCCTTATACTCAATTCTACTGTGAACACAGGGTAAGGTTTTTGAGAAAAACCCATAAAACATTTTAGCTTAAGATCTGAACAAATCAGCACATAAATAATTTATTGCAATGTTCATCTCATTTAAAAACAATCTAGACATAAGCATGAATCTCCTTTGCCTAGTTTATTTCCCAGTAATACCCTACTTCTCAATAAAATGTATTTATCCTACTAAACATATTTATAAACTGATGTTTTAAGGTACTGGATCCATATCAGTGATCAGGGTATTTTTCTTATCAAACAATCAGTTAATACAAATCAAAGCATCAACCAAAGATTTATCAAAACACCAACCATTCTCAGCATTCACTTTTCAGAAAAATAGATCAAGCACAAACATGACATGGTTTTTATAAAATAGTATGGCTGCCCTTAACTTGGGTCTTAGTGCCTTAAACCTCATAAGATTGATTAATCACTCACCTTCCTTCCTCTTTTCCCCGAGAATACTTTAACTTGAAAATGGCTTTGGTTTGCTCTTCTTTCTTTTCTTAGTATTTTCTGTTTTTCTGAAATGAGACTGCTGCTACCCCTTTGATTTTTAAAACATTGTTTAGGGTTTTAGTAGGGTGGAAAAACCCATCTTATCCGCACACAATTGAGAGAATTCTGCATATGATGTTATGGCTAGAAATGCCATTTTCTTTTTTTTTCCTTTCTGGTATTTTCAGTTGCTTTGGCCCCTTTTTTTTTCTTTTATTGTTTGCATGCTATTTGCATGTTCCATACACACACCTTATTTTAATGTGGCTTTCTTACATTATTTATTCTCTTAAGACTAATCTGTAATGTATACATGTGTATCCTTTTATCAATTAATTCCTTGTTAATGTTTCAAGCTATTTATTTTCTCTTGATATATAAAATGTATTCATATATTTAATTACCATAGTGTTTTCCTTATTACTTTATATTTTCCCTGGTTGTAAAAATATAACATATGGTAATGTATAATCCATATATAAACTCAATCACATTTCCTCATTCCTTCTCTCTGAAATACCATTTCCGTCTTATTATTTATTTTTAATTACTATAAAAGTCTACTTTTATCATTTATTCCTTTCTGACTATTTATACTCAATATATATACATATTAATATAAGACTTACTCATACTTAGTTATATTGTTCTCATTATTATTTTACTGAAAATAACTATCCCCTTCAATATATATATATTTAACTCATTCTCAATGTTTATTTTCAAACTATATTATTATTATTTTTGAAAATTCTGCTTTCACTGATTTTATTAAAATTATTCTTATCTCAATAATTTGGGTCTTCACACGTACTCCTCGGTACGGTGATCTAGGTCCCGTACTGTGACAGGTGGAACCCCAGTGCCTAGTCATTAGTTCGAATCCATTCTCCCTACGAGCCTTTTACGAGTTTTGTTTGTATTACCCACTTTGTGGCTAGTAGCTAGAATTTAATAGATGTAATAATTTCAGCTATTTTAATAAGTATTTGTAAATAGACCCTATTATAATATTAGAGGATTTCTATAAAAATTGTTTTAGCTATCGTAAGGTAAAAACCCGACATGTTTATTTGTGGCGTGGTCTTACGAGATGCTTTTGTTTTCAAAAGGATTTTTGAAACTTTAATAATCAATTGGGTGTGATTTTCTCATGCTGGTATTCCAGACTGACTCGGGTGTTATTTAACTGTAATGCTCGGATCAGACCGAGTATTATAGGATACAGGAAATGCTGTGGAGCTCAGGAGACGAGCAGGATGACGATACGTACTCCCGTATTTGTTTATGTATATATTCCGCTGTGTTGAGTAGTTGTGTATCCCGTGTATGATATTGTTGAGCTGTGATTGATGTACTCTGATGATGTAATATATGTAAATAGATATATTTGATTTTGAGTAAAGATTATTTATTATCTATTATATTTATTCCGCTGCGATGGTTAGATTCTGTTGTTGTTTTCTATTTTCTTCTTCTACCTGTTCTTCTTTAACCCAAATGGTTCGTATTTCTGTACAACTTGGGTTGATTGTTTTAGAATAGTGTTGACTCAAGGGGTACGGATTTACGGGCTGTTACAGTTGGCATCAGTGCTTATGTTAGCGATAACCTTGGCTCTGGTGGGAATTACTCATAAAATAGAGTCAATAGTACTCTAGAATGAGTTTGAGCGTATTAATAGATATGAGAGCGTATTTGTTAGTGAATATAAATTGATTTTATATTGTGTTAATTGGTTTATTGAGTAGTTTATGGATTCTGGTCAATACGAGTAATTAACGTTATTGATAGGGGTCTCTAAACACTTGAATAGAACAATTCGACACAGTATTGTTTTAAAGTAGGGTAAATGGAACAATTTTACCCAAATTATTTTGTATATAAGAAGATAAAATTCTTATAAAGTATTTTATAGTATTTGGATGCTTGATTGTTAAGGAATGATAATATTAAATTATGAAATAAAATTGAATAAGAAATTGAAACTTATGACCAAAGTTGAAGAATAAATTTATATAACAAAATGGAATTTGAAGTATAGATTATAAATATAATTTATAAATTGAAATAAAACTTCATATACAAATGTGATTAATTGGAAATAGAATTCCAGAGAAATATTTGAGAATAAATTAAAATGGATTTCGAATTTGGAATTTTGAGAGGTTTAAATTCCTGGGATTTGGAGAAATAATAGTGATATTATTTCGGAAATATTTTTGAATTGGAATTGAATATGGAGAGGATTGGAATTTAAAAATATTTGAAAGGGATTTTAAAGAGATAAAAGCATCTAGTTCTCTTACGATCGTTGGAAAATAATTTCGGTGATGACTGCAGCATCATCGAAGTTCATTTTCGAGTTTCTAGAAGAGAAATGTGCTGCCGGATTGTTTTAAATTGGAATTGCTTGCGAACTGGTTTTGAAATTCAAAGGGATAATTGAATGTGCAAAAGGATTTTGTATATAGTTGAATTCTAAGGTGATATTGAAATTTTGGAAAATTGTTTAAACTCTGGAATCTTATTTTAAATGTTTATGGAATAATAATAAAAAATGGGCTAAACAAAGGTATAATTCCGAGTTAAAAAGTAAAATGTGAATGAGATTGATTGTAAATAGATGAAATATGAATATAAATAAGTTGTGACTTAAGAGTTTGGAAGTAAAATGAATAGGCCAAATAAAATTTGTTTGTAATGATAATGAATATAATCCAAAATTTAAAAAAATAATAAAATAGATTGAACTCAGGTAAAATGGTTAGAGTGATTTTTGGAATAAAAATCAAATATTGGGTAAAATTTTAAATAGACCACTTGATTAATTAATGGAATATGGGAATGGAACTCAAATTAATTAATAAAATTTGAGTTGTGAATAAATGATAAAATTTGAAAGTGAAGCTTGAGTTATTAATAGAAATTCAACTTGCAATCGTAAGTGAATCAAATTTGAATTGAAGTTGAATGGAATTGAATTAACTTAAAAATGAATTGTTTTGCAAATAAAGAAATAAATCCAAGTAGAGATAAATTGGAAATGGACTCGTTATAAAATGAGAGGAATTCAGAAATAAATTATTGAATGTGAATTAGAATTCATATTGATTCAATGAAATATACTAATTTAATTTACACGAATGGAGCTGGCAATGAACTCAAATTAAACGAAATAGAATTGAAATAGTGATGGTTTGAGTGGTAAATAAAATTCAAGTAAATAAAAATAAAAATTGAAATGGTTGCAAATGAATTAAAATGGAATGAATTGACTATAAATTGAGTTGAAATCAATTTAAAGTGGTTACAAGCTTATGTAGTTATTTATTCTCTTACATATGGTCAAATTTCGTAGAAGTAAATTGAAGAAAATGAGATTAAATAAATCCTATGAATTGATAGAAGTGAAATAAAACTGATTTTGAAATCAATTGAATTGAATATAAGCTTGTTTGGATTAAAAATGAATTGAATTTAAGAAATTGAATTGTGGGCCATTAACATTGAATAAAATGGCATCAAAATTGGTTGGAAGCGAGTGAGAGCAATCGAAGTGGTGGTTGAAACTTTATTAATTACTTATAAGTGTTGTTTGGAAGCATTCAAAATAAGTGTCGAAATATTTTATATGTGCTTATAGAAATATATTATATGCACTGTTTATAGAATCTATGTTTTAGTTAATTATAATAAAATGAAATGTTAATAAACTTTGTATATTTGACACTGACATGTTTAAATTGAGTAAGTACAGGTTTTTGGAAGCCGTTTGACTGGTTTTGACTGCGCTAATTGCTTAAATAAATAGCTGCTTGTTTAAAAGTGCTAAATAAGGTACGCCTACGCAATACAAATAGGAAATATGAAGTGTTTTTCTGTTTTCCGACCGTTTGGGTCGATGTATATTTATTTATATCTCTTGTCAAATTGCAAAAGCTCCTCCGTACAAAGGAGACTCTGCCAAAAAATTTCGAAAATTTTGGGAGTAAGAAAATTTTTGAAAATTTTGAAAATTTTCATTAACGACAAATGATTTAAATTTGCTAAGCAAATAGAATTTGACGCTAAATATTGAAATCTATTTTAACTATGAATGTAAAGTAAGTGGAATCGAAGGGACTAAAGAAACTAAAGTTTGCAAATAAACATTTAGTGTGAGATTTAAAGTAATTAGTAAGTGAAACTAATTCGATATTCAAAGTGGAAGTCAAATTGAATTTAAAAGGAATTGTAAGGGCAAAGTGAATGGTAATGAATATAAACTTCAATGGTAAAGTGAAAATAAATGTAAGAAGTATGTAAAATAATTATATTAAGCCTAAGAAAATGAATGGTGAGATTCTTAAGTAAATTGGTATTGAGGAAAATTATTCCAAGTAAATAATTGAATAAAAATTTAACTGAAGTTGTGACAAGGGAAAGTGAGAATAAGTGAATAACAATCAAATAATTGAGAATAAAAAGGAAATTGATATAGTTGATAATCAATTGGGGCAAATACGTAGGATGTACGTATATTATTTTATTCGTATAGCCTTTTGATCCAGATTCGAGCACAGAATTTCGAGATAATTTTATCGATCCGAGTTAGGATTTTTCACTCGATTTTCGACGGCGAACCTGGATATGGAATTTTGATTGATTCTGGAAATTCTCTATCATAGTTATGACTATGCAAGGAGAATGATGGTTTCTAATCAGGAAAACCAGATCTGAGTCCGCACAAGGAAGTCGGGTGGACGATACTGGTTCGGAAATGAAATTGTGTGATCGAGTAAGCGATCAGATTCGGTATTGCGTACAAATGATATAGGTACATCGTACGGGCTTAAGTAAAGCAGATATTGAAATTTTGGAAAGGAGTCAAACAAATGATTTTGAATGTTGTGATTGGATATCATTGCTAAACAGGATATGCAGGTTTGAAAAGTGGAAAGGAAAATTGGTTTTGATTTCAGATAATAAATTTGAATTGCTCGACAAAAGGTATGTGTTTAAATCTCTGGATGAATTTGATTGGGTTTTTAGATTTAGCCACTTGGCTTTTTGTTTTCTTTTTGGATTTGGGAGGCCATAGAGCCATTTTGTAGTTGTACCGAGCTAGCCGCGCAAAGGAAACGTTGGCGAAATTTTTCGAAAATTTAGAGAGTTAGAAATTTTTTGAGAAATTCTATTAATTTTAAATTTGATTTAAAATTGAAATTTGAATGATTGAGTAAGTAATATTGTTTGAAACTATGGGAAAGTTGGGGAAGTTAGTAAGTATGGTAATGTGTCTTTATAAATGATAATTGGTAGGATGTTTAATTGTTTGGTTTTGGGGATAAATAAATCGGTATTGGACCATTCTTCCTAACTAGTAATTTCGGGGACGAAATTCTTTTAAGGGGGGAGGAATGTGATGACCCGGAATTTTTTAAGCTTTTAAAATCAGAATATTTAATTGAGTTAAATATTCAATGGGATAATTTTAACTTGAATTCAAATATCACTATTAATTGTTAATTAAATTATTGAAGTAAATAATTTAAAATCGGGTAAAATATGAAATCTGGGATTTTAAGCCTGTTAAAAATAATTTGAAGGCTCGTAAAATTTATATTGATAACACTGAAAATAATAGAAGTTGTAAAATTGAAATTAACAGTAGTTTGTTCAGTTTTAAAATTTTATTGTTTAAATTGAATTTAAAAATAGCCTTCTCGGGCACGGTCTTGGAATTCAACGAAACCTGTTCCATTGGGTCCGTAATATTGAATTATTATCGGATTCTAAATTTCGTAGCTTTCGGAATTAACTTGAGAGTGTACGATATATGAACGCATTGGAATTTATTCCGAGACAAAATTTGATTTAAATAAAACATACCTACTTTCTCTTACCCGACCATATGTACAACCTGCCGCCTATTTGCCTCCTTCGTACCCATTTTTCTTCCCATCTTCTCAAGTCTCTGTTCGATCAGAAGAAGAAGTATAATAACAGAAGAATTGAGCCGAAGCTTGAACGAAATCAAAGCAAAAAAAAATGGTGGCTACCATTTCTTCGAATTATTTCGCTCTTTCCAGTTCCTCAAATTATTTTCTAACTCTTCGGACATAAAATCTATTCTTAATTAATAGAAACAAAGGACTTTCGGTCCTAATTATCAACCGCTTCTTCCTCATCAAACCCTTATAAATTCTACGATTTCCCTCAAGTGTTGGGATTCTCTATGTCGAATTTGGTTGAAGAATTCCTTTGCAATATTGGGCTTCCAACTACTCTAAATCCTAAGGGCTGAGCTTTCCTTTGGTCGAGGAAGGAGACGGCGACCAAGTGGCTCGAGCGCGGCAAGCAGAGTCACGGCATCGTGGGGAGACTTGGATCTTGGGAAAGACGGCCGGAGTTCTGATAGATGGAATAGCGATGTCAAATCAGCGAACGGCAACGTAGGGCTCAACGACGTGAGTTTTGGGTGAGGCAAAATTTTGTCTTTGCAGCCTGGACCGGATCGTTGGCCAGCGGATTTCGACGATGTGGCTGTTGTCAGTGAGGTATAATTCTATTTACAATTTTAGGACACATATATGTGTGTGTATATATATACATATAGATTAGAGAAGAAAATATATTCAGTAAGGTAAAGTTTAATTAAGCAGTTTTTAAATTTTAAGATAATCTTAATTTAATTTAAATCTGGAAATATATATATGAAGATATACAGAAACAGAAAAAAAATGTACAATGAGATATATATGCATATTTTCCAATTTATATATATATACGTACAGGAAAAATAAAATAATAATTTGCAGTAAGGTATAGTGTACTTTTTGAAAATGTATATGTATATAAATTCACAGTAAAACAAATTACTGTGATATTTACGGAAACATAAAAGGATATTTTACAATAAAACAATTCTGTTTTAATTTAATAAGAATACACATACACATTTCTATCTTACGGTTTAATTTTAAATAAGTATTAAGTTGGTTAAATTATTTAATTAGCTTATTCAATTATTTTAGGCATTAAAAATAATTTATTAAAGGAGAATTAGTTCAAGTAAAATTCTTAGTTGGTTAAATTAATAAATGGTAATAAATTGTTCGATTAGTTCAAATGACAATAAATCATATAGTGTTTATTCA
Organism: Allium cepa; assembly: GCA_030765085.1. Lineage (NCBI taxonomy): Eukaryota > Viridiplantae > Streptophyta > Magnoliopsida > Asparagales > Amaryllidaceae > Allium > Allium cepa. The sequence goes on from CM060935.1 coordinate 1,001,995,741, forward strand.
AGGTCTGAAATCATGGAGAAAACAAGCCGTTTGGATTGGAATGCAATTAAATTCAAAGGTGAGTTAGTCTCACTAAGCTAATTTTAAATTTAAATTTAAATGATTAAATTTAAATAATTGTTTGAATGGTTAAATTGATTGTTGTGCTACAGTATGATATAATTTGTAATTGGCATATTATATTGTGCTAACGTCTGTGGATGCAGGGAAAACAGGTTGGAGGGATCCAACTGGACCCCTCAACTTTTATTTAAATTATTTAATATTCTCTGTTGTGGTTATTTGATATTCTATAATGAATTATGAGAGGATATTGAATGTTATGACTTGATTGAATATATTTGGGTATAATGAAATACCAAAAGTATATAAATTGGGTTTGGAAAGAAAATAAAGGAAGTAAATTTGTAAATGAAATAATCTTAGAAAATTTAATAAATTAAGAATGAATTGAAAAAGAAATGGAAGTATGTTAAATTCTAATAAATAACTTCGAGTATGACAAGAAAAGGGTTTAAATAAATAGTAATTAATGAATTGTAAAATTATGTGATATTAATTTAAGGGAATAAAAAAGTGAATTGGGAAATCTAAATTGGTATTTCAATTAAAAGTATTTTAAATCATAATTAAGGAATAAAATCTGAAATTAAAGGACTTTGGAATAAAAAAAAGTAAATTGAAAATCAATTTGGAAATTGATTTAGGTGTTTGAAATTAGATATTTGGAAGAATAAATTCAAGGTGGGAATTTATTAGAGGAATGAGGAAAATTGTTTAAAAATAAATAGTGATTTATTTTTAAAAAGTTGTGAAGAGAAGTATAATTCTCTGGATAGCCAAGTACGTTTTCAAGTTAAGTTTTTTAAAAAATAAAATAAAGGTTTTAACGTTGTTTTACAAAGTATGTTCTTAGAAATTTATTATTTCTAAATGTTTAAATTCTAAAGTAAATATTTATTCAAATCTATTTCCGTAGTAATAATTTATAAAGAGTGACCTAGTAATTCTGTTTAACGATGGAAACCTAGTTTATATTTATAGAGTAACCTTATTTGAAAATATTCATATAGTATATATTTTAATCAATTATTGAAGTAGTTTTAATTTAAATATTTTAAAGTAAATTCTAAAGCAAGTAATTTGTTAATCTATTATCTTAATAATTATTTAAAGAATGATTTGGTATTTTGTTTTAAAGAAGAAATCTAATGTATAGTTACAGGGTAACGTCACTTTAGTTATTTCTGGAGTATTATTTTTTTTAATTTAAAGTACTAAAGTAATTTTTCTACATTGAATGTTAAATATATTTTACAATAAAGTGTTTTAAATTATTTTAAAAATCTAAAGTTTTGTGCTTGGCGATTCCAGTGGAAATAGAAATACTTGAAATTTATTCGGAGAAAGGCAGATAGTTTTGAAAACTATTTTCAAGGAATTTGAAAGGTGAAATATACCTTGTGAAGATATTTTTGAGATAAATAATTTGGAAAATTATTTATTGTGTGATGGATGTTGTGAGTATTAATTGATAGTTAAATAACCGACAATCAATATTGGCCAAATGCGTTGATCGTTTCGAAGAGACCGGGATCGAGATTTATTTCTCGAAAACCACTTCGATCTGGTTTGTACGTTTCGTGGGAACGAGTGTGGATTCGAAGATGGAGCCGTGAATTGCAAGGGCTAGTCGCTACTAATCCTTAGGATATTGTCCAAAATGGATGTAGTAGGAATAGTGTCTTCGGTTCCGTTCAAACCCGGGACGGACTTGTATGGATGAATGCTTGCGAAACATCATCAGGTGGACGATGGGCATTCTAAGGGATATGTTCTGAAAAAGGTAACGCTTAGCCTTAAGCCTCATCAAATGGGAATGACTGAAAATCAGGGGTTATGCAGCAAGGCTAGGTGGGTAGCACCCAAGCAGGGGTGAGGTCATTCCAGTCTAGATGTCCTTTTTTTCGGGTTAGTGGGCGGTTGCTGATCCCAACCGCGGGGTGATCTCACTCGGGATTATCCAGTAAGGGGTAGTCCCGGTCTTGTGTTGTAGGGGAGCGGGAGTACTCCTCGGTACGGTGATCTAGGCCTCGTACTATGACAGGTGGTACCCCAGTGCCTAATCATTAGTTGGAATCCATTCTCCCTACGAGCCTTTTGCGAGTTTTGTTTGTATTACCCACTTTGTGGCTAGTAGCTGTAATTTAATAGATGTAACAATTTCGGCTATTTTAATAAGTATTTGTAAATGGACCCTATAATAATATCAGAGGATTTCTATAAAAATTGTTTTAGTTATCGTAAGGTAAAAACCCGACATGTTTATTTGTGGGGTGGTCTTACGAGATGCTTTTGTTTTCAAAAGGATTTTTGAAACTTTAATAATCAATTGGGTGTGATTTTCTCACGCTATATTCCAGACTAACTCGGGTGTTATTTAACTGTAATGCTCGGGTCAGACCGAGTATTATAGGATACAGGAAATGCTGTGAAGCTCAGGAGACGAGCAGGATGATGATACGTACTCCCGTATTTGTTTATGTATATATTCCGCTGTGTTGAGTAGTTGTGTATCCAGTGTATGATATTGTTGAGTTGTGATTGATGTACTCTGATGATGTAATATATGTAAATAGGTATATTCGATTTTGAGTAAAGATTATTTATTATCTATTATATTTATTCCACTGCGATGGTTAGATTCTGTTGTTGTTTTCTATTTTCTTCTTTTACCTCTTCTTCTTTAACCCAAATGGTTCGTATTTCTGTACAACTTGGGTTGATTGTTTTAGAATAGTGTTGACTCAAGGGGTACGAATTTGCGGGCTGTTACGGTTGCCCTCTAGTTACAGAGGAATTACGGTACTGTATAGGCTATAGCATTTATATAAAATGTGTTAAGGGGGATATGGATAATGCCTTAATGCTATTTTAATATTTTACTTTACTGCAGGCATTATCTATGTAGCATATTGCACTATGTATGTAGATATTTAATGGATCCTTAAGGGATGGAATCCCAAACATCCTTTAGTTATATCGCATTTCACTTGACATTTCACTTGAGTTGATTTACTTGCATAAGAATGTTAATCATGACTCGAGTGTTTTGTGTTTTTCTTTATACTCGGGTCAAACTGAGCGTCACAACATTTAAGATTCACTTTTGGAGCTTGGAGCTTTGCTTGGAGATCTATCTTGTCTTTTCAGCTTTTTCAATTATTTCTAGCTGTTTATGTTCAGACTTGACATTTGGTTATGTATTGGAGATTCTTTTATATTTGGATTTCAATTGTATTTACTTTAAACTCTGATGTTTATATAATAGCTTCATAAACTACTATTTATCTTTTCCGCTGCTTATTGTTGTATTACTCTGTGTCTGTGATTCTATGATTAATCTATTTACTATATATGCTAAGTTTTGCGAAATATAAATTAAGAATCCATTGTTTTTAACAACTCAAGTCTAACATGTGTGGATGAATGTCGATTTGAATGTTCAAAATGGCAGGTCGTTACATGGTTGAATGGAGCTTCATATTTCATAATTTATTATAGTACTACCGAAAATATTGGGAGCATACAGTATATCACTTCTTGGTGGACACATTGTGTATGAAAAATTATTTTTGTAAACATACTAAATATTAGAAATAATAACTATTTTTAAACAAATTTGAAAATATATATAGTTTTATCCCAATATAAATTTATAAATATTCGTATAAGGTAAAAATATGTTAATGGTATTTGTTTTCATAACAAAAGTGATGCATCAAAATATAGAGAAATATTTGAAAATTTTATAATCATTTTTGAATTATGGACTAAGCCATGGTTTTAAGAAATAATTCTTTAATTATATGATTATAACAAAATGGTACTGGTGAATTATTCGTCAAACGATTATTGCAAAGCACCCATTCGGTGGAAGTGAGATTAGAGTTAGTGAGCTCTTTATATTATGTACACAATTATAAGTCTAATGATACCAAAATGGTTCCAAGAACTTTATCAAATTCATTGATTAATTATTACATACATAAACATATGTATTTGATACACATTTAGTACGTCTATGATAAGCTCATGGAATATAAGGCGGAAGTAAATAACAAAACATGTAGAAGAAAATAGAACGATTCAATTTGACTAGATATGTGAGTATATTGGAAAAGGAATCTAAATATATCTCAAATGAATAAGATCTATGTCAAAATCACTCCTCTTTGTGACTCATAATGATGTATCTATATGGAATAATTGTACTTTACTGAAAAAAGTATGATTAATGATGAGTGAAGTTGAGTTTACTTCTTTTTGTAAAGATGAGCACTTAAGAGTAAGAACATAAGGTTAAAGTTAGCTTTATGTAAAACATAGTTTACAAAACCATATAAGATAAGGGTTTATAAGAAAAGCCTACATATCATACATCAAGGAGCTGTTGGGTTGTGCGAGTTGAGAAACTGTACATGATACTTATTCATTATAGATCTTGTATGGACAATCCTAAAGGAGTTAGGGACCAACCAACATTAGTTGACTAATTTATGTTATGAACCTAAGTTTCTTAAACTAAAAAACTAAATCAATTTTGTACATATATAAAAGAAGTTTCTAAAATGTTTATGAATACCTATTCGTTCCATTGAAAAAAAATTGTTTCACGAAAAGTCAACTTCGTGACAAAGGAATTTCTTTTAGAAATTATTGATTGCAAAATGGATTTAAATACGATCCAAAGGTAAAAGCGATTACAAGAGATGAAACGAAATTAACTGAGCCTAAATAGACAGAATACATTGGAATGTCTAATAAGTATTCTCAAGTATAAAAGAGAAATTACGAGTTTCTTGTCAATGTCGAGAAAAGAATTGCCTCAATTGTCGATAAAGGAATTAAGAGTATCGACTCAACCATATGGTACGATATGCAAATCCTAAATAGATTTTTAGTACATTATAAAAATAGGATTTTGATAGTTTTACCCAAATGGATATAATCAATCGACCACAAAAGTATCTTCAAATGAAGACCAATGCAATTGGAATATAGTAAATAATTCAATTGTCGAACTTAATGTTACAGATTCAACATTCAACGTTTATAAGTTACTTCGAATTTTACTTGCAAAATTACTGCTTGGTGTGATTTTGAGCTTTTGTACATATATGTTGAAATAGAAATTCTAAGTAATGATTTAGAAGAAAAAAATTGCATATAATAATCAAAGTGTCGCGAAGCCAATGAGTGCGATGTTAAGTTTGAGGGTTTTGGATGTGATCTATGAAATTTTACAAACGTATCATTCAATAAGCATCAAACTGAATAATTATTTTGACAAAAATACCAAACAGTTTGATTTTGAATCAAAATGCATAGGAAGCGGTGTCTCCAAGAAAGAGTATTAAAGGTACTATAATATTTCTAAATTATATGTAAGTAACAAATTTATGATTGTTAAGAATGATTTCATGTTAAAATCATTAAATTTGGTAGTTTGTCTCTCGGTATAGGATTTGAATAAACATCTTTTATTATCAGTATAAAAAGATGTAGTGAATGTCTCAAATGTTATACATGAACACTATATAAAATATTCATGGAGCATGTAAGATGGATTCCATATGCATTGTTGTAATGACCTGTAATTTAATCATTTTAAATATAAGTATTTAACTTTTTTAAATAAATAATTAATAGATTTTAGAAATCAAATAGATTTTTTGAGTAGTAATAATAATGGTGAAGCTTTTCTAAAATTTTGTTTACAAAATAATCAGTTTAGAGGAAAATCGAAAATGTGATCGAAAATCATTATTCAGATTTTTCATCATCTAAAAATTATTGGAATATGTTGTGCACACTAGATTATATATACACACACATATATAAATAACATATATTTTGGTTAAGGAAGTGATTTGAATTAATAAATTAAAATTATTCACTTGGTAAGGTAAGTTTTGAGTTCTCTTTATAAAAAAATTGGTATAGAACTTAATACATCAAGTCATGTAAAGTGTTGAAGTGATAATGACTAGATGCAGGGGGTGGAGGTTGCGTGTGCAAGAAGGGAAGGATAGAGGTGATGTGGCATTATATTATGGAGGGTAATGGCCAAGGGTAATAAGGTAATTTCCTATGTTTCAATTTACATTAAAACAATTTCATTTTTTCATTTCCTATTTTATTGCACTTTCTTTATTTTCAAATAAAAAGTTTCCTTCCTCCTTTCCATGGCTTCCTCAAAATTCTCAAGTTAAAAATCTCCTCTTTTTCAATTTTTAAACCTTAAACTTAGCTTAAAACATCTCATTTCTTCTCAACTTCTCTTATCTTCCAAAAACAAGACCCAAAACTTATTTTCAAACTTAGGCCACATCCTCCTCAGGTTGGGACGAGCACAACTCCTCCTAGGACGACCCATCTTCCCTCCCAAGGTCTTAAAGTTCAAGTTTTTAAGAAGAAAAACTAATTTCATGTGTTGGTGCAAAGTTGTAGCAGTTTAGGTTTGAATTCATGTTGATTTTGTTCAGTAAATCTCACTTTTAAAACCAAAGATTTAAACTTTATTATTTATGCTAATAATATTAGTTAGTTGTTTGTGTTTATAAGTGTTTGATAATGGTGTTGTCTGGTTTGGTTCTCGCTTAAAGCGGATGACATATGTAAAGTTTTGTGATGACTTGAAATGTAGTCGAAGTGCTTAATTAATTATTTAACAAATGATAATATTTCCTTGTTTTATAGATGTATTTACATTTGTGTATTTATGTATGTGCTTATGTATACGGATGATTGTATGTTGTTTGGAAAGTTAATACTTGAATTAGTTTATGTTTCGACATCGAGATCCCGTGTTATTTTAAAACTACTTTACTTCCTCATTTTCTAATAATGTTTTTAAACGTTTTCCAAACTTTACTTTTTGGTTTGAAACCTTTATACAAAGTTTTTTAAATGATTTGAACATAGAAGGAAATGATTTTAAGGCTATTTTGACTTATAAAACAAGTTTAAAAGTTATTATCCATAGAGCGATAGTTTCTATGGATGTAATTTGTAAATCAACAAATTTTGTATAAACTAAAAAGAGTTTCCATTTTAGATATTTTCGAAAAGTCTTTTAAAATATACTATAAGTATTAGCAAGGAATTTTAAAATATTAAAAAATATTTTCTAATATTATTATTTAAATAAAAGGTTTAACTATTATTTAATTACTATTTAGATAAAGGTTTAAATTTATTATTAATCAATTAAATAAAAGTTTTAATTTTAAATCACTTATTTTCAAAAGGTCGGTTTTTCTAAAAGCGGCTATCTTTCATATGGGATGTTTTTTAATAAAAGGGGTTCTTTATCTCTTTCATTAAGTAGGAAAACAAATATGGTAAGTAGTACAAAAATGTTAACACGTTTTATGGAAAGTAGGTCACCTTGTATTTAGCACTAAAAGCCGATAAGTAAACTTTCCTCTATTTATCAGATCCAGAACCTTATTTTCCAGGTGAGGGATAGAGAAGTTAAAATATCGAAAACATGATAAGTATGAGAGGGTTAATTTCAATAAATGGGCCATGATTAATTAAGTATATGGAAGGTGCTTCATTATATACTTAACACTAAATTACGAGGTAAGGAAACTCATTTTATCGTGAGAAGTAAGAATGCACATCGAGGCAAGAATAGTTTTCTAACTTGTCTGACTTCATTGTTAATCATGAGATAGTATTGTTTGAAATTTAAAAGTGAGGATAAGCGTAGGATGTCTTATTTTTCATAGTAAATCTATACTTACACCCGTATTATGGATTTTTCCACTATCGATAATTTGACCATTTTTAAAATTATTGATTGTTTGTTTGAAGTGACCGAGATCATATAAGCATGAGTTATCCAAAAGCCACTTCGAACAAATGTAATCGTTCGAATTGGAAACATCTTAAAGATGATGGAATCGGAGACTAAAATCTTTGAAGTGCAAGGGATACTTGCTACTAATCCTGAGGGTGATTCCAAAAAGGATGTAGTAGAAGTAGTGCCTTTGGTTTGTTCATATCCTGAACAACTTGTGTTGACGAATGTTCGCATTACATTGTCGCCTAGAGGGCAGTATTAGCACTCTAAGTGGGATAGCTACATAAAAAGGTAAAACATAGCCTCAAGCCTCACAACTAGGAATGATTCAAACAAGGGTATGCCTCAAAATTATGTGGGTCGCACCCATTAGGGCATGGTCATTATCCGATCTAGATCAATATTTCTAGATTTTGTATGCTAGTGACTTAGGTACGGTTGTTGATCACAACCGAGCGGGTGATATATTAGGTACTATCCACTAAGGGGTAGGCTAGTCTTGCAATGTAGGGGTCCATGTGAGGCCTTTGGCATATATTATCATGAGATGTACTGTGATAGATGGTACTCCAACAGTCTTGTCATTAATGGAATCCATTTTCCAATAAGTGTCATACGGTTTAGCTGTGCCGATATATGTTGGAATATGAGATGCAAGCATTTTAGCTATGTTCAAATGTTTATTATAAACCCTAGACGTTATTATAATATCACTAGATTTTCTATTGAATTTTTTTGGTTGTCATAAGGTAAAAACCCATGCCTGTTTATGTGTGCCGTCGTATTACAAGATACTTTATTTGTAAAGGGATTTATAAGTTAACAATTCAGTTGTTTTGAGTTTACTTACACAGGACTCGTGTCTAACCTGATGTTTTTCTTTCTTTCCTTAAAACTTTTAGGTACTCAAATTTGTATAAGTAGTCCAGGTTCTTACAGATGCATTTTGAAGGAGCATAGAGCTTGAGGCTTTGATGTTATCCAGCTATCTATTTTATTTCCTTTGTGTATGAATATATGTATCAGCATTATGGGGGCATACAATTATAACTTTCATTGATTGAAATTAGTACTTGTTGTAATTCTAATGTTTCATTTTGAAAGTGAACATATGTAATATCTTATAACAACCCTAATTTTCGATGACATTATTTAGAAGATTTAATTAGTTAAATATAATAGAATAATAATGATAAGGGGATAGAGATTTGAATAAAACCATAAAAATGTCGTACTTAAGTAATTAATTAAATAGCTTAGAATGTCCTATATGTCATTAATTAAAAACATGGGCATATTAGTAAATAGCCATAACTTTTTATTCATAGCTATATCCATTCACGTCTCATTTTCTCATTTTTTTCTAGTTCATTCTAAAAACATAAAATGCAAATCAAACCCTAAGAGAAGCCGGCCATTAACAAGGAAAAAGAGCAAGAAAAAATTAAGTCAAAGCTAATGATTAAAGCTAGGGGAATCAATCTTCTATAAATCTCAAATTCTGTTACTACCTCCATTTTTGGACGGTTTAAATCGATGATAAACCACACACGTCAGACTCAAACCATTCAAAGGGGCAAATTGTTATAGGATAAATGAGAAAAAGGAGAACGAAATAAAAAAAAATAGAATATCATAGCGGAATGACAAAATATAATAATCAAATAATAGTTCATGAAGTTGTTTTATAAATACATTAGATTATTCATTTACAACAGAAAATCAGAATTAAAGAAAACATGAATAAATAAATAAATGCAGTGGAACAACATGATGCAATGGAATAAATATAATAAAGATAATAGCACAAAATCTTTTTCTTCATCCTTTAGAAAGCAGTATTCGATAAATTGAAAAGCTCAGACTGACCCGAGCGAATTAAAAAGACAAAACACTCGAGTCAGAACTAAAAGATCTTATGTAAATTAAATCAACAGTAAACAAATATGAGTGCAACGGCTTCAGAGATGTTCACGGGATTTGACATCTCCAATCCAGTACCCAACGTGAGTGCAATAACTTAAGGGATTTCTCCTATCCAGTACCCAACGTGAGTGCAATAGCTTAAGGGATGTTTGGGATTACCATCTCCTAAGGATCCGTTAAACTATCTACTAGGTAGTACAATACGCTATTATAATAGTGTCTACAGTAAAGTAAAGTATTAAAATAGCGTTAAGGCATTACCCATATCCCCCTTAACACATTTTTATATATTCTTATAGTCTATACGATATCGTAATTCTTCCGTAAACTAGAGGGCTATCAGATGGCACTCCATAGGTATGGTACAAACCAAACTCGTAGAAGGTGCGCTAGGGCATGTGAACATGGCACTCGAGGCAATGCCATGGTAGATATACCAATTGCGGATCCGGACTAGTGGTAACACATATCAGCTACTACCGCCTCGAACACGCTCCCAAATCAAAATCAAGGAGGGGCCACCAAATCAATCATAAAGTCATAATTTGGTATCGAAGAAGCATGTCCGATATGAGGAATGACCTCACTTGGCCCGACGTGGCTCTTGTTTTAGTCACATCTAAGCTGACTCACGGGAGTCAGGGTCACATAAATACCTCATACAGAATCATTCGCCAAACTATCCTACTTCGTTTCTGGAATCTCCACTACGTACACAGTTATTAAAGTGGTTTTTGGTATTGGCAAAGAGTATGACAATATCTGATCCTGGTCACTTTAACAATCAAACGCTTATTTCACACCGGATGGTTCTTTTACATTTATAAAAGTCAATTCACAATTTATATCAATAAATCATATTCTCAAAACCATATCATTTTAAAATCATATTCACTTTCAAAATCACATTTACTTCCAAATCGTATTTACTCAAATATGTCATTTCACAAAAGGTATCAATTCCAAATTCCAATTTCGGTTGTATCATCATCAAGGATTTAGATATAAATAGCTTTACATAGTCTGAAATTTTAGAAAATAGTCTAGGTAGTCATAAATAGTTTTAATAGTTTAAAAAATGGTTCAAAATAGTTTAAATAGTAAAAATAGTTTAAATAGAATTAAACTTGATTTACTTAGATGTAAAATGATTATATAGATTTAAAATAGATTAAATAAATTAATTTATATTAAAGAGCTGTAAAATAGATTAAATAGATTTAAATAACATTAAATAGGTTTAAATAGATTAAATAGATTTAAATTACATTAAACAAATTTAAAATAGATTAAATAAATTTAATTAGTTTAAAATAGGTAAATTAGATTAAATTGGATTAAATAGGTTATAATGGATTAAAATAAATTAAAATAGTTTAGCTTGATTAAAATAGTTTAAATAAGTTTAAAATTGATTTAAAGTTATATCCAAACATTTCCAATAACTCAATTCCGATAAATTCATTTATATTTGACACCTCAACCTTGAAATTCCAAATTAAATCCTTTGAACCAGTCATTAAATCAATTCCCATTTCCAACATTTACACTTGGACTTTCGAAAATAATTCATTTTATATATAAATTGATTTCTATTTCAAAATACCAATTAACTGAATTCAAAATTTAAAGGTTCAAAAATCATTTAATTTAACCAATCCGTTGTCCGTATATAATTTTCTACCCTAAGGTCAAGTGATACAGATATTTATCATTTAAATCCACAATTTAAAATTTTACGGTAATATATTATTTCAAAACGCAATACCGAATTAAATAAAACCCATAAAATCGATGGAGTCTATCATTTCAGCCCATAATGATTTTTTCCTAATCTATAGATCGTTCGGGTATGTATCATTTCAGCCTATAGGGAACCAGCAGTTATAACAATATAAAATACAACATCTAGTCATCTAATATCAACAATCAAACATTCATCACAATCATCATCCGATCAATCAATAAACATCAATAGACAATTGATCATCAATAACAGATATTAAATTGACAGTTTAAATTCAATATTAAATTAAATGATGATCAAATGCAATAAAAGTCAAATTTAACTAGAATGACACTCCAAATATACCAAATAATGATCAATAAATTTCTAATCACATCATAAATTTAATTTAACTAACGTAAGATAATTTAGTAATTGTGAGTGGGTTAAATACTCATATTTGGTTTCAAATCGATTTAAAAATCTAGAGCCCAAATTCAAAAGGTCTCAGAATTCGTCCAAACTAATGTCAAAATGCCCGAATTTTCGATACGATCCCAACGGAATGAACCGTGCATGAAATGGACCTCGTATGCGAAAGTTATGTTGATTAGAAGTTACGATTACAATTTAAAACAAATAAAATAAAATAATACACGTCACCTTACACGCAACAGCTCGATCCAAGCCCTCCATCTAAGCAGGTCGACCACGAAGAACCCTCCTTTGACCGCCACCACACATGCCTGTGGGCCCCCATCGCCCAAGCCGTCACCACCAGCGTGCGCCTCGTCGCCCCTCATGTCCACGGCCATGTCGCGCCTCCCCACGGTGATGCCCAAATGTCGCAGCCGTTGCCGAACGATAGCCCTAGGTCAAATTTTTCGCGTTGATCCGCCCATCAACTCATCACGCGAACCACTTGGATGAACTTGCATCGGCCCTCTCCAAAACCCAGTACCAATGGATCGACGATCCGTTAAAGTCGATCGCGATGAAATGAACGGTCGTGACTGTTTCGGAAAATTCCAGCCAAACCATGATCAAAATCGAAAAAAAATTGAAAATTTGGGTTGCGCTCGTCGAGAGCTTCGAACGATATATAATTTGTTGGGGTTTTGAGGAGTTTGATTTTGGAATTGAATTTGCAATTGAATTTGGAACTGGGACTTAGGTTTTTGTTCGTCTGCCATTGGAAAGAGATAAGAAAATATAATTGTACGTATAGATAAATGGAATAAGAAATAGCTATAGTTTATAATGGGCTATATATATGCAGATCAGAAATAGGAATGGATGAACTAGATTGATTTGAAAGTTGAACAATGAATGCCTTAAAAGCCCGTTCTGTCTTCGGAATGAAAATGGGCCATCCCATATATCAAAATAGATGTTTTCGATAATTTTAAATTCAATGGAACAGGTTTCAAGTCCTAATTCCATCGTATGAAGAAGTTAGCTTAAAATTAGCTTATTTCAAATTGATTTCAATTGAACTTAATTGAATTGATTTTTACGCATTTCGAATCCATACGATCAAACAACAAGTCCGATTGCTACGAAACTTGAAACCTTACAATAATTCACTATTATAGATCCAATGAAATTGGTTTCGTCAAAATCCAAGACGGTGGTCAAAATGGCTATTTTCACGTTAATTAAATAAATTAATATTTAATTAATTAATCATTTTTTAATTTCAAATTTAATAACTAACAAATTTCATCATTTTTGATTACTTATACATTTACAATAATTTAATACAAGTTAACATATTCATTCAGTGTTAAATATTTCACCAGTTACGGTGTTCAATTTCAACTGTCATTAAATCCAGTTAATTAAAATAAAATTCCAATAAATTGTTTTAATTTGATTTCAGACTTTTATTCTAACTATTATTACTCTATAGACATAGTTAACATTGTTTATATCTTGTTACACTATCTTTCTACAATTATCATCTTAGTTTTCACTAATGTAGTATTCAATTACATTTAATTGACATAAATCCATTTATTATAGCTTAAATTCCAATAAGTTGATCAAACTTGGTTTCAATTCGTTTTATGCAATCGATTATTGTAATGAACCGCGTTTTGTACGCTTTAAATTGACGATAAACCAACGTCAGACTTAAACCATACAGAAGGACGGATTGTTACGGGGTAAATAAGAAAAAGCAGAGAAAGAAAAAAACAAAATAGAATCTTGCAACAGAACGATAAAATATAATAATCAAATAAACAGTTCATGAAGCTGTTTTACAAAACATTTGATTATACTTATACAATACATATCTGAGTTACACATATCAGAGAATAATCAATAACAATGCAGTGGAACAATGTGATGCAGTGGAATATAATAAATAATAATAATACAATCTTTGTCTTTGTCTTTTAGAAGGAAAGTCTTCAAATCCTGAAATACTCAGGCTGACACGAGCGAATTGAAAAGACAAAACACTCGAGTCAAAACTAAAAGATCTTATGTAAGTTAAATCAACAGTAAAATATGAGTAGAATGGCGTAAGAGATGTTTACGGGATCTGACATCTCCTATCCAGTGTCAAACGTGAGTGCAGTAACTTAAGAGATGCACGGGATTCACATCTCCTAAGGATCTGTTAAACTATTTACTATGTAGTAATATTTCTCTATCATAATAATGTCTATAGTAAAGTAAACTTACTTTCAAATAGCATTAAGGCTTTACATTTTCCACCTTAACACGTAATAGTCCTAGTAGTCCATCCAATATCATGGCTCCTCCTGATTAGGAAGCCACCAGAGGATACCACACGGGCTACGGGAGAAAACCAAACTCGTACAAGGCGCGTTAGGGTAGGTGACATGGCACAACTAGGCAATGCCAGGGAAAATATACCAATTACGCTTCCGGGCCGGTGGTAACGCATAGCTGCAGCTACCGCCCACCTCGAGCCACACCCCCAAATAAAAATCAAAAGTGGCCGCCGAATCAATCCAAAAGTCTATAATATCGAAGGGATGTGTCCGATCAAAGGTGCTACCTCATTAGCTCATCAATCGCTCTTGTTTCAGCCACCTTATGCCAACTCACGGGAGTAGGGTCCACGTATTTACCTCAAAGGAAACGCCGCCACCATCCTACTTCATTCTGAATTCTCCACCGCATATACGGTTGTAAAAGTGGTTTTCGGAGTTGGCAGAGAGTATGACAACTTCCGATCCCGATCTCTTTAACAACCAAATGTTATTATAACACCGCGGTCATTTCAAAATAATTATACATTTAAAACCAGAATTTAATATTCATTTCAAACCATATAAATACGAAACATTTCCATTTTAAAACCCAAATCAATATGATATCATTTTTATAAACCCAAATCAATATAATATCATTTTTATTTCAAATATATCCTTTTTCCAAAATAATAGCGCTTTCAAAATTATAATATTTCGAAACCAAACGCTTTAAATATAACCTTTCAAAATATAACACTTCGTATTTCATAGCTTCTAAACCATAACTTCCAAAACTTAAATGGTTTGGATATTCAAACAGTATATAAAATAAATAGTTTGAAATCAAAATTACTTTATAAAGTAAAATAATTTCCTCGACTTCACAATTTTATTCACTTTAAATTGAGTCTCAATTCATAACTTTCAACTCACTTTCAGCTTCAATAAACCATCTCAATTTCAATATATTTCAAACTTTCAGTATTAAACAATTACAAAACTAAGGTTTATAATTATGATTCAACAATTCAATGTTCTATTATTTAGTTTTGAAATATTTTCATAATAAATCCACTATCATTTAAATAAAACTCAAATTTCAAATAACTGAATATTTCCCTCGCTTTATTCAAACTTGATATATTCATTTATATGACCTTAAACAAAAATCAAGTTAAAATCATATTCTTTAAAATCTCAAATTCAATGAGTCCAAATCGATTTTTA
The DNA here is from genome assembly GCA_030765085.1 of Allium cepa. Lineage (NCBI taxonomy): Eukaryota > Viridiplantae > Streptophyta > Magnoliopsida > Asparagales > Amaryllidaceae > Allium > Allium cepa. Next base: position 1,002,011,225 of record CM060935.1, read on the forward strand.
TTAAATAAAATTCTCAATTAAATACAATTCAAGATCAATTTCCAATTTATCTTTCAACCTTAATTTGTTGAAGTCATTATAAATTCTATATTAAAATATAATTTAAATAAATACTTAACCATGTTATATTTTAAATAGAATCACTTTATTATTAACTTATCTATAACAACGAATTTACACATAGCTAAAAATCAATAATAAACTAACATTTATATTGTATCTAAATCAATATTGATATAAAACCATATATTTCTTTACAAAACCATAGAAAATCATTTCAAAATAATTTTATATATAGACCACGGTGTCTGTATATAGTTTTCTACGTTATGGTCAAGTGATACGGATATTTATCATTTCAATCCGTAACTTAAAAATAAAAATATGGTTATATATCATTTCAAACCGCAATCTCGAATGAAATAAAAATGCATAACAACTTGTAGTTTATAATAATGTATAATACAACATCCATTCATCCAATATCAATCATCAACCATTTATCACAATCATCATCCAATTCAAATAATAACATCAATATATAACAGATAATAAGCAATAGGTATTTATTGACAGTTTATATTCAATAATGAATTAAATAACAATTTAACTGGCAGTTTATATGCAAAAATAAATTATATAACAATTTAATTCAATAAATTCAATTTAACTGGAACGATGATAGAAATATGCCAAACAGCCATAGATGAATTTCTAATCACGTCAAAAATTAATTTAACACACATAAGAAATTTTAAAAGTTGTGAGTGGGTTAAAACACTCACCTTTTGAATTTAAATTCAATTTAAACACAAAATTTGAACGGTCTCAGAATTCATCCGAACGAGGGCCAAAATGTCCGTAATTCCAATACGAACATAACGGAGAAAACCGTGTATAATTTCGACCTCGTATGCGAAAGTTAAGTCAATTAGAATGAGTTGAGGTCAAAATTAAATTTAAAACAGAATAAAATAAACTTATCCTCCTCAAATCGCCACGTCACCCCATCTTCTTCACCACACAGCAACACGCACGGGACAGCAAAACCCTATCCCATGCATGATGATGCGACCTAGCTGCCACACCAAACGCCACCGCGCGACGCCATATGCCACCACCTCGCCACGTCGACCACGCCATGCTACCTCGCTGCCTCTTCCGATGCTCTCGACCACTATCGGTCGTGCAAATACACCAGCCGCCGCCTTATTTGTTGTGACCTAATCAAATTTTCACGGCAAATCCACCCATCGATTTGCGAAACGAAGCATACTGATGAACTCCACTCAGTGATCTCGACGAAACCCACAAATCAACTTGGCGATCGGTTGCAGTCGATCGCGATGAAAAGAACGGTCGAGAATAAATGAACCAACTCCGCCTACAGAAAAACCCAGATCAAAAAACGAATTATATTTTTGACTTGCGCTCGTCGAGAGCTTCAAATCCATATGTAACTCGATATAGTTTGTGGAGTTTGATTTCAGAAGTTGTATTTTGAATTGAAATTGAAATTATAATTTTATTGTCTTCCATTAAGGAGGAGAGACAACTGAATTGCACGTACAGAAATGAGGAATGACAATAGGCTAGGGTTTATAACAAAGTATATATAGGCAAGCTGGAATAGAATAGATGAACAGGATTGATATATGCGTTGAACGATAAAATGGCCCGAAAAGCTCGTTCTAACTCCGGAACGAAATTGAATCAACTCATATATCAAAATAGATGTTTTCAAATATTTTAAATGCAATAGAACAGGTTTCAAGTCCAAATTCTATCGTATGAAGAAGTTATGCTAAAACCAAGTTATTTCAAATTGATTTCAATTTCATTGATTTCTAGGCGTTTCAAGTTCGTACGATCAAACGAAAAGTCCGATCGCTACAAAGCTTGAAATCCTACAACAATTCACCGTTATGGATCCGATGAAACTGGTTTCGTGAAATTCGAGTTAGTGGCCAAAATGGCTATTTCCCACTTAATTTAATAAATTAATAATTGATTAATTAAATAACTATTTCAATCCAAATTCTATAATTTATAAATTTTATCACTTTTGATTTCTTAGAAAATTATAATAATTTAAAACAAATTTCTATGTTAATTCAACGTCAATTATTTCGCTAATTACCATATTTATTTTTAATTCCAATAATTGTATAAATACAAATTTAATTTTCCATAATTCCCTTTAATCGACCTTTAACTCTATTGTTCAATCTATTTTTATCAAAAGGATGAAGTTACTATTGGTTCATGATTGTTTACATTAATATTCTCAGATTTCATCTAAATTTCCACTTATGTAATATTTAAATATTTCATTTAATGGTAATTACTCCTATTATCATAAATTAATTCTAATATATTGGTAAAACTTTATTACCATTCCTTTTATTCAACCAATTGTCATATTATGGATAGAGTTTACATTGATTACTTCTTGTTGGATTAACAATCTTCAATGACAAATCAAATCTACCATATTTCCAATTATCAAAATATATACATTAAGTACAATTAATATTCTCAATAAAAAAAATTTACTTGGTTTCATGCTTTCTATTACACCAATTACTACCTTATAAATTAATTACGTTTCTGTTTTAATTTACATTCACACTTTTCGTTATTATATTAATTATCTTTATTTGTAATTGGTGAATTAATTGGTAACAACCATTTGTCACCATTATACCCTTTATAATACTTGTATGTTCATTCTTCCCAACCAATTACCATCTATTATATTATTTCACACATTAATTCAATAATTACATTTGCTTTCTCATATTCCACTTATAAGCAAGTCATAACATTTAAATTATTTTATTTAATTAGAATTTCATTCAAGTTCATTAATTATTAACTTAAATTAACCTTGTTATGTTTCCTCTTAGTTAATTTTCATTATTACATTATTACAACCTTTATTAATAATTCACTAATTTTATTTTCTTCGATGTTAAATTTTCAAAAATATCATTAAATTAACAGTTTTAATTATTGAAAATTTACGGGTCGTTACAATTATCATATTATAAATAAAATTTACATTGGTTACATCTTATTGAATTAATATTCTACATTTATCAATTTACTCTACATTAACTGCACTAATTAAGGGAACTAATTGCAGTTGATTTCAAATCTAATTTAACAGGCTAAAAAATAGGTAACATATAGTAATTGTCACCATCAACTTTATTTAATCACATTTGTATGTTTGTTATCTACACACAAATGTTATAGTTATTTACACAACATTCATTTTTTCCAATTTACATTTTATTACATACTATTTAATTAATACAACATTTTAATTATCAATTGCTCTTTTGATTCAGTTATCAATTAATACATTCATTATTAAAATTAATTTATAAATTATAAACCTTTTTAATCCTTTTACTTAATTGAATTACATTTAAAATAGTTATCAATTACCTTAAATTAATACCATTTCCTTTGATTCCAATTATATTCTTATTATTAAATCAAAAAAATTCATTTCTTCCAACATTTCATCACAAACCTTATTAAATTAAAAAAAATTAATTATCAAAATTTTTATGGGTCGTGAAAAAGAGATAATGGCGTTTGCTTCGTCCTCAAATTTGAAAAAAAATTTAACTCTTAATCGCTTTCTCTTAATCAAGCTCGCTCTGATTCATCTTTTCCTTTTAGGGATCGTATTCCTTATCCAGAGCGATCTTATGCTCAGGTCATAAGAGGCGCTAGCAATACTGCTTCCCATGACCTCCTTCGATATCGAGAAAGAAAAAATTGGAGCGATTCAAGGAGGGGTTTTAAGTATTGTTTTCGTTGTGGTGATTATTTCCATATGACTGTCGATTGTCGCGATCCAATCCGTTGTTTTTTCTGTGGAAGTTTTGGCCATAAGCATTTTTCATGTCCGAAGAAAACTAAGGCATCTGTATTGGAGAATAAGAGCTTGGACCATTTTTGTCTTGCTAATGGTTGTTCTGATTTCAGGAAGAACCCTTACTCGTTGAAATCTGATCTCGTGAATCCTGGTACTATAAAATCTGATCTTGATGTTAGTCATGAAAAAAAATCCCTGTTTGTTGAATCCAAAGCTTATAGAATCGGGGTCGTAGCTTATTGACCATAGATTCCAATTCACCTTGAAATGTATGATGCTCAAAATTGGATAATCTGTGGCAACAGAGAACAGAGGGGATTCAGCTTTTAGAGGATCTATTCTCTCACTTTGAAGTGATTAACTCTCCTAACATCGGCAAGGGTTATAAAGACAGTTTGGGAGGTTCAGAAGAATACTTTGGTAAATCAGAAATATCGTCTATAAAATCTGATGTTTGCAAGGTGGTTTTCGATGATTTTTTGGCAGACGCAAATATGAAATGCGGCTCATTGGCTTTTACTAACAAGGACGAGTATATTGAGTTTGATCCAATGCTTATAGCTTGCTCTGTTATTCAATATTTTAGGAGTCCAAAGCCTTTTGCTCCTATTAATGTAAACAATGCTAGTTTGGATGTTGCAGTAAAGAGTAATTCTGACGATATACTTTGTGATTTCAACCACGTCAAGGGCAATAGACCTAAATATTTGGATATCTTCGAGACAAAAACTAGAAATAGATTTAATTGTTTAGCTATTGAAGGAATTGATATTTTTGAAATTGGAGCAGAATCTGCTAAAGATTCAATGCTGGTTACTGAATCTTCTCGAGAGGGCGACTTAGCTACTAACAATGTCTGGAAATTGTATAACGGTAATGATGATTTTCACTCTGATACCTCTGTTCATATTAAGATGGGGGATGATATTGCTGGGCTTTGCTTGAATAAAGGAAATTGTGCATTCTTAGAAGATGAGGCTATCTTCCATCAAGGAGAGAATTTAGATGATTGTTTATTATCTTTACCAGCAGTAAATTTGAATGAGTCAACAGATTGCGAAACAAATAGGCACATTTTTGAATCTTCTACTGTTGCTGTGCATCACATACCCACCATCATTGACACACCATTGAACTTGAAATGGATAAAGGGGATAAGGCTGCCAATATACAGGAGTTTAACAATTCAGAATTTCCAGATAATATTGAGTTTTACCAACTGTTGGAATTGGGCTTATTGGATGAAGAAGATCAGTTAAATATGGAACCGAGAGATTCTTTTGACACAAATTTTTATGATATCCATAATTCAGAAGTTGTGGGTGTTGAATTCAGTGCTTTTGAAAGAAATATGGACATAGCTGAGTCTTTAGTGGGAATGAATTCGAACAATTCTTTAAGAGTTGTAGATCAAAACTCTTCTTTTCCTCTGAGTCATGCGGCAGTGAACTCTGTGGTGGCTTCGAGTTTTTCTTTTGAGAATTTATCAGTGGAGGTCTCAAATATAATGTTAGATAAAAGATTGGAGTGCATTAGTAGTTCTGTTTCCAAGTCGAAGAAGAGTAGGAGAAAGAAGTCCTTAGTCTCTTCCGGATCTATCCGTCGGAGTGCTAGGATTCGCAGCAGTCAGTCGCGACCTATAGGCGAGTTACCTGGTTCGAGTGCCTTAAATGGCGCTACGGATTCAGGATCAGGTATGATTTCTTTTTTGGGTAGTACGTATTCTACATACGCATTAGGTAACTTATCATCTGCTGAGTTTAGCCAGTTAGCCCATAATACATCTTTTATTTTCTCTGATATCAAGATGGATAGGGAGTTCATTAGGCGTAAGGAATTAGAGAGGGCTAGTTCTATTGGTTTATGAGGATCATTAGTTGAACATTAGAGGCCTAAACGATTTGAATAAGTGTGATAAGGTTAGAGCGTTCTTTAAAGATTATTCGATTGACATTGCTTTGCTTCAAGAAACCAAAATTTATTGTCCTGATGTTAGATTTTTTAGAAGTTTAGGTGGGTTTCATTTTAGAAAATGGGTTTTCTTACCTACGGTGGGTACTTCAGGGGGATTAATGATAGGGTGGCGGGAAAATTATTTTAAATTGCTTCAATGTATTGTTAAACAGCATTCTCTTCATGTTATACTTCTTAATCTTTCTGATAACTCTTTTTTAACTATTTCAAATGTTTAAGGACCTAGTTCTAAAATTAATTGGAGAATTTTATGGAATGAATGACTTGATTTTAAATCCTATGCACCGGGTCCTTGGATTTTAGGGGGTGATTTTAATGTTACGCATTTCATTGGTGAGCGCTATCCTAGGGAAGGGGACTACTCTGCAATGGAAGAATTCGATCAATTTATTATTAATTCTAATTTGATTGAAATTCCCCTTTCAAATAGAGAGTTTACTTGGAATAACGCTAGAGAACCTCCATCCATGGCTCTTCTTGATAGATTTTTTGTTAGTGATGAAATCGAAGGCAAATTCCCAATCTTAGAGTCAATGGTTTACCTTGTACTTACTCCGCTCATTGTCCAATTATTCTTTCTTGTGAATACCATAGAGTTATTATTAACAATCTTAAATTTGGAAATATGTGGCTTTTGGAATCTAACTTTGAATCTAGTTAAAGGCAAATGGGTTTCTTTGAGTTTCCATAATTTCAGAAATAAGGAAAATTCTGCTAAAGCTTTCGTTTCTAAACTTAGGGACCTTAGAAGTTTTCTTAAAAATTGGAACAAAAATGTTTTTGGCAATCTAAAAATTAAAAAAGAAAATATTCTTAATGAAATGCTTAAATTAATAGGTTAGAAGAATCTAGATCTTTAAATATAAGTGAACGTAATGTTCTTGCTAATTTAAAAGATGAATTAAATTCTATTTTAGTAAAGGAAGAGGTTATGTGAAAACAACGATCCAGAATTCAATGGATCAATGAAGGTGATAATAATACCAAATTTTTTCATAATATAGCTAATGGTAGAAAATGTGGTAATACAATAACTCTATATTTGTTAATAATATAGAGTTAGTTGATCAAAGATATCTTAACAAGGCTTTTACAGAGTATTATAAAGACATTTTTGGTTCTAAAATCAATCATAGAATCAATGTTAGATGGATAGTTCTATATCCATCTGATTCTATTATCGATTTATCAGAGTTAGATAATCCTTTCCCATAAGAAGAAATTAGAAAAGCAATAAATGACATGCCAAGTGATAAATCTCCGGGACCCGATGGGTTTCCTATATTATTTTATAATAATTTTTGGGACATTTTAAAATTTTACTTAGTTAATATGTTCAATGATTTTTACAATGGTAATTTGCAATTAGGGAGATTTAACTTCGCAAACGTTATTTTATTACATAAAAAAGTAGGCGCTAAAAACTTAAAAGGTTTTAGACCTATTTCTGTGATTAACTGTTCAGTTAAAATCATTTCAAAAGTTTTAGCTAATAGACTTAGTAAAAGAATGAATGAACTAATCGATTGTTCTCAATCAGCTTTTATTAAAGGGAGAAATATCATTGATGGAGTGGCAATTATCCAAGAATATATTAAATATTTTTGTAAGAATAACATAACTTGTGCGATGTTAAAACTTGATTTTGCTAAAGCTTTTGATTCAGTAGATTGCGAATTTCTTGTTGATATTTTTCATGCTAGAGGTTTTGGTCATAGATGGATCGATTGGATTTTGACTTTGCTTAGAACTGGTCGCTCAAGTATTATGGTTAATGGTATTTTAGGTAATAGAATACAATCTAAGAGAGGTTTAAGGCAAGGGGATCCCTTATCACCTTTATTATTTAACTTAGCTGCTGATGTTTTTGCTAAAATTATTAAAAGAACAGTGGATAATGGATCTCTTGGTAGTGTAGGCAATGAAATTTCACGTAATGGCTTATCGGTTCTTCAATTTGCGGATGATACTTTACTTTTTTCTTCCCATCTTCCTAGTCACATCATTACCCTTAAGTTTATCCTTTACAGTTTTGAACTTTTATCAGGACTAAAAATTAATTTTGACAAAAGTACCGTGTTAGTTTTAAATGATTTTGATAAAGTTGAAAACTTAGTTGCTAATACTCTTAATTGCAAAATTATGAACTTTCCTTTTGATTACCTTGGTTTTGTGATTAGACCCACCGAACTTAAACATGACGATTGGTTTATTATCATTGATAAAATTAAAAATGAGTTTTCTAACTGGACTGGGAGATTCCTATCCAGAGCAGATAGACTAGTCTTAATAAATTCGGTTTTATCAGCTCTTCCAGTGTATTGGATGTCCTTACATTTGTTCCCAGATTGGGTTATTGATAAAATCGATAAGATTAGAAGAGATTTCTTATAGGGCGGCGAAAACTCTAATAATAATATTAGATGTCTAGTAAATTAGGACACCATTTGTAAGGCCAAAGAGGAAGGTGGTTTAGGTGTTATTAATTTACGTAATATGAATTTGTCTCTGTTAGGTAAATGGCTTTGCAAATTTAAAGATTTTAATGATAACCCTATTTGGAAAGAGATCATTTCTAAATATTACTATTATGGAAATAGCAATTTATATCAAATTGCTTCTCCAGTCACTCATAATATATCTAACTTTTGGAAAAACATTTTAAAATGTAAGGAGATTTTTAACTTAGGAATAAACACAATTGTTCATTCTGGTAATCGTACTTCATTTTGGCATGACCATTGGATTTCGAAATTGCCTCTTAAGACAGAATTTAAGGATCTGTATGAAATTTGCAACTTTAAATATGCTTTAATCAATGAAGTTTATTCTCCTGATAATGATCCTCCTTGGAATTTTAATTTTAAAAGAATTTTAGTTGATTCAACTTTAAGACAACTTTCTTTGCTTTACGCCAGATTAAATCTCTAAAATATTGATAACGATAATGATTCTATTAGTTGGGAATGGGACAAGAGTAAGAAATATACATCTAATTCTTTTTACAGATTCATTAATTTTTCGGGTATAATAAATAACTCATTTAAATATTGTGGAAATCTAATGCCCTCCCAAATCTAAAATTCATATGTGGTTAATCCTTCATGGAAAACTTAATACAATTTAATTTTTAAAGAGAAAAAATATTCAAAATGATAAAAAATGTTATTACCGTAATATGTATCTTGAGGACATTAATCATTTATACTTTAATTGTATGTATTCTTATTACATTCTAATTAATACACTTAAAATTTTTAACTTTAATATAACAACTAAAATTTCGGATTGTGAATTCTATTGGAATAATTATAGATTCAAGTTTAAAAAGAATATTAGATTTTTATTAGACACTTTATTCATTATTATTAGTTGGTTTATATGGTTTGAAAGATATCAAAGAATTTTCAATAATAATAATTATCATTTAAACAAATTGATTTTTACAATTTCTTCATTTTGTTTTAATTGGATCTCTAACCCCAAATATAAATTAGCTAAAAATAACCTTTTCAAAACTACCTTAATAAAGTTAATCATAATATCAATTTTTTTAAACTCAACAACAATTTTTTTAACATCAATAATAGTATTATTAATATTTTCTCTAATTTAGATGATGATATAACTTCTAATCATAACTTAATCATGATTAAAGATTCATAAGATAGATCCATCTTGATAATTTTCTCTAGTCTCTGTTTGATATTGGTTTTTAGGTATTTCATTTATACTGTTATTGTCCAGTTAGTCTTATTTAGGTTTTTAATTCCTTCCTTTTATATACATATATATGTATATTTATTATGTAAATATACATATATATGTATCATTCTAATTTTTTCTTTAGTCATTTTCTAGTTATAGGTATGGGTGATAGGATATCAGGTTCATTTAGTTGGTTTCCTTTCTTCAGATTGCTGGACATCAGAGGGTGGAGAGGTTACCAGAGCAGGGTATCTTCATCCAGGATGATATATTCCCCGGTTTGGTACCCCTTTCTACTGCTCAGAGGCTTCAGAGCGGTTTCTCTTTTTAGCAGATCCACTTCAATGCAGATGCTTATTCGCCAGAGCAGAGTATCCACATCCAGGAGGATATATTCTTTAGTTTGTTGGTTGGAGTTTCCTCACTAGTCTGGGACTACGTCTTGTAGCTTTTGTTTTTCCTCTAGTTTTCTAGGTACTTCTAACACCTTCATATCGGGCGGTGGCCATGGCGGAGCCCGATATTGGGGTGTGATGAGTGGTGGCCTTGCCGGACTCATCTTAGGAGTAACTAAGATTTGTTGTATGTGTTTTTGGTTTTTGTTACCTACCAGGCATGTTGGAAGCACATATATTCGTGATATACACATATTTGCATGTGTGCTCTCCTCTAATTGTGGAGGATCACACATTTTTCTCAAAAAAAAATTTATGGGTCGTTGCACTCTCCCCTTTCAAAACTTTTTGCCTCAAAAAGGAAAAAGATGGGAAAAGATGGAATTAAGAAATCAATCTATCTTATTTAATATATTAAATTTATAACAATAAATTTACATAATTAAATAATTTAAATAAATATATCAATTTATAACAATTAAATTCCTTTATAATAAAAGTTTGAAGACATTTCACAAAAAATTTCTAAGTCTAAATTTTACCAAAAATTTCACAGAGTGTCCTTTATACGGAGAGGTCTGGGAGAAATAATATTATCGATAACAACAATATACATCATATTTTTCAAAATAAAATATCCCAAATAATGGAAATAACAATATAATATCGCTAGAATACCGTAATCCGAGAATGTACTTATTTGTCGGGAAAATAACGCTTATTTTATGAAACCAAAAGTAGTAGTTATTGCTTCCATAACCTGTATTTCATTTATATAATCCAAAATAGTTAATAATTACATAAAAGAGAAATATTTAAGTTGTGTTCAACTAATAAGCAAACAAATCACTACAACATAACAACAATCACTTGCAAACAAATAGTAAAACCATTATGTCAACAAAGAAAACAGTCATCCATCCATTTCAACCAAAAAAATGGTTTGTTCGGGTTCAGAGACTTTTAATCGTATAAAATGATAAATAAACTATGAAGCAAACCATACACTCAACAGTCATATATAAAACTTTATCGATTATTTATACATCTCTATACAAAATAGAAGTATCATTTCCCAACCAATCCATAAGTCAATACAAACAAAGGATCCAGCACATCTTTGAGTTTACTCTATTCATCTTTTCACATTATTTATTGTTCATTTTTTTTCTTCATACAATGACTTTCATTAATTCACGTTCATTACTTACGAAATTTTAATTTGCATTCATTCATGCAAGGCTTATTTCATTCATTTGCATTCGTTACTTACATAAGTTATATCTGTTTCAATTATTTGGATCATAAATAAGTTCATTATTGAAGTACTAAGTACATTTTATTTCAGTTTACTCCACATTTACAACATATTTTGATTTTCTTTTTTCTTTTTTTTTCATTTACTTTTCTTTCCCATTCATATAATGTTTATTTTTATTAATTTGCATTCGTTATTACTTAAAAAAATTCATTTCTCCTTTATTCATATACTGTCATTTCTTTCATTTTATTTCTTTATGTTCATGGCTTAAATAAGTTGTTTTTATTTCAATTAATGGATTATAAATTATTAGGTATGTTTTTTTACACTTCAATTCACCATTTACTATTTAGTCTGATTATAGATAGCTTAAGATGTCAACTTAAGTTTATAATCATTTTTTCTTCTTACATTATTCACTTCAATTACATTTAATTAGTGGCATTTCAAACTATTAGCTTTAGTTCATAATAATTTCTAACATTAGAATTCTCATTTATACAAGTAATTCCATTGAAAACTTTCATTTTTTCTCTCCAAGTTTTACTTGTATAATATTCTATTACATATCCTATTTAATATTTCACTTTTAACATTTTGGTAAGTTATATATGTATTTTAAGAATGCAATTGAATATTATCCAAGTTTCTCTCATTTATTTAGTCAAAAAATGTTCAATAGTTACCATTTCTTATTTTCATTTCCTTTTTATTTAGTTTTAAAATTTCATCTTTCTATCTATTTCATAAATCATTTTAACATCAAATTTTTTATTTTCATTTTAGAAGTTTCCAATTATTAATATAGTCAAATTTTCATTCATTATAATAATTGAACTACTAATTATTAGAAAAATCTAAGAACTAAACTCCAGGTTCATTTTAGCCACTTAGAAAATAATATATATATTTATCCTTTATAGATCAAATCATGTTTAGAATTTAAAATTTTAGACTCGTTTATCAAAAAAAGGTGTAGTAAAACCACTACAACCGTCTACCCAATTTAAAACTCAACAATGAATGTCGATGATGCATGCACTCATCACCGAAATTATTTCCCAACGACAGAGAGGGGAGCACAACACTTTTTCCTTTAAAATTTCCCTTTATAAACTTTCTTTCAAATCATCTTGAAACATTCATATCGAAAACTACTTCTAAATAATATTAAAATTATATTCCAAAATCTTTCGAAAGAAATTTTCAAAATCTGAAACTTAAGTTCTCAAATTCCAATTTATATCCATTTTATTTGTAAATCTATTTTTTCCATCGGTATTTATAAAACTTCACTACCTAACAAACAAATATATAACAACCAACTATATCATAAATTTTTATTATTATTTTGTAAATAAAATATATAATAGGAAAAATTATTTCATTTACCTATATTTCAAAACAAGTATTGTGTCGGTCTGCCCTATTAAGTGTTTAGAAATCCCAATTAATGTCATAGCGTCCTAGGAACCGACCAAAATTTATAAATACAAAACGGAACAAATTAACACAATATAAAAACCTTTTATAAAACTAACAAGTATGCTCTCTCATACATATACACTCACCGACTTATTCTAGGGTATTACTACCCTATTTCTATAGAGTCAGACCCCACAAAGCTAAGATTATCGCTAATCCAAAGCTCCGATACCAACTGTAATTACCTACCTTTTTGGACGGTTTCAAGTCGACGATAAACCACAGACGCTAGACTCAAACCGTTCAAAGAGATGGATTGTTATGGGGTAAATAAGAAAAAGAAGAAAGAAATAAAACAAATACACAGTCTCGTAGAGTAATGAAAAAATATAATAATCAAATAATAGTTCATGAAGTTGTTTTATAAATACATTTGATTATTCTTTTACAACACAAAATCAGAATTACAGAAAACATGAATAAATAAATAAATGCAACAAAACAACATGATGCGATGGAATAAACATAATAAGGATAATAGTACAAATCTTTGTCTTCATCCTTTAGAAAGCAGCCTTTGACAAACTGAAAAGCTCAGACTGACCCGAGCGAATTGAAAAGACAAAGCACTCAAGTCGGAACTAAAAGATCTTATGTAAATTAAATCAAAAGTAAATAAATTTGAGTGCAATAGCTTCAATGATGTTTACGGGGTTTGACATCTCCTATCCAGTATCTAATGCGAGTGCAATAACTTAAGAGATATTCATGATTACATCTTCTAAGGATCCGTTAAACTATCTACTATGTAGTACAATACGTTATTATAATAGTGTCTATAGTAAGGTATTAAAATAGCGTTAAGGCGTTACCCATATCCCCCTTAACACATTTTTATATATTCTCATAGTTTATACAGTATCGTAATTCCTCCGTAAACTGGAGGACTATCAGAGGGCACTCCGTAGGTATGGTACAAACCAAACTCATAGATGATGCGCTAGGGCATGTGAATACGGCACTCGAGACAATGTCAGGATAGATATACCAATTGTGGATCCGGACTGGTGGTCATGCATAGCAGCTACTACCACCCACTTGGAACACGCTCCCAAATCCAAATCAAGGGGTGGCCACCAAATCAATCATAAAGTCATAATATAGTATCCAAGAAGCATGTCCGATAGGAGGAATGATCTCACTTAGCCCGGCGTGGCTCCTGTTTTAGTCACATCTAAGATGACTGACGGGAGTTAGGGTCATATAAATACCTCATACAGAATCATTCGCCAAACCATCCCACTTAATTTCTGGAATCTCCACCACGTACATAGTTGTTAAAGTGGTTTTCGGTATTGGCAGAGAGTATGACAATATCTGATCCTGGTCTCTTTAACAACCAAATGCTTATTTCACACCGGAGGGCTCTTTTACATCTCACAAAAGTCAACTCACAATTTATATCAAAATATCATATTCTCAAAACCTCATCATTTTCAAATCATATTCACTTTCAAAATCACATTCACTTCCAAAATCATATTTACTCAAATATGTCATTTCACAAAAGGTATCAATTTCAAATTCCAATTTAGGTTGTATCATCATCAAGGATTTAGATATAAATAGTTTAGCTTTACACGGTCTAAAATTTTAGAAAATAGTTTAGGTAGTCGTAAATGGTTTTGATAGTTTTAAAAATGGTTTGAAATAGTTTTAAAATGGTTTAAATAGTAAAAATAGTTTAAATAGGTTTAAATTTGATTTAATTGGATGTAAAATGATTTATATAGATTAAAAATAGATTAAATAAATTTAAATTATATTAGAGAGCTTTAAAATAGATTAAATAAATTTAAAATAGATTAAATAGATTTAAATTACATTAAATAGATTTAAAACAGATTTAATAGATTTAAATTACATTAAATAGATTTAAAATAGATTAAATAGGTTTAAATTACATTAAATAGATTTAAAATAGATTAAATAGATTTAATTAGTTTAAAATAGGTAAATAGATTAAATTGGATTAAATAGGTTATAATGGATTAAAATACATTATAATAGTTTGAGTTGATTAAAATAGTTTAGCTTGATTAAAGTTTAAATTAGTTTAGAATAGATTTCAAAGTTATATCCAAACATTTCTAATAACTTAATTCTGATAAATTCATTTATATTTGACACCTCAACCTTAAAATTCCAAATTAAATCCTTTGAACCATTCATTAAATCAATTCCAATTTCCAACATTTACACTTGGATTTTTGAAAATAATTCAGTTTACAAAAATCAATTTATTTCAAAATACCAGTTAACTGAATTCGAAATTTAAAGGTTCAAAAATCATTTAATTTAACCAATTCAGTGTCCGTATGTAATTTTCTACCTTAAGGTCAAGTGATATGGATATTTATCGTTTAAATCCGCAATTTAAAATTTTACGGTTATATATCATTTCAAACCGCAGTCCCGAATTAAATAAAATTCATAAAATCGCTCGAGTATATCATTTCAACCCATAATGATTTTTCCCTAATCTATAGATCGTTCGGGTATGTATCATTTCAACCCATAGGGAACTTGCAGTTATAACAATATAAAATACAACACCCAGTCATCCAATATCAACAATCAAACATTCATCACAATCATTATTCAATCAATCAATAAACATCAGTAGATAACTGATCATCAATAACATATATTAAATTGACAATTCAAATTCAATATTAAATTAAATGATGATTAAATGCAATAACAAATTTTACTCGAATGACAATTTAAATATACCAAACATCGATCAATAAATTTCTATTCACACCATAAATTTAACTTAACCAACATAAGATAATTTAGTAATTATGAGTGGGTTAAACACTCACCTTTGGTTTCAAATCAATTTAGAAATCCAATTTATGGTCCAAATTCAAGCGGCCTTAGAATTCGTCCAAACCAACGTCAATATGCCCGAAATTTCGATACGATCCCAACAGAACAAACCACGCAGGAAACGGACCTCGTATGCGAAAGTTATGTCGGTTAGAAGTTACGATTACAATTTAAAACAAATAAAATAATACTATAATTGCACGTCACCTTACACGCAACAGATCAATCCAAGCCCTCCATCTTAAGCAGGTCGACCATAAAGAACCCCCCTTTGACCACCGCCGCACGCGCCTGGAGGCCCCCATCTCCCAAGCGGTTACCACCAGCATGCGCCTCGTCACCCGGCGTATCCACGGCATGTCGCGCCTCCCCCATGGTGACACCCAAATTCCGCAGCCGCCGTAGAACGATAGCCCTAGGTCGAATTTTTCACATCGATCCACCCATCAACTCGTCACGTCAACCACCTAGATGAACTCCCCTCGGCCCTCTACATAACCCTGTACCATCGGATCCAAATCGAAAAACAAATCATAGATTTGGGTTGTGCTCGTCGAGTGCTTCAAAATGTTATATAATTTATTAGGGTTTTGAGAAGTTTGATTTTGGAATTGAATTTGAAATTGAATTTGCAATTGAATTTGCAATTGAATTTGGAATTGGGACTTAGGTTTTTGTTTGTCTGCCATTTAAAAGAGAGAAGCAGATAGAATTGCACATACAGACAAATGGAATAAGAAATAGCTAGGGTTTATAACGGGCTATATATAGGTAGATCAAAAATAGGAATGGATGGACTAGATTAATTTGAATGTTGAACGATGAACGACCCGAAAAGCTCTTTCTTCCTTTGGAATGAAAATAGGCCATCCCATATATCGAAATAGATGTTTTTGATAATTTTAAACTCAATAGAACAGGTTTCAAGTCCTAATTCCATCATACGAAGAAGTTAGCTTAAAATCAGCTTATTTCAAATTAATTTCAATTGAATTTAGTTGAATTGATTTCGACGCGTTTCGAGTCTGTAAGATCAAACGACAAGTCTGATCGTTATGAAACTTAGAACCTTACAATAATTCACTGTTACGTATCCGATGAAACTAGTTACATCAAAATCCGAGATAGTGGCAAAAATGGCTATTTTCACGTTAATCAAATAAATTAATATTAAATTAATTAATCGCTTTTTAATTTCAAATTTAATAACTAACAAATTTCATCATTTTTGATTACTTAAACGTTTATAATAATTTAAAACAGTTTACATATCAATTTAGTGTTAAATATTTTACTCTAATTATGGTGTTCAATTTCAATTGTCATTAAGTCAAATTAATTAAAACTGAATTCCAATAAATTGTTTTAGTTTGAATTCAGACTTCTATTCTAACTATTATTACTCTACTGACATAGTTAACATTGTTTATATCTTGTTACACTAACCTTCTACAGTTATCATCTTAGTTTTCACTAATGTAGTATTAAATTACATTTAATTGCCATAAATCTATTTATTATAGCTTAAATTCCAATAAGTTGATCAAACTTGATTTTAATTCATTTTATTCAATCAATTATCATATTATGAATAAAATTTGCATTGGTTACATCTTACTGAATTAATGTTCTACATTTATCAATTTATTCTACATTAATTGCACTAATTAAGTGAACTAATTGCAATTGATTTCAAATCTAATTTAACAGGCTAAATAAATAGGTAACATATAGTAATTGTCACCATTAACTTTATTAAATCAAATTTTGTATGTTTACTATCTACACAAATGTTATAGTTATTTACACAACATTCATTTTTTTCAATTTACAATTTATTGCATACTATTTAATTAATACAACATTTAAATTATCAATTGCTCTTTTAATTCACTTATCAATTAATACATTCATTATTAGAATTAATTTACAAATTATAACCGATTATAACCTTTTTAATCCTTTTAATTAATTGAATTACATTTAAAGCAGTTATCAGTTACCTTAAATTAATACCATTTCATTTGATTCCAGTTATATTCTTATTATTAAATCAAAAAAATTCATTTCTTCCAACATTTCATCACAAACCTTATTAAATTAACAAATTTTCAATTATCGAAATTTTTAAGGGTCGTTACAAACTCCATATCATATCAAAGGTGGACAGTAATTCATTCCATCTCTATTTTGTTTTTATAATCATATATTTTTGGATTTAAGATCAAATTCGTTTTTATAATGTTTTGGATGATGATATGCTTGAATTATTATTCGTTTGATTTAAAGCAATTCATTTACATATGAATTTGCACGATTTTAGGGCAAAACTGATTGTTATTGATTTTAGAATGCCATGGAAAATTATATATTAGGTAAAACATGATTTTAGAGATGGGTTTCAATTTTCATAATTTTCTAAACTATGGAAAATTTATTATGAATGTCTAAAAGAAAATATGATATATTTTAGGTTGATTATTTCAAAAAGAAATTGGGTCTGAAATTTTAATATGTTTAATAAAATGACGAAGGTGAATTTATACGATTTTTGGGGATTTTTTCAAATCGATTTGATATGGAAAATAAATTATTTTAAAAGAAGGATTTATTTGCAATATTGATTTTGCTTAATGGAAGGCCTAAACGGTACTTTTTCCCTTGATTTAGATATGATAAAAGTGGCAGTTATTTTGTAAATTATTTGAAAAGTTTTAAGGAAACCAATCAAAGGATTACAAATAGGTAGGTAGTTATAAGGCAATTACTGAAAGTAGTATAATTCCAGCCTTTATTTAGAAAAGTTAGTTCCGCCTCCTATAGTAGTATCTTTCGACTCTAATGCTTCGGCTCCAACTTAATCGAAACCAACCCAATCGAAACCCACCTAGTTGAAACTAATACATAAGGTATCACTTATATGGTAATAGTGGATTGAAGGAAAGGCGGAAGCTGTTCTGTCGAAAGCAATGCTTCCGATGAGGTAGAAACTTTAGTTTTGTTTTCAAATGTTAAGTAATGTTAAGTGCCTTGTTTTACTTAATGCTTTCGACATAGTCGAAGCATAAGTTTTAAAAAGGGGGTTTTCTAAATAGCTTTCGAAGGAGGTTGACATTTTATGTTTTAAAGGTACATGATTTCGAAGGGGTTACTTTATTTATAAAAGAATGCTTTCGAAAGTAATGGTTCCGCCCAATTGAAACCCAGCCGCTTTTCTTTTACCTTTCAAGTATATTGATGTCATCAACACTTTCGAAGGTTGTTTTTGTTTTGAACTTATGTTATCCGCTTCCTAAATGCTTTCGAAAGGGGTCATGGGATTCGAAGGCAATCGTTTCGATTGAGGTTTTGACGCTATCCTCATAAGTTTTACTAAAAGTTTTTGAGCTTTCGAATAGATGGTTCCGACACCATCAAAAAATTTCCCAAAATAATTTTATCAACGGTTTCGAAGGAGATTCTTTAGACTATATTCACTTTGACCCAAAAGATGTTTCTAAAAGTAAAACACAATACTTTCGAAAGGCGTACTATAACTTGTTTTGAAGCTGTGTTTCTAAATATTTTGACTAATGTTTTGATACCAACGAAAGATATTTGGTTTTGAAATAGATTATTTAACAAGGGCTTTGAAAGGTATATTCATAATGTTTTGAAAAGGAATTTTCTTTGCTTTCGAAGGAGGTTATCTAGGGGTTTCGAAAGAGATGTTTTAAGGTTTTCAAAACAAATAACCCAATCTCATTTAAATGGAAAAATCATGGCATGAATAAAGAGCTTTGAAATAAAAAATTTGAAGAAGTTTTCCTGGAAAAACAGGTTGAAGGGATTGACCAAGTTTTGTATAAAATGATTTTAAGGATATTAAACCACAGGTGTTGGTAATAATTTGTTGTTATGATTGCTTCTTCGTATATTTATTCACATTGTAATTAACCTATAATGGTGCTTTGAGGAAGGGCAGAATAACCTGATAGGTTGACCCAGTAGTGAACGAAACTTAAGAAATGTTAAAATCAAAATTAAAGATATTAGCAGAGCTAATAGGTTCAGAGTAAGCCCATGAAAACTGTACAAAGGAAAAGATATTGGTAGGGGCTAATAGGTTCATAGTCAACCCATGAAAACTATGATTTGATATTGGCAAGGGCCAATAGGTTTAGTTTCCCATGAAAACCGTATCTGGATTAAGATATTGATAGTTAATCAATAGATTCCTGGTCATCTCTAGAAAACTAGGATAAGAGAAAAGATATTAAAGTTACCAACAGGTTCTTAGTGATCCCATGAAAACAATGAAATCAGATAGGGAGTCCATAAACGTTTAGCCGTTATTAGTGAGCCTATGAAAACTAATAGGTTAATAGTAACCCTAGAAACTATAATTGAGATAGATAGTCAGAATGAATGGGGATGAGTAATCTAGAATTAACTTACATATTTGCATATCATCGTATTATTTTGAATTGTTTTAATCATTGTGAATGCAGAAGCACGATATATGGTTTTATAAAGTTTTTATGATACTAGTGAGGGGAAAACTCGTTCTGCTAAGCGGCGTGGTCTCGCTAGATATCTATATATTTTGAGATGGTGGATTATTATTCATACTAGGCTTTATATCTGACTCAAAGTCTTTTTTTTCCCCTTACTGGTGGGTACTCAATGATTTTGAGTAGTCTGAGTTTTAGGGTTTTCAGGTGTTCTTTTAAACGAATAAAGCTTCTGATGATGTGCAGGAGGCATGCTAGCTACTTGGAGCTCTTTTATTTTCACTGCATTTTGTTGTAAAGGCAAACATGTTTTATTGCCTTATTATATACTTTGATCATCCAAGGGGGGCATCTTCGTATATATGTCGCTCTTGGCATATTTTGGAATAAGTATATTTTGTCTGAATGTAGTTTGCGCATTGGTATTATGTAATGAATTTGAAATATTTTGAAATGGAATGTAGACTTTGTCTGTTGTTATAATTTTTTTCCATATTCTTGTGTTTCCATGTATCAATGTATCTAACATTGCCCTATTTGGTCATTGAGGATTTATAGCTATGGATGACTGCAGCATCCATATCATTAGTTTTGGGCCTCCAGGTAGAGAAATGTTACATATCTTATATTCTATTATAGATGATTTCCTTACGTTGTTAGATTCTATGTTTTTTCTTCTTGTCTTTTCTTTTCTTTTTTCCCATATGGTTTGTCTTTCGGACACTTAGATGATCTACAGATAATTATCATGGATGTGTTAAGTGTCTTGTTAGGAGTAAGAAAGGCAGATCATTACATTGGCAGTAGGATACATGACATATTGTCTACAATATCGCATTTAGCTTATGTATTTGATATATAAGAAAGTATAAAAGTCGAATTAAGATCATTAAACGATATATTAGAGTGTTCTCAAGTATTTACGAAATATACTAGAGGATTCTTTATAAAAACAATGAATTTCTTATGAATGAGTATTCAGACTCGAATTTCATAAGTAATATCGAGTGTATTATGTCAATCCAAAATTCATGACCAATCTTAGTTAAAGAGCTTGAAACTGGAAATGTTTCAAACATCAAGGTTATGACTGATTCAAGTAAAAAGCAAAGTATATTGCCTTGAATACGTGCAACAATAAATGCAATGTATATGCATATAAATGCCTAAATTTATAATTGCACTAGGCATGACTCCAAATGTTGAGAATCCTATAACATTGTTATACGATAACAATGTTGTGATAGAGATTGCAAACGAACCTACAACTTACTGGAAGTTAAAAACATACTCTATCATGTTGCACATGATAAAGAAAGTTTATCAACATCGAAGAGAGTTAATTGATATAGTAATTAACCAAAAAAACATACCATATATGTTTAATAAGGGACTTGCTCGATCAGCTTAAGAAAACTAATTAAGGGAATGATAATAAGATTTCATAATTGCCTCAAATGCTAGTGGGAAATCGAAATAGTTAAGGGTATGCCATAGAGGAAATTATGTAATTTTTTGCATATTTCTAACTCTATAACCAATCGTATAGTAAAGATCTTTAAATTTTGTTACATCCTTTGTTATATTATGATATATTTGATTAAGTAATTAATTGAAATTATATAATTAGAAAATTCTTAAATAATATGTTATGTGATAATTGTTACAAAGAATTATAATCATAAGAAAACTATTGCAATATAAAATAACTTATTATTTTAAATATTCTTGGTCAAAGCGTTTGAGAAAGGATATTGATACATTCGTTGAGACAAGAGTACGAAAATCTATCCAAATGTGGGGCAGTGTATTATTCATGCATGCTACGGGCAGCAAGGGTGTAACATCCCCTAGATTAAATAATAATTAATTAATAATTAGCAAAGCCGAAAATTGAATTTTTACAAACACTATAATTTTGTCTATGAAACTTGCACTGCTGCATTCATGACGGTTTTCTGATCAATTTTCATATATAAAGTTTTACGATTAGATTTCAAACGAAAACATTATTAACATTTTAATATTTTGATCAGAAATAATTATATATGTAATTAAGGAAATAAATGTAATTAGTTAACGTTAAATAAAGTTAATAGTTACTTAACGTCGAAGTATAATCAATTTTGAATCGGATCATTTAAATATGTAAAAAATAACGAATAAAGGGAAATAAATAAACGCTTAACAAAAATAGGCAACCAGTTGAACGGTGGAAGAGTAGTGATCGATCGTTTGTATGCTGAAGGTCTAAATTGAATCTAACAGCTGGCATCGATTCGAACCCCTATAAATACTGGCCCAACCCCTCACTATTCTCCTCATATTTTTTTGAAGCAATGATAAAGCTCTGTCATTTTCTCTTTCCCTCCAATTCTAAAATCTATATAAATTATAATCTATAAATAAGTGGAGAATAACAGAGGATAATAGAGAAGAAGAATAGAATCAAATCGAATCGCAAAGTCAAGGTAAATTGTAAATTCAAATATAAATTAAATTCAAATCTCTTCTTAGACCTAAATTTCTAATGGATATGTATATTCTTTCTGTACATATTCACTAGGAAGAAAAAGGGAGTTAAATAGAAATAACATGGTTTATATCTGGAGATTTGGAAAGCTTAGAGGTGAGGGAAATTATATCCTTTTAAATAATATTAGATTTATATCGTTGTAAATCTATTCCTTGTATGCCAGGATATAATTAGTATAGAGTTATATGCTTAATGATATGTATATAATGAATTTGGAAAGCATGCCTACATGTTCTGTAAATTACTTAAGTTATATATTGTATATATTTTAATCTAGAAAATGAGGGTGAAAATAGTACCTAAGTTAATGCATTGTACAGTAATTCTAGATTTGTTGGGTAAACGGCATATGTTACTAAATATGAATTAGAAGTTTATAAATTGAATTGGGATTTAAGTAGTACTTAATTTATTGGAATAAAGGCGGTTGCAATGTAAATTTTATAAATTATCCAGTTTTATAAATATAAACAAAAGTGTATCATTTGAAGCAATAAGGAACATGCCTAAAAAAAGAGATGTACAAAATATGGATGTTTATTGTACTTTGTACCGCCTATTTTAATAATAATAGAAAAGATAATTCCTTGTAATTCCAAACATAGCACAAATTCTCTTCTAATAATTTATGGAAAATTACAATATTAATGTTTCCTTTTGAAAGATGTAATTCCAACATATTAAAATGCAGAAATCCCTATGTATAAACCAAAGTACAGTAAATATAGATAATAATAATAATTCAATTATATATCTAATATATGTGATAAATTAGTAAATAACTATAAGTGATGAAATGTATGTAAAGTAACATAATGAGAAATTTGGAAACTCATAGTAATAAAAGAAAGATAATAATAGTTTAAAAGGAATAGTAGAAGATATCTAAAAGTATCAAGTGAAAGTTAAGCGGTAAAGGATATTTAATCTAATAAAATAGAAGAAAGTGGTAAATGGCATTTAAAAAGGTGATGATGAAATAAGAAGCAAGTTGCTTAAAATAACTAAATATAACGGTTGAACAAAGGAAGTGTAGTAACTAAATAAATTTATTTTGCCTCAAGTATGCGTTTATGATGGCTGTGAATTATTAAATTTAGTCTACAGCTTAGATAAAATGACATAGTTATTAACATGGGTTGGAATGCGAGGTCAGTAGCGGTACACAACAGAAGCATGCCCAACTCATTGGGCTACTAGCAGTTATGTATACATTATAATTATATAGGACATATCCAGTTGTAGGACTCGTGGAATTATATGTTCGCATATTAGTGGAGGGAATATCCAAAGTAAGTGTTCGCCTTGGTCGAAGTGTCGAAGGACAAGTAGAGTTTGCTTCAACCTTTCAAGTGGTACAAGTTAAGTAACAAAGTGGGTATTTCCCAAATTGCATTTGGCAATCTAAATGGGACGATGATCTTAGGATTGTCGCTATAACAATGAGGTTGGTCCATATATATGAGGAGTAGGAGCTATTTACATAGGGCGAGATCGTCATCCTAAGCAGTCAGTGGAAACACAAGGATTACGCCTAAACAAGCTACACTTTCTACTAGTGTAGACCACATTTAGGACATACACCGCCTCATATTTGTTTATTAGTTTGTTTGTTGTTAGAAGACAAGGCTAGATATCCTTTTAATGGAAGTCTTTCAAAATCGGATAAAATACAACTTAATATTTTTAATGTTGTTATTAGGCGCTATGGAAATTCCTTGTAATGCATGGAGGCGAGGACGTGATATTGCATTGATGATGGATCCTAACGAGGTGCTGAGTTACAGATGAGGAAATTATTCTAATCCAAAGGAGGATTTTGGTACTTGTATACACATAAACACACGCATACATACATGCATGCATGCATACATACATACGTATATAGTTACTGTCTACCTTAAGTAGATAGGGTACATCGTAAACGTATGAGAAGTCAAGACGACTAAGTAAAACATTAGGCATAAATGTAATTGAAGGCAATTAGAATAAACTAATGTTATGTATAAAGTGCATAATTTACCAGTCATGATAACATTTTTCTAACACCCCTTCTCATTACAACACATAGGATAGATTTAGAGGGACATGTACTAGTATAAGGAAGGAAAGATTTTCTTATGCATGCTCGACAATGTAAAGGCACTAGAGTTCAAAGTTGTCATCCGTGGTCAGTAATCATATGTTTTATTATATTTTACTATTCTACTTTAAGTTTTATATCGATAGTGCTCTGATATGCTTTTGTTATTGTAGGATACATACCATCGATCCATACTTTGGCGAAATTGGGTTTTCGATATAGAGAAAATCCAAGCTCACTAAGTTGTGGGTAATTGGAAAGGGGTTACATGCTGATAGTTATTGTACGGTATTAGTTGTAGAACCTGCTATTCACTTATGGTGGTCACCACTGTTTGGATAGTAGCTATAGTAGGCATACGATAATGGTCGTATGTTGGCTAAGATTTATATCTTTATTTTTGAAATGATTTGTTATTACACTATGCACTAGTAATAATATCAAATGTTATTTTAAAATGCGTATCAAGCATCTTTGACTATCATAAGGAGAAATCTCCTCCGATTCTGCGTTTGCATGTGTGTGTGTGCGGGAGGCCTTATGGTAGTCTCATTTTTAAAAGCATTGCGAATTAATTTAAAAATATTCCTCTATTTTGATTTTAAAAGATAAATAAACTGTTTTGAGTTCTCACACCAGTCTTGTTAAGCTATTGGGCTATGTGATGGGGGGTTCTCGCTTCGCGGTTTGGTGGCGAACGGGAGACTCTTACTCCCACACATCCTCTTTTAGGGGGTTGGTTAGGCGTAAGCTGTGACAGTCGAAAGGCTGGCCGTAAAAGCAAGTTTGGGATATCAGTGTAAGCCACGGTGGGGCTGGGATGGTTGAAAAGCCTACCGGTTGTGACCGCTCCCTCACGAAAATTTTCGGGGCGTTACATTTGGTATCAGAGCTGATGGTTAAGCGACAACCATGGTTCTGTAGGGTATTACTCATTAGAGATAGAGTCAGTAGTACTCTAGAATGAGTTTGAGTGTAATAATAGCTATGAGAGCGTATTTGTTAGTGAATATGAAATTGTTTTATATTGTGATGATTGGTTTATTGAGTGGCATATGAACTTTCGTCAGCACGGTATGCACAACTATGCCGAAGGGGTTTCTAAACACTTGAATAGAAAATTCGACACGATATTGTTTTAAATTGGGTAAATGAAATAATTTTGCCTTGATTATATTTTATATATAAAAGAATAATTTTTCAAAATTATTAAATTGTATATAAGTTGATTGTTTGAATAATCTAAATAAAAGAATAATTGTATAAGCAAAAGAATTATTAGAATTGAATTATAATTAATGTGATTTACAATTGTGAAATAAACTTATATATATAAGAAGTGAAACTATATGAATATATTTATGAATGAAATTAATATTGGTATCGAAGTAAATAATCAAGTGGATTAAATGAATATGAACTTAAGTTATGAAAATGGAATTCGACTTAAGATGGTTAAATGAATTATCAATTGAATTGAATGAAAGTGTTAATTCATTAAATCTAATGTTATTAGAAGTTGAATAAAATTGAATGGAAGTCAATTCAATTAAAGATGTTAAACCAAAATGAATGTAAGTGAAGCAAAGAAATTTGGTTGAAATTGATATACGTTGGTTGTTATATGATTGTAGTTGATTATATGTAATTCATTAAGTGTTAATGAAATTGAAAGCTATGTAATTGAATTCAAATTAGAAAGTAAATAAATTTGAATAGAATTGAATGTGAATTAGATTTAATTAGTGAATGCAAACTAATTAAAATTGAGAATGAATGTTAGTAAGAACATCCAATGTAAATGAATCAAATGTGATTAAATTGAAAACCATTTCATTTAATATTAATGAGAATATGAATGAATATAGATTTAATAGATGGTTGATGTTTGCATTTGTTGTTTAGTTGCATTTGCTATATGACATATATAGTTGTTATGTTGCTATATGTTGTATATCGATACTATTGTCATATATGCATGTTTCTCATGTTGTTTGTTGAGTTAGTAGGTGCGGATCGCGTTTGCTTCGCATTTGGAGTTCGCTTTCGCGCTATATTAGCCGTATATGCTTGCTAATAAAATATAAGGTACATATCTCGGATTAAATATCGTACTTTTACACTTTTTTCCCTTCGGGATGCCTCATTACTTGATGAGATGTATATTTGTGATATATATACTGTCATTTTTTTTTCGGATCGAGCCGCGCAAAGGAGACTATGGCGAATTTTTCCGAAAATTTAAGGCGTTAGAAAAAATTTGAGAAAATTGGAAAATTTTGAAAACTTTAACTTTGATTTGGAATTGAAAGTTAAACAATAGAATTGTTTTTGAAAAGATAACTAAGTATTATTTGAAAACTTAGTAAAGTTTTGTAAAAAGTTTAACTATGAATTTTGGAAAATTAATAGATTCTGTAACTTTCTTACTTGTAATTTCGAGGACGAAATTCTTTTAAGGGGGAAAGATTGTAACGACCCAGAATTTTTATAAATGAAAATTTGAATATTTAATTAATTTTAAATATTAATAATTGAATTTATAAGTCAAATAAATTTTTATTTGAATTATTGGATTTAATTGAATAATTAAATCGATAATTTAATATGTTAAATTATGGAAATAATTGAAAATTAGGTTAAATATGATTGAAAATGATTTGTAAAATTTTATTTTATCATATTGATGTTAGAACGATATTTTAGAACTTTTAAAATCGAATTAAAAGTTAATCTGTGAAAATTGAATATTTTAATATTAAAATCGACTAGTGAAAATAGTCAGTTTTTGAACAGTCTCAGAATTGAACGAAACCAGTTCCATTGGATCCGTAATAGTTAATTATTACCAGATTTCAATTTTCGTGTCAATCGGAGTTATCGTTTGATCGTGGCAGCTCGAAACGCATCGAATCGTTTTTAATTTAAATTTGGCGAGTCAAAATAGCCATTTTTCAAAAAGTCTCGGAATTCGACGAAACCAGTTTCATCGGATCCGTAATGTGATATTATTGTAAGGTTTCAAATTTCAAGTCAATTGGATTTACCGTTTGTCCGGTACAAATTAAAACGCCTAGAAATCGATTTAAATCGGTTTAATTTAAATTGAGCGTTTATAGCCATAACTCGCACATACTTCCGAATTAGCTTCCGAAACCTGTTCCATTGTGTCCGGAACGCGGGGTAAACCTTAGGTACGCTGGTTACGGCGTCTAAATCGGAGTTCGGAATTCCCGGGATGAATAGTGTTTACGCTAGCTTTTTCTATAAATAGAAGTTAAAATCACAAAAAAAAATAAAATAAAAAAAAGTAAACCCTAGGTCTAACTAACTGCAGCCGCCACCCATGGTTTCAACGGCCAGCAAGTTGTGTCGTTCTCCCCTTGAAAACTTCCAATCCATCCACTATTTACAAAAACTTTCTTCAGCAAACTCGTAGAGCATGGCGAGGCGCACCTATCCAACGGTCGAGATGAGCTATAGTTCATAAATGACGTCGAAATCTGCTCGCGTTCGTTCGATGTTGGGGCACGTTTTTCGAGATGTATACAGGGCCGAGCTTCATGGTGATTGGGGCGAGCGTAGAGGTGGCCAGGGGCATTCACGTGGAGTATCTTGATCAAGCTAGAAGTCGATGAAGTGGTTGCAAAATCTAAACCCTAGTTTAGTGTTTGGGTTTCATTGTTCGGCCTGGGGATGTTGTAGCCGTGCGTGATGAAGAAGGTGATGGGGTGGACGGGCTAGATGGCATGCTGAAGAATCCAAGGGTGATGAGGGGTAGTGGGTTTATAAAGTTTAATTTAAGTTGAAATTTTTATATAAAAACTCGTGTAACTTGTAAAATTCATATCTTTTTCATACGAGGTCGCAAAAATGCAAACTCAGTTGCGTTGGAATCGTATCGACGAGAACTACGCGATGGAGTTGGTTTGGAGTCGTTTGGAGTTAGTGAGAATTTTGGGTAAAATTAAACGCGCGTTTAATTTTTATTCGAAATAAAAGCTAAAACGGAATTTAAAACCAAGGTGAGAACTTCTCACTCAATCGAATGGGTTTCGATTTTATTTTAAATAGTTAGATTTAAAATATTTGAATGCATGTTTGAATGATGACTGTAAATTATTGATTGTTAAAATAGACATTATGCGCCGTTAGTAAGCGGATGTTATTTAGTAAAAACATATACCGCGAATATTTCATAAACAGTGAAATTGGTATTATATATAATATCAATATATATATATTGGCATATGTATATATTGCAGTTGTTGATTTCCCGCATTTTTTTTGTTTAGCGGATGAGACCCTATTACGCCGTTAGTAAGCGGATAATATTTATTAAAAACATGTACCGCGATAATTTCGTACTGGAGCGAAATTGGTATTGTGCTAATGTTTTTGGATGCAGGAAAACAGGTTGGAGGGATCCAACTGGATTCCTCAACAGTTTTTATTTGATTTTCAGATATTTTGATATTTGATGGATTATCATATCGATATATGATATCGTTGTAGTCGTGATTGACTATTTGATGTGTAGCATCATTGGACCCAGATTTTGGGATTTTAAAATGATTTTAAAGTGATTTTTGAGAATATACTATATTTTTGGAATTGATCAGTTTTAAATAAATAAACGTTATAATTTTTAAAGTTTTAAAAATTATGATTTTGTGAAATATAGTTAAAAGCTGATTTTTGAGAAATATGGATTAATGATGTTATAAAATAGTTTAAACTGGGATGTTTAAATTTGTTATAAAAAGTTTAAATATAGGATTTATAAAATTTGATTATTTTATAAATCAAAATGGTGAAATTATAAAGGAAATTAAAGACGTTTCAGAATAATAATATAAACTGATTTATATTTAGAGATTTATAAATGGATATTTATAAATTGAAATATAGACATTATAAAACGAGTTTTTATAAGTGTTTGAATGAAGTGAAAATGAATTTCATTAAAGAATGAAATTTATAGAATTATAAATGGTGAAGTTATAAATGAAATTTATAAATAGTAAGATTTATAAATTTGTGAAGTTATTTGAAGAATAAAATTTGTTAAATAAATGAATCTTATAAGTTATAAGATTTATGGTTTGGAAAGTCTTTAAAAGAACGATTTTGTAAAATAATCGTTTATAAGTAATTAACTTATAATGTGAACGTTTAGTTTATAATTTAGTTGTAAACTGGAATAGGTTAATTAAGGAATTTATAAAAAGGAAGTTTTTATAAATAAATAGATATGGAATTTATAAACGTTGTTTTATAAATTCGCAAACGACTTATTTTGATAAGTTAATTGTTATAACCTATTAATGGAGTTGTATTCATGTTGTAAACAGTGAATAATCCTTTAAGTTAAAAAGAATAGAAATAATGGAATTTGTGAACGTGGTATATTCACGTTTTGAATAGTGAATAATACGTTAAAGAAAATGTTTTGAATGTGATATTTTAAATAGAATTAAAACGATCTAACGATGTTTTAAAAGGTGTTGAGATTCGAAACCATAGATTTCAACATTCATTGTTGAAATAGATGTTTCGTGAAATAAAAGGAAATGGTGGACTATAACACTGTTGTTATAGTAAATGATTTCCGAAAGGAAATGGTTTAGGTAGTATTGGGATTTATATATCTATTTTAATTTTGAATCCCTATACTAGTGATTTTGGGTTGTCGTAACGATGTTTTACGTAACATTCGTTTTGACCCAAATAAATATGTTAAGTGAATGATTTCCTTAAAGAATGAAATATATACTTAATTTGATTTAAGTATATTGAATATTTTCCAAGGTTGAAAATAAAAAGATTTGTGAATTACTTATGAATAAATAAGTATGGAAATGTTTTCCAATATGAAAAGATAAATTGAAAATGAATAATTGAAATCGGTTATTCATAGATATTTTGGGAATATAAATTCATTACGGAATTTATAAATAATAAGTGAAATTAGTTTGAAAATAAATATTGATTTATTTTTGAAGTGTTGAAATTATATATCTTGTAAAGATATTTTGGAAAATAAATTATTTGGAAAATTATTTGGAATCTGGTGATGTATGCATATCAATTGATAGTTCAATAGCCGACTATCAATATTTCCCTTTGATTGGGTATTTGATATGATTGTTTGAATTTGAATGCACACTTATTTTTGAATAAGCGCTCACTATTCGGGTTAACCGGGAAAGGACCATGGGGTCGTATAACCCATTCCGAATATGTGATACGTCGTTGTAAATTGCATTTGAAGATCGGTGTTGAAGACCGGTATTTGCAAGAGCGATAGGATGACCTATCGATTGTCTCTGCACTGGGTAGCTCCTGGTATAGAGATTCCATAAGTGATGGGAAATCCGATCAGGATTGTGAATATCTGGATTGCAAGGACTTCTTTGTAAGTGCCTTCGGTTCTGTTCGATCCCGGAACAGACTTGTATGGATTGTATGTCTGACATTACAAGTTGAGATATAAAGCCGATTTCTTTCAAATATATTTCTGTTGGTGGAGGAGAATTTATTCTTTGCTTAACACCCTTCTTTGAGACGTACGAGCTCAAAGGTTATTTAGTTGAAGTTATCAGCGATATATTCCCAATTTGGTAATGTGACATGCTGAGTGATGCTGAAATGATCATTGTGTTGATTATTTGTGATAGGATCATTTATTTGATCGTCTATCTTAGTGATCATTGTGTTGATCATTTGTTGACCCAAAACATGGCTTTTGTATAAAGTATGTTTTTGTGGACGTGAATTCGCCGAGCCTCACATCCCGGAAATGGTCAAAACAGGAAAGATGCAGCAAGGTTATGAGGGGTAGCGCCCTTTAGGATATGTGCATTTCCTTCTGGAAAAGGGTGGTATCATGGTATGGAGCCCAGATACTTACTCATGTTGAAACACTTTGTTTTTATGATTGTGTGAATTGATTAGAGAGCTCTCGGATAAAGGTCCCAAAGGACCGGGGGATGGCATATTCGGTCAGTTGTTACTCAGTTAGGAGTAACCCGGCCTTGTGTTGGTAGAGATCCGGTTTGGTTCTCGGGGATGTCCATCCAGAGGCATTCTCATGTGGCAATGGGAAGTTCCTTGGCCTGACCATTTGTTGGAAATCCAATTCCCAATACGAAACTTGTACGGTATTAGTTGTAGAACCTGCTATTCACTTATGGTGGTCACCACTGTTTGGATAGTAGCTATAGTAGGCATACGATAATGGTCGTATGTTGGCTAAGATTTATATCTTTATTTTTGAAATGATTTGTTATTACACTATGCACTAGTAATAATATCAAATGTTATTTTAAAATGCGTATCAAGCATCTTTGACTATCATAAGGAGAAATCTCCTCCGATTCTGCGTTTGCATGTGTGTGTGTGCGGGAGGCCTTATGGTAGTCTCATTTTTAAAAGCATTGCGAATTAATTTAAAAATATTCCTCTATTTTGATTTTAAAAGATAAATAAACTGTTTTGAGTTCTCACACCAGTCTTGTTAAGCTATTGGGCTATGTGATGGGGGGTTCTCGCTTCGCGGTTTGGTGGCGAACGGGAGACTCTTACTCCCACACATCCTCTTTTAGGGGGTTGGTTAGGCGTAAGCTGTGACAGTCGAAAGGCTGGCCGTAAAAGCAAGTTTGGGATATCAGTGTAAGCCACGGTGGGGCTGGGATGGTTGAAAAGCCTACCGGTTGTGACCGCTCCCTCACGAAAATTTTCGGGGCGTTACATTTGGTATCAGAGCTGATGGTTAAGCGACAACCATGGTTCTGTAGGGTATTACTCATTAGAGATAGAGTCAGTAGTACTCTAGAATGAGTTTGAGTGTAATAATAGCTATGAGAGCGTATTTGTTAGTGAATATGAAATTGTTTTATATTGTGATGATTGGTTTATTGAGTGGCATATGAACTTTCGTCAGCACGGTATGCACAACTATGCCGAAGGGGTTTCTAAACACTTGAATAGAAAATTCGACACGATATTGTTTTAAATTGGGTAAATGAAATAATTTTGCCTTGATTATATTTTATATATAAAAGAATAATTTTTCAAAATTATTAAATTGTATATAAGTTGATTGTTTGAATAATCTAAATAAAAGAATAATTGTATAAGCAAAAGAATTATTAGAATTGAATTATAATTAATGTGATTTACAATTGTGAAATAAACTTATATATATAAGAAGTGAAACTATATGAATATATTTATGAATGAAATTAATATTGGTATCGAAGTAAATAATCAAGTGGATTAAATGAATATGAACTTAAGTTATGAAAATGGAATTCGACTTAAGATGGTTAAATGAATTATCAATTGAATTGAATGAAAGTGTTAATTCATTAAATCTAATGTTATTAGAAGTTGAATAAAATTGAATGGAAGTCAATTCAATTAAAGATGTTAAACCAAAATGAATGTAAGTGAAGCAAAGAAATTTGGTTGAAATTGATATACGTTGGTTGTTATATGATTGTAGTTGATTATATGTAATTCATTAAGTGTTAATGAAATTGAAAGCTATGTAATTGAATTCAAATTAGAAAGTAAATAAATTTGAATAGAATTGAATGTGAATTAGATTTAATTAGTGAATGCAAACTAATTAAAATTGAGAATGAATGTTAGTAAGAACATCCAATGTAAATGAATCAAATGTGATTAAATTGAAAACCATTTCATTTAATATTAATGAGAATATGAATGAATATAGATTTAATAGATGGTTGATGTTTGCATTTGTTGTTTAGTTGCATTTGCTATATGACATATATAGTTGTTATGTTGCTATATGTTGTATATCGATACTATTGTCATATATGCATGTTTCTCATGTTGTTTGTTGAGTTAGTAGGTGCGGATCGCGTTTGCTTCGCATTTGGAGTTCGCTTTCGCGCTATATTAGCCGTATATGCTTGCTAATAAAATATAAGGTACATATCTCGGATTAAATATCGTACTTTTACACTTTTTTCCCTTCGGGATGCCTCATTACTTGATGAGATGTATATTTGTGATATATATACTGTCATTTTTTTTTCGGATCGAGCCGCGCAAAGGAGACTATGGCGAATTTTTCCGAAAATTTAAGGCGTTAGAAAAAATTTGAGAAAATTGGAAAATTTTGAAAACTTTAACTTTGATTTGGAATTGAAAGTTAAACAATAGAATTGTTTTTGAAAAGATAACTAAGTATTATTTGAAAACTTAGTAAAGTTTTGTAAAAAGTTTAACTATGAATTTTGGAAAATTAATAGATTCTGTAACTTTCTTACTTGTAATTTCGAGGACGAAATTCTTTTAAGGGGGAAAGATTGTAACGACCCAGAATTTTTATAAATGAAAATTTGAATATTTAATTAATTTTAAATATTAATAATTGAATTTATAAGTCAAATAAATTTTTATTTGAATTATTGGATTTAATTGAATAATTAAATCGATAATTTAATATGTTAAATTATGGAAATAATTGAAAATTAGGTTAAATATGATTGAAAATGATTTGTAAAATTTTATTTTATCATATTGATGTTAGAACGATATTTTAGAACTTTTAAAATCGAATTAAAAGTTAATCTGTGAAAATTGAATATTTTAATATTAAAATCGACTAGTGAAAATAGTCAGTTTTTGAACAGTCTCAGAATTGAACGAAACCAGTTCCATTGGATCCGTAATAGTTAATTATTACCGGATTTCAATTTTCGTGTCAATCGGAGTTATCGTTTGATCGTGGCAGCTCGAAACGCATCGAATCGTTTTTAATTTAAATTTGGCGAGTCAAAATAGCCATTTTTCAAAAAGTCTCGGAATTCGACGAAACCAGTTTCATCGGATCCGTAATGTGATATTATTGTAAGGTTTCAAATTTCAAGTCAATTGGATTTACCGTTTGTCCGGTACAAATTAAAACGCCTAGAAATCGATTTAAATCGGTTTAATTTAAATTGAGCGTTTATAGCCATAACTCGCACATACTTCCGAATTAGCTTCCGAAACCTGTTCCATTGTGTCCGGAACGCGGGGTAAACCTTAGGTACGCTGGTTACGGCGTCTAAATCGGAGTTCGGAATTCCCGGGATGAATAGTGTTTACGCTAGCTTTTTCTATAAATAGAAGTTAAAATCACAAAAAAAAATAAAATAAAAAAAAGTAAACCCTAGGTCTAACTAACTGCAGCCGCCACCCATGGTTTCAACGGCCAGCAAGTTGTGTCGTTCTCCCCTTGAAAACTTCCAATCCATCCACTATTTACAAAAACTTTCTTCAGCAAACTCGTAGAGCATGGCGAGGCGCACCTATCCAACGGTCGAGATGAGCTATAGTTCATAAATGACGTCGAAATCTGCTCGCGTTCGTTCGATGTTGGGGCACGTTTTTCGAGATGTATACAGGGCCGAGCTTCATGGTGATTGGGGCGAGCGTAGAGGTGGCCAGGGGCATTCACGTGGAGTATCTTGATCAAGCTAGAAGTCGATGAAGTGGTTGCAAAATCTAAACCCTAGTTTAGTGTTTGGGTTTCATTGTTCGGCCTGGGGATGTTGTAGCCGTGCGTGATGAAGAAGGTGATGGGGTGGACGGGCTAGATGGCATGCTGAAGAATCCAAGGGTGATGAGGGGTAGTGGGTTTATAAAGTTTAATTTAAGTTGAAATTTTTATATAAAAACTCGTGTAACTTGTAAAATTCATATCTTTTTCATACGAGGTCGCAAAAATGCAAACTCAGTTGCGTTGGAATCGTATCGACGAGCACTACGCGATGGAGTTGGTTTGGAGTCGTTTGGAGTTAGTGAGAATTTTGGGTAAAATTAAACGCGCGTTTAATTTTTATTCGAAATAAAAGCTAAAACGGAATTTAAAACCAAGGTGAGAACTTCTCACTCAATCGAATGGGTTTCGATTTTATTTTAAATAGTTAGATTTAAAATATTTGAATGCATGTTTGAATGATGACTGTAAATTATTGATTGTTAAAATAGACATTATGCGCCGTTAGTAAGCGGATGTTATTTAGTAAAAACATATACCGCGAATATTTCATAAACAGTGAAATTGGTATTATATATAATATCAATATATATATATTGGCATATGTATATATTGCAGTTGTTGATTTCCCGCATTTTTTTTGTTTAGCGGATGAGACCCTATTACGCCGTTAGTAAGCGGATAATATTTATTAAAAACATGTACCGCGATAATTTCGTACTGGAGCGAAATTGGTATTGTGCTAATGTTTTTGAATGCAGGAAAACAGGTTGGAGGGATCCAACTGGATTCCTCAACAGTTTTTATTTGATTTTCAGATATTTTGATATTTGATGGATTATCATATCGATATATGATATCGTTGTAGTCGTGATTGACTATTTGATGTGTAGCATCATTGGACCCAGATTTTGGGATTTTAAAATGATTTTAAAGTGATTTTTGAGAATATACTATATTTTTGGAATTGATCAGTTTTAAATAAATAAACGTTATAATTTTTAAAGTTTTAAAAATTATGATTTTGTGAAATATAGTTAAAAGCTGATTTTTGAGAAATATGGATTAATGATGTTATAAAATAGTTTAAACTGGGATGTTTAAATTTGTTATAAAAAGTTTAAATATAGGATTTATAAAATTTGATTATTTTATAAATCAAAATGGTGAAATTATAAAGGAAATTAAAGACGTTTCAGAATAATAATATAAACTGATTTATATTTAGAGATTTATAAATGGATATTTATAAATTGAAATATAGACATTATAAAACGAGTTTTTATAAGTGTTTGAATGAAGTGAAAATGAATTTCATTAAAGAATGAAATTTATAGAATTATAAATGGTGAAGTTATAAATGAAATTTATAAATAGTAAGATTTATAAATTTGTGAAGTTATTTGAAGAATAAAATTTGTTAAATAAATGAATCTTATAAGTTATAAGATTTATGGTTTGGAAAGTCTTTAAAAGAACGATTTTGTAAAATAATCGTTTATAAGTAATTAACTTATAATGTGAACGTTTAGTTTATAATTTAGTTGTAAACTGGAATAGGTTAATTAAGGAATTTATAAAAAGGAAGTTTTTATAAATAAATAGATATGGAATTTATAAACGTTGTTTTATAAATTCGCAAACGACTTATTTTGATAAGTTAATTGTTATAACCTATTAATGGAGTTGTATTCATGTTGTAAACAGTGAATAATCCTTTAAGTTAAAAAGAATAGAAATAATGGAATTTGTGAACGTGGTATATTCACGTTTTGAATAGTGAATAATACGTTAAAGAAAATGTTTTGAATGTGATATTTTAAATAGAATTAAAACGATCTAACGATGTTTTAAAAGGTGTTGAGATTCGAAACCATAGATTTCAACATTCATTGTTGAAATAGATGTTTCGTGAAATAAAAGGAAATGGTGGACTATAACACTGTTGTTATAGTAAATGATTTCCGAAAGGAAATGGTTTAGGTAGTATTGGGATTTATATATCTATTTTAATTTTGAATCCCTATACTAGTGATTTTGGGTTGTCGTAACGATGTTTTACGTAACATTCGTTTTGACCCAAATAAATATGTTAAGTGAATGATTTCCTTAAAGAATGAAATATATACTTAATTTGATTTAAGTATATTGAATATTTTCCAAGGTTGAAAATAAAAAGATTTGTGAATTACTTATGAATAAATAAGTATGGAAATGTTTTCCAATATGAAAAGATAAATTGAAAATGAATAATTGAAATCGGTTATTCATAGATATTTTGGGAATATAAATTCATTACGGAATTTATAAATAATAAGTGAAATTAGTTTGAAAATAAATATTGATTTATTTTTGAAGTGTTGAAATTATATATCTTGTAAAGATATTTTGGAAAATAAATTATTTGGAAAATTATTTGGAATCTGGTGATGTATGCATATCAATTGATAGTTCAATAGCCGACTATCAATATTTCCCTTTGATTGGGTATTTGATATGATTGTTTGAATTTGAATGCACACTTATTTTTGAATAAGCGCTCACTATTCGGGTTAACCGGGAAAGGACCATGGGGTCGTATAACCCATTCCGAATATGTGATACGTCGTTGTAAATTGCATTTGAAGATCGGTGTTGAAGACCGGTATTTGCAAGAGCGATAGGATAACCTATCGATTGTCTCTGCACTGGGTAGCTCCTGGTATAGAGATTCCATAAGTGATGGGAAATCCGATCAGGATTGTGAATATCCGGATTGCAAGGACTTCTTTGTAAGTGCCTTCGGTTCTGTTCGATCCCGGAACAGACTTGTATGGATTGTATGTCTGACATTACAAGTTGAGATATAAAGCCGATTTCTTTCAAATATATTTCTGTTGGTGGAGGAGAATTTATTCTTTGCTTAACACCCTTCTTTGAGACGTATGAGCTCAAAGGTTATTTAGTTGAAGTTATCAGCGATATATTCCCAATTTGGTAATGTGACATGCTGAGTGATGCTGAAATGATCATTGTGTTGATTATTTGTGATAGGATCATTTATTTGATCGTCTATCTTAGTGATCATTGTGTTGATCATTTGTTGACCCAAAACATGGCTTTTGTATAAAGTATGTTTTTGTGGACGTGAATTCGCCGAGCCTCACATCCCGGAAATGGTCAAAACAGGAAAGATGCAGCAAGGTTATGAGGGGTAGCGCCCTTTAGGATATGTGCATTTCCTTCTGGAAAAGGGTGGTATCATGGTATGGAGCCCAGATACTTACTCATGTTGAAACACTTTGTTTTTATGATTGTGTGAATTGATTAGAGAGCTCTCGGATAAAGGTCCCAAAGGACCGGGGGATGGCATATTCGGTCAGTTGTTACTCAGTTA
The DNA here is from genome assembly GCA_030765085.1 of Allium cepa. Classification (NCBI taxonomy): domain Eukaryota; kingdom Viridiplantae; phylum Streptophyta; class Magnoliopsida; order Asparagales; family Amaryllidaceae; genus Allium; species Allium cepa. The sequence continues at coordinate 1,002,049,788 of CM060935.1, forward strand.
GGAGTAACCCGGCCTTGTGTTGGTAGAGATCCGGTTTGGTTCTCGGGGATGTCCATCCAGAGGCATTCTCATGTGGCAATGGGAAGTTCCTTGGCCTGACCATTTGTTGGAAATCCAATTCCCAATACGAAACTTGTACGGTATTAGTTGTAGAACCTGCTATTCACTTATGGTGGTCACCACTGTTTGGATAGTAGCTATAGTAGGCATACGATAATGGTCGTATGTTGGCTAAGATTTATATCTTTATTTTTGAAATGATTTGTTATTACACTATGCACTAGTAATAATATCAAATGTTATTTTAAAATGCGTATCAAGCATCTTTGACTATCATAAGGAGAAATCTCCTCCGATTCTGCGTTTGCATGTGTGTGTGTGCGGGAGGCCTTATGGTAGTCTCATTTTTAAAAGCATTGCGAATTAATTTAAAAATATTCCTCTATTTTGATTTTAAAAGATAAATAAACTGTTTTGAGTTCTCACACCAGTCTTGTTAAGCTATTGGGCTATGTGATGGGGGGTTCTCGCTTCGCGGTTTGGTGGCGAACGGGAGACTCTTACTCCCACACATCCTCTTTTAGGGGGTTGGTTAGGCGTAAGCTGTGACAGTCGAAAGGCTGGCCGTAAAAGCAAGTTTGGGATATCAGTGTAAGCCACGGTGGGGCTGGGATGGTTGAAAAGCCTACCGGTTGTGACCGCTCCCTCACGAAAATTTTCGGGGCGTTACATTTGGTATCAGAGCTGATGGTTAAGCGACAACCATGGTTCTGTAGGGTATTACTCATTAGAGATAGAGTCAGTAGTACTCTAGAATGAGTTTGAGTGTAATAATAGCTATGAGAGCGTATTTGTTAGTGAATATGAAATTGTTTTATATTGTGATGATTGGTTTATTGAGTGGCATATGAACTTTCGTCAGCACGGTATGCACAACTATGCCGAAGGGGTTTCTAAACACTTGAATAGAAAATTCGACACGATATTGTTTTAAATTGGGTAAATGAAATAATTTTGCCTTGATTATATTTTATATATAAAAGAATAATTTTTCAAAATTATTAAATTGTATATAAGTTGATTGTTTGAATAATCTAAATAAAAGAATAATTGTATAAGCAAAAGAATTATTAGAATTGAATTATAATTAATGTGATTTACAATTGTGAAATAAACTTATATATATAAGAAGTGAAACTATATGAAAATATTTATGAATGAAATTAATATTGGTATCGAAGTAAATAATCAAGTGGATTAAATGAATATGAACTTAAGTTATGAAAATGGAATTCGACTTAAGATGGTTAAATGAATTATCAATTGAATTGAATGAAAGTGTTAATTCATTAAATCTAATGTTATTAGAAGTTGAATAAAATTGAATGGAAGTCAATTCAATTAAAGATGTTAAACCAAAATGAATGTAAGTGAAGCAAAGAAATTTGGTTGAAATTGATATACATTGGTTGTTATATGATTGTAGTTGATTATATGTAATTCATTAAGTGTTAATGAAATTGAAAGCTATGTAATTGAATTCAAATTAGAAAGTAAATAAATTTGAATAGAATTGAATGTGAATTAGATTTAATTAGTGAATGCAAACTAATTAAAATTGAGAATGAATGTTAGTAAGAACATCCAATGTAAATGAATCAAATGTGATTAAATTGAAAACCATTTCATTTAATATTAATGAGAATATGAATGAATATAGATTTAATAGATGGTTGATGTTTGCATTTGTTGTTTAGTTGCATTTGCTATGTGACATATATAGTTGTTATGTTGCTATATGTTGTATATCGATACTATTGTCATATATGCATGTTTCTCATGTTGTTTGTTGAGTTAGTAGGTGCGGATCGCGTTTGCTTCGCATTTGGAGTTCGCTTTCGCGCTATATTAGCCGTATATGCTTGCTAATAAAATATAAGGTACATATCTCGGATTAAATATCGTACTTTTACACTTTTTTCCCTTCGGGATGCCTCATTACTTGATGAGATGTATATTTGTGATATATATACTGTCATTTTTTTTTCGGATCGAGCCGCGCAAAGGAGACTATGGCGAATTTTTCCGAAAATTTAAGGCGTTAGAAAAAATTTGAGAAAATTGGAAAATTTTGAAAACTTTAACTTTGATTTGGAATTGAAAGTTAAACAATAGAATTGTTTTTGAAAAGATAACTAAGTATTATTTGAAAACTTAGTAAAGTTTTGTAAAAAGTTTAACTATGAATTTTGGAAAATTAATAGATTCTGTAACTTTCTTACTTGTAATTTCGAGGACGAAATTCTTTTAAGGGGGAAAGATTGTAACGACCCAGAATTTTTATAAATGAAAATTTGAATATTTAATTAATTTTAAATATTAATAATTGAATTTATAAGTCAAATAAATTTTTATTTGAATTATTGGATTTAATTGAATAATTAAATCGATAATTTAATATGTTAAATTATGGAAATAATTGAAAATTGGGTTAAATATGATTGAAAATGATTTGTAAAATTTTATTTTATCATATTGATGTTAGAACGATATTTTAGAACTTTTAAAATCGAATTAAAAGTTAATCTGTGAAAATTGAATATTTTAATATTAAAATCGACTAGTGAAAATAGTCAATTTTTGAACAGTCTCAGAATTGAACGAAACCAGTTCCATTGGATCCGTAATAGTTAATTATTACCGGATTTCAATTTTCGTGTCAATCGGAGTTATCGTTTGATCGTGGCAGCTCGAAACGCATCGAATCGTTTTTAATTTAAATTTGGCGAGTCAAAATAGCCATTTTTCAAAAAGTCTCGGAATTCGACGAAACCAGTTTCATCGGATCCGTAATGTGATATTATTGTAAGGTTTCAAATTTCAAGTCAATTGGATTTACCGTTTGTCCGGTACAAATTAAAACGCCTAGAAATCGATTTAAATCGGTTTAATTTAAATTGAGCGTTTATAGCCATAACTCGCACATACTTCCGAATTAGCTTCCGAAACCTGTTCCATTGTGTCCGGAACGCGGGGTAAACCTTAGGTACGCTGGTTACGGCGTCTAAATCGGAGTTCGGAATTCCCGGGATGAATAGTGTTTACGCTAGCTTTTTCTATAAATAGAAGTTAAAATCACAAAAAAAAATAAAAAAAAAAAAAGTAAACCCTAGGTCTAACTAACTGCAGCCGCCACCCATGGTTTCAACGGCCAGCAAGTTGTGTCGTTCTCCCCTTGAAAACTTCCAATCCATCCACTATTTACAAAAACTTTCTTCAGCAAACTCGTAGAGCATGGCGAGGCGCACCTATCCAACGGTCGAGATGAGCTATAGTTCGTAAATGACGTCGAAATCTGCTCGCGTTCGTTCGATGTTGGGGCACGTTTTTCGAGATGTATACAGGGCCGAGCTTCATGGTGATTGGGGCGAGCGTAGAGGTGGCCAGGGGCATTCACGTGGAGTATCTTGATCAAGCTAGAAGTCGATGAAGTGGTTGCAAAATCTAAACCCTAGTTTAGTGTTTGGGTTTCATTGTTCGGCCTGGGGATGTTGTAGCCGTGCGTGATGAAGAAGGTGATGGGGTGGACGGGCTAGATGGCATGCTGAAGAATCCAAGGGTGATGAGGGGTAGTGGGTTTATAAAGTTTAATTTAAGTTGAAATTTTTATATAAAAACTCGTGTAACTTGTAAAATTCATATCTTTTTCATACGAGGTCGAAAAAATGCAAACTCAGTTGCGTTGGAATCGTATCGACGAGCACTACGCGATGGAGTTGGTTTGGAGTCGTTTGGAGTTAGTGAGAATTTTGGGTAAAATTAAACGCGCGTTTAATTTTTATTCGAAATAAAAGCTAAAACGGAATTTAAAACCAAGGTGAGAACTTCTCACTCAATCGAATGGGTTTCGATTTTATTTTAAATAGTTAGATTTAAAATATTTGAATGCATGTTTGAATGATGACTGTAAATTATTGATTGTTAAAATAGACATTATGCGCCGTTAGTAAGCGGATGTTATTTAGTAAAAACATATACCGCGAATATTTCATAAACAGTGAAATTGGTATTATATATAATATCAATATATATATTGGCATATGTATATATTGCAGTTGTTGATTTCCCGCATTTTTTTTGTTTAGCGGATGAGACCCTATTACGCCGTTAGTAAGCGGATAATATTTATTAAAAACATGTACCGCGATAATTTCGTACTGGAGCGAAATTGGTATTGTGCTAATGTTTTTGGATGCAGGAAAACAGGTTGGAGGGATCCAACTGGATTCCTCAACAGTTTTTATTTGATTTTCAGATATTTTGATATTTGATGGATTATCATATCGATATATGATATCGTTGTAGTCGTGATTGACTATTTGATGTGTAGCATCATTGGACCCAGATTTTGGGATTTTAAAATGATTTTAAAGTGATTTTTGAGAATATACTATATTTTTGGAATTGATCAGTTTTAAATAAATAAACGTTATAATTTTTAAAGTTTTAAAAATTATGATTTTGTGAAATATAGTTAAAAGCTGATTTTTGAGAAATATGGATTAATGATGTTATAAAATAGTTTAAACTGGGATGTTTAAATTTGTTATAAAAAGTTTAAATATAGGATTTATAAAATTTGATTATTTTATAAATCAAAATGGTGAAATTATAAAGGAAATTAAAGACGTTTCAGAATAATAATATAAACTGATTTATATTTAGAGATTTATAAATGGATATTTATAAATTGAAATATAGACATTATAAAACGAGTTTTTATAAGTGTTTGAATGAAGTGAAAATGAATTTCATTAAAGAATGAAATTTATAGAATTATAAATGGTGAAGTTATAAATGAAATTTATAAATAGTAAGATTTATAAATTTGTGAAGTTATTTGAAGAATAAAATTTGTTAAATAAATGAATCTTATAAGTTATAAGATTTATGGTTTGGAAAGTCTTTAAAAGAACGATTTTGTAAAATAATCGTTTATAAGTAATTAACTTATAATGTGAACGTTTAGTTTATAATTTAGTTGTAAACTGGAATAGGTTAATTAAGGAATTTATAAAAAGGAAGTTTTTATAAATAAATAGATATGGAATTTATAAACGTTGTTTTATAAATTCGCAAACGACTTATTTTGATAAGTTAATTGTTATAACCTATTAATGGAGTTGTATTCATGTTGTAAACAGTGAATAATCCTTTAAGTTAAAAAGAATAGAAATAATGGAATTTGTGAACGTGGTATATTCACGTTTTGAATAGTGAATAATACGTTAAAGAAAATGTTTTGAATGTGATATTTTAAATAGAATTAAAACGATCTAACGATGTTTTAAAAGGTGTTGAGATTCGAAACCATAGATTTCAACATTCATTGTTGAAATAGATGTTTCGTGAAATAAAAGGAAATGGTGGACTATAACACTGTTGTTATAGTAAATGATTTCCGAAAGGAAATGGTTTGGGTAGTATTGGGATTTATATATCTATTTTAATTTTGAATCCCTATACTAGTGATTTTGGGTTGTCGTAACGATGTTTTACGTAACATTCGTTTTGACCCAAATAAATATGTTAAGTGAATGATTTCCTTAAAGAATGAAATATATACTTAATTTGATTTAAGTATATTGAATATTTTCCAAGGTTGAAAATAAAAAGATTTGTGAATTACTTATGAATAAATAAGTATGGAAATGTTTTCCAATATGAAAAGATAAATTGAAAATGAATAATTGAAATCGGTTATTCATAGATATTTTGGGAATATAAATTCATTACGGAATTTATAAATAATAAGTGAAATTAGTTTGAAAATAAATATTGATTTATTTTTGAAGTGTTGAAATTATATATCTTGTAAAGATATTTTGGAAAATAAATTATTTGGAAAATTATTTGGAATCTGGTGATGTATGCATATCAATTGATAGTTCAATAGCCGACTATCAATATTTCCCTTTGATTGGGTATTTGATATGATTGTTTGAATTTGAATGCACACTTATTTTTGAATAAGCGATCACTATTCGGGTTAACCGGGAAAGGACCATGGGGTCGTATAACCCATTCCGAATATGTGATACGTCGTTGTAAATTGCATTTGAAGATCGGTGTTGAAGACCGGTATTTGCGAGAGCGATAGGATGACCTATCGATTGTCTCTGCACTGGGTAGCTCCTGGTATAGAGATTCCATAAGTGATGGGAAATCCGATCAGGATTGTGAATATCCGGATTGCAAGGACTTCTTTGTAAGTGCCTTCGGTTCTGTTCGATCCCGGAACAGACTTGTATGGATTGTATGTCTGACATTACAAGTTGAGATATAAAGCCGATTTCTTTCAAATATATTTCTGTTGGTGGCGGAGAATTTATTCTTTGCTTAACACCCTTCTTTGAGACGTACGAGCTCAAAGGTTATATAGTTGAAGTTATCAGCGATATATTCCCAATTTGGTAATGTGACATGCTGAGTGATGCTGAAATGATCATTGTGTTGATTATTTGTGATAGGATCATTTATTTGATCGTCTATCTTAGTGATCATTGTGTTGATCATTTGTTGACCCAAAACATGGCTTTTGTATAAAGTATGTTTTTGTGGACGTGAATTCGCCGAGCCTCACATCCCGGAAATGGTCAAAACAGGAAAGATGCAGCAAGGTTATGAGGGGTAGCGCCCTTTAGGATATGTGCATTTCCTTCTGGAAAAGGGTGGTATCATGGTATGGAGCCCAGATACTTACTCATGTTGAAACACTTTGTTTTTATGATTGTGTGAATTGATTAGAGAGCTCTCGGATAAAGGTCCCAAAGGACCGGGGGATGGCATATTCGGTCAGTTGTTACTCAGTTAGGAGTAACCCGGCCTTGTGTTGGTAGAGATCCGGTTTGGTTCTCGGGGATGTCCATCCAGAGGCATTCTCATGTGGCAATGGGAAGTTCCTTGGCCTGACCATTTGTTGGAAATCCAATTCCCAATACGAAACTTGTACGGTATTAGTTGTAGAACCTGCTATTCACTTATGGTGGTCACCACTGTTTGGATAGTAGCTATAGTAGGCATACGATAATGGTCGTATGTTGGCTAAGATTTATATCTTTATTTTTGAAATGATTTGTTATTACACTATGCACTAGTAATAATATCAAATGTTATTTTAAAATGCGTATCAAGCATCTTTGACTATCATAAGGAGAAATCTCCTCCGATTCTGCGTTTGCATGTGTGTGTGTGCGGGAGGCCTTATGGTAGTCTCATTTTTAAAAGCATTGCGAATTAATTTAAAAATATTCCTCTATTTTGATTTTAAAAGATAAATAAACTGTTTTGAGTTCTCACACCAGTCACATGACTGACTCGGAGTTTATTGTTTTCCTTCCTAAACTCTGGGTGCCCACCAATTTCCACACGGGCAGTTAAGAGTTAGGTTTATCAGGATATTCTGGATATTCTGGAGTTGCTGGAGGCAAGCTGGATGGCATGGCGTATTACTAGTTTATATAGTATTTTTTTTCCGCTGCATTGTTTGTTGATGTTGTATGTTGTTGTACACTCTGATGATATAATGTAATGTAATAACTGATATAGTTCTTTGTTTAAAGATTATTCATTTATTATTATATGTTGTTCCGCTGCGAATTGTGAGATTCTGATGTTGTTCTGTTGTTTCTTCTGTCCCGTTCTTATTTCCCTTCTATTTTAAAATTCTCTGTTTTCAAAAAAAAAAAATTGTCTATCTTCTTTCCTCTCTATTTTCTATCTCTTCTCTCTTCTTTCTTTTTCTTAAATTCTTTTTTTAAAACCCATAACATTCCGTGTTTTCGGCCTTCGATTTCTCGGCAGTCGATAAAGTGAGTGTCGATGTCGAATTTTCGAAAGTCGAAAATTTTCGGGGCGTTACACTGAAGCTCCAAATATTCAGAGAAACATGGAAATATGCTCGGTCTGACCCGAGCATTATAGGAAAACAATGCCCGGGTCAGTTTGCTACATGAGAACTCAAATCACAAGGAATTTCATTTATTTTAACTTGTAAAATCCTTTAAAATCAAAGGCATCTCGTAAGACAACGAAACAGATAAACACGGACGGATTTTTACCTTATGATAACCAAAACCATTATATCAGAATATCCATGAAATTATAATAATGTCTAAGAGTGAAAATGATAATAATCAAGTAGAGGTGATGCGCGTGAGTGTACATCACAACAATACTAGGTATATAATCAAAAATCGATAAGGCACATTCGCTACTTGTGTAGGGTTTCCATGGAGGTGCCCACTGTACTTCGTGGAACGGTCCTCCTGCACAAGGATCAGAGACATCCTTTCGAAGCAGCATGCATTCCTAGTGATGTACCATAGGAACAACATAGCTAGTCTCGTTAGGACCAAGTGCATCGTCCCATGCATGTGTAACAACTGTAAGTGCATATAGGAGGAGCCAACTACAGCCTATAGGTTTGTCATCCCTATTGGTCATGCCTTCTATCTTTGGTTTTCGTCATTCTCGTTGATGAGGCTACGTCCAGAATTCCTACTTACGCACCGCCACCCGATAGATCGTGGAATCCCACATGGATACCAATACCCCAACGAATTTCGGAATCACACAAAGATTCACATATCTCAGTCAGATTTGGGAATCACACCCGGATTCCCATACCCAACCAGTCTCGGAATCATGCATGGATTCCAACATCTCAATATATCATGAATCTCCTTCATGGAACCATATATGGTTTTCGGAGTGGTCATGGGTTCGAGTCTTCTCTTACGATTACACTCTTCCGTTTCCCTAGTGCTCCATAGAAACAAATGTCGATTTTCAAAATGCTCAATACCGGTTCTTTAGGAAATAATTAGACAACACTTAAGGGTGAGGATCACCCCTAACCATTTAACTAGACAGATCTCCTTATCATTTGTCCCAAAAGAACGAAACGAGTATATACGTACAGTATAGCACCACTGATGGTAACTGTACCATATAATTCCCATGTTTCCACAAGATATTTCCAAAGTTAAAATCCTTCGATGTTAAGTACGAAATAGTTCCCTACCATCAAAATCAAGAAGGATTACATATTTAGGCCAAGATTTGATAGTCGGTTATTTAACTATCAAATAAACAAACATTCAAAACAAAGATTACATTTCCCATGGAAAGTCACTAAGCCTCTTAAATTAATCTTTCATTAGTTTAAAATCACATTTCAAAATCTTTGGAAATCACTTCCATATAATTATCTCAATAGGATAAGTATATTCACAAACCGTTATATTTTTTATACTTGGAAAATATAACCATACACTTATCCCAATGGTATAAGTATATTCACAAACCATTTTACTTTCAAAACTTAGAAATCTTTCCATATACTTATACAATGACATAAGCATACACACCAAACACATAGAAAGAATTTCTATTTAGAAATTATATTTAAATGATCAAACCCGAATGTCATCCAAAACGGAGAAACCCGAAACACCAATCTTTTTATAAAACATTTTTAATAAATTCTAAACCCCGTTTATAAAACTTCTCCTTCTCAGATTGTTTAAAACTTTTTTATAAATTCTTTTATAATATTCCAAAGACATTTATAAAACTCTTCCCATATTTAATCCAACTCATTAATAGACTCTTTAGGTCAATAAGGTCCTCTTGATAAACCATAAGTAATTCAAAATAGCTTTAAATAACAAATTACTATTTGGACATCCTTCTATTTCATTTTAATCAAATGTTATTTAAAACAATACTTTGGAATCTATTTAATAATATATTAAATTAATTTCAGATGCTATTATTTTATTAATAAGTTAACTTCAAAACAATTTTAGTATAATAATTAATTAATTTCTAAACCGTTATTAAAACAATAATTAAATAACCTTAACTAATATTAATATAAAAATTTATTATCCTTCAAATATAATTAAATAACTTAAATCAATATAATTAATTAAATTTAATTAAAAATTAGAGTTTAGATAATCATTTAAATAATTAATTAAAATATAATTAAGACATTCATAATCCATAGCTAAACAACTTTAAAATAATACTTAACTAAAACATTTTAAAACAATAATTAAATACTTTAAATAATACTTAAGAATTATTTAATAAAATAATTAGCTTTAAATCATTATTAAAAAAATTATTAATTATCTTTAAAGTATTATTGCTAATAAGTTATTACCCTTTTTAAAACGTTATTACTAAATAATGATTATCTTTAAATCTTATAATAATTATTATTCTTAAATTAACTTTCAAAATAATAATTAGTTTTTCAAATTTGAAGGAGGCTTAACAATCACTATGGTACTTAACAAGCTACCATATTATTCAAGTAACTTTTCAAGTTAATAACAGATATTTACATGATCAATGACTACGTAAATAAGTTCAGCACTTAATCATCATTGAGTAATATATCACTAATTCAAAGTGGCATATCATTTATGATATATAATCGAATGTCCAAAACTATAAAATAGTAGAACGAGGATTTATTCCACCAACATGGGTCCAATTAATATATTCAATCAATTTAACTCGACGGTAATTAGTTTGGCCAAATAAACATCGATAATTAACGTATATAAATTTAAACGATGTTATCAAATTTAATAACATAATTTAAAACCTTTCTATTTAAATATGTCATAAATTTTCACATGTCCAAGGCTATCAATAAATTACACCATAATGTTGTACTAGTTCATATGAGTACAACACTAAAAGAATCAGGTTGATCGGGTTTAAAACGGTCGAGATATGCTATTTCAAAGTTACTAGCTTTATATATATAATTTAAACAATTTAAAAAAATTGTTTCTCCCCTAAACGGGCCAAGCCTGCATTGGTCGAACTCACCCTAAAAGAACAATACCCCTTCTCCTCCTTTCACTTTTCTTCTTTTCGTTTCCGACAACCCAATTCATCAACGTATGCACACGAGCACCGTGCACGTTCACAAGTGCTAGAGCGACCAAGACGACATGCCATAGCCACGAACACGACTGCCACCACCTCGCTATCACACTGCATCTCCTCGCCCCTGCTTTGGCCCACCAACGCGAAAAGAGAAAGTCAGACCCCCAAAACACACGCTGAGTTGAACATCAACCGCCTCTGCCATCGATACGATGTATTGTAGCCATCGCCGCCTTGCCACCATCACCGCGGATGCCTGAGCCACCTCCATGCCAAACACAAAACCGCTCGACCTCTCCACCTTGTCGTATTTCGACCGAACCTGCCATCAAATAAAACATACCCTAAAATACTAATCTAAATAGTTCCCATCGATTTGAAGCCTTAATCAAAAATCGACCACCGTCACGACCTCCATCTCGATCCTACAATCCTTCCCGATTTCTCCAATCATTCCCTCGACCATCGGTTCACTGGAAATTATTTTTCGAATGAAATTGGATCATCTCTTCCTCCTCAATGAACCAGTCCACTAAAAATAATGCGGACGCTTTTAAAAATCCCCAATCACCGATACAAACTAGACCATATCATTCGTTCGTCAATCCGTGATTGCCGAAAACGGTCGTATCCTCAACCATTTGCTGTTATTTGCAGATATCTCTCCAAATACTTGATGAAAACCCATGAAACTATTTTTAGAGGAGACTAGACTAGATGACGAAAAACTTTGTAATTAGATGTGGGAGCTAAAAGTGAGGGGTTTGGGAGCTTTTGATTTCTGAATGGAAGATGGTGGAGATTATTTGAGTTTTTCTCTGTACAGAGGAAAAGGACGGAGGAAAAGATGATCATAAGGACACACAAACATAGATATATATATATGTACGTACGTATGTACGTATGTATGTATGCATGTATGTATATATGCCGAGAACCCATCCCTGTACACCCATCAACTCAGGACTCACATCCAATGTAAATAATAGTGGCTTGGGAAACATGAAATTGGCAAGGGAGATAAAAAGTACATTGGAATATAAGGCTAAGGGACAAGATGGTGGCTAAAAGGGAAAAGGGCGGCGTATAGTGTGTGTTGTTTCTGGTACCCGCCACGTCGTATCAAGTTCGATTGCGAACTGTGATTGACAGAAAATAAATCATGATCGCATATAACAATGGCACATGATCACAAAATAAAAATAAAATAGAAAATTTATTAAATTTTTGAAGTTTCAAAAGTGCCGACGTTTACCACAAAAAGCTTCAAACTGAAATTTAATTATTTTCCAAATTAAAATTTATGAAAAATTTCTAAAAATTAAATTAAAAATACGTCATCAAAAATTAAATATAAATTTGAAACATTGATTTTATTATAATTTAATTCAAATTCAGATATTTAAATAAATTAAATATTCAATTTTGAAGACCCAAAATACGAGTCGTTACACTCTCCCCACCTAAAAAGAATTTATTCCCCAAAATTCTAGCACAAGAACATTCAATACTATTCATAAGCCCGAATGATGTTCATAGATCATTTATATACATAATTTGATTCGATCCCTACTCGAATACATGACCCCACTTCCAAACCAGTAGCGCTTATCTGATTTTCCAGTGCGAACATTGATCGGGCTCCTTAATTAGGAACCTTTGCTTTCCTTACATAGTTGTAGCTATAATAGAAAACCTTAGTTCCATATCAAGAATCCTCATCAAATGCTCATCGTCAAAAATCAAGTAATAGATCAACAGTGTAAAACCACTCAAAGCCTTGTCCTCAAATATTTGATCAAAACTATCTAGAGGGAGAAATGATCTAAATCCATTCTGCATATTTAATTGGCTACTCCAATAACAATCCTATTACCACAATTGTGTAAACATTTATAAACCCGGTTTAAACTCCTAAATTTACGTAATACCCTATAACACCTCAGAGGCATAGATAACCATCCAATTCAAATTATTTTAGGAATTCACTTAAGAATTTTAAATAGCCGGTTTTTATTCAAAACACTTTTTGAAATGATACCATATACTTTGGAAATTAAGGGTCAAGTACTTGGATATTTATTTCAAAAAACCTTTGAAATGACATTATATATATTTTAATCCATAACCAATATATATATAGCCCGAGCAACCCCAAAAGTATAAAAAGGAACTGGGTACTACCAAATAATATTATATATTTCTTATACGGATAATACTCAAGGGAAACGTTTACCATCCGAACGTATCTCTTACCCATTTTAAGTTATTTTCGAGCCACTCAAACTAGCTAGCTTAAAACAATTTTTAAAATTTTCAAAATATCCGTTCTGAAAAAAAACCGAATGTAACTCCAGATCAATAGTTTTACTAACTATCTATTTCCAATTTACTTTGGATTCGTTCGGATTCAAACTCGTCCCAACCGTACAATGACAAAGAGAATAATTTACTAAGTGCACAATACCGTTCACCTGAGCAAACATCTTCTCGTGACTTAGAAGATTATTCCGATTGCCACAAAACAAATCGAGATTCATTTCCCTAACCAATCCAAAGAAAATATACCTCTTTCTTTCTAAATCCTCTTTTCAAAAGAATCATACTTAAAATATATTTTTAAATAACAATTATTACCATTTCCAAAATCATTTATACTCAAAACTAACTCAAATAAAACTATTATTTCTTTTTCCACAAATCATTTAAAATGATTATATACATATTTATACTATAGTAAATCGAATCATACGTCTGAAATCAAATCAAAATTTATTTTATCAAAACAATTATATAATGAGATCACCAAGGTAGCAATTGCCACTTAAAAATGTTTTTATCTCGAGAACATCCTTAACTACTATTATTAACCTGTAAACCATGAAAACCATTTTTCCAAAATCATCGGGATTCAAACTTTCGAATTCCTTTTATTTATACACACATTTTTAAAAATCAAATTTATAAAACATATCCTTTCTAAAGGAAATCGTTCCATAAATATTTATTTTGAAAATATTCTAGCTTGCTTGTATAAATCATTTTTCAAGCATTTATTTCATAGATATTTAAGTTTTCTTTTAACAAACTTCTTTTCTATTAAATCCGCAATTTAAAACAACCAACTATTATATTTAATTATTATTCAAATATTTTGGTAAATATTCCCAATTTCCTTTTTTATAAACAACATTTAATTAAACTTAATCAAATAAATATTTTTATATAATCGTTTCCTAAATATCCAAATTTTCTTTAGATAAACAACCCTAAGAAATCCAATTTCAATTCAACATTATCAACGAATGCCAAATTCAAGTTATGAAACTTAATTCAGAAGGTATTAATTGCAATGTTCCCAAAATCCTATCTACCCAACACTGTTTTTAAAAAAGGAAGAATCAAGATAGATTAATGGATAATACTCAATGTTCAGAAATGGACGAGCCTAACCAATCAATTCCTAGATGATAATGATGGAATACTATCATTCAGAACTATCATTCAGAACAACCAAGCACAACCAAGAATAACTATATTAAATTTTCTTTGAAAATTTATTCTTTTATATACTAAAATCTATTTTCAGGTAACATTATTTCATTTATCCAATTTTTAAATCAATATCATGTCAATTTTCTTGTTTGAGTGTTTAGAAAATCCATATCGATAACGTTGGCCAAACGCATCGATCAGAATTCTTAAGCCACTCAACTGATCAAACAACATAATACTAAAAAAATTAATGAAAAAAACAAGTGCGCACTCTTATATATATACTCTCAAACTCTTCCTAGGTTCCCACTTACCTTATCCCAAATGAGTCAAACCTACCAAGCCTAGGTGTTCGCTCAACTTAAGCTCTGATACCAACTGTAATGGCCCATTTTCCTATACTGTTTAAGCTGACAATAAACCGTATAAGTCTAACCCAAACAGAACGGAAAGGTAGATAGTTAGGGAAAATAAAAAAGAAGACAAGAAGAAACTAAACAGCACAAAATCCCATAGCAGAATGAATAATCTATAATAGATAACAAATATTTACACTTAAACAAATCTGTAATATAAGTATGTACATACATCAATTAGAGTTTACTAACCTATTTCAGCCGGATAGTTATAACAACATGTCCTCACAATTGTTGAATAACATACATCGATGAATGCAACAGAAAAATAACCATGTACGTGAATACATCTCTGGGCCTCCAGCTCCTCTCCTGAAGCTCCAAATATCCAGCTAAACCTAGAAATATGCTCGGTTTGACCTGAGCAATGTAGGAAAACTATGCCCGGGTCAGTCTGGCAAAACCAGCATGAGAACTCAAATCACAAGGAATTTTATTTATTTTAACTTGTAAAATCCTTTAAAATCAAAGTGTCTCGTAAGACCGCGCCACACACAAACACAGACGGGTTTTTACCTTACGATAACTAAAACCTTTATATCGAAAAATCCAGTGATATTATAATAACCTCTAAGGGCAAAATAATAATAATCAAGTAGTGGTGATGCTCGTGAGTGCACATCACAACAATACTTGGTATATAATTGGAAATCGATAAGGCACGTTCACTATTTGTGTAAGGCTTCCATGAAGGTACCCTTAGTACTTCGTTCTATTTCATTTTAATCAACATATTACTATTTAGACTTCCTTCTATTTCATTTTAATCAGATCTTATTTAAAATAATTCTTTAGAATCTATTTTATAATAGTTTAAATTAACTAATTATTAATGCGATATTAATGGCTTCCTCTTTGGCGATATTGTTGTCTTCTGTATCTTCCAAAGTCTAACCCGTTATCATCTCCTTTTTTGGCGCCTCGCCCTATGGCAAAGAAGAAGCAATCGCTGCTAGATCTAGAACAATCTCTCTCTCGCTCTTATGACGTCGCTCCTCCGTTGTCTAGTGAATTTTAGCCTCAAAGTGATGTTTCTGTTGCTTCCTCTTTGCTGCTTAGTCTTATGGGTGTGCCTTTGTTTAAATTCGTTGATCCAATTTCCAGGCTTCTCAATGCCATTAACTCGCCTCTGGTCACTTCGCCTTTGCTCGGAAATCCTACGAAATCTGGTGAGAACCTACTCACTCCATTTTTAGCCACCGCCTATCATAATCCTTGGTCACGTAAGGACGTTGGTTTTCCTGTTGAGGTAGATTTGGGATTTGTTGATTCTAAGAATAATGTAAATAGGGGCAATGTGGATGTTTGGGTTGTGTTAGTTGATGCTTCGGCTAGTTCGGTTGTTTCGGCTATGGCCGACGATGTTGTAGTTCGTATTGCTTCTGTTGTTGTGGCTAAGAGGTTTATTTCTTTTGACATTGACCTCGCACCTTGTAGCTTGCCATGTGCTCGAGATAATGCCCAACTTATCTTTCCCTCTTTCAGTATAATTCCTATTGCTTCTAACCTAATTTCCATGGTTGCTTCTTCTCTAGGGGTTGCCCCTAAGTGGATGTTTTTGTTCTCTAAGTTGCCAAATAACACGGGTGTGCATTCTTCCTGGTCCTTTGATTTAGTAGAGATAGAGGGTTTTATGATTCCTCCGGTGGAATTTCTTGAGGCCAGTATTGATTTTTGGAAGGATTATTTGGTGGGATTTTCCCTCGACTCTAATACAACCTATCAGCTTGTAACAAGGCATGATGCAACTAGGTATGAAAGCCTAAAGGTGGATTAAGTGTTCATTTTGATAATGCAATGTTCGTCTTTAAATTCACGCGTAGTGATGAAAGACAACGTATTCTAGAGGCCGATCCTATACTCGTTGAAGGGAAACCTTTTATCATTACAACATGGAGTCCGTCTGTTGATAGGGCTAAGGACCAGGTATTATCTATTCCTGTACGAGCCCACTTTTCTCATATTCCATCTGTTCTTCAACCCCTAATCGGGATTGATTGGCTAGCTGGTTTTGTTAGTAAGGTGATATGTTATGGCGCTAACACTGTAGACAGAAAGAGATTAGTGTATATGCCAAATTCTTGATTGCGATAACACCTGCCAAACCATTACTTTATGTTTTGAAAGTCAAACTTGTTGAGGAACTTTTTGTTGAGGCCAGAGTTCACTACAGTTGGAAACCGAAGATTTGTTCATCCTGTCAGTCCTTTGGGCACCTTTCTGATGCTTATTCTAGATCTGCCTCTACTGTTCTTACTCCACTATCTTCTTGGATTCCTCTCCCTCGGCCTCCTACCAGGAAGTGGGTTCCGAAAGTTGCTCCTTCCCTCACTTATCCACCTTCCGTTGTTGCTTCTGCTGATGTTACTCCTTCAGTTGATGCTTCCAATGGTGTGGCCTTAGCTGAGCCAGAATCTTCTATATTGGCCGTTGGTGTTGCCTCTTGCAATGACCCATCTTTTTGGATAGTTTAAATCGACAATAAACCACACATGCCAACTCAAGCCATCAAAAAAGTAGGAAAGTTAATGGGGTAAATAAGAAAATAAGAGAAAAGAAGGGAAATACAAAACACAGAATCTCAAGTGGAATGACGAAATATAATAATCAAACACATAGTTCATGAAGCTGTTTTACAAATAACATTTGATTACACATTTACAATACAATCAGAGTTATACATACAGCAAGTATTATAGGATAATGCAGCAGAACAACATGATACGGTGTAATGATACTAATAGTATAATATACCAAACTTCATCTTTATCCTTCAGAAATAAAGTCTTCAACGCTAAAATGCTCAAGCTGGCTCGAACGTAATGAAAAGACAAAACACTCGAGTCAGAACTAAAAGATTTTATGTAAGTTAAATCGAAAATAAATAAATATGAGTGTAATGGCCATAGAGATGTTACGAGATTTTCACATCTCCTATCAAGTGTATAATGTGCGTGCAATAACATAAGTGATGTTCGAGGTTTCCATCTCCTTAGGATCCGTTAAACTATCTATATGTAGTAACATACGCTATATATGTAGTGTTTATCAGTAAAGTAAAGTATTAAAATAGCGTTAAGGTAAAACACCCCACACCCTTTAGTGTACCCAAAAAGAGCACACTAAAGGATATGGTGCATTATAGGTATAGCTAAAACATTACAGAGACTAAGATTCATAAGACAAATAAGTAAAAATAGCAGAAACATTAAATTATAACTTGTCATTTAAAATAAAACTTCATAAATAAGTTTGAAAAACATCACATGTCTCAAATATCAAATACACATATCTCATGAAAAATGCATCTCAGTCTCATAAATCAGAGTACAATAAAAATAATCATCCCTCTCAAAAGTACCAGTGCATCAAAAGCCAAATGAAAAGAAAACTGATAAGAAGAAGAATACATGAAGAACTCCAGGAATGAATCTCCAAGAAATATGAATTTACTATCCTTGCCTTTGCTGGTATATGAGGGGAAAAGGGGGAAATATAGGAGTGGGTCCGACAATAAGTTTGGTGAGTGAAAGTAATTACTAGCATTTCTAAGCAAGATGAAGATAATAGACTAAGCAATAGCTCTAGTATGGAAAGAGATACTGAAAAGATAAAACTAGGTAAAGAACTGTTTCTGATTCTGTTGGACTGTTTGTTTGGATTATTTGCACTTGTCTTAAACTGCTATGATTAGGCCGAAATCCTAATCCTATTTTAATTAGGTTGAAATCCTAATTCTACCCGTTGATGGTTCCACAGCAAAAGATGCCTGAATAGTGCTTGGAACACAGTAGCGAATTACTTACCCTAATCAATGTTGCATGCTCGGTCATCGTCGGTACACGCTAGTTGTCACCCCCTCTTCTGACCTCTTATTTACCCTAGTCAGCATAAGCGTGCCCAGCCTCACCTAATCTGTTGTGAGACCATCAGACCTATACCTGAAAGGGAATGCTGCCCAGCCTCACCTAAGTGTTGTGATACCATCAGACCTAGATTGAAAAGGAATGCTGCTGGTACTGGTCCTAATAAACAAATTCTAGTTGCGCCCCTTGCCCAAATCCCTAGATTTGAGCTTCTATCTATTGGTCACTTATTTACCCCAATCAGCTTAAGCGTGTCCCTGCCTCACCTAACTATTGTGAGACCATCAGTTCCTGACTGAAAGGGAATGTTGTTGGTACGGATCCTTCTTCTATGTTTGCTTATTAACTTAGTGTAAGTTTTAAAATAAGACCCTTCTGTAATTTCTGCTATATTTTCTTATTAACTTAGTCTAAGTTTAAAATAAGCTTTTTCTATTATTTCTTTCTTTTTAAGTATAACCTATGTGTTATAACTATTCTTTCGCTTATTAACTTAATCCAAGATCTAAGTTATAAAATAAGCCTCTTTTGCTGCACTTTTAATTTCTCTTTTTAATTATAATCAATTGTTATAATTATGCCTGCAAATATCTTAAATTTTCCTATTTCAGTCTATCTTCTTTTTATTACATTTCTTCTTATTATACATCTATTTTCTGTAAATTTAGCATTCTTATATTTTAGTCCATATTAGCGAATTCTTCTCTTTTTAATATTTTATTCGCATAAAAATAAATAAAAAGAAACTAAAATTTACAGGCTAAATTCCAACTTAAAACAGGTGTAAATAAATGTAAATAACTGTAAATAACGGTAAATAAGTGTAAATAAATGAATAAAGTAGCTGAATAAAAATAGATTGAAAAGAACTTCTGAAATTAACTTAAAAATAGATTGTTAATAAGCTTATATAAAAACTATCTCAAAATTGTGGAAAAACTACAACTAATGAGAACCCTATTATTTTAAATTACTTAAAAATCTAAAATAATTACAAAACATTCACCTGTGGTCCTTAGCTCAAGTCCTTGGTCTTTCCTGACCCACTTCTAGAGTGTAGAATATTTTTATTAGAAGGATTTCTTCCTTAGAAAATTTTTCTATTTAGGGTCCAGCCTCTGGCAATGAACCCAAATAGGAGAAAATCTGAATGAGAAAAATAGCTAGGCCTAGGGATCTATTTATAGTGTAGCTTAGGGATCTCAGACCATTGGATTTGAAAATTAAATCTGGCGCAACCACATCATAGGCTTGTTGGAAACAGTCGGATGGAAGCACGAATGCACAGGATTGAATGAAAACTGCAAAACATGTCATACACTTCATATCTTGATGAATTTACATCCAACTAAAAAGGCGGGTCGACCTTGCTTCAGTGAGGGTCGAACTATAGGTCGACCTAAGTATGGTGGTGGTCGACCTGACCTAGGCTTGGGTCGACCGAGCTATATATATAATTCATTTTCTTGATTTCTTGTTTATTTCGTATCTTCTTCATATTAACTTGGATTTTGACAAATTATATATGGAAATTGACCAACAAATTACCATGGAAACAATGGTGCAACTCCCATAGCTCAATTCTGACAATTTCACAAACTTATTTTATTATTTAATTAATTATTATAGTTTAAATTTTGGGTTTTCACATAAGGCGTTACCCATATCCCCCTTAACACATTTTATAAATATCATAGTCTATACAGTACTATAAACTCCACCGAACCGATGGGCTATCAGGGAGCAATCTATAAGTACGACATAAACCAAAATCGTAGTGGGCTCGATAAGGCATAAGACAAGACACGCGAGGCAGTGTCCAGGGTAGGATTCTTCCGTTTTGCACGCCAGGACTAGTGATAATGCATAGCAGCTACTACCGCCCACTTCGGAACACAATCCCACAATCAAATTGAAGGTGGCCACCAAATCAATCACAAAGTAACTGATATGGTATCGAAGAAGCATGTCTGATCAGAGGAGTGACCTCACTTAAACCTATACGCTTTCATATCAAGATATCCATATACTTATTCCAAAAGTATATATATGTTCATAAATACCAAGGAAGATTTCTTTCATTCAATTTTGAAAATAATTTATAAATATCTCTTAAACCTATATGCTTTAGAACCATTTATAAAGCTATTTATAAATTCCAAAAATAGTTCACAACTCTTCCCTTTTTCATAAACTTCTATGCAAATTCCTTTAAAATGCTTCCAAATCCTTTATTCAAGTTCTTTTATAAAACCTTTTATAAAATCTTTTATAAAAATCCTTTATAAAAATCTTTTATAAAAATCCTTTATAGAAAATCTCGTATAAAACTTTTATAAATTCCTTATAAAACCCTTTACAGAATTCTAAAATCTTTTACAAATTCCTTATAAAACCCTTTACAGAATTCTAAAATCTTTTACAAAAAACTTTTATCTATTAAACTTATTATAAAAGTCTATATTTATTATCTTAAATCAAAACTATATTTATTATATTAAGTTAAATTTAAAATTTATATGCTAATATATATTAAATATTTTATTTAGTCAAATTTTAAACTATTTAAATTATATAATTAAAACTAAATAAAATTATAAGTTAAAATCTTAAATTTACATTTAAATCCATATATTAACTTATAGTTTGAAGCTTTAAAACATATAAAATAAATTATTTTCCAAATATAATTTTTTAAATAAAATCATTAAATTTAGTTAAACCGCCAATTTAAAACAACCAACTTTTATATTCAGTTAATCTCAAATATTATTTCAAAACATTCATAGTTTCCTTTTTTATAAACAACATTTAATTAAACTTAATCAAATCAATCTTTATATAAAATCGTCTCCTAAATATTCGAATTTTCTAAATCCAATTTTAATTCAACATTATCAACGAACGCCATATTCAAATTGTAAAAATTAATTCAAAAGGTATTCATTGCAATGTTCCCAAAATCCTGTCTACCCAACCCAGTTTTAAAATAGGATGATTCAAGATAGATAATGGATAATAGTCAATGCCCAGAAATGGACGAGCCTGACCGATCAATTCCTAGATGATAATGATGGAATACTATAATTCTCAACAACCAAGCACAACCAAGAATAACTATGTTAAAATTTTCTTTGAAAAATTATTATTTTATATATAAAACATATTTTCAACTAAAATTATTCATTTACCCAAATTTTAAATAATATTGTGTAAATTTGTCTTGTTCTAGTGTTTAGGAAATCCCTATCGATAACTTTGGCCAAACGCATCGATCAGAATTCTTAAGCCACTCAACAGATCAAACAACATAATATAAAACATTTTAATGAAAATAACAAGTATGCGGCCTTGAATATATACTCTCAAACTCATCCAAGGGTCCCACTTACCCTATCCCAAATGATGAACCCCACCAAGCCTAGGTGTTCGCTCAACCTAAGCTCTGATATCAACTGTAACGACCCACTTTTCTATACCGTTTAAGCTGACAATAAACCACATATGTCTATCCCAAACAAAATAGAAAGGCGGATAGTTAGGGAAAAGAAATAAAAAAGAAGACAAGAAGAAACTAAACAACGCAGAATTTCACAGCGGGACAAATAATTTATAATAGGTTATAATTTTTACACAAAAACAAGTCCGTAATATAAGTATATACAATCATCAATCAGAGTTTACTAACCTATTTCAGCCAGATAGTTATAACAACTTGTCCTTACAATTGCTGAATAAGATACATCCATGAATGCAATGGAAAAATAACCATGTACGTGAATACGTTTCTGGGTCTCCAGCTCCTCTTTTAAAGCTCCAAATATCCAACTAAACCTGGAAATATGATCGATCTAACCCGAGCATTATAGGAAAACAACACCCGAGTCAGTTTGGTAAAACCAGTGTGAGAACTCAAATCATAAGGAATTTCATCTATTTTAACTTGTAAAATCCTTTAAAATCAAACGCATCACGTAAGACCACACTGCACATAAATACGGACGGGGTTTTACCTTACGATAACCAAAACCTTTATATCAAAATATTTAATGATATTTGTCTAAGGGCGAAAATAATAGTAATCAAGTAGCAGTGATTCTTGTGAGTGTACATCACAATAATACTAGGTGTATAATCGAAAATCGATAAGGCACGTTCGCTAATTGTGTATTGCTTCTATGGAGGTTCCCTCGGTACTTCTAGGAACAGTCCTCCAGCATAAAGATCAGAGATATCCTTCCGAAGCAGCATATATCCCAGGTGATGTACCATTAGAAAAACATATTTGGTCTTGCTAGACCGAATGCATCGCCCCATGCATGCATAACAACTATAAGTGACATCTAGGAGGAACCGACTACACCCTATGGGTTTGCCAACCTTACTGGCCATACCTCATATCTCTAGTTTCAGTCATTCTCGCTAATGAGGCTATATCTGGCATTCCAGCTTACACGTCGCCACCAAATAGATTATGGAATCCCACATGGATTTCAATACCCCAACGGGTTTCGGAATCACACAAAAATTCCTATATGATCTTGGAATCACACCCGGATTCCCATACCCTAGTGGGTCTTGGAATCACGCATGGATCCCAACAAGTCAATATATCATGAATCTCCTCCATAGATCCATATATGGTTTTCGAAGTGGTCATGGGTTCGAGTCTTTCTTACGATTACACTCTTCCATTTCCCGGGTGCTCCAAAAAACCAAAGGTCGATTTTCGAAATGCTTAATACCGGTTCTTTAGCAAATAATTAGATAATACATAAGAGCGAGGATCACCCTCCTAACCGCTTAAGTGGACGGATCTTCTTATCATTTTTCCAAGAAGTACGAAACAATTTTATACGTATGGTATAACACCATTGATGGTAACTATACCACATAATTCAAATATTTTCCTTAGATATTTCCAAAGTTAAAATCATTCGGTGTTAAGTAGGAAATATTTCCTTACCACCAAAATTAAGAAGGATAACATATTTAGGCCAAGATTGGACAGTCGGTTATTTAACTATCAAATAAACAAACATTCAAAATTAGATTACATTTCCCATGGAAAGTCACTAAGCCTCTTAAATTAATCTTAGTTCAAAATCACATTTCAAAATCTTTGGAAATCACTTCCATATACTTATCTCAACAGGATAAGTATATTCACAAAGCACTATATTTTTTATGCTTAGAAAATATAACCGTATACTTATCCCAATGATATAAGCATATTCACAAACCTTTACTTTCAAAACTCAAAAACATTTCCATATACTTATACAATGATATAAGTATACTCACCAAACACTTGGAAAGAATTTCTATTTAGAAATCATATTTAAATGATCAAACCCAAATGTCATCTAAAACGGAGAAAACCAAAACACCAATCTCTTTATAAAACATTCTTAATAGATTCTGAACCCCGTTTATAAAATTTCTCCTTCTCAAATTCTTTAAAACTCATTTATAAATTCTTTAATAATTATCCAAAGCTATTTATAAAAATCTTCCCATATTTAATCCAACTCATTATATACTCTTTAAGTCAATAAGGTCCACTTTGAGACGACCCGACTTTTTCTCCACAAAAAGTCGTATCATCCTTAAGAAAGAAAGGGATAGAAAAGAGAAAAGAAAGAAGAGAAAGAAGAAACAACACAAGAATCTCAACAGCGGAACGAATAAATTATATTAATAACATAAATATTACATAGTATACAACAATTATCAGAGTACACAGACAATACATCACATACTAGACAGTTATAAACACCTGTCTAGTTAACTCAATACACAATACAGAAAAACTCAGAGATACCAACACAGCGGAAAACTATATAACTATACGCAGAAGCCTCCTCCTCCATTTGCTCCTTCACAATTCGTCAAAGCTAACCTGAATTCTCTTGACTACTCATAAAAATTTGAGTACCCAAGAGTTAAAGAAAAACAGAAATAACTCCGGGTCAGACATGGGTCTGGTGTGAGTAACAGGTTAAAGTTGCTTAACTTTGAAAAACCTTTGAAAAGAAAAGGTATCACGTAAGACTTCCCACACATAAACATGGAAAAGTTTTTACCTTACGCTAACCAAAACATTTGATAGGAAATCCGATGATGTTATAATAGGTCTAGGGTTTTCAAGTAAATAAGAAATAGTCGAAATTGTTACATGATTAAATTCCAGCTACTAGCCACAAAAGTGGGTAATACAATCAAAACCGTTGGCACTTATTGGATTTTGGATTTCATACAATGGTTGGGCTACTGTGGTACCGCCCGTCACAGTACGTGGCCTAGATCACCGTACCGAGGATTACTCCCAATCCCCTGCAACACAAAGCCGGACCCGTTCCTTACTGAACAGTTCCAAACAAGACAACCCCGCAGTTGTGATCAGCAACCGCACCACTAAGCCGAAAATAAAGGGACCTCTAGACAGGGAAAATCTTGCTCTCAAGTGGGGGCTACCCACGAAGATTTGCTACACCTTCCCTGTTTTAGCCATTCCCGGTTGATGAGGCTTGAGGCTACGATTACCTTTATAGGACAAATCACTTAGAATGCTCATCGTCCACCTGACGATGTTCTGAAAGCATTCAATCCATACAAGTTCGTTCCGGGTTCGAACGAAACCGAAGGCATTATCTCGTTACACTCGTATTGGAATCACCCTTAGAGTTAACGATAATAACCCTTGTACTCTGAATCACCATCTCGAATCTATAAGTACTATTCTGTCAAACTCATGACGGAATCACCCACAGAGTTATACTGACGTATAGCCCTTACACCTCGAGTCTTGTAACGACCCTAAATTTTGAACAATTTAATTTGAAAATATTTAATTAATTTTTAATATTTGAATGATGGTTTGAATTGAATTTCAAATTTTCAGAATGAAAATGACGATTAATTATAGAATTTAATCTATTGAAGTTGAATAAAAATTTGAATCTTCAATTTTAAGTCGATTAAAAATATTTCAAAGGCTTGTAAAATTCATATTGATAATACTGAAGATTATAGAAGCTTCAGAATTGAATTTGGAAGTGAATTGTTCAATTTGGAAATTATATCGTTTGAATCGATATTTAAAAATAGCCGTCCGAGGCACAGTCTCGGATTTCGACGAAACCAGTTTTATTGGGTCCGTAATATTTAATTATTGTCGGATTTCAAATTTTGTATTTTTCTGAGTTGGTATGTGAGCACACGGTGAGTAAACGCATTGAATTTTTATCGAGATTCAATTTAAATTTAAATTTAAAATTGAGTCAAACTTCACCACGTTCTCCCTTAAAACACGCAGAAAATCACGCCTACAATCACGAAGAAAAATCGTGCAAGCATGGCCGAGCTCGTTTAAAAATATCCCTCTCCCTCACCTTCAAAATCAAATTCACAGAGGAAAAATTTAATGGCCGAAGCCCTTCCCCCCTCTCGTTCAAAAATCAAAAAGCTTTCATTTCCTCCCCCTTCTCTCTCGTTCCCTCTTCCCCTCTCCCTCATTCCTCAGTTCAAACGAAAATGATTTCGTTCCTCAGTAAAAAAAAAAAAAAAAAAAGATTTGCTTTACTAGGTTGATAAAATAATTTAGTTAGGGTGTTTAATTCATTTAATTAACTTATTTAATTTTTTAGAAATTGTTAAGGAAGATTTATTAAAATTAAAATAATTAGTTAATTAAATCTATTAACGATAATTGGTGATTTGAATTTTCGAATATTAATAAAATCATTGGCTAATTTAATTTACCTAATAGGAATTTAATTTATTGGATGAAATGAATTATTTAAAAGGAAATTTATTTATAACGAATTTAATAGTTAAAACCAAAATCTGTTAGTTGATTTAATTTATAAAAAGGAAATATAGTTCAATTGGAAATTTCTAGTTAGAATTATTTTAAAAGGAAAATTATTTAAATAAATTTATTAAAGAAGAAACTGGTTTAAATAAAACTATCAGTTAATTTAACTATTAAAATGAAATCACCGATGAATCGAAATTATTAAACGAAAATTTATTATTCGATTATTTTGAATATTAATAAATTGTGTAAATATTTATACAAGGTATAAATCAAGAAAAATCGAGTCAAGAAGGAAACGGATTGCTAATAAAAGCTAAGGTGAGAACTTCTCACTCAAAAAATTTAAAGTTGGATTTGCAGTTATTTATTGATTGCTATTTGGTTGTGATATTAGATATAGTAGGATATATCTATATATATAGCAATATATATATTGGCATATGTATATATTGCAGTTGATTGATTTCCCGCATTGTATAGCGGATGAGACCCTATTGCGCCGCCTATTAAGCGGATAATATTTTATAAAATCCCATATACCGCGATATTCCACCTCGAAGTGGAATAAGTATTGTGCTAATGTCTGTGGATGCAGGCAAACAGGTTGGAGGGATCCAACTGGATTCCTCACAAATATTTATTTGATTCAGATATTGTGATATTTGATTGTTTATCATATCGATATATGATATTTGAAAGTCGCGATTGACTATTCGATGTGTTGCATCATCGAATCCAATTTTGAAGTTTAAAAATAACGATTTTGATTTTTAAGGGATTTCTAAAGCGATTTTTGAAAGTATACGTTTATAAAATATTTTTGGAATTGATTCATCTTAAATAAATAAATGTTATAATTTTAATATTATAAAAAATATGATTTTTGAGAAATACAGTTAAAAGTTGATTTTTGAAAATATGGGATTAATGATTTTATAAAATAGTTTAAATTGGGATTTCTGAATTTATTATAAAAAGTTTTAAAAAAAATAGGATTCATGAAATTTGATTATTTTATAAATCAAAAATGATGAATTATAAAGGAGTTTAAAGATGTTTTAAAAGAATAATATAAATTGATCCATATAAAAGATTTATAAATTGATATTTATAAATTTAGAATATCTTGAATTATAAAACGAGCTTTTATAAGTGTTAGAATGAATTGAGAATGAATTTCATAAATAGAAATGAAATTTATAGAATTATAACGGAGAAGTTATAAATGGAATTTTATAAACAGTAGGTTTATAAAATTTGTGAAGTTATTTAAAGGAATAGATTTGGATAAATAAATGAATCTTATAAGTTATAAGATTTATAATTATGAAGTTTAAAGGAACGATTTTGTAAACAAATAAATTATAAGCATTCAACTTATAATATGGACTTCCGGTATATAATTGAGTTGTAAATCGAATAAGTTAATAAAGGAAATTTATAATAGGAAGTGTTATAAAATAAATAGAAATGAAATTTATAAACATTATTTTATAAATCCGCAACGACTTATTTTGATAAGTAAATTGTTGTAATTTATTAATGGAGTTATATTCATGTTTTAGACAGTGAATAATCCTGTAAAACAAAATGAATAGAAATGATAAAATTTGTTAACAAGTATATTCACGTTTTTGAATAGTGAATAATATGTTAAAGAAATGTTTTGAATGTGATGTTTTAAATAGAATTAAAACGATCTAAAGATGTTTTAAAATGTATTAACCATCGAAACCATAGATTTCAACATTCATTGTTGAAATAGACGTTTTCGAGAAATAGAAGAAAATGGTAGATTATAACACTGTTGTTATAATAAATGATTTCCGAAAGAAAATGTTTTGTATAGTATTGGGATTTATATATCTATTTTAATTTCGAATCCCTATACTAGTGATTTTGGGTTGTCGTAACGATGTTTTACGCAACATTCGTTTTGGCCTAAATAAATATGTTTAAGAGAATGATTTCCTTAAAGAATGAACTATATACTTAATGTCGATTAGAGTATATTGAATATTTTTCAAGTATAGAAAATAAAAAGACTTGTGAATTACTTATAAATAAATAAGTATGGAAATGTTTTCCAATATTAAGTGAATATTTTGAATTTATCTTTTTTGAAGATAAATTGAAAATGAATAATGGAAATTGTATATTCATAAATATTTTTGGAAATATAAATTCAATTTGGAATTTATAAATGAAACTTGGAATTCGTTTTAAAAATAAATATCGAATGGTTTTGAAGAATGGAAAAAATATATATCTTGTAAAGATATTTTTGGGAAATAAATAATTTGGAAAATTATTTGGAATCTGGTGATGTTGGCATATCCATTGATAGTTCAATAACCGACTATCAATATTTACCTTTGAATAGGTATTTGTTGTGATTTGCTTGAATTTGAATGCCACACTATTTTTTTTTAAAATAAGCGCTCACTATTCGGGTTAACCGGGAAAGGACCTTGGGGTCGTATAACCCATTCCGAATATGTGATACGTCGTTATGAATTGCATTTGAAGACCGGTGTTGAAGACCGGATATTTTCGAAAACGAAAGGGTTTCTTGTTGATTGTCTCTGCACTGGCTGATCCCCGGTATAGAGATCTCCATATGTGATGGGAAACTCGGTCGTGATTAGTGAATATCCGGATTGCAAGGACTTCTTTGTAAGTGCCTTCGGTTCTGTTCGATCCCGGAACAGACTTGTATGGATTGTATGTCTGACATTACAATTGAGATATAAAGCTGATTTCTTTCAAATATATTTCTGTTGGTGGCGGAGAATTTATTCTTTTAGCTTAACACCCTTCTCTGAGACGTACGAGCTCAGAGGTTATATAGTTGAAGGTTATTAGCAATATACTCCCAATTTGGTAATGTGATGCTAAGTGTTGCTGTGAAATGATCATTGTGTTGATTATTTGTGATAGGAGCATTTGTTTGATCATCTATCTTAGTGATCATTTCTATGATCATTTGTTGACCCAAAGCATGACTTTGTATAAAGCGTGGCTTTGTGGACGTGACTTCATCGAGCCTCACACCCCGGAATGGTCAAAACAGGAAAGATGCAGCAAGGTTATGAGGGGTAGCTCCCTTTAGGGTATGTGCATTTCCTTCTTGAAAAGGGTGATATCATGGTATGGAGCCCAGATGCTTACTCATGTTGAAACACTTATTATTATGGTGTGATGTTGATTAGAGAGCTCTCGGATAAAGGTCCCAAAGGACCGGGGGATGGCATACTCGTGTCAGTTTTTACCCAGTTAGGGGTAACCCGGCCTTGTGTTGGCAGAGATCCGGTTTGGTTCTCGGGGACGTCCTTCCAGAGGCGTTCTCATGTGGCAATGGAAAGCTCCTTGGCCTGGCCATTTGTTGGAAATCCAAAGAAACAATACGAGACTTGTACGTTTTAGTTGTAGAACCTGCCATCTAATATGGTAGCTATAGTAGGCATAATATAATGGTACCTATGCTGGCTAAGATTTATATTCTACTTTCGAAATGTTTTCTACATTATGCACTAATAATAATATCAAATGTTTCTTTTTTAATACGTATCAAGCATCTTTGACTAACATAAGAAGAAATCTCCTCCAAGTCTGCGTTTGCATTGTGTGTGTGGCGGGAGCTCTTATGGTAGTCTCATTTTTAAAAGCATTGCGAATTGACTTTTAAAATATTCCTCTATTTTGATTTTAAAGAAAAATAAACTGTTTTGAGTTCTCACACCAGTCACATGACTGACTCGGAGTTTATTATTTTCCTTCCTAAACTCTGGGTGCCCACCAATTTCCACACGGGCAGTCAAGAGTTAAGGTTTATCAGGATATTCTGGAATTCAGGAGCTGCTGGAGGCAAGCTGGATGGCATGGCGTATTACTAGTATATAGCATTTCTTTTTCCGCTGTTTGTTTGTTGTTGTACACTCTGATGATATGATGTAATGAAATGTATAAAATGTAATAAGTGATATAGTTCTTTGTTTAAAGATTATTCATTTATTTATTATATGTTGTTCCGCTGCGAATTGTGAGATTCTGATGTTGTTTTGTTATTTCGTTCTGTTCTATCTTCTTATTTTTTCTCTTCTTTTCCTCTTTCTTCTTTCTTAAAACCCTCAGTGTTCGTTTTCCGGCATCCGACTGATCGGCATTCGATACAGTGGACGTATTGATGTCGATATTCGGAGTCGAAGAATCGGGTCCTGACAATGAGGTATCAAAGCATATGGTTAAGCGAAAACCATGGTTCTGTTGGGTGTTACTCATTAGAGATAGAGTCAGCAGTACTCTAGAATGAGTTTGAGTGTAATAATAGATATGAGCGCGTATTTGTTAGTGAATATAAAATTGTTTTTGAATCGGGTAAATAAGATAATTTTGCCTAAAACTATTTTTGTATAGAAAAGAAATGATTTTCTATGAATTATTTTAGTATATGGTTGCATGATTGTTAGGAAGTAATAATATTAAATTATTATCATTAGTATATGGAATTAAATAAGAAATAAAATGGATTGAATTCAAGTAAACTAACTTGATAAATTATTAATTCATGGACTAATGAATTGGTTAAATTAAAGTTTAGTCGTGAGCTAAATTTGAAGATAAATTTGAATTTGTATATAAATTCCAGTAAGTAAAAGAAATAAATTGAAATTCCCTTTATTAGTAATTAAGTAAATTCGAGATGAATTGAATATGGAAATTGAATTTAAAATGAATAAGTGAATGTACTAATTGAATAAATTAGTAAATGGAATAGATTTGGAATGGTTTGAATGAAATTTGTTTGGTTGATAAAATAAACGGAATGAAAATATGAAATGCAAATTGAACTGGAGTGGAATTAAAATAAATTGAATTGGTATCAATTTAGACTAGTTATAAACTAGAATGGATATTCTATTAAGTGAATATCATTAAATTTGCATAGAAGTAATTGCCGTTTGGCACAAACAAATTATATGAGTTAATGAAAGCAAATAAAATTGATTTTTGAATCAATTAAAATAGTATGAATTCGTTTTGCTTAGAAACGAATAGAATGAAAAAAATTGAGTTGTAAACCATTTGATTTAATGGAAATGTCATGTGAATGGGTCGTAAGCGACTAAAGATGAATTGAAACCATATGTAAATTGCTAATGGAATTTATCTTGAATGTATTGCTAATGAAATCTATATATTTGTTATTGAAAATGAATGGAATGTTAATAGATTTCTTATATTTGTCACTGACGTGTTTAAACTAAGTAAGTACAGGTTCAGGGAAGTCGTTGAGCTGGATTTGATTGTGCAAATAAGCTAATAATTAGCCGCTTTGCTTAAAAATGCTAAATAAGGTACGCCTACGTAATAAAAATAGGAAATATGAACTGTTTTTCTGTTTTCCGACCGTGTGGGTCGATGTATACATATTTATACAAATTGTAAAATTGCAAAAGCTCCTCCATACAAAGGAGACTCTGCCAAAATTTTCCGTAAATTTTGGGAGTTAGAAATATTTTTGAAAATTTTTGGAAAATTTTAGTTAACGACAAATCAATTTCGAAATTTGCAAATTGAAAAGAATTAGTGAATAAAACTAATTTAAAGTAGTAATATGAATTAGTAAATGAAAGTTAATCGTTAGAATTTAATATTTAGAATTGAGAATTGAATTCGAATGAAATTTGAATTGTGAATTGAATTCAAATAGAATTGAAATTGTGAATTGAATTGAAAGGTAAAATTGAATGAAAATGAATGTGTAACTTCAATAGTGAAGTAAAAATGTATAAGAAGCATATATTGGAAATTTTGTAATAGAATTGGCAAAATGGTTTGAATGTTGGAATTGGATATTATGACTAGCAGGATATACAGGTGTATAAAGGAATTGGGATTTTGATTTCAAAGGTAAAAATTGAATTGCTCGACCAAAAGGTACGTATTTCAATTTCAGTATGAGATTTGATGATTTTCTTCTCCAGCCACTTGGCTTTCTCTTTTCTTTTTGATTCTGAGGGGCCGTGGTGTCATTTTGTAGTCGTACCGAGCTAGCCGCGCAAAGGAGACGCTGGCAAAAATTTTCGAAAATTTAGGGTGTTAGAAATTTTTTGAGAAATTTTGAAAGTTTAAAATTTGAATTTGAATTTAAATTTGAATTGTTAAGGAAAACAATATTGTTTGAAACTTATAATTGAAGTTGGAAAGCTAGTTGAAATGATAATGAATCTTTAATAAAAAGATTTGTTTTAGAAAGTTGATAAAACTATTTGGATTGTGAAAAATAATAGACGGGATAAGGGCATTCTTCTTAACTTGTAATTTCGGGACGAAATTCTTTTAAGAGGGGAAGATTGTAACGACCCTAAATTTTGAACAATTTAATTTGAAAATATTTAATTAATTTTTAATATTTGAATGATGGTTTGAATTGAATTTCAAATTTCCAGAATGAAAATGGCGATTAAATTATAGAATTTAATCTATTGAAGTTGAATAAAAATTTGAATCTTCAATTTTAAGCCGATTAAAAATATTTCAAAGGCTTGTAAAATTCATATTGATAATACTGAAGATTATAGAAGCTTCAGAATTGAATTTGGAAGTGAATTGTTCAATTTGGAAATTATATCGTTTGAATCGATATTTAAAAATAGCCATCCGAGGCACAGTCTCGGATTTCGACGAAACCGGTTTCATTGGGTCCGTAATATTTAATTATTGTCGAATTTCAAATTTCGTATTTTTCTGAGTTGGTATGTGAGCACACGGTGAGTAAACGCATTGAATTTTTATCGAGATTCAATTTAAATTTAAATTTAAAATTGAGTCAAACTTCACCACGTTCTCCCTTAAAACACGCAGAAAATCACGCCTACAATCACGAAGAAAAATCGTGCAAGCATGGCCGAGCTCGTTTAAAAATATCCCTCTCCCTCACCTTCAAAATCAAATTCACAGAGGAAAAATTTAATGGCCGAAGCCCTTCCCCCCCTCTCGTTCAAAAATCAAAAAGCTTTCATTTCCTCCCCCTTCTCTCTCGTCCTCTTCCCCTCTCCCTCATTCCTCAGTTCAAACGAAAATGATTTCGTTCCTCAGTAAAAAAAAAAAAAAGATTTGCTTTACTAGGTTGATAAAATAATTTAGTTAGGGTGTTTAATTCATTTAATTAACTTATTTAATTTTTTAGAAATTGTTAAGGAAGATTTATTAAAATTAAAATAATTAGTTAATTAAATCTATTAACGATAATTGGTGATTTGAATTTTCGAATATTAATAAAATCATTGGCTAATTTAATTTACCTAATAGGAATTTAATTTATTGGATGAAATGAATTATTTAAAAGGAAATTTATTTATAACGAATTTAATAGTTAAAACCAAAATCTGTTAGTTGATTTAATTTATAAAAAGGAAATATAGTTCAATTGGAAATTTCTAGTTAGAATTATTTTAAAAGGAAAATTATTTAAATAAATTTATTAAAGAAGAAACTGGTTTAAATAAAACTATCAGTTAATTTAACTATTAAAATGAAATCACCGATGAATCGAAATTATTAAACGAAAATTTATTATTCGATTATTTCGAATATTAATAAATTGTGTAAATATTTATACAAGGTATAAATCAAGAAAAATCGAGTCAAGAAGGAAACGGATTGCTAATAAAAGCTAAGGTGAGAACTTCTCACTCAAAAAATTTAAAGTTGGATTTGCAGTTATTTATTGATTGCTATTTGGTTGTGATATTAGATATAGTAGGATATATCTATATATATAGCAATATATATATTGGCATATGTATATATTGCAGTTGATTGATTTCCCGCATTGTATAGCGGATGAGACCCTATTGCGCCGCCTATTAAGCGGATAATATTTTATAAAATCCCATATACCGCGATATTCCACCTCGAAGTGGAATGGGTATTGTGCTAATGTCTGTGGATGTAGGGAAACAGGTTGGAGGGATCCAACTGGATTCCTCACAAATATTTATTTGATTCAGATATTGTGATATTTGATTGTTTATCATATCGATATATGATATTTGAAAGTCGTGATTGACTATTCGATGTGTTGCATCATCGAATCCAATTTTGAAGTTTAAAAATAACGACTTTGATTTTTAAGGGATTTCTAAAGCGATTTTTGAAAGTATACGTTTATAAAATATTTTTGGAATTAATTCATCTTAAATAAATAAACGTTATAATTTTAATATTATAAAAATTATGATTTTTGAGAAATACAGTTAAAAGTTGATTTTTGAAATTATGGGATTAATGATTTTATAAAATAGTTTAAATTGGGATTTCTGAATTTATTATAAAAAGTTTAAAAAAAAATAGGATTCATGAAATTTGATTATTTTATAAATCAAAAATGATGAATTATAAAGGAGTTTAAAGATGTTTTAAAAGAATGATATAAATTGATCCATATAAAAGATTTATAAATTGATATTTATAAATTTAGAATATCTTGAATTATAAAACGAGCTTTTATAAGTGTTAGAATGAATTGAGAATGAATTTCATAAATAGAAATGAAATTTATAGAATTATAACGGAGAAGTTATAAATGGAATTTTATAAACAGTAGGTTTATAAAATTTGTGAAGTTATTTAAAGGAATAGATTTGGATAAATAAATGAATCTTATAAGTTATAAGATTTATAATTATGAAGTTTAAAGGAACGATTTTGTAAACAAATAAATTATAAGCATTCAACTTATAATATGGACTTCCGGTATATAATTGAGTTGTAAATCGAATAAGTTAATAAAGGAAATTTATAAGAGGAAGTGTTATAAAATAAATAGAAATGGAATTTATAAACATTATTTTATAAATCCGCAACGACTTATTTTGATAAGTAAATTGTTGTAATTTATTAATGGAGTTATATTCATGTTTTAGACAGTGAATAATCCTGTAAAACAAAATGAATAGAAATGATAAAATTTGTTAACAAGTATATTCACGTTTTTGAATAGTGAATAATATGTTAAAGAAATGTTTTGAATGTGATGTTTTAAATAGAATTAAAACGATCTAAAGATGTTTTAAAATGTATTAACCATCGAAACCATAGATTTCATCATTCATTGTTGAAATAGACGTTTTCGAGAAATAGAACGAAATGGTAGATTATAATACTGTTGTTATAATAAATGATTTCCGAAAGGAAATGTTTTGTATAGTATTGTGATTTATATATCTATTTTAATTTCGAATCCCTATACTAGTGATTTTGGGTTGTCGTAACGATGTTTTACGCAACATTCGTTTTGGCCCAAATAAATATGTTTAAGAGAATGATTTCCTTAAAGAATGAACTATATACTTAATGTCGATTAGAGTATATTGAATATTTTCCAAGTATAGAAAATAAAAAGACTTGTGAATTACTTATAAATAAATAAGTATGGAAATGTTTTCCAATATTAAGTGAATATTTTGAATTTATCTTTTTTGAAGATAAATTGAAAATGAATAATGGAAATTGTATATTCATAAATATTTTTGGAAATATAAAATCAATATGGAATTTATAAATGAAAGTTGGAATTCGTTTTAAAAAAATAAATATCGAATGGTTTTGAAGAATGGAAAAAATATATATCTTGTAAAGATATTTTTGGGAAATAAATAATTTGGAAAATTATTTGGAATCTGGTGATGTTGGCATATCCATTGATAGTTCAATAACCGACTATCAATATTTACCTTTGAATAGGTATTTGTTGTGATTTGCTTGAATTTGAATGCCACACTTATTTTTTTTTAAAATAAGCGCTCGCTATTCGGGTTAACCGGGAAAGGACCTTGGGGTCGTATAACCCATTCTGAATATGTGATACGTCGTTATGAATTGCATTTGAAGACCGGTGTTGAAGACCGGATATTTTCGAAAACGAAAGGGTTTCTTGTTGATTGTCTCTTCACTGGCTGATCCCCGGTATAGAGATCTCCATATGTGATGGGAAACTCGGTCGTGATTAGTGAATATCCGGATTGCAAGGACTTCTTTGTAAGTGCCTTCGGTTCTGTTCGATCCCGGAACAGACTTGTATGGATTGTATGTCTGACATTACAATTGAGATATAAAGCTGATTTCTTTCAAATATATTTTTGTTGGTGGCGGAGAATTTATTCTTTTAGCTTAACACCCTTCTCTGAGACGTACGAGCTCAGAGGTTATATATTGAAGGTTATTAGCAATATACTCCCAATTTGGTAATGTGACATGCTGAGTGTTGCTGTGAAATGATCATTGTGTTGATTATTTGTGATAGGATCATTTGTTTGATCGTCTATCTTGGTGATCGTTTATATGATCATTTGTTGACCCAAAGCATGACTTTGTATAAAGCGTGCCTTTGTGGACGTGACTTCATCGAGCCTCACACCCCGGAATGGTCAAAACAGGAAAGATGCAGCAAGGTTATGAGGGGTAGCTCCCTTTAGGGTATGTGCATTTCCTTCTGGAAAAGGGTGGTATCATGGTATGGAGCCCAGATGCTTACTCATGTTGAAACACTTATTATTATGGTGTGATGTTGATTAGAGAGCTCTCGGATAAAGGTCCCAAAGGACCGGGGGATGGCATACTCGTGTCAGTTGTTACCTAGTTAGGGGTAACCCGGCCTTGTGTTGGCAGAGATCCGGTTTGGTTCTCGGGGACGTCTTTCGAGAGACGTTCTCATGTGGCATTGGGAAGTTCCTTGGCCTGACCATTTGTTGGAAATCCAAAGAAACAATACGAGACTTGTACGGTTTTAGTTGTAGAACCTGCCATCTAATATGGTAGCTATAGTAGGCATAATATAATGGTACCTATGCTGGCTAAGATTTATATTCTACTTTCGAAATGTTTTCTACACTATGCACTAATAATAATATCAAATGTTTCTTTTTTAATACGTATCAAGCATCTTTGACTAACATAAGAAGAGATCTCCTCCAAGTCTGCGTTTGCATTGTGTGTGTGGCGGGAGCTCTTATGGTAGTCTCATTTTTAAAAGCATTGCGAATTGACTTTAAAAATATTCCTTTATTTTGATTTTAAAGAAAAATAAACTGTTTTGAGTTCTCACACCAGTCACATGACTGACTTGGAGTTTATTGTTTTCCTTCCTAAACTCTGGGTGCCCACCAATATCCACACGGACAGTCAAGAGTTAAGGTTTATCAGGATATTCTAGAATTCAGGAGTTGCTGGAGGCAAGCTGGATGGCATGGCGTATTACTAGTATATAGCATTTCTTTTTCCGCTGTTTGTTCGTTGTTGTACACTCTGATGATATGATGTAATGAAATGTATAAAATGTAATAAGTGATATAGTTCTTTGTTTAAAGATTATTCATTTATTTATTATATGTTGTTCCGCTGCGAATTGTGAGATTCTGATGTTGTTCTTTTATTTCGTTATGTTCTATCTTCTTATTATTTCTCTTCTTTTCCTCTTTCTCCTTTCTTAAAACCCTCAGTGTTTGGTTTTCCGGCATCCGACTGATCGGCATTCGATACAGTGGACGTATTGATGTCGATATTCGGGAGTCGAAGAATCGGGTCCTGACAAGTCTTCACTCGCTCCATTTGGATTAACGACCTAACGTTTAATTGGAATCGATGTGGTTTTCGGATATCCAAATATGGAAACCCGGTCTCATCGAAATCCAAAGCGTGTCTTTTAAGGTCCAAGTTGTTTTAAGTTTAAAACAATTCAATTTAATTATCTAAATATACACAGATGGATAATTCATCACAATAGATAATCAACCTTATCATCAACAGATAATCTATATCATAATCAGATAATTCATCTCATCATTCAAAGGCAACCAATGCATCCATATCAATAATCATTACTCATCTCATAACTGAGATTACAAACCATACCAGGCAACTAATACCATCCATCAAACATAAGCAACTATCTAATGATCGCACCATTTATAATTAATTTAAAATAAATTAAATTAATTACCTAAATTCTAATTAATTTAAAATGAATTAAATTAATTACTTCAACATTAAAAATCCTACTTAACTTAACCATCAATTGATTACAAATCAATTTATAAATCATCATCTCAATATTCATTTCAACTAATCATTACTGATTAACCATCTCTAATTACAATAAGTAATTAGTCTTTAAAATTAATTACACAAGTTAATTATATTAAACCTTTTGCAAATAATTTAACTTGTAATTGCTTAATTAATTAATTAATTACATTAATCATTTATTCATTATTGATTATGCCTTAACTAATCAATTCCAAATTACATAATTAATTAATTAATGATTTCTGATTATATTTAATCAATCTCTAAATAAATTAATTACATAAGTAATTAATCTTCAATTTAAACAACATATATATTAATCACCTATGATTAATAACCATCCAGTAATTAACTATTTTAATTACTCATTCCATAAATTAATTACTCTTAATTAATTATCTTCATTAATCACTTGATTAATTTCAAAGTAACTTAAATCCAAATTACTTCTATAATTAATATCTTTAATTACATCGTGTAATTATTAATTAATTACTTCCTTAAGTAATTATAAATCCATAAATTACATAAAGTAATTATTCATCAATCCATAAATGTTTAAATTAATTTATCTTAATTAATCTAAACTAATCACATTAATTAAACTAATTACACCAAGTAATTAATTCATTAATTACCTTCATTAAGTAATTAAAACTTAAACAATTTATTATTATTAATTAATTAATCTAATTAATTATTAAAAATTAATCAGATTAGTTAATTGTTAAATAATCTTAAGTTAATGACCTTCATTGACATTTCTTAATTACTAA
Organism: Allium cepa; assembly: GCA_030765085.1. Classification (NCBI taxonomy): domain Eukaryota; kingdom Viridiplantae; phylum Streptophyta; class Magnoliopsida; order Asparagales; family Amaryllidaceae; genus Allium; species Allium cepa. Next base: position 1,002,089,227 of record CM060935.1, read on the forward strand.
ATTAAGAATTAACTTAAATTAATCAACATTAATTAATAATTAATTAATATTTAATTACAATTTAACTAATCTCTAATTATTAATTAATTAAGTGTTAATTAAAATAAAGTTTAATCATTAATTAAAATTTAATTAACCATCCTTAATTATAGATTAATTAACCTTAATTAATTAATCTCAAATCTAATTAATTAACTTTAAAAATTATTAATTACCTAATTAATCATCCACATTAATAATTAAATAATAATAAATATTCCATTTAAATTAATTTAATAATTTAAATAAAATCAATTTCTTAAGTTCTAATCTTAAGTTAAGAAACATTTCTTTTTATATAAAGTATTTTAAACAATTTGTTTCCATATTTATTTCAAACTTCACTTTAAATTTCATTTTAAATTTTAAGATTTTAAAATGAAACAATTCATTTAAACAAGGTTTTTAAACCAATTTTAAAAATCCTTTTTATCTCACATGTTCAAAAACATACTTTTTATAAACTAAAAGTTTAAAGGATTATAAAACAATTTTATATCAAACAAATTAAATTTAAAAAACTTATTTTATTTTAAAACTGACATAAAAATCAAATTCCAGGTTTTAAAAACTGAACTTAAACTTATTTTAAATTTTATTTCATAATTTAAAACTCATAGTTCAAATTCAAAACCAAGGTTCCTTAATACTGTAAAAGTTTAAAATATAAATTTAAATTCAAAAATTTAAATTAAATTCAAAATTAGATTCTTCTACCTGAATTTCATATTTCAGTTTCCAGATTTAACTTGGTTTTAAATTTCAGTTGCATCTAAATAATTTACTTTTAAATTTAAAACAGAAAACAGTTTCCTGTTTTAATTTAAAACATCTTACATATTTTTCTCAAAAATGATTCAAAATTCAAGATTTTGAATTATTGAATTCATATTTAAATTTCTGGTTTAAAAATTCCTGTTTGAACTTCATCTTTCAATTATTAAACTTTACTTTTTAAATTTAAATTAAAAAAACAGAAACAGTTTCTGATTTTAGTTTAAAACCCAACTTGAATTTAAAAAGCATTTCAATTAATTTTAAAAATCTAAAATTTAAACTTAATTTAATTTCAAATTCAATTTCAGGTTCAAGGCTTATTTCAGATTTTTGTCTTGCAATTTACTTTTTACTTCAACTTTATAAAAACTGGAAACAAATTTCTGTCTAAATACTAAAACCTTGAAACATTTATTTCAAATACCCAAATTTAAACTTATAGAATTCAAATTCAATTCTAGATTCAAACATAGGTTTACTTAATTTAAACCTTAGTTTATATTTTAAAACCTGTCTTTAAAACTGAAAACAAAAACAGGTTTTCTGTTTTTTTTCAAACCATACTTACATTTTGAAAACTCAAATTATTACAAAAACCAGAATTCAAACTTTTTGAATTCATATTTAAATTCAGATTTAAAATCCTAAGTTAAAATCTTAGTTTATATTTAAACTTAACTTCAAGAAAATTGAAATAGCAGAACAGGTTCTGTCTGTTCCTAAAACCTGAAACAATCAGGCACTCGAGCTACCTTATATACTACTTCGAGTCAGACCCTCCCTCGCTCCGAGCTAAAACTCAAATTCCCCGATAACTTACTCGAGTATGCCACAACCCCCACTCAAACAGCTAACAACCTCAGATCAAAAATTCACCGTGCACATGTACACTGCCTCCGGCACCCCTGATCAACTTCGCAACCTCCCCTCGGTCGACGAACATCAACTCAGATTCATCTAAACTCCAACCCAAACACCACTTACTCGCATTCAAGATCACAACCCACAATATACAAACCTGGGAACATGACAGAACCCACAACCCCAACCTGTCATCACCTTTCCCAAACGCCACCGACCGCCGTTGCCACTCAAACTTCGGAGAAGGCTTCCCCAAACCACCAGCTACCATCACGCAAAATATGGTTGAACTCGGTCAAGTATTTGAGCAGAGAAGGTTACTTCTTGAAACCACAGTAATACTAGGGTTCCTATCTGAAATTTCCAAATCAAAATCTCAAAATTGAATTTCAACTTAATCCAAAAAAATTTACAACATCCCAGATAACTACATTCCTTCCAGAAGAAATGCCAACACATACAACCCTAAAGATCATCATAACTTACCCAATTTCCATTTTCAGTGCAAATATAAACTGCACTTCCAATTCTTTTCTAAAAATTTATATTTTGATCTTAGAAATCATGTTTTAGTATAGGGTTTCACTTTATATTATTGATTTGTTAAATCTTCATACTTGAATTTTCACTAATTTAATATTTGCTCATCTATTAATAAAAATCCAGAGATGATACTAGATTATCTTAACCTAAGTAACATTCTAACTAAAGTTTATAATTAAACTAACAATTTTCATTTGAATCTTAAATTTAAATGGTGTTTATGTCAAGAGGTTTGAACATGAAAGATCAAGAACTGGGAAGTATAACAGAGTAGACTCTGTTGAAACAAATAGACATAAGAAATTCCACAATATTCAAACACACACATGTTTATTTCAAACAACTAGCATGCACACATATAATCATACATATAAATATCCACTGCAAATTTCATAAATTATACTCATTTCAGATTAAAAGCATGCAATCAACCTTTACTTACTTAAATTAAAAAAAAGAGTTACTCACCTGAATTATGCAGACCCCAGATTTTAGCATGCAGTAGCTTGAATGCTTTTTAAACTTGAATGTTGCTTCTTCTTCTTTTTTTTCAAAAAAAATGCTATTGCTCTTTGAAATTTGCTTTCAGATTAAAGAAATGAAGACCTGATGAGGTTGCACATGGTTGCAGAACAATTTGAAGTTGCAGTGACAAATTTCCAGATTTTTGAAAAAAAATGAATGCATGCTATAGTTTGTTACTTGCAGGTTTTGAATGTTTGTAAAGGAGGAGTTGAATGCAATGCATTTGAATAGGTTTTTGAAGGAGGTAATGGTTTTTGCATAGGATGGTTGCAGATTTGTATTTTGAAAAAGAGGAGTTTGATTTTGAATCTGAAATGATTTGTATGTGTTCAGATTTGTTTGTTCAAAATGAAAAATGAGAAAAAGGAAAGGAATGAGTATATGCAAGTTTATAGTCTAAATTTATGATTTATTAAAATTAAAGAAAAATAAAAATTGAAACAATGACACTTGTATGAAATGTTAACACTTGTAAGTATCTTTGTTTAAACATTTTACACATGTTAACTCAAATTTTAAATTACATACACATGTCTCTTCCAAGTAATTAGTAATTTAGATTAAGTGTTAAAGATAAATTAAACTTAATTAGTTCCATTAACACCTAGTTATGTATATAATTAATTTCTAAAGAATAAATCAAAGTGTTAATATAGATAAGACAATATACAAATGAATCCATTGTCAAAGATACTTTTAAACAATTAAAATAAATTTATACAAGAGTTTGTAACTTATTGAATACATGTTTCATAATTTAAATTGTATTTTAAATTTACAAATCACATTATCAATCAATATTTTACAAAGAATAACACAAATATTTTTGTAACTTATTTTAAATATTCAAACTTAAGTTAAAAATGAATTTTAAACCAATGAAATATTTACCTTATATATTTAAAATCATATAGTTATTTTATTAAATATTTTTGAAAAGCTTAAATCCAAAAATAAATCATCATTTCTATTTTTAAAACATTAAAAATTATGCTATACTGATTTAACAACTTGTCTATTTAAAATATATATAAATTGTAACGTTCTAAAATTTTCGACTTTCGAAAATTCAACATCGACACTCACTTTATCGACTGCCGAATATCGAAGGCCGAAAACCGAGAAGTTATGGGTTTTAAAAAGAATTTTAAGAAAGGAAAAAGAGAGAAGTAGAAGAAGATAATAGAAAATAAAGGGAGAGGAAGATAGAAAAAAAGAGAGAAGAGAGAAAAGAAGGTAGAATATTTTAAAATGGAAGAAAACAAAAAGAAAACATAACAACAGAATCACATCAGAATCTCACAATTCGCAGCGGAACAACATATAATAATAAATGAATAATCTTTAAATAAAGAACTATATCAGTTATTACATCACATTATATTTCATTACATCATATCATATCATCAGAGTGTACAACAACATACAACAATAAACAGTGCAGCGGAAAAGAAATACTATATAAACTAGTAATACGCCATGCCATCCAGCTTGCCTCCAGCAACTCCAGAATATCCAGAATATCCTGATAAACCTAACTCTTAACTGCCCGTGTGGAAATTGGTGGGCACCCAGAGTTTAGGAAGGAAAACAATAAACTCCAAGTCAGTCATGTGACTGGTGTGAGAACTCAAAACAGTTTATTTACTTTAAAATCAAAATAGAAGAATATTTTTAAATCAATTCGCAATGCTTTTAAAAATGAGACTACCATAAGGCCTCCCGCACACACACACATGCAAACGCAGAATCGGAGGAGATTTCTCCTTATGATAGTCAAAGATGCTTGATACGCATTTAAGATAACATTTGATATTATTACTAGTGCATAGTGTAGGAAAGTCATTTCAAAAATAAAGATATAAATCTTAGCCGACATAGACATTTCGAACTATGCCTACTATAGCTACTATCCAAACAGTGGTGACCACCATAAGTGAATTGCAGGTTCTACAACTAATACCGTACAAGTTTCGTATTGGGAATTGGATTTCCAACAAATGGTCAGGCCAAGGAACTTCCCATTGCCACATGAGAATGCCTCTGGAAAGACATCCCCGAGAACCAAACCGGAACTCTGCCAACACAAGGCCGGGTTACCCCTAACTGGGTAACTACTGACACGAGCACGCCATTCCCCGATCGTAAATGACCTTTTTCACGGGATCCCGATAACCAACAACCACAAAGTAATAAACTCGTAGTAACCACATAGGTTAAATATCTGGGCTCCATACCATGATACAACCTCTATCCAGAAGGAAATGTACATACCCTAAGGGGAGCTACAGCAACCCCTAATAACCTTGCCGCATCTTTCCTGTTTTGACCATTTCCGGGATGTGAGGCTCGACGAATTCACGTCCACAAAAACACACTTTATACAAAAGCCATGCTTTGGGTCAACAAATGATCAACACAATGATCACTAAGATAGACGATCAAATAAATGATCCTATCACAAATAATCAACACAATGATCATTTCAGCATCACTCAGCATGTCACATTACCAAAATGGGATATATTGCTGATAACTTCAACTATATAACCTTTGAGCTCGTACGTCTCAAAGAAGGGTGTTAAGCAAAGAATAAATTCTCCGCCACCAACAGAAATATATTTGAAAGAAATCGGCTTTATATCTCAAATTGTAATGTCAGACACACAATCCATACAAGTCTGTTCCGGGATCGAACAGAACCGAAGGCACTTACAAAGAAGTCCTTGCAATCCGGATATTCACAATCCTGATCGGATTCACCATCACATATGGAGAACTCAATACCGTAGCTACTCGGTGCAGAGTCAATCGATAGTTCATCCTATCACTCTCGCAAATACCGGTCTTCAACACCGATCTTCAAATGCGATTTACAACGACGTATCACATATTCGGAGTGGGTTATACGACCCCATGGTCCTTTCCCGGTTAACCCGAATAGTGAGCGCTTATTCAAAAATAAGTGTGCATTCAAATTCAATCAATTCACATCAAATACCCATTCAAAGGGAAATATTGATAGTCGGCTATTGAACTATCAATGGATATGCATACATCACCAGATTCCAAATAATTTTCCAAATTATTTATTTTCCAAAATATCTTTACAAGATATATTATTTCAACACTTCAAAAATAAATCAATATTTATTTTTATACAAATTCCACTTTTCACATATAAATTCCATAATGAATTTATATTTCAAAAAAATTCGTGCATATACGATTTCAATTATTCATTTTCAATTTATCTTCAAAAAGATAAATTCTCAAAATATTCACTTTATATCGGAAAACAATTCCATACTTATTTATTTATAAGTAATTCACAAATCTCTTTTATTTTCAACACTTAGAAAGTATTCAATATACTTAAATCGAATTAAGTATATAATTCATTCTTTAAGGAAATCATTCTCTTAAACATATTTATTTGGGCCAAAACGAATGTTACGTAAAACATCGTTACGACAACCCAAAATCATTAGTATAGGGATTCGAAATTAAAATAGATATATAAATCCCAATACTATACAAAACATTTCCTTTCGGAAATCATTTACTATAACAACAGTGTTATAGTCCACCATTTCCTTTTATTTCTCGAAAACGTCTATTTCAACAATAAATGTTGAAATCTATGGTTTCGAATCTCAACACATTTTAAAACATCATTAGATCGTTTTAATTCAATTCAAACATCTCATTTAAAAACAATTTCTTTAACATATCATTCACTATTCAAAAACGTGAATATACTTCTTTAACAAATTCCATCCTTTTATTCATTTTAATTCAAAGGATTATTCACTATTCAAAATTGAATATAACTCTATTTCTAAGTTATAACAATTAACTTATCAAAATAAGTCGTTTGCGAATTTATAAAACAACGTTTATAAATTCCATTTCTATTTATATATAAAAACTTCCTTTTTATAAATTCCTTTATTAACATATTCCAGTTTATAACTAAATTATAAACTAAACGTTCATACTATAAGTCAAATACTTATAAAACGATTATTTTACAAAATCGTTCATTTAACTTCCCAAATTATTAATCTTAACTTATAAGATTGTTTATTTATCCAAAATTCATTCTTTCGATAACTTTATAAATTTTATAAACCTACTGCTTATAAAATTTCATTTATAACTTCACAGTTTATAATTCTATAAATTTCATTCATTTAGGAAATTCATTTTCACTACATTCAAACACTTATAAAAACTCGTTTTATAATGTCCATAATTCAATTTATAAATATCCATTTATAAATCTCTTAATATAAATTAATTTATATTATTCTTTTAAACGTCTTTAAATTCCTTTAAAATTTCACCGTTCTCTTGATTTATAAAATAATCAAATTTTATAAATCTTATATTCAAACTTTTAATAATAAACTCAAAAATCCAGTTTAAACTATTTTATAAAATCATTGGTTCATATTTCTCAAAAATCAGCTTTTAACTATATTTCACAAAAACCATAATTTTATAACTTTAAAAAATTATAACGTTTATTTATTTATAATGGATCAATTCCAAAAATATAGTATATTTTCAAAAATCACTTTAAAACCATTTTAAAATCCCAAATTTGGTCCAATGATGCTACACACCAAATAGTCAATCACGACTAACAACGATATCATATATCGATATGATAATCCATCAAATATCAAAATATCTGAAATAAAATAAATACTGTTGAGGAATCCAGTTGGATCCCTCCAACCTGTTTCCTGCATCCAAAAACATTAGCACAATACCAATTTCGCTCCAGTACGAAATTATCGCGGTATATGTTCTTAATAAATATTATCCGCTTAATAACGGCGTAATAGGGTCTCATCCGCTAAACAAAAAATGCGGGAAATCAACAACTGCAATATATACATATGCCAATATATATATATTGATATTATATATAATACCAATTTCACTGTTTATGAAATATTCGCGGTATATGTTTATATTAAATAACATCCGCTTACTAACGGCGCATAATGTCTATTTTAACAATCAATATATACAATTCATCATTCAAACATGCATTTAAATATTTTAAATCTAACTATTTAAAATAAAATCGAAATCTATTCGATTGAGTGAGAAGTTCTCACCTGGGTTTTAATTTCCGTTTTAGCTTTAATTTCGAATAAAATTAAACGCGCGTTTAATTTTACCCGAAATTCTCACTAACTCCAAACGACTCCAAACCAACTCCATCGCGTAGTGCTCGTCCATACGATTCCAACGCAACTGAGTTTGCATTTTTTCGACCTCGTATGAAAAAGTTATGAATTTTACAAGTTTGTACTCGTTTTATATAACTATAATTACAATATAAATTTAAAATTAAAACCCTACATCTCACATCTGCCGTCCATTTTCCAAACTCCAGATCTAGGCCACTGGTTACTTCTTCCCCACCCACGTTCTCTTCCAGACTTTGCACGCACCAAACAACCCATCCCTCATCAAACTAGGGTTTAGGACCGCATCACCTACGACGAGCTTGAACGCGATCAGGGACCTTCACCTCGAAGAGCATCACCAGCATGACACTCGGCTGGAGCACCTTGGAGTTCGGCCATCTCTGGTGCGTGCAACACGAGGCCGAACGTGCCTCCTTCTCAAGTCAATTGCCGCTAATCTACAACTCCAAACACGATCATAACCGTTGAGATTATAGATCTCAACATGCTCTTGAATTCTCTAGTTGAAGACGAGGCTCGATATCGCTTGGATTTGAAGATTTGGAGGGATGAATTTGGGGCAATTTCGGCCATTGACTTCATGTAGGCGGCTGAGCAATTAGAATTAGGGTTTTGCATTTTCTTTTTATTTTAGATTTTAACTCCTATTTATAGAAAAAGCTAGCGTAAACACTATTCATCCCGGGAATTCCGAACTCCGATTTAGACGCCGTAACCAGCGTACCTAGGGTTTATCCCGCATTCCGGACACAATGGAACAGGTTTCGGAAGCTAATTCGGAAGTATGTGCGAGTTATGGCTGTAAACGCTCAATTTAAATTAAACCGATTTAAATCGATTTCTAGGCGTTTTAATTTGTACCGGACAAACGGTAAATCCAATTGACTTGAAATTTGAAACCTTACAATAATATCACATTACGGATCCGATGAAACTGGTTTCGTCGAAATCCGAGACTTTTTGAAAAATGGCTATTTTGACTCGCCAAATTTAAATTAAAAATAAATCGATGCGTTTCGAGCTGCCACGCTCAAACGATAACTCCGATTGACACGAAAATTGAAATCCGGTAATAACTAACTATTACGGATCCAATGAAACTGGTTTCGTTCAATTCTGAGACTGTTCAAAAATTGGCTATTTTACAGTCGATTATTAAATATTAAAATATTCAATTTTCACAAATTTACTTTTAATTCGATTTTAAAAGTTCTAAAATATTTCTATAACTCCAGTATGATTAAATAAAATTTTCCAAATTATTTTAAATCATTTTTAACTCAATTTTTAATTATTTCCATAATTTAACATATTAAATTATTGATTAAATTATCCAATTAAATCCAAAAATTCAAATAAAAATTTATTTGACTTATAAATTCACTTATTAATATTTAAAATTAATTAAATATTCAAATTTAAATTATTAAAAATTCTGGGTCGTTACAATCTTCCCCCCTTAAAAGAATTTCGTCCTCGAAATTACAAGTAAGAAAAGTTACAAAATCTATTAACTTTCCCAAAATTCATAGTTAAACTTCTTACAAATCTTTACTAAGTTTTCAAATCATACTTAGTTATCTTTTCAAAAACAACTACTATTGTTTAACTTTCAATTCCAAATCAAAGTTTAAAGTTTTCAAAATTTTCCCATTTTCTCAAAAAAATTTCTAACGCCTTAAATTTTCAGAAAAATTCGCCATAGTCTCCTTTGCGCGGCTCGATCCGAAAAAAAAAATGATAGTATATATATCACAAATATACATCTCATCAAGTAATGAGGCATCCCGAAGGGAAAAAAGTGTAAAAGTACGATATTTAATCCGAGATATGTACCTTATATTTTATTAGCAAGCATATACGGCTAATATAGCGCTAAAGCGAACTCTAAATGCGAAGCAAACGCGATCCGCACCTACTAAATTCTCAACAAACAACATGAGAACATGCACATATGTAAATAGTATCGATATACAACATATAGCAACATAACAACTACATAATATAGCAAATGCAATATATATTCAACCATCAACCAACTACATTCCATAACCAACAATATTCATTTATATTCTCATTAATATTTAATGAATTGGTTTTCACTTTAAATCACATTTGATTTATTCACATTGGATTTACTAACATTCATTCTCAATTTTAATTAGTTTGCATTCACTAATTAAATCTAATTCACTTCCAATTCTATTCAAATTTATTTACTTTCAATTTGAATTCAATTACATAGCTTTCAATTTCATTAATACTTAATGAATTATATACAATCAATCAACAATCATATAGCAATCAATGTATATTAATTACAACCAAATTCCTTTGCTTATATTCATTCTTATTCAATTTATTCAACTTCCAATAACATTAGATTTTAATGAATTAACACTTTCATTCATTATTCCATATCCACTCAATTTACATTCAATTGATTTATATTCAAACCATTTTTTTTTTTCAATTCAATTTCTAAGTTGAATTTCATTCATATAATCAAGTTTATATTCATTTAATCCACTTGATTATTTACAACTCATATTCATATAATTTTACTTCTTATATATATAAGTTTATTTCACAATTGTAAATCACATTAATTATAATTCAATTCTTACAATTCTTTTTGCTTATACAATTATTCTTTTATTTAGGTTATTCAAACAACCTAACGATCAACTTACATACACTTTAATAATTCTGAAAAATTATTTCTTTATATATAAAAATATAATCAAGGTAAAATTATTTTATTTACCCAATTTAAAACAATATTATGTCGAATTGTTCTATTCAAGTGTTTAGAAACCCCTTCGGCATAGTCTTGCGGACCACGCTGACGAAAGTTCATATACCACTCAATAAACCAATCATCACAATATAAAACAATTTTTATATTCACTAACAAATACGCTCTCATAACTTTTATTACACTCAACTCATTCTAGAGTACTGCTGACTCTATCTCTAATGAGTAATACCCAACAGAACCATGGTTGTCGCTTAACCATAAGCTCTGATACCAAATGTAACGTTCTAAAATTTTCGACTTTCGAAAATTCAACATCGACACTCACTTTATCGACTGCCGAATATCGAAGGCCGAAAACCGAGAAGTTATGGGTTTTAAAAAGAATTTTAAGAAAGGAAAAAGAGAGAAGTAGAAGAAGATAATAGAAAATAAAGGGAGAGGAAGATAGAAAAAAAGAGAGAAGAGAGAAAAGAAGGTAGAATATTTTAAAATGGAAGAAAACAAAAAGAAAACAGAACAACAGAATCACATCAGAATCTCACAATTCGCAGCGGAACAACATATAATAATAAATGAATAATCTTTAAATAAAGAACTATATCAGTTATTACATCACATTATATTTCATTACATCATATCATATCATCAGAGTGTACAACAACATACAACAATAAACAGTGCAGCGGAAAAGAAATACTATATAAACTAGTAATACGCCATGCCATCCAGCTTGCCTCCAGCAACTCCAGAATATCCAGAATATCCTGATAAACCTAACTCTTAACTGCCCGTGTGGAAATTGGTGGGCACCCAGAGTTTAGGAAGGAAAACAATAAACTCCAAGTCAGTCATGTGACTGGTGTGAGAACTCAAAACAGTTTATTTACTTTAAAATCAAAATAGAAGAATATTTTTAAATCAATTCGCAATGCTTTTAAAAATGAGACTACCATAAGGCCTCCCGCACACACACACATGCAAACGCAGAATCGGAGGAGATTTCTCCTTATGATAGTCAAAGATGCTTGATACGCATTTAAGATAACATTTGATATTATTACTAGTGCATAGTGTAGGAAAGTCATTTCAAAAATAAAGATATAAATCTTAGCCAACATAGACATTTCGAACTATGCCTACTATAGCTACTATCCAAACAGTGGTGACCACCATAAGTGAATAGCAGGTTCTACAACTAATACCGTACAAGTTTCGTATTGGGAATTGGATTTCCAACAAATGGTCAGGCCAAGGAACTTCCCATTGCCACATGAGAATGCCTCTGGAAAGACATCCCCGAGAACCAAACCGGAACTCTGCCAACACAAGGCCGGGTTACCCCTAACTGGGTAACTACTGACACGAGCACGCCATTCCCCGATCGTAAACGACCTTTTTCACGGGATCCCGATAACCAACAACCACAAAGTAATAAACTCGTAGTAACCACATAGGTTAAATATCTGGGCTCCATACCATGATACAACCTCTATCCAGAAGGAAATGTACATACCCTAAGGGGAGCTACAGCAACCCCTAATAACCTTGCCGCATCTTTCCTGTTTTGACCATTTCCGGGATGTGAGGCTCGACGAATTCACGTCCACAAAAACACACTTTATACAAAAGCCATGCTTTGGGTCAACAAATGATCAACACAATGATCACTAAGATAGACGATCAAATAAATGATCCTATCACAAATAATCAACACAATGATCATTTCAGCATCACTCAGCATGTCACATTACCAAAATGGGATATATTGCTGATAACTTCAACTATATAACCTTTGAGCTCGTACGTCTCAAAGAAGGGTGTTAAGCAAAGAATAAATTCTCCGCCACCAACAGAAATATATTTGAAAGAAATCGGCTTTATATCTCAAATTGTAATGTCAGACACACAATCCATACAAGTCTGTTCCGGGATCGAACAGAACCGAAGGCACTTACAAAGAAGTCCTTGCAATCCGGATATTCACAATCCTGATCGGATTCACCATCACATATGGAGAACTCAATACCGTAGCTACTCGGTGCAGAGTCAATCGATAGTTCATCCTATCACTCTCGCAAATACCGGTCTTCAACACCGATCTTCAAATGCGATTTACAACGACGTATCACATATTCGGAGTGGGTTATACGACCCCATGGTCCTTTCCCGGTTAACCCGAATAGTGAGCGCTTATTCAAAAATAAGTGTGCATTCAAATTCAATCAATTCACATCAAATACCCATTCAAAGGGAAATATTGATAGTCGGCTATTGAACTATCAATGGATATGCATACATCACCAGATTCCAAATAATTTTCCAAATTATTTATTTTCCAAAATATCTTTACAAGATATATTATTTCAACACTTCAAAAATAAATCAATATTTATTTTTATACAAATTCCACTTTTCACATATAAATTCCATAATGAATTTATATTTCAAAAAAATTCGTGCATATACGATTTCAATTATTCATTTTCAATTTATCTTCAAAAAGATAAATTCTCAAAATATTCACTTTATATCGGAAAACAATTCCATACTTATTTATTTATAAGTAATTCACAAATCTCTTTTATTTTCAACACTTAGAAAGTATTCAATATACTTAAATCGAATTAAGTATATAATTCATTCTTTAAGGAAATCATTCTCTTAAACATATTTATTTGGGCCAAAACGAATGTTACGTAAAACATCGTTACGACAACCCAAAATCATTAGTATAGGGATTCGAAATTAAAATAGATATATAAATCCCAATACTATACAAAACATTTCCTTTCGGAAATCATTTACTATAACAACAGTGTTATAGTCCACCATTTCCTTTTATTTCTCGAAAACGTCTATTTCAACAATAAATGTTGAAATCTATGGTTTCGAATCTCAACACATTTTAAAACATCATTAGATCGTTTTAATTCAATTCAAACATCTCATTTAAAAACAATTTCTTTAACATATCATTCACTATTCAAAAACGTGAATATACTTCTTTAACAAATTCCATCCTTTTATTCATTTTAATTCAAAGGATTATTCACTATTCAAAATTGAATATAACTCTATTTCTAAGTTATAACAATTAACTTATCAAAATAAGTCGTTTGCGAATTTATAAAACAACGTTTATAAATTCCATTTCTATTTATATATAAAAACTTCCTTTTTATAAATTCCTTTATTAACATATTCCAGTTTATAACTAAATTATAAACTAAACGTTCATACTATAAGTCAAATACTTATAAAACGATTATTTTACAAAATCGTTCATTTAACTTCCCAAATTATTAATCTTAACTTATAAGATTGTTTATTTATCCAAAATTCATTCTTTCGATAACTTTATAAATTTTATAAACCTACTGCTTATAAAATTTCATTTATAACTTCACAGTTTATAATTCTATAAATTTCATTCATTTAGGAAATTCATTTTCACTACATTCAAACACTTATAAAAACTCGTTTTATAATGTCCATAATTCAATTTATAAATATCCATTTATAAATCTCTTAATATAAATTAATTTATATTATTCTTTTAAACGTCTTTAAATTCCTTTAAAATTTCACCGTTCTCTTGATTTATAAAATAATCAAATTTTATAAATCTTATATTCAAACTTTTAATAATAAACTCAAAAATCCAGTTTAAACTATTTTATAAAATCATTGGTTCATATTTCTCAAAAATCAGCTTTTAACTATATTTCACAAAAACCATAATTTTATAACTTTAAAAAATTATAATGTTTATTTATTTATAATGGATCAATTCCAAAAATATAGTATATTTTCAAAAATCACTTTAAAACCATTTTAAAATCCCAAATTTGGTCCAATGATGCTACACACCAAATAGTCAATCACGACTAACAACGATATCATATATCGATATGATAATCCATCAAATATCAAAATATCTGAAATAAAATAAATACTGTTGAGGAATCCAGTTGGATCCCTCCAACCTGTTTCCTGCATCCAAAAACATTAGCACAATACCAATTTCGCTCCAGTACGAAATTATCGCGGTATATGTTCTTAATAAATATTATCCGCTTAATAACGGCGTAATAGGGTCTCATCCGCTAAACAAAAAATGCGGGAAATCAACAACTGCAATATATACATATGCCAATATATATATATTGATATTATATATAATACCAATTTCACTGTTTATGAAATATTCGCGGTATATGTTTATATTAAATAACATCCGCTTACTAACGGCGCATAATGTCTATTTTAACAATCAATATATACAATTCATCATTCAAACATGCATTTAAATATTTTAAATCTAACTATTTAAAATAAAATCGAAATCTATTCGATTGAGTGAGAAGTTCTCACCTGGGTTTTAATTTCCGTTTTAGCTTTAATTTCGAATAAAATTAAACGCGCGTTTAATTTTACCCGAAATTCTCACTAACTCCAAACGACTCCAAACCAACTCCATCGCGTAGTGCTCGTCCATACGATTCCAACGCAACTGAGTTTGCATTTTTTCGACCTCGTATGAAAAAGTTATGAATTTTACAAGTTTGTACTCGTTTTATATAACTATAATTACAATATAAAATTAAAATTAAAACCCTACATCTCACATCTGCCGTCCATTTTCCAAACTCCAGATCTAGGCCACTGGTTACTTCTTCCCCACCCACGTTCTCTTCCAGACTTTGCACGCACCAAACAACCCATCCCTCATCAAACTAGGGTTTAGGACCGCATCACCTACGACGAGCTTGAACGCGATCAGGGACCTTCACCTCGAAGAGCATCACCAGCATGACACTCGGCTGGAGCACCTTGGAGTTCGGCCATCTCTGGTGCGCGCAACACGAGGCCGAACGTGCCTCCTTCTCAAGTCAATTGCCGCTAATCTACAACTCCAAACACGATCATAACCGTTGAGATTATAGATCTCAACATGCTCTTGAATTCTCTAGTTGAAGACGAGGCTCGATATCGCTTGGATTTGAAGATTTGGAGGGATGAATTTGGGGCAATTTCGGCCATTGACTTCATGTAGGCGGCTGAGCAATTAGAATTAGGGTTTTGCATTTTCTTTTTATTTTAGATTTTAACTCCTATTTATAGAAAAAGCTAGCGTAAACACTATTCATCCCGGGAATTCCGAACTCCGATTTAGACGCCGTAACCAGCGTACCTAGGGTTTATCCCGCGTTCCGGACACAATGGAACAGGTTTCGGAAGCTAATTCGGAAGTATGTGCGAGTTATGGCTGTAAACGCTCAATTTAAATTAAACCGATTTAAATCGATTTCTAGGCGTTTTAATTTGTACCGGACAAACGGTAAATCCAATTGACTTGAAATTTGAAACCTTACAATAATATCACATTACGGATCCGATGAAACTGGTTTCGTCGAAATCCGAGACTTTTTGAAAAATGGCTATTTTGACTCGCCAAATTTAAATTAAAAATAAATCGATGCGTTTCGAGCTGCCACGCTCAAACGATAACTCCGATTGACACGAAAATTGAAATCCGGTAATAACTAACTATTACGGATCCAATGAAACTGGTTTCGTTCAATTCTGAGACTGTTCAAAAATTGGCTATTTTACAGTCGATTATTAAATATTAAAATATTCAATTTTCACAAATTTACTTTTAATTCGATTTTAAAAGTTCTAAAATATTTCTATAACTCCAGTATGATTAAATAAAATTTTCCAAATTATTTTAAATCATTTTTAACTCAATTTTTAATTATTTCCATAATTTAACATATTAAATTATTGATTAAATTATCCAATTAAATCCAAAAATTCAAATAAAAATTTATTTGACTTATAAATTCACTTATTAATATTTAAAATTAATTAAATATTCAAATTTAAATTATTAAAAATTCTGGGTCGTTACATAAATACATATACATTATTAAATAGAAAACAATTTATTAACTCATTAAAAATAATTTCACAAATTAAATATTTAAATAAAGTAGATTATTAAATCAAATCAAATTTATTAACAAAAATTATCAATTCAATTTAAATTTAAACACAGATTATTAAATTTAAATTGTCCAAAATTTCGGGATATTACAATCCTTCCCCCTTAAAAGAATTTCGTCCCCGAAATTTAAAACAAAGGTAATTTAATAATCTCTTTACAGATTTATTTTAAAACACAGCATATGTTAATCATATGCCAATAACCAAAGCAACCAATTCACACAATCAAAACAAATCTAATTATCCAAAAGAATTTTGGATAGAACTTTCACGAGTTTCCCCGGTATATATATATCGGGATACTCGCTCTATAAAATCAAATAAATCAATACTACTAAGCTATAGAGCTCCTCACAACAATTCTATACAGAATATCAGACTACAAACGAGTCTGACTCAACAATCAATCCATCCTAAACTGTTGGTTCTACAACCAGAAATATCAAACACGTACTCCCTTAGAGTTACGTGAAAACACATTGAATCCCAGTTATCCAAACTGGCAATTCAACTCTAGAAAACCAAGCACTGATCTTACCCAAAACACAGAAGAAACAAAAACACTTCGGAGATAGCTTTCCCAAACTTATAGCTCCTTGGATCAGAGGAAAACTTATCCCAAACCAAATCTCCGATTCCAGAATCCAAATTCCTCCCTCTCTTATCCATAAAAACTCTTCGGACGATCCTGGGCTACCAACATCCTTCCTGATCAGCTCTACTCTATGCTGATGCCTCTAGAATCAGACTGGATCAAAACAATCCAATGATCTCCTCAAGACCACTCAGAAGCCAAGAACACACACTCTGCTTCTCAACAACAGAAGACAGAACAAACTTCTTAGCCGGAAAAGAAAACAGAAACACCCCCAAACTGCTTCCGCTGCACAACTCTGATTCGAAGCAGAAGAAAATGCTGACAAACAGCACAAGCACAGGCTAGACAACCCATCACAGAAATATAGTTCCACATATCCATAAGAAAACTCAGATGTTCCTCCCAAACATGAGTTACTTCACCAACTTCTATCTCAAGGAACCATCCATCTAATAACTGAACCACCTGTTCCAATCCTGGAAAGAAAACTCGATCTTCAGATGCAGACAAACTCTGACTTCCTGGAAGAAATCCGGACAATCTCCAACATTCCAAAAGAACATACTATCACAAGTCACTTTTGCGATCAACTCAGCCTAAATCCAAAGAAAACTGCTCTCTCTCAACCAAACAGAACAGCTTATGGTGGCTTAGTCAACTTACCAGAGAAATGAGTTCACTCTGCTGCTTCTGAACTCCACTTCAGAAAAACTACTCAGCCAGAAGACTCCTTACCAACTCAGAACACTCTACTAAACTCATGTTTTAGTATAGGGTTTCACTTTATATTACTGATTTGTTAAATCGTCATACTTGAATTTTCACTAATTTAATATCTGCTCATCTGTTAATAAAAATCCAGAGATGATACTGGATTATCTTAACCTAAGTAACATTCTAATTAAAGTTTATAATTAAATTAACAATTTTCATTTGAATCTTAAATTTAAATGGTGTTTATATCAAGAGGTTTGAACTTGAAAGATCAAGAACTGGGAAGTATAACAGAGTAGACTATGTTGAAACAAACAGACATAAGAAATTCCACAATATTCAAACACAAATATGTTTATTTCAAACAACTAGCATGCACACATATAATCATACATATAAATATCCACTGCAAATTTCATAAATTATACTCATTTCAGTTTAAAAGCATGCAATCAACCTTTACTTACTTAAATTAAAAAAAAAGAGTTACTCACCTGAATTATGCAGACCCCAGATTTTAGCATGCAGTAGCTTGAATGCTTTTTAAACTTGAATGTTGCTTCTTTTTTTTCAAAAAAAATGCTATTGCTCTTTGAAATTTGCTTTCAGATTAAAGAAATGCAGACCTGATGAGGTTGAACATGGTTGTAGAACAATTTGAAGTTGCAGTGACAAATTTCCAGATTTTTGAAAAAAAATGAATGCATGCTATAGTTTGTTACTTGCAGGTTTTGAATGTTTGTAAAGGAGGAGTTGAATGCAATGCATTTGAATAGGTTTTTGAAGGAGGTAATGGTTTTTGCATAGGATGGTTGCAGATTTGTATTTTGAAAAAGAGGAGTTTGATTTTGAATCTGAAATGATTTGTATGTGTTCAGATTTGTTTGTTCAAAATGAAAAATGAGAAAAAGGAAAGGAATGAGTATATGCAAGTTTATAGTCTAAATTTATGATTTATTAAAATTAAAGAAAAATAAAAATTGAAACAATGACACTTGTATGAAATGTTAACACTTGTAAGTATCTTTGTTTAAACATTTTACACATGTTAACTCAAATTTTAAATTACATACACATGTCTCTTCCAAGTAATTAGTAATTTAGATTAAGTGTTAAAGATAAATTAAACTTAATTAGTTCCATTAACACCTAGTTATGTATATAATTAATTTCTAAAGAATAAATCAAAGTGTTAATATAGATAAGACAATATACAAATGAATCCATTGTCAAAGATACTTTTAAACAATTAAAATAAATTTATACAAGAGTTTGTAACTTATTGAATACATGTTTCATAATTTAAATTGCATTTTAAATTTACAAATCACATTATCAATCAATATTTTATAAAGAATAACACAAATATTTTTGTAACTTATTTTAAATATTCAAACTTAAGTTAAAAATGAATTTTAAACCAATAAAATGTTTACTTTATATATATAAATTATATAGTTATTTTATTAAATATTTTTGAAAATCTTAAATCCAAAAATAAATCATCATTTCTATTTTTAAAACATTAAAAATTATGCTATACTGATTTAACAACTTGCCTATTTAAAATATATATAAATACATATACATTATTAAATAAAAAACAATTTATTAACTCATTAAAAATAATTTCACAAATTAAATATTTAAATAAAGAAGATTATTAAATCAAATCAAATTTATTAACAAAAATTATCAATTCAATTTAAATTTAAACATAGATTATTAAATTTAAATTGTCCTTAATTCCGGGATATTACACACTTGATAAACCATAAGTTATTTAAAATAGCTTGAAATAACAAACTACCATTTAGACATCCTTTTATTTCATTTTAATTAAATCTTATTTAAAATAATACTTTAGAATCTATTTAATAATACATTAAATTAATTTCAAACATTGTTATTGTATTGGTAAGTTAACTTCAAAACAATATTAATATAATAATTAATTAATTTTTAAATCGTTGTTAAAACAATAATTAATTAACCTTAACTAATATTAATACCAAAATTTATTACCCTTTAAATATAATTAAATAACTTAAATCAATATAATTAATTAACTTTAATTAAAGTTAAAGTATAGATAATCATTTAAATAATTAATTAAAATATAATTAAAATATTTCTAAACCATAACTAAATAACTTTAAAATAATACTTAACTAAAACATTATAAAAAAATATTTAAATAACTTTAAAATAATGCTTAAGAGTTATTTAATAAAATAGTTAACTACAAATAATTATTAAAAACGGTTATTAATTATCTTTAAAATATTATTGTTAATAAGTTATTACCCTTTTTAAAATCTTATTACTAAATAATTATTATCTTTAAATCTTATAATAACAATTATTCTTAAATTAGCTTTCAAAACAATAATTAGTTGTTCGAATTTGAAGGAGGCTTAAGGATCACCATGATACTAACAAGCTACCATATTATTCGAGTAACTTTTCAAGTTAATAATATATATTTATATAATCAACGGCTACGTAAATAAATTGAACACTTAACCATCATTGATTAATATATCACTAATTCAATGTGGTATATCATTTACGATATATAATCAAATATCCAAAACTACAAAATAGCAAAACGGGGATTTATTCTGCTAATTAATTTTCAAATTAATTTTATTAGCGAAATGGCATTTTATTTCGCTAATAGGGGGTCCAATTAAAATATTTAATCCAATTTAACTTGACAGTAATTTATTTGGCCAAATAAACAACGCCAATTAAGGTATACAAATTTAATCGATGTTATTAAATTTAATAACGTAATTTAAAACCTGTTTGTTTAAATTTTTCATAAATTTTCACATATATAGAGCGATCAACAAATCACACTATAATGTTGTACTCATTCATATGAATACGAGGCAAAAAAAAATCAGGTTGATCGGGTTTAAAACGGTCAAGATATGCCATTTCAAAGTTACTAGCTTATATATGTATAATTTCAACAATTAAAAAGAAATTTGTTTCTCACCTAAACGGGCTAAGCCACATTATTCGAACCTTCCCCAAAAGCACAGTAACCCTTATCCTCCTTTCCCCTTTCTACTTTTCGTTTCCAGCAAGCCAACTCATCAATGTATGGACACGAGCACTGTACACTTGCATAAGCACTAGAACCACCAAGACGACACGATGTAGCCACCAAGACGACACGATGACCGCCACCACCTCGCTGTCCCACTGCATCGCCTCGCCCCTGCTCCGGCCTACTAACACGAAAAGCAATAGTCGAACCCCCAAAACACATGCTAACTCGAGCATTAACCGCCCATGCCACCGATATAACGTGCTATAGCCATCGTCGCCTTGCCACCATCACTATTGATGCCTAAGACACGTCCATGCCAAACGCAAAAACCGCTCGCAATCTCCGACTAACCGTAGTTTGACCAAACTCATCATCAAATAAAACATAATCTAAAACCCTAATCCAAACAATTCCCATAGATCCAGAGCCTTAATCAAAAATCAGCCACGGTCACGGCCTCCGCCTTGATCCTACGCTCCTCCCCGACATCCTCTCGACCCCGGTTCGCCGGAAATTATTTTTTTGTCGAAATTGGGTCATCTCTTCCTCCTCGACAAACCAGGCCACTAAGAATTATGCAGACATTTCTAAAATCCCTAATCGCAGATAAGAACCCGACCATATCGTCCATTCATCAATCCATGATCACCGAAAATGGTCATTTTCTCAACCACGTTTTGTTATTTGCGGATATCTCTCCATATACTCAATGGAAACCCATGAAACTATTTTTAGAGGGGAATAGATTTGATGATGAACAACTTTGTAGTTGGGCATCGGAGCTAAAAGTGAGGGGTTTGGGAGCCTTTGATTTTTGAATGGCAGATGGTGGAGATTATTTAAGTTTTTTCTGTGTATAGAGGAAAAGAACAGAGAAGAAGATGATCATAAGGACACACGCACACATATATATTTATATGTCGAGCACCCTTCCCAGTACACCCATCAACCCAAGACTTACATCCAATGGAAACAATGACGGCTTGAGCAACAAGAAAGTGGCTGAGGAGACAAAAAGGACATTGGAATATAAGGTCAAGGGACAAGATGGTGGCTAAGAGGGAAAAGGCAGTGTACTGTGTTTGTTGTTTCGGGTACTCGACATGCCTTATCGTGTTCAATTACAAATCGTGATTGTGACGCCCCACCTCTATACTCATACTAGCCAAGGACACTACGGGGTAACGCCGTCGACTAGCACGAAAATAAGGCTATTGAGGAGCGACCATCCGTGTGATTGCTTTGTGTGAGCATCGATATGTCAAATAGCATGATGTACATTTCATTTCAAGTGGAAATCTGACGTATCAAAAACAAAATCAAAGCTACTATACAATGGCTATGTTTTCTCTGGAACCAAATATAAAATAAGCATAAAACAAATCAGTCACAGATATTCATATCACTAAGATGGAAACAGATATGAATAAAACATATAGAAGCGTACATCAAAGTGGTGATCACGCAAGATCCACTATATCACAAAATAATAGGTTCAAGTGCTAAAGAATATTTATACATCAAGGAGTCTCTATCTCGAATGTGTAAAAACAAAAACTACTAAGCTAAGTAGTCAGCCAAAAGTCAAAAGCTAGCCCCTGCTAAGAAGTCAAGTGGAAGCACCTGAAACACCTCGGTCTGACCTGAGTATTATTTAAGAAGAAAAATAATAAACGGATTATTCTAGCAATAAATATCATATAAAATGAGATTGGATGAGAGATATAACAGAAATATATGGTGACAATGAAAATCATACAACATCTCAAATCTTCTCAAAACACCAAAAAGAATGTCATATTCTTTACTTATTCACCAAACCTTAATTGTTGACAAAATGTATAAATGCAAATCACAATAAATGGTGAAACATATATTCCAAAAATCCATAATAGAAAGTCAAAAAAAGGCAAAAGGGGGGAGGCCTCACCAACACGTGTATCACAAATGGGTCGCTATACCATAAAATAAGCCGAAGCTCCTCCAAACAGGGTATAGTCCCCCTTTGCAGACTATGAGCCGAAGCTCCTCCTAACAGGGTATAGTCCCCCTTTGTGGACTATGAGCAGAAGCTCCTCCAAATAGGGTATAGTCCTCCTTTTGTGGACTATGAATAAAAGCTCCTCCAAACAGGGTATAGTCCCCCTTTGTGGACTATGAGACATCGCACATCGCTAGTTTAAAACTCTAAATGATCACCATTGATCAATAAGAAGTGTAAATAACACTAAGCTAGTAAATAAAAGAGTTTAGCTTCATGTCTGATAACCACTGGCTTAGGTTAAATGTTTACGAACAAACTGTAGATTTCCACTTGAAAATTGTCACGAGATTTCAATCGAACAAGTCCAAGAATTAACCGATAAAGAAAACGCAAGCGTTTCATACCCCTTGTTTTGCTAAGTCGTTTAATTAGATTTCTCATACGAATAAGGTAAAGATTTGTATTTACTAATAGATTGAAAAACAGTTTTAAAAACGAGCTTTGTATTAAAAATAACGTTGAAATCATTTTTGTGAAAGAGTTTTAATATTTACTACTAGTATAGAAACCTTTGTATTTTAAAGTAACAAATCACAGAAATGATTGTAGAAACAATCTATCGCCAAAAATTCACATTTGACGAAGTGAATCAAAACCATAAAAATCGATATCAAATCCATCAAATGGATATTCTCAAAAATCCAAAAAAGAAGTCATCAAAGTTGATGATAATTGATAACAACTAATCAGATCAACCAAAAATCGATATAAAATGGAAAGCCACATAAAACAGGTAAATTGGCTGACTTTAACAGCTCCTGACATCTGGTGGTTATCTCAGACGTCTGAGCTGAAAGACTGGAATTTTCGTTCTAGATCGCCTAGACGTCTTGGAAGTAAGCTCAGATGTCCGAGCTGAAAGACCGGAATTTTTATTCCGTAGCTTCAGACGTCTGAGCATACTACCAAACGTCTGAAGTGAAGCTCAGGGCAATATTTAACCTAGGCCAATGTTGGCCAAATCATATTGGAAGTGATCGAATGAGCGACGATGGCTAGGGATTTATGCCAAGCGACAATCCAGCCTTATAGACTCCTCAGTACACTCTGAACAACATGTCCAAACATCGATATTACGATTTTCATAAATTTTGACTTCAAAATACCAAAAATTGGAAAATTCGTCAAACCAATTCAATTCAAAAGCAAATGGACATGAAATAGATGTTAGGAATTCATACCTAACAACTATCAAGGTAGAGACATAGATGTGAGTTCAAGAACTCACCTTTAAACCTAAAAACAACGAATGAGAAGCTCTAAAACAACGCAAAGATTAACCTCTCTTCAACTTAAACTCTAGAAGCTCCAATCTATAATCATAGTCAAATATTTCCTAAATTTGATTATAGGAAATTTCTGAAAATTGGAGAGGAATTGAGATGGAGAAGATGAAGAGGATGCTTACCTAAGCGTCTCTTTGATTTTGGTATTGAATTTAATTTTCCTGATAAAACTAGGGTTTAAGAATTTCTAATCTCTTTTTCCTTCACCTATTTTCCTTTGAGAGTGTTAGCAAATTTAGAAATGAAAATGAATGAAGAGAAGAGGAGTGGAGTGGGATGTATATGGTAAGGGGTTTGGTTTCTCTTATTGGGTTAGTGGGCTAGAACCAAACCCAAAGCCCAAATGAAAATACCAAAATCCTAATCATCTCCAAACATATCGACGTTTATACTCAAAAAGGTTGTAAATTCCATTTTTAACTCAATGGAAGTGGCCTTGAGTCATAATTCAACTGTTTACAAAAAGTCACATTTTGGACTTTAATCCGACCAACGATGCTATATTTAAATAAAACATGTAAATATACAATCGTAAAATATGCAGGTTGTTACAGACTCCTATCCGTAAAGAAATTGCATCCTCACAATACTTAAGAAGAAAACAAAGAGTAATAACCATACTAATGCATAACAATACCAAAGAAAATTTGAAGTGAGAAGTTCACCTCAAATAGCACGAGAGAGTGAGTCTGGATGTGTTCGCTTGACGAATTCTCTCGATTCCCAAGAACAATCCTTAGGATTTGCGGACCATTGAACTTTCATAAGCGGGACATCTTTATTTCGAAGGTGTTTAACCTTCATAGCAATGATACGAATAGGACGTTGCTCATTAGTCAAATTAGGTGAAACTTCAATTTCTTCAATAACACCGGGCTTAAGAATAGAATCGGAATCCCTAAGGCATTTTCGTAGTTGAGAGATGTGGAATACGTCATTAATAGCAGAAAATTGAGCCGGTAATAGAAGGTGATAAGCCATGAAACCAATACGTTCGGTGATGGGAAATGGGCCAACATATCGAGGTGCTAGTTTTCCCGATCGACTGAAATGCACAACACTCTTTATAGGTGAAATACGAATAAACACCAAATCTCCGACAGAAAATTCCAAATTCCTTCTTTGGTTATTGGCATAGGATCTTTGCCTACTTTGAGCTTCTCTCATCTATGAAGAATGAGGTCAATCTTTTCTATAGAATCATGAATAAAATCTGGACCTAAAACTAGCTTCTCACCGTCTTCAAGCCAACACGAAGGAGATCGGCATGGCCTTCCATAAAGTGCCTCGAAAGGGGCTATACCAATACTAGATTGGAAGCTATTATTATAGAAAAACTCAACAAGAGAATATGATCTTCCAAACTTCCACCAAAATCAAGAACACATGCACGAAGAAGATCTTCAAGAGATTGATTCACACGCTCGGTTTGTCTATCGGACTGAGGATGATAAGCGGTGCTAAAATTAAGCTTTGTTCCCAAAGCTTTTTGAAGACTCTTTCAAAATGCACTAGTAAATAATGGATCACGATCACTAACAATAGAAGTAGGAACTCCATGCAATTTAATAATATCTTTAACATATAGTTTAGCCAGAAGAGGTACGGTCCAATTGGACCGAACGGGAATAAAATGGTTGGATTTTGTAAGCCTATCTACAATCACCTATAAACTGTAATGACCCGAACGAGAATGGGGAAGACCGTCGATAAAGTCCATCGAGACTTGATCCCACTTCCAAACGGGAATGTCTAAAGGTTGCATAAACCCACCGGGCCTTTGATGCTCGGCATTAACGAGTTGGCAAGTCATGCAACGCTTGATAAAGTTAGCAATATCGGATTTCATTCCATCCCAATAATGAAGTCGCTTCATATCCGCGTACATTTTACTACTACCGGGATGAATGGTAAATTTAGAACGATGAGAACCTTCTAAAATGTCTTTACAAAGATTACTAATATTTGGCAAGATAAGTCTACCAATTTTCGAATACCTCCACGAGCATCAATATCAAAGTCTTTCAATCCATCAACCTTATTTTTATCTCTACAACTTTGGCTAAGAAGAGCCAATTCGGGATCTTGCTTTTGAGCTTCAAGGATGTGGTCTAAAAGAGAAGGATGAGCCTTAAGGCCACATAAAACAAGAGATGAACATGAACCGGATTCACGATCTCGAGTCTCACTGGTGGATAAAGTCTCAAGATCATTCCATTCGGATATCATCATAGAAACAACCGCTTGTTGCTTACGACTAAGGGCATCGGCAATACGATTTCCCTTTCCGGGAGTATAGAGAATATCAAGATCATAAGACGTAAGGAATTCGAGCCAACGTTGTTAATGCAAATTAAGTTCCTTTTGAGAAAATAAATACTTCAAGGATTTGTGATCGGTGTAGATAATAATTTTCTCTCTCAAAAGATAATGACGCCAAATTCTAAGGGAAAAAACAATGGCTGTGAGCTCTAAATCATGAGTGGCATATCTAGGCTCGGCAGGCTTTAATTGTTTAGAAGCATAGGCGATAACACGTTTCCTTTGCACGAGAACGGCTTCCAAACCAACACGACTAGCATCGGTATAAACAACAAATTCTTGGTTCCCTTCAAAAATCACAAGAACAGGAGCAGCGGAAAGGAGCTCTTTTAATTTTTGAAAAGCAGCTTCACACTTGTCCTACCAAATGTACTTAACTCCCTTCTTTGTCAAACTAGTAAGAGTTACGCAAATTTTAAAAAAGTCCTTTATGAACCGACGATAATAGCCCACCAATCCAAGAAAGCTACGAATTTCCGTCACACTCTCTGTTCTCTTCCAATTTTCAATCGCTTCGACCTTTGAAGGATCCACACAAATTTCGAATTCATAAATAATATCTCCTAAAAATTTCGCATGAGATTGCCAAAGGTAACACTTATAAAAAATTTCTTTCAATTGATTGCTCCTAAGAGTTTCCAACACAATCCGAAGATGTTTTTCATGCTCTTCCTTGGTTTTAGAATAAACAAGAATATCATCTATAGAGATGAGAACAAATCGATCGAGGAAGTATTTGAAAACTCGATTCATAAGGTCAACGAAATAAGCTGGAGCATTCGTTAAACCAAATGGTATAACAAGCCATTCATAAGATCAATAACGAGTGCGGAACGATGTCAAAGGAATGCTATCCTCTGCAATATGAAGCTGATGAAAATCGGTTGCTAAGTCTAACTGTGAAAAGACTCTAGCATCACTAAGTTGATCGAATATATCATCAATCCGAGGTAAAGGATATTTATTCTTGATGGTGAGATCATTAAGCTTACGGTAGTCAATGCAAAGCCTAAGTGTACCATCGTATTTCTTCACAAAAATAGCTGAAGCTCCACAAGGAGAGGAACTAGAACGAATAAATTGCTTCGTTTCCAATTCGCATAATTGTTTACGCATATCCTCATTTTCCTTATTGGATATACGAAAAGGAGGACGAGTGATAGGTAGAGCTCCAAGTATTAGATTAATTCTAAACTCGATTGCTCGCTTAAGTGGTAATCCTAAAACGAGATCAAATATATCGAAAAATTCATGAACAACTTGAATGAGGGAAATGATATCTTCCTCATCATCATTATCGTCGTCATGGGATTTAGAGAATATAAGGTGCCATCGAATTAGAATATGGATCTTTAAGAATAATAGAAATCAGCTTAACAGATTGAGGATGTCAAAGTCCTCTCAGGACATAGGATATAGGATTCATGATGGTTAAGCCAATCCATTCCCAAAATCAATCTGAAACCTACGTAATGCATAACATGCAAATCGACTCGGAAAGCATAATCACATAAAATAATCTCGACATCTTTACAAAATAAAATGGGTGTTGCAGATCCATCAACCAGATTCACAATTCTCAACGAAGTCATCAAGCCTTAACATTTAAAGACAAAGTATCAACAAGTTCTTTTGATAAAAAAGTGTGAGATGCACCCGTGTAAAAAAGAACTCTAATAGAATGATCACAAAACATAATAATGCCATCAAGGACAATGAGAAATACCTTTCCCAAAAGGAATGTTGCTAGGTACTTGCGCAACATTTAGCTTTTCCTCCTTCTTACTTTAGTTTGGGACATGAAGATATATAATGATCCGAACTTTTGCAATATTGGCAAGATATAGGCCTTGGACACCTATTTATATAGTGGTCCTTAGAACCACAATTGTAGCGTTCTCCACGATTGGGGATTGGAGTCTTTGCTATCGAAGTTGCTTGCTACACTTTCTTTTTGGGATTGGGACTTTCGAACTTAATAAAGGGATGCCTCTTCTTATTGAAGTTGAAGCTCTTCTTGGCACCCACAACTTCAACATCACTTTCTATATCGGCCTCTTCAAGCCGAAGAGCGTTATCAACAAGATGATTGAAAGAAACTTCTAGTTTTAGAAGGAAAGGCTTTTTGTGGTTCTTATTCAACCCATAAGTAAACCTCTAATTTTTCTTCAATCGGGTGTTAATATACTCGACCCCATATTTAGGGAGAGATTCAAAAGATGCGACATAATCTGTCACTGAAGATTCACCTTGAACAAGGTCAATAAAGCGCCGGGCCAAGGTAACTTTTTCAGCTTCCGTCACAAACTTTAACTCGAACCTTTTCGAGAATTGCTCCAAGTAAGATCCGCTTCAATAATTTCCAAAACCAAAAGTTCATACCAATCTAATGCTATTTCTTGGAGCATACTAGAAGCCACTTGGACTCGATGTAGATTAATAAGATTCATGCGAGAAAAGATGCGGTCGCATGATCTAAGCCAAGCTTGGACTTCTATAACGCTTTCGGCACCCTTGAATGGCCTTCCATTCAAATTGGTATAATCACTGCAAAAGCGTGCAAAACTGAATTTAGGATGAGTAGGCTCAGGAATAAGTCCGACAACTTGAGCATTCTTCACAATATCTAAAAGCTATTGGGAAGATATGAATACGCCATCCTTAGGAGTAGCACTGGATTGACCGGCACTAGGATGACCAGGTCTAACCATTTCTCTTCTTTAAGAAAGAAAGAAAGAAGAGAAAAAAGTTATTCTAAGAATGAATAGCAAACAAACTTAATTGATAAAACAAGGCATCATAAAAAAAAGGATAGAATGGGTCCAATGACTCGAATTAAATCCTAAGGCACGATTCCTAAGAGAGACTTAGGACAATGATCCTTGCTAGATTATTATATATTATTCCGAAGTTTGGCTTTGATACCAACCTGTGACACCCCACCTCTATACTCACACTAGCCAAGGACACTATAGGGTAATGTCGTCGACTAGCACGAAGAATAAGGCTGTTGAGAAGCGACCATCCGTGTAATTGCTTTGTGCGAGCACCGATATGTCAGATAGTATGACGTACATTTCATTTCAAGAGGAAATCTAACGTATCAAATACAAACTCAAAGCTACTTCACAGTGGCTATGTGTTCTCAAAAATAAATATAAAATAAGCATAACATAAATCAGTCACATATATTCATATCACTAAGGCGGAAATAGGTATGAATAAAATACATAGAAGTGTACATCAAAGTAGTGGTCATGCAAGATCCACTACATCACAAAAGAATAGATTCAAGTGCTAGACAAAAGAATATTTATACATCAAGGAGTCTCTATCTCAAATGTATAAAAACAAAAACTACTAAGCTAAGTAATCAGCCAAAAGTCGGAAGCTAGACCCTGCTAAGAAGTCAAGCGGAAGCACCTGAAACATCTCGATCTGACCCGAGTATTATTCAAAAAGAAAATTAATAAACGGATCAGTCTAGCTATAAATATCATATAAAATGAGATAGGATGAGAGATATAACAGAATTATATGATAACAATGAAAATCATACAATATCTCAAATCTTCTCAAAACGCCAAAAAAAATGTCATATTCTTTAGCTTATTCACCAAGCCTCAAATGTTGATAAAACGTATCAATGCAA
Organism: Allium cepa; assembly: GCA_030765085.1. Classification (NCBI taxonomy): domain Eukaryota; kingdom Viridiplantae; phylum Streptophyta; class Magnoliopsida; order Asparagales; family Amaryllidaceae; genus Allium; species Allium cepa. The sequence goes on from CM060935.1 coordinate 1,002,119,656, forward strand.
ATCACAATAAATGGTGAAACATATATTCTAGAAATCCATAATAGAAAGTCCAGAAAATGCAAAAGGGGGGTCTATCACAAACGGGAGCACGAAAACTCACCAACACGTGTATCACAAGCAGGTCGCTATCCCATAAAATGAGCCAAAGCTCCTCCAAACAGGATATAGTCCTCATTTGCGGACTATGACCCGAAGCTCCTCCAAACAGGGTATAGTCCCTCCTTATGGACTATGAAAAAAAGCTCCTCCAAATAGGGTATAGTCCCCCTTTATGGACTACAAGACATCGCACATCGCTATTCTAAAACTCAAAATGATCGCCATTGATCAATAAGAGTGTAAATTACACTAGGTTAGTAAATAAAAGAGTTTAGTTTCATGTCGCATAACCAATGGCTTAACTTAAATATTTATGAACAAATTGTAGACTTCCACTCGAAAATTGTCATGAGATTTCAATCAAACAAGTCCAAGAATTAACCGACAAAGAAAACGCAAGCGTTTCATACCACTTGTTTTGCTAAGTCGTTTAATTAGATTTCTCATATGAATGAGGTAAAGGTTTGTATTTACTAATAGATTGAAAAACAGTTTTAAAAACGAACTTTGTATTAAAAATAACATCGAAATCATTTTTGTGAAAGATTTTGAATATTAAATACTAGTATAGAAACCTTTGTATTTTAAAGTGACAAATCACAGAAATAATTGTAGAAACAATCTATAATCAAAAATTCACATTCGACGAAGTGAATCAAAACCATAAAAATCGTTATCAAATACATTAAATGGATATTTCCAAAATTCCAGAAAAGAAGTCATCAAAGTCGATGATAAGTGATAACAACTAATCGGATCAACAAAAAATCGATATAAAATGTAAAGCCACATAAAACAGGCAAATTGGCTGAATTTAATAGCTCCAGACATCCGCTGGTTATCTCAGACATCTGAGCTGAAAGACTGGAATTTTCATTCCAGATCGCGTACAACAATGTTACATGATCATAAAATAAAAATAATACAGACCAGTTATTAAATTTTAGGAAGTTTCAAAAGTACAACGTTTCCTGCAAAAAGCATCAAACGAAAATTTAATTATTTTTCAAATTAAAAATTATGGAAACATTCTAAAATTTAAATAAAAATTGATGAACGCATTTTTATACATTTTAAACCGTTTGTTTCATATATTTTCATTTTAAAAAAGCGGTATTATACGGGTATTTTATTGTGGTTTGCAAATTATAGATTCTGAAGTGCAACGTTGGAATTAATCGGTTGTGTCGTCCATTGGTTCAAATGACACGCAGAAAAGAGTGAAACATTTTGAGTACCGAATAATTTGAAGAGAAAGCACATATTGTTCACGAAGAAATGCACTCATGTCACCAACACGTGTACTATTCATGCAAGAAATCAAATGCAAATATTGAAAGTGTTGTACACTTTCAAAGTTTAGCCTGAAAATCTCTCAAAGCATGGCCACGTGAATATCAAAGTAGCAGACATCATTTCAAAACAAGGCCACTTGTTAATCAAATAACATGGTACAATAATGTGACCAATTCAAGAAGCATATTATATGGCCACTTCAATTCAATAAGCAGCACATGAGTAATCAATTCAAAGGAATATGGACCAATTCAAGCAATGACGTAGACGTTTATATGTTCTCTTTCACCAATTCAAGCAAAGGACGAGTTCCTCTTAAAAAGCAGCAGTTGATTTTCTGGGCTGGAAAAAGCTATATATACAGTGTCACGATCTGAAATCCAATATTCGAAAATTGACACTAAATACCTCACTTGTATTCGACTGCCAAAGATTCAAACATCGAACTCCAGTCGGACGGAGCTTAAACAACATTAGATGAATATAAAATAGTGGAAACAGAATGAATATCATGCATCTCATCACAGATATAACATCAACATAATATCCATTACTACATCAGAGTATTTTATACATATATCCCAACTCCAAATAAAACATCATGATAGTACAACAAGTGATCATATATCCCAAAAGTCTTCAAAGAAATAAAGCGATAGCGAATTCCCAAAACTAAGCACCTGAGATCCCAAAAGCTTCTAAAATATCTCCAAAGTAAAAGCTCCAAAATACTGCTAACACCAGAACACGGAAACCTGCTACTAGGCTGCCTGTGTAGAAATGATCTTGTTCCATTTGAATTGACTCTAAATTTGTGCTGGGAAGAAAGCATTAAATGTTCATGTTTCCATCTTAGTTAACATGCAATACTATTTTGATTTTTTGTAAGTACTATTTTGTTTTATTTTGTAGATTTTTATCTTCTTGCATAAGTCTTTGTTTCCTTGTTTATAAAATTTTCGTACAAGTTTATATGTATTCCTATATCATTTTATAACCATATGATTTTATTACAATCATTAACCTTGAATCTTATTTCTATTTTAAAGTTAACTATCAACGTCAAATTTTATCACATATATTTTATTTATGGTTTAAGACAATTTCTTGTTTGTTATATGTTTTTATTTATTTATTATTTATTTAAAGCTTAAACTATCAAATATTTATTTATATCCATATATCTTTGTAATATTAATATTAATACTATTTTATTTCTTTTGAAACTTCTCAAATTAAATATTTTAAAATCTAAACAAGTTACCAAATTTATAATTCAAAATTTTGAGATGTTACATACAGCATCATATAGCAACCAAAAAGTCATCTCTTACCCCATCACTCTTCATCTTGTTCAGTTTCAAATTTCAACAGTGTTTTTTATTTTCCGGACAGAATACGTACGATTGTTAATTAGATTTAGCAATTTGTTTATTCTTGTTCTTAGTTATTTTCAGCACTCTTTCCATTTAGTTAATAAATTCAATTCATTTATCTCAGTTGTTTGCTCTATTATTTTCTAGCACTTTTTAGTTTCTGCTTGATTTCTATAATTTTATATTTTGCTTGCAATTTTGATTAGATTCGAAATCGATTCGGAGTATATAATTGGTTTTTTATTTTCTGTTTGAGAACCACCATCGAATTTGTTAACACACCTAAGATTTAAATATGGATTTCAAATATTTTAAAACACAATTCCCTGTATTTGACCTACATATTACATGCCTTTGCGCTTGTAGAATTTATTAAAAATTGTGCTTTTCTAACCAATAAAAAAGTCGCAACAAGTTTTTGGCGCCGTTGTCGGGGAATCGCTATTTTGAAATTTTCATTTTTTATATTCATTTTAAATCTATTCATGTTAATCTATTTTTTGCATTAGTTTTCAAAGAAAACAACAAAATTTTATTTTTTCGTTTTTCAGTTCCTTTTGCTTTGGCTTTCCATTTGCTGCTTTGTTTTCACGTAATCATATTAATGTTGCATGTTTCATACATTAGTTTAGTTTTCATACTTGCTTTAATTTTGTTACTTGCATTAATTTAGTTTTTGTTCATATTTGCATACCTTATTCTCGTATTCACGTAACTATCTCCTACTTAGTAGCTTGCATTTTCACTTTCATAACTCACGTAGCTTGCATTTTAACTCACATAGCTTGCATTTTCACTTTCAAGTATTCATTTTTTAGTTTATGTGTAAGGTTCAGTTTCTCTTCAAATTGTATAATCTTTCACAAATTTTTTTGCCTATATTTATTTACTCACAAAACATAGCAGTGCGTAGCAGTTCATGTTTCATTTAGTGCATTGATTTCACGTTTCACATTTAGTGATTACTGTTATAATATTTCAGAAGAATAAAAAACATTTTTTTGTTCATGTTCATTTTGTTTGTTGTATTCATTCACATTTCACTCTCTTTCATTTTGCATTCCTTCACGTTAGTTCTGTTTTAATTTTGCATGTTTTAACTTTTGCATTCACATTAGCATTTTTTAACATGTTAGTTTTCTCAAAAGCATTCGCATTAGTTTACATATTTTAATTTTCAGCATCTACGATATTCTGCTCTATGTATACTTTATCCGCCATGCATATTTTCACATTCACAACATTTTAACTTTCCGCATGAAATTCATTTCGCATGCTTTGTGTTAGTAGTTTTCACATTGGCACTCACATTCACGTCATTTTAACTTTCTGCATGAAATCTCTGTATACAATATTTTGATTTATGAGATTCACATTAGCAGCTTCCCTTTTCCAATTTTTTTTTTGATTTTTTCTATAAAAAAAAATCTTTCCCATGCCACCTTGCCACGTTATGCTTTTCACCCTGTGCTTTCGTTTTTTCGTTTTTATGCTTTCATTTTGTTCACATTTGTAGATTCATGTGAATCAAGTCAAAAGCATCAAGTTATAAGCAATCAAACAAATCAAATAGCTCCAACTTGGTAAATCTCAGCCATTCAACAACAAGGATCTAAGGATCGAGCAATTTACAAACAATGGAGTTTGAATCACTAGCACTGCTCAGTTGCACTGGACGGACTGTCATACCCCTCTGTAAGTAATTTTCTACTCTACAGGTGCCTAACTCGAAACTGTTTAAACTTACTTTTGGCTATTACACCATGATTTATTTATGCACGTTTGGGTAAGAAATAATTTAAACCGTTTAGAAAGAGAAAATATCTCATTAATTAAGTCAACGGAAACTTCAAATTAAATAAATATTATTAATCATGGTTCACATCATAGTTCACCAAAATTGTCACATAAATCACATGTTGGAAATAATGAATTTCATGAGAACCGACCATTATCCCTTAGAGATCGATGTTATTTAACTAGGACCATTCAACCTTCGATTATTTCATTTTCATATGTCGAAGGAAATAATTTTAAGCTAAAACATTCTTTTATCCAAGGGGTACCAAAATTCACTGGATCTGAAAATGCATATGACTTTCTTAGTGAATTTGAGTTATACGCTTCTACAACTAAAATGCAACTACTTTCTAATGAATCCATCAAGTTAAGACTTATTCCCTTCATGCTTCTAGAAAGTGCGAAAGGATGGCTTAATTCTCTTTCTAAAAATTCAATTAAAATTTGGGACAATTTCGTTACTATATTTTTTTAAAAGTTTTTTCCATTCCACAAAACTCTTAGAATTCGAACTGAAATCAACCAATTCTCTCAGAATGAAGGAGGAACTTTTTCAGAATATTATGAAAGGTTCAATCGATTGTTACATAATTGCCCACATCATGTAGTCCCTAAACAAGTTTTGTGCCAAATCGTTTATGAAGGGCTTAACTATCAAACAAGATCCCAACTCGAATCAATGTGTGGAGGAAAATTCATGGAAAAAACAAACGAGGAATCTTGGGAATTTTTAGAAGAGTACTCGGAAAAGGATATGCAATGGGAAACAATTCGTGTTCCAATTCGTACTCCAAAAAGAGGAGTACATGCCATTGACCCATCACATCTTCCTATAGATGCCCTAACTCCTCAAGAAGAAGAAGGACTACCCCATTACTACACACAAGACCAAATCAATCTATAGATCAAAATAGTCCTTATTCCTCCACATACAATCCTAACTGGAAGCACCATCCCAATTTTCATGGTCAAATCCTAACAATGCGGCTAATCCATTGCATATGTATCTGATGATACCAAATCTGAATTGTCTAGCCCCAACTTCTGATGCTCAAAATTCTCAACTCGCTTCTCAAACAAAACCTTCAAATCAACCATATAGGCATCCTAATTTCAATCTATTAACCCAACCTTCTCAGCCTTCACAAGAAATTGCTCGATTGGAAAAATAACTCACCAAACAAAATGAACAAATTACTAACCAAGATGCGAGAATTGAGCAAATGTTGATAATGATGAAGGATCTCATTCAAATCAATGAGAAAGGTAAATTGCCTAGTCAAACCGAAGTGAATAAAAAGTATAATTCTCGAGGAGTAAATCTTTGTGAGGACGAAAATGTAAATCCGGTTAATGTTGTCACCACATTAAGGTCTAGAAAGAAGGTAGACAACCACGTCGGCAACCCCGATATCCTTCTTAAGTCTTCCCATGTTCAAAATTATAGTCGACAACCACTGTTGTCAATCCAAACGACTCTAATTCTTCATCCAAGGTTGGCAATCCAAACCACTCTTCACTTTCTGATGTTGGCAACCCCAACATTCCAGCTCCCTTATCTTCACCCTCTAATATAACACCTTCTTCTTCGAATGAAAAAACTTTCGAAGGAGTCTATAAACCCATTGCTCCATTTCCTCATAGACTCGACAAAAAAAAGAAGCCCGCTAATTTTGACTAAATTCTTGAAATCTTCAAACAAGTTCGAATCAATATTCCACTTCTTGATACCGTCGAGCAAATTCCTCAACATGCCAAATGTCTGAAAGAGCTATGTACTCAAAAACATGCCACTAACGTTCCTAAGAGTGCATTTCTAACAACAAACACGAGCTCTGTTCTTTCAAATCCCTTCCCAATAAAGTATAAGGACTTTGGTTATCCTACAATCAGTTGTAAAATTGGTAACACTCACATTAGTCATGCCTTACTCGATCTTAGAGCAAGTGTGAATCTTTTGCCTTATACTGTGTACTGTCAACTTGGACTAGGGAAATTAAAACCTATAAACATCACAATTCAACTAGCTGGTCGATCTGTCAAAAAAACCATTGGGAATAGTTGAAGATGTTTTGATACAAATTGAGAAATTCTATTTCCCAATCGATTTCATAGTCCTAGAGACTGCACATGTCTAAAATTCTAACGATCAGATTCCTTTGATATTAGGTCGTCCATTTTTAGCAACATCAAATGCTATCATAAATTATAGGAATGGTCAACTCCGACTTTCCTTTGGGAACCTAACCATTGAACTAAATATATTCAATCTTAACAGAAAACGAAGGGATCTTGAAACAGAAGAAGTTGACATGATCCAAACAATTATAGAAAATGATTTTAGTGATATTACCAAATTGCTTAACATGTGCCTAGATCATTTTAATTCCAATTTCAATGAAGATGAATACATTTATGAATTAAATGATATGCTCTACTCTTTTCATCATTCACTGGAATTCAATCAGTCGATGTCTACTGAAGCCTCAAAGGAAGAACGCCCTAAATTAAACCTCAAATCTCTTCCAAAGGATCTTAAGTACGCATATTTAGAATCTTCGGAAAATTTCCCTATAATCTTGGCCTCCGATCTCATTAAGGACCAAGAAGAACAACTTTTGAAAATTTTAAGAGAAAATAAAGAGGCACTAGGATGGGTAATCGCTGACATCAAGGGAATTAGTCCATCAATCATCGAACATCGAATACATTTAGTCGACGAGGCTAAACCCACCCGCGAAGCTCAAAGGCGATTAAACCCTAATATGAGAGAAGTGGTAAAGTAAGAAATTATCAAATGTTTAGACAATAACATTATCTACCTATCTCTGACAGTACTTGGGTAAGTCCGGTACAAGTTGTGCCAAAGAAGTCTGTAATCACCGTGACCACAAATGAGAATAACGAACTTGTTCCAACAAAAGTCAACACAAAATGGCGCGTTTGCATCGACTATCGAAAACTCAATGCAGCAATAAGAAAAGATCATTTTCCACTGCCTTTCATTAATCAAATGCTCGAACACTTAGTCGGTCATGAATATTATTGTTTCCTTGATGGTTACTCCGGCTATAATCAAATTCCCACTGTGCTAGAGGACCAACATAAAACAACGTTCATCTGCCCCTTCAGAACTTTCGTTTATCGTCGCATGCCCTTCGGTCTTTGTAATGCTTCCGCTACCTTTCAAAGAATTATGATGAGTATATTTTATGACATGGTGGAGGATTTCTTAGAAATATTCATGGATGATTTTTCAATCTATGGGTCATCTTTCAATCAATGCCTTCTTCGTTTAGAACGTATCTTAAAACGATGTAAGGAGAAATCTCTGGTGCTTAATTGGGAAAAATGTCATTTTATGGCTAGCAAGGAATAGTCTTAGGTCATGTTGTCTCTAAAAGTGGCCTAGAAGTTGACAAATCTAAAGTTGATCTTATTGTTGACCTTCCTCCACCAAGGTCCGTCAAGGACATTCGCTCATTTCTAGACCATGCAGGATTTTATAGGAGGTTCATTAAAGATTTTTCAAAAATTTCAAAACCTCTTTCGAATCTTCTGGCTAAATAGGTTAAATTTGAATTTTCCAATGAATGTAAAACGTCTTTTGAAACCCTTAAATCGATCTTGACCACTACACCTATCATCCAACCTCCAAATTGAACTTTGCCTTTCGAATTAATGTTCGACGCTTCTGATTATGCCATTGGAGCCATCTTAGGTCAATGAATCGATAAACTTTCTTGAGTTATCTATTATGCGAGCAAAACTCTTAACGAAGCTCAACTGAATTACTCAACCACGGAAAAAGAGTTTTTAGCAGTTATCTTTGTCCTCGATAAGTTTAGATCAAAGCTCATACATTCTAAGGTCATAATTTACACCGATCAAGTCGCATTGCAGTATTTACTCATGAAAAAGGATGCCAAACCCCGCTTAATCCCTTGGATTCTCCTCCTTCAAGAGTTTGATCTAGAAATATGGGATAAAAAAGGTTCTGAAAATGTCGTAGCGAATCATCTTTCTCGTATTGTTCATGAAAACATCGATGACTCTAAATTCAACGATCATTTTCCCAATGAACAAATTGTTTTCCTCTCTAGTGCACCATGGTATGCAGACATCGTAAATTATCTTGTCACAAATGAAACACCTTCCCATTGGTCAAAACAAGATAAACAAAAGTTTCTCTCCAATATTCAAAACTTATACTGGGACGATCCTTATCTCTTTAAATATTGCACTGATCAAATCATACGTAGATGTGTCCCCGAACATGAATTCCATAGACTCCTCTCTTTTTCACATAATCAAGCATGTGGTGGACATTTTGGAGCAAAGAAAACCGCTACCAAGGTGTTACGGTGCGGTTTTTATTGGTCTTCTCTTTTTTGTGATGCCCACGAATTTTGCTCCAAATGCGCTAGATGTCAACAAAAAGGTCGTATTTACATTTCCAAATGTAACATGATGCCTCTAAATCCAATCCTTGTCATCGAAATTTTTGATGTTTGGGGCATCGATTTCATGGGTCCTTTTCCTAATTCTTTTGGAAATCTCTACATCCAACTTGCAGTAAATTATGTGTCTAAATGGAATGAGGCCATTCCTACCAGAATGAATGACAATAAAGTTGTTGTCAAATTTTTGAAAGAAAACATATTTTCTCGTTTTGGCACACCTCGAGCCATTATAAGTGATAATGGTTCTCATTTTTGTAATCGTGCTTTTGAATCTCTTCTTTAGAAATACTCTATCACACATAAACAATCTACTCCATATCATCCACAGACTAGCAATCAAGTCGAGATTTCCAATAGACAAATTAAACAAATTCTTGAAAAGACGGTTAACTCCAATAGAAAAGATTGGTCATCTAAATTGATAGATTTCCTTTCGGCATTTCGCACAGCTTATAAAACCAATCTAGAAATGTCACTATATCTATTAGTCTTTGGAAAAGCATGCCATTTACCCGTTGAGCTCGAGCACCGCGCACTTTGGGCAATCAAATACTTTAATTTTGACATAGAAAAAGGCGGATCGCATTGTAAATTAAAATTGACAAAATTAGAAGAACTAAGAAATGAAGGGTATAAAAATGCAAAGATTCATAAAGAGAAAACTAAATTTTATCATGATAAATTCACACTTCATAAGAAATTCGAAGTAGGTCAGAAAGTTCTCTTATATAATTCCAGACTTCATTTATTTCCGGGAAAATTGAGATCTCGATGGACAGATCCGTGAAAACAGTGCACCCTTATGGTGCAGTTGAAATTGAAAATCCTAAGGACGGGTCCATTTCAAAGGTCAATGGACAATGCTTGAAGCCATTTCTAGAGTTTGAACAACACGAGGACGACGAGTTCGCGGATCTCCACGAACCTAGCTATTCGGCATGGGCCATGCACTATCTTGTACATTCAGGTTGTATTATTATTATTATTATTATTATTATTATTAGTTATTTTTTCCTTTTTTTTTGCATTTGCATTTTGTTTGACAGTTGGGACACTGTCTCATTCTAGTGTAGGGGGGACGCATATCTCATACTGTTTATTCATATTTCACAGTGTGGCATCACTTTCAAAAAATATTATCTCATTATTTGTTTTCAATTTTTTTTTCAATTTTTTTCAAGCTTCATCTCATTTTCCATTATTTTCAAGACTTCAATTTATTTTTAGTTAGTTAAGACAAAGTAAGTAAACAGTTGAAGTCAATTAATGAATTTTTTTGTGAATCACTAATTTCAAATGTAATATATAATGAAAAGTTGAATTACAAGTGATAATAGTGAGGTTAATATGCAGGGGGATTCGTAGGTGATGGTTATGAAATCCTTTCTGAACTGTAGTCTTTGTTTAAAAAAGTGGCAAATTTAAAGTACATGCATTGACATTTCAAATCATTGAAGTTAAGTGGTGCTAAGTTGATTTGCATAACTCTCTTTATTTAATTTCAAAAAAATAAAAAAACCTAATAAGAAACAACTAGAGCCAATAGGTGTGCACACTTATGAAGTGTGTGCACTCGCCACGCTCTGTACTCTTCTCATGTAAGCCCACAAGGCAGTGCATGGATGGTATATCTGGCCTTGGCATTCTGAGTTAAGTGTATAAAGAAATTAAATAAATAATCACCTAAGGATTACCGACCTTTCTGACATAGTCAGCATCGGTTTGCACAATCCGCCAAGCTCTGTCCCAACTCTCACGTAAGCCACGACGCAGTGCATGGGTAGTATACCTTGGTCCAAAAGTTAGGTGTATATATAAAAAAAAATTAATAAAGAGAGAGTAAGCTATTGAAACCCAAACACTTCTTGATTTATTGATTTGACTTGTTATGCAAATGGAAATGAAAAGAATTCCATTTTGAAAAACTGCGATTAACAATAAAGAATTTTTTCATGGCTGCACTATGTTATTGATCGAGACAACTGGCCAAACTAGAATCTAATGTATGAAAACTTGAATTATATTGAAACTCGTGATTAGTGAGGAACCAAATTAATTTCTAGAAGTTGAATCAAACCGATATAAGTTATTTTTTTGCAATTATTCTGAATTAAATCGAGTCTCCATTTGTTTAAAATTTTGCACTCATGTCGTACATTAGAATCATCACATACTGCATTCAGATTTTATGGGTAGCATCCACTGAAAACCCTTATGAGACACCATTCGTCCTACTAGGGACACCTAGAGGTTTAACGGCTTGTTGCATACGCTCAATGCAATCGTGTTTCCTACGAAAAAGGATTCAGTTAATTTTTATTTTCTTGCTTATTCGTGGACGAATAAAGTTCTAGTGTTGGGATATTTGATTAATGCATTTTTCTGCATTTTAAACCGTTTGTTTTATATATTTTTATTTTAAAAAAGTAGTATTATATGGGTATTTTATTGTGGTTTTGCAGATTATAGATTCCGAAGTGCAACGTTGAAATTAATCGGTTGTGTCGTCCATTGGTTCAAATGACATGCACAAAAGTGTGCAACATTTTGAGTACCAAATAACTTGAAGAGAAAGCACAAATCGTTCATGAAGAAATGCATCTCACGTCACCAACATGTGTACTATTCGTGCAAGAAATCAAATGCAAATATTGAAAATGTTGTACACTTTCAAAGTTTAGCCTGAAAATCTCTCAAAGCATAGCCACATGAATATTAAAGTAGCAAACATCAAAGCAAGGCCACTTGTTAATCAAATAACATGGTACAATAATGTGACCAATTCAAGCAGCATATTATATGGCCACTTCAAATCAATAAGAAGCACACGTGCAATCAATTCAAAGCAATATGGGCCAATTCAAAGCAATGATGTGGACGTATATATGTTCTCTTTCACCAAGCAAAGGACCAGTTCCTCCTAAAAAGCAGCAGTTGATTTTTTAGGGCTGGAAATGGCTATATATATAGCATCATACAACAACCAAAAAATCATCTCTTACCCCATCACTCTTCTTCTAGTACATTTTTAAATTTCAGCAGTGTTTTTTATTTTTCGGACAGAATACGTAGGATTGTTAATTAGATTTAGCGATTTATTTATTCTTGTTCTTGTAGGATCGATTTCACCCTAGAGGGGGTGAATAGGGTGATAACATTAATTATAAAAATTTAATGTAGAATTTTATAAAAAATAATTTTGATACATATAATAGTTTGACTAACAGCAGCACAGATAATAGCAGAATAATAAAAGCAGAAAATAAAACACACAGATTTACCCAACTTCAACAAAACCCTGCCTACGTGCTAACCCCAAGGTTTCTACAAAAATTAAGTAGTCACACACTTACACACGTAAACTCGCGACACCGGCTATTGACTAACCAAACTCTACGCTCAAAACCCTGCAATAACTTAGCCACTGAGTTGCGAATTGTCGAACTACACCACTGTAGTTCGTCCCCTAATCACATGATTAGAATTTACAATGGTTTAAAAGAGAAAAATAGAAAATTTAAACAATTAAACACACAAAACCCTAATTGAAAATATAACCCCAAAAGCTTTTATAAAAACCAGCCCAAAATAAATTATCACTAAAAATATGCCAACCCCTTTTCTCTTTTATTTGTTGGGCTTGATTTGCTCTGTTAAAATGTCAGCCTCATTCCTTTACTCGCTCGTTCCTCTTTCAAAAATTAAGGCTTTGGAAATTTTGAAGATGCCGACTTTGTTCGATCGAATAGATATTTCTCTTTCCTTGCTTTTGCGATCATTTGTCTCTTGATATGCTTTCGGCTTCTTCAAAATTGTCGAGCTTGAATACTGGCTGAAAAATTTGTAAGTGATATTCCCTTTTTAATTTCGATTGTGCTCGACTTTGATTCGAGTTGAGTGATAATTCTTTATTGCTTGAACTCGAGTACTTTTCACAACCGATGATAATTGGGTTTATATAGGGTTTATTTCCCTAAATTTCGTTCGTATATTTTATACAAATTCGTCTGATAATTTTAAGCTCGGCTGTATGGTTATTCTTGAATGGCTGTGATGATTTCTAACTTGTTCAAATTTGTGTATTTTGTTACTTGATTGACACGGCTTTGAATTGATTGTGATTGATTCCTTGGCCACTACAGTTTCGAATTTCTGGTTTGAAACTATTTGATATTATCTGACCGCGGCTCTGATTTTTTCCTTGACATTGATTCCTTTCTCTGTGCTTGTTGACTTCAGCATGATTGTTCATGTCTGTAGCATACTCGACTTGTACCTTTTTATAATTGTTGTTTCATGATATATGCATATTCATGCTTACTTTGTAGATTTGAGCCTTGTGATCTTCATTGCATATTGAACTAAACCCTATTGTCTGCAATTTGATATTAACTCAAGTTGTATTCCATTGTTCACTATAAGCTTGTTGGTTGCTTGTACATGCCGAATCATTGATTTTGATCTGGTTTCACTGCACATATATGTTCGTGTTCACTCATGTATATATTCATGTTTTTTTATATGTTGTCTGACTGTGGTCTTGTACCATTTGCTATTTGCTTGATCTTTGTTGAGTTTCTTCTTCAAGCTACGCTTGTATGGTTCATTGTAATTCACTGTCATCTGGATGCATTCACTATATTCATATGTGAACTGTATTGATGTTACTTTTGGTGCACCGCTTCATACGTGCATGTTGCATTGTATATGAACTCATTTATGATTTGTGAGCTGGTTCATGTTGATAATATATATGAGGTCTGGCATACTTTGAGTTGGGTTAAGTTGTTGTGGACTTGAGACACTTGTTGCTAGTAGCCATTTTAGTTCGACGCAGAAATGCTTGCAGGCTTGGAGTCTTTGTACATTTGATGTTTGCTGTTCTTGTAGTCAAGTCTGCATTATTGTCACATGAGTTAAACTTGTTCATTACAGTTTGGTTTGACCATGCTTCATTGTGTTGCTTTGAGTCTGTGCATTTAAATCTCATTTGCTTTGAGACAATTTAAGTTGCATTATGTCGGGTTCGGTCATGTTCATTTGGGTTTCACTATGACATGGTTTGCAGTCTCACTTCCATACTGCTATGTTGTATTGTGGGTCATTTGTGTCTTTGAGCCTGGGTAGTTTGGTTGTGCTGCATTGAGTTGTAGATCATCACTTTCGCACTGTGTACGTATGTTGTGTTATTCATGTTTCCAGTTGTGCGTTCATACTTGAAGTACTTGTTTGGTTCACATAAATGTATACAAGTATGTTGTGAGGTTGCTCCCAACCATTTTATTGGATTTGTACATTTGGATTTGTTTTTCGGATTGCACCTGAGTTAAATCCAGCTTAAAGCTCCGGTTTGACCTTGTGCTCGTATCGTGATTTTCACTTGAGTTAAACCCTGCTTTTGGTTTGGGTTTGACCTTGTGCTTACCTGTCCCTGCAATCGTGTCAAGTGTATATCGGCGTGCATGGCCTTGTGACATGTACAATGATACAATATGCATGTCACAAGCTGTTCGTGTACGATGAATTCAAAATTAAATGATGACGAACAACCTAATAATATTTTCAAAATCACATTTTACTTTACACTGCAAAATACTTTCTTTTCAATTTTACCGCGTTAATGTTTATTCTGCACATTGGTCAGCTGCTGGATTCAATCTGGAATGAAGTTGAAGAGCAATTTTGAGTGAATGAGTGATATGTAGTGAGGTGCTGATGTAAATGATAATTGCAATGTAATCAAAATTGTGTATGTATATATATATATATATATATATATATATATATATAGTGAGAGCTCAAATTTGTACTATTCAAAAAATGTAATAAATATTTGTTTGAATAAAATATCTATGTGAATTTAAATTCTGTGTTATTCATTTTATTCAGCAAATATTTATTTAATTACGTGAAAAATAAAATAGTACATTAACAAATACATTTAAATGAATATATACATATGTATACATATGTGTATATATATATATATGTTTATTATCATCAAACAAAAATCATATACTTGCATATTCAATAGTTCTTAGTTATTTTCAGCACTCTTTCCATTTAGTTAATAAATTCGGTTCATTTTACTTCAGTTGTTTGCTCTATTATTTTCTAGCAATTTTTAGTTTATGCTTGATTTCTATAATTTTATATCTTGATTGCAATTTTGATTAGATTCGAAATCGATTCGGAGTATATTATTGTTTTTTATTTTCTGTTCGAGAACCACCATTGAATTTGTTTAATATGCCTAAGATTTAAATACGGATTTAAAATATTTTAAAACACAATTCCATGTGTTCGACCTGCATACTACATGCCTGTGCGCTTGTGAAATTTATTAAAATTTGTGCTTTTCTAATCGATAGAAAAGTCACAACAAAAATATGTCATCAAAAATTAAATCTAAATTTGAAAAATAGATTTCATTATAATTTAATTCAAATTCGAATGTTTAAATAAATTAAATATTCAGTTTTGAAAACCCAAAATATGGATTGTTACAAAGATATCATACAGTTCTCTCGACTTAAGAATACCATGGAACTTCCATGTTGATACTCCCCTTTAATTATAGTTAGATCGTAGCATAACGTCCATCAAATGACTATAGTTGGGTTTGAGTTGAAGCATTGGAAATGAAACACTATTCAGCAGAGAATTCATTTCCTAGGTTATATAAAGTTAGTATAACGGTCAACTATAGTCAACTCAATGTCAAAATCTCTGGCTAGAGTATTATGGTAAATAATATTGAACCAATGATTTTTTAAGGGTTAAACGAGTTGAAGTGGATGATATTGAAAACATGACCAAAACCAAATTCTATAAGTTCAAAGTGATATAGTGTTGATGAAGAGAATCGGTATAAACAAAGGTTACTAAAAGGTATCGCTTAAATTTGTAAAACTAGATTTTACCGATGAGATTAAGGGAACAATTAAGTCAAACTAACATACCACTAGCTAAGGTAATGTGTGAATATTAGTATTTGAAATGTTCGAATATTAATTACTGGCTAAATTCACACATATGAGCCGCTTAACTAAATTTACTCAGTCCCTGAAATATCACTTGATATAATTGATTTATAGCTATAAACTAATTAAATTAAATAAATAAATATATGCATAGTATTAATTTTTTGTTGTATAGGTGAGCTTAGTAAATTAAAGTTCCCTCTAGAATTGTTTAGGGTGTTGTTAGTAATTTATTGGATTCATATACAAAAGTTATATATGTGTGTATCGATATACGATATTGATGAGAATTTAAATTAGATTTACATTAATAATTTACTAATGGGCTTAGAAGTGAATTTGGTCCATTAAGGACCCTAGACATGGCCCAGTGAGTTTGAAGGGGATGAAGTCCCTGTTTTGACTTGGTAAGGGAAATATTTGTGCTAAATCTTTTGTCAGCTCTCTTTATTAAAGGAACTTAAAGAAACTTTGTTTTGCTGACTTTTTTGAAGCCTCCACCTTCACTTTTCTAACTAAAACCCTTTTCCTCCCTTGTTCATTTCTAAACTCCATTCACTTCAATTCAATAAAAACTAGCGAGCTCTAATGTTAGCACATCAGCTATTTGGAATAGCTCTAGGTATGTTCTTATTCACTTTTATATGATATTAAATATATGATTATATACATATATGGATATATCATCACTTGCATGTATGTAGTTTCCATCAGCTATTCATATACTATCATATTATTTTTATTATTAGTTAGTCGTGTTGACTAAATCTAATACATATGTACATAAATATAATTTTAATATGAATATACACACACACACACACATATATATATAATTTATATTTTCATCCATAATATTATACCTACATACAAACATACATACTTACACACATACATACAAACATGTGTGTGTGTGTGTGTGTGAACATATGTTTATATGTATGAATCTATTATTGCAAAATATTACTTTCATTTATTTAAAACATTGTTTATCATTTTTATCTACATATACATTGAATTTGAATAAATAAAATATACAAATTATATACATACATTTAGCTTTGACAATTAATAAAAAAATAAGAAAATAGGCACAATGAAAAACATAGAAAAAAAATTTAGGCTGAAGGTCAGCAAGTTTTTTTTGGCTGAAGGATGATGCTAGTTATAACTGGCATTTTATGTAGGGTAAAAGTTGAATATAATGCTAATTATACCAAGCATTTGTCCTTCAGTCTAAATGTAATATTTAATGTCTTTCAACTTACAATTTTTTCAAAGTTTGCCATTTTCTCTAATTCCTCTTAAGAATTTATTCAAACTTATATTTCTTATATATTATATGTATTTTTTGTAAAATAAACTAGTTTCAAATTTAAATATATTAATATATTTTAAATTGATATATATATATAATCGTTCTCAGTAATAAAATAAAAAAGGATTTTTAGGCCGAAATATATATATATATATATTATATAAATATAAATATGTACATATTGTAGTATTTATATATATAATGTTTAAAATTATATTTATATTAATAATTATTAATGAAACTATTTTCGGCATATTATATATCTTTTATTTTATATATTCAGTTTTATGAAATAATATGAATTCAAACTTTAAGATATTTAATAAACCTTAAATTTGGATCTTAGATCCAGTTTTAGATTTTATTTTGTTTACTAATTTATACTAGATATTTGTTTAAATATTCATTTTTGAAAAATTGACTTCGTAAATTTTTATGAGATATTGAAATATTAACTTGGTAGATACACGCACATCTTTGTGTGTGCGCACCCACACCTATGCATTAAATTAAATTTAAAGTTTATATTATATACATTCTCATTTTGTATAAAATATTAAATATGGAAAATGACACACACACACACGCGCGCGCGCATATATATAGTGCGCTAAGTACATACATAGTAGATATAAACCTAATATCTGCTTATGTATAATCTGAACCATGTACACCCTGCAATAGGTTGCATGTGCACTTTACACACATACAAATATATAATGATATACTCATATACTATATGAAATTCTTTTAGTTCTATTCATTAAATAATTGAATATGAAAATAAAATGAAATTAGATTTTATGTAAATTAACTAGATTGGAATTTGTCCGACCTTTAGACTTCATAGGTCAAATATGATCCAACATAATTTTTTTAAATCTACTTATTTTACCCGCTTCTGTTTGGTGCGATTCCAATAGATAGACCTCAACAACTTTACAATACATGCTTATAATGCTTAAAAACTAGCTCCACTCTAACACAAGCACTAAGACAGGATACAATACATTACATACATTATAGTAGGAAATAAAGAATACAAAACGGTACAAGCCCAAATAGTTTTCAATGCTGATAATCTTGCATCAGCTGTTGAACTTGAATCAAGGGAATTGGATCCATAAAAACCATCAAGATTCCTTCAAGGAAGAAAGATTAACACATTAAATTATACAATTCCACAACATAGCTTAACATTCACTATTACTTCTAGCAAAATACAAAAACAGGAAACATATCATTGCAAAGAGTGCGCATTATTTCCTAACATGACCCCAGCATTAAACTAAACAGTGCTGTTACCATAAAGTCCATATGTAGCATAAATTGAAATAGCAAAAACAAAGGAAGCATATGCCAAATGACTTCTGGGATAACCAAGCAACTAAAGTCTAACAAGCCAAGGGCAAAAGCTCTCAAGTCCAAAACATGCCACACAATAGCAAGCGGCAACCAAGTCATCAAGCTGACACAAACAAGCTTCACCATCAAATACCAAAATAGTAGAACTATTAACATTATTAGAAAAGAAAAGAAAATAGCATAAGTGTAATGATCTGCCTTTCTTATACCTAATGGCGACACTTCATACATCCTTAGTATTCGTGTGACGATCGTTTAGTGTCCCAAAGATAGGTCATTGGGGTGAAGAAATAAGAAGACATAACATAATCTCATATCGTGACAGGAAATATATAACATACACAAAACCTTTACAAAAATAAATCATGTTTATTTATACATAACATCAGAGTACACTATCATATTATCAGCTTGGACAGTTATAACAGCCGGTCTTTATAATCATTAATAAATACAAACAAGAACAAAACAAACGGAACATTGAAAGAATTTAAGGTACGTGAATACATCCTGGAGAATCCAGCACATCTCCTAAAAGCTCCAAAGTATTCAGCTAAATCTGGAAAAAAATACTTGAGTTAACCTGAGCATTATAAGAAAATAATGCCCGGATCAGTCTGGTAAACCAGCATGAGACATCTCAATCAAATCATATTGATTTCTACATTTGAAAACCCTTTCAAATAAAAGGTATCTCGTAAGACTACAACGCACATAAATAGTGACAATTTTGACTTACAATAACCAAACAAATTTATTATAAAAAACCATTGATATTATAATAATGTCTATGGGTTTAAAATATCAATACTCAAGTAGTTGTGATGTGTGTACATCACAACAATAATAGTTATACAATCAAAAACCACTAAGGTACATATATGGAAAATGAATTCCAACAAATGGCAAGATAAGGGACTACCTTCCAAAAATGGTACACCTCTAGATAAAATGTACCTGAGGATGAAAACCTTCCGACCTTTGCCAACACAGAACCGGCCTAACCCTTACTGGATAGTACTGAATATGTCATCACCCCAGTTGTTCCTAACCTTTATAGAGAGCTCTCATGCACAACCAAATCCGTAATATGATAATCTAGAAAGGTGATGACACACCCTTATGGGAGTGACCCACATAGCTTTGCTGCCTCTACCATATTTTAGCCATTTCTAGAGTGTGCGACTCGTGAGGTAACGATTTTCCTTCCTTTAGCAATTCCCACTTCGAATGCTAACACTGCCCTCTAAAAAGAAATGTAATGCCAGCATTCATCCATACAAGTTGTTATGGACTTGAACAAAACCGAAGGCACTACATTTACTACCTCCAGTTTGGAATCACCATCAAAATTAGTAGGTAGCCCTTTCACTTCAAAGAGCTCCGTCTTAGATCATCCATAAAATGTCTTCTACTGGAACGCATATGTTGGTTCGAAGTGGTTTTCAGATAATATATCTGATCCCGGTCTCTCCAAACCAACAACCGATAATTTCTAGTTGACTCATTCTCGGTTCTTTCAGAAGTAAGCGGACTATACTAGAGTCTCTGAGGGATTTCTAATATATCCCTTAAAGCTAGAGATGTTTCACGAACGAGTTCTCCCAAGGGAACTCAAATCGTATGAACACGTGAAGCTTTTATTTACTTTCTAATTAAAAATTGGCCAAGATTTGATAGTCAGTTATTTAACTATCAAATACACAAACAGTAACAATTCCAAGATTTAATTAACATAACAACCACTAGCCTCAAAATAAGTCTTTCATTTATTTAAATATCTTTCTAAAATAATCATAATATTCACATACTTATCTTATAGGCATAAGTATATTCAGAAAACATTGTAAAATATTTCTTACTTCAAAAATCAAATTAAAAGGATCGCCAAAAGTTATTTAAATTGGAGATAAGATAACATCAAATATCATTCCTTCGGTGTTAAGTACGGAACGAGTGTCTATACCACCAAAATTAAGAAAGTGAGTTAAAGGAAATCCAATGTCAGTTTCTTTTATTAATATCTTCAATATATTATTTCAATAAATCACTTTTATTTATGAAAATCCCTTTTACTAAAAATCCAAATCCATTTATAAAGCTCTTTACAAATTCCTAAGTACATTTACAAAACACTTTTATAAATATCTAGAATAATTTACAAAACTTCCACTATAAATATCCAAAATCATTTATAAAACTCTTTTATAAATATCCAAAGTCATTTATAAAATTCTTCTATAAATATACATAATCATTAAAAAAACTCTCCCCAAATTTCAAAAATCTCCTATTTAATTTATAAAACTCCTTTAACAAACTTTCCTTATTTTAAACCAAACTTCTTTAATAAACTTTAGTCAAGAAAGTTCATTTGATAAACAATCAATTATTTAAAACACTTTTAAGTAAATAAGTTATTATTTAAACATCCTTCATTTAATTAGGTTTAAATCTCATTAACGAATTAATGATTTTAAACAATCATTTAAAAAAATTAATAAACTTCAAACATTTTAATAAAATAAATTGCTTAATTATCATTTAAATATCGTATTTTGAATTATGATAATAAATTTTAAACCATGTTTGAAAAGGATAAATTTAAATATTTGACTTTATAGGTTCGAAAAGAGGCTTAATGACCATAATGGTTCACATTTAATTAAGTTTAACTTTCCAAGTAATAACATGGGTATTTACATAACAAGTAGATATGTAAAAGGATTAACTAATAACAACCAATCAACATAGAGGTAAATGTCAAAGTTTACCATAATAGCAAAACTCTGTTTAATTTTTGCTTAAGTTCTAATTTTTGCTTAATATATGTCAAGGCATAATCTATTCGGTGAGTTATAGCAGAATGGTAATTTATTCTGCTAACAGATGTCAACTATAATTTAACTAGCAGAATGGTGCTTTATTATGCTAAACCGATGTCATTAGGTTTCATATCAATTGGGGTTACTTAAGGGTAGTGGACAAAGAAATTACTTTGATTTAAAACATTCTTTTAAAAGACAGTTTGCTTAAATAAATCGACTTCGGAATTAAATGATTTAAAATCAAAAGCTTTTATCCGATAATTAAATAACATATAAACTCTTTATTTAAATAATAATAAAACCTTTAAATAAATAGTTAAGTCCCAAATTAACTTTTAAATAAATATTTAAATAATTATTAACCTTTAAATAAATAATTAAATAATAGCTAATCTTTAAATAAATAATTAAACCATAATTAATCTTTAGTTAACAATTAAATAATAATTTATATCTTAATCGAATCTTAATTAAATCTTAATTTAATTTAACTTAATTAATAAATAATTAATAATTAATTCCTTTTATAATAATAATTAATTAAAAATTAATCTTAATTAAATAATAATTCATCCTTAAATGATTAATTAAATAATAATTAATCTTTTTATTAATTAACTAACTGTAATTAAATTACTTAATTTACAATTAAGTTCAAATTTCCTTCATTTACTAATGATTAACTACTAATTAACTTACTTAATAAATTTATTAATCATTAATTAATTAATCACTTTTTATTACTTATAAATTGTTTTGAAAACACTTTACTTAACCGAAAAACTTTTAAATTTCAAAACAGTGCGTTTTTACGAACTGTACCCATAGTGGCTATTGCAATATGACTCATAAATTTCCAAAACTTATTTTATACCAAATAGCTTCCAAAAATCTATCTTTTATATTTTAATTCACTTTTATAAACTTTGAATAAAAATTTAGAAACAAACAAAGTAAAGTTAAAAACTTTATTTAGTTTCCACAGAAAACACCTGAGCGTAAACAGGTTTTAATAAGTAAAGGATTTTAACGCCGCAACATAACCATAAGCTCAAATGCCGACTTTTCTTTAGCATTTGCATCACATACATAACCATAAAATAAATCTACAACATTTTGTGTATCTTTACAAACACACACACACACACATGCATACATATAGGTCATAACATCATAATATAAGCAAAGATCTTAACTTGCAACCTAATTTGACTTTTAACTCCCATTTTCAAACAATACATATCATATTCAATCACATATTACACATACAAATCAACATCCATTTCATCCCAACAATTATCATATTTAGCAAGCAAGTAACATCAGAATAAAGTTGAAAACTTTGGTAAAAAGAGGTGAGTTTATTTCCCAAAAGCTCCCAAAATCTAACCAAACTTCTACCACACTTAGAATCAACCCAAAACTTAGCTTTTCGTTTGGAAAAATAATATTTTTTTTGGACTTATGGCAAGGTGGTTCAACGAAGGGTGAGTAGACTCGGGCTAGGGTGGTGGGGTGGGTTTTTGAACTTGTTTTGAAAAGAAGGGGGTTGTAGAAAGAGAAGGAAGCGTTTTAAATAAGTTTTAAAGGATTAAAAATGAAAAAACAAGATTTTTAAAACTTTAGAAATAAAACTATGGAAGCCATGAAAACATTTCGAAAAGCTTAAGGAAGTTTTAGAAAATGAGAATGAAGTGAAAAATGAGAGAGAAATTAATGGAATTGTTCTTATACAAAAGGGATAAAATGATTTGCCATATTGCCCCTAAAGTACCTATCCTAATGCCTTGCCATCTCATTAATCTTATCCCTTTTCCCTTGAAACTCACAAAAATCATGTCCCCTTCCCTCCTTCTTTTGATCCAACATGCACTTATACTTAATGTACTTATGTTTTGTGAAAAATGACATGTTTATGACTTCTTTTCTTTTTAATTTTAAACTTTTCAAAAAAGTCACATCATATTTTTATAAACTTAAGTAAACATATATATATACACATATATTTACTAAAGTATGCTAAATTATGAATGTACATATTTATACTATAGAATCCATAATTTTTCCTACAACTTTTAGACGATGAAAAATCGAAAATTCGGAAAACCATTTTCGGTCACATTTTTGATTTTTCTTTGAACCACATATTTTTGTAAACTAACTTTGAAAACCATATCGTCATCACTATTTATTATTTAAAAAGTTTTATTTTAATTATATAATCTATTATTTGAAAATTTAAAATTAACTAAATATTCGCAAATCAAAATGATGAAATTCTGAGTCGTTACACTATCTCACCTTAAAAGAATTTGACCGCAAAATTTTACCACAACCCTAACCCAGAAACACTTAAAATTACTTGTCAATCCGTATGATATACTTCGATCATTTTTATGCAAAATCTAATTTGATTACTCACTAGTATACATAGCTTTTATTTTCGAACTAGTATCACTTGCCCGACTATCCAGTATGGGCTTTGATTAGGCTTCTTAACTAGAAACCTTGTATTCCTTACATAGTCGTATACTATGATAGAAAATTTTTGGTTTCAAATTAAAAACACTCACCAAGTGTTTGCGGTTAAAAATCGAGTGATAAATCCTTATTCAGAACGATGTAGAACACCTCAAGTCATGTACTCTAATCTTAGATCTAAAACTATGTGAGAAAGGAAAATGATCAACGTACAACTTACATACTCATCTAAAGGTACTTACAACCCAACTACTCTTCACCTACCCAAAAGAATCTGTGAAAGAATTTTATAAAATTTTCAGCTTAGGTCCAAACATTTAAATGTTACAACTTATTTATAAAATATTTTATAAAATCATTTTACCTTATTCCTTGCATAATACTCTCCTACATCCTAAGAGTATATATAAAACATCAGATTTTTAATTCTATCCATTCATTCTATTCAGATTTAGGCCCAAAATAATTTTTGGTTCTAAAACTGAGTTGACCAATTCATCAACTTTACCCTTTGGTCTGGTAAGTAGATAAGAAGACGAGGATGCTGGTATTCAAACTCCTTCTAGAGGCTACTTTTCCTTAGACACCTTTAAGGTCAAAATGTTTATTAACCAGCCCAATAACATCAAATGATTTTACACATCCTAAATGTTAAAGTCAAAATACACGGTTTAATAAAACAAAGTCTATTAAACCACCTTGCTAAATATAGCCCAATTAAAAATTCCATTTATTAATCCACTCTTAAATCAAAATACCATATTATTTTGAAAAGGTAGGAGCTAAATCCCTGGATTTTATTTAAGAACTTTTCGAAATGATACTTTATTTTTAACCCATATAAAAATACAATGTAAAGACATGGAATTTTATCATTTGAATTTGGAATATTAATTGATTTTAAATATTGAAAAGTTAATTTAAGTCAAATAACTTAAATTTCAAATATAATGGTTATTTGATTATTTGAAATTGTTTAAATAATTAAATATTGAATTTAATATATAAAAAATGATTTGGAATTCTTATTTAAATTCTGTTTAAATAAGAGTGAAGATAGTAAAATTCTGAATCTGAATTTAAAAGCGATTAGTTTGGTTTTTATAATAATTGTTTTAATTAATGTATGAAAATAGCGTTTCAGGGAATCGTCTCGAATTTTGACAAAACTAGTTTCATTGGATCCACAATAGTGAGTTATTGTTTGCTGTCAAATTTTATAGTGATCAGACAAATCGTTTGGTCGTGCGAGCTCGAAACGCTTAGAAATTAAGTATAGAAATTAATATAATATAACGGGGTTTGAAGAGCTATTTTATATATATGATCGAATTAGGTCTCAAGACTAGTTCCTTTGAGTTTGGAATAAGTGTATTACATGTAGAACGCTAGGCGATACACCTCGTTTGGAGTTTGAGATTTTTGATTGCATGGAGCTAGATATTTTATAATATATTAATATATAAATTTCTTTATTCACCGTAACTTTGCCTATACCCACACCCATGCTTACATGCCAGCCCATACCCCTTCTTTTTAAAAAAAAACCATTGCCTGTAATTGAAGAAAGAAAAATAATAATAGGCTTAAGGATTTCAAAGATCAATTTCTCTTAAAATATTTAATGAAAAATTCCAAGCTTTGATTTGTTAAATCTGTCTAAGCTAGATCTACGATCCTATACTAGTTTTATTGGTCGTGATGGTGGATTGGGATGATCGACTTTTCCAACTGAGACTAGGGTTTAGGGTTTGGGACGTTTTGATCGACGATTTGCATTTTGGTGGTTAGATTCGAGTTCGGGAGAGCAAATAATCTCTACCGTTGAAGTTTCATGGATTTTGGCAGAAATAAAGGTTGCATGACATGATGGTGATTGAAGGGGGAAGGCATGGGTCATGATAGAGAGGAGATGGTCGGAGGTGATGTTTTTGGTGTAGGCTAGTCGAGTTCGTCGAGAGAATGCATTTGGCGAAGACGGATCGATGAATCGTGGAGCGTAGCTTCGTGTCAGTGCTTGGTACAGTCATGGTGCGGTGATACATTTCATGCACGGGGAGGAGTGATGGGGAGAAGGATTAGTGGGTAATATAATTAATTAAGTTAATGATAAGTTATTGTTTAATTAAATTTATCGATTTATCATAAATGCAATAACTTCTGCGTATGTGGTCCAATCAAGGCATGGATTTTTGCGTTGCGCTCATGATAACTAAAGCTTCAAGATGGAACTAGTTTGGATGAATTTGGAGACGCTGAAATTTAGGCTGAAATCGAACGTCATTCGATTTTAGTTTTAAATCGAACGCTTCGGCGACATCAAAAATTTCGGGGTGTTAAACTCACCTTTTTGGTTAACCAGTATATTATATAGTTGATAAAAATTATTAATTGGATGTTTGTATGATTTATTGTTGTACCCATCTGTTTGGATTTATTCCTGCCCCTAGAGCGGATGACCTTTTATATATACCCGCTCAGTAGCAGATGACCCATATTATATAAGTATGTATTGTTTGTGATGTAAGGAAATAGGTTAGAGGGATCTAATAGGATTCATTACCATTGTTGATTTTATTTCATATATATGTGTGTTTGTGTGTGTGCGTGTGTGGCGATATATATATGAGTTGAGATGTAGGGGGATAGGTTGAGGGGATCCAACGGGATTCCTCGCTATTGTTGAAATGTTTTCTATAATATTCCAGTTATATGAATTTTTGAAAATCAAACCTGGTTATCTAGGTTTATTGGTTATGACATTGTTATACGTTCAAACTTAAACATTATAGTGATAGAAAATCAATATCGATATTGGTTAAATGTAGGATAGCTATTGGCCTCAAAATTAGTACTTTAAAATACTATAAATTGCCATTTGAGTTAGAATTTTTTTAAAGAAAGGAAATGATTTTAAAATCTGAAATTTTAGTTTGGAAATATTTTGTTTTAAAGAATATAAGTTATACTTTACTCCAACCTTTTTATCTGTGTAAGTTATTTATTTATATTTAATATTGTTTTAAGATTATTTTTATTTATTATTTTTTAAAATTATTTATTTATATTTAATGTTATTTAAAGTTATTTATCAATACTTTAATATTTTTAAAAGCTAATTATACAAAAAAAAGAAAAATTAATATAGTTTGAAATTAATAATATGATTTGTTAATAATGTTTTGGAAATAAATTATTACTATTTATAATAATGGTAAAGATTAATTATTATACTTTGTTTAATAATTTTTGAAATTATTAATTTTTATTTTAAGATGCTTTGGAGTTGATAATTGTTATTTATTTATAGTGTTTATTGTTAATAATTATTACTATATAATACTATTTTGAAGAAAATGAGTTTTATTTATTTATAAATGTTTTCGAGACTTATAAATAGGATTTGGGTTTTATAAGCGGAGTTTTATAAAATGATTTGGAGATTTAAAGGGAGATTACTTACAAGGTGAAGGAGTTTTATGAACGGCTAGATATTTGTAAACGAATTTAAGAAACGAGCTTATAAATTTATAAAAGTAGTTTTATAAATGGTCTTATGGATTATAAAGGGGCATGAATGGTTTTAGGAATGTATAAAAGTGTTTATAAATGGTTTAGAGGTTTATAAAATAAATTATAAATGGGTTTATAAATTTATAAAAAGGTTTTATAAATGGTTTTAGAATTGTGTAAAAAGGAAATCTTCCTCCCTTTTATGGATGTATACTTATACTATTGAGATAAATATATGGATATTTTCAAAGTATTGAAAATATAGGGATTTGTGAATATAATTTTGTAAAAGTATTATTATGCAAGTAATTTACAACTGATTTTTAAATCAATGAAATAATTAATAAAAAGGAAGCTAGTGGTTACTTATGCGCTTAATCAATGTTGGTTTTCCCTTTTTGAAATAAATCCCTGATTTGAATGTGTGTTTGTGGATAGTTAAATAACCAACTATCAAATATGGACAAAGTGTTGCCAAGACCATGTATGTGCCCGTTCTGGAAGGCCGTGGAGGAATGTTCAATCGGGACGCTGACACATCAAAAGCTCCATTAGATAGTGCCGTTACAGATCAATAAAGCGTGCGTTCATGGGGACACGTTGGAGTGTTGAAACACAACATGGTATCAGATCCGATAGTTTTAGGGACCATTATACGATGCGAGAGTGAAATAAGTAAGGACTCCTTGAGGCTAAAAGATATGTAAGCAGCTTGACCCAACTGCTAGATATGCAGCCTACTCTCTATGTTGAGAACTGATGCTCCAAGATGGCTTGAGTGGAAAGTACTCGCCTTAAGGTGGAGATTTGGTAACACAACCTCACCAACTGCGTAAAGAAGTGGAAGCAGCATGACTAACTGCAGGGCATCTTCAGTATGCTCCAAATGAAGGTTGGAAGAAATGCTCATCAAAATGGAGATCTATTAGGTGTGGCTCGTATTTGAGAATGCATGGGTTGAACATTAAGTCCCACATCGTAAGAAATATGGCACATAATGTGGTATATATATGGGATTGGTGGCACGTAACATTGAGAATTCTTTTTGTTACAAGCAAGTATTGCCAAGAGCACATATGTACCCGTTCTCGAAGACGGTGGAGGGATGTTCAATCGGGATGCTAGCACATCAAAAGCTTCATTAAGGCGCCGTTAAGGATCAGTGAAGCGCGCGTTCATAGAGACGTGTTGGAGTGCCGAAACACAACACATTTGGTTATGGAAAAGTATATAAAATAAAAGGTATCTATATTAGTTAGCTTTAAAGAAAATCAAAATTTACCAAAATCGGTTCAAAGAATCAAAATTTATGCTTAAAATATAGAAAGTTACAAATTATATTTATATTGATCCAACTAGAAAACATATACGAATTGCAACAAGAATCCAGGATTGTAAACATTCGAACTCAGAAAAGTTTCCAAAATAG
This sequence comes from Allium cepa, assembly GCA_030765085.1. Lineage (NCBI taxonomy): Eukaryota > Viridiplantae > Streptophyta > Magnoliopsida > Asparagales > Amaryllidaceae > Allium > Allium cepa. Next base: position 1,002,148,607 of record CM060935.1, read on the forward strand.
AAGTTGTGTATTTTTGACTTACCTTTCAAAGAAGCTAAAGATTACAAAAAATAGTTGAGAACATCAAATTTTATTTCGCAATTACAAATGTGGGTATACTTATTTCAGATTTCATCTTACTCATGTCATTAGTCATTTTCAATATTATAAAATAATATGAAATTTTAAAGTCGGATAATCTTACTCAACTTAATGATGTGTGGTTCAGACCCTTGCTAAAATCTCTCCATTTGATTTTTTTTATTTGTTCTTATTTATCTTTGCCTTAGCTTGACTAATATGAAGCATTATGGTAATTTAACCAATGTAGCCCTTGATTAACATAATTGTCCCTACCTCACTATTAGGTGACTCTAAACTAATTATTTGGCTAATAAAACCATTTTACAGTCATATATACATTGGTATATGCAAACGTACATACTTTTGTATATGTATTATTATGGACATTTTATATATGTATGTATGTATATGTACATGCGTACATATGCATGTGTATAATATACGTACGTACATACATACATATACATACATATGTGTGTGTGTGTGTATGGACTATATGTATGTATGCATACTTACACATATACACACACATGCACACACATACATACATAATACATACACATATCTATGTTTATGATTATGTGTATTACATACACACATCATCATATACACAAATATACTACTATGTACATATACATATGTATTTTATTTTATGCGTTTACGATTTTTTTGGATTATTTTTACGTGTGTTTATGCGGATCTCACTACTCAATATGAGTATGATTTATTTAATGCATAAACATTATTTACTCAACTATTTCTAATTTATTAGACATTCAACATCATTTACTGGTTGTCACAAAAAATCTTATCATAATATCATTACAAAATAATTATATGGGGCAATATAATGATGTTATAAGAGAACTCAGTGGTCATTGAAGGAGGTCATCCCAAAAGCCTACAAATTATATAAAGGCAGGCAAGAACTCAATATACATTTAGGATAAACTGGATAGAACTCATCTTAGCTCGGTTCAAAATTGAACAAAATATGGGTGCAAAGGCAGAAATGTTCTGGCATGACAATGGAAGCCACTCTAAGCCATGAAATCTTTGGTTGGCTCATTAGCCAACGTTGTTCCTCTAAACAAGAATATACAAAAGTTTAAATGAGTACAAAGATATTTCAAATTAGGATTACTCAAGTGACCTACAACTCGTATAAACCTCTACAAAAGGGTCCACTCCAATATCTTAGTTGACTGCTAGAAACTAAACCTCGTGGCGACTTCTCGTAGAATTGGACTAAAAGAAAGGCTAAAGAAAATATCTAGCACCCATTTGAAGTTTACAGGGTTCAATCGTCATTACTCGTTACCATGTTAAATTTATTTTTAGATCTAAAAATTTCAAGTGTCTGGATGGTAAGGGCATTTGGGTTGTAATATTATAAAAACAATCAATATTTATACAGTACGGAAGACAAAATGCGATCAAGCAGTCGTCAAAAAGAATTGGTATAGCGTAAATTATACTTTGGTCAACGGTTTATAGATTAACGTCAATCTATACTTTAATAAATTACTTCCAGTGGTAAAACGAAAAATAATCCTATAGGCGTCATAAGTGATTAACAAAAATTCGAAATATGTCATAGAAGAAGTTGATTATGGCATAATTATTGAAGACCAAATTACTTGCTTCTTAGATATAGGTCCGATTATAAATATCTGAGGTGACTGAATATATAACTTGGTTAAATTAGTGCAAAATCGACCAAAATCTAGTGAAATCCAAGAAGAGATGAATAATCGACCATACACAGATCGACTACCGGATCCACTCGTGTTATCAAGTGTAGATTCACATTGAGGTTATTGAAAACCAAGCCGTTGATTCAAGAAATGACTTGATTCAATCGTGTTTTGATAAAGTCAAAAGCAAAATTACATCCTAATTAATAAAGATCGGCGTAGTGAAATAAGAATCTATTTTCTATTATAAATATGGGTTCATTCACTTGATATATAGCTGGTTTCATCATAAAAAATCTAATCCTACAACATTAATATATGTCCATTTAAGGTTATCAACTGATTAAGCAATAGTCCAAAAATATAAAGCAACAGTGAACGACAATGGACTAGATCAAATGTAAAGTTACTTATAGCAGAAAAATATAGAGTTTGCAATGATTGGAAAAATCAAGGAAGCCAATGAAATTTGGAGAGTGAAAAGTGAAAGTCCGAACAAAGCTATAATTTAGGGATCAACATAATGAAAAGAAATGATCGTTGATTGAAGAATGAACAATATTATAGGAAGAGCCCGCTATATTTTACTCATATTCCTTTTTTTTATTTTGTAACTTACTGCTTAATTGCATCATATTCCTTTTATTTTACTCTCTATTATATTTATTTCTTTTTAGAAAAAGATGGCATTACATATTCAATTATGTAGCAATGGTTTGCTAAAAATAGAAAGATACGTGTTCAAGTCAAGCTCTAATAAGATTAGATCGGACGCTATTGAAAAACTAAATTAAAGAAATTTCACTTACTAATCTAACAAATCACAGACAAGAATAATAAACAAACAATATTCAAATCTATGTATGATGATAAGTGTGTTTGTTAATTATTCTTGTTATAAAAGATTCTAGGATATACTCTATCAAAAGTTCACAAATAATATGCCATTATATTACATTTGATCTCTAGAGAATATAAGATGAAATATGATTTTTCTTATTAATTACAAGATTACATGTAATATACATTCAATTAACCATACACTGCAGTGCGTTTTCCCTGGCTATTATATTTAGCAAATGAATTGTGAAAAGGCTTCCAAGGTTGAGAGTGATTTTGTTCACACTTTTTTCATAGTGTGAACAAAATACTTGATTCCTATTGGAGGAACCATGAGGATCTCATATGACCCACCAAATTTCTCCAATAGAAGGAAAGTGTTTTGTTTACCCTAACAAAAAAAAAAGGTGTGAACAAACATGAACCTGTTGAACCAAAAATTAATAGCAATCCGGTCCAGATGATAATAATAATATAAAATGACCGCTAAGATTCTTCCAACACTGAACAATAACACGTCAATTTTTGTGAGCCCTACAAGTTGGGGCAACGGGAGTATAAATTAGGGTGAAGCCCTGATCTTTTCCTCACTCTCCTTCTATTTCATTTCAGAGGGCAGAGTGCTTCCTCTTTCTAATTCTCTGTTCATTTCTGCTTTTTTATTTTTGTAGATTTATTTTCATTTGAATCCGTTGATCTGGTCAGGGATTCAGTCGATGGGTGCTATCAGTTTGGAAGAGATCAAAAATGAGAACGTTGATCTGGTTAGAATTTATTTTTCATTTTGTAGATTGAATACTTTTATGTACCATTTTGTGTTTGCTGATGAACAACTCGTAGATTAGCCTCCTTCTTTTTTAAATTACGTAGATTTCAGCATCCATGGAAAAAAATAGTAAATTTAAGGAAATTTTGCTCATATATACCAATTTTCTTAAAAAAAATAATACAAAATTTAGTTTTTGGAAAAGAAGTTTGCTTCTTATTCAGAATAGTCTGTTTACACTAAAAGTGTCTTTCAGATTAAAAAGCGAACTTGTTGATTAATTTTTTTTGAAACTTCTTCATGAAATATAGATCCGTTTCAAAAGTGTTTACAAGACAAGAACAGACCTGTTTTGGCCATGTTACAGCGGAGAAATTATTAGAGGAGGTTTTATAAAAGTCATCGATAAAGATTTTTCAAAAATCATCTTTGTACAATCGCCTTTACCGATAAATCCATTTAGGGCTTAGGTGGCCAAAACAGATCTATTTCCGTAATTATTTTCAAAACAAGTTTATTTGTGTTATTTTTTTTTAAAAAACTGTCTAAATAGGTGAAATATTTAATGGACTAAATGATGCATTTTAAGAATATTTTAGTGCGATTATGCACCTGGAAAATTAAGTGGAATTACTCAATTTAGGTTAATAGTAGTTTGTGAGTAAATAAGATTCGTTATTGCCGACTTTTTCAGCTAATGTTGATTTCATTTGAATAAATTTATGTTTAACTCAGAGAGGTTAGTCAAGTACAAGAGTAATTAGCTGAAGGGGATAAAACATCCTCGTTAATTTAAGTTTATGTTGGCCAGGTGGCGTCTGTTGCAAGTTTTTATATTTATAATGTAAGAACCGGTCCCTTTGTTGCAAACTGAGACTTGCAGGTACATTCTTCGTACATGGGCCCTGTTTAAAACGTGCCTAAAATAACGTGTTATTCTTGCAAATATAAATTATTCATTTCTACACAATATATACTTTTCATTTTTTTTGTCTTTCTATTTTTAGGTCGATAATTGAACATGAAGCCTTTGCTTGGATTCTCATTTATCATGAATTGATTAAAATATCTTTTGGTTGACTTTAATGGAAAATTAATAAAAACTTAATAAAAAAAGATTGCTAGTATATACATTCACTTTTACCTTTCCCACTTATCCTTTTGTTTTCCATCCGTGGATATTTTGTAAATTGTTTATGTTACCCATATACGTCCAGATCTCATTTTCTTACTTTTTATTTAAGAAAACAAATATTCATCCTTTCATTTTCTTAAAAATACAATAGTAAATAACAATCGTTAACTCAAGACTCGTCAATTTCAATTTTTCTTCCATCAATTCAAAAATTGATTAGAAATTTATAGTTAATTTGATAATTTTCAAAACTTAATATACTAGGATGTTAGACGTTTTCATCTCTTTTAAAGCGATAAAAATTGAATATACGACAAGCACGACCTGCAAAAAAACAATTTAAATTAAAAAATAATTAACGGTATGTGTTTGAAATGGTTTTTTTAATTCTTTTAGCGTATGCTTAAGGATCTTCATGGAATGTATTATTGAATGTATACAGTAGCACAAAAAGAAAATTAAAAAAAAAAAAACCTATGTTGCCTTTATTGATATGCGATATGGAAATTTTTAGTTTTACATCGTAAATATTATTTGAATTTTGAAGCATTACCATCTAATAAATATTGAAATTATGTAGTAATCAATTGTTCAGCGAGGAATGAAGTGCTCTTAACTTCATAACATGCATTCTAGGAGGATACAATTAAGTAATACTAAATAATATACCTAAAATAAATAAAAATTGCCTCTGGAAATCAACTTTGCTTTGCTTTTCTAAACAGTGCTCAAAAAATTTGTTTTTCATCGTCACAGTGTTCCCTTAGCACTACTTGCAGTGAATTTCAGCAAAAAGTTACAGTAAGAATATTATGATCAACTCAAAGAATAGATTCTGCAATTGAGCCCACTATTTTCTGTGTACTTTTATTCGTATCTCACTACTTTTTGTTGGCTTGGAATAAATATGAACATAACATTATTGATGTACATCGAATCATTCCCCTTTTCCCACTTGAATCACGCCCATTTATTTGATATTTGTATATTTATTTAATACCTAAATTAGATAATTTAATTTAATTAACATGTATGGGATTTGGTGGACATATGGAGACATAATGAATTGGTTACATAAGACTTCATCTGTTATTGGTGTTCCTGTTATGTCCTTATTCCTGCTGCAGTAAAATTGATTTTGTTTTGATCATTTTAGCCTGCTATTGTCACTAAAGGACTCTTAATTGAATCTCAATATCTTTAGAAGACTACTGCTTATCCTGTGTCACCAATATTATCAAGATTTGATTTCATGTTATTTTATACTATATTTGACATTCGGGCATAATACGGTGTTACGGTAGGAGAAAATTCCAATTGAGGAAGTGTTCGATCAACTGAAATGTACAAGGGAAGGTCTTTCATCAGACGAGGGAGCAAGCAGGATTACTATCTTCGGCCCAAACAAGCTAGAAGAGAAAAAGGTTCAGCAATTGCTCTTTCATCAAATTGCTTTACTTATTCTTGTGATTATCTTTTGGGTTGAATTCTAACTTTAGACTGAACAAATGATGACAGGAAAGCAAACTTCTGAAATTTTTGGGGTTTATGTGGAATCCCCTTTCCTGGGTCATGGAGATGGCTGCTGTCATGGCAATTGCTCTGGCTAATGGCGGTGGCAAGCCCCCGGATTGGCAAGATTTTGTTGGTATTGTTGTCCTTCTTGTAATCAACTCCACCATCAGTTTCATTGAAGAAAACAATGCTGGTAATGCTGCTGCGGCTTTGATGGCTGGTCTTGCTCCCAAAACTAAGGTACATTTTGTTGAATAATCGTAGTAAAACTCGAAGCCTTTTAATTTGCCCGATCTTTTATACTCTGTAGTAATGACCAACCGTTTCCATTTCTTTAATGTTTATTTATTGACATCAATTGATTTAGGAGGGACTTGCAGGAAAAAATCTACATTCATTTTTTTTCCTACTCTTTTTACTTTCTGTCTCTCTCGTCTCTTTCTACTTTTTGAGAAATAAAAGAAGAACATTGTAAATTAATTAATTTATCCCTTTCTCTTCAAAAATTCCTCCAAAATAATGTATCTTATATATTCTTAAAGTTCATATGCAGCGACTTCTGCAAATTTTCAAATCCTTCATTCTTGGGTGCACAAATATGAATGATCGTTGTGTTAACTTTGGAGAGCGTACGACAATTGTCGATTGCACCATAGTCGTGCCGAATTTCACTTTCAAGGCAGTGACCTCATTCATGATACTACGATTTCTCACTTTCTCTTCATGTTCCGACTCATCAATTTCAACACATTGAAACCGAAATTAAATCCATCCTTAATGAGAATTAGACTAGCAAAGATTGGACTATTATGACGATTAGTGTATTTAGAGAAGAGAAGTATTTTGAACAAAGTCGAATAAGTTGAATTGAATCTGGGATTTTAAAAACATTTGAAAGGTAAGTATAGTGAATTAACGCTAAGGCACGTTCAAAATTTCCTTCTACCTTTTCATTTGAATCATTTTTGAGTTTTGACAATACCCCATTTTGTTGAAAATTTCGTGAATGCATAGTGATTTAAAAACCGATTTTGGTTGGTGATACATGTTACCCACAGTAACATAAATTTGAATATGCTATGATGACATTTTTTATCAAAATATAAATTTGTGAAAATAATTACTTTTATGTAGTGATCTCCTTTTGTTTCTACAATCTTAAGTGAATTAAAAGAAAAAAACAATCTTACTATTTAATTTGAATAGAGATAGATATAAAATTATATGTTCATTTTCTTCACCATGCATAAAAATATTTTGGTTTAGAATGGTGTGTTCAATTTATTTCCAAAACTTTTAGTAATTTGAGCAAAAGATTTAGTCATTGATTATATTAATACAATATAATCAGACGGTGAAAAAGAAACTTTTGTAATGAACATCCATTGTTCTTTTTATATGTTACATATGAAGAGGATAATATATATATATAAAATATAGTGCCTTCGTAAATTTTGTAGTTAATACATTATACAATGCAGTTTTATGGTTTTAGTAATTAAGTCTATTTAAATTTTGTCCTTCCAATTCTAGGAGTTAAAACGAGATTTATAGATCATAAGTGCATGCAAATATAGCATTGTCAATTTAAAAATTGACTTTATACATTTATTTTTATTTTTATTTATGATAATAAATTTTAAGTCTCCAAAAGGAAAGATTTTGCTAATGAATCTACACAAATTATTATTATTACATTTAGCAGTTGAAAATAAAATGACAACTGTTTATTTATTAAATGAAGTTTTCCTATAAGTTAGGTATTATTTACAATGAAAGTGAGCTAATAACTTACAAGTATATGGAATCTTAGTGAAGTGATTTGGAGATCTCATTGAAGCTACATATGATGAAATATTGATTTGCTTTAACTCTTGTATGAAAAAAATTAAGCATTAAAAGCGCGGTAGTTGAATTATTAAATCATATAATTGATTTACGGAAGTAAATTACGAGCATTTAATGATTTATTTAATGTTTGAATGGAAAGGAAATTTGGATGGAAAAACATGATAAATACATTTTGGAACCGACTAAAGAGAGACTTTACGGTTATTGATTTACATATTTGGATTTATTGTTATATTATGAAAGAAACTTAAATCTAACGAATTTTATCATAAGTCTATATTGGAAATGATCATTATGGATTTTATTATTAAAGATAAGAAATATTTATGTAAAAAGTTTATAGTAGAAAAGATATGCTAAACTATCAAGATTTCATATTTAGTTAATCATGGGAATGAAAAAATTATAAATATTTAATGCATATATTGATTATGAAAATTTTCATCTAAAAGAAGAAAAAAATTGTAGTCATCTTAAAGGCCTGGCTATATTTTAGTATTTTATTACTGTTTTAATGTTTAACACGTCCATGTTTACTGTGTATACGTACTTAAACAGTACAAATTTAAATGAATATATTTCAAAAGGATTTGTAAAATTGTCGCTTTGTTGACATGAATGAATTTATTGAAACCGGAAATAATAAAATAGGTTATCTATTATAATAGATACAACGTACGCAAAACTTATATAGTAGCAAATTATATCATGAGTTTTTTTTTTTGAAATAAAATAAAATGATGGATGGGGTGGAGCATTGGCACAACGGTTAGGCAACCTGCATGGTGATCTGTACGTCCAGGTTCGAATCGGAAACGACATCTTCGCAACGTAAAGAAAAGGCTGCGTACATTATCGACATCCTCAGAGCCCATTATCGTGTGAGAGCCTCGTGCACTGGGTTATACCTTTTAAAATAAGATGATGGACACTGAAAGTAAGGTGACGTATATTTATAAAGTAAACAAAGTGAACAAGTGATGATTTGTGTATTCCATAAATTATTTCAAAATAATATATGACAAACATATTCATACGATTTTTGAATATAAAAAAAGTTATTTTGACTCATGTGTGAGATTAAGGAAATATGCATGTTTGGAAAATATTTATTCGACTTACCAATATAAGTTGGTGAATATAAGCTTTATAAATATGGAGAAAGTATTTAATTTGAAATATTGGTATAAAACTGGAATTTTGATTATAATTATTGTAAATATTTGTACTGAAACATAAGTATAAAAACTAGAAACGAAGATTTACGTGTTGTAAGATCTCGACTGAAATCTTTATTGTTCAAGAAAATTTTACTACTTAGACTAAGTTGATTGATCCAAAATTTTGTAGTTCACAACGAAATTCACTACTGAGATTAAGTTGAAAACTCACTTCTTTTCATATCAATTTAATCGAAAGAAGTTGGTACTTACTTATAAAACTTTTACTTTGTCTAGGACGTTTTTCATATAGTTTTTGTGCAGTTAGTGGGAGATTGTTGAATAACTATTATAAACCTTTTAATTTGTCCGATATTTTGTACTAGTAGATGTAAAGTTTGTTTATTAACACTTTGATTTGGGAGAGACACATGGAAAAAAAATCTACATTCATTTTTTCTTTCATCGTCTTTACTCCTTCTCTCTCGTCTCTCCTTTTTGAGAAATAAAAGAACATAGTAAATTAATTTTTTCATCTCCGTCTCTCCAAAAATTCCTTTGAAATAATGTCATCTTCCATATTTGCTTAGAACTCCCGAGCAATGACTTTTGCAAATCTTCGAATCCTTGAACAACCTTGAGTGTATAAATTTGAAGTATCGTTGTGTTAATTTTGGGAGCATATGCAACTGCCGATTGCACCATAATCATGTCGAATTTCGCTCTTAAAGCAGTGGCAGCTTCATCCAAGGCAGAGCAACTCCTATCGGTGTCGCTTCATGTTCCGACCAATCAATTCCAACACGCTTGATTGATTACTCAATACTATTTTGAGTATATATTCGAAATCAAATAACTTTGATTCAGAAAATGGTTAGGTTGGATTAGAATGTCCTCTTACAATGAAATATGCACTTTGTGACTTCAGGTGCTGAGAGATGGCAAATGGGGTGAACAAGAAGCAGCAATCCTAGTTCCTGGAGATATCATAAGCATTAAGCTTGGCGACATCGTCCCTGCTGATGCCCGTCTTCTAGAAGGTGATCCTTTAAAGATTGATCAATCTGCTCTTACTGGAGAATCTCTTCCGGTCACGAGATATCCTGGAGATGAAGTTTTCTCAGGCTCAACCTGCAAACAAGGAGAAATTGAAGCTGTTGTCATTGCAACTGGAGTCCACACCTTCTTTGGAAAAGCTGCTCACTTAGTTGATAGCACTAACCAAGTCGGTCACTTCCAGAAGGTTTTAACTGCCATCGGTAACTTCTGTATCATCTCCATTGCGATCGGAATGGCTATCGAGATCATAGTCATGTACCCGATTCAAAAGAGGCAGTACAGGAGTGGAATTGATAACCTTTTGGTCCTCTTGATTGGTGGTATTCCAATTGCCATGCCGACTGTTTTGTCTGTTACCATGGCTATTGGATCCCACAGGCTATCACAGCAAGGTGCCATTACTAAGAGGATGACTGCTATTGAAGAGATGGCTGGTATGGATGTTCTTTGCAGTGATAAAACTGGGACTTTGACTCTGAACAAGCTGAGCGTTGACAAGAGCTTGATCGAGGTGTTTGTTAAGGGTGTGGATAGGGACCATGTTATGTTATTGGCTGCACGAGCTTCCAGGATTGAGAACCAGGATGCTATTGATGCATGTATGGTTGGAATGCTTGCTGACCCAAAGGAGGTATTACTCCAGTACTATGCAGTTTCTTCTTTCCTTGGTCTTTGTTTACTTACGATTGATAAGAATTTGTTTGTTTTTAGGCTAGAGCTGGTATCAGGGAAGTTCATTTCCTTCCATTCAACCCTGTCGACAAGAGGACTGCGCTAACCTACATTGACGAGGATGGAAATTGGCATCGCGCAAGTAAAGGTGCTCCAGAGCAGGTATCAAATTTATTACCCACATTTTCCGTTCTATCGTAGATTATGATATCTAGCTATGAAATTAAGTTTTACTTTGTAATGTAGATTTTGGAACTTTGCAACTGCAAGCCAGATGTTAGAAAGAAGGTTCACTCGATTATTGAAAAGTATGCTGAACGTGGGCTTCGATCTTTAGCTGTTGCTACTCAAGAGGTTCCTGAGAAGACCAAAGAAAGTCCAGGAAAGCCATGGGTATTTGTTGGATTGTTGCCACTCTTTGATCCACCAAGGCATGATAGCGCTGAAACTATCCGTAGAGCTTTGAACCTTGGTGTCAATGTTAAGATGATTACCGGTATGTTTGTTTTCTCCAGGCTGTTATATTGTTAGTCATTAGTTGTATCTACCTTCTTTACCTATATATGCATATTCATATAATATGTTTCCAGGTGATCAGCTGGCTATTGCTAAAGAAACAGGTCGAAGACTTGGAATGGGGACAAACATGTATCCTTCCTCTTCCTTGCTTGGACAACATAAAGACGAGGCGATATCCAATCTTCCAGTTGATGAATTGATTGAAAAAGCTGATGGCTTTGCTGGAGTTTTCCCTGAGCACAAATACGAAATTGTGAAGAAGCTTCAAGAGAGGAAGCACATTTGTGGCATGACCGGAGATGGTGTGAATGATGCTCCAGCTTTAAAGAGAGCTGATATTGGAATTGCTGTCGATGATGCTACCGATGCAGCTAGAAGTGCCTCTGACATTGTCCTCACAGAACCCGGGCTCAGTGTCATCATTAGTGCTGTTCTTACTAGCAGAGCAATTTTCCAAAGGATGAAGAATTACACGATTTACGCTGTTTCTATCACAATCCGTATTGTTCTTGGATTTTTGCTCATTGCATTGATATGGAAGTTTGATTTCTCACCTTTCATGGTTTTGATCATTGCCATCCTCAATGACGGTACTATCATGACAATTTCGAAAGACAGAGTGAAACCATCTCCATTGCCTGATAGCTGGAAGCTGAAAGAAATTTTTGCTACCGGTGTCGTGTTTGGAACTTACATGGCAGTCATGAGTGTTATCTTCTTCTGGGCAATGAAAGAAACTGATTTCTTCCCTGTATGTATTTCACAACACCATTTTCTTATATTCAATGCATATTTCAAACTGTAAAACCAGCGCTAAAGTTTTCAATTGCTATTTTATTTATACAGAAAAGATTTGGAGTGCGATCAATTAGTCACAGTGAGGAAGAAATGATGTCTGCTTTATACCTACAAGTCAGTATAGTAAGCCAGGCTCTTATTTTTGTCACTCGATCCCGCAGCTGGTTCTTTGTTGAACGACCTGGACTTCTTTTGGTCTCCGCTTTCTTCATTGCTCAACTTGTAAGTAATCTCATCTTTTCTATCTCCATCCATTTACAAAATGCAATTTATTCTGTGCCTGTAAAATGCAAGTAATATAAAATTTTGGTTTTCCTCAGCTTGCAACTCTAATTGCTGTGTATGCACACTGGAGCTTTGCACGTATCAAGGGCATTGGATGGGGATGGGCTGCTGTCATTTGGCTATACAGCATTATTTTCTTTTTCCCTCTCGACTGGTTCAAATTTGCTATTCGATACATTCTTAGTGGAAAGGCATGGAACAACCTTCTTCAGAACAAGGTAAACATATTCTTATTGCATCCCTAATCTGTAAATCATGACCGGTCCATATAAATTTCAGTACTGTTGACTTTAACTACATAAATTGTACATTTGGTACACTTTTTAATTGACAATACATGCGTTAAAATCGTAGACTGCTTTCACTACAAAGAAAGATTATGGTAAAGAGGAAAGAGAAGCTCAGTGGGCAGCTGCACAGAGAACCCTTCATGGACTTCAACCCCCAGAGACCGCCAATCTATTTGCTGACAAGAACAACTACAGAGAATTGTCCGAGATTGCTGAGCAAGCCAAGAAGAGAGCTGAGATCGCAAGGTTTGTTTTTATAGTTATTAGAAATTATTGTAAGACTTATAAATTTTGACTGAGCATAGTAGGTTACTAACATGCACAGCCACATTTATAAATGCTATAAAATATTAGCTAACGTGATATAATTGTGCTACAATTGTTTTACAGGCTTCGTGAGCTACACACATTGAAGGGTCATGTGGAGTCTGTGGTGAAGTTGAAGGGTCTTGACATCGACACTATTCAGCAGCACTACACTGTTTAAACTATGATGATGATGATGATAGAAAAAGTTCCTCCTATACTGACTCATGCAATTATGGGAGCGTTATAGCTGAGAAGAAAATCTTCTTTTGTTTTTACTTCTTTAACACAAAAATTAGTAATAATCTTATGCTGGAGTCTCCTTTGTATCGTATTTTTCAGTTTGTATTCTTGCTCTTCATGAAAGATGTTTGTATAATTGCTTATTCCTTTTAAAGCTTGGCTTTGAGGAATGTTGATCAAATAATACAAACGATATGTTATTTGGTATTTTCCTTCTGTGCCTTCAATTTTAATTACTGCATTATGTTACTTTGTCTAAAGTGTAAACATATCATGCTTGTAATTTAAATCTTGTTCATTAATTTGTCCTGGGGGGTCGTAGCTCATAAGCTGTTGTTTTCTGAAGCTGTATTTTTTTTTCCTTTTTCCTTCCAATATGACTGTTTTATGTTTTCACAAAATATGCATCAAATATGTTTTGGGTTCTGTATTCATCAGTACAAGTGATATTCCTCCTGTTAGATATGTACATGTCTAGCGTATTATGTTCAGCGTATAGGCCGGAAACAAGTTTGGAATTATTATTATTTTTTTAGAAAAATGTGTGATCATCTGTAAATAAAGCAGAGTAAACATGCAAAAATATATATAACACGATAATAAGGTGCTGCCAACATGCCTGCCAGGTAACAAAACTAAATACATGTAACAAAGAAAAATCAGGTGCCCCTAAGATGAGTTCCGACAAGGCCACCATCCATTACACCCCGATATCGAGTTCCGGCATGACCACCATCCGATGCTAAGGTATTAGGAGTACCTAGAAAGACACAACCATCATCCGATACTAAGGTGTTAGGAGTATCTAGAAACAAGAGAAAATGATGCTCCATGCATCTTGGTAGCTCTATGCATAAAACAAAAAAGAAAAACTCCGTGCATCTGGAACGGAATGATGCTCCATGCATCTCGGTAGCTCTATGCATCACAAACAAAGAAGAAAAACTCCATGCATCTGGATCGGAAGGAATGAAGAAGCCTCGACTCTGAAGTGTAAATAAATGTGATGCTGGATGGAAAATCTGCACTGGAAACTCTGAACAAAGGAAGAAATGCCAAGTTCTAGCATGGATTCTTCTGAAGATAATACTCCATAATAGAAATGAAAGAATCCTGCATCAGCGGAGGAACTGAAATAAATCCTGAGTGGAAAACTCTACTCTGAAAGCCTCTCTACAAACCGTATCCTGCAATCTGAAGATATGGAAACCTGCAAGAAGAACCTGATATCCTTTCACCCGTACCTGTATATGAGGGGTGACTAAGGAAAAAGTAAAAATTATACATATATATGTATATTTATATAATTAATATACATATATATGTATATATGAGGAAGGAAGTAAAACTTAAATAAGACTAGACTAGTAACAATAGAATTAAGATATTTCTAAACTAATACACCAAAAAAGAACAAAAATTTAAAACCAAATTTAAAAGATAACTATGAATCTTTAATCATAAGTAAGTTATGATTAACAGTTGGATCATCATATGAATTTGAATAATATTCATATTGTTTGCGCCAAAATTGGTCACAAACCCCGAATACCGTGAAAGCACCAGTGTATGGATACAAATCAATAATATTCAAACACAAATCTCAGATCTCAGCAAATATTAAACAGTAATTCCGAAGTAAAGAACAGAGACACAAGTTTTATAGTGGTTCGGCTATCTCCGGCCTACGTCCACTCCAAAGTTTTAATCCTTTAATTGATTATCCTTGATTATTACAGATGATTACAGCAGTTACAAAGTCCAAAACTTGAAATAAATAGCAGCAATGATGATATGGAATGATTCTGGCAGCGTCCGAGCGTGCTTTCTCTCTCTACAATCTCCCACCCCTTTTCTGAATGACCAGGGGCTCTATTTATAAGCGTAGGAGGCTGATATTTCTCCTAAAATCCGGGAAGACTGCTTCAGGCACGTGAGGGGGCCCACATGCCCGAAATCTGGAGGTCCGGGCCCACCTTGGGATCGATTCGAAGTAAGGTTCGAATCGATCAAGAAATCATCCAATCGAGCTGAAATTTGGTGAGAACATTCTTCAACATGTATGTAAGCTCCTGTGAAAATTTCATAGCATTTGGATCAACGGTTTGGAAGATACGATCGATTCAAGTTCAAAGCTTCGTGTGTTCTGCCTGGTTCGAACCTATACATCGAACCCACTCTCTTCGAATCAATCTCCCTCGAATCCGTCCTCTTCGAATCCATTTCCCTTCGAATCCATCGCCTTGAATCCACGAAGCCGACTCCCCTCCTTCGAATCCACGAAGCCGACTCCCCTCCTTCGAATCCACGAAGCCGACTCCCCTCCTCTCCTGATCGATACGAAATTCATCGATTCGAACCACCATCGATACGAACTTCATCAAGCCGCGCCTATGTTGATCGATACGAACCGTATCGATTCGAACCGTCCCTGCATCATGCCTTCGATCGATGCGATCCTGATGGGTTCGAATCCCGAGCACCACCTTGATGGATTCGAACCACATACCTTTCCTACCTTGAATCCATCATATTTTCTTCATACGAACTCCGATTAACCTGAAATTCAAAACATAGCCTTTCCTAGTCCTCATCATCATCTCCAATCAATTTCGTCCCGATCGGAGTTCAACCAAATTTTGACGATATCGATCGTAGCCTTGATTCCAACTGATCTCCAATCCTGATATCCATAATTCCTTGCCAATTTATTGATATTCCAGTTTTGACCAAAAATGGGATAACACTTTGCGTCCCAAAACATGCCTTGTGATAACAAGGCATGTTTTGAATAGTTCTGAACCCAAAATCCGAAGTCCATAACCATATTGCCAGAGTATGTCATCCTTGACTGCTCCGAGTCGATATCCAATTCCAAATCCAATAACCAAGGCTCGAGCCAATTCCATGTCCATCCGAACTCGACAACCGAGTTCCAAACCATCCTTATCCAATGGCCAATAACCGAATCCAGGACCTCTCCGGGTCGATATCCAAATGAATAACCTCTCCGGGCTCTTGCAAAGCGCAATCTACACCTGACAGCCGTGATCCAGTGTCCCTGGATGTTAAGCTAGCCTCATCGTGTTCTTGTCGACCGTAATCCACACATGACGGCCTTGGTCCAGTGTCCCTGGACGTTAAGCTAACCTCTCCGGGTTCTTGCCAAGCGTAATCCACACTTGACGACCTTGGTCCAGTGTCCCTGAACGTTGAGCAATGTCATGGCTTAAGTCCTAAGCCGAACCCTGGTCACAACGGACCTTTGCCGAGCATAGTCCATACTCGACGACCTGAAACAATAATCGATAATATGGGGC
Organism: Allium cepa; assembly: GCA_030765085.1. NCBI lineage: Eukaryota > Viridiplantae > Streptophyta > Magnoliopsida > Asparagales > Amaryllidaceae > Allium > Allium cepa. The sequence continues at coordinate 1,002,165,126 of CM060935.1, forward strand.
CTAAGTCCCAGGCCATGTCCTGGTCACTCCGGACCCTTGCTGAGCATAGTCCATACTCAACGACCTGAATGAGTCAATCTACCGCGTTCGGGCAAAGTGACTCACCCCTTTCCAGGCATAATCCATACCCGACGACCATTTATTAAAAACCAGATGAGAATCCAATCCAACATCCAAACCCAAAAATCCAAATCCAAAACCAAAAAACCAGGAAACCAAATCAGCATTCAAAACCGAAAACAATCATCCAAAGAAAAATCTAAATCAAAAGAAAGCAAAACCAAGAGCTCGATCCAAACTCCAAAACCAAAATCCGAAAAGAAAAGTAGCGTCCAAACCAAAACAGAAAAGCAGATTTCACAAACCACGGCATCGCAGTTTATCATCATTCAGAGCATGCCTAGGGGCTATCTCCGTCCCCATACATGTGTAAATGACCTGGTTGCTTGCCAGTAGTTCGCTACTTATTTCACATTATCCTGATCAGTGGATGATCAATCGACCATCATCCCTGGGCCTCTCATCACCACGGCGAGAGGTTGTCGGTGGTTGCTCCTGCTCCACCGTTGCATTCCGAGTTCCGATATATTGCTGTAACTGTCCATTCCTTACATGCTCCTCGATTATATCCTTCAAGTGCCTGCAGCTATTGGTGTCATGTCCGTCTAAGTCATGGAAGAGACAATGCCTCCCTGATGCCCTCTCTCGTTCAGAAGGCTCTCTCCTGGCTGGCCTCCGGTAGGGAAGACGATTCCGAGTATCCATGTATATCCGCTCCAGCGTCTCGTTCAATCCTATGTATGTGGAAAACTTTGGATCCTTCCATCGCTTCCTAGCGTTTCCAGAATCATTATCCAATTTTCTTTTTCCTTTGTCTTTATCCGAACCACCGCTGGATACTGCTCCAACCTCGATTGCACTAACCTTTTTCACCTTTAAATCCATACTTGCATCTTCTTGCCGAAGGAACCTTTCTACCTCGTGAAAGAATTCGTCGAGATCCTGTGGGGGGTCTCATACCAGAGATACTTTGAAATCCGAGTCCTCCCTGACTCCTGATACCGCCGCCATTAAAACCATCGATGGATCAGGCCGATCCACCGAAGCAACTGCCGCACTGAATCGAGTTAGAAAAGCTCTAAGCGATTCATCAATCCTTTGCTTCACCGATGTCAATGTCATCACATTCTTCGGCCTCTTGACATGAACCCGAAACTGTCCCAAAAACTTTTCCACCAATTCCCTCCAAGTCCTGATAGATCCTTCACCCAGCTGCCTAAACCACATTGCAGCTAAGTCCGTCAAATATAAAGGAAAGCATCGGGCCATCACTTCCTCCGATGCCCCCAGCACCTCCATGTGTTTGGTGTACCTCATCAAGTGATCCGTTGGATCTGTCTTGCCATCATATATCTCCACGCTAGGCAACTTAAACTTAGGTGGGTTCTGAGCCATCCTTATTTCCCGAGCAAACGGACTCCTGTTCACTCCTTCCAAGTCTCCTTTGGCCAAACCACCTCACACAGTTTTCCTAATCATCTCTACCAATCCAGCGTTGTCTGTCGGGGGTTGCCCTCGAGGGAACTCCGGCACATACTCTTCATGTGGCTCGTTAGTAGCAACGTTGGTTCTAGCCTGTTGAACTCCTTCCAGAGGTCCTCCTGTGTTGGATCCTGTGGGTCTGCCCCCAAGCCCTTGTTGATTGCTTTGTGGCTCCATATCTCGTCCTCCATTGGGTTCCACGACCCTAGTCCCCTGTCCTGCATCCACAGCGGCTGTAGCTGTTCCTAAGTTCTGCATCCCCGCAGCTCTTATTTGCTCGAAGAAAGTCTGCATAATTTCCTGTTGGTTCTTTAACAATCTCTCTTGCAAAGAATTTGCCATAGCCTCCATTTCATCCCGAGTTATGTAGATTGAAGCCTGTCCTTCCCCCGCTCCGGAGGATGCTTGTTGACTTCCTTCCTGTTGGCTTCTCTCAGCCCTCTGCCTTCTACTATTTTGCCTGGTCATTGTCCTTGAATCCAAACTCTTTAAAATCTTCAAATCCAAACTTCAAATCCGATGTAGCGGGTGCTAGTCGTTCTCAGTGAAAGCACCAAAGTGTTTGCGCCAAAATTGGTCACAAACCCCGAATACCGTGAAAGCACCAGTGTATGGATACAAATCAATAATATTCAAACATAAATCTCAGATCTCAGCAAATATTAAACAGTAATTCCGAAGTAAAGAACAGAGACACAAGTTTTATAGTGGTTCGGCTATCTCCGGCCTACGTCCACTCCAAAGTTTTAATCCTTTTATTGATTATCCTTGATGATTACAGATGATTACAGCAGTTACAAAGTCCAAAACTTGAAATAAATAGCAGCAATGATGATATGGAATGATTCTGGCAGCGTCCGAGCGTGTTTTCTCTCTCTACAATCTCCCACCCCTTTTCTGAATGACCAGGGGCTCTATTTATAAGCGTAGGAGGCTGATATTTCTCCTAAAATCCGGGAAGACTGCTTCAGGCACGTGAGGGGGCCCACATGCCCGAAATCTGGAGGTCCGGGCCCACCTTGGGATCGATTCGAAGTAAGGTTCGAATCGATCAAGAAATCATCCAATCGAGCTGAAATTTGGTGAGAACATTCTTCAACATGTATGTAAGCTCCTGTGAAAATTTCATAGCATTTGGATCAACGGTTTGGAAGATACGATCGATTCAAGTTCAAAGCTTCGTGTGTTCTGCCTGGTTCGAACCTATACATCGAACCCACTCTCTTCGAATCCATCTCCCTCGAGTCCATCCTCTTCGAATCCATTTCCCTTCGAATCCATCGCCTTGAATCCACGAAGCCGACTCCCCTCCTTCGAATCCACGAAGCCGACTCCCCTCCTCTCCTGATCGATACGAACTTCATCGATTCGAACCACCATCGATACGAACTTCATCAAGCCGCGCCTATGTTGATCGATACGAACCGTATCGATTCGAACCGTCCCTGCATCATGCCTTCGATCAATGCGATCCCGATGGGTTCGAATCCGATGGATTCGAACCGAGCACCACCTTGATGGATTCGAACCACATACCTTTCCTACCTTGAATCCATCATATTTTCTTCATACGAACTCCGATTAACCTGAAATTCAAAACATAGCCTTTCCTAGTCCTCATCATTATCTCCAATCAATTTCGTCCCGATCGGAGTTCAACCAAATTTTGACAATATCGATCGTAGCCTTGATTCCAACTGATCTCCAATCCTGATATCCATAATTCCTTGCCAATTTATTGATATTCCAGTTTTGACCAAAAATGGGATAACACGTATTAATATTGATGGCGTTAAAAAAATAATTGTTGTGTTTAAATAAGTTAATATTATAGCTAACCTTATTAAGATACTCTTTAAAAAAAATTAGCTAATTTATATTTGGGATTAGAAATCCAATTAAAACAGAATGAAGAAATTGTAAAAATCAATTTATTAAAATGACTATTATTATTATTAAAAATTCTTTGATTTCTTTCGAATCATCTATACCAACTAATAATAATGAATAAAGAGTCAAGTAAAAATCTAATATTCTTTTTAAATCTAAATCTAAAATTATTCCAGTAAAAGTCGCAATCCGAAATTTTAGTTATAATGTTAAAATTGAAAATTTTAAGAATATTATTTAAAATGTAATAAGAATCCATGCAATCATAGTATATATGCTTAATGTCTTCAGGATGCAGATTATAAAAATAACATTTATTATCATTATGAATGTTCTTTCTTTTTAAGTATTCAATTGTATTAAGTTTTTCATGCAATATTAACCACATGTGTATTTTAGATTTAGGAGTAGCATTTGATTTTCAAATAAATTTGAACGAGTTGTTTATAGTACCCGAAAAATTAAGAAATCTGTAAAAAGAGTTAGAAGTATATTTCTTACTTCTATCATGTTCCCAACAAAAAATATCATTATCATTATCAATACTAGTACGTGTCCGTGCTTCACACACATGCTATTTGTGTTATTTGTATATGTTGATATTTTGTTTGAGCGTCGGAAAGTAAGGACATTTTTGGAATTTCAAAAGGATACCGAGTAAGTTAGTTCAACGAATTTTCATTATTAGTATTAGAGATTATAAAGATTTAATCTTGCATAAAACAAATAAAGAAGCCTAAGAGTTGAACCTACTAAAATTCTGTTAAAACTAAAATTCCAAGGAGGATCATTATCAGGAGAATAGACTTCATTAATTAGAGCAAACTAAAAATTACAGATTTCGTAAAGCTCTTTAAATTTCAATTTAAGAGGTAAGAGCGAAATCCAATGGTCATGCTAAAAGGAAGTACGGTTACCAGAATGAACAATAGTATTTATTCCTAAGTTAAAAATCTCAAGACATTTTAAAATATTTTTCAAAAAATTAGAAATATTTTGAATGGCTGGAGAAACGATTTGATATAAATTGCTATTTCCATTATAGTAATATTTAGAAATGATCTCTTTCCACATAGCATTATCATTAATATCTTTAAACTTCCATAACCATTTACCTAGCAAGGATAAATTCATATTACACAAATTAATAACCCCTAAACCACCTTCCTTTTTGGCTTTACAGACGGTTTCCCAATTTACTAGACATTTTATATTATTATTAGAATTTTCCCCACTCTAAAGGAAATCTCTTCTAATTTTGTCAATTTTATCAATAATCCAATCTGAAAACAGATGCATGGACATCCAATAAATCGGAAGGGTTGATAAAACCGAATTAATTAAAACTAGTCTACCTGCTCGAGATAAAAATCTTCCATTCCAGCGAGAAACCTTGTTTTTGATTTTATCAATAATAATAAACCAATCGTTATGTTTGAGTTTAGTGGGTCTAATCACAAAACCTAGGTATTCAAAAGGAAAGCTTTTTGCAATTTAGAGTATTGCAACTAAGTTTTCAACTTTTTCAAAATCATTTAAGACTAACACTGAACTTTTGTCAAAATTTATTTTTAAACCTAATAAAAGTTCAAAACTGTAAAGAATAAACTTGAGAGTTATAATGTGTCTAGGAAGATGGAAAGAAAAAAGTAAGGTATCATCGGCAAATTGAAGAACCGATATACATTATTTTAATCTGACTGTAGATCATTATTTTATTTATTTATTTATTTTTCAGGATAAATGAGTGCCTTCTGTTTTGCAGGTTGCTTGAAGCAATGACCTTCTGCACATCCTTTACATACGTAGAGAAAGACCTGCTAAAACAGGTACACTCTTTCTATTTAATTGAAATTTTACACAAGTATAAATCAAATTTAAAGAAATAAAAGGGCTCTTTTGTGCTGGATATCATTTGTTTTGCACATCTATCATGTGTGTGCACAAACATGCACAGAAGCATGCATACATAGACAATGCTTCCATTTTTCAACCAGATTGATAATTAATAAATGCAGTTAGTATGTCATTAAATTGTCTATATATCAAATCCTATTACAGTTAAATAACCTGAGAAAAAATAATCAGATGCAGTTAATAAAATTAGAATGAAAATGCAGTATCATAGTATTTAAGAGGTACCTGGGAAGTGAGATATTATTATCAGCAGGTACTTTATGAAGTATGCAAATGCCAAATCCATGTGAATGCATTAGCTGCTATAGAGGCCCATCTCCAGCTTTGCTTCAATTAATTCCATGTGCTTTTCTTTATATCACTACCCTCCAATTTCTAATTTTGATCCACTAATCTCCTCAAGCAAATTATATTATATATACATACATATAATCTGGATTCATTTATTTCGTCAACTACGTGGCGCCAGATCTATCCTGGCCCTCTGGCGCCCACCAAAGCATGGACGTTAGAATTCCGTAACGGATTATTTGTTGGTATTCTACTTTGTATTTGTCCTTATCTATCGTATTGTATTTTCCTACACATATTTTAATTTTTAATTAATTTTTTCTCTCATCATTTTTAATGCACTCAAGATGAAATTTTTGAGTAGATGTGCAATGAGCGAAGAACACAAACTAGCTATATAATTGAATGAATGCACATTGGAAGGGCAATTGATAAAATGCTAAAAGATATAGTTTTAATAGTTTGGACTGCAGGGAGTTGACAGGTTCCTAATGATTGCAATCAATTTGTTTTCCTTGTTAAATAACTATGCAAATTATTGGTGTAACTGTAACAATATTGTGATTAAGATACAGGTTGACAGCTTTCAATGAATTGAGTACTGCACCAGAGTTTTCACGTGCATATATAGTATCAAATTAAACATTATATTTCATATCACATCATTTGCATATGCTTTGCTATAGTGGACGTATTAATCACCTCATTTTCGATTCCCTGTCATTTTGTTCATGATTTTCTCAATCATATTTTGCCATTGACAAATTACATATACAAGGATTGTGTGGGTCTTCATTTCCAGTCTACTTGCATTCAAAATTTAGTCTACTCGACAAATTACATATATTTTCACTTTGAAGGCTCATTGTTTAAAATAAATGTAGATAATGAACTAGTATAGGATACACATGAACACGTACAACATACATATACTTGACATAGTAGATCTAGATCAAACACCTGTGATCAATAAGGAAAGTGAAAGCTGGCTACTAAAAGACTTGCAAACATACTGAATCATTTATATTTGGTTTGTATATATTTGGGGACAGAGCTGCATTCTGCAGAATTTTGTACTGGGTTGAATAGTGAAAATGATTTTGATTAATATCTGCGAGTTAGTCGCCAGGACCCATCTAGGATCATTTTCACAAATGATTATAAGTTGATATGATATCTACAGCAATGTTGAATGACTATAATCTTCATAGCAACCTTATGGAGAGCTAAGTATATATAGGGTGGTTTTTATATTGATTTGGTTTGGTTCTAGATGGCCGTGATGATCGAATTCATATAGTGAACTTAAGAAAGTAATGGATACAAATATAAATTAAACGAGTGTTTATATCCAACATTAAAATGATTATAATTAATCTAGTATCTTTTCTGGTCATTATACCAAGAAACCAGTTTCAATTTCTATTAGCATAACTCATTCTTTTTCTGTCCATTTTAATCCAAAGTAATTCCCATAAATAGATCATCAATTAATTATTTAAGTGGCGGGGAGGAGAATTAGTTGGCGTACTATGGAATAGTGTGAAGTGTCATTGAGAAAGACCCAAACTATAATTTGATTGGGCAAAGAGTACTTGAATTTTGGAATCATGTGATGGCATTTATAGAGAGGCTTGGTGTTTTGTTCCCTAAAGCACATGGGTATGTTATGTATGAGAATTGTGGCTTTTTGGTAGGTGTGGCTTATAGCTTATAAGTGAGAAGTGCTAAAGTGTTGCATGTGCTTCCATGTGCTCCACTTCTCCACCCCTACATTTCTATAAATAAAAAATCGCCCCTTCCAAATCAAATTCGAATGGGTTCTTGTTTCAAAACCCTTTGTAGGGATGTCCTTAGCTCTGATTACAACTTTTGGGCCCTTCATGTCCCCCATGCTCACCATTTTCCTACAAGCTTCATTGTTTTTATTATTTGGCATTTTTTTCCACTATTTCCTTTCATTATGTCAAGATCTCCTACAAAATTTGTTAACATGTAAGCGTAACATAGGAAATGTATAACCAAGCATGATGGATATAACCTTAAAATCTAGGGAGATATTTCTCTCAATAGACCAAACTTATACATATATACATAATGCACTAGAAATTTCAATCAATTAAAAGTAAACTAGAGTGCCTCCAAATCTCTCTCTCTCCATCTTTCAATTATTTTCTTATATGGGCTGGCTCCCATACATACATCAAAGGGCTATATTCAACTTTTTTTAGCTTTAATGATCTTTTGAAAGGAAGAATATGATTTTACCATATTACCCTCCACCATTTTCTCAATTTGTTTAAAAAGGGCCTAAACCTCCCTGCATCTCGCTACTTAAAACATTCATCACTTATCATTTCTCAGCGCCTGCAAGGTAGTAAGAAAACTTTAACCTTCTTCCTCCTGCTTTCTTTCTCAACTTGGCATCATCTATTGTTAAATAACCATTGCATGTATCATTTTATAAGTTCTATTTTTATATTGCTCGTGTTATATCATATACTCATATACAATATAAATGTTGCAGTGCAATGCATGAAGTGGTAGGAAGCAAGAGAAGGAGAGTCTACTCCTGTCCAAATATAATCATCACCCGCGCCACCTTCTCTCGAAAATACATAAACCATCTACTCCCTGCTCTCTTCAAGCTATCATCGTGTAATAATGGAAAAAACAAGGTGCAAATCGAAAAGGTCTTGAGGTTCGAAGTAGACATGGCTTTAGCATTATCTTCCGATGACTTCAAATGGAGTCGGGCACTTAAACACAAGCTCGAAGAAGGTGCCCATACAAAATTTTACAGGTGTTTCAACTTTAAGCTCAATATGCATTATAGCATTCCTCGGCCGTTGATTTTTGTTAATGTAGAAGAAGCAAAAAGTGCTAGTGATACACCGAAAGTCGAGGCTTCTAGAAAGGAATTGGAAGAGGAAGAACTGGATTGTTGTATCAGGGGGTTAAGAAGAATATTGCCTGGAGGAATGGAGATGATGGATATGTCTGAGCTGTTCTGTGAAGTTGAGAGTTATGCAGTCTGTTTACAGTTGCAAGTTCAGATTCTAAGGTGTCTTGTCGATGCACATCATGAATACTGAAGTTAAACATTAATTTTAATTGTTTGTTTATTTTAGCTGTTTTGATGGTATTATTTTTATTTTTATTTTTGATTTGATTTTGGAGGGAGAAGACTTCGAATGTTTGTAAGTTGTTTCTGGGTGTGCCATATGTGTTGCTGGCATTCAATTTCGTAAAATAAACCAGAGTTTGAGCAGTAAATTTGTTCGTCTTGTTGTTGAATGCATTCTGGAAATTATATGCACATCAAATTCTATTATAACACTAATTTACAATGGTGTGGTATACGTTTATGGTTCTTCTTTGTAACATACATAATGAGACATAATTTTAGACGGCACTTTGAAATGGCACGGTGCACTGTTAGTTTAGAATGTACAAAAATTGTGTTCTCGTTGGTCACTCTGTGAACTTGCATATAGTGATCAAATCAATGTATTCTTTTCAATGCAGAATGAATTTCTTTGGAAAACAGAGACCGATGATCTCACAAGTATAACTCGAACTACAATATCGTAAAAGTTATGGACAATCCTTTTAAGAAATGCAAAGCATATATGTAAGGAACATTATACGCCTTACATAATAAATTAAAACAGTAGTTTAACTGTATGATTTTACTTTTGGATATCACTGTAATCCTCGACCCTTTCTTTTTGAAATCGTTGTCATTCTACGCTAGGTAAGAAATGGAGGAAATGCGTAATTTATTCTAGGAAATAATGAAAGAGTGGGGCCAAGCGGATAACAAATTAGTATCACCATAAAAGTGGATTACATTCTTTGGCATTTAATTATATTAAATCATTGTTTGGCAACATCTTATTGTTTCAAAATTTAAAATAAATTTCAACCGTACGTGATATATATATATATATGTATGTATATGTATGTATGTGTGTATATATATGTATAACGTATTTTAGAACCCATTTAATTTAAATAAATATATAACAATTACATTTTTATATAAATAAATAATTTTACTTAAAATATATATTAATATATGTACATTTAAAAGTTGTTGCTTAGGTTTTTTAGCTTTCCAGAATGGACAAAACCGTCGAAATCGGATAAACCGTTTGAAAGTCATGGCTGAACGAATACAGATCAAAGGCACAGGTCTAAAACATGACACTAAAACAAAACATCACCACATGAACTGTTAAGAGGTAGGCCAGAATATAAGTATAGCATAGAAGACCAAATGCACAAACCAGCCACAAATATATGGCAAGGCAAAGTGATGTACAAGGTCAGCTCACAAAGGTGCAACCAGATTGGCAAGCTCAAAGCTAAAGACAAAATACACAAAAATTGATGCAACAACCAAGCTAAGGCAGAAAAACACACAAAGGTGCATCAACTAGGGGAAAACATAAGCAACACAAAGAAGTGCACAAGTATACAAACACAAACTGGTCTAACAAGAGCAAATGCACAAAGGAGTTTAAAAGGCACAGGTGCAACATAGCCATATACAACAGCAAGTAGTCAAGTACACACACAAATGCATCAGACTCAACAACATGGTGCACGCACACCCACACACAAAAGTCTGCACACACACACAAAGATCTGCGTGCGCGCAGACACATAAAAAAACTGACATGAACACCCACATGCATACTGACCTGCACACACAATCATGCCCAATTGCACGCGCATGTACACGCACACGCACACAGCAGCGCATGCACCAAATGCACACACTAATATACATACATACACACAAGTATTTTTTTAACACAAAATTTATATTAAAACTCAAAACAAATCTATTATATATCCACAAATATTTTACATTAGAAAATTCTTTTAATACTCTCATAAACAAATACTTATATTATATACAATAATCCACAGATTAATTTCGTATTAAAATAGCAACGTTGCTGTGCCATAAATTTTAGCGATCCGTTTCGCAAATTGACTACAATATTGACTTGCTTAGGATTTTATATCAACACTGTCTCGCTAGTGATCTCAACTTCACATTAACATCCAATGGCTGCATACGTTGTCCGAAATAAATTTACAAAATTTAATATCTTCCATTTTCAAAAATAGTATATTACTTTATAAAACAATACACAATTTCAAGTGAAATATTTCTTTTACCATTTCCCAAAATACTATGTCAACTGCCTCGTATAAACGTTTAGATATCACTATCGATGGCGATGCATGGACGTATATATCAACTAGAATTCTTAAAACACATGATGGAAAAATTAACACCAAAACAAATACTAAAATAATTTCCAATCACTTTATAAAATCAAATTCATAATTTACCAAGTTATTTGCTTGTTTGAAATAAAATATTTATTTTCAAAAATCCATATATACATCCAATTCATCAATGATCAACAATAATGAAAATTATCACACATCATCCATAAATCAAACAAACATCAATACAACAATACACACATTTCCATAGCAAACAAATGCCTTCAGCGGAAAACCATACATCAGTTCCCTCTGCGCAACTCTGATCATTACCGGATCACTTTAATCAAATCCAAGCTACATAGAGGTTTATTCACCATCATTAATACCGACACTACTCGTCCGGCTAACTACTCCTTAGTTTACTACCTCCCTCAACAGTTTCGACTTCACAAAAAAAACATACAAAAGAGGTAGAGATAAGAAATATATATATATATAGTAGGAAAAATGAAAAGTACGTCCCTAGATGTTTACCCAGTAATCATCGTGTACGTTTACACTATCACTTAAATATAAACAACATTCTACCACACACCCGTAGGAGACGGGGACTCTAAGTCTCTAAGTCCAATACCAGTGTCTCTTATACTCTGTATTGTTCTAAACCTTGCTCTGATACCAAATTGAAACACCTCCATCTCTATATCCCTAATATCCAAGAGTATTACTAGGTAATACTGTTAGATAATACAGAGAATGATGCTATATGCAGTACACACATGAATATTCCTTTGGACTAACACTAGTACATATTTAAACATCAAATAAATATCTTACATATACGTATACAGTATCGGCACGAAGCAATAAACATGGGAGCCTCGAGGATACGGCAATGCACAATATATAATAAATATCAAAGATCACATAGTCAATCGCAGCGATAATATATGATATACAGTACACAAATGTGTCACATCATAATGATATACACAAAAGAGACCATTCAATGTAGAATGATAATCTACAATATTAAATATCTAGTCTCCTCTATGCCCACGCCCTTGAGCCTGAAATGTCTCAGACTGACTCGAGTATTATATAAATAATAAGCGTGTTAAATTATATTTAAATCCAAGGCCAAAAAACATGTGGAACTCAATATAGCCTATGAATATATGTATATATATTTAATTTAATATTATCTCAAACAACCCCAAATATCATAAACTATTAAACTAATATTATTAAAATGTAAATTTCTGAATATATATATATATATATATTAACTTCACCATTTCAAACTCATGATAAGATATCTATATATTTATATACAAATATATACAAGCTCCATTTTGATGACAAAAATATATATAAGTTTATATGTATGTATATATGTTTATAAAAATATTGTATATGCAAATATATATATATATATATATATATATATATATATATATATATATATATATATGAATGTATAAACTTCATAATGGCAAATTTCAAACTTATGATTATATATGGGTATATGTTTATAGAAATAGTGCATACCGAAATATAAATATCTATCTATATATATATATATATATGTAAACATGTGTATATCTAAATGTATATATAAATATGTAAATATGTGATATACATGTATCTATATATATATGTATATGTAAATATGATAAAATAAATATGTAATCTAAAGGTAATAGGAAGATGTAAATATGTATATGTAAATAGTGAATATGTAAATATATATGTTTATGCAGATAGTGTATATGTAAGTTTATATATACACACGCATGTAACATATATATTCACTTAAAGCTTCATGATGATAATCTCAAATCAAGTACCCAAAACTCCAAGTCAAGCACATAATAAATCCAATCACACACAAAACATTAAATCAAGCCACAATATAAACCGAATCATATCAAACTATGAAATCAATCAATCCACATAAGTAAGAAAATGAAAAAAAAGAAAAAAAATGAGAAGCCTGTACAACATTTCAGCCACCCTATAGTGCATTGCCCCCTTCATTCTCATACACACACACACACATATAGCCGCCTTTATTCACTTGTTCACTTACTCGTATGAGATAAAAAAAATTGAAGCAAGAGCAAGGTAGTGTGTTCATCAGTATATATAACTGTGATTAAGGCATCTTCTTTTGTTCAATGATTATCACACACACATATATATATAACTGGGATTTTGGATAAATCTATGATGTTGTAAATGAGTATGTGATTGTTTTAAGGATTTGTGCATGTATATGTGAATTCAACATGATCAGTTCACCAAAGCTACGGTTCTTCTTTCTCACAAGTTCTGGTATATTTTTTTGGATATAAAAACAGTGAACTCTTAACTTCAAAAATCATTATCTTATAATCTACTTAGTTTTAAATCTTGCTTCCAAAACAAAACTTGTTTGTTTTCGAGTATAGTATATTTAAAATTTATTTCATTGCATAGAAGAAGAAAACCTTATGTTATAGTAAGTAACTTAAGTTTATTTAAATTTCATATATCATGATTTTATGATTTGATTATATGGTCATGTTAGTTATTGAAAATCATGAATTTTGGAGGTGATTTGAGATTTTTTAGTCGTACATGGAAGGATAAAGGGGAAGATGAATGGATTAGGGCGTGATGGCGAATTCAGGCGGTATGGTTGATTTTGTGTCATGGGCGAGTGGAGGAGGTTCAGGGGATGGGGAATCCATGAAATTGGTGCGGTGATTTTTATTTAAGGGTATGTGATGGCTAGACGGGATCAAACTAGGGTTTTAAGAAGGTTGGATTTGGGTCTTGGGTTGATGGAAATGGCAACGTCGATGGAAAGAGAGGAACGTGCGCACTAGGGGGAAATGGAAGCGGAGGTTGTGGCGGAGCTCTGGAAGAAATCTAGAGGATGATGGTGGTCAGTGGCGCGACGGCAAAGCTTTTTGTTGGGCATGCATTGTTCTAGGTTCTTGAATAGATGTTTGAACTTTAGAACAAAGGTATGTGGTGGACGTCAGGGTGGATGGACGAGACGTTGGGTTAGGTGGCGACTCGCGTGGGTGATGGGCGGCAAGGTTCGTCAACGGGGGTTCATGTGCATATGCACGAGTACAGATGTGCACGTCTTCATGCACATTCCTGAAGCAAGAACGAAGGAGTAAAGAAACAAAAAATAGAAGGGGGAAGAAAAGGTTTGGGTTTGTAAAAGTGAGGATGGGCTGGTTTTCACCTGGGTTGAGCTAGAAAATAATATTTTATTTAAAAGTTTATAAAGATTTTAAACTTTATTTTCTTTCCTCCAAATGAATGAAAAGAAGAGAGGGAAAAAAGGATAGGAAGAAGTTTGGGCTGGGGTTGTTGTTGGGCTAGGTTGATCAGTGGGCTAGGTTTTTGGATTTAAAGAATAACTAATTAATTAATTAATTAATTTAAGTAAATATCTATAAATTTCCAAAGCCCATTTCTTCTTCAATTAATTCCAAACGACATGCAGTTGTTGTGTTGTGATCGTATCGTCCAGTATTTTCATCTGAGCCAATATCGTTGAGTATGTGAAAATTTAATGATTTAAATAATTATTGAAAACAAATAAGGAAACTCTTATGTGATTAATTATAGGTAAATTAATCGATATATTTTAATGAACTGTTTAAAATTTTAGATTTATTAGAATAAATTACTTTATTTAATTGCATAAGTTAACAAGTAACCGAATGAAAAATATAGTTTGACTCAGTTAATTGGAACCATTTTATTTTTGAATTATAAATTGATTTAATACCAATTATAAATTGTTGATTGTAGTTAATGAATCTATATTGGACTGATATTGCTTTTAAACATGGAACTAAGCAATCTATTGGTTGTGTCAATAAGTAGTCAAACAAATTAATGTAGGAAGAAAAAAATGTTACATGTTTTATTATAAGTAAATCGATCCGTACTGATCACTATTCCAATTTTGGAAGATGTAATGATTACAAGCGAATAAATTCGATGACAGGTAACGATAAAGTAAACATATGGACGAATTTCCACATGTGAATATTGACACCCTGATTGTAAAATGATATTTAAATTACTTGACTTTTGAAATTTTATCGCTTGGATTCAAAGAGACCAGGGTCGGATATCAATATTATCTGAAATACCACTTCGATCAAATATCCACCATGAACCTTTACGGTTCTGATTGTTGAGCCTAGTATACTGGGTTTTTATTAATGTAACAATTTCGACTACTTTAATCAGTACTTATACTTGGACACTATTATAATATCACTAGATTTTCTATAAAAAAGTCTTTTGTTATCGTAAGAGAAAAACCCATCGTGTTTATGTGTGACGCGGTCTTACGAGATACCTTTGTTTTCAAATGATTTTGATAACTTAAGTAATTCAAATTAAGTGTGTTTATTCATGTTGGTTTTTCAGATTGACTCGGGTGTTACTTTATTGTAATGCTTGGGTCAGACCGAGTAATACAGATTCAAGTTAGGATGTTATGGAGCTCAGGAGGTGAGCTGGACGATAGAGACATATTACACGTACTTGGTTATATTTCGTTGTGTATTGTAGGCTGTATATTCAGCATTTTGAGGAAAGTTATTATAACTGTCCAGATTTCTATGTTGATGGTTGTACTTTGATAATTGGTATGTATATTAACAGTCACAAATTCTTTTGTATAAAAATCTGTTATTATCTATTATATTTTGTTCCACTGCGATTATGAGATTCTGTGTTGTTGTTATTTCTAATTGTAACATTCCCGAATTTTAGCCAAGTTTAATTTGATAATTAATTTAATTTTGAAATTAAATTATGAATTAAATTGAGTATTTCCAAAATAAAATAAAATATTTGTTTGTTTATATATATATATATATATATATCTTTAATTGAAATTTAGTATTAAATATACGATATCTTGTTAAATATTATTCGAAATTATTTTTGAAAATAAATTGAATTTAATTTGGGAATTCAAATATAGATATTTTGTAAATAAATTGGATTTGAAAGTGCTATGTTTAAAATTAATAAAATTTGTTTTCCAATTATAATATAATTATTTGGGATTTATGTTTGAAATTAATATGACAATTATCTAAAGTTAAATTTAAATATTGTCAACACCAACATTTAGTTATATAAATTTAAGTATAATAACTTAAGTTTAATTTTAAATTTATATATAACTAAATGTAATTTGTACGTGTGTATATATATATATATATATTTAAAAAGTATAATAAACTAAGTTTAAAATAGTATTGGTTATAAAGATTAGAACATTTTCTTTTCAAAATATAGTTTGTAAATATATAAAACTATAAATAAGGAAACATAAAATATATATGTGTGTAAAGCTAAATTGAAATCTTATATATATACAAACATAAATACTAAAACTAAAGGGGTTTAAAACAAAGTTTTAAATTAAACAAAGTAAGGGCTTTATAATATATTTATAAATAAATTAAAGAAAAGTATTAAAACATAAAATTAAATATTTTTAACAAGTGTAACCAATAATTACAAATGTAGGCTAAAGAAAATAAGTAAGAGACAAGTGTTGAGTTAAAATAAACAAGTGGCCAATATGTTTTGTTTTCTTTTAAAATTTGTCATGTAAATATCAAAGTAAGAAATCAGGCTATTTTTAATTGTCTCAAACCTAAAAGAAAAAAAAAACTGGAAACAAAGAAAATTTAATCAAAATAAATCAAAACTGAAACGCAAAGTAAATTCAAGATGCAACTACAAACCAGATCAAACAAAATTTGCTTCAACATTAAAAGCCTGAGATCAAATAGCTCGAGCTTCAACCTGATCAAGCAAGGATCAAATTCAAAACAAATAAGATCCAAATCAAACTCAGGGAGATCAAAATACAGGCTTCTAAAAGAGCAGATCAAAACATTTTTCCAGGCTCAAAATCCTTTTCTGTTTTTGTGCCAGGTGAGCAAAAAATCCCCTTAAATCTGCTTCCATGTTCTGATGATATGTTTGACCGTTGAATGTATTATGGAAATATTGTTTATTATGCCTGCATGTTGAATATATATACATATATATTGATATGCATATCTGTATGAATATGTTAAGCTCTGTTATAAGTTACATGTTTGCAAAACCTGATTCAAAAAAATATATTAATTCTCTTCCTCCAAATTATTTTAGACTTTAGGATCTAAATAAAATTTGTTTATACAATCCAGATCTAAGTTTTAAAAATAGTTTAAGTATGTTTTGTTTATAAACTATCTGGAAATATTAATATACAGTGAAACTTATCAAAAAAACATGATTAAATCAAATGAAATAATTGTTTGATTCACTTATACCATTCATTTCGTATTTGAAAATCATGATTTTTAAAATTAAAATCGGAATTTTAATGAAGAAATGAGCGAGGAATTCGAGGTTGAACGAAACGCCTTTTTCACCAAATTCTGGTGATCGTCGAAGCATTGGGTCTCGAAATTGATGTCATAGCTCGTTGCGAGGTCGGAGAATTTGAGAAAAATGTCCGATGGAATTCCATGTCACCGTGGATGGCGAACGATATCAATTTAAGGTTTAAACTCGTCTTTCTGTCGAACTGGTTCTCAGGAGAACTACATTGTCGTCAGGGCGATTCAGGTGATCAGACCAGGGGGAAGAGTTCGTGGTTTGTCGGAGCATCTTCGACCAAAACTGCGTGGCCTTTGGTGGCCTGAGGCAGCGAGGCGATGGGATTTTGGGTGATCATGTTCTAATGTCAGTCTGGGTTAAGAAGCTCGATCGCAAGTTCGTCAACATCTTGGGTTTCTGGGTGCTCTAGTAGAGGCTATCGCCGACTTGTCGAAGGTCATGACATTGGTCAAGGTTCGTTGGAAATACTGTGCACGTGCACGAGCAATTTTTTGTGTCTGGGAACTTTGTTCTTTTGAGGGAGGAAGTTCACTCGGGGATGGTCTCGAGAAAATGGAGGATCGACTCGAAGAAAATTTGAATATGCTTTGCTCAGGAAATTTTTTGAAATACCTTGGGTTTGTTCGTGTGATTCTCGGAGTTGGCTCGGATTTTCAAATCATAACAGTTTTTTTAAAAGGAAATGTGTGTTCAGGTTTTAAACTTAAGATAATTTGTACCAGGCTTTTAAGTCCAAAGTTTTCAAATTTTAAGGTATTAAAATGATTTAATTCAAAGGAAATCTTATCAACTTTTAAAATTCTAAAAATTAAGTAATACTCAAACAAGTTCCTTAAACATTTTTCTTTTCTAAATTATCAAGGTTTGTTTAAGGGTGAGACTACTTAAAGGTCTTAAGTTAATTAGTGTGTTAATAATTATTTATTTCCAAAAGTTATTAAATAAGATCTTAAATGATTTTGTATGATAATAATTTCAAGTATTTATTCGATAAGATTTAAAGGATTGATTGATTAATTAAGTTAATTAATTTGAGTATAATTAATTAAAGGTTAATTAATCAGTTAATGAAATCGATTAGGGATAATCATTTATTGTAATTAATTAAATAAAAAGGTAATCAATTAAGGGTTATTTAATTAATGTAATTAAGGTTAATTAATTTATTGAGGTTGATAAATAAATGATTAAAGGATAATTAATTAATTAATTAAGATTAATTAATGTAAGTAATTAACGGTAATTAATTATTCAAAGACAATTATTTAAATAAAAGCAATTAATAATTAAAGGTGGATTAATTAAGTGATTAAAATTAATTTAAGATTTGTTAAGTGATTAAGGATAATCAATTATGGTAATTAATTAAGGGTAATTAATTAAATGATAATTAATTAAGGGTTATTTAATTAATGTAATTAACTAAGGATAAATAATCAGGGGTTAATTATTTAATGGTTAAAGGTTGATTAATTTATTTATTAAAATTGATTAATTAATAATTAAAGTTTAATTAATAAATGATTAAAGGTTAATTAATAATTAAGGTTTGTAATTAATTAATGTTAATTAACCAAGATTAGTAATTTATTCATAAGTAATTAATCTGATTTAAATCAATCAGATAATTAATTGATCTTACTTGTGGATGTTTGAATTCAATTGAATGTTGAATTGTGTGATATCGCTGATGTGTGATGCCTAATGATATGAATTGTTTTGATTTGAGCTGTGACGAATGTAATTTATTTATCTATAATGAATTTATATCTGTAAATCTATGAATAAAGATAAACGTTATAGGATTATACCGCTTATCGATATTGTTGTGTTTGGATTGTGATGATTTATGATTGATGATGTTGCACTATTGTGTAAAACCCCTAGACTACACCTTACACACAATATGGATTGCACGAGGAAATCGGTTAAGTCATAGATATTTTGAAATCTAAACGTTATTTTGTTTAAAGGTTGTAGTTTAAATCCAAATGGTTTTGGAAATAGGATTGGGTTAAATATGAAAAGCTTTTGAAAGGAGTTTTAAAGATAAAAGTTATTTTGAATAATTTGATAAAGTGTTTAAATTTAAATAATTTGATTTGAATTTGAATTCAAGATTTGAAATTGAATTCTGTGTTTGGAAATTATGGTTTAAAAAGATTATACAAGTTATAATGTGTTTATATGGATTTTAAACCATTTTAAAAGTATTGTTTTGGAAATTAGAATTTAACCCAATTTTTATACTTTAAAGGATATAACTTGTGCAAATTTAACTTGATTTTTCCGAGACGAAAACTGTTTGTTTTCAAATAATAATGGCTTTCATATAAAGAAGGGATTTCCAATCCGTGTTGAAAGATTTCAAGTTTGAAATGGAATTGAAATAGTTTTGAAAGCTATGAATGAATCTTTTTGAAAGATGGTTGAACCTTGTTTTGAAATTGAAGAGGACCTTAAAGGTGTATCTTTTGTATAAAAGATTTGAAATGGAATTGTTTCGAAAGCTATGAAGGAATCTTTGTGAAATATTTAGTGAACTTTGTTTCAAACAAAAGAGGATCTCAAAGATAGATCTTTTGTTTAAATATTGTGAATGAACCTTTGTGAAAGATTGGTGAACTTTGTGAAGTGAATATTTTGTTTAAAAATTTGAAAATGGTAATTGTTTTAAACCATTTGAAAGAAAAATTTTGGGTAATAAGTTGTGACTTAATTGAGATCCTGTTATCCATATGGTTTTAAAATATTGCGCTCATTATTCGGTTTAGCCGGGAGAGGACTTTATATCATATAACCCATTCCGAATAATGATATGACGTAAATGGATATCATTTGAAGACTGGTGGTGAAGACCGGGTATTTTCGAGAACGAAAGGATTACCCGTCGAATGTCTTTGCACTGAGTCGCGCCGGTATAGAGATCTCCATATGCGATGGGGAGTCCGATTGGGATTGTGAATACCTGGATTGCAAGGGCTTCTTTGAAGTGCCTTCGGTTCTGTTCGAACCCGGAACAAACTTGTATGGATGTGTGTCTGACATTACACTTTGAGATGTAAAGCTGGTTTCTACCAAATACATTTCTATTTGGTGGTGGAGAATTTATTCTCTTAGCTTAACACCCTTCTTTGAGACGTGCGAGCTAAGAGGTAACATAGTTGATGGTTACTAATGATACATTCCCAATTTGGTAGTGTGGCATGCTGAGTGTTGCTGAGTGTTGTTGATCATTTATTGATCGAAACATGGCTTTTGTAAAAAGCGTAGCTTTGTGGAAAAGACTTCGTCGAGCCTCACAACCCGAAAATGGTCGAAATAGAAATGTTGATGCAAGGTTTTTAGGGGTCTCTCCCTTAGGGTATGCCTATCTCCTTCTGGATAAAAAGTGGTATCATGGTATGGAGCCCAGATATTTAACTATGTGGTTGTTGCTATTTGTTGGTGAATCCTGAGATAAAGGTTGGTAACGACCGAGGATGGCATACTTGTAGGTGTTACTTCCAGGTAGGGGTAACCCGGCCTTGTGTTGGCAGAGATCTGATTTGGTTCTTGGAGGCGTCCCTCCAAAGGCGTTCCATTTGATGAGGAAGTTCCTTAGCCTGGCCATTGTTGAAAATCCAATTTCCAATACGCGCCTTGTACGGTTTTAGTTGTAGAACCTGCCATCTAATATGGTAGCAATAGTAGGCATACTATAATGGTACGTATGCTGGCTAAGATTAATATTATACTTGCAAATGTTTTCCACTATGCACTAATATTAATATCAAAAAGGTTTTTGCATAGCAAGCATTTTTGACTATCATAGGGAGAAATCTCCCCCAAGTGTGCGATTGCATTGTGCGTGTGCCGGGAGGTCTTATGGTAGTTTCATTTTCCAAAAAGCATTGTAGATTTCTTTTATCTCTTTTGTTTTGCTTTTGATAAAGATATACTGTTTTCGTTTGCTCACACTAGTCCCATGACTGACCTGGAGTTTATTGTTCCCTTTCTAAACTCTGGGTGCCCACAATTTTCCACACGGACAGTCTAGAGTTAGATTTTCAGATAATCAGCTAGTAGATATAGATTCGGTAGCCTTCAGACTTCTGTTTGGAAATCTTTGAAGCCTTTGGATCTTGGGGATCGGATTTTCTTCATTATAGCATGATGGGGGTTTCTCGCTTTGTGTTTGGAAATATGTTGGTGGTTTTAGCTTTTGGAGTCTTTGGAACTTTAGCAATGGAGTCGCTATGTTGGAGTATCTATTTTGAAGACTTCTGAAGATATTATCTTTTGGAGTTATTTCTTTCCGATGTATCTTGTATCTCTGATAATATTGATCACTTAGTTGTATCATTGTTGTAATCAACTATTGTGTATCAACAATATTCATTTCTCTTCCGCTGTGTTGTTGTACTTAATGTATTATAAGCTCCGTCATGAATTAGATTTCAATGGTTGAATCTGTGGCATTCGAGTACAAGTGAAGTACGGGTATCGATTTTCGAACGTGAAAAATCCGGCTTATGACACTAATTCTTCTTCTATCTCTTTTCTTCTTAACCCCTATTAATTTGGTATTTTCGACACTCGAGTGTTTAGCATCCTATACAATGGACGTATTCGATTTTCGAGGGTCAAAAATCCTCGGTCGTTACATGCGGTATCAAAGAAGAAGGTTGAGTGAGAACCTTGGCTATGGTAGGGATTACTCATTAGAGATAGGGTCAGTAGCACCCCAGAATGAGTTGAGTGTACAGTATATGAGATCATACTTGTTATTTTCTTATATAATAATTTTAAAGGATAAACGATTTTAAAATATTTTTTGTATAAGATTATATTTTGATATAAAAGAATAATTTTTTTGAAATTATAATAGTATATTGAGGTGATTGGTTGTTATTATTATTTTCAAAATAAGATTAAGAAATTACGTGGTTATATATATGTATAGAACCAAATTGAAATTTGATAAGAATGAACTATACAAATGAGTTAAGCTAAAAATAGATTTAAACCCGAATTTCAATTCCGGAGATTTTCGGAAATGTTTTCCAAAGTGTTTTGAAATGAAATATTTATACCCTGATTATATTTTTATATATATAGAAATAATTTTTCAAAAAATTATTATGGAATATATAATGTGTTTGGTTTCTAGGTATGACAATATTGATTATTATCATATACCGGTTGATGTGCCTTAATAAAAGATGTTTATTACAATATAAACACTGATGAAACATTGAAAAATGTTTTAAAGGAGTGAAATTATATAAGCATAATTTATAATTGTGATTTATAAATGGATTTTCATTGAGAAGTTTTGAATCTAAGTCCTAGAAATTTTGAAATGTGTTTCAAAGTGTTTGAGGAAATAATAAGTAATATTATTTAGAATATTTTTAATATGGAAATTTTGTTTTGGAAAGCAAGGGTTGTTTTGGATAATTTCGAAGGAATTTGTTTCGAGAAAAAAAAACAAGGTTGGTTTGAATTTAAAAGTGTGATTGTGTATATAAATGGGATATATATATATATATATATATATATGATTTCAAGGTGATTTGAAAAAAAATACTAGGTGTTTGAATTTTGGGGTTCCCATTGAAATGAGGAGTAGAACCAAAGGAAAATAAGTTTTGAACTTACAAGTGGGAAATGATGTTAATGAGAAAAGAAGTGCGAAAATTGAATTTGAGAATGTATAATTTAAATTGAGTAAGTTTGATTAGATTGAACGAATTGGAAAATTAACTCGGGCTAAGTTAAATAAGTTTTGAACTTATAGCCTAAAATTGGAAATTTCAAGATAAAATTGGAATTTAACTTATGGAAGTTAAATAAATTAAATTATAAAAAGGAAAGGTTTAGATTTGATAAAGAGGTGCAAAGGAGTAATGTATTAATGATTTCAAAACGATTTTTGAAATAAAACGGGTTTCCAATTCTGAAAATGAGCACTGAACTAAATTATCAATTTAGTGAATTGAATTTAAAAATTTAAGCTTGGATATTCAAATTTTACTTATTATGAGTAAATAGGGAAATCGAAGGAAATTAAATTTATTTTGTAATGAATTAAAAGGAATAGATGTGGACTTGGGTAATTATTAAAATTCGACTTAAATGGTTAGCAACTAAATACATTTTGAATGTGTCAATGAAAGATATTGATAGTAAATCGAGATGAATAGATTTAATGAACTAATAATTTAAAAAGGGTTAAGTATTGGGTAAAGACATTGAAATCCATTTGGATTAGAAAAATAAAGTTGAACCCAAGTAAACCCAAATGAAGTGATGTTTGAAAAAAAATCAGATTTTGGGAAGATGTAAATGAACCAATCAGATAAATTAATTAGTAAATTGAATATTGAAATGGAGTTATAGCCAGATGAAATTGAATTGTAATTGAAATAACTCCATGGAATAAATATAGAGTTGGGTTGCGAAATCAAATTGACGATATTCGGAAATGGATTAGTGGAACGAACTAAATTAGTAAATTGATGGATGAATGGGTGAAATTTTCGAACTTACTAGTTGTCGTAGTCTGTTGATGTTGTGAAATATTTTGTAGAAATACAATCTTATATAAAATCACTTTTTATATTGAACGTAAATTTATAATTACTAATGTGGAAATTTATTAGAATGAAGATTGAATAGTAGCTAGACTGAAATTTACTTTATAAGAAGTATGAAATGTTACAAACAACTTTGTAAAGTAATAGAACTTGGGAATCTTTGATTTGGCGTTAATGAGATTATATACGATACTTATATATTCGAACTCCCCTTGTTGAATTTATAACCAGAAGTAAATGATCTTTGAAAGGTATTTGAAAATACTAAATGGAGTTTATATAAATTGAAACATATTCAAAAACTATCGATCCTAAAGTTATTCGAGTTGGGAAGAATGATCTTATATCGGAATGAAAAAGAAATAGTTTTGGAACCTTTTGATCTTTAAGACATTTGATTGTGGCAAATAGTCCATATTGGAAATTCGATAAAACATATTCAAAAACTACCGATTTTTAGAGGTATCGATTTTATAAATATAATTTATATGTGACACTTGTAAAGTGTATGGTTCGAAAGATATTGTATATATATAGTATGAAATGTTTCGAAATTAAAAGTATGGAAAGGCACCTGCCACGACAGTTGAAAATTTAGAGTAGGAGATCCACTGGGTGGGTCTACCTTAGAATCCGCAGGGTAGGTTCAGTTAAAATTTGGATCCTAGAGGACGTATGGACAAAAACTCATGAGTTCCTGGTGATCATTTCTTTGCATAGCGTAAATCAAGGGGTATTGTACCTACAGTTACGTATGTTCTTGCTGGGATAACAATGCAACCTTTGTGTAATTGCGATCTATCGTGGTTCCATAGCGTAATCCGGGAGGTAGAGATTGCCTAAGTCTATGTATGATTTTAATAGGATAGTGAAGTAACATCGATAGCCGCGATCTATGTGGTTTGTTTTGATAGCGTAATTCGAGGGGCAAAGATTGCCTACAGACTACTTATGGTTTCGCTGGGATAGCAATGCAACCATCGTATAACTGCAGTCTATCGTATTCCCATGGCATAAATCAAGGAGTGTTGATGCCTACAGTTTACTTATGATTTCATCAGGATGGTGACGCAATCATCATGTTACCCGCGATCCATGGTGGTAAAGAAGGAAGCGGGTGATACTTTCAATATCATTTTTGAAAAGTTTTTTCAAGTATTTTCACTGGATATTGAAACAGGTCTACTAAGTACTTAGAGATTTTTAGTTCTACGTCTGATCAATGTATTACTAAATTTCTAGAAGAACAAGGATGGACTTGATGAATATTATTAAATTAATCATCTTTTGAACATTTCAAACTTCTAATTCTTGCTTTGCTCCTTTTCGAGGTCGAAAAGTTCTGGGGGGAAAGGATTGTAACGACCTGGGTTTTTAGCCATCTGATATTGGGATAATTAACTAATCTTTACTATTGAAATATTTATTTTTATAAGTTGAATAGATAAATTTTCTGATAATTGAAAAATCTGAATCTATAAATTTATTAAACTATATTAAATTTTAAAATGTAAATTTTTGAATAAGAAAAAAAAATATGTAAACTTCACCATTTCAAACTCATGATAAGATATCTATATATCTATATATCTATATAGAAATATATACAAGCTCCATTTTGATGACAAAAATATATATAAGTTTATGTGTATGTATATATGTTTATAAAAATATAGGATATGCATATAAATAAATATACATGAATGTATCAACTTCACAATGGCAAATTTCAAACTTGTGATTATATATGGGTATATGTTTATAAAAATAGTGCATATGGAAATATATATATATATATATATATATATATATATACGTAAATATGTCTAAATCTAAATGTATATTAAATATATATGTATATATATCTTTAATATATGTATAAGTAAATATGATAAAATTAATACGTATATATCTAAAGGTAATAGGAAAATGTAATAATGTATGTGTAAATAGTGAATATGTAAATATATATGTATATGTAAATAGTGTATATGTAAGTCAATATATATATATATATATATATATATATATATATATATATATATATATATATAGACACCTATAGGATATATATTCACTTGAAGCTTCATGATGATAATTTCAAGTCGAGCACCCAAAACTTCAAGTCAAGCACATAATAAATCCAATCACACACAAAATATTAAATCAAGCAACAAAATAAATCGAATCATATCAAACCACGAAATTACATTAGCCTACATAAGTAAGAAAATGAAAAAAAAACATGAGAAGCCTGTACAACGTTTTAGCCAACCTATAGTGAATTGCCTCCTTCATTCTCATATACACACACATAACCTCCTTTATTCACTTGTTTACTTGCTCGTATGAGAGGAAAAAAATGAAGTAGGAAACAGAGCAAGACAGTATGTTCATCAGTATATATAACTGTGAGTAAACCATCTTCTTTTGTTCACTGGTTATCACCTATACATATAGTTGGGATTTTGGATAAATCTGTTATGTATGTAAATGAATATGTGATTGTTTTAAGGATTTGTGTATGCCTATATGAATTTAACATGATCAGTTCACCAAAGCTACTATTCTTCTTTCTCACAAGTTCTGGTATATGTTTTTGGATATAAAAACTGTGAACACTTAACTTCAAAATTCATTATCTTATAATCTATTTAGTTTTATATCTTGCTTCCAAAACAAAACTTGTTTGTTTTCGAGTATAGTATATTTAAAATTTATTTCATTGAGTTTCATGTAGCATAAAAGAAGAAAACCCTATGTTACAGTAAGTAACTTAAGTTTGTTAAATTTCATATATTAGATTTTATGATTTGATTATATGGTCATGTTAGTTGTTGAAAATCATGAATTTTGGAGGTGGTTTGAGATTTTTTAGTCGTATATGGAAGGAGAAAGGGGAAGATGAATGGATTTGGGCGTGATGGCGAATTCAGGCGGTGTAGTTGATTTCGTGCCATAGGATTTAGAGTGGAGGAGGATCTGGGGATGGGGAATCCATGAAAATTGGTGCAATGATTTTTAGGGGTGTGTGATGGCCATACAAGGTCAAACTAGGGTTTTAGGAGGGTTGGATTTTGGTCTCGGTTGATGGAAATGGTGACGTCGATGGGAAGAGTGGACGTGCGCACCAGAAGCAAATGAAAGCAGAGGTTGTGGCGAAGCTCTCCAAGAAATCTAGAGGATGATGGTGGTCGGTGGCGAGGCATTTTGGTGGGAATGCATTGTTCCATGTTCTCGAGTGGATGTTCGAACTTTCGAACGAAGGTATTTGGTGGACGTCTGGGTGGATGGACGAGACATTGGGGTAGGTGGCGACTCGCGTGGGTGATGGGCTGCAAGGTTCATCGATGGGGGTTCGTATGCATATGCACGAATATAGATGTGCACGTCATCGTGCACATTCTTGAAGCAAGAACGAAGGATTAAAGAAACAAAAAAAAGGAGGGAGAAGAAAAGGTTTGGGTTTGGGTTTGGGTTTGCAAAAGTGAGGATGGACCGGTTTTCACCTAGGTTGGGCTGGAAAATTAAATTATTTATTTTATTTAAAAGTTTATAAATTTATAAACTTTATTTCCTTTGCTCCAAATGAAAGAAAAGAAGAGAGGGAAAGAAAGGATGGGAAGGAGTTTGGGCTGGGGTTGTTGTTGGGCTAGGTTGGTCAGTGGGCTAGGTTTTTGGATTTAAAGAAAAATTAATTAATTAATTAATTAATTTAGGTAAATATCTATAAATTTTCAAAACCCATTTTCTTCTTCAATTTAAAGCTAAACAACATGCAGTTGTTGTGTTGTGATCTTATCGTCCAGTATTTTCATCTGAGCCAATATCGTTGAGTTCCGAAAATGTGAATATTTAGTGATTTAAATAATTTAAGAAAACAAATAAGGAAACGCTTATGTGATTAATTATAGGTAAATTAATTGATATATTTTAATGAACTGTTTAAATTTTAAATTTATTAAAATAAATTATTTTATTTAATTGCCCAAGTTAGTAAGTAATCAGAATGAAAAATATAGTTTGACTCAGTTAATTGGAACCAGTTTAGTTCTGAATTATAAATTGATTTAATACCAATTATAAATCGTTGATTGTAGTTAATGAATCTATGTTGGACTGATATTGCTTTTAAACATGGATTTAAGTTATCTATTGACTGTGCTATTAAGTAGCTAAACAAATTAAAGTAGGAAGAATAAAATGTTGACATGTTTTATTGTAAGTAAATCGATTCGTGCTGATCATTATTCCAATTTCGGAAGATGTAATGATTATAAGAGAATAATTCGATGGACATGTCACAATAAAGTAAACAAATGGAATGAATTTCCATATTTGAATATTAACACCATGATTATGAAATGATATTTAAATGACTTGACCTTCTAAAATTTTATCACTAGGATTCGAAGAGACTGGAGTCGGATATCAGTATTATCTGAAAAACCACTTCGATCAAATATCCATCACGAACCTTTACGATTCTGATTGTTGAGCCTAGTATACTGGATTTTTATTAATGTAACAATTTTTTCTACTTTAATCAATATTTATACTTAGACACTATTATAATATCACTGGATTTTCTATAAAAAAATTGGTTATCGTAAGGGAAAAACCCATCATGTTTATATGTGACGCGGTCTTACAAGATACCTTTGTTTTCAAAGGATTTTGATAACGTAAGTAATTCATGTTTACTCATGCTGGTTTTCTAGATTGACTCGGGTGTTACATTATTATAATGCTCAGGTTAGATGGAGTATTACAGATTCAGGTTAGGATGCTATGGAGCTCAGGACGCAAGCTGGATGACAGAGAAGTATTACACGTACTTGATTATATTTCACGGTGTATTGTAGGCTGTATATTCAGTATTTCGAGGACAAGTTATTATAACTATCTAGATTTCTATGTTGATGGTTGTACTCTGATAATTGGTATACATATTAACAGTCATAGATTCTTTTGTATAAAACTCGTTTATTATCTATTATATTTTGTTCTGCTACAATTATGAGATTATTTGTTGTTGTTATGTCTATTTCTTCTTATATCTCTTTTCTTCTTAACCCCTAATGATTTGGTATTTTCGGCACTCGATTGTTCGGCACCCTATACAATGGATGTATTAATGTCGATTTTTAGGATCGAAAATCCTCATTCGTTACCCCATTCCAAATAGTATTATAACTCCGTTTGTTCAGATTCCTCGCTATATAGAATAAAATTCATCATAAAATCTTATAAAAAGATGTCATCGCCATATTCCAAATCACTAAACAACTCAACATCAATGGTGAATCAGTCATATAATCCAATTTAGTATACAAGAGAAGAATGATCGGAAAAGTAATATGAGATAGATTATTTAAATAAATAAACATAACAACCAACAACTCAATATTTAATACCGAATCATTTCTAACAAAAATAAATACTTAGAAATAGACAGCAAATGCATACACACACACACACACATATATATTAAATAATATATTCACTTTGTTTAATCAATCCCAATATAAGATTTATTTACTAAATTTCATTTCCAAATACTTATATATTTTTTCCAAAAATTCTAAACTCACTTTATGATAGAGTTAGGGGTATGCTCTAGGGGCAATTATGTAATTTGTTGTAAATTAGTTAACTATGTAATCAATTCTCGTTCGTAACAAAGGTATTTTGTTTCTGTTGTTACTTGTTATAACATGTTATAAATAATTAAATGTTTAATTAAAATATATTTAATAGAAAATCGATAAATGGTTTATTTGTGATTACAAATAGTTGTAATCATGAGTATTGTATCACAATATATTAAACACATTATTTTAAATTTTCCTAGTCAAGATGCATTGAGATTCGATATCGACGTGCCTATTGAGACTAGAGTACGCAACGCTCTCCCAATATTGGGTAGTGTATTACTCATGACTATTGGGAAACATCTAGGGTTAACGTACTGATAGTTATTGGATAACTATTAAATGACTCATTCGATAATTTTCTATTGCTTATTATAACTTAAGGTTAGACAGAAAATATTGACGTGACTAATTTACATAGTTATGTCGACTTATGAATGCTGTCGATCTTCAATATGAAAGCTCTGCTTTGATTATAGTCAGATCATGGTGCAGGTTCCATCGAGTGACTATAGGTAGGTCGAGTGGAAATATTAAAATGAAGCGCTATTTAAGAGAGGATTCGTCTTCTCAGTTACATAGGGTTAATGTCACAGTCAACTCAAAGCTAAAATCTCTGGCTAGAGTAGTTCGGTTGATAGTAATTGTTATTATTGAACCAAGTACTTTTTGTTTGGAATATAGAGTTGAATACGGATGATATTGAAATTTTGACCATTGCCAAATTCCATAAGTCCAAAATGGTATAATTTTGATGAAGAGAATTGGTGTAAAAATAGTCACAACCAGGTCACGCTTGATAAAGTAAAATTGGATTTTACCGAAATCAAGTAAGAGAAAAATTTGGCCAAAATGTGGCACCACCTGCTAAGTAACGTATGAACGTTAATATTCAAATTGTTTGATATTAATAGTTGACCAAATTTATACTTAAAGAGTCACAGAAACGTTGTATACTCCTTTGACTATCTGATTTAATTAAATTATAATTGTTATAAATTGATTAATATTTATGAAATATTAGTTATAAAATATTGTTTGATGTGTTAAACAATATTAAATAGTGTGTTTATAATAGTTATAAATATGTTGATTGATATTCGATATCACTGCACGTTTAAATTGGATTTAAATTGCGATGAATTTTGTTCGGGATTGGACTAGCCCATATAGGGCATGATAATTTCAGCTAAGAAGTGAAAAATTTGGCCGGCCAATGGTTGGTAGGTAGGTGGGGCTGAATGGTTAAAAGGGAAAGAAATAGTAAAGTGAGAGAAAATGACGGTGATCGACTTTTTGCTCCATTGTCTCTCCTTTATGTAATGGCACTTAACCTTCATTTTCTATAGATTTTTTCCACTTCTTATTGCTGAAAATTTTGATTATAAACCTCATTCTATGTACCAAAAAATTCAAAGTTCAAATACATATAGAAAAACACTTTAATCTGAACAACGATGGTTGATAATTTGGAGCTCGCATCTTCCAAGTTGTGAATTTGATTCAAGGAGCACTCAACTTCGTTTCAAAGTGTCTTTAATAGGCTTTGGGTAAGGTAGTTCTCTGATTTACATTCATTTATCAATGTTTAGTTAATTGTTATATCATATGATGCTTGGGTAGAAATATTACGAATCTTATTTATCAATATGCTGTCACATCTATGATGTTTGAAAATATAATAGTGCATATATGTATAATTAAAATTTGTTATCATTTTTAATATATTTGAGCATTAAATTCTCGGCTTAACTAAAAAAATAAAAAGTAAGAAATAATTTTTTTTATTAAATATAATTTAAATATGCCTTTTTTATATAATTAATCATTTTCTAAAGAATAAATTATATGATAAATTCTTTTTAATTTATAAAATTTATTACTATATAAATATAATTTGATAATAATATTTAATTTATTTTAATATTTTTTATTTTTATTTTTTATTTTTATTTTATATTTATATATTATTTTATTACTTACCTAACTAGAAATTAATTATATAATCAAATATTTTTTTTAATAAGATATGAAATAAGTTTAAAATTATATGTGATAATAAAATATAATTTTTAGATTTTAAATTAATTTTTTGATAATTTTTAGTATTTTTCTAAGCGGGTTTTATGTTTAAATATAAATCATTTATTTAAAAATCATTTTATAAACTAAAAATTAAAACATTATCATAAAATTTGTTATATGAGCCGAGAGCTTGTTGCAAATTTACATTAATTTATAAACAAATTTTTTTGTCTTATATATATATTTATATATGTGTTTGTAAATTAATAAATACTTATAATTAAATAAATATATTTATTAAAACAACCATGAGTCGAGAATTCTCTATAAAATATATATTAACTTTTACTATATATATATATATTCAAATATGCTTGTGTATTTATAAAATACATATTATTTCGACTTATCTCTACTACTAATAAAGAAAATTCGTTGAATTAATTTACTCGGCGTCTTTTTGAAATTTCGAAAATGCCTTTGCTTTCCTTTTACAATAATATAAACAGCCCGTGTGCGAAGCATGAGCCAATTCTATTAATAATAATAGCAATAAAATTATTATTTTATTCTCAAGTTTGCTACTGTAATAAACACATAAATATTTATATTCAAAATTATTTTGTTATTAATTATTATTGATTTTATAATTTAAATTATACATATATACATTGATACACACACACACACACTCTTATATATATTATATATACATGTATATATATATTATAATTATCGGTTATTCACATTTATTTATAAAAATGATATATTTGCACATACACTGACAAATATATATGTATATATGTATGTATGTATGTATGTATGTATGTAGACACACACATATCATTTTGTGCATGCTTACATTTCATTTAAATAGCGTGATCGATTTCTAGAGAAAGTAACATGTCGGTTGTAGTGTAAATTCCAACATCTATATGCGATCATGTTAAACCATGTACACATTATTATGTGACATATGCACTTACACATATATGTATATGATACGCATATCCAAATTACAATAAAAATCATATAATATTAATCTTTATATATAAATTCAAATGAAACATTGATTTTTATTTAAAAAGAAAATTTATAAAAGTTCTAAATCGATTAGACTTCGTAGGCCCAGTAAAAATCCAAGAAAGGGAAATTTTGAAATTTATCCTACAACTCCGCTGTGGGGTTGCCCGGTTGTAATAATGGTATCGAAGCCCAATAACCTATCCGGTGTAAATTAGTCATGTTAGGGCTAGCTAATTAAGTATGCCCATTTAGTACAATGTCTAGAAAGGTAACATCTAGGGTTGAAATTAGGTAATCAAGTATCCTGTCCTACCTGGTTACCAGTCTGGCCTGAAAAATGATGTGAGCTCAGAGGTTTCCCCTAATAGAAAAGGCCTAAATTTGAATTGGGCCTTGGGCTAATTTTTAAAGTGTTATAAAAATTAAATAAAATTTTAAACTTAAAAGCTAAATTTAAAATGAAACTATTTTATTATAAAGGTAATAATATAACATATGTTTTCAAAAATATTTGAAAATAATATAAATTAGTTTCTAATTTTTAAAATTTATTAAAAATTAAATTAATTAATTGATATATAATACATACATGTATTAAGTATTATAATATATGTTATGTTTTTTAAAATGTTAAAATAACATAAGTATACATGTAAGTATATGAAATGAATTTTGAAAATAATATAATTTAATTAAAATTATGTAATTAAGTAAATAAATTAAATTTTAATTAATTAAATAATATACACAGGTATATTATATTATATATGTGTTATACTTTAAAGGTTATGGCAAATAATAAATATTCAATATAAATGTTATATTGAGATAATATAAAATTAATTACAATGTTAATTAACTAAATAAGGTTTAGTTAATAGCATGTTATACAAAGACTATAATATAAATGTTATGAAATATAAAAGTTATCTAATAATAAAACTTATATAATATGAATGTATAAATTAAAGGTGGAACATTAAGAAACCCTAAATAGACTTAATAAATACATACGTAAATGTATGTATACCGTGATGTTTGATGTTTCTGAAACTTGAATCACGAGAGTAATTCATAAGAATTATATTATTTTATAAGTTGATATCACTCAATGCAATATATTAGAGATTATGAATCTTCAATATAAATTTTTTCTCTATCATTTATGTATTAATAGAATATTTGCATACTCTTTAGTTGTGAAGCTTTCCTCAAGCTAGGGATGTTATGTATAGTACTATTAATATATCGAATAGACGAGGTAAGATACCTGTACTATTTTTTGAGATTTCCTCAAGGTATATGCATTATACTTAGGCCATCACGACCTAAGCGAATAATCCTACTTTATTTGTTGAGCTTTCCTTAAGGTAAAGTCTGGACTAGGAGATAGTACGATGAGTTAAAAGTTGTATATGGTACAACCGATAAGAGTTATCCATCGTATGTAGGAGTATGATTTGTTGAGCTTTCCTCAAGGTCAGAATATTAAGACATACTAGGTTTAACACCTACTAGTGAAGTCAAAAGATTTCTATGTTTCGTTTAGGATTTGATGAGACATAAAACACTAGTGGGAGAATATTGGTAAAATGAAACGTAAAGTTTAACCTTACTGATATTATAAGAAAATCTACTATGTTATTGTTCCTGATAATCTACTCATAAAATTTGCAGATAATGTCGAATCCAAGACTTTTTAATAAAAGCGATCGATTAACCGGACCAAACAATTATGTCGACTGGCTACAAGCTACAAAGGTAGCTCTGACATATGAGCGAGTTTGGTCATCTGCAACTTGTGCTCTACTAACGAGACCCGCTGATGATGATCACCAAGACCTACATGTTGCTTATAGTAAATGCGTCACTGACCTCGAAATTGCCCAAGTATTTGTGTTGTTTAACAGTTGCAAAGGCAACATGAATCAGTGCCTGTCCATGAGATATTTAATAGTCTCAAGGCACTGTTTGTTGAGCAGTCTTGTTCTGCACGGTATGTGACTACTAAGAAACTTTTCAACACCAAAATGCAAAAGGGACAGAAGGTGGATGATTACATGCCGATGATGAAGGACTATATTAATAGGCTTGCATCATTTGACATGGCTATAAGCAATGAGTTACATATCGAATTGATCCTTGGTTCATCGAGCCCTCGGTATAAACCATTCATATTGAACTATAACATGAAAAACCTGAATGTGAATCTCATGGAGCTCCTTAATATGTTGAGGTTGGATGAGTCATGATATAAGGAATAGTCGGTTGTGCTTGCAGTTAAAGGTAGGGTGTCATCTTCGAATCGTTTGAAGAAGCGAAAGAGAGATGGTAAAAATGAAAGGTAAGAAAGGAAATAAGGTAGTTGATGATAAGGGTGAGTGCCACCACTGTCATAAAAAAAATACACTAGAAGAGAAACTGTCCTAACTACCTCACAATTGCAAAAGAAAAGAAGTAGAACAACTGTATAGCTCCATAAGGTACATTCATGATTCAAAATAGTTTTGTAATCAGTAAAATATCTAGGTTTTAGATACTGGATTTGGAGCTCATATTTGTAACTCTTTACAGGGGCTTAGGAACTGGCGACGCGTCGCAAAAGAAGAAATGAGACTTCAGGTGGATAATGGATCTATAGTAGATGTAACGGCTGTAGGAGATTTTCATTTATATTTTCCTAGTGGTTTTGTGTTGGTATTGAACAATTACTATTTTGTTAAAGACTTTATTTATGGAATTGTATCTGTTTTGAGATTGTCTCAGACTGAGTATGTATTTCATTATGCAAAATAATGTTATCAACATTGATTTGAATGGAAATACAATTTGTGAAGGTGTTCTTGGAGTGACATTTATGTGACCAATGCAAATTATGTACGTGCTGTGAGTAGATCTAGTAGCAATATAAAAGATAACTACCTTTGGCATTGTAGGTTCGGTCATATTAGTGAGAAAAAACTGCACAAATTAAAAACCGAAGGTTTTCTACCATCACTTGATTTTGAATTATTTGACACCTGTGAGTCGTGTCTCAAAGGAAAATGACCAAGCACTCCTTTAATGGAAGCGATGAAAGAGTCAATGATCTCTTAGGGCTAGTGCATAGTGATGTATACGACCT
Source organism: Allium cepa (assembly GCA_030765085.1). NCBI lineage: Eukaryota > Viridiplantae > Streptophyta > Magnoliopsida > Asparagales > Amaryllidaceae > Allium > Allium cepa. Next base: position 1,002,200,864 of record CM060935.1, read on the forward strand.
AATGCTTATAGTAACCAAAGATAACAGTTTTTACTTTATTACCATTATAAATGATTTCTCAAGGTTAGGATATGTGTGTCTTATGAAGAACAATCTGATGTCTGTGAAAAATTTAAAGAGTATAAAAATGAAGTTGAAAATCAAATGAACCAAAAGATCAAAATTCTTTCGATCTGACAAGTACATTAGACAAGAGCTCCAACAATACTTAAAAGATAATGGTATTATCTCTTAGGGTACTCTACCCTATACTCCACAACATAACAGTGTGTCAAAGTGAAGGAACCAAACCTTATTAGATATGGTTCGCTTAATGATGTGTAAAGCTGAGTTGCCTCTGTCCTATTGGGGATATGTGCTGGAAATCGTAGCGCATATACTGAGTTAGTACCCACTAAATCTATGCGTAAGATGCCATGTGAGATATGGCATGAAAAGAAATCCACTTCCACAATTAGAAGGTATGGGGTTTTCCGGCCCATGTTGAGAATATTGGCTCTAATAAGCTTGATGCGGGATCATCTTTGTGTAAGTTTATAGGATATCCCAAGAATACTAGAGGATATATTTTCTACAACACAGGGGAATAAAGGTGATTGTTTCCACACACATTGTCCTTTTGGAAAATGAAATTTTGTGAAAGTAAATTAATAGCGAAGTTGTACCTGAGAGATTAACAATAAGACTGAAACGGTAGTAGAACCGAGTTTACCAGTATACAATAACACGCAAGCTATTATAAGGTCCAGTAGGGAATCTCTCGCACCAGTGAGATACTATGGTTTTCTCATGGATGGCGAGAAGGAGAATGGTGTCTTAGCTGATGACACTCTTCTATCATTCCAATAAGCACTGCAGAGTAAAGGCTCTACATTCTCGCTTAGGGCAATGAAATCCGAGGTGGATTCCATGGACGAAAACAAAATTTGGACTTTATCATACATACCCGAAGGGATAAAACACACTGACTGCAAATGGATTTTTAATAAAAACTAAATGCATATGGGGAAGTGGAGACTTATAAGGAAATGCTAGTTGCGAAAGGATTTCATCAAATTCACGGCGTTGATTATGATGAGACCATTTCGTCCATAATCGTGCTTAAGTCCATTCGGATTATGCTTTACATTCCTACATTCTATTACTATGAAATATGGCAAATGGATGTAAAGACGGCTTTTCTAAGTGGTGATTTAGAAGAAACCATTTATATGTCACACTTGAGGGTTTTGTGATTAGTGAGAGTGAGGGCAAGGCTTGCAAGTATCTGAAGTCCATTTATGGACTTAAATAAGCTTCAAGGATTTCAAACACGTGCTTTGATAAAGTAATCAAACGGTTTGGTTTTTATCATAACACAGAGGAAGCATGCATATATAAAAAGGAACAGGGAAAATCCATCGTTTTTTTGGTGCTATATGTCGATGATTTATTATTTATTGGCAATGACAATTCGTTGTTACAATCGACGAAAATTTGGCTTTCTAATAACTTCTCAATGAAGGATTTGGGAGAATTAGCCTATGTACTAGGTATAAAAATCTATAGAGATAAATCTAAGAGGTTGTTACGATTGTCCCAATCACATAGATACCATACTTAAATGGTTTGATATTGAGAATTCTAAACGTGGAAACGTTCTAACGTGGAATCGTTCTTTCTAGACGGTTGCTAGTTATACCGATGAGAAGAAAGAGCATATGAAAATGATCTCCTATGCTTCAGCCATTGGATCCATAATGTACGCTATGCTATGTATCAGGCGGATGTGGCATAAGCATTAGGATGCATAAGCCGATACCAGTCTAATTCTGGAGAAAAACATTGGATGGCCGTAAAATGTATACTTAAGTGTTTAAGAAATACAAAAGATTTATTCCTCATATACAAGAATGGAGACCTCGTTATAAAGGGGTATACCGATTCGAGGTTTCAAAGTGATATAGATGATAGTAAACCGGATGTGGCATAAGCTAACGAGGTAGTCTGGATTTGCAAGTTTTTTTAGTAAGCTAGGAGTGATTCCCAATACCAAGAATGCTATGGAATTATTTTATGATAACAGTGTATGCAGATCCAAACGAGCCCAAGGTACATAAGAAGTCACTATATATTCTTTGAAAGTTCCACCTTATTAGAGAATTCATTGAGAGGAAAAAAATCATGATACAAAGGGTAGATACCAAGGACAATAAAGCAGATCCATGCACTATGAATGTAGCTCAGTTAGCTCTCAAGAAGCTGATTGAAGGAATGGGAATGAGATTTTGTAATTGGCCCCAAGTGCAAGTAGGAGATTGATAGAGTTAGGGGTATGCCCTAGGGGCAACTATGTAATTTATTATAAATTAGTTAACTCTATAATCAATTCCCGTTTGTAATAAAGGTGTTTTCTTTCTGTTATATATTTTATATATTGTGTTATAAATAATTAAATAAAATATATTTAATAGAAAATCCATAAATGGTGTGTTTGTGATAGTAATTACAAATAGTTGTAATCTTGAGTATTGTACCACAATATATTAAGCATATCATTTTAAATGTTCCTAGTCAAGATGCATCGAGACTAGATATTGATGTGTCTGTTGAGATTAGAATAAGTAACGCTCTTCGAATGTTGGGTAGTGTATTACTCATGACTGTTGGGGACACTTGGGGGTTACATACTGATAATTATTGGGTAAGTATGGAATGACTCACTCGATAGTTTTTTGTTGGTTAATGTAACTAAGGTCAAACGGAAAATATTAACGTGACTTAGTTACACAGTTGTAACGATTCAGATTTTTAGCCATCGGATATCAGGGTAATTAACTGATTTTAATTATTGGTATATTAATTTTTATTAGCCGAATAAATTTTTTGTTGTTTGAAATATCAGAATGTATAGATTTATATAAGAGCTATATTCAAATTTAAAATAAAATTTCTAGATATGATAACTTATATATAGTTTATCATATTTTGAAATTTTATTTTAGATTTGAGTATAGCTCTTATTTAAATTTATACATTCAGATATTTTAAACATCAGAAAATTTATCCGGCTAATAAAAATTGATATTCCAATAATTAAAATTAGCTAATTACCCCGATATCCGATGGCTGAAAATCCAGGTCGTTACAACAGTTCTCTTGACTTGAGAATATCGTCGATCTTCAATGTGAAAGCTCTGCTTTGATTATAGTCAAATCATGACATGGGTTCCATCCAGTGACTATAGCTGGGTCAAGTGGAAGTATTGGAAATGAAGCATTATTCAATAGAGGATTCGTCTCCTCGGTTACGTGGGGTTAGTATCATCGTCAACTCAAAGTCAAAATCTCTGGCCAGAGTATTTCGACTAATGATAGCTGTTATTATTAAACTAAGGACTTTTTTGGATATAGAATTGAATACGGACTATATTGGTATTTTGATCGTTACCAAACTCCATAAGTCCAAAGTGATATAGTTTTGACAAAGAGAATTGGTGTAAAATAGTCACAACCAGGTAACGCTTAAAATTGGATTTTACTGAAACCGAGTAGGCGATAAAATTGGAAAAAATGTCACACCACCTTCGAACCAATGTGTGAACCTTAATATTCGAACTTTTTGATATTAATCGGTGACCAAATTTACACCTAAAGAGTCACACAACCGAAATGTTGTATACTTTTTTGACCATCTGATTTAATTAAATTATAATTGTTATAAATTAATTAAATTAGTTAAACCAACTAATATTTATGAAATATCAGTTATAAAATTTTATTTAATGTGCTGAACAATATTAAACAGTGTGTTTATAATAGTTATAAATATACTGATCGATATTCGATATCGGTAGCGTTTAAATTGGATTTAAATTGCGACGAATTTTGTTCGGGCTTGGACTAGGTTTAAGGCCCATATAGGGCATGATAATTTCAACTAAGAAGTGAAAAAATTGGGCCAACCAGTGGTTGGTTGGTGAGTAGGGTTTGAATGGTTAAAAGGGGAAGAAACGGTAAAGAGAGAAAGAAGGATGGTGATCCACTTTTTGCTCCATTGTCTATCCTTTATGTAATGCCACTTAACCTCAATTTTTATATATTTCTCCCACTTTTCCCTGCTGCAAATTTTGACTAGAAATCTCATTCCAAGTACGAAAAATTTCAAAGTTCAAATACATAAAAAAAACACTTCAATCCGAACAACGGTTGTAGATAATTTGGTGCTGGCATCTTCCAAGTTGTGAATCTGATAAGAAGAACTCAATTTCTTTTCAACGTGTCTTTAACAGACTTTAGGAACAGTAATTATCTAATTTACATTTATTTATCAATGTTTAGTTAATTGTTATATAATATGATGCTTAGGTAGCAATATTACGAATCTAGTTTACCAGTATGCTGTCACATATCTGATGTTTGAAAATATATTAGTGCATATATTTAAAAATAAAATTTGTTGTCATTTTGAATATATATGAGCATTGAATTCTTGACCTAATTAAAAATAATAATTTTTTTTAATTAAATATTATTTAAACGTGCCTTTTTTATATAATCAATCATTTTCTAAAGAATAAATTATATAATAAATGTTTTAAAATTTATAAAATTTTATTTTTATATAAATATAATTCGACGCAATATTTAATTTAATGTAATGTATATTATGTTTATTTTATATTTATATATTAATTTAACCAATTGCCCAAATAGAAATTAATTATATAATCAAATAAATATATATAAAATCAAATAGAATATGAAATGAAGTGTAAAATTATATAAGATAATAAAACATAATTTTAAGATTATAAAATTAATTTTTTGATATTTTTAGTATTTTTCCAAGTGGGTTTTATATTTAGTTACAAATCGTTTATTTAAAAATTATTTTATATATAAAAATAAAAAATAAAAATAATTATCATAAATTTTTTCATATAAGCCAAGAGCTTGATACAAATTTACATTAATCTATAGTAAGTGTGTGTATGTGTTGTTCGTAAACTGATTTATATTCATAATGGACATGCAATCTAAGGCGGGAATAGTTATTTCCTTCGATATTCCACCGGAGCCACCTGATCGAAAGCCAACCAGCGCTTCTCTTCGGTCACGACCCGTAAATTTTAATGGTTTTATTAACGTAATTAATTGAATTTTGTGAAATTTTAAATAATAATATTTTGGAATAAAAATTTGATATTTGGATTACGTCTAATTAAACATAGCAAATGAGAACTTTTCATCCAAAAATATGGAAGTTTATTTTCTTGTGTAATTTTATTCCAATTCAGATCAGTTAAAATTGATGATAATAAAATACTTCTCAAACCAGAATATTTTTATAGAATAAAATTTTAATATCTTCTGAGTGAGACGTCATACTTCATTTCTTCAAATTTGAATTACTATTGCTCCGTTTAACTTAATTTCGGCGTTGTAGCAGCATTTTCGGTACCGAATATCGACTTTTGATAGTTCGGTCGTACCACTGATACTAGTATACCGTTTTGATCGTGTCATCATACTAATCTCCGCGATATATTCAATTCCGTGTTCTGAAGTCCGGTACGCGGCAGAATCCACGAAAACGGTAACCGTATCGGTACCGATTTTGTACCTTTTGTTTTTCCCATGACCTTTCATTTTTACCGTATGAACCAATCACCATTGGCTTTTAAAATTCCTAGACTTTGCTTTGTGACCTTTGCTTTTCTCTATTTCAATTTATTAACGTTGGCTCATTTGCTTTGAGAAAAAATAGAGAAACCAATACTTATTTTGTTCGTTCATATTTTCTCTCCTCACCATCTCTTTGCCTGCACTTACTCGCCTTCACAACAAACTCTCAACTCACCTTTCCTCCTTTCCTCTGCTTGACCTCATCAGCCTCCACGTCCCCTTAAATTGCCTATGCCACCATCCCGTCAATCACAAGTCCTTCCCTCCTTTCTTTCAGCTTGCTCACCTCTTTCTTTTGCAAACTCACCCACCTTCCCACTTCAACACTCCCATGTCTAGTGACAGCCGAGACTTCCTCCACGCATTGAACCACTCCTCCAAACTGCCATACCGCTGCCACTTATCTCCCCTCCTTTCGCCTGTGCATCCTCCAAGCACTAGCAAGCATTTGTAAGCCTGTATTTTTCCCTTTTATATTATTATGTATATAGTTTAAGTTATAAAAGTTGAAAGATTTTTTGCTATATATATATATATATCTACAGGTTACGTATAATCTGTAATTATACTGGTTAAGTTCAGTGTGTTATATATAAAGTATATAACTGTAAGATAAACGATAATATTTTTTTATATATAAAAGCTATATAAGTTTGTGAAAAATCTATGTTATATATATATAAGTCTTAATTGATCTGTTAAGTGTATATATTTGAAGGGTGATCTCGGATATAGAGTTATTTGTGTTTTTAAAGTTACGATGATATGTAATATGTATATATATTGATTCAGGTACATATTTTTTTTGCATATATGTGTTTAAAGTATATATTCATTTTACTATGGGTTGCTGTATATAAGTGTCTTGTATATTTTTTTTATAAAAGAAGTTATATATACTATGTTAGTATGTTATATATATATATATATATATATATAATTTTATATCATTATGTAGGATTATATGTATATATGCGGTGTATTCTATATATCATATTTGTTGAATATATTATATTAAGAAGTAGAATATATATATATATATAATATAACAGTGGTTTTCGCATGCATATCTGGTAGAACAGTACGTGTTGGTTTATATAATAAGTTAGAGTTATTTATATATATTTGACTTGAATTATATGTTACATTTTATGTTTTACAAAGTATAAGTCATATTATATTGTATAAGCCTATATAAACTTACGTATCGGTTATATATGTTGTTAATGATGTCGTATCAGGGCAGTTCATATATAAGCAAATATAGATTTTTGATTTTATGTATATGGGTAAGTTGATTTTAGAAAGGTCGGTAAATATATATAATTCAATATATATATATATATATATATATATATATATATATATATATATATATATATATATGATATAGCGGTTCTATTATATCATATATGTTGTTTATGTTATTCCTATAATTTCGAATTACATATGTATATATATAAGTTTTGTATGTAAATGGTTTATATAAGATTGTTGTTTTACATGTGATATGTTTTTTTATATATCTATACAAGCAATTATTTCAAATATATTATTTAAAACCATGATTTTTAGTTATATTTATTTATTTATTTTTCTCAAATATTGATTTCAAGGAAATAATAATAATAATAATAATATATTTTTCTGTCCTATCAAACTGATCGGTTTGTTCTCATCAAATCCCATTCATCAGCATTGCCTATCGAAGACATGCCTATCTAGCTTTGCTTTGGAAGTCTTGCTTGCATTTCCTAACTCAATTTCATTGTCTATCATCTAGCCTCGAAAGGGGAACAATCACTCATGATTAACGTTCTTATATTTATTAAATTATATTTCAATTGAAACGACAATTGAAATATGCTGCTATTAGTTATTTACATTGCTATATATATATGTTATTATCTATATTTGTTCACCTATGACATCTGACACCATTATCTGTTATTTATATTGATGACATATGCCTGCTATATTATTATCATATCTGTTATCACTCCGCAAGTTCCTTGTTAGTATAGAATTCACTATGGGTTGAAATGATACATACCCAAACGATCTGTAGAATAGGAGAAAATCATTATGGGTTGAAATGATAAACCCAAGTAATTTTCATTAATTGAATTTGGGATTACGGGTTGAAATGATATATACCCGTATATATTTAAATTACGGATTGAAATAATAAATATCCGTATCACTTGACCATAGGATAAAAAATTATATACAGACACCGCTGGTCAGTATATGTGTGTGTGTGTGTGTGTGTGTGTGTGTGTATATATATATATATATATATATATATATATATATATATATATATGCGACGACCCGACTTTCTTACCACAGAAAATCGCATCATCTTTAAGAAAGAAAGGGATAGAAAAGAGAACAGAAAGAAGAGAAGAAAGAAACAACATCACAATCTACACAGCGGAACGAATAAATTATATTAATAACATAAATATTACATAGTTTACAACCATATCACAGTACACAGATATACAACACATACTGGACAGTTATAAATACCTGTTAGTTATACAAGTCAATACAACTCAAAACAAACAACTCAGAGAACACACAGCGGAATACCATATATATATCTACACGCAGAAGCCTCCTACTCCATTGCTCCTCCACAATTCGTCAAAGCTAACCTGAACTCTCACCTGAATTCCCTTGGCTACTCGTAAAAATTTGAGTACCCAAGAGTTTAAGAAAACAAAGATAAACTCCGGGTCAGACATGAGTCTGGTGTGAGTAACAGGTTAAAGTTGCTTAAGTTTCAAAAACCTTTTGAAAAGAAAGGTATCACGTAAGACTTCCCACACATAAACATGGAAAAGTTTTTACCTTACGCTAACCAAAACTGTGACGACCCAAAATTTTCGAGCATTTAAAATCGGAATATTTAATTGATTTTCAATATTCAATAGAGCAAAATTTAACTTGAATTACGAATATCACAATTTATTTGATAATTAATTATCAAATTAAATAAGTGAAGTTGGGTAAATTGTTGAATCTGGAGTTTTAAGCCTATTAAAAATAATTTGAAGGCTCGAAAAAAAATTTGTATTGATAATACTGAGAATAATAGAAGTGTTAAAATTGAATTTAACACTGATTTGTTCGGTTTTGAAATTTTATAATTTAAATTGAATTTAAAAATAGCCTTCCGAGGCACAGTCTCGGAATTAGGTGAAACCAGTTCCATTGGATCCGTAATATTGTATTATTATCAGATTTCAAATTTCGTATTGATTGAAGCTAGTGTGTGAGTATATGATATACAAACGCGCTGGGATTTTATATCGAAATTTCTTTTTATTCCGGATTTTCTTAATCAAATTGACAAAGACTTATAACTTCGTCCCTTCCTTTGCAAGCCTAATATATATATATATATATATATATATATATATATATAATAAAATATGTATTACTCACGTCTTCCTCTGGAAGCCAAGCCGAATGTTTTTTTTATACATTCACGCAACTTTGTTTTCCCCTCTTATATAAAACCGAGCTTCGTCTCCCTCTTCAGAACAAACGAAAGAAAAATTATCATAAATCAATAATGGCCGAAATCACCCTCTCTCTAAAATCGATCTACAAATAAAAGCCCTCATGTAATATTTTCTTACCTTTTCAATTCGAGTCGCGAGCTTTGAATGTCGGGCGTCGTTCGTGCTGGAATCGAAGGTCGCGACGGCGACGTGGTCGAAAATCTTGAACAACGAGTCTCGGTGGCGAATCTGGAGGAGGCGAAGTTCGATGTGGGGTCATTGTCGAAGCAAGGGGATTTTAGAATAGGGTTTAAGGTCGAGAATCTTCTCGTCGTTATGCGTGGGGTCGCTGTGCTCTCCGCAACGAGACGTAGTAGGGAGGCAGGGTCGTGTTTTCCTGATGGCGTGTTGAGTTTCGACAAATGATGGTGCAGCGCGATTCATTTTGGGTTAGGGTGGCCGGTGATGGCTACTGCGATGAGGAAGTGGGTGAGCGCACGTGGGTTGGGTAGGCGCAGGGAGCGACGATGCAAGTGGTGGCTCGTGGTGAAGTCGAGTCGATGAGGTATCGATCCTTGTTTTCTGTTTAAAGTTTAATAGGTTCATATTCATATGTGCGCATAAAAAAAGGAGAAAAGAAAAAAAAAATATTTTACATTGCAGTTGTTTTTTTTTATATACACATATATATATATATAAGTATTTCAATTTATATACATAGATTTGAGAAGATATAATTGTTGTTATACTTTTAAATTCTTATTGTTAAATGTTAAACAGACAGTATGACAATGAATATACATACATTACAAGCATATTAAAAACGAGTATTTACAAATGCATGAGTGCTACGTGATGATTAAATTATTTTGGATATTCTAATTTAATGATAGAAACTGTGCATTTAATTAGTTACTAAGGATTTAACACTAAAGTAAAATCTGGAATTTTACTAAAACAATAAATTTAAATTTTAAATAAATATTTGGTGGTTGATTTTTCGATTAGTTTAGATATTAATAAAATCATATAATATTTTTACAAGGTCTGAAGTAGTGAAGGAACAATTCGAGATTTGGATTGAGATTTCAATAATCAAAGGTGAGTTAATCTCACTCAGTAAAATTTAAATTTACATGATTAAATTTAAATAATTGTTTGAAATGGTTGAATTGATTTATGTGCTGTAGTGTGGTATATATTAGGAATTTGCATTTTGTATTGTGCTAACATCTGTGGATGCAGGAAAAACAGGTTGGAGGGATCCAACTGGACCACTCAACTTTATTTAATTATTTAATATTCTCTGTTCTGAATATTTGATATTCCATAATGAATTATGTGGATATTGAATGCTATGGCTTGATTGTTATAATCGGGCAATAATGAATTACCAAATATATAATTTGAGTTTGGGAATGAAAATAAAAGAAGTGAAATTGTAAATAAAATAATTATAGAAAAGTTGATCAAATTTATGAATGAACTGAAAAGAAAATAAAGTGACTTTAAAATTTTAATAAATACATCTTGGGTATGGAAGGAAAATTCAAATAAAAAGAAAGTTAATGAAACTTAAACTTCAATGTTATTGTTTAAAGGAACAAAACATTTATTTTAAATTTAGGATTTAAATTATTTAAGAAGAATTAAGAAGAAAATTGAAATTTGTATATTTCAGCTAAAGGATTTAAAAATCAAACTGAAAATAATAAGTCCATAATTAATGAATTTTGAAATGAACTGATAAGTAAAGAAATTTATTTCAAATGGAATAAATTTGGAATCAATTTGGAAAATTGATTTAAGTGATTGAGATTGGAAATTTCTCTCTGAATAACCGAGTACGTTTTCAAAGTAAATTTTTAAATATAAGTTAAAAGTTTAAAACTTGTTTTAAAAGGCAAGTTTTGGAAAATTTCTTATATCTAATATATTTAAATTCTAAAGTAAGTATTTTCTCTTAATCTATTATAATAGTAATTATTTAAAGAATGACTTAATATTTTGTTTTTAAAAGTATAAATCTAGTTTTATATTTATTAAGTAATCTTATGTTCAAAATTTCATATAGCATGTATTTTTAACAAATCATTAAAGTAGTTTTAAAGTAAATATTTTAAAGTATATTTCAAAGTAGTGTGTTTTAAATTATTTTAAAATCTAGTTTTGTGCTTGGTGATTTCAGAAGAGATAGTAAATATTTGGGAAAGTTTATTCTGAAAAGAAAGATGGTTTTGAAACTGTTTTCAAAGGATTGAAAATAGAAATATATCTTGTGAAGATATTTTGAGGTTAATAAATAATTTGGGAAATTATTTATTGTTGGATGGTTGTTTGTGAATATTCATTGATAGTTAAATAACCGACTATCAATGTTGGACAAATACGTTGATCGTTTCGAAGAGACCGGGATCGAGATTTATTTCTCGAAAACCACTTCGATCCGGTTTGTACGTTTCGTGAAACAAGTTTGGATTCGAAGATGGAGCGGTTAAGTTCAAGGGCTAGTCGCTACTAATCCTGAGGATATTTCCAAACTGGATGTAGTAGGAATAATGCCTTCGGTTTCGTTCGAACCCGGGACGGACTTGTATGGATGAATGCTTGCGAAATATCGTCAGGTGGACGATGGGCATTCTAAGGAATATTGTTCTAAAAGATAACGCTTAGCCTCAAGCCTCATCAAATGGGAATGACTGAAAATCAGGGGTTATGCAGCAAGGCTAGGTGGGTAGCGCCCAAGCAGGGTGAGGTCATTCCAGTCTAGATGTCCCTTTTTATTTCGGCTTAGTGGACGGTTGCTGATCCCATCCACGGGGTGATCTCACTCAGGATTATCCAGTAAGGGGTAGTCCCGGCCTTGTGTTGCAGGGGAGCGGGCGTACTCCTCGATACGGTGATCTAGGCCCCGTACTGTGACAGGTGGTACCCCAGTGCCTAGTCATTGGTTGGAAATCCATTCTCCCTACGAGCCTTGTACGAGTTTTGTTTGTATTACCCACTCTGTGGCTAGTAGCTGGAATTTAATCATGTAACAATTTCGGTTATTTTATAAGTATTTGTATATAGACCCTATTATAATATCAGAGGATTTCTATAAAAATTGTTTTAGCTATCGTAAGGTAAAAACCAGACATGTTTATTTGTGGCGTGGTCTTACGAGATGCTTTCGTTTTCAAAGGATTTTTGAAACTTTAATAATCAATTGGGTGTGATTTTCTCACGCTGGTAATCCAGACTGACTCAGGTGTTATTTAACTGTAATGCTCGGGTCAGACCGAGTATTATAGGATACAGGACATGTTGCCGTGGAGCTCAGGAGACGAGCTGGATGACGATACGTACATTCGTACTTGTTTATATTTACATATTCCGCTGTTTGAGTTATTGTGTATCTTGAGTTGTTGTGTATCCATTTGTATAATATTGATGTTGAGATGTGATTGATGTACTCGGATGATGTAATATATAGACAAAGATATTTGATGTTTTAAGTAAAGAGTATTTATTATCTATTATATTTTATTCCGCTGCGATGGTTAGATTCTGTTATTGTTTTCTATTTTCTTCTTCTACCTCTTCTTCTTTAACCCAAATGGTTCGTATTTCTGTGCAACTTGAGTTGATTGTTGTAGAATAGTGTTGACTCAAGAGGTACGGATTTGCGGGCAGTTACAGTTGGTATCAGAGCTTAGGTTGGTGATAACCTTGGCTCTGGTGGGAATTACTCATTTAAAATAGAGTCCGTAGTACTCTATAATGAGATTGAGCGTATTAATAAATATGAGCGCGTATTTGTTAGTGAATATAAATTGTTTTAATATCGCGTTGATTGGTTTATTGAGTGGCATATGAACCTTCGTCGACGCAGTCTGCGCAACTGTATTGAAGAGGTTTCTAAACACTTGAATAGAACAATCGACACGGTATTGTTTTAAATATGGGTAAATGAAATAATTTTACCCAAAAACATATTTTGATATAAAGAATAGTTTTTAAAGACTATTTAGCTAATACATGGTTGCTTGGATGTTAAAAATGATGATATTAAAATATTATCATTGTTAAGTGAAAAATATAAATTGGAAATATAATCAAATAAGAATTTGTATGAGCATAAGTTAAGCAAATGCATTATAGTTGAAATTTGAATTAAAAAGAGAATTTGAAACCTTAAACCCGGAGATTTTGAAAGTATTTTGAAACGAAAATCTGTATAAGCATAAACTATATATAAATGAATTATAGTTAAAATTTATTTAAGCAGGCTTTAGAAATTTAAAATCCCGAAGATTTGGAAATGTTTATCGAAGTGTTTTAATGATAAATGATAAAATTATTGTTTTGGAGATATTTCTGAATGGAAATTTGTTTTAAAATGGATTTTGGAAGTGAAATAGCATTGGATTCACTTCAGTCACTGGAAAATAACTTCGGTGATGACTGCAGCATCATCGATGTTCATTTTCGAGTTCCTAAGTGATGAATTGCTGCCAAATTATTTGTTCAGGAAAATCTGTCTGTTTTTGAAATTTTAAAGGGAATTTGTTGAAATAAAAGCCAGGATTGGTTTGACTTTTAAGAAATGTGATTTGAGATGTTGGAGATTTCAAAAAAAAATTCGAAACCAAAGACGGGCGTTTAAAAATCCTGATAAGATAAGTTGTAAGCTTATAAATGGAAATGATTTTTAAATCAAGAAGGAAATATAAGCTTTGAATGTTGGAATTTAAATTTAAAGTGAAAAGTTAAAAATGGAATTAACTTGGATTGGGAACTAAAATTTAATTGGATTAAAATTAATTAAATAGGCTGAAAATAATATCCAATTGTATTCAAATTAAGTTGAAATCGAATTGAGGTAGATAAATTTGAGTTAAAATAAAATTGAATTGGAATAAGAATTCAATTAAGTTACTGAATGGAATTAGATTATTACCTGAATAAATGGAAAAATAAATTGGATAAGGATTGGGATTGAAATAAATAAACCAGAATAACTTGTAAAAGAATTAAAATGCATGAATAAACTATGCTTGGGTTATAAAGAAGCATACAGCTTGAGTTAAAATAAAAGAAGAATATATTCAAGCTTATGATGAATGGAATTGTATAAAACAATAAGTTGTGACTTATTAAATTGAAAATGGAATACAAAGCCCAAAATCAATATTTTGATGAATTGAAAAATGAAAAGAAAATCCAAACTTGAATTATAAAATAAATTTGAACTTAAGAAGATCAAATGAAGTGATATTTGGAAATAAAATCAAGTATTGAACTATAAATAGGAGAGAACTAATTTTATAATAAATTAGTTAATAAAATGTGTAAATGGGAACGTAATGTTGTTTAATTGAAGTTGAATTGTGAAATTATGATGAAGTTTGGAATTAAAACTCAAGTTATAAATTAATTCGATTTGAATTAAGAGTCAGGAAAATTGGGTGGTAATTTGGAAATGGATAATGGATCCAGAACTTGAGTTATAAATTGAAAATTTAACTTGAAGTGTTAACAAATTAAATATAATTAGGAAAGCATCGAAAAAAAATGGAAATGGATTTAAATAGTAATGGTATGAATTGCAAATAAAATCCAAATAAGCGATGATAAATTGGAAAATGGCCATGTAATAAATTGGATGAACTGAATCTGGAAAGTTAAATTTTATAATAACTACTCTACTGAGATTGTAAATTTTGAAATGAGATTAAACTGAAATAGAATTAAGTTGAATGGAAGAGAAAGATTTACTTGAAACGAAATGAGCTTAAGTATAAAATTGGAGTGAATAAACTTAAGCTAAAAGATGGAAAGGAGTTGAATTGAATTCAACTTAAAATTTAGTTTAATAATAGTGGATTGGATTTAAATCAAGTAAAAATGGATTTTAATTGAAGTAAAATTCGGTGAGTTGCCGATAATATTTAATGGAATGAAAAGTCTTAAATAAATAACTTTAACCATTTAAAATGTTGAGGAATTGAAATAACTTGGAGACAATATTAATAACTGAATGTTTTCAAGTTTAATAGAATAGTTTTAAATGAAACGCTAATGATTGGGTTGAGAATAAAATTTAATTAGAATGTGTCAAGCTAAATACATGGGTGTGTGAATCAAAATAAGAAGGAAATTTAATTGGAAATGAAGATGAACCTAAGTTGTTAATGGTTTTGAATAAACTAGTTTGGTTAATAAAATGAAATGCAAGTGAATGGATTCAAATCTGAAATGCAATGAAAATGAGAATATATGGATTGTGAATAAATTGAAAATGGGATAGAATTAAGTATAAATTGAGTTGAAATCAATTTAAATTGGTTATAAACATAAATACTTATTTATTGACATAAATCTCGTCGAATTGCATGGAATAAATGGTCGTTGGATGTAAATGGAAGTAATTAAAATTCTATGTGTTGATAAGGGTAAAATAAATTGATTTTGAAAGCAATTGAATTAAATATGAGTTCAGTTTGCTTAAGAATAAATTAAATGTAACAACCCTGTATTTTGTAATTATTTTATTGTATATTTTAATTATTTTTAATGTAAGATTTTGATTTAAAAACTTATTTTACTTATTTGAAATGATTAAATTTATTATTTAAATATATGCTTGATTTTTATATGAGTTATAATTCCAAACTTGTGTAAGTTGAATGTTTGCCTGAAATGCCGACTTTGGTCAAAATAGTCAAACTGGGACTTTCAACTTAAAATTTTAAAAGTTTAAAAATTTAAATTTTTTCTTTTATTATGAAAGTACATAAAATTATAAGAACACCACTTTTCGTTTCGTTGAAATTGGATGTAAATTGTGAAAGTTACACCCTTTACAATATTGTGCGTATATAGGGTTATTTAACAATGACTATTTTAAATTGTATAAATTACTTCTTCTTTGTTTTATTTTATTTTAATTTGTGATAATATGTTATATAATGTATATTTTGACTTTTAAGTATTTTTAAAATGATAATATAATTTTTCTAAAGTTCATTTGAATTTATTTCTAATTTTAAAAGCCTAGTCTACAATTTTAAGCCATTTTCTTAATTTAATTATATATAATTAAAATTTATTTATTTATTTTATGCACTCACTTTTATTTGCTGTGTTTTACTTTATTTTATTCATTTTACATATATTTAAATTAAAGTAAATTTTTCCAAAGTGTATTGAAGTTATTTCTAATTCTTAAGTCAAGTTTTCATTTTCCGTGCTATTTTTCTTATTTTAATCATATCTAATTAATATTTAATTATTAATATTTTGTTTATCTGTTATATTTTCGAATTTTAACTGAGATTTTAATTATTTTCAGTTATTTAGATGTATATGAATATATATATAGGAAGTTTAAAAGGTTTGAAAGCAAAGAAACGTAAAACCGTTTTAACGTTTCTTCTTCCGTTTCTTTTCCAATTAATAGATTTAATTTCCTTTGACTATTCCTTTCTTTATTGTAGCTGTGCATTTCTTACCTCATTTTCACATGAAAACATTCCTTTCCACTTCATAATAATTTTATAATGAAATGTATAATTTTCCAAGACTAACAGTGATTTATGCACAATTTTAGAACACTGTTTGGTATTTTTAAGGCATTTTCTTCATTATTTTATATATTTTTCAAATTATACTATTTGTTACCTCATATTTCTAATTGATTTCGGTTTGTAAAGTATTTTCTCCTGAAATTTTGTTTATGTAAAGTTTTAAAAGGAAAAGAATATGGAAGATTGTAAATCACTTTGAAACGTAAGCCCTTTTATTTGCCCAAACCGTTCATTTCCTTAAACTCCTCAATTAATTGCCTTAGCCATGTAAAACCCTAATGTAGCCGTCATCTCATTAGGTTTTCACGTGAAAAAAAAAGATCATTTTCATTTGTTTCTCACGGCTTCAAAGATCTGGTAATGGCTTCCCTTTCTTTTTCTTACTTTTCCACTTGTTTTCCCTAAATTTTAATTTTTTTTTCATTTATTTAAAGACTTTGGCTTTTGTTTTCTTAAAAATCTAATTTTGGAAATTTTCTTGAAATGATTTCTGATCATTTGTCCAAATAAAAATAAACAATGTCTGAAAATTTGATTTGGATAAAAAGTGTAACTTTAATAGAAATTCTAAATTTTATAATTCTAAAGGCAAAATTTTCATCTTGAACTGTATACAATTGTGTAACATTTGTTTCACTTTTGTTTTGGTCAGATTTGTTGTATACTTTTTTTTTAAAAAAAAGTTAGTAATAATTAGTGTGAAACGGGAAATAAACTTTACATTTCTTTTACATATGTTTACATCTGTTTCTTAACTTTATATTTAACAATCAATTGGATGAAGCTAAATCAAATGTTATTAATTGTGGTACAATAGCTATTAAATTTTGGTTTAAAGTGATGGTTTATTTTCCTAATAGAAACGTTAGTATTTTAAATTTATTGAATAAGAGAAACAAAAATATTTGTACGTTACTTTGGGCATATATTTAATTGTTGCTCTTGCCTTTTCGTTATCTATTTGATTTTTTTTCTTGCATTAACAATGCAAAGTTTACAGCCGTATATTCTCTTTTGAGAATCCAAAATCTTTCTCAAATCTTGCCTTAAATCATTTCCGTGTGTGAATTATTTCTTTCCCTCTTGCCTCCCATACGTTTCCACCTATTGGATAGAATCGAATGCCTTAATTGCCTATACCGTTTAAGCATTTTTATCTTGCCTGTCCTCTACATAAATTAGTGAGCAAATGTTAATATATATTTCACGTTCAAAAGTTTCATACCATAAATTATTCATTTTGCTTCCATCAAAATTTGCGTAAGCATCTCCTGAAGGCATGAACCGGCGCATGCTTTTCCTTTCATTTTTTTTTCTCTTTTTTTTTTCTTTTTTTTTTCTTTTTTTTTTCTTTTTTTCTTCTTTTCACTCTTGTTTTATTTCATTTGTTCTCCTTTCATTGTTTTGCTTTGGGTTGTTGATACAAAATCATATCTTGGCTATCTTTCAACTCAAATCAAAAGTTGTGAAATTGTGCTTGTCGTGCCTTTGGAGTCGTGCTTGTATGTTGTTTTGGTCTCTAGCTTTGAAAAAGGTGAGTCTTTCTCACTCTGACATATATACTTATGAAAAGTGGATTGATGACAAGTGTTTAGTGATGTAAAATGTTTATGCAAGTTAATGATGATCATATGATATGCTATGCCGTGTTATTACCATGTTAAAACTGTTAATTTTCACCTAACATCTGATACATGACTGTATATTGTGATATTGACATTGTTTATATTATTTCTGTATATGATCACACTGCAAGTTCCCTGTTAGGATAAAAATCATTATGGGTTGAAATGATAGGCCTGGGTTATTTTATTTATTTATTTAAACTTGGGATTGCGGGTTTGAAATGATAGAACCCGGATTTTTACCTTTTAAACTGCGGATTGAAATGATACATATCCGTATCACTTGACCTAGGTTAGAAAACTATATACAGACCCGTGGTTATTCTATAAAGTGCTTTGAATATTTTAAGTATTTTAAAAATATAAAATTATGAAATTTGATTTAAATAGATTTTGAAAGGTTTTAAAATAAATAAATTATGATTTTTCTATGTGTTAAAAATGTAATTTATGAATGGATTAACTGGATTTTGAAATATAACTTATGTTTGAAATTTGGAATTTTGACTAAAAATGATATTTAAGTTACATGAATAAAATGGACTTTAATTTTATTTGGAAAATGGTAAATATGATAAATTGATTTATATTTGAATTTAAGTGATTTATTAAAGAATTATTGATTTTCTATAAATTTAAGTGGTTGAATAAATGACTGTTGAAAATGAAATTTTAAAATATAACTTGACTTGAAAATGTGAAATTTGAGTTTTAACTAAAGATGTTAAATTAATTAAATAAACTAGAAGTTTAGTTAAATTTGTGAAATGGTAATATAAATCTGAAATGTTAAGTTTTAATTAATGAAAGAAACGTATAGGTTGAAACGTATAGGTTTTAATTTATGAAAGAAACGTATAGGTTGAAACGTATAGGTTTTAATTTATGAAAGAAACGTATAGGTTTTAATTTATGAAAGAAACGTATAGGTTGAAACGTATAGGTTTTAATTTATGAAAGAAACGTATAGGTTTTAATTTATGAAAGAAACGTATAGGTTTTAATTAATGAAAGAACATATGGTGTTCTAATTAATGATAGGAACATGTAAATTCCTAATTAATGAAAGAAAGGTATCGGTTTTAATTAATGAAAGAAAGGTATCAGTTTTAATTAATGAAAGAAACGTATAAGTTTTTAATTAATGAAAGAAACGTGTAAAGTCCTAATTAATGAGAGAACATGAAAGTTTTAATTAATGCAAGAACATGTAAAGTTTTAATTAAGAAAGAAACATGTAAAGTTTAAGTAGTGTGGTATTGATTTAATTAATAAATGTTCATTATTGTAATAGGAATATAAAATTTAAAACGTACATTTGACTCGTAGATTTTAATCAATGTAATGGTGTATTTTAAATTGATTAAAATGATAAATGTTACTTACTGTAATAATAAAATGTAAGTTGATAACGTACATTTGATAAGCAAGTTTTAATTTATGTGAATGGCATACTTTAAATGATTAAAATAATAAAGTTTCTTTATTGTAATAATAATGTAAGTTAATAAGGTGCTTTTAACTTAACATAAGAATTTCGGTTTAAATTGTATATTACAGTAAGAAAGTTTATTTAACTATAAGGCTATGATAAATTGACATGTTAAAATTTTAAGCTTATCAATACTTTGATTATATACAATGTAAAGTGGAAAGTAGTACATTCCAAAAATGCTATGATTCCTTAAGGTAACATTTCCAAAATGCTATGATAATTTAAAGGAATATTTCAAGTTTAATAAATTTAAAGAAATATTCAATGATTTGAAAATTTGGGTTTTATTTGAATGATATAATATTGAATTATTTTTGAAATGGAAATGATACAATTGTGATATTGTTTTGAAATGAGTATGATATTTTGGTCTTGAAAGTATAAATTATTTGAAATAAATATCCATGGGTTATAATAATGATTGGTTGTTAAAGAGACCAGGTCGGATATTGTCTTATAGCCGGACAATACCGAAAACCACTTTAACAACTGTGTACGCGGTGGAGATTCCAGAATGAAGTAGGATGGTGGCGACGTTCTCGAGGTATATTACGTGGACCCAACTCCCGTGAGTTGGCATATATGACTAAAACAGGAGCTATACCGGGCTACACGAAGGGTCGCACCCTTTCATCGAGCATGCTCCATCGGAAACTATTCTATTACTGTTGTGATTCGATTCGGTGGCGCCACTTTGATTCGGGGGTATTGTTCGAGGTGGGCGGAAGCTGTTGGCTTGCCGTCACCACCGGTCCGGGAGTGCAAACGGTGTATCCACCCTGGCATTGCCTCGCGTGCCGTGTCATATCCTTATATCGAGCCCACTACGATTTTGGTTTTAAGATCCGACCGCGTTAAGGTTCACCATCCCCTTAACGCTATTTTCTATATGATTATACTTTACTGATTAGACACTACCGTATATAGCGTATATTACTACATAGTAAATAGTTTAACGGATCCTTAGAGGATGGGCGGTCCCAAGCATCCTTTAAGTTACTGATGCATTTTGTTACTGTTCACTTAAGTTGATTTACAGTTTATAAGTATTTATGTCCTGACTCGAGGGTTTTGTGTTTTGCTTTACGCTCGGGTCAGATTGAGTGAGTTAGCATTCCAGATTCACCTTCGGCGTTGGAGCTTTCCTTGAAGATCCAGCCTTCTATTTTGGTTCAATATCTTGTGTTTCAGTGATGTATCTTGTTACTCTTCTGTTGTATCTTATTTAACTCTGACATATCTCATATTTATATAGTAGCTTCATGAACTACTATCTCTTTTTCTTCCGCTGCATTTTTATATACTCTGTGTCTGTGATCTGTGATTTTATTTACTGTATATTCTGAGATTTGCCAAATTTTTATTTACAACGCGGTATTTTGAGCTATCCAATTCCGGCATGAGTGTCTACCTATACACTTATAATGGATGCGAATGGTTGAAAATATCGGGTCGTTACATTAAATGTAAGCGATTGAGTTTTAAACCATTCAAATTGATGAGATTGTATATGATTGGATTGAAAGCCCTTCGAATGGAATGAAAATGGTTTATGAATAAATTGAAACAGTTGAATTAGCATGGAAACTATAAAAATTGCTTACGGAAATGTGGGATGTGCATTTCTTTAGAATTTATATGTTTTAACCATTGTAACTAAGTGAGATATAGTTAAACTGCATATATTTGGCATTTACATGTTTAATTTGAGTAAGTACAGATACTTGGAAGCCGTGAGGCTGGATTTGGTTGTGCTATTTGCTAAAAATAATAAGCCGCTTGATTAAAATGCTAAATAAGGTACGCCTATGCAATAAAAATAGGAAATATGAACTGTTTTTGGTTTTTCCGACTGGGTGGGTCGATGTATATATATTTATCTCTTTTGTCATGTTGCAAAAGCTCCTCCATATAAAGGGGACTCTGTCAAAAATTTTCGAAAAAATTTTGGGAGTTAGAAATTTTTTGAAAGTTTTTGGAAAATTTGTTAACGACAAACGTTTTTAGATTGGAAATTGAAATAAATTTGTAAATGAACTAATGTAAAATAATGACCTGAATCAGTATAAATGACAAATATAATTTAAATATTCAGAGTTAAAGATAAATTGAATTCATATGGTAATGAAAGAATCAATTTGAATAGAAATAGATATAAACTAAAGTGGTAAAGTGAAAATAAATATAAGAAATATATAAAATGCTTATCTTAACTTAAGTAAGGAATGGTTAATTCTTAATTGGAATTGAATGGTGTAAATATATTCTAAGATGATATTTGGATGAATATGGGCATTTGGTAAGGAAGTTGATAAATGTTTTGGAAGGTTGTGATTGGATATTAGTGCTAAGCAGGATATGCAGGTATTATAAAATGGAAAAGGAAACTGGATTTGATTTCAAGAGATAAATTTGAATTGCCCGACAAAAAGTATGTATTTAAATTTGGTATGGAATTTGATTGGGATTTGGATTTGGATTGAGCCACTTGGCTTTTTGTTTTCTTTTTGGATTTGGGAGGCCGCAGAGCCATTTTGTAGTAGTACCGAGCTAGCCGCGCAAAGGAGACGCTGGCGAAATTTTTCGGGAATTTAGAGAGTTAGAAAAATTTTGAGAAAATTTTGATAATTCAAAATTGGTTTTATGATTAAAACTTCAATGGTTTGGCAAATAGGATTGTTTGCAAACTAGGGAAAGATTTGGAAAGTTAATAAGAATAATAATGGGTCTTTTATAAAAAGATATGTAACGACCCGTATTTTACGTGTTGATATATTGTAGAATTTACAGGTCGTTAGTGTTGTTTATGTCGTTCATAACCTAAGTCGTGTGGGGAGTTAACTCGTGGATAGTTTGGACCGACTTAAGAGGTTTACGACCTTAGGGAGTTAGCTTAGGTCGTGAGCGAGTTAGCTTAGGTCGTGTGAGCAAGTTATGGGTTTCTGACCGACCTATAGTTATGTAGTGGACGACTTAAGGTGGTTGGACGAGTTAAGGTGTTAGCATGTTACGACCTAGTGGTTTGGACGACCTAAGAAGTAGACGAGTTAGAAGGCAACGACTTAAGAAAGTTGTCGGGTTACGACCTATAGGTTTGAACCGAGTCAGGGTAGTAAGCGACTCATAGGTAACGACTCAAGGAAGGTGACCGACCTAAGTGATTGACCGGGTTAAGATGTTAGCGGTCTAAGGATTGGGACGGGTTATGGTATAAGTCGTGGGTCGGCCATACTGTTGAGTCGATAGGTCGGCAGGGGATAGGTCGGCAGCGACCTAAGTTAGGTCGGAGGCTTTTATATCGTGTATAGTTGTTAGGTCGTGTGGCCCGTGTTATTGTTAGGTCGGCAGGAAGAAGTTTGCGACTTAGTGGTTAGGTCGCATGAGTCTTGGGTTGGCCATGTCTTTAGGTCGGCTGTGTTGTGTTGGTTAGGTCGTAGGTCGGGTTGGTTGAGACGCTAAGTTGCAAACGACCTAAGGCTTAGGTCGTTAAGTCGTGAAACGACTTATGGTTAGGTCGGTGACGACCTAAGGGGCGGACGACCTAAGGGAAATTCAGCCTATAAATAGAGGGGTTTGGCTCACTTTTTGGCACCGGTTTTTGAAGCGACGAAGTGCTGCCATTTTGGGAACTCGACTACAACATTTCTTCATCTTCTTTTCTCCATTCCAATCTAGTTCTAACATCCATCCAAGATCGAAGATCGAAATTGAAGATCCAAGAGCCAAAGTTGAAGATCTTCATCCAACGAAGCTAGATTTCATCGTTTTAAGCGAGATTTCGCCGGATCAAGCCTTGATCTTCGCTGTCCAGATCTGAAGTGTTTAGTTTTTGAGGTGTTTGGGTGATTTGGTGAGTGGTGGTTATCTCTCACGCGGACCCAAAGGAGTATATTGGATTGGTGGTTTGTTGGAGTGTTGTAGATAGTGATTTTGTGCATTTTCCTTAGATCCAAGTATAGATCCATTGTTTGTGAAGATGTTTACCTATGCAAGCTCATTTATTAAGTTATAGAAACAAAACCCATGTTTTATATTTGCTAGATCTATGCTAAAAAAACCATGATTTCACATATGTTGGACTTTTGCTCGTTTATTTACGAAATTCCCATTATAGTTGATATTGCTTAAATTGCTTAATAGATCTTGTTTGAATGATTGATTATTTGAATGTATGATTGATTTGATTGTTTCCAAGTTAGCTAGTAGTTGATTTGGAACAAGATGATGAAAGAGGATTCAAAAGCTATGGAAGAAGGCTCTTGAATGGTGAAAGCTGCTTAAGGCATATGTAGCGGATGTTGAAGCTCATATGTATAGATTGGATGATGTTGAGATGGGACTTTGCCATGATTTGATGAGGCAAACCATGTTGTTGAGTTGAGACTTTGCTTTGATGCGATGAAGCGAAGTATGATGTGAGTCTTGGCTTAATCCAAGCAGGGATCATTCCAAGCATGTTGATAACTTGAAGAGTAGTTCAAGTTGGTTGATAATGGATTGTTCAAGAGGTAGCTTGAGCTTGTATGAGGATAGTCGTCAAGAAGGATGGCTAGGAGGCTTGGATTTCATCGTTGTTGAAGGTTCTAGCATGCTCAAAAGCAAGAGTACATGGGGCGCCCATAACGACTACAGGTAGGTAGTCGGGACACCCAAAAGACTACAGGTAGGTAGTTGAGTACTCTGGGCAAAGTAGATAAGTCCTAGGCACAAGGCAGTGTGCGGAGTTATGGTTAGAACCGGGGTTACCATTAGCCCTTGACAGATGGTCATTCAACTAACGGTGAAATCGAGGCAAGGATGACAGTGATAGCCAGAGTCATGGATGTTTGGTTGTATTATCATTCGGCTTCAAGAGCGGTGTTTTCTGGGTGCTTATCTGATCTTGGTTTAGGCCTTGGGGGTTTGTATTTGGAAAACATCGTCCTTGACTCGAGTGGTATTCGCTTTACCTTAATTGTCTATGTTGTTATGCCTGCTTCTCCTTAGTGTATGTCTGGGGCTATCACTGTAGAAAGAGGTGGAGTGGGATGGTTTGGTTCCTATTCCTTTTATCCTTTATGCTCTTTTGGTATGTTTGATAGTTGATTTACTGCTCACTAAGACTTTGTCTGACTCAAGGTTTTATGTCTCCTCTTATTACCTTGGGCTGTTCATCCATGTTGGGATGGGCAGACTAGGTAGCAGGTGACAGGTGCTGTTCTTAGAGATCTACGCTGATGATGACGAAGACGAGCAGGAGGCTTTGCATACTAGTTTTCTTACTATATGTACTGGGTGTTCCGCTGTTATATCTGATTGAGTGTTTGTAGTGAGGCTTTGATGTATGGATGATTCATGTTTGTATAAAACTACTACGATGCTTATATGACGATTTTTCTGTTATGGGGCTTCACTATATATTTCTCTATTGTATTTTATCCATGCGCTGTGAGTTGTACGATAGAGTTTGCTGTTTTATTTTACCCTGACTATCGTCCATGGCTACCTGGCACGCCTTTCAGCGCACTATTCCATTGTTTTGGTGCGGGAGTCATGGGCGGTCGTCACATTTGGTATCAGAGCTTTGGTTAATCGATTTTAGCCAACGCTCACTAACGTAACTACGTATGAGAGACGTAATTGTATTTTGATGGATGATTACTATATATAATATAGTAGTTTAGAAGGATTTGAACTCCTTATGCAGTTGTTACTTAAGGTGTTCTAATCATTCTTATTACAGATATTAAGGATGAGTCGAAGAGGGAGACCAGCTGCAAGGGAAAGCCGTGCTACTGAAGGAGCTGTTGATTATGGAACTATGTTCGAAGCGATGATGACTTCGATCATGAGAAGGATACCAGCTCCAGGGCCATCTGTAGATGTGGGAGTTCAAGTCCAAGCTCCAAGGCCGGTGGATTTTGCTAAGCTTTGTAAGGATTATACTGCTCTTGGAGGAAAAGCTTTCTTGGGGACGGAGTCGACTATTGAGGTGCAGAGATGGATTGATGCTTGCAAAAGAATCTTTGGTGACTTAGGGATTGAGGATGCAACTAAGAGGAAGCTTGCATCGAGACAGCTTCAGGGAAGAGCTGCTGATTGGTGGAATTCTATCACCATAGATACACCAGAAGAAGGGATTACTTGGGAGCAATTCCAAGTTAGATTTGAAGCTAAGTTCATCTCTACTTCCCAGAAATCTGTCTTGTTTAAGAGGTTTGTGGAGCTCAAGCAAGGGGGAAGGCCTGTTCTTGAGTATATTTCTGAGTTTGAAGCTTTGTCTAAGTATGCCAGATCGTACATTGATTCTCCCTACCAGAAGAATGAAAAGTTTGTGACTGGTCTGGATGCTTATCTTGGGAGGCAGTTAGTGGATCATCTGGACGATCCATTTGAGAAGCTTGTGGAAAAAGCTCTTAGGCATGAGAGTTTGTTTCCTAGGGAAAGTTCTGTTGTTGCCGTAACTAGGGAAGGATCTAAACCACAGCAGAGTGGCAATAGGAAGAGGAAGCAGCAGCAACAGAGGGGTAAGGATGGTCAGAAGAAGCCTAAGAGCGAAATGACTTGCTATAACTGCCAGCAGAAGGGCCATCTTTACAAAGATTGTAAGAATCCCAAAGTGCCGGGAAAGTGTTACAACTGTGATAAGCTGGGACATATCAAGAAGGATTGTCCAGAACCGAGGAAAGATAGGCAGGTTGTGCAAGCCTATGCTTTGGGGGCTGTTCCATCGTCTTCGAAAGCTCCTACTGCTGAAGAGAAGGGGAAGAGTGTGGTTGTTCAAGGTACTCTTTCTATTTGTGGTGTTCCAGTTAGAGTGTTGTTTGATACTGGAGCGTCGCATTCTTTTGTTTGTGATGATTTGGTAAGCCGGTTAGGTATGAAACCGGATATTGTTGATAGGCCATTGGTTGTGACTAATCCGGTAGGGGGTTCGTCATGTTTGTGTATGTTATGTCGTGGTCTAGTTGTGTCGAGTCATGATTGCTCGTTTGTTTGTGATTGCTTTGTTCTGAACTTTGCGGGGTTCGGAATTATTTTGGGTATGGACTGGCTTAGGAAGTATGCGGCTAGGATTGATTGTGAGAGGCTTGAGGTGACAGTCGGGAATGTGGAAGGGCGAAAGGTTGTGATACGATGTAAGCATGAAGAAGGCGTCTTCATGAGCTTCATGTATTCGCTAGTTGTTCCACGGGATGGACTGTCATCAGTGCCTATTGTGAATGAGTTTGGTGATGTCTTTGAGGAAGTCAAAGGGTTACCGCCGCATAGGGAGATCGAGTTTCGTATCGATCTAGTTGAGGGAGCCAGACCTGTTGTGATGCCTCTTAGGCGGATGGCACCGAGGGAGCAGCAAGAGCTGAAGGTGCAAGTTGATGACCTTTTGCAGAAAGGATTCATTCGGAGAAGTGTGTCCGAATGGGGTGCGCCAGTTGTGTTCGCAACCAAAACGGATGGATCGTTGAGGTTGTGTGTTGATTATCGTGAGCTGAATAAGGTGACTAAGAAGAACAAGTATCCATTGCCGAGAATAGATGACTTGTTTGATCAGCTTCACGAGGCTAAGGTGTTTTCTCAGATGGATTTGGCAACGGGATTTCACCAGTTGAGAGTGGCAAAGGATAGTGTGCCGAAGACTGCTTTCAGGACACCATCCGGGTTTTATGAGTGGCTGGTAATGCCGTTTGGATTGACTAACGCACCAGCATATTTTGTGGATCTTATGAATAGAGTATTCAGAGATCAGTTGAATAAGTTCGTACTTGTGTTCGTGGATGATATTCTGATTTATTCCAGAACTGAAGAAGAACACAAGACGCACTTGAGGATTGTTTTGGAAATCTTGCGGAAACATCAGCTGAAGGCTAAGTTTTCGAAGTGTCACTTCTGGAAGAGTGAAGTGAGGTTCTTAGGCCATGTTATCTCTGGAAATGGAATAGCGGTTGATCCCGCTAAGGTGGCAGCAATCCAGGATTGGGTTAGACCTAAGAATGCATCTGATGTGAGAAGTTTTCTTGGATTAGCAGGATATTATCGTCGGTTTATCAAAGACTTTTCCAAGATAGCTGCACCGTTGACAGGATTGACGAAAAAGAACCAAGTGTTCAAGTGGGATGATAAGTGTGAGCAAGCTTTCGTAATCCTGAAAGAACGACTGACAAGTGCTCCTGTTTTGACTATTCCGAGTGGGAATGATGAGATGGTGGTTTACACCGATGCATGTGGCACTGGACTAGGAGCGGTGCTAATGCAGAAGGATAAAGTTGTTGCGTATGCTAGTCGACAACTAAAGCCGCATGAAAGGAATTATCCGACTCATGATTTGGAGTTAGCGGCGATTGTGTTTGCTTTGAAGATGTGGAGACACTATCTATTGGGAGTTAGATTCGAGCTGTTTACAGATCATAAGTCGTTGAAGTATCTGTTTTCCCAAAAGGATTTGAATCTTCGACAGCAACGGTGGCTAGAGTTCTTAGCATCGTATGATTTTGGTATAGCCTATACTCCAGGGAAAGGTAACGCAGTGGCTGATGCGTTAAGTCGAAGACATGCAGGATTGGGAGCCATGTTTTCGGAATGGAAGAGTCTTGAGTATTTGGCTGGATTTGATTTCAGGCCTAGATGTGAATTGGAACCTGAGATGTTGGCAAACTTATCGATAAGGCCTACTCTTGTGGAAAGAATTGGTGAGAGGCAAAGGGGAGATGATAAGCTTGTCAAGATTATCTGTGATTTGGAATCTGGATTGGACCCGGAGAAGGATAAGGGATTCGAGGTCGATCGAGAGGGTTGGCTTCGAAAGCAAGGGCGACTAGTTGTTCCCGATGTAGATGGATTGAGAGATGAAGTTCTGAGGGAGAGTCATCACTCGAAGTTGACAATTCATCCAGGTGGAAATAAGATGTATCGGGACATGAAGAGAACCTACTACTGGAAAGGTATGAAGAAGGATGTTGGAAATTTTATTTCCAAGTGTATGAATTGCCAGTTGGTGAAAGCTGAGCAGAAGAAGCCCAGTGGATTACTTCAGCCATTAGAAGTTCCTACATGGAAGTGGGAGCAAGTGTCGATGGACTTTATCGATGGTCTACCTAGGACGAGAGCAGGAAATGAAGGAATTTGGGTCATAGTAGATCGTTTGACTAAGAGTGCAAGATTCATTCCTGTTCGATCGACTAGGACTGCATCGAAGCTGGCTGAGCTTTATGTTAAGTGGATAGTTCGATTCCATGGTGTTCCGAAGAGTATAGTGAGCGATCGAGATCCATTGTTCACTAGTAGATTTTGGAAGAGCTTCCAGGAAGTTTTGGGAACTGAGTTGTGTTTGAGTACAGCTTATCACCCTCAAACAGATGGTCAGACTGAGAGAGTCAACCGAGTTTTGGAAGATCTTCTTAGAGCATGTGTTTTGGACTTCGGAGGATCATGGGAAGATCACCTTCATTTGGTGGAGTTTGCTTATAATAACAGTTATCAGTCGAGTATTGGTATGGCACCATATGGGGCATTATATGGAAGACCGTGTAACTCTCCGACATGTTGGTTGGAAACTGGAGAAAAGCTGATACTTGGGCCAGAGATGATTCGACAGACTTCGGATTGTATAGAGATCATTCGGCAAAGAATGAAGGCAGCCCAAGATCGTCAGAAAAGTTATGCCGATAACCGTCGTAAGGATTTGGAATTCGACGTGGGTGATATGGTATTTGTGAAGATTTCTCCTCTGAAGAGTGTCATTAGATTCGGGAAGAAAGGAAAGTTAACTCCGAGATTTGTTGGACCATTCCCGATTATCGAGCGAATTGGAAAGCTTGCTTATAGGTTGGAGTTACCGGAAAAGATGGCGGGTGTGCACAATGTTTTTCATGTATCTTATCTACGGAAGTATGTGCATGACCCAAGTACGGTGGTTTCTGCTGATAGCTGTGAAGATTTAGAGGTTGATCCAGTGGTTTCGAGACCTCGTAAGCCGCTTCGTATTGTTGAAACCGATACAAAACAGCTTAGGAGGAAGACGATTACGTTGCTCAAGGTACAATGGAGTGATGATGTTAACGACTGTACGTGGGAAGAGGAAGAGAGGATGAAGGCAGCTCATCCCGGACTCTTCGAGGTTTGGCCCTAAAGTGTCGTGACATCTCATGAATTTGTAGCTTGTTCTAAGCCTTAGAATTCTGCATGCTAGGCTAGAATTGGATGCATGGTTTGTTGATTGCTATGGATGGTAGGCATGCGGATTATCTTTGATTGCTGTTGTTTGCTTGGAATTTCGGGGGCGAAATTCCTAAGGGGGAGAGAATGTAACGACCCGTATTTTACGTGTTGATATATTGTAGAATTTACAGGTCGTTAGTGTTGTTTATGTCGTTCATAACCTAAGTCGTGTGGGGAGTTAACTCGTGGATAGTTTGGACCGACTTAAGAGGTTTACGACCTTAGGGAGTTAGCTTAGGTCGTGAGCGAGTTAGCTTAGGTCGTGTGAGCAAGTTATGGGTTTCTGACCGACCTATAGTTATGTAGTGGACGACTTAAGGTGGTTGGACGAGTTAAGGTGTTAGCATGTTACGACCTAGTGGTTTGGACGACCTAAGAAGTAGACGAGTTAGAAGGCAACGACTTAAGAAAGTTGTCGGGTTACGACCTATAGGTTTGAACCGAGTCAGGGTAGTAAGCGACTCATAGGTAACGACTCAAGGAAGGTGACCGACCTAAGTGATTGACCGGGTTAAGATGTTAGCGGTCTAAGGATTGGGACGGGTTATGGTATAAGTCGTGGGTCGGCCATACTGTTGAGTCGATAGGTCGGCAGGGGATAGGTCGGCAGCGACCTAAGTTAGGTCGGAGGCTTTTATATCGTGTATAGTTGTTAGGTCGTGTGGCCCGTGTTATTGTTAGGTCGGCAGGAAGAAGTTTGCGACTTAGTGGTTAGGTCGCATGAGTCTTGGGTTGGCCATGTCTTTAGGTCGGCTGTGTTGTGTTGGTTAGGTCGTAGGTCGGGTTGGTTGAGACGCTAAGTTGCAAACGACCTAAGGCTTAGGTCGTTAAGTCGTGAAACGACTTATGGTTAGGTCGGTGACGACCTAAGGGGCGGACGACCTAAGGGAAATTCAGCCTATAAATAGAGGGGTTTGGCTCACTTTTTGGCACCGGTTTTTGAAGCGACGAAGTGCTGCCATTTTGGGAACTCGACTACAACATTTCTTCATCTTCTTTTCTCCATTCCAATCTAGTTCTAACATCCATCCAAGATCGAAGATCGAAATTGAAGATCCAAGAGCCAAAGTTGAAGATCTTCATCCAACGAAGCTAGATTTCATCGTTTTAAGCGAGATTTCGCCGGATCAAGCCTTGATCTTCGCTGTCCAGATCTGAAGTGTTTAGTTTTTGAGGTGTTTGGGTGATTTGGTGAGTGGTGGTTATCTCTCACGCGGACCCAAAGGAGTATATTGGATTGGTGGTTTGTTGGAGTGTTGTAGATAGTGATTTTGTGCATTTTCCTTAGATCCAAGTATAGATCCATTGTTTGTGAAGATGTTTACCTATGCAAGCTCATTTATTAAGTTATAGAAACAAAACCCATGTTTTATATTTGCTAGATCTATGCTAAAAAAACCATGATTTCACATATGTTGGACTTTTGCTCGTTTATTTACGAAATTCCCATTATAGTTGATATTGCTTAAATTGCTTAATAGATCTTGTTTGAATGATTGATTATTTGAATGTATGATTGATTTGATTGTTTCCAAGTTAGCTAGTAGTTGATTTGGAACAAGATGATGAAAGAGGATTCAAAAGCTATGGAAGAAGGCTCTTGAATGGTGAAAGCTGCTTAAGGCATATGTAGCGGATGTTGAAGCTCATATGTATAGATTGGATGATGTTGAGATGGGACTTTGCCATGATTTGATGAGGCAAACCATGTTGTTGAGTTGAGACTTTGCTTTGATGCGATGAAGCGAAGTATGATGTGAGTCTTGGCTTAATCCAAGCAGGGATCATTCCAAGCATGTTGATAACTTGAAGAGTAGTTCAAGTTGGTTGATAATGGATTGTTCAAGAGGTAGCTTGAGCTTGTATGAGGATAGTCGTCAAGAAGGATGGCTAGGAGGCTTGGATTTCATCGTTGTTGAAGGTTCTAGCATGCTCAAAAGCAAGAGTACATGGGGCGCCCATAACGACTACAGGTAGGTAGTCGGGACACCCAAAAGACTACAGGTAGGTAGTTGAGTACTCTGGGCAAAGTAGATAAGTCCTAGGCACAAGGCAGTGTGCGGAGTTATGGTTAGAACCGGGGTTACCATTAGCCCTTGACAGATGGTCATTCAACTAACGGTGAAATCGAGGCAAGGATGACAGTGATAGCCAGAGTCATGGATGTTTGGTTGTATTATCATTCGGCTTCAAGAGCGGTGTTTTCTGGGTGCTTATCTGATCTTGGTTTAGGCCTTGGGGGTTTGTATTTGGAAAACATCGTCCTTGACTCGAGTGGTATTCGCTTTACCTTAATTGTCTATGTTGTTATGCCTGCTTCTCCTTAGTGTATGTCTGGGGCTATCACTGTAGAAAGAGGTGGAGTGGGATGGTTTGGTTCCTATTCCTTTTATCCTTTATGCTCTTTTGGTATGTTTGATAGTTGATTTACTGCTCACTAAGACTTTGTCTGACTCAAGGTTTTATGTCTCCTCTTATTACCTTGGGCTGTTCATCCATGTTGGGATGGGCAGACTAGGTAGCAGGTGACAGGTGCTGTTCTTAGAGATCTACGCTGATGATGACGAAGACGAGCAGGAGGCTTTGCATACTAGTTTTCTTACTATATGTACTGGGTGTTCCGCTGTTATATCTGATTGAGTGTTTGTAGTGAGGCTTTGATGTATGGATGATTCATGTTTGTATAAAACTACTACGATGCTTATATGACGATTTTTCTGTTATGGGGCTTCACTATATATTTCTCTATTGTATTTTATCCATGCGCTGTGAGTTGTACGATAGAGTTTGCTGTTTTATTTTACCCTGACTATCGTCCATGGCTACCTGGCACGCCTTTCAGCGCACTATTCCATTGTTTTGGTGCGGGAGTCATGGGCGGTCGTCACAAGATAGTTGGTAAGTTGTTGAACTGTTAGAAACCGTTTGGTTTCAGAGAAAAGTAAACGGGTAATGAATCATTCTTCCTAACTAGTAATTTCGGGGACGAAATTCTTTTAAGGGGGGAGGAATGTGACGACTCGAAATTTTCGAGCATTTAAAATCGGAATATTTAATTGATTTTCAATATTCAATAGAGCAAAATTTAACTTGAATTACGAATATCACAATTTATTTGATAATTAATTATCAAATTAAATAAGTGAAGTTGGGTAAATTGTTGAATCTGGAGTTTTAAGCCTATTAAAAATAATTTGAAGGCTCGAAAAAAAATTTGTATTGATAATACTGAGAATAATAGAAGTGTTAAAATTGAATTTAACACTGATTTGTTCAGTTTTGAAATTTTATAATTTAAATTGAATTTAAAAATAGCCTTCCGAGGCACAGTCTCGGAATTAGGCGAAACCAGTTCCATTGGATCCGTAATATTGTATTTTTATCAGATTTCAAATTTCGTATTGATTGAAGCTAGTGTGTGAGTATATGATATACAAACGTGCTGGGATTTTATATCGAAATTTCTTTTTATTCCGGGTTTTCTTAATCGAATCGACGAAGACTTATAACTTCGTCCCTTCCTTTGCAAGCCTAATATATATATATATATATATATATATATATATATATATATAATAAAATATGTATTACTCGCGTCTTCCTCTGGAAGCCAAGCCGAATGTTTTTTTTAATATATTCACGCAACTTTGTTTTCCCCTCTTATATAAAACCGAGCTTCATCTCCCTCTTCAGAACAAACGAAAGAAAAATTATCATAAATCAATAATGGCCGAAATCACCCTCTCTCTAAAATCGATCTACAAATCAAAGCCCTCAAGTAATATTTTATTACCTTTTCAATTCGAGTCGCGAGCTTTGAATGTCGGGCGTCGTTCGTGCTGGAATCGAAGGTCGCGATGGCGACGTAGTCGAAAATCTTGAACAACGAGTCTCGGTGGCGAATCTGGAGGAGACGAAGTTCGATGTGGGGTCATTGTCGAAGCATGGGGATTTTAGGATAGGGTTTGAGGTCACGAATCTTCATGTCGTCGCGCGTGGGGTCGCTGTGCTCTCCGCAACGAGACGTAGTAGGGAGGCAGGGTCGTGTTTTCCTGATGGCGTGTTGAGTTTCGACAAATGATGGTGCAGCGCGATTCATTTTGGGTTAGGGTGGCCGGCGATGGCTACTGCGGTGAGGAAGTGGGTGAGCGTACGTGGGTTGGGTAGGCGCAGGGAGCGACGATGCAAGTGGTGGCTCGTGGTGAAGTCGAGTCAATGAGGTATCGATCCTTGTTTTCTGTTTAAAGTTTAATAGGTTCATATTCATATGTGCGCAGTAAAAAAAAGGAGAAAAGAAAAATATATATATATATTTTACACTGCAGTTGTTTTTTTTATATATACATATATATAAGTATTTCAATTTATATACATAGATTTGAGAAGATATAATTGTTGTTATACTTTTTAAATTCTTATTGTTAAATGTTAAACAGGCAGTATGACAATGAATATACATACATTACAAGCATATTAAAAACGAGTATTTACAAATGCATGAGTGCTACGTGATGATTAAGTTATTGTGGATATTCTAATTTAATGATAGAAACTATGCATTTAATTAGTTACTAAGGATTTAACACTAAAGTAAATCTAGAATTTTATTAAAACAATAAATTTAAGTTTTAAATAAATATTTAGGTGGTTGATTTTTCGATTAGTTTAGATATTAATAAAATCATATAATATTTTTACAAGGTCTGAAGTAGTGAAGAAACAATTCGAGAATTGGATTGGGATTTCAATAATCAAAGGTGAGTTAATCTCACTCAGTAAAATTTAAATTTACATGATTAAATTTAAATAATTGTTTGAAATGGTTGAATTGATTTATGTGCTGTAGTGTGGTATATATTTGGAATTTGCATTTTATATTGTGCTAACATCTGTGGATGCAGGAAAAACAGGTTGGAGGGATCCAACTGGACCCCTCAACTTTATTTAATTATTTAATATTCTCTGTTCTGAATATTTGATATTCCGTAATGAATTATGTGGATATTGAATGCTATGGCTTGATTGTTATAATCGGGCAATAATGAATTGCCAAATATATAATTTGAGTTTAGGAATGAAAATAAAAGAAGTGAATTTGTAAATAAAATAATTATAGAAAAGTTGAATAAATTTATGAATGAACTGAAAAGAAAATAAAGTGACTTTAAAATTTTAATAAATAAATCTTAGGTATGGAAGGAAAATTCAAATAAACAGAAAGTTTTAATGAAACTTAAACTTCAATGTTATTGTTTAAAGGAACAAAACATTTATTTTAAATTTAGGATTTAAATTATTTAAGAAGAATTAAGAAGAAAATTGAAATTTGTATATTTCAGCTAAAGGATTTAAAAATCAAACTGAAAATAATAAGTCCATAATTAATGAATTTTGAAATGAACTGATAAGTAAACAAATTTATTTCAAATGGAATAAATTGGGAACCAATTTGGAAACTTGATATAAGTGATTGAGATTGGAAATTTCTCTCTGAATAACCAAGTACGTTTTCAAAGTAAATTTTTAAATATAAGTTAAAAGTTTAAAAGTTGTTTTAAAAGGCAAGTTTTGGAAAATTTCTTATATCTAATATATCTAAATTCTAAAGTAAGTATTTTCTCTTAATCTATTATAATAGTAATTATTTAAAGAATGACTTAATATTATGTTTTTAAAAGTATAAATCTAGTTTTATATTTATTAAGTAACCTTATGTTCAAAATTTCATATAGTATGTATTTTTAACAAATCATTAAAGTAGTTTTAAAGTAAATGTTTTAAAGTATATTTCAAAGTAGTGTGTTTTAAATTATTTTAAAATCTAGTTTTGTGCTTGGTGATTTCAGAAGAGAGAGTAAATATTTGGGAAAGTTTAATCTGAAAAGAAAGATGGTTTTGAAACTGTTTTCAAAGGATTGAAAATAGAAATATATCTTGTGAAGATATTTTGAGGTTAATAAATAATTTGGGAAATTGTTTATTATTGGATGGTTGTTTGTGAATATTAATTGATAGTTAAATAACCGACTATCAATGTTGGACAAATACGTTGATCGTTTCGAAGAGACCGGGATCGAGATTTATTTCTCGAAAACCACTTTGATCCGGTTTGTACGTTTCGTGAAACGAGTTTGGATTCGAAGATGGAGCGGTGAAGTGCAAGGGCTAGTCGCTACTATCCTGAGGATATTTCCAAACTGGATGTAGTAGGAATAGTGCCTTCGGTTCCGTTCGAACCCGGGACGGACTTGTATGGATGAATGCTTGCGAAACATCATCAGGTTGACGATGGGCATTCTAAGGAATATTGTTCTAAAAGGTAATGCTTAGCCTCAAGCCTCATCAAATGGGAATGACTGAAAATTAGGTGTTATGCAGCAAGGCTAGGTGGGTAGCACCCAAGCAGGGTGAGGTCATTCCATTCTAGATGTCCCTTTTTATTTCGGCTTAGTGGGCGGTTGCTGATCCCAACCGCGGGGGGATCTCACTCGGATTATCCAGTAAGGGGTAGTCCCGGCCTTGTGTTGCAGGGGAGCGGGCGTACTCCTCGGTACGGTGATCTAGTCCCCGTACTATGACAGGTGGTACCCCAGTGCCTAGTCATTGGATGGAAATCCATTCTCCCTACGAGCCTTGTACGAGTTTTTTTTGTATTACCCACTCTGTGGCGAGTAGCTGGAATTTAATCATGTAACAATTTTGGCTATTTTATAAGTATTTGTATATAGACCCTATTATAATATCATAGGATTTCTATAAAAATTGTTTTAGCTATCGTAAGGTAAAAACCAGACATGTTTATTTGTGGCGTGGTCTTACGAGATGCTTTTGTTTTCAAAGGATTTTTGAAACTTTAATAATCAATTGGGTGTGATTTTCTCACGGTGGTAATCCAGACTGACTCGGGTGTTATTTAACTGTAATGCTCGGGTCAGACCGAGTATTATAGGATACATGACATGTTGCTGTGGAGCTCAGGAGACGAGCTGGATGACGATACGTACATTCGTACTTGTTTATATTTATATATTCCGCTGTTTGAGATATTTTGTATCTTGAGTTGTTGTGTATCCATTTGTATGATATTGATGCTGAGATGTGATTGATGTACTCGGATGATGTAATATATAGACAGAGATATTTGATGTTTGAGTAAAGAGTATTTATTATCCATTATATTTTATTCCGCTGCGATGGTTAGATTCTGTTATTGTTTTCTATTTTCTTCTTCTACCTCTTCTTCTTTAACCCAAATGGTTCGTATTTCTGTGCAACTTGAGTTGATTGTTGTAGAATAGTGTTGACTCAAGAGGTACGGATTTGCGGGCCGTTACAAAACATTTGATAGGAAATCAGATGATATTATAATAGTGTCTAGGGTTTTCAAATAAAATACAGAAATAGCTGGAATGCTTACATCTCACGTTCCAACATAGTTGGGCACAACTAATACGTACGACACTTATTGGATTTTGGATTCCATACAATGGCAGGGCTACAGGGGTACCGCCCTTCACGGTACGTGGCCTAGATCACCGTACCGAGGATCACTCCCGACCCCCTGCAACACAAAGCCGGACCCATTCCTTACTGAACAGTTCCGAACAAGACAACCCCGTGGTTGTAGCTAGAAACCACCCACACAGCCGAATATAAAGGGACTTCTAGACAGGGGTAAATCTTGCTCTCCAGTGGGTGCGACCCACGAAGCCTTGCCGCACCTCCCCTGTTTTAGCCATTCCCGGTTGATGAGGCTTGAGGCTACGATTACCTTTATAGGACATTTCACTTAGAATGATCATCGTCCACCTGACGATGTTCTGAAAGCATTCAATCCATACAAGTTCGTTCCGGGTTCGAACGAAACCGAAGGCATTATCTCGTTACACTCATTTTGGAATCACCCTCAGAGTTAATAACAATAACCCTTGCACTCTACACCACCATCTCGAATCTATAAGTACTATTCCGCCAACTCATTACGGAATCACCCATAGAGTTATACTGACTCATAGTCCTTACACCTCGAGTCTTCACAAAGCTCCACTTTGATACACGACCTAACGTTATTTGGAATCGATGTGGTTTTCGGATATCCAAATATGGAAACCCGATCCGGTCTCATCGAAAAACCAAAGCGTGTCTTTTAAGGTCCAAGTTGTTTTAAAGGTTTAAAACAATTCAATACAGTGTCTATATACACACAGATAGATAACTTACAAATCATAACTGATAATCAACATTATTAAATAACAGGTAAACCACATTATCAATATCAAATAGATATTCCATATATCACCATCACAATAGATAACTTAAGTTATCATCACAATGCAAACCAACATTCATACCACACAATTATATATCTCATTACTGAGATTTCATCCATTCAAGACAATCAAGTTCACCCATTCATCCATAAGCAATGATTTACTCATCACCATATAATTAATTTAAAATGAATTAAATTAACTATCTTCAACTCTAATTAATTTAAAATGAATTAAATTAATTACCCCATCTTTAATTAATTTAAATTAAACTAAATTAAATACTTTACCCATATAAATCTTGCTTACTCAATCATTTAATTGATTACAATAAATTAATTAATCCATTATTAATCACCTTAATTAATCACCCAGGATTAATTAACCTTAATTACATTCATGTAATTATCCTTTAATTAATTTCACAAAATTAATTATTCTCAACTAAACATTAACCTTTAATTACTTCAATTAATTAACTAATCATAATTAATTACATTAATCCTTAATTAATTAATTACCTTTAATTACCTATTATTGATTAATTAATCATAATTAATCATCCTTAATTACATCATTAATTATAATAATTAATGATCCCCTTTTTATTAATTACCTTAAATAATTAACTAATAATTATTAATAATCTTCACAGATTAAATACATTTAGTAATTAACTAACTTAATTACTTTATTTGAACCAAATTAATATCATTAATTAATTTCTTAATTAATCCCTTGATTAATTATTAAATAATTTAATCCAAATTACTTCATTCTTAACATCTCCACTTAATTACAACCTGTAATTATTAAACAATTACTTAACTAAGTAATTTCCAAATCATTAATTACATAAAGTAATTATTTATAAAACCCAAGTGTTTAAAATTTAATTAAACAATCTCATTAACTTAAATTAATTATATTAAGTAATTAATTCCTTAATTACTTTACTAAGTAATTATACTCAAACCATTCATAATTGATTATTATTAAATTAATTAATCTAATTAATTATAAAAACTAATCACATTAATTAATTATTTAAATAATCCTGATTAATGACATTCATTAACCCTTCTCTAATTATTTTTATTAAGTAATTAACTGAGATTAATTACAAATTTAATTATCTTTAATTATCTATAATTTAAAGTCTAATTTAAATAAATTAACCTTGATTAAAACTTAATTACTTAATTAATAATATTCATTCATCATTAATTAATAATTTAATTAATGATCTTAATTATAAATTGATTAATCATTAATCAATTATTAATTCCAATTTCAATTAATGAATTAAATTAATTAATCTTAATTACCCTATTAATTAATTCTAAAACATAAATCTTAATTTAAAACATCAAAAACATAACTTAATTATGTTAAAACAATATTATTTAAAACAAGGTGCCCTTTGAACTCCTTTTAAGTTTTCATTTTAAATACAAGTTTAAATTAAAAGTAATTTAAACTTATCAAAGTTTTAAATAATTTAAAACTTATTTAAATTTCAGGACAAAACAAAAGTTTGTTAATGAAATCATAAAATTTGAAGTTGAATTCATTTTAATGTTTTAGAAATTTCCAACTCATTCATAGTTTAAAATTTCAATTTAAATCTTCTATTTAAATTTAAAACTGAACTTTATTTTTAAATTTAGATTTCCAGATTTCAAATTGATCTTTAAATCTTACTCACATTTTAAAAACCTCATTATTAAAAGTTTAAACTATTATATCAACACAAATAGTTAATTAAGTTAAATTTCTGAAAAACTTTATTTTATATTTTAAAACTGGAAGTTAAATTTAATCAGAAATTTAAACTTGCATTTTGAATTTGAACTTAAACTTTACTCTAAACATGAAACTGCAGATTTTAAAAGTTTAAACCCAGATTAAAAAAAAACAGAAGAACAGGTTTCTGAAACCTGGATAATTCAAAGTAACTCGAGAAACCTATATTTAACTTCGAGTCTAAAGCCTGCCTGCTTCGAGTCTAAACTCCATCTGCTTCGAGCAAACTCAACCTTCCCTTGAAACATTCCCAAACCCAACAGTTCATCAGAGAACTCATCGCCGTGCATATCCTCGCCCTTTCTAATCACCAGAGGTGATCAATCCTCGACCATAAACTCATCCATGCCCTCACATCATCACTAGATCGAACAATAAATCAAGCATTCAAAATCTTACCCCTAATTTCAAAACCTGTAAACTTCAAACAGGTTTTATGACAAAACCTGTCAACGGCGAATTCGCCTCGCTCCGATCACTTGAGGTCCACCCGTTCCAACCTCGAACTCCTCCACATACCTACTACACATTCCCCAAGTACCAGAATACTCGGTCAACCCTACACCTCTCACTGACTAAAAACTCA
The DNA here is from genome assembly GCA_030765085.1 of Allium cepa. Classification (NCBI taxonomy): domain Eukaryota; kingdom Viridiplantae; phylum Streptophyta; class Magnoliopsida; order Asparagales; family Amaryllidaceae; genus Allium; species Allium cepa. The sequence goes on from CM060935.1 coordinate 1,002,241,593, forward strand.
AACCCACTTCAAAACTAGGGTTAACTGAAGAAATTTAAAACTGCACTTACTCTAATCAGTTTTAAATTCATCTCTGATTTTTCTGAGGATCAATGATCCTTACTCTATAACCCAGAAGGATTCTAAGTTTCCTTAAATCACAAATTGCAAGTATTTGCACAAATTCATATTTTTGTTCAAGAACAAACTGTAGATGAAACTATACTCTAAAATTTTAATACTTGATTCAAAAAAACAATTTCTAGTAAATGCTTTTAGTTTCTGAAACTGGATAGAAATATTAATATGATTTGTTTTTGATCAAGATCAACATACAGGGGAGTTACTTATGTTTACAGAGACAACTCCCAGTATTTTAATTCTCCTAAATTTTTTAAACCTAAACTTAAGAAAATAAAACACATTACTTTATAAGTTGAATTCTAATCTCTGATAAACAAACTCCTTTTTATTATTCTAAAACACTGATATAAATCTCAAATTAAATCAATTTGTAAAAGATTCTTTTAAATAGGGTGTGAATCTACAGCACAATCAACATGCATAAACAATCATAATTACAACAGACATTTTATAAGCACACAAACATAATTTTTATCTCAAACATTTAATCAAGCAACCTAAATATAGTTTAAGATTTTAAATGTTACTCACCTTATTAAATGCAGAGCCTGTTGATCATTTGAAATTTTGCAGAAAAATGAATATGCAGGCTTGATCCTGTTATACTTCATGTTGAATTTGATATGCAGTTTGCCTAAGTTTCCTGACTCAAATGCTGGCATGCAGATGTAGATGATGCAGTTGCTAACTCCCCCAAATACATGCAGATGCTTATTCAACTCAGGTTCAAACAGAATGCAGATAAAAAAAAACAGTGCAGGCTCTTCCCGTTTTTCTTTTGAGAAAGTGGGATATGCAAGTTTGCTTATAGATTTTTATGTACAAGTGTTTGATCTTGAAGAGGTGGAATATGCAGATGTTTGAAGAGGTGAATCAATGCAAATTTGAAGGGCTTAGATATGAGGAGTTTATGATTTTGAATGTGGTTTAGATGAATTTATGTATGCAGATTTGAAACTTAGTTTTGATGAATTTGTATATGCAGATTTTTGTGGATTGTTAATATGAAAATGATTTAGATTTTAAAAGTTCGAAGATTTTCTTTGGTTAAGGAATAATGAATATGAAATATGAAATGAAAATGCAAACTAAACTAAATGAAAATTTTCAAATTTTATAAAAGAAAAGAAGAATAAAAACTAAAATTAACACTTGTCCATTTTTTTACAAGACTTGTCAAAAGAATGCATATGAATCTAACACTTGTTTCTCTTTTAAAAGTAATTTGTTTTTAATTTACAAACTAAAGTGTGTGTTAGCTTAAATTAAGTTGTTAGTTTATTTTAAAATATGTGTATGAATTTACAAAAGAAATAAAAACAAATCATGTTTATAAAACTACACAAATAAAAATTAAAACAATTTAGATTTTATACTTTTGAATTTAAATTCAAACTAAATTCAAAATCAAACAATTTCAAATCAAGTTATAAATATATTGTGACGCCCCACCTCTATACCCACGCTAGCCAAGAACATTACTGTGAATGCTGTCAACTAACACGGAGAATAAGGCTGTTGAGGAGCGACCATCCGTGTAATTGCTTTGCGCGAGTATCGATATGTCAGATAGTATAACATGCGTTTTATCTCAAGAGGAAATCCGACATACCGACACAAACACAAAGCTACTACACAGTGGCTATAATATCTTCAGAAACAAATATAGAAATAAACATAACATAAATCAGTCACAGACAATTCATATCACAAAGGCGGAAATAGATATGAATATAACACATGAAAGTGTACATCAAAGTAGTGGTCAAACAAGATCCACAATATCAAAAAGAATAGATACAAGTGCTAGACAAAAGAATAAGTATACATCATAGAGTCTGTATCTCAAATGTATACAACAAAAACTACTAAACTAAAGTAGTTTGCCAAAAGTGAGAAGATGGTTCCAGATAGGAAGCCATGAGGAAGCACCTGTAATATCTCAGTCTGACCCGAGTATTATTTAATAAGAAAATAATAAACGGATCAGTCTAGCTATAAATATCAGATGAAATGATATAGAATAAGAGATATGACTAAACACATAATAATCACCATGCCAAGCTGTGATATATATAAGTAATTGAAAATCAACAAGAGATTAATCAATATCACCAAATCTACACAAGAATCAAAGAAATGTCATACTCCTCATTTCGTTCACCAAACCACAATAAATGACATATTATATCAATGCCAATCACAAAAGTCAGTGACACACAAATTCACCAATGTACAAATATTGATAAAACTTATCAATGGAAATCACGAAAATTGGTGAAGCACAAATTCTAGAAATCATCTCAAGAAATCCAGAAATCACAAAAAGTCAACGACGCACAAATTCACCAATACACAAATATCGATAAAGCTTATCGATGGAAATCACGAAAATTGGTGAAGCACAAATTCTAGAAATCATCTCAAGAAATCTAGAAATCACAAAGAGGGGGAGGCCTATCACAAACGGAAGCATAAAGCTCGTCAACACGTGTATCACAAACGGAACGCTAATTCCATGGTGCCAACCATCACAAATTGAGCCGAAGCTCCACAAACGGCCCGAAGACCATGAGTTGCTACCCCACCAATTTGAGTCGAAACTCCACAAAACGGGGTTTAGTCTCCCTCGCAGACAAAGAGACATCGCACATTGCTAGTCTAAATCACAAAGATGATCGTCATGATCAACGAGAAGTGTCAATTACACTAAGCTAGTAAATATATGAGTTTAGCTTCATGTCCCATAACCACTTGCTTAACTTAAATATTTACGAACAAACTGTAGATTTCCACTATAAAATTGTCACAAGGGATTCAATCGAACAAGTCCAAGAATTAACCGACAAAGTGAACGCAAGCGTTTCATACCACTTGTTTTACTAAGTCGTTTAATTAGATTTCTCATACGAGTGAGGTAAAGGTTTATATATACTAATAGATTGGAAAACGGTTTTATAAACGAATTTGGTATTAAAATAGTATTGAAATCGTTTGAGGAAAGAGTTTTGATATTTACTACTAGTATAGAAAACCTTTATATTTTTAAAGTGACAAAACACAAAGAAGATTGTAGGAACAATCAATCACTAAAATTCACATACGAAGATGTGAATAAAAATCCAACGAAACCGATAAAGAATCCATCAAAATGGATATTCAAAAATCCCTAAAAAGGAGTCATCAAAGTCCTAACAAATGATAACAACACATAGGAAACAACACGAATCGATTAAAGTTGGAAATTCAAACAACTAGGCGAAATAGGCAAAAATGCAGCAGGTCGGTCGGTCGGCTACAGAGCTCGGTCGACCGGACCCTGTTCTCAAGATTCCTCGGGAAGCAGGTCGGTCGGCCGAACACTGTACTCGGTCGACCGAACCTTAAACAGGGGAGTGCTTATGCACTTGGCAGCAGGTCGGTCGGCCGGCTACAGAGCTCGGTCGACCGGACCTGTTGCCAGTCCCCTCCCAGTCCATCCAATTGAGGTCCAACCTCCACCCGATTGCATTCTCTCGAGCAACGGCACTAAGGGATTATGCCAATCAACTACCCGGCCCTATATGCTTCTCGATGCATCACCAAACACATGTTCAAACATCAAAGTTATGATTTTTAAAGGATTGAACCCAAAACACCAAAAATTGGAATATTCACCAAATCAATCCAAACCAAAAGCAATTGCACACGAATAAGTGTTAGGAATTCATACCTAACAATCGAAGATAAATATAAGCATAGATGTGAGATAAAAATCTCACCTTTGAACCCAAACAATAAAAGAAGAAGCTTGAAAGCAAGCTAGATCAATCCCTCTTCAATAACAACTCAAGAAGCTTCAATCTAAGCTTAAAAAAGAAACATTTCCTAAATTAGGTTTAGGAATTTTCTGAAATCAAAGAGAGAATGAGTTGGAGAAGAAGAAGGGGATGCTTACCAATGGGTTCACTTGAGTTTGGAGCAAGAAGATGGATTTGCAAAGCAAGCTAGGGCTTAGGAATTTCTATTTCCCATTCTCTTCCACCATTGTTGCTAAAGCTTAAGTTTTTAAGCAAAGAGGAGAAGTTATGAAGAGAAGGGGGTTGGGCTGAGCTAATAAGGGTGCAGTCCAAACCAAAGTCATAAGCGGGAAAAAAGTAGCAAAAATCAACTTTCTCCAAACATATCGAAGCTTATACTCAAAAAGGTCGCAAACGGCATTTTGAACTCAATGGGGGTGGTCTCGAGTCCTAATTCGGCTGTTTGCAAAAGGTAGCTTTTCGGACTAAAATCCGACTAACGATAAAATATTTAAATAAAATATTTAAATATAAAATCGATAAATATGCGGGTTGTTACAGACTCCCCTCCTTAAAGAAATTGCGTCCTCGCAATACTTAAGAGGAAAATAAGAAGTAACAACCATGGAAGCATATCAACACAAAAGAAAATTGAAATAAGAAGTTCACCATAAAGAGCACGAAAGAGTTAGCAAGAATGGGATCGCTCAATGAATTCTCTGGATTCTCTAGAGCAATCCTTAGGATCTGAGAACCATTGAACTCTCATAAGAAGAACATCTTTATTTCGAAGTCGTTTGAGCTCCGAAGCAATAATTCGAATAGGGTATTGCTCAAAAAATCAAATCTGGTGAAACTTCAATTTCCACAATATCACCGGGCTCAAGAATGAAAACCGAAATCCCTAAGGCATTTCCGTAGATAAAAGACGTGGGGAACGTCAAGAATAGCAGAAAATTGAGCCAGTGCAACGGCGTAGTACAAAAACGGTACGCCCGAGAAACTAGAAACTCAAATAATTTGGGACATCAGCATAGTACAAAAACGGTACACCCAATGAACCAAAGCAAAGACATTGATGTAGTACATACGGTACATCCAATGAATCAACGGTACATCCAATGAATCCAAAAGCAAAGACATTGATGTAGTACAAACGGTAGATCCAATGAATCGAAAAGCAAAGACATTGATGTAGTACAAACGGTACATCCAATGAATCCAAAAGCAAAGACATTGATGTAGTACAAACAGTACATCCAATGAATCTAAAAGCAAAGACATTGATGTAGTACAAATGGTACATCCAATGAATCCAAAAGCAAAGACATTGATGTAGTACAAACGGTACATCCAATGAATCAAATAGCAAAGACATTGATGTAGTACAAACGGTACATCCAATGAATCGAGTAGCAAAGACATTGATGTAGTACAAATGGTACATCCAATGAATCGAAAAACAAAGACATTGATGTAGTACAAACGGTACATCCAATGAATCCAAAAGCAAAGACATTGATGTAGTACAAACGGTACATCCAATGAATCGAAAAGCAAAGACATTGATGTAGTACAAACGGTACATCCAATGAATCCAAAAGCAAAGACATTGATGTAGTACAAACGGTACATCCAATGAATCAAATAGCAAAGACATTGATGTAGTACAAACGGTACATCCAATGAATCCAAAAGCAAAGACATTGATGTAGTACAAACGGTACATCCAATGAATCAAATAACAAAGACATTGATGTAGTACAAACGGTACATCCAATGAATCGAGTAGCAAAGACATTGATGTAGTACAAACGGTACATCTAATGAATCCAAATAGCAAAATCATTGATGTAGTACAAACGGTACATCCAATGAATCAAAAGTAAAGACATTGATGTAGTACAAACGGTACATCCAATGAATCAAATGAGACGGAACATCGATGTAGTATAATAACAGTACATCCGATGAACCGAACACCATAAAAGAACACCGGACACTAGTCCATAAAAGGAATGAGATAAAGCTCAATAGAACGAAGTATACAAAACGTCCGATGAACTTGATAGAAAGATAATTCCATTCAGACAACATCAAAGAATCAACCACTTGTTGCTTACGACAAAGCGCATTGGCAACACGATTTCCCTTCTCGGGAATAAAAGAATATCAAGATCATAAGATGCTAGGAACTCGAGTCAACATGAAGTTCCTTATGAGAAAATAAATATTCCAAGGATTTATGATTGAGATGGAGAACAAATTCCTCCCCTAAAAATGATGATGCAAAACTCTAAAAGTAGAAACAATAACCACGAGCACTAGATCATGAGTGGTATATCTAGTCTCAATAGGCTAAAATGATTTAGAAGCACAAGTGATAGCACGTTCTCCTTTGCAAGAGAACGACATACAAACTAATATGACTAGTATCGGTACAAATAGCAAAGTCTTGGTTCCCTTCAGGAATCACAAGAATAAGAGTATCGAAAAGAAAGAATTTCTTTTAAATAATCTTCTTTCCTGAAAAGTTAAAACTTTCAAATTACATTTATCATTATGTAATAATCTTTCTGGAAAAATTTACTATTTTCAAGTTAATATACTGTGTCTGACTCTCTCATCAAAGCGTTTAGGAAATTCTTATCGATAACGTTGATCAAGCGCATCGACCAAAATTCTTAAAACACTAAATGGGCAATACAATCACAAAATCGTATTCTATAGGATAAGTAAGTTTCTCAAAAACTTCTAAGAATATTTTTTGTTCGTTTTAAGAACAAAAATCCGGTTATACTTCTAAATAAATCTTATGAAAAAGATTTTGCAAAATTTTAAATTGCTATTTTCATCCAAAAATCAATAAATAAAAGAATGGCCTCATCGAAATATTCATAGAATATTTGATATATAAAATGGATGAAATAAGCTGGACAAATTGAATGACAAAATAAGTCATTCATTAGAATCATAACGAGTGCGGAGTGCGTAAGTGGAATGCTAACTCACGCGACTCGTAGCCAAATGAAAATCGATGGCAAGGTCAAACTGAAAAGACCTTAGCGCCACACAAAAGATTACTTAGGTGATAATCCTAAGACAAGCTCAAAAATACCGGAAAATTTCTCTAACTACATGAATGAGAGAAATAACACTTTCCTTATAAGTGGGCTTAAAGAATAAAATGATGCCATCAAGTTGGAATCAAAATCATAAAGGAAAAATAGAAATCTGCTTAACAGATTGAAAATGTCAAAGATGAATAGTCCACATGGGACAAATAGGATATGCACTTCACAACGATTAAGCCAATCCTTACAAAAAAATCAATTCCGAAGCCTAAGTAAAAATATCGGCTCGGAAAGATAAATCACATAAAATAATTTCGACATCAAATAAAAGCGAATTGAGTGTTGCAGATCTACCATCCGGATTCGCAATCCTCAAAGAAGTCAACAAGCCCAAAATATTCAAAGAAAAAGAATCGACAAGTTCTTTTGATATAAAATAGTGAGCCATATCAAAAAGAACTCAAATAAGAAGATCACGAAATAAAACAATGCCATCAAGGATTGAGTGAAAAATACCTTGACCAAGAGAAGAGTTGCTAGGGGCTTGCAGCTTTCCTTCTCTCTTGTTTGGAAGCTTGGGACACGAAGATAAAAGATGGCCCGAACCTTTGCAATACCGACAAAAGAGGGGTCTCGGACACTCCCTTGCATAGTGGTTCGTGGAACCACAATTGTAGCATTGTCCACGACTAGAGGTAGGTGCTTTTGCTACCGGGGTTTCTTGCCTCCCTTTCTTATTAGAATCGGGGCCTTTGGATTTAATAGGCCTCTTCAAATTATTGTCGAAGTTCTGTTGGGCATGCACAACTTCAACATCACCTTCATTATCGGCCTCTTCAAGACGAAGAGCGATATCAATAAGCTGATCAAATGAAACTTCAAGTTTTAGAAGTAATGGCTTCTTAAGATTCTTATTCAAGCCATAGACAAATCTCTGATTTTTCTTCAATGGGGTGTTGATGTATTCAACCCCGTATTTGGACAGAGATTCGAAAGATGCGACATAGTCTGTCACAGAAGATCCACCTTGAACAAGGTCAATAAAACGCTGTGCTAAAGTTACTTTTTCAGCCTCCGGCACAAATTTCAATTCGAATCTTTTTCGGAATTGCTCCCAAGTGAGATCCGCCTCAACGATTTCAGAAACTAAAAGCTCATACCAATCTAACGCTCTTTCTTGGAGAATGCTAGAAGCCACTTGGACTTGATGAAGGTCAATAAGATTCATGCGAGAAAAGATACGATCGCATGATTTGAGCCAAGCTTGAATTTCTATAACACTCTCGGATTCCTTGAATGGCCTTCCACCCAAATCGGTGTAGTCTCTGTACAAGCATGCAAAACCGGATCTAGGATGAGTAGGGACAGGATTGGGTCCGGCAGCTTGAGCGTTCTTAACAAGATCTAGAAGTTGCTGGGAAGACATAAATACTCCATCCAGGGGAGTAGCACTAGATTGACCGGCGCTGGGAGGCCAGGTCTAACCATTTCTCTTCTTTAAGAAAGAAAGAAAGAAGAGGAAAAAGTTATTCTCAAAATAAATTTCAATCAAACTTGATTGATAAAACAAGGAATCATAAAGAAAATAGGATGAATCGGTACGAAGACTCGAATTAAATCCTAAAGCACGACTCCCAAGAAAGACTTAGGACGATGATCCTTGTTATATTATTCTACATTGTTTCGAAGTTTGGCTCTGATACCAAGCTGTGATGCCCCACCTCTATACCCACGCTAGCCAAGAACATTACTGTGAATGCTGTCAACTAACACGGAGAATAAGACTGTTGAGGAGCGACCATCCGTGTAATTGCTTTGCGCGAGTATCGATATGTCAGATAGTATAACATGCGTTTTATCTCAAGAGGAAATCCGACATACCGACACAAACACAAAGCTACTACACAGTGGCTATAATATCTTCAGAAACAAATATAGAAATAAACATAACATAAATCAGTCACAGACAATTCATATCACAAAGGCGGAAATAGATATGAATATAACACATGAAAGTGTACATCATAGTAGTGGTCAAACAAGATCCACAATATCAAAAAGAATAGATACAAGTGCTAGACAAAAGAATAAGTATACATCATAGAGTCTGTATCTCAAATGTATACAACAAAAACTACTAAACTAAAGTAGTTTGCCAAAAGTCAGAAGATGGTTGTAGATAGGAAGCCATGAGGAAGCACCTGTAATATCTCAGTCTGACCCGAGTATTATTTAATAAGAAAATAATAAACGGATCAGTCTAGCTATAAATATCAGATGAAATGATATAGAATAAGAGATATGACTAAACAAATAATAATCGCCATGCCAAGCTGTGATATATATATAAGTAATTGAAACTCAACAAGAGATTAGTCAATATCACCAAATCTACACAAGAATCAAAGAAATGTCATACTCCTCATTTCGTTCACCAAACCACAATAAATGACGTATTATATCAATGCCAATCACAAAAGTTAGTGACACATAAATTCACCAATGTACAAATATTGATAAAACTTATCAATGGAAATCACGAAAATTGGTGAAGCACAAATTCTAGAAATCATCTCAAGAAATCCAGAAATCACAAAAAGTCAATGACGCACAAATTCACCAATACACAAATGTCGATAAAGCTTATCGATGGAAATCACGAAAATTGGTGAAGCACAAATTCTAGAAATCATCTCAAGAAATCTAGAAATCACAAAGAAGGGGAGGCCTATCACAAATGGGAGCATAAAGCTCGCCAACACGTGTATCACAAACGGAACGCTAATTCCATGATTGCTAACCATCACAAATTGAGCCGAAGCTCCACAAACGGCCCGAAGACCATGGGTTGCTACCCCACCAATTTGAGTCGAAACTCTACAAAACGGGGTTTAGTCTCCCTCGCAGACAAAGAGACATCGCACATTGCTAGTCTAAATCACAAAGATGATCGTCATGATCAACGAGAAGTGTCAATTACACTAAGCTAGTAAATATATGAGTTTAGCTTCATGTCCCATAACCACTTGCTTAACTTAAATATTTACGAACAAACTGTAGATCTCCACTATAAAATTGTCACAAGGGATTCAATCGAACAAGTCCAAGAATTAACCGACAAAGTGAACGCAAGCGTTTCATACCACTTGTTTTACTAAGTCGTTTAATTAGATTTCTCATACGAGTGAGGTAAAGGTTTATATATACTAATAGATTGGAAAACGGTTTTATAAACGAATTTGGTATTAAAATAGTATTGAAATCGTTTGAGGAAAGAGTTTTGATATTTACTACTAGTATAGAAAACCTTTATATTTTTAAAGTGACAAAACACAAAGAAGATTGTAGGAACAATCAATCACTAAAATTCACATACGAAGATGTGAATAAAAATCCAACGAAACCGATAAATAATCCATCAAAATGGATATTCAAAAATCCCTAAAAAGGAGTCATCAAAGTCCTAACAAATGATAACAACACATAGGAAACAACACGAATCGATTAAAGTTGGAAATTCAAACAACTAGGCGAAATAGGCAAAAATGCAGCAGGTCGGTCGGTCGGCTACAGAGCTCGGTCGACCGGACCCTGTTCTCAAGATTCCTCGGGAAGCAGGTCGGTCGGCCGAACACTGTACTCGGTCGACCGAACCTTAAACAGGGGAGTGCTTATGCACTTGGCAGCAGGTCGGTCGGCCGGCTACAGAGCTCGGTCGACCGGACCTGTTGCCAGTCCCCTCCCAGTCCATCCAATTGAGGTCCAACCTCCACCCAATTGCATTCTCTCGAGCAACGGCACTAAGGGATTATGCCAATCAACTACCCGGCCCTATATGCTCCTCGATGCATCACCAAACACATGTTCAAACATCAAAGTTATGATTTTTAAAGGATTGATCCCAAAACACCAAAAATTGGAATATTCACCAAATCAATCCAAACCAAAAGCAATTGCACACGAATAAGTGTTAGGAATTCATACCTAACAATCGAAGATAAATATAAGCATAAATGTGAGATAAAAATCTCACTTTTGAGCCCAAACAATAGAAGAAGAAGCTTGAAAGCAAGCTAGATCAATCCCTCTTCAATAACAACTCAAGAAGCTTCGATCTAAGCTTAAAAGAGAAACATTTCCTAAATTAGGTTTAGGAATTTTCTGAAATCAAAGAGAGAATGAGTTGGAGAAGAAGAAGGGGATGCTTACCAATGGGTTCACTTGAGTTTGGAGCAAGAAGATGGATTTGCAAAGCAAGCTAGGGCTTAGGAATTTCTATTTCCCATTCTCTTCCACCATTGTTGCTAAACTTGAGTGTTTAAGCAAAGAGAAGAAGTTATGAAGAGAAGGGGGTTGGGCTGAGCTAATAAGGGTGCAGTCCAAACCAAAGTCATAAGCGGGAAAAAAGTAGCAAAAATCAACTTTCTCCAAACATATCGAAGCTTATACTCAAAAAGGTCGCAAACGGCATTTTGAACTCAATGGGGGTGGTCTCGAGTCCTAATTCGGCTGTTTGTAAAAAGTAGTTTTTCGGACTAAAATCCGACTAACGATAAAATATTTAAATAAAATATTTAAATATAAAATCGATAAATATGAGGGTTGTTACATATATTGAAAATAAAAGCTACAAATCTTATTCAAAACTTATTTAAAAAGTCATCACAATATCAATATTATTTTTATAACTCTCTTATTATTAAATTAAAATCATTTTACAAGAGATTATATTTTTATTAAATAAATAATCCATTTTATTAAGCCATGAAACCATTTTGTTTGTTTATTCTAAATTTAAAACTCAATCTAATTTAATTTAAAACTTTCCAAAAATTTTCCATTCAATTTTAAAATCATATATTTATTTATGAAATAGTTATTAAAACTCAATACTAATTAAAATCAAAATTTTCCCAAATTAAAATGTCTATATTAGAATTTTAAAACATGATTTAATTATTAAATTAAACCAAAATCATTTATTTAATTTTGAAAAGCTTTGAATATTAAATAAAACAAATTTTCCAATTTACTACAAATAATAAAACTAGAAAAATATACTTTACTTATTAAAATTAAAACAATACCCATCTATTTAAAATATAAACCATATATTTATATTGTAAATAGAAATCAATTTATTATTTTAAAAGACAAAATAACCAATTTTAAATATTTATTAAAGAAGATTATTAAATTTATTTAAATAATTATTAGCAGAATATCAATATCAATTTAATTTTAACTATAGATTATTAAATTGATATTGTTAAAAATTTCGGGACATTACAATATATATATATATTAAAATGATTTCCAAGGGTTTGAAATTGAATTTATTTAAGAATTATATTCAAATAAGTTTGATTTGAAATTTATTAAATTTGGGATTTTAAAGATATGATTTTATAACTTGATTTTTGATTAAAAGCGGTTTAAGTGAATATTACAAATGTGCATAAATTGAATTGGTATATTTAGTTTTATTTAAATTTGAAATTTCAAGTTTTATTTAAATGTTATTTGAATGATTAAGTAAATATTTCAAAATAAATAATAGTAAAGTGAATTTGATATATATATATATATATATGGAATTATCAAATTTAGTTTTGAAATGTTTTAATATTTAAAGCCTTAAACATATTGAAATTGAAATGGTTTATTTGTGATTCAAATCTGTATTTGAAATCGATATAATTTGAAATGGTTTTTTGAGAAACTAAAATAAATTGAAACTGATGATTTGAAATTTGATTAAATTTGAATTTTTGGAACTCAAGTTGATTTAGAATCGATTTGTGAAATTTGAGGAAACTATTTTATTATATAAAGTATTTTTAAATTATATTTAAAACTATTTTATAATTTTCTTTATAAATTATTTTAATATAAACTATTTTAATATAAATCATTTTTAATATACTAACTATTTTAATATAAACTATTTTAACTTATAATTTTTTTATATAAACTATTTTACTTTGTAAACTATTTTATTATATATACTATTTCAATATCTAAAATGTTCAAGTGGTGGAAGTTATGTTTTCAAAGTTATAAACATCAAAGTATTATGCTTTGAAAGTGTTATAATTTCAAGTGTTTGTCTTTGAAAGGGTTATAACTTTGAAGTGCTATGATTTTTGGAAATGAATATTTTTGAAATGGAAATGATATCATATTGATATGGTTCTGAAATGGCAATGATATTTTGGTTTTGAAGTATAAACTATTTTGAGATGACCGTGGTGTTATAATAACGATTCGTTGTTAAAGAGACCGGGATCGGATATTGTCATACTCTCTGCCAATACCGAAAACCACTTTAATGACGGTATACACGGTGGAGATTACAAAATGAAGTAGGATGGTGACGACGTTCTATTGAGGTATATACGTGGACCCGACTCTCATGAGTTGGCATAAAGTGGCTAAAACAGGAGCGATTCTCGGACCAAGTGAGGTCATTCCTCTGATCGGACACATTCCTTTGATACTCTATTCTGACTTTGTGATTGATTTGGTGACCACACTTGATTTTTTTTATTTGGGAGTGTGTTCCGAGGTTGGCGGTAGTGGCTGCTATGCGTTACCACCAGCTTGGATGCGTAATTGGTACATCTACCCTGGCATTGCCTTGTTGTGCCGTGTCACCTACCCTTTCGAGACCACTATGAGTTTGTTTTGTACCATACCTATGGAGTGCCTCTGACGATGCCCAGTACGGGGGAGATTACAGTACTGTATAGACTATGGGAATATATAAAATATGTTAAGGGGGATGTGGGTAACGCCTTAACACTATTTTAATAGTTTACTTTACTATAGACATTATTATAATAGCGTATATTATTACATAGTGGATAGTTTAACGAATCCTTAGAGGATGGTTAACCCAAATATCTTTTGAGTTACTTGTATTTCAGTTGAATTTCACTTGAGTTGGATTTATTGATACAAGAATGTTAATCCTGAGTTGAGTGTTTTGTGTTTTGCTTTATGCTCGGGTCAGACTGAGCGTAAGTATTTGAGACTCACCTTTGGAGTTGAAGCTTCGCTTGGAGATCCATCTATCAATCTGCTTTGAGCTATTCAGTTGATTCCAATGATGTATTCAGATTATGTATTTGACTACTGTATTGAGACATCTGTGTATTCGAGACTTCTGTTGTATCTTGTTTAACTCTGTTATATATATAGTAGCTTCATGAACTACTATTCATCTGTTTCAGCTGCATTATTGTTATATTACTCTGTGTCTATGATTCTGTGATTCTTTCATTTACTGTATATGCTGAGTTTTGCCAAATTTAAATTAATAACATGATATTTTGAGCAATTCAAGTCCGACATATGCGGATGCGAATGGTTGAAAATGCCAGGATGTTACAAACGATGACTTGGACTAAATCATGGGCAGTAGCAGCCAAATGCGGTCCATCCCAAGATGAAGAAGCATACATGGTTGATCTAGAATTCATCTCTCTAGTTTCAAACAATGGATAAACTTTATTTGTTATTCCAGAATCAAACAATCAAGTTGTAGAGAATAAATGGAAAATCACCATTGTCGCTTGCGTGTTAGGAAGTAAGCCATTATACATGTAGTTTTGTGATTTTGTTGAGAAAGTTTGGATATCTACTGGTCATTCTAATATGTATTATAAGCAAAGTGTTATTAGAATTCGTTTTTTGAAGGAAGAAGATTATAACCATATTATGAAATCCATACCATATACATTTAATTCCAAAATCATCATAATTAAGCCTTGAAGACTTTGTATGAATTTTACACGTGACTATTCCACTACTGTACCAATATAGATAAAATTGCTTGATCTTGATCTAGAAATATGGAACAAGGATACAATCAGTTGAATTACATCTATGCTTGGAAGATCTATTCATATGGATGTAAATACCACTAAGGAAATGCGATTGAATTATGCCAGAATATTGCTTGAAATCGATATTTCCTTTACATATCCGTACTTAGTACATGGTTTGAACTCTAATGGTGAGGAGATCGGTATACACATTTCATACGAATACAAATGCAAACCATGTGATCATTGAAAGGTATATGGACGTAATGCTAGAAATTGCACTTATTCTACTCAGAAAGTTTGGCAATCAAAGCAGTCTACCACACCGTTACAACAAAAGGATACACATCAACCACAAGGTAGTTTAACGAATGAATTTACAAACAGTTCAAATACTAGTACAAAGGAAAATGCGACATTTACAACATCGACTTTTACATCACAACAAAAGTACACGTGGATAAGGGGAAAGATAAAGTGTGAACTTCCAACATGTTCTCATCCCTAGCCGATTAGCCTGGACCATCACATGATGCTACTGAACCTATCGACAACGTTGATGCTTTTTTCAGTTCCCACCTTCCAAATCTAGTTGATGCCTCTGTCAATGCAAATAATCCATAACATACCAGTGAGAATGTATCTGAACTTCCATCATTTGATAGATCAGAAGAATTGACCTTAGCACCTGAAATACTTAAAGAATAACCAAAATTTGTAGAAGAAGTGGAAAATCAAATAGAATTAGTTGGTAAACCAGAAAAAATGTGATAAAAGCCTCCCTTATGATGGACATAAATGTGAAACATAAGAATAAGCATGAGAAAACAACACTACTCCTATAGCTCCTCCTAAAAGAACTACAAGGGGATCTCTCAAGACCAAATGAATCCTTTCTCATGGAATATGCGAGGGTTAAGCACAGAAAACAAAATGTTAGCTGTGCTTAAGTTCCTCCACCTATATAGGCTATCTTTGATAGCCTTATCAAATTATGGAGAATTTCAATGCATTGTTTATGCAAATAACACCTACTCAGAAAGGGAGAAGCTATGGAATAACCTTATCCTCAATGCTAATTCTATTCACATGCCTTTGGTAGCATTCAGGGATTTTAATAATACTTCGAACCTTAAAGATAAGAAGGGAGGATTGCCTATTCCATTTTCTTATCTTAACGGCTTTAAAAATTGTCTTTTACAATGTGGCCTAACTGAACGTACTTGTTACCACCAATTGTCACTTCAACCATGTCGAAACCAAGATGAATAAAAGAGAAGGAAATATAAGAGATAATAGAACCAACAAAGCCTTTCAAAGGGATGCTACAACCAAAAGTCAAATGTGTTATAAGTTTTCGAAGGGGTCGAAAGGACCCTTTTGCTTCAATTGCTTCCTTTCGAAACAAATGCTTTCGCCTACATGAAGATGTTTCAAATAAGTGGAGGAATACCTTTCAAATGCAGCAAATAACATCTACTTACATGTGCTCCAAACCTTTTGAAACCAAAGGTTTTGCTTTCATTCAAATTACTAAGCAATATGTTTTGATGGAGCAACCCTTTTGAAAGCATGACTAAGCCTTTCAAACCAGATGGAACCTTTCACAACTAAGAGGGGTACCACATTAATTTGCAAGCATGTATTTGGAAGTTACCATCCACATTGAAACCCATAAAATTTCAACATCTTCAAAGCACCAAAGAATTACGTGTTGACAGAGTCGAAAGCTCATGCCTCTTCTTACTTGCAACAACAAAGCAACACAAGGTGAAAATGCGCACCTACCCCTTTCAATGAAGACAAAAGCATTCAAATCCATTGAAATGAAATGTAAAAGGATGCAAAAATGTTAAAGGTGATGAAAAGTCTACAAGGTCGCCTTTCGACCATGTCGAAAGTACTGAATTGAAAGGTGCCAACCTGCACCTGTAAATAAGACCCTATGGGTCTAGTTTGGGGATCCAAATTCTTTCACTTTGCTCTTGTATTTTCTAAAAGTTGTAAACCCTAATTTTCAAATTAGATTGGGAATTTGATCAGTTTGTACTACTTGAGTTTAATGAAAGCAAGATTATGGAATTTTGGGATATTTGGCTGACTTGGTATCTATGTTAAATTCAGTTCATAATTTTCTTGTGTCAACTTGATTGAAGGGTCACCATTAGAGTGAGTCGAAACCCTCAGTTTAACTAATGTCCTTAAAGCCTTAACTCCTACTCTCAAGTTATCGAAAGGTTAGCTTTCGAAGAAGTCGAAACCAATCCATCCAACCCATATCCTTAACTTATTAAAGCCAACCATAGAGTCTCTTCAACTAATTCGATAGGGGGTTTCGACAGAGTATTAAAGCAGATAACTTGTTAAAAAGGCAATATAAGAAGGGTTTTCAGTGTTTCATCTAAATCAAAATGTCCAATGAGAAGGATTTTCAACCACAATAGCCTACGCAAAAGGAAAACTGAAGAAAATAGAATGGATTATAACCATCTTAACCTAATTAAGAAGTGTTGATTACATTTATGTTTTTGAAAGAAGGTCTCAAAAGAGTTATCTTCACTTTGAATTTAACTTTGGGGTGTTAACAAGTTTTCATGTTAACATTTTGGTGCTAGGAGGACTCGAACCTCCACTTTGTTGAACGTCCAACTCCACTTTCCTCTAACCCAATCCTATTGCAAGCTTACTCACTTTAGACTTTACTTCATCTTGATTAGCAAAGTCAAAAGATCCGAGCAAGGATCCTCAGAGCCACATCCAATTGGATTCTCCCATGGAACAGTTAATGATTCAAATCTACATGAAGAACAATTGTTAAGAATGGAGGCCTTAAGGATCATGAGGAAAAAGAAAGTTGAATCCAATGATACAAATAAATGGAGTTTAAACGTTTTTCATGTTGGTTCCACCCTATCTTTGCCTTAGGAAGAAAAAAATGAAAGTGATAACTTTTTGATCAAATGAGGAAAATAATTCAGTATTACACCAAAGGCATAATTTTTGAAGAAGGAATGATGGCCGAGTACAATGTCTTTGCACACAAACGACATCAGGCAACAAGTGGGGCACTACTAACACAGCAATTACAAAGGGTTGTAAAAAAAACTAGCTGTTGAGGGCGAAACTCCAGAACCAAGC
This sequence comes from Allium cepa, assembly GCA_030765085.1. Taxonomy (NCBI): domain Eukaryota; kingdom Viridiplantae; phylum Streptophyta; class Magnoliopsida; order Asparagales; family Amaryllidaceae; genus Allium; species Allium cepa. The sequence continues at coordinate 1,002,259,536 of CM060935.1, forward strand.
AAGAAAAGATTTAGAAACCACCCTCAAAAGACAAGCTTCAAGTCGACTTCCTAAGGAATGCAATTTGACAACATCAATTGAGAATGTTTATCAGCTAACCAAGGAAGAGTTCAACTATTGGCCATCACAAAAAAAAACCTAAATATGAAAGGAATCTGGAGGTTCCAATTACCACTACCATATAATGAATGGTCATGAAACAAGTCAATGCAGAGCACTCGAAGGAATGATAATCAATTTTTTCAAACAAGGAAAAATTAGTGAGTTTGTAAAGAGATCCTAGAAGAAGTCAATAAAGAACTACTTTACTAAGAATAATCTACATTGTTAGGAGTAAAGTTCTCCTTGCACTTGGGCATTACCTTAAATGGTCAAAGCATTTGTTCGTGCCAAGTTGCTCGGTCAAAGCGCCTCTTGGAGGAAGGTTAGAGTAAGCCTTTATCTACGCCATGTTATGGCCAAAGTAATGAATCGACAAGCCCTTGCCTGCGCCACGCTATGGCCAGGTCAAGGTGCCTCATGGAGGGAAGACGGAGTAAGCCCTTGGTCCCGCCACGCTCTGGCTGGCCAATGCACCATACAAGCCCTTGATCGAACCATGCTATCGCCAAGTCAAGGCACCTCCTTGAGGGAGGACCGAGTAAGCCCTGGGTCCCGCCATGCTATGGCCTGGCCAAGGCACTGAACAAGCCCTTGGTCATGCCACACTATGGCCAGGTCAAGGCACCTCCTACAGGGAGGTTGGGTAAGTCCTTGGGTCCTGCTTGTGGATGAGATAACCAAGAGCACCAAACAACAGCGGACTAAGACTTCCAAGACCGAGAAGTGGCATATCAAACAGTGGACTAAGATGTCCAAGCTTAAGAAGCGACATATTAAACGATGGACTAAGACGTCTAAGCTCGAGAAGTAGCAAATCAAACATCAACTACTTACAAGCCTAAAGGTTAACACATTCTAAAAGAGTCAAAACCCGAGGAGCGGTATAGAACATAAGGCCTAAATAAGAATCTACAACCTCTGACTAATTATCAAAGAAGAATTTCTGAACTTCACTTATTAATACTCGAATCAGGGTTTCGGGTAATTATTAACAATCTATAGTCTTCGTCATACCCAAATCTAGGTTTCGAGGCTATTATTAATTACTGGATTTCACTAATTAATGCCCGAATCTGGGCTTAAGATTTCTATTAAGAAAATTATTATTATGGAGTTCTGGTTATCATCCACTAATACCTGGAATCTTGGTTTCAGTTTTTCTGACTTTAAATTTCATTCGTTAATGCCCAATCTAGGTTATTGGATTTCTACCATAAAGTTTCAGAGAAGGATTTTTGGACTTCTATTACATGGTCATTATAGAGTTGCTATTAGCTATCTCTAGAAGACGAATTTCTAAACATCTATAATTAAATCCTTGATTGAATTTATTGTTTTATACCATCGGATCTGTGGTATTCCACCAATATATTTGAAGTTGAATGCCTGGTTCTCTCTCATCATTACCAAAGATGGGTTTCAAGACATTCAACCGTATTCAATTATAGAATTAGTTTTCACTTATTATCATATGTTAACATAATGATCTGTTAACCTCCGCAAGTAATATGGATAAAACTCTATATAGATTTTAAGCTAATGATAAGGAATATTGTCTACTTCGTGCTTTTTAGGGAAAGGAGATCAGTATGAGGATTAAAAGATCAAGCAAATATAAAAATCATAGTACAAATTAGCAAAAGGTTGATCCAAATACAATATTATAAGAAAGGACTACAGGCTAGGTGATATCTACAAAATTTCCATAATTTACGTAATTTATGAAATTATTAACAAGTATACGGTACAAATATATACATTTCACAAATCTTGAACAGCCTTATCTAGATTCTCGGCAATTAAAGGATCAATGATGTGATGAATTGCAGCATGAAGAACTTCCTCATGCTTCTTCTCTTTTTTCCTTATCTTATCAGCATCATCAATAGATTCAATGTGGGTCTTTAAAGCACGATTAAAGACATTGTTTGCACTTTTGAGAGTTTTATTTTCCCTTTCTAAATCAGCAATACGCTTTCGAAGAAGATACTTTTCACATTCAAGTTTCTGAATCTTAGCTGCATAGTCATTTATCGTTGCGAGTACCTCACTTCTCTGCTGTTCATCAAAATATTTCATCATCTCAAATTTGAATTTCTTGCACCATTCTCCTACTATCTTCTCGTCTAAGCCAGAAGGGGATTAGTCATAGCAGGAAACTTTTGGATGGCAAGGGAAGTGGAACCTTGTTGATTTTGCAATAGATGGAATAATGTAAGAAGCTAGTGAATCGATGTTTGAAATGTTATTCCCCATAATGAATTCTAGCGATTCACACTGAGCTTGACTATCTTTTAAATTAATCTCCAAATCACTTATTTGTTGGAGAAGTTCGAACATCTTATGGTCAAAATCAATTGAAGGATTTGATTTAATTTGATGCTTCAATATGGAAATCGTTTCATTCTTTCTCTTAACGTTCGCTTCTAGATTAGCGATCTGATCATTGAGATTTCTAACGACTTTCTTTTGAAGCAAATATCTTCTGTTCCATTCTAGAGCTTCGACATTATTTTGAAAGCGAGTAGACAAAGGATCGCTAAGAAGCTTCCTCTTTTTAATATCTTCTAGCAACCATCTCTGATACTGAAAAAACGAGATGTTGAATCTAGCGAGAGTGGTGTTGTAGATAACTGTAACTCCTATTTAAACTAACAAAAAGAAAATAAAGTCAAGATTAAAATAATTAATCTTTTTTATTATAACAATAAAGGATTATAACTTAAGTAGAAATAAAACAAAGGGTACAACTCCATTGGACACTTATTTTACGTTTAAAGTTAAGAAACAACCTTTTTGACCTTATTTAAGGAATTAGCCGAAAGGGTAACCGTCGAATCAAAAGGAGCATTAAATCCTTCTGGGGGTAATAACTGGAGGATGTTTGTTACAGTCCCACTCCCTGGTGGGACGATTATCATAACCACGTATCAATTTGGTATGATATGTCCAAATTTCCTTAAGAAGCTTTTCTTTTTCTTCACCAATAAAATCGAAACGAAGACGAGGTTTTTCCGCGTAAAGTCTTTACAAATCTCTAAGAAAGCAATATCTGGCGAATTTTGAAGATTTAAAAAGTAAAGCTTTACTAGATAATCTCTTTTTAATTAACATACTTGCTTAAATAATCTCTAAAAACAAGGCTGCCTGGCGGACATTCACTCTGTGATAATGTAATAAAATACAACTAGGTATAAATAGAAACTAGAGAAAAAATACACAAACCAATATTATTACATAATTATGAACGTTCATCCGGTTCATACATAATTGACTTTTTGAATAACTCTGAAATAATTCGTCCTTATAGTATTTCAATTTTTTGGAGGTAACTCTTGGGGAATCGATTTGACTCGTGCTAAGTTCCAGTAGGCTCCCGGATGTGTATCAGATCGAAATTCGTCCAAATATCTCTTATGTAAATACCTACGTAGACCCCTGCTAAAATCACCTAAGTATGAAAAATCTACAGTTGGGTATCTACAATAGGCTTTGTATAAAAAGTCTAGAAGGTTGTTCCTCTCTTCAACCAACATCCAAAAGAGTGCAATTAACTCCCAATTCTCTTTCAAAAGGCTATCATACCAAAGGCATGCCCTCCTCCTCAGTCGTGGGGCATCTTATTGATTTTTGAAAGATGCTAACACTGTCGTACTTTAGTTAAGCCTATGATACTTATTAAAGAGGATATTGTGTTCTTTTAACTGCTTATCTAACTCTTTATACAAACTATTTACTTCTTCTTGTTTCCTTTCAAGCTTGGTTTTATTAGGGTGAACGGATTTCCTCCTTATCTAAAATGAAAGATGTAACTATTATTATCTCGAAAGTGAAAGCCATTGAAACAAGGAATCCCATACTTGAGAAACGAGAATTATAGTTTGAGAGATCTGCTTTTTCTCTCTTTGTTCTTTGACGTCGATGTTTGCAGTCTCTTTTGGAAGGCCAGAGGGCTCTAGGGGTTCAGTTTAGCTTGCTTCACGAATGGCTGCATTGGGGTTGACGTATTCTGAAGCCCCAGTATTATGATCATCATCTTTTTCATAAACATCGGAGTGGCCACCCCCATCGCCACCTGAACCTTGGCCTCTATCCACATTATAATTATCGTCGTCATTGTCATCATCATTATCATTGTCATCATCATCATTACCGCCTTCTTCCTCGACGATTTCATCTTTATTACCTTCATCCTAAGAATTGTAATCTACTTCAAATAAAGAGACTTCGAAAGATAAGATTTTGGAGGCATTAATCTTCTCTCTTTCAGGAACTTCAACCCAACTCCATTTATTTGACTTTAGCCATAAATCTATTATCAAGAGAACAATCGAGAGAAGAAAAGCTGAATTAGGCATTTTTCTATGTTGTCGGCATAAGCAAGCATCGGGGAGTCCTCGTAGGAGTTAACAATGATGCCATCGTGGGAATTATTTAGGAATTGTGACACCGGTTACTTTGCATCAGAGATGACATCGATAGCTAACTTTAGAGAAACTTTCTTTTTCCCTAACTTTTTCACAAGAGAGGATCGTTTAGCCGACATTTGAGCCTTTTCATTTTCAAACTCTTTCAAAGCCGTTTTCAAAGCTAGATTTTCATCGGTTAAAAGTTGACATGCTTTTCTTTCCTTAGAGATAATAGACTCTGATTGAGTAAGAGAGGCCTTAATCTCTCTAGTTCCATTATAGCTTCATTTTTACTAACATACAAGGAGATGACTTGGCTGTTATAGTTTAAAATTTCCTCTCGAAGCTTGGATGTTTCAGTAGAGGATTTTAATGCGTTTTCTTGTAGAGAGAGCCAACTTTTGGGAATCTAAAAGGAAAAGCATGATGTAAGTCAGCATTCAGAGAGAAACAATGACAATAAGGATAAGTAATCTGAAACATACTAGGAGTTGTTGTTCTATAAGCGACCACTAGTGACCTGCCAGATCAAGAATAGAAGAAGGTGGGTGAATAGAAGAAAAAAATGAAGAATTCAAGATAGATTGAACTAACTTTTCAAAATAACTTGTAGACATGGGTGACGTGGGTGCAAAGGGAGTTGAAGTTCCCAAGTCTTTTTGCATCTGCTCAATGATGTGAAGAGAGCAGGAAATGACGATGCGATAAAAAGGATCATCCTTTGAAGGCGTCGTCTTGGGTCGATCAATAGAAGCTTCAAAAATTGGACTCTTCGAAGTCATATCAATAGCCTCACCCTCTTTTAGTGGCGGAGAATCCGAAACTTCAAAATGGCTTTCTTGAGGGATGGTTCTGCCACGACCACTTTATCCGGTTTTCTTTTAGCAGCCATCTTTGACCTAGCAATGGCCTGAGTCAATGATGAGGCATGAGATGTAGAAGTTTGGAGAGCTGGATCACTTATGATTGGTTCAACCTGAGGAGAAGTTGTTGAAGGTTCAAAAAATTACAATTTAGCGGACTAATTTAAAAAGTAGCACAATAACAAACTGCAAGTATTACATTTAAACCTACCGAAATGATCGGGAAAAATTGAAGACATTGGGGAGAAGTTCTTCGGATCACCCAAAGATAGAAAGCGTTTGCTCCAAGAAGTGTGTTGAACTGGGGGAGGTTGACCAAGTACCCTTTGGCCACTGGTAGGAGGGAATGCTTTTGAAGGTTTGAGGGATTCAACAAAGTAAGCCTATTTCCAATGCTACTCGAAATAGAAATCAATAGCTTGACAGTGCTTTTATCCATGTCATTGGATTTTAAGCGGAAGGACCTAACAAAGAAGCGCAGATTAGCAAAAGAAAGTAACCAAATAAAAATAAAGGCTATGATCAACTTACGAGGGGAAGAGAAGACCCCTATGATATTGGGAAAGCATTTGACAAAGAAGAATTGCATTTCCCAATCTCTGAATTTGTTTACCTCTTCAAAAATTAGCTTTTTTGGGATTGGCATTAAAAATTTGATTATTCAAGTTGTTGAGTTTAACTAATTCAAGTAGATAGTTCAAAACTTTAGCATTTAGTGACGGAATCCCTGACTCCGAGAGTTAATCGACGGAAATTCTATGGAATTAGAAAACCGTCGAAAAATTTTAAAATTAAAATAACCGCAAGCGCACGGTGTACGAGTGTAGCACGTGGCGAATACGGGTCGATCCGCAGGGAATTAATGATTTTAAAATTCTGCTCAATCAAATTAACCAAAGTTGAAAGGGTGATTAACTAAAAAAAGGAGAAAAATGACAAAAGAAAATAGAAAAAAAATGAGAGTGTTAAGACAATTTAGAGGCAACTTCCACTCTCTAGATCACATAAATCAACAAAATGAAGTTATGTTCTCTCTTTGTCATTAGTTAGCTTAATTGATGTGCTTATCATAAGTATGGCCTACTTGTGCTATTAATTAGCTCAACATAAGCCATCAGACTATAGGACACCTCTTAAACCATTTACTAACTCACATGAAAAATGATAACAAAGTTGAAAGCAAAATCTATTTTAAGTATGGCCTATTAACTATTAATTAGAAATATAGACCATCAAATTTTAATCTCAACATTCACTTCATTACCATCATCATGTGTAGATGAAGAGGTAATTTGTGTTAGTGATTGTTTAAGTATAGCCTATTTGACGTCAACAATATAGGCTATCAAATTCAAAGCAAAAACAACAAGTTAACCACTTCATACATTCTCATTAAAGCACAAAAAGAGAGTATAAAACATCAAAATGTTGAAGCTACATGATTAGAGGCTTCATTACCCCCAAATTGAAGGGATTGGCCTCTCATTTGTGTTATCATATCAACACAAGTATCATGCAACATGAAAGCAAAAAAGAAAGAAAAATTAAAGCTAATGGAAAAGAGATCTATTCTATTTGCATAAATGAAAAAGAGATCTACACTACAACATGAAAGGAAATAAACAAAGAAAGGAAAAGATCATGTATTAAATTGCATAAAAAAAATAAATTACATGAATTAAAATGGCTAAGTAGCCATGAAAAAAGAAAGAGAAGAGCTTTGTTTATTTTGATCCTAAAACTAATGAAGAGGAAGGATGTTACTACATGAAACATAAGGGGTTATTTATACAAGTGTTAAACCCTAATTCATATTTTTGGGGAATGCCCAAGATGCCCTTATAGGAAGTGTGGTGGCCAAGTTATGATTAGCTTCAATAATCCCCCACTTAAATGTACATGAATCCTTTAATGGCCTTTAGCATGTGCCTTAGCTCCTAATTGAAAATCAAGGTAAGTGGGTGGGGTCCTCCATGTTCTTTACTTTGAATTATTTCCATCTTCATTCTTTTGTATCTTCTTTGTGATGCATATTCCTTCATGAACCCACTTGTAATTGAGTTTAATTTCCTACAAAATAATATAGAAATTTCCAATTAAATTTTCTCAATTAATATATGCACAAAAATGACCATTTTGCCAATGAATGAAGATGAATATGCGACAATTTCAAATAATATGAATTTTGGTTTAAACAAGTTAAAATACCCAATATGATCATTTATTCAATTTGAATATATTAAATATGGTGGTAAAATTATGCAAATTTACGTGCACATCAGAGACTCATCTTCATCATGATTTTTCAGGATTAATTTTTCATTTTTCTTCCAAAAACTCAACAAAAAATCCAAAAACAAAAGAAGAATTTTTTTTTTTAGCATTTTTGATTTATTTTTAAAGAAACACTATAGGATAAATATATGGTTTTAGCTTATTAAATTGAAAATTTTGAAAGTTGATTTATCTTACAACATTAAAATGAAGTCTGATTACAAATATAAATGGTTTAACTAGTATATAGGAAAATTCTTACGTGTTAATTATGAAATACATACCAATTGAAAATCTTTATTTTAAAAAGTGGTTGATTTAAAGTAAAGGATATAACATTTTTTTTGTCTTCTAAGTTAAATGGCGCTAAGATGATTTTGCAAAACTCTCTCTCCCTCTTAAAAAATATATAAAAGTAAAAAATAATAACATCCAAAGTATTCACTCTCATCTAAAAGTCCTCACGGTTATGCATGGGTGAATTACTTGGAATCTTTGATTACGTGCTTTCATACTCATTTAAAAGTCCTTATGGTTATGCATGTATGGAACACATATAAAAAAAGAGAACAGACATAATAAAAACCACCTACGGTCTATAGGTGTATGCACGAAAGTGTGTGCACTCGCCATGCTCTGTACTCCCCTCACATAATCCCGAAAGGCAGTGTATGTGTGGTATATCTGGCCTCAGTTTACTTGAGCTAGGTGTGTAATTTTTCTTGCAAATAATGAGAGAGTAAGCAATTGAAGTCCTAGCACTATTTTTGCTTATTTGATTTGATTTGTTATTGAAAAGAAATGAAAATACCATTTTGATAAACTTTGATAATCAACGAAGGATCCTTTTCATAATTACACTTTGTTATCAACCGAAATAAGGAGTTAAACTATAGTCTATTTGTTATGATAACTTGATTTTTGTTGGAAATTTTGACGAGTAAATGACTTAAATTTTCAAGATAATGACCAAAACCTATATTTAACTTATTCGTGTCGATTTAAAAATAAATCCTTCATTTGTAAATATTTTCAAAAACTTGCATTCATTTCTTTGTAAAAAAATCTTGCATTTTGTAAATATTTTCATCTTGCATTTGGATTTTGTGGGTAGTATCTGCTGAAAACCCTCATGAGACAACACTCGTTCTACTGGGGACACCCAGAGGTTTAACGGCTTGTTGCATACGGTCAATGTAATCGTGCTTCCTACGAAAACGGATTTTATCTTAGTTTTTCTTTATTCGAGGACGAATAAAAAGATAAGTGTGGGGGTATTTGATGTGCACGTAAATTTGCATAATTTTACCACCATATTTAATCTATTCAAATTGAACAAATGATCTTATTGGGTATTTTAACTTGTTTAAACCAAAATTCATATTATTTGAGATTGTCACATATTCATCTTCATCCATGGGCAAAATGGTCATTTTTGTGCATATATTAATTGAGAAAATTTAATTGGAAATTTCTATATTATCTTGTAGGAAATTAAACTCAATTACAAGTGGGTTCATGAAGGAATGTGCATGCACAAAGACGATACAAAAGAATGAAAATGGAAATAATTCAAAGTAAAGAACATGGAGGACCCCACCCATTTACCTTGATTTTCAATTAGGAGCTAAGGCACATGCTAAAGGCCATTAAAAGCTTCATGTACATTTAAGTGGGGGATTATTGAAGCTAATGATAACTTGGCCACTACACTTCCAACAAGGGCATCTTGGGCATTCCCCCAAAATATGAATTAGGGTTTAACACTTGTATAAATAATCCCTTATGTTTCATGTAGTAACATCCTTCCTCTTCATTAGTTTTAGGATCAAAATAAACAAAGCTCTTCTCTTTCTTTTTTCATGACTACTTAGCCTTTTTTATTCTCATGTAATTTATTTTTTTTATGCAATTTAATACATGATCTTTTCCTTTCTTTGTTTATTTCCTTTCATGTTGTAGTGTAGATCTCTTTTTCATTTATGCAAATAGAATAGATCTCTTTTCCATTAGCTTTAATTTTTCTTTCTTTTTTGCTTTCATGTTGCATGATACTTGTGTTGATATGATAACATAAATAAGAGGCCAATCCCTTCAATTTGGGGGTAATGAAGCCTCTAATCATGTAGTTTCAACATTTTGATGTTTTATACTCTCTTTTTGTGCTTTAATGAGAATGTATGAAGTGGTTAACTTGTTTTTGCTTTGAATTTGATAGCCTTTATTGTTGACACCAAACAGGCTATACTTAAACAATCACTAACACAAATTACCTCTTCATCTACATATGATGATGGTAATGAAGTTAATGTTGAGATTAAAATTTGATGGTCTGTATTTCTAATTAATAGTTAATAGGCCATACTTAAAATAGATTTTGTATTCAACTTTGTTATTATTTTTCATGTGAGTTAGTAAATGGTTTAAGGGGTGTGCTATAGTTTGATGGCTTATGTTGAGCTAATTAATAGCACAAATAGGCCATACTTACGATAAGCACATTAATTAAGCTAACTAATGACAAAGAAAAGAGAGATCATAACTTCATTTTGTTGATTTATGTGATCTAGAGAGTGGAAGTTGCCTCTAAATTGTCTTAACACTCTCATATTTTTTATCTATTTTCTTTTGTTATTTTTCTCCTTTTTTAGTTAATCACTCTTTCAACTTTGGTTAATTTGATTGAGTAGAATTTTAAAACCATCAATTCCCTGCGGATCGACCGTATTCGCCACGTGCTACATTCTTACACAGTGCGCTTGCGGTTATTTTAATTTTGAATTTTTCGACGGTTTTCTAATTCCATAGAATTTCCGTCGATTAACAAGTTTTTTGCGCCGTTGTCGGGGAATTGATTCGATTTTGATTTTCTATTCTTCGGATTATTTTTGTTTGATATTATTGTGTGCGTATTTTGTGTTTTTGTGTGCATTTAAAAAAAATTGTTTGATTTTTGCTAGCACTTTCATTGTGTGGTTGTGGTTGTGCTATTTCCATTTGCATTTAATATTAGAAAAAAAGATACACAATTGCAAAAAGAAAAAAAAATTATTGCATTCCATTTACATTTTTTTGCATTCACAATTCATTTCCTTCTTTTCTTTACATAAAAAAACTGTTCATTTCACTGTGCAGTGCAGCATAACCCTCTCTGTTACTCCTTTCCAAACCACTGCTGCAAACCTCACTTCCTCAATACTTCAACTCCACCACATTTCTACCACCAGAAAACTGTTGCACTGCCTCTGCTTCAACCTCTGTTTCTCCAGTTCACCACCATCACAGAAGTGCTCTGCCATCTCCCTTTCTCTGTCCTCTCTCAATACCAGCTTCTGCATACAGTCATCACTCATCATTCACTGCTCAATCTACAACCCATTTCATTCATCCACCTGCACAACAGTGTGCACATTGCATTCACTCCAACATTTCTTCTTCCATCATTCACCCTACTGCAGTGCATAAAACTGACTTACTGCCTAACAAGCCATTCAAACATCTGCTAACATCCACCCTACTTCACACTCAACTACCAGCATTCCAACCGTCAACCACTCCTCCATCAGAAACCATTTTACTGACCATAACATCACCACTGACACATGCCCTTTTTACTGCCATAGCAATTGTCTCTGTTCAATACCTCAATACATTTCAATATCACTTCTCGACCATTTCATATCACAGTATCACATACATTTCAAACAGTTCACTTCTCTGTGCAAACCACTTACTTCCTACTCACTTTCACAAGCACCACCATAAATCATCACCTTCACAACCCTTCACCACAAACTCTCTGTTCTGCCGGCACATATCAGTGCACGAACAACCCTTCACCACAACCCATCCATACAACTTCATATCCAAACTACACCATACCATCCCTCTCCACTGTCATCAAACAACAACTCTCTCTGTTACCACCAGAGACCTTGAAACTACTCGAACCACTGCAAATCGTCTCCACTACCAGAGCAGCAACTCCCCAATTTCAGCAACATAGCAGCAGCCACCTTCATCATCCAACTCATTCACTACTTCACACATGCTTGCTGAAACCATTGACTTCCCCTACCACTTCTTTCCAACACAGCTAGCAACCATCGTCGATGACCTACCAGGACTCCACCACAATACCAGAACACCATAAATTCACCGCCTCCCTCAATTCGCACTCACCAGCCTTCACCATCTCAGAGCATATCACTTGTCTACAACATTCACTTCACCCCACTGCTTCAGTTATCAAGTACTCATCTCAACCTCACCGAGGCCAAACAGCGCTTCAACTACCTCATCGAATCAGGACGCTTCATTCATCGCAACCTTCACCTGAAACCGCCATTCAAACCCACCGCCGCCTGAACAAAATCGAACCCAAACGCCTCGACAACCACTGCTGCTCAAAACACCATCATTCACAATCGAACCACCGCCTCATAATCGAACATCTCCCCACCTCTTACACTCAAGAATCACCTCTCCTAATCAATTTATAAATATTGGATTTCAAAGTCGCCTCACCAATCACCTTCGCCTCAACAATCGATTCGAATCCACCTTCAACACGACAATTGAACATCGTGACTTTTGAGAATTTGTGGTGATTTTTGTTGAGACTGTGAAATCGTACCTTCGTTCGAAGTTTTGAAAATCAAACTTACTTTTCTTTGCTCTGGAAGTTGGATTTGAAAATGCGGTTATATAATTTGTGAGTGTTTAATTAGGGAGAACATTTTTATTTGTTTGTGTGAACCAGTGCTCTGACTTTGAATTGCAGTGGTTTGGGCCGGGTGTAATTTATGGGTTGTGTGTGTTTAATTTTTTTTTTAAAGTTGTGTGAAGCTCTTCTCTTAATTTTTCTTTTTCAGTTTGTAATATTTTCTGGATACTTAAAAAAATTACAAGCTAAAAAAGAAAAATTAAGAGAAGAGCTTCACACAACTTTAAAAAAAATTATTTTTCCTTTAGAACCTTTTTTCTAAAAGAAAAAAATTAAATTATTTACACAACTTAAATTACTCACACAAATTAAAAAAAATTATTTAAAAAAATAGTTATTTAGAACCTTTTTTTAAAAGAAAAAAATTAAATTATTCACACAACTTAAATTGTTCACACAACTTAAAAATAGTTTTTTTTTAAAAATTATTCACACAACTTAAAAAATATATTATTTAGAACCTTTTTTTTAAAGAAAAAGCCAAAAAATTTAAAAATCCAAAAACAAAACAAAATTCAATTTTCCATTTTGAAAATAAATTCTATTTGAAAATATTTTTCTTTATAAAAAAACCAAAAAAAAAACATTATTGAAAATGTTCGAGTTTCCCCACTTACGTAAATTTTACAATAGTTGTGAAAATCAAAATAATCCATATAATTTCACTCAAAATTCTTATGGATATTTTAACGACAACTAGTTTGTAAATAATTCAAATTTTGAACAACAAAGTTTTCAAAACGACGATCAACCTTCGACTCTTGAAAATAGCATTAAAACGATTTCATCTTTACTCGAACTTTCTATACAACAAAATCAAGAGATAAATGATTTATGTAATTCTTATTTGTGTAACAACTCGAGTCAAGGATTTCAAATTTTGAATTCAATTCAAAATTCAAATGATTACGATTATAACCCATGCCAATTCAATTTCGAGCTTCAAAATGAATTTCAAAATCAAGATGAAAATGTGAACCAATTTTCAATAATTTTGGCAATGAGAATAGTTTCAATAACGATACGATTGAAAACCTTTGTTATCAACAAATTCAAAATGAAAGTTTTCAAATTAATAATCATGAATTTGATTTTGTTGACCAAATGGAAAAAGATAACGGGGATTTATTACCTGAAAAATACAAAAAAATCGTGAAAATCATAATCAATTCCCAATTTGCGAAGAATCAAATAATAATCTACCGTTTATCGAAATTGACAATTCTTGTTCTCAACAAGTCCGAATCGAAAATTTTCAAGTTAATAATTACAAATTTGACTTTGTTAAGCAAATGAATGAAATTTACGATGATCATATGAATTTGTTGATTAAAACATTGGAAAATTTTCGTGAGAAACAAAATCAAATTTCAATGAGTGACGAGTCAAACGATAATCCATCTTTTACCCAAATCGATGATTTTCAAATAACGACTTTTGAAATTGATAATGATGATCTTAATCAAGTTGTTGAAAATACGGTAATTAAGTTGGATTTCAATTCTTTTGAGGGTGTGGAACCAAATTTAAAATTCAATCTTCCTTTTCTCGATTTCAAAAATTTGAATACAACAACTTTGGGTTTTGAACTTGAGATATGCAATGAAGTTGTTGATAATCCAACAAAGGAAGACGAATTTAACGAACATGATTTCTTTGGACTTTTTGAAGATGAGTTATGGATTCCAAAGGGGATGATTTACATCAGCATTTTGAAATCAAAAATTTTGAAGAATTTTTCAATGACAAACTTGACTTTCAATTTGGTGAAAATAAACTTGACTTTCAATTTGGTGAAAATAAACTTGAATTTCAATCAATCGTTATATCTACCCCAAAAATCATCGAAAATAAAACAACTCGTACGATTTTTAATAAAATGACATTCGTTTTTTCAAATCCACACTCGACTTCGAAATCTTTTATGGTTTGGTTTTTGGAGCTTAAGTTGTGTCCTGTATACTTGACGAGACAAATGAATCGGTCTTTAGAAGACCGTTTCATTTACTTTTGACGATATACTTTTTGATGCCATGTAAATACATTTCATTTTCATGTAAATAATAATAAACGTTCCTTTCATTTGGGTTGACTGTGGGGACACAGTCAAAATCAAGTGTGGGGGAGACTCATCTTCTTCTTGATTTTTCAGGATAAATTTTTCATTTTTCTTCCAAAAACTCAAAAATAAAAAAATCCAAAAACAAAAGAAGAATGTTTTTTAGCGTTTTTGATTTATTTTTAAAGAAACACTATAGGATGAATATATGGTTTTGGCTTATTAAATTGAAAATTTTGAAAGTATATTTATCTTAACAACATTAAAAATGAAGTTTGATTACAAATAACAATGGTTTAACTAGTATATAGGAAGATTCATACGTGTTAATTATGAAATACATCCCAACTGAAAATCTTTGTTTTAAAAAGTGGTTGATTTAAAGTAAAGGATATAACATTTTTTTGTCTTCTAAGTTAAATGGTGCTAAGATGATTTTGCAAAACTCTCTCTCCCTCTTAAATAATATATGAAAGTAAAAAATAATAACATCCAAAGTATTCGCTCTCATTTAAAAGTCCTCACGGTTATGCATGGGTTGGAATCTTTGATTACATGCTTTCATACTCATTTAAAAGTCCTTATGGTTATGCATGTATGGAACACATGTAAAAAAAAGAGAACAGACTTAATAAAAACCACCTACGATCGATAGGTGTATGCATGAAAGTGTGTGCACTCGCCATGCTCTGTACTCCCCTCACATAATCCCGAAAGGCAGTGTATGTGTGGTATATCTGGCCTCAGTTTACCTGAGCTAGGTGTGTAATTTTTCTTGCAAACAATGAGAGAGTAAGCAATTGAAGTCCTAGCACTATTTTTGCTTATTTGATTTGATTTGTTATTGAAAAAAATGAAAATACCATTTTGATAAACTTTGATAATCAACGAAGGATCCTTTTCATAATTACACTTTGTTATCAACCGAAATAAGGAGTTAAACTATAGTCTATTTGTTATGATAACTTGATTTTTGTTGGAAATTTTAACGAGTAAATGACTTAAATTTTCAAGATAATGACCAAAACCTATATTTAACTTATTCGTGTCGATTTAAAAATAAATCCTTCATTTGTAAATATTTTCAAAAACTTGCATTCATTTCTTTGTAAAAAAATCTTGCATTTTGTAAATATTTTCATCTTGCATTTGGATTTTGTGGGTAGTATCTGCTGAAAACCCTCATGAGACAACACTCGTCCTACTGGGGACACCCAGAGGTTTAACGGCTTGTTGCATATGGTCAATGCAATCGTGCTTCCTACGAAAACGGATTTTATCTTAGTTTTTCTTTATTCGAGGACGAATAAAAAGATAAGTGTGGGGGTATTTGATGTGCACGTAAATTTGCATAATTTTACCACCATATTTAATCTATTCAAATTGAACAAATGATCTTATTGGGTATTTTAACTTGTTTAAACCAAAATTCATATTATTTGAGATTGTCACATATTCATCTTCATCCATGGGCAAAATGGTCATTTTTGTGCATATATTAATTGAGAAAATTTAATTGGAAATTTCTATATTATCTTGTAGGAAATTAAACTCAATTACAAGTGGGTTCATGAAGGAATGTGCATGCACAAAGATGATACAAAAGAATGAAAATGGAAATAATTCAAAGTAAAGAACATGGAGGACCCCACCCATTTACCTTGATTTTCAATTAGGAGCTAAGGCACATGCTAAAGGCCATTAAAAGCTTCATGTACATTTAAGTGGGGGATTGGGAATTATTAAAGAATAGAAGTGGTGCCGAAGTCATTTAGAATAGCATCCACCTCATCCTGGGAGGATATTAAAGAATGTTTAAAAATTGCTTCAATCTTCTTTACATAAGATTTTGTTATCGATAACGTATCTTTTTATGGTTTTCGAGAAGTCTTTTTCACACCTATGATCTTGCTAGGTGAAATTATTTCAGTAAAGTTATAATTTGTTATATATAATCAACATTTTTCAAAGATAATCAAGATCCTATTACAACAATTCAAATATCAACCAAAATATGAAGTTTCATATCATTGAAAGAATGTTAGAGTTAGTTTAAAAAATGAAATTCATTAAGCTTTCAACAGTGTCGAAATGGAAAATAGAAGTGGATCTCCAACAAACACCCATCAACAATGTAGAAAGCTCAAGGAAAAATTTGTTGTTGCAAGGAGTAGTTATAACCTACACAATTAATTTAGATATAAATATGCACTAACAACATTAAATTAACAAGACAAATAAACCTTTCAACACCGTTGAAACCCATGAACTTTGTTTTACTAAGAGAATATGAATGCTGTCGAAACCCTATATGCGACGACCCGACTTTCCACTCCCGGAAAATCGCGTCATCTTTAAGAAAGAAAGGGATAGAAAAGAGAAAAGATAGAGAAGAAGAAGAAACAACACATCAGAATCTAAACAGCGGAACGAATAAATTATATTAATCACATAATACTTTACATAGTATCATATACATCAGAGATACACAGCATAATCAGCTCATTCTAGACAGTTATAAACACTTGTCTAGTTATACAACTCAATACAATACAACTCAGAGAACACACAGTGGAAAACTTATATACATCTACACGTTGAAGCATCCTGCTCCATTGCTCCTCCAGAATTCGTCAAGCCAACTTAAAATCCTAACCTGAATTCCCTTGGCTACTCGTAAAAATTTGAGTACCTAAGAGTTTAAGAAAAACAGAATAAACTCCGGGTCAGACATGGGTCTGGTGTGAGTAAACGGGTTAGAATTGCTTAACTTTAAAAACCTTTTGAAAGAAAAGGTATCACGTAAGACTTCCCACACATAAACATGGAAAAGTTTTTACCTCACTCTAACCAAAACATTTGATAGGAAATTTTGTGATATTATAATAGTGTCTAGGGTTTTCAAATAAATAAGAAATAGCCGAAATTGTTACATTTATTAAATTCCAGCTACTAGCCACAAAAGTGGGTAATACAATCAAAACCGTTGGCACTTATTGGATTTTGGATTCCATACAATGGCAGGGCTACTGGGGTACCGTCCGTCACAGTACGTGGCCTAGATCACCGTACCGAGGATTACTCCCAATCCCCTGCAACACAAAGACGGACCCATTCCTTACTGAACAGTTCCGAATAAGACAACCCCAACGGTAGTAGCTATTCAACCGTCCACACAGCCGAAATAAAAGGGACCTCTAGACAGGGGTAAATCTTACTCTCCAGTGGGTGCGACCCACGAAGCCTTGCTGCACCTCCCCTGTTTTAGCCATTCCCGGTTGATGAGGCTTGAGGTTACGATTACCTTTATAGGGCAAATCACTTAGAATGCTCATCGTCCACCTGACGATGTTCTGAAAGCATTCAATCCATACAAGTTCGTTCCGGGTTCGAACGAAACCGAAGGCATTATCCCGTTACCCTCATTTTGGAATCACCCTCAGAGTTAACGACAATAACCCTTGCACTCTAAATCACCATCTCGAATCTATAAGATCTATTCCGTCAAACTCATTACGGAATCACCCACAGAGTTATACTGACGTATAACCCTTACACCTCGAGTCTTCACAAAGCTCCACTATGACTCACGACCTAACGTTATTTGGAATCGATGTGGTTTTTGGATATCCAAATATGGAAACCCGATCCCGGTCTCATCGAAATCCAAAGCGTGTCTTTTAGGTCCAAGTTGTTTTAAAGGTTTTAAAACAGTTAAATTCAACTATCTATATATACATAGTATAGATAATTCACAGGCCACAATTGATAATCAACATTATCAAATAACAGGTAATTCCTATAATCCATATCATAATAGATAATCCATATATCAATATTCCAATTGATAATCACAATTCAACCAGGCATTCATATCACACAACCATACTTATCTCATTACTGAGATCACACAACATTCAAGAAAATCAATGTCATTCAATCATTCATAAGCAATGATTAACTCAAACCATAACATAATTAATTTAAAATGAATTAAATTAATTATCTCTAGTTAATTTAAAGTGAATTAAATTAATTACCTAATCACTTAATTAAATTAAAATTAATTAAATTAATTACCTTCATCAAAATAAATCTTGCTTAAATTAACATTAGTTAAATCAATTAGTTAATCCTAATCAACCTTGATTAATTAACTCTTAATAAAGTAATTAATCTTTAATTATTTTCATTAATCATATCAATTAATGAACCTTAATTAATTAATCATGCTTAGATTAATTGCTTTTAATTAATCAACTTAAATACAGTAATTAATTATTCTTAATTACTTCTTAATTACTTTTAATTACTTTATAAATTCATTGATTTATTATACCAAGTAATAAACCTTTAATTACTTTAACAAGTAATTATTCATTTAACAATTACTTCCAATCAGTAATCTACCTAACTCAATTACCTCTGTAATTAATCAATACTTATCTTAAATAATTAACCTTATCAAAACTTTATTAAGTAATAATACTTAATCTTTTATCAAGTGACGATATTTAATTAATTAACAAATTAATTAACTTACTTGATTACACTCATCTCATAAAACAACATTGAGTAACCCATCCATAATTACTCATTAACCCAAATTAATCTTAAATTATCAGATTAATTATCTCCAACTATTAATTAATAAACCTTAATTATTAATCAATCCTTTAATACAAAGTAATTAATCACTAATTACTTTTATAATTAATTAATTAAACTTAATTAACTAATTAATTAACTCTTAATTATTAATGAATAAACTTAATTATTAATTAACAATCTTAATTACAAATTAATTAATTCATAATTAAAATTAATTAATCCTTAATTAAAATTAATTAACCTTAAATAAAAATATTTAATTAATTCTTAATTAACTAGCATTATCCTTTAATTATTAATTAAGAAAACCCAATTAAAACTTAAATAAACCTTTATTAATTAATTACTATTTTAATTAACCCTTAATTACTTAGTTAATAAGTAATTGCAATTTAATCAATCATTTGTCATTAATTAAATCATCATCTTAATTAACAGTTAATTAAATAAATAATTATACTTAATTAATTATTTAATCAACCCCTTTTAAATAATTAATTAAATAAATTAATTAACTTATACTTCTTTAATTAACTAACTAATTACAAATTATTAATACTTAATTATTATTTAAGATAAAATATTATCTTAAATAAATCTTGAAATCTTTATTTAACTTAATTCCTTAATTAAATTTAATTATAAGAAATCATTAATCACTTTCTCTAATTATTAATTAACAAATCTAATTCCAAGTTAATATGTTATCTTAAACTTTATTTGTTAATCAATAAAATTATAAATTTACTTTATTATTTCCAAAATAAGTTTGGAAACAACATTAGCTAAAAACATTTAAACAAATCATATAAATTTCATTTATAAAACAATTCAATTTCATAAACAAGAATTTTACTTTGATTTAAACTATTTAAAGTTTTAAACTTATTCATTAATTTTGAAAATTTTGTTAACACTTTAATACGGGTTTACCCTTTATTTACTGGAAACAAAGCACATGGATTTTAAATCCTAAAAAAAAAACTGTTTTACTCCAAAAACTCAAAACTATTAAACTAACAGTTTAACACAGCACAACATTACCCAGATCACACGAGTATAAACCCGAGCCACGACCAAAAATGCACGAGTTTCCCCCGAGTCATCACCCCTCCTTCCTGAGCTACTTCCAGAAATACAAACAAAACGAACCCATATGTTCAGACACCCACCCCTCTCTCGTGCACCTGCACCGGTGCCATCACCACCGCCGATCAACGGCGACTTCACCGATAAGTCATCCCACCTCTCCTCAGGCCTCCACGACCATCAAAACCCCAACATCTATCGTAATTCAAAATCGAGCATAAAAGTTGGACTGAACCCCTAAAACTACCACCAGAAAAACCCAAATACCCACGACTACGATCAACTGCAAGGGCCACAACTCCGGCCATTGGCTACTGACCCACCGAGCTTCCCTCACTCGAATTTTCACTTCACTCGATGCAATATAGACGATGCAATGATAAATTTTCCAGTAGGCTACCAAAACTAGGTTAAAAACAAATCTCTGACAAATTCAAACATCAAAGTGATTTAAAATTTCCTCAATGATTTTTACTATACTTACTGATGCTTCATCTAGCTCCAAGCACAATCTCAATTTACCTAGTTACACAAATCAATAGAAATGGGCAGAAATTCATTTTGCAGAGAAACCCCAAATTCAGATTCAATACCTTACTAAAAATTGTTATTTTGATTTTAAAAATCATCACTTTCGAAGATGATTCAAGTTGTATATTCCAATCAATAAAATTTTAACATTGGATTTTATCAAATATCTGAGTTTTACTGTATTGTCTTATTCCAGTAAACTAAAAACAAAAAAAATACTTGAACTTGTCATTCAAAACTAGATGCTGTTTAAACCTAATTACATGTTTGAGAATCAAATCATTAAAGTGATTTGATGAAGAATTTTGGGTCCTTTGGTTCATTTTAATCTCTGTGCATAAAAATAACAGAGAGGGCAGTTAAATTAGCATGTATGCTCAACACATTCTTATACACAGATCAATTACCATCATATAACATGCAAGCATTAATTATTATAGAAATTAAACAAGCAACAGATCAATTACCACTTAAGCTTTTTGAGTTGTTGTTTACTCACCTCATTTAGAAGTGCAGTGCAGAGATTTTTAAGATGAAGTGGAAACTGCTTCAACAAATTTGCATTTGAAAAACTGGCTATGCTTCTCTTAGAACTTTGAAATGCTTTGAAACATCATGTTTTGACCCAGATTTGTTTAACTGCATTGCTTCAGGTTTTCTTTCAATAGATTTACTTGCATGCATATGGAAATGATGCAGACATAGATTGAAGATTTTCTATGATTTTGTTTTGAGGAAAACTACAGGCTTTGATAGAAAAGGGTTTGAATTTGAGGAGTAAATGCAGATTTTTGATTTAAGAAAAAATGCAGGCATTTGTCTCTTTTTTTCTTCTTCTGAAAGTGTTTGAGTTGAGGAGTGCTTCAGATTTTGGTTTAGAGGAATAAATGCAGTTTTCAATTAAGGATTGATCAGATTTCAATTTGAGGAATTGATTTCATTTGAAGATTATTTGAGTTAAGGGGTGTTCATATTTGAAGCTGCCATTATTTCAAATTCTTGAGAAGTAGATAAGAAGAAAAAAATGAGAAGGAGATGGATATGTTTATAAGTAATTTCAGATTTTTAAAACAAAAATGTAAATATGACACATGTCTCAATTTCCTTAAATATTTTTAACACTTGTTAAAATAGTGTTTTAAAATTAAACACTTGTCACTTAAGTTTGTTTTAACGTTAAAGAGATTTAAAAGCATTTAAAAAAATTATTTTCCTAATTTCTAATGTGTTTCTTAAATTTAAAAAATACACTTATACATTTATAAATGTATGCTAGTTTATAGAATACAATCTTTTAAAAAGAAATACAACTAAATATAATTTAAATAAAATTATACAACATTTTAAACTTATTTTAAATACTACTTTAAAAAGCCTTTGTATTCATTTTATTAAATAAACACAAATAATATTTTCATAAAAAGAAAATACAAAATCTTATTTCTATATTTTTTAAAAAACCAAACTATATTATTATTTATTTAAATATGAATGTATACCTTTAAATTCAAATTTATATTCCTTTACAAAGTCAAATCAAATCTAAATCAATATAAACAACTATTTTAAATAAACTCATTATTATTTACAAGCAATATACCTTATTTTGAAATCAATTTAAAATACACAGATTTAAATACACTTTAAACACACTTATAAATTTTGAAAACAATATATCAATTTAGAATTTATTCACACAAATAAAATAATTAATCTTAATATAAAACCAATTTATAACAAAAATTAAAACATTACTTGGTTAAATATTTTTGAAAATAATAATTTTTAAATTCAAATAATTTAAATTAAGAGATTATCAGCATTTTAAACTCCTGGAAATTCTGGGATATTACAATCCTCCCCCTTAACAGAATTTCGTCCTCGAAATTTAAAACAAAAATAATCCAAAGTTTTTATTTTATTTTCAACCAATTCAAATATTCTTAACAGCCATACACTATCAATCAAACAAACAATTTCATCCAAACAACCAATTCATCCAAACAACACTAGCTATCCGGACACAGATTCGGATAAACTTCCTAAAATTATCTCGAGTTTCCCCAGTATAGACACAGGGATACTCGCTCTACTAAACCCAAACTAGCTATACATATAAGCTACTGAGTTCCCACTCAGCTAGATCTATAATCTACCCAAGATACCAGACTACAGACAAGTCTGATCAACAATTAAAACCCTCACAGAACTACTGGTCTCAAAACCAGTGATGACCAAACACGTACTCCCTTAGAAACACGTGAAATAATTTGAATTCCAGTCTTCCAAACTGGCAATTCAACTTTTCAATCCAAAACACTGATCCTACAAAACTCAGAAGAATTCAATACTTCGGAGCTCACTTCAAAATTTCACCAAATCTTATTGCTTCCTTTACCGGAGAAAATCTCAACCACATCGAAGTCTGCAACTTCGAATTCCAAACTCTTCCGTTACTTAACCTCAAAACTTTCCGGATGATCCGGGCTGCTTATAGATCCTTCCCGACCAGCTCAACCTTCTGCTGATGCTCCTACAAACAAACTGGATCAACTCACCAACTGATCCTCACAAGATCAATCCAAAAATCAAAACCAGACTCTACTATCAACAGTAGAAAACAACTTCTCCCATCTATAAAAGACAGAACAGAATCACTCGCCAACTTGCCTCAGATTCTGAAAAATAAATTTAGAAGAAATCCTCTAATCCAAAATACTGAAATTTCCAGTTGCTTCTATTCAAGAACAACAGCCACCTTGCTTCCGCTGCACAACTCTGATCTAGAGCAGATGAAAATGCCGTCGAATGAACACAAGCACCGACCAAACATCACATCTCGAAAATAAAGTTCAACAGAAATTCCAAAAGATACAAAGCTGCTACACCAAACAATCAACTTAGGAAACATCCTTCTATCCAGCTGAATCACTCGTATCACTCCTGATATCAAGTCGATTCAGAACTCAAACTCCAATGCGGCAAAATTCTAACTTTCCTGAAGATATATCCATGAAAAATCTTCAGCAACTCCATAACTCCTACATCCTCTAGAAATGCCACAAATCCAGGCAAAGACTATCTAAAATAACCACCAAACCATCGCAAGTCACTTTTGCGATCAACCAATCCAAGTCCAAGTAAAACTGTTATCTCTTTACCAACAGAACAACTTAAACTTAATTAGCCAACCATCGAAGAAACGGGTCCACTTAACTGCTTCTGAACTCCACTTCAGAAAAACCGCTAAGCCAGAAGATCTCCCTGCTGAAATACGGAACATTCCCGAGCTGCACTACTAACACAGATGCCAAAGACTCCTTATCCAAAGTTCTTTGAGAAACTCGGACCTCTAACTAACACAAACATCCTGTAGAACTCAGCTACAACCCTGAAGCAGACACACTTCCTAAAACTTGCTCCAAGAGAAACATCTTCAGAGACATCCATAGTCACTGCATCTCATCACGCAGCTACTACTCCTGAGGTATCAAAATACCATCACTTCCTTCTGTCCAATCGACAGATCCAAACTCTCAAAAATCCGCTCACACGAGCGCAAACAAACTTACACTTCAAAGATGAACTCCGAACCTTAACAGGTTTCCTTCAGAGATCAATGAAATTCTTACACCAAACTACAAAGATTACTCGAGACAGTATTAGGTCTACAGTCTCGACAAATACACTTCCAATCTCAAACATTCAAACTCCAACCAATGGTAGTCGTGTTACACACACTACTACCCTATCCACCTTTATAACTTATATTGGAAAACCCGAACAGGTAACCCAACAGATAGGTAGAAATATATATATATATATATAGTTATATATAAAAAAATTACAAATACGCTCTCTCAAGAAAGACACCACTACAGAGCCTAGGTATTCACTCAAACTAACGCTCTGATACCAACTGCGACGACCTGACTTTCCACTCCCGGAAAATCGCGTCATCTTTAAGAAAGAAAGGGATAGAAAAGAGAAAAGATAGAGAAGAAGAAGAAACAACACATCAGAATCTAAACAGCGGAACGAATAAATTATATTAATCACATAATACTTTACATAGTATCATATACATCAGAGATACACAGCATAATCAACTCATTCTAGACAGTTATAAACACCTGTCTAGTTATACAACTCAATACAATACAACTCAGAGAACACACAGCGGAAAACTTATATACATCTACACGTTGAAGCATCCTGCTCCATTGCTCCTCCAGAATTCGTCAAGCCAACTTAAAATCCTAACCTGAATTCCCTTGGCAACTCGTAAAAATTTGAGTACCTAAGAGTTTAAGAAAAACAGAATAAACTCCGGGTCAGACATGGGTCTGGTGTGAGTAAACGGGTTAGAATTGCTTAACTTTAAAAACCTTTTGAAAGAAAAGGTATCACGTAAGACTTCCCACACATAAACATGGAAAAGTTTTTACCTTACGCTAACCAAAACATTTGATAGGAAATTTTGTGATATTATAATAGTGTCTAGGGTTTTCAAATAAATAAGAAATAGCCGAAATTGTTACATTTATTAAATTCCAGCTACTAGCCACAAAAGTGGGTAATACAATCAAAACCGTTGGCACTTATTGGATTTTGGATTCCATACAATGGCAGGGCTACTGGGGTACCGCCCGTCACAGTACGTGGCCTAGATCACCGTACCGAGGATTACTCCCAATCCACTGCAACACAAAGCCGGACCCATTCCTTACTGAACAGTTCCGAATAAGACAACCCCGACGGTTGTAGCTATTCAACCGTCCACATAGCCGAAATAAAAGGGACCTCTAGACAGGGGTAAATCTTACTCTCCAGTGGGTGCGACCCACGAAGCCTTGCTGCACCTCCCCTATTTTAGCCATTCCCGGTTGATGAGGCTTGAGGTTACGATTACCTTTATAGGGCATATCACTTAGAATGCTCATCGTCCACCTGACGATGTTCTGAAAGCATTCAATCCATACAAGTTCGTTCCGGGTTCGAACGAAACCGAAGGCATTATCTCGTTACCCTCACTTTTGAATCACCCTCAAAGTTAACGACAATAACCCTTGCACTCTAAATCACCATCTCGAATCTGTAAGATCTATTCCGTCAAACTCATTACGGAATCACCCACAGAGTTATACTGACGTATAGCCCTTACACCTCGAGTCTTCACAAAGCTCCACTTTGACTCACGACCTAATGTTATTTGGAATCGATGTGGTTTTCGGATATCCAAATATGGAAACCCGATCCCGGTCTCATCGAAATCCAAAGCGTGTCTTTTAGGTCCAAGTTGTTTTAAAGGTTTTAAAACAGTTAAATTCAACTATCTATATATACATAGAATAGATAATTCACAGGCCACAATTTATAATCAACATTATCAAATAACAGGTAATTCCTATAATCCATATCATAATAGATAATCCATATATCAATATTCCAATTGATAATCACAATTCAACCAAGCATTCATATCACACAACCATACTTATCTCATCACTGAGATCACACAGCATTCAAGAAAATCAATGTCATTCAATCATTCATAAGCAATGATTAACTCAAACCATAACATAATTAATTTAAAATGAATTAAATTAATTATCTCTAATTAATTTAAAGTGAATTAAATTAATTACCTAATCACTTAATTAATTTAAAATTAATTAAATTAATTACCTTCATCAAAATAAATCTTGCTTAAATTAACATTAGTTAAATCAATTAGTTAATCCTAATCAACCTTGATTAATTAACTCTTAATAAAGTAATTAATCTTTAATTATTTTCATTAATCATATCAATTAATGAACCTTAATTAATTAATCATGCTTAGATTAATTGCTTTTAATTAATCAACTTAAATACAGTAATTAATTATTCTTAATTACTTCTTAATTACTTTTAATTACTTTATAAATTCATTGATTTATTATACCAAGTAATAAACCTTTAATTACTTTAACAAGTAATTATTCATTTAACAATTACTTCCAATCAGTAATCTACCGAACTCAATTACCTCTGTAATTAATCAATTACTTATCTTAAATAATTAACCTTATCAAAACTTTATTAAGTAATAATACTTAATCTTTTATCAAGTGACGATATTTAATTAATTAACAAATTAATTAACTTACTTGATTACACTCATCTCATAAAACAACATTGAGTAACCCATCCATAATTACTCATTAACCCAAATTAATCTTAAATTATCAGATTAATTATCTCCAACTATTAATTAATAAACCTTAATTATTAATCAATCCTTTAATACAAAGTAATTAATCACTAATTACTTTTATAATTAATTAATTAAACTTAATTAACTAATTAATTAACTCTTAATCATTAATTAATAATCTTAATTATTAATTAACAATCTTAATTACAAATTAATTAATTCATAATTAAAATTAATTAATCCTTAATTAAAATTAATTAACCTTAAATAAAAATATTTAATTAATTCTTAATTAACTAGCATTATCCTTTAATTATTAATTAAGAAAACCCAATTAAAACTTAAATAAACCTTTATTAATTAATACTATTTTAATTAACCCTTAATTACTTAGTTAATAAGTAATTGCAATTTAATCAATCATTTGTCATTAATTAAATCATCATCTTAATTAACGTTAATTAAATAAATAATTATACTTAATTAATTATTTAATTAACCCCTTTTAAATAATTAATTAAATAAATTAATTAACTTATACTTCTTTAATTAACTAACTAATTACAAATTATTAATACTTAATTATTATTTAAGATAAAATATTATCTTAAATAAATCTTGAAATCTGTATTTAACTTAATTCCTTAATTAAATTAAATTATAAGAAATCATTAATCACTTTCTCTAATTATTAATTAACAAATCTAATTCCAAGTTAATATGTTATCTTAAACTTTATTTGTTAATCAATAAAAATTATAAATTTACTTTATTATTTCCAAAATAAGTTTGGAAACAACATTAGCTAAAAACATTTAAACAAATCATATAAATTTCATTTATAAAACAATTCAATTTCATAAACAAGAATTTTACTTTGATTTAAACTATTTAAAGTTTTAAACTTATTCATTAATTTTGAAAATTTTGTTAACACTTTAATACGGGTTTACCCTTTATTTACTGGAAACAAAGCACATGGATTTTAAATCCTAAAAAAAAACTGTTTTACTCTAAAAACTCAAAACTCTTAAACTAACAGTTTAACACAGCACAACATTACCCAGATCATACGAGTATAAACCCGAGCCACGACCAAAAATGCACGAGTTTCCCCCGAGTCATCACCCCACCATCCCGAGCTACTTCCAGAAATACAAACAAAACGAACCCATATGTTCAGACACCCACCCCTCTCTCGTGCACCTGCACCGGTGCCATCATCACCGCCGATCAACGGCGACTTCACCGACAAGTCATCCCACCTCTCCTCAGGCCTCCACGACCATCAAAACCCCAACATCTATCGTAATTCAAAATCGAGCATAAAAGTTGGACTGAACCCCTAAAACTACCACCAGAAAAACCCAAATACTCACGACTACGATCAACTACAAGGGCCACAACTCCGGCCATTGGCTACTGACCCACCGAGCTTCCCTCACTCCAATTTTCACTTCACTCGATGCAATATAGACGATGCAGTGATAAATTTTCCAGTAGGCTACCAAAACTAGGTTAAAAACAAATCTCTGACAAATTCAAACATCAAAGTGATTTAAATTTCTTCAATGATTTTTACTATACTTACTGATGCTTCATCTAGCTCCAAGCACAATCTCAATTTACCCAGTTACACAAATCAATAGAAATGGGCAGAAATTAATTTTGCAGAGAAACCCCAAATTCAGATTCAATACCTTACTAAAAATTGTTATTTTGATTTTAAAAATCATCACTTTCGAAGATGATTCAAGTTGTATATTCCAATCAATAAAAATTTAACATTGGATTTTATCAAATATCTGAGTTTTACTGTATTGTCTTATTCCAGTAAACTAAAAACAAAAATAAAAATACTTGAACTTGTCATTCAAGACTAGATGCTGTTTAAACCTAATTACATGTTTGAGAATCAAATCATTAAAGTGATTTGATGAAGAATTTTGGGTCCTTTGGTTCATTTTAATCTCTGTGCATAAAAATAACAGAGAGGGCAGTTAAATTAGCATGTATGCTCAACACATTCTTATACACAAATCAATTACCTTCATATAACATGCAAGCATTAATTATTATAGAAATTAAACAAGAAACAGATCAATTACCACTTAAGCGTTTTAAGTTGTTGTTTACTCACCTCATTTAGAAGTGCAGTGCAGAGATTTTTAAGATGAAGTGGAAACTGCTTCAACAAATTTGCATTTGAAAAACTGGCTATGCTTCTCTTAGAACTTTGAAATGCTTTGAAACATCATGTTTTGACCCAGATTTGTTTAACTGCATTGCTTCAGGTTTTCTTTCAATAGATTTACTTGCATGCATATGGAAATGATGCAGACATAGATTGAAGATTTTCTGTGATTTTGTTTTGAGGAAAACTACAGGCTTTGATCACAGAAAAGGGTTTGAATTTGAGGAGTAAATGCAGATTTTTGATTTAAGAAAAACTGCAGGCATTTGTCTCTTTTTTTTCTGAAAGTGTTTGAGTTGAGGAGTGCTTCAGATTTTGGTTTAGAGGAATAAATGCAGTTTTCAATTAAGGATTGATCAGATTTCAATTTGAGGAATTGATTTCATTTAAAGATTATTTGAGTTAAGGGGTGTTCATATTTGAAGCTGCCATTATTTCAAATTCTTGAGAAGTAGATAAGAAGAAAAAAAATGAGAAGGAGATGGATATGTTTATAAGTAATTTCAGATTTTTAAAACAAAAATGTAAATATGACACATGTCTCAATTTCCTTAAATATTTTTAACACTTGTTAAAATAGTGTTTTAAAATTAAACACTTGTCACTTAAGTTTGTTTTAACTTTAAAGAGATTTAAAAGCATTTAAAAAAATTATTTTCCTAATTTCTAATGTGTTTCTTAAATTTAAAAAATACACTTATACATTTATAAATGTATGCTAGTTTATAGAATACAATCTTTTAAAAAGAAATACAACTAAATATAATTTAAATAAAATTGTACAACATTTTAAACTTATTTTAAATACTACTTTAACAAGCCTTTGTATTCATTTTATTAAATAACACAAATAATATTTTCATAAAAAGAAAATACAAAATCTTATTTCTAATTAAAAACATTATCTATATTTTTTAAAAAACCAAACTATATTATTATTTATTTAAATATGAATGTATACCTTTAAATACAAATTTATATTCCTTTACAAAGTCAAATCAAATCTAAATCAATATAAACAACTATTTTAAATAAACTCATTATTATTTACAAGCAATATACCTTATTTTGAAATCAATTTAAAATACACAGATTTAAATACACTTTAAACACACTTATAAATTTTGAAAACAATATATCAATTTAGAATTTATTTACACAAATAAAATAATTAATCTTAATATAAAACCAATTTATAACAAAAATTAAAATATTACTTGGTTAAATATTTTTGAAAATAATAATTTTTAAATTCAAATCATTTAAATTAAGAGATTATCAGCATTTTAAACTCCTGGAAATTCCGGGATATTACACTATATGTCAATTAAATCGAAAGGTTTTGGGTTTGAGTAATATTAATGAAAAGGTTTTGGAACGTTTTGACAATATTTATATAAAGTGATGGTCAAATCCTAGTTAGTTATAAAGAGTGTCGAGAAAGTCAAAAGGAGTATATGGTTTCGAAAGCATACCAACAACCAAACTTGATTCGACACACTAGGTTTCAATCAAGTCGATATATTTGATTTGATTTACAACTTAAACAAAGTATGTTTTCCTCAATCCAATTTATAAAAAATGAATCTCTAACTCCACACATCTCCTAAAATAAATTAGAAGTAGGCATGTACTAGAGGTTTTGAAAGCTATAAAATAAAAATTATGCTTTCGAAAGTATGCACTAGGTAACCGTTTAGTAAATTACATCAAGCAACTTCTTCGAATGGTATCAGAATATACTAAGCATAGTTATGCTTTCGAAGAAGTCCACTTCATATTAACTACATCAACCTTTCGACGAGATCAATTAAGAGATTGGCGTTGGACTTTCTTTCGACCCCATCGAAAGAGGTTGAAGGGGTAAAACAAAATTAGCCGGCTCAACCCCTTTCGTAGGGATAGAAAGGTAAAATTACAATTGCAAATTGCGATTCATATGGCTTAAACTTCTCTATGAAGTAGCTGGAAAACTCTTTCTTCCACAACTTCAATTCTAACCCAATACTTTAAAAAATTAAAAACAAAATTGATTTGAACGTGAATTTACAGTCAATAATCATAAAAATCCCCAAAACATAAATTCAAACCTTAAAAACAAGGAAGGAAAAGAAGAAGAAAACCCAAATCAGATGAATCCAAAGAATAAATTATGTGAGAAATGGAACAAAAGAAGCCGTAGAAATGAATTGAAGGATATTTTATGAATGAAAAACTTAGATTATCTTTATGAAAATAGAATATTAATTCAAATTCAAACCTAGGAAATGTTAAAATCGAAATTTAGCATGGAAAGTTAGTTTGAAAAGCAGAAATATTAAAAACTTACTTTGAATTCGAGTTTCTGTTTTTTAAAAATAGGAAGAAATTAAAAGCTTTGATTCTTGCTAGAAGTTTCTTTTAATCGCAGATAAATGAAAGAGGGGAAGAAAGGAACATGATTTGTAAGAAAAGTCAGCATGAAGGATAGACCATACGATCAAATTTAAATAAACGGACATGATTTGTGCAAGAATATGAAAAGGCGGGAAATTTCAATGCTAAAGTAAAGAGGGGTATCGAGGCAGATCACTTGAAAAGTCAAAGGCATCTCTTCACGGGGAGGGGGGAGGAGGGCGGGGGGCAAGTGTTACCACCTATTCTCACTTCAACCTTGCCGAAACCAAGATGAATAGAAGAAAATGAAATACAAGAGATGATAGCACCAACAAAGCCTTTCGAAGGAGCCGAAGGGATGCTATAGCTAAAAGTAAAATGTGTTATAGGCTTTCGAAGGGGTTGAAGGGGTTGAAAGCACCCTTTCGCTTCAATAGCTTCCTTTCGAAGCAGATGCTTTCGCCTACATAAAGATGTTTTGAATAAGTGGAGGAATGCCTTATAAAGGCAGCAAATAACAACTAATCACATGTGCGCCAAACCTTTGGTTTCGCTTTCATTCAAATTGCTCAGAAAGATGTTTTGATGGAGCAACCCTTTCGAAAGCATGACTAAGCCATTCGAACCGGATGGAACCTTTCACAACCAGGAGGGGTACCGCATCAATTCGCAAGCATGTATTAGGCAGTTACCTTCCATGTTGAAACCCTCAACATTTCAACAACTTTGAAACCCCAAAGAATTACCCGTTGACAGAGTCGAAAGCTCATGCCTCTTCTTACTTGCAATAATAAAGCAACACTTATTTTGATGAAGATGGAAGCATTCAAGTCCATTCAAATGCCATGTAGAAGGATGCACAAATGTTAAAGGTGATGGAAGGCCTACAAGGCTGCCTTTTGACCAGGTCGAAAGCACTGAGTTGAAAGGTGTCAATCCGCACCTATAAATAAGACCCTAGGGATCTGGTTTTCGGGATCCGAATTCTTTTACTCTACTCTTATATTTTCTAAAAGTTGTAAACCATAATTTTCAAATTAGATTGGGAATCTGATTAGTTTGTACTACTTAAGTTTAATGAAAGCAAGATTATGGAATTTTAGGGTATTTGGCTAATTTGATATCTTTGTTAGTTTCAGTTCATAATTTTCTTATGTTAACTTGATTGAATGGTCACCATTAGAGTGAGTTGAAAACCTTATTTTAAACAGTGTCCTTAAAGCCTTCACTCCTACTCTCAAGTTGTTGAAAGTTTAGCTTCCGAAGAAGTCGAAACTAATCTGTCCAACCCACATCCTTAGCTCATTAAAGCCAACCTTAGGGTCTCTTCAACTGATTCGGCAGGGGGTTTCAACAGAGTACTAAAGCATATTAACTGGTTTGAAAGGCAATATAAGAAGGGTTTTCAGTGTTTCGTCTAAATCGAAAGGTCCATTAAGAAGGAGTTTCAACCACAATAACCAACGCAAAAGGAAAACTGAAGAGAAATAATGGATTATAACCATCTTAACCTGATTAAGAAGTGTCAATTACTTTCATCTTTATGAAAGAAGATCTCAAAAGATTTATCTTCACTTTGAATTCAACTTTGGGGTGTTGATTAGTTTTCTTATTAATGGTACTATGCAGGGATGTAAGTACACATGAAGAAAGAGAGATATGTCTAGTAATATAGACAAAGTCTTAGTGAATCAAAACTTTGTTCCCATATTACCTCAACTTTGACCGTTTCCATCCTTACCACCGTAAGTGATCATACACCACTTATTATCAGCTTAGAAGATTTTGGGAGTTCAAGTAAAAATCTACCTTTCAGATATGCAAATACTTAATGTACTCATGAGGGATATATGGACCGTGTAATGCAAAGGCTTGAAGCTAGTACATATGGGACTACACATATCAACTTATTGCTAAACTAAGGACTGTCAAAGATAACCTCAAAATCTAGCACAGAAATAGCAAAATACTCGATGCACTAAAAAAATCTCCAAAGTACATATAATCAATTGTATGTTCAGATTAACGAAGATCCAGAAGACACACACTTATATGATCAGATAACGCTCATTAATATAGAAGTTAGAAAGCAGGTTAAAATTCTACAAGAGGAATTGATGCAAAAAAGCAAAACACTATGGCATACTGAAGGGGACATTAAATTCTTTTTCACAAAAATGTCTATGAGGAAGCACTGCAATAACATACAAGCTTTGTTATCTACAAGTGGGGAATTTGTCTATGATAAGGAAGTATAGCCCAGGAATCTCTGGACTATTACGCCTTATTATATAATGGTACATGTGAAGTTCATTATCCTACCATAGAGTCCCAAATGGTAATTAACAATGAGGGAAAAAAGTGATTATCTGCTCCTATATAAGAGATTGAAATTGGAGAAGCTCCTTATATGGTCAGAGCATTGCTTTTACTTCACTGGTGATGGTTGCCTATCATATTGAGGGGAACTCAATAGATGGATCTTCGAGAAGAGGAAGATCGATTGCATGCATCGCGTGAAGATTGCGAAGAAAGATATTATTTGTCAAGTTATTAGAGATAAAGCTAGCAACCATTACATTGATGATAAAACTACTATATTAGCTCGATGGGGAGTGGAATTATAAGATTGCTGCTAAGGCTTTGCTTTACGTTTGTATGGTTGTAATCGGGTTAGTTTTTATTGGGTTTGTCTAGTGGTCTTTGCACCGTGGTGAGGTGTTCTTGTATATGTGTATAGTGTTGAGTTGTACATTATATCATCTGGTTTTCACACTCTTTTTCCTTACTACTCCGGTAAGGTTTTCTAAGGAGGTAAAATCAGCGCTGTTCCTTATACGTCACTAAATAAAGAACCGTTCTTAAAAAAATACGTTTGTTGATTAATGAATACTTATAGGTATACACACACACACACATATATATTAAAAACATCCCGAGTCGAGAGTTTTCTATAAAATATATATTATATTTTATCATGTATATATAGTTTATTATATATATATATATATATTCAAATATGCTTGTTTTTATATAAATACATATTATTTCAACTTATTAATAATAATACTAAGATTATTATTTTATTCTCAAGTTTGCTACAGTAATACACACACAAATATATATATTCAAAATTATTTTTATATTAGTTATTAAATGATTTTATAATTTAAATTATACATATACACATATACACACACATATATCTACTTATATATATTATTATAATTATCAGTTATTTACATTTACATATATAAATAATATATTTTCACACACACATGCACACACACACACACACACATATCATTTAAACAACATAATTGGGTGCTGAAGGGGGTAATATGTCTATTGTGGTGTAAATCCCAACATCTATATACGACATGTTAAACCCCGCACATATTATTTTGTCACACATGCATGTACACATATGCGAATATGAAACACATATCCAATATAAAATACAAATCATATAATATTAATCTTTATTTGTAAAGTTAAAAAAATTGATTTTATTTGAAAAGAAAATTTAGAAATGTTCTAAATGGATTAGACTTTATAAGTTGAATAAAAATCCAAGAAAGGAAAATTTTGGAATTTAACCTTTAACTCTATTATGGGCTTGCCTAGTTCTAACACTATTTCATAATTTTCTATAACTAAATAATGCTTTAAAATAAATTTATAAATCTCTAAAATAATTCTTTTCATTTTAAACCATAATTTATAACTCAAAACCTTCACTATATATTCAAAATCTCTAATAGCTCATATGGACAATCAATAGATATTTCTTTAAAATTCATTTCATAATCTTCTATAATAAAACACTATTTTAAAATAATTTATACTTATTTCAAACCATAGAGTATAATTAAAAATCTTCTTACCATATAAAATTTTCTATAATATCAATAAATCAATTTCAAACCACCATAGTGTATACACAAAAAGGGATTTAATTTGTAATACACTTAAAATTATTCAACAATATTTCAAAATTGGTTTAGCTACAGAATAGGCTCATATATCAAAAATCCCTTTTTCAAAAGTATCTCTTAAACCCTATTTATTTAAATACATACTATAGAAAATAAATTCCTCTTTGAAAATATTGTTAAAATCTTTCAATTATTAGAAAATCAAAACGTAAACTAATTCCACATACTTAATTTCTTCTGAAAATGTCTATTTCCATTTTAAAACAACTTTTATTTTTAAAACAATTTCCAACAACTCATTTTATTTTTCAACCATTTTTATTTATTTATAAATGTATTTTAATCAAATTTTAAATTTCCATAACTAATCTCCCGAAGCTTTCAAAAATATTTCAGAAGTGGAAAAATCAATAAATCATCTAAAATAGAATTCATGGAGTAAAATCCTCCAAAATCAACATAAAATTATCAACATAAATTTTATCGTTCGACCTGAACCGCATTACATCGAATTCTAGTCATCCATAAAATGAACGCAGATACAAAAAATAACTACACTCATAATGCAATAGGACGGAATTTCCTTTGCTTTTTAATAATCCAACATACACCAAATTCCACCATCAAATCCAAAATCATATATAACCTCAGAACGGTCAATCCAACATCACATCCAATTTCGCAAACAACCAATTCAACAAATATCCCAAACAATTCAACCAAGCAATATAATCAACTATATATACACATACAACAGGCAATGAAATAGATATAGTTATGAGGGAGAAAAATCACCGCAATGATGATTGAATTTCCAAATCAGCGACTACTTTAACTATACATCCATTGCATCCGAGTTACCATCTCCAATCACCTGCCCGCACATCGCCAAAGCCACGAAACTCCAAATCGACATAACGTGTGCCATAACACGTCAACCTGCCAACCTCACCATGCCTATACCACCACTCACCATCCAACAGCCTTCACAAACGCAATTGTTCCTCGCCACATCACCAGCATCACCTGCCTTGACTGGCTAGAATTGTAACAACCCGCATATTTAACGATTTTATACTTAAATATTCATTCAAATATAGCGTCGTTAGTCGGATTTTTGGTCCGAAATGTTACTTTTTGCAAATGGGCGAATTGGAACTCGAAACTATTTCCATTGATTCCAAAATGGCGTTTGCGATCTTTTTGAGTATAAACTTTGATATGTTTGGAGTAAGTTGAATTTTGCAACTTTTTCTATTTGGGTTTGGGTTGGGTTCAGCCAATTTGTTAGTTTAATAACCTAACTCAGTCCCTCTCCTCTCCATTCTCTCATTCCACTCTTCTAAACTTAAAAAAAAC
Source organism: Allium cepa (assembly GCA_030765085.1). Lineage (NCBI taxonomy): Eukaryota > Viridiplantae > Streptophyta > Magnoliopsida > Asparagales > Amaryllidaceae > Allium > Allium cepa. The sequence continues at coordinate 1,002,296,266 of CM060935.1, forward strand.
TGAAATGGTGGAAGGGAAGAGGAAATAGAAATTGCAAGCCATAGTTTAACTTGTAAACTTGATTCTTGCTCCAAAATCGAGGAGAAGCCATAGGTAAGTCTCTTCCTTATCCTCTCCAACTCTTTCTCCTTCAATTTCAGAAAGTATTCCTAAACCTTGCTTAGGAAAATACTTGTTTTATTCTTAGATCGAAGCTTGTTGAGTTGAAGTGAAGAGTAGTTAGTCTCCTTCTTGTGTTTGAGCATCTTCTTATTTGTTTTTTGATATAAGGTAAGATTTTTATCTCACATTTATGCTTAGATATATGTATACATCTTTGTTTGGGTGTAAGAAGGTGAGTTTTGAACTCACATCTACTTCTCTTGATTTCATTGATGTTGGGTATGAATTCCTAACACTTATTCATATGCACTTGTCTTCGATTTTGATTGCTTTGGTGAAATTGCCAAATATTGATTTTTGAAGCCAAATCTATGTAAAACCTTATATGGTTGATGTTTAAGTTGTTCGGAGTGTTTGGGTGTGTCGTTAAGGTTAGGTAGTCATTTGACGTAAGCCCATAATCAACATGCATCCGATTGCTTTCGATTTGTTGGCCATAAATGGCCCAAGTTCAGGAAATGCCTGACTATCAGGTTTCAGACGTCTGAAACTCCTATTTCAGACGTCTGAATATTGTTCTGGGGAACATTTTCATCCCCAGATTCAGACGTCTGAAATTATATTCCAGACGTCTGAATTGGCTAAATTTCGACCAGAAAGGAAATAGGCTAAAATATGTCTATTTCAGACGTTTGGAAGGCTAGATTCAGACGTCTGAATTCTGTTTTGAAAAACAAATTAATTTTTAGATTCAGACGTCTGACTCCCTTCTTTCAGACGTCTGAATATGCTGTTTTTTGCCAAATTGCCTTGTTCGTTTAGTTTTCCAAATTTAAATCGATGCATATTGATTTCAATTAGATGGTTATGCATATTTGATCTTGATGATTCCTTTTTGAATTCATTCACTGGTTTTTATAACTAATTTCTTCAAACCGTATTAAAAGTTCGCTTCTCCGATTTATAAGTTCTATTTAAAACACACGCACAATTTCGCACTTCGAGCGAAGTGGAAGGGTGATTAAATGGTTGGGCAAAACACGGACCATGAATCTGTGCGTTTATCCTTCCAATTAATCCTCGACCTATTCAATTGATCGTTTTGACCTTCGGGTTTGGTTTACCGATGATATGAGGTGAACTTTGTACTGCTTTGAGTGTGAAATTAACTAATGGATAATAAACCGTTTAGTGAGAACGAGTGGTTATGGGACTCACGTTACCACTTTTTGGATTCCTTTTTGAGAGTTATGACACATTCCGCCAGTTAGTGGTGTCCAGTACTGGGTCTTCGACCTTCACCACTACGGTTTGTTACCTTCAGGTATGATGCCTTCGGGTTTGTCCCTTTGGGTTTGTGCCTTCGGGTTTGTTGCCCTATAGTATCGCTTCCGATGTTGGTCGTTATGAGCCGCATGGGTGATATTGGGGTGCCCTTTAGTATCGCTTCCGATGTTGGTCGTTATGAGCCGCATGGGTGATATTAGGTTTGGAGTCTTCGGGCTCATGGATCCTTGTTTGTACAGTACTGAGCTCGAGCAAATTTTATGATGTTTTCATTCATATGTATATTCCCTAGGTATCGCCTTTCGGTGTTGGTCTTTTTGAGCCGCATGATATGTAGCGATCACCTTATGGAACTTGTGTTACCTTCATTGGTATTTGTTATTTGCCTTTATGGCTTGCTTTAGGATATTCCTATCCTTTGTTTCTCTGAGTTGACGATGATACGAGGCTTGTTATTATATGATTCATCTTTTGTTAGATGATTGTGTTATCTCTTTTAGAGATATTTGTTATACTTTGTAACCTTGCAGGTTTATTGATGTTCAGTTTATCTAACTGATTTGTTTAGCTAGACTGACCCGTGTATTTTATACTCGGGTCAGACCGAGTTGTTTCAGGTTAGGTGCTTTTGGACTTAGCCTATTTTGCTTCCGCATGGACTATTCAGCTTGTTCCTTTTTGTTAAAGCTTTTTTGTGTAGTCCTTTTATTGTAACTCTGATATATGTATTCTTTTGACTCGTCTGTATATTGTTGTTTTCTATACCACTTGACATGTATTATTTTGTATACTCTGTTATGTATCAATATATGTGTATATGATGATCTACTGTTCTGTGATGTATATTACATTTGAGTTGTTATATTCTGTTCTGATAGATCCTTCAACCACCTATGGTATTGTTTTAAGTATTCATTGGGTATGTCGACCTGCTTGGTATGTATATTGTCGATGTATTCAATAGATAGTTAGAGCAAGGCTATAGATGGTCGCTCCTAACTAGCCTTATTCTCCGTGTTAGTTGACGACATTACCCTGTAGTGTCCTTGGCTAGCATGGGTATAGAGGTGGGGCGTCACAGCGTGGTACCAGAGCGGAGTTCAGGACAAAATATGATAAACACAGAATAGATGCACATATTACAGCACATCAAAGTGTATAAGTGATACAAATCTTTGAATCATCGTGCCTTTCTATTCCTTCTACTATCAAAGGTTAGATAGAATGTGGGAATACGTCTAGGAATGCATTTAAATTCCATAGTATTCCATATTGAAGTATCTACCTTGTGATTAATCTTGTTCTTATCTTACTTCAGCGTATGGCTGGAAGAGGCAGGGGACGACGTTCGGATGCTGGGCGATCTAGTGGCTCATATCCAGATGGCGTTTATATGTCTGCCGATCATTTTTGGAATTGTTTAGGAGCACTCAGCCTCCAGTTCCTCCTCGGGTGTCTCCACCTCGCAAGTCTGCCTTTGCACGCTAGTGCCGTGATTTTGCTCATCTTGGAGGAAAGCCGTTTAAAGGCTCCGAGTCCATTCTTGAAGTCCAAGCTTGGTTTGCACGTGCGAGCGTATCTTCTCTCGTATGGATCTTTCTAACCATGATAGAGTTCTTGTAACTTCTAGCTTATTACAGGAGCGTGCTCTTGATTGGTATGAGCTTCTTGTAGCCGAGATTAATGAGTCTACTCTTTCTTGGACTCAGTTTCGGGAGCGATTTGAACTCAAGTTCGTTCCTGAATCTGAAAAAGTTTTATTGACCCGTCGCTTCCTTGAGTTGAAGCAAGGGAAATCTTTTGTTTCTGAATATGTTGCATCATTCGAGGCTTTATCTAAGTATGGTCTTGAATTTATTAGCACTTCTTATAAGAAGAATTTGAAGTTTGTTTCTGGTCTTAAGAAATATCTTAAGAAGTCCTTGTTGCTCCAGCTTAAGCTTTCTTTTGAGGAGTTGGTTGATTCGACACTTCATATCGAGACGTCGAGAAGGAGTGTGATAGTGATGTTGGTGTTGAGGTTTCCAAGAACCCCAACAAGAGGCCGTTTCCATTTCAGAAGTCCAAGCCTTTTCCTTCTAATAAGAAGAAGGCTGGTAGTTCTAGCTCTCAGCCTCAGTTTGTTGGAGCACCTTTCGTCCCGAAGTGTTTCAATTGTGGTTCTCCGGATCATATTATTCGAGCTTGTCCTAAGCCTCTCTTCTGCCGCTATTGCAAGAAGGAAGGTCATCATGTTTCAGCTTGCCCTACTGTTCCGGCTGGTGCCAAGTCTAGCAGGCTTTATGCTGCTAAGGCTTCTGAAGGTCCTTCTCAGCCCAAAGGTATATCTCCATCCATTTTGGAAGGTTCTATTTTGTTTCGTGATCTTAGTATTCGAGTTCTTTTCGATATGGGTGCTTCACATTCTTTCGTATCGAAAAAACTCGTTGATGATTTATCTTTGGATGTATCTTGTTTGGTTACTTCTTTAAGGATTGCGAATCCTATTGGGGGATCCACGACCCTTAGCTTGCTTTGTGATGATATTGAGATTGTTTTATGTGGCTTTTCTTTTCGTACGAGTCTGCATATTATTTCTTGTCTAGGATTTGATATGATTTTGGATATGGACTGGCTAGTGAGATATGATGCCAAGATTATTTGTTCGGAGAGAATTTTGTATCTTCGACATCCGGATTCGTCTACTCAGCTATCTCTTATTCTTCGGGATGTGGATAATTCCGAAATGGCTTTATATTCTCTTAACTCGCGAGATGATGATGATATATCTCGTATTCCTATTGCTTGTGACTTTTCTGATGTTTTTGAGCCTGTCTCGGGTTTGCCACCTAAGCGGGCAATTGAGTTCCGCATTGATCTCATTCCAGGTGCGCAGCCAGTTATTCGTCCTCCCACGAGGATGTCTACAAGGGAAAATGAGGAACTCAAGAAGCAGCTTTTAGAGCTTGAGTCCAAGCAGTTGATTCAGTCCAGTTTTTCTCCGTGGGGATCCGCGGTCGTCTTCGTGAAGAAGTCCGATGGAACTCTTAGGCTTTGCATTGACTATCGCAAAATTAACGAGTTAACCATCAGGAATAGGTATCCATTGCCTAGGATTGATGATATGTTCGATCTATTGAGTGGTGCTAAGGTCTTTTCTCAGCTTGACCTTGCCACAGGTTTTCATCAGTTACGAGTCGCGGAGGATAGCGTACCTCTTACCGCTTTCCGCACTCGTTATGGTTCTTTTTAGTGGCTCGTTATGCCGTTCGGGTTGACGAACGCTCCTGCTTTCTTTGTCGATCTCATGAATTGGGTATTCCGGGAATATCTCGATAAGTTCGTCCTTGTTTTCATTGATGATATCCTTGTTTACTCTAAGTCTGATGCTGAGCATGCTAATCACTTGAGAATTGTCTTGAGTACTCTCCGTCATCATCAGCTTAGAGCCAAATTCTCCAAATGCCATTTTTGGGAGAATAAGGTTAAGTTCTTAGGCCATGTTGTATCTTCCGATGGCATTTATGTCGATCCTTCAAAGATCGAAGCCATCCAGAAGTGGAAGAGGCCTGAGAATGTGCATGAGATTTGTAGTTTCCTTGGATTGGCGGGTTATTATCGTCGGTTCATTAAGGATTTTTCCCGTGTAGTGCTTCCTCTCACCTGCCTTACTCGGAAAGGCATTCGTTTTATTTGGTCCGACAAGTGTGAAGCTTCCTTTCTGACATTGAAGGAACTTCTCACTAATGCTCCTATTCTTGTGGTTCCCGAGGGGAATCATGATCTTGTTGTCTACACCGATGCTTGTGGTAGTGGTCTCGGTGCTGTTCTTATGCAGAAGGATCGGGTAGTTGCTTATGCTTCTAGGCAACTGCGTCCGAATGAAGTTCGCTATGCCACTCATGATCTTGAGTTAGCCGCCATTGTCTTTGCCTTGAAGATTTGGCGACACTATTTATTGGGCGAGCGCTTCATTCTCTATACCGATCATAAATCTTTGAAGTATTTGTTTACTCAGAAGGAACTCAATATGAGACAACAGCGTTGGCTCGAGTTTCTTGCCTCCTATGACTTTGATATCCAGTATACCCCTGGGAAGGGTAATCGTGTTGCTGATGCGCTTAGTCGCAAACATTCAGTTGTAGTTTCTATGATGCTTGCCGAATGGGATATTCTTAAGACTTTATCTTTTTGTGAAATTCGAGATCGAGGTTCATCTTCTGACTCTCCTATCCTATTATTTAGTTTGGGAGCTCGACTTATTTTATTGGATCATATTGCCGATGCTCAGCGGCGTGATCCTGATTTGTTGCATCTTATTCAGCTTTGTGAGTCTGGATCCTGTGATGAGGCGTTGTGGGATTTCAGCATTGATTCTCATGGGTGTCTTCGCAAGAAGAACCGTCTTTTTGTGCCTTCTGATTTTGCACTTAGACATGACATTCTTGATGACTGTCATCGTTCTAAGTATACCATTCATCCTGGTAGTAGTAAGATGTATGCCGATATGCGTCGTCTTTATTATTGGGAAGGCATGAAGCGCGGTGTGGCGAGTTATGTGAGTAATTGCATAACTTGTCAGCGTTTTAAGGCCGAACATCAGCGTCCTTCGGGTCTTCTTCAGCCTCTAGAGATTTCATTGTGGAAACGGGATCAGATTTCTATGGATTTCATTGACGGCCTACCTCGTTCGAGATCGGACCATTCTAGCATTTGGGTTACTGTTGATCGCCTCACCAAGTCTGCTCATTTTGTCCCTATTAAGTCTAATAGGACTGCTTCGAATCTGGCTAAGTTATATGCCAAGGAAATCGTGAGACTTCACGGTGTTCCTAGTTCTATTGTGAGTGATCGTGATCCTTTATTCACGAGTCATTTTTGGAAGAGTCTTCAGCAAGCTTTGGGAACAAAGCTTAATTTTAGTACAGCTTATCATCCGCAGTCTGATGGACAGACTGAACGGGTGAATCATATTTTGGAAGATCTTCTCTGTATTTGTATTTTTGATTTCGGTGGTAGTTGGGAAGATCACCTACCTCTTGTAGAGTTTTCCTACAACAATAGTTTTCAGTCTAGTATCGGTATGGCTCCTTTCGAAGCCTTATCGGAAGGCCATGTCGATCACCTTCTTGTTGGTCGGAATCTGGAGAGAAGCTTATTCTTGGTCCAGATTTTGTTCGTGATTCTTCCGAGAAGATTGATCTTATCCGGTTGAGAATGAAAAAGGCACAGAGTCGCCAGAAATCCTACGCGGATAGTCGTAGGAAGCCTCTCGAGTTCTCGATTGGTGATCCTATTTTTATTCGTGTTTCTCCTTTGAAAGGGGTTATGCATTTCAGTACGACTGGGAAATTGGCTCCTCGCTTTATAGGACCATTTTCTATTACTGAACGTATTGGCCCTGTGGCTTATAGAGTTTCACTTCCCGCTCATTTATCTGGCATTCATGACGTGTTTCATGGCTCGCAACTTCGGAAGTGTCTTCGGGAATCGAATTCTGCTATTGATTCTCCTGATTTGCTTGAGCTTGAGATCTCACCGGATTTGTCTATTGTACAGCAGCCTATTCGCGTACTTGACACGGAGGTGCGACACCTTCGGAACAAGGACGTGCCACTCATTAAAGTTCAATGGTCTGCTAGTCCCAATGACTGTACTTGGGAAACCAGAGAGTTTATTGAGCGATCTTATCCGGGTTTTCTATCTTTGCTTGGGAACGGTGAGTTTATCTTTTCGTCTCAAGCTTATTTTCTTTTCTGTTGTATGTAGTTGTTACAAATATCGTCTCTAGGAATTGCGGGGACGCAATTTTGTAAGCAGGGGAGATCTGTAACAACCCGCATATTTAACGATTTTATATTTAAATATTTATTTAAATATAGCGTCGTTAGTTGGATTTTTGGTCCAAAATGTTACTTTTTGCAAATGGCCGAATTGGAACTCGAAACTATTTCCATTGATTCCAATATGGCGTTTGCGATCTTTTTGAGTATAAGCTTTGATATGTTTGGAGTAAGTTGAATTTTGCAACTTTTCTAGTTGGGTTTGGGTTGGGTTCAACCAATTTGTTAGTTTAATAACCTAATTCAGTCCCTCTCCTCTCCATTCTCTGATTCCACTCTTCTAAACTTAAAAAAAAACTGAAATGGTGGAAGGGAAGAGGAAATAGAAATTGCAAGCCCTAGTTTAACTTGTAAACTTGATTCTTGCTCCAAAATCAAGGAGAAGCCATAGGTAAGTCTCTTCCTTATCCTCTCCAACTCTTTCTCCTTCAATTTCAGAAAGTATTCCTAAACCTAGCTTAGGAAAATACTTGTTTTATTCTTAGATCGAAGCTTGTTGAGTTGAAGTGAAGAGTAGTTAGTCTCCTTCTTATGTTTGAGCATCTTCTTCTTTGTTTTGTGATATAAGGTGAGATTTTTATCTCACATTTTTGCTTATATATATGTATACATCTTTGTTTGGGTGTAAGAAGGTGAGTTTTGAACACACATCTACTTCTCTTGATTTCATTGATGTTAGGTATGAATTCCTAACATTTGTTCATATGCACTTGTCTTCGATTTGGATTGCTTTGGTCAAATTGCCAAATATTGATTTTTGAAGCCAAATCTATGTAAAACCTTATATGGTTGATGTTTAGGTTGTTCAGAGTGTTTGGGTGTGTCGTTAAGGTTGGGTAGTCGTTTGACGTAAGCCCATAATCAACACGCATCCGATTGCTTTCGATTTGTTGTCCATAAATGGCCCAGGTTCAGGAAATGCCCGACTATCAGGTTTCAGACGTCTGAAACTCCTATTTCAGACGTCTGAATATTGTTCTGGGGAACATTTTCACCCCCAGATTCAGACGTCTGAAATTATATTCCAGACGTCTGAATTGGCTAAATTTCGACCAGAAAGGAAATAGGCCAAAATATGTCTATTTCAGACGTCTGGAAGGTTGGATTCAGACGTCTGAATTCTGTTTTGAAAAACAAATTAATTTTTATATTCAGACTTCTGACTCCCTTCTTTCAGACGTTTGAATATGCTGTTTTTTGCCAAATTGCCTTGTTCGTTTAGTTTTCCAAATTTAATCGATGCATATTGATTTCAATTAGTTGGTTATGCATATTTGATCTTGATGATTCCTTTTTGAATTCATTCACGGGTTTTTATAACTAATTTCTTCAAACCGTATTAAAAGTTAGCTTCTCCGATTTATAAATTCTATTTAAAACACACGCACAATTTCGCACTTCGAGCGAAGTGGAAGGGTGATTAAATGGTTGGGAAAAACATGGACCATGAATCTGTGCATTTATCCTTCCGATTAATCCTCGACCTATTCAATTGATCGTTTTGACCTTCGGGTTTGGTTTACCGATGATATGAGGTGAACTTTGCACTGCTTTGAGTGTGAAATTAACTAACGAATGAGTGGTTATGGTACTCACGTTACCACTTTTCGGATTCCTTTTTGAGAGTTATGACACATTCCGCCAGTTAGTGGTGTTCATTACTGGGTCTTCGACCTTCACCACTACGGTTTGTTGCCTTCGGGTATGATGCCTTCGGGTTTGTGCCTTCGGGTTTTTTGCCCTATAGTATCGCTTCCGATGTTGGTCGTTATGAGCCGCATGGGTGATATTGGGGGGCCCTTTAGTATCGCTTCCGATGTTGGTCGTTATGAGCCGCATGGGTGATATTGGGGGGCCCTTTAGTATCGCTTCCGATGTTGGTCGTTATGAGCCGCATGGGTGATATTGGGTTTGGAGTCTTCGGGATCATGGATCCTTGTTTGTACAGTACCGAGCTCGAGCAAATTTTATGATGTTTTCATTCATATGTATATTCCCTAGGTATCGCCTTTCGGTGTTGGTCTTTTTGAGCCGCATGATATGCAGCGATTACCTTGTGGAACTTTTGTTACCTTGATTGGTGTTTGTTATTTGCCTTTATGGCTTGCTTTGGGATATTCCTATCCTTTGTTTCTCCGAGTTGCCGACGATATGAGGCTTGTTATCATATGATTCATCTTTTGTTAGATGTTTGTGTTATCTCTTTTAGAGATATTTGTTATACTTTGTAACCTTGCAGGTTTATTGATGTTCAGTTTATCTAACTGATTTGTTTAGCTAGACTGACCCGTGTATTTTATACTCGGGTCAGACCGAGTTGTTTCAGGTTAGGTGCTTTTGGACTTAGCCTATTTGTCTTCCACATAGACTATTCAGCTTGTTCCTTTTTGTTAAAGCTTTTTTGTGTAGTCCTTTTATTGTAACTCTGATATATGTATTCTTTTGACTCGTCTGTATATTATGGTTTGCTATACCACTTGACATGTATTATTTTGTGTACTCTGTTATGTATCAATATATGTGTATATGATGATCTACTGTTCTGTGATGTATATTACATTTGAGTTGTTATATTCTGTTCTGATAGATCCTTCAACCACCTATGGTTTTGTTTTAAGTATTCATTGGATATGTCAACCTGCTTGGTATGTATATTGTCGATGTATTCAATAGATAGTTAGAGCAAGGCTATAGATGGTCACTCCTAACCAGCCTTATTATCCGTGTTAGTTGACGGCGTTACCCTGTAGTGTCCTTGGCTAGCGTGGTTATAGAGGTGGGGCGTCACAAGAATGCCAGCATACAAACATAGGCACACCTAGGTTGTAGCCGCCAATCGCCTTTGTGGTCGAAGTTCACTCGTCACCAACTACCTCTTCATCGCATCGGTCCAGCTCAAGCGTCTTTGAAATTGCGTGCACGTCACATTCATTTTTTTTATATATATCTCGATTAGATAATTAGGGGATTAGGGCAAAATATGGAGTTTTGTTCGGGTATAGGCTTGTGCGTAGTGGGATGAGGAGGTTTTGAATAAAATAGAATCGAGTATGGAGTATGGGCTTTAACAATTTAGATGACATCAATGGAGATTTTTGATTATATTATGAGGGATGAACATAGCAATTATAAATGATCTAGAGATGAGGAAATAGATGTTTACGAGTATGAACTTCAGAAAAAGGCTAGGGTCGATTATTTTGTCAAATTGCTTTGAGTTTGTGTTTCAAATTGTTTGATTTTTTACATATTATGTGGATTACTTCTGTCTACTAATAGTTTCCATGTTTATTTCATGATATGTGGCTCTCTAACTTCTTTATTTTCATCTAATGGCTTCGAAAGACCATAAAGTTCCAAGCCTAAAAAAACCTGAAAAGACAATAAAGAAGAATGTTGGTTCCACATCTAAGAATGATGGCTCAACATCCAAGTCTGTTTCAATTGCTAGCAATCTTGGAAAGAGGAAACTGCCTAAGGATGAAGCTGAGAATGTAACTTGTGGATTACAGTTGCTGAAGCAAGGAATGGTGATGATGAACTGCATTAACAACCGAGTTGCTTGGGGAAAATGATGGAAGGTTAACTGTAGTGCCAAAGGGGAGCCAATTGGAAAGGCTGCGATGTGGATGCAGTCCTAAATTAGGGTGCAAGCACGAACAACGATCTCAATAGCTATTTATGATTGGAGACTTGTTCCTCTACGTCAGTAGGACAATATTTTTACTTGTGTAGAGGTAAATGTATTGTTCCCCAATTACTTGTATAATCTTAGTAGTCAGTTAAAAACATTATCATGTTAATTTTTTCGTGTACATGTAAAAAGAATTTGTGATGCCTAAAGAATGAAAGAAACTAATTTTAACATCATTGGGAAAAAATAGAGAGAGAGTTCAAGAGAAGAGTCGCCAAGTATGCGATGCCATATTTGGACACCCTTAGGATGTTGGAGTTCCATCCAGATGATTATCGGTTCATTCAGAAGACTGACTGAGATATTACTATTGTTGAATAGATTACACAGGATTTTATGGTATACCCTCGAATTGCTAATGTCCTTTTATTCCATAGTTGGTTCCATAGTGGTTAAAACTTAGAAAGGCGCAAGGTTCCATAGTAAAATTAACTTTTAAAACTTAAAGCTTTATTTTTACATAAAACTTAAAATTAAATTAACTTTTGAAGCTTAAAATTTAAAAATTAAATTTACTTTTAAAAGTTTAAACTTAAAATTTAAAACTTCAATTTTACTTTAATTTACTCTAAATTAATTTTAATTTTAAATAAAATCTAAATTAACTTTTTAATTTAATTTTAAATTAACTTTAAAATATAAACTTTAAATTAACTTTAATATTAACTTTATATTAACTTTAAAATAACTCTAATTTTAAATTAACTTTAATATAAACTTTAAATTAACTTAAAATTAAATTAAACTTAAAACTTAAACTTTAAATTAACTTTTATTTTACTTAAAACTTAAAAATTAAATTAATTTTAAAAGTTTAAACTTAAAACTTAAAAATTCAAATTAAATTTAATTTAAAAAAACCTAATTACATAATACAGTGGGAAAAACTGTATTTGATAGAGTCGAAGTGGAAAAAGAAAACCATACCTTGATAATTGTGGTCGGTTCGATGATGCCATGACATTATATAATGTATTCTTTTGCATGTAATTTGCAGGAAATTCGTGAGGTCCAAATAAAAAAAGGAAAAGAAATGTGTACCCTCAACGAATGGCACACAAAGGATATGCTAATCTAATGCAAGAACTTATCAGTGTTGCTTGCAGAACTACATGATATCTACAACTAAGTGGTTAGGTTTTGCTAGAATGGACCGATAAATATTCACGTATTTTAATATATAGTTGGAAACCATTCCTGATGAAAAATTGTCTCGTGATTTTCTATGGTTAAAGGCACATCAAGACAAGAATGAAAACTTCAAGGACCTGCTACACACACAGCTGCTGATGGAATTGTAAGTGTAATCACTTCTTTTTGATTGAATTTTTACGTCTTTTTATGTATTAAAAGTAGACGAATCCAATATATTTGATTTTATTGTGAGGAGGCATTGACGAAAGATGTTGAAGTTGGAATCGTTGAGGAAAATGGACCTAGGGATATTCTGACAATGGCTTTGGAGACCCTCGAGTATCTCGACAGAGTAGAGGTGTTGGTGTCTTTGTCAAGCCTGAGGCTTATTTTAATATGCCAGTAAAATACCAAAAGGAAAGATCATCAGCAAATATGAATCCATCAAGCAGTTGAAATATTATATAAGAGGAAAAACTAAGTGAGAGCTTGAGAAAAAGGCAGGAATGGGTAAGAAATAGGCTTGGTTTGAGGAAAATTTAAAGAATATATAATCAAAGATTGGAGGGACGTCGAAATTGGCTAATTCACCCAAACTATCTACATAAGGCAGCTGTTCCTAGGAGCATTCTTTTAAGGCAGCTGATGACATTAAGCATGTAAAGAAATAAGAAGTGAAGAAGGGGATGGAAAATAAACAAAATGTAAAGAAAGGGATGACATCGGTTATTGAGGAATGGGTTAAGTCCCTAAAAAGAAAATTGACTGAAGACTTGGTATTTTATGGAGAAACTTTGGAAAACACCTTCTACCCTGATTTCATTAATGATGTAAACTTGATTTGCTTTGATAAACCTTGTATGATACATAATGCTTTTGGTGTAGATGAAAGAACCCGTGTCTAGCAACAATAATGCTGAGTTTGCACTCGCAGTTATTCTGTGGATAATGTTGTTGCATTTGGAACCATCACTGAATCAATGTTGATGCCATACACCAGACTATCTATTGAGTTCCACTTGGAAAAGAAAAGGTACGCGTCTCCATCACCGAAGCTGTTGTTCCTGATACCTTGCTACCAATTCCTATCAAAGATGAATTTTTGACAATGCAAGATGTGCTTGGTGGTACATATATTGCTTGGCCGAGAAGCTTGATCTCAAATGAAGTCACTAAGAAGTTAATATCAGTATCTACGCATAGTTACCATGTATTTACTTTATATTAATAGACTTCACATATTGTATACTTTCAGTATCTGCTGTTATATTTCATGTTAAAATCATGAATCCTTCATTCACTAACAAACATACCAATTGTTGCTACTTGGGTTGTAACCATGATTTTTGCACACCATGGATTTTAACAAATGACAGTTGATGACAAATCATTGGTTCAATCAAATTATTGTGAAAATTGTTGTTCGATTATAAAATGAATAAACGAGGAATATTAAATAGACAACTTTGTTTCATAAGGTTAATTCAAAAGTTTTTTACATGATCAATGTTTTACTTAATGTGTTATTTGATTGCCTAAAAAAGTTAAATGTTATTTACATCACGTGGAGGTTGTTAAGCCTCATGTTGACAAGAGAAAGAAGATTTTTTTTTTGTTTCAGTGAGCCGGATGATGCTGAAGACCTCGTCATACTGCTCACTAAAATACTTGCAACACCGATGGTGCTTTGCCATTGGGCCAAGACATCCTCGAAGAATTGGTTCAACATTAACACCACTTTGGACGAGGAAATATTTGGTGTCTGAACAAAAGAGGCTATCTTTAGGAAAGATATACATGCGATCATAAATCTGGTTGAGACATTTGGTCAAGTCATTATTTTTTATATGAGGCAGGTAGTTATTTACTACAGTCATTCAGTTAATGCTAAATGGGAAATTGACTCAATATTTGTAACATCCTTACTTTGAGGTCCAAAGCTAAGCGCTACAGATGCTGCGACCATTTATAGTATTAAATTCCGGTGATAAAATACGGTAATGCTAATGGTATCCATAATATCATAAGCACATGAATACGAAATAAAATCAACACAGATTTCAAAAACAACTTTTCCGATTACATTTCAAATCCAAATTTCATATTAAGTTACATAATCCTAAAATGATTACCAGGTTTTGATCAAATATAATTATTACAAATTACGCCAATAGCAACATATGAAGATACACCCTTGGATGATCAGAGTACTAAATAGATAGACATATCAGTCATGAATAACTCACAGCGGAAATAACACTAAATAACTCTTATATAGCTAGCTTTGCCTCCTTCATGTCTTCAAAAGCTTATTCGTCCAACCTACTAACCTAAAAAGTCCTTAACTCTCATCTACTCAAATTTAATTTGAGCACCCAAGAATTTAAAAGGAAAAAATAAACTTCGAGTCAAGCATAAAGCTTGGTGTGAATAATACTATTACATCTTGATTTTCTTACACTAAGTGAGACCACGTCGCTTAGTGGAACGGATTTCCCTCACTATTATCCTTTTAAAATCATCTTTTGAAAATCAAAAATCTGCAATTAAAGTGATTATAACAATAATAGCAATCACATATATGTACATAAATTAGGTAATCAATGGACTATCTGCCCACTCTATATTTTTATCTGGCTAACTATTAACCAGTAGTTGACTCAGGCCTACTAGACATAATAAACATTCTAACTTCTGTTAGACATAATACCGGGCCATCTGCCTTAACTATCTTCTTCTAGGGTCAATTAATCCTAATGGTTTTATGGGCTCACCAATAACCTATCTTTACTCTACATATTCCTTTCTGTATGTAACATCATTTTAGTCTTACATGTGACAATGCCCTACACATTGGAATTTTGGACATAGCTAGGGGATAATAGCTAAAGTATATGGCACGACCCCATACCAGTCCAATCTGGTCTTCTGGTATCCGAGTCATAAACTTAGGGTTAACTGCCCTATTCAAATTTCATTTCTTTGTAAACAATCTTTACAAATGATTTACCCTTGAAATCATATCTTTATAAAACAAGGATATCATAGATTTTTCTTTACTCAAATACTTATGCCATGATATATGCTTTACACAAAACAACGCTAATGAAATCTAACCAATGGGATTATCTATCCCTTCAAATAATTTAAGGTTTCTTTTTAACTTAGAAAAATTTACGCAATGAGGCTAAAACAGTACCTTCAAAACCTTTGCTTAAAACCTTAAAAAAACCCTTTCAAAATAATTGAAAGCGTCCCTTTCAAAACCATTATATAAAACGTAGACATCCCCTTTCGAAACCGTTTAAAACTTGTCTTTCGAAACCATTAGAAATCTTCCTTTCAAAACACCTCAATATACCTTTTAAATCATTGGGTTCGAGTAAGGGTTTGTAGAAACATTACTTCGAACCATTTAAAATTATTCCTATTGAAACCATTGGGCCTAACCAGTAGTACAACAAAAGGGTCATAAAGAATAGAGGCGAAAGCATTATTTTCGAAAGCATTAATCCCAAGTGAAAGAAAGAGGATAGTTTCAAAATTCACCCTTTTGAAACCATTGCCTCTGAAACCATTTGTAAGCGGCTATAAGACCCTTTCGAAAGAATGAGAAGTAGGCTTCGAAGTTAGAAGGGGAAAGCACCCCTTTTGTATATATCGTTTTAAGGCTATAAAGAGCGGCCTTAACTAATTCGAAGGTATGAATGCAACAGCATGGTTATCGAATAGGTTCAAAAGCAGCTATCCTTTCGAAAGCTTCATTTTAAAACAAAAGTAAGTAGCAAATCTTTCGAAAGCTAATTTCTAAAAACAAAGGCAAGCATCAGCTTCTTTGAAAGCGTTTTTTAAACAAAGGTAAGTTGATTAATTTGAAAGTTAATTAGAGTGGCTTCAACCCCTTCAGAAGCATGCCTTCGACACCATCATTCCTTCCGCCTTTTTCCAGTACACTACATACAAATTGCTTGATATCATGCGCCTTGGTTTTGAATAAGTGCAAAAGGTCTAACTGGGCATGGTGACAGAAGCAAGCTAAGGAAGTGTCGTTGTAATTTGAAACAAAACTGGTTTGTTGCCTTTCAAAGTAATTCTTTTTTACCTAAATTTCCCAATTTGTGTCAAAATATGATTGATTTCCCACTCTTTATCAAAATTCTTTTCTAAAAAGGCCGCCAAATTCAAATTTTAGAATTTAAAAACATTTTAACAGATGAGCCCTCCTCCTACATTAAATCCCTTAACTTAAATAATTTTATAACCACAGTAAAATACTTAGGAAAATTCTCCAAAAATCACAATAATTCACTTTTAATATGTTTTCTAACATATATAAATTTCAGACCCGAAACCATTATATAATTGCCTTAAATAATTTAAACCCCATATTAACTATTTCCCCTCATAGAAAATTCATAATAAATCCACAATCACTTAGAAAATCATTTCTGTGATTTGTCACTTTAAAATACAAAGGTTTTTATACTAGTTGTAAATACTAAAAACTCTTTCATAAAAACGATTTCAACACTAATTTTAGCACAAAGCTCGTTTTTTAAACTGTTTTCCAATCTATTAGTGTATACAAACCTTTATCTCATTCGTATGAGAAATCTAATTAAATGAATTAGCAAAACAAGTGGTATGAAACTCTTGCGTTTACTTCGTCGGTTAATTCTTGTACTTATTTGATCGAAATCTCATGACAATTTTCAAGTGGAAATCTACAATCTGTTCGTAAATATTTAAGTTAAGCTACTGGTTACGGGACGTGAAGCTAAACTCATTTATTTACTAGCTTAGTGTAATTTACACTTATTGATCAATGATGATCATTTTTTGATTTAGACTAGCGATGTGCGATGTCTCTTTGTTTGCATGGGGGATTAAACCTCGTTTATGGAGCTTCGGTTAAATTGGTGGGGTAGCGACCCATGGTCTTCGGTCCATTTGTGGAGCCTCGGCTTAAATTTGATGGTTAGCGACCATGGAATAGCATTCCATTTATGATACACGTGTTGGTGAGTTTTCATGCTCTCGTTTGTGATAGGCCTCCTCCTTTTGTGATTTTTGGATTTCTAGTTGATGATTTCTGGAATTTGTGTTTCACCAATTTTTTTTGCTATTTGCATTGATATTTTTTGTCAATATTTGAGGTTTGGTGAATAGGTAAAGAACATGATATTCTTTTTCGATATTTGAGGAGATTTGAGACATTGTATGATTTTCATTGTTAACAGATATATACTTGTCACAATATGGACATTATTGTTATCATATATTTTTGTCATATCTCTTATCCTATCTCATCTTGTATGATATTTATAGCTTGACTGATCTATTTACTATTTTCTTCTTAAATAATACTCGGGTCAGACCAATGTGTTTCAGGTGCTTCCACTTGACCTCTTAGCAGCGGCTAGCTTTTGACTTTTGGCTAACCACTTTAGATTTTTAGTTTTTGTTTTTATACATTCGAGATAGAGACTCCTTGATGTATACATATTCTTTTGTGTAGCACTTATACCTATTCTTTTATGATGTAGTAGATCTTGTATGACCACTGCTTTGATGTTCACTTCTATGTGATATATTCATATCTGTTTTCGCCTTAGTGATATGAATATTTATGACTAATTTTGTGTTATGCTTATTTTATATTTATTTCTGAAGGCCATATAGACAATGTGTAGTAGCTTTGAGTTTGTATTTAATATGTTGGATTTGGCCTTCTATCTGACATATCGATACTCGCACAAATCAATTACACAGATGGTCGCTCCTCAACAGCCTTATTTTTCATGCTAGTCGACGGCATTATCACATAGTATCCTTGGCTAGTGTGAGTATAGAGGTGGGGCATCACAATTGCCTTCGTATATCCTGCTTGTATAGTTGCACTCGAATGTGAAAATTCAGCTAAAAGCTTCTGGTTTGGAAAACGGTACGAATAAGGGAGGCGCGGTCAGATTTTCTTGGTGCTGTATAACTTGGGGTATGTATAGTATGATTCTCTATATTGATCGATCAAATTTTGTACTAGATTATTGCTGTATATACTGTAATTTTTTATGAACGATGAGTGGGATTTTCAATGTTAGTAATCATTGGTCTTTGACGATTGTGAAACGCATTGAAGAATATGTGAATTTCATGGATCCATTGAGAGAAAGACTGTGTGGTGAAGAATGGAGGGATATTGTGAACTGATATATGTAGTTACTTGTTTATATTACGACTTTCCAAGTGGTTTGGTGGTTTATGTTTGTTTACTTTGCAGCTTCATTGCAATTTACAATCAGGACAAACTGAAGGCAGGAAAAAGGAAAGTTCAATGGACGCCTTGTGCGGTGCATACTCCATAGCTCTCAAGTTTGATGACTTTTCTTTCTCAACCTGACGGATTAATTCTATGTTTACTTGACATCTATACATGCTTCAGGGAGCTCCAAAATGAATATGTCAATCGACATACAGATTATAGGTTATACGCTACATGAAAGACATCATAGGGGACAAGAATCGATCATGGATTGCTAAGGTAATATATGTCAATGCTGTATTTTATTTAATATATTGAGATCCATGCTGAGTAAAGTTAACCTCTATATTTCTAATTATTGCAGTGGAAGAAGGATCTAAACAATATCTATTCCCAAAAGGATATTTATATTGTTAAATTGGAATGGGCTACGCTTGTCTACAAGTATGCTGAATCATAGTGCCTAAATTCTATACATGCTTGCTATATTATGTAAATATATGCATCTTGCAACAAAACCCTTGTTAGTTAGCCTTGCCAATGTGGGTTTTGTTGAATTTTATGTATATACGGATTCGGTTGCTTAGTTGTGTGGTTTGTGTTGAATTGATGCTTGTAAGATATGTATTTGGATTTGGTGATGTTAGCTTTGTTGAATATTGTATTTGGCAGGATATATGTAACAACTCGTACCTCAGTGGGCTATATTTCGACAAACCGAAACCCAAGTCCATTAAAGCACATATGGATGGATTTGGTACCTATAAATAAGCATGATAATTATCAGAGACTGATAGAAATCTAAAATCACAGCGGAAACAATAATAGGACAAGAATACTGATTATGACTACTACCTTTGAATTAATGGTATTCCTTGGATAGTAGGTTGTCACATCAGCATCGAGCATGAGAGAAAAGAAGGCATCTTCAACAACTAAACACATCCAGCTCCAGTGACCTATTCCTCTAAATCTGTCATATGGATTGTAATGAGGAGGGGGCCAGAACAATGTTTTGGTGACTGAAAAGTCTATAAGTTGTCCATCATATAAATTTATACCAATTAGCTTTCATTTAATTTTTATGTCTATTAAGGTTAGCAATACTAATCCAACCTTGCATTGCATACACGATTACTTACCTACCCATTCCTAAGGTTTAAAATACTGATGAAGCCTTATCAACCACCCAATATTTCCATACCCGTTTTCCACTTGATACTTCTAAATATGAAGTGAGCTTCTACTACCAACACATAATACCTTTAAAAGAGAAATAGGCAGACTCTGCTATTTAGGACCTCAATCGAGGTAGACCCTATCATCCAAGGCCTATAAGGTGGACTTCTATCGTCGTCATTACTGGTCCTAGCTATAGAGACCTTTGACCACAATCTGTAGCCTTATAATTTATAATAGCCATATCACTAGCGTATCTACCATTATTAAAGTCTTAGCAATGTGAGAGACTGTACCCAAGCCAATTAATACCTCATTAACAAGGACTAGGCAGGCCTTTGAACATTTAACATCTATTTACAGGTAGGCCTCTGCCATTTAATAACTAATCCTAAGATGGACTCCTCTTTGGTACTATCTAGCTGATATTGCTGGGAAATCTCATTGCGCTACTTAATTGTAACGACCTAGGATTTGATTACTTTAATTATAGACATTAATATATATTGAATAATTAATTGATGAATTTTATAACTCAAACTAATTTTTTTAGATAATAACAAATGATGTTGAAATAGTTTTTAAATTTTATTTACAAAAATAATTAGTTTAAAACAAAATAGTTTGTAGAAAAATAGAAGATGTGACCGAAGAACGGTTTTCAAAATTTCGACCTTTCGACATCGAAAAGTTATCGGAAACGTTGTTCATCTTTGTGCACTATCTGTACATATATATCAGAGTTAATTAACTAGATAATAACAAACTTAGAAATAAACTATTTTATATTAATTTGGATTAGTAAGTGATGTGACAAGACACAGTTTCAAAAAAATAAACATTATATATATATATATTATGTATTGTCACATCTTAGATTTGTAATCATTAACCATAATTATCTCTTGTCGCATCTTAGTTAATTAATAATTAAACTATATATACATAAAGGAATGATGTGAATAAACATAATAATTATATATATATAAAAGAGTGACGTGACTATATATAATAATTGTATATATATATATAAGTGATGTAACTATACATAATAATTATATATATATATAGAAAGTGATGTGACTATACATAATAATTATATATATATACATATATTAACTTAAATAAATGTAAAGGATGATGTGACAAAAATCTAGTGGAGGGTATGTACTCTTAGGCTATTTTTGTAATTTAACCTTTACGCCAGTATATAAACCCCTTTCCTACCCTTTTTTCTCATTTTCTAAATCCATTTCTACTTTTCTAAGTTCTCTTCCAAGCTTTCATATACACTTTAATGGCTTCCTAAATATTTCTAAAGGTCAAAAAAGTTTTGTTCATCCATTTTTAAACTTCTAAATTCTTGTTTAAAGCTTTCTTTCCTCGTTTCAACACCTCTTCAACACAAAACAAGCACATACCCACCCTTAACAATCTTAGGCCAAACCCATATACCTCTAAGCTGAACTCTTTTGTCCCTTGAACCTTCTGAAAATCTCATTTTTTCAAATTAAAGCGAAGACTTAGCTCATATACAAGCTCTAGAGGAAGTTGCCTTGATTTAGTCACTTTTGGTGAGTAAAGTTTTCTCCTTTTTACCAAGATTTTAAATCATATATCATTTTTTAATTTATTTTATATATGATGTTTGTTAGAGTGAAAATAATTGTTGGTTTGTACGAATGTATAAGTGCTTCAATTATAGTGATGTTCGATTATGAATTTTATGTGCCTATGTGATATGATTTGAAATTAGACTTGAAAAGAAGTTTAATGTTTATATTAGCTAGAAAGTTGAGATTTTGACTCATATTAGTGGTTTTGATGTGAATATGAATGTTATGGTTTGAATACATGATGTATGCTAAGAAAGTTAGCACCTTCGCTTGTTTAAGCGACATGTAATCGCTTGTGTAAGAGTTTGAACTTGGGTTTTAAATTTAAAAATATATTTAAGTTAAACTTGTTTGAATTTCAAAAACACGCCTTTATGATTTACAAAGTGGTAAAGTTTCCAAGAGTTATGTAACAACCAGGTATTTTCAACCATTCGCATCCATTATAAACGTATAGGTAGACACTCATGCCGGAATTGAATTGCTCAAAATGCCGTGTTGTAAATAAAATTTGGCAAACCTCAGAATATACAGTAAATAAAAATCACAGATCACAAACACAGAGTAAATATAATGCAGCGTAAGTAAAAGAGATAGTAGTTCATGAAGCTACTATATAAATATATCAGAGTTACATAAGATACAACAGAAGAAATAAAGTACAAAATAAGTCTCAGTACATAGAAATCTACTAATACAATAGCTGGAAAGGACCAACAGACAGAAGAGATAAAACTAGACAAGCAGATAATCTCCAGCGATTCCAAATCTCCAGAAAGTGGAAATCCAAATCTGTCAATACTCAGGCTGACCCGAGCGTAAATTAAAATACAACACTCGAGTCAGGACATACATACTTATACAATGTAAACCAACTCAAGTGAACTGTAGCAAAGGTACAAGTAACTTAGAAGATGCTTAGGACCGCCCATCCTCTAAGGATCCGTTAAACTATTTACTATGTAGTAATATACGCTATATACAGTAGTGTCTAATCAGTAAAGTATAATCATATAGAAAATAACGTTAAGGGGATGGTGAACCTTAACGCGATCGGATCTTTAAAACCAAAATCGTAAGGAGATGACACGGCACGCGAGGCAATGCCAGGGTGGATACACCGTTTGCACTCCCGGACCGGTGGTGACGGCAAGCCAGCAGCTTCTGCCCACCTCGAACAATACCCCCGAATCAAACTGGCGCCACATATCGAATCACAAAAGTAATAGAATGGTTTCCGATGGAGCATGCTCGATGAAAGGGTGCGACCCTTTGTGTAGCCTGGTATAGCTCCTGTTTTAGTCATTTATGCCAACTCACGGGAGTTGGGTCCACGTAATATACCTCGAGAATGTCGCCACCATCCTACTTCTTTCTGGAATCTCCACCGCGTACACAGTTGTTAAAGTGGTTTTCGGTATTGGCCAGCTATAAGACAATATCCGATCCCGGTCTCTTTAACAACCAATCGTTATTATAACCCATAGTTATAGCTTTGAAACAATATTTTATACTTCAAAAATAAAATATCATTTCAACCCAAATCTTTATCAAAATAAAGATTAAATCATTTCCAAACCATTTCAATATATCATCATACCATATCTATCAATTCAAATATTTATCAAAATAAATATCAAGTCATTTCTAACCATTTTGATATATTAAATTATCATATCCTTTAAAAACATCCTTTCAAATCAATTTAATATATTTAAAATATCATATCCTTCAAAACATCCTTTTTAAATCATTTTATTATCAAAATATCATATCTTTCAAAACTTCATTTCAAAAAAAATTTAATATCAAAATATCATATCTTTCAAAACTTCATTTCAAAGCATTTTAATATATCAAAATATCATATCTTTTCAAAACCACATTTCAAATCATTTTAATATATCAAAATATCATATCTTTTCGAAACCACATTTCAATCATTTTAATATATCAAATAGTTATATTTCAAAACAAATTACTTCATTTTAAATCATAAAAATGAAGTTATTACATTTAATAATTAAATTATTAAATTCCAAAAATTTAAACTTTTCATTGTTCATTTATGCACTTAAATTTATTAAAACAATGAAATTCAAGTTTCGCAGCGTTTGGAAAATGCTACACAAAGTTACATTCAAAACAATTCAATTTAACAAAAGACAACATTTAAAAATGCTGTTAATTAACTTCAAATATTCAATAGAATTTCACAAACACTTATTTTTTTATTTAAATCATTTTAACTTATAAAATCATACATTTTCACATTCATAAGCATCTTTTAATTTTCCTTAAATTCATGATTTTATAAAGTTAAGTTTCCTTTCAAAAATCAATATTTATTAATAATTCACTTATTAAATTTCAACATTCAAATTTAAATTCATTACATTAAATTTCAACTTAACACTTAAGTTCAAATTCTCAAATATAACTTAATTTTATTTTTATTTACTTAACTAAAAATTCACTTTTAAGTCAATTTCATAAATTTCCAATTTTAGTTATATTTCAAAATTTCAACTTAAATATTCATTCATTTCACATTTCAACTTTATTAAAAATCATTAATATGATATAAAATCACTTTAAATTCATTTAAATTCAAATTATCATAAATTTATCATAATTTCATATTCAATTTAATTTCCAATTATAATTAAATCAAATTTTCCAAAATAACTTACATTCAAAATTTTCTAACTTTTTCATTAATTCATTTCACTTACAATTATTCAGAAAATCAATAATATTTTACAAAAATCCTTTTTAATTAGATTTAAATCAAAATATTTTAATATTTACATTTGTAAAATAATTTAAATTTTTTTAGAAAAACATATATTAACTACGGGTATGTATATAATTTTCTACACTACGAAAAGTGATACGGGTAATATATCATTTCAACCTGTAATTTACAAAGAAAATCCGGGTTTTATCATTTCAAACTCGCAGTCCCAAGTAAATGAAATAAATTGAAAATCATTCGGGCCTATCATTTCAGTCCATAACAATTTTCCCTTATTCTAAAGTCCGTTCGGGTATGTATCATTTCAACCCATAGTGATTCTAATCCAAAGGGAACTTGCAGTGTGTTGAACAGATAAAATAAACAAAATAGCATGAAATGACAGTAACACATAATATAATAGGTGTAATAACAGGTGTGAACATCATATGATAATAATATAAGCAGTTATAACATGATCATATAGTTCTACAGATTCACAGGGTGTCAATTTACTACTTATATAAGTACATAATGTCTGGTGAGAAATACTCACATGTTCAAAGCTGGAGATCGACACCAAAGCACAGATACTGACACAACAAAGGTACGAAACTATGGAAAAGACTAGAGAGTGGAGAGCCAAAGCTATATCCCTTGAAAACAATTACACAAACTGTGACATCCCGGAAATTTGGGGCAATATCAATTTAATAATCTACATTAAAAATTAAATTGATTTGATAATATTTGTTAATAATAATTTGAATTGATTTAATAATCTTCGTTTAAATAAATATTTAACTGATAATTTATCTTTTAAAAGTTAATTTAAATTGTTTCTATTTATAATGTATAAATGTATATATTGGTATATATTATAAATAGATCAGCTTTGTTTTTAAATTTAATAGATAAAGCTGTGTTTTCTAATTCTATTATTTTGATAATTTGGAAATTTAATATTGAATAAATAATAATATGATTTTAAAAATAATCAAGATAAATTTAATTTGTTTAAAAGTATTCTAGCCTAGGTTTAAATTTAAATAAAAGGATTGTTTTGTTCTTTTTAATTTAGCTTTATAAAATAAGTAATTTATATTTTGAAGTGAATGTTTCTTTTATAAATTATTTTAATTTAATAATGAGTTATATTTAAACAATATTAATAATGCAATATCCTTACAAATAGATTTTTTATAAAAAGAAATCATTATTTTAAATATATATATATATGTGTTTTGGAAAGCTATGATTTAGAATATACAATCTTTCAAGTATATTATGATAAAATAAATCTTATAAAATATTTAAACATAAGCATAAACAAAGCAAAATAAAATAAAATAGCTATGTACATAGGATAGAAGGCATACCCAGACAAGTAAAAATATATGTATAGGCCTGTAAATTAATATGCTTGAAATAGAAATGCAAAGTTATGAAACAAAGCAAAGTAAAGTAAGAAATAAAAAAGGACATATGTGTAGCTGTGAATAAGTATGCAGGCAAGTATAGTAACCAAGTAAAATAAGTATGCTAGCAAATATAAAAGAAAGATAAATATCTATGTATCACAAAAATGAAAGCAAACCAGGTTTGTATTTGTATGTTATCTGTAAAGTTAGAAATGTTGCCAGGTAAAAGGAAAAAAAAATGAAAATGAAGATAGCCTGTAAAAGTAGTAATGCTAGGACAAGGAAACAAAGTAAAGAAAATCACACATGCAGGTTGCTTGTAAGAGAAGTCCAAAGCTAAATAAAAATATCTATACATTAAAATGAGTAATAGTAGACATTAAGTACAATATAACATATGCAGGCAAGAAAATATAATACAAATGTCAAGTTACAAGATAAAGTAAATATATGTGCTGGTAAAAGAAATAAAATAAACATATGCAAGTAGCTTGTAAATAAAGTATGCAGGCAAGTAATCATGACTGTAAAATAGATATGCAAGCTAAAGAGTAAACAAAATTAACATATAAGGTAGTATGTAGAGCAAGCTAATACAAAGCAAAGTATAAACAAAAATATCTAAGCTTAAAAAAGTAGGTAAGTTGAGACATAAAGTACATTCACATTAAAAACTTTCATCTCAGCATAAAACTAGAGTCAATTCGAAATATTGGAAAAATCTTTCAGCCTCCAAAATAAAGAATTTTGCCTGATACAAACAAAAGCATAATTGTTCCTGCATGTGCAAGCCCGGTTATTACCTTCCACTGAAAACTTCTTTATATATGTCATATTATTTTTGTTCGTTAATAAAACATATCAATCCTGAAACAAGAAATAATGGCAAACATTTCCATTTATACAAACTGGAATAATGTTTGCAAATCCAACAAAGATGAGTAGATTAAGGTAATGAAGGCAAACTACTTTCCAATTTTAAAGTTCAACTTGTTTCAGACAAAAAGTGGTGCTCTGTTCCTTCTCTTTAATCAAGGTGAGTAACATCATAATTTAATAGTTTAAGTATATAATGGTTCTGTTGCAAGTTTTTCTTTTGAAATTCAGTTGGTGTTGGATATATTTCTTTTGTACAACTCTGTGTTAAGTATGAGTATTTTGATGAGCATCTCTGTATATTCTACCTGACTTTAGTTCCAGGTTTAAAATCCTTAACAAAATTTCATTTTGTTCTTAATTCAAGCCTTAACAAGAATAAGTTGACAAAAAATGCAGGCATTAATAGATACTTAAGTTTAAAATTTGTTTAAAGGAAAAACAGTGGTGTTAGTTCTGGAAAATGTAAAACTACAAGTAGAAAACTAAAATAAGTTAAACCTCAATGATTTTAATTCGTGAATTCAGGGTTATGAATCAAATACACATACCATAATATGATTTTTAAAATTAATATTATGATTTTCAGTCAAGTGATTTAAGTGCAGTTCGTTTTTGAACAAATGTTGGTTTTTGGGTGATTTTTGGTGATCCCTGTGACTGGAGGTGGTCGGGCCGTGCGAGGAAGTGGAGGAGCCTGCCGAGGTGATGGGAAAAATAGTTGGGGGTGGTCACGGCCACGATGGTGACAGCGGCGAGTGATTGAAGTTTCTAAACCTAATTTTACTGATGCACACATTTTTGATCGCCACGACTTCGTTGTTGCGTCGAGTGTGGCCGAGTTTAGAGAGGAGGTGCCTAGGTCGTAGATGAGCATGTGGGCAAAGGGGCGGTGATGCTGGGGGTCGGAGTTGCCATGCCGAGGCGTATTTGTGTGTGGGTGATGGGTTCGAAAGTTATCGAGCTATACTCGATTTTGAACGACAGTGCTTTAGGGTTGTTCGTTGATTTGGGGTTAACGTTGGAGCGATTTGCGACTTGAAGGGGGTGGTCTCGATCGTCAGAGTCCGGCGCCGCCTCCGTGCATGTGCACGGTGTCCATGGGTGGATGCTGTTGAGTTGTTCTGGAACCTGAAGAATTGGTAGCTTGGGATTGGAGCAAGGGACACTCGAGATTTGCTCGATTTATTTCAGAATTCACTCGAAGTAGATCGAGTTTTGGCCCGAAGCAATGAAGAGATGGGTTCGAGTATAGGTTGGTTACAGGTTTTGATAAAAACCTGTCACTGTTTTCTTTGTGGGTGGGGGGGGGTTTGTTTTCTCAAGTTTCAGATTTTAAATTTATTTAAAGTTTGGAAACAGAATTTAAACTGTGGTTTAAATTCAAGAACTTACAGTATAAATTCAAATGAACTTTGAATCAAAGGTTTCAAATGAATTTGGTTTTAAATCAAAATCAAGTTTTTTTTAAAAGCAAGTTAGAACCAAAGTTTTTCAATCAAAGTAAATTTTTTGGATTCAAGTTCTTCTTTGAATTCAAATCTGAAATTTTAAATTAGTTTTAAAATCTGAATGTTTTAAAACAAGTTTGAATTAAATGATTAATGTTGTAACGACCAGGTATTTTCAACCATTCGCATCCATTATAAGTGTATAGGTAGACACTCATGCCGGAATTGGATTACTCAAAATACCGCGTTGTAAATAAAAATTTGGCAAACCTCAGAATATACAGTAAATAAAAATCACAGATCACAGACATAGAGTATATGATAATGCAGCGGAAGTAAAAGAGGAGATAGTAGTTCATGAAGCTACTATATAAAATATAAGATACATCAGGGTTGAATAGGATACAATAGAAGAGTAACAAGTTACATCAAGTACAAATCATATACATCACTGAAACACTGGATACTGAAACAAAATAGATGGCTGGATCTTCAAGGAAAGCTCCAACTCCGAAGGTGAATCTTGAATGCTAACTCAATCAATCTGACTCGAGCGTAAAGCAAAACACAAAACACTCGAGTCAGGACATAAATACTTATAAACTGTAAATCAACTCAAGTGAACAGTAACAAAATGCATCAGTAACTTAAAGGATATTTGGGACCGCCCATCCTCTAAGGATCCGTTAAACTATTTACTATGTAGTAATATACGCTATATATGGTAGTGTCTAATCAGTAAAGTATAATCATATAGAAAATAGCGTTAAGGGGATGGTGAACCTTAACATGATTGGATCTTTAAAACCAAAATCGTAGTGGGCTCGATATAAGGGTATGACACAGCACGCGAGGCAATGCCAGGGTGGATACACCGTTTGCACTCCCGGACCTGTGGTAACGGCAAGCCAGCAGCTTCCGCCCACCTCAAACAATACCCCCGAATCAAAGTGGCGCCACCGAATCGAATCACAACAGTAATAGAATGGTTTCCGATGGAGCATGCTCGATGAAAGGGTGCGACCCTTTGTGTAGCCCGGTATAGCTCCTGTTTTAGTCATATATGCCAACTCACGGGAGTTGGGTCCACGTAATATACCTCGAGAACGTCGCCACCATCCTACTTCATTTTGGAATCTCCACCGCGTACACAGTTGTGGTTTTCGGTATTGGCCGGCTATAAGACAATATCCGATCCCGATGTCTTTAACAACCAATCGTTATTATAACCCGTAGTTATAACTTTAAAACAATATTTTATACTTCAAAATAAAATATCCTTTTCAATCCAAATCTTTATCAAAATAAAGATTAAATCATTTCCAAAACCATTTCAATATATCATCGTAAAATATCTTTCAATTCAAATATTTATCAAAATAAATATCAAGTCATTTCTAACCATTTCAATATATTAAATTTTCATACCCTTTCAACACTACCTTTCAAATCATTTTAATATATCAAAATATCATAACCTTTCAAAGTTTCAGTTCCAAAATATCATATCTTTCAGAACTTCTTTTTAAATCATGTTAATATCAAAATGTCCTATCTTTCAAACTCCGTTTTCAAATCATTTAATATCAAAAATATCATATCTTTCAAAACTTCGTTTCAAAACATTTTAATACATCAAAATATCATATCCTTTCAAAACTTCGTTTCAAATCATTTTAATATATCAAAATATCGTATCTTTTCAAACTTTATTCATTTTAAATCATTATTCATTTTATTCAATATAAAATACCATTTCAATTCATATTTCAAAACAGTTTATATTCCAAAAATTCTTTTTTATCATTTCAATGAAGTTATTATGTTTAATAATTAAATTTCCAAAAATTTCAACTTCCAAAGTTTATTTATTCACTTAAGTTTATCAAAACCGTGAAAATTCACTTTTCGCATTATTTAGAAAATTTATACGGAAAGTTACATTCAAAACAGTTCAATTTAACAAAAGACAGCATTTTAAAATGTTATACTAGGTTTACTTAAATTTCGAATAACTTAGTTAAATTCAAAAATTATAGCACTTACAAAGATTGCTATAATAACTTTTAATTCAATTTAGCTTTTTAGTTCATTATCATCAACTACAGCGTTTACAAATACTGTAATATCATTTACATTGTAATTAATAGCATTTCAAAAATGCATTCAATTAACTTCAAATATTCAATAAAATTTCTCAACCAATTTTATTTTTATTAAAAAAAAATTTAACTTATAAAATCATACATTTTCACATTTATAAACATCATTTAATTTTCCTCAAGTTCATGATTTTATAAAGTTAAATTTCCATTCAAAAATCAAGATTTAATAATAATTCACTTATTAAAATGCAATGTTGAATTTTTAAAATCCATTACATTAAATTTCAACTTTATTAAAATCATTAATATGATATAAAAATCACTTTAAATTTATTTAAATTCAAATTATCATAAATTTATCATAATTTCATATTCACTTAAATTTCCAATTATAATTAAATCAAAATTTCCAAAATAACTTACGTTCAAAATTTCTAATTTTTCATTAATTCATTTCACTTACAATTATTCAGAAAATCAATAAAAATTTACAAAAATTATTTTTTTATTAAATTTAAAATCAAAATATTATAATAATTAAATTTCTAAAATATTTAAAATTTTAGAAAAACATATTTTAACTACGGGCCTGTATATAATTTTCTACGCTAGGTAAAGTGATATGGGTAATATATCATTTCAACCCATAATTTACAAAGAAAATCCGGGTTTTATCATTTCAAACCCGCAATCCCAAGTCAAAATGAAAAATTTAAAACCATTCAGGCCTATCATTTCAGCCCATAACATTTTTTTTCTAACAGGGAACTTGCAGTGTGATCATATGCAGAAATAATATAAACAAGGTCAATATCACAATATACAGTCATATATATGATGTCAGGTGAAAAATAACAGTTTTAATATGGTAATAATATGGTAATAACATGGCATAGCATATCATATGATCATCATTAACTTGCATAAACATTTTTTTTACTAAACACTTGTCATCAATTCACTTTTCATAAGTATAAATGTCAGAGTGAGAAAGACTCACTTTTTCAAGCTGAAGACCAAAACAACAAACACAAGAGCGGTTCCAAAAGTATGACAAGCACGATACAGCACGACTTTTGATTTGAATGAATGGAGAACCTTGATATTTGTCTTGTAAAAAATAACCAAAACAAGACAATACACACATAAATATTCAACGCAAAACAATGTTGAAACAATGAAAATACGAAGCAACAAAGGAATAGATTACTTGACCTTGCTTTAACCATTCAAATGCTTGGCCTAGGAGGTTCTTGGGTTCAGCCATGATGATGATATAGCTCAGGTTTGGCACCATAACTCACAGCTAGAAGGAGTATGGAGTGGTGGGGTTATAACATGAAGCATACAATTGGTCAAGGCAACATATATGAAGTTTTTGAGCACAACAAGGCTCGGCCTTGGGTCAAGTGGGGCTTGGCCATACTTGTATAGGTTTGGACAGTAGATGGAGGGGTGTGGGGAGGTCTGGAAAAGGTGGTGGTAGCGGCCTATGGTGGTGGCCAAGGTGGTGGATGAAGATATGAAGTGATAAGGTGGCTATCATGAATGTTTCAAGGCGTTATGCATTGTTTTTGTGGAGTTTTGGTTCATGGAGTCTTGGCCATGTCAATTTCAGATCTGGATAGAGGCTAAGATGAAGTGTAGTGGTGGTAGCAAGGTGGTGGTCGTGGCTAGAGGTGGTGGCCATGGTGAAGTATGAAGGTGGTGAAGTAATAGTAGTGGCTACTGCATTGTTTTGGACATTATTTGCAAATTTTGTGGAGTTTTGTCACCAAGGGAGATGTGGCCATGGATGGATCTAAAATGATGGCTAGAGATGATGCCAAGGAAGAGTGGCAGGGGATGGTGGAGAGTATGGTGGTGATGGTGGGTGGTAGAGGCCAATCCAGAAAGCATAGAAAACTAGGCAAAATACATAGAAAATGAGAAGAAAAAGGTAGAAAAAAGATGTAGCCATTACCAGATTTTTTTCTCAAGATGGAGGCCATGATTTTTAGGGTTTTGGAGCTTGAAAATTCGTGAACAACATGAGGGAGTCGGCTGCAAAGGACGAGGAAAGGAATGGCTAAGATAAATTGATGTATTAATTGCAAAAAGAAACGGATAAAACGCCTTTACGTTTCAGGCTTTTAAGATCTCTTAACTTTCTAAACCTTTTGCATTTCCTTTGCTTTTTAATTTTATAAAATCAACATAAACTCAGAAATGTTATTTAAAACCGAAACTAAGTAAGAAGAAAATAAAATAAATAATTTATTTTAAGTAAAATAGAAAAAGGAAATAAGAAATTGCTTAAAAATAGCAACCCCGACATAAAAATTACAAGAAAATCTCCGATGTCTTTGGAAAATTTATTACTTCACAAAAAAAATATTATAACACAAAATTTGAATTAAAAATGGTTTTAAAACATTTTCAAGGTAAAATAATAATTTAATTTTTATTAAATAGAAAGTTAAATAAAGAAAAATGCAGTAAATACCAACTAGGCTTTATAAATTGAAATAAATTCAAATAAACTTTAGAAAAATTATATTATCATTTTAAAAATACTTAAAAGTCAAAATATACATAATATAACATATTATCACATATTAAAATAAAATATAACCAAGAAGAAGTAACTTATACAATTTAAAATAGTCATTGTTAAATAACCCTATATACGCACAATATTGTAAAGGGTATAACTTTCACAATTTACATCCAAACTCAACGAAACGAAAAGTGGTGTTCTTAGAATTTTATGTACTTTAATAATAAAAGAAAAAAAAATTAAAATTTTAAACTTTTAAAATTTTTAGTTAAAAGTCACAGTTTGACTATTTTGACCAAAATCAGCATTTCAGTCAAATATTCAACTTACACAAGTTTGGAATTATAACTCATATAAAAATCAAGATTATATTTAAATAATAAATTTAATCATTTCAAATAAGTAAATAAATTTTAAATCAAAATCTTACATTAAAAATAATTAAAATATACAATAAAATAATTACGAAATACAGGGTTGTTACAAATGTATTTTAAAAAGCTTAATTTTTTTAAATAAAAAGAATTAAGTAATCTGGTTTAAACCTTTCTTACATAAGTTTCATATATAAGTAATGAATGCACTTCACATTATTTAAAATTGAATTTAGATTTGGTAATGATTAAAATTGGTTAATCTTTTGGATTTTTAAAATTCAAATGGAATTTAAATTTAAATTTACACTTTAATATAAATTTAATCATTTCAAATAAGTAAAATAAATTTTTAAATCAAAATCTTACATTAAAAATAATTAAAATATACAATAAAATAATTACAAAATACAGGGTTGTTACACTCTCCCCCACTCGAAACTTTTCGTCCCCGAAAAGGAATGAGGTATGGAAGGGCACAGAAAAGATAGAGTGAAATAGGATTAAGATAAGATGACAAGAAGATTGAAGTTATACCTCATAACTGTTGTTATAGGTAAGTTTTACAAGGTGGAGGTGATCTTTCCAAGATCCTCCAGAATCAAGAACACAAGCACGAAAAAGGTGGATTCAAAATGATTACCAAAGGTCTATCAAGATTATAGAAAGATTTCTAAACAGAAAGATTATAGAAAGATGCCTATACCGGTCTATAGCAAGATAAGGATGATAAGGGCAACCAAAAGATAGTTTGGAAAACAAAATAAGGAAATGAATTTGAAAGCATGGAGATTTCAACTTAAGCAGAGAATAAATCTTTACACAAGTTAAATAAACCTTTACTATCTCAAATTTTATTATCTTATTATCCAATCATCTAAAATTAACCATTTTTAAAACCATGGGTTTGAAACATAATCATTTATTACACTCACAATGTACTTAATAAATTTTATTCTTCTTTATTCCTAATCAAAATTAAATTTATTCCTCTCAATATATTTATCACTCATGTTAAATATATTTACACTTTTTATAACTACTTTCTTTTATTCTTAGTTCTTTTAAAATTAATTTATTGTAAGTTATTCAATTACCCTTTATTATATTTACCTCTGTTAATCATTTTATAATTAAAATTTAAGTGTATAACATTTATTATAACTACTCAAATTTTATTTATAAAATCTTTTTATATCTTATATTATCCAATTACATTTTTAACTTCTGAAATTTTGGTAAGTTATATTTGAATGCAATTGTATTATACAAATAAAATTTCCAATTCAATCATTTCAAGCTTAAATCATTTATTCAATTTTTTTTATTTTCTTTTTATAATTGAAATTATTCTTAAAAAATAGAATTTAAGAATTAAATTTCCGATTTCTTCAGACCATTTGGAGATAAGAAATAATATATATACATATATAATATGTGAAATCAAATTTCAATCATAAATATATATATATATATATATATATTATAAATCAAGTCATATTTTAGAAATTCAAATCAATTTAATTTCCCAAAACAAAGCTGTAGCAAGACTACAGAACAGTCTCCTAACTTCGAAACTCGAAAATGAACGTCGATGATGTCGCGATCATCACCGAAGTTATTTTCCAACGACAAAGAGAAGAGCACTATAAAATTCTTTGGAAACAAATTCTATTTGAAAATACTTTAAATAATATATCCCCTTTTTAAAACTTTAAACACAAAGTTTGAAACCATCAGAAATTAAATTCTCAAATTTCTTGTTCTAAATTCTTTTCAGTTCCCAAATCAATTTATAACTATCTATAAATTCATTTATAGAACAATAAATGGTAAATTAAGTATTATCACTTTCAAATAATCAATCTAAATAAGTTTATTAAGTTTCATAAATTTACTCATATACCAAAATTTATTTCATCAACCAAATTTTTAAAATAATATTGTGTCAGTTTGTTCTGTCAAAGTGTTTTAGAAATCCTATCGATATCGTTGATCAGACGAATCGATTGGAAACCCAAATCAACATCAACAACTCAAACAACACAATATATAAAAAAAAACATATATTTACAAGTATAATTCACAATGTTTGAAGATAGGTTGGAAACAAAAGACAAGATGATTAAATAACAAAATTGGGAGGTGGATAAGCTTAAATAAATCACGGGCAACATTTACCGGGTCAACCGTGGCTTAAAGAATAAGATCAAATGTGGATTTTTCTGGGGTAAACCTACATTCGATCTCAGGAGTTAGAGTTTGAAATAACAAAAGATATTAGCATATAAACCAAGGATAGATAAGAATCTCTGGTGAATCGATGCTAACTGCAAAGGAGTTTTCCCCCTTTTCAATTAAATTTGAAATTGGCGTGACCGCCGACTCACTAGAAAGATGATTCGAAGCGGAGTTATGGGTTACTCCAGAATCTAAAGAGGATGAATAGTAAGGGATACGAATGGATTTTGGAACCGTAGGGAATGTTCCAAAATTCAAAGGAATCGAGTCAAAAGGGAGAGATTCAAACTCGAATGAAAGTGATTCTGTAAATACATTCACTCCATATGCTGAGTTTTGCCTAGAGCTACCAAAGCTCTGATACCAACTGTAACGACCAGGTATTTTCAACCATTCGCATCCATTATAAGTGTATAGGTAGACACTCATGCCGGAATTGGATTGCTCAAAATACCGCGTTGTAAATAAAAATTTGGCAAACCTCAGAATATACGTAAATAAAAATCACAGATCACAGACATAGAGTATATGATAATGCAGCGGAAGTAAAAGAGGAGATAGTAGTTCATGAAGCTACTATATAAAATATAAGATACATCAGGGTTGAATAGGATACAATAGAAGAGTAACAAGTTACATCAAGTACAAATCATATACATCACTGAAACACTGGATACTGAAACAAAATAGATGGCTGGATCTTCAAGGAAAGCTCCAACTCCGAAGGTGAATCTTGAATGCTAACTCAATCAATCTGACTCGAGCGTAAAGCAAAACACAAAACACTCGAGTCAGGACATAAATACTTATAAACTATAAATCAACTCAAGTGAACAGTAACAAAATGCATCAGTAACTTAAAGGATGCTTGGGACCGCCCATCCTCTAAGAATCTGTTAAACTATTTACAATGTAGTAATATACGCTATATACGGTAGTGTCTAATCAGTAAAGTATAATCATATAGAAAATAGCGTTAAGGGGATGGTGAACCATAACGCGGTCGGATCTTTAAAACCAAAATCGTAGTGGGCTCGATATAAGGATATGACACGGCACGCGAGGCAATGCCAGGGTGGATACACCGTTTGCACTCCCGGACCGGTGGTGACGGCAAGCCAGCAGCTTCCGCCCACCTCGAACAATACCCCCGAATCAAAGTGGCGCCACCGAATCGAATCACAACAGTAATAGAATGGTTTCCGATGGAGCATGCTCGATGAAAGGGTGCGACCCTTTGTGTAGCCCGGTATAGCTCCTGTTTTAGTCATATATGCCAACTCACGGGAGTTGGGTCCACGTAATATACCTCGAGAACGTCGCCACCATCCTACTTCATTCTGGAATCTCTACCGCGTACACAGTTGTTAAAGTGGTTTTCGGTATTGGCCGGCTATAAGACAATATCCGATCCCGGTCTCTTTAACAACCAATCGTTATTATAACCCGTAGTTATAACTTTAAAACAATATTATATACTTCAAAATAAAATATCCTTTTCAATCCAAATCTTTATCAAAATAAAGATTAAATCATTTCCAAAACCATTTCAATATATCATCGTAAAATATCTTTTAATTCAAATATTTATCAAAATAAATATCAAGTCATTTCTAACCATTTCAATATATTAAATTTTCATACCCTTTCAACACTACCTTTCAAATCATTTTAATATATCAAAATATCATAACCTTTCAAAGTTTCAGTTCCAAAATATCATATCTTTCAGAACTTCTTTTTAAATCATGTTAATATCAAAATGTCCTATCTTTCAAACTCTGTTTTCAAATCATTTAATATCAAAAATATCATATCTTTCAAAACTTCGTTTCAAATCATTTTAATACATCAAAATATCATATCCTTTCGAAACTTCGTTTCAAATCATTTTAATATATCAAAATATCGTATCTTTTCAAACTTCATTCATTTTAAATCATTATTCATTTTATTTAATATAAAATACCATTTCAATTCATATTTCAAAACAGTTTATATTCCAAAAATTCTTTTTTATCATTTCAATGAAGTTATTATGTTTAATAATTAAATTATTAAATTTCCAAAAATTTCAACTTCCAAAGTTTATTTATTCACTTAAGTTTATTAAAACCGTGAAAATTCACTTTTCGCATTATTTAGAAACTTATACGGAAAGTTACATTCAAAACAGTTCAATTTAACAAAAGACAGCATTTTAAAATGTTATACTAGGTTTACTTAAATTTCGAATAACTTAGTTAAATTCAAAAATTATAGCACTTACAAAGATTGCTATAATAGCTTTTAATTCAATTTAGCTTTTTAGTTCATTATCATCAACTACAACGTTTACAAATGCTGTAATATCATTTACATTATAATTAATAGCATTTCAAAAATGCATTCAATTAACTTTAAATATTCAATAAAATTTCTCAACCAATTTTATTTTTATTAAAAACATTTTTAACTTATAAAATCATACATTTTCACATTTATAAACATCATTTAATTTTTCTCAAGTTCATGATTTTATAAAGTTAAATTTCCATTCAAAAATCGAGATTTAATAATAATTCACTTATTAAAATGCAATGTTGAATTTTTAAAATCCATTACATTAAATTTCAACTTTATTAAAATCATTAATATGATATAAAATCACTTTAAATTTATTTAAATTCAAATTATTATAAATTTATCATAATTTCATATTCACTTAAATTTCCAATTATAATTAAATCAAAATTTTCAAAATAACTTACGTTCAAAATTTCTAACTTTTCATTAATTCATTTCACTTACAATTATTCAGAAAATCAATAAAAATTTACAAAAATCCTTTTTTTATTAAATTTAAAATCAAAATATTATAATAATTAAATTTCTAAAATATTTAAAATTTTAGAAAAACATATTTTAACTACGGGCCTGTATATAATTTTCTACGCTAGGTAAAGTGATATGGGTAATATATCATTTCAACCCATAATTTACAAAGAAAATCCGGGTTTTATCATTTCAAACCCGCAATCCCAAGTCAAAATGAAAAATTTAAAACCATTCAGGCCTATCATTTTGAGCCCATAACATTTTTTTCTAACAGGGAACTTGCAGTGTGATCATATGCAGAAATAATATAAACAAGGTCAATATCACAATATACAGTCATATATATGATGTCAGGTGAAAATTAACAGTTTTAATATGGTAATAATATGGTAATAACATGGCATAGCATATCATATGATCATCATTAACTTGCATAAACATTTCTTTTACTAAACACTTGTCATCAATTCACTTTTCATAAGTATAAATGTCAAAGTGAGAAAGACTCACTTTTTCAAGCTGAAGACCAAAACAACAAACACAAGAGCGGTTCCAAAAGTATGAAAAGCACGATACAGCACGACTTTTGATTTGAATGAATGGAGAACCTTGATATTTGTCTTGTAAAAAATAACCAAAACAAGACAATACACACATAAATATTCAACGCAAAACAATGTTGAAACAATGAAAATACGAAGCAACAAAGGAATAGATTACTTGACCTTGCTTTAACCATTCAAATGCTTGGCCTAGGAGGTTCTTGGGTTCAGCCATGATGATGATATAGCTCAGGTTTGGCACCATAACTCATGGCTAGAAGGAGTGTGGAGTGGTAGGGTTATAACATGAAGCATACAATTGGTCAAGGCAACATATATGAAGTTTTTGAGCACAACAAGGCTCGGCCTTGGGTCAAGTGGGGCTTGGCCATACTTGTATAGGTTTGGACAGTAGATGGAGGGGTGTGGGGAGGTCTGGAAAAGGTGGTGGTAGCGGCCTATGGTGGTGGCCAAGGTGGTGGATGAAGATATGAAGTGATAAGGTGGCTATCATGAATGTTTCAAGGCGTTATGCATTGTTTTGTTGGAGTTTTGGTTCATGGAGTCTTGGCCATGTCAATTTCAGATCTGGACAGAGGCTAAGATGAAGTGTAGTGGTGGTAGCAAGGTGGTGGTCGTGGCTAGAGGTGGTGGCCATGGTGAAGTAATAGTAGTGGCTAGTGCATTGTTTTGGACATTATTTGCAAATTTTATGGAGTTTTGTCACCAAGGGAGGTGTGGCCATGGATGGATCTGAAATGATGGCTGGAGATGATGCCAAGGAAGAGTGGTAAGGGATGGTGGAGAGTATGGTGGTGATGGTGGGTGGTAGAGGCCAATCCAGAAAGCATAGAAAACTAGGCAAAATACATAGAAAATGAGAAGAAAAAGGTAGAAAAAAGATGTAGCCATTACCAGATTTTTTTCTCAAGATGGAGGCCATGATTTTTAGCGTTTTGGAGCTTGAAAATTCGTGAACAATATGAGGGAGTCGGCTGTAAAGGATGAGGAAAGGAATGACTAAGATAAATTGATGTATTAATTGCAAAAAGAAACGGATAAAACGCCTTTACGTTTCAGGCTTTTAAGATCTCTTAACTTTCTAAACCTTTTGCATTTCCTTTGCTTTTTAATTTTATAAAATCAACATAAACTCAGAAATGTTATTTAAAACCGAAACTAAGTAAGAATAAAATAAAATAAATAATTTATTTTAAGTAAAATAGAAAAGGAAATAAGAAATTGCTTAAAAATAGCAACCCCGACATAAAAATTACAAGAAAATCTCCAATGTCTTTGGAAAATTTATTACTTCACAAAAAAATAATATAACAGAAAATTTGAATTAAAAATGGTTTTAAAACATTTTCAAGGTAAAATAATAATTTAATTTTTATTAAATAGAAAGTTAAATAAAAAAAAATGCAGTAAATACCAACTAGGCTTTATAAATTGAAATAAATTCAAATAAACTTTAGAAAAATTATACTATCATTTTAAAAATACTTAAAAGTCAAAATATACATAATATAACATATTATCACATATTAAAATAAAATATAACCAAGAAGAAGTAACTTATACAATTTAAAATAGTCATTGTTAAATAACCCTATATACGCACAATATTGTAAAGGGTATAACTTTCACAATTTACATCCAAACTCAACGAAACGAAAAGTGGTGTTCTTAGAATTTTATGTAATTTCATAATAAAAGGAAAAAAAAATTAAATTAATAAACTTTTAAAATTTTAAGTTAAAAGTCATAGTTTGACTATTTTGACCAAAATCAGCATTTCAAGCAAATATTCAACTTACACAAGTTTGGAATTATAACTCATATAAAAATCAAGATTATATTTAAATAATAAATTTAATCATTTCAAATAGGTAAATAAATTTTCAAATCAAAATCTTACATTAAAAATAATTAAAATATACAATAAAATAATTACGAAATACAGGGTTGTTACAAATGTATTTTAAAAAGCTTAATTTTTTTTAAATAAAAAGAATTAAGTAATCTGGTTTAAACCTTTCTTACATAAGTTTCATATATAAGTAATGAATGTACTTCACATTATTTAAAATTGAATTTAGATTTGGTAATGATTAAAATTGGTTAATCTTTTGGATTTTTAAAATTCAAATGGAATTTAAATTTAAATTTACACTTTAATATAAATGTTGAATTACCTTAGAGATAATTAAGGTAACAAAATAATTTAATTAATAAGATATTTAAAGAATGATTTATTTAATAATTTAGAATTAGAAATAATTGATAATGTTTAAATGTAAGGTAATTTCTTAAAGAAGTAATTAAGGAAATGTCATTAGTTAATGATTAACTAAGAATTTTTAAGTAACTAATTAATGTGGTTAAATTTAATAACTAAATTAGATTAATTAATTTAGATAATTCTTTGTAAATTGTGAAGTAATTACTTAATAAAAGTAATTTAAAAGATTAACTACTTTTTGTAATTAATTTTGATTAAATGATTAATTTAAGTTAATTAATTTAGTTTAATTAATTTAAGAAAATCATTTGATAAGTATAATTTCTTAGTGTATTCAAAGGAGCATAATTACTTAAGGAAGTAATTAATGTTAATTACTGAATGTAATTAGTGAAAGATGATGTGGTAATAAAGTAATTTGGATAATTACTTTTGTAATTAATCAAGGGATTAATTAATGGAGATAATTAATTATGGAATAATTAATTTATTAATATGAGTAATTAAGGGTAGTTAATTACTGGTTGATATTAATAAGGGTGATTAATAATTGTGTTTAATTAAAGTTTAATCGCTTAATGTAATTAAATTAAATAAAATAATTTAATTTAAATCTAAATTAAAGATCATTAATTAATAATTAATGATGTAATTAAGAATTGGTTAATTAAGGAATAATCAAAAATGGGGTAATTAATTTATGTAATTAATTAAGAATAAGTGTAATCAATTATAAATGAAGTAATTAAATGTTAATTACTATAAATGATTTAGGATAATTAATCTGTGAAATTAAATAAAAACTAATTACCTATTGTAATTAGAAATAATTAACCAAAAGTGTTTAATCAAGAAGAATATCTATAGATTAATAAATTAATTCGATT
Source organism: Allium cepa (assembly GCA_030765085.1). Lineage (NCBI taxonomy): Eukaryota > Viridiplantae > Streptophyta > Magnoliopsida > Asparagales > Amaryllidaceae > Allium > Allium cepa. The sequence goes on from CM060935.1 coordinate 1,002,337,597, forward strand.
TACAATTAATTAATGCTTTGTATAAGTAGGATTTATAGATAAAGAATTAATTTAATTTACTTTAAATTAATTAGAGATAGAAGTAGTTAATTTAATTCATTTTAAATTAATTACAAATGGTATGATTATAAATCATTGCTTATGGATGAATGATATTGATATTTCATTTGATGATGTTGAATTCAGATATGACATGAATAATATCTATGTGACATGAATGCTTGGTTTAAATATGATAATATTTAATTATCTGTTTGGATGATAATATGGATTATCTGTATGTGATGATGATATGATTATCAACTGTGATATTATGGATTATCAATCTGTGTATATATTGATAATATTGAATTAAACTGTTAAGACTAAATAGACAACTTGGCCTTAAAAGACACGTTTTGGATTTCGATGAGACCGGGATCGGTTTTCCTTATTTGGAACATCCGAAAACCACATCGATTCCAAATTAACGATAGGTCGTGAATCTGAAGTGAAGATGAAGATTCAGATTGCAAGGGTTATCGTCGTTAATTCTGAGGGTGATTCCAAAATGAGTGTAACGAGATAATGCCTTCGGTTTCATTCGAACACGTAACGAACTTGTATGGATTGAATGCTTTCAACACATCGTCAGGTGGGCGATGAGCATTCTAAGAAATATGTTCTATAAAGGTAATCGCAGCCTCAAGCCTCATCAACCGGGAATGGCTAAAACAGGGGAGGTGCAGCAAGGTTAGGTGGGTCATGCCCAAGCAGGACAAGAATATTCCCTGTCTAGATGTCCCTTTTTATTCGGCTGTGTGGGAAGTTGGTTGCAAACAACTGCGGGGTTTATCTTGTTTGGGACTGTTTAGTAAGGAATGGTTCCGGCCTTATGTTGCAGGGGGTCGGGAGTGATCCTCGGTACGTTGATCTAGGCCACGTACTGTGACGGGCGGTACCCCAGTAGCCCTGCCATTGTATGGAATCCACAATCCAATAAGTGCCAGCGGTTTTGATTGTATTACCCACTTTTGTGGCTAGTAGCTGGAATTTAATGAATGTAACAATTTCGGCTATTTTCTATTTACTTGAAAACCCTAGACCTATTATAATATCACAGAATTTCCTATCAAATGTTTTGGTTAGCGTAAGGTAAAAACTTACCCATGTTTATGTGTGGGGAGTCCTACGTGATACATTTTGTTTTCAAAGGATTTTCAAAATTAAGCAACTATAAACCGTTACTCATACCAGACCCATGTCTGACCCGGAGTTTATTTTTGTTTTTCATAAACCTCGGGTACCCAAATTTTACGGGTAGCCAAGGGATTCAGGTTAGCTTTGACGAATTCTGGAGGAGCAATGGAGCAGGAGGCTTCAGCGTTGTAGATATATATAGTTCCGCTGTGTAGGTATCTTTGAGTTATTTGTTTGAGTTGTGTTGTATTAACTAGACAGGTGTTTATAACTGTCCAGTATGTGATGTACTATCTATATAACTCTGATTGATGTTGTATATTATGTAAATACTTATGTGATTATTATAATTTATTCGTTCCGCTGTGAGATTCTGATGTTGTTGTTCTTTCTTCTCTATCTTTTCTATTTTCTCATCCCTTTCTTTCTTCAAGACGAAACATCTTTCTGATAGTAGAAGGGTGGGTCGTCACAGTTGGTATCAGAGCGCTAGGTTGAGTGAATACCTAGGCTCTTGAGTGATTTCTTTCCTGAGAGAGCGTATTTGTAATTTTTATATATAATAAATATATATATATATATATATATATATATATATATATATATATATATATTTCTACCTATTGTTGGGTTATCTGTTCGGGTTTTCCAATAAGCTATAAAGGTATATAGGGTAGTGGTGTGTGTAACACAACTACCAATGATTGGAATTTGAATGATTGAGGTTGGAAGTGTACTTGTCGAGACTGTAGACCTAATACCATCTCAAGTAAGCTTTGAGTAGTGTAAGGATTTCATTAATCTCTGAAGAAAACCTGTTAAGGTTCGGAGTTCATCTTTGAAGTGTAATTTGGTTAAGCTAGAATTTGGATCTGTCGGTTGGACAGAAGCCAGTCATGATATCTTGATATATCAAGGTGTAGTAGCTGTGTGATGAGACACAGTGACTATGGATGTCTCCGAAGATGTTTCTTTGGAACAAGTAAGAAGAGTGTCTGCTCGGTGTTGTGGCTGTGTTCAGCTGGGTGTTTCTGTTTACTTTGAGGTCCGAGTTTCTCGAAGAGCTTTGGGTTAGGAAGTCTTCTGGCTAAGCTATTTTTCTTGAGGTAACTTCAGAAGCAGTAGAGTAATTCCATTTCTTCGATGGATTGGCCACATAAGCATAAGTTGTTCTATTTGGTAAAGAGAGAGCAGTATCTTTGGAATTTGGCTGGATCGATCGCAAAAGTGACTTGCGATGGTTTGGGTGTTCTTTTTTGTTTCAAAGATTTTTCTAGATGTCTTCAAGAAGTCAAGATTTGGTCAGCATTTGGAGATTGAGTTTGGTATCGATTGGATTTCAGAAGTGGTACCAATGGTTCAGCTTAGTAATAGGATGATTTTTGAGTTTGGGAAAGCAGCTCAGATTTTGGAGAAACTTCTGAGTTTTATTTTTGGATATGTGAACTTTATTAGTGGAATGTGTTGACCAGTCTGTGCTTGAGTTCATAACCAGCACTTTCATCTGTTCTATCAGAGTTGCGCAGTGAAAGCATGATGGTAGCTGTTTTAGTTTGGAAGCAATTGGATGTTGCAATGTTTGGATTAGAGAGTTCTACAGGAAATTTTTCACGATCTGAGGCCAGTTTGGAGTGCACCTGTTATATCTTTTTCGGATAAGAGAAGTGAGTTCTGTTTTCTGATTTGGAATAGAGTGTGTGTTCTGAGTTTGGTTCATATTGCAAAGATCATTTTATTGGATTGTTTTTGGTCCAGTTTATTTCTAGGAGCATCAACAAGAGTTGAGCTAATCAGTAAGGATGTAGACAGCCCAGGATCGTCCGAAGAGTTTGTGGATAAGAGACGAAGGAATTTGGATTTCGAAGTCAGAGATTTGATTTTGGATAAGTGTTTGGTCTTCAGGATTGGATTGTCAGTTTGGATAACTGGAATTCGTTGTGTTTCACGTATCTCTGAGAGAGTACGTGTAAGATTTATCTCTGATTATAGAACCAACAATTCAGGGAGTTTTAGTTGTTGATTCAGGCTTGTCTGTAGTCTAATATCCAGTCTTGTTTTGTAGATCTAGATGAGCGGAAGCTCTGTAGCTTAGTAGTATCAGTTGTTTGGATTTTATGGGATTTTATGGAGCGAGTGTCCCGATATTTATACTTAGGGGAAACTCGAGAAAATTCTATTCGGAATTTTGTCTGGATAGTTAGATTTGTTTGTTTGGATAAATTGGTTGCTATGGTTGTTAGCTTATGATTGATATATGCTTGTGTTTTAGAATTAAATCTTTAACTAGATTATTAAATTACCTTTGTTTTAAATTTCGGGGACGAAATTCTTTTAAGGGGGAAGGAATGTGACATCCCGAAAATTTGGGGCAATATCAATTTAATAATCTACATTAAAAATTAAATTGATTTGATAATATTTGTTAATAATAATTTGAATTGATTTAATAATCTTCGTTTAAATAAATATTTAACTGATAATTTATCTTTTAAAAGTTAATTTAAATTGTTTCTATTTATAATTTATATATGTATATATTGGTATATATTATAAATAGATCAGTTTTGTTTTTAAATTTAATAGATAAAGCTGTGTTTTCTAATTCTATTATTTTTGATAATTTGGAAATTTAATATTGAATAAATAATAATATGATTTTAAAAATAATCAAGATAAATTTAATTTGTTTAAAAGTATTCTAGCCTAGGTTTAAATTTAAATAAAAGGATTGTTTTGTTCTTTTTAATTTAGCTTTATAAAATAAGTAATTTATATTTTTAAGAGATTGTTTCTTTTATAAATTACTTTAATTTAATAATGAGTTATATTTAAACAATATTAATAATGTAATATCCTTTCAAATAGATTTTTATATAAAAAGAAATTGTTATTTTAAATATATATATATATGTTTTGGAAAGCTATGATTTGAAATATACAATCTTTCAAGTATATTATGATAAAATAAATCTTATAAAATATTTAAACATAAGCATAAACAAAGCAAAATAAAATAAAATAGCTATGTACATAGGATAGAAGGCATACCCAGACAAGTGAAAATATATGTATAGGCCTGTAAATAAATATGCTTGAAATAGAAATGCAAAGTTATGAAACAAAGCAAAGTAAAGCAAGAAATAAAAAAGGACATATGTGTAGCTGTAAATAAGTATGCAAGCAAGTATAGTAACCAAGTAAAATAAGTATGCTAGCAAATATAAAAGAAAGATAAATATTTATGTATCAAAAAAATGAAAGCAAACCAGGTTTGTATTTGTATGTTATCTGTAAAGTTAGAAATGTTGCCAGGTAAAAGGAAAAAAAATTGAAAATGAAGATAGCCTGTAAAAGTAGTAATGCTAGGACAAGGAAACAAAGTAAAGAAAATCACACATGCAGGTTGCTTGTAAGAGAAGTCCAAAGCTAAATAAAAATATCTATACATTAAAATGAGTAGTAGTAGACATTAAGTACAATATAACATATGCAGGCAAGAAAATATAATACAAATGTCAAGTTACAAGATAAAGTAAATATATGTGCTGGTAAAATAAATAAAATAAACATATGCAAGTAGCTTGTAAATAAAGTATGCATGCAAGTAATCATGATTGTAAAATAGATATGCAAGCTAAAGAGTAAACAAAATTAACATATAAGGTAGTTTGTAGAGCAAGCTAATACAAAGCAAAGTATAAACAAAAATATCTAAGCATAAAAAAGTAGGTAAGTTGAGACATAAAGTACATTCACATTAAAAACTTTCATCTCAGCATAAAACTAGAGTCAATTCGAATATTGGAAAAATCTTTCAGCCTCCAAAATAAAGAATTTTGCCTGATACAAACAAAAGCATAATTGTTCCTGCATGTGCAAGCCCGGTTATTACCTTCCCCTGAAAACTTCTTTATATATGTCATATTATTTTTGTTCATTAATAAAACATATCAATCCTGAAACAAGAAATAATGGCAAACATTTCCATTTATACAAACTGGAATAATGTTTGCAAATCCAACAAAGATGAGTAGATTAAGGTAACGAAGGCAAACTACTTTCCAGTTTTAAAGTTCAACTTGTTTCAGACAAAAAGTGGTGCTCTGTTCCTTCTCTTTAATCAAGGTGAGTAACATCATAATTTAATAGTTTAAGTATATAATGGTTCTGTTGCAAGTTTTTCTTTTGAAATTCAGTTGGTGTTGGATATTTCTTTTGTATAACTCTGTGTTAAGTATGAGTATTTTGATGAGCATCTCTGTATATTCTACCTGACTTTAGTTCCAGGTTTAAAATCCTTAACAAAATTTCATTTTGTTCTTAATTCAAGCCTTAACAAGATATAAGTTGACAAAAAATGTAGGTTAACAGATATTTAAGTTTAAAATTTGTTTAAAGGAAAAACAGTGGTGTTAGTTCTGGAAAATGTAAAACTACAAGTAGAAAACTAAAATAAGTTAAACCTCAATGATTTTAATTCGTGAATTCAGGGTTATGAATCAAATACACATACCATAATATGATGTTTAAAATTAATATTATGATTTTCAGTCAAGTGATTTAAGTGCAGTTCGTTTTGAACAAATGTTGGTTTTTGGTGATCCCTGTGACTGGAGGTGGTCGGGCTGTGCGAGGAAGTGGAGGAGCCTGCCGAGGTGATGGGAAAAATAGTTGGGGGTGGTCACGGCCACGGTGGCGACAGCGGCGAGTGATTGAAGTTTCTAAACCTAATTTTACTGATGCACACATTTTTGATCGCCACGACTTCGTTGTTGCGTCGAGTGTGGCCGGGTTTAGAGAGGAGGTGCCTAGGTCGTAGACGAGCATGTGGGCAAAGGGGCGGTGATGCTGAGGGTCGGAGTTGCCATGTCGAGGCGTATTTGTGTGTGGGTGATGGGTTCGAAAGTTATCGAGCTATACTCGATTTTGAACGACAGTGCTTTAGGGTTGTTCGTTGATTTAGGGTCAACGTTGGAGCGATTTGCGACTTGAAGGGGGTGGTCTCGATCGTCAGAGTCCGGCGCCGCCTCCGTGCATGTGCACGGTGTCCATGGGTGGATGCTGTTGAGTTGTAATGGAATCTGAAGAATTGGTAGCTTGGGATTGGAGCAAGGGACACTCGAGATTTGCTCGAGTTATTTCAGAATTCACTCGAAGTAGATCGAGTTTTGGCCCGAAGCAATGAAGAGATGGGTTCGAGTATAGGTTGGTTACAGGTTTTGATAAAAACCTGTCACTGTTTTATTTGGGGGGAGGGGGTTTGTTTTCTCAGGTTTCAGATTTTAAATTTATTTAAAGTTTGGAAACAGAATTTAAACTGTGGTTTAAATTCAAGAACTTACAGTATAAATTCAAATGAACTTTTAATCCAAGGTTTCAAATGAATTTGGTTTTAAATCAAAATCAAGTTTTTTTTAAAAGCAAGTTAGAACCAAAGTTTTTAAATCAAAGTAAAATTTTTGGATTCAAGTTCTTCTTTGAATTCAAATCTGAAATTTTAAATCAGTTTTAAAATCTGAATGTTTTAAAACAAGTTTAAATTAAATGATTAATGTATTTTAAAAAGCTTAATTTTTTTGAAATAAAAAGAATTAAGTAATCTGGTTTAAACCTTTCTTACATAAGTTTCATATATAAGTAATGAATGTACTTCACATTATTTAAAATTGAATTCAGATTTGGTAATGATTAAAATTGGTTAATCTTTTGGATTTTTAAAATTCAAATGGAATTTAAATTTAAATTTACACTTTAATATAAATGAAATTATTAATAGAAATGAATTACCTTAGAGATAACTAAGGTAATAAAATAATTTAATTAATAAGATAATTAAAGAATGATTTATTAAATAATTTAGAATTAGAAATAATTGATAATGTTTAAATCTAAGGTAATTTCTTAAATAAGTAGTTAAGGAAATGTCATTAGTTAATGATTAACTAAGAATTTTTAAGTAACTAATTAATGTGGTTAAATTTAATAATTAATTAGATTAATTAATTTAGATAATTCTTTGTAAATTGTGAAGTAATTACTTAATAAAAGTAATTTAAAAGATTAATTACTTTTTGTAATTAATTTGATTAAATGATTAATTTAAGTTAATTAATTTAGTTTAATTAATTTAAGAAAATCATTTGATAATTGATAAGTATAATTACTTAGTGTATTCAATGGAGCATAATTACTTAAGGAAGTAATTAATGTTAATTACTGAATGTAATTAGTGAAAGATGATGTGGTAATAAAGTAATTTGGATAATTACTTTTGTAATTAATCAAGGGATTAATTAATGGAGATAATTAATTATGGAATAATTAATTTATTAATATGAGTAATTAAGGGTAGTTAATTACTGGTTGATATTAATCAGGGTGATTAATAATTGTGTTTAATTAAAGTTTAATCGCTTAATGTAATTAAATTAAATAAAATAATTTAATTCAAATCTAAATTAAAGATCATTAATTAATAATTAATGATGTAATTAATAATTGGTTAATTAAGGAATAATCAAAAATGGGGTGATTAATTTATGTAATTAATTAAGAATAAGTGTAATCAATTATAAATGAAGTAATTAAATGTTAATTACTATAAATGATTTAGGATAATTAATCTGTGAAATTAAATAAAAACTAATTACCTATTGTAATTAGAAATGATTAACCAAAGGGGTTTAATCAAGAAGAATATCTATAGATTAATAAATTAATTCGATTTACAATTAATTAATGCTTTGTATAAGCAGGATTTATAGATAAAGAATTAATTTAATTTACTTTAAATTAATTAGAGATAGAAGTAGTTAATTTAATTCACTTTAAATTAATTACAAATGGTATGATTATAAATCATTGCTTATGGATGAATGATATTGATATTTCATTTGATGATGTTGAATTCAGATATGACATGAATAATATCTATGTGACATGGATGCTTGGTTTAAATATGATAATATTTAATTATTTGTTTGGATGATAATATGGATTATCTGTATGTGATGATGATATGATTATCTACTGTGATATTATGGATTATCTATCTGTGTATATATTGATAATATTGAATTAAACTGTTAAGACTAAATAGACAACTTGGCCTTAAAAGACACGTTTTGGATTTCGATGAGACTGGGATCGGTTTTCCTTATTTGGAACATCCGAAAACCATATCGATTCCAAATTAACGATAGGTCGTGAATCTGAAGTGAAGATGAATATTCAGATTGCAAGGGTTATCGTCGTTAACTTCTAGGGTGATTCCAAAATGAGTGTAATGAGATAATGCATTCGGTTTCGTTCGAACCCGGAACGAACTTGTATGGATTGAATGCTTTCAACACATCGTCAGGTGGGCGATGAGCATTCTAAGAAATATGTTCTATAAAGGTAATCGCAGCCTCAAGCCTCATCAACCGAGAATGGCTAAAACAGGGGAGGTGCAGCAAGGTTAGGTGGGTCATGCCCAAGCAGGACAAGAATATTCCCCTGTCTAGATGTCCCTTTTTATTCGGCTGTGTGGGCAGTTGGTTGCAAACAACTGCGGGGTTTATCTTGTTCGGGACTGTTCAGTAAGGAATGGTTCCGGCCTTATGTTGCAGAGGGTCGGGAGTGATCCTCGGTACGTTGATCTAGGCCACGTACTGTGACGGGCGGTACCCCAGTAGCCCTGCCATTGTATGGAATCCACAATCCAATAAGTGGCAACGGTTTTGATTGTATTACCCACTTTTGTGGCTAGTAGCTGGAATTTAATGAATGTAACAATTTCGGCTATTTTCTATTTACTTGAAAACCCTAGACCTATTATAATATCACAGAATTTCCTATCAAATGTTTTGGTTAGCGTAAGGTAAAAACTTACCCATGTTTATGTGTGGGGAGTCCTACGTGATACCTTTTGTTTTCAAAGGATTTTCAAAATTAAGCAACTATAAACCGTTACTCATACCAGACCCATGTATGACCCGGAGTTTATTTTTGTTTTTCATAAACCTCGGGTGCCCAAATTTTACGGGTAGCCAAGGGATTCAGGTTAGCTTTGACGAATTCTGTAGGAGCAATGGAGCAGGAGGCTTCAGCGTTGTAGATATATATAGTTCCGCTGTGTTGGTATCTTTGAGTTATTTGTTTAAGTTGTGTTGTATTAACTAGACAGGTGTTTATAACTGTCTAGTATGTGATGTACTATCTATATAACTCTGATTGATGTTGTATATTATGTAAATACTTATGTGATTATTACAATTTATTCGTTCCGCTGTGAGATTTTGATGTTGTTGTTCTTTCTTCTCTATCTTTTCTATTTTCTCATCCCTTTCTTTCTTCAAGACTAAACGTCTTTCTGATAGTAGAAGGGCGGGTCGTCACACAAACAATACAATGCATACATCAGTTACAAAACACAATTATCATCAAACAACATATAATTCAACACCCAAAACCATAAACATTTGAATTGCACTTGCTCTCTACCTCAGGTACTTCAGTTATGCAGTGACTAAGCTCGGCTAACACAGGGAATTGGGTCTGGTTTGGGTGTGCAAAGGGTCGGCCTACACATGGGTTTGAAGGTGGTTGTGATCTAGGTGCATAACTAGGTGTAGAAGGCTAATAATCATCACATCTAGGCTATATTATGGTTCGGCCATAGGCCATTTAGGCTCGGCCTGATTCTAAGGTGGTGGTGGGTGGTGTGGAAGAGGGTGAGGTCAGGTCAGAGGTGGTGGTGGTGGAGGTTGTGGCGGCAAAAGGTGGAGGAAGAAGGAGATGACAATCCTAGACATGATTTTGGTACAGGTGATGGCTAGTGCTAGTTTAGATGGATTTTTGTGATGATCTTCACCATGGCTTGTCTTGGCCTGAGGAGGAGAGGTGTTAGGATGTGTGATGGTCAGAAAAAAGTGGTGGCGGTGGTCGGCCACAGCTTGGAGGAGGGGGAATAAAGCTATAAAGGTGGAGAGCATGTGCAAATTCAAGTAGAAAATCAATAAAAGACAAGAAGAAGATAGAATTTTTTACCAAAGCTTCACAAGGAGAATAGCCGTGATTTTTTTTGAGAGAAAGAGAAATGATTTTCATTAAAGTGAAAAAAAATGCAGCTGAAATGAGTAGATTACACGGCCAAAACAATTAAGAGAAGAGTTGGGAAAATGAAAGGTCGGGAGATGAAAAGACTTAGGAATTCCAAAAGCTTTAAACCTTTCAAATTCCATAAATTTGTTTATATAACTTGATAATTCTGGAAATAATAATAATCCCAGATAAAATTTCGAAAATTTATCAAAATATAAAAATATATATAATACTTATTAATTATATAAAGTTAATTAAGGAAAATAGCTAAAAATAGTAAACTAGTCTAGAAAATTTGAAATTAAATGAAATAAATTTTAGAAAATTCATATGAGCTTGTAATATATTTTTAAACATAAATAATAATATAAAATAAAAGTACATTCACAAAATAAATATAAAAAAAATTAAATTTAAATATAATTTTAATGAAGAAAATAGCAGAAAATAAGAAAACAACCTTTAAAAAAAAAGAAATCAACACAGTAAACTTTGGAAAAATTATAACATCACTTTAAAAAAATATTAAAAGACAAAATATACTTAAAATAAAATATTAACACAAAAAAAATTAAATTTAAAGAAAATAGAAAAAGATTTAAAGAAATTGCTTTAAAAATCCAAAACGGTGTCCAGAAATTTCAAATAAATCACCATTGACTTTGGAAAATTGTTTACTTTATTTTAAAATTATTATAATACAAAATTATACATAAAATAACATATTGACCCAGACTAAAATGAAATATGACAATAAAATATGATTTATACAATTTAAAATTAACAAAATTGCACAATATTGAAATATACATAACTTTCACAGTTTAACTCCGTTTTCAACGAAACGAAAAGCAGTGTTCAAGTTATTACATCTATTTTCATAATAAAAGATAAAATTTAAGATTTAAAATGATTTTAATTTTAATTTTAAAAGTCAATGTTTAAACAGTTTGAGTAGAAATTCACTTTATTCAGTAAAATGTCCAATTTATACTATTTTGAACTATAGATCACTTAATAGTCAGCATTTATATTTAAAATAAAATATTTGAAATAAAATAAATTAAAAAAAATTAAAATAGAAATAAAGTCAAATTTAAAATATATAGGCAAAAATCTAGGGTTGTTACACTCTCCCCCACTCAAAACTTTTCGTCCTCGAAAAGCAATGAGGTACGGAAAAGCATTGATAAAGATAGAGTGAAATAGGATTAAGATAAGATGACAAGAAGATTGAAATTTATACCTGACAACTGTTTTTATAGGTAAGTTTCGCAAGGTGGAGATGATCTTTCAAAGATTCTCTAAAATCAAGAACACAAGAACGAAAAAGGTGAATTCAAAATGATTACCAAAGATTATCAAAGATAATAGAAAGATTTCTAAACGGAAAGATTATAGAAAGATGCATATACCAGTCTGTAGGAAGATAAGGATAATAAGGACAACAAAAAGATAGTTTGAAAAACAAAATAAGGAAATAAATTTGAAAGCATGGAAATTTCAACTTAAATAGAGAATAAATCTTTACACAAGTTAAATAAGTCTTAACTATCCCAAATTTCATTATCTATTATCCAATCATCTTAAATTAATTTTTTTTAAACCATGGGTTTGAAAAATAATCATTTATTACACTCACAATGTACTTAATAAATTTTAGTCTTCTTTATTCCTAATTAAATTTATTCCGCTCAATATATTTATCACTTATGTTAAATATACTTACACTTATGATAACTGCTTTCTTTTATTCTTAGTTCTTTTAACATTATTTTATTGTAAGTTATTCAATTACCCTTTATTATATTTACCTCTGTTAATCATTTTATAAAATCTTTTTATATGGTATATTGTCCAATTACATTGTTAACTTCTAAAATTAAGGTAAGTTATATTGGAATGCAATTGAGTATTATACAAATAAAACTTTCCGATTCAATCATTTCAAGCTTAAATCATTTATTCAAAAAATTTGATTTTTTTTTATAATTGAAGTTATTCTTTAAATAAAAATTTAAGAATTAAATTTCCGATTCTTCAACCCACTTAGAGATAAATAAATGTATGTACATAATTTATCGAATCAAATTTAAATCATATGTCTATATATATTATAGATCAAGTCATATTTTAGAAATTCAAATCAAATTGATTTCCAAACAAAGCTGTAGCAAGACTACAGAGCGGTCTCTTCACTTCGAAACTCGAAAATGAATGTCGATGATGCTGCAGTCATCAACGAAATTACTTCCCAGCGACAAAGAGAAGAGCACTAATTTTTAAACTTTAAAAATCCTTTGGAAACATATTCTTATTCGAAAATACTTTAATAATATACTTTAAAACTTAGATGCAAGGTTTGAAACCATCGGAAATTAAATTCTCAAATTTCTTGTTCTAAATTCATTTCAGTTCCCAAATCAATTTATAAACAACTATTTATAAATTCATTTATAGAACAATAAATGATAAATTAAGTATTATCACTTCAAACAATCAATTTAAATCAGTTTATTAAGTTCCATAAATTTACTTATATATCAAAATCTATTTCATTAACCAAGTTTTAAAATAATATTGTGTCAGTTTGTTCTGTCAAAGTGTTTTAGAAATCCTATCGATAGCGTTGATCAGACGAATCGATCGGAAACCCAAATCAACATCAACAAATCAAACAACACAATATATAAAACATAGATTTACAAGTATAGTTCAAAATGTTTGGAGATAGGTTAGAAACAAAAGACAAGAGGATTAAATAACACAATAGGGAGGTCGATAAGCTTAAGTAAATCACGGGCAACCTTAACCGGGTCAACCGTGACTTAAAGAATAAGATCAATGTGGATTTTTCTGGGGTAAATCTACATTCGATCTCAAGAGTTAGAGTTTGGGATAACAAAAGATATTAGCATCTAAACCAAGGATAGACATAAATCTCTGGTGAATCGATGCTAATTGTAAGAGAGTTTCCCCTATTTTTCAATTCAATTTGAAATTGGCGTGACCGCCGACTCACTAGAAAGATCATTCGAAGCGGAGTTATGGAATACTCTAGAGTCAAAAGAAGATGAATAGTGAAGGACACGAATGGATTTTGGAACCATAGGGAACGTTCCAAAATTCAAAGGAATCGAGTCAAAAGGGAGATATTCAAACTCGAATGAAAGTGATTCTGTAAATACATTCACTCCATATGCTGAGTTTTGTCTAGAGCTACCAAAGCTCTGATACCAACTGTAACAACCAGGTATTTTCAACCATTCGCATCCATTGTAAGTGTATAGGTGGACACTCATGCCGGAATTGAATTGCTCAAAATTCAGTGTTGTAAATAAAATTTGGCAAACCTCAGAATATACAGTAAATAAAAATCACATATCACAGACACAGAGTAAATATAATGCAGCGAAAGTAAAAGAGATAGTAGTTCATGAAGCTACTATATAAATATATCAGAGTTACATAAGATACAACAGAAGAAATAAAGTACAAAAGAAGTCTCAATACATAGAAATCTACTAATACAATAGCTGGAAAGGACCAACAGACAGAAGAGATAAAACTAGACAACCAGATAATCTCCAGCGATTCCAAATCTCCAGAAAGTGGAAATCCAAATCTGTGAATACTCAGGCTGACCCGAGCATAAATAAAAATACAACACTCGAGTCAGTACATACATACTTATACAATGTAAACCAACTCAAGTGAACTGTAGCAAAGGTACAAGTAACTTAGAAGATGCTTGGGACCGCCCATCCTCTAAGGATCCGTTAAACTATTTACTATGTAGTAATATACGCTATATACAGTAGTGTCTAATCAGTAAAGTATAATCACATAGAAAATAGCGTTAAGGGGATGTTGAACCTTAACACAGTCGGATCTTTAAAACCAAAATCGTAGGGGGCTCGATATAAGGAGATGACACGGCACATGAGGCAATGCCAGGGTGGATACACCGTTTGCACTCCCGGACCGGTGGTGACGGCAAGCTAGCAGCTTCCACCCACCTCCAACAATACCCCGAATCAAAGTGGCGCCACATATCGAATCACAAAAGTAATAGAATGGTTTCCGATGGAGCATGCTCGATGAAAGGGTGCGACCCTTTGTGTAGCCCGGTATAGCTCCTGTTTTAGTCATTTATGCCAACCCACGGGAGTTGGGTCCACGTAGTATACCTCGAGAACGTCACCACCATCCTACTTCATTCTGGAATCTCCACCGCGTACACAGTTGTTAAAGTGGTTTTCGGTATTGGCCGGCTATAAGACAATATCCGATCCCGGCCTCTTTAACAACCAATCGTTATTATAACCCATAAGTATAACTTTGAAACAATATTTTATACTTCAAAAATAAAATAACATTTCAACCCAAATCTTTATCAAAATAAAGATTAAATCATTTCCAAACCATTTCAATATATCATCATACCATATCTTTCAATTCAAATATTTATCAAAATAAATATCAAGTCATTTCTAACCATTTTAATATATTAAATTATCATATCCTTTAAAAACTTCCTTTCAAATCAATTTAATATATTTAAAATATCATATCCTTCAAAACATCCTTTTCAAATCATTTTATTATCAAAATACCATATCTTTCAAAACTTCATTTCAAAAAATTTAATATCAAAATATCATATCTTTCAAAACTTCATTTCAAAACATTTTAATATATCAAAATATCATATCTTTTCAAAACCACATTTCAAATCATTTTAATATATCAAAATAGCTATATTTTTCAAAACCACATTTCAAATCATTTTAATATATCAAAATAACGTATCTTTTCGAAACCACATTTCAATCATTTTAATATATCAAATAGTTATATTTCAAAACAAATTACTTCATTTTAAATCATAAAAATGAAGTTATTACATTTAATAATTAAATTATTAAATTCCAAAAATTTAAACTTTTCAATGTTCATTTATGCACTTAAATTTATTAAAACAATGAAAATTCAAGTTTCACAGCATTTGGAAAATGCTACACAAAGTTACATTCAAAACAATTCAATTTAACAAAAGACAGCATTTAAAAATGCTGTTAATTAACTTCAAATATTCAATAGAATTTCACAAACACTTATTTTTTTATTTAAATCATTTTTAACTTATAAAATCATACATTTTCACATTCATAAGCATCATTTAATTTTTCTTAAATTCATGATTTTATAAAGTTAAGTTTCCTTTCAAAAATCAATATTTATTAATAATTCACTTATTAAATTTCAACATTCAAATTTAAATTCATTACATTAAATTTAAACTTAACACTTAAGTTCAAATTCTCAAATATAACTTATTTTTATTTTTATTTACTTAACTAAAAATTCACTTTTAAGTCAATTTCATAAATTTCCAATTTTAGTTATATTTCAAAATTTCAACTTAAATATTCATTCATTTCACATTTCAACTTTATTAAAATTCATTCATATGATATAAAATCACTTTAAATTCATTTAAATTCAAATTATCATAAATTTATCATAATTTCATATTCAATTTAATTTCCAATTATAATTAAATCAAATTTTCCAAAATAACTTACATTCAAAATTTTCTAACTTTTTCATTAATTCATTTCACTTACAATTATTCAGAAAATCAATAATATTTTACAAAAATACTTTTTAATTAGATTTAAATCAAAATATTTTAATATTTACATTTCTAAAATAATTTAAATTTTTTTTAGAAAAACATAAATTAACTACGGGTCTGTATATAATTTTCTACAATAGAAAAAGTGATACGGGTAATATATCATTTCAACCCGTAATTTACAAAGAAAATCCGGGTTTTATCATTTCAAACCCGCATTCCCAAGTAAATGAAATAAATTGAAAATCATTCTAGCCTATCATTTCAGGCCATAACAATTTTCTCTTATTCTAAAGTCCGTTCGGGTATGTATCATTTCAACCCATAGTGATTCTAATCCAAAGGGAACTTGCAGTGTGATGAATAGATAAAAATAAACAGAATAGCATGAAATGACAGTAACACATAATATAATAGGTGTAATAACAGGTGTGAACATCATATGATAATAATATAAGCAGTTATAACATGATCATATAGTTCTACAGATTCACAGGGTGTCAATTTACTAATTATATAAGTACATAATGTCTGGTGAGAAATACTCACATGTTCAAAGCTGGAGATCGACACCAAAGCACAAATACTGACACAACAAAGGCACAAAACTACAGACAAGACTAGAGAGTGGAGAGCCAAAGCTATATCCCTTGAAAACAATTACACAAACAATACAATGCATACATAAGTTACAACACACATTTATCATAAAACAACATATAATTCAACACCCAAAACCATAAAAATTTGAATTGCACTTGCTCTCTACCTCAGTTACTTCAGTTATGTAGTGATTAAGATCAGATAACATAGGGAATTGGGTCTGGTTTGGGTGTGCAAAGGGTCGGCCTACACATGGGTTTGAAGGTAGTTGTGATCTAGGTGCATAACTAGGTGTATAAGGCTAATAATCATCACATCTAGGCTATATTATGGATCGACCAGAGGTCATTTGGGCTTGGCCTGATGCTCAGGTGGTGGTGGGTGGTGTGGAAGATGGTGGAGGTCAGGTCATAGGTGGTGGTGGTGGTGGTGGAGGTTGTGGCGGCAAAAGGTGGAGGAAGAAGGAGATGGCCATCCTAGACAAGGTTTGGTACAGGTGATAGCTAGTGCTAGTTTAGATGGATTTTTGTGATGATCTTCACCATGGCTTGTCTTGGCCTGAGGAGGAGAGGTGTTAGGATGTGTGATGGTCATAAAAAAGTGGTGGTGGTGGTCACCCACAACTTGGAGGAGGGGGAATACAGCTATGAAGGTGGAGAGCATGTGCAAATTCAAGTAGAAAATCAATAAAAGACAAGAAGAAGATAGCATTTTTTACTAAAGCTTCACAAGGAGAATAGCCGTGATTTTTTTTTTGAGAGAAAGAGAAATTATTTTTGTGAAAGTGAAAAAAAAATGCAGCTGAAATGAGTAGATTACACGCCCAAAACAATTAAGAGAAGAGTTGGGAAAATGAAAGGTCGGGAGATGAAAAGACTTAGGAATTCCAAAAGTTTTAAACCTTTCAAATTCCTTAAATTTGTTTATATAACTTGATATTTCTGGAAATAATAATAATACCAGATAAAATTTCGAAAATTTATCAGAATATAAAAATATATATAATATTTATTAATTATATAAAGTTAAATTAAGGAAAATAGCTAAAAATAGTAAACTAGTCTAGAAATTTTGAAATTAAATGAAAGAAATTTTAGAAAATTCATATGAGCTTGTAATATATTTTTAAACATAAATAATAATATAAAATAAAAGTACATTCACAAAATAAATATAAAAAAATTAAATTTAAATATAATTTTAATGAAGAAAATAGCAGAAAATAAGAAAACAGCCTTTAAAAAAAGAGAAATCAACACAGTAAACTTTGGAAAAATTATAACATCACTTTAAAAAATATTAAAAGACATAATATACTTAAAATAAAATATTAACACAAAAAAAAATTAAATTTAAAGAAAATAGAAAAAGATCTAAAGAAATTGCTTAAAAAATCCAAAACGGTGTCCAGAAATTTCAAATAAATCACCATTGACTTTGGAAAATTGTTTACTTTATTTTAAAATTATTATAGTACAAAATTATACATACAATAACATATTGACCCAGATTAAAATGAAATATGACAATAAAATATGATTTATACTATTTAAAAATAACAAAATTGCACAATATTGAAATATACATAACTTTCACAGTTTAACTCCGTTTTCAACGAAACGAAAAGCAGTGTTCAAGTTATTACATCTATTTTCATAATAAAAGGTAAAATTTAAGATTTAAAATGATTTTAATTTTAATTTTAAAAGTCAAATTTTAAACAGTTTGAGTAGAAATTCACCTTTTTTAGTAAAATGTCCAATTTATACTATTTTGAACTATAGATCACTTAATAGTCAGCATTTACATTTAAAATGAAATATTTGAAATAAAATAAATTTAAAAAAAATTAAAATAGAAATAAATTCAAATTTAAAATATATAGGCAAAAATTTAGGGTTGTTACAAGTTAAAGTTTAAAAGATTTGGAAAAACCGAACTTTGAGTTTTTAAATTACGGGTCGTATAGCGATAGCCGCTATGGAAGCAATTCGTAAAACGAACTAGTTTTTCAAATCTATAAGTGTTTTACTTAAGTATATTTTGTAAAGTCCTTTCTAACTTATGTTAAGTAATTAGAAAGGTATTTTTTATTAATTAAATATTTATTTAATAAATGATTATTTAATTAATTAAGGTAATTAGTACTTAATCGTTAATTAACAAATACAATTAGTACCTAAGTGTAATTAAGTAAGTTAATTATAATTAGTCAAATAATTAAGATTTAATTATTATTTGATTATTAATTAGGGATTTATTTTTTATTTAATTATTTATTTAAGATTAATCAATAATTAATTATTTATTTAAAAGAGAGTTAATTATAATTAATTACTGATTAAGTTAAATCTAATTAAGATTTTAATTAATACTTAATTAGGATTTAATTATTATTTAATAAAGGTTTAATTTATTATTTAATTAATAAATAGGGGTTTAAATCGCTTTGTTTCTAAAATATCGGTTTTGTTTAAAACAGTTTTTTTTCAAAACCGTTTTAAATCAAGAGATTTCTTTGTCGATTACCCTTAAGTAACCTCAAACAAATATGAAATCAAAGTTATCATGTCATGTTTACAATAAGTATATGGTTATCTATATGTAAGCTCTGTATAATTACCCTAAGTAGCGACTGTCCGCTATTTATAACTTGACCTGTTTTAACTCAGGAAGTATGTTGTGTATAGTAAAGTTCCCGGTGAGGACTCGAATACTGGTCACATGCTTCCAAAAGAGCCGGAATTGAGTTATCCAAAAATTATCGCTTAGTTTGGATACCTCGGTTTCAGATAAGCATAATTTATCCAAACTAATAATGCTCGCGATAAAATGTTAGGAAGTATGCTATGGAGATGTATTATTCTTCCTGAGGATGATTCCAAAATGGAAATAGTAAATGTTGAATGCTTGTTTGATCCTGGAACAACTTGTATAGATGAATTCTAGCATTGTACTGGTTGTTTGGAGCGCAATGTTAGTATTCCACGATCATTTATCCAAAGAAAAGGTAATCGTAACCTCAAGCCTCATCAATTGAAAATGACTAAAATCAGAGGATATGCTTCAAGGCTATGGGGTTCGCTACCATTAGGGTATGGTCATCACCCAATCTAGATCGATATTGTAGATTATGTATGCTTGGGGACCATTTAGGTTGTTAATCACATACTCGGTGCTATCCAGCAAGGGGTAAGGCCAGTCTTGACTCTAGGGAGTCCATGTGTGGCTCTCGGTGTATTTTATCTAGAGATGCACCGTGCTAGGTGGTACCTCGATGCCTTGTCATTTTTGGAGTCTATTTTCCAATATGTGCCTTTACGGGCTTAGTTGTGCCAACTGCTGAAATGTGAGATGCAAGCATTTCAGCTATAATAAATATTTATTTTGAACATAGACATTATGATAATATCAAATGTTTTTATATAGAATTGTTTTGGTTATCGTAAGGCAAAAATACGACCATGTCCATATGCGGTGTGGTCTTACGAGATACTTTTGTTTTGAAGGTTTTTTTTTGTTTTTGTTTATAAAGTTAAAAAATTATGCTTTTCTCACACTAGATTCATGTCTAACCCGGAGTTTTATTTTCTTCCCTAAAACTCATGGGTACTCAAATTTTTATGAGTAGCCAAGTGATCTAGGTTTCTCGCGAATGCATTTTGGAGGAGCTTGGAGCAGGTGGCTTCAACGTTAGCTAACTACTATCTTATTCCACTACGTATATATGTATGTATTTTGTATTAGTGATGTCAGGACAGGTAAGTCTAATTGTCCCAGTTTGGAACCATGTACTTTTATGACTCTTATGTACTAGTATGACAATATCTATATAAGATCTTATGCAGATTAATATATGTTGTTTCATTTCGTTGTGAGATTCTATAATGGTGAAGTCTCTTCTTATCTCTCTTTTCTTTACTCCAACGGTTCATCTTTTGAAGTATGAAAGGCAGATCGTTACATTAATGCTTCTTTTATTGGAGAGATGCAAACCCTAGATAAGTCATTTAGTACCTCAAACCCGAAATAAACACTTCCCGAGATATCCATTATGACTCTTAATTATAAATATGGAATCTCAATAGGTTACTTCTTTTGGTAGGGAGGTAGCCCCATAATAGCCCCTTAATACCTCAACACCGAAATGAACCTTTTTTAAGGATATTCTTATTTATTTGGAATCTCATTAGGTTACTTAATACTTCCTTTTAGTACCTTATCAAAAGCTAACCCCTATAGAGATATCCCTTACCACTCCTAATTCCAAAATTGGACCATTTAATACTTTTTATTTGCGAAAGAGGCGGGTCCTCAAACAACCACTTAATATCTCAGACCTAAAAGCATGTCCTTTAACCCAAAAGCTAGTAGCCTCAAAGTGAAGGGAAGTCTTTCGTCAAGTGACTCTACCGATCTCACATCACTAACCTACTAAGCCCAATTAACCATCTTAAGTATTTACCTATATTATCTTAGGTAGAAATTAGACTAAGCTTACTAATTCCATTTTTATTAAAGGCATTAAGTTTTACCTTAAATAACTATCTACCCATAAATACCCTTTTAATGCTCATAAATGTCAATTTGTCCATAAAATCCTGTCGAACATTTCTTAAGATATTTATGTATGATTGTTAATTTCAAATTAGTATCTTTTATGTCTATTCCATTTTTATCAGTCCCATTAATTCATTTGTCTCTATTAATTGTAACTCCCAAATTCATTTCTATTAATTGCCCATTAATTGGAATTACAATCTTTAACTAATTAACCAATTGTAACCCCTAATCTAATTCTATCCATTATTTCCAATTAATTGTCCATTAATTGGCGTCACAATCTTTTATTTCCTATTAAATATTGGTAATTCCTAATTTATTTCCCATTAATAGGAATTACTACATTTCCCAATTCTACCTATTAGATACCCTAAATATAATAATAACTAACAAACATTACGCATAAATTACACATGAATAAACGCTGTTCTTCTATATTAACGCAATAAATATGTATAAACTGCCTCATAAAACTACCGATTCGTAACTAAGTATATTCTAGTCATAAATATGTAACTAGCACATACTTTCCATATTTAATTTACTAGAGTTAAATCCCTTAGATAGATTTTTAGCTATGATTTTCATAAATTGGTTTAATACAAAAAGGAAAGATTGACTGCGTTTGAAATTAAAAGGAATCGATATTTCTTTCTAATAGGAATAGAACGTGTAAACTACGAAGAATAATTCTACACTTTACACATCTCTTCCCTTTTTATTTTGTGTATTCCTTGTTAAATCAAACGTCTCCCTTTTGAATTAAAAGTGGAAAAAGTAAACAAATTTATAACAATCAAACGGGTGTTCTTCCCACAAATTAAAATATGGAAAATTTACAACTTAGCACAAATTAGGCAATAATATGAAAATCCTATTTTATATCCAAGTATAAATCTGGAATAAAAATACACAACGTTCAAATTCTAAAACCTTTAGGACTGATTTTCAATCTAGGTATAAACATATTTCAAATTATATAAAAAACAAGAATATGCAAGCAATAGTTTTCTACACTAATTTAAGCCTACAATTCATAAATAAATTTGGATTAGGCATAAAAACATAACGTATGCCAACATAAAAAATTTAAAATCATAAATAATATATAAAATTTTCCACTCACCTTTTAAAAGCAATCCAAATCTACAGATCTGAAGTAAAACCTTAAATTCATCTCCAAATCCTTTTTAATCCAAGAAATATGTATAAAATGGGTATATACATATATTAGAATTATGTATTCGAGAAGAGATTTGGGATTAGAAGAGAAAATAGATATAAATACACAAATATATATAAATTACCTCAAATACGCATATAATTAATTCTCATCTCCTTTTTATTAGATTTCTGTTCTTCTCCAGAATAATATGAGAAGAGAAGACCTGCCCTAAATTTATAGGCACAAGAATCAACCTCAACCTTCAGATTGAAATATAATAAATCTGAACCGTTGGGCCTAGGCTAACCCCAGCCGCCACATAGGGAGCGGTCGACCGCTCATAGTGGCGGGTCGACTTGTAGCCTCGAGTTAATTAATATAAAACGTTAATTAATTCTAGTCGAATTATTTTCGTTCCGAATTCATTTTCCGTCGGTAACTTCTTCGTTTGGACTCCGATCTCAAAACCCCAAATATGAGAGTTGCGCAGAATTGCGACTAATGGAATGGTGCAAGTTTCATGGTCAAATTCTATTGTCTGCACAAATTCCATTTCTGGAGCCTCAAAGTGAAGGGCAGCCTTCCATCGAGTGACTCTACTGACCTTGCATCACTAACCTACTAAGTCCAAGTAACCATCCTAAGTCTTTACCTATATTATCTTTGGTAGACATTGGACTTAGCTTACTAATTCCCTTTTTATTTAAGGCAATAAGATTTACCTTACATATTTATTTACCCATAAATCCCCTTTTAATGCTCATAAATGTCAACTTGTCCATAAATCCTAATGGACATTTCCTAAGATATTTATGTATGATTACTAATTTCAAACTAGTAACCTTTTATATCTATTCCATTTTTATAAGTCCTATTAATCCATGTCCCTATTAATTGTAACTCCCTAATTCTTTCTATTAATTGCTCATCAATTGGAGTTATAGTCTTTAACTAACCAATTGTAACCGCTAATCTAATTCTATCCACTATTCCCCATTAATTGCCCATTAATAGGGGTCACAATCTTTTATTTCCTAATTTATTGCCCATTAATAGGATTAGTGCATTTCCTGATTCTATCTATTCGCTTCCCTAAGTATAATAATAACCAACGAACGTTATGCATAAATAACGCACGAATAAACGCTGTTTTTCTTTCTTTATTAACGCAATAAATACATATAAACTGCCTAATAAAACTACTTATTCATAACCAACTGTATTCTAGTCATTTATATGTAACTAGAATGTACTTTCCATATTTTATTTGCTGGTATTAAATTCCTTAGGAAGATATTCCGTTATGATTTTCATAAATTGGTTTAACACAAAAATAAAGATTGACGCCGTTTCGAAATTGTAAGGAATGGTAAATTTCTTTTTAATTGGAATAGACTATGTAAACTACGAAGAATAAATCTTTAATTTGCACATCTCTTCCCTTTTTATTTGTGGGTATTGCTTGTTAAATCAAACATTGCCTTTTTGAATCCAAAGTGGAAAAAGTAAACAAATTTATAAAAATCAAACGGATGTTCTTTCCATAATTTAAATTATGGAAAATCATAACTTGGCACAAATTGGGCAATAATCTAAAAATCCTATTTTACACTTAAGTACAAAGCTAGAATAAAAATATACAACATTCAAATTCTAAAATCTTTCGGACTGATTTTCAGATTTGAGTGTAAACATATTTAAAACTAGATCTAAAACAAGAATATGTAGGCAATAGTTTTCTACACTAATTTAAACCTACAATTCACAAATAAAATTAACTTAGGAATAAAAGTCAAACGTATGCCAATAGAATAGATTTAAAATCATAAATAATATATAAAATTTCTCACCCACCTTTTAAAAGCAATCCAAATCTCCAAATCTGAAGTGGAACCTTAAATTCATCTCCAAATCCTTTTTAATTTAAGAAATATATACATAAATGTATTTACATATATTAGAATTACAGATCTAAGAAGAGATTTGGGATCGGGAGAGGAAATAGATACAATATATATAAGTATATATAAATTACCTCAAATATGATTCTCTTCTCCTTTTTATTAGATTTCAATTCTTCTCCACTTTGTATGAATATAGACATAAATATCTTATTTTTCTAATTTAGAAAGAAAGCGGGGAAGAAGAAATGGTAGAGCTTCGATACTACCTCCCGAATAATATGAGAAGAAAAGAGAGGATTTGTCCTGAATTTATAGGCGCAAGAATAAATCTCAACGGTCAGACCGAAATATAATAAATTCGGGCCATTGTGCCTAGGCAAACCCTAGCCGCCATAGAGGGAGCGGTCGACTACCCCCTACCTAAGGGTCGATCGCTCTTGGTCAACCACTCGGGGTCGACTTGTCGGTCTGGGTTAATTAATATAAAACCGTTAATTAATTCTAATCAAAGTATTGTTGTTTCAAATTCATTTTTCGTCCGTAACTTCTTTGTTTGGACTCCGAACATAGAACCCCAAATATGAAAATTGCTTAGAATTTTGCCTTGAGGGAAATTTTGCAAGTTTTATGGTCAAATTCTATCATTTGCACCAATCCTGTTTTTAGAGAAAATTAATTAACTAACTATCTAATTATATAACTAACGGGGTGTTACAATATATAAGATTTCCTATTTTCAGATTTCCATATGAACAGTGAGTTATGGTGTCATTTCATTTAAGAAGGAACAATACATACAAAAACTGATTTGTGTTATTTGAACCGCAATCAAATAATGGTAACCTTTAAGGCTCTATTATTGTTGTGCAAATCAGACATCATAAAATTCTAAATTTACTGTTATGTGTAACCATGCAAAAAAACATTTATCTATTGGATGAAGCAGGTTCTAACATTTAATAGAAATGTGAATTTCATTAAGATAACATAAAACTATTATTTTACTAAATATAATATCCATCTCTACTATTTGTAAGATGAGAACAAAATATAAGTGTAATTGGTATGCATATTAGTTAATATTTATATGTTATGTAATAGAAAATTCTTGGAATGATATTACAACATCAAACAATATAGGACCTTTTCTCTCTGTTGTGTTAGTGCATATCAGACGATGGGGCATATATGTGGTCTGATGTGTAATGAGACACATCGGATGTAACAATAGATAGATATGCCTTCAAATAACGGTGCATATCTATCGTCCGATGCATTTTTTCGCAAAGTGGTTTAGGCGTTATTTATTTCTTTGACTTGATTTTTAAAATTTCTTTTCTTTCTAAATTACCCCTGCATTTAATTTTAAATGAAATTCCAATCCTGTATAAACTTACTTACACATAATTGTATGAAATATAATTTGATAACCACATAATTTCATTCAACTCAATATTGTTTCACTGTATTTAATTATTCAATATATTATTTAAGGAATTTATTAATTCATTTCAATTTATTAAATCAAAATCTTATATTAAATAGCCATCATTTAAATAATATTTACTTTCAAAAATAATAATTATCGATTATCGATTTTGAACAACTTTTATTTTAATTAAATTTATTTATTTATACGATTTAGAAAACAGAGTTGTTACAGACTTTCCCCTTAAGAAAATTGCATCCTCATAATTTCTGATAGGGAAACATCATATACAACTCTCACCTGATTTTCTTTGTATTATAAAAGCTTCCATTAATCCAAACTTACACAATTCCTCTATGTTAGACTTATTCCAATTTTCTTATCATATGCTACAATATTAAATAATTTCAATTAATGACTTTTAATTTTTCACATATAATAAAAATATTGTGAAAATTTTCCAAGTGTCGGATTTTTTGGAAGCAGAGTCTCCTTCGTGCAGAGAGCATTCCAAAATATTAAAACAAAATATAAACATAATACATACATAGATATGTGTGTGTATGTGTGTGCACACACATATACGCACAGATCTCAATATGGGGCATCTCGAAATAAGGGGAAACAATAATATCGGATCGTGCGTCGATATACTGTAAAAACATATCTTTTAATTAGAATTTAAGCGAGCTATTTCGCTCTTACACGAGCAAAATTAAGCAATATAGCCAACAAGTAATCCAATGAAGCATCTTCAGTACCTATCTTGACTCAACTTTAAATGTTAGATTTATATAAAAAATTATTGTAAGTATGAACTTGAATAATATAAAAGAAATACAAACTTCATGTTTAACCACATTCTAACAAGTTTTCAAATGGAAAAACCAATAAATCAAGTTACGGTTTCTAAAATTAATTAATTATACAATATGTTAGATTTCCAAAACATCTTTTGGATTGCAAAAATAAGGATTGCAACTCAAGTTATGTTGGAATGCCCAAAGATGTGTATTGTAGATTTTATACATATACACATACCCACCTATGACCTATGCATATCGTAGTTTTAGCTATGAAAACAACAAAATTTTGTAAAATGCTTAAAACAAAAGTTATTGCTTGGGTCTTTATCTTTTCAGAGTAGGTAAAATCATTAAAATCAGATAAATCATTTGAAAATTATGGCTAAATAAATACAAATCAAAGGCACATGCCCGAAACATAACAGCAAAACAAAACATCACCATAGAAACAGTTTAGATGAGGCCAGAATATTAGTACATCATATAAGGCTAGCACACTCACACACCAGCTACAAATATGTAGCAAGGCAAAGTGATGCATAAGGTCAGTTCACAAAGGTGCTATCAGATCAACAAGCTCAAAATTCAAGGCAAAGTACATAATACTGGGTGCAACAACTAAGCTAAGGCAAAAAAATGCACAAAGGTACACCAGCAAAGGGAAACACAAGCAACACAAAAAAGTTCAAAAGTATACAAATACAAAATTGTCCAACAAGAACAATGCACAAAGGAGTTAAAAAAGCGCAGGTGCAACATAGCAAGATACAGTAGCAAGTACACACATAAATGCATCAGACTGAACAACATGTTGTGCACACACCCACACACAAGTTTGCACAGACACATAGAAAACGGACATGCACACCCACATGCATATAGACCATCACACACTCTCATGCCCAATTGCATGCATACACACATAGAGAAGCGCATACACCTAATGCAATGCACAACGAACACATTAATACACACACACACACACACACACACAAATATATTATATTATATATCCACAAATATTTTACATTAGAATATTCTTTTAATACTCTTATAAAAAATATTTATATTTATATACAATAAGTCATAGATCAATTTTGCATTAAAATAGCCAACGTTATCGTGCCATAAATTTTAGGGATCCGTTTACCTAGGATTTTACATCAACACCGCCTCGCCAGTTATCTCAACTTCACACTAACATCCCATGGCCACATGCGTTGTTCAAAATATTTAAATCAAGAAAATTTATTATCTTCCAGTTTCAGGAATAGTATATTACTTTATATAACAGTACACAATTTCCAGTAAAATATTTCTCTTACATTTCTCAAACCCATGTCAACTGCCTTGTATAAGTGTTTAGGAATCTCTATCGATAGCATTGATCAAACATGTCGACTAGAATTCTTAAAACACTCAATAAACAAATTAACACCAAAACAAAACTACTAAAATAATTTTCAATCGCTTTATAGAATCAAATTCATAGTTTACCAAATTATTTTCTTGTTTGAAATAAAATATTTATCTTCAAAAATCCATATATGCATTCAATACATCAATCATCAACAACAATGAATATTATCACACATTATCCATAAAATCAAACAAACATCAATAAGCAACATACACATTTACAAACAAACAAACAAACTCTTTTAGCGGAAAACTATCTATCAGTTCCTGCTGCGCAGCTCAGACCACTATTGGATCACTTCAATCATATCTAAGCCACACAAAGGTTTATTCACCATCACAATACCAACACTACTCATTATGATAAATACTCCCTACTATATTTCCTCCCTTAACAATTTTGACTTCACATAAAAACAAATACATGCATAAGAGGTAGAGATAAGAATATATATATAATAGGAAAAATAACAAGCATGTCCCTAGATGATTACCCCAGTAATAATCATATACTTCTATTACCACTTAAATACAAACAATTTCTACCACACACCCATGAGGATAGGGACTCCAAGTCTCATCTAAGGCCAAGACTCATGCCTCTTATACTCTGTATTATTCTAAACCTTACACTGATACCAAATTGAAACACCTCCACCTCTATATCCATACTATCCAAGAGTATTACAAGGTAATACTATCAAATAATATGGAGAACGAGATTATATGGGTTACACACGTGAATATTCCCTTAGGCTAATACTAGTACGTATTTAAATATCGAAAAATTATCTCACATATATGTATACAATATTGGTACAAAGCAATAAATATGAGTGCCTACAGAATAGAACGATGCACAATATGCAATAAACATTATAGATCACAGAGTCAATATCCATGATGATATACAATATACAAAATGTGTCCAATATACATCATAACGACATACACAAAAAAGACTATACAATACAGAATGATAACCTACAATACTGAATATCTAGTCTCCTCTATGCCCAAAAAATACAAGCTAGTCTCAACGTCCCTAAACCCGAAACGTCTCAGAATACCTAAATATTACATAGATATTAAATGGGCCAAACCATATTTAAATCCAAGGTCAATAAACACATGGAACTCAATATATGCTAAGAATATATATATATATATATATATATATATATATAATATTATCTCAAACAACTCCAAATATCATAAACCGTAGAACACCACAATACCCAACATAACAATGTCATCACCTATACAAAACTCATCAAATCAGAGATCATGAAACAACATCAAATGGGTGAATCATCTGTATCTAGAAATCATCATCTAAATCCAAAAATCATCAGTAAAGTAATATCACCATTTATAATCAGGCTATCCTATAGCTTGCCCAAATATATCACTCTATCTCAATAAATAAAATATCCTTGATGTTAATATTAATAATCATCTATAAACAAAATCATAGAAATGGCGCGATATACCAGTGAATGATATAATTGGTGACACACACTTATATAGAAATATTAGCGGCACATGCCTGCGAAAGATATATAGGTAACACAAAAGATAAATATACAACACATGTCAATCATAGTAGTTGGCAACACATGCTAATGAAAATGATATTAGGTGACACATGTTGAGAAGGATACGGGGATTGATCACACTTTGGACACTGTCCTAGGTATAATCATAGCTCATCTTCTCAAATATATATTAGTATATGTCTATATCACTCACGATAGAACCATACAGGAGACAGACAGACACGCATGCTCCAGGAGACTACATACATGATTAGCGAACATGACACACGTATTCCACTAACATGGCTCCTACAGTCTTGGTTACCTCAATGTACATTGAGATTCATATCCATTGCATGTCATAAACACGCTGCATGACTACACTATGCATTGGTCACAACCCTACAAACGTCCTTTATTGGTAATAGACTGTTGGTATAGGTAATACATAGGGGTTTTACATTCCCGACACATAGCTATATATGTTGTGAAAAATGGCTATATAGATTACCAATGCACGGCTATGATGTCGTAGATCCGGGACACAACCGCTGCAATCAGGCGGTTAGGATGTATACTAGCCAATTTGGTTCAACTTCCGCAATATAAAGGGAATCAAAAAATGAATAGACAAATACTAAATATATATATATATATATATATAATAGCTAACACATAACTATATACGCATGCCGACACATAGCACGATACATATGCCGACATACGGCTAAATACGTAACTCACTGTAGGGAGCCTCATCGTACAAAATAAATCCACGCATGAGTGACATTAGCGAGTAAAGGATAACCAAATAAATAAAAGAATGGCTTCCTACACCACCACGTTTTACTAGCCCGTTTATTCAGTGCTCCCACATCATAATCACTCCTTCAGTATTACATATAACGAGTCCAAAGAAGAACATGGAAAATATTACCGAATGCCCCATGCCAAACAGTATTATAACTCCGTTTATTCAGATTCATTGCTACATAGAATAAAATTCCTCACAAAATCATATAGAAAGTTGTCATCACTGTATCATTCCAAATCACTAAATAATTCAACATTAACGGTGAATCACTTATATAATGCAATTTAATGTACAAGAGAAGAATGATCAAAATAGTAATATAGAATAGATTATTTAAATAAATAAACATAATAACTAATAACTCAATATTTAACAATGAATCATTCATAACAAATATAAATATTTAGAAATAGATATCAAATATATATATGTATATATTAAATAATATATCCACTTTGTTTATTTAATCCTAATATAAGATTCAATTACTTCATTTCATTTCCAAATACTTATATAAGTATATATGTATGTATGTATGTGTGTGTGTGTCTATATATATATATATATATATATATATATATATATATATATATTCCAAAACTTGCATACTCACTTTACTCATCAAAAACAATTATAAAAACTATTTCATAATTTTCTATAACTAAATAATACTTTAAAATAAATTAATAAATCTTCAAAATAGTTCTTTTCATTTTCAACCATAATTTATAATTTAAAACCTTCACTATACATTCGAAGTCCCTAATGGCTCATACAGAAAATCAGTAGATATTGCTTAAAATTTCATTTCATAACATTCTATAATAAAATACTATATCAAAATAAATTTATAAGTTACAAAATAAATTATATTTATTTCAAACCATAGAATATAATTAAAAATCTTCTTACCATATTTTCCATAATATCAATAAATCATTTTAAACCACCAAAGTATATATATGAAAAGAGATTATATTATAATACACATAAAACCATTCAACAGTATTTCAAAATTGGTTTATCTTCAAAATAGGCTCAAATAGTCAAATATCCCTTTCTGAACATATCTCTTGAATCCTATTTATTTATATACATACAATGCAAAATAAATTCCTTTTCGAAAATATTACTAAAACCTTTCAATTATACAAAATCATCAAAAAAGTAATTCCATACACTTAATTATTTTTGAAAATATCTATTTCCATTTGAAAACAACTTTTATTTCTAAAACAATTTCCAACAACTCATTTTATTTCTCAACCACTTTATTTATAAAAGTACTTTAATCAAATTTTGAAATCCTATAATTAGTCTCCCGAAGCTTTCAAAAATGGGAAAATCAATAAATTGTCTAAAATAGAATTCATGGAGTACAATCCTTCAAAATCAACATAAATTTTATCATTCAACCCAAATCGCATTACATCAAATTCAAATCATTTGTAAAATGAGCACATACATATAAAAAATGTACACCAAAATGCAATCGGATGACATTTCCTTTGAATTTTTAATGATCAAACATACATTAAATTTCACCATCAAATCCAAAATTACATCTAACCTCACAATAATCAATCCACCATCATATCCAACTTCACAAACAACCAATTTAACAAATATCCCAAACAATTCAACCAAGCAATATAATCAACTATAAGGGTATGTGTGTGTAGTAGGCAATGAAATGGACATAATTATGAGTGAGAAAATTCACCGATATGAAAATTGAATTTCCTAACCAGTGACTTCCCTTAACTATACATCCATTACGTCGAAGTTACCACTTCCAATCACCAGTCCGCTCTAGAGCCCATGCATAACTTCACATCGCATGTAACAACCTTGCTTTCTATGCCGTAATAATAAATAAATTTAATTAAATAAAAAGTTTGAATTTAATTTTAATAACTATTATTTCTGATAATAAAATTTTACTTAACTAAATCCTTTTAATACAGGATTTTGTTTTAAAACTGAAAATTAATTTATAAATTCTTTTTGGTAATATATTGAACTTCAACAAAATGTTTTACAAATATAAAATATTTTCAAATTGTAAATAATTTTTTATATATCATAAAATAATAGAAAATATATTTATTTTAAAATAATATAATGGATAACCGAAAAATAAAACAAACAAATAAATATTGAATTGAAAGAAATTGTGCTACTTTCAAAGTAAAATTCATGAAGAAGTATAAATCAATTTGAATTAAATACTTTGTGAAATGAAGTATAAATCAACTTGAATTAACTTTAAATTTATTTACAAATTTATAGAAAGGAATCTTTAAAAATAAAGGAGAAGGAAAACAACTAAAATTTTAAATCCAATTGAAACAAGGCCTAAAAGCCCAAACCGGTTCTTTTCCCCTCTCCTCTGTTTTTTCGCCAAATTAACCATGCTCCATATATTTTAATTTGACAACATATATCCTCCCAAAAAATTTTCAAATCAAGTCGCGACTTTATAAAAAAGAAAGGAAGAAATCATGTAGCCACTTAAGCTACCAACCACGGCGATCGATGCGATAGGGAAGGTGACTAATTCGTGGTATTGTCCATAATCAGATGTCGCTTGTGTTCGAGATGATGGTCGAATATTAGTGTTGTGAATTTGGCATGCGAACATTGCAAGTTCCTGGAGGAGGCAATGATAATGAAGGCAAATGGTGTGGTCGCACTTGTCAAGGGGATAAAACTGCTTTCTCAGGTGATGTTGTTGAAGAATGCAGCTAGTTATGGTGCACGACTTTGATGGATAAAGGTGCAATGATGGTTGATGGTGTGTGTATGATTGAGATAGCGATTGGAGGCAAGAAAGAGAGGTTAGTTTCATGGCTTGAAGCTATAAGTTCTGTTTCGAAGTTCGGTGAGTTCTCTATAGCTCGTAACTATTTCTACATCCTATTATTTATATATTGCTTGAATTGTTTAGTTGAATAAATAGCTTGATATATATTGGTTGGGATGAATTTGGTTAATATATGTTATTGATTGAAATAGCGTGACATATCCTTGTTGTTTTTTTTGAATTGATTAGTTAAATTAATTGTTTGGTTTATATTGATTGGGAGTTGGTTATTGTTGTGATAGTTGATTGTTTGTATTGGATGGAAGTGTCAATTTGCAAATGGAACTCTGTCCGATAATAAATTGAACTATTTATATTTGAATGTTGACGTGCATGTTTTTATGGATGTTTTATTTATTCTTCTTTTTTTATTATAAATAATTCACTTAAGGTTTTATTTAATTTATACATAAATTATAAATAATTTACTAAATTTTTATCTACCTTTTTCATATATTAGAAATTTAAATTGTAACAACCCTGGTTTTGGAGATTACTCGTAAATATTAAATTTTAACTACAATAGGACAAGGGGCAACTCGATGAGCCTCCTTCTTGCAATAGCGGCAAATAATAGGCTAAGGGTAGTCAAGGATCATATGGTCAGAAGAACTACAATCTTCTTAGAAGAATCACGAACGGAATCAGGTCCTAGAATAAGCTTCTCCCCAGATTCCAACCAACATAAATTTCAACTGGAAATGAAAAAGTTACACTATCTCAAACAGGGACTCAGGCCATGTTTGCAACGGTTCAAAAACAAAAATATACCCAAGCCTGAAAACCATTTTGGGTCCACCTTACAGGAATGAAATAGAGGACCAAATTACCTCGGATTGAGCTAAAAATTGATATGCATATAGTAGACAAACTTCATCTTTCAAAAAAAAAAGAATCAATGAATTACGGCAATATCTCGATAAGTTCGTCCTTGTATTCATTGACGACATCCTTGTTTATTCAAAGTCTGAAGCCGAGGATGCTAATCACTTGAGAATTGTCTTGAGTACTCTTTATCACCATCAGCTTAAAGCCAAATTCTCCAAGTGCCACTTCTCGAAGAATAAGTTTATGTTCTTTAGCCATGTTATTTCTTCCGAAGATATTTCGGTCGATCCTTCGAAAATCGAATCCAACCAGAATTGGAAGAGGCCTGAGAATATTCATGAGATTCGTAGCTTCCTTGGATTGGTGGGTTATCACCGCCGGTTCATTAAGGATTTCTATCGTATTGTGCTTCCTCTCACCAGCCTTACTCGGAAAGGCATTCGATTTATTTAGTCTAAAAAGTGTGAAGCTCCTTTAACTGCCGAAGATAATTTAATATTTACAGGTAATCTCCAAAACCAGGATTTTTGCATAATTTTAATAATAAATATAGTTTTCCTTTGATTATAAAACCTTAACAAATCACTATTACAATTATTATGTTTTAATTATGAGAATGGTTTTCAAATAATTATTTAGAATTCTTGTATATTATCTAAAAAATGTGAAATGGTTTTTAGATGTTATTCAGTAGTTTCTAATACCATATTTGATAATTTTAGATATTTATAGAAAGAGTTTTGAAATATATTAGTGATTTTAAAAGTAAAGCAACTATATTGGAAATTATTCAATTTATTTAAGTGTTTAATTATAGAAAATTCTGGAATGATTCCTATGATTATATTAGACTTATAAAGTGATTTGGAAGTCAAATTACATATTTACATATATATATAGATTGTAAAGGAATTTCTTTATTTAAATCTTATATTCTGGTATTATAAATTAGTTAAGAATATTATCTAATATTTAACAGTAATAGTTGTTTATTCTAAATATTTGTTTCAATATTATTCTATTACCTTTTTATAATTTATGTGCCTTCTACATGAATTATAAACTATGAATAATTCACCATTGATATTGATTTGAGATATATTAAAAAATGATATAGTGATGACATTTTTCTATTTGATTAGTGTTATTTTATTTTGTATGGTAAGAAATCTAGATAAATGGTTTAGTGATACCATCTGGTACGGGACTTTTGGTAACACTTTTCTGGTTATTATTTGGACTCTTTATATAGAATATCAAAGGAGCGAGTGTGATGTGTGAGCACTAAACAAATGGACTAGTAACATACAGTGGTATGGAACGTCGTTGTGTTATTTATTCAGTTATTCTTTACTCATGGATGACACTCATAGGAGGTATCTTGTGTGTGACCCACTGCGTGAGCATTTATGAAGGCTGCTTGTTAGCAGCATAATTTATCTACATTATGTGTCTATCTATCTTTTTCCGGCTCTCATTATGTTTCGGGAGTCAAACAGATTAGCTAGTATCCACCCTGAGGGCCTGATCGAGGAGGTTGCACCCTCGATCTGCGACACCGTTGTTATTATATTATATTTGGTGCACATCACTAGATTTGATTACTCCTTGTGTCGCATAGGCCAGCAATCAATTACGATAGGGGCACACGTCGGTAGCGGTGGCTGAAGAGGCTACACATTGTCGAGCCTATGGTGAATCATTGTCATGATACCGAGAGGGGAGAGGTAATGGTAGCCAATGACTATATGAGTCATCATATAGACCATGTTTGGCTCATGGAGCAAGCAGACGTGCTGTCGGTTTCCCGTCTGGTTCCTACGTATATGTATATATGTGGGTGGTAGATCGACATATACTATGTATATATGAGATTATACATGAGACCGTGTTTAGAGTAGGGTCAACCCCGTATCCTTCTAAGGCAGAAGACCAAATCTTTGTAGGCAGACAGCCTACTTCTTATTGATTATATTTGGATATTGTTCTAAGATGGCTCAAATCTTTCTTATTGATTTTATAATTTGATAATGGTACTGCTTGACTTCACTTAAGGATATCTCATTATTGATTATTTTTGGTGATGGTGATTTAAAGATATAGATGATTCACCCATTTGATGTGGATTTAGTAGATTTTGATTTGATGTGTTTATATGAACAATGATGTTTTACTATGTGGATTTGTTGTGAATGTGGTTTTGAGACATTGATGTTGTAATTCCATCTTCTTTATACTTGTCATATTATCATTGTGTGCTATAATATCACCGATCATTATAAACGTAGTATGGCCCGTGTGTTATTGTAACGACCCGATTTTTTCGACGCCCGAAAATCGACAATAATATAGAAAATCGACATTAATGCATCCACTATATTAAACCCCGAACAATCGAATGTCGGAAAAGCGGTTCGTTACAGTTATTTATAATACTCAGGTTAATCCGAGACATTTTAGGTTTAGAAACAAAATGACTGATTTTGTGGATGTTGGGCATAGATGGTGACTAAGGTGTTATTATATAGTCATCATATATTATGGAGAAGTATATGGATTCATGTATTGGGTGCTTTAGTGGTATAATGTCTTTGTTGTATATTGGATTATGTATACATTTCTATTATATATTATCGTTACATTTCGACTATGTATTCTTCTTGTTATTACTATATATTGTGTGTTGTTCTGTCCTATAGACACACATGTTTATTTCTTTGTGACGATACTTTGTGTATATATGTGAGTTATTTATTCAATATTTAAATATGTACCGGTATTATTCCAAGGGAATATTTATGTGTGTACCTTATATCGTCTCAAATACTCTTAGGTAGTATGGGTATAGAGGTGGATGTGCTACATCGTAAAAGTCACGAAACTCCGAATTGACATCGCTCACATTGTGACACCTCAACTTACTAGCCTCTTCGTGCCCGTTCCATCACTCATCAACTAATAGCCTTCACAAATGCAGCTTCTCATCGCTACATCTCCTGCCTTGACTAACCCAAGTCGTAGCCTCCAATTGCCTCCGTGGTTACAGTTCACTCGTCACCAGTTGCTCCTCCATCACGTCGCTCCACCCATACATCGTCGAAGTCGCGCATGTATCGCTGTTCATTTTTCTTGTATATATGTCTCTATTAGAGAATTGAGAAATTAGGGAAAAAATGGAGTTGTGTTTATGTATGGGCTTGTGTGCAGTGGGATGAGAAGGTTTTCAGAATAAAAGAGAAAGGAGTATGGAGTATAGGCTTTAGTTTGGGCCTTACTTAATTTCTTTGACTTGATTGTAAAAAAAATTCTTTCTAAATAAGTCCTGGAATTTTTGTAAATAAAATACCAATCCGATATTAATAGACTCATACATTATTCTACGTAATATAGTTTGATAACTACACAATTTCATTTAACTCAATATTGGGAGAAATGCGGATTACAGATCTTAAGGCTGGAATAACACTGGAGGGGGAGATGAATAGTGTTTTATGGTTTTTCTACATGTTTTTGAAACTTATGTAATTTAATCACCAATAAATGCAATTCACAGACACAGTTATAATCACAGAATTAGACATAGATGCAAATACTAAATAAAAGCGGTAAAGGAAAGAAAACACCAGGATTTTATATTGGTTCGGAATTACCCTACATCCAGTCCCGTATAATCGTACGGATTTCTTATCAAAATAATCTCCTAAATTACACCCTCGGTTTCAAGGCTACGAGGTACACCCTGTATTCGAGTTTAGGGAAACTCTCTTAATTTAACCATGCTACAAGATCACATAATTGATTTCCGGGGTATAACACACCCAATTGATTTCAAGGCTCAACCGCACCATTTACTCAACGGTTTGATTTACAAAATATTCTATAACTTTGAATAGCACTGAAATCTTATGGAGAGAGTGGCAAAGAATTAAACAAGAGATAATCAAGTTTGATTTACTTGGTGTTTCGACAGAGCATAGTTTAGGATTATTTTAGAATAAATGTGGAAGATGAAGAGAAGAGAAAACAAATGAAATCCGATGAAAAATTTGTTTAGAACTACTAGTATTTATAGTAGAGTAACAGCCATATCTATTCGTGAAAGGATATGACGAATAGACACTTCTTTTGAAAACATGAATTTTGAATTTAACGGGCACCATGTCGACATGGAGGGTTGAGGGATGTCAATACTCAAGGCAAATTTGATGTTTTGATTTTCTTATTAAAAATGGTTACTATAATTTGTCAAATCAATTTCTAAATTTTTATATATATTTGAATATAGTTTAAACACATAAAAAACTTTTATATATATAATCTTAATCTATAAAGTGATTTAAAATCTAAGTATATAAATATTTTAAAGCTAAATATTTAAAACAAGAGATAGTTTAAAAACAAGGACAATTTTGAAATCAAAATATTTAAAATGATAAAGATAATTTTGAGGCTAAAATATTTCAAACAAGAGAGATGCCTTTTTGAAAAGAAGGTTTTGAAAACATTTAAAATCAGAGGTATATTTTTTAAAAGCATTTTTCTAAAATTAGTGGATATCAAAATAGGACCACTATATGCTATCACTAGATATTGTCGTGGGTTTCATCCCACTAGGGTTCCGTCCCTTTAATAGGCTCGAAGTGGATTCCATTCCACGAGTAAATTTCGAATAAAGATGTAAGTGCTTTCAAGAAGTTTTAACATAATTCTAGACTCAATACTTATCTTTTACTCTTGAAATCTTGAACTCTTGATATCTTGATACTCATGACTCTTCAATCTTGATATCTTCAGTCTTGAATCTATATATTGTACAGTCTTCATTCTTGGTACCTGCATGTTTATATCCTGCATATACATATACATTTAACTATGATGTTAGTACATATATTTTATAACAAGTCCTAAGGTTGTTGTCATCAAAACCATCATCTTAATGACTAACAATCTCCCCATTTTTGATTATGACAACCTATGTTTATAAAATATACTTCACCTTCACTATAACTCCCCCTAAAACTAATAACTCCCCTTAATCTAAGCCTAACTACTCTAACTACTCTATTTTATATTTCTCCCCTTTTATCATCAACAAGAACTTATTATGAACTAATATATAGCTCCCCCTTAATCTAATACTATCCATACTAAATACTAATAAGGAAGTATAATAAGCGAAACAAATTTTTTATTATATACAATGTTATATTTACACACACACATATATGGAACGTAAACACACAAGTATATTCAAGTATAAATTATAGAATAACACTTATAACGAGAGTTTTTGACAATTAGAGATTTGTGAATCAAATAATTTGGATAATGAAAACAAAAGTTTCCACGTTGTTTAACCAAATTCCCATCTTTGTCAAAACAGACTTCGCCTACGTAGATCACGTTGTTGTCTTCTTCTATAGTTGCTTCTTCCTCTTCTTCTTCTTCCTCTTCGCTG
This sequence comes from Allium cepa, assembly GCA_030765085.1. Taxonomy (NCBI): domain Eukaryota; kingdom Viridiplantae; phylum Streptophyta; class Magnoliopsida; order Asparagales; family Amaryllidaceae; genus Allium; species Allium cepa. The sequence continues at coordinate 1,002,376,894 of CM060935.1, forward strand.
TGCTGTAAGGGGTTATGCACTTGAATATTAGGAGAATCTTCTTCAATCACAATATGATTTGCATGATTATCCATTAGGAATTTTTTGTAAATTTTAAAGAATTTTGCCTTGATTTTCTTGTTCTTTTTCCATCCTTATTTGCACAACTTGAAGTTCAGTCAACATTTGCATGGTATTCTTCATAGATTCTTCAATTTTTATTGCACATGCCAGTGTAGTGCGTTGGAATGGGCCAAAATGAGGAGAAGGGAAAGAATCGGTGTCATTTTGGGTTGATTTAGTGGAGGAGGCCATAAATTCAATTTTTAGAAGTTTATTTCAGAGAAAGAGAAGTGAGAAGGCAGAAAATTCGAAACACATAGGTTTATATAACCACCAAACTAATTTTAGAGGGAAAATCAAATTTTCAAATTTTAACGTTGTATGTCGACATGGGTGGTATTGGTATGTCGACATCCCTATGAAAAATTTGGTTTTCTTGTATATCTCTGTTTTAAAAAAAATATATATTACTATATCTATATTCTATATCTCAGTTATTGAAGAAATGCCTAGTTCTCTTCTTAACTTATTAAATATGGGTTGATTTAAGGGTTTGGTTAAAATATCAGTAATTTGATTCTTGGAGTTGATAAATTTAAGAGAAATAATCTCTTTACGTATATTATCTCTGAGAAAGTGTTGTTTGATATCAATATATTTAGTCCTAGCATGATGAGTATGATTTTTTGATAAATTTATTGCATTAGTACTATCACAATAAATTGGTGATTTGAAATTGTTAATCCAAAATATTTTTGGGTTTGTTTCATATAAATAACTTGAGAGCAAGCCAAAGCAACAGAGATATATTCTGCTTTAGTGATATAGAGTAGTGATCCAATCTTTCCCCTATATAGTTTTCGATTTACATCTTTAGAAAGATCTTCTTTATTCAAAGCTTCATTGGTTGCCATGGGAGTGGGTTTTCCACTCGCAGTAGTCATACCAAATTTACTAACTAGATCCCTATCATATTTTTCTTTACTAATAAAAATATCATTATCTAATTGTTTTATTTGTAAACCTAAGAAGAAAGTAAGTTCACCCATATGACTCATCTCAAACTCTTTTGTCATTATTTCAGAAAATTCTTTATTCATTTCATGATTAGTTGAACCGAAAATAATATCATCTACATAAACTTATACTAGTTGGATATCATTTTTATTTCTTTTAATGAAAAGAGTATTATCTACTTTACCAATTTCAAAATTTGACTGCAATAAAAAAAGATCTTAGTCTGTCATACCATGCTCTAGGAGCTTGTTTCAAACCATATGGAGCTTTCTTAAGTTTGAAAACATGGTTTGGAAATTTTTCATCTTCAAAGAGTGGAGGTTGCCCAACAAAAATTTCCTCTTTAACAGATCCATTTAGAAAACACTTTTAACATCCATTTGAAAAAAATTGAAATTATTATAGTTTGCGAAAGTAAGTAGAATTCTAATGGCTTCTAATCTTGCCGAGGGTGCAAAGGTTTCAACAAAATCTATTCCTTCTTCTTGACAATAACCTTGTGCGACTAGTCGAGCTTTATTTCTGTCGACCTCACCTAGTTCATTCATTTAATTTTTATAAATCCATTTAGTTCCCAAACATCATTTCTAGTGAATAGATTCAGTTCTTCTTGCATAGCCAGAATCCATGAATCATCACAGATGCTTCATTTGAATTTTTAGGTTCAATAGATGATATAAAAGCTACATTACTCATGTTATATAGTTGATTTCTAGTTCTAACAACAGATTCAGTATCTCCTAATATATTTTCTATAGGATGACCTTTTAAAAGCTTAACCTTTTTAGTTGGATGAATAAGTTCATTATTTGTTTCAATTGATTCATTATTTAGGGTAGAAAAATCTTCTTCATCATTAATTTGTTCAATATCTTTGAAATTTCATCAAACGAAACATGCATTGTTTCTTCAATGGTATCAGTTCTTAAATTGTAATCTCTGTATCTTTACTTCTATTAGAATATCCGATAAAGATTCCTTTGTCGGATTTAGGATCAAATTTATCCAAATTATCTTTTGTATTTAGAATAAAACATTTACGTCCAAAGATTCTAAAATAAGATACCTTTGGTTTCTTATTGTAAAGAAGTTCATAAGGTGTTTTATCAGTTAACGGTCTAATTAATATTCTATTTGAAATGTAGCAAGCCGTAGCGACTGGTTCAGCCCAAAAATATTTTGGTAAATTACTATCTAAAAGCATTATTCTAGCACACTCTTGAATCGTCCTATTTTAACATTCTACCACTCCGTTTTGTTGTGTAGTTCTTGGAAAAGAAAAATTATGAGTTATTCCCTTTTTATTATAGAATCTTTCAAAATTTTCATTTTCAAATTCCCCATCGTGATCGCTACAGACAGTTATAATTTTCAAAGAAAGTTGGTTTTGAAGTCGTTTTGTAAAAATTTTAAACAAATCAAAAGTATCACTTTTATGTTTCATAAAAATTGTCCATGTAAACCTATAATAATCATCTACAATTACAAATACATATTTATTGTGATTTATTGATTGAATTTGAGGAGGACCAAACAAATCTAGATGAAGTAACTCAAGAGGTTTTGAAGTTGAAATCATATCTTTTAATTTGAAAGAATTCTTCCGAAGTTTTCCTAATTGACAAGCATCACATATACTATCTATTTTAAAATTCATTCTAGGGAGACCTCTTACTAGATCAAGTTTAGAAAGTCTAGATAAGAGTTTAAAATTTAAATGCCCAAATCTTTTACGTCAAATCCAAAGGTCATTTGTATTCGCCAAAAGACATAGATTATCAATTGAGATTTTCATACTAAGGATATAAATATTTTTCTTCCTAATTCCTTCGAATATAATATTTGAATTATTATCTTCAATGTGACAGTTATCTTTTTCAAATTTAATTTTGTATCCTTTATCGCTATGTTGACTAATGCTATGCAGATTGTGTTTCAGATTCTTAACTAATAAAATATTAGAAATAGTAGGAGTTTAGAGTTACCGACATTGCCGATGCCAATCACATATCCTTTTGAGTTGTCTCCAAAATTAACCAATCCTCCGTCTTTATAGATAATATAATTCAACATATCTGGATTACTAGTTATGTCTCGTGAACATCCACTATCAAGAATCCACTTACTCTTCTTGATTTGCACAATTAGTCCATTGAGTGTTGATTCTTCAAAGGCCATATAACATTTTTCTTTCTGCGTAGAATACAAACTCGGTAGATAATTTGATTTTCTATAATAACTATATGCAGAGTTATGAGACAATGATGATTTGAATAGTTTTAAACTAGTGTTAATAAAACTCCCAAAAATATCCATTTTAATTTTTTTTCCAAAATTCAGATTATGAAATCTTTAAAAACCAATGCTCTAATACCAAATGTGAGAAATGCGAATTACGAATCTTAAGGCTGGAATAACATTAGAGGGGGGGGGTGAATAGTGTTTTGTGGTTTTTCTAAATCTTTTTGAAACTTATGTAATTTAATCACCAACAAATGAAATTCACAGATATAGATATAATCTCAGAATCAGACATAGATGCAAATATTAAAAAAAAAGCAGTAAAGGAAAGAATGTACCCGGATGTTATACTGGTTCAGAGTTAACTTACATTCAGTCCCATACATGTTGAATATGCGCTTATATGTTTTTGTTTGATGATAATAAACATATATATTCATTTAAATGTATTTGGTAATGTACTATTTTGTTTTTCATAGATTAAATAAATATTTTTTGAATAAAATAAATTACACAGATTTTGAATTCAAACAGAAATTTTATTCAAACAAATATTTATTACAATCTTGAATAGTACAAATTCATGCTCTCACTATACATATACATTTTTGATTACATCACGATTACATCATAAATATTTTTACATTGATAACCTCACTACATATCACTCACACTCGTATTTTGTCTTCAACTGCATTTCAGTTTGAATCCAGCATCTGAGAAATCTGCAAAAATATTCACTAACGCAGTAAAATTGAAAAAGAAATATTTTTGCAATATAAAATGAAATACGATTTTTGAAAATATGATTTGCCTCAGTTATTTGGGTTGTTCGTCATCATTCACACTTGATTTCATCACAAAGTAGTGCACATAGATATTACAGGGACAGGTAGCCATAAGTGGCTGCAATACACACGTGTACATTCATACACGTGTGCACTGCCTCGCCAACTCGTATGCGCAGCCAACAAGAGCAAGTGTACAACAGTGTCAAGTTGCAAACAGTTCAAAGCTTCGACAAATCACAACAGACCATATACATGCAAATTCGACAAGCTACTGAAGGCAACATGACAGCAATGCACTATGCAATGTACAACAAGTCCAACAGCCCAAATGAACAACAAAGGGTCAAAACACAATGCACATGAAACCAAAGGCCAAGCAAATTGATATATGGTGATGCAGTCAACAGCTACAAACTGCAACGTCAAGTTCAGACCAAACAGTCGAAGACATGAATGCAACAAAGTTCAAAAGTGCATCAAAGGCAGTTCAATGTGGATAGCAACAGCAAAAAGGGACTGCAACAAACATGTATGCATCATCAAGTCAGTGGTAAAGTAAACAACAATGTCGAGCTCACTGCAACTCAAGATTACAGGGCAGTGGACAGTACAAGACTGACCAGAATACAAATGAACAGCCATCATGAGTGAAGTTGCAACATGAATGAAAAGACCAGACACAAGGGCAGTAATACAAAGTAAAGTGACAACATAGAGCAGTCATAATGAAACTGCAGTGCAACTACAATGAACACCACTGACCAGTGAATACAAGACCAAGTTGAGATGCACAATGCCACCAAGCAATACAAAGAGCAGCTACAACATGTCAATGCAATAAACTGAATGCAAAGGGTAAAAAAAAACAAGTAGCAGTCTTTGAACACGAATGCAGTGTACATGAATGCATCAATAAACCAAACTGCAAGACCTCAAGTGACATGGTGAAGTAGCACAAAGTACAGTGCAACTTAAACCAATATAGCAACAACTCCAAAACCAAAGTGAAATAGAATGCAGTGGACACAAACGATGAAGCAAAGCAATATGAACTGTCCAGTTACAACCACAAAGGCACAATGCATCAACATAACAGCAAAGACTACTTGCCACAATATCAAGAACATGAAGCAGTTCAAATCCAAGAATATATACAATGCAAATGTATGCAACAGTGTGATAGATCAAGTGACACAGGGAATCGAAAAAATGCAGACGACGGCTACTCAATGATACAGTAGCAAGCTACAATGGATGCAGCAATACCAAGTTCAACAACATCAAAGACAACACAAGTTCAGCTGTGCAAAATGTATACAAGGACAGTGAGCATATATGTATGGATGAAATGCAAAGGTTCAGGCCGAGAATAAAGCAAGCAGCATGTGGATGTCATCATATGTACTCAATACAAAGTCCAAGTCGAAATCATGGATCAGTGCCAAAGTCGAAGAATAACAATGCAGACTTACAAATGTAACGCAGTGATAAAAATTCACGACCGAGTACAGTATGCAGCAGAGATGATCGAAGTAAAATACAAGCCGAAGTCAGAGTTCAATGAATATAAAATTCGTATCATTATTTTTTGAAATGGTCAGAGATGTTAAAAAGAGGAAAGTTTCTGTTTTTTATACAAGAAGAATCGAACGCAACACAATCAAAGCCGTGCGTATCAAGGTGTAATTAAAATCAGGAAAGCATAATTTAGGAAAGTATCGAATCGATACAAGCAAAATCAAGTGTCCAGAATTCATATAAATACAATCCCAAAATCATCATCGGGTGTGAAGAACATCGAATCAAATCCAAACACAAACCCAAGTTCATCATTGGCAATCGAGTTTGAGTTCTAAAATCACAAAAGCACAAACAAGCAAAGAATTTACATACCGCGGCAGTAAAATCAATCATAAGAAGCAGCTGCTATCAATTTGCAACCTCGAAGTCGACGAAAATCAATCGTCAGAGAACGAGCAAGCCGGGCAACGCAATCTCAAAGTCAACCAAATCATCAGAGAACGAGCGCGAGCAACATCAGAGGAATCGAATATTGAAAAGCCCCAATTTGGATCGCAGGCCCTAATTTCAGAACGAACAAAACAACAAGAGGCCGCCATTTTTCTTCTCAAAAGACAGTGGATCGGGTTAAAGATAAAGGGGCCGGCCTTGTTTATTTTCAAAGGGGTTTTATTGATTTAGTTTTAATTTTATAATAGGGTTTAATTTGAGCAAAAATTAGGGATTCTAGTTTATATTTTAATTTTTGCTCCTACATGTATTTTTGAAATTGTTTTTTCTTTTCGAGTCGAAGAATTTGTAAATCACCACCTAGGGATTAGGTAGTGTCAGATTGTCTATTTAGAATTAGTTCAGTGAGCAGGGTGTGCGAGTTTGCAAAGCTCTATAGGCGGGAGCAGTGTTTGCGAGTAAGCGAAACTCTATATGCGGGAGCAGGGTGTGCGAGTCTAGTAGAGTGTTTGTGAGCGGGAGCAAAAGGGTCTGCGAGTCTAGTAGAGTGTTTGTAAGCGTGATACTGTTTAATTCTAATAGAAATCTGGGAATGCAGCAGTAGGCAGGGGTTGCCGAAGCTGGGTAAATTTTGTGTGTGATTTACTTTTTAGCATATTTATTTCTGCTATTATATTTCTGTGTTTAATTCGAGAAAATTCGCTATAACCCTATTCACCCCCCCTCTAGGGTTAATCTAGATCCTACAAGTGGTATCGGAGCCCGGTATATTTTTTATTTAACTCTAGAGTCATGAATCCGTCAAATAATGCTTTTTCTGAGGGGCAATCTATCGTTAGGCCACCAATGTTTAACGGAAATGATTATGCTTATTGGAAAGTTAGGATGAGTATTTATCTTAGTTCCGTTGATTATGATGTTTTGGATATTATTGAAACTGGCTATAAACTTCCCACTATAATCGTTGGTGATACTGAGATTCCTAAACCTAAGGATAGGTGGGATGCTAACGATAAGAGATTGAAAACGACAAATGCTAAAGCCATGAATGCTTTGATATGTGCTCTTGATAAAAATGAATTTAATAGAATTTCTCATTGTACAACAGCACAGGAAATTTGGCACACTTTGGAGGTGACACACGAAGGAACTTCTCAAGTCAAAGAGTCTCGTCTAGCCCTATTCAGCAATGAATACGAGAACTTTGTGATGGACAAAGGCGAGAGCATAAAGGACATATTTGGACGCTTTTCAACTTTGGTGTACAACGCAAGAGCACTTGGGAGGTATTCACTGAGGTAGAGCTTGTGCGGAAGATACTACGAGTTTTACCAATGAACTTTGAGGCAAAAGTCACAGCAATCCAAGAATCAAAAGATCTGAGCAAACTAAGCATGGAGGAGTTGATTGGCAACTTGATGACATATGAGCTTGAGTTAAAAGCAAAGGAAGAACGCAACAACTCCGAACCAAAGAAGAAGACGATTGCCTTAAAGAGCAAAGAAGAAAGCGATGAAGAAGATCCAATTGAAGAGCTTGCAATGGCTGTCAATAATCTTAGAAGAAGGTCTAGATTCAAGCCACGCAAGAAGAAAACAAAGGGCAATAGGTCAAAAGATTCCGAAAATTCCGATAATGAACTGACATGTTATAACTGCAACAAGCCCGGCCACATCAAACCAAAATGTCCACTTCTCAAAAACAACAAAGGAAAGAAAAAGGCGAAGATGGTATTTGCAGCGACTTGGGATGATGAAGAAGGAGAAGAAGCTTCGGATAGCAGCTCAGAGGAGGCTAACTTGTGTCTTATGGCGAAATCAAATTCAGATTCAAGCTCAGAGGAATCTAGTGAGGAAGGTGAGTATTCCTATAGAGATCTTGTTTTTATGTGTTCTGATCTTACTAAAGTAGTTGATGCTCTTGAATCTAAAATTGAAAAACTTAAAACTGATAGGAGAGAAATTGCTCGTAAAAATTTTAGGTTAGAAACTGAACTTGAAAATATTCAAAACCTAGAATGTAAAAGATGTAAAGTTTTAGATTCAGAATTGACAAAACTTAAGAATAACTCTGAGAATCTTGAAAAAGAAAACTTGAATCTTAAGGAAACCATCGACACTAGGAAAAAGGATTTTATAAATCGATGCACCTCACTTGTCACCGAAAATACAACACTAAAAACCAAAGTCCAAAATCTTGAGAAATCTTTGAATAACTTTTCAAGAGGCAAAAAATCTTTCAACATGCTATTAGGAAATCAAATTTTTGCTAACAATAGAAAAGGACTTGGTTTTGGGAAAACACAAGCTGAGGATAATGCAAAAGGGAAAAGTGTCTTTGATAAATGTGAAATAATTGGACATCATGTTGAAAATAGTAGTCATAGGAACAAGAACACAAAATTTATACAAGTTTGGGTTCCTAAGAATTCTACAAACAAATTTCATGTCTATTGGAACAAGAATAAAAGGACTAAACAAGTTTGGGTTCCAAAGGGTTTGTTTATTCATAATGTTTCTTCCACTAACAATCATGGACCTAGAAATAGGTCACAAAAATCTTTCATCGTGTAGGTGTGGTGGCAGGCTAAGGAACAACAACGGTGTTCTTTGGATTTTGGCTGTTCCAGAAACACAACGGGCAACATAGCAAAGTTCCTTAGCCTAATATAAAGGTGACAGAATCACAATGGGCAATCACGAGAAATTATCGTAAAGGTAAAACAGGTGAAGGTATATTAAATGTGATAATCTGCACCATATTCTGAATTAAATCAGCCAAAATTGCGATAATGATGTGATGTCTTTAATTCTGACTTATTGATATGATTTTTCCTTTGACTTGTTCTTACTTTGATTTGTGCTTAAAAGTAGACCAACCATCCTTTCATCATTGAACTTAATATGTTTGGTCAAATGATGATATTTTATTGATCCTTGATTACTCATGCTATACTTAGATATATTTTGACATTTTGGTCACTGCTTGTAAATTTGCACGATTTCAAACTCATGTGAAAAAGGATTTTAAGAAATTGTTGAAACTTCAAGAAATTGGTTTTGAAATAATTATGATGTTGATTGACTGTTGATTACTCATGAATATAATTGTTTATCCTATGGTTTTCTGAAATTAACACTATGATATTTGTTTGAGTGTGAACATGGCTTCAATTCAAAATCCAAAGAATGTCATTTAAATTGTTGCTAAAATTGGGTTTGAAATTTTTGATACACACTTCATGTTTGGTTTACCAAATCCAGTTAGTGATATTTTGGATTGAAAAAGAAATTTAGATGCAGTTCATACTGGTAATCTATTTGATAGAAAACATACGAGTTGAACGTGATTAATTTTTGAAACATTCATTTGCTGCATCGTTTTTCCAAAGAGAATATCTGCATATTTTTCACTTGAAATAATTTTTCATTTAGCAGAATTTTTTTTCTCTCATATAAACCCTTCGAGAAAATAATTGTTTGACCATATTTTCAGATCAGTCATTCTTATTTGATTTTAAATGACAAATCTTGACTGATCCGACTCCCTACTAATTATCAAAGAGATAAATAGTGATTGAAAAAGTGATGAATGTTGATATTTAACATACATTACTCAAGAGAGTATATTTGGAAAATTTCTTTAGGAATTAAAACAAGAATTATAAAACTTTTTGTTGGGTAAAGATTCCATGACCATTTCTATATCTATCATTTTTTCTATCGACCATGGTTTATCAAATATTCAATATAGTTTGTCGATATGTGGTACTATAATCAGGAATCATTTGTTTTTCATGTCATATTTTTTAAAAAAAAATAATAATAAATAAATATCCAAAGTATTCACTCTCATTTAAAAGTCCTCACGTTTATGCATGGGTGAATTACTTGGATTTTTGATTATGTGCTTCCATGCTCATTTAAAAGTCCTTACGGTTATGCATGTATGGAACGCTTATCAAAATTAAATTGCTTAAATAGACAAGTTGATTCTAATCCCATTTAAAAGTCCTCACGGTTATGCGTGGTTAGAAGATACTTGATTTCATTTTTAAAATTAAATTCGAATACTACTAATCTCATTTAAAAGTCCTAACGGTTATGCATGATTAGTAGATATTCAAATTCCTGATATAAATGTACCACAAGTTGATTCAACTGTATGATTTTATATGAACACAATATCCATCATTTCTAAAAGTGGAATATGCGCCTAACAAGGGTAGTTATGGTTTTTGTTTGATTCTTATTGAAGTTTAATATTTATATTCAATTTGAGTTTAATGTTGGATTAATATCGATTACTTTATCTCTAATTTTCTCTAACACTATTATACTTTTGCTGATAACAAAAGGGGGAGAGAAAAGTTAAGATTTTGTCAAATAGAATCAAGAAAAGGTCAAATAACTTTCCCATATGCATCTAGGCTCATTTGAATTTGTATGCATATATGTAGGGGGAGCATCATGTAGAGAGGAAGCATTTAAATAGGGGGAGCAATTAGAGTATATAATTGGTCAAATACATTTAACACGGTCAAAATCTTAAATATATGTTTGTTATCATCAAAAGGGGGAGATTGTTGAATATGCGCTTATATGTTTTTGTTTGATGATAATAAACATATATATTCATTTAAATGTATTTGGTAATGTACTATTTTGTTTTTCATAGATTAAATAAATATTTGTTGAATAAAATAAATTACATAGATTTTGAATTCAAACAGAAATTTTATTCAAACAAATATTTATTACAATCTTGAATAGTACAAATTCATGCTCTCACTATACATATACATTTTTGATTACATCACGATTACATCACAAATATTTTTACATTGATAACCTCACTACATATCACTCACACTCGTATTTTGTCTTCAACTGCATTTCAGTTTGAATCCAGCATCTGAGAAATCTGCAAAAATATTCACTAACGCAGTAAAATTGAAAAAGAAATATTTTTGCAATATAAAATGAAATACGATTTTTGAAAATATGATTTGCCTCAGTTATTTGGGTTGTTCGTCATCATTCACACTTGATTTCATCACAAAGTAGTGCACATAGATATTACAGGGACAGGTAGCCATAAGTGGCTGCAATACACACGTGTACATTCATACACGTGTGCACTGCCTCGCCAACTCGTATGCGCAGCCAACAAGAGCAAGTGTACAACAGTGTCAAGTTGCAAACAGTTCAAAGCTTCGACAAATCACAACAGACCATATACATGCAAATTCGACAAGCTACTGAAGGCAACATGACAGCAATGCACTATGCAATGTACAACAAGTCCAACAGCCCAAATGAACAACAAAGGGTCAAAACACAATGCACATGAAACCAAAGGCCAAGCAAATTGATATATGGTGATGCAGTCAACAGCTACAAACTGCAACGTCAAGTTCAGACCAAACAGTCGAAGACATGAATGCAACAAAGTTCAAAAGTGCATCAAAGGCAGTTCAATGTGGATAGCAACAGCAAAAAGGGACTGCAACAAACATGTATGCATCATCAAGTCAGTGGTAAAGTAAACAACAATGTCGAGCTCACTGCAACTCAAGATTACAGGGCAGTGGACAGTACAAGACTGACTAGAATACAAATGAACAGCCATCATGAGTGCAGTTGCAACATGAATGAAAAGACCAGACACAAGGGCAGTAATACAAAGTAAAGTGACAACATAGAGCAGTCATAATGAAACTGCAGTGCAACTACAATGAACACCACTGACCAGTGAATACAAGACCAAGTTGAGATGCACAATGCCACCAAGCAATACAAAGAGCAGCTACAACATGTCAATGCAATAAACTGAATGCAAAGGGTAAAAAAAAAACAAGTAGCAGTCTTTGAACACGAATGCAGTGTACATGAATGCATCAATAAACCAAACTGCAAGACCTCAAGTGACATGGTGAAGTAGCACAAAGTACAGTGCAACTTAAACCAATATAGCAACAACTCCAAAACCAAAGTGAAATAGAATGCAGTGGACACAAACGATGAAGCAAAGCAATATGAACTGTCCAGTTACAACCACAAAGGCACAATGCATCAACATAACAGCAAAGACTACTTGCCACAACATCAAGAACATGAAGCAGTTCAAATCCAAGAATATATACAATGCAAATGTATGCAACAGTGTGATAGATCAAGTGACACAGGGAATCGAAAAAATGCAGACGACAGCTACTCAATGATACAGTAGCAAGCTACAATGGATGCAGCAATACCAAGTTCAACAACATTAAAGACAACACAAGTTCAGCTGTGCAAAATGTATACAAGGACAGTGAGCATATATGTATGGATGAAATGCAAAGGTTCAGGCCGAGAATAAAGCAAGCAGCATGTGGATGTCATCATATGTACTCAATACAAAGTCCAAGTCGAAATCATGGATCAGTGCCGAAGTCGAAGAATAACAATGCAGACTTACAAATGTAACGCAGTGATAAAAATTCACGACCGGGTACAGTATGCAGCAGAGATGATCGAAGTAAAATACAAGCCGAAGTCAGAGTTCAATGAATATAAAATTCGTATCATTATTTTTGAAATGGTCAGAGATGTTAAGAAGAGGAAAGTTTCTGTTTTTTATACAAGAAGAATCGAACGCAACACAATCAAAGCCGTGCGTATCAAGGTGTAATTAAAATCAGGAAAGCATAATTTAGGAAAGTATCGAATCGATACAAGCAAAATCAAGTGTCCAGAATTCATATAAATACAATCCCAAAATCATCATCGGGTGTGAAGAACATCGAATCAAATCCAAACACAAACCCAAGTTCATCATTGGCAATCGAGTTTGAGTTCTAAAATCACAAAAGCACAAACAAGCAAAGAATTTACATACCGCGGCAGTAAAATCAATCATAAGAAGCAGCTGCTATCAATTTGCAACCTCGAAGTCGACGAAAATCAATCGTCAGAGAACGAGCAAGCCGGGCAACGCAATCTCAAAGTCAACCAAATCATCAGAGAACGAGCGCGAGCAACATCAGAGGAATCGAATATTGAAAAGCCCCAATTTGGATCGCAGGCCCTAATTTCAGAACGAACAAAACAACAAGAGGCCGCCATTTTTCTTCTCAAAAGACAGTGGATCGGGTTAAAGATAAAGGGGCCGGCCTTGTTTATTTTCAAAGGGGTTTTATTGATTTAGTTTTAATTTTATAATAGGGTTTAATTTGAGCAAAAATTAGGGATTCTAGTTTATATTTTAATTTTTGCTCCTGCATGTATTTTTGAAATTGTTTTTTCTTTTCGAGTCGAAGAATTTGTAAATCACCACCTAGGGATTAGGTAGTGTCAGATTGTCTATTTAGAATTAGTTCAGTGAGCAGGGTGTGCGAGTTTGCAAAGCTCTATAGGCGGGAGCAGTGTTTGCGAGTAAGCGAAACTCTATAGGCGGGAGCAGGGTGTGCGAGTCTAGTAGAGTGTTTGTGAGCGGGAGCAAAAGGGTCTGCGAGTCTAGTAGAGTGTTTGTAAGCGTGATACTGTTTAATTCTAATAGAAATCTGGGAATGCAGCAGTAGGCAGGGGTTGTCGAAGCTGGGTAAATTTTGTGTGTGATTTACTTTTCAGCATATTTATTTCTGCTATTATATTTCTGTGTTTAATTCGAGAAAATTTGCTATAACCCTATTCACCCCCCCTCTAGGGTTAATCTAGATCCTACAATACAATCGTATGGATTTATTATCAAAATAATCTTCTAAATTACACCCTCGGTTTCAAGGCTAAGAGGTACAATCTCCTGTATTCGAGTTCAGGGCAACCTTCTTGATTTAACAAGGCTACAAGATCACCTAATTGATTTTTGGGGCTACGATCACATCCAATTGATTTTAAGGCTCAACCGCACGTTTTACTCAATAGTTTGATTTACAAAAGATTCTATAACTCTGAATAGCACTGAGATCTTATGAAGAGAGTGGTAGAGAATCAAACAAGAGATAATCAAGTTTGATTCACTTGGTATTTCGGCAGAGCATAGTTTAGGATTCTTTTAGAATAAATGTGGAAGATGAAGAGAATAGAAAACAAATGAAATCTGATGAAAAATTCGTTTAGAACAACCGGTATTTATAGTAGAGTAACATCCATATCTATTCGTGAAAGGATATGACGAATAAACACTTCTTTTGAAAACTTGAATTTTGAATTTAACGGGCACCATGTCGACATGGGGGGTTGAGGGATGTCGACATGCTCTAGGAAAATTTAATGTTTTAATTTTCTTATTAAACACGGTTTCTATAATTTGTCAAAACAATTTCTAAACTTTGTAAATATATTTGAATATTTTTTAAACATATAAAACTAATTTTAATATATATAGTCTTAATCTATAAAGTGATTTAAAATTTGAGTATATATATTTTAAAGCTAAATATTTAAAACAAAAGATAGTTTAAAAAACGGACAATTTTGAAATCAGACTTTTAAAAATGATAAAGATAATTTTGAGGCTAAAATATTTCAAACAAGAGAGATGCCTTTTTGAAAAGAAGGTTTTGAAAACATTTAAAATAAGAGATATTTTTTTTAAAAAAACGTTTTTTTAAATTTAGTGGATATCAAAATAGGACCACTATATGTTCCACTAGATATTGACATGGGTTCCATCCCACTAGGGTTCCATCCCTTTAACAGGCTCGAAGTGGATTCTATTCCACGAATAAATTTCGAATAAAGATGTAAGTGCTTTCAAGAAGTTTTAACACAATTCTAGACTCAATACTTATCTTGTACTCTTAAAATCATGAACTCTTGATATCTTGATACTCATGAGTCTTCAATTTTGATATCTTCAGTCTTGAATCTCAATATTATACAGTCTTTATTCTTGGTATCTGCATGTTTATATCTTGCATATACATATATATCTAAACCATAACGTTAGTGTGTATATTTTACAACAAATCCTAAGGTTGTTGTCATCAAAACCATCATCTCAAGGACTAACAGATATTGTTTTACACTATATAATTATTCAATATATTATTCAAAATAAATTTATTAATGGATTTCAATCTAGTAAATCAAAATCCTATATTAAATAGCCATCAATCAAATAAATATTTACTTTTAAAAATAATAATCTTCAATTATTGAATTAGAACAATTTTTATTTTAATTAAATTTATTTATTTATATGATGTGGAAAGTAGGATTGTTATAGACTCTTAGGTGTGAACTTAGTCATTAGTAATATTTAAACAATTTAAGCACAAAAGACTGTATGACCTTTTCTCAAATATAGCATCAGTCGCAAATTCATATGCATACCAATACATATAAGTGAAACCTTATTGCTAATCTGTTTGAACGGCACCCATAAACAATGATATTGTGTACATTTTCCTTTCATTATTACTATGCCACTAGGACATCTAAAGTAGGTAAAAGTCAGTACACTGGTAATATTCTAGTTAATTATGATGTCTAAACTTTAAAATTATTGGTTCAATCTGGTAACACTTATCGACAAACCAAAATCGTTTTGGTCAAAGACTTCGACTTTGAGTTGGCTCCCAGTTATAGTAAAACTAACCTCGTGTATCAGAAGAAGAATCCTTTCTTAATTAGTGTTTCGCTTCATACACTTTAACACATGCCCAAAAATGATCGTAACTTGAACAAATAACGTGTTTACTTCCATAATCAAAGTAAGGCGTCCATGTACTAGACCCATACCACACTTAAGTCAAATGACAAATATACGTTATCAAACGAGATCCTCATTTTCCATAAGTAGTTCATCATTCATCTTACAGAGAGCATTACATTAACTAGACTCGATGGATATATTAATATCTCTTTCTTAATGTGCTTGACTAAGAATATTAAAGGATCGGCGTTTTAAAAGTTTAACTCATCACCCATGGTTACAAACTCATACTTGGCCACAATCGATCATATAGTTTTTCTAGAGATTTCTATCTATATGTTTTTAATATGCTCATAACATTACCTATATGTACATATATCATAGTAACACACGATATTAATAGAACCAAAAAGCATATTTTTATTTCGAATAAGATTCTCTACAAGAGTTAAGTGTATGCATATACATTAGTTTTCCTATGAAGTACACCTTAACTCCATCACGTGCAACGTGAGTATAAACAGTTCCTGAATAGGATCTCGTTAGGTTTAAGTGCAAATAATAATACAAATGTAAAGGAGAATATCCATAAGAGAAAAAGACAATTTCAAAAGAAAGAATCATGTAGAATAACGTTGTTTAGGAAACCATTAGAAATGAAAGACTAACATAAAAGAAAATGAATGAAACAACAATATTGGTCGTGATTTAGGTGATGCTCATAATTTAGGTGATGGTCAAATTGTGTTAAAGATCAAAATTTTAAGCATGGTGACTTCGACCTTAAGATATCTTCATGGACTATTTAGATTACTATATGAACGCTTCTCATGAAGATTATGTAGAATATGATAGGCATACATGAAGAAGCTATAAGCATCAAGGGGAACCATGCAAAAATCCTTGCTGTTGTAATGGATTTAGGAAAAGGGCCATTAGTTATCCACGATAGAGTTAAGGGTATGCCTTGAGGGTAACTTTATAATTTCATTATAT
Source organism: Allium cepa (assembly GCA_030765085.1). Taxonomy (NCBI): domain Eukaryota; kingdom Viridiplantae; phylum Streptophyta; class Magnoliopsida; order Asparagales; family Amaryllidaceae; genus Allium; species Allium cepa. The sequence goes on from CM060935.1 coordinate 1,002,393,594, forward strand.
ATAACATAACTCTTATAGGAAATATTACTTGAAATAAAGTAAGCTTTTGGTTTTATTTTCTATTGTTTATATGGTAATATTGGGATATAATTAATGTTTTAAATACATTGAAAAGACAAAAGTAGAAAATTCTTTGGAAAAGTATTCAATCAACCGCAACAACGAATGCATTCATAACCATAGGTCACTAAGAGGAAAAGGGATTTAGGTCACTACAAGGCCATATGCACAAGCATCTCTAGCTGAGGTGGTGATTTAGTTTAAGGGAGCATTGAATTTGGAGAGCATAAATAGCAATGCAACATCACTAGATCTAGACCTCAACGATAGCAAATGGAAACTACTCAATCAGGCAACATCTGCAAATCTTATAGATCTAACAAATCAATTGATAGATGACAATATCATTTCAGGTGATGTGTTAAGCAACAAAGTGATGATAAAGCTATTGGGCTGGAGTGAATTTAGGGTGAAAGTTTTTTAGTCACGTCCATAGAAAAGAGGAGAGAAATCTGAAGAAAAAAGGAAGCTCGTGTGTTTTTGATTGGTTTCCCTCACATACTAAAATTTTCAATAAAAATATATTTTTCTACTATGGGAATTTATTTTATTTGTTTTTAATTATTTTATTATTCGAATTATTGATTTTCTAGGTGCTACATGGTGTAGTTTAGAGATTCTGATATCTGGGTATTGAGTTTAGACAAGGTTACTAGGTATAGGTTTAGTATATTCAAGTTAGCAGAGAGTGGGAGTTTATAGGTATTATACGCGTTCGAATATATAAATCTAGTAGTAACTTTGGACGTAGCAACATACATGAATGGGTTAGTGGTCGAAGCTGGTTACATCTATGTGTCACTTATTTTTTGTATTTATGTTTTCGCATTATTTATCTATTTATCTATTTATCTACAAAATATTTTAAATATCATATTCACCTCCTTTAGTATATATTTCTTAAATTGTGTTTCATCGATAAATATTACTTATAAGTTGTTATGTACATAATTAATGATGGCTAAATATAAATATAGACTTAAAGCGTTATAATCATAGTAGCAGCAACATAAATATAATAGCAGTAGAAATAAAATCACATAGTTGATTTTATACTATGCGGGTCTCCAATCCTACATCCAGTCCTAGAAATCCTTTTTTTTCCCCACCTAAAACCATGGCTTCTCCCATAGGAATATACACCTAAACAGCAAAACAAGATTTTAATACTTTTGCCCAAGCACCGAATGGGACTTCAATACTTTTGCCTAAGCAGTAGAATATGACTTTAAATTATAACAAGATTTACTTTTTGACACAGTGTATAATTTTATCTCTTTTAGTACACAAACTCCTGTAACACCACAAACAATATGGACATGAATAAATAAGGTGTATAGAAAGTGATATGGCCTTTATTGGGTAAAATGGGCTAATAATGTAAGGCTTAAAGTGTCTTAATTTTCTATTTTGAGTGATTTAGAAGTGAATGCATAATAAACATTAGTTGAGGTTTCTGATTTGAGAATAAAATTCAATTTCAATCGAGATAAAGAGAGTTTGAGTGCATATGATTGAGTGATTATTTTGGGATGATGGGAGGCTTATATAAGAGTTAATGGAAGCTATAAAATAAGTGCAACCTTTCATAAATTTATTTGGCAAAGAGTAGTTATCAAATAGATCCGAAGCACCTTTTAAAAAATATAACCATTGTAGGAATTTTAAACACATGATTTAAGCAACGTGAGTACAAACAGTTCCTAGATAGGATCTCGTTAGTTTTAAGTGCAAATAATAATACAAATGTAAGGGAGAATATCCATATGAGAAACAGACAATTTCAAATAAGAATCATGCAGAATAACGTTGTTTAGGAAACCATTAGAAATGAAAGACTAGCATAAAAAGAAAATGAATGAAATAACAATATGGTCGTGTTTTAGGTGATGCTCATAATTTAGGTGATGGTCAAATTCTGTTAAAGATCAAAATTTAAAGCATGGTGACTTCGACCTTACCCTAAGCTACTTTAGATATCTTCATGGACTATTTAGATTACTATATGAACGCTTCCGATGAGGATTATGTAGAATATGATAGGCATATATAAAGAAGCTATAAGCATCAAGGGGAACCATGCAAAGATCCTCGCGGTTGTAATGGATATAGGAAAAGGGCTGTTAGTTATTCACGAGAGAGTTAAGGGTACGTCCTAGGGGTAATTTTATAATTTCATTATATATAACATAACTCTTATAGGAAATATTACTTGAAATAAAGTAAGCTTTTCGTTTTATTTGCTATTGTTTAAATGGTAATATTGGGATATAATTAATGTTTTAAATACATTGAAAAGACAAAAGTAGAAAATTCTTAGGAAAAATATTCAATCAACCACATCAACTAATGCATTCATAACCATAGGTCACTATGAGGAAAAGGGATTTAGGTCACTACAAGGCCACATGCACAAGCATCTCTAGCTGTGGTGGTGATTTAGTTTAAGTGAGCGTTGAATTTGGAGAGCATAAACAGCAATGCAACATCACTAGATATAGACCTCAATGGTAGCAAATGGCAACTATTCAATTAGGAAACATCTGCAAATCTTATAGATCTAACAAATCAAGTGATAGACGACAATATCATTTCAGGTGATGTGCTAAGCAACAAAGTGATGATAAAGCTATTGGGCTGGAGTGAATTTAGGGTGAAAGTTTTTTAGTCACATCCATAGAGAAGAGGAGAGAAATCTGAAGAAAAAGGGAAGCTCGTGTGTTTTTGATTAGTTTCCCTCACATACTAAAATTTTCAATAGAAATATATTTTTCTACTATGGGAATTTATTTTATTTGTTTTTTTAATTATTTTATTATTCGAATTATTGATTTTCTAGGTGCTACATGGCGTAGTTCAGAGATTCTGATATCTGGGTATTGAATTTAGACAAGGTTACTAGGTGTTGGTTTAGTATATTCAAGTCAGCAGAGAGTTCGAGTTTATAGGTATTATAAGCGCTCGAATATATAAATCTAGTAGTAACTTTGGAGGTAGCAGCAGACACAAATGAGTTAGTGGTCGAAGCTGGGTACATCTATTTGTCATTTATTTTTCGTATTTATGTTTTTGCATTATTTATCTATTTATCTACAAAATATTTTAAATATCATAGTCACCTCCTCTAGTATATATTTCTTAAATTGTGTTTCATCGATAAATATTACTTATAAGTTATTATGTACATAATTGATGATGGCTAAATATATAAATACAGAGTCAAAGCGCTATAATCACACTAGCAGCAACATAAATATAATAGAAGTAGAAATAAAATCACATATGGCCTTTATGGGTATAGAAAGTTTATGTACATAGAAATATAATAGCAGTAGAAATAAAATCACATATGGCCTTTATGTACATAGAAATAAAATCACATATAGCAGCAACATTACGGAGATGAATGAATAAGGTGTATAGAAAGTGATATGGCCTTTATGGATAAAATGGGGGAATAATGTAAGGCTTAAAGTGTCTTAATTTGCTATTTTGAGTGATTAAGAAGTGAATGCATAATAAACATTAGTTGAGGATTCTGATTTGAGAAAAAAATTTCACTTTCAATCGAGATAAAGAGAGTTTGAGTGCATATGATTGAGTGATTATTTTAGGGATGATGGGAGGCTTATATAAGAGTTAAAGGAAGCTATAAAATAAGTGCAACCTTTCATAAATTTATTTGGCGAAGAGTAGTTATTAAATAGATCTTAAGCACCTTTTCAAAAATATAACCATTGTAGGAATTTTAAACACATGATTTAAGCTAGCACCGTACGACACTATTTTTCTTCAGAAAACGCTACCAAAAGTCTACCTAGAATGTAACATTTGGAGCCATTTACAACATTTTTGACAAAATGTACACTTTACTGTCATGATTTTTTTTTTGCATATATTTGCATTTTTGGGACTTTTTTAATCACTTTTCTTGCATTTAAAAATTTTGAATAAAAAGTATCAAATATAATTAGCATAACTTAAAGGTTGTATAAAAACGTGTAAGGTTTGGAGATTGTTTTTGGGGTTTTAATAATTTTAGACTGAAATGATTCAATAAAGACACAACTTGTGATATACATCCTTTTGAAGCTCTTACATATCTCTCTTCTTGTCATCTTAATGCATCTGAGTTCAGATAGATTTGTAAACACCACAATTGATCTTATAGTGCTAAATCTTATATAATTAATTTGTATCCTTCAAATATTGTACTCGTTCATATGTATGTTATCGTATTGGATTATGCACATATATCTTTCTTCTTGAATCGCCTGAATACTAGATAAAATCATTAGTAGCATAGTTGTATTGTTGTTATTATCAAAATACTAAAATTATTTTCATAACATTGTCCCCTTTTTTTGATGACAACCTTACAACTGTTATGAAATAAAGTTTATATATTTAATGCTCCCCTTTAATATAAGTTCCACCTATATTTATGTGCTCCTTCTATAAATATACTCGTATTTTCTACACATTCCTCCTACGTTAACATTAGAAAGAAGAGATAAAACTTAGGGTGTATGTAGAAAAATCATTATCCTCCTTAATTTACAATATATGATGCTCTTCCCTTTAATATATAGCATACCTGCAAAAGATAGAAAATATATTTTATTACCTATGTAGGGTTTGAAGGTTAGGAAAAAGGTAACCATACCCAAGAGGTATGGTAGAACCTTTGAAAATATAATTCCAATATTTACTACATCAATGAAATAATTATGAATATATTTATCTCTATTCATTCATTTTACAGAAACTCATATGATTAAATATTTGAAATTTCTATTTCCAATTATACTTATATATCTATAACTAAGATATGGCATATAATATGTAGAAATACCTGTCTATGAAAAGTGGATCAATGTCTAGTAATAGCATAATTTTTATATATAAAAGCATATCTAGCACTATTATTATCATTTGTTTTATTATATCTTATTCCACTTTTATCAAGTAAAGGTCTAGATCTAGATAAAATCATGTCAAAATCGTTTCGACCTTTAGTAAATTTTGTTACTTCATTTTTAAGTTTTTTAAATTTAGTTTTAAATCCACAATTATTATTTTCGAAAGAAATATTTCTATTTTTCAAAATATCAATCTTTTTGTTTAATTCAGAGTTCTCGTTTTTAAATGTATAATTCTCGTCTTGAGAAGAAAAAATTGACATCTTGAATTATCTTAAGAGGATTATAATAAATCATTTTATCTTTTCAAATTCAAATTTTCTCTAAAATATTTATTTATCTTTTTCAAACATAGTATTTTGTTCATTTAGAAAATCTTTAAGAGCCACGAAATTATTTTTCAAATTACCATGTTGATTTTCTAAATCTAATTTCTCATTTTCAAGTTCGATAGATTTCATATTTTCTAAAATAAAAAAATAAAGCTTTGATATCTTCTCGTACATACTAACTAATTTATTATTTTCTTTTACTAATATTTGTAAATCGAAAAGTTACTTTTGATAGTCCTTGTTGACGGTGGCTTTGATAATATCGTGGATTTTGCATGTTGTATACTGAACGGATCTTTTTCTAGTCATTATTCTATGATGTTGTGACGATCGATGAATTCAAAGCTCTGATACCACTTGTTACGTCGCTATGCACATGATTAAAGATGTCGATAGTAATAAATAATGTAAATGCAGAGGAAATAGCATAGGATCACATAGTCAATTTTACAATTGATCTGACCTCCGGTCCTACGTCTAGTTTCAAAGCTCCTCTTTGGAATTTTAGTAGCAATACTCTCGTTTCACCTTAAGGAACTAGTTTACAAACAACACTACTTGAAGTCTCCATGTACATGACTTCACTCTTTTCTTTTGCAAAGAAATAAGGTGAATATATATTCTGTCTACAATACATGGACTAATTACACTTTCGGTACAAATTTTCTTTAACAACTACAAACAATATGGAGGTGAATAAACTAGGTGTATAGGAAGTTATATAGCCTTTATTGTATAAAATAAAGTGATAATGAGAGGGCTAAGGTTTCTTAGTTTGTTGCTCTATAAGATTTCGAACTGAATGCACAATAAACAACAGTTGGGGTTTTTGATTTGGGAACATAGAAAACAATTTCAATTGGGAGAAAGACAGTTTAAATGCAAATGATTGAGTAATTGTTTTGGGAAGATGGGAGGCTTATATAAGAGTGAATGGAAGCCATTAAATAATTGCACCCTTCGAAAATTTGGTTGGCAAAAAAAAATTAACGAATAGACATGAAACACCTTTTAATAAAATAGTCATGGTAGTATAGTACAACATCAGTTTGTTTTAGAAACGTTACCAAAAGTCTACTTGGAATGTGGCTGTTTGGACACTTTGGTAGCATTTTCGGCCAAATTGCCATTCTTTGCTATTGTGAAAAAAAATGTTTATATTTCATATTCTTTAAAATCATTTTTTTATAATTTTTTGCATTTAAAAATTCTAGAAAAATCTAGAATATATCTGTTTGCACCAAAATTGGTCACAACACTCTTTGGATGTTTTTGAAGGGATAATAATGAAGAATATAAATTTAAAATGAGTATCATCTAACAAAAACTCCAAACAACAGGAAAGTAAATGCGTAGACAAGCGTTTTAGAGTGGTTCGGCGTGTTGCCTACGTCCACTATGAAGTTTTTTGCAACTTTATTGATTCTCTTTCAATGATTACAGGTGAATACAGCCAACAACGGCAAGTTACAACTGGAAATTCGAAATCAACATCAAAAGATGATGTAGGTCTTGATCCGGCAGAGTTTCGGCGCTTCAGAATCAAAAGATCCTATTTCTGTAGGCTCTGGGCTCAATTTATAGGCGTAGGAGGCTGAGACTTCGCTCAAACTTCGGGAGATTCGCTTTGGTACGTGAGGGGGCCCACAAGACCAATTCCAGAAAGTATCGAGTCCATCTGTGATCGATACAAAATCATTTCGTATCGATCAAGATGATGTCCAATCGAGCTGAAATTTGGTGTGAACGTTCCTTGTCTCGTGTGCAATCTACTATGAAAATTTCATGGCATTTGGATCAGTAGATCTCTAGATATCATCGATACGAATTGAATATTCTCGAATGGCTGTTTCATTCGACTCCATGGCTTCGTTTCCATCCCTTCGAATCGATGGCTGCACATGTTTCTGAGGTGACGTGGTGCTTGCATCTCGAATCGATCCACCTTTTTATCCAGTTTGGCTGCGTCATCTCCATGAATCTCGCCCCATTTGAATCGAAGGCTGTTGCGTTAAACCAGGTCCACTTGTCCTTATGGATACGAACGAACCATTGGTTATGGGTTCGAACGAGAGCCTTTAATGGATACAGAGCAAGGTCGTCTGACGGATATGAAGAGCAGTGGCTTGATGTATTCGAGATAGATGGATGCGATGCAATCATACTTCTGTTGGATATGAAGACGGTGGTCTCAAATATAGGTTTGACCAAGGACACGAACTGTACCTTTCCTGATGATACGTAACTATATCTGGCCAATCGATACGAAACAAATACTCTACCGAGGGACTCAAATGAGATCGAGTCGAATGTAGGCTCCCTGATGGAGTCGAACACGACCGAGGCGAAGCCGATGGATACGAAATTGCTGGAACCTGATCGATACGAGCGTGATCGATTCAAACCGGAGTTCGATGATTGATACGAAATCAACCATAGCGATGGATACGAAAGCTGGGCCATTTTCTCTAGATTGAATCGATCATAACATGAGCATATGAACTCGGATTGACATGAAATTTGAGATGCTGATTCTATGGCTTTGCTTGTCAAGTCCTATCAGTTGTAGCTCAATCTGGACTCGGAAAAAATTCATCGATATCCATAGCGAAGCAATGTATAATCAATCTTTGAGGTGAGCTGTCTTTTATTTTCGATCGATCTTTCGATATCACAGCTTTGCTAAAAAGCGGGATAACATTTGCCCCCCAAAGTACGTCTTGTGGAAACATGACGTGCTTTGAAAAGCTGCGGTCTTCACTCTTTATAGTCATTGCTCTTTTATCGAAGGTTGTAACCTTGCGTCGATATAACTGATTGTTGTATGATAGTGCTTAGCTGTTTGTCGTCGTAATCGTAACGAGATGAGTATTCGATCCCTGTGAATGTTGAAAATCGAATATTAGTTTGACATAGATGCATATATGTTAACTTGACTCTCGTTAATGTTGCGTGTTCACGAGTCATTGTCAGTTTAGTTTGTTATCGAATTTCGTATCGATTCTCTCCTGAACCGATTTGAAATTCAAGTTGAAACAACGCTTGATGGTTGTTTTTGAATATCCTCTTGTATCGATCCTCTCCTGAATCGATGTAAAAGGTTGGAAAGTAGTTTTCCACAGTGGCGCGGTTTTCATTGATGGATACGAAATGATCGTTCGTATCGACGAGTATCGATGGATACGAAATATCTGTTCATATCGATGAGTAGTATATAAATTATGATGGAGTTGCGAACTTGTTGATGCGAATAAGGGCTTCGAGGCGATGGACTTCACAATCTTCAGCCGTCCTTGCTGCGTGCTTCGTATCGATGGATTTACTGTCCATTTCGAATCAATGGAAATTCTTGGTCCGATGGATTCGAACAGTGCGTTCGATTCAATTCGCAGTTTGACCGGTTGCGACCGGTTAAGTGGACAGGGAGGCGAATCGACCCAGTTCCTTCTAGGCTTCATATAAATACCTGGGACTTAGCCATTTTTCACTTTTTTACTTTTCACTTTTTACTGCTACCTTTTGCTTTTCGCATCGCTCCAGAAATTTGAGAGAGAGAACTGCACCGTGTTTTCGACTCGATCAAACTCAGCCCTTCAAATCTTTAAGTCCTAACTTTAAATTAGGTAATTAATCACGAATCCAAATGACGAAGCTATTTCAGATCCATTTTTTCTTCTTCTATCATTCCTTCTGGCAATGGGTGAAACCAGATCTGGGATGGAGCCCGGTCATGAATGGCCATGGCTATGCTCGAATCAATCGGAGAAGGAATGATGGATTTTCAACAATCAATTGAGGGTTGCTCAGGCCTCCACTTCGTACCGATGAAAAGAAAGAACATGGCTTGGCTTCGTATCGATGACTGGGTATAGGGTTCGTACCGATGCAGTGTGGAGGCAATTCGTATCGTTTATTTGTTATCAACACAAAACCATAGGGAAAATAATCGATACGAATTTCTGGGTAAGCGACCGGTGTGGACTTTATTATCTTCGATCGATACGAAGCATTGCACCCCCTGACCGATATGAAGTTGCCAAGCTGTGATTGATACGAAGTTGATACGAATCAATCGATGCGAAACGCATCGATTCGAACCTGAACGGTGCGAATGTATCGATTCGAATTCGATCGATATGAAATATATCAATTCGAACGAGATCGATACGAAAATGAGGCCTTTCTGACTTGATACGAATGTGAACTGTGGTGATTGATTCCAAGCCGAAATTTTATGAATTTGGGAATCTTTTGCATATGTGAACACTTGACTCCGACGAGCTTTATTCCTGCATATCTGGACTTAACTGCAGAACTACATATTTGACTGCCCTTCGAAGCTCGTCGATGGAACCATAGTTTAATAACATAATGAGTAATTTCAACTGGGATCGATCACTAACATCTGGATGGTTTGGTGATGACGGTCAGCGATGATGGTCATTTTCGGTCTGATTTTAAGAGTTTTGTCTTTCACACATTTCAGTTTATTCCGTAGAACTTGCTCAAGTAATGCACAGCACACGACATATTCATACACTTTACACGTAGGGAATACATGGGCTCTTCAGCGTCTAACGATGATTTCTCGTGAGTTAGCTAGTTATGGAAACTTCAAAAGTCATAGGCGTATGTCAAGTCAAAGCTGAAACCAGTTCGCAGCCGCAAGAAACTCAGAGTTCAGTCCCTTCCGTGCTTGAAGTACCGGAGATTGAGGTTGAAGTTATTGGTCCAGTTCCAGATGAGCTACCCGACGCATCCTTCATTAGTAACCCATCAGACTCTGTTCCGTCCAACATTTCAGAAGACATGCTAGGAAGGATATGTTTAAGGCATGGTTTGTCGATGGACGACGTATTATTGCCGGGTCCAAATGATAGACCGCACAATCCTCCGGAGGGATATACCGCATTTAATTGCCATGCATGCACAGCTGGGACACTCCCTCCGTTCAACCAGTATATAAGAGAAGTATTGTCGTTTTTGGGGATCGCCTCATCTCAGCTACATCCGAACTGATATGCGTCACTCAATAGCTTGTTCATTGCATTTATGGAGTATCTCTATCGACCGCCACTCCCGATTGAGATCAGATACTTGTTTAACTTCAAGAGTCGGACTGATAGTCCATCTTTAACGTTCCTGGAAGCGGTAAGGAGCTGTTAGGTGGTCATAGGGGCTTGGACAAGACTGAGTTATTTCAAGATGGTGTGGTTTTATGTTAGATGCCCCCCAGGATTTGCTAGGCGATGACTATTTAGATGTGAGTATTGCTATCTTCTCGGGTAGTTGATAAAACTAATGTAGATGAAGTCGAACTCATATCTCCTTTTCTTTTCAGCCATAATCCAGCGACCCGAAGGTGAGCATTTGAAGGAGATAGTTCGGGTTCTTCAAGAAATCCCAAGTGAAGAGAGGAATATTGAATTGCTCTTGACAGATAGGAACCTTAGGATTCTTGGACTGATTGAGCGGAGACAAAGTATAATGCTCGACGGTGCATTAAGAACCGCCTCGAGAGAGCGAGTCAAACGAAAAAAGCCTAAAGTTGTCGTAATCGAGGAGGCTGACTCCGAGAAAACCCATACTGATGAGGAGCCCTTAGGCGAGCCTGCTGATGTAGCCCAGGATATTGAAGAGCAGAGAAAAGGCAAGGAAGCCGTTTTTAAGTCACCTAAAAAGGGAAGATGGAAATCGGTTATCACGTCCCGGCCCGCCTCTGGAATTAGAATTTTGGAGGTGTCTCCTCCAAGAACAGAAAGTCTTTATGAATGGCTTGCCGATCTTCCAATTTCGGATGATGTGTCCTTGCAGCATGATGTCGGATTGGATGAACTTTCACAAGCTTTAGATTTAAGTGAGTCTCTGCTCACTAGTGTGGTTGACACATCCGGTTGGTCGTGGGGTTGCACATACACTCACACTTCATGGCACTACACGATTTGTAAATGTAGCATACTCGCTGCGATAGATTACTAACTTTTGTCTCCTCTTTGGTTTGCAGATACTATGACTGGACGAGGTTCAATGTTGGGAAGTCTTCGACACGCCCGTAGATCTTCTTCATACTATGAGTCGCATAGAAGGGAAAGAGACAGAGATCACGACCGTGGATACTCTAGATACTCCAGCCAAGAGAGATATGATAGAGATAGGGATTACAGACGTCGATCTTGATCTCACACTCCTCCTCCCAGAACTCCTGTACAACCTCCCGTTTATGTTTCTCGTCCCCCTGAATCCTCGCGGCACAAGTCGGCTTCCCAGCCTTCCAGGTCTGAGCCCCATCATCCTAGAACGGAGGCAATGGCCGCTGTAGTTGTAGAACAGGCCCCTACGGAAATTTCAGAGGAAGGGGCGATCAAGCTTTCTCAGTTAAAGAAGGATTTTCTGAACATTCGTTTCGATAACTACATGTTTCCTCTTTATTTAAAAAGAATCCTGGTGGAAGCTGAGCAGATGGCATATGACTATGTACACGACTTCTATGTCCAGTATAAGATGTGGGCTAAAGTGGCTGAGAAAGCATCGTCATTAGCCTTTGAGCGGGCAGCTATCATTGAGAAACTACAAGCCGAGCTAGCTCAAAAGGACCGTATTATACAAGTGCTGAACACTGAAGCCAAGTCATCTCGAAAAGCAGAGATGGAGGCCCTTAAGAAGGCTGATAAAGCCCGGGCGGCGATGGACAGGATGAAGAAAGAGCATTATGTTATGGTGGAGGACATGGGCCACCGAAACACTATTGTAACCGCCGGGCGGGATGAGGCCTTGAAGGAGCTAAATGAGCTTAAGGCCAAAGTTTTGGAAATCATGAAGGAGAGGGACACCGCCAACATTTCTGCACAGGAGACGTGTGATCAGGCGGTGGAGTTTCGGAGGGAAAAGGGACGCGGCCGTGGAAAAGGTCCGCGAAGTGGAGGCCGAAGTTGATGAGAAAGTTCGGCAGGCGGAGACTAAGCTCGAGTCATAAATAGAAGAACTTCTCATCACTTATAATGCCAATGTGCTGAGGCACAGAAACTTGGCGTGGCTCGATGACTACCCGACACACTTATTCAATGCCTGGAATTTGTTAGTTGAAGAAGGAAAGGCAGCACAACAGGGTGAAGCTTTTGATGAGTTCGAGTTGGAGAACCGTATATTGAATGATGATGAGAAGAAGGTTCTCCATGATTTTATGATATCCCATGCCAAAGGGAGACTGGGTACCCAACACTTAGAGGTTGGTGAGGGTTCTAGCGTTGCACACCCAGCTACAAGTTCTGGGATGATTACCTCATCTGGATCCGAGCTGACGCCAGCGATTGAGCCGCAGCTGGTCCCAGGCTATGACCCTGAGTAGCCACGCTTATCTCCCATTAGGGAGAATTCTCCAAAGGCTGTTCAGCCAGCTAAAAATCAAGTAGAGGAAGGTACTCTGCACAAACTTCATATGTGTCTAAACTGAAGTATTTGTATTAAAGCGTGTTATTACAACTTCTTTTCTTTTTTCCTTGCTCAGTGACTGAAGTTGCATCAGATGCGCCTCCTGCGACCCAAGAGTTGCATCAAGGGCAGAAGGCCATCACTACTGAGGCGATCATCGCGACTATGGTCGCCCCGACGGGAACGACACAGGGGAGCTTACTGTCTTTGGACAAGCAGATGATGAACGAGCTCCTAGGTCAAAGCAGTGATCCTTTTGCGGACATGCCATTCATTCTTGGTGCGTTCCCGCCTGCTTCCATTGCAACATCACAGTCCACCACTTCCTATCGTGAAGCTCGTGCCGCTCGTGAAGCTGAGATACTTGCTCAAATCAACGCGGAGATGGATGCGGCAGCTCACGGTGGTGATTCTGAGAGTGTTACGACGGCGATTGGCCCCACTCCTCTCATGGCGGTGTCTTCTGGGGACACGCTTGTCGGTACCAGCATGCCCATTCCGCCCCCGGTGGTGGATCCGACTCCTCCTGAAGAGAATATTCCTTTAAGTGCAAGTTCGGAGGAAGATGTCGATATCATGCCTTCACCAGAGGATGATCCGCCAAAGGGTAAGGGCTTGAAGCGAAAGACTGTTAGCGGTTCTAGTAGTTCCGCGTCAAAGAAAAAGCCGAAGAAGAAAAAGTAGATAATCCCACTCTAGAGCATTTTTGGCAGTTAGGAAGTTGCTTTTATTTCTATTTCATAGGCCATGTATAGATGCAGGCTCGCCCCCCTGCTAGTAGGAATTTTTGGAATAACTTGTACATGAATCTTCACATACAATTAGTTGAATAAAATTTAGTTTCTTTGCTTCAACTCTCAATTCTTTTGTGCTTAAATATTTGCAGCAGTTGGCTTTCAGTCCAGTGTACTTGTGGTGTTTCTACCGTCAAGTAGAGTTCGTTTTATTCGTCAAATCCGAAAATCTTGATTACACGTCGTAATCGATGAATGAGTTGAATTTTAGACATTGTATCGCTTCGGCTAGTGATTAACACTTAAGCCTTTTCCCCCAGCTCTGGGGGATAGCGTTTGTATTTCGATGGTCGATCACATCTTTTGCAAATCTTGAGCACATGTCCACACTCCGGGGACTTAGGATAATCTGTGATCGATAATCTTGTTCGCACTCTGGAAATTTGAGAGTTATCGATGTTTGTAACACAGTTCGCACTTCAGGAACTTTGACTTGGCATTTGTACTCTAATTCACATTCTGGGAATTTGGATTCAGCGTGTATATCGGTTCGCACTCCGGGAACCTGGAATTGATGTTTACACTCCAATTTACGCTCTGGGAACTTGGAGTTAGTATTGATGTTTCGGTTCGCGCTCCGGGAAACTGGAATTGATGTTTATACTCCAATTCACGCTCTGGGAATTTGGAGTTAGCATTGATGTTTCGGTTCACGCTCCGGGAACCTAGAATTGACGTTTATACTCCAATTCACGCTCTCTCTCCGCTAAGCTTGTTTGTTTTTAATGTTCAACTGAACATTTTCGGAGCTCTCATCGGACTGTTTGATAGCGACATTGTTTTGCATCCCTTCTGTGCTTGGCCTGCATCAGTCTGCTTCCTAGACTGTTTCGCATCTTCCCTTCTCAGGAATTGAGCCGCCTTGGCATAGAAACGGTCCAAGGATGCAGGTGGTTTTCCAGCCAACCAGTTGCCAAACTCAGAATCGGGGTCAATCCCCTTAGTCAATGCCATAAGGATGGAGTTATCGTTCGGATTGCTGATTTCCACACATGCAGCATGGAATCTCTCTAAGTAGTGTCTGAGCATCTCTCCAGGAGCTAGGATGACGCTAGACAGAGTGTTGACATCTTTCGGCCTTGCGACGTGCATGCGGAATTGCTCAACAAATTTTGTGGCCAACTGGTCAAAGGAGGAAATGGATCGAGGTGGCAGTCGAGTGAACCACAGGTAGCGATGCCCCCAAAGGATATGGGGAAACTACGACACTTCACTGCATCGTCAGCTCTGGCAGCACTCACCGACCATTCATATTCCAGAATATGATGGTTGGGGTCGGAGTTTCCCTCGTACATGGGTAGAGTCGGCATCCTGAATCGCCGAGGGGGTTTCGTAGTAAGTATATCATCGGTAAAAGGAGTGTGACTTCTGGAGAATCCTCAGTCGTCGTTCGTGTGACCCTGGCTCTCACGGATCATCTGACATATCATGGTCAGAATATCCGACATTTGTATGTTCTGTGCGGCTCGTGCCGGAGTATGGTGGTGTTCATATCATGGGGTTGGACCGGATGCTGTTGACGGTTCACACCTTGCCTTCTTGGCTCATAGTCTTCCGGGACGTATGGTTCAGGAGTACGTCCACGATGATGACGGTTCAAGTTCGACTGATTTTGGGCATCGACTCCTGATTCAACCGCAACGTTAGTGGCGCGGTATTCTGTGGTTTAGTGAGGAGCGGTACCCCCTCGGGAGGAGGGCCCGGTCTGGAAACTAGCCAATGGGCCAACTCTCAGTTGTCCAACGGTCATTGCTGGTTGATATCCAGCAGCTGTATGTGACTCCCATCTAGCCGGGGTCATGGAGATCGATGATGATAATCAAAAGATGAAGAACTTTCGTTGGAGGAGTGAGAAGCATGGTCTCTCCTGGATCTCCTTCGCTTCTGGCGATTTAGCTGGTTGGTCAGCTCGGCGTTAGCACGTAGCTGTTCTGTTAGCTATTGCCGACTCTGGGTCAGCTCTTGAAGCAGTAGCTAAAATTCTTATCGGGTAGCCGGACCTGATGGTTCCGAGTGTCCGGTAGCGTCTTGGTTAGAGGGAGGTTGTGGCGTAGGATTCTGTCTATCCTGGTCTTCTTGATTGACAACGTTAGAGGTGGTCCTTGTGCTAACCATCTTTGGGGGTTGAATTCCTTTCCTAGACTTTAGGCAAATCTGAATAGAAGGGAAGGAACTTGGATTTGATGATTTGGATCTCTCTCTTAGATTTATTCAATCCGGTATCGACGATGGATCCAAAGAGTAGGAGAAAATCTAGGTTTTTCTCAATGAAAGCACCAAAGTGTTTGCATCAAAATTGGTCACAACACTCTTCGAATGTTTTTGAAGAGATAATAATGAATAATATAAATTGAAAATGTGTATTATCTAACAAAAACTCCAAACAACAGAAGAGTAAATGCGTAGACGAGCGTTTTAGAGTGGTTCGGCGTGTTGCCTACGTCCACTATGAAGTTTTTTGCAACTTTATTGATTCTCTTTCAATGATTACAAGTGAGTACAACCAATAACAACAAGTTACAACTGGAAATTTGAAATCAACAGCAAAAGTATGATGTAGGTCTTGATCCGGCAGATTTTCGGCGCTTCAGAATTAAAAGATCCTTTTTCTGTAGGCTCTGGAGCTCTATTTATAGGCGTAGGAGGCTGAGACTTCGCTCAAACTTCGGGAGATTTGCTCTGGCACGTGAGGGGGCCCACACGACCAATTACAGAAAGTATCAAGTCGATCTGTGATCGATACGAAATCATTTCGTATCGATCAAGATGATGTCCAATCGAGCTGAAATTTGGTGTGAACGTTCCTTGTTTCTTGTGCAATCTCCTGTGGAAATTTTATGGAATTTCGATCAGTAGATCTCTAGATATCATTGATACAGATTGAATATTCTCGAATGGCTGTTTCATTCGACTCCACGGCTTCGTGTCCATCCCTTCGAATCGATGGCTGCATGTGTTTCTGAGGTGACGTGGCGCGTGCATCTCGAATTGATCCACCTTTTTCTCCGGTTTGGCCGCGTCATCTCCATGAATCTCGCCCCATTTGAATTGAAGGCTGTTGCGTTAAACCAGTTCCACTTGTCCTTATGGATACGAACGAACCATTGGTCATGGGTTCGAACGAGATCCTTTAAATGGATACGGAGCAAGGTCGTCTGATGGATACGAAAAGCAGTGGCTTGATGGATTCGAGATAGATGGATGCGATGCAATCATACTTCTGTTCGATACGAAGACGGTGGTCTCGAATATAGGTTTGACCATGGACATGAACTGTACCTTGCCTGATGGATACGAAACTATATCTAGCCAATCGATATGAAACAAATACTCTACCAAGGGGCTCGAATGAGATCGAGTCGAATGTAGGCTCCCTGATGGAGTCAAACACGACCGAGGCGAAGCCGATGGATACAAAGTTGCTGGAACCTGATCGATACGAGCATGATCGATTCGAACCGGAGTTCGATGATGGATACGAAATCAACCATAGCAATGGATACGAAAGCTAGGCCGTTTCCTCTAGATTGAATCGATCATAACATGAGCATATGAACTCGGATTGACTTGAAATTTGAGATGCTGACTTCTATGGCTTTGCTTGTCATGTCCTATCAGTTGTAGCTCAATCTGGACTCGGACAAAATTCATCGATATCCATAGCGAAGGTATGTATAATCAATCTTTGAGGTGAGCTGTCTTTTATTTTCGATCGATCTTTTGATATCACGACCTTGCCCAAAAGCGGGATAACAATATCTAAAATATATTTTATGATATATTAGATGTTTTATAGAAACCTGAAGTGGTTTGAAGTTTATTTGTGAGGTTTTAAAAATTCTAGACTATATTGACTTGATATAGGCTCAACTTATGACATACATTCTTTTGAAGCTTTTGTGTCCATTTTATTTTTCCATCTTAACATTTCCAAGACCAAATAGTTTTTTAAACACCATAATTGATCTTTGAATCCTCAAACACTTTATAATTGATTAGTATCCTTCATATCTTGTACTTGTGCATATGTATGTTATCGTGTTGAATTATCCACATGTATTTGCTTCTTTAATCACTTGGATACTTGATGAAATCATTAATTACATTGTTGTAATGTTGTTATCATTGAGATACTGAAATCATTTTTATAATATTCTCCCCCCTTTTGATGATGACAACCTTACAACTTATACAAAATAAATTTTATATAATAATGCTCCTTCCTAATATATGCCCCACCTATATCTTTGTATTCCCCCTGTGGATATGCTCATGTTTTCTATCATATTTCTTCCCCTTAGTCATCACTAAAAAGAGATAAACTAAGAATATATTTTAGTAAATGCTAGCTCTCCCTAAATTTTGCAATGTACAATGTTATTACCAAATTCCATTTGTTTTTCTCCTTTTTTAGCATCATTTCCACATGCATCTGTAAATTCAATATCAATCTCCCTTTAATATGTTGTACTTACAAAAATAGAAAATATATTCTTAAACCCACTTCCTAGTTAGGGTCCGAGGATTAAACAAAATGAAACCATACCCAAGAGGGTGTGATAGAACCTTTAAAAAATATAATTTTCATTATTTACTGCATTAATCAAATAATCTTGTTTGGGCTACTGGATTTATGTTCTTAATTTCCTGGCGGGGATATTGGCAGGAATTAATTGAAACTTTAGCATGGGCTCATGAACGCACACCTTTGGCTAATTTGATTCGATGGAGAGATAATCCAGTGGCTCTTTCCATCGTGCAAGCAAGATTGGTTGGATTAGCACATTTTTCTATAGGGTCATGAATATTTTTTTCTCTATTCGTCCATTTTACAAGAACACGCATGTTTAAATATTTGAAATTTCTATTTCCCGTTATATTTGTATTTCTAGAACTAAGATATGGCATATAATATATAGAAATACTTGTTTTTCTATGAAAAGTGAATTGATGTCCAATAGTAGCATAATTCTTATACATAAAAGCATATCTAGCACTAATATTATCATTCATTTTATTGTAACTTATTCCTCTTTTATCAAGGGAAGGTCTCTAGTATTAGACAAAATCATATTTAAATCATTTTGAACTTTGTTAAATTTTGTGACTTAATTTTTAAGTTTTTCAAATTTAGCTTTAAAGCCACGATTATTAATTTCAAAAGAAATATTGTTATTTTTCAAAATAACAATCTCTTTATTTAATTTAGGATTTTCGTTTTTTAACTTACAGCGCTCATTTTTGAGAAGAAAAATTTTGTGATTCTAAATTGTCTAAAGAGGGTTATAATAAATCATTTTGTCTTTTCAAATCCAAATTGCTTTTGAAAATTTTCCTTTTTCAGACAAAGTAATTTTTTCATCTATAAAATCTTTAAGAGCCACAAAATTATTTTTCAAAACACCATGTTATGATGATCGATAGAATTCTAGGCTTTGACACCACTCGTTAAATCACGTGACATCGATCAATATTACTTGCAAGTCACTATGTATGAGATTGATAATGGTCAAATATATTGATATATAATTGAAGCACAATAATTATAGTAGCAGTAATATAAATATACTTGTAGTGGAAATAACATCACACAACCGCTTTTATACTGGTTCAGATTTCCAATTATACGTCTAGTCCTAGAAATCCTTTATGGATTTTCTACTTACAACCCTTACTTTGGTTGAAGGAATAGGCTCCTGTGCAGCAGAACATGATTTCATTAACCTTTTCCCAAGCAGCCGAACGAGACTTCAACACTTTTTGAGTAGTAGAACAAGACTTCAACTTTGTAAAAAAAGTTACTTTCCAACATAGTGTATATTAATATAAAATTTTATCTCTTTTGGCACACAAACTCCTATAACCACCACAAACAATATGGAGATGAATAAACAAGGCATATAGGAAGTGATACGGCCTTCGTTGGGTAAAGTGGAGTGACAATGTGAGGCCTATAGTGTCTTAATTAGCTGTTTTAAGTGATTTAGAAATAATGCACAATGAACAATAATTGGGATTTTTGATTTGAGAATAAAAATAAATACAATCGAGAGAAAAAGAGTTTGAGTGCGTATGACTGAGTTATTATTTTAGGGAGGATGGGTGGCTTATATAAGAGTTAAAGGAAGCCACTAAATAGGTGCGACCTTTCAGAAATTTAATTAGCAAAGAGAAGTTATAGAACAGATACAGAGCACCTTTTCAAATATCTAGCCATTTTATAAATTTTAAACACAAGATTTAAGATAGCACCATACATCAACATTTTTCTTCATAAAATGCTATGAAAAGTCTATTGAAAATGTAGTCTTTGGAGCCTTTGATAGCATTTCGGCCAAAATCCTACGCTTTGTTGCTGCGAAAAAATAACCGTTTTATATAAATGCCTTGTTTCGACATTTTTAATCACTTTTCTTCCATTTAAAATTCTGAAAAATCTTAAATATAATTTAACATATTTTAAAGGTTGTATAATAATTTGGAATGTTTTAGAGATTCTTTGTGGGGTTTTAACAATTCTGAAGTAAATGACTCGATAAAGACTTAACTTATGACTTTTGATGGCTGTGTAAACACCACAATTGATCTTAGAAGCACGAACACTCTATAATTGATTTGTCTATCCTTCATAACTTATACTTGTGCATATGTATGTTATCATGTTGGATTGTGCACATGTATTTTGCTTCTTATATCACCTGAATATTTGATAAAATCATTAGTAGCACGGTTGTATTGTTGTTATCATCAAAATGCTAAGTTCATTTTCCTACCAATACTGCACAATCCTAACAATAAGCTCCTACTACACTTTTATGTTTCTCAGAACCCTAACAGGAAACATAGATATCTTTCGATTTCTTTAGTAGGTGTTAGGACTCATTTACCTTAGTCTAACATTGTGGAAGATCGACAAATCATTGGCATATATATGGTGGATAACACCTTATTGGTTGTATTATACACAACTCCTAAACCATGTTCTTTGCTCTATTCTCATCTCAACCTTAAGGATGATTAACAAATTGAAAAGGATTATT
This sequence comes from Allium cepa, assembly GCA_030765085.1. Classification (NCBI taxonomy): domain Eukaryota; kingdom Viridiplantae; phylum Streptophyta; class Magnoliopsida; order Asparagales; family Amaryllidaceae; genus Allium; species Allium cepa. Next base: position 1,002,414,170 of record CM060935.1, read on the forward strand.
CACTCGTACCTACCATTTCACTATGGCCTAAATATAATGCATCACCTTGAAGAAGATCAACAAATACATGCATGTATCTTACCTTGTATAGTCAATATACCAGTAGGTACACACGTAACATATCTAGCTAGCTGAAGACCGACAACTAAAAACTATGCAAGTAATCTATTAATGTATATAAATGGAAAATGACAACTAATATTATAGATTCATAATCTTTAATATATATAAATATATGTGTGCGTGTGTGTGTACGTGCATGCCTATGCGTATGTGCATGCGCATGTGTATGCGTATGCGTTGTGTATGTTTATGTGTATGTGTATGTAAGTATTTATATTAAGTGACAACAATTTAGGGATAATGTATTATTAATGTATTTCTTATGAAATACCTTCATGATTCATTAATTTAAAAAAAAATTTTATTATGTACCTTTAAATTGACAAACACACATATATCATAATATATGTTTAAATTTAATTAATTAAATTTTAGTCGATTATTTATTTAATTAATCCAATTAAGTAAATAAAATTTTGAAATAATTTATTAATTTTCAAAAATAATGTTTCAAAATATTTTATAATATTTATAAAAATTCATTTATATTTTAAACTTAACTTTTAAATTAAAAATATAATTTAAAATTTTTAAAATATATTTTGAAATTTAGCCAAAGGCTCGAAATCACTTCGAGCCTTTATATTGGAGTTAACCTTTTAGCATACATCATCCATTGGGTCGGGGGCCAATAACAAGGTATGGCAATGTACTTGATTATTGCAACAACTTGCACTTTAGTGGGTCCATATTTTGAAAAAATCGAAACCCAAGTCCATTAGAGTATAGATCGTTTTTTTTGAACCCGCAATAAGCATGATCGTATTAGAGATTGATAAATCTAAACTCACAAGCGAAATAAAAATATAATAGGATATAAATACTAAGTGAGGCTACTACCTTAGAATTAATAATATTCCTTGGACATCAATTTGCCTTGTTAGCACCAAGCATGAGAGCTAAGAAAACTTCCCTATCAACCAATCACATCTTGCTCCAACGACTTCTTCCTCTAAATCTATCTTATCGGTTGTAACGAGGAGGGGGGCAGAACAACGTTCCGGTGAGACAAAAATCTATACTCTGTCCATAACATAAATTTATACCGATAGGTTTCCATTTAATTGTTATATCTATTATTTATGGTTAATTCATTTAACCTAATATTGCACGTACGATATTTCCGCCTAACACGTTTCCACCTAACCTTCTCCAAAGTACAAAACAGTGACGTTTGTCTATCAGCCACTTAGTACTTCCAAATATAAAGCGGGCTCCTACCATCATTGTTGGCCTATTAATCCTAGCTACAAAAACCTTCGACCACTATTTATGGCTATATAATACATCATAGCCATACTATTAACATATCTATTATCGTTAATGTCTTACCCATTTAAGAGACAGTACCCAAGCCACTTAATTCCTCATTAATGAGGACTAGACAGACTTTTAACCATTTAATACCTATATTTTAGGTAGGTCCCATCATTCAATACCTAACCCCAAACGAACTCCTCACTGGTACTATCCAGCTGACATCGCTTGGAATCTCACTACGCCATTTAATACTTCTTTATAGAAGAGAGGCGGGCTCTATAGCAGTCGCTTAAAAGCTCAAACCCAAAGTGGACCCTCCCTAAGATATCCACTACCACTCCTAACCGCTAACTCAGACCATTTACCTATTTATTAATTAGGGAGAAGGCAGGCTGTAACAACCCTGGTTTTCGAGATTACTTGTTAATATTAAATTATAACAGAAGTTACAATTTAATATTGTGAATTAAAAATAAATTAGAGATTTATATTGTTTATTTGGAAAAAACAATGGATTTTGGAAATAAAATGTGAAAATAAAGTTTTCAAAACTTTATTATGTTTATTTGTGAGAATAATAAATGAAGTATGATTTTATTTTGAGTAAATGCAATAATTATTGTAATTATTGCCAATTACTTCTTTTAATAATTTTAAAAAAAAGTATTTGATTTTTAAAAGAAGTTTATTTAAACAAAAAGATGGAATTTGGTATAAAAATGTGTTTTGGTTATAAATTTGAGTTTAAAGTGGTTGATTATATTTTTCTATGCAAGAAAATAATTTTTGTAGAATTTTTAAAGTTAAAAATGAGGATTTATGCATTTAATTGTGTAAATTGTGTATTTATGTAAAATAAGGGTTTTTAGTAATAAAAATGTTTTAAAAACTAAAATTATCTTTTATATGATGTGAAATATTTTATTTCATATGTAAGTATGTTTGCACAAATTGGTTGTGTTAAAAATTGAAGAAAAATACATTGTTTTATTGAAAAATACAAGTATGTATTTACCATGTTATAAAATTATTCAACTAACTAAAATAGTTTTTAAAATATTAAAACTATTTTTTAATTATGTCTAAAAACATTTTCATTATAATATGAAGAAAAATATTTTATTGAACATTAATTTCTAAAACAACATCAAGTAGTATATTGGAAACAAAGTTATATACAAATTCATTTTATAAAATATGGGATCTAAACTATACTAACATGATGTAATATATAATCAAATTTTAGTGTGGATAATCACATTATGAAGTAGCTTAAGATTCACACGATGAATGATTAAATAATTCCGAGATAGAATCGAATCAACCTCTTGATTTTGCTACGATGTAGAGACGAACATAACCTTTTATTAATTTGACTTTATTTTGGTTTTTCATTTGGGAATTAATGGAATTGGTTCCCTAAAATTTTCGGCTAGAATGATAAAGTGGATGGAGAGCAAAATGAGGGATCAGTGATGTGTTCAAGTGGCAATAAGAAGAGATAAAATGGAGATTTTTCTCCTTCCTTTACTCATTATTTTGTTTCCGATTTCAGATAAAATTTGAACACTTAAAACCCCCTCTCTCATGTTGCTATAGTTAGCTCTATTTGATATTTAAGGCTATATCGGCTTTCGAAAATTATCAAATTCATTTAGTAATTAATCTATTTAAATCAAATTCAATAATTTACCGATATTGCATATCGATACGTACATATATTACTTATATATATATATAATTTATTAAATACCATGGCAATCAAAATTAAATAAAATTAAATAATTATTTTTTTTAAATATTATTTACTTTATAAAAATTATAAATAAATTAAATCGCATGGTATTTTGGAGTATTCATGTAACAACCCGACTTTTTGACCCTCGAATGTCGACACTAATACATCTATGGTATTCATGTGCCAACTACTCAAGTTCCGAAAAGACAGATTGTTTAGGTAAAATAAAATGAAAAAGAAACAGAGCAAGAAAGAAAGAATGCAATGTTAATATTTCACAGCGGAATGATAATATATAGTATCCAAAAAGCCAGCACAAAGGGTTACTCCAAAATACAGAGTTAGTTCAGAGTTACAAAATCTAAGTACTATCATTAGGCTGGACCGTCATAACTACATATCCTTACAATAGTGATATATACATAATAATAGTGCAACAAAAATAGAAATATATAGATAAACGGAAGCCTCCAACTCATCTCATGAAGCTATGTAGCATCCAGAGTCAAACCTACTTTACTTGGCCTACTCGAAAGAGTACACCGAGGATCTAGGGAAAATAAAAACCATGTGTCAGACATAAGTCTTGTATGAGAAACTCAAGATACATGCATCCATATAATAGTAACTTTTGAGACCATACGAATCATCGTAAAAGCTTTCCCCTCAAAAGAAACCAAACCATTTCATAAGTAGATATAAGGATATAATAGATAACTTATAGGGTGTAGACTAAAAATTAGAAAATAGCTGTGCTGCTTGCATCTCATAGCATGACAATATTAGAATTACATCTAAAATCGCTAATTTGCATTCACATATGGATTTTCTGTAGAGGTCCCCTCAATAAAATGAAGTTGACCCCCTTGCACAAGGATCAAAAACTACCTTTCAAGCGTCGTATATCTCTAGATAAAATATACCATAAGGTAAACATAAGTGGCCCATACCCAAACACGTGATGCCAAGTATCATCAACTCCCGCTAGCAACATCGATAAGCAACTTTACATATGGAGTTGATATACCCCTTTGGGTTAGCTAAACCCTAGGATGTGTAGTTTACACTGCTTTAGTCATTTTCGATGATGAGGTCACATTTCACATCTCTCACACAAGTCTTCATCACTCGAACATATCAAGAATCCTTTCATGGATTCTAGCACAAGTCTTATAAAAACTTCTAACGTCGACCTTTCTGCTAGACTAAACCTTAGGATAGACATTACAACTCTATAACATTAGTCTGAATGTTAACGCTGACCTCTTCCTTGGAATTAACCTTAGGATAAACAGTTCAATTGTATAATATTTCACTTCACAATCGCTTCCAAAACATAGACATATATATTAGTTTCGAAGTTGTTTTCGAGTAAGTAATACACTTCTCCAATCCTTGACTCTTCAAAACTAAATCGATGAATTCCTGGTTAAAACTACTTTGGTTCTTTTATAAGTAACCAAATGATATAAAGGAGTCATCCTTGGAGGATCTCATATATATACGTTCTTAAAGCTAGAGACGTTTCATACTAATGAGTCCTCCCTGGAGGATCTCAACCGTGTGAAGACGTGAAGCTTTCATATACTTCCTATGTTAAATGGATAAGTTCCATAATCGAATAATTAACTATATAGTTTTGAAACGATCGTCTATGGAAGTCAACTCTTATTTACTTATCACATTTGCAACCTTCTCAACTTACTATCTCTCAATCAAGAGTGAATCCGGTAAGATAAAGTACCTCTAACCCTACTCGAGCATCATTCTTAACTCCCAAAGATAGGAAACCTTCATCGCCTTTTAGTATTATGTATAGTATTAATTACTTTCTATAAACAAATAAACAAAACAAAGCATGATTACGCTACTTAAGAAACTCCTAAATGCTTTTTAAAAACATTTGTTTATAATTTAAAACCCTTTTGAAAAAGATATACACACATACATATGTATGTATGTGTATGTATGTATATTAATTTATTTGTAAAGCTAGTATATTTAATAAAATTCTAAAAACAATTCAAAAGATATTATATTACATAAGCTTTTTAATACATAGATAAAATAATTAAATAATTTTCTGAAAACTATGTATAAATAAAAATACATAGATAAACTAATTAAATAATTTTCTAAAAACTATATATAAATAAAAATACTTACAATTATGGTTTACACATTTATTTAAGATATTACTTAAAAATATCTATTTTATAATTTATTTAAAAACTTCAGAAAGCTTGTTTCCTTCAATTTAAAAATAAACCTTCTACTTTAATAATTCATAATTAATTATTAAAAATATATATAAATTCCAAATCACATTTAAAATAATCCAATATAAGTTAAATGTGACAGCTCGGATTTCGAACGCTCGAAAATCGACATCCATACATCACCCGTATTCGAATGCCGCAGATTCAAACGTTGAAATCCGATTCGCCGGAGCTTATAACAACATTGGGTACTAACAACACAGTGGAAACAGAAGAATAATTTGATTGATACACAACGTTTGATACAACAATGATACTAATGAAATGATCAACATATAATCAGAGATAGACATAACAGCCGAAAAACACAACAACAACAACAGCGGAAAGATAACATCTCTAATGCCAAATCTCCAAAGACTCCAAACAAATAAGCTCGAACCACCATCAAGCAAAAGTGAAGCAAACTCAATGCACAATACGATCGCCAAATCCAAATACTCCAAAGATTGCCAAAAGCTACACCTACTAACTGACTATCTGATAACCTAACTCTAGGCTGCCCGTGTGGAAAATTATGGGCACCCAGAGTTTAAAAAGGGAACAATAAACTCCAGGTCAACCATGGGACTAGTGTGAGAAAACAAAAACAGTTTATTTGAAACAAAACAAACAAAAAGAAATAAAAAGAAATTCGCTATGCTTTTTGGAAAATGAAACTACCGTAAGGCCTCCCGCCACGCACACAATGCAATCACACACTTGGAGGAGATTTCTCCTTATGATAGTCAAACATGTTTGATACGCAAAAACTCCTTTTGATATTATTATTAGTGCATAATGCAGAAAACATTTCAAAAGTATAATATTAATCTTAGCTAGCATAGGTACAATTATATTATGCCTGCTATAGCTACCATTTAAGAATGGCAGGTTATACAACTGAGATCTTAAAGGGCTCGTATTGGGTGATTGGATTTCCAATGAATGGCCAAGGCTAAGGAACTTCCTTTCCGAATGGGGATGCCTCTGGAGGGACGCTCCGAGAACTCAACCCGCTCTCTGCCAACGTAAGACCGGGTTACCTCTGTAACTAGGTAACTAACTCTCACGAGTATGCCATCCCCCGGTTGTCACCGACCTTTATCCCATGATTCACCAACAAATTGCAACGACCACATAAGTTAAATATCTGGGATCCATACCATGATATCACTTTTTATCCAAAAGGAAATGCACATACCCTAAAGGGCGTGACCCTCATAACCTTGTTGCATCCTTCCTATTTCGACCTTTTTCGGGGTGTGACGTTCGACGAAGTCTCATCCACAAAGCTACGCTTTTCACAAAAGCCATGCTTCGATCAACAAATGATCAACACTTAGCATGCCACATTACCGAATTGGGAATATATCACTACTAAATATCAACTACATAACCTCTGAGCTTATACGTCTCGGAGAAGAGTGTTAAGCTAAGAGAATAAATTCTCCGCCACCAAACAGAAATGTATTTGATAGAAACCAACTTTATATCTCAAAGTCTAACGTCAGACATACATCCACACAAGTCCATCCTGGGTCTGAATGGAACCGAATGCACTTCAAAGAAGCCCTTGCAAATGCGGGTATCACAATCCCGATCGGACTCCCCATCACATACGGAGATCTCTATACCAGAGCAACTCAGTGCAGAGACATTCAATAGGTAATCCTTTCGTTTTGAAAATACCCGGTCTTCACCACCATCTTCAAATGCTATCCATTTCGTCGTATCATTTATTCGGAATAGGTTTTATGACATAATGTCCTCTCCTAGTTAAACTGACTAATGTGCGCTTATTTTAAAAAGCATATGGATATATTGAGATCTTAGATAAGTCGCAACTTTTAGCCCAAAACCTTTCTTTTTGAATGACTTAAACAATTTTCCACTTTTAGTCTTTTAAACAAAAATTCATTCTTGAAGATCCTCTTCAATTTGAAAACAAGGTTCACCAATCTTTAACAAAGATTTATTCATAGCTTTCTAAACTATTTCCATTTCAAATTTAATTTACACACAACTTCAAATCCTTTCAACAAAAACTGTAAATTCTTTCTTATATATGAATGCTATTATCATTTGAAAACAAAGGTTTTCATTTTGGCAAAATCTGATTAAATTTGCACAGGTTACAACCTTTTAAAGTGACATCAGAAAAATCAACGAACTATCATACACCCGGCAAGTTCTATTTGAATTACATTCGAACTCCCAAAATAATTCATACAAAATAGTTTTAAAATGGTTTAAAATCCTTACATATATTGTATAACTTGTATAAACTTTTCAAACCAAAATTTCCAAAATAATTTCAAAACTTAAACAAGACATATTATATTCAAACACAATTTCAATTTCAAAACATCCTTTTCAAAAGCTTTTCATATTCCACCCAATTCCATTTCCAAACCATTTTGGATTCAAAATTCAACCTTTAAATTTCTCATGATTAAAAATAATATTAAATTCAAAATATCCATATTTGTGTGTGTGTGGTGTAGTCCAGGGGTTTTACACACAATAATAAAATATCACAACAACCGTTAATTCAAGCATAACCATATTGATAAGCGGTATAATCCTATAACGCTTATCTTTCATTCACAGATAAAAAAAGTGAATTCATCACAGATAAATAAATTATAGTTCACGGCTCAATTCAAAGCAAATCATATCACAAAACATCACATATCAAAGATATCAAACAATTCAAGGCATTCAATAGAATCCAATCGTCCATAAATAAGATCAATCAATCACCTGATTATAATTAATTTAAACCAGATTAATTACTTATGAATAAATTACTAATCCTAGTTAATTAACATTATTAATTACAAACCATTGGCTATGATTTTAGTTAATTAATGAAATTAATTAATCATCCTTAATTATCCAACTTAACTAATTAGATTATTATCCTAAATTAATCACATAAATTAGTTATCCATAAGTTAATCATATTAATTTATTAACCCTTAATTAATTGGATTAAGTGATTATCTTTCAATAATAAATTAATTTACCTTTGATCATTAATTAATTCACCTTTAATCACTAATTAATTAACTTTTAATTAATTAATTATCCTTTAATTCTTAAATAATTAACATTTAATTATTAAGTAATTAACCTTAATTACTTTCATTAACTAATAACCTTTAAGTAGTTATCATTAGTTAATCTTTAGCTAAATATTAATTGATTATCCTTAATCAATTACAATAAGTGATTATCTCTAATAAATCATAATAAGTAATTATCCTTAATCACTTGATTAGTTATTCTTTAATTATTAATCAATCATCCTTTAATTACTTAATTAATTATCCTTAATTAAATTAAGACCTCAATTAACTTAAGTTAATACACTTATCTTAATCATCTACTTAATCCAATCATTATTAAATCTCATTTGAAAATACTTATGGATTATTTTATTATTTCCAAAACCAAATCAATTAAATTTAATCAACACTTAATCTTTATTTAATAAACCTTGGAATTAATTATCAATGGCATATAAATTAACTTAAGATTCTTAATTTAATTAACAAATTGAAACACTTCATTTTTTAATTAACCACTTAATCACAATATCAAAATTTATTTAAGTAAACTTATTAATTAATTAAAGGATACGTAACAAAATACTTTAAACTTAAATAAATTCTAAAATAATTTATTTAAAAACTTTAACCAACTTCAAAACTTAAATAAATATTATTCAGAAGAATTGGTTAAGAAACAGTTTTAAAAACTTGTTTTATTTTAGAATTCAAAACTGTTGCAACATGTACTCGAGACAACTTCGAGTCAGACCCGAGCCTTTTTAATATTATCCCGAGCGAAACCCGAGTCATACATCTTGTTTAAACTTTGTTATGTCAAAAAGAATTAAACTGTTATAATGTACTTATGCAAAAAACCCGAGATTATACTCGAGCTACCGACCTAGATTCTCGAGCTCTTCCTCGAGACACACCCATGACAAAATCTTCTCCTCAAACCATTCAACCCAGATACCAATGTGCACAAGTGCACGTGCAGACTCCATCGTCGCACCTCCGACCATCGTCATCGTCGCCTGCAGGTCATCAATGACCTTCTCGAGCCTCTCAACCACCCAGGTCGACCAATTTTGCTGTGAAACAAAATCGAACATAGCAGCATCCAACTTGAACTAAACTGATCATTAGAAAAACGCTTCGAAGCGCTGCCGACGATCGCCTAAAGCCTTGCGATCACGTTCAGACCACCTCCACAGTCTCATGCTTCTATCCCTGCCACTCTGGTCAACCCCGGCTCACCGACGATGATACACGACCCTAGAAAATACAGATGACCAAAATTACTCTTAAAACCCTAAATCATCGTCGCACACCCAACATGACGGTCGATAAACCCTCCAACCAATTTTCCTTGGATCCCTTGACTTCCAGCTACCTTCACCCTCAAGCCCGATGTCGCACTCTTCGTCAATCGCCGCGAATCAACAAAACTCCCCATGTCGATCATCTCGCAAATACCCAACATCCCCTAACATAAAAATTATGATTTCCTTATCTAAATTCATCATTTCCAAATACTAATTAGGTTATAAAATCAAAACGTGAAATTAAATTATTTGATTTTCTGCCTAATGTTTGTTCATCACTGTGTTATCCTATTTTAGAAATAATTGCTTAACATATATGCTTGAAACTATTTTTAAAATTCGAATCTGATAAATACAAACAAATTCCTTTAAGGGATTATGTTCTAAAAGAGATTGAGGGATGAGGATTTGATTTTTGAACCTGTTTTAGTTTATTAAAAACAAACAAAGGTATGCTCACAGACATACACAAACATGCACATACAAAATTTTCACAGATTCAGGCATGCAATCATATTTATACAATCATGCAAGCATATATCACATCATAACTTCGTATGTATCAGGCTATCAAACAATCTAGCTTTTTAAAAAGAAGCGTTTACTCACTTGTCATAAAACAGAGAACATGTTTAAATCTTTAAATATGGAAACTATTTTGATGTTGATCTAAGCTTGATTCTTTTTGTTGAATCTTTGTTGATGTATATTGATTTAATCTGAAACAGCAACTTGAATCTTGCTTTGTATATTGAGTTGAGCTTTGAATTGTTAGCTTGCTTGGTCTGATTTGTTTCAGGCTTTTAAATTTGAAAAGAGGCTGTTGTTTGATTTAGTTTTGATTTCCAAGTTTTGGTTTTTATTTCTTTTCTCTGTTTTGATTTTAATTTGCTAGTTTGTACAGGTTTGAGTTTTGATTTTGCATGTGACAAGAAAATAAGAAGAGAGAGGAGGTGAAGATGTATAGCCTGGTTCTTTTCTCTTAAGCATTATGTTTATGTTTTTTTTGAATTTTAAAACAAAACATATTTGCCACTCGTAAAGTCATATGATAAAATAGCTACACTCGTTTAAGCATGAAATCCTTATTTTACAAATGTCATAACAATGTATTTTTATGGTTTAAACCCTTTATAAATTTATGAGTTACATATATTTATGTTTTTATTATCATTTTATATTATATTTATCAATTTAGTTTTATTACATTTCTCTTTATTATATTAACATATGTTATAATTATCTCACAAATGTCTAATGTATGTGTTGTTATTTTACACTTGTTAAAAATAATTAAATTTATGTTTTATATTACATTTCTATTTAGTTATATGTTTTATATCTTTAAATTTATACTTATACAACTTCCAAAACCAAATCCAAATTCTTTTTATAATTTATTTATAAACAACACATATCTTATTTAATTTGGAAAAATTCAAATTAATTCACAATTTAAATTTGGCTTAAAATCGGAAGCGTTACAGATTCCCCCCTTAAGAAAATTTTGTCCCTGAAATTTGCTAGACAGGGAGACAAACAAAGAATAGATGAACACACAAAAAGATAGAGGAATGAATTACCAGATCAAGATGATATCTATTCTACATTTGGATTACCAAATCATAATATCATCAATAAGTACGATAACAAAGTTATTCAACACTTCACAAGATACTCGGGTCATCAGGTCTACGAAATATGCAGGGGCATTGGTTAATTCGAAGGGATAACTAACCATTCATAGAATGTAACTGGACCCCAAAGAATAGAAAAATGGATACAAATCTTTGCAATTCTTAAACACTAGGTATGGATTCCAAATTCAGGTCGGAATAACCCAAAGTATATACTAGCTTGTCCCTCTTTGGACCAAGATCCTCATAAGTGATTACAAAATTTCTAGATTTGGTTTTGAACGAAATCGTTTTATTGATACAATTTATTTTAGCTTCCATGTTTTGATAACCAATTATTTTAATTAAAATTTCAAATTCATTAAAGTTAAAAATGAAAAGCTGATAGAAAACTGATGAAGAGAATATGAAATAGAAACCTTTTACAATGTAAACGAAGATTCATTGGGCCACTACCATACCAAAGCTTGAAACAAAGAAATTGAAATGGATGATGAACAAAAGAGATTGATAGAGAAAGTTGTTCCTTGTTGTTACAGGGTATTGGCCATTTATAGTGGTACTCTCACTGTCCCTTACCTCATCCTCTTCTTGCACTCATTCTCACTATCATGGATAGTAAGAGAATTTACCGAGGCATAGGGACCAGATATCATAGGGATATACTCATTCTAGGGCATTTATATCCCTATCTCTAATGAGGCACCTAATGTGTCACTCCATAGCTAAAGTTCTTACTCAATCTTTAGCTCTGATACCAAATGTGACAGCCCGAATTTCGGACGTTCAAATATCGACATCCATACATCACCCGTATTAAAATGCCGTAGATTCAAAGGTTGAAATCCGATTCGCCGGAGCTTATAACAACATTAGGTAATAACAACACAGGGGAAATAGCAGAATAAATTGATTGATACACAACATTTGATACAACAATGATACCAATGAAATGATTAACATAAAATCAGAGATAGACGCAACAATGGAAAAACACAGCAACAATAACGGAAAGATAACATCTCCAATGCCAAAACTCCAAAGACTCCAAACCAAGAAACTCGAACCACCATCAAACAGAAGTGAAGCAAACTCGGCGCACAATACGATTGACAAATCCAAAGACTCCAAGATTGCCAAAAGCTACACCTACTAGCCGACTATCTGATAACCTTATTCTAGGCTGCCCATGTGGAAAATTATGGGCAACCAGAGTTTAGAAAGGGAACAATAAACTCTAGGTTAGTCATGGGACTAGTGTGAGCAAAGGAAAACAGTTTATTTGAAACAAAACAAACAAAAAGAAATAAAAAGAAATACGCTATGCTTTTTGAAAAACGAAACTGCCATAAAGCCTCCCTCCACACACACAATGCAATCGCACACTTGGACCAGATTTCTCCTTATGATAGTCAAATATGCTTGATACGCAAAAACTCTTTTAAATATTATTATTAGTGCATAGTGCAGAAAACATTTCAAAAGTATAATATTAATCATAGTCACCATAGGTACCATTATATTATGCCCATTATAGCTACGATTTAAGAATGTGTAACGACCCAGAATTTCTGTCAATTAAAATTCGAATATTTAATTGAATTTAAATATTAATAAGTGAAATTTATAAGTCGATTAAATTTTATTTCGAATAATTAGATTTAATTGGATAATTAAATCGATAATTTAATATGTGAAAATACAGAAATAATTGAAAATTGGGTTAAATATGTTTGAAAATGATTTTTAAAATTTTATTATATCATATTGAAGTTATAATGATGTTATAGAACTTTTAAAATCGGATTAAAAGTTAATTTGTGAAAATTGAATATTTTAATATTTAACCGACTAGTGAATTTAGCCATTTTTTGAACAGTCTCAGAATTGGACAAAACTGTTCCATTGGATCCGTAACAGTTAGTTATTATCGGATTTCAATTTTCGTAGCAATCGGAGTTTTCGTTCAACCGTGGCAGCTCGAAACGCATCGAAATTGTTTTAATATTAATTTGGCGAGTTAAAATAACCATTTTTCAAACAGTCTCGGATTTCGACGATACCAGTTTCATCGGATCCGTAATGTGATATTATTGTATAGTTTCAAATTTCAAGTCAATTGGATTTATCGTTCGTCCGAGGCAAACTAAAACGCCTAGAAATTTGATTTACCGATTTAAATTTAAATCGAACGTTTATTACCATAACTCGCACAGATGATCGAATTAGCTCCCAAAACACGTTCCATTGTGTTCGGAACGCGGGCTAAACCTTAGAAACGCCAACCGGCACGCTTCGTTTGGAGTTCGGAAAATCCGGGATGAATAGTGTCGCGTATTTTTCTATAAAAGGCCACAAGTATTCATTATTTGCAAAATAAATAAAACCCTAGGTCATCTCTTCAGGCCGCCGCCTCCATATACAACCAATGGCTGAAATTTGTTCATCCTCTTCCCTCCAAATCTCTCAATCCACCAAGAATTAGCAAAAACTTTCAACTGGAAAGTCGTAGAGGGCAGAGAGAGCTTTAGATCCAACGGGTGATTCGACCTATCGTCGTCAATTGTAGGTGCTACCTGGCCGCGTTCTCTGGCCGTTCGCGCACGAAAATAGAGGAGGAGGGGAGGCCGAGCTCCTCCATATGTGGGGCGTTCGTGGTGTTCCTGATGGCCGTCGTAGGGGCGTAGGCCGACCGTCTTCAAAGCTGATGATGGTGGAGCATAATTAAACTAATGGGCGGCGGCTATGGGTGTGGAGGGGCACGGTTTCACAAAGAGGAAGAAGAAGTTGGGGACGGCCTGGATATGGTTTGGGGAAATGGATGGCTCTGATTGGTTAGGGCTTAAAATTTTAAAAGAAATTGTAAATTAATTATAGTTTAAATCGTGTAATATTCAAACTGTTGTATCTCTTTCATACGAGGTCAAAAACGCGCGAAACAAGTTGCGTTGGAATTGTATGGACGAGCACTACGCTATGGAATTGGATTGGAGTCATTCGGAGCTAGTGAAAATTTCGGGTAAAATTAAACGTCCGTTTAATTTTATTCGAAATAAAACGCGAAAACAAAATTGAAATCAAGGTGAGAACTTCTCACTCAATCGAAATTGTTTCGATCTAAATTGTAAATAGTTAGATTTAAAATTGTTGATTGTATGCATGGACGGTAAATTATTATCTATTGATTGTTAAAATAGACATTATGCGCCATTAGTAAGCGGATGTTATTTATTAAAAACATATACCGCGAATATTTCATAAACAGTGAAATTGGTATTATTTATGTACTTGGAGTTGATTTCCCGCATTATATAGCGGATGAGACCCTATTGCGCCGTCTATTAAGCGGATAATATTTTATAAATCCCATATACCGCGATAATTCTGTACTGGAACGGAATTGGTATTGTGTTAATGTTTGTGGATGCAGGGAAACAGGTTGGTGGGATCCAACTGGATTCCTCAACTGTATTGATTTATTTACAGATATTGTGATATTTGTTGATTATCATATCGATATATGATATTTGGATGTCGTGATTGACTATTTGGTGCTGCTGCATCATCGGATCCATTTCTGAAGTTTTAAAAATAATGATTTTGGTTTTAAAAGGAATTTTAAAGTGATTTTCAAAAGTATTCGTTTTATTAAATTTTGAATTGTTAAAAATAAATAAACGTTAAAATTTTAATGTTATAAAAGTATGATTTTTATGAAGTGAAAGTGAAAAGTGATTTTTGAAATAAATAGTTAATAAATTTATGAAATGGTTTAAATTGGAATTTTTGGACTATTACAAACAATTTTTATAAAAGATTTATAAAATGGATATTTATAAATTAAAAATATTGGAATTGTAAAATGAAGTTTTTATAAGTGTTAAAATGAAGTATAATGGATTCATAAGTGAATGAGAATTTATAAGATTTATTGTTTATGAAGTTTAAAAGAACGATTTTGTAAATAAATAAATTATAAGTATTTAGCTTATAATATGGACTGTTGGTATATATTTGAGATATATAGATTGAATTGGATTAATAAAGGAGATTATAAATCGAAGTTTATAAATAGAAATGGAATTTATAGATATTGTTTATAAATTCGAAATCAATGGAATTTGATAAATTTAATGTTGAAATTGGTTAAGGAAGTATATTCACGATTTTGGACAGTGAATATATTATAAATAAAATGGATATGCTTGGGAAAATGAATATTTTAAATTGAAGTTAATCGTTTCAACGATGTTTTAAAAGGCGTAAGCATCGAAAACATAGATTTCAACATTTATTGTTGAAATAGAGGTTTTTGAGAAAAAGAAGGAAATGATGGACTATAACACTATTGTTATAGTAAATGATTTCCGAAAGGAAATGTTTTTGTATAGTATTGGGATTTATATATCTATCTAAGTTTCGAATCCCTATACTAGTGATTGTGGGTTGTCGTAACGATGTTTTACGCAACATTCGTTTTGGCCCAAATAAATATGTTTAAGAGAATGATTTCCTTAAAGAATGAAATATATACTTAATTTCGGTTTAAGTATATTGAATATTTTCCAAGTGTTGAAAATAAATGGATTTGTGAATTACTTATTAATAAATAAGTACGGAAATGTTTTTCCAATGTGAAATGAAACGTTTTGAGAATTTATCTTTTTGAAGACAAATTGAAAATGAATATTAGAAATCGATTTGGGAATCATATATTCATAAATATTTTGGAATTGTAAATTCACTATGGAATTTATAAATGAAAAGGGGAATTTGTTTAAAAATAAACGTTGATTTATTTTTGAAGTGTGGGAATTAATTTACGGATTTGGAACGTAAATATAAAGTAAATCGGTAAGGATTTATTGTGGTTTAAATGAACCATGTTGAAATGAAAGTACTTCGCATAAGGAAAATGAATGAAATTTGTTTTCAAAAGTGGTAAAGGTGAAAAGTGATTTGAAAATTTGTTTTCAAATGTTGAAGTGTGAAAAATATATATCTTGTAAAGATATTTTGGAAAGTAAATAATTTGGTAAATTATTTGGAATCTGATGATGTTGAGCATCTTTATTGATAGTTAAATAACCGACTATCAATATTTACCTTTAAATAGGTATTTGTTGTGATTGTTTGAATTTGAATGTCACACTTATTTTTGAATAAGCGCTCACTAATCGGGTTAGCCGGGAAAGGACCTTGGGGTCGTATAACCCATTCCGAACATGTGATACGTCGTAATGGATTGCATTCGATGACCGGTGTTGAAGACCGGATATTTTTGAAAACGGAAGGATTACTGTTGAGTTACTCTACATCGGCTGATCTCCGATATAGAGGTTTTATCACCTTTAGTGACGGGAAGTCCAGACGTGATTAGAAATTATCCGGAATGCAAGGACTTCTTTGTAAGTGCCTTCGGTTCTGTTCGAGCCCGGAACAGACTTGTATGGATTGTATGTCGGACATTACAAATTGAGATATAAAGCTGATTTCTTTCAAATATATTTCTGTTGGTGGCGGAGAATTTATTCTCTTAGCTTAACACCCTTCTCTGAGACGTACGAGCTCAGAGGTTATGTAGTTGAAGGTTATTAGTGATATACTCCCAATTTGGTAGTGGGGCATGCTGAGTGTTTCTGTGAAATGATCATTGATTGATCATTTGTGATATGATCATTTGTTTGATCATTTATCTTTGTGATCATTTCTATGATCATTTGTTGACCTAAAGCACAGCTTTTGTATAAAGCATGGCTTTGTGGACGAGACTTCGTCGGACCTCACACCCCGGAAATGGTCAAAACAGGAAGGATGCGGCAAGGTTATTAGGGGGTAGTGCCCCTTTAGTGTATGTCATTTCTTCTGGATAGAGGTGGTATCATGGTATGAAGCCCAGATACTTAACCTATGTTGTTGCTGCAAAATTTTGTGGTTGTTGGAAATCGAGGATCCTCGGATAGATCGGTTACGATCGGGGGATGACATATTCGTGTCAGTAGTTACCTAGTTTGAAAGGTAACCCGGCCTTGTGTTGGCAGAGATCCGGTTTGTTTCTCGGGACGTAATTCCAGAGGCGTTTCCATGTGGCAATGGGAAGTTCCTTGGCCTGACCATTTGTTGGAAATCCAAAGAAACAATACGATCTCGTATGGTTTTAGTTGTAGAACCATCATTCACTTATGGTGGCGCCCCACTGTTTGGATGGTAGCTATAGTAGGCGTAAGTGCGAAATGCCTATGCTAGCTAAGATTTATATTCTACTTTCGAAATTGTTTTCTACACTATGCACTAGTAATAATATCAAATGTTTCTTTTTAATGCGTATCAAGCATCTTTGACTATCATAAGGAGAAATCTCCTCCGATTCTGCGTTTGCATTGTGTGTGTGTGCGGGAGGCCTTATGGTAGTCTCATTTTTTAAAAAGCATTGCGAATTGACTTTAAAAATATTCCTCTATTTTGATTTTAAAGAAAAATAAACTGTTTTAATTCTCACACCAGTCACATGACTGACTCGGAGTTTATTGTTTTCCTTCCTAAACTCTGGGTGCCCACCAATTTCCACACGGGCAGTCAAGAGTCAGGTTTATCAGTTTACTCTAGATTTAGGAGTGCTATGGAGCTCAGGAGGCGAGCTACATATCGAGACGTACCACTTGTATATGATATTATACTATGTGTTATTCCGCTGTGTATTCTGTATGAGGACAAGTTTATATAACTGCCCACTAATGTAATGACTCTGTTGTCTATTGTTGTTGTAAACTCTGATAATGATGTAATGTATAAATGTACAGTTCTTTGTTTTAAAGATTATTCATTTATCTATTATATGTTGTTCCGCTGCGATTGTGAGATTCTGATGTTGTTCTGTTATTTCTTTCTGTTCTGTTCTCTCTTTTTCTATCTTCTTCTACTTTTTCTTCTTCTTTAACCCTAATATTTCGGTTTTTCGGTAACGAAAAATCGCAAACGTTACATTTGGTATCAGAGCATATGGTTAAGCGACAACCCTGCTCTGTTGGGTATTACTCATTAGAGATAGAGTCAATAGTACTCTAGAATGAGTTTGAGAGTAATAATAGATACGAGCGCGTATTTGTTAGTGAATATAAATTGTTTTATATTGTGATGATTGGTTTGTTGAGTGGTATATGGATTTTGGTCAACACGAGTAATTAACGTTGTTGATAGGGATCTCTAAACACTTGAATAGAACAATTCGACACAGTATTGTTTTAAATTGGGTAAATGAAATAATTTTACCTTGATTATATTTTATATATAAAGGAAATAATTTTCAGAATTATTAAAGTGTATATGAATTGATTGTTTGGTTGTTGAATAAAAAGAATAGCTGTGAAAGAATGAATGGTATAAGCAAATGAATTATAAGTATGAATTATAATTAAAATGATTTACACTTGTGAAATAATCTTATATATATAAGAAGTGAAATTATATAAGTAAAAGACTTATAAATGTGATTTATAATCTGAAAATAAAATTCCAGAGAAGTGTTTTGAAAGGATTTGATATTTTGGAAAATTGTTTTGGAGAAATTAAAGCTCTAAACTTTTTTCGGTCACTGGAAAATAATTCCGGTGATGATCGCGACATCATTGATGTTCATTTTCGGGTTTCCAAAAGAGGGATTGCTGCCAAATTGTTTAAAAGAAAGTTGTTTGGAAAATTTTGAGTTTGGATTTTGAAATCCAAAAGATAATAGAATTGATTTCAAAAATGGTTTTGAAAGATTTGAAAGGACTCTGGAATCCTATTTAAGATATATATGGGAATGATAAATGAGTTGATAACTTATACAATTTGATTTTTGATAGAATAAATTTAACTTAAAGGATGAATTTAAATTAAAGGAAGTATAAGTAAATCAATAAAATCCAAGTTGAAATAAATTTGAGTTGTCATCAAAGACATGTGATTTGAAATTTAACAAAAGGAAAGTTAAATAAATTGATTTGGATTTGATAAGATGCTTGAAATGGAATATAACTTAAGTGATGTTGAATGAAGTTGATTTTTGGTGTCAAAGTAAATTAATAAGTGAATTAATGAAGTCAAGTCATTAAGAATTTGAACTTGAGTTATATGAATGAAATTAAACTTTAAATTGTTAAAGGAATTAGCAATTGAATTGATAAATGGATTGCATGTTAATCAATTAAATATAAATAATTGATATGAAATAATGGATGTAAGTGTAAATTCATTAAAAGCTAATGTTATTGGAAGTTGAATAAATTGAATGAAAGTCAATTTAATATAAACCAATTGAAATTAAAAGCGTTGAAATGAATTGAATGTAAAATTTAATAATTTGGTTGTGTTGTAAATACATTGGCTGTTATATGATTGTTGATTGATTGTATATAATTCATTAAGTATTAATGAAATTGAATTAGCGAAATTGCAAGCTATGTAATTGAATTCAAATGGATAATATGTAAATTTGAATAGAATTGAATTTGATTTGGAAGGGAACTAATATGAATGTAAATTAGTGAATATATACTAATTGGAAAATGAACAAATGAATGTTAGTAAAATCTAATGTTAATGAATCAATTGGAAAACCAATTCATTAAGTGTTAATGAGAAATAAATTTATATATTGGCACATGTATTTCGTATGTTGCATATGTTGTATATTGATACTATTTTCATATATGCATGTTTCTCATGTTGTTGTTGAGTGTTTAGTAGGTGCGGATGGCGTTGCTTCGCTTTTGGAGCTCACTTTCGCGCTATATTAGCCGTATACGCTCGCTAATCATAAATAAGGTACATATCTCGGATTACATACCGTACTTTTACACTTTTTTTCCTGCGGGATGCCTCATCACTTGATGAGATGTATATTTGTGATATATATACTGTCATTTTTTTTCGAATCGAGCCGCGCAAAGGAAACTATGGCGAATTTTTTTGAAAATTTAAGGCGTTAGAAAAAATTTGAAAATTTTGGGAAAATTTTGTGAAAACTAAAAATTTGGTTTGAAGTTGAAAGTTAAACGATATAGTTGGTTTTGAAAAGATAACTAAGTATGATTTGGAAACTTAGTAAGTTATTCTAAGAAGTTTAACTATGGATTTTGGAAAGTTAATGAATTCTATAACTTTTTCTTGCTTGGTAATTTCGAGGATGAAATTCTTTTAAGGGGGGAAGTATGTAACGACCCAGAATTTCTGTCAATTAAAATTCGAATATTTAATTGAATTTAAATATTAATAAGTGAAATTTGTAAGTCGAATAAATTTTATTTCGAATAATTAGATTTAATTGGATAATTAAATCGATAATTTAATATGTGAAAATACAGAAATAATTGAAAATTGGGTTAAATATGATTGAAAATGATTTGTAAAATTTTATTATATCATATTGAAGTTATATGATGTTATAGAACTTTTAAAATCGAATTAAAAGTTAATTTGTGAAAATTGAATATTTTAATATTTAATCGACTAGTGAAATTAGCCATTTTTCGAACAGTCTCAGAAGTGGACGAAACTAGTTCCATTGGATCCGTAATAGTTAGATATTATTGGATTTCAATTTTCATAGCAATCGGAGTTTTCGTTCGACCGTGGCAGCTCGAAACGCATCGAAATTGTTTTAATATTAATTTGGCGAGTTAAAATAGCCATTTTTCAAATAGTCTCGGATTTCGACGATACCAGTTTCATCGGATCCGTAATGTGATATTTTTGTATGGTTTCAAATTTTAAGTCAATTGGATTTATCGTTTGTCCGAGGCAAACTAAAACGCCTAGAAATTTGATTTACCGATTTAAATTTAAATCGAACGTTTATTGCCATAACTCGCACAGATGATCGAATTAGCTCTCGAAACACGTTCCATCGTGTTCGGAACGTGGGGTAAACCTTAGAAACGCCAACCGGCACGCTTCGTTTGGAGTTCGGAAAATCCGGGATGAATAGTGTCGCGTATTTTTCTATAAAAGGCCACAAATATTCATTATTTGCAAAAAAAATTAAACCGTAGGTCATCTCTTCAGGCCCCCGCCTCCATATACAACCAATGGCCGAAATTTGTTCATCCTCTTCCCTCCAAATCTCTCATTCCATCAAGAATTAGCAAAAACTTTCAACTGGAAAGTCGTAGAGGGCAGAGAGAGCTTTAGATCCAACGGGTGATTCGACCTATCGTCGTCAATTGGAGGTGCTACCTAGCCGTGTTCTCTGGCCGTTCACGCACAAAAATAGAGGAGGAGGTGAGGCCGAGCTCCTCCATACGTGGGGCGTTCGTGGTGTTCGTGATGGCCGTCGTAGTGGCGTAGGCCGATCGTCTTCAAAGCTGATGATGGTGGAGCATAATTAAACTAATGGGCGGCGGCTATGGGTGTGGAGGGGCACGGTTTCACGAAGAGGAAGAAGAAGTTGGGGACGGCCTGGATATGGTTTGGGGAAATGGATGGCTCTGATTGGTTAGGGCTTAAAATTTTAAAAGAAATTGTAAATTAATTATAGTTTAAATCGTGTAATATTCAAAATGTTGTATCTCTTTCATACGAGGTCGAAAACGCGCGAAACAAGTTGCGTTGGAATCTATGGACGAGCACTACATTATGGAATTGGATTGGAGTCGTTTGGAGCTAGTGAAAATTTCGGGTAAAATTAAACGTCCGTTTAATTTTATTCGAAATAAAACGCGAAAACAGAATTGAAATCAAGGTGAGAACTTCTCACTCAATCAAAATTGTTTCGATTTAAATTTTAAGTAGTTAGATTTAAAATTGTTGATTGTATGCATGGATGGTAGATTATTATCTATTGATTGTTAAAATAGACATTATGCGCCGTTAGTAAGCGGATGTTATTTATTAAAAACATATACCGCGAATATTTCATAAACAGTGAAATTGGTACTATTTATGTACTTGGAGTTGATTTCCCGCATTATATAACGGATGAGACCCTATTGCGCCGTCTATTAAGTGGATAATATTTTATAAATCCCATATACCGCGATAATTCCGTACTGGAACAGAATTGGTATTGTGCTAATGTTTATGGATGCAGGGAAACAGGTTGGAGGGATCCAACTAGATTCCTCAACTGTATTGATTTATTTACAGATATTGTGATATTTGTTGATTATCATATCGATGTATGATATTTGGATGTCGTGATTGACTATTTGATGCTGCTGCATCATCGGATCCATTTCTGAAGTTTTAAAAATAATGATTTTGGTTTTAAAAGGAATTTTAAAGTGATTTTCGAAAGTATTCGTTTTATTAAATTTTGAATTGTTAAAAATAAATAAACGTTAAAATTTTAATGTTATAAAAGTATGATTTTTATGAAATGAAAGTGAAAAGTGATTTTTGAAATAAATAGTTAATAAATTTATGAAATGGTTTAAATTGGAATTTTTGGACTATTACAAACAATTTTTATAAAAGATTTATAAAATGGATATTTATAAATTAAAAATATTGGAATTATAAAACGAAGTTTTTATAAGTGTTAAAATGAAGTATAATAGATTCATAAGTGAATGAGAATTTATAAGATTTATAATTTGTGAAGTTTAAAAGAACGATTTTGTAAATAAATAAATTATAAGTATTTAGCTTATAATATGGACCGTTGGTATATATTTGAGATATATAGATTGAATTGGATTAATAAAGGAGATTATTAATCGAGGTCTATAAATAGAAATGGAATTTATAGACATTGTTTATAAATTCGAAATCAATGGAATTTGATAAATTTAATGTTGAAATTGGTTAAGGAAGTATATTCACGATTTTGGACAGTGAATATATTATAAATAAAATGGATATGCTTGGGAAAATGAATATTTTAAATTGAAGTTAATCGTTTCAACGATGTTTTAAAAGGTGTAAGCATCGAAAACATAGATTTCAACATTTATTGTTGAAATAGACGTTTTCGAGAAATAGAAGGAAATGGTGGACTATAACACTGTTGTTATAGTAAATGATTTCCAAAAGGAAATGTTTTTGTATAGTATTGGGATTTATATATCTATCTAAATTTCGAATCCCTATACTAGTATTGTGGGTTGTCGTAACGATGTTTTACGCAACATTCGTTTTGGCCCAAATAAATATGTTTAAGAGAATGATTTCCTTAAAGAATGAAATATATACTTAATTTCGGTTTAAGTATATTGAATATTTTCCAAGTGTTGAAAATAAATGGATTTGTGAATTACTTATTAATAAATAAGTACGGAAATGTTTTTCCAATGTGAAATGAAACGTTTTGAGAATTTATCTTTTTGAAGACAAATTGAAAATGAATATTAGAAATCGATTTGGGAATCATATATTCATAAATATTTTGGAATTGTAAATTCACTATGGAATTTATAAATGAAAAGGGGAATTTGTTTAAAAATGAACGTTGATTTATTTTTGAAGTGTGGGAATTAATTTACGGATTTGGAACGTAAATATAAAGTAAATCGGTAAGGATTTATTGTGGTTTAAATGAACCATGCTGAAATGAAAATATTTCGCATAAGGAAAATGATTGAAATTTGTTTTCAAAAGTGGTAAAGGTGAAAAGTGATTTGAAAATTTGTTTTCAAATGTTGAAGTGTGAAAAATATATATCTTGTAGAGATATTTTGGAAAGTAAATAATTTGGTAAATTATTTGGAATCTGATGATGTTGAGCATCTTTATTGATAGTTAAATAACTGACTATCAATATTTACCTTTAAATAGGTATTTGTTGTGATTGTTTGAATTTGAATGCCACACTTATTTTTGAATAAGCGCTCACTATTCGGGTTAGCCGGGAAAGGACCTTGAGGTCGTATAACCCATTCCGAACATGTGATACATCGTAATGGATTGCATTCGATGACCGGTGTTGAAGACCGGATATTTTTGAAAACGGAAGGATTACCGTTGAGTTACTCTGCATCGGCTGATCTCCGATATAGAGGTTTTATCACCCTTAGTGACGGGAAGTCCAGACGTGATTAGAAATTATCCGGAATGCAAGGACTTATTTGTAATTTCCTTCGGTTCTGTTCGAGCCCGGAACAGACTTGTATGGATTGTATGTCTGACATTACAAATTGAGATATAAAGCTGATTTCTTTCAAATATATTTCTGTTGGTGGCGGAGAATTTATTCTCTTAGCTTAACACCCTTCTCTGAGACGTACGAGCTCAGAGGTTATGTAGTTGAAGGTTATTAGTGATATACTCCCAATTTGGTAGTGTGGCATGCTGAGTGTTGCTGTGAAATGATCATTGATTGATCATTTGTGATATGATCATTTGTTCGATCATTTATCTTTGTGATCATTTCTATGATCATTTGTTGACCTAAAGCACGGCTTTTGTATAAAGCGTGGCTTTGTGGACGAGGCTTCGTCGGACCTCACACCACGGAAATGGTCAAAACAGGAAGGATGCAGCAAGATTATTAGGGGGTAGCGCCCCTTTACTGTATGTCATTCCTTCTGGATAGAGTTGGTATCATGGTATGGATCCCAGATACTTAACCTATGTTGTTTCTGCAAAATTTTGTGGTTGTTGGAGATCGAGGATCCTCGGATAGATCGGTTACGATCGGGGGATGACATATTCGTGTCAGTAGTTACCTAGTTTGAAAGGTAACCCGGCCTTGTGTTGGCAGAGATCCGGTTTGGTTCTCGGGAAGTCATTCCAGAGGCGTTTCCATGTGGCAATGGGAAGTTCCTTGGCCTGACCATTTGTTGGAAATCCAAAGAAACAATACGATCTTTTATGGTTTTAGTTGTAGAACCTATCATTCACTTATGGTGGCGCCCCACTGTTTGGATGGTAGCTATAGTAGGCATAAGTGCGAAATGCCTATGCTGGCTAAGATTTATATTCTACTTTCGAAATTGTTTTCTACACTATGCACTAGTAATAATATCAAATGTTTCTTTTTAATGCGTATCAAGCATCTTTGACTATCATAAGGAGAAATCTCCTCCGATTCTGCGTTTGCATTGTGTGTGTGTGTGGGAAACCTTATGGTAGTCTTATTTTTTAAAAAGCGTTGTGAATTGACTTTAAAAATATTCCTCTATTTTGATTTTAAAGAAAGATAAACTGTTTTAGTTCTCACACCAGTCACATGACTGACTCGGAGTTTATTGTTTTCCTTCCTAAACTCTGGGTGCCCACCAATTTCCGCACGGGCAGTCAAGAGTCAGGTTTATCAGTTTACTCTGGATTTAGGAGTGCTATGGAGCTCAGGAGGCGAGCTACATTTCGAGACGTACCACTTGTATATGATATTATACTATGTGTTATTCCGCTGTGTATTCTGTATGAGGACAAGTTTATATAACTGTCCACTGATGTAATGACTCTGTTGTCTATTGTTGTTGTAAACTCTGATAATGATGTAATGTATAAATGTAAAGTTCTTTGTTTTAAAGATTATTCATTTATCTATTATATGTTGTTCCGCTGCGATTGTGAGATTCTAATGTTGTTATGTTATTTCTTTCTGTTCTGTTCTCTTTTTTTCTATCTTCTTATACTTTTTCTTCTTCTTTAACCCTAACATTTCGGTTTTTCGGTAACGAAAATCGCAAACGTTACAGAATGGAAGGTTATACAACTGAAATCGTAAAGGGCTCGTATTAGGTGATTGGATTTCCAACAAATGGCCAATTCTAAGGAACTTCCTTTTCGAATGGGTACGCCTCTGGAGGGATACCCCGAAAACTTAACCAGCTCTCTGCCAACACAAGGCCGGTCACCTCTGTAACTAGGTAACTAACTGTCATGAGAATGCCATCCACCGGTCGTCACTGACCTTTATCCTGGGATTCACCAACAAATTACAACAACCACATAAGTTAAATATCTGGGCTCCAAACCATGATTTTACTTTTTATCCAGAAGGAAATGCACATATCCTAAAGGGCACGACCCTCGTAACCTTGCTGCATCCTTCCTGTTGCGACTATTTTCGGGGTGTAAGGTTCGACGAAGTCTCATCCACAAAGTTATGCTTTTCACAAAAGCCATGCTTCGATCAAAAAATGATCAGCACTTAGCATGTCACATTACCAAATTGGAAATATATCACTAGTAAATATCAACTACATAACATATGAGCTCATAGTCTCAGAGAAGGATGTTAAGCTAAGGGAATAAATTCTCCGCCACCAAAAAGAAATGTATTTGATAGAAACTAGCTTTTTATCTCAAAGTGTAACGTCAGACATACATCCATACAAGTCCATCCTGAGTCTGAATGGAACCGAAGGCACTTTAAAGAAGCCCTTGTAAATCCAGGTATTCATAAGCCCGATCGGACTCCCCATCACATATGGAGATCTCTATACCGGAGTAACTCGTTGTAGAGACGTTCGACAGGCAATCCTTTCGTTTTTGAAAATACTCGGTCTTCATCACCGTCTTCAAATGCTACCCATTTCGTCGTATCATTTATTCAGAATGGGTTATATGACATAAAGTCCTCTCCTGGCTAAACCGAATAATGAGCGCTTATTTAGAAAGCATATGGATTTATTGGCATCTAAATTAAGTCACAACTTTTAGCCCAAAACCTTTCTTTTTGAATGGTTTAAACAATTTTCGACTTTTAATCATTTAAACAAAAGATTCACCCTTAAAGATCCTCTTCAATTTGAAAACAAGGTTCACCAATCTTAAACAAAGATTTATTCATAGATTTCAAAAATATTTCCATTTCAAATTTAATTTACACACAACTTGAAATCCTTTCAACAAAAACTGGAAATTCTTTCCTATATATGATAGCTATTATCATTTGAAAACAAAGGTTTTCGTTTTGGCAAAATTCGATTAAATTTGCACAAATTATAACCTTTTAAATTAAGTCATAAAAATCAACGAACTGTCGTACACCCGACAAGTTCTATTTGAGTTACATTCAAACTCCCAAAAAAATACATATAAAATAATTTTAAAATGGTTTAAATCCATATATATATTGTATAACCCTTTCAAACATAATTTCCAAAATAATTTCAAAACTTAAACAAGACATATTATATTCAAACTAAATTTCAATTTCAAAACTTCCTTTTCATAAGCTTTTCATATTCAAACCAATCCCATTTCCAAACCATTTTGGATTCAAAATTCAACCCTTAAATTTCTTATCATTGAGAATAATATTAAATTCAAAATATCTATGACTTAACTAATTTCCCGTGAAATCCATATTTGTGTGTGTGTGGTGTAGTCCAAGGGTTTTACACACAAAAATAAAATATCACAACCATCGTCAATTCAAGCACAACAATATCGATAAGTAGTATAATCCTATAACACTTATCTTTCATTCACAAATAAACATGTAAATTCATCTGTTAGCACCAAAATTGGTCACCAACACCCTTAGAAAGATTATGTAGAGAGATTAATGAAGAAAGTAAATTAGAACAGGGAATAGAGTGCAAATTTAAATGCAGAGAACAAGAACACCAAATTTATAGTGGTTCAGCGTAACTGCCTACATCCACTTTGAGGTTGATTTCCATTGATTTCCTTGATGGGTGATTACAGATGCAATCCGTTTTTAGTTACTAGAATACAATTGCAAAGAAAAAGAAATAAATCTGGAATGAGTCTTCAAAATGGCAGAGTCTCCCCAGGGTTCTCTAAGATCTCCCTCTTTTTCTGTGCCCCTGCCCCTCTATTTATAGACAAAGGTGGGTTGGACTTCCCTGGTGGGCCTGGTAGCTGAATAACTCGGTCCAAATAGGACAAGCCCTGTACGCCGAACCGAGCAGGCCGAACGGTCGAGTACCGACCCATTCTCTTTATGCCGAATGACACGTTTGTTGTGAGGAAGAGTAGGTCGAGCAGTGGTCGGACCGGGCGTGCTGGGGAGAATGCCGAACCATCCTTGATTGTCAAATGTCTCGGGAGGCCAAATGAGAATGTCGGGTCTTCATGGATACCCGTCGCTCCTCGAAACTGGACGGTATAATGTCGAACGGCCTGGGTGCCGAATGAGGCGCTTGATGTTTGAATGCAATCTTGATCGAACAAGCCTTTGGTTGAACGATGCTTTTGGCCGAACAAGGCCCTTGGCCGAGCGAGGCCTTTGGCCGAACGAGGCCTTTGGCCGAACGCTTCTGGATGACGTTTGCAAAGAGATGCCAGACGGACCAGTTGGGCCGAGCGGTGGGTATGCCGAGCGTTATGGTGCCGAACCACTTAAAGGCCGAGCGAGTTTTCTGGCCGGACGGTCGCTTTGGCCGAACGATATCTTATGCCGAATGCTCCATCTTGGACCGAATGATAGGGGAGGCCGAGTACTAAGTTGCCCGGCTAATTCCCTGGGAAACACTTGCCCCCCAAAGTGTATCGCGTGGCCGAACGTGATACGCTTTGTATTACATATCCTTCATGCTTCGCTTCGAACCTTGGATCATCACTCTTGAGGGTTGTATAATTCTCCTGTGCCGAACGTAGTGCAAAATGCCGAATGGTCCAGTTGAAAATGGACACTCCTCGTGTGCCGAACGAGATGCAAGGGCCGGACCGAACGGTGCGGCTTTGACCGGTTTCACCGGGATTAGCCTCTTCGTCTTCTTCCTCTTCTCTATAAATTCCAGCACCCTCCTCCGTCTCCTCTTTTTACATTTCATCATCGTCGCCTTGTACTTGCTGATTTTTCCAGTTAAAAAACTCCAGTGATCCATCGGTCCTTTCCAGGTCTTCATCCCACTGACTAGGTATCGATTCTAACTCCTTCCCATAACTTAAAAGGGGTTTGATGCTCGAGTCCTGTAATCGATAGGGTGAATTGAGCCTTCTAGGAAGCCGTTGGGAGATGTGTTAGGACAATTCCCTCGTGCCGAACGAGATGGGAGGAAGAAAGGGTGAAGGAGGAGCAGGTGGTATTCGGGATGCCGAATGGTATGTCCTGGTATGACTTGCCAAACGGTCGATCCTCGTTGCTCAGTCGAGGATGGTGGAAAGGAGGGAAGGATTTCAGGGTGGATTGCCGAACGTTGGAGCTTGGCATAACTGGTTCGGTGTGACACGTCACATGCTGGACGGTAGGAGGGAAGGTGTGAGAGTGGGCATGAGTTAGCGGAGAGGATGTTGGGAGTTGTTTCGGCCGAATGGGATTTTGGCCGAACGATACCCTGCCGAGTGCTAACTGGTTCAAACTGTAGTTAGGCCGAATGCGAGTTTAGGTCGAATGATAACTTCGCCGAGTGACAGCTTATTCAAACAAACGTAAAGGCCGAACCATGCATGCCGAGGGTTATTTATTCGAACTAAAACATGCCGAATGCTATCCAGTCCGGCCAGTATTTAACCGTTCGACATCTTGGCCGAGCGATCATGAATACCGATCCATACCCTATCAGCCAAACATGACTTAAGACGAACGAACATAAATGCCGACTGTATTCTATTGGCCGAACATAACTTAACCCGATCAAACAATTGCCTTGCGCAATTTCATAACCGAACAAGGATAGGAACTCCAGCATACTTGTATATCGAACTAATTTGGACTGATAACGTTCCCAGCAGATATAAACCAGAACTTAATTCGATGTAACCGGATAACTTCCTCTAACGTTTCTGAACCTAAAGCTGTAATAGCCATAAGGAAGGCTTTTGGAGACGGGCAGCGATGACGTTCTTCGAAGGTGATGATTTTAAGCTTAGTTTTATATCAGTAATCTTGCGACTTTCAAATTTTCAATGCTTATACACGATTGATTGCACTAGTTCACACACCACATGGGGGGATTATTCATGTTGTTAATTCTGACATCGATCATTTTTCAAGTATAGTTCACACAGGTGCTCTGCAGGATTCGATTTCCATAAAAAATGTCTAAAAAATCTAGTTCCGCCACAATCACGGACAGACCCGGGCCGTCTTCCAAACAAGGGGTGGACACTTCTAATCCGTCGACCTTCCCCGCTCATGACTTTTCTCCTGACACCCTGGGGTCCACGATTCTCCTGGATGATCCGATCGGTTCACAGGCTTCGAAGATTAACGAAGCCGCACTCCGGCGAATATGTTCGATCCACGGAATCCCTTTCGCCGACGTGTTGGTTCCGTCGGGCCATGATCGTCCACACCTGCCCCCAGTTGGATACACCACATATAATAAGTTTATGTGCCGGGTGGGCAGCATGCCCCCATTCAATTTATTTCTTGGGGATGTGTTGCAATACATAGACGTCGCCCCGTCGCAGCTGCACCCAAACGGTCATGCGTTCATTTATGGGACCTACCTCCTTTTTATGGCTGTCTTCTCCAGGTCTTCAACTCCTGGCGACATCAGATATATTTATATGATCAAGAAGCGGAGAGATAGCCCCTCCTTCGTGTTCCTCGAGCCGCACCGCAAGTGCCAAATTCTAACCAGAGCATGAAGCAAGTTTTCCCTGTACAAACAGGAATGGTTCTACGTGTGCTGCCCTCTCGGTTTCGCGAGGAGATGGGTTGAAGGAAGTAAGTCTTCTTTTTAGAGCAATGCTCATATTTCGGTAGAGGCGATGCTTTTTCTAACTCTTGTTTCATTTTTTCAGATACCAATCCACGTCCTTAGGGTCGCGGCTATTCTGAGGCTATTAGGGCTCTTTCCGCC
Organism: Allium cepa; assembly: GCA_030765085.1. Taxonomy (NCBI): domain Eukaryota; kingdom Viridiplantae; phylum Streptophyta; class Magnoliopsida; order Asparagales; family Amaryllidaceae; genus Allium; species Allium cepa. The sequence continues at coordinate 1,002,445,219 of CM060935.1, forward strand.
GAGGACGAGACATCCGAACCCTCATTCCAAATGAGTCGCTGTCAAGGTTCGGGCTGTTAGTAGAAGGCCGTCGGGTGAGCCTTCCTGAGGGCGTCTCCATCCCCAAGCTCGCATCCGGTAAAAGGGAAAAAGTTGGCTGAATCGTCCTCACGCCACACCCCCGGTGCACATGAGGAGGGAGAAATCAGAGAGGGTGAAGCACCCGAAACACAAGGTGAGAATGCGGGTCCTACTCAGCATCCGCTGGTCGAAGTGCACGATATTGAAACGTCATCTTCCCCTTCGAAGGGGAGAAAGACATTGACATATAAGATCAGAAAGGAGAAGGTTGGTGGAACTTCCAAAGTAACGATCATCCCGGCAGAGAAGGAGGCTTCTTCACAGCATGTTGAAAGTTCGCTAAAGGGCCTTTCGAACCTCTCCATTCCGGAGGATCTGCTCAACTACGATTTTGGCGATCCGAAGGCATTCAAGTTTCACTCGCCCGTTAGAGGCGATGTGGGCATTCCATCCCAAAGTCAGGGAGAGAAAACTCCTGTTAGCAAGGCTGCTGGTCCATCGGGGGGGAAACACTAGGATACACACAAACATTTGCACTTCAATTCACACTTAGATTTTTATTGTCACATCTCTCCTTGCTAACTCGTTGTTATTTGAATTTCGTGCAGGTGACATGGGGCGCTCACACGGATTCGATCTTCTCCGTGGTTCTTCTATTTTTCATCCGTCCGAATGAGACTCGAGACCCGAGAGACGTCGTGATAGAGATGGTGATGGTGATAGGGACCGTCATTCTCGGGACTCATCATCTCGGAAGAAACCGTATTACCAGTCCAAGCATCATTGACACCCCTCTTCTCATTCGGGGCAAAGTAAGGATAAGCCTGGTTACAAGGGGTCACAATCTGATATCCCCCAAGATCAACGCTCTGATATCCCCCAAGATCAACGCTCTGATTCTTCATCCACTCGACAGTCCCGAGATTCTCATAGGAGGGGCAAACTTTCAAAGCCGTCTCCTCTTGCCCCTGCATCGGATCCAACAGTATCAGAGAGACCGAGCGAGCTCAAGGCTACATTTCCCAAGATTTGCTTCGATGGGTTGAAGTTTCTTCCGGTGATTCATCCTATACCTGGAGATGTTAAGCAGAACGCCATTGCCTATATCAACGACGTCTATGTTCAACATGAGGCATTCGTTCACCTAGCTGAGAAACTTTACGAAGTCTCTGTGGAGCGCCTGCATGAAATAGACCGTTTAAAGCATGAGGCCACCCACGATTAAAACATCATTACGCCTAGGATGAAGAGATCACACTTATAAGTTTGAACTCGAGGTCGCCCATCGGAGTGCCAGGGATACTGCTGAGGCCGTCGCTCGCTTGGAATCGACTCATAAGAAAGAGCTTGACGAGGCGGTTCAACGATGTGGGGCTTTGGCCTTAGAGAAGGACTCCGTTCAAAAGGAGAGAGATGCGTTCAGCACCCGAGTCAAGGAATTTGAAGAGCTTCTCCGCAGAGAGAGAGAGAGAGAGAGAGGAGAAAATGGCTGCCTAAGAAGAGTCATAGCGATACTGTGACGAGATTGTCGCCACCCCGACTTCTAAAAGAACAACTCGAGGGCGAGCTTTCCAAGGTTGAGATGTTAAAGAGTGAGGCCCGTGAAGAGGGCAGGAAGACGGCGTTGACGGACATTGATTCCCGTCTTGAGGCATCCAGGGAGGAAGGTAGAGAGGAGATCAAAACCGCGTTCGACCCACTCATTGCCGAATTCAACGCCCGCGTGCTCATGCACCGTGACTTAACTTTTTTGAGCGATGGCTATCTTGAATTGTTGTTCGAGGCATGGGAAACCTTAATTCAGATTAGGAAGGCCGAGCGCGGTGTCGAGGATGTTGAGAGGACGAATTGATAAAGGAATTTCTAAAGGGAAATGAACCTTCGGATCTATCGACGGCCACGGCTCTTTACTGCAAAGGCTCCCCCTCGAGGGAAGGGAAAGCAGTTGTCGCCAGTCCATCCGGGGCCGGGTCTCCTGTTCACGTGCCTTCCCAGCCGGCCGGTCGGCCGATACTTGATACCTTTAAACAGCGCATTGGCTATGATTCGAAAGGCCCCAGCCTGGGCGTTCATGTTTTGTCTCCTAACCCGTAGGGCGAAACTCCTTTGACGGTAGAGAGTTTGTGAGGGCCTGGTAGATAACCTTTCACTTTGAGATTTTGAAAGTCGTTACTCTTTGTTAAGTACTATTGCATTCTAGTGCTTATCTTCTCTGATTTTGTGCAGGTCGTTCTGATCTCGATCCTACTCCGAGGAGCAATGTCGCCAAGGGGGTGGAAAAGACTGGTGGGGCCGCTCATGCTGATGAAGTTCCTGGGCCAGATGCTCAAGTGATTAGGGCGCTTGACGAAGGCAAGTCCGACCCTCCTCTGAGAGTTATGAAATAGAAGTCACTGGTGCCTCTGGGCATACATCGAACCTGAGCATGGAGGAGCAACTTGAGAAAGAGAGGGAGAAAGCGGCAGAAATCAAAGTTGAGTCCCGAACGATGGACCTGGACGACCCTTTGTACCAACGGTTGAAGTCATCCTGCCTGGCAGGTCCAAACCCATGGGTGTTTCCCCCACTTCTTCAACGGTTACCCCTCCATCAAGGAAGAATTTCAAGGGTAAACGCTCTGGGGAGGAGTCGTCTAGGAAGAATTCGAAGAAGCACAAGAAGTGATTACCGTCCTCATTCAGTGAGGGTTAGTCTAAGTCACTTAATAATTTTTGTAATTTTTGTAGATAGACCGTTGACTTCGAATTTTGGAGTGCTTGTAGCAGAAAACTTTTCCTGAATAAAGTTTAATTTCCTTTTCTGTCTTTTCAAAATATTTTTATTATTCAGCTTTCTTTGTGATTGTGACTCGAATTCATGCTATTGCGCGTAACATAGACTCAGAATTTTTACTGTTCATACTCGAGTTCACGCTCTGGGGACATAGAGTACTCTAGTCCGCACTCCGAGGACTTGGAGATTTTGAAGTCGTTTGTACTCCATGCTCCGGTGACTTAGAGTACTCCAGTCCGCACTCCGAGGACTTGGAGATTTTGAGTCCTTTATACTCGAGTCCGCGCTCCGGGGACTTAGAGTACTCCAGTCCATACTCCGGGGACTTGGAGATTCTGAAGTCATTTATACTCGAGTCCACGCTCCGGGGACTTAGAGTACTCTAGTCCGCACTCCGGGGACTTGGAGATTTTGAATCGTTTATACTTGAGTCCGCGCTCTGGGGACTTAGAGTACTCCAGTCCGCACTCCGAGGACTTGGAGATTTTGAGTTGTTTATACTCGAGTCTGCGCTCCAGGGACTTAGAGTACTCCAGTCCGCACTCTGGGGACTTGGAGATTCTGTATCGTTTATACTCGAGTCCGCGCTCCGGGGACTTAGAGTACTCTAGTCCGCACTCCGGGGACTTGGAGATTTTGTTTCATTTATACTCGAGTCTGCGCTCCGGGGACTTAGAGTACTCCAGTCCGCACTCCGGGGACTTGGAGATTCTGAGTCGTTTATACTCGAGTCCGGGCTTCAGGGACTTAGAGTACTCCAGTCCGCACTCTGGGGACTTGGATATTTTGAGTCGTTTATACTCGAGTCCGCGCTCCGGGGACTTAGAGTACTCTAGTCCGCACTTTGGGGACTTGGAGATTCTGAGTCGTTTATACTCGAGTCCGGGCTTCAGGGACTTAGAGTACTCCAGTCCGCACTCTGGGGACTTGGATATTTTGAGTCGTTTATACTCGAGTCCGCGCTCCAGGGACTTAGATTACTCTAGTCCGCACCCCGGGGACTTGGAGATTTTGATTCGTTTATACTCGAGTCCCCCCTCCGGGGACTTAGATTACTCCAGTCCGCACTCCGGGGATTTGGAGATTCTAAGTCGTTTATACTCGAGTCCGCGCTCCGGGGACTTAGAGTACTCCAGTCCGCACTCCGGGGACTTGTAGATTCTGAGTCGTTTATACTCGAGTCCGCGCTCCGGGGACTTAGAGTACTCCAGTCCGTACTCCGGCGACTTGGAGATTTTGAGTCGTTTATATTCGAGTATGCGCTCCGGGGACTTAGAGTACTGCAGTCCACACTCCGGGGACTTAGAGTACTGCAGTCCACACTCCGGGGACTTGGAGATTTTGAGTCGTTTATATCGTTCGTACGCTAGCCAGAATAATACAATTTTAATCGCTTGCCACAGGACTATCTTACGTAGAAACATTAATCATTCATAAAAAAAGATGGCTTCAAGCCTTTATTAATGAGAGCAAGCTAAATTGTCTTATTACATGCCAAGCTAAATTGTCTTATTACATGCCAAGAACTAGAAATGAAAACGTACGAGAAATAAATACAACTACGGCACGAAGGAAATAGACTAAGTGTAATAACGTCGCAAGTGCTCGCTGTTCCATGCTCGGGGGAGTGTCGCACCATCGACGGTCGCTAGCTTGAAAGTTCTTTCTCCAAGCCTCCGTTCGATGACGTACGGACCTTCCCATGCGGGGTTCATATGAGATGGGGCTGGAAAAACTCATTTCAAAACGATATCTCCCACGCCAAAGATTCTCGGTTGGACTTTTTGTTATAATATCTGGCGACCCGATGCCTATATGAGGCCGCTCTCAAATCGGTTTCTTCGCGTTTTTCATCAATAAAGTCCGATGATTCCAATAAGAGATCCCGGTTTGACGCAGGGTCATAGTGAGTTACCCGATGAGATGGAACTTCAAGTTCCACGGGTATGGCAACTTCCGTGCCATATGCCAATGCGAATGGAGTGTGGCTAGTCGCGGTCTTATGGGTGGTTCTATAGGCCCAGAGCACCGTCGAAAGCTCATCTACCCACTTGCCTCTAGCCTTTTCCAAATGCTTTTTCAATATGGACTTGATTATTTTGTTTACGGATTCTACCTATCCATTTGCGTTCGGGTGAGCAACTACTGCAAACCTTTTCTCAGTGCCATACTTCTGACAAAATTCTTTGAACTCCTTGCTTTCGAATTGAGTCCCGTTGTCTGTTATGATGGTTCGTGGAAGGCCAAAACAGCATATGATATTTCATACAACGAAATTAATGACTTTCTTGGTTGTGATCGTGGCCAAAGGTTCCGCCTCTGCCCGCTTGATGAAGTAATCGACTGCTACTATTGCGTATTTCGCGCCTCCTTTGGCTATGGGTAAAGAGCCGATTAGGTCGATCCTCCACATTGCAAATGGCCAGGGACTAACCATTTGTGTGAGTTCCGTTGGTGGTGCTCTTGGAATTTTTGCGTATATCTGGCATTTCTCACAATTTCTCACATAGTATGTAGCGTCCCGATTCACAGTTGGCCAATAGTATCCATAGTGGAGGATCTTCTTTGCTAATGTCTACCCCCCAGTATGGTCGTCGCACTCTCCTTCATGGACTTCCTTTAATACCCGTTTTATCTCATCATGGTCCACGCACCGGAGTAAGGGGGTCGAGAATCCCCTCCGATACATTATCCCATCCTATATTACATAAACGTGAAGCTTTACGGAGGACTTGGCGTCTTTCGCTTCTCTTTTCAGGCAAATCCCCTAGTAGCAGGTACTGCTTGATTGGGGTCAACCACGATTCCTTCTCAAGTTCAGTTTCTAACACGAAATCTGTCTCCATTATGTATATACTCAGAGCATGGAGGGTCTCAACAGGGAACAATCTCATTTTCTATGCATCGCCAATGCTTGCAAATTTTGCCAACGAATCGGCTTCTCTGTTTCGTTCGCGTGGGACGTGTGAGATGTCGTAGTATTCCAGATGCGCCAGCAGCTCTTGAACCCGAGCAAGGTAAGGAGCAAGTCTCTGTCCCTTCGCTTGATAGTCTCCCTGCACCTTATATACTACCAGCTGTGAGTCATAGAAGATTTCGAGTGACTTCACTCCCAGTTCGATAACAAGTCTCAAGCCAACAATCAATGCTTCATATTCGGCTTCGTTATTTGTTGCTGCAAACTCGAACTTCAAAGCGTAGCAGATTGATCGGTTTTCAGGAGTTACGAGGATTATACCTGCCCCCGAGCAACGGTCATTAGATGCCCCATCGGTGTACATCTTCCATCGAACGGGCGGTATGGTTTTGTTATTACTCGGTTCATCTAGCACAGCGAATTCGGCAATGAAGTCGGCTAGTGCTTGTCCTTGTATGGCCCTCCGCGTCAAATAGGTAATATCAAACTGATTTAACTCAATATTCCATTTCAGCATCCTTCTGGAAGTTTCCGGTCGTTGGAGTACCTATCGCAAGGGTTGGTCAGTGTAGACGCCGATTGTGTGTGCTTGAAAGTAGAGGCGAAGCTTGCGTGACGCGATCACCAAGCAATTGGCTAGTTTTTCAATCTTTGGATATTTTTTTCCGCCCCTGCCAAGCGCTTACTGACATAGTAAACCGGCTTTTGAATCTGGTCTTCCTCGTGGACCAAGGCGGTACTGATAGCGTGCTGGGATACCGCCAAGTATACATACAACGTTTCATGGTCTGTCGGCTTGGACAGTACGGGGGGACATTCCAAGTGCCTTACCAGAGCCCGGAATGCTTCTTCGCAATTGGATGTCCATTCGAAGTTTCTCTTTCCTTTCTTTAGAATGTCGAAGAAGGGAATACACTTGTCTGTAGCTCTGGATATGAATCGACTTAGCGCAGCCACTTTTCCATTCAGGCTTTGCACCTGCTTTATGGTTCTGCGTACTTGTATATCTTGGATAGCCTGGATCTTCTCTGGGTTAGCCTCGATTCCCCGGGCATTCACAATGAATCCCAGAAACTTTCCTGATGCTATGCCGAATGTACACTTCAACAGATTGATCTTCATTCCATAATGCATGAGTATGTCAAACATCTCCGTTAGGTCTCGGATGTGGTCGTTCGACTGCCGTGACTTCACTAGAATGTCATCCACATAGACTTCCATTGTTTTACCAATCTGGACTTTGAACATTCGATTCACCAGGTGTTGATAAGTCGCTCCTGCGTTCTTCAATCCGAATGGCATTCCTACATAGCAATAAATCTCACGTTTGTGACAAAGCTGGTGTGTTCTTTGTCCGTGATGTGCATCGGAATTTGATTGTAACCAGAGTACGCGTCCATAAATGATAGCAACTCATGTCCGGCAGTTAAGTCGACGAGTTGGTCAATCCTTGGCAGCGGGAAACTATCCTTTGGGCATGCCTTGTTTAAGTCGGAGTAATCAACACAAGTCCTCCATTTTCCATTCGCTTTCTTTACTAACACCGTGTTAGATACCCATTCAGGGTAGAGGGTGTCGTGGATGAACCCGTTGGTTTTGAGTTTGTCCACCTCCTCTTTGAGAGCCGCGGACCTCTCCGGGTCCATGCCTCTCCTTTTTTGTTTCACAGGAACATGTCTCGGGTCTATGTTCAACATATGACTCGCGATTGCAAGAGAAATCCTGCACATATCAGAATGCGTCCAAGCAAAAACATCATGGTTCGCTCGGAGGAAGTCAGTAAGATTCTCAGCTGCCTCGGGGTCGAGCTGTGATCCTATTTTAAGGACTCGTGATGGGTCGCTGCGGCTAACTGAGATGTCAATGGTTAGTTTAGCCGGTGCCGTATTTGTTTCCCTGGGTTCCCCATCATCGCCTCTTGGATCTATGTCTCTATGTATCCAAGAATGCCGCCCGAGCCAGGGCTCAGGCGCTAGTTGTCAATCGTCAGAACCTTGGATGCGGACAGGGTTGTCCGCAACCTTTCCTTTCTCCCTACGTCGTGCCTCCCTGAGCTCAGCTACATAGCATGCACGACCAGTTGCCTGGTCGCCATGTACCACTCCAACCCCTCTGTCTATTGGAAATTTTAACGTCAAACACCAAGGGGCCAAAGCTCCCCTAAATTCCGCCAGGGCCGGACGGCCCAGGAATACATTGTACGGGGAATCAACGTCTAGTACTATGAACGGTAGGATTCGCACCCTTTTGCGTTCACCTTGTCCCGGTTCAACTGGTAACTTCACATATCCCATCGCATCAGTCGCTGCGCCATTAAAGCCATGGATTCTGGCCTTGGATGGTTTCAAATCCTTGGTCTCCAGCTTCATTTGGTCGTATGCCTTCCGGAAGATGATGTTAACGGAACTTCCACAATCGATTACAATTCTCTTTACGAATGCCGGCCCGAATTTCGCAGGAGTCCCATCTTCCATGTTCGAACAACACTGGTACTCCGCATGTCTTAAGGAGTTAGCATATCGCTCCATCTCCTGCCAATTCTTGTCTACAGGGTGAGGTCCGCCAGTAATCGTGTTAATAACCAATCAACCCACAGTCCGAGTAGGTTGTTACAGTTGGTCTGGGGCTAGCCTGCATCCAGGGTCTGATGTTTCTTGCCTCCCATCCTGTGGGTCTTTGACAAATTCCTTTAGCTTCTTCTATCTAATTAGTTTTTCTATGGCGTCATGGAGGTGTCTGCACTCCTCTGTGTTGTGCCCATAGGACTCGTGAAAACGGCAATACTTCCCGGTCCACTTCTGTTCTTCTGTCGATTCCTTTGGATGTGGCTTCCTATACTGGAAAGTGTTGCAAGTTGATAGATAGATGTTCTCAAGAGATGCGTTCAACGGGATGTATTCATTATATGTTGGGATTCTTGATTTCCATTTCCCTGTCTCTTTTTTCTTTCCGGGGTTTCCACCTTCGGATCCTTTAGATTGCCCGGGCTTATTCTGGATGTCAACTTGAGTTTTTCCAGGGTTATTTCCGGTTTGCTTCACGACGGCATTACTTTTCATAGACTCTTGAACGGGCCCTGATGCCTTGTCTTGCCTTGTCCACCGAGCTTCCTCCCTTCTTATGAACTGATGAGCTTTCGAATAAAAACGTTCCAGCGTAGCTGGGGGCTTCCCCGCCAACTAGTCTCCAAATTCGGAATCCGGATCCACTCCACGCATTATTTCCATCAAAATCGTGTGGTCATTAGGATTGCTCACCTCGATAGCAGCAACATGAAACTTTTGCAGGTATGTTTTCAATGACTCTCCTAGAGTTTGAGTTACACTTGATAAGGACATCACGTCCTTTGGACGAGTGGTGTGTATCCTGAATTGTTCTACGAATTTCATTGCTAATTCATCGAAGCTGGATATAGATCGTGGCGGGAGTCGAGTGAACCACATGGTGGCAATTCCGGACATGGTGATTGGGAAATACCTACACTTGGTTGCGTCATTAGCTCTTGCGGAATCCATCATCCATCGGTACATCATCACATGCTGCCTGAGGTCACTCTTTCCTTCGTAGGCGGGAATGGCGGGCATGTTGAACTTTCTTGGGTTTTCGGCCTGTAGAATGGTATCTGTGAAGGGAGTATACTCTTAGACACTACCCAATCTTCATTAGTTAGACCTTGGTTTTCTTTCATCAATAGCCTGACCATAGCCGTCAAATTTGAGGTTTGTATGGAAGATGGGAGGTTGGGTTCCATTCCACGGGACTGTGCAGGTTGATATCCCATCCGATTTGGGTCTGCTTTCTAGTAGATCGATCAGTAGCACCTGCACGTGCATCTTCATCCTTACGGCGTCTACGCCTAGGAGGTTCATCAGCAAAAGTCGAGCTATCATCTTTAGAGTAAGGGGCAGGGCTTCCTCCAGTATTCTGATGCTGCTGCTGAGTAAGCTGAGTCATGAGGTCAGCGTTGGCTTGCATTTTCTCAGCAAGTTGCTTTCTACTTTCCTTAAGTTCTCTTATCAGGTCATTGAATTCTGCTCGGGAAACAACTTCTACTTGGTTTTGGTGGGAGGGCCCTATACCCCGAATCGCTGGCTGATTGCTAGTTCCTAGTTGTTGGACACTAGCGGTTTCGTGGGCATCTGCATTTTGAGAGGCTGATCTAGTTCGTGGTCTTCCCATGGTAGAGTTGTTGGTTGTAACTCTGAGTAGAATCAACAGATGCCTTATAGATAATTATGGATCTCCTTCGGGGAATTTATGCAATCCAGTAGCTGCAAAGTAGATCCTAATAGCCTGAGTTCAATTATCAGTGAAAGCACCAAAATGTTAGAGAGATTAATGAAGAAAGTAAATTAGAACAAGGAATAGGGTGCAAATTTAAATGCAGAGAACAAGAACACCAAATTTATAGTGGTTCGGCGTAACTGCCTACATCCACTTTGAGGTTGATTTCCATTGATTTCCTTGATCGGTGATTACAGATACAATTCGTTTTTAGTTACTAGAATACAATTGCAAAGAAAAAGAAATAAATCTGGAATGAGTCTTCAAATTGGCAGAGTCCCCCCAGGGTTCTCTAAAATCTCCCCTTTTTTCTGTGCCCCTGCCCGTCTATTTATAGACAAAGGTGGGTTGGACTTCCCTGGTGGGCCTGGTAGCTGAATAACTCGGTCCAAATAGGACCAGCCCTGTACGCCGAACCGAGCAGGCCGAACGGTCGAGTACCGACCCATTCTCTTTATGTCGAACGACACGTTTGTTGTTAGGAAGAGTAGGTCGAGCAGTGATCGGACCGGGCATGCTGGGGAGAATGTTGAACCACCCTAGATTGCCGAACCATCCTTGATTGCCAAACGTCTCGAGAGGCCGAATGAGAATGCCGAGTCTTCATGGATACCGGTCGCTCCTCGAAACCGGACGGTATAATGTCGAACGGCCTGGGTGCCGAACGTGGCGCTTGATGTTCGAACGCAATCTTGACCCAACGAGCCTTTGGCCGAATGATGCTTTTGGCCGAACAAGGCCTTTCGCCGAGCGAGGCCTTTGGCCGAACGCTTTTGGATGACGTTTGCAAAGAGATGTCGGACGGACCAGTTGGGCCGAGCGGTGGGTATGCCGAGCATTATGGTGCCGAACCACTTAAAGGCCGAGCGAGGTTTCTGGCCGGACGGTCGTTTTGGCCGAACGATATCTTATGCCGAACGCTCCATCTTGGACCGAACGATAGGGGAGGCCGAGTACTAAGTTGCCCGGCCAATTCCCCGGGAAACATCATCACAGATAAATAAATTACAGTTCACATCTCAATTCAAAGCAAATCATATCACATAACATCATATATCAGATATACCAAACAATTCAAGGCATTCAATAGAATCTAATCGTCCATAAATAAGATCAATTAATCACCTGATTATAATTAATTTAAACCAGCATAATTAGTTATGAATAAATTACTAATCCTGGTTAATTAACATTAATTAATTACAAACCATTGGCTATTATTTTAACTAATTAATGAAATTAATTAATCATCCTTAATTATCCAACTTAATTAATTATCCTAAATTAAACACATAAATTAATTATCCACAAGCTAATCATATTAATTTATTAACCCTTAATTAATTACATTAAGTAATTATCTTTCAATCATAAATTAATTCACCTTTAATCATTAATTAATTATCCTTTAATTATTAAATAATTAACCTTTAATTATTATGTAATTAACCTTAATTACTTTCATTAAGCAATTAACCTTTAAGTAGTTATCATTAATTAACCGTTAACTAAATATATTAAATGATTTTCCTTAATCAATTACAATAAGTGATTATCTTTAATAAATCATACTAAGTAATTATCCCTAATCACTTGATTAATTATTCTTTAATTATTAATCAATCATCCTTTTGTAACTTAGTTAATTATCCGTAATTAAATTAAGACCTCAATTAACTTAAGTTAATACACTTATTTTATAATCTACTTAATCCAATCATTATTAAATCTCATTTGAAAATACTTATAGATTAATTTATTATTTCCAAAACCAAATCAATTTAATTTAATCAACATTTATTCTTTGTTTAACAAGCCTTAGAATTAATTATCAATGATATATATATATTAACTTAAGATTCTTAAGTTACTTAACAAATTAAAACACTTCATTTTTTAATTAACCACTTAATCACGATATCAAAATTTATTTAAATAAACTTATTAATTAATTAAAGGATACATAAAAAAATACTTTAACCTTAAATAAATTTTAAAATAATTTATTTAAAAACTTTAACCAACTTCCAAATTTAAATAAATATTATTTAGAATAATTGGTTAAGAAACATTTTAAATACTTATTTTATTTTAGAATTCAAAACTGTTGCAACATGTACTCGACACAACTTCGAGTCAGACCCGAGCCTTTTCAATTTTTTCCCAAGCAAAACCCGAGTCATACATTTTTTTTAAAACTTTGTTATGTTAAAAAAATTAAACTATTATAATATACTTAAGTGAACAAACCCAGAGTATACTCGAGCTACCAACCCAGATTCTCGAGCTCTTCCTCGAGACACATCCAAGACAAAATCTTCTCCTCAAACCAATCAACCTAGATACCAATGCACACAGGTGCACGTGTACACTTTATTGCTGCACCTCCATCCATCGTCACCATCGCCTTTAGGTCATTGATGACTTTCCTTAGCCTCCCGACCAGACAGGTCGATCAATTTCGTCGTGAAACAAAATCAAGCATAACAACATCCAACGTAAACTAAACTGATCATCAGAAAAATGCTTCGCACCGCCGCCTACGATCGCCTGAAGCCTTGCGATCACGTTTAGACCACCTCTACAGTCTCACGCTTCTATCCCCACCACTCTGATCAAGTCCGATTCACCGACGATGATACACGACCCTAGAAAATACCGATGATCAAAATTACTCTTAAAACCCTAAATCATCATCGCACACCCACCACGATGGTCGATAAACCCTCCGACCAATTTTACTTGGATCCCTTGACTTTCAACTACCTTCACCCTCAAGCCCGACGTCGCACTCTTGGTCGATCGCCGCGAATCGACAAAACTCCTCATGTCGATCATCTCGCAAATATTCAACATCTCCTAACTTAAAAATTATGATTTCCTTAACTAAATTCATCATTTCCAAATACTAATCAGGTTATAAAGTCAAAACGTGAAATTAAATTATTTAATTTTTGTCTAATGTTTGTTCATCACCGTGCTATCTTATTTTAGAAATAATTGCTTAACATATATGCTTGAAAATATTTTTAAAATTCGAATCTGATAAATACAAACAAATTCCTTTAAGGGATTATGTTCTAAAAGAGATTGGGGGATGAGGATTTGATTTTAGAACCTATTTTAGTATATTAAAAACGAATAGAGGTATGCTCACAGATATACACTGACATGCACATATAAAATTTTCACAGATTCAGGCATGCAATCATATTTACACAATCATGCAAGCATATATCACATCATAACTTCATATGTATCAGGCTATCAAACAATCTAGCTTTTTAAAAAGAAGTGTTTACTCACCTGTCATGGAAATGAGAATAGGTTTAAATCTTTAAATCTGAAAAATATTTTGATGTTGATCTAAGCTTGATTGTTTAGTTGAATCTTTGTTGATGTATATTGATTTGATCTGAAACAACAACTTGAATCTTGCTTTGTATATTGAGTTGAGCTTTGAATTGTTAGCTTGCTCGATCTGATTTCTTTCAAGGTTTTAAATTTGAAAAGAGGATTGTTATTTAATTTAGTTTTGATTCCCATGTTTTTATTTCTTTTCTCTGTTTTGATTTTAATTTGTTGGTTTTTACAGGTTTGATTTTTTATTTTGCATGTGACAAGAAAATGAGAAGAGATGGGAGGTGGAGATATATAGCCTGGTTCTTTTCTCTTAAGCATTATGTTTATATTATTTTTTTCAATTTTAAAACAAAACATATTTGCCACTTGTAAACTCATATGATAAAATAGCTACTCTTGTTTAAGCATGAAATTCTTATTTTACAGATGTCATAACAATGTATTTTTATGGTTTAAACCCTTCATAAATTTATGAATTACATGTATTTGTGCTCATTTTACATTATATTTTTCAGTTTATTTTTATTACATTTCTCTTTATTATATTAATATGTCATAATTATCTCACAAATGTCCAATGTATGTGTTATTATTTTACACTTGTTAAAAACAATTAAATTTATGTTTTATATTACATTTCAATTTAGCTATATGTTTTATATTTTTAAATTTATACTTATATAACTTCCAAAACCAAATCCAAATTCTTTTTACAATTCATTTATAAACAAAACATATCTTATTTAATTCGGAAAAATTCAAATTAATTTACAATTTAATCCAAAAAATTTATATTAATCACCAATTTAAATTTGGCTTAAAACTAGGATTTTTACATTAAAAAAAATACTACTAGAAAGGTTGAAGAGAGATACTTAAACTAAAAGTCATTTTAAAACCATTAAAGTTCAAAATAGAAACTACGGCATTTCCTAAATGATGCATAATGAGTTCAGAGTTATTACAGCCGTCAGAAAATGATGTTGTTGACTGCTGTAATAGACCATGAACTGGACCGTTTTATACAAACAAAAGTTTTGCCATTTTTCGATATGATAACAATCTTTTGACCATCCCTTTTTTTACGGTAAATAATATACCCAGTATACATCTCAACCATAAAAAGAAACTCTTAGAGATCTCTCTATGAAGAAATTACCGAACATAAGGCATTTTTAAGTGCTTTTATAGCAAATATTCGCTATAAAACCATTTTAACATTCAAATCTGATTCAATCAAAGTCCTACCAAAACCTATGTGCCTCATCTCAAGGCTATACAACAAGTCATAGAAAGTCATACAAGTCCTAATGAATCACATTACATATGCCATTTTCTTTCCAAAGCAAGAATCATAAAAGTATATGACAACATATAGTCAAGCATATTACTGTAGTTTTAGCAAGCATATAAACACTTCGTGTATGTTCAAATGATGAGTAAGATCACCCTTTAATAAGTAAACAACCAAGAATAATCCCCGACCTAGCTTCTACTTCCTTCCTCAACCTTCAAGCTCTAAAAATTCCTCATGCCTTCACCTTTGCTCGCGGCATAGGCTTGGAATGGCCTAAAATGCTATAGCATAGTGTCCTTTGGGCTTGTGTGCTCCAAATCTTCTAGCTTCAAGTTGATGAAAGGTGTTGCTATGCCATTTAAGGCTTATTGCAATAGTTTGGAGAGAGTTTGTGGTGATATGATGATGTTTTAGGAATTTATCTAGAGGAAAAA
The DNA here is from genome assembly GCA_030765085.1 of Allium cepa. Taxonomy (NCBI): domain Eukaryota; kingdom Viridiplantae; phylum Streptophyta; class Magnoliopsida; order Asparagales; family Amaryllidaceae; genus Allium; species Allium cepa. Next base: position 1,002,460,346 of record CM060935.1, read on the forward strand.
TGAGAACGAAGATCTTTGATTTATTTGCTAAAAATGTGAAAATGATTTCTATGGCTATGGGTATTTTATATAGACATTCAAGTAGTTAGCTTACCGTTCCACTCACCTCTTCTAGCTGGCCAAGCATCATCCCACCCCATGTGATCAACTTTCCACCTCAAAAGCAAAAGAAAATATCTCCACTCAAATATCTTCCACCTTTGACCTCTAAAGGCTTTCTTAAGTAAGTTAAGTTATCCATATTTAGTAATAATATTTTTGTTAGCTACTAATGACCTATTATGCTATTTAGACATGTAAAAAAGTCTAGGCAACTTATATTGAATAAAAATCCATCTATCGATAAAACGATTTCTAGTCACATTTTCGATATTTCTTCAAAGTATTTATTTTTGTAAATAAATTTAAAAAGAAAGTTTCTTATAATTAGTTAGTAGTTAAGTTTAAAAAGGTTATAAAATCACTTTTATATCACTTAACCATATTTCAAATGTTTTGATATTCAAAGACAAAGTGTTTGAAATCACAGGTCGCTTCATTCTCCCCAACTTAAGACATTTCATCCTCGAAATCCAAACAAGAAAAAGAATCAAAGAAGAACAGAAGAACAAGTGCATATATAAAGTACCGTTGAAACTAAATAGAAACCAAATGAAAATCAAAATGCATACAAAGTGACTTTACTCAGGCGGTGAGTACACTACAAAATCTATCAGAAGAAACTACTAATCTAAAAGCAACTCCAGATAGGACCCGCTCACACTATCCTTAGTCTCCCTAGTACAATCCCTAGGATCTTCCTCCATTATACCTTAACTAACTTCATGAACTTAGTCCTCGGTTGCTTTGCATCTCGATCAATAATGTGAATAGGTTGCCTTAGTATAGTCAAGTTGTGACGACCCGCCCCCCTACGCCCAGAAAGACGTTCCGTCTTGAAGAAAAAAAGGGATGAGAAAATAGAAAAGATAGAGAAGAAAGAACAACAACATCAGAATCTCACAGCGGAACGAATAAAATATAATAATCACATAAACATTTACATAATATACAACATCAATCAGAGTTATACAGACAATACATCACATACTAGACAGTTATAAACATCTGTCTAGTTAATACACCTCAATCCAATACAGCTCAAACAATATGACTCAGAGATACCAACACAGCGGAACTAGATATATATATATCTATATCGCTGAAGCCTCCTGCTCCATTGCTCCTCCAGAATTTGTCAAAGCTAACCTGAATCCCTTGGCTACCCGTAAAAATTTGGGTACCCGAGAGTTTATGAAAAACAAAAATAAACTTCGGGTCAGACATGGGTCTGTTATGAGTAACAGGTTAAAGTTGCTTAACTTTGAAAATCTTTTGAAAACAAAAGGTATCACGTAAGACTTCCCACACATAAACATGGAAAAGTTTTTACCTTACGCTAACCAAAACATTTGATAGGAAATTCTGTGATATTATAATAGGTCTAGGGTTTCCAAGTAAATAGAAAATAGCCGAAATTGTTACATTCATTGAATTCCAGCTACTAGCCACAAAAGTGGGTAATACAATCAAAACCGTGGGTACTTATTGGATTGTGGTCTCCATACAATGGAAGGGCTACTAGGGTACCGTCCGTCACAGTACGTGGCCTAGATCAACGTACCGAGGATCACTCCCGACCCCCTGCAACACAAGGTCGAAACAATTCCTTACTGCAGTACCGAACAAGATAAACCCCGCAGTTGTTTGCAACCAACTGCCCACACAGCCGAAAATAAAGGGACATCTAGACAGGGGAATATCCTTGTCCTGCTTAGGCATGACCCACCTAACCTTGCCGCACCTCCCCTGTTTTATCCATTCCCGGTTGATGAGGCTTGAGGTTACGATTACCTTTAGAGAACATATTTCTTAGAATGCTCATCGCCCGCCTGACGATGTGTTGAAAGCATTCAATCCATACAAGTTCGTTCCGGGTTCGAACGAAACCGAAGGCATTATCTCGTTACACTCATTTTGGAATCACCCTCAGAGTTAACGACGATAACCCTTGCATTCTGAATCTTCATCTTCACTTCAGATTCACGACCTATCGTTAATTTGGAATCGATGTGGTTTTCGGATATTCCTAATGTGGAAACCCGATCACGGTCTCATCGAAATCCAAAACGTGTCTTTTAAGGCCAAGTTGTCTATTTAGTCTTAACAGTTTAATTCAATATAATCAATATACACACAGATAGAATATTCATAACATCACAATAGATAATCACAGATAATCTCATAAACAGAAAATCAATATTATCATCCAAACAGATAATCAAATATTATCATATTTAAACCAAGCATCCATGACACATAGATATAATTCATGCCAGATTACAATCATCAAATGAAATATCAATATCATTTATCCATAAGCAATGATTTATAATCATACCATTTGTAATTAATTTAAAATGAATTAAATTAACTACTTCTATCTCCAATTAATTTAAAGTAAATTAAATTAATTACTTCATCTATAAATCCTGCTTATACAACCATTAATTAATTACAAATTAAATTAATTAATCATCCTCTAAATATACGTCTTGATTAATCACCTTTGATTAATCAATCACTAATTACAATAGGTAATTAGTCTTTAATTAATTTTACAAATTAATTATCCTAAATCATTTATAGTAATTAACATTTTATTACCTTATTTATTAATTTAATTAATTACATTTGTTGTTGATTAATTACATAAATTAATCACCACATTATTAATTATTTCTTAATTAACCAATTCTTAATTTACATCATAATTATATTAATTAATGATCTCTAATTTAGATTAAAATAAATTACTTTATTTAAATTAATTACATTAAGTAATTAATCCCTAATTAAACACACTTATTAATCACCCTTGATTAATATCATTCCAGTAATTACTATCCTTAATTACCATATTAATAAATTAATTATTCCCATAATTAATTATCTCCTTTAATTAATCCTCTGATTAATTACAAAAGTGATTATCCAAATTACTTTATTAACACATCATCTTTCATTAATTACATTCAGTAATTAACATTAATTACTTCCTTAAGTAATTGTGCTCCATTGCATACACTAAGTAATTATACTTATCAATTATCAAATGATTTCTTTAAATTAATTAACATAAATTAATTAACTTAACTTGATCATTTAATCAAAATTAATTACAAAAAGTAATTAATCTTTTAATTACTTTTATCAAGTAATTACACTTAACCATTTTCAGTAGATTATCTAATTAATCTGATTAATTACCAAATTTAAGCACATAATTAAATTAATTAGTAATCTTTAGTTAAGTTTCTTTATTAACCGATATCATCTCTTAATTTACTTCTTAATTTATTTTTATTTATAAATTAATCTAAATTACTAATTTATAAATAAATTAAATATACCATTCTTTTATTATCTTATTAATTACATCATTTAATACCTTAATTATTCTTAAGATAATTTATTCTTAATTAATGACTTAATTAATATAAAAGTGTATTAGAACATTACACTTTTAATTGAAATCCAAATTTCATTCTGAATTTAAGATTCAAAAGGATTATTTATTAAACATTATTCAAATTAAAATTCAATTTATAATCTTGTAAATAACATCAATCTCTAATTTATATTTCCAAAATACATTAATATTCAACTTGCAAATTTTCAAGCTAAACAATTTATTTTCTTTCCATTTAAAAACTTTCTCAACATATTTATTTTCAAAACTGTTTTATTGGACTTATTCTTAAAACATTCATAATTAAAGACTAATTTAATCTTTCAGATTTAGTTTTCAAGTCACATGAATCTATTAGTTTTAACATTGATTTCAAAACTTTGTTGAAAACCTTGATTTTAAGTCTTGATTGAAAATCCAAATTCATTTTGAAAACTTTAAATTTCAAAAGTCTCATCTAAAATTACTTTAAACTCTGGATTCAAACATTGTTTCAGTATTGGTTTATATTTTGAACTAAATTTAAAACATAGCATAAAATCCTGTTAAGAAATTTGGGAACAAATTTAAACCTGGGTATATCAGGTTTTACTACAACTTGAAAACCAACCTCTGCCCGAGAACAAACCCAGCATGCACCGAGTCTCCCCCTTCCTTACTTCGAGTCACGTACTCGAATTCTCGAGTACTTCCCTAACTAAAACCTACACACAGAAAACAATAACCCAACCTTCAACGGCACGATGCACGTGCACCGTGGCCCCAACCAACGCCGGCCACCCTCTGGCACTCCAACACATCGCCGACTACCTCCAGACAATGACACGACCTCCCAAAACCCATCACCATAACCAAAACAAGAATCAGCAGTACATGCACAACCTGGAAAACATAAACAGGCTTCCCCCTCAAACCTGTCATCACCTCCTCCTCGCTGCTCCGACCGCCAGACCACCAGAAACTCCGGCATAAGCTTCGACCATCACACCTCTAGCCACCTCTAGGACCCCATAACACTCGGTCACCAATTCAAGGCATACGCGACCCAAACCCAAAACAAAGTAAAATTAGGTTTTAAAACTTTAAACCATCGCTGCCGCCTCCATGGTCATTGGTCGACCATCTCAACATTTTTTCCCATACTCCCTGTTCGCTCCTCCACATCCAGCCCAAACCCCAACCCCTCTGATCAACGAGACCGACTCCGACGACTCGAAAAGCAAAATTTGAACAAACCCAAACTGCTCCTTTAATACTTAACTGAAAATTTTAGTTTTAGTTTTAAAAATCATAAGTTTGGATGATGTTTCAGATTGCACGCCTGAATCATAGAATCATGATGTTGGGGTTTTCACTTATTTATAGTTGGGTCTGTAAATTTGATTACCAGAAACAAACCATATTTCTTTTACTAAAATAAAATTTTTAAAACTAAAATTGGTGATTAAATACACAAGTTTTACTTAAAACTTAAGTTTACACAAAGACTACATCAAGAGATATAGAATTTAAAATCAAATGAGAACCTGAAACATGAATACAGAATACCCAGAACTAAAACATATATACTTGCATTCAAACATAATGTTTCTAGAGAATCTATGCAACCAAATTACTACTTATGTTATTTAAATCTTGCACCATAGGTTTTTGAAAACAAAGCGTGAACTTAAATCTTAAATACCGAGGTGTATCACAGGCTATCAACATACATACACAGTAACACATATACCAGGAATGCATTAAGTTATATACCCATCAGTAGTTAAGCATCATATAAACTTAAGTAGTTTAAAATTTAGGTTACTCATCTTGCATTTGGAAAGAAACAGAGCTTCCCCCTTTTTTTTCTGAAACAATTTAACTTCAAAAACTGGGAATGTTTTACTTGATTTTCCTTTGATTCTTCTTGCTTCCTTGTTTGATGCTTCAGTTGTAATATTACCTTAGTTTGTATACATGGAAGTGTTTGTTATTACTTTTTTTTTCAGGTTTAATATGTTATGAACGAACTAAAAATATTATGTATATAAAGAAGTTCAGGGGAAGGTATTTACTGGGTTTAGGCAAATTTGCAGGTACAATATTTCATTTTGTTTGTATTAGGCAAGATATTTATTTTGGAGGCTGGAATGATTTTGCATCCAATTCGTATGGACATGTTTTACTGCTAGAAATGAAAGCATTTATTGTTTTAAGTACTTTATGTTTACTGCTAACCTTGTTTTATGTTTAGATATTTTTATATTTACTTTGCTTATACTTTGCTCCTTGGCTTTGCATTCTTATTATTTTTCTTGCCTGCCTCTTATATTTTCTTGCCTTTGTTTTATACTTCCTTTGCATTTTATTTTATTTTGTTTAGTTGCTAACATAATTATTTGTACAAATATGATTACTTGCCTGCATACTTTATTTACAAGCTACAAGCATTTTATTCTTGTTTTGTTTAATTGCCAACATAATTATTGTATAGTCATGATTACATGTTTCTTTTTCTTGGCTTTGCATTCTTAAATTTTCAGGCAACATTTCTAAACTCTTCTTATTTGTTTTCAGCCTGCACACTTTACTGCCTGCATATTTCATCTTTAATTTGCTTTTGTACTTTATACATCTATATACTTGCCTGCATAATATCTTACAACATATTAATCTTACTTTGTTTATTTTTGCTAGTTTAAATATTTTATAAAATTTATTTTATCTTAGACATTCTTGCAAGAATTTATTTTATATCTGTGACGACCCTGACTCGACCTTCGAAAATCGGCACCGAATACGACACTCGTATTCAAATGCCGCAGATCCAAACGTCGAAACCAAAAAGCATTGCGGATTTCAAAATTTAAACTTTCTTGTTGCGTGTTTAAAGATAAACTGTTTTGAGTTCTCACACCAGTCACATGACTGACCTGGAGTTTATTGTTCCTTTCCTAAACTCTGGGTGCCCACTATTTTCCACACGGGCAGTCTAGAGTTAGGTTATCAGGTTATTCTGGATTCGGGAGTTGCTGTGCAGATGTTGGAGGCGAGCTTGGATAGCGTAGTCTATTATCTATTGTATATAGTATTCTTTCCGCTGTTTTATTGTTGTACACTCTGATGATATGATGTATTGTGATGTATGTATAAAATGTATAGTTCTTTTGTTTTAATGATATTCATTTATCTATTATATGAATTAAAAGAGAAAAGCAAAGCCTGATTTAAAATAGGGATTGAAGCAAGTTTGAGTTATGGATTCAAATTAGATTTGGATTTTAGTTTTTGAAATAAATAAATTTATAAAAAGGTGAAATAGTTAGCAACTTAAAATCTGCACAGTTTTTTTTTAAAGAATTTATATGTCTGAATTTAAGATTTAAACCAGATTAAAAATTTAGTTTAAATCTGAATTTGAAATCCTGGATTCAAATTTGAATTTGAATCTGAAAGTTTCAAAAAGAAAATTTGGTTGATAAATTCAAATGATATATTTTAGTTTGAGTATTTTATAAAATCTGAAATGAAGATTTAAACAGAGTTTTAAATTTTAATCTTTGGATTTAAACCTGAAGCATGAATTTGAATTTTGGTTGCAATGTAAATAAGATTTGAATGTAAATGTTTAAATGTCATTTGAAATATTTAAGATATTTTAAAATTTAATTGAATATAGGCTAAAGTTAAATGATTTTTTTCTAAATTTGCGTATGAAGAATCACAGTTTTAAAAAGTTTAAAATTAAAACAAAGTTCAAAGGAAAAAGAGGAGAGGTTTGGATTGGGGAAGACACAGGTTTAACTCATTTTGGCTCGGGTAATAATTTTCCCAGTCTAAAGTTTAAAAACATATTGATTTCTAAGAAAAAATTGATCTTTATAAAATGACAATTGTTTGTTAAGTGGGATGTGAAGTTAAAAGGTTTTGAAATAAATTGTCTTTAAATAAATCAAGTTAAAGATGTTTTAAACTTGTATTTTAAATAGAGTTATTTCAAATAAAACTTAACAAAGTGATTAAGAAGTTAATCAAATGTTTTTTTTTATTTTAACTTAAAGGTTAAGTTAATTTAGATTGTTAATTATCATTACGTAATTAATTAAGGGCTAATTAATTTATGAAGGTGATTAAAGGATAATTAATTGATTTAGGGTTGATCAATAAATTAAAGATAATTTATTAAATGATGAATTAAATAATTTACGATTAATTACTAAATAATTAAAGGTTGATAAGTTACAATTAAAGGTTAATTAATTTATTATAGATGGTTAATTAATGATTAAAGAAAAGTTATTACAATGATTTGTAATTTATTAATATTAATCAACAAGGATTAGTAATTATTCGCAAGTAATTAAAATTGATTTGAATCAAACAATTAACAGATCTTATTTATAGATGTTTGATTGTAATTAGATGTTGTGTGATGGATTGATATATTTGATATGTGATGTGATGCTATGTGATAATTTGTGCTGATCTGCTATATTTATGATGAATATATTGTCATATGAATATGAAACCCCTTGACCCGTAGAACGACATTTGAATTTCGATGCGACAGGGAGTCGGATTCCAGTCGGTTATCCGAAACCCACATCGAATCATATTAGTTAATCTTTGTGAATGATATTTTACTTTATCTATGAATCTGTGAATATAGATAAGCGTTATGGGTTATACCGCTTGTCGATATGATTGAATCTGTGATAATGGATGTTGTGCACTATTGTGTTGGACCCCTGGACCACACTTATACACACACAAATATGGATTGCACGTGGAAATGAGTTAAGTCACAGATTTTTGAAATAATCTAAAAATTGAATTTTTGAATCCAAGATAGTTTTGGAATTAGATTTGAAAAAGCTTTTGAAAAATGTATTTCAAAAATAAAAGTTATTTTAAATAACTAGATTGAGTTTTGAAATTTAAATAATTGGATTTAAATTTGAATTCGATATTTAGAATTGAATTTTATGATTTGGGAACTAGGGTTTAAAAAGGTTATTCAACCTATAAATGGGTTATATGGGTTTTAAACCATCTTAAAGATAACGTTTTGGAATTTAAATTCAACTCAAGATTTCAACTTGTATAAATTAGATTTGCTTTCCCATAAGAAATGGACTTCCATTGTGTGTTAAAAGGATTTCAAGTCTAAAAAAATGAAAATAGTTTTCCAAACTTTAGATAAATCTTTGGAAACGTGTTTTGAAAGCTATAAATCTTTAACTTTTAAAGATTTAAATGAGTTAATCCAAATTGAATGGGAATTGTTTTGGAATCTATGAATAGATCTTTGTGAAATTTGGTGAAACTTTGTGAAATTAATCTTTTTATTTTGAAGATTTAGAATGGTAATTTGTTTAACCATTTAAAAGAGAAACTTTGGATTTTCAAGTTGTGACTTAACTGAAATCCCATATCCATATGTTTTTAAATTTTGCGCTCACTATTCGGTTTAGCCGGGAGAGGACCTTTGTGTCATATAGCCCATTCCGAATATGTGATACGTCGTTATGGATAGCATTGAAGACCGGTGGTGAAGACCGGGTATCTGTGAGAACGATAGGATAACCTATCGATTGACTCTGCACTGAGTTGCTCCGGTATAGAGTTCTCCTTAGTGATGGGAAGTCCGATCGGGATTGGGGATACCCGGATTTGCAAGGGCTTCTTCGGAAGTGCCTTCGGTTCTGTTCGAACCCGGAACAGACTTGTATGGTTGTATGTCCGACATTACACTTTGAGATATTAAACTGATCTCTATCAAATACATTTCTGCTTGGTGGCGGAGAATTTATTCTCTCAGCTTAACACCCTTCTCTGAGACGTACGAGCTCAGAGGTTATGTAGTTGATATTTATCAGTGATATTCCCAATTTGGTAATGTGGCATGCTGAGTGCTGCTGTGTGGTGATCATTGGTTGATCATTTGTGATATGATCATTTATTTGATCATTTATCTTTGTGATCATTGCTTTGGTCATCTGTTGACCCAAAGCATGGCTTTGTTGTACAAAGCGTAGCTTTGTGGACGAGACTGCATCAGGACCTCACTCCCCGGAAATGGTCGAAACAGGAAAGATGCGGCAAGGTTATGAGGGTCGCTCCCTTTAGGGTGTGTCATTCCCTTCTGGTAAAGGGTGGTATCAGGTATGGAGCCCTGGTATTTAACCTATGTGGTTGCTCCAATCTCATTTACTGTGTGGTTGTTGCTTTGAGGCGCCTCGGATAAAGGTCCCAAAGGACCGGGGGATGACATATTCGTGTAGTAGTTACCTAGTTACAGAGGTAACCCGGCCTTGTGTTGGCAGAGATCTAACCGTAACGTTAGTTCTCGGGACGTCCCGCCAGAGGCGATCCCATGTGGCAGTAGGAAGTTCCTTAGCCTGACCATTTGTTGGAAATCCATTCATCCAATACGCGCCTTGTACGGTTTTAGTTGTAGAACCTGCCATTTAACATGGCAGCTATAGTAGGCATAGTATCATGGTACCTATGCTGGCTAGGATTTATATTATACTTTCGAAAGGTTTTCCACTTTGCACTTATAGTAATAATATCAAATGGCTTTCGCGTATGAAGCATATTTGACTATCATAAGGAGAAATCTCCCCCATGTGTGCGTTTGCATTGTGTGTGTGCCGGGAGGCCTTATGGTAGTTTCATTTTCTAAAAAGCATTGCGGATTTCAAATTTAAATTCTTTTGTTTGTTTCAAAGACCAAATGCTTTTGTTTGCTCACACCAGTCCCATGACTGACCTGGAGTTTATTGTTCCTTTCCTAAACTCTGGGTGCCCACTATTTTCCCACACGGGCAGTCTAGAGTTGGGTTTTTCAGATAGTCAGGTTTAGTAGATTATCTGGAGCTAGTTCCGTCTTTGGATCGGGACTGCACTTGCTTAGCTTTGTGCATCGTTATTGAGAGTCCGAGCTATCGCTGGATTGGTGATTTGGAGATGGAGATTACCGATGCTGGAGTTCTTTCTTGAAGACCATATTAGAGATTTTTGTTCCGCTGCTGTGTTATCTTTTCTTTCCGCTGCTGTTATCTTGTATCATATCTCTGATGTATAATAGTATCTATTGTATCGTCTGTTGTATCATATTGTATCGGATGTTGTATCAATGATGCATATATGATATATATTATTCTTTTCTTCCGCTGTGTTATTTACTTAATGTGTTATAAGCTCCGGCGACTCGAATTTGAACGATCGAATCTGCGGCATTCGAGTACAATGTGAAGTATGGATGTCGATTTTCGAACGCGAAAAATTCGAATCGTTACAATATCCCAAATCATAGCTTCATATGTATATGTATTTAGACTTATGTTTAATATGTATAAGATTTATTTTATTTTTATATATTCTTGAAAGACTTATTTTTAAATCTTTCAAATTATAGCTTCCTCCAAAATACACATACATGTATTTAAAAAAATTTCAAATAACCATTTCTATTTGTATTGAAATCCATTTGTAAAAATATTACATTATTTAGATTGTTTTAAAATAACTAGTTATTAAATTAAAATAATGAAATTATCATTACCTAAATATATTACTAATTTTATTAACCACATTTAAAATCAAAACAACCTTTGTAAATTTTAAATTTAAGTTAAAATCATTTAAACAAATTTTAAATCTTATCTTGAGTATTTTTAAAATCATATTATTATTATTCAATATTAAATTTCCAAATTATCAAAAATAATAAAATTAGAAAACATAGCTTTATCTATTTAAGTTTAAAAACAAAACTTATCTATTTATAATATATATACCAATATATAAATTTATACATTATAAATAGAAACGATTTAAATTATCTTTTAAAAGATAAATTATCAGTTAAATATTTATTTAAAAGGAGATTATTAAACCAATTCAAATATTATTAACAAATATTATCAAATCAATTAATTTTTAATGTAGATTATTAAATTGATATTGCCCCAAATTTTCGGGATGTCACATTCTTCCCCCCTTAAAAGAATTTCGTCCCCGAAATTTAAAACAAAGGTAATTTAATAATCCAATTTTGAAATTTAAAATTTTAACACCAGCATATATCAACCATAAACTAACAATCATAGTAACCAATTCATCCAAACAAACAAATCTAACTATCCAGACAAAATTCTAAATAGAATTTTCTCGAGTTTCCCCAAGTATAAATACCGGGATACTCGCTCTACAGAATCCAAACAAACAATACTACTACTAAACTACAGAGTTCCCACTCATCTAGATCTACAAAACAAATCAAAATATCAGACCAAACTCAAGTCTGACCCAACAACCGAAATTCCCTGAACTGCTGACTCTAAAATCTAAGATAGATCTTACACGTACTCCCTCAGAGATACGTGAAACACTCCGAATTCCAGTTATCCAAACTGACAAACCAAATCTAAAACCGAACACTTATCCAAGATCAAATCTCCGATTTCAAAAATCCAAATTCCTCCGTCTCCTATCCACAAAACTCTTCGGACGATCCTGTGCTTCCTTCATCCTTCCCTATCAGCTCAACTCTCGTTGATGTCCTTAGAAACAAACTGGACCAAAAACAATCCAATAAAATGATCTTTCCAAGATCAACTCAAAATTCTGAACACACTCTAATCCAAAAGCAGAAAGCTGACCTCACTTCTCACATCCGGAAAAGATAAAACAGATGCACTTAAATCTGGCCTCAGATTCTGAAAAATTTCCTGTAGAACTCTCCAATCCAAACATTGCAATATCCAATTGCTTCCAAACTAAACAGCTACCACTATGCTTCCACTGCGCAACTCTGATTAAACAGATGAAAATGCTGAAGTCGAACCCAGACTGGGCAACACATTCCAAAATAAAGTTCACATATCCAAAAATAAAATTCCGAGATTCCTCTAAAACTTGAGCTACTTCACCAAACTCAAAAACCGTCTTATTACTAAGCTGATCTATCGGTTCCACTTCTGGAATCCAGTCGATACCAAACTCAGTCTCCAGATGCTGACCAAATTCTGACTTCTAGAAGACATCCAGAAAAATCGCTGAAACATAAGAAAACATTCAAATTATCGCATGCCACTTTTGCGATCAATCCAGCCTAATTCCAAAGATACTGTTCTCTCTCTCCCAAACAGAATAGCTCACACCTATATGGCCAATCCATCAATGAAATGGAACTGCTCTGCTGCTTCTGAAGTTACCTCAAAAAACTGCTAAGCCAGAAGACTTCCTAATCCAAAGCTCTTCGAGAAACTCGGACCTAAAAGCAAATAGAAACTCCCAGCTGAACACGGTCACAACATCGAAGCAGACACTCTTCCTTACTTGTTCCAAAGAACAAATATCAGGGTCATCCGTGGTTACTGTGTCTCATCACACAGTTACTACACCTTGATATATCAAGATATCATGACTTACTTCTGTCCGACTGACAGATCCAAACTCTAGCTCAATCAAATTACACTTCAAAAATGAGCTCCGAGCCTTAACAGGTTTCCTTCAGAGATCAATGAAATCCTTACACCACTCAAAGCTCACTCGAGACGGTATTAGGTCTACAGTCTCGACAAATATACTTTCAACCTCAATCATTCAAATTCCAACCATTGGTAGTTGTGTTACACACACCACTACCCAATCTGACTTTATAGCTCATTGGAAAACCCGAACAGGTAACCCAACAATAGGTAGAAATATATATATATATATATATATATATATATGTATATATGTATCAAAATTACAAATACGCTCTCTCGGGGAAGAAAACACTCAAGAGCCTAGGCATCCACTCAACCTAGCGCTCTGATACCAACTGTGACGACCCGCCCTCCTACGCCCAGAAAGACGTTCCGTCTTGAAGAAAGAAAGGGATGAGAAAGTAGAAAAGATAGAGAAGAAAGAACAAAAACATCAGAATCTCACAGCGGAACGAATAAAATATAATAATCACATAAATATTTACATAATATACAACATCAATCAGAGTTATACAGACAATACATCACATAATAGACAGTTATAAACATCTGTCTAGTTAATACACCTCAATCCAATACAGCTCAAACAATATGACTCAGAGATACCAACACATCGGAACTAGATATATATATCTATATCGCTGAAGCCTCCTGCTCCATTGCTCCTCTAGAATTCGTCAAAGCTAACCTGAATCCCTTGGCTACCCGTAAAAATTTGGGTACCCGAGAGTTTATGAAAAACAAAAATAAACTTCGGGTCAGACATGGGTCTGGTATGAGTAAGAGGTTAAAGTTGCTTAACTTTGAAAATCTTTTGAAAACAAAAGGTATCACGTAAGACTTCCCACACATAAAAATGGAAAAGTTTTTACCTTACGCTAATCAAAACATTTGATAGGAAATTCTGTGATATTATAATAGGTCTAGGGTTTCCAAGTAAATAGAAAATAGCCGAAATTGTTACATTCATTAAATTCCAGCTACTAGCCACAAAAGTGGGTAATACAATCAAAACCGTGGGTACTTATCGGATTGTGGTCTCCATACAATGGCAGGGCTACTGGGGTACCGCCCGTCACAGTACGTGGCCTAGATCAACGTACCGAGGATCACTCCCGACCCCCTGCAACACAAGGCCGGAACCATTCCTTAATGAACAGTCCCGAACAAGATAAACCCCGCAGTTGTTTGCAACCAACTGCCCACACAGCCGAAAATAAAGAGACATCTAGACAGGGGAATATCCTTGTCCTGCTTGGGCATGACCCACCTAACCTTGCCGCACTTCCCCTATTTTAGCCATTCCCGGTTGATGAGGCTTGAGGTTACGATTACCTTTAGAGAACATATTTCTTAGAATGCTCATCGCCCGCCTGACGATGTGTTGAAAGCATTCAATCCATACAAGTTCGTTCCGGGTTCGAACGAAACCGAAGGCATTTCTCGTTACACTCATTTTGGAATCACCATCAGAGTTAATGACGATAACCCTTGCATTCTGAATCTTCATCTTCACTTCAGATTCACGACCTATCGTTAATTTGGAATCGATGTGGTTTTCAGATATTCCTAATGTGGAAACCCGATCCCGGTCTCATCGAAATCCAAAACGTGTCTTTTAAGGCCAAGTTGTCTATTTAGTCTTAACAGTTTAATTCAATATAATCAATATACACACAGATAGAATATTCATAACATCACAATAGATAATCACAGATAATCTCATAAACAGAAAATCAATATTATCATCCAAACAGATAATCAAATATTATCATATTTAAACCAAGCATCCATGACACATAGATATAATTCATGCCAGATTACAATCATCAAATGAAATATCAATATCATTTATCCATAAGCAATGATTTATAATCATACCATTTGTAATTAATTTATAATGAATTAAATTAACTACTTCTATCTCTAATTAATTTAAAGTAAATTAAATTAATTACTTCATCTATAAATCCTGCTTATACAACCATTAATTAATTACAAATTAAATTAATTAATCATCCTCTAAATATCCGTCTTGATTAATCACCTTTGATTAATCAATCACTAATTACAATAGGTAATTAGTCTTTAATTAATTTTACAAATTAATTATCCTAAATCATTTATAGTAATTAACATTTTATCACCTTATTTATTAATTTAATTAATTACATTTATTGTTGATTAATTACATAAATTAATCACCACATTATTAATTATTTCTTAATTAACCAATTCTTAATTTACATCATAATTATATTAATTAATGATCTCTAATTTAGATTAAAATAAATTACTTTATTTAAATTAATTACATTAAGTAATTAACCCCTAATTAAACACACTTATTAATCACCCTTGATTAATATCATTCCAGTAATTACTATCCTTAATTACCATATTAATAAATTAATTATTCCCATAATTAATTATCTCCTTTAATTAATCCTCTGATTCATTACAAAAGTGATTATCCAAATTACTTTATTAACACATCATCTTTCATTAATTACATTCAGTAATTAACATTAATTACTTCCTTAAGTATTTGTGCTCCATTGCATACACTAAGTAATTATACTTATCAATTATCAAATGATTTCCTTAAATTAATTAACATAAATTAATTAACTTAACTTGATCATTTAATCAAAATTAATTACAAAAAGTAATTAATCTCTTAATTACTTTTATCAAGTAATTACACTTAACCATTTTCAATAGATTATCTAATTAATCCGATTAATTACCAAATTTAACCACATAATTAAATTAATTAGTAATCTTTAGTTAAGTTTCTTTATTAACCGATATCATCTCTTAATTTACTTCTTAATTTATTTTTATTTATAAATTAATCTAAATTACTAATTTATAAATAAATTAAATATACCATTCTTTTATTATCTTATTAATTACATCATTTAGTACCTTAATTATTCTTATAATTTATTCTTAATTAATGACTTAATTAATATAAAAGTGTATTAGAGCATTACACTTTTAATTGAAATCCAAATTTCATTCGGAATTTAAGATTCAAAAGGATTATTTATTAAACATTATTCAAATTTAAATTCAATTTATAATCTTGTAAATAACATCAATCTCTAATTTAAATTTCCAAAATACATTAATATTTAACTTGCAAATTTTCAAGCTAAACAATTTATTTTCTTTCCATTTAAAAACTTTCTCAACAGATTTATTTTCAAAAGTGTTTATTGGACTTATTCTTAAAACATTCATAATTAAAGACTAATTTAATCTTTCAGATTTAGTTTTCAAGTCACATGAATCTATTAGTTTTAACATTGATTTCAAAACTTTGTTGAAAACCTTGATTTTAAGTCTTGATTGAAAATCCAAATTCATTTCGAAAACTTTAAATTTCAAAAGTCTCATCTAAAATTACTTTAAACTCTGGATTCAAACATTGTTTCAATATTGGTTTATATTTTGAACTAAATTTAAAACATAGCATAAAATCCTGTTAAGAAATTTGGGACCAAATTTAAACCTGGGTATATCAGGTTTTACTACAACTTGGAAACCAACCTCTGCCCGAGAACAAACCCAGCATGCACCGAGTCTCCCCCTTCCTTACTTCGAGTCACGTGCTCGAATTCTCGAGTACTTCCCTAACTAAAACCTGCACACAGAAAACAACAACCCAACCTTCAACGGCACGGTGCACGTGCACCGTGGCCCCAACCAACGCCGGCCACCCTCTGGCACTCCAACACATCGCCGACTACCTCCAGACAACGGCACGACCTCCCAAAACCCATCACCATACCCAAAACAAGAATGAGCAGTACAAGCACAACCTGGAAAACATAAACAGGCTTCGCCCTCAAACCTGTCATCACCTCCTCCTCGCTGCTCCAACCACCAGACCACTAGAAACTCCGGCATAAGCTTCGACCATCACACCTCTAGCCACCTCCAGGACCCCATAACACTCGGTCACCAATTCAAGGCATACGCGACCCAAACCCAAAACAAAGTAAAATTAGGTTTTAAAACTTTAAACCATCGCTGCCGCCTCCATGGTCATTGGTCGACCATCTCAACATTTTTCCCATACTCCCTGTTCGCTCCTCCACCTCCAGCCCAAACCCCAACCCCTCTGATCAACGAGACCGACTCCGACGAATCGAAAAGCAAAATTTGAACAAACCCAAACTGCTCCTTTAATACTTAACTGAAAATTTTAGTTTTAGTTTTAAAAATCATAAGTTTGGATGATGTTTCAGATTACACGCCTGAATCATAGAATCATGATGTTGGGGTTTTCACTTATTTATAGTTGGGTCTGTAAATTTGATTACCAGAAACAAACCATATTTCTTTTACTAAAATAAAATTTTTAAAACTAAAATTGGTGATTAAATACACAATTTTTACTTAAAACTTAAGTTTACACAAAGACTACATCAAGAGATATAGAATTTAAAATCAATTGAGAACCTAAAAACATGAATAGAGAATACCCAGAACTAAAACATATATACTTGCATTCAAACATAATGTTTCTAGAGAATCTATGCAACCAAATTACTACTTATGTTATTTAAATCTTGCACCATAGGTTTTTGAAAACAAAGCGTGAACTTAAATCTTAAATACCGAGGTGTATCACAGGCTATCAACATACATACACAATAACACATATACCAGGAATGCATTAAGTTATATACCCATCAATAGTTAAGCATCATATAAACTTAAGTAGTTTAAAATTTAGGTTACTCATCTTGCATTTGGAAAGAAACAGAGCTTCCCCCTTTTTTTTTCTGAAACAATTTAACTTCAAAAACTGGGAATGTTTTACTTGATTTTCCTTTGATTATTCTTGCTTTCTTGTTTGATGCTTCAAATGTAATATTGCCTTAGTTTGTATAGATGGAAGTGTTTGTTATTACTTTTTTTTCCAGGTTTAATATATATGAACGAACTAAAAATAATATGTATATAAAGAAGTTCAGGGGAAGGTATTTACTGGGTTTAGGCAAATTTGCAGGTACAATATTTCATTTTGTTTGTATTAGGCAAGATACTATTTTGGAGGCTGGAATGATTTTGCATCCAATTCGTATGGACATGTTTTACTGCTAGAAATGAAAGCATTTATTGTTTTAAGTACTTTATGTTTACTGCTAACCTTGTTTTATGTTTAGATATTTTTATATTTACTTTGCTTATACTTTGCTCCTTGGCTTTGCATTCTTATTATTTTTCTTGCCTGCCTCTTATATTTTCTTGCCTTTGTTTTATACTTCCTTTGCATTTTATTTTATTTTGTTTAGTTGCTAACATAATTATTTGTACAAATATGATTACTTGCCTGCATACTTTATTTACAAGCTACAAGCATTTTATTCTTGTTTTGTTTAATTGCCAACATAATTATTGTATAGTCATGATTACATGTTTCTTTTTCTTGGCTTTGCATTCTTAAATTTTCAGGCAACATTTCTAAACTCTTCTTATTTGTTTTCAGCCTGCACACTTTACTGCCTGCATATTTCATCTTTAATTTGCTTTTGTACTTTATACATCTATATACTTGCCTGCATAATATCTTACAACATATTAATCTTACTTTGTTTATTTTTGCTAGTTTAAATATTTTATAAAATTTATTTTATCTTAGACATTCTTGCAAGAATTTATTTTATATCCCAAATCATAGCTTCATATGTATATGTATTTAGACTTATGTTTAATATGTATAAGATTTATTTTATTTTTATATATTCTTGAAAGACTTATTTTTAAATCTTTCAAATTATAGCTTCCTCCAAAATACACATACATGTATTTAAAAAAATTTCAAATAACCATTTCTATTTGTATTGAAATCCATTTGTAAAAATATTACATTATTTAGATTGTTTTAAAATAACTAGTTATTAAATTAAAATAATGAAATTATCATTACCTAAATATATTACTAATTTTATTAACCACATTTAAAATCAAAACAACCTTTGTAAATTTTAAATTTAAGTTAAAATCATTTAAACGAATTTTAAATCTTATCTTGAGTATTTTTAAAATCATATTATTATTATTCAATATTAAATTTCCAAATTATCAAAAATAATAAAATTAGAAAACATAGCTTTATCTATTTAAGTTTAAAAACAAAACTTATCTATTTATAATATATATACCAATATATAAATTTATACATTACAAATAGAAACGATTTAAATTAGCTTTTAAAAGATAAATTATCAGTTAAATATTTATTTAAAAGGAGATTATTAAACCAATTCAAATATTATTAACAAATATTATCAAATCAATTTAATTTTTAATGTAGATTATTAAATTGATATTGCCCCAAATTTCCAGGATGTCACACAAGTTAGGCTCAACCTCTAGGTCTTTATGCTCTAATGGTTCCACTATCTAAGAAGGATCGTGCACATACTTACGCAAATGCGATAAATGAAACACATTATGCATACCAATAACCTAGTCGGTAATCCAAACATGTCCGACCCAAAAATCACAAACTGAAAGAGAGAAGAACCAAACAGAACAATACAGAATCTCACATTGCAGCGGAAAATATACAATATCATATCAACGATCTTTACAAAACAGAAACTGTATATACATACATCAATCAGAGTTCAACAATCAATCAGAGTTATCGGCTTGAACAGTTATAATAACCTGTCACTACAAATGTCGATAATAACAACAAATAAACATAGCAGATAATCAATAATCAAAACAGACACGCATATACGAAATGAAGATCACCAGCTCTCTTGCTGAAGCTCCAAAGGCATCAAATCTAGACCTGTAAATATACTCGGTCTGACCCGAGCATTGAAAGGGAAGAACGCCCGGATCAGTCTGGTAAACCAGCTGAGCAACACACTCAACTAAATTTATTAAATTACCAAAACTTTTCCTTTATCAAAACAAAAGTATCTCGTAAGACAAGTCCACACATAAACATAGACATGTTTTTACCTTACGATAACCAAAACATATCATATCAGATCCTCTTATATTATAGTAGTGTCTACTATATACAAATAATATTAATCATAGCCAAAATTGTTACATTGATTAAATTCCAGCATATAGCCCAATTAGGTAATACAATCAAAATGGAAAACACGTAGTGGGGTTTGGATTTCCATACAAATGACCACGTGAAGGGACTACCTTCCGGTAGTACATCTCTAAAAGAATGTACCGAGAAACCATCACAAAGTTTCTCTACCAACACAAGACCGGCCCACCTCTATAACTAGATGGTACCGATTATGTCATCCTCCAGTCGTTACCAGCCATTACCGACGGCCCTCTTCCATACAAACCACAATAATCAAATACACGACGTCATAGCGTGTAAAGATATATCTAGAAGAGGATGATCATATCCTACTTGGGAATGACCCACTTAGTCTTGCTGCATCTAACCCTGTTTTGGTCATTTCCAGTTGATGAGGCCTGATGAGGTAACGATTACTTTTCACAATCACATGTCACATCACTTTGAATGCCACACGGCCATTTCCGTTGATTACTAATTGCCTTCCACAAAAATACAACCCTTAAGCTCATACATCTCAAGGAGGGTGTTAAGCTAAGAGAAGTTGCCTTCTCCGCCACCACTGATGTACATTTGTAAAAACCAATGTACGTAATCTATAGAAATGCAATGTCATACAAACATCCATACAAGTTGTCCAATAATAAGACAAACCGAAGGTACTTTCCTACCACATCCTATCGGGAAATCCCTAGGATTAGTAGCAAATAGTCCTCGCATTGGATATTTCATAATGAAGAGACTACTGCTACTGGATGTTAATTGGGATTTTAACCCCAAACGATCAACAAGCAGTCCCCCATTATAAAAAGCCATAATATCAATATCATCACAAGCAACCTGCACAATCATCGCATATACGTTGGTCCGAAGTGGTTTTCAGATAAATCTGATCCCGGTCTCTTCGCACCAACAACGCAAAAGCATTTCTCAACCTCACACAGAAACTAAGTCTCATTTATCACGTCTCCGACTTTCAACTTGCTATCCTTCGGGTCAAGAAGGAAGCTCGACAGATTGGAGTAATACTCCGCACTATATGAATCAACATCCTCAACACAAACAATAATCAAGCCTACATAGAAGGCTACGTACTAAGTGTACGACTAAATAGTTCCCACATCAAGTCGAGGAACTAAAATTTTGGTCAAGTTTGATAGTCGGTTATTTAACTATCAAAACAAACAAACAAATATTCAGCACCATAACAATCATTGGGCCCTTTAATTAATCTTTCATTAATTAAATCACTTGTCAAATATTCACTTCAATTTATCTTCAAAAGATATAATCTCAAAACATTTCACTTCATATTGGAACACATTTCCATACTTATTTAATAATAAGTAATTCGCAAATCTATTTATTTTCAGCACTTGGAAAATATTCAGTATACTTAAAACACGATTAAGTATATATTTTATTATATAAGGAAAACATTCTCTTAAACATCTTTTATTTGGGTCAAAACAGATGTTGCGTAAAACATTGTTACTACAACCCAAAATCAATAGTATAGGGATTCGAAAATAAGATAGATATATAAATCCCAGTACTATACAAAAGCATTTCCTTTCAGAAATCATTTACTATAACAATAGTGTTATAATCCATCATTTCCTTATTTCTCGAAAACATCTATTTCAACAATGAATGTTAAAATCTATGGTTTTCAATATTCGACACATTGTAAAACAACTTCAAATCGTTTAACTCCATTTAAAATATCACTTCCTAAAACATTTCTTTAATATGTTATTCACTGTCCAAAATCGTGAATATACTTCTCTAACCCAAATTCATTATTTCTACACATTTTATTTTAAAGGATAATCCACAATCAAAAATCGTGGATATATCTCCTTTACCAAATTCATTACTATATTTAACTTATCAAAATAAGTTAATTTCACATTTATGAAACAACATTTATAAATTCCATTTATAAAATCAAATTCCATTTATTATTTTATAAGAACTTTAACTTATAAAATCCCTTAATTAACCACTTCTATTTATATCTCATTTAAATGCCAAAATCCAATTTATAAGTTAATTACTTATAAATCATTTATTTTACAAGTTCATTTACTTTATAACTTCACAATTATAAATCTTATTCACTTATAAAATCCATTTATAACTTCATTTTAACAATTTTAAAAAATCCTTTATAATTCAACTATTCTGATTTATAAAAATTCAATTTTATAAATCTTCTTTATAAACCATTTATATTAGTCAAAAATCTCAATTTAAACCATTTCACAAAATCATTAACTCCATATTTCACAAAAATCACATTTCAATTATATTTCCCAAAACATCATAATTTTTATAACATAAAAATTATCACATTTATTATTCAAAATAAATCAATTTTTAACGATTCAAAAATTCAATAAAACATTTATTTTCAAAATCACTTTTAAAATCCTTTTAAATTCGAAATCGTTACTCTAACATTTTTAAATTATCAAAAATAGGCCCAATGCTGCAACAGCACTAAATACATCAATAAGTGCATCCAAAACATCATATATCATATGATAACAGAATATATAACAATATCCGTAAATAAATCAATATGGGTGAGGAATCCAGTTGGATCCCTCCAACCAGAAACCTGCAACAAATATGCATATTAGAATATGTGTACAATGTCTGCTTCAAGGCAGACGCGCGTACAAAGGGTCATCCGCTCATACACGAGAACGTATAAGGTCATCTGCTCCACTAGGCAGGAATATATCCAAATACCAACCAATATATCATATATCGTCCAAACAATCATCAATCATCATATAATAAATTATTTCTCACTTATATAAAAATACCAGTGAGTCAGAAAGAGTGAGTTGTACAAACTTGCGTCCAATAGCAGTTTCAGTGTTTTATTCCGAATGAAACTAAACAAACGTTTAATTTTACCCAAAATTCACACTAGCTCCATTCAACTCCAAACTAGCTCCATCGTGTAGTGTTCGTCCATACGAACCCAACGCTAGTCGTTTCGTGCGAAAAGGACATCATATGACAAAGATACAATGTTTTAAAGTTTATACGAATTATAAGATAATTAATTTACTATTTCTTTTTAATTTTTTAAACCTACTTTCAATCCTAACCGCACGATTTTCTTTATGAAATCTAAGCCGCGTTTCTCCTCTTCTCCCCTCACGTTATTTCCAGGCTAAGATCGAACACAATAACCCATCGTGGCCGCCCTTTAAATCGAATTTTCACGACCAAAACGAACGCGGTGTCGACGATCAGAGAAATTCCCACCTTCGCGCACACGTGTGCCACGCACGGCTGCAACCTTGACAAACTCGGTCATCACTAAGCTGTGAAAATCATGCACGGATGTATTGCCTTCAAACTGAAATTGTCGTTGATCCGTCGCCTTAAATTTGATCATACCCGTTGGACTGAATGATCTCGTTGTGCTCTTCAACATTGTAGATGAAAGTTTTTTGAATTGATTTACGGATTTGAAGAAATTAAGAGGAAGAGGAAATGAATTTTCGACCATTCGAAGCTAATGGTGGCTTGCCCTAGTTTATATAGGGTTTTGCCAAAAAAACAAGTTATGATGTCCATTTATAGAAAATGTTGCGACACTATTCATCCGATTTTTTCCCGAACTCAAAACGGAACATGCCGCCTGGCATTTATAATATTTTACCCCTACTCCGAACGCAATGGAATATATATCGGGAGCCAATTAGATCGTATTTGGAAGATAGGTTTTCGAATCGAATTATTTAAATTCAAAAAATCACTTAAACCGATTTCTACACGTTTTAGCTTGCCCCGGACAATCCGTAAATCCGGTTGACACGAAATTTGAAATCTTACAATAATTTAACATTAGGATCCAATGAAACTAGTTTCATCGATACCCGAGACTGTTTGAAAATGACTATTTTTACTCGTCAATTAAATATTAAAATATTCAATTTTTGTAATTTAACTTTTAATTCAATTTTAAAAGTTCTCTAACATCATTCTAAATCAAATAGAATTTAATTCAACATTATAAATCATTTTTATTCACATTTAATTCAATAATCAGTTATTTCTGCAATTTCAAATATTAAATTAACAATTTAATTATCCAATTAAATCCTTATATTCAAAATATAGGTTATTCGACTTATAAAATTTGCTTTTGAATATTTAAAATCAATTAAATTTACGAATTTCAAATGACTGAATTTCTGGGTCATTACATTCTCCCCTACTTAAAAGAATTTCGTCCTCGAAATTACCAAGTAAGAAAAGTCACAAAATCAATTAACTTTTCAAAACAAATCATTCAAATTAGATTACCAACATCATTAAAACATTTTAACTTTTCTCAAATTATTTAGTTAAACTTCTTATAAAACTTTACTAAGTTTTCAAATTCATTCATAGTTATTCTTTTCAAAACCAATTACTATCGTTTAACTTTTAATTCAAAAATCAAACTTAGTTTTCACAAAATTTTCCAATTTTCCCAAAAATTTTCTAACGCCTCAAATTTTCAAAAAAAATTCGCCGTAGTCTCCTTCGCGCGGTTCGATCCGGAAAAAAATAACAATGTATACATCTCATTATCAAAATGAGGCATCCCGAAGAGAAAAAAGTGTAAAATTACGATATTTGATCCGAGATATGTACCTTATATATTATTAGCAAGCATATACAGCTAATATAGCGCGAAAGCGAGCTCCAAATGCGAAGCAAACGCCATGCGCACTTACTAAACACTTAATAAACCATGAGAAACATGTATATATGAAAGTAATATCAATATACAACATATACCACTACAACAACTATATATGCCAATATAGCTAATGCAACCAAAACAACAAATCCAACCATCAAACAACTATTATCCAACTATCATCCAACAAACCATATCTATCCAATCAATCCATAACCAAATCAATATACATTCATTTTTCATTAATATAAATTGAATTGGTTTTCAATTTTATCCACATTTGATTTATTAACATTGGATTTACTATCATTCATTTATTCAATTAGTTTACATTCACTAATTCATATTCAAGTTTGTTTATTAATTCAAACTCACTTCTATTTTGATTCATTTACTTCCAATTTAATTAATTCAATTTCATATTAATTTCTATACAATCAACTAGCATCCATCTAACAACCAATGTATATCCAACACAACAATGGTATTTAATTCGCTTACATTTAACTTGGTTTAATATCTAATTGACTTCCATTCGATTATTCTCAATTCACAACTTCTTAACAAATTTTTTTTAATGCTGATTCATTTTACATCTTAAGTTGAATTTCATAGTACAACTCAAGTTCGCATTCATCACTTCATTTTATTAATTCACTTTATTAATTTACTTCGATACCTAAAATCAACTTCATTCAACATTACTGATGTTATCTTTCATTTCAACTTTATTTACATTTACTTTCACTATACAACTTAAGTTCATTCTCTAATTTATTTCATTAACCTTTTACTAAAGTCAAATTTCATCTCACTATTCAAATTCATATCTTGTTTTACTTAACAAAATAGTTTAACCATTTTAACAATTCGTTTTACTTACATTTTCTCATTTTATAAGTTATTTAACTTATTTATTCAACTTCCAT
The DNA here is from genome assembly GCA_030765085.1 of Allium cepa. Taxonomy (NCBI): domain Eukaryota; kingdom Viridiplantae; phylum Streptophyta; class Magnoliopsida; order Asparagales; family Amaryllidaceae; genus Allium; species Allium cepa. Next base: position 1,002,486,075 of record CM060935.1, read on the forward strand.
AAACATTTACCTAAGTATACTTCCATTCAGATTTTTATAATTTCAAATCATGGCTATATAATCACTTTACATTTAGGTTTAATTTCATTTCAATAATTTATCTAATCCAATTCTAATTATTTAACCTTCCTTTAGTTAAATTTCAAATCATATAATTCACTTACTAACTCAAATTTCTTTCAACTTTACTAAAGCTAAAATTTTATTATCCCATATATTATAAGTCCAAAACTTATTTTACTTATATTTATCAATTATAACTTGGATTCTAAATCAAATTTGTTTATCATAACAAAATTTCAATTTCAATTTACTTTGGTAGCAAATCCATCACATAGAAACTCGAAAATGATACTGATGATGATGCAGTCATAACCCTTATTATTTCCCAGTAACAGTAGTGAATTCAGCGCTTTATATTCTTTTAAAAATTTTCTTTTTATTCATAAATTGCATTTAAAAATATTTACTTATATAACTTCACTATTCACTTACTTATATAAGATCATTTCAAATTTATTTATCTTATCTAGATTTAACAATATAATCTCTTTAACTTTTTGAAAAACAACTTCCAAAATCAACGGGATTCAAATTTCACAAATTATTAGTTTAAAACCTTTTTTTATTTACAACTCATTTTTATAAATATATTCATATAGTTTTACTTCTTATATATAAGATTATTTCACTATTGCAAATCATATTTAATTATAATTCCATACTTATAATTGGTTTGATTATATAATTTATTCTTTTACAATTGTTGTTTTTATTTAGATTATTCAAACAATCTTTTATTAACTTACATATATTTACATTTTCAAACATTCAAACAATCAATTTATTTAATCTTTAATAATTCTTGAAAAATTAATCCTTTATATATAAAATATAATCGAGGTAAAATTATTTCATTTACCCAATTTAAAATGATACTATTTCGACTTGCCTCGTTTAAGAGTTTGGAAATCCCTATCGATAACATGGAATCCCACATACCGACTAAAATTCAAAATAGCTCAACGGATAAGCAAACATAATATTAAACATTTTATATTCGCTAACAAATACGCGCTCATATATATAATACACTTAAACTCAATCTAGGGTGCTATTGTCCCTATCTATAATGAGTACACATCAAAGCTTAGGAATATACAAAATCTAAGCTATGATACCACGTGTGATGACCCTCAAATCCGTACCCTTTAAATCGACAATGATCCACACATGTCCTACCCAAAAAGCACAAACTGACGGAAAGTCAAGAGAAAGAAAAGAAGAGAGAAGAAGAGAAGCGAAGAAAGAGAGAAGATAGAACCAAACAGAACAATACAGAATCTCACATCGCAGCGGAAAATATATAATATCATATCAATGATCTTTACAAAACAAAAACTGTATATACGTACATCAGTCAGAGTTCAACAATCAATCAGAGTTATCAGCTTGAACAGTTATAATAACCTGTCACTACAAATGCCGATAATAACAACAACTAAACATAGTGGATAATCAATAATCAAAACAGATACACATATACGAAATGAAGGTCTCCAGCTCTCCTGCTGAAGCTCCAAAGGTATCAAATCTAGACCTGTAAATATACTAGGTCTGACCCGAGCATTAAAAGGGAAGAACGCCCGGATCAGTCTGGTAAACCAGCGTGAGAAACACACTCAACTGAATTTAGTAAATTACCAAAACTTTTCCTTTATCAAAACAAAAGTATCTCGTAAGACAAGTCCACACATAAACACGAACATGTTTTTACCTTACGATAACTAAAACATATCATATCAAATCCTCTTATATTATAGTAATGTCTACAATATACAAATAATATTAATCATAGCCGAAATTGTTACATTGATTAAATTCTAGCATATAGCCCAATTAGGTAATACAATCAACATGGCAAACACGTAATGGGGTTTGGATTTCCATACAAATGACCAGTGAAGGGACTACCTTCTGGCAGTACATCTCTAGAAGAATGTACCGAGAAACCATCACAAAGTTTCTCTACCAACACAAGACCGGCCCACCTCTATAACTAGATGGTACCGAATATGTCATCCTCTGGTCGTTACCGACCTTTACCGAGGGCTTTCTAGCATACAAACCACAATAATCAGATACACGACATCGTAGCGTGTAAAGATATATCTAGAAGAGGATGTCATATCCTACTTGGGAATGACCCACTTAGCCTTGCTGCATCTAACCCTGTTTTGGTCATTTCCGGTTGATGAGGCCTGGCGAGGTAACGATTACTTTTCACAATCACATATCACATCACTTTGAATGCCACACGGCCATTTCCGTTGACTACTAATTGCCTTTCACAAAAATACAACCCTTAAGCTCATACGTCTCAAGGAGGGTGTTAAGCTAAGAGAAGTTGCCTTCTTCGCCACCACTGATGTACGTTTGTAAAAAAAGATGTACGTAATCTATAGAAATGCAATGTCAGACAAACATCCACACAAGTTGTCCAGGAACAGGACAAACCGAAGGTACTTTCCTACCACATCCTATCGAAAAATCCCTAGGATTAGTAGCGAATAGTCCTCGCATTAGATATTTCATAATGAAGAGACCGCTGCTACTGAATGTATATTGGAATTTTAACCCCAAACGATCAACAAGCAGTCCCCCAATATAAAAATCCAGAATATCAATATCATCACAAGCAACCTGCACAATCGTCGCATATACGTTGGTCCGAAGTGGTTTTCAGATAAATCTGATCCCGGTCTCTTCGCACCATCAACGCAAAAGCGTTTCTCAACCTCACACAGAAACTAAGTCTCATAGACTTATCACGTCTCCAACTTTCAACTTGCTATCCTTCGGGCCAAGAAGGAAGCTCGATAGATCGGAGTAATACTCCGCACTATACGAATCAACATCCTCAACACAAACGATAATCAAGCCTATACAGAAGGCTACGTACTAAGTGTACGACTAAATAGTTCCCACATCAAGTCGAGGAACTAAAATTTTGGCCAAGTTTGATAGTCGGTTATTTAACTATCAAAACAAACAAACAAATATTCAGCACCATAACAATCATTGGGCCCTTTAATTAATCTTTCATTAATTAAATCACTTGCCAAATATTCACTTCAAATTATCTATAAAAGATATAATCTCAAAACATTTCACTTCATGTTGGAAAACATTTCCATACTTATTTAATAATAAGCAATTCACAAATCTATTTATTTTCAGCACTTGGAAAATATTCAATATACTTAAAACACGATTAAGTATATATTTTATTATATAAGGAAAACATTCTCTTAAACATCTTTTATTTGGGTCAAAACGGATATTGTGTAAAACATCGTTACTACAACCCAAAATCAATAGTATATTGATTCGAAAATAAGATAGATATATAAATCCCAATACTATACAAAAACATTTCCTTTCAGAAATCATTTACTATAACAATAGTGTTATAATCCATCATTTCCTTATTTCTCAAAAACGTCAATTTCAACAGTGAATGTTGTAATCTATGGTTTTCGATATTTGACACATTTTAAAACAACTTCAAATCGTTTAACTCCATTTAAAATATCACTTCCCAAACATTTTTTTAATATATTATTCACTGTCCAAAATCGTGAATATACTTCTCTAACCCAAACTCATTATTTCTACACATTTTATTTTAAAGGATAATCCACTGTCAAAAATCGTGGATATATCTCCTTTACTAAATTCATTGCTATATTTAACGTATCAAAATAAGTTGATTTCACATTTGTAAAACAACGTTTGTAAATTCCATTTATAAAATCAAATTCCATTTATTATTTTATAAGAACTTTAACTTATAAAATCCCTTAATTAACAACTTCTACTTATATCTCATTTAAATGCCAAAATCTAATTTATAAGTTAATTACTTATAAATCATTTATTTTAAATTTTATAATTTCACAATTATAATTCTTATTCACTTATAAAATCCATTTATAACTTCATTTTAACAATTTTAAAAACTCCTTTATAATTCAACTATTCTAATTTATAAAAATTCAATTTTATAAATCTTCTTTACAAACCATTTATATTAGTTAAAAATCTTAATTTAAACTATTTCACAAAATCATTAACTCCATATTTTACAAAAATCACATTTCAATTATATTTCCCAAAACATCACAATTTTTATAACATAAAATTATCACATTTATTTATTCAAAATAAATCAATTTTTAACGATTCAAAAATTCAAAAAAAACATTTATTTTCAAAATCACTTTTAAAATCATTTTAAATTCGAAATCGTTACTTTAACATTTATAAATTATCAACAATAGGCCCAATGATGCAACAGTACTAAATACATCAATTAGTGCATCCAAAACATCATATATCATATGATAACAGAATATATAACAATATTTGTAAATAAGAATCCAGTTGGATCCCTCCAACCTATCACCTGCAACAAATATACATATTAGAATATGTGTATAATGTCTGGTTCGAGGCAGATGCACGTACAAAGGGTCATCCGCTCATACACGAGAACGTATAGGGTCATCTGCTCCACTAGGGAGGATTATATCCAAATACCGACTAATATATCATATATCATCCAAACAATCATCATATAATAAATTATTTCTCACTTATATAAAAATATCATTGAGTCAGAAAGAGTGAGTTGTACTCATATTGCGTTCAATAGCAGTTCAGTGTTTTATCCCGAATAAAATTAAACGAGCGTTTAATTTTATCTAAAATTCACACTAGCTCCAATCAATTCCAAACCAGCTCCATCACGTAGTGTTCATCCATACGAACCCAACGCAAGTCGTTTCGTGCGAAATGGACCGTATGACAAAGATACAATATTTTAAAGTTTCTACGAATTATAAGATAATTAATTTACTATTTCTTTTTAAATTTTTAAACCTACTTTCAATCCTAGCCGCACAATTTCCTTAATGAAATCTGAGCCGTGTTTCTCCTCTTCTCCCCTCGCGTTATTTCTAGGCTAAGATCGAATGCAAGAACCCATCGTGGTTGCCCTTTAAATTGAATTTTCACGACCAAAACGAACACCGTGACGACGATCAGAGAACTTCCCCACCTTCACGCACACATGTGTCACCCACGGCTGCAATCTTGACAAACTCGGTCATCACTAGGTTGTGAAAATCGTATGTGAATGTATTGCCTTCAAACTGAAATTGTCGTTGATCCATCACCTTAAATTTGATCGTACCCATTGGATTGAATGGTCTCGTTGTGCTCTTCAACATTGTAGTTGAAAGTTTTTTGAATTGATTTACGAATTTGAAGAAATTAAGAGGAAAGGAAACAAATTTCTGGCCGTTCGAAGCTAATGGCGGCTTGCCCTAGTTTATTTAGGGTTTTGTGAAAAAAACAAGTTATGATGTCCTTTTATAGAAAATGTTGCGACACTATTCATCCAATTTTTTCCCGAACTCAAAACGGAACGTGCCGCTTGGCGTTTATAATATTTTACCCCTATTCCAAATGCAATGGAATATACATCGAGTGCCAATTCGATTGTATTTGGAAGATAAGTTTTCGAATCGGATTATTTAAATTCAAAATTCACTTAAACCGATTTCTACGCGTTTTAGCTTGCCTTGGACAGACCGTAAATCTGATTTACACGAAATTTGAAATCTTACAATAATTTAACATTACGGATCCAACGAAACTAGTTCGTCGAAATCGAGACTGTTTGAAAAATGACTTTTTTTACTCGTCAATTAAATATTAAAATATTTAATTTTTGTAATTTATCTTTTAATTCAATTTTAAAAGTTCTCTAACATCATTCTAAATCAAATAGAACTTAATTCAACATTATAAATCATTTTTATTCACATTTAATTCAATAATTAGTTATTTCTGCATTTTCAAATATTAAATTAACAATTTAATTGTCCAATTAAATCCTTATATTCGAAATATAAGTTATTCGACTTATAAAATTTACTTTTGAATATTTAAAATAAATTAAATATAAGAATTTCAAATGACTGAAATTTTGGGTCGTTACAATAAATATCTCTACTACTAATAAAGAAAATTCGTTGAATTGATTTACTCGACGTCTTTTCGAAATTCCGAAAATGCCCTAGCTTTCCGTTTACAATAATATAAACAGCCCGTGTGCGAAGCATGGGCCAATTTTAGTTTAAATTAAATTTAATTCAATTAGTTTCTAAACAGGCTTAAGATTTTTGAAAGCCCATCTACGCCCAATCATGGCTGGCTATGGTGTGGAGGAGAGGCGGTGTTTAAGCGTTCAAAAGTTGTTTTGAAAAGGCACCACCTCACTTCCTTTTTTAAATTCCATTCTTGTTTTAATTACAAGCTTGAGGAGGCCATAGCTAAAAACTTTAAGGAGCAAAAATCCAAACCATTGGATTTAGGCAACACATAGAGGGTTAAACATATGAATTTCAGAAAAATACCATTATGGACCTTATTGAGTTTATGAATTCAAAATTGATTTAGATCTAATCTAAATAAATTTTAAATAAAATCCCTATTATATTTAATTTCAATAAAAGTATTTTATTTAGTTAATATAATGATATATAATGTGTACATGTGTATCAAATACTCACGTACGTGCATGTGCTACATATAAAGTACGCATATTTTAACATGCCCATATCTAAATTATGGGATTTACACCAAAATGGACACATTAGCCCATTCATACACGTATTTTATGTCAATTATTATATAATATTAATAAAATATAAAACATACTTATATATATATATATATTTATAAATAGGCATAAAGTAAATATTTATATAAATACACACAAATATATTCATCTGAAAAGTATTATTTATAATTTGAATATAAACTATTTTGAAACTTTTTGAAATTAAAATTTTATTTAAAATTCAAATTTTGAAACTAAATCTTGATTTAAAGTATCTTTTAAAATTCAAATTAAAATCTTGAATTTATAAATAGGCTATAAACATCATATTTATAAAATATATGTATGAATTATTTAGGAAAATACAAATATATATATATATATATTTAAAGTACATAAATTTAAAATCATTTATATATTTAAATAATATTGTATTATAAATACACACATATATGTGTATATAAATATGTATATGTATAAAAAGGAAATATATGTATACATATGAATATTTATTTTCGGCCATGTTTTAGTTTTACATAATCAATTATTTTTTAATTAATGTACGAGGATTAATTTAAAAGTTTTTTAATTAAATTTCATATTTTCCATACAAAAAAATAATATTTTTTGTTTCCATGCAAAAGAAATATTTTATAAAATGTTTATAAATATATATGTATGTATGTATATCTATATATCTATTTATGTTTATATATAGATATGTAAATATTAACAAGTTACAATTTAATGTTTTAAATTAATAAGTATTAATGTGCGTGTGCGTATGTGTTTTGAATTAATAAATACACACAAAATATTTTTCTAATTCATGCACATTCGAAATGACATATATAAAATTTATTAATATCAACATGTATATATACATACATACATATATATGTATGTATGTATGTATGTATATTATGATAAATTTAAAAATTCAAATTTTAATTTATAAAGGCTTCTAATATTAATTTTAAATTAGAGTTTTTTTATAATATGGCCAAAAGTAAAATGAGCATATGTACAAAAAAAATTATAATAATTTTACCTATATATCGACAGCAAGTACATATAAGAACATATGGTATAAATCTGTCCTACATAGATATGATAACATAATTGATTACATATATAAAATTGATCTAAGAAAAACATTACCTTAGCTATGGCTTAGTTATAACAATTTGAATGTTGAATCAATGGAGCTAATAGAATCGGATTTGGTCTTTTCCAAAAAGTGCTAGTAATCAAAGAGATCTATACACCTTTTAATATGATTTGATTTAAATTTGAATTTTCCTTGAAAAGAAAAAGGAAAGGAGCTATGGATCTTACGGCCTATTTGGAGAGGAGTAGCTAGAGAGAGTAAAAACAAAATAGAAAGGTCTGATGAGTTTAAATAAGTAGAAAAAAGAGAGAAAATCTAAATCTGGATTTTTTCCCTCCACCAATTCAAATATCTAAAATATCTCACCCTCTTATCCCATATACATGGACTACCATATCCTAGGATTTACGAGCCTATATACCACTTCAAATATATCGGTTAACTCACAATTAGATCAGGTTTAAATGTACATCGATATCGTATATCATTATGTACATATATAATTTTATATCCACATTATTTTCGATTCTGATTCAAATAAATAAAATAAAATTATATAACTAATATTTCGTAAATACTAATTACTTTATAATAATTATATTAAATCAGGTGGTATTCGAAGTATTCAATATTACGGTTGAGCGACTTAATTGTAAATTTAGTTAGCGACTAATGTCAAACTATCGGTACATAATCACTTGGTTCACCTAACAACCATGAGTAATATAGTGCCCTACATTTGGCGAACATTACATACTCTAGTCTCTATGGATGTATCGATATCCAGTCTCGATACATCTTAACGAGAAATATTTATAATGATATGTTTATTATATTATGATAAATTGGTCATGATTACAGCACATTGTAATTACTATCACAAAACTTACCATATATGGATTTTGGATCAAATATACCAAAATAAAAAAATTAATTAATGTAACTGTAACGTTTCAGGTTTTTCGTTGCCGAAAAACCGAAATGTTATGGGTTTTAAGAAGAATTTATGAAAAGAGAAGAGAAGAAGAGAGAAGATAGAAGATAGAGAGAAAAGATAATAGAAAATAGAAGAGGGAAAAGATAGAAGAGAGAGAGGAAAGATGATAGAAAACTTTTAAAATAGAAGAAAAAGAGAATAGAACAGAAAGAAAATAGAACGGAACAGAACACAACAGAACAACATCAGAATCTCACAATTCGCAGCGGAACAACATATAATAATAAATGAATACTCTTTAAACAAAGAACTATATCAGTTATTACATTTTATACATTTCATTACATCATCATATCATATCATATCATCAGAGTATACAACATCAAACAAACAGCGGAAAAGAAATACTATATAAGTAGTAATACGTCATGCCATCCAGCTTGCCTCCAGCAAATCCAGAATATCCAGAATATCCTGATAAACCTTAACTCTTAACTGCCCGTGTGGAAATTGGTGGGCACCCAAAGTTTAGGAAGGAAAACAATAAACTCCAAGTCAGTCATGTGACTGGTGTGAGAACTCAAAACAGTTTATTTAACTTTAAAATCAAAATAGAGGAATATTTTTAAACTCAATTCGCAATGCTTTTAAAAATGAGACTACCATAAGGCCTCCCGCACACACACACATGCAAACGCAGAATCGGAGGAGATTTCTCCTTATGATAGCCAAAGATGCTTGATACGCATTTAAAATAACATTTGATATTATTACTAGTGCATAGTATAGAAAAATCATTTCAAAAATAAAGATATAAATCTTAGCCAGCATAGACATTCCGCACTTATGCCTACTATAGCTACCATGTTCAATAGCAGGTTACCGCCACATTCCATGGCAGGTTATACAACTAAAACCGTACAAGTCTCGTATTGTTTCTTTGGATTTCCAACAAATGGTCAGGCCAAGGAACTTCCCATTGCCACATGGAAACGCCTCTGGCGGGACGTTCCGAGAACTTAACCAGCTCTCTGCCAACACAAGGCCGGGTTACCTTTATCACTAGGTAACTACTACACGAATATGGCATCCCCCGGTCCCATTGGACCTTTAACCGAGCGCTCGTCACCAACAACACCACACAGTAATAAATATAGTGTATCAACATGAGTAAGTATCTGGGCTCCATACCATGATACCACCCTTTCCAGAAGGAAATGCACATACCCTAAAGGGAGCTACCCCTCATAACCTTGCCGCATCTTTCCTGTTTTGACCATTCCGGGATGTGATGCTCGACGAAGTTTCGTCCACAAAAACATACTTTATACAAAAGCCATGCTTTGGGTCACAAATGATCATAGAGATGATCACAAAGATAAACGATCAAATAAATGATCCCATCACAAATAATCAACACAATGATCATTTACAACAACACTCAGCATGTCACATTACCAAATTGGGAATATATCGCTGATAACTTCAACTATATAACCTCTGAGCTCGTACGTCTCAGAGAAGGGTGTTAAGCTAAAAGAATAAATTCTCCGCCACCAACAGAAATATATTTGAAAGAAATCGGCTTTATATCTCAACTTGTAATGTCAGACATACAATCCATACAAGTCTGTTCCGGGATCGAACAAAACCGAAGGCACTTACAAGAAGTCCTTGCAATCCGGATATCCACAATCCTGATCGGATTCACCATCACATATGGAGAACTCTATACCGGAGCAACTCGGTGTAGAGTCAATCGACAGGTCATCCTATCGCTCTCGCAAATATCCGGTCTTCAACATCGATCTTCAAATGCAATTCACAACGACGTATCACATATTCGGAATGGGTTATACGACCCCATGGTCCTTTCCCGGTTAACCCGAATAGTGAGCGCTTATTCAAAAATAAGTGTGGCATTCAAATTCAATCAAATCACATCAAATACCCATTCAAAGGGAAATACTGATAGTCGGTTATTGAACTATCAATGGATATGCACACATCACCAGATTCCAAATAATTCTCCAAATTATTTACTTTCCAAAATATCTTTACAAGATATAAAATTTTCAACACTTCAAAAATAAATCAGTATTTATTTTTAAACAAATTCCACTTTTCATTTATAAATTCCATAGTGAATTTATATTCTAAAATATCCATGAATATATGACTTCAATTCAATTTCTAATATTCATTTTCAATTTATCTTCAAAAAGATAAATTCTCAACATATTCACTTTATATTGGAAAACATTTCCATACTTATTAAATAAGTAATTCTCTAATCTTTTTATTTTCAATCACTTGGAAAATATTCCATATACTTAAATCGAATTAAGTATATATTTCATTCTTTAAGGAAATCATTCTCTTAAACATATTTATTTGGGCCAAAACGAATGTTACGTAAAACATCGTTACAACGTCCCAAAATCACTAGTATAGGGATTCGAATTTAAAATAGATATATAAATCCCAATACTATACAAAACATTTCCTTTCGGAAATCATTTACTATAACAACAGTGTTATAGTCCACCATTTCCTTCTATTTCTCGAAACATCTATTTCAACAATAAATGTTGAAATCTATGGTTTCGAATCTCAACACATTTAAAACATCGTTAGATCGTTTTAATTCTATTTAAAACATTCACATTCTAAACATTTCTTTAACATATTATTCACTATTCAAAAACGTGAATATATCTTGTTAACAAATTTCATCCTTTCTATTCAATTTATTTTTAAAGGATTATTCACTATTCAAAAATGTGAATATAACTCCATTAAATAAGTTATGACAATTAACTTATCAAAATAAGTCGTTTTGCAAATTTATAAAACAACGTTTATAAATTCCATTTATTAACCTATTCAATTTCATATCTCAATGATATACTAAAAGTTCATATTATAAGTCAAATGCTTATAAAACGATTATTTTACAAAGATCATTCTTTTAAACTTCATAATTATAAATCTTATAACCTATAAGATTCATGTATTTATGCAAAAATCCATTCTTTTGATAATTTCACAAATTTTATAAACCTACTGTTTAAAAATTCCATTTATAACTTCACAGTTTATAATTCTATAAATTTCATTAAGTTATGAAATTCATTCACAATTCATATTCAACACTTATAAAAGCTCGTTTTATAATTCCAACGTTTTATTAATTTATAAATATCGATTTATAAATCTTTAATATAAATCAATTTATTATTATTCTTTAAACGTCTTTACCCTTCTTTATGATTTCATCATTTTGATTTATAAAATAATCAAATTTTATAAATCCTATATTTAAACTTTTAATAATAAATTGAAAAATCCAGTTTAAACTATTTTATAAAGTCATTAATTCATATTTCTCAAAAATCAGCTTTTAACCGTATTTCTCAAAAATTATAATTTTTACAACTTTAAAAATTATAACGTTCATTTATTTATAATGGATCAATTCCAAAAATATTTTATCTTTTCAAAAATCACTTTAAAAACCCTTTTAAAATCCCAAAAGTTGGGTCCAATGATGCTACACATCAAATAGTCAATCACGACTACAACGATCCATCATATATCGATATGATAATCCATCAAATATCAAAATATCTGAAATCAAATAAAAACTGTTGAGGAATCCAGTTGGATCCCTCCAACCTGTTTTCCTGCATCCACAAATATTAGCACAATACCAATTTGCTCCAGTACGAAATTATCGCGGTATATGTTTTTAATAAATATTATCCGCTTAATAACGGCGTAATAGGGTCTCATCCGCTAAAAAATGCGGGAAATCAATAATTCCAATATATACATATGCCAATATATATATATATTGCTATTATATATAATACCAATTTCACTGTTTATGAAATATTCGCGGTATATGTTTTTATTAAATAACATCCGCTTACTAACGGCGTATAATGTCTATTTTAACAATCAATAGATATCAATCATCATTCAAACATGCATTCAAATATTTTAAATCTAACTATTTAAAATAAAATCGAAACCTATTCGATTGAGTGAGAAGTTCTCACCTTGATTTTAATTTCCGTTTCAGCTTTTATTTCGAATAAAATTAAACGCGCGTTTAATTTTACCCGAAATTCTCACTAACTCCAAACGACTCCAAACCAACTCCATCGCGTAGTGCTCGACGATACGATTCCAACGCGACTGGTTTCGCGCGTTTTCGACCTCGTATGAAAAAGTTATGTATTTTACAAGTTCGTATGAATTTAAATCTAATTTATTTACAAATTTTCTTTATATTTTCATAACCTTTCATCACAGCCACTTGATTTCTTCCCATGCAAATCTGGTCGTGCGTGCTCTCCTTCCTCCCCACGTCCTTCTCCAGTAACCAAGCCGTGCATAGAACCCATACCTTAGCCAACTAGGGTTCCAAATTACTCCGCCAATACTCAACGAAACTCGATCAAACCACTTGCAAATCGAAGCTCTTCGCGAGAGCTACCTCCACCACCTGTAGCTCGGCCCTATGGTTTGCACGCATCTCGAGAAGGAACGGCCCACGCACGCGGCTCCCTATCTCCCCCATCGTCGCTCCAAACACGATCTCCACCGTTGAATCTCTTCGTCTCGTTGCCCTCTACATCTTTCATGTTGAAAGTTTTAGCCAAAACTTGATGGATTGAGAGATCAAAGGGGAAAAGTTTCGTGCATTTCTGGCCGTGCATACCTAGGGTGGCGGCTGCAGTTTACACTTAGGGTTTTGTTTGTTTTTTTTTTTTAATTTATGAAGGGGTAGGGGCCTATTTATAGAAGAACGATCGAACACTATTCATCCGGAAATTCCGAACTCCGATTTACGCGCCGAAACTGACACTCCTAGGGTTTATCCCACGTTCCGGACACAATGGAACAGGTTTCGGAAGCTAATTCGGACATCTGTGCGAGTTATGGCTACAAACGCTCAATATAAATTAAACCGATTTAAATCGATTTCTAGGCGTTTTAATTTGTACCGGACAAACGGTAAATCCAATTGACACGAAATTTGAAACCTTACAATAATATCACATTACGGATCCGATGAAACTGGATTCGTCGAAATCCGAGACAGTTTGAAAAATAGCTATTTTCACTCGTCAAATTTAAATTAAAAATAAATCGATGCGTTTCGAGCTGCCACGATCAAACGATAACTCCGATTGACACGAAATTTGAAATCCGGTAATAACTAACTATTACGGATCCAATGGAACTGGTTTCGTTCAATTCTGAGACTGTTCAAAAATTGACTATTTTCACTAGTCGATTATTAAATATTAAAATATTCAATTTTCACAAATTAACTTTTAATTTGATTTTAAAGGTTCTAAAATATCGTTCTAACTCCCATATGATAAAAAAAATTTACAAATCATTTTCAATCATATTTAACTCTATTTTCAATTATTTCCATAATTTAACATATTAAATTATCGATTTAATTATCCAATTAAATCCAAAAATTCAAATAAAAATTTATTCAACTTATAAATTCACTTATTAATATTTAAAATTAATTAAATATTCAAATTTTAATTTAATAAAATTCTGGGTCGTTACAATCTTCCCCCCTTAAAAGAATTTCGTCCTCGAAATTATTAAGTAAGAAAAGTTATAAAATCTATTAATTTTCCCAAAATTCATAGTTAAACTTTTTATAATACTTTACTAAGTTTTCAAATTATACTTAGTTATCTTTTCAAAAACAATTACTATTGTTTAACTTTCAATTCCAAATCAAAATTTAAGTTTTCAAAACTTTCCAATTTTTCTCAAATTTTTCTAACGCCTTAAATTTTCGGAAAAATTCGCCATAGTCTCCTTTGCACTGCTCGATCCGAAAAAAAAATGACAGTATATATATCACAAATATACATCTCATCAAGTAATGAGGCATCCCGCAGGGAAAAAGTATAAAAGTACGATATTTAATCCGAGATATGTACCTTATATTTTATTAGCAAGCATATATGGCTAATATAGCGCGAAAGCGAGCTCCAAATGCGAAGCAAACGCGATCCGCACCTACTAAACACTCAACAAACAACATGAGAACATGCATATAGACAATAATCTCAATATACAACATATATCTCCATAACAACTACATAATATAGCAAATGCAATATATATTCAACCATCAACCAACTAAATACTCATTCATATTCTCATTAATATACAATGAATTGGTTTTCTCAGTTTAATCACATTTGATTCATTAATAGTGGATGTTCTTACTAACATTCATTTTCAATTAGTTTATATTCACTAATTCATATTCGAGTTGGTTCACTTCCAAATCAAATTCAATTTCTATTCAAGATTCACTTAACTTCTAATTGAATTTCAATTATATAGCTTTCATTTCATTAACTCAATTTCATTAATACTTAATGAATTATATACAATCAACTAACAATCACATAACAACCAATGTATATCAATTACAACCAAATTCCTTTGTTTATATTCATACATTCAATTATTCAACTTCTAATAACATTAGAATTTAATGAATTAACATTTATATTCATTATTTCATATCAACTTAATTTACATTTAATTGATTAACATTCAATCCATTCATTCAATTCAATTCAATTCAATTACTAAAGTTGAATTTCATTTATATAACTCAAGTTCATATCCATCACTTAACTTTATTAATTTAGTTTGATACCAATATCAATTCCATTCAACAACACTTAAGTTATATTCCATTTAACTTTAAATTCACTTTTATTTACAACTCATATTCATAAATATATTCATATAGTTTCACTTTTTATATATATAAGTTTATTTCTCAATTGTAAATTACTTTAATTATAATTCAATTCTTATAATTCTTTTACTTATACAATTATTCTTTTATTTAGATTATTCAAACAACTAAACAATCAACTTATATAAAATTTAATAATTCTGAAAAATTATTCCTTTATATATAATATATAATCAAGGTAAAATTATTTCATTTACCCAATTTAAAATCAATATTATGTCGAATTGTTCTATTCAAGAGTTTAGAAACCCCTTCGATTCAGTTTCGAGGCTGCGCCGACGAAAGTTCATATGCCACCTAATAAACCAATCATCACAATATAAAACAATTTCATATTCACTAACAAATACGCTCTCATAGCTATTATTACACTCAAACTCATTCTAGAGTACTACTGACTCTATCTCTAATGAATTATACCCAACAGAACCATGGTTGTCGCTTAACCATCAGCTCTGATACCAAATGTAACGTTTCAGGTTTTTCGTTGCCGAAAAACCGAAATGTTATGGGTTTTAAGAAGAATTTATGAAAAGAGAAGAGAAGAAGAGAGAAGATAGAAGATAGAGAGAAAAGATAATAGAAAATAGAAGAGGGAAAAGATAGAAGAGAGAGAGGAAAGATAATAGAAAACTTTTAAAATAGAAGAAAAAGAGAATAGAACAGAAAGAAAATAGAACGGAACAGAACACAACAGAACAACATCAGAATCTCACAATTCGCAGCGGAACAACATATAATAATAAATGAATACTCTTTAAACAAAGAACTATATCAGTTATTACATTTTATACATTTCATTACATCATCATATCATATCATATCATCAAAGTATACAACATCAAACAAACAGCGGAAAAGAAATACTATATAAGTAGTAATACGTCATGCCATCCAGCTTGCCTCCAGCAAATCCAGAATATCCAGAATATCCTGATAAACCTTAACTCTTAACTGCCCGTGTGGAAATTGGTGGGCACCCAGAGTTTAGGAAGGAAAACAATAAACTCCAAGTCAGTCATGTGACTGGTGTGAGAAATCAAAACAGTTTATTTAACTTTGAAATCAAAATAGAGGAATATTTTTAAACTCAATTCGCAATGCTTTTAAAAATGAGACTACCATAAGGCCTCCCGCACACACACACATGCAAACGCAGATCGGAGGAGATTTCTCCTTATGATAGCCAAAGATGCTTGATACGCATTTAAAATAACATTTGATATTATTACTAGTGCATAGTATAGAAAAATCATTTCAAAAATAAAGATATAAATCTTAGCCAGCATAGACATTCCGCACTTATGCCAACTATAGCTACCATGTTCAATAGCAGGTTACCGCCACATTCCATGGCAGGTTATACAACTAAAACCGTACAAGTCTCGTATTGTTTCTTTGGATTTCCAACAAATGGTCAGGCCAAGGAACTTCCCATTGCCACATGGAAACGCCTCTGGCGGGACGTTCCGAGAACTTAACCAGCTCTCTGCCAACACAAGGCCGGGTTACCTTTATCACTAGGTAACTACTACATGAATATGGCATCCCCCGGTCCCATTGGACCTTTAACCGAGCGCTCGTCACCAACAACACCACACAGTAATAAATGTAGTGTATCAACATGAGTAAGTATCTGGGCTCCATACCATGATACCACCCTTTCCAGAAGGAAATGCACATACCCTAAAGGGAGCTACCCCTCATAACCTTGCCGCATCTTTCCTGTTTTGACCATTCCGGGATGTGAGGCTCGACGAAGTTTCGTCCACAAAAACATACTTTATACAAAAGCCATGCTTTGGGTCACAAATGATCATAGAGATGATCACAAAGATAAACGATCAAATAAATGATCCCATCACAAATAATCAACACAATGATCATTTACAGCAACACTCAGCATGTCACATTACCAAATTGGGAATATATCGCTGATAACTTCAACTATATAACCTCTGAGCTCGTACGTCTCAGAGAAGGGTGTTAAGCTAAAAGAATAAATTCTCCGCCACCAACAGAAATATATTTGAAAGAAATCGGCTTTATATCTCAACTTGTAATGTCAGACATACAATCCATACAAGTCTGTTCCGGGATCGAACAAAACCGAAGGCACTTACAAGAAGTCCTTGCAATCCGGATATCCACAATCCTGATCGGATTCACCATCACATATGGAGAACTCTATACCGGAGCAACTCGGTGCAGAGTCAATCGACAGGTCATCCTATCGCTCTCGCAAATATCCGGTCTTCAACATCGATCTTCAAATGCAATTCACAACGACGTATCACATATTCGGAATGGGTTATACGACCCCATGGTCCTTTCTCGGTTAACCCGAATAGTGAGCGCTTATTCAAAAATAAGTGTGGCATTCAAATTCAATCAAATCACATCAAATACCCATTCAAAGGGAAATACTGATAGTCGGTTATTGAACTATCAATGGATATGCACACATCACCAGATTCCAAATAATTCTCCAAATTATTTACTTTCCAAAATATCTTTACAAGATATAAAATTTTCAACACTTCAAAAATAAATCAGTATTTATTTTTAAACAAATTCCACTTTTCATTTATAAATTCCATAGTGAATTTATATTCTAAAATATCCATGAATATATGACTTCAATTCAATTTCTAATATTCATTTTCAATTTATCTTCAAAAAGATAAATTCTCAACATATTCACTTTATATTGGAAAACATTTCCATACTTATTAAATAAGTAATTCTCTAATCTTTTTATTTTCAATCACTTGGAAAATATTCCATATACTTAAATCGAATTAAGTATATATTTCATTCTTTAAGGAAATCATTCTCTTAAACATATTTATTTGGGCCAAAACGAATGTTACGTAAAACATCGTTACAACGTCCCAAAATCACTAGTATAGGGATTCGAATTTAAAATAGATATATAAATCCCAATACTATACAAAACATTTCCTTTCGGAAATCATTTACTATAACAACAGTGTTATAGTCCACCATTTCCTTCTATTTCTCGAAACATCTATTTCAACAATAAATGTTGAAATCTATGGTTTCGAATCTCAACACATTTAAAACATCGTTAGATCGTTTTAATTCTATTTAAAACATTCACATTCTAAACATTTCTTTAACATATTATTCACTATTCAAAAACGTGAATATATCTTGTTAACAAATTTCATCCTTTCTATTCAATTTATTTTTAAAGGATTATTCACTATTCAAAAATGTGAATATAACTCCATTAAATAAGTTATGACAATTAACTTATCAAAATAAGTCGTTTTGCAAATTTATAAAACAACGTTTATAAATTCCATTTATTAACCTATTCAATTTCATATCTCAATGATATACTAAAAGTTCATATTATAAGTCAAATGCTTATAAAACGATTATTTTACAAAGATCATTCTTTTAAACTTCATAATTATAAATCTTATAACCTATAAGATTCATGTATTTATGCAAAAATCCATTCTTTTGATAATTTCACAAATTTTATAAACCTACTGTTTAAAAATTCCATTTATAACTTCACAGTTTATAATTCTATAAATTTCATTAAGTTATGAAATTCATTCACAATTCATATTCAACACTTATAAAAGCTCGTTTTATAATTCCAACGTTTTATTAATTTATAAATATCGATTTATAAATCTTTAATATAAATCAATTTATTATTATTCTTTAAACGTCTTTACCCTTCTTTATGATTTCATCATTTTGATTTATAAAATAATCAAATTTTATAAATCCTATATTTAAACTTTTAATAATAAATTGAAAAATCCAGTTTAAACTATTTTATAAAGTCATTAATTCATATTTCTCAAAAATCAGCTTTTAACCGTATTTCTCAAAAATTATAATTTTTACAACTTTAAAAATTATAACGTTCATTTATTTATAATGGATCAATTCCAAAAATATTTTATCTTTTCAAAAATCACTTTAAAAACCCTTTTAAAATCCCAAAAGTTGGGTCCAATGATGTTACACATCAAATAGTCAATCACGACTACAACGATCCATCATATATCGATATGATAATCCATCAATATCAAAATATCTGAAATCAAATAAAAACTGTTGAGGAATCCAGTTGGATCCCTCCAACCTGTTTTCCTGCATCCACAAATATTAGCACAATACCAATTTCGCTCCAGTACGAAATTATCGCGGTATATGTTTTTAATAAATATTATCCGCTTAATAACGGCGTAATAGGGTCTCATCCGCTAAAAAATGCGGGAAATCAATAATTCCAATATATACATATGCCAATATATATATATTGCTATTATATATAATACCAATTTCACTGTTTATGAAATATTCGCGGTATATGTTTTTATTAAATAACATCCGCTTACTAACGGCGTATAATGTCTATTTTAACAATCAATAGATATCAATCATCATTCAAACATGCATTCAAATATTTTAAATCTAACTATTTAAAATAAAATCGAAACCTATTCGATTGAGTGAGAAGTTCTCACCTTGATTTTAATTTCCGTTTCAGCTTTTATTTCGAATAAAATTAAACGCGCGTTTAATTTTACCCGAAATTCTCACTAACTCCAAACGACTCCAAACCAACTCCATCGCGTAGTGCTCGACGATACGATTCCAACGCGACTGGTTTCGCGCGTTTTCGACCTCGTATGAAAAAGTTATGTATTTTACAAGTTCGTATGAATTTAAATCTAATTTATTTACAAATTTTCTTTATATTTTCATAACCTTTCATCACAGCCACTTGATTTCTTCCCATGCAAATCTGGCCGTGCGTGCTCTCCTTCCTCCCCACGTCCTTCTCCAGTAACCAAGCCGTGCATAGAACCCATACCTTAGCCAACTAGGGTTCCAAATTACTCCGCCAATACTCAACGAAACTCGATCAAACCACTTGCAAATCGAAGCTCTTCGCGAGAGCTACCACCAACCTCCACCACCTGTAGCTCGGCCCTATGGTTTACACGCATCTCGAGAAGGAACGGCCCATGCACGCGGCTCCCTATCTCCCCCATCGTCGCTCCAAACACGATCTCCACCGTTGAATCTCTTCGTCTCGTTGCCCTCTACATCTTTCATGTTGAAAGTTTTAGCCAAAACTTGATGGATTGAGAGATCAAAGGGGAAAAGTTTCGTGCATTTCTGGCCGTGCATACCTAGGGTGGCGGCTGCAGTTTACACTTAGGGTTTTGTTTGTTTTTTTTTTTTTTTTAATTTATGAAGGGGTAGGGGCCTATTTATAGAAGAACGATCGAACACTATTCATCCGGAAATTCCGAACTCCGATTTACGCGCCGAAACTGACACTCCTAGGGCTTATCCCGTGTTCCGGACACAATGGAATAGGTTTCGGAAGCTAATTCGGACATCTGTGCGAGTTATGGCTACAAACGCTCAATTTAAATTAAACCGATTTAAATCGATTTCTAGGCGTTTTAATTTGTACCGGACAAACGGTAAATCCAATTGACACGAAATTTGAAACCTTACAATAATATCACATTACGGATCCGATGAAACTGGTTTCGTCGAAATCCGAGACAGTTTGAAAAATGGCTATTTTCACTCGTCAAATTTAAATTAAAAATAAATCGATGCGTTTCGAGCTGCCACGATCAAACGATAACTCCGATTGACACGAAATTTGAAATCCGGTAATAACTAACTATTACGGATCGAATGGAACTGGTTTCGTTCAATTCTGAGACTGTTCAAAAATTGACTATTTTCACTAGTCGATTATTAAATATTAAAATATTCAATTTTCACAAATTAACTTTTAATTTGATTTTAAAGGTTCTAAAATATCGTTCTAACTCCCATATGATAAAATAAAATTTTACAAATCATTTTCAATCATATTTAACTCTATTTTCAATTATTTCCATAATTTAACATATTAAATTATCGATTTAATTATCCAACTAAATCCAAAAATTCAAATAAAAATTTATTCAACTTATAAATTCACTTATTAATATTTAAAATTAATTAAATATTCAAATTTTAATTTAATAAAATTCTGGGTCGTTACAGTAACACCCCACAATTTCAGTGATAGAATATTTAAATAATTAAGGTGCAACCCAATGCACGAGGCTCCCGCACGATAGCAGGCTCTGGGGAGGTCGACAATGTACACTGCCTTTCCCTCGCATTGCGAAGAGGGTTTCTGGACTCGAACCAGGGCGCCCAGTTCACCATGCAGGTGACCTTACCATTGTGCCAAGACTCCACCTCAAATATTTAAATAGTTAATTTAAATATTTAATCGTTAATTAACAGAACGTCCATCATACTAAATTTTTCATAGAAGGATGAATTGGATTGAAACACCCATAGTAGAATTCGCTTTTTCAATGTGAGAAAATAAGTACAAACTTGACAATGTTTGGAGTTCGATGAGTTTTTGGAGTGAATATTGATTTTGGGTGGTTGAAATGAATTTGGGCTAAAGCCCATGAGTTAGCCTATAAGTTGTCTTACCCTTCGTAAATCCGTCATTCATTTTCATTTCAACATTTCTTTTCCTCTTCCTCTCCCAATCTTTTCCTAAGTACCTCATAATCATCTCTTAATCTTCAAGCCCTAAACAATTCAAATAAAATTCCTAAATTCAAATAATCATCATAATTCCTCTCATCCAATTCTCTACAAAACCCATCAAGGGTTTAGGTTGAAGTTGTGACTTGGAGCTTTATTTATGCTTTAAAGAAGGTAAAGCACGAGCTTTGGTGATTAGAGCTTGATTTAGGGGAAGATAAGGTAAGTGGGGTGATTCGTCATATTATTTACTTATTAATCTTCTTTATTTTGTTTATTTATTATGATGAGATTATATGAAGTGATTAGAAAATAGTTTGGGTTAAATTAGGCTTGTATTCATGTTAAAAATCTGATTATATCATCTCATTATTTGTTTAACAACTTAATTACTATTATTGAAATAGTTAATAAGCTTAGAAATGGATTTTGGGATAATTGAGTGATTATATGTGATGTTGTAATGGATTAGAGACAAATTAGATAACATAATTAAATGCAAGTCATTTGTTAGTAATAATAAAACTAATTTAAATGGTTTTAGAAAAGTTAGTAAGCTAAATTAAGTGATTAACTATGCTTAATTAGTACTTACAAAACATTATCTAAAAGTAAATAAAAGATCTTTAATAATGAATGATTTATTTATAAATATTATTTATGTAAAGGAATAATGTAACAAATAAACAAAAGTGATATTTTATAAAAGAGTGATTTTATAAAATAGTAAGAAAGTGATATTTTATGAATTAGTGATTTAATAAAATAGTATGAATGAGACATTTTATAAACAATATAAGATTTTATACAATAATATAAAGAAGATATTTTATAAAATAATTTTAAGGTTTTATAAAATATTTATGAAAGGAATACTTAATTTTAAATAAAAAGATTTAATATTTCAAAGGCTTAAATGGATTTATAAGCTAGTATTATATTTTATAAAATGGTATGTGATTTTATAAATTAATATAAAGAGATATCTCCTTTTATTAAAAAGGTTAAATAAATAAAAGTAATATTTGATTTACCAACGATTGAATTACTTACTCAAATATGCATGTGCGTATACGTACACGAGGAGGTAAACCAATGCGTGTATTTGAAGTTATATATTAATTTAGACAATTCTTGTATTGTAGCTAGACTTGTCGTGTGTAGTTATGTGTGTGTGTATACCTTTATTTGTATATAGACACATGGCGAGCTTCTCATGTATCCTTACAGCTAATTTCAAAAATTAAAATGAGTGGACCGTGGAGATATAAAATTAAATATTCTAAGACAATGAACAAAAAAAGAAACCTCACAACGAAATTTAAATAAAGTATATATATACACACACAATCTCATATCAATAATTAAATATTACATAAATCCAACACATCAGATATTATCCATTTTCAAGTACATCAATTGTTAAAAACAACAACTGTAAATTAAATATTACATAAGAACCAAACTATCTTATGGATATGATCTCTTCCAAACCCTCCCATCATAGCTTTCATCTACAAGCTTATATAAATACATAGAACAAAGGATAAAAGGTGTCAACTATTTTTGAGGCTGTGGCAATTTCTATGCACCTCGACCTCAAGGGAACCGGTGGCTGTTGCATAGAAAAAAACCGCCTACATACCTCTTTGAGGGAACAAACCCGCATAGTTCTATTTCCTTCTCTTCGCCAGCACCCAAATACTTATTGGTTCATAATATTCATAGCATCCATGAAATCATTGTAACTCAAGCCACCATCGTAAATAGAAAACAATATTCTACTCATCCATTACAACAAATCATCGTAGGGGGCAACATCAATAATAATATACAACCATCAAGCATCAAAATATTCATTGACATCCCAATCCATCAAATAAGAAAATAATACGAATATATTTACATACATATGAACCATCAACTATAGTATTACATCATCAATGTAAGTAAATATCATCAAATGCATTAATTCAACCAGTATTAGTAACACGACGTCAATTATCAATTAACCATAATTAACTACAACCATCTATGTAACGACCAGGAATTTGGTCGTTTGGTTTTGAACGTTTAATTTATTTTTAAATGTTGTATTTGAAATACTAATTGATTTGTAATACGAATATTTTGGTTGAATTAGTGAAATGGTTTAGAATTTCAAATATAGCAATTAGATGGATTAGATGAATAGAAAATTTAATATTGGAAATTAGGTAAATATGTGAATCTGGAGTTAAATGTGAACAGAAATGATTTCTAAAGTTGACTTAAACTCTATTTGAATTGGAGTGATGATAATGGACTTTTGAATGGAAATAAAATTCGATAATTTAAAATTTGAAATTATATATATATATATATATATATATTAATTTAATAGTGAAATTTAATATTTAGGGTAGTGTAAATGATTGAAATTGTGGTTTATTATGAATTAGAATGGTTTCTAATATGAATATAAATTCTATTTGAATTATAATGGAGTAGTAAGTTTTCAAAATTTGGATTTCAAGTAATTACGTCGATTTTGAAAATCGTTCGATTTAATGACACGTTAAAATACGATCTAGGACACAGTCTCGAAATTTGATGAAACCATGTAATTGCCTACCTTTTTGGACGGTTTAAATAGACGATAAATATAACCTCCCACCTTTTTGTACGCTTAATCAGACTCACGTTCCAACTCAAACCATACATAAGGGCGGATTGTTGTTGGGGAAAATAAGAAAAGCAGAGAATGAAATAAAACAAAATAGAACCTCACAGCGGAATGACAAAATATAATAATCAAATAACAGTTCACGAAGCTGTTTAACAAAACATTTGATGATACTTATATAACACAGAATCAGAGTTACACATACCAAAGAATAATAAATAACAACGCAGCGGAACAATGTGATGCAATGGAACAATATAGTAAATAATAGTAATACAATTTTCGTCTTCGTCCTCCAGAGGTAAGGTCTTCAAACCATGAAATGCTCAGGCTGACCCGAGCGAATTGAAAAGACAAAACACTCGAGTCAGAACTAAAAAATCTTATGTAAGTTAAATCAACAGTAAATAATATGAGTGGAACGGCGTCAGAGATGTTTACGGGATTTGACAACTCCTATCCAGTGT
Source organism: Allium cepa (assembly GCA_030765085.1). Taxonomy (NCBI): domain Eukaryota; kingdom Viridiplantae; phylum Streptophyta; class Magnoliopsida; order Asparagales; family Amaryllidaceae; genus Allium; species Allium cepa. Next base: position 1,002,511,351 of record CM060935.1, read on the forward strand.
CTAACGTGAGTGTAGTAACTTAAGAGATGTTCGGGATTTACATCTCCTAACGATCCGTTAAACTATTTACTATGTAGTAATATATGCTATTATAATAATGTCTAAAAGTAAAATAAACTTATATTAAAATAGCGTTAAGGGGTTACCCACATATCCCTTAACACGTAATAGTGCCAATTATACAGTACTGTAATACCTCCTGATCGGGAGGCTACCAGAGGATACTCCATAAGTACGACACATATCAAACTCGTACAAGGCACGCTAGGGTAGGTGACATGGCACAACTAGGCAAAGCCAGGATAGATATACCAATTATGCTTCCGGACCGGTGGTAACGCGTAGCAGCTACTACCACCCACCTCGAGCCATATCCCCAAAATCAAAAGGGCCCCAATCAATCACAAAGTAATAGAATGGTATCGAAGGAGTGTGTCCGATAAAAGGTGCTACCTTCTTAGCCCATCAATCGCTCCTTTTTTAGCTACCTTATGCCAACTCATGGGAGTTGGGTCCATGTATATACCTCAAAGGAACGCCGCCACCATTCTACTTCATTTTGGGATCTTCACCACATACACGGTTGTTAAAGTGGTTTTCGGAGTTGGCAGAGAGTATGAAAACTTCTGATCCCGGTCTCTTTAACAACCAAACGTTATTATAATACCACGGTCATTTCAAAATAATTATATTTCAAAACCAGAATATAATATCCATTTCAAAACCATATAAATACGGTATCATTTCCATTTCCAAAACCAAATAAGATATCATTTTTATTTTAAAACCAAATCAATATAATATCATTTTTATTCCAAATATATTCTCTTCCTGAATCATAGTACTTTCAAAGTTATAACACTTTAAAAACCAAACACTTGAAAATATGATATTTTCAAAACATAATACTTTGAAATTCATAGCTTCGAAACTATAACTTTCACCACTTAAATAGTTTAGATGTTCAAATAGTATATATAATAAAATATTTTTAACTTAACATTACTTTATAAATAAAATAATTTCCTCAACTTCACAAATTGATTCAAATCAACTTGAATCCAAGGTTCAATTTAAATAAAATCTCAATTTATAAATTTCAACTCAATTCCGTTTCAATAATCCATTTCAATTTATATCAATTCAAAATACAGATTTGAACCTCAAATAAACCATTTCAAATTCCTTATATTTCAAAGCTTTAAATATTCCATAGTTTCAAAACTAAATTTTTGATAATCCCATATATATATTTATATCAAGTTCAATTACTATTATTTAGATTTGAAGGGTTTACTTAATCAATCCAATATCATTTAAGTAAAACTTTTAAACTTCAAATAACTGAATATTCTTTCAATTTATTTAACTTGATATATTCATTTAAATCAACTTGATATATTCATTTAAATCACTTTAAACCAAAATCAATCATAAAAATCATAGCCTTTAAAACCTCAATTTTATTAAATTTCAAAATCAAATTTATTTGAGTATAATTCTTAAATAAATTTAATTTCAAATCAGTTTCATACTTATCTTCAAACCTTAATTTTATTTAAGTTATTATAAATTCTACATAAATATAATTTAAATAAATATTTAACCGTATTATATTTTAATAAAATCAAACTTTATTATCAACTTATTCTATATAAAAAAAATTATATGTAGCTTAAAATCAAGAATAAAATAACATTTATATAATATCTGAGCTCAATATTTATATAAAACCATATAATTCTTTACAAAACCATAGAAATCATTTCGAAATATATTTTTACATATAGGCCACGGTGTCTGTATATACTTTTCTATCCTATGGTCAAGTGATACAGATATTTATCATTTCGATCCGCAATCTAAAATACAAATACAGTTATATATCATTTCAAATCATAATTCCGAATGAATAAAAATCCATAACAAAATTGCAGTTTATAACAATATAAAATACAACATCCATTCATCTAATATCAATCATCAAACATTTATTGCAATCATCATCCAATTCTATCAATAACATCAATATAGAATAGAAAATAAATTACAGGTATTTGCTGGCAATTTATACTCAATAATAAATTAAATAACTATTTTATCCAAATAAATTCAAATAAACTAAGACGATGATTCAAAATATGCCAAACAGTCATAAATAAATTTCTAATCACATCATAAATCAATTTAACAACATAAGAAATTTTAGAAGTTGTGAGTGGGTTAAAACACTCACCTTTGATTTTAAATTGAATTTAAATCCAATTTAAACCTAAAATTTGAACAGTCTCAGAATCCATCCAAATGAACGTCAAAATGTCCGGAATCCTGATACGATCCCATCAGAGAAAACTGCATGCGAATCCGAATTCATATGTGAAAGTTATATGGATTAGAACATTAACGATTCGATTTATAAAATAAATAAAACAGAATAATAAAATAAACGAACATCACCCGAGAAGTCAACGCTACACGAATATAGAGAGGTCCTCCAAACGCACGCGAAACCCTAAGCCCGGTTCAATCACGAAAACTCCTCCCTTTGGCCGACGTCGCTCGCGCCTATGGGCCACCATCGCCCATGTCGTCGTCACCAGTGTGCACCTCGTTATCTCGCGTGTCCATGCCCGTGACACGCCTCCCCACAGTGACACCCAAAAGTTGCTTCCACCACCGAACTATAATGACCAACTCGAATTTTGCAGGTCGATCCAGCCGTTAATTCACGAAACAAACCATATAGATGAACTCCTTTCGTTGATCTCCACCAAACCCTACCCTTGAATCAACAATCCGACGTAGTTCATCGATGCGCGATGAACGGCCATGAACAGTTCTTCAATTTCTGGACAAGCAGAGCTTCAAATTAGAAAACGAATTTCAAATCTAAGATGCACTCGTCGAGAGCTTCTGATCGATATATAATTTGATATTATCTGAGGAGTTTGAATTTTTGGCTTGATTTTGAATTGCAATTGGATTTGGAATTGAGAATTTATCTGTCATTGAGAAAGAGGAGCAGCAGAAAGAATTGTACATACAGACAAATGAGAATAAGGAGTGGCTAGGGTTTATAATGAGATATTTATAGGTAGGTTAGAAAATAGAAATAACAGATCAGATTTGATTTGGGTTGGAACGATAAACGGCCCGAAAAGCCCGTTCTAACTCCGGAACAAAAATGGGTCAACCCATATATCAAAATAGATGTTTTCAAATATTTTAAACGCGATGGACCATATTTTAATACCAAATTCCGTCATATGAAGAAGTTGTGCTAAAATCACGTTATTTCAATTTGATTTCAATTAAATTGATTTCTAGGCGTTTCGAGTCCATACGATCAAACGACAAGTCCGATCGCTATGCAACATGAAATCCTATAATAATTCACTGTTACGGATCCGATGAAACTGGTTCTGTCGAAATCCAAGTCAGTGGACAAAATGGCTATATTTTAGTTAATTAAATAATTTTAAACTTAAATTAATTAATCACTTCTTCAATTCAAATTTAATTCTTTACCATTTCTATCATTTCTGATTACAAATAAACATATAATTCATTAGCCAAAATTTCCATGTCAATCAAATAAGGATTTATTGCAAAATTTATAGTGTATACCTTCAATTTAAGTAAATTCAAATAAATAAATTCAATTTGTTTTCAATCTCTTTATTCAATCAATCATCATCTTATGGATAAATTTAACATCAGTATATATCCAATTACCCAAATATTTTTACAGCCATCAACTAAATTTATATTAACGTAGTTTTTAATTACGTTTAATTGCAATGGAATTAGATCTAATTTAATAAATTAAATAAATGGGTACACAACTAATGGTTATCACCATTTGCCTAATTTAATCCCATTCATACTTTATTATCAACCAACAATTATTATAATTACTTATCTAGCATTGATTCTATCAAATTACAATTTACTACATATTATTTCATTAACTAATATAACTTTGAATTTATTTCCCAATTTACTAATTACAAACAATTATAACCTTACAATTGTTTAAATTAATTGGGATTGCACTAAATTACTTATTTATCAACTTGCACTAACATTATTACCTTAATTTACATTCAATTACTATTAATCAATATATTATTTCATTGATAAATTCAATACTTTTATTTACTTATTTTCAATTTTATAACCAAGTGCAACAATTTACACTATTTCATTATTGGGATTTCACTCTAATTGTCAATAATTAATTTTAGTTACCATTTCTACATTTCATTCCTAACATTCTCTTCATTATGAATTATAAAGTTTTTATTTCTTTCTAAATTTAGTTACAAAAATCTTATTAAATTAACCAATTTAAGTATCAAAATTTGCAGGTCGTTATAATAAAACACATATGTCAGACTCAAACCATTCAAAAGGGATGATTGTTATGAGATAAATAATAAAAAGCAGAGAAGAAAGAAACAAAATACAGAATCTCATAGCGGATCGACAAAATATAATACTCAAATAAACCGTTCATGAAGCTATTTTACAAATAACATTTGATTACACTTTTACAATACAGATTAGAGTTACATACAACAGGAATAAATAAATAAATGCAGTGGAATAACATGATGCAGTGGTATGGATATAATAAATAGTAATAGTACAAATCTTCGTCTTCGTCCTCCAGAAAAGCAGTCTTCGATGCACTGAAAAGCTCAGACTGACCCGAGCGAATTGAAAAGACAAAGCACCGGAGTCAGAACTAAAAGAACTTATGTAACTTAAATCAACAGTAAATAAATATGAGTGTAATGGCGTTGGTGATGTTTATGAGTTTTGACATCTCCTATCCAGTGTCAAATGTGAGTGCAATAATTTAAGAGATGTTTAGGATTTCCATGTCCTAAGGATTCGTTGAACGATCTAGTACAATACGCTATTATAATGGTGTCTACAGTAATGTAAAGTATTAAAATAGCGTTAAGGTGTTACCCATATCCCCCTTAACACATTTTTATGCATTCCCATAGTCTATACAATATCGTAATTCCTTCGTAAACTGGAGGGCTATCAGATGGCACTCTATAGGTATTGTACAAACCAAATTCGTAGAAGGCGCGCTAGGACATGTGAACATGGTACTCGAGGCAATGCCAATGTAGGATTGTACTAATTGCACTCTTGGACTAGTGGTAATGCATAACTGCTACTACCGTGCACCTCGAACACACTTCCATAATCAAATCGTGGGGTGGCCACCTAATCAGTCACAAAGTAATAGAATGGTACCGAAGAAATGTGCTCGATCGAAGGAATGAACTCACTAGACCCGGTATAGCTCATGTTTTAGTCACATCTAAGCCGACTCATGGAAGTCAGGCTACGTAAATACCTCATACAGAATCTTACGCCAAACCGTCCTACTTCATTCTAGAATCTCCTCCACGTACACAGTTGTTAAAGTGGTATTCAGTATTGGCAGAGAGTTGACAATGTCCGATCCCGGTCTCTTTAACAACCAAATACTTATTTCACACCGGATGGTTCTTTTACATGTCTAAAACTGTTTTATAATTGATGTCAAAATATTATATTCAATTCAAACCATATTACTTTTGAAATTATATTCATTTTCGAAATCATATCGACTAAATAGGTTAATCCCTCATTTCAAAACCATCATATTTACTCGAATATATCATTTCACTAGAAAATATCATTTCAATTTCCAAAATAAGTTATAACAATTCATTTAACCATATTTGCTTTTAAAATAGGTATTTAAATATAAATACTTTCACTTCACGCAATCTGGAATTTAGAAATAGTTTAGACAGTTTAAAATAGTTTAAATAGGTTTAATATAGTTTAAATAAATATAAAATAGGTTAAATAGATTTAAATTAGATTAAATTAATTTAAAATAGATTAAAATAGATTAAATAGATTAAAATACTTTAAATAGATTTAAAATGGATTAAATAAATTTAAAATCCTAATAAATTTATCTTGGTTTCACTCTTTTTACAAAATTGATTATTGCCTTATGAATGTAATTGACATTTCTGTACATTTTATTGCAGTCACATTTACAGTTATTGTCTTAACTCATTTTAATGTAATATTTAATTATAATTGATTGCAATTAATTTCCAATTTAATTTAACAAATTAAATAAATTGGTAACAAATGAAATCATTTTTCTTAATTTAATCACATTTATAAGTTTATTACCTACAAAAAAATGCTATAACTACTTATACAACACTAATTTTATCCAATTTTAATTTATTGCATATTATTACATCAACTAATATAACATTTAATTTATTTTCTTATCTTACATTTATAAACCAATTATAACCTACAATCATTACAATTCCTTGAGATTACATTCAATTAGTTATCTATTACATTAAAATTACTTTAATACTTCATTCTAGTTAGTTTCCTCATTCTACAACAAAAATTTTATTTTCTTCCAAGATTAAATTGCAAAATCTTATTAAATTAACTATTTTTTATTATCGAAAATTACGGGTCTTTACAAACCAGTTCCATTGGATCCATCATAGTGTATTATTATCGAATTTCAAATTTTGTAGCATTTGGATTTACCGTTTTGTCGTACGGGATAGAAAAGCGTTGAAATTAATATTGGAAATTTAATATTTTAATCCGATTCGAAAAGCTATCTTACACAAGCGATCGAATTAGGCCTTAAAACTTGTTCTATTGTGTTCGGAATAGGGGTAAAACATTATGAACACCTAGCGGCATGCTTCGTTTGGAGTTTATTCGAAAATATATGAACAGTAAACATAAAATAAAATAATATGTGTATATGCCTATATATATACGCGTATTAAGCCATAACCCTAAAGAATTCACGCATCCACTAGCTATCGTTCAATCGTCGAAAAAGCTTGCATCTTCCGCCCTCGATTTCTCCTAATCCATTGACATATAGGCTTCGCCATCAACTAGGAAGTCGTGGAGCATCGTGAGATCTATACATCCTACGTTGGATCTGAGTTATTGTCGTTAAATGGAGCTAGAAATTGGTCACGTTCATACTGTCGTTCACTAAGATGGCCGAGTTTGATAAGGTGCTGGCCGAAGGTGGAGTTCATGATGCTTTCCTTGGCGATGGTCTTCGATCGAATTCTAGGCGTACGATGTGGAAGCAGCTATCAGAAAATCGAACGGCGTGGTAGGTTTCAACCTGGAATGTATGCAAGAAAGAAGAAGCAAGGTGCGGCCTTGATTTCCTAAAGCAAGATCTAACGGCACAGTTAATTCTAGGGTAAATAAGAAAATTTTGTTTATATAAATTGTATTCAAAACTTATAAAATGCATGTCTTTCACATACGAGGCCCGATTGAGAAAAAACAAGCAGTGATGGAATCATGGTGACGAGCATTACATTTTGGAATCAATTTGGATTTGATTGGAGATAGCTAATATTATAGGTTAAATCGAATGTCGTTCGATTTAATCAAAATTGGAACACTCGGCAAAATTGAAAACTCAAGGAGAGTTAAACTCACTCATTTGGTTAATCAGCAATGTTTTATAGCAAATGAAATTTATGCTGTTTGGATTATTGGAATTGATGACTATTGAAATTAATTTAGGATGACGATATTGCATCTTGAAATGCTATTAGATTGGTTGAACCGGATCTAGGTCACGATATAGCATCTCGGATTACTGTAAAACTGTTTATGTTTATTTTTAATCTTATTTCTAGTATTTGATCATGTATGTGGGGAATTGATAAATGTATTGTTTAAAAGTTACGTTGTTAAATTATAATGTAAATTGAATTGAAATATGTTGGTGTGATATATTTGGCCAAATAAACACCATTAGATAATAAATGAAAAGAGTTTGATTTTGAATGATAATTGGTTAGCATAATCATTTTTTATTCTGCTATTTCATTTAATTTGGACACTGATCAATGACGATGGATTTATATTGGATAATTGATGTGTTAACAATCAATTTGTTAAGTGTGGATTTGATTTACATATATGACTATTATGCAAATGCTTATAATTTAACTTTGATTGTTAAATTGAATTAAAGGGTAGTTGATAAGTACCATTGGGATTTCCAAGCCTCGGTATAACATTGGAAAGTTACAAGTTTTTAGTTTAACTTCAGATTATATAATTTGAAGTGAAATGTTTTATTAGTAAATACATGAAAAGATTTGTTTTAAATTTATCATTTAGAAATGTTTTGAAAATGATTCTTATAGTAAAGTTAGTTATTTCACTTAAATGTTTTTCCAAAATTTATTCCAAAATTTGAAAGTCGAATTACTTGTTTATGGTAATATAGTTATTTAATAAATGATTATTTAAAAATCAATTATTTTGTTTAGAAAATATTGTTTAAATTTAATTACTTAAGTGTATGTTAAAGTTGTTTTGGAAGTTGTTATAACATATAATCAAATAATCTGGAAAAGGTTCCAAATGATATTATTATTGATATCTAAATGTTTTAAAATTATTCCTTAATCATTTTCAAAGGACTTTATTGATAATCTATTTTAAAAGAATATTTCCTAAATTAAATTTGGAAATTTATATAGAGACTTTATAAGTATCATTTTGAGATGTTTATTAAAATAAAAGATTTCGGACAAAGTGGTATATTTTCATAGCGTAATTCATGGGGTAGCGATTGCCTATAGTTCGGGATGTTTTAACTGGGATAGCGAGGTAACCATTGTGCAAACTACGATCTATGATTGATTGCATGGCGGAAATTGGGTGGCAGAGCTTGCCTAAGTTAAGTTTGGTTTTTTCTGGGATAGCGACGCAACCATCGAGTTGCGATTCTTGGTCGATACCGAATGACACTTCCATATCTATTTTTATAATATAGTTTTCAACTATTTGAAAGAAAGGGATTTGTGAATATTATTGTTATGATGAAATAAGTATATGAACGTTCTAATAAGGAGATTCGATTTATCAAAATCAAACTAAATGAGGCTTACTGATTTCAGTGGGCAATGTGATCTATGGTTCAATGTTTGTTATTTGATAGTTAAATAACCGATTATCAAATCTTGGCCCAAATATGTAATCCTTCTTAATTTTTGGTGGTAAGAAACGATTTCATACTGAACATCGAGGGATTTTAACTCTGGAAATATCTAGTGAAACATGTGAACTATATTGTACAGTTACCATTCGAGGTGTTATACTATTCGTATAAACTCGTTGTTCTTCTAGGATAAATAATAAGGAGATCTGTCCCCTTAAATGGTTAGGGGTGATTCCCGCTCTTATGTATTATCCGATTATTTCCTAAATAACTGGTATTGAGCATTCTGGAAAAATCAACAATTGGTTTATGGAGCGCCCGGGAAGCGGGAGAGTGTACTCGTAAGAGATGACTCGGAACCGTTACCACTCCAAAAACATATACGATTCTATGGAGGAGTTTCGTGTTATATTGAGATGTTGAAATCCATATATAGTTGCAATATAGTTGGTATGGGAATCCATGTATGATTCCAAGATCTATTTTAGATGTAGGAATCTGTATGCGATTCCAAGACAATTGTGGTGTGGGAATCCATATGGGATTTCGTGATATCTTTTTAGAGCGGTGCGTAAGATGGAACATCGACATAACTTCATCAGCGGTAATGACTAAAACCAGAGATATGAGTCATGGCCAGTAGGGTTGGATAACCCATGGGGTGTACTCGGCTCCTTTTCTAGCATTACCGATACCTTTTGTTGTTTTTTGGCATGTTGGAGCGATGCACTCGGTCTTAACGAGACCAGTTATGTTTTTCCTATAATACCCCGACTATATAGGTATGGTGCTTCAGAAGGATAACTCTGATCCTTATGCAAGAGGACCGTTCTCGAAATACTGAGGGAACCTCTATGGAAATCCTACATAACTACCGAACGAGTCTTATCAAGTTTAATTTTATACTAGTATTGTTGTGATGTATATAGTAGAAGGATCGCAGCTACTTGATTATTATTATTTTGACCCTTAGAGAGTATTATAGTATCATTGGATTTTCTATAGAAAGGGTTTGGTGATCGTAAGGTAAAAACTCATCTGTGTTTATATGCAGCGTGGTCTCACAATACCTTTATTTTGAAAAGGTTTATAACATAATAAACCAAATTGAGTGTGTTTTTCTCACATTGGTTTTACCAGACTTATCCATGTGTTATTGTTTTATAATAATGCTCGAGCTAGACCGAGCATATTAGAGATATAGATTCGGATTGCTTTGGAGATCAGGAGACAAGCTGGAGACTGAGACGTATTCTTGTACTCGTTTATTATGCTGCAGTGTTGTTTGAAATTATCAACAATTGTGAGGACAGACTGTTATAACTGTCCAGGCTGGTAATTATTGATTTGTGTACTTGGATTTGAGTTATGTTATAATTTTTATTTGTGTAAATAGCTGTTGATATTATATATTATTCAATCCGCTATGAGATTTTGTATTTGGTTTAGCTTCTTCTTTCCTCTACTTTTAGACTTCCCTATAACTATTTGTCTTTCCAGCACTGATTGTTCGGCATGATATACGGTGTACATATTGATGTCAATTTTTGAGAGTCAAAAAGTCGGGTCGTCACACGTGGTATCAGAGCTTAGGTTGGCGATATACCTAGGCTTTGGTGGGGATTACTCATTAGAGATAGGATCATAAGTACCCTAGAATGAGTTTGAGTGTATTAATAGATATGAGCGCGTATTTGTTAGTGAATATAAAATGTTTATATTGTGTTAACTTATCGATTGAGTGTTCATGAATTCTAGTCGGTACTGGAAGTACTACCGTATCGATAGGGGTTTCTACACTCTTAAATAAGGTAAAGTGACAGTATTGTTTTGAAAAGGGTTAATGAAATAATACCCAAACTATATTTTGATACAAAAAAAATATTTCCCCAAAATTATTGTAGTGAATATATTTGGAGTGTTTGATTGGTATTATTATAGTCTAAATAAGATTTTAAAATTTGGAATGGGTTGTACAACCAATTTAAAAGTATATAAGTATGATTTATACAAATGAGCTCTAACTAGAATTGGTTTCAAACTAGAAATCGAAAATTTAAATCCCGAAAATTTTAGGAAATGTTTTAAAGGGATTTAAACTAAGTACTTGGGAATTTTTAAATCTTAGAGATTTTGGAAAAAATTTCCAAAGTGGTTTACGGAGAATAATGGAGTGCTATTTTGGAGATATTTCCGGATAGAAATTGTTTTAATTGGGTTTTGGAAATAAGGAAGCATTGAACTCACTTCAGTCGTTGGAAAATAATTCTGGTGACGACGGCCGCATCATCAGTGTTCATTTTCGAGTTTCCAAGCGACGGATTGTTATCGTAGTGATTGGCTATGATTATTTGCTTTGGATTTGTTTGGTAAATGAGTTTTATTTCAGAAATTCCAAAAAGTAATTATTTTGGGCAAACGAGTTATTTTAAAATTCCAAAGTATGATCTGATATACAAAAGTGAATATATGTATATTTATGATTTCAAAATGATCTGAAATAAAAGCAGGTGATTGAATTCGGGGATTTCCATTTAAATGATTTGTGAATTCAGGAGAAAATCAGTTATTGAACTTGTAATTTGAGGTTGATATAGATAAGAAAGGAAAGTGTGAATTTTAATCCTGGAATTAAAGTTTAACTTGAGTAAGTTAAAATGAATAATATAGGTCGAAATTTAACCGAAGATAAGTTGAATAAAATTGAATTGGATTTGAATTGAATATAAAGTTTGAAATGTAATATGGTTATATAACTATAAGTTATGATTATTAAATGGAATGGATACAATTATATTATGAAGTGATATATATAATCCAGAGTTGTGATTATAAGATGTGAATGGACTCAAGTAAGCAATATGAGATTTTAAGTAAATAAGTTCTTAAACTTATGAATTAAGGAATCAATGGTAAAACCAAAATGAAAATGGTTTGATATTATAGTAAAGAAATGGAAATTCAAAAGTTTGAATTATAAATAGAGGGTAAACTGGAATTTAGTAAATTGAATGTAAACCTGAATTATGAACTGATTATATAACTATATGTCATAAATATAGAATGTGAGTAAACTTAAGTGGAAATTTAGGGAATTATGAATAAATAAGTATGTATAACTTATTAAATTGAGAAAGTGGAAAGGGATGACCAAGTTGTAATGTTTAGGTATTTGATAACAAGAAATGAATTCAGCTTAAGAGTAAATAAATTGAATATGATTTTGGAGTATGGATTGGATAAGATTGGGTATGAACTTAAGTAGCGGTATGGAATGTTTATAATAAACCTTAGAAATAATGTTATGAAATGGTTTATAAATAAAGCAGCATGGAATAAAATGTCGTTCACTATAAAAAGTTAATAACACTTTGTGAATTAGATGAAAGTGAATGGAAAAGATGTAACATAAGTTGGAAGTGAAATTAATATGAATGCAAGTGCATGAACCTGAGTTGAATTGATCGAGTATCAATTTACATGGAATGATTTCGAGATTAATAAAATGGATTTGAATATAATGAATGTGGATATGAATGGAATGCAAATGAATTGATTGTGAATCAATTTGAGATTGAATAAAATTGAATATACATTGACTGGAAATGGATAAATGAATGTATGTACCTTGTACTTATTTACGCATTCGAAATACACAAGTTACATTATGTTTGTTTTATGAAAAACTTGTGTTAAAGTTCATTGAAGGAATGGAATGCTATGAAAATTTCATGGTTATGAAAATTATGTATCTCATTTGAGTACATACAGGTACAAGGAGGCTGTTTGGATGGATTTTGGTTACGTAATTGCATACAAATTAAGGAACTTACTTAATAATGCTAATATAAGGCATTAAAAGTGAAAATGGGATAAATATTGTGCTTCCGACCATGTGGGTCGATGTATATTATATTTATCATATTTCTGGTATTGTAAAAGGCTCTCCGTACAAGGGAGATTCTGTCAAAAAAATTCGAAAATTCAAGGTGTTGGAAATTTTTTGGAAAATTTTGGAAAACTTATGTTAACTAAGTTTGATTTGAAATTATAGTTTGAAATAATGGAATTTGATGAATAAATAGAAATCAGTGGTTTTGGGTGAGTCTAAAAGAATTAGGAAATGGTAAGAACAAAATTTTATCCAAATGGGTTTGGAAAAGAAATGGGTTTGTAGCATTTTTCCTACCTTAGCAATTTCGGGATGAAATTCTTTTAAGGGGGAGGAATGTAACGACCTAGAATTTTGGTCATTTGGTTTTGAACGTTTAATTTATTTTTAAATGTTTAATTTGAAATATTAATTGATTTGGAATATGGAAATTTTGCTTGCATTAGTGAAATGATTTAGAATTTCAAATATAGCAATTAAATGGATTTGGTGAACAGTAAATTTAATATTAGAAATTGGGTAAGTATGTGAATCTGGAGTTAAATGTGAACAGAAATGATTTCTAAAGTTGATTTAAACTCTATTTGAGTTGTAGTGATGATAGTGGGCTTTTGAACGGAAATAAAATTCGATAAATTGAAATTTGAATTATATATATTAATTTAATAGTGAAATTTAACATTTGGGGTAGTGTAAATGATTGAAATTGCGGTTTAATATGAAGCAAAATGGTTTCTAAAATGAATATAAATTCTATTCGAATTATAATGGAGTTAGTAAGTTTCTAAAATTTGAATTTCAAGTAATTTTGTCGATTTTGAAAATCATTTAATTTAATTGACACATTAAAATAGCGATATGGGCACAATCTCGGAATTCAACGAAACCAGTTCCATTAGATCCGTGATAGTGTATTATTATCGGATTTAAAATTTCGTAGCGTTTGGAGTTACCATTTGGTCGTATGGGATGGAAACGCACTAAAATTAATATTTGAAATTTAATATCTTAATCCGATTCGAAAAACTATCTTAAACATACTATCGAATTAGACCTCGAAACTTGTTCTCTTATGTTAGAAATAGAGGTAAAACATTATAAATGCCAGGCAGCATGCTTCATTTGAAGTTCGTCCAGAAAAGTACGTGAACAGTAAAAATAATAATAAAATAATATGTTTATACGCCTACATATACACACACACACACACAAGCATATTAAGCCCAAATCCTAAAGAATTCATGCAGCCACCAGATATTGTTCGATGACCGAAAAAGCTCGTAGCTTCCATCCTTGATTTCTCCTAATCCATCGATCTATAGGCTTCGCCATCAACTAGAAAGTCGTGGAGCATCGTGAGATTTATACATCCTACAACAGATCTGATCCATCGTCATCAAATGGAGTCAGAAATGGGTTGCATTCATGCCTTCGTTCATGGCATTTAGCTTGTTGCTGAGGTGGCCAATTTTGACAAGGCTCTGGCTGAAGGTGGAGTTCGTGATGCTCTCCACGGTGGTGGTCTCCGATATAATTCTAGGCGAATGATGTCGAAGCGGCTATCAAAGAATCGAACGACTTGGTGGGTTCGATGATCAACCTGGAATTTATGCGAGAAAGAAGAAGCAAGCTGCGACCATGATTTCCTAAAGCAAGATCCAACGGCCCAGTTAATGCTAGGGTAAATAAAAAAAAGAATTTTTTTATATAAATTGTATTCAAAACTTATAAAATGCATATCTTTCACAAACTAGGTTCGATTATTGAGACGAAACAAGTGGCGATGGAACCATCGCAATGAGCACTACATTTTTGAATCGATTTGGAGTTGATTAGAGCTAGCTAAAATTAGAACGCTTGACAAAATTGAAAACTCAAAGTGAGTTAAACTTACTCATTTGGTTAATCAGTAATGTTTTATAGCAAGTGAAATTTATTTATGCTTTTTGGATTGTTGGAATTGGTGATTGTTGACATTAGTTTAGGATGACGATATAGCACCTTGAAATGTTATTAGATTGGTTGAACCGGATCTAGGGTCATGATAGTATCTCGAATTGCTATTAAACTATTTATGTTTATTTTTAAGCTTATTTCCAGTATTTGATCATGTATGTGGGGAATTGATAAATGGATTGTTTAAAAATTACGTTGTTAATTATACTGTAAATTGAATTGAAATACAATGGGGTGATATAATTGGCCAAATAAACACCATTGGATAGTAAATGAAAAGAGTTTGATTTTGAATGATAATTGGTTAGCAGAATCATTTTTTACTCTGCAATTTGATTTAATTTGGACATTGGTCAATGCAAATGGATTTATATTGGATAACTGATGTGTTAACAATCGATATGTTAAGTGTGGATTTGATTTACATATATGACTGTTATGTAAATGCTTATAATTCAACACTGATAGTTAAATTGAATTGAAACGTAGTTGATAAGTACCATTGGGATTTCCGAGCCTCAATATAACATTAGAAAGTTACAAGTTTTTGATTTAACTTCAGATTGTATAATTTGAAGTGAAATGTTTTATTAGTAAATATACGAAAATGTTTGTTTTAAATTTATCATTTAGAAATGTTCTGAAAATGATTCTTATAGTTATTTTAGTTATTTCACTTAAATGTTTTTCCAAAATTTATTCCAAGATTTGAAAGTCGAATTACTTGTTTATGGTAATATAATTATTTAATAAATGATTATTTAAAAGTCAATTACTTTATTTGGAAAATTGTTTAAAATTAATTATTTAAGTGTATGTTAAAAGTTGTTTTGGAAGTTATTATAATATATTATTAAATAATTCTGGAAATGGTTTCGAATAATATTATTATTGATATCTAAATTGTTTTAAATTATTCCTTTTTCATTTTCAAAGGCCTTTATTAATAATATATTTTAAAATAGTATTTCCTAAATTAAAGTTGGAACCTTATATAGAGACTTTATAAATATCATTTTGAGATGTTTATTAAAATAAAAGATTTTGGAAGAAGTGGTATATTTTCATAGCGTAATTCGAAAGGCATCGATTGCCTACAGTTTGGGATGTGTTTGCTAGGATAGCGATGTAACCATTGTACAAACTGCGGTCTATGATTAATTGCATGGCAGAAATCGGGAGGCAGAGATTACCTAAGTTAAATTTGGTTTTTTTAGGGATAGAGATGCAACCATCAAGCTGCGATCCACGGTCGATACCGAATGGCTCTTCCATATCTATTTTTATAATATAATTTCCAAGTATTTGAAAGAAAAGGATTTGTGAATATACTTATTCAGATGAAAATGTTTTAATATGGAGATTCGATTTATCAAAATCAAATTAAATAACGCTTAGCGATTTCAGTGGGAAATGTGATCTATGGTTGAACGTTTGTTATTTGATAGTTAAATAACCGACTATTAAATCTTGTCCCAAATATGATCCATCTTAACTTTTGGTGGTATGAAACGATTACCTCATTAACACCGAGGGATTATAACTCTGGAAATATTTAGGGAAACACGGGAATTATATGGTACAGCTATCCTTCGAGGTGCTATATTGTGCGTATAAACTCGTTCTTCTAGGGTAAATGATAAGGAGATCCGTCCACTTAAACAATTAGGGGGTGATCCCCGCTCTTATGTATTATCTGATTATTTTCTAAAGAACTGGTATTGAGCATTCCAAAAAAATTGACGATTGGTTCGTGGAGCACCTAGGAAGTGGGAGAGTGTACTCGTAAGAAATGACTCAGAACTATTACTACTCCAAAACCATATACGGTTCTATGGAGGAGTTTCGTGTCATATTGAGATGTTAAAATCCATGTGTGGTTCCGAGACAGTTGGATATGGGAATTTATGTGTGATTCCAAGATCTATTTGAGATGTAAGAATCTGTATGCGATTCCAAGAACATTGTGGTGTAGGAATTCATATGGGATTCCGTGATCTATTTTTGGAGCGGTGTGTAAGTCTGAATGTCGGACGTAGCCTCATCATCGGAAATGAATAAAAATAAAGATAGGAGGCATGGCCAATAGGGTTGTCAAACACATAAGGTGTACTCGGCTACTTTTCTAGCAATATCGATACCTTCATTTTTTTAGGACGCCGGAGCGACGCACCCAGTCATAGCAAGACCAATTCTTACTTAATAACTTGGATTATCATCAATCCAACTTACTTATTCATTAATTAATTGCAAATTAATTAATTAAACATCCCTTAATTCTCTACTTTGATTAATCTCCCTTGATTAATTATTACTTAATTACTTTAATTAATTATTCCTTAATTATAATTTTAATTAATCATCTTGATTAATTACTTCCTAATTATACCAAGTAATTATCTCTTAATTACCCTTTTAAATTAATCACACTTGATTAATTATTCTTTAGTTAATCACACCTGATTAATCACCCTTTTTAATTAATCATACTTGGTTAATTACTTATAATTAAACACTCTTGATTAACTACTTTTAATTAATCATACTTGATTTATTACTTTTAATTAATCACATTTGATTATTTACTTTTTAATTACATTTAGTAATTAAAACTTATTTATAGATTAATTATCCTTTAATTATTAATTCACAACTAATTAATTAATTATTTCCATTAATTAATGATTACTTTCATTAATTAAATTTCTTTTTAATTAATTACTTGAACAAGTAATTAATCACATTATTAAATACTCTTAATCCTTTTATTAATTAACCATTAATTAAATAATTTAAACCTTTAATTAATTTTATTAATTAATTCCTTAAATAATAACACAAGTGATTAACCCTTAATCACTTCCTCCTAATTACTTTCATAAAGTAATTAACCTCTAATTACTTTGTTTAATAATTTCCTTTTACTTAATTACCACCAGTAATTAATTGGTTACTTAATTACTTCACCAAGCAATTATACTTCCAAAGTGATTACCTTTAATTAATCACTAATTAATTACATAATTAATTATTAACTAATCATTTAAATTAATTAAATGATTCTTTAACTTCTTATATTATAAAGATCCTTAATTAAGAAAACCATTATCTTAATCAAATCATTTATATTAACCAATAACTTTTCAATTGTTAATAATTTAATTATCTTAATTATCTTCACAAATTTATTTATCTTCAATTAAATCAAAATTCTAAATTACTTAAGAAAATCTTTATTATAATTGATTACCAAATTCTTAATCATTAAACTTTATTTGAAATAATATATATTAGAAATCAATTGTAATTAAAAAATTTAAACATTCAAATTAAAACTTTTAAATCTTTGAACTTCCCAAAGTTATTAAATAAAATTTAATACAAACTTTATTTCAAAAATCCACTTATTTTATTTTTAAAACTTTTATATTTCAAAATATAAGAACTTGTTTAAAACTTAACCTTGGAAACAAATTAGTTTATAAGTAAAAGTTGTTTTATTTTGTTTTAAAATTTAAATCATTTACACAGTCAAATTTCTTTTGTTTCAAAATCTTTAAAAACATTGCTGTACAAAACTAAATCCTAATCAATATTAAAACCCGAGCAAAACACTACTACTACCTGAGTCGATCTCGAGAAAATCGAACAAAACCCCGAGTTACCCAAACCTTATTCCCTGCTTCGAGCCAAAACATCAGATACACGCCATAAACTTCGAGCTCCAACCCTTCTCTTCCCAAACCCAAATGTCGATGCACGATACTGCACACATCAACGTGCACCACCACGCCAATCGTAGGCGAACTCCACGCCGACCTCCAATAAGTCGCACTCGACCATGGCAACCCCTCGCATAACCCAAAAACCTCGATTCGATCGAGCATCCAATTTTGACCACTGAACCCATCCACTCGAAAACAACCATCACCAGAAAATCGCAACTCCAGCCTCGAGAAAACCCACCAATTTTCCCAAAGCTTCGTCACAACCTCCAGATCCCATGGCAACACTTGCAATCCCCTCCGATCGCTCCTTGTCGCCGCGAAGACAAGATAAACAACGTCGATAGTCACAGTTGGTTAAACCCTAATCCATCAATTTCTGGTCAGTACGACCCACTAAAAATCCCTAATGCATTTTTTTGATGATTCCCTACATCCCCTCGACATTCCTGCTCAACCACGGTAACATGCTCGCCATCATTCGCCACCAATTGGCCAAAATGTCCAAAACATTTAATTCGAAAAATCTCACTAATTACCCAATTAAAAATCATGATACAAGCATTAAAAATCATGATTTCCTATTGTTATTTCAATCATGCAATCAAAACTAAAAATTTAAATCAAATTTTTTTTGACCCAATTTGATTTTTACTGTAATTAAAAAAATATGAGCTAATCATTCACTTTAAAAACCTGTAATTATTTTTAGATGATAGATTACTTGATTACAAACAACTTCTATTTACAAATCAAAGTCCAATTCGAATTTAAAATCTAGATATTGAATTTATTATAAAATTGTAACCCTGTTATTTTACACAGAGCATATGTTTCAACTTCACAGGAAATCAATTATTCACAATTCAAACATGAATCTAATTTAAATCAAAATTTTCAGATAACATCATGATATTATCACAATAACAAGTTGAATCCAAGTTTTAAACTGTTTTTTAAAAAAATCATTTATTCACCTTTATATGCAGAGGGTAGAAACTGTTTCCAGGCTTATTGAATTTTCAATCTGAATCTTCTACATGTTGAATAAATCTTCCTGTAGTTGATTTCCAGATTTGCTAGTTGATTAATTTTCTTTCCTGCTTGATTGTACTTGAAAATCTTCCATTGATTTTGAATATCCAGCATATCTTCCTTATGTTTTAGATTGAATTCCAGATTTCCTTTTTTCTAGATTTTTTTTACAGTTTTCTTTTTCTTTGATTTGTATTATGTTTGAGTTGAAAATGATGAAAAGATTTTTATCTGCAAATAAACTCTTCTTCTTATTATTATTTTTAATTTTAAATTGAATTTTCAAGAGAATGACATTTGTCACTATACTGCCTTAGTTAACTTACACATATGCTCTCTTATTTACAAATGTCCCTTACATATATTAATATACTTACAAGTTTTTTCAATGTTTTATTAATATTTTAAATGTTATTTTCTTATTTATAAATTCATTTAAGTTATGGATAAGTAATTATGTAATATTTATATTATTATTAAATGTTTTTATTCTATATAAATATGCTTTTAGATTTAATAAATATACAAAAGTGAATTCATGTTAACAATTATAAATTATTTATTCTTTTGATTCAATTTTAATGGTATTATATTTTTATAAACTTGAGAAATTGATTTGAACTCTTTATATAAAAAATTTAAAACAATTTATCTTATGATAAAATTAAAATTAAAGAATATTGAAAACAATTGAAAGTGAACTTCAAATTTAATTCTTATTTAAAACAAAAGCTTAAAATATATATATATATATATATATAAATAAGAAATTAACTTTGTTACTAAAATTTAAATCTCAAATATCATTTTCAAAAGTATTAAGTCAAATTAAAATTTCAAATTACAAAATATATATAATAAAGTTTTAAAACACTTTATTAAATTCAAATCAATATTTTTCCTTTTTCTAATATATACAAATATATATATATATATATATATATATATATATATATTTCAAATGGAAAAACATTTTAACATTAGATTTGATAATTACTAAATTTTTGAAACACAAATCCAAACCACAATATATATATATATATATATATATATATATATATATATATATATATATATTACAATTTGAATAAATCGCTTTTATTACTTAAAGACTTCCTATTTACAATATATATCAATATATATATATATATATATATTATAAATATAAAATATTTTGATTAGCTTTTGAAAAATAAATCTTACCAATTTTAAATTGCTAAACAAATATTTCCAAATTAAAATATTTTTAGTTTTCAAAAGAATTAAAATTGCCCATTTTATGTTGTTAAGAAAAATGTTAATAGATATTATCAAATAATTATTATTAGCCATTAAAAGAGTTTTAACTTGTCAATTTATAATGTAAAATGATCAAATCAATTTAATTATTAACAAAGATTATTAAATTGATATTTCTCAAAATTCCGGGTCGTTACATTCCTCTCCCCTTAAAAGAATTTCGTCCCCGAAATTTAAAAGCAAAGATAATTTAATAGCCCAGCAAAAGAATTTAAATTTCAATCAACAACCATAGCAACCAATTCAAACAAACAATTTTATCTATCCAGACAAAATTCTGGATAGATCTTCCTAATATTATCTAGAGTTTCCAGGTACTTATACTGGAATGTTCGCTCTACAGAATCTTAAGTAACTATACTACTATAACCAAGAACTCCCCTCATCTAGATCTACAAATTTGAGCAAGATATCAGACTAAACTCAAGAACAGCTCAACTGTCAAATCCTTCTAAATTGCTGATCCTATCAGTCGATGAATCATACACATATTCCTCAGAGATATGTGAAATACAATGAATTTCAGCTATCCGAACTGGCAATTCAATCCTGTAGATCAAAATCTAATCTCTAGAGAACACAGGAAAATCTCAAAATTCTTCTGGAGCTAGCTCTCCAGCTTTACCAAATCTTATATCTCCTGTGATCGGATAAAACAATATCCAAATCCCAACTTCTCATTCCAAATCTCCTCAATTCTAAATGCATAACTCTTCTGATGATCCTGAGTCACCTTCATCCTTCCTGATCAGTTTAACCCTTGCTAATTGCTTCATGAAACAGACTGGACCAAAATCAAATCAATTTCTAGGTCCAACTCAACAAAATGGCTCTCCCAAAAATTTGCTGAAACCCAAAACACATTTCTACTCCACAAGCATTAGTGGACTTCAAACCTACATCTCTTATTTGGAATAGCCAAACAATTGCACTTGACAACCTTACCTTTCAAATCCAGAAAATATCTTCATACTTGAATTTCCTGTAGAATTCCTCTAATCCAAGGAAACTGCAACTTCCGGGTGCTCCTACTCTAGAATAACTGCTATCTCGCTTCCGTTGCACAACTCTGATCTGGGGTAGATAAGAATGCTACCGAAGAACTCGAGCATAAACTTTCTCCATACACTATTCATCCGACTCATAAAATCTTAATGACTATTCCACTCAGTCAAAACATCCCAGTGGAATCATAACTAGAAACTAGACGATCAATCCCTCTCTAAAGAATCCTGAGCTGCCTTACCAATCTGTTCTTGCTCTAAGAGTCATCCCTCTACACGGTTGAACCATCAATATTGCTCCTGGAATTCAAGTCGATAAGGAACTCAAACTCTAATGCTGTAGACTTCTGATTCCCTCTAAAACCTCTGGAAAATCTCTGACTACTTTCATAGCTTTCACCTCCACTTGAGATGCCTCAATTCCCAAACCAAAAATTACTCAAAGATTCCCAAACTAATCGCAAGTCACTTTTGCGATCCTACTCAGTTCAGATTCCAAAGAAATTGTTCTCCCTTCACCCACTAGAACAGGTTTCCTAATCAAGATTAATCTTCAAGAATGGTTTATCTACCAGAAAAACTGATAAATCACCTCTAACAAATATCCTGCTCTGTTGAGCCTCCCGAAGAAAAGGATAAGTCTTCACTATCTGCCGGGTCTATCGATAGTAGAATCCCAAAGATTACTGAATCATCGAAGAAATGGATCCACGCTGCTGCTTCCAAACTTCACTTCAATGATACTGCTAAGCCAAAAGATCATCCTTAACCCCAAGCTTCTTGAAACTCAAAACTATCACCCAATTCCACTAAAAGATCTTTGAGACGGGTAGACATCTTCTCAAGAAACTCGGCTCCAAACCAAACACCAACCACTTGTTCTTCTTAAGGAAAACAAATGAACCATGTCCGAAATGAGGTAACTCATCGATCTTAGCCTCATACTTCAATATAGATAAGACTCCCTTACTTAAGATCCAGAAGATTCCTAAATGTCTGAATCTTCCCTGCAGTAGGCATCAACATTCCTTCAATACCATCTAAATCTTGCTTCAAAGAACTTCTTTAGAACCATCTATGGATACTGCATCCCATCACACAGCTATTCCTTCCTGAAGTTACCAAGATACCATCACCTGCTTCTGCTCAGCTGACAGATTCAACTCTTGGAAATCCCGCTCACTCGAGAGCAAATCAACCTCACACTTCCAGAATATACCCTAATTCTTGAAAATACTTTCTCTAGGATCAATGAAATCCTTTCACCAATCTATAAAGCTTATTCGAGACGATATTAGGTCTACAATCTCGACAGACACACCTCCAACCACAACATATGAGCCTCTTCCATTAGTGGTAGTCGTGTTACACACACTCCTAACTTATCTACCTTTATAACATATGTTGGAAAATTCGATCAGATAACCCAACAGATTAGGTATATATATATATATATATATATATATATATATATAATTACAAGTACGCTCTCTCAAGATAGACACCACTTCAGAGCCTAGGTATTCGCTCAACCTATCGCTCTGATACCAACTGTAGTGACCCGACTTTCTATCACCAGAAAGACGCATCACTATTTAAGAAAGAAAGGGATAGAAGAAGAAAAGAAAGAGAAGAAAGAACAACAACACATCAGAATCTCACAGCGGAACGAATGAAATATAATATATAACATATATATAGTATCATATACATCAGAGTACACAACTATACATCTCAATTTAGACAGTTACAACATTTCTGTCTAATATACAGTACAAGAACAAAAATACAGAATAACACACAGCGGAAACACTATCTATATATCTACACGCTGAAGCCTCCTGCTCCAAAGTTCCTCCAGAATTCGTCAAGGATACCTGAATCACTTGACTACTCATACATAATATGAGTACCCAAGAGTTTAATAAAACAGAAAATAAACACTCGGGTCAGACCGGGGTCTGGTGTGAGTAAACAGTTTAAAGTTGCTTAACTTTAGAAAGTCCTTTGAAAAGAAAAGGTATCACGTAAGACTTCCCACACATAAACATGGAAAAGTTTTTACCTTACGCTAACCAAAAATTTGATAGGAAATCCAGTGATATTATAATAGGGTCTAGGGTTTTCAAGTAAATATGAAATAGCCGAAATTGTTACATTCATTAAATTTCAGCTACTAGCCACAAAAGTGGGTAATACAAACAAAACCATAGGGTCTCGTAGGAAGAATGAGTTTCCATCAATGGCAGGGCTACTGGGGTGCCGCCCGTCACAGTACGTGGCCTAGATCACCATACCGAGGACCACTCCCGATCCCCTGCAACACAAGGTCGGGACCATTCCTTACTGAACAGCCCCAAACAAGACCACCCCGCAGTTGGCTGCGGATCCAACCGCCCACAAAGCCGAAATAAAAAGGGACATCTACACAGGGGTAAATCTCGTCCTACTTGGGCATGACCCACTTAACATTGCTGCACCTCCGCTGTTTTAGCCATTCCCGGTTGATGAGGCTTGAGGCTGCGATTACCTTTATAGGACACATTTATCTTAGAATGCTCATCACCCACCTGACGATGTTCTGAAAGCATTCAATCCATACAAGTCTGTTCCGGGTACGAATGGAACCGAAGGCACTATCTCGTTGCACTCATTTTGGAATCACCATCAGAGTCAACGACTATAGCCCTTGCACTCTGAATCACCATCTCGAACCTGTAAGTACTATCTCCGTCAAACTCATCACAGAATCACCCCCAGAGTTATACTGACTAATAGTTCTTACTCTTCGAGTCTTCACTTGCACTCCACTTGGATTCACGACCTAACGTTTAATTTGGATCGATGTGGTTTTCGGATATAAAATCCGATCCCGGTCTCACCGAATCCAAATGCCATTTTAATTTTCAAGTTGTACTTAAGGGTTTTAAATAGTAGATATTCAGAATATCACTTAACATAAATGAATTATTCATAACACACAGATAGATAATCCATTATTATCAAGTTCAACCACACATATCACAAAGCAGCATATATATCACATTTTAGATATATCACATTCATATCATTACTTATCAACCAATGACATTCAATATCATCCAATATCATTAACTCATCCAATGATATTTATCATCCAATCATTCATCATCTATAACAAGTTTGATCCAAAATTAATTTGATTAATCCTTGATTAAATTAATTCCTTACTTAATCACTTGGATTATCATCAATCCAACTTACTTATTCATTAATTAATTACAAATTAATTAATTAAACATCCCTTAATTCTCCACTTTAATTAATCTCCTTTGATTAATTATTACTTAATTACTTTAAGCAATTATTCCTTAATTATAATTTTAATTAGTCATCTTGATTAATTACTTCCTAATTATACTAAGTAATTATCTCTTAATTACCCTTTTAAATTAATCACACTTGATTAATTATTCTTTAATTATTCTGATAATTATTCCCTAATTATCTTTTAATTAATCACACCCGATTAGTCACCTTTTTAATTAATCACACTTGATTAGTTACTTATAATTAAACACTCTTGATTAACTACTTTTAATTAATCATACTTGATTTATTACTTTTAATTACTCACATTTGATTAATTACTTTTTAATTACATTTAGTAATTAAAACTTATTTATAAATTAATTATCCTTTAATTATTAATTAACAATTAATTAATTATTTCCATTAATTAATGATTACTTTCATTAATTAAATTTCTTTTTAATTAATTACTTGAACAAGTAATTAATCACATTATTAAATACTCTTAATCCTTTTATTAATTAACCATTAATTAAATAATTTAAACCTTTAATTAATTTTATTAATTAATTCCTTAATTAATGACACAAGTGATTAACCCTTAATCACTTCCTCCTAATTACTTTCATAAAGTAATTAACCTCTAATTACTTTGTTCAATAATTTCCTTTTACTTAATTACCACCAGTAATTAATTGGTTACTTAATTACTTCACCAAGCAATTATACTTCCAAAGTGATTATCTTTAATTAATCACTAATTAATTACTTAATTAATTATTTAACTAATCATTTAAATTAATGAAATGATTCTTTAACTTCTTATATTATAAAGATCCTTAATTAAGAAAACCATAATCTTAATTAAATCATTTATATTAACTAATAACTTTTCAATTGTTAATAATTTAATTATCTTAATTATCTTCACAAATTTATTTATCTTATATTAAATCAAAATTCTAAATTACTTAAAAAAAATCTTTAATATAATTGATTACCAAATTCTTAATCATTAAACTTTATTTAAAATAATATATATTAGAAATCAATTATAATTAAAAAAATTAGACATTCAAATTAAAACTTTTAAATCTTTGAACTTCCCAAAGTTATTAAATAAATTTTAATACAAACTTTATTCCAAAAATCCACTTATTTTATTTTTAAAACTTTTATATTTCAAAATATAAGAACTTGTTTAAAACTTAACCTTGGAAACAAATTAGTTTATAAGTAAAACGTGTTTTATTTTGTTTTAAAACTTTAATCATTTACAAAGTCAAATTAATTTTGTTTCAAAATCTTTAAAAACATTGCTGTACAAAACTAAATCCTACTCAATATTAAAACCCGAGCAAAACACTACTAGTACCTGAGTCGATCTCGAGAAAATTAAACAAAACCCGGAGTTACCCAAACCTTATTCCCTGCTTCGAGCCAAAACATCAGATACACGCCATAAACTTCGAGTTCCAGCCCTTCTCTTCCCAGACCCAAATACTGATGCACGATACTGCGCACATCAACGTACACCACCACGCCGATCGTCGGCGAACTCCACGCCGGCCTCCAATAAGTCGCACTCGACCACGGCAACCCCTCGCACAACCCAAAAATCTCGATTCGATCGAGCATCCAATTTTGACCACTGAACTCATCCGCTCGACAACAACTATCACCAGAAAATAGGCCCTCCACGACAACTCCAGCCTCGAGAAAAACCACCAATCTTCCCAAAGCTTCGTCACAACCTCCATATTCCATGGCAACACCTGCGATCCCCACCGATCGCTCCTTGTCGCCGCGAAGACAAGATAACAACGTCGACAGTCACAGTAGGTTAAACCCTAATCCATCAATTTCTGGTCAATACGACCCACTAAAAATCCTCAATGCATTTTTTTAATGATTCCTTACATCCCCTCGACCTTCCTGCTCAACCACGGCAATAAGTTCGACGTCGTTCGCCACCAATTGGCCAAAATGTCCAAAACATTCAATTCGAAAAATCTCACTAATTACCCAATTAAAAATCATGATACAAGCATTAAAAATCATGATTTCCTATTGTTATTTCAATCATGCAATCAAAACTAAAAATTTAAATCGTAATTTTTTTGACCCAATTTGATTTTTACTTTAATTAGAAAAATATGAGCTAATCATTCACTTTAAAAACCTGTAATTATTTTTAGATGATAGATTACTTGATTACAAACTACTTCTATTTACAAATCAAAGTGCAATTCGAATTCAAAGTCTAGATATTGAATTTATTATAAAATTGTAACCCTGTTATTTTACACAGAGCATATGTTTGAACTTCACAGGAAATCAATTGTTCACAATTCAAACATGAATCTAATTTAAATCAAAATTTTCAAATAACATCATGTTATCATCACAATAACAAGTTGATTCCAGGTTTTAAACTGTTTTTAAAAAAATCATTTACTCATCTTTATATGCAGAGGGTAGAAACTGTTTCCAGGCTTATTGAATTTTCAATCTGAATCTTCTGCATGTTGAATAAATCTTCCTGCAGTTGATTTCCAGATTTGCTAGTTGATTAATTTTCTTGCCTACTTGATTGTACTTGAAAATCTTCCATTGATTTTGAATATCCAGCATATCTTCCTTATGTTTTAGATTGAATTCCAGATTTCATTTTTCTTTGATTTGTATTATGTTTGAGTTGAAAATGAAGAAAAGATTCTTAACTGAAAATAAACTCTTCTTCTTATTATTATTTTTAATTTTAAATTAAATTTTCAAGAGAATGACATTTGTCACTATAATGCCTTAGTTAACTTACACATATGCTCACTTATTACAAATGTATCTTACATATATTAATATACTTACAAGTGTTTTCAATGTTTTATTAATATTTTAAATGTTATTTTCTTATTTATAAATTTATTTAAGTTATGAATAAGTAATTATGTAATATTTATATTATTATAAAATGTTTTTATTCTATTATAAAAGTGAATTCATGTTAACAATTATAAATTATTTATGCTTTTGATTCAATTTTAATGGTATTATATGTTTATAAACTTGAGAAATTGATTTTAATTCTTTATATAAAAATTTTAAAACAATTTATCTTATGATAAAATTAAAATGAAAGAATATTGAAAACAATTGAAAGTGAACTTCAAATTTAATTCTTATTTAAAATAAAAGCTTAAAATATATATATAAATAAGAAATTAACTTTGTTATTAAAATTTAAATCTCAAATATCATTTTAAAAAGTATTAAGTCAAATTAAAATTTCAAATTACAAATTATATATAATAAAGTTTGAAAACACTTTATTAAATTCAAATCAATATTTTTCCTATTTCTAATATATACAAATATATATATATATATATATATATATATATATATATATATATATTTCAAATGGAAAAACATTTTAACATTAGATTTGATAATTATTATATTTTTGAAACACAAATCCAAACCATAATATATATATATTCATATATATTACAATTTGAATAAATAGCTTTTATTACTTAAAGACTTCCTATTTACAATATATATCAATATATATATATATATATATATATATATATATATATTATAAATAGAAAATATTTTGATTAGCTTTTGAAAAATAAATCTTACCAATTTTAAATTGCTAAATAAACATTTCCAAATTAAAATATTATTAGTTTTCAAAAGAATTAAACTTGCCAATTTTATGTTGTTAAGAAAAATGTTAATAGATATTATCAAATTATTATTATTAGCCTTTAAAAGAATTTTAACTTGTCAATTTATAATGTAAAATGATCAAATCAATTTAATTATTAACAAAGATTATTAAATTGATATTGCTCAAAATTCCGAGTCATCACGGATAACCCTTATATATATGCACCAACAAAGTAACATCCATCTCAGACTTCACTGGCAACCAGATATATATATATACTTAGCTTTTAATTTAAATTATTTACTCACAGGTTTGAGGAGAACAATGCTTTTGAAATCTAGGGTTTGAAACTGGGAAAAACTGAACTTGAGCTTTGAATTTCTTTGTTTATATTTTGAGGTGGCCGATCCTTGAAAATCTGAATCTTGGAGAAGAAATCTCAGAGACTGATTTGCAGGGAGTTTCTTTTCTTGAATTCTTTGATTTTGTCTTACAGGTTTTGAAAATTTTGTGGATTTTTTTCAGGAGTTAATTCACAGGTTGAAAGAAAGATGCGTTGAGTTGTTTATCTAACTTCAGTTGTGAGATTATTCTCTGGTTTACAAAGTTGATGAACAAATGGACAAAGAAGATGATATATATAGAAACAAAGTGTGTACAGGGTTTGTTTACTGGTACAAACTTGGACAGAGATTTTTTTTTGGTGGCTGAGATGATATTTTTTTGTGCTAGCATTAATGAAAATTGTCTTGTTTCACAATTTCATACTTATCCCATTTTGATTTATGTACTAACTTGTATACATTTGCTTTTGCCTTATTTCATTTCATAACTACATGTATTATATAAATTCCAGAATTATCTTAAGTGTTTATTTTCTATAACTATAAACTTTAAGGTATTTATTTTACATCAATACTTGTTTAACTTCTTTTTAAAGGTTAAACTATCAAACATTTAACTTCTTATTTATTATTTATTTTTATACTTATGTTAATTTCATAGTTTCTTGTGTATATATATTTATATTTATTTTTATAACCATATTTTCGTTTTGTGGAAAATGAAATGACCTTGTTTTGTACTTGAATTGATAGCATGCTTATTCCATTCTTGCATTAGTATTTTTCACTATCCTATACGTATATAGTTGTGTTCATACCTATTTCATATAACATACATGCATACATTTATTTGTGTATTGTTATCATATCCAAAGATTTTATAAAACAATATCTAGTATTGTTTTTAAATCACTTTATGTATATATCCAGATATTCTAATTGTTTAAATTGTATTCGTTCGACTAACAAAATCAATATTTTCCATAATCAAAAATTATTTAATTACACAATTAACCGCCATTAAAACCTAGGTCGTCACATTCCTCCCCCTTAAAAATCTTTTTGTCCTCGAAAAGGAACGAAGTCAGAATTATTAAAATGCTTAAAATTAGATAAATTTTCTTTGATTATTTTTAAACTACTTTAAAAATCTATATAACGTTACTAAAATAATTGTTATAAAAATACTTTTATAACTCGATGTTTCGACAAGTCCATCCTTGTTCTCACAGAGATTCAGTCATACGTTGATCAGGCGTACGACTGAAAATCTATAAGTGCTTGACAGACCCGTTTCCAACACCCAGTGAAAATATTTTGAAAAGAAATAATTTTATTGAAAATATAGAAACCGGTTTTTGAAAATAGAGGATATATCTTTGGTGAGAATGCTCTGGAAATCATCACCCCCATCCATGGTCGCAGTTACATCCTGTGTTACGTTGCCATCGCAGCAAAAGTCCATGTAACTGTAGGCACTCCGCGTCCCTCGATTACGCCATGGAACCCACAATAGATCGCAGTTACATTCCAGGGTTACGTTGCCATCGCAGCAAAAGTCCATGTAACTGTAGGCATCAGCGCCCCTCGTTTTTTGCTGTCAAAATGAAACTTCTCCACTCCTACATAGGTCGCAGCCTACCGTTATAAAATCAAACGTAGACTCTTGGCTCTTAGCGGCACATATGACTTTCTCTATGTTACCATAGGTCGTAGTCTACCGATATAAAATCAAACGTAGACTGTTGGCTCTCAGCAGCACACATGACTTTCTCTATGGTATACACTACTCATAATCCTCAGGAACTAGTTTTGTCCAGACTCCTTACATGATCAACTTTAGAACCCCCCCTTGGGGCTCAAGGCAGCACCACCAGGTGGCACTCCTGAGAAGTTCATTTCAAGGGAGCGCCTTTTTCCCCAGAGCCATCATCAAAACACTTTATACTATACATATAGTATCTTTCAAATCATACACCTAGTACGATCTCATACAAGTCTCCTTTACACAAAATCGATTATCCCAAAATCGATAATTCTCGAACTAGGCTTTCCAAATCCAATATTTATTTTTCCCCAAAAATCAAAAACCTTTCCAAATCCAAAGGTTCCTAAAGCCCTTTTCCCAAAATCCTCATAAGATCCTTTATACATATACAGGTATATATATAATTTTTAATACTTTGGATCATTTCAAACTTGTACAGAACTCCTTTTTATACTTCAAACACTTTCAAAATTCTTTTCTTCCAGTAATAGATTCAACAAGGGGAGATTTATCTTATATAACAAAGATATATAACTTTGTTTATTTAAAATTAAATATTCAAATTTGATTACTGTTTTTTTTATAAAGTTATTTCCATCCTACTTATCATCATAAAAATATCTAACTTTCACTTTAATTCATTGCATATTTCACAAAATATGCTCTCATTTCAAAAGAAATCATTTCACATCTCTTATTCACAAATTTTCAATATCAATTTCATGCAAATCCGTATGATGTACATCTATCATCCATACGCTATACCAATCTGATCGCCCACTCGATCACACAATTTCACTTCCGAACTAGTATCGTCCACCCGACTTCCTTGTACGGACACAGATCTGGTTTCTTGATCAGAAACTGGCATTCTCCTTGCACAGCCTAACTATGATAGAGAATACCCAGAATCAATCAATAAATCTAGGTTCGCCGTCGAAAATAGAGTGAAAAATCCCAACTCCGATCGATAAACTATCTCAAAATTCTGTGCTCGAATCAGGATCAAATCACTATGCGAATAGAATAATATACGTACATCCTACGTATTTACCTTCATTGATTATTAGCCAAATCAATTTCTCTTCAATTCATCCTCACTTTGAATTTTATTCACTTTTGCCTTAATCCCCATTTGGATTATCACTTCAATTCTTATCCCAGTTAGTTATATAATCATAAACAGTTTAAACTCCGACCAGTTATATTTAGAAAATAGCTTAAAAAATTTAAAAATAGATAAGTAGTTGAAAAATAATTATTAGTTTGCAAAATAGATGTAAAATAGTTAACTAATTATAAAATAGTTGGAAAATAGTCGAATAGTTTCAGAAATTTTAGATAATTGCAAAATAGTTGTAAAATCGTAATTAATTTGTAAAATAGTAATTAATTTGTAAAATAGTTAGAAAATAGTAATTAGTTTATAAAACAGTTGAAAAATTGTTAATAGTTCCAAAAATAATTGTAGAATAAATATAAAATAATTTGGCTCTGAAAAAAAGGCTGTATATATAATAAATAGCTTGAAAAAAATAGATTTGTGCTAACAATTTATTTTGAAAATATCCCAGAGTCGAACTGTTCAATTCCCAACCTCCAATCCCATCAATTCAATTTAAATTTCCACTTCCATTTAAATTGACTCAATTCTAATTTGAATATCTTCAATTTTCCTTAAACTTGATTTATTCTCAATTCAAGTTAAATTAACCTCAATTTCTTTCCAAATTCAAATCAAATTCCATTTGATTTTAAATATATTCACTTTAACTACAATTCCAAATTATTAATTCAGACTACCTTTTAATTGAATCCACTTTAATTTCAAATCATTTCAATTTCTAAAAGAATTAACGTCAATTCCCATTTGAATTTGAACTCATTTTCCATTTTTATTTCCAATTAATCCAATTCAAATTTTCCATCTGAATTCCATACTTATCCATCTTAAATTCTAATTAATTCAAACTAAAATCAATTCGAACTAATGAAATCTAAATCTCAACTTTAACCCATTCTCGAATTATATAAATTCGAGTTAAATTTCCAAATGTTGATTTAACCCCTTATATCAAATTAACCTTTATTTTTATATCAATAATCCAAATCTTTAAACAATTTAATTCTAAGTCCAATTTTCAATAGATACAGAAAATTTATATTAGATTTTACTACCATAAAATATTCCATACATTAATTGACTACATACTAGTAGTTCATACATTACATACATTTTTCTAAAATAAAAGTCATACAGAAGTCATAAATCTAGATGTCCTTTCTATTACCTAGAGGTTTGGAAAGAACAGGGCCCTAATACTCCTACAAGAATCCTTCCTATAAACTTTCTTCCAAAGGGCAAAGCCCGAACATACACTTCTCAACAGCGTGCCCCCACTTATAACATTTGCCACAAAATGCTTCTACCCAATCGTCAATGTGGATAACCTTCATGCCTCCAACAGTACGTCCCATAGCCTTACTCCTCTTCTTCCTCTCGGAACAATTCCTAGCAATGTGTCCTGTCTTCTTTCAATGACAACAAATATTCGACTCATTGACCTGTTCAACTGGTTTACGCTTCGCCTTCCTCACTTGAGGGCAATGATTTAGGAAATGTCCTTTCTTATGACACTTAAAGCACAAGATCTCAGAGCGAAACCGATGGAATGTACCCTTCAATTCCTCCTTTGTTTTACTGCACTTGGCTGCGTAATGACCCTTATTGAAACATCTGTAATAGGTGATATTATCATAAGGTCCCGGTTCAGCCCTTTCCTTAACCTGTTTCTCATACTCTTGAATTTCTTCTTCTCGATCCCTACGTGCAACTGCTTTTTGCTCTCTGCGCCTAACCTTCCATTCTTCACTCTTAGTCATCTCTCTCAAAGACTGAATTCTAGAGGGGCTTCCTAACCTATAAATTAGACTTAATTAGATTACTAAGTTATACCTTATGTTTTAACATCTTTGGTTTTTAATTTTCAAACAAAGTTTCAAACAACTTCTTATTTCGAAATAAGATTACTTTCAGAACTATTCTGAATAATATTATTTATCATTCCCTTTAACAATTTAAAACCAAATTTAATTTTAGTGTTCCTTATATGAATGGTACATTCTATTCAATTCCTACTCGGATACATATATTTACCACTTAAATTCTTATAGGGCTTCGACTAAAAATTTTAGTTGTTCACAACCAATTTGCAACAATTTCGTTCAATTTAAATGGTTTACAACACAATTGCTTACATTCAATTCATTTTTAAGCAAAACAAACTCATATTCACTTCAATTGGTCTTAAAATCAATTTATTTGCTTCTATTAATTTAGAGTATTTCATCTTCAATTAATTTAATTTTAACTTGGTTATATTTTCTGTTACCACTTAATTTAATCCCAATTAATCTAAATATTTATTAGAAGGAAATATTGCTTTATATATCAAAATATATTTTTATATAAAATCATTCAAAACCTTTATATAATAAAATAACAAGTACGCGCTCATATATATATACACACACCTCTCATTCTAGGGTACTATTGACCCTATGAGTACACCCACCAGAGCCAAGGTTCTCGCATAACCTTTCAGCTCTGATACCAACTGTAACGAACCAGAATTTACGATCAAGAAAATTCCAGATAGTTATGAAAAAGAAGAAAGAGATAGAAGAAGAGGAACAAAAACATCAACATCTCACATTCGTAGCGGGTAAAATATAATAATAAATAATAACAGTTAACAAAAGAATACTATATCTGTCGATTACATTTTTATACATCAGAGTTACACATAGATACAAACACTGGATATACACAATCATCGTATCACAGATATACAGCAATAAAATACAGCGGAAACACTCCATACGTTCTTGTCATCCAGCTCGCCTCCTGAGCTCCAGAACATCCTTAACTAAAAATCTGTAATACTTGGTCTGACCTGAGCATTACATCAAGTAACAAATAATCGTGAGTAAACCCATCCAACATGGAATACAAAGCATACAACTCATATAAAACCCGAGGTAACTCGTATTAATTTACGAATTCATAATTTGTTATAGGCATTACTTATTTCGCACATAAATTTCTAAGTATAAAAATTTAGATCAAATAGTCCAATTCATTTAAATCATTTCATTCCAGCCTATTTATTTCACATATCGATTTATAACAATTCGAAGTGGTGTCGGGTATTTTCTAATACCCGATCCCGTCTCTTCGAGGCTCATGTCATCCTAACCCAAATTATCCAAATAAAATAGACTTCAAATTTTAAATACAGGATGTCCCTTTACACAACAATTCGTCATAGATAACACCGTTATCTCTATTTAACCCAACTTATCATATTACAAAACAGTTCATTCCACAAAACATCACTATCACATATCAGGGATAACAAATAATCAAAAACATTCAAATATCATTCAATCATTCATAAGAAAGATAAATTAGTCATACCATCCCTTAATTGATTAATCATCCTTGATTAATCATTCTCTAATAACTTTATGAAATTATCCGTAATTAATTATACAAATTTATTATTCTCAATCAGTTATAGTAATTAACCCTTTAATTACTCCTGTTAATTATTTAACTATAAATAATTACACTAATTCTCAATTAATTAATTAATTCTTCTATAATTTCTTCGTTGATTAATTACCAGCCCTTAATTACTTCATTAATTAATTATTGTTATAATTAATCAAATTTTTATTCATTAATCAGCTTGATTAATCCCATTTTAATTACATTCCTTAATCAACTTCGAATAAATTTTATTAATCAATTAAGTCTTAAATTAATTACCTTAAGTAATTAATTCTTAATTACTAATTAACTATTCTCTTATTAATTAATTTAAAATCTTTAATCATTAATTAATTACTTAATCAATAATTAAAATAGTAAATCGTACTTTAACTGTTTCATTTAATTATCAATAATCTCAATTACCATTAAGATAATCATCTTCTTTATTTATTACTTAATCATGTCATTAAAACACTAGCTTTTAATTAACCCCAAATTCTATTTAAAACAAAATTTGGGTAAACTTCATAAAGTTTAACAAACTTAAACTAACAACATACCATTTCTTAATTAAAATTTTTGAGAACATTTTAAAAGAAAAGAATTTATTGAAGAAAGGATTTGAACGAACTCCACTTTTTTAGATTTACAGAACATTGTTTTATAAGCCTATCTAATCATGTTAAACTCTGCCTCCCTTCCTTGAGTTAAACCCAATCCAAATTTTTGGGTTCCCTCTTTTCAACATTTTATTTTAGCCTAAGTAATAAAACTGCCATTCAGATCTCACGAGAACACGAATTCTACTTCGAGTCGAAAACCTGCCCACTCGAGCACCACCCCGAGTTGCCCACGAACCAAAGCTTCCTGACACGAACCCAATGTCGTGCACCTGCACCGACCAAATACGGCGCCGCTACCTCCGGCGAAACCTCACCCACATCGACAACCACCAACACTCCCAACTCCGACCACCCAAATAACCTAACAACCACAAAACTGAAAACGAGGAAATCTCCATCAACCTAAAACTGACCCGCCTCAGAAAAAATTCCCACCACGGCAACTCCGACCACCAGTTGCAGCCACCTCGTCTACATCTTCACCAGCACTCCCTGCTACGCTTCCCAAGGGTCCGGTGAAGCTCGATCCACCGGAGAAGATTCGGCGGTCCCTTTTACCCAACTCAACAAAATTAGGTTTAGAAACCTAAATTGCTCCGCCGCCGACTCCACGATGATCAGTCAACCCACCAACAATTTTTCCCAGACCCGCTGTACACCTTTCCTCCTCCAGACGAAACCCCATCCACCCAAAAACTTCCGTCCACCTGAAATTGCTCGGAAACCCACATTCTGATCATTGGCAAAAAGCACATTCGATTCTACTTTAAAAAAATCAAGATTTTTGTTTTAAAAATCATATTTTCCATTGATGATTCAAATTATATACTTGCTTCAGCAATTTCTTACATTTGATTTTTAACATGTTTTAAAGATTTTCTTACTACTCTCCCTTTTTCCAGATAAATACCAATTAATCCTCTTAAATTTCTTTTTAAACCTTAATCTATAATTTAACAAACACTTCTTGTTAAAAAAAAATCCTAACAGAGATCAGAGAAGGAACAAATGATTTTTTTTCATGTTTGAAACCTTGTACTCTGGAAAATAGAGAAGAACAAACATATCCATATACACATATCAAAATAAGACATTTCTACTTACGTGTACACAGAGATAGCCCATATATATATGCACCAACAAAGTAACATCCATCTCAGACTTCACAGGAAACCATATATATATATATATATATATATATATATATATATACTTAGCTTTTAATTTTAATTGTTTACTCACAGGTTTAAGGAGAACAATGCTTTTGAAATCTGGGGTTTGAAACTGGGAAAAACTGAACTTGAGCTTTGAATTTATTTGTTTATATTTCAAGGTGGCCGATCCTTGAAAATATAAATCTTGGAGAAGAAATCTCAGAGACTGATTTACAGGGAGTTGCTTTGCTTGAATTCTTTGAGTTTGTCTTACAGGTTTTGAAAATTTTATGGATTTGTTTCAAGAGTTAATTCACATGTTGAAAGAAAGATGTGTTGAGTTGTTTATCTAAATTCAGTTGTGAGATTATTCTCTGGTTTACAAAGTTGACGAATGAATGGACAAAGAAGATGATATATATAGAAACAAAATGTGTACAAGGTTTGTTTACTGGTACAAACTTGGACAGATATTTTTTTTTTGGTGGCTGGGATGATTTTTTTTGTGCTAGCATTAATGAAAATTGTCTTGTTTCACAATTTCATACTTATCCCATTTTGATTTATGTACTAACTTGTATACATTTGCTTTTGCCTTATTTCATTTTATAACTACATGTATTATATAAATTCTAGAATTATCTTAAGTGTTTATTTTCTATAACTGTAAACTTTAAGGTATTTATTTTACATCAATAATTGTTTTATTTCTTTTTAAAGCTCAAACTATCAAACATTTAACTTCTTTTATTTATACTTATGTTAATTTCATAGTTTCTTGTGTATATATATTTATTTTTATTTTTATAACCATATTTTCGTTATGTGGAAAATGAAATGACCTTGTTTTGTACTTGAATTGATAGCATCCTTATCTCATTCTTGCATTAGTATTTTTCACTATCCTACACATATATAGTTGTGTTATACCTATTTCATATGATATACATGCATACATTTATTTGTGTATTGTTGTCATATCCAAAGATTTTATAAAACGATATCTAATATTGTTTTTAAATCACTTTATGTATATATCCAGATATTCTAATTGTTAGAATTGTATTCGTTCGACTAACAAAATCAATATTTTCCATAATTAAAAATTAGTTAATTACCCAATTAACCGCCATTAAAATCCGGGTTGTCACACTTATAAAATGCAAACCAACTCAAGTGAACTGTAATAAAGTACAAGTATCGATGCTTGGGACCATCCATCCTCTAAGGATCCGTTAAACTATTTACTATGTAGTAATATTGCGCTATTATAATAATGTCTACAGTAAAATGAACTTACTTTAATATAGCATCGAAAGGGTTACCCATATGCCCCCAACACGTAATAGTCCTAGTAGTCCATCCAGTATCAGCATATCTCCAGATCGGGAGACTACCTTAAATACTCCATGGG
The DNA here is from genome assembly GCA_030765085.1 of Allium cepa. Classification (NCBI taxonomy): domain Eukaryota; kingdom Viridiplantae; phylum Streptophyta; class Magnoliopsida; order Asparagales; family Amaryllidaceae; genus Allium; species Allium cepa. The sequence continues at coordinate 1,002,550,151 of CM060935.1, forward strand.
CTACGGAAGAAAAACAAACTCATAGTAAGGCTCGATATGGTAGGTGACACGGCACAACTAGGCAATTCCAGGGTAGATATACCAATTACGCTTCCGGGCTGGTGGTAACGCATAGCAGCCACTACCGCCCAGGTCGGAACAAACTCCCAAATCAAAATCGGAGGATGGCCATCAAATCAACCACAAGATAAGAGTATAGTATCGAAGTAATGCGTCCGATCGGAGGAGCTACCTCACTTGGTCCGTCGATCGCTCCTGTTTTAGCCACCTTAACCCAACTCATGGGAGTTGGGTCCACGTTCATACCTCAAGAGGATCGTCGTCACCATCCTACTTCGTTCTGGAATCTTCGCCGCATACACAGTTGTTAAAGTGGTTTTCGGAATCGACAGAGAGTATGTCCATATCTGATCCCAGTCTCTTTAACAACCAATCGTTATTATAACCCATGGTTATAATTTAAAAACCTAATCTATACTACAAAATAAAGTATCATTTTCAAATTCAAAAATCTTTATCAAAATAAGGATCAAATCAATTCTAAACCATTTCAATATTAAAATATCATATCTTTTCAGAACTTCAATTTCAAATCATTATTTGAATTCAAATCCAAATATTCAAATTTAAATACCCTTTTTAATTCAAAGATATCATTCATATATTAACATTTCAAATCATCTTTCAAATAGTTTATATTTAAATCAAAACAATTCATCTAAACTATTTAAAAGTGAAGTTATTATATTTAAAAATCAAGTATTCAATTCCTAAAATTGTAGAAAATTCTGAGCTTATTTATTTAGTAAAAAACCTTAAACATTGAAATTTACAGCCTTTCACAGCATTTAGAAAAACTGCTGTAAGTTATAATTTAAAACAGTTAAATTCCGCAAAGACATCATTTATTAGAAACTGCTGTAATAGTTTAGTTCATTTGAAACGGTTTATTTAGAAAAGACAGCATTTAAATAAAACTGTTGTAATAGTTTAGTTCATTTGAAAACAGTTCATTTCAGCCTATAGCAACACTTATCAAGTGCTACTGTAGCACTATATTTAATTTCAGATTTTAGTTATCTTTCTGCTACACTTACCGAGTACTGTAAAATCACTTAGTTAAAATTTAGCCATAGTTCATTTGTATCAACCACAGCACTTACAAAGTGCTGTAATATCATTTACTTCAGATTTTAAGTTAACTTCAGAAACGATAGCATTTTTGAAGCGTTATTATTTAATTTCCAGATTTTCAGTGTAATTTCAGCAACAAATAAACATTGATTTATCCCCTTAAACATTATAAAAATGATATTTAACATTTAAAATGTTCATTAAAATACCTTTAACTTATGATTTTTATAAAGTAAATTTCCTATAAATAAAATCAAATTTCCAATAATTCACTTAATAAATTCAAGTGTAAAATTTTATATTCTTCACATTTACTTTACACTTAAATTAAATTTACCATTTCATAATTTAAACTTAATTTCCATTTTTATTTATATAACTTAAATTTCATTTTTAAACAAAATTTCACATTTACAAATTTAAATTATATTTCAAATTACACTTTAAAGTATTCATTAATTTAACCATTTTAATTCAAAGAAAAATCAATAACACTTTAAAAAAAATCATTTAAACTCAAATTTAAATCACATTATCATAATTTCTTACTTAACTTAAATTCCATTTATAAACAAAATCATGAATTCCATAATTAACTTATATTTCAAATTTTACTTTACTATTTATTTATATCACTTATTTAACTTGTAGAAAATCACCAATATTTTATAAAAATCATTTTTAATTAAAATTAAAATTAAATATCATAATATTTACATTTTTAAAATACTTTAAAAAATCTAGAAAAATATGTATTAACCATGGATCTGTATATAATTTTCTAGCCTAGGTCAAGTGATACGGATGATATAACATTTCAATCCGTAATTTACAAAGAAAATCCAGGTTCTATCATTTCAAACCCGCAATCCCAAGTCAATTAAAATAAAATAAAAATCGCTCAGACCTATCATTTCAGCCCATAACGATTTTTCCCTATTCTAAAGTCCGTTCGAGTATGTATCATTTCAACTCATGGTGATTCTATTCTACAGGGAACTTGCAGTGTGATAATCAGATATAAATAATATAAATGATAGTAACATATGGAAGTAACAGATGATATGACAAGTTTATAAACAGGATGATCATCATATAAATAATATCACAGGCAGGTATAATATGATAATATAAACTACAGATTCACATGGTGTCAAGTTACTAATTATATAAGTACAGATGTCGTGTGTGAATTACTCACTTGTTTCAAGCTGGAGATAGCAAGACAAAGCACACAAACGAATTCCAGAAGGCACCATAACACGATTTAAGACTTGAGTGGAGAGCCAAGTTTTTAAATTGTGAACAACACATAAACAAGACAAATATGAATATATTTCAACCCAAATATACTTATGATTTCAATATAGAATACATATTGAAACATTTTAAATATGAAAGCAACTATGAACAAATTTGCTTTGACCATTGCCTCAACCTTCATGTGCTCGACCTAGGGTCAGGTGTACTTGGCCAAAATGGTGCATAGGGTCGGGTATAGGTCCATAAAGGCATGGCTAGTAAGGTGTTAAAGGAGTAGAAGTTGCAACATAAAGGAAAATCAAAAGGTAGGCAAACAAGTGGTTTTTGGTGCAAACATTGGGGTCGGCCTGACATGGCTTGGGCTTGGTCATGCAAGGGGATGTCCAGGTGGGGTCTAGAGTGTCGGCCAGAGGTGGTGGATGGATTGGTGGCGGCGGCTAAGGAGGTGAACAAGGTTGAAAATGAAGGCTAGTTGCATGAAGAGCTCGGCTATGGCATTTGTTGAAGTGTTTGAGGAGTTTTGTGGTGTAATCTTCTTAAATGGGTCACGGCCTAGTCAAGACAGAGGGGAAGAAGGGTGAAGTGGTTGTGGATGGTAGTGGAGTTGGTCGGAGGAGGTGGTGGAGGACAATGGCCGAGCAAAGCATGAAGATTTCAAGGCAATTTACAAAGGAAAATCAATAAAAGAAGGTGAAAAAGAATAGAAAAGAGGATGACATTACCATTTTTTCTTCAGATCTGAAAATATACATGAGTTGTGAGGTGAAAAATAAGTGTTCACGTGAATTACAAAAGAAAAAAACCTCGGCTGGAAGATAGGGAAAGGACGGCCCAATTTGTGAAGAGATGTGAAAGTGGAAGGTCAAAGGTTAAAAGGCATTAGACTTTTGAAATTTCCTTTTTCTTTATTCAAATAAAACAAAATAAAAACAATGTAAATAAAATAAAAATGAATACCAGATAAAGTGAAAATGAAATAAATAAATAAATTTTAGAAAAATATAGAAAAATATAAGAAAATAGTTATTATATTTATACTAGTATTGAAAATTGAAAACAAAATATAACTACTTTTGGAAAAATAACTACTACACTTTAAAAATGTTTTAAAAATAAAATATATACATAACATGACATATTACACATATATACACAAATTAGAATAAGATATGACAAAAAAAATATTTATATAAATTAAAATAAACAATATTATTAAATAAATCAATTTACACACAATATTGTAAAAAGCATAACTTTCACAATATTAACCAGATTTCAATGAAACGAAAAGCAGTATTCTTAAAATTTAATTTAGTTTCATAATAAAAGATAAAATTCAAATATTTAAATTTTAAATTTAAAAGTCAAAGTTTGACCAGATTGACCAAAATCCACTTTTTTGGAAAATATTTTATTTATTCATGTTTGGAATTATAATTTACATCAAATTCAAAATTTATATTTAAAATAACAAAAATTATTCATTTAATAATAAAATAAAGTTTTAAATCAGGAAATTCAATTTAAAATAAATAAAATATACAGTAAAAATAATCACAAAATACGGGGTTGTTACACTCTCCCCCACTCAAAACTTTTCGTCCCCGTAAAGGAATGAAGTCTGGAAAAACACAGGAAAGGATAGAATGAAATAGGATTAAGACAAGATGACAAGAAGATTGAGATTATACCTGGTAGCTATTGTTATAAGCAAGTTTAACAAAAGGGAGACAATCTTCCCAAGATCCTCCAGAATCAAGAACACCAGCATGAAGAAGATCCTCGAGAAATCTGATTCACTCTTCTCGTTTGACCGTCAATCTGTGGATGGTAAGCAGCGCTCAGATTCAGATGAGTACCCAAAGATACCTGAAAAGCTTTCCAAACTGATTGGAAAAGATAGGATTACGATCACCAACAATACTGAGAAGAACATCATGGAGACGAACAATCTCCCTCATGTAGATCTCAGACAAGCTAGAAGCAGAATGAGTAGACTTAACCGGAATGAATTGAGAGGACTTGGTCAGTCTATCCACAATAACCCAAATAAACTAAGCAGTGAGAAGTGCAGTAATCCAAGAAAATTCTCAATGAATCTCCGGGACAACCAGCAAGGCTTAGTAAACTATAAAATCTCAGAAGGAGTCTTAGAAGTTTCCCAATCTTGTAATAGAATAGGGAGAAATAGGAACAACTGAAAAGATAGAATAATTGAATGACTGAGGAAAAGGAGAAAGAAAGAAAAAAATTCATTGATCACAACGATCATGACTGGATCAACAGAAATTCCATTACTAGAAACAATATGTCCAAGGAATCGGACTTCATCTTCCCAGAAATGGTATTTAGAGAATTTATTAAGCAAGGCACGAAAAACAAGATTCACCAAATCATCAAAGAAAGCAGGAGCATTAGTCAACCCAAAAGGTATGACTAACCATTCATAGAACCCATTCTCAGAATTCCAGGAATAAGATCAATATGGAAATCAATTTCCCACTTATGAGGTAAAGCAGTGACTTCACCAAATACATCGGGATAGAATCTGACTACAGGAGTCAAATGAAGATCACCACTAAAGCAATGATCAGAATAGAGAAATTGCACATGCTTACAAATCCTATTAAGGTTTTCGGGGCCCCAATTGGATTTGAAACACATAAAGGTAACGAAGCAAACTCAGGAGAAAGGAGATACTCAACTTATCACACAAATCAACAGAAATAAAACTATGGAAAAACTCCAGTATCAAATAAAACATGAACATGATACAGAAATAAAGAAAAAGTTGCATTGAAGAATACCTTGGTCATCCCTAGGAGGACTAGGAACAGGAGCTGAAGAAGATGCAAAGGTGATAGCAAATATACCAGAAGGCTTACCCAACTGAGCTGGAGGAGCAACAGCTGCATCAGCCAAAGTAGGGCAACTATTAGCATAGTGTCCCTTCTGATCACATTTGAAGCAAGTGATGGCAGAAAGGTCAACAGGCCGCCTTTGAGAAGGAGAAGATGATGGAGATCCCAAACCTACATTCTTGAGCCAATTCTGCTTCTGCTGTTGGAAATTAGTCTTTCTCTTCTTGGAGTTAGCAAAGGAAGACTGAGAAAAAGGAGCACCAACAACAGCAGGACCCTTAGAAGTAGGGTTCTCATAACGAATAGCGATATCCATAAGCTGGGTAAAAGTGCCATGAACATGAGAAATGAGACGACTATAGCACTCAGGACGAGCGCCAAAAATGAACTTCTCATTCTTCTTGAGAGGAGTGTCTATCAGACTAGGACCGAACTAGGAAAGTTCATTGAACTTCCTCTCATACTCTAAAAAAGACATGCTTCCTTGCTTGATATCTATGAACTCCCTATAAAGCTGGGATTTCCCGGCTTTGGGCATCCACTTAGCAACGAAAGCATCCATGAAAAAGGTGATAGATAAGCTTGGAAAAGGCACGAAAGAGATAGAGAAACAGAATTCAAAGAAACACAAGAAGATACCTAAACTGCTCCCAAGAAAGATCAGCCTTGATGGTGTTAGATGTAACAGACTCCCACCAATCTAGGGCAGACTCTTGCAGCTGCCAAGCTGCTAACTGACGCTTCTAGACATCAGTAATCTCAAGACCAGTAAATATCCTCTCTAAACTACGCAACCATTGCTGGGCTTCAATAATGCTCTATGAACCAGAAAACTTGGTACAACCAAGTCGAGAGAATTCCTTACAGAGAACAGTGAACTTAACAGGTGCAACAGGTTGAGGAGTTGGGGGCACGACCCCTACCTCTGACAGTTCCTCGACTCATCTTGAAAATATCAAGAATGAATTTAGGACAAGGTATCGAGAAGACAAAGATGAGATAAGATAAATTCACTTGGATGAATATCCTAAAGAAGAAAATATTAACAAGGTAGATACGAAAGGAAAGAAGTTTAGAAAATTTCCTTTAAAACAAGAAAAGTTTATATCAAAATAATCTTTGAAAAATCCTTTGAAAAAACATTTTGAAAATCATTTTATACTTTGAAAATACATTCTCTCACAAATAAAGTGATTCTAAGATTGACTTCACTCATTCTAGGGTATTTCTACCCTATCTCTAATGAGGTTTTGCCCCGCAGGCTATGGTTTGCCTAAAACGAAAGCTCTGATACCAAATGTAACAACTCGATGTTTTCAGCCATTCGCATCCGCACATATCGGACTTGAATTGCTCAAAATACCGCATTGTAATAAAATTTGGAGCAAATGAAATGCAATAACAGAATCACAGACATAGAAATATCAGAATAACTCGCAGCGGAAATTAAAATGCCATAGTATTTCATGAAGCTACTATAACAAACCCTAAAAACAAATATATAATATCAGTCTTAAAACAAATACAATGGAAATACCAAATACACAGAAGTTCACTAATACAAGAGCTGAAACAGAACAACTGAAACTGAAAAAGATAAATAATTAGATAGGTAGAATCTCCAGCAATTCCTTGCTCCAGAAAGAGAAATCCAAAGCTAAGCTATGAATACTCAGGCTGACCCGGGTATAAAGCAAAATACATAACACTTGAGTCAGGACATACATACTTATATAATGTAAACCAACTCAAGTGAACTTTAATAAAGTACAAGTAACTTAAAGGATGCTTGGGACAGCCCATCCTCCAAGGATCCGTTAAACTATTTACTATGTAGTAGTATTGCGCTATTATAATAATGTCTACATTAAAATAAACTTACTTTAAAATAGCGTCGAAAGGGTTACCCATATAGCCCCCAACACGTAATAGTCCCAGTAGTCCATCCAGCATCAGCATATCTCCAGATCGGGAGACTACCCCAAATACTCCATAGGCTACGGGAGAAAAACAAACTCGTAGTAAGGCTCGATATGGTAGGTGACACGGCACAACTAGGCAATGCCAGGGTAGATATACCAATTACGCTTCCGAGCTGGTGGTAACGCAAAGTAGCCACTACCGCCCATCTCGGAACACACTCTCAAATCAAAATCGGAGGATGGCCATCAAATCAACCATAAGATAAGAGTACAGTATCGAAGGAATGTGTCCGATCGGAGGAGCTACCTCACTTGGCCCATCGATCGCTCCTGTTTTAGCCACCTTAAGCCAACTCACAGGAGTCGGGTCCACGTTCATACCTCAAGGGGATCGTCGTCGCCATCCTAATTCATTCTGGAATCTCCACCACGTACACAGTTGTTAAAGTGGTTTTCGGTATCGACAGAGAGTATGTCCATATCCGATCGCGGTCTCTTTAACAACCAATTGTTATTATAACCCATGGTTATAATTTAAAAACCATAATCTATACTTCAAAATAAAGTATCATTTTCAAATTCAAAAATCTTTATCAAAATAAGGATCAAATCAATTCCAAACCATTTCAATATTAGAATATCATATCTTTTCAAAACTCCAATTTCAAATCATTATTTGAATTCAAATCCAAATATTCAAATTTAAATACCCTTTTTAATTGAAAGATATCATTCATTTATTAACATTTCAAATCACCTTTCAAATAGTTTATATTTAAATCAAAACAATTCATTTAAACTAGTTAAAAGTGAAGTTGACATATTTACAAATCAAGTATTCAATTCCCAAAATTTTAGAAATTTCTGAGCTCATTTATTTAGTAAAAAACCTTAAACATTGAAATTACAGCCTTTCACAGCATTTAGAAAAATTGCTATAAGTTATAATTTAAAACAGTTAAATTCAGCAAAGACAGCATTAAAACAAAATTGCTGTAATAGTTTAGTTCATTTGAAACAGTTTATTTAGAAAAGACAACATTTAGATAAAACAGTTGTAATGGTTTAGCTCATTCGAAAACAGTTCATTTCAGCCTACCGCAGCACTTATCAAGAGCTACTGTAGCCCTTTACTTAGTTTCAGATTTTAGTTACCTTTCTGCTACCACAGCACTTACCAAGTGTTGTAATATCACTTAGTTAAAATTTAGCCATAGTTCATTTATATCAACCACAACATTTACAAAGTGCTGTAATATCATTTACTTCAGATTTTAAGTTAACTTCAGAAACGATAGCATTTTTGAAGCGCTAATATTTAATTTCCAGATTTTCAATGTAACTTTAGCAATAAATAAACTTTGATTTAACCCTTTAAACACTATAAAAATCATATTTTAACATTTAAAATGTTCATTAAAATAACTTTAACTTATGATTTTTATAAAGTAAATTTCCTATAAATAAAATCAAATTTTCAATAATTCACTTAATAAATTCAAGTGTAAAATTTTCGATTCTTCACATTTACTTTACACTTAAATTAAATTTACCATTTCATAATTTAAACTTAATTCCATTTTTATTTATATAACTTAAATTTCATTTTTAAACCAAATTTCACATTTACAAATTTAAATTATATTACAAATTACACTTTAAAGTATTCATTAATTTAACCATTTTAATTCAAAGAAAAATCGATAACACTTTATAAAAAAATCATTTAAACTCAAATTTAAATCAAATTATCATGATTTCTTACTTAACTTAAATTCCATTTATAAACAAAATCATGAATTCCAAAATTAACTTATATTTCAAATTCTACTTTACTATTTATTTATCTCACTTATTTAATTGTAGAAAATCACCAATATTTTATCAAAATCATTTTTAATTAAATTTAAAATTAAATATCATAATATTTACATTTTTAAAATACTTTAAAAATTCTAGAAAAATTTATATTAACCAAGGGTCTGTATATAATTTTCTAGCCTAGGTCAAGCGATATGGATAATATATCATTTCAATCCGTAATTTACAAAGAAAATCTGGGTTTTATCATTTCAAACCCACAATCCCAAGTCAATTAAAATAAAATAAAAATTGCTCAGGCCTATCATTTCAGCCCATAACGATTTTTCCCTATTCTAAAGTCCGTTCGGATATGTATCATTTCAACCCATAGTGATTCTATTCTACAGGGAACTTGCAGTGTGATAATCAGATATAAATGGTATAAATGATAGTAACATATGGAAGTAACAGATGATATGACAGGTTTATAAACAGGATGATCATCATATAAATAATATCACAGGCAGGTATAATATGATAATATAAACTACAGATTCACATGGTGTCAATTTACTAATTATAAAGTACAGATGTCCTGGTGAATTGCTTACTTGTTTCAAGCTGGAGATAGCAAGACAAAGCATACAAACGAATTCCAGAAGGTACGACAACGCGATTTAAGACTTGAGTGGAGAGCCAAGTTTTTATCTAGTGAACAACACATAAACAAGACAAATATAAATATATTTCAACCCAAATATACTTATGATTTCAACATAGAATGCATATTGAAACATTTTAAAAATGAAAGCAACTATGAAAAAATTTGCTTTGACCATTGCCTCAACCTTCATGTGCTCGGCCTAAGGTCAGGTATGCTCAGCCAAAATGGTGCATAGGGTTAGGTATAGGTCCATAAAGGCACGGCTAGTAAAGTGTTAAAGGAGTGGAAGTTGCAACATAAAGGAAATCAAAAGGTAGGCAAAAAGTGGTTTTTGGTGCAAACATTGGGGTCGGCCTGACATGGCTTAGGCTTGGTCATGCAAGGGGATGGTCAGGTGGGGTCTAGAGTGTTAGCCAGAGGTGGTAGAGGGATTGGTGGTGGCGGCTAAGGAGGTGAACAAGGTTGAAAATGAAGGCTAGGTGCATGAAGAGCTCGGCTATGGCATTTGTTGAAGTGTTTGAGGAGTTTTGTGGTGTAATCTTCTTAGATGGGTCATGGCCTGGTCAAGCCAGAGGGGAAGGAGGGTGAAGTGGCTATGCATGGTGGTGGAGTTGGTCGGAGGAGGTGGTGGAGAACGATGGCTGAGCAAACCATGAAGATTTCAAGGCAATTTACAAAGGAAAATCAATAAAAGAAGGTGAAAAAGAATAGAAAAGAGGAAGACATTACCATTTTTTCTTCAGATCTGAAAATATACGTGAGTTGTGAGGTGAGAAAGAAGTGTTCACATGAATTACAAAAGAAAAAAATCACGGCTAGAAGATAGGGAAAGGACGGCCCAATTTGTGAAGAGATGTGAATGTGGAAGGTCAAAGGTTAAACGGCATTAGACTTTTGAAATTTCCTTTTTCTTTATTCAAATAAAACGAAATAAAAACCATGTAAATAAAATAAAAATGAATACTAGATAAAGTGAAAATGAAATAAATAAATAAATTTTAGAAAAATATAAGAAAATAGTTATTACATTTAAACTGGTATTGAAAATTGAAAACAAAATATAACTAGTTTTGGAAAAATAACTACTGCACTTTAAAAATGTTTTAAAAATAAAATATATAAATAACATTACATATTACACATATATACACAAATTATAATAAGATATGACAAACAAAAATATTATTTATATAAATTAAAATAAACAATATTGTTAAATAAATCAATTTACACACAATATTGTAAAAAGCATAACTTTCACAATATTAACCAGATTTCAACGAAACGAAAAGCCGTATTCTTAAAATTTAATTTATTTTCACAATAAAAGATAAATACAAAAATACAAAAATTTAAATTTTAAATTTAAAAGTCAAAGTTTGGCCAGATTGACCAAAATCCACTTTTCTGGAAAATATTTTATTTATTCATGTTTGGAATTATAATTTACATCAAATTCAAAATTTATATTTAAAATAACAAAAATTGTTCATTTTAATAAATAAAATAAAATTTTAAATCAGGAAATTCAATTTAAAATAAATAAAATATACAATAAAAATAATCACAAAATGCTTGTTTGTTACAACGCACTTATATTAACGTAAAACAAATGTTTTAATAAAGAATTAAATGATAATATGTGTATATTTGGGTTTGTTGAAGTGAATTAATAAGAGTAAGTTTGGAATTTGGATCCCAAAGGTTTGTTTATAGTATATAAGTGATCCCTTCATTTACTTTGCATTTATTATCACATCCACATTCTCTTTCTTTTCATTTTCATGTTCTCAGTGTAGGTTTCATTTGAGCATCCATTTAATTATTAGACTACTCATCCACATTCTCTTTCTTTTCATTCGTTTTTCGTTTGTTCGTTTGCTCCTTTCAAGTGCTTTACCTGATGTTTTTTCCTTTTTCTTTTTCCATTTTTACTGTGAACATCCAAATTAATTTTCATGCCATCTAATTAACATTTACTATTCTCCATTTTTGAAGTTTATTTCGCTTATGCATTATTAGTTCTTGTAATTTTCTTTCATTAGAAACTCTTTCTTCTGATGGTTCTTATTAAAAATGGAAGATTTATTTTTACTTTATTCATACATTTATTCCTTCACTTTACCTCTTTTGTGATAACCAGGATTTTTGGTATCTGATAATTGGATAATTATCTGGTTTTATTCAGTTGAATGGATAAATTTTGGTAATAAAAGATATCTGGATGGATTTGAAACTATGATAAATATTGAAATATAAATATCTGGAAGTGATATATCTTATAGTAAATTAATATATATAAATAGTGATGTGCAAACTTAATAATGTTGAAAATTTTAAGTGTGTTCATATACAAGTATATAAGTGTATATATATGTTGGGTGAATTGAGAGCATTGATTTGAATTCAAGGTATTAAATTTTCAAAAGAAAGTTAAGTTAGAATTAAATATTTATAAACACTAAAGATAAATACTTATTAAGTTTTAAAATAGTGGCTCAAGTTTAAAATAGGAATTAATAAAGGATCATACTTTTTCAAAATATATATATATATGTTGTATTGTAACGGCCCGCCTCTCTCTCTAAAGAAAGACACATCGTTATTAAGAAAGAAAGCGATAGAAAAGAGAAAAGATAGAGAAGAAAGAACGGAACAAAATCAGAATCTCAACAGCGGAACGAAAAAATTATATTAATCACATAAATATTACATAGTATCATATACATCAGAGTTAAATAGCTTGTACAACACATACTAGACAGTTATAAACACATATCTAGTTATACAACTCAATATACAATACAGATATCAACACAAGATCAACACAGTGGAACAACTATCTATCTACAAACGCCGAAGCCTTCTGCTCCATATCTCCTCCATAATTCATCAAAGCTAACCTGAATCCCTTGGCTACTCGTAAAAAGTTGAGTACCCAAGAGTTTAATAAAACAGAAATAAACTCCGGGTCAGACATGGGTCTGGTGTGAGTAAACGGTTAAAGTTGCTTAACTTTAAAAACCTTTGAAAACAATGGTATCACGTAAGACTCCCCACACATAAACATGGATAAGCTTTTACCTTACACTAACCAAAACTTTGATAGGAAATTCTGTGATATTATAATAAGATCAAGGGTTTTCAAATAACTAGAAAATAGCCGAAATTGTTACATTTATTAAATTCCAACAACTTAGATTTACAATCAAATCCGAGGGCACTTATTGGATATTGGATTTCCATACAATGGCAGGGCTACTAGGGTACCGCCCGTCACAGTACGTGGCCTAGATCAACGTACCGAGGATTACTCCCAATCCCCTACAACACAAGGCCGGAACCATCCCTTACTTGATAGTCCCGAACAAGACAAACCTAGTAGTTGGAGCTTAACAACTGCCCACACAGCCGAATAAAAGGGACTTCTAGACAGGGGGAAATCTCGTCCTACTTGGGTGCTACCCACTTAGCCTTGCTGCACCTCCCCTGTTTTAGCCATTTCCGGTTAATGAGGCTTGAGGCTAAAATTACCTTTAGAGAACACATCTTTTAGAATGCTCATCGTCCACCTGACGATGTTCTGAAAGCATTCAACCCATACAACTTCGTTCCGGGTTCGAACAAAACAGAAGGCATTATCTCGTTACACTCATTTTGGAATCACCCTCAATGTTAACGACAATAACCCTTGCACTTTGAATCTTCATCTTCACTTGAGATTCACGACCTATCGTCAATTTGGATCGATGTGATTTTCGGATATCCAAGTTTAGAAACCCTATCCGGTCTCATCAAAATCCATACGTATTTTAAAGGCCAAGTTGTTTAAAGGTTTAAACAATCAAATTCAATTCAATACTTGAATTCACACAGCATTAACACAGTTAAATATCACACATTTATCAATGATATATCAAATATCATATCACAGAATATCACAACATGTCATCCAATAGATATCAATCAACTCAGATATTCTGCTCAAACGATTATCTATAAGCAACAATTATCAATCCCTACTATAATCAATTTAATTAACTTAAATTAAATCAATTACTTAAGAATTAATCACCAACTTTGCTTAATCATTAATTAATTAACCTTTAATTAATTAACCATCCTTCAAATATCCATCTTAATTAATCACCTTGATTAATTATGTTCAATTACATAAAGTAATTATCCTTTAATTAATTTCACAAATTAATATCCTTAACCACTATAGTAAATAACCTTTAATTACTCTCATTTATTACATTAATTAATGATTCTTAATTAATTATTTCCATTAATTAATTAATTAATTATAATTAATTACATTGATCCTTAATTAATTACATTAATTCATTATAGTTTAATTAATTACTTCCATTAATCAACCTCAATTAATCATAAACAGTAATTACCAATCTGTGATTACTTACCAAATTAATTAGCTCCTTAATTAACTATATTAATCCTTTGATTAATTACACTACGTAATTAATCCTTAATTACTTTTACTAAGTAATTACCCTTTAATTACTTCCCTTTAAGTAATTCCCTTTTAATTAATTACATCCAGTAATTATACATTAATCACTTCACTAAGTAATTACACTTATAAATCTCATTAGGTATTTATACTTAATCAATCATCAAGAGATTGTCTTTAATTGATTAACAAATTAATCACAATTGGGTAATTCATCCCTTAATTACCCTTTAAACAAATTAATTAATCTTAATTACAGAATAATTATTCTTTAACCATTAATTAATAAACCTTAATTACAAATTAATACAACTTAAGTACAAATTAGGTATCTCTTAATTACCAGTTAATCAATCCTTAATTAATAGTTAATTAACCCTTAATTACTCTTCAATTATAGATTAATTATCTTTTAATATTAATTGATAAAAATTAATTATTAATTAATAAAACTTAATTAAGTATTTCTTAATTAACATTTAATTTACCTCTAATTACTTGATTAAGTAAATTTCTAATTACAAATTAATTAATCTTTAATTACTTAATTAATAATCCTTAATTACAATTAATTAACCTTTAATTAATTAATTATAACCCTCAAGTGTAAATTAATTAATCCTTAATCATTAGTTAATTAAATTCATTAATTATTCTTAATTAATTACTTAATTAACCCTTTATACTTAATTAATTAAGTTAATTAATTATACTTAAAGTTCTTAATTAACTCAATTATTATCAAATCATTAAACCATAATTATCTTAAAATAAAACCTTATTTTATTTATTCCTTAATTATCATTAAAACATTTTATTTAAAAATTAACTTTACTTAATTAGATCATTAATTAAGTTTTAAAATACTCATTCAACTTGATAAATTAAAAGCTACAAGTCACAGCTTACCTTTAAATGCTTTTAAAATATTATCAAGTAATAGTTTTAAATCTATTATCAATTTAAACTGATAAGCTTGCTTTATAAAATCTTTAAAATTTCATTTGTACTTAAGTTTTTAAAATAACTTTAACTTAATTTAACAAAATTTAAATTAAACAAAGTTTTCAAAACTACTTAAACAATGCTAAAGAAAACAACTATTATATAAGTAATTTATATAAGAAAGTTAAATTAATTTCATTTTTAAATTTCGAAAACCAAGTTTTAAAATCCTTTTTAATATTTTCTTAACGCTTACTTCGGGTCAAACCCGAAGATCACTCGGGTCTAACCCGAGTTCCCTTTTCCATTCAAAAATTTAGTTAGTTTAAGTTTATGTTTTAAAATTTAAAACCTGCTAGCAACTAACGCTGATAACAAGCTAAACTTCACCAACTACTCGAGTTAAACTCGAGCAAATATCACACAGTCTCGAGCTTCAACCCGAGATCAAACCTTCGTCATCATTTCCAGATATGCCTGTGCACGTGTGCACCAACACCAGCGACCAACGGCGCTCCGACCATCGACGCCAACTCCAACACCTTGCCGGTGAACCTCGCAACCAAACTCGATCACCAATTGTCTCGATTCGACCGTGAATCGAAATCGACCCAAAGTCCACAATTTGGAAACCCATCCTCACCGGAAATTCACCCATCTCTGACGATCCCTGCTACGAGAAGCCTCGCCATCTTCACTGCAGCTCTACTTTGTCTTCCATCTCCTACATCACACCTCGCGATCGCCACCGATCAAGTCCCGATGTCGCAATTTCTTCAGAAAGATCGACGACACAACCTGGATGATAAACCCTACATTATCATCGCAAAGCCACTCTGGTCGCCTAAAAATTCGAGCACCATTTTTGCCAAATACCCCATTTATCCAGCTAGCTTCAACAGGAAACCCGACCATCCAAACCCTTTTGATCACCAGAAAACTCTCGAAAACCCATTCCTAGTCAATCTTGAATTGCTCATCAATTCAATGTTAAAAATCAAGATTTTAGCGTTAAAAATCTTAATTTGGAAAAAGAATTCAGATTATATATATGAATTAACAGATCATTGTCACATGCATCAAATCTAAAGGTGATTCATGTTTTACAGTATAAAAGTCAGAGGCTTAAACTAAGAGCAGAGATATTAAAATCAACAGAAATACACGCAGACTTACATATAAACAGATATGCAAAGCAACCATCAACACGGTAATTCACATATTACTTAAGTTTTAAATTTAAAAGTTTGCTCACCAGGCATGAGCTTTTGAAACAGATTTGGATTAAGAAAACTTGAAGGGTGTTGAAGCCGAAAACTTTGAATGCTTTGATTTCTTTAAACTGAAATGCTTTAAGATTTGATTTATTTAGGATGAAGCTTTAATTTGCTGCTGATTGGTTTGGTAATCCAGATTTTGAAAAATGGTTACAGATTTGGCTTGATTATCTTGCTTTGAAAATGGGTTACAGGCTTACTTTGAAAATTTGTTTACAGGTTTTCATTTGAGGAAATTTTACAGGCTTTGGAAATTGCTTTGAGAGTTTGATGACAGGTTTTGATCTTTTGATTTTGGAAAATGATTTACAGGTTTGCTTTTTGAACCGAGTGAATTGATTACAGGTAGTGATTCTTTTCTGGTTTAAGAAGTGAATTACAGGGTTTTGATTTGTTTTGAGGGATGGTTTCAAGTTTGCTTGTTCACAGATCTTTCAATTTTCTGTTTTGATTTTTGAGTAGTGTTTATAAGTTTGAGATAAAAATGGTTACAGGGTTTGTATTTGATCTTGAAGGGTGTTTACATTTTTTCTTTGTTAAGGAATGAAATGAGAAAAAGAAAAAGAAATGGAAGAGGTTTTGTTTATATAAACAAATTTATGGTTTATTTAAAAAAATCAAAGAAAATGAAAATAAATCATGACACTTGTCCCATACCACATTTAATTTCCAAACATTATTATATATTTTTAAATTGATTTAGGAAGCTTTTATATAAATATACTAATTAATTAGTATAACTAATAAATGCCTTTTCTAAATTTATAAAACTATAACCTTTAAAAGAGAACTAAATAAAAACCCATCATATTTTAAATAAAATCATACTTAGAGTATTTAATCCATTTATAAATGTAAATATAAAGCTTTTACATTTATTTACTATTTAAATAAGTACTTTCATAATTTATATAAATAAAATCTTTTAAGGAAAAACAATATAAAGCAAATTATATTCTAATGAAAACTTTATTCATATATTTTTATATCTAAACGATTTCAAAATAATTATTCTTTAAATTCAAATTTAAAATCAAATATCAAATTCAAATTCAAATTTAAAAATATAATTTAAAATCAACTTAAACATATATATATTAATTTAAACAAATACATTATTAAATTTGAAAATAATATCATCTTAAATAAATTTATATACATATACATTTAAACAATACTTATTTAAAACAATATGTCTATTTAAAATTCTATTTATAAAACATCCAAATTAAATTTGTAAAAATAATTATTCCATTCAAAAATCAATTTATAACTATCATTAAAATCATCACACTATATTGATTAAAATAACAATTTACCAATTTTAATTAATTTAATAAGAGAGATTATCACATTTAAATTGCGTGAAATTTCGGGATATCACATTCCTCCCCCCTTTAAAGAATTTCGTCCTCGAAATTTAAACAAAAGATAATCGCAAAGTTTTATTATATTTCAAACAATTAAAGCATACATATTAGCCATACACTATTAATGAAACAACCATTCATCCAAACAAACAATACTAGTTATATAGACACAAATCCAGATAAGATTTCTAAAACTGTCCTGAGTTTCCCAGATGCGGATAGCAGAATACTCACTCTACTAAATCCAAACTAGCTATGCAACTAAGCTACTGAACTCCTACTTATCTAGATTTACAATCTACACAAGAGATCAGACCACAAACAAGACCTACTCAACAACCAAATCCTTCTGAACTACAGGTTCCAAAACCAGTGATGGACCAAATACGTACTCCCTCAGAGATGCGTGAAATACCTTGAATCCTAGTCTTCCAAACTGGTAATTCAACTCCTGGAGGCCAACACTTATCCTTACAAAAATACAGGAAGATCCAATATATTTTTGAGCTAACTTTCCAATCTTACTTAATCCTATAGCTCATCATTACCGAAGAAAACCTTATCCAGTATTCCAATCTCCAGCTTCGAATTCCAAATTCCTCTGCCTCTTATCCACAAAAAACTTTTGACGATCCTAGGCCTCCTACATCCTACCTTGATCAGCTCAACCTTCACTGATGCTTCTTAAAATAATCTGGATCAAAAACAATCCAATAAAATGATCTTCTCAAGATCTACCCAAAATCAAGAACACTAACTCTACTTCACAATCAACAATAGACTTCAAATTACTTCTCTTATCCAGAAAAGAAAAAACAGGAACACTCACCAATCTGGCCTCAAATCCCAAAATATTTCCTAATTTTTTTTGTAGAAACCCTCTAATCCTAAACACTGCAACCTCCGGTTGCTTCCACTATAGAACAGCTGCCACCTAGCTTCTGCTGCACAACTCTGATCTGGAGTAGATAAGAATGTCGTCGATGAACACGAGCACAGACTAGAAAACACATCCCAGAAATAAGGTTCAACAGATCCACAAAGAGAAAACACAGAAGCACCAAGAAATCCTGAGCTGCCTCACCAAAACCCCATCCTAGGAGACATCCTTCTACCTAGCTGAATCACCAGTAGCTCCATGAACCAAGTTGATACAGAACTCAATCTCTAATGCGGGCAAACCTCAGACTTTCTAGAAGACATCCAGAAAATCTTAGACAACTCTATAATTCCTACATCCTCTAGAGATGTCTCAATCCATGCAAAAGATTATCCAAGAGAATCACTCAAACTATCGCAAGTCACTTTTGTGATCCTATCCAGCACAATATCCACAGATATTGTTCTTTTTTCAAAAATCAGAATAGCTTATCCTTGACCAATTCATCGAAGAAACGGGTCCACTCTGCTACTTCCGAACTCTACCTCTAGGAAACTGTAAAGCCAAAAGATCTTCCTGCGGGCACACCAAACACTTCGAGCTGTAATGCATCCCACTGATGCCCAAAGATTTCCTTATCCAAAGCTCTTCGATCCTCAAAACTATATCAACCAATATCAAAAAGAGCCTTGAGATGGGCAGACATCTCCTTAAGAAACTTGGGCCCCAAACTAAACACAACACCCTGCTAAAACTCAGTCTCATCACCGATGTAGACATACTTCCACAAACTTGTTTCAAAAGAAACATCTTCTGAAACATCCATAGTCACTGCGTCTCACCATGCAGCTGCTTCTCCCTGAAGTTGC
Source organism: Allium cepa (assembly GCA_030765085.1). Taxonomy (NCBI): domain Eukaryota; kingdom Viridiplantae; phylum Streptophyta; class Magnoliopsida; order Asparagales; family Amaryllidaceae; genus Allium; species Allium cepa. The sequence continues at coordinate 1,002,569,616 of CM060935.1, forward strand.
CAAATTACCATCACTCACTTCTGCACATCCGACAGATTCAAACTCTCGAAAATCCGCTCACACGAGCGCGATCAAACTTATACTTCAATGATGGACTCCGAACCTTTAAAAGGTTCCCTTCAGAGATTAGAGAAATCTTTACACCATGCTGCAAAACTCACTCGAGACGGTATTGGGTCTATAGTCTCGGTAGATACACTTCCCACCTCAACACTAAAACTTCTTCCATTGGTAGTCGTCTACACACACCACTACCCTTGCTACCTCTAGAACTCATGTTGGAAAATCCGAACAGGCAACCGAACAAATAGGTAGAAATATATATATACACACACACATATATATACATATATACATACATATATATATATATATATATATATATATATATATAAATTACAAGTACGCTCTCTCAAGATAGACACCACTCCAGAGCCTAGGTATTCTCTCAACCTAGTGCTCTGATACCAAATGAAACGACCCGCCTTTCTCTCCAAAGAAAGAAGCATCATTATTAAGAAAGAAAGGGATAGAAAAGAGAAAAGATAGAGAAGAAAGAACGAAACAACATCAGAATCTCAACAGCGAAACGAATAAATTAAATTAATCACATAAATATTACATAGTATCATATACATCAGAGTTACACAGCTTATACAAACATACTAGACAAGTATAAACACCTGTCTAGTTATACAACTCAATATACAATACATATATCAACACAGAGATCAATACAGCGGAACCACTATCTATATACATACGTTGAAGCCTCATGCTCCATATCTCCTCCAGAATTCATCAAAGCTAACCTGAATCCCTTGGCTACTTATAAAAATTTGAGTACCCAAGAGTTTAATAAAACAGAAATAAACTCCGGATCAGACATGGATCTGGTGTGAGTAAACGGTTAAAGTTGCTTTACTTTAAAAACCTTTGAAAACAAAGGTATCACGTAAGACTCCCCACACATAAACATGAGTAAGTTTTTACCTTACGCCGACCAAAACTTTAATAGGAAATTCCATGATATTATAATAGGGTCTAGGGTTTTCAAATAAACCATAAAAAAGCCGAAATTGTTACATTTATTAAATTCCAGCATACATAGGTTTACAATCAAATCTGAGGGCACTTAATAGAGATTGGATTTACATACAATGGCAGGGCTACTGGGGTACCGCCCGTCACAGTACGTGGCCTAAATCAACGTACCGAGGATTACACCCAATCCCCTGTAACACAAGGCTGGAACCATCCCTTACTGGACAGTCCCGAGCAAGATAACCCCGGTAGTTGGATCTCAACAACTGCCACACAGCCGAATAAAATGGACTTCTAGACAGGGAAAAGTCTCGTCCTACTTGGGGGCTACTCACTTAGCCTTGCTGCACCTCCCATGTTTTAGCCATTCTCGGTTGATGAGGCTTGAGGCTACGATTACCTTTAGAGAACACATCTCTTAGAATGCTCATCGTCCACCTCACGATGTTCTGAAAGCATTCAACCCATACAAGTTTGTTCCGAGTTCGAACGAAACCGAAGGCATTATCTCGTTACACTCATTTTGGAATCACCCTTAGAGTTAACGACAATAACCCTTGCACTCTGAATCTTCATCTTCACTTGAGATTCATGACCAATCGTCAATTTGGATTGATGTGGTTTTCGGATATCCAAATCTGGAAACTCGATCCCGGTCTCATCGAAATCCAAACGTATTTTAAAGGCCAAGTTGTTTAAAGGTTTAAACAATTAAATTCAATTCAATTCAATACTTGAATTCACATAGCATTGACACAGATAAATATCACACATTTATCAATGATATGTCAAATATCATATCACAGAATATCACAGCATATCATCCAATAGATATCAATCAATTCATATATTCTACTTAAACAATTATCCATAAGCAACAATTATTAATCCTTATTATAATCAATTTAATTAACTTAAATTAAATCAATGACTTAAGAATTAATCACCAACTTTGCTTAATCATTAATTAATTAACCTTTAATTAATTAACCATCCTTCAAATATCCATCTTAATCAATCACCATGATTAATTATCTTCAATTACATAAAGTAATTATCCTTTAATTAATTTCACAAATTAATTATCCTTACCCATTACAGTAATTAACCTTTAATTACTCTCATTTATTACATTAATTAATGATCCTTAATTAATTAATTAATTATAATTAATTACATTGATCCTTAATTAAATATACTTTAATTAATTACTTCCATTAATTAACCTCAATTAATCATAAACAGTAATTACCATCCTGTAATTACTTACCTAATTAATTAACTCCTTAATTAATTATATTAATACTTTGATTAATTACACTAAGTACCTAATTCTTAATTACTTTTACTAAGTAATTACCCATTAATTACTTCCCTTTAAGTAATTCCCTTTTAATTAATTACATCCAGTAATTATACATTAATTACTTCACTAAGTAATTGCACTTATTAATCTCATTAAGTATTTATACTTAATTAATCATCAAGAGATTATCTTTAATTGATTAACAAATTAATCACAATCGGGTAATTCATCCCTCAATTACCTTTAAACAAATTAATTAATATTAATTACAGATTAAATATTCTTTACCATTAATTAATAAACCTTAGCTATTAATTAACATAACTTAATTACAAATTAAGTATCTCTTAATTACCAGTTATTAAATCCTTAATTAACAGTTAATTAACCCTTAATTAATCTTTAATTATAGATTAATTATCTCTTAATTATTAATTAATAAAACTTAATTATTAATTAATAAAACTTAATTAAGTATTTCTTAATTAAACTCTAATTACTTGATTAAGTAAATTTATAATTACAAATTAATTAATCTTTAATTACTTAATTAATAATCCTTAATTACAATTAATTAACCTTTAATTAATTAATTGCAACCCTCAAGTATAAATTAATTATTCCTTAATCATTAGTTAATTAAATTAATTATTTATTCTTAATTAATTACTTAATTAACCCTTTATACTTAATTAATTAAGTTAATTAATTATACTTAAATTTCTTAATTAACTTAATTAATCTCAAATCACTAAACCATAATTATTTTAAGATAAAACCTTGTTTTATTTATGCCTTAATTATCATTAAAACATTTTATTTAAAAATTAACTTTACTTAATTAAATCATTAATTAAGTTTTAAAATACTCATTCAACTTGATAAATTAAAAGTTACAAGTCACAACTTACCTTTAAATGCTTTTAAAATATTATCAAGTAATAGTTTTAAATCTATTATCAATTTAAATTGATAAGCTTGCTTTATAAAATCTTTAAAATTTCATTTCTACTTAAGTTTTTAAAATAACTTTAACTTAATTTAACAAAATTTAAATTAAACAAAGTTTTCAAAACTACATAAACAATGCTAAAGAAAACAACTATTATATAAGTAATTTATATAAGAAAGTTAAACTAGTTTCATTTTTAAATTTCAAAAACCAAGTTTTAAAGTCTTTTTTAATATTTCTTAACACTTACTTCAGGTCAAACCCGAGGATCACTCAGGTCAAACCCGAGTTCCCTTTTCCATTTAAAAATTTACTTAATTTTAGTTTAATCTTTTAATTTTAAAACCTGGTAGCGACTAAAACTGACAACAAGCTAAACGTCACCAACTACTCGGGTTAAACTCGAGCAAATATCACACAGTCTCGAGCTTCAACCCGAGATCAAACCTTCATCATCATTTCCAGCTATGCCTGTGCACGTGTGCACCTACACCGACGACCAACGGTGCTCCGACCATCGATGCCAACTCCAACACCTCGCCGATGAACCTCGTAACCAAACTCGATCACCAATTGTCTCGATTCGATCGTGAATCGAAATCGACACAAAGTCCACAATCTGGAAACCCATCCTCACCGGAAATTCACCCATCTCTGACGATCCCTGCTTCGAGAAGCCTCGCCATCTTCATTGCAGCTCCGCCTCGTCTTCCATCTCCTACATCACACCTCGCGATTGCCACCGATCAAGTCCTTATGTCGCAATTTCTTCAGAATGATCGACGACACAACCTTGATGATAAACCCTACTTTGTCGTCGCAAAGCCACTCCGGTCGCCTAAAAATTCCAGCACCATTTTTGCCAAACACCCCATTCATCCAGCTAGCTTCAACAGGAAACCCGACCATCCAACCCTTTTGATCACCAAAAAACTCTCGAAAACCCATTCCCAGTCAACCTTGAACTGCTCATCCAATTCAATGTTAAAAATCAAGATTTTAATGTTAAAAATCTTAGTTTGGAAAAAAAATTCAGATTATATGCAGAATTAATAGATCATTGTATTTTATTTTTAACATATACTCATGCTTCTATGTTCTTTTATTTCGTCCAGATAATATTTATATTTATTTTTCTTAAAAATATTTTTAAAACTTAGTTTAGTTTTAAACAAAACAAACTTTGTTTAAATACTTAAGCCTAAAAGAGATTAGAGTGTGAAGAATTAAAGTTTTAATCTAAGGTTAAATCACTGAAACTTAAAACAGAGATGATTACCAAGCATTCACACAGTATCTTCATACATATAAACATGTTTCAGAATCACAAAACCATCATGCAATCACATTTTCAAACATACATCACAAATTTACACCAAACATATGTCGCATGCATCAAATCTAAAGGCGATTCATGTTTTACAGTATAAAGTCAGAGGCTTAAACTAAGAGAAAAGATATTAAAATCAACAGAAATACATACAGGCTTACATATAAACAGATATGCAAAGCAACCATCAACATAGCAGTTCACATATTGCTTAAGTTTTAAATTTAAAAGTGTACTCACTAGGCATGAGCTTTTGAAACAGATTTGGATTAAGAAAACTTGAAGGGTTTGAAGTCGAAAACTTTGAATGCTTTGATTTCTTTAAATTGAAATGCTTTAAGATTTGATTTATGCAGGCTGAAGTTTTAATTTGCTGCTGATTGCTTTGATAATCCAGATTTTGAAAAATGTTTACAGATTTGGCTTGATTATCTTGCTTTGAAAATGGGTTACAGGCTTTCTTTGAAAATTTGCTTATAGGTTTGCATTTGAGGAAAATTTATAGGCTTTGGAAATTGCTTTGAGAATTTGATGACAGGTTTTTGTCTTTTATTTGGAAAATGATTTACATATTTGCTTTTTGAACCGAGTGAATTGATTACAGGTAGTGATTCTTTTCTGGTTTGAGAAGTGAGTTATAGGGTTTTGATTTGTTTTGAGGGATGGTTTCAAGTTTGCTTGCTTACAGATCTTTCAATTTTTTGTTTTGATTTTTGAAAAGAGTTTATAGGTTTGAGATAAAAATGGTTACAGGGTTTGTATTTGATCTTGAAGAGTGTTTACAATTTTTCTTTGTTAAGGTAAGAGATGAGAAAGAGAAAAAGAAATGGAAGCTGTTTTGTTTATATAAACTAATTTATGGTTTATTAAAAAAAATCAAAGTAAATGAAAATAAATCATGACACTTGTCCCATACCACATTTAATTTCTAAACACATGTTATCAAGTGAATTTATATTCTAACACATGTATTTATTCATTATTATATATTTTTAAATTGATTTAGAATGCATCCTAATTAGTTAGTACATTTTTAAACTAATAAATGCCTTTTCTAAATTTATAAAAATAAAACCTTTAAAAGAAAATTAAATAAAAACCCATCATATTTTAAATAAAATCATACATAGTGTATTTAATCCATTTATAAATGTAAATATAAAACTTTTGCATTTATTTACTATTTAAATAAATATTTTCATAATTTATCTAAATAATTTTTTTTAAGGAAAACCAATATAAAACAAATTATATTCTTATGAAAACTTTATTCATATATTTTTATATCTAAACTATTTCAAAATAGATATTCTTTAAATTCAAATTTAAAATCAAATATTAAATTCAAATTCAAATTTAAAACTCCAATTTAAAATCAACTTAAATATATATATATATATATATATATTAATTTAAAAAACATAATATTAAATTTGAATTAATGATTCTATTTTTAAAATTATCTTAAATAAATATATATATACATATACATTTAAACAATACTTATTTAAAATAATAGGTCTATTTAAAATTCTATTTATAAAACATCCAAATTAAATTTGTAAAAATAATTATTCCATTAAAAATCTATTTATAACTATCATTAAAATCATCACATTATATTGATTAAAATAACAATTTACCAATTTTAATTAATTTAATAAGAGAGTTTATCACATTTAAATTGCTTGAAATTCCAGGATATCACATGTATATATATATATATATTAGGATATTAAACATAAAAATATAAATAAATAAGTTTATATTGTTTAATTGAGTTAATACGTATAAATAAAAGAAGGTAAAAAGATAAAGATATATATCCAAATTGAAACATTTTATGAATAGTAATAAAAAAAACATATTTAAACATGGAAATTACAAATGTAAGAATATATATACAAGAATTACAAGCGTAAGCCAAGGATTTTATCTAATTACAAGTGTAAAATAAATCGTACAACTGTCTAAATTTTTATTTTCTTTTTAATAAAATGATAAAAGTGAGTTATATTAACATCTTTCTATCCCCCTCTTTCAAATTCTTTATTTCTTCATTATCAAACATAGAAAAAAGAAAAAAATAGAAAGCCTGTATTATAAACCAAAAAAACATAATCAAAGAATTCAACAACAATCAAAATCTGGTAATCAAACAAGCTTCAGCTCATAACAATCAATTAAGATCAAGGGCAAACTGCAGTTGACATCCAAGCTTGCAGGTTCAAGGCAATTAGATTCTAGATTTCAAAAATATATTGTCCTGTCTCTGTTGCAATCTGTGAGTAAGTTTAAGTTTTAAAAATAGTTAAAATTTGACTCATGTGGTAAAATATTTGAAGAAAAATGTGATGCATGTTGAATATATGTATGCATGTTTGTTTTAGATATGCATACATGTATATAAGAATGTAGAAACTGTGTGCATATATGGATGTATCAGTGATCAACTCTGTTTAAGTTACAGAGTTAAAAATTTATATCAAAATTCCAATTCTTCTCACTCTAATCTCTGTTAGGCTTAGGTATTTAGACAAATTATGTTTGTTTAAACATAAGATAAGGCTTAAAATTATTTTTAAGTAAAATGTGTTGGTATATTTCCGGAAATTTGAATTTTACAGTAAAAACTCAGAATTTGTCAAATTTTGATTTCAACAATTAAATGTTATATATATATAATCTGAATCATCATTAAAATCTAGGATGTTTAATAGTTAAATCATGAATTTTAATTGGGTAATTCGAGAGATATTGTTTGATGAACGAATTTTGGGTTTCTTGCTTTTTCTGTTGAACGGCGGCATTGGGATGATCGAGGTCTCGGCTGAAGCGAGCCGAGTGTTCGTCGAGGTCGGGAAAAATGGTCGGGGAAATTTCCGTTGCCGGAGATGGCCGGACGAGGCAAGACTAGGGTTTTAGGTGGGTTCTAAGTCAAGGTCGGAAAATTGGTTGTTGCTCTGTCCTCAGAGCACCGGAGGAGGCCGGTCGTAGGGGAATCAAGGCAGAGGATCATGGCGAGGCTTCGGACGGAGAATGGTGATCTTTGGTGGTCGGCGTCGCCTGAACAAGATGATCTTTTGGTCGGAATGTTTGTTCTTGTGGGTTCGAACTCGTTGAATTTTGATTTCGAGTTTGTTTTGGTGATTAAGTCATTGAGATCAGAAGAGGAGATGATCGATGACTTGGCGATGATGATCGTAGGCGCCGGAGTGTCGCCGGCGGTAAGTGCACATGCACCAGATTGTCTACGCACACGAGATTTGGGTTTTGGGAACGATAGTTTTCCTTCGGGTTTGACTCGGGAAAAGGGTAAGCAAACTCGGGTTCTGATCTGAGTAACCCTATGATTTTCTTGGGTAAAATGTTTTTCAAAATTTTGAGTTCAACAATGTCAGGTTTTAAAACAAGTTGTCTTCAAACTATTTTAAATAATGCTTAATTAATTAATGTTTGTTAATTAAAGTTAAGAAATTTATTTTAAAGTTCTAATTAATTAAGTTAATCCTTATTTGTTTTAAACTTAATCAATCATGTAATTAAATAGTTAATTAATTAAGATAAAGTATTTTAATTATTAATTTAATTTAAAATTTTAAGTTAATCAATAGTTAATGATAATTTGATTCTAATGTTATTAAGTGAGATTTTAAATGATAATTAAGAAGATAATTAAGATAAATGATTTATCATTTAATTAATTAAGGGATTGATAATTAAAGATTAATTAATAAGTAATTATAGATTAATTATTGGTTAATTGATTAATAATTAAAAAGTAATTAATTAATAGTTAAGAGGAATAATTAATTAATGATTAATTAATTTAGGTTAATTAATCAATGTAATTAATTATGGTTAATTGACTGGTTAAGATAAAATAATTAAGTTAGTATAACTAATTAATTATTGAGTAATTAAGGATGAATTATGAACTTAATTAAGGATTAGTTAATTAATAAAGAATGGGTAATTAATTAACGACAATGGTTTGTAATTAACAAATGTTAATTAAGCTAAGTTAAGTAAATAATTCATAATAATTAATTTAATCAAATGATAAATTATGATGGATCATTAATTGTGTGACGACCCGACTTTCTCACCACAGAAAATCGCATCATCTTGAAGAAAGAAAAGGGATAGAAAAGAGAAAGGAAAGAGATGAAAGAAGAAACAGCATCAGAATCTCAACAGCGGAACGAATAAATTATATTAATAACATAAGTATTACATAATATACAACACTAATCAGAGCTACACAGCATATACATCACATACTAGACGGTTATAAACACCGGTCTAGTTATTACAACTCAATACAACTCAACAAAGAGATACCAACACAGAGAACACACATCGAAAACTATATATCTAACGCCGAAGCCTCCTGCTCCATTGCTCCTCCATAATTCGTCAAAGCTAACCTGAATCCTTTGGCTACTCGTAAAAATTTGAGTACCCAAGAGTTTAAGAAAATAGAAGATAAACTTCGGGTCAGACATGGGTCTGGTGTGAGTAACAGGTTAAGGTTGCTTAACTTTGAAAAATCTTTGAAAAGAAGGGTATCACGTAAGACTTCCCACACATAAACATGGAAAAGTTTTTACCTTACGCTAACCAAAACATTTGATAGGCAATCCAGTGATATTATAATAGGTCTACGATTTTCAAGTAAATATGAAATAGCTGGAATTCTTACATCTCACGTTCCAACATGGTTAGGCACAACTAAAACGTACGGCACTTATTGGATTTTGGATTCCATACAATGGCAGGGCTACCGGGGTACCTCCCGTCACAGTACGTGGCCTAAATCACCGCACCGAGGATCACTCCCAATCCCCTACAACACAAGGCCGAAACCATCCCTTACTGCACAGCCCTGAACAAGACAACCCCGTAGTTGGCGTACGTTCCAACCGCCCACACAGCCGAAATAAAAAGGGACTTCTAGACAGGGGGAAATCTCATCCTACTTGGGCATGACCTACTTAGCCTTTCTGCACCTCCCGTGTTTTAGCCATTCCCGGTTGATGAGGCTTGAGGCTACGATTACTTTTAGAGAACACATCTCTTAGAATGCTCATCGTCCACCTGACGATGTTCTGAAAGCATTCAATCCATACAAGTTCGTTCTGGGTTCGAACGAAACCGAAGGCATTATCTCGTTACACTCATTTTGGAATCACCCTCAGAGTTAACGATGATAACCCTTGCACTCTGAATCTTCATCTCAAATCTGAAAGTACTACTCCGTCAAACTCATCTCGGAATCACCCTTAGAGTTATACTGATGAATAGTTCTTACACCTCGAGTCTTCACTCTTCACATGAGAGTCACGACCTATCATAAATTTGGATCGATGTGGTTTTCGGATATCCAAATCCGGAAACCCGATCCCGGTCTCGTCGAAATCCAAAACGTGTCTTTTAAGGCCAAGTTGTTTTAAAGTTTAAAACAATTCAATTCAATTATCTACATACACACAGATAGATAATTCACATACCACACTAGATAATCAACATTATCATCACAACAGATAATCCATATTATCAATCACAAATAGATAATTCATATTATCATCTCAATGCAACCAAAGCATCCATATCGCACAGCATTATTTATCTTATATCTGAGATCTCAAACCATTTAAGGCAACCAATATCATCCATTCATATATAAGCAATGATTAATAATCACACCAAATATAGTTAATTTAAAATGAATTAAATTAATTACATCATTTCTATTTAATTTAAAGTGAATTGAATTAATTACTTCATCAATATAAATCTTGCTTACATAACCATTAATTATATATTCAAGTAATTATCCTTTAATTAATTTTACAAATTGATTATACTTAACCAAATACGGTAATTAATCTTTAATTTCTTCATAAATTAATTAATTACATTAATCCTTAATAAATTACATTAATTAATTCCCTCATTTATTAATTATTTCCAAATAATCCCTTCTTAATTACATCATTAATTATAATAATTAATGATTTCTAATTACATTTTCTATTTAAATTATACATAAGAAATTAATCTTTATTTAAATCATAATTGTTAATCACCCTTGATTAACTCCATTCAGTTATTAACTACCCTTAATTACTTCACCAAATAAATTAATTACTCTTTAATTAAATATCTCTAATTAATCCCTTGATTAATTTTACAAAGTAATTATACTCAAATTACTTCCATCATCAAATCACCTTCAATTAATTACATCCACCCATTAATTACTTTCCTATGTAATTTCTCTTCATTAAATTACATTAAGTATACTTCACACATCATCAAATGATTATTCTAAATTAATTAAAGTGAATTAATTAACTTAATCTAATCAAATTAAACTCAATTAATTACAATGCGTAATTAATTCCTTAATTACTTCCATAAGTAAATATACTTAACAATTTGCACAAATAATTATCTTTAAATTAATTAATCTAATTAATTATTAAGAATTAATCACATTAATTAATTAATAAATAATCCTTAGTTAATAACCTTCATTAACTATTAACACTTCATTAATTATTTTTCTAAAGTAATTAACTTATTTTAATCATTATTGATTTCCAATTAATTGATCATTAATAGCCCATTAATTAACCCCTAATTATTTAATTAATTAAGTGTTAACTGTAACTTAATTAATCCTTTATTACTTGATTAATTAATTACTAATCATTAATTAAAATCTAGTCTTATTTAATTAATGATTCTTAAATTACAAGTTAATTATTCTAAGAATAATTAATCTTAAACTTTTAAGTTTAAAACCCTTAATTACTTTAAGTAATTATTCATTTCATTAATTTATAAATAATTTAATTATCCATTTAATTACCCTAATAATTAAATGAATTACAAATCATTAAATTCTAGTTTAACTTTTAGATAAAACCTTTTTTTTATCTATGGTTAAATTATCATTCACAAATATGTTTGAAAATATTCATTTCCAAATTTAATTTCAAATTTCATTTTAAAATTCAAATTTTAAAATGAAACCCAATTTATCTTCAACCAAATTTAACATCAATTTAAAACCTTTAAATTTACAAGATAAAGAATTCTTTCTCTTATAAAAGAAATTTTACATGAGTTTAAACAAAATCCTTTTTAAGTTCAAAACATTTAAATTTTACTTTATCGTTCAAAATACTTAAATTTATTTTAAAACAAAGATTCAAATTTAGATCTGAATCAGTTTAAACCTTGTTTAAAACATTTCTTTACATTTCAAACTCCAATTTAAATTCAAATTCCTTTAAAAACACTTTTAAACCCTTAAGGTTATTTAAACAAATTTGAATTTAAAAACTTATTCATTTCCAGCTAAGATTCAAATTAAACTTGAATCCATTATTTAAAATTAGATTTAAAACTTATTTTAAATTCTTGCTTAATACTTTAAATTTTCAGTTTAAATTTGAAAACAGAACAAGTTTTCTAACCTGTAACAAAACTAACTCGAGCTACAACAAAATCACTCGAGCCTAACCTAACCTAGCCCCAAAAAAACACTAAATAACTCGAGTAACTCGAGTAACATATCCATTTGAAAACATTAAAAACTAAGTATTGTCAGGTTTTACAAAAAAAGGAATCAACCATACACCCGAGCCCACACAACAGCTACTCCGAGACCAACACCCAAAGCTTCGATCAAAAACACGCAACAACTCGAACAAAACACGAGTACCCATCTTCCCCCAAATCAACAGCAGACACACCATATCCTCCATGCACATGCACCATCACCGCCGTCAACTCCAACCACTCGCGACGACGCATGCAAGTCGGCGATCATCCCCTAACCTAATTCCGACCATCAAATCATTTGCAGAATCTAAAAACCAAAATCGAGCATATGAGCTCAAAACTGGAACAATGTCGAAACTGGAAATCGCCTCAATTACCAGACTCTGACCACCAGAGAAGCTTTACCTCCGGCAACGACCTCTTCCACGCCCCATCAATCATTACCCTGAATTTGGGACAACTCGGTCATTTATGGAAATCGCATCGAACAATTTTCTGATCATAGAAAAAACTAGGGTTTAAAACTTCAATCCCTAATCACCATCGCCACAGTGAATTGATCCACATCCTACTATTTTTCCTTGATTCAACTATCACCACTCCATCACAAAAGAAGCCGCTGACCATCCCAACCATTTGGATCGACAGTTACACACCAAAATACCATTTCTAGACAAACCAGAAATGCTCAACCAATTTCAAACTAAAAATTTTGATTTTAGTTTTAAAATTCAAGATTCTGTTTAAGTAATCGATTTATACTCTTGAATTAATGAATCTGGATGATCAAATTCTTACTTATATAAGGATTGTTCTGTATTTTCTGAATTCCTAGAGTCAATCCAGATTTTTTTATATATTAAATAAAATTAAAACTTTAACTTATGTTACACAGCTACATTTTGTTTGAACCATAAATCTCAACACAGATTATCCAATGAAATGAAATTTTTAAGCAATTCTTGAGCCTGTAACTTAAGTACAGAAAAAAATAATATAGCAACATGCACAACTACATACATAAATAAATATACCAGTAATGAACTTGTAAATGGCATACAAACACACTTATTTCTAGAGTAAAACAAGCAACTAGAATTCATACTTAATTTATAAAAGAGTGAGGTTACTCACCAGGAAAGCATGATTGAACAGAGCAACCATGTTTTTGAAAAGCTTGAACTGGAAGGTGCTTTGATTTTCAAAGCTTTGAGTTGCTGTAGTTCTTATGATCTTAAAAATCAGTTGCATGCTCGCTTTTTAAAAACTTCAAATTGAAGATGAAGAATATAGGCCTGGTTTGAAACTACAGTTGCATGCAGGCTTGGTTGTTGCAGAATGATGATCAGGCCTATTTCTAGATTTTTTAAAAAAAGTTTCAGGTTTTACTTGATTTGCACTTCAGGTTTGAAGATGATTTAGATAGTTTTGGGTTAGAGGAGTATTAGTTTCAGATTGGTTTTTAAAGGGGATTTGCAGGATTTGTTCTTGAGCAAATTTTCTAGTTTGAATGAAGATTACAGATTTTTTTTTCTGTTTTGATTTGAAGAAGATGATTTCAAATTTTACAGCTGAAGATTTTCTTAAGTTTTGAAGAAGAATAGAAAAAGAAAATGATTTGAGAAGAAATGTGTTTATATAAGAAATTTTTTGATTTAATTAAAATAAAAGAAAAAGAAATTTAAATAGGACACTTGTTTTTAAAATTTAACATTTGTCACAATGTTTAATTTATGCCTTAACACATGTCATTTAGGTGTTAAGAGATTTACACATGTAATTTAAGTATTTATTTTAATTTGAATTGTTTATAAATGCCTTTAACTAATTTTTTTATGTATATATTAATAAATTTCTCCCTATTTTTTTTAAAGAAAAATAAAACAAAATAAATTACAAATAAAAGCTTATCCAAATATTTTTAAGTATCTAATCTTTTGAATTTCAAAACATTAAATTCAAATTTAAATTAATTTATCAAATCCAATTTAAAAAAACAAGTTATATATATATATATATATATATATATATATATATATATATGCATATATAACTACAATTAAATTTTGAAAATAACAAATCCTATTTCTTACAAAATTTATTTATGTTCATAAAAACTAGGTATTATAATTATTATTTGAAAATAACAAATTTAACAACTTAAATAATTTATAAAAGAGATTATAATTTACTTCTATTACTCAATAAATTAAGATCAGTTGTAAATTGTATTTTAAATTCTTATATATAATTTCAAGCAATATTTTAAAAGAAAATAAAACAAAGCTTTTATGTTAATCTAATTTAAATTCATATTTAAGTTAATTAAATAAAATTTTAAAACAAATAAGATTTACCTTAAGTATTTACAAATTATATAGATATTTATTAAATTGCTTTTGAAAAGAAAAATGTTAAATTTAAATTAAATTTTCCAATTTACCAAAAATAAATTAGAATTAGAAAATTGATTCATTTACTGAATTCCAAACCAAAGCTTATCTATTTACAATATATACAATTATAAATAGAAAACAATTTATTTTCTTTAAAAAGATAAAATCTACCAATTTGAATATTTATTAAAAGAAGATTATTAAATCAATTCAAATTTTATTAACAAATATTATCAAATCAATTTAATTTCTAACACAGATTATTAAATTTATATTGCCAAAAATTCCGGGATATCACAAATTGGGTAATTAATTAATGTTAAGTAAGATGGATTAAGGTAATTCAAATGATTTAAGTTGGTGATTAATTTAATTGGAGATTAATTAAATTAATTAGGAATTATATCTAAAAAAATCTTGCTAATGGATGATTGAATAATATTGGATTGCTTGGTTTGTTAATGTCGCTGATAGGCATTTAGATGTGCTGTGATATAATGGATTAAATAGTAATATTGTGAGTTATCTATCGATGATGAATTGTTATGTGGTATTATATCCTGAATATGTATTGTAGTGTTAAAACTTAACAATTTGGATCAGAGATGATACTGAATGCGAGTAGACCGGGGTCGGATATTAGTAATAACCGAAACCACTTCGATTAGTAAATAGATGTGACGACCCTGACTCGACCTTCGAAAATCGAAACCCGTACTTCGCTTTTAATTGAATGCCGCAGATTCAAATGCCAAATCTGGCTCGCCAGAGCTTATAACAGATTAAGTATAACAACACAGCGGAAGAAAATGAATAATATCATTGATACAACAATAAATACAATATCTGATACAATGTGATACAACAATATCAGGGATAAATATACAACAGCGGAATATGATAACAACGGAAGAGATAACTCAAAATATGATCTTCGATAAAGAGTGAATCCAAAATCTGCAACTCCAAACCAAAAGCTCATCGCAAAAGTTACGAGGACTCCAATCCAATAAGCTTGAACCACCATCATTGTTGAAGTGAAGCAACCTGATCCAAATGAGATTTCCAATATCCAAAGATTGAATACTATCGAATCTATACCTGCTATTTGATTATCTAAAAAACCCAACTTTAGACTACCTATGTGGAAAATTGTGAGCATCAAGAGTTTAGGAAGGGAACAATAAACTCTAGGTCAGTCAGGGACTGGTATGAGCAAACAAAAACAGTTTTATCTTTAAAAAAAACAAAGGAATTTAAAACATTGAAAACCGCGATGTTTTTTGGAAAATGAAATTACTATAAGGCTTTCCGCCACACACACCATGCAAACGCAGAATTGGAGGAGATTTCTCCTTATGATAGTCAAATATGCTTGATACGCGAATACCATCTGATATTATTATTAGTGCATAGTGCAGAAAACCTTTCGAAAGTACAATATTAATCTTATCCAGCATACAGCCATTATTGTATGCCTACTATAGCTACCATCTAAACAGTGGGGCTCCACCATAAGTAAATGGAAGGTTATACAACTAAAACTGTACAGGACGCGTATTGGACGATTGGATTTCCAACAAATGGTCAAGCCAAGGAATTTCTCATTGCCACATGGGAACGCCTCTTGAGGGACCCCCCGAGAACCTACCCAGATCTCTGCTAACACAAGACTTGTTTACTCCCTTCCCGGAAGTAAAGCATAAGATATGCCATCCCCGGTCGTTTGCGACCTTTATCCGAGGATCCTCAACCGCAAAGCAACATCGCACAGTAATAAATATACAATGTCCACATGAGTTAAGTATCTGGGCTTCATACCAAGATACCATCCTTTTCCAGAAGGAATGGACATACCCTGTAACAACTATGATTTTCGATTACCGTCGTAATAAAAATTTAAAATAGAAATTTTAAATTGAAAAAAAAAACAATTTGCAAGTTCAGTTGAATTCTTGCAAATGTTAGCAATTGAAGTGAATTGTATAATTCATTCACGTGTAACAAATGAGGGACCAATTTTAAAACAAAAAGTGAACACTTACTATCACCAATTTATAAAGCAGGCATGAACACATTATTTATGCTGCCATCATCATTTTATGCTAATAATCTTTGCACGTTGCTTTGTCCAAAATTTTTTACAGCCGTGTGTACTTACTCCCACTAGTGCACGTCTACAATTAAATGCATTTGTACCTAAGTCGCCATCACTCTTCATTTGCATTGAGTGGTGCACATTTGGAGATAGAGAAAAGTAGCACTGCATCATTTTTTTGTTCCATCATTTTTCCAGTACCTCTAAAAACTTATTAATGGTAGCTCCAAAATTCTTGCTTCCTTGAATCTCGGTTGCTAGTTGATTTTGAAACGAATTAAAGGTGAGTGCTACACTCACATTTCTAATTTGAAAACTATGCTGCCTGTTTTTATTTTGACGCATCTCTGTTGTTTATTTTGGTTTGCATTTAACTGAGTCCAAGCTATTATATTTTTTTACTTCATACTTGCGTGTATATAGTAGTCCAGATTACTACAAAATATTGGCCAGATCATCTTGTTTTATCAGCTTCATTTTGTTGCCAGGTCATCTAATTTTCCCAACTTATTTCGTGTGTGCGAAAAATTGCTAGCCCGGACCTTTATCTATTTCATTCATGCATGAAGCATAACCAGGTTACCATATTTTGGGAAATTTATCTACGTGTATTCAAGTAACACAAGGGCAATCACTTTTTACATGTAGAGCCGAAACTAAGTTAAGTCCAGATATTATTTTGTTGTTTTATTCGTGCATGCATGGTTTTGGTTTCTTTCGTGCATCACACATTAGTTTTGTGTACACTAAAATTATTTCCAGGCATTGTAATTGTTGAGTGTGTTCCAGGTCATTATTTGTGTTGGCCTATTCCCTTTTTACGTGCGTATATAAAGGGTCTAGGCTACATTGTTTCATATTTTTATTTGAGTGTATTCATCCATACACGTGAGCTTGGCCACATTATTGGATTGCCCAAAC
The DNA here is from genome assembly GCA_030765085.1 of Allium cepa. Taxonomy (NCBI): domain Eukaryota; kingdom Viridiplantae; phylum Streptophyta; class Magnoliopsida; order Asparagales; family Amaryllidaceae; genus Allium; species Allium cepa. Next base: position 1,002,587,241 of record CM060935.1, read on the forward strand.
CATAATGTTATTTCATGCAATGATTGGGTATTCAGGCCTTATTTTGTTAAAGTGTGTCAATAATGAGCCAGGTCGTGTTGTTTTATTTACTTTAATTAAACAAGGTGAACCACTATGTACGTGTAGCTTTGTGTAGATAAAGAAAAATTATTTTCGTGCGTGAGTATTGCATATTTTGCATGAGGCTTGTATTAAAAGAAAAACGTTAGCCCAGACCATCATTTTCAATTCATAATTGCATGCTTGAAGTTCAGACCATTATTCATTTTCGTGTACGCATATCCAGGTGTTTTTATATCACCTTCACATCTTCATGCAAAGTATTTTTGCCTAGATCTTCATTTAATTTCATTCATGCGTATATTTTGTTTGTGCATGAAGTATATTCCCAGACAGTACAATATTTTGATGAAAATATAGTAGTGCAATCTACTGTTTAATTTACGTTGAACCGGTGTTTGGTTTTAAAACGTATTTTGCGCCGTTATTTTTATAACGGAATTTTTACTTCGGTGATATATTTTTGAAGCGTGTTGTTTTGATGACATTTTTGACGAATAAAAATTACTGTTGTTTTGACTTCAGTAACCGTCAATTTTAAAGTGAATTTTCAAGCGGTGGTCCCGAAACGCTGATTTGGTATCCGTTTTTACGGTGTTTTGTGAAGCGATATTTCTTTATCGAAATTGCTGTAGATATTGCTGTTTTAATCACGTGTTTTAAAATCATTTTAAAATAAAAATTATTTCCAAAAATTTTACAGTTTGCGCTTTCAAAAGAATGAGGAAGCGATTTAAACGCTTCATCAAAATTAAGGACTATGAACCCTTACTTTTACTGATTCGCTTAATTCCGGACTTGTCTGTTTGAGAACGTAAATTTTTCTTATATAAAATAAACAATTTCGCACTTTCAAGAAAATGATGAAGAGATTTAAACGATTTGGCAAAAGTGCGGAATATGGAACCACGCTTTTACTAATTCGGTTAATTCCGGACTCGTTAATTGAAATATCTGCCGTGAAATTGCTGTTTGATGATTTTGATGGGCTTTCGAGCCACTATGATGGACCTTCGGGTCAATTACCAGTACTAGACCTTCGGGTCATATGTTGGACCTTCGGGTCATTTGTTGGACGCCAAAAATTATGATGATAGTACTTGGTAGGCTTCGGCCATATGTTGATGCACGTACTGCGTAGCTTAGACTCGCCATATGATGGGATAGATCCACTTTTATGCTGATTTTTCTTGTTATCTATTTTTGATTTCTAGAGTTTGTGAATTGCTGTTTTGAATTCGATTATGAATTTGAAAGTTGATTTTGATGGAGTTTAATGAGATTTCTTCATTTAAACTATGTTGATTTCTTATGTTGAATAGTCTCATTCGAGACTATGATTATTTTGCTTTGATGTTGTTTATGATGCATTCACTTTTAAGATTAAATTAAACCGATACATTTATTATTTTCTTTTAAATAATACTCGAGTCAGACCGAGTTATTTCAGGATAATCGCTACCCTGATTTTGTTGCCGCTTCAGCTTTTGGTATTTCACTTCATCTTTTGTCTAAATTTCGAGGAGTACTTTTGGTGTATTGACTCTCATCTTATGTATGATATGATATCCATGTATATGTACATTTGGTTCGTGTGAACGATCGATTGTTGTAGCATGTATCCAGACTTATCTTCCGCTGTATATATCTGATATTTCTGTTTTTATGTGATTGTACTTATCTGTGTTGTCGTTATTATGAGTTATTCTGAATTTTTCTTTAGCCACCGTAGTTTCTTTTTAGATTTGGATTGAATTCATATCTTTGGGAGTAATTTACATAACTCCTATCGATGTAATCAATACTTGTCTAAGGCATAACTTACGGATGGTCGCTTCTAACAAGCCTTATTCTTCGCAACAGTAGACGTTGTTCCTTATAATAACCTTTGTTATTGTGAGCATAGAGGTGGGGCATCACAACTTGGTACCAGAGCTGTAGTTCGAAACAAATTATAATAAACACAGAACAGAAGCAAAATGGAACATGCTTTACAAATATTCTAGGGTTTTGTTCGTTCCTTTCTAATCTATTCCTTTCACTTTAACATGTGGGGTATGTCTAGGAATAAATCTCATATTCAGTAGTATTCCATTTGTTAAATTTCTTATCAATTGTGTGTTGTTTAACTAATCCTTTTCTTCTCTTGTTCTCTCAACCTATGGCTGGAAGAGGTAGAGGGAAGCGCTCTTCTGCAAGCCCGTCTAGTAGTTCTCATCCGGACGGAGTCTATATGTCAGCTGATCAGTTTATGGAGCTATTTCGAGGTACTCAGCCTTCTGTTGCTACTCCCGCATCTCCCTCTCATAAGTCTGCCTTCCCTCGCATGTGTAGTGACTATTCCCACCTTGGAGGCAAGCCTTTCAAGGGATCGGAAAGTGTATTGGAGGTTCAGACTTAGTTGCGCGCTTGTGAGCGCATATTTTCTCGGATAGATCTTTCTGATCATCATCGAGTTCTCATGGCATCTAGTATGTTGCAAGAACGTGCGCTTGATTGGTATGAGCTTTTTATTGCGGAAGTTGATGAGTCCTCTCTCTCGTGGATTCAGTTTAAGGAACGTTTCGAACTTAAGTTCTTTCCTGAATCAGAAAAGGCTAATCTTGCTCATAGTTTCCTTGAGTTGAAGCAAGGAAAGTCCTCTGTTTCTGATTATGTTGCATCTTTCGAGGCCTTGTCCAAATACGGAGTTGAGTTCATTAGCACTCCGCGTAAGAAGAATCTTTGATTTGTTGAGGGTTTGAAGAAGTATTTGAAGAAAATTCTTTTGCTTTAGCTTAAGCTTCCTTTTGAGGAGCTTGTTGATTCCGCACTTTTCCTCGAAGCTGTTGAAAAGGAACATGATAGTTTTGATAAGGTTGAGGTTTCTAAGAACCCCAGTAAAAAGTGGTTTCCATTTCATAGGCCTAATTCTTCTTCCAACAAGAAGAAGAAGCAAGCTACCTCTAGTTCTCAACCTAGTAGTGCACCTTCTATTCAGAGGGCGTGCTATAATTGTGGTTCTCTGGATCATTTTCTCTGTAGCTGTCCTAAGCCTCGGATTTGTCATTATTGCAAGAAAGAGGGTCATTGGGTTTTCGATTGTCCTACTGCTCCTAAGGGTTTCAAATCTGGAAAGCTTAATGTTGCTAAAGCTTTTGGTGATTCTTCTAAGCCAAAAGGTATTACTCCTTCTGTTTTGGAAGGTTTTATTTTATTTCATGGCCGTTCTATTAGAGTTCTTTTCGATACGGGTGCATCGTATTCATTCGTGTCAAAGGAGCTTGTTGATATTATTCTTTTGGAGGTTGTTACTCTTTGCGACCCTTTGAGGATTATGAATCCTATTGGTGGATCTGCTACTCTTGGTTTGTTGTGTGTTGATGTTGAGATTATTCTATGTGGTTTTACCTTTCATGCGAATCTGCATGTTATGGATCATCTTGATTTTGATATGATTTTGGGTATGAATTGGCTCATCCGTTATGAAGTTCAAATCCTATGTCCCGAAAGAAATTTATATCTCAAGCATCCTGATGCTATCGTGCAGTTATCTGTTATATTTTGAAGCATGGCTCATACTTCGAATGCTCTCATTTCTTCCTTCGAATCGGAGGCTGTCATAGATAATATTCATGTTGTGTGTGATTTTTCTGATGTCTTCGAGCCTATTTCGTGTTTGCCGCCGAAGAGGGCAATTGAATTCCGTATTGATCTTATCTCCGGTGCTCATCCTGTTAGTCATCCTCCCACGAGGATGTCTGCTAAGGAAAATGAGGAACTCAAGCAACAATTATCTAAATTGGAAGTCAAGCGATTTATTCATTCTAGCTCATCTCCTTGGGGCGCCGCCGTTGTCTTTGTTAAGAAGCTAGATGGTACTCTTAGACTTTGCATTGATTATCGCAAGCTTAACGAGCTCACGATCAAAAACAGGTATCCATTACCTAGGATCGACGACATTTTTGATCAATTAAGTGGCACTAAGCTCTTCTCCCGACTCGATCTTGCTACCCGTTTTCATCAGTTACGAGTTGCGGAAGATAGCATTCCTCTTATAGTATTCCGCATGCGTTATGATTCTTACGAATGGCTTGTTACGCCGTTCGGTTTGACGAACGCTCCAGCGTATTTTGTTGATCTTATGAAATGGATATTCCGGGAATATCTCGATAATTTCTTCTAGGTTTTCATTGATCATATTCTTATATTCCAAATCTGAAGCCGATCATATTCAACATTTGGAAATTGTTTTGAGCACTCTTCGTTAGCATCAGCTTTATGCCACATTCTCCAAGTGTAACTTCTGGGAGAATAAGGTGAAGTTTCTCGGTCATATTGTTTCTTTCGATGGTATTTCTGTCGATCCTACCAAGATTGAATCTATTCAAAATTGAAAGAGGCCGAGACCGTTACAGAGATCCGTAGTTTCCTTGGATTGGTGGGTTATTACCGCAGGTTCATTAAGGATTCTCGTATTGCTTTACCGCTTACCACACTCAAGAGAAAAGCTATTCCTTTTATTTGGTCTGATAAGTGTGAGAATTCTTTCTTGAAGTTAAAAGATCTTCTTACCCATGCTCCTACCTTAGTGGTTCCCGAAGGGAATCATGATCTTGTTGTTTATACCGATGCCGGTGGTTATGGACTCGGTGCTTTTCTCATGCAAAAGGATAGAGTAATTGCCTATTCTTCTAGACAACTAAAGCCTAACGAGATTCGTTATGCTACCCTTGATTTGGAGTTAGCCTCCATAGTCTTTGCTCTAAAGATTTGGCGACATTATTTATTGGGCGAGCATTTTATTCTCTTCACTGATCATAAATCTCTGAAGTATCTATTCACTTAGAAAGAACTTAATATGAGGCAACAGCATTGGCTCGAATTTCTTGCTTCATATGATTTCGATATTCAGTATACCCCTGGTAAGGGTAATTGAGTTGCTGTTGCGCTTAGCCGCAAGTAGCAAGTTGTTGTTTCCATGATGCTAGCAGAGTGGAATATTTTGGAAGCTTTATCTCATTGTGATATTAAAGACCGTCCTTCAGTTTCTGATTCTCCCGTGCTTTTATTTAGCATGGAAGCTCGTCCTAGTTTGTTGGATCGTATTGCCGATGCCCAGAAACAAGATCCAGATCTCTCTTATCTTATTCAGGGTTGCAAATTGAAATCCCGAAGTGATGATCTAAAGGATTTCGATATTGATATTTATGGTTGTATTCGAAAGAAGGGAATGTTGATCGTGCCTAATGTTCCTAATCTTAAAAATGACATTCTTGAGGACTGTCATCATTCTAGGTATATTATCCATCCGGGTAGTAGTAAGATGTATGCTGACATGAAACGCTTATACTTTTGGGAAGGTATGAAGCATGAGATTGCAAGTTATGTAAGTCGTTGCATGACTTGTCAACTTATTAAACAGAACACCAGCATCCTAGTGGTCTTTTGCAGTCTCTTGAGATTCCATTATGGAAATGGGATCGGATTTCCATGGACTTCATTGATGGTCTACCTCGTTCGAGTTCGGGCCATACTAGTATTTGGGTGATTGTTGACAGATTGACTAAATCGGCCCATTTTATTCCTATCAAGTCTAATCGGACTGCTCCTCTGTTGGCTAAGCTTTTTATTCAAGAAGTCGTTCGACTTCATGGTGTGCCTAGTTCTATTATTAGTGACAAAGATCCGCTTTTCACAAGTGGTTTCGGACAGAGCCTTCAGAAAGCTTTGGGCACTAAGCTCAATCTCAGTACAGCTTATCATCCACAGTCTGATGGTTAGACTGAAAGGGTGAATCAAGTCTTAGAGGATCTCCTTCGAGCTTGCATTCTTGATTTTGGTGGTAGTGGGGAAGACCACGTATCTCTTGTTGAATTTTCTTATAACAATAGTTTCCAATCTAGTATCGGTATGGCTCCTTTCGAAGCCCTTTACGGAAGGCCGTGTCGATCACCATCTTGTTGGTTGGAATCTATGGAAAAGTTAGTTCTTGGCCCTGATTATATTTGTGAATCTTCTGAGAAGATTGATATTATTAGACAGAGAATAAAAGAGGCTCAGAATAGGCAGAAATCTTATGTCGATCATCATAGGAAGCCTTTGGAATTTTCTGTTGGCGATCGCGTATTCATTCGTGTTTCTCCGATTAAGGGTATGGTGCGTTTTAGTAGCTTCGAGAAATTGGCTCCTCGATATATTGGACCGTTTCCAATTACGGAACACATTGGCCCTGTTGCTTATCATGTATCGCTATCTATTCAGTTTTCGAGAATTCATGATGTATTTCATGTATCCCAGCTTCGTCGATGCCTTCAAGATTCAGATTTTATTATTGATCCCCATATGTTGCAAGATCTTGAGATCTCACCCGACTTGTCTATTATGCAAAATCCTATTCGTGTGCTAGCTTCGGAGGTTAGATGCCTTCGAAATAAAGAAGTCCCGCTTGCGAAAATTCAATGGTCCGCAAACCCCAAAGATTGCACTTTGAAAACCAAAGAATTCATCGAGCGTTCTTATCCGGGTTTTCTCTCCTTTTCAGGTGGGGATGAGCATTCTTATTCATCTTTTCTATTTTAATCTTTGTTGTAATGAATAGTTTGTGTTATAAACAACTTCTAGTATGACGCAATTTTCACAAGGGGGAATTTGTAACAACCGTGATTTTCGATTACCATCGTAATAAAAATTTAAAATAGAAACTTTAAATTGAAAAAAAAATTGCAAAGTCGGTTGAATTCTTGCAAGTGTTAGCAGTTGAAATGAATTGTATAATTCATTCACGTGTAACAAATGGGGGACCAATTTTAAACAAAAAGTCAACACTTACTGTCACCAATTTATAAAGCAGGTATGAACACATTCTTTATGCCGCCATCATCATATTATGCTAATAATCTTTGCATGTTGCTTTGTCCAAAATATTTTGCAGTCGTGTGTACTTACTCCCTCTAGTGCACGTCTACAATTAAATGCATTTGTACCTAAGTTGCCAGCACTCTTCATTTGCGTTGACTAGTGCACATTTGGAGATAAGAAAAGTAGCACTGCATCATTTTTTTTTTGTTGTTCCATCATTTTTCCAATAGCTCTGAAAACTTATAAATGGCAGCTCCAAAATTCTTGCTTCCTTGAATCTTGGTTGCTAGTTGATTTTGAAACGAATTAAAGGTGAGTGCTACACTCACATTTCTAATTTAAAAACTATGCTACCAATTTTTATTTTGATGCGCCTCCATTGTTTATTTTGGTTTGCATTTAACTGAGTCCAAGCTATTATATTTTTTACTTCATACTTGCGTGTATATAGTAGTCCAGATTACTACAAAATATTGGCTAGATCATCTTGTTTTATCAGCTTCATTTTGTTGCCAGGTCATCTAATTTTCTCAACTTATTTCGTATGTGCGAAAAATTGCTATCCTAGACCTTTATCTATTTCATTCATGCATAAAGCATAACCAGGTTACCATATTTTGGGAAATTTATCTACGTGTACTCAAGTAACACAAGGGCCATCACTTTTTACATGTAGAGCCAAAACTAAGTTAAGTCCAGATATTAATTTTTTTTTTCATTCGTGCATGCATGGTATTGTTTCTTTCGTGCATCACACATTTGTTTCGTGTACATTAAAAAAATTGTCCAGGCATTGTAATTGTTGAGTGTGTTCCGGGTCATTATTTGTGTTGGCCTATTCTCTTTTTACGTGCGTATATAAAGGGTCCAGGTTACATTATTTTATATTTTTATCTGAGTGTATTCATGCATACACGTGAGCTTGGCCACATTATTGCATTGCCCGAACCATAATGTTATTTTGATGTGTACACGATTGGGTATCCAGGCCTTATTTTGTTAAACTACGTCAATAATGAGCCAGGTCGTGTTGTTTTATTTACTTTAACTAAACAAGGTGAACCACTATGTACGTGTAGCTTTGTGTAGACAAAGAAAAATTATTTTCGTGCGTGAGTATTGGATATTGTGCATGAGGCTTGTATTACAAGAAAAATGTTAGCCAGGACCGTCATTTTCAATTCATATTTGCGTGCTTGAAGTTCAGACCATTATTCATTTTCGTGTACGCATATCCAGGTGTTTTTATATCACCTTCACATCTTCGTGCGAAATGTTTATGCCTAGATCTTCGCTTAATTTCATTCATGCGTATATTTTGTTTATGCATGAAGTTTATTCCCAGATAGTACAAGATTTTGATGAAAATATAATAGCGCAATCTATTGTTTACTTTACGTTGAACCGGTGTTTGGTTTTAAAAACGTATTTTGCGCCTTTATTTTTATAACGGAATTTTTACTCCGGTGATATATTTTTGAAGCGTGTTTTTTTGATGATATTTTTGACGAATAAAAATTACTGTTGTTTTGACTTCAGTAACCGTCAATTTTAAAGTGAATTTTCAAGCGGTTATCCCGAAATGCTAATTTGGTATCCATTTTTACGGTGTTTTATGAAGCGCAATTTCTTTGTCAAAATTGCTATAGATATTGCTTTTCTAATCACGAGTTTTAAAAATCATTTTAAAATAAAAATTGTTTCGAAATTTTTTACAATTTGCGCTTTCAAAAGAATGAGGAAGCGATTTAAACGCTTCAGCAAAATTAAGGACTATGAACCCTTACTTTTGCTGATTCGCTTAATTTCGGACACGTCTGTTTGAGAACATAAATTTTATTTATATAAAATACACAATTTTGCACTTTCAAGGAAACGATGAAAAGATTTAAACGATTTAGCAAAAGTTCGAAATATGGAACCATGATTTTACTAATTCGGTTAATTCCGGACTCGTTAATTGAAATATCTACCGTGAAATTGCTGTTTGATGATTTTGATGATTTTGTTGGGCTTTCGAGCCACTATGATGGAACTTTGGGTCAATTACCAATACTAGACCTTCGGGTCATTTGTTGGGCGCCAAAAATTATGATGACAGTACTTGGTAGGCTTCGGCCATATGTTGATGCACGTGTGGCGTAGCTTAGACTCGCCATATGATGGGATCGATCCACTTTTATGCTGATTTTTCTAGTTATCTATTTTTGATTTCTATATTTTGTGAATTGCTGTTTTGAATTCAATTATGAAATTGAAAGTTAATTTTGATGGAGTTCAATGAGATTTCTTCATTTGAACTATGTTGATTTCTTATGTTGAATAGTCTCATTCAAGACTATGATTATTTTACTTTGATGTTGTTTATGATGCATTCACTTCTAAGATTAAATTAGACTAGTCCATTTATTATTTTCTTTTAAATAATACTCGGGTCAGACCGAGTTATTTCAGGATAATCGCTATCTCTGATTCTGTTGCCGCTTCACCTTTTGGGATTTCACTTCATCTTTTGTCTAGATTTCGAGGAGTACTTTTGGTGTGTTGACTCTCATCTCATGTATGATATGATATCCATGTATATGTACATTTGGTTCATGTGAACTATCGATCGTTGTAGCATGTATCCAGACTTATCTTCCGCTATATATATCTGATATTTCTGTTCTGATGTGATTATACTTATCTGTGTTGTCGTTATTATGAGTTGTTCTGAATTTTTCTTTAGCCACCGTTGTTTCGTTTAGATTTGGATTGAATTTATATCTTTGGGAGTAATTTACACAACTCCTATCGATGTAATCAATACTCGTCTAAGACATAACTTACGGATGGTCGCTTCTAACAAGCCTTATTCTTCGCAATAGCAGACGTTACTCCTTATAATAACCTTTGTTATTGTGAGCATAGAGGTGGGGCGTCACATACCCTAGGGGCGCGACCCCTGCAACCTTGCCGCATCTGTCCTATTTCGACCATTTCCTTGGTGTGAGGTCTTTGATGCAGTCTCGTCCATAAAGCTATGCTTTTTCACAAAGCCATGCTTCGATCAACAAATGATCGCAGCACTTCGTATGCCACATTATCAAATTGGGAATGTATCACTAGTAACCATCAACTACATAACCTCTGAGCTCGTACGTCTCAGAGAAGGGTGTTAAGCTTAGAGAATAAATCTCCGCCACCAAATAGAAATGCATTTGATAGAAACAAGCTTTACATCTCAAAGTGTAATGTCAGAGACACATCCATATAAGTATGTTCTGGATTCGAACAGAACCGAAGGCACTTCCAAAGAAGTCCTTGCAATCCGAGTATTCACAGTCCCGATCGGACTCCCCGTCGCATATGGAGATCTCTATACCGGTGCGAATCAATGCAGAGACAATCGACGGGTTATCCTTCCGCTCTCGAAAATATCCGATCTTCACCACTAGTCTTCAAATGTTATCCATAACGACGTATATTATTCGGAATGGGTCATATGAAACAAAGGTCCTCTCTCGGCTAAACCGAATAATGAGCGCAATATTAAAAAATATATGGATATGGGATCTCGGTTAACTCACAACTTAAAATCCAAAACCTTTTTTTCAAATGGTTTAAACCAATTATCATTTCCAATCTTTTAACCAAAAGATTCATTTCATAAAGTTCACCAATCATTCATAAGGATTCATTCATATCCTTTCAAAACACTTTCCCTTTCAAATTGGATTAACTTATCCAATCTTTAAATCAAAGACTCAATTCATAGCTTTCAAAAATATTTCAAATTCAAATCTTTTATATAAAAGATACACCATTTAAAATTGTGACGCCCCACCTCTATACCCACGCTAGACAAGAACACTACGGAGTAATTCTGTCGACTAGCACGGAGAATAAGGATGTTGAGGAGCGACCATCCGTGTAATTGCTTTGTGCGAGCATCGATATGTCAGATAGTATAACATGTAAATCTTTTCAAGTGGAAATCCGACATGCCGACACAAACTCAAAGCTACTACACAGTGGCTATGATGTCTTCGGAAACAAATATAGAAATAAACATAACACAAATCAGTCACAGATAATTCATATCACAAAGGCGGAAATAGATATGAATATAACACATGAAAGTGTACATCAGAGTAGTGGTCAAACAAGACCCACAATATCAAAAAGAATAGCAACACGTGCTATACAAAAGAATACAACTATGAGTCTATATCTCAAGTGTATACAACAAAATAAACTACTAATCTAAAGCAGTTAGCCAAAAGTCAGATGATGATCCTGGAAGAGAAGTCAAGCAGAAGCACCTGTAACATCTCGGTCTGACCCGAGTATTATTTAATAAGAAAATAATAAACGGATCAGTCTAGCTATAAATATCAGATGAAATGATACAGAATAAGAGATATGACTAAACGCATAATAATCACAATGTAAAGCTGTGATACATAAGTAATTGAAAAATCAACAAGAGATTAATCAATATCACAAAGATCTACTCAAGATAAAAAGGAATGTCATACTCCTAATTTCATTCACCAAGCCACAATAAATGACATATATATCCATGCACATCGTAAAAGTTGGTGAAACATAAATTCTAGAAATCAACACACGAAATCCAGAAATCACAATAAAAGGATGGCCAATCCATAAAAATGAGCCAGAGCTCCTCCAGACAGGGTATAGTCCCCCATTGTGGACTTTGAGCCGAAGCTCCTTCTGGTGAGTCAAAAACTCCTCCTAACAGGGTATAGTCCCCCATTGCGGACTTTGAGCCGAAGCTCCTCCTGGTGAGCCGAAGCTCCTCGTGACAGGGTATGGTCCCCCATTGCGGACTTTGAGCCGAAGCTCCTCCTGGTGAGCCGAAGCTCCTCGTGACAGGGTATGGTCCCCCATTGCGGACTTTGAGCCGAAGCTCCTCCTGGTGAGCCGAAGCTCCTCGTGACAGGGTATAGTCCCCCATTGCGGACTTTGAGCCGAAGATCCTCCTGGTGAGTCGAAACTCCTCCTGACAGGGTATAGTCCCCCATTGCGGACATTGAGCCGAAGCTCCTCCTGGTGAACCGAAGCTCAATAAAAACGACGTACAGTCCTCTACGTGGACAAAGAGACATCGGACAATGCTAGTCTAAACCATAAAATGATCGTCATGATCAAAGAGAAGTGTCGATTACATTAAGCTAGTAAATATATGAGCTTAGCTTCATGTCCCATAACCACTAGCTTAACTTAAATATTTACGAACAAATTGTAGAACTCCACTAGAAAATTGTCACAAGAGATTCAATCGAACAAGTCCAAGAATTAACCGACGAAGTAAACGCAAGCATTTCATACCACTCATTTTACTAAGCCGTTTAATTAGATTTCTCATATGAGTGAGGTAAAGGCTTGTATATACTAATAGATTGGAAAACGGTTTAAGAAAACGAACTTTGTAATAAAATAGTGTGGAAATCATTTGAAGAAAGAGTTTTGATATTTACTACTAGTATAGAAAACCTTTATATTTTTAAAGTGACAAATAACCAAGAAGATTGTAGGAACAATCAATCACTAAGATTCACATTCGAAAACGTGAATAAAATCCAATGAAATCGATACCGAATCCATCGAAATGGATATTCCAAGAATTCCCAAAGAAAATAAGTCATCAAAGTCGATAATAAATGACAACAACAAAAGGGAGACAACATGAATCCATTAAAGTTGGAAATTTAGACGAATTAGCAATATAGGCTAATCTGGCAAATAGTAGCAGGTCGGTCGACCGGACCCCCTGAGTCGGTCGACCGAACCAGAGGTTGGAAGTGATCGGGGCACCAGGTCGGTCGACCAGCCCAGGGGGCTCGGTCGGCCGAAGCCTGTAACCAGCACTTCCAAACAGAGGCAGGAAGTGCCTGGACTACAGGTCGGTCGACCGGCCCAGGGGGTTCGGTCGGCCGAACCTGTATACTTGCACTTCCTACCCTATTTCAAAGGAGGTGCAAATCCCGACCAAATTGCAATCGCACGAGCAACGACGCTAAGGGTTTATGCCAATCGACTACCCGGCCCTATATGCTCCTCGATGCATCACCAAAAACATGTTCAAACATCAAAGTTAGGATTTTTAACGAATTGAACTCAAAACACTAAAAATTGGAGTATTCACAAAAGCAATCCAAATCAAAATCAAATGCACATGAATAAGTGTTAGGAATTCATACCTAACAATAGAAGAGAATTATAAGCATAGATGTGAGATTAAAAATCTCACCTTTGAACCCAAACGAATGAAGAAGATGCTATGAAGCAATGGCAAGAAAAAGCACTCTTCAATTCCAACTCAACAAGCTTTAAAAGAGAAACATTCCCTAAATTAGGTTTAGGAAATTTTCTGAAATCAAAGAGAGAAAGAGTTGGAGAAGAAGAAGAGAAGCTTACTAATGGGTTCTCTTGAACTTTGGAGCTAGGAGATGGATTTGCAAAGAAAACTAGGGCTTAGGAATTTCCTTTTCCCATCTCTTCCACCATTTTTACTTTAGCTTGAAGTGTTTTAATTAAAGAGGAGAAGTTATGAAGAGAAGGGGTTGGGCTGAGCTAATAAGGGTGCAGTCCAAACCAAAGTCATAAGCGGGAAAAAGTAGCAAAAAGCAACTTTCTCCAAAAATATCGAAGCTTATACTCAAAAAGGTCGCAAACGGCATTTTGAACTCAATGGGGGTGGTCTCGAGTCCTAATTCGGCTGTTTGCAAAAAGTAGCTTTTCGGACTAAAATCTGAATAACGATAAAATATTTAAATAAAATATTTAAATATAAAATCGATAAATATGCGGGTTGTTACAGACTCCCCTCCTTAAAGAAATTGCGTCCTCGCAATACTTAAGAGGAAAATAAGAAGTAACAACCATGGAAGCATATCATCACAAAAGAAAATTTGAAATAGGAAGTTCTCCATAAAGTGCACGAAAGAGTTAGCAAGAACGGGATCGCTCAATGAATTCTCTGGATTCTCTAGAGCAATCCTTAGGATCTGAGAACCATTGAACTCTTATAAGAAGAACATCTTTATTTCGAAGTCGTTTGAGCTTCGAAGCAATAATTCGAATAGGATGTTGCTCAAAAAATCAAATCTGGTGAAACTTCAATTTCCACAATATCACCGGGCTCAAGAACGAAAACCGGAATCCCTAAGGCATTTCCGTAGATGAAAGACGTAGGGAACGTCAAGAATAGCAGAACATTGAGCCGGTGCAACGACGTAATACAAAAACGGTACGCCCGAGAAAATAGAAACTCGAAAAATTTGGAACACCGACGTAGTACAAAAACGGTACGTCCAATGAACCGATAAACCGGAACAACGATGTAGTATAATGGTACATCCATTGATCCAGATAAGACGGAACATCGATGTAGTATAATAATAGTACATCCGATGAACCGAACACCATAAAAGAACACCGGACACTAGTCCATAAAAGGAATGAGATAAAACTCAATAAAACGAAGTGTACCAAAACGTCCGATGAACTTGATGAAAAGATAATTCCATTCAGACAACATCAAAGAATCAACCACTTGTTGCTTACGACAAAGCGCATTGGCAACACGATTTCCCTTCCAGGAATAAAAAGAATATCAAGATCATAAGATGTCAGGAACTCGAGTCAACATGGAGTTCCATATGAGAAAATAATTATTCCAAAGATTTATGATCGAGGTAGAGAACAAATTTCTCATCCAAATATGATGATGCCAAATTCCAAAAGTAAAAACAATAGCCGCGAGCACTAGATCATGAGCGGCATATCTAGTCTCGATAAGCTATAACGATTTAGAAGCACAAGTGATAGCACGTTCTCCTTTGCAAGAGAATGACATCCAAACCAATACGACTAGTATCGGTACAAATAGCAAAGTCTTGATTCCCCTCCAGGAATCACAAGAAAGAATAAGAGTATCGAAAGAAAGAGTTCCTTTAAATAGTCTTGTTCCCCGAAAAGTTAAAACTTTCAAAATTACATTTATCTTTTTATGTAATAATCTTTCTACAAAATTTTACATTTTTACAAGTCAATATATCGTGTCTGACTGTCTCATCAAAGCGTTTAGGAGATTCTTATCGATAACGTTGATCAAGCGCATCGACCAGTAACACACTAAATGGGCAATACAATCACAAAATCATATTCTATAGGATAAGTAAGTTTCTCAAAAACTTCTAAAAATATTCTTTGTTCGTTTTAAGAACAAAAATCCGGTTATACTTCTAAATAAATCTTATGAAAAAGATTTTGCAAAATTTTAAATTGCTATTTTCATCCAAAATCAGTAAGTACAAGAATGGAGTCATCGAGATATTCATAGAATATTCGATCTATAAAATGGATGAAATAAGCTGGACAAACTGAATGACAAAATAATTCATTCATAGAATCATAACGAGTGCGGAATGCAGTAAGTGGAATGCTAACTTCCGCAACTCGTAGCAAATGAAAACCGGTGGCAAGGTCGAGCTGAAAAGACCTTAACACTACTCAAAAGATTGCTTAGGTGACAGTCCTAAGACAAATTCAAAAATACCGGAAAATTTCTCTAACTACATGAATGAGAGAAATAACACCTTCCTTATAAGTGGGCTTAAGGAATAAAATGATGCCATCAAGTTGGAATCAAAATCATAAAGGAAAAATAGAAATCTGCTTAACAGATTGAAAATGTCAAAGATGAATAGTCCATTCGAGAAAATAGAATATAGGCTTCATTAACGATTAAGCCAATCCTATCGCACAAATAAATTCCGGAGCCTAAGTAATATCGGCTCGGAAAGATAAATCACATAAAATAATTTCGACATCAATAAAAAAACAAATTGAGTGTTGCGGATCTACCATCCGGATTCATAATCCTCAAAGAAGTCATCAAGCCCAAAATATTCAAAGAAAAAGAATCGACAAGTTCTTTTGATATAAAATAGTGAGATGAAACCCATATCAAAAAGAACTCAGATAAGAAGATCACGAAATAAAATAATGCCATCAAGGATTGAGTGAAAAATACCTTGACTAAGAGAAGAGTTGCCAGGGGCTTGCAGCTTTCCTTCTCTCCTGCTTTGACGCTTGGGACACGAAGAGATATAATGATCCGCACTTTTGCAATAGCGGCAAGAAATAGGCCTTGGACACCTATTTATATAGTGGTCCCTAGAGCCACAATTGTAGCATTCTTCGCGATTAGGGATGGGAGAATTTGCTATAGAAGTCTCTTGCTTCGCCCTCTTGTTAGGATTAGGACTTTCAAACCTAATAAAGGGATGCCTCTTGTTGTTGTTGTTGGAGTTCGGTTTGGCACTCCCAACCTCGACATCAATTTCTCCATCGGCCTCTTCAAGACGAAGAGCGATATCAATAAGCTGATCAAATGAAACCTCAAGTTTCAGGAGTAATGGCTTCTTAAGATTCTTATTCAAGCCATAGACAAATCTCTGATTTTTCTTCATCGGGGTATTAATGTATTCAACCCCGTATTTGGAAAGAGATTCGAAAGATGCGACATAGTCTGTCACAGAAGATCCACCTTGAACAAGGTCAATAAAACGCCGGGCCAAAGTTACTTTTTTAGCCTCCGGCACAAATTTCGATTCGAATCGTTCCCGGAATTGCTCCCAAGTAAGATCCGCTTCAATGATTTCGGAAACCAAGAGCTCATACCAATCTAATGCTCTTTCTTGGAGCATGCTAGAAGCCACTTGGACTCGATGTAGATCAATAAGGTTCATGCGAGAAAAGATGTGATCGCATGATTTGAGCCAAGCTTGAATTTCAATAACACTCTCGGATCCTCTGAATGGCCTTCCACCCAAATCGGTGTAGTCTCTGCACAAGCGTGCAAAACCGGATCTAGGATGAGTAGGCTCTGGATTGGGTCCTGCAGCTTGAGCATTCTTAACAAGATCTAGGAGCTGCTGGGCAGACATAAATACTCCATCCTGGGGAGTAGCACTAGATTGACCGGCGCTGGGACGGCCTGGTCTAACCATTTCTCTTCCTTAAGAAAGAAAGAAGGAAGAAGAAGAAGGTTATTCACAAATGAATATCAAGCAATCTTGATAGATAAAACAAGGAATCATGAAGAAAATAGGATGAATCGGTACGAAGACTCGAATAAAATCCTAAAGCACGACTCCTAAGATGGACTTAGGACGATGATCCTTGTTATAATATTCCATATTGTTCCGAAGTTTGGCGCAGCGGAAGCGTGGTGGGCCCATAACCCACAGGTCCCAGGATCGAAACCTGGCTCTGATACCAAGCTGTGACGCCCCACCTCTATACCCACACTAGACAAGAACACTACGGAGTAATGCTGTCGACTAGCACGGAGAATAAGGATGTTGAGGAGCGACCATCCGTGTAATTGCTTTGTGCGAGCATCGATATGTCAGATAGTATAACATGTAAATCTTTTCAAGTGGAAATCCGACATGCCGACACAAACTCAAAGCAACTACACAGTGGCTATGATGTCTTCGGAAACAAATATAGAAATAAACATAACAAAAATCAGTCACAGATAATTCATATCACAAAGGCTGAAATAGATATGAATATAACACATGAAAGTGTACATCAGAGTAGTGGTCAAACAAGATCCACAATATCAAAAAGAATAGCAACACGTGCTATACAAAAGAATACAACTATGAGTCTATATCTCAAGTGTATACAACAAAATAAACTACTAATCTAAAGCAGTTAGCCAAAAGTCAGATGATGATCCTGGAAGAGAAGTCAAGCAGAAGCACCTGTAACATCTCGGTCTGACCCGAGTATTATTTAATAAGAAAATAATAAACGGATCAGTCTAGCTATAAATATCAGATGAAATGATACAGAATAAGAGATATGACTAAACGCATAATAATCACAATGCAAAGCTATGATATATAAGTAATTGAAAAATCAACAAGAGATTAATCAATATCACAAAGATCTACTCAAGATAAAAAGGAATGTCATACTCCTAATTTCATTCACCAAGCCACAATAAATGACATATATATCCATGCCAATTGTAAAAGATGGTGAAACATAAATTCCAGAAATCAACAAACGAAATCCAAAAATCACAATAAAAGGATGGCCAATCCATAAAAATGAGCCAGAGCTCCTCCAGACAGGGTATAGTCCCCCATTGTGGACTTTGAGCCGAAGCTCCTCCTGGTGAGTCAAAAACTCCTCCTGACAGGGTATAGTCCCCCATTGCGGACTTTGAGCCGAAGCTCCTCCTGGTGAGACGAAGCTCCTCGTGACAGGGTATGGTCCCCCATTGCGGACTTTGAGCCGAAGCTCCTCCTGGTGAGCCGAACCTCCTCGTAACAGGGTATGGTCCCCCATTGCGGACTTTGAGCCGAAGCTCCTCCTGGTGAGCCGAAGCTCCTCGTGACAGGGTATCGTCCCCCATTGCGGACTTTGAGCCGAAGCTCCTCCTGGTGAGTCGAAACTCCTCCTGACAGGGTATAGTCCCCCATTGCGGACATTGAGCCGAAGCTCCTCCTGGTGAACCGAAGCTCAATAAAAACGACGTACAGTCCTCTACGTGGACAAAGAGACATCGCACAATGCTTGTCTAAACCATAAAATGATCGTCATGATCAAAGAGAAGTGTCGATTACATTAAGCTAGTAAATATATGAGCTTAGCTTCATGTCCCATAACCACTAGCTTAACTTAAATATTTACGAACAAATTGTAGAACTCCACTAGAAAATTGTCACAAGAGATTCAATCGAACAAGTCCAAGAATTAACCGACGAAGTAAACGCAAGCGTTTCATACCACTCGTTTTACTAAGCCGTTTAATTAGATTTCTCATACGAGTGAGGTAAAGGCTTGTATATACTAATAGATTGGAAAACAGTTTAAGAAAACGAACTTTGTAATAAAATAGTGTGGAAATCATTTGAAGAAAGAGTTTTGATATTTACTACTAGTATAGAAAACCTTTATATTTTTAAAGTGACAAATAACCAAGAAGATTGTAGGAACAATCAATCACTAAGATTCACATTCGAAAACGTGAATAAAATCCAATGAAATCGATATCGAATCCATCGAAATGGATATTCCAAGAATTCCCAAAGAAAATAAGTCATCAAAGTCGATAATAAATGACAACAACAAAAGGGAGACAACACGAATCCATTAAAGTTGGAAATTCAGACGAATTAGCAATATAGGCTAATCTGGCAAATAGTAGCAGGTCGGTCGACCGGACCCCCTGAGTCGGTCGACCGAACCAGAGGTTGGAAGTGCTCGGGGCACCAGGTCGGTCGACCGGCCCAGGGGGCTCGGTCGGCCGAAACCTGTAACCAGCACTTCCAAACAGAGGCAGGAAGTGCCTGGACTACAGGTCGGTCGACCGGCCCAGGGGGCTCGGTCGGCCGAACCTGTATACTTGCACTTCCTACCCTATTTCAAAGGAGGTGCAAATCCCGACCAAATTGCAATCGCACGAGCGACGGCGCTAAGGGTTTATGCCAATCGACTACCCGGCCCTATATGCTCCTCGATACATCACCAAAAACATGTTCAAACATCAAAGTTAGGATTTTTAACGAATTGAACTCAAAACACTAAAAATTGGAGTATTCACAAAAGCAATCCAAATCAAAATCAAATGCACATGAATAAGTGTTAGGAATTCATACCTAACAATAGAAGAGAATTATAAGCATAGATGTGAGATTAAAAATCACACCTTTGAACCCAAACGAATGAAGAAGATGCTATGAAGCAATGGCAAGAACAAGCACTCTTCAATTCCAACTAAACAAGCTTTAAAAGAGAAACATTCCCTAAATTAGGTTTAGGAAATTTTCTGAAATCAAAGAGAGAAAGAGTTGGAGAAGAAGAATTGAAGCTTACTAATGGGTTCTCTTGAACTTTGGAGCTAGGGATGGATTTGCAAAGAAAACTAGGGCTTAGGAATTTCCTTTTCCCATCTCTTCCACCATTTTTACTTTAGCTTGAAGTGTTTTAATTAAAGAGGAGAAGTTATGAAGAGAAGGGGTTGGGCTGAGCTAATAAGGGTGCAGTCCAAACCAAAGTCATAAGGGGGAAAAAGTAGCAAAAATCAACTTTCTCCAAACATATCGAAGCTTATACTCAATAAGGTCGCAAACGGCATTTTGAACTCAATGGGGGTGGTCTCGAGTCCTAATTCGGCTGTTTGCAAAAAGTAGCTTTTCGGACTAAAATCCGACTAACGATAAAATATTTAAATAAAATATTTAAATATAAAATCGATAAATATGCGGGTTGTTACAAAAATCCTCTTCGATTTCAAAATAAGGTTTAATAATCTTTCAAAAGGTTCATTCGTAGTTTTCAAAAACGATTCACAACTTCATTTTAAACTTGAAACTTTTCAACACAAATTGGAAATCCTTTCTTTATATGAAAGCTATTATTATTTGAAAACAATAGTTTTCGTTTCGAAAAAATCCAATTACATTTGCTCAAGTTAAAGCCTTTCAAATATAAAACTTGAGTTAAATTCAAATTCCCAAACCAATACTTTTAAAATGGTTTAAAACATATTTACAACTTGTATAACCATTTTAAACCATAATTCCCAAATATAGAATTCAATTTCAAATCAAACTATTTAAATTTCAAAATTTATCAAGTTATTCAAAATAACTTTTATCTTTAAAACTTTTCAAAAACTTTTCATTTTAAACCCAATTCCATTTCTAAAACCATTTGGATTTAAAATTCATCTTTTAAAACCATTTTAAAAATCTATGACTTAACTAATTTCCTCGTGTATTCCATATTTGTGTGTGTATAGTGTAGTCCATGGGTTTTACACAATAGTGCAACATCATTGATCATCACAGATACAAGAATATCAACAAAGATAAGCGGTATAATCCTATAACGCTTATCTATATCCACAGCATCACAGATAAATAATATACATTTATCATAAATAAAATAAATTACATTCATCACAGCTTGAATTAAAACAATTCAAATCACAAAGCATCACACGTTAGAGATATCAAACAATTCACAGCAGTCAATAGAGCACAGTCATCCAGAAGGAAGATTAATTGATCATCTGATCAATTGAAACCAGATTAATCACTAATCCAGGTTAATTAATCAATCATAAATTAATTAACATTAAATTATTAATTGATCAACCTTAAATAATAATTGAATAAAAAAACTATCATTAAATAATTAACCCTTGATTATTTAATTATTCTTTAATTAATTATCCTTAATTAATTAATAAATAAATTAACCCTTAATTAATTACCCTTTAATAAATTATAATAAGTAATTACCCATAATTACTTAATTAACTTTAACCATTAATTAATTACTTTTGTTAATTAACTAACCTTTAATTAATTAATTACTTCTTAAATTAATTACCTTAATTACATTAATTAATTATCATTAACTAATTAACCTGTAAACACTTGATTAATCAATCTTTAAACCATTAATTTACCTTAATTATTTTCATTAAGAAATTAACTTTAAGTAATAAATTTCCTTTAACAAATAAATTAACTTAGACTTAAAAGTTAATTAACAATCAAAACATTTGTAAGTTTATTATAAATAAACTTAAAAAATAATGGTCATGTATGTTTTCAAACATTTTAAAGCTTGGTCAATTTAAAAAAATTATTTAAAAACTTTCCTAAAAAATTTAAAACTGGGTTAACAACTAATATTTACAAAAAAATCTGTTTTAACAAAATTGTTTCAAAGTAAAACTTGATTTTCTTTTAAAATTTGAAACTGTTTTTGCCCCAAATCAAATAACCTAAGTTAAACCTTGTTTCACCCGAGCTTGTCGTAAACCTTGTTTCACCCGAGCTTGTTGTGACGACCCAGAATTTTCAATGTTTGAAATTGAAATATTTAATTGATTTCAAATATCTGAATTGTTAATTTAAGCTTGAGTTTCAATTTTAACTATGAATTTAGCAATTTAATTATCAAATTTAAATATAGAAATTTGGGTAAAATTGTAAATCTTCAATTTTGAGCCTGTTAAAAATAATTTGATGGCTTAGGAGATTCATATTGACAATACTGAAGACGATGAAAGCTTTAGAATAGAATTTGAAAACGATTTAATCAGTTTTGAAAATTTATCGTTTAAATCGATATTTAAAAATAGCCTTCCGAGGCACAGTCTTGGAATTCGACGAGACCAGTTCCATTGGATCCGAAATATTGTATTATTATCAGATTTCAATTTTCGTAGTGTATGGAGTGATCGTTTGACCGTACGATAAATAAACGTGTTGAAAATTAAATTAAGAATTTAATGTTTTAACAAGTTCAAAGGGCTATTTTCCCCATACGATCAAATTTGGACTCAGAACCTTTTCCATTGCGTTCGAAATAGGGGTTTAACATTATAAATGCCTGGCGGCATGCCTCGATTGGAGATCAAAATTTTGAATTACGGAAACCGAGATAATTTAATTTTGAATTTGCATTTTGAATATAAATAATATAATTAATGTTTTCTCAGGCTAAACTCTACACGTGTATCCCTAACCCAACACTTGGCAAAGATTTGTCAACATGCGTCTTCGTTTTTTTTTACGATTTTATTAAGCAAAGGAAGAAAAATAATGCCACTTTTCTCTTTCAATTCAAACCTAACCTAGGCTCTCTCTCTCTTCATCCCTTTTCATTTGAAATCGAAACCGGCTGAAGAAAACAAATGGCGCCCCCTTTTTCTTTCGTTCGTTCGAACAAAATCTCGTTTCAACCTATATGAAATCAATCTGCGGCTTCTTCTTCTTCGATTTTGATTCAAATCGAACAAAATCTAATCGCGAGTTCGTCAAATCACTTTGGGTTTTGGGTGAGGGGAGATTCAATTCGAAATCAAATTTGTTCGTATAATTAAAAAAGGAGAGTGAAGTCGTGTTCACATCGGCAGAGAGCTAGTCGAGCGACGTCACGATCAGGCAAAAGGTTTTGGATCGGGGTAGCTTCTCGATGGCGAAGCAACACGAGCATCGGTTGAGGCTTCGACGAACTTTCTGGTCGTCGTGCGCCACATCGAGTGAGATGCTCGAGCAAGAGGCAGTAAGATCATGGATCGAGTCTTGGAGTGGCGATCGATGGTGGTCTACTCGCTGCTGTGATAAGGTATTGTTTTTTTCATATATACATTTATTTTCAAGATTTAACCAGTTAAATTTAAAAATATTTCAGAAAAAAATAAATAAAGAAAAAACATAGCAGTAATGTGTATATATATTATAGTGAAGTATTAATGATTGATAATTTTAAACTTACTGTTAAAATTTAAATTTTATATTAAGATGTTTAATTAATTTAATTAACTTATTTAACAATGTTAGAATTTGTGAAAAGGAAAGTTTGTTTAATTTAATAAATATGATTTTGGGAAAAAAGATAAATAAACCTATACACATTTTATATTTACTAGTTAATTTTAAGATAAAAATATTTTGGAGATTAATTGGGCAAATTTACCAATTTGATTATTTTAGTCACTAAGAGAATTTATTAAGGTGATTAATTTGTTTTATTAACTTATTTTATTTATCTAATTACTAAGAATAATATATTAAAGTAAATAAATTTATTTAAAATTTAATTCTTTGTTTAAAACTAAATCGTTAGTTTGAAATTTAAAATATTAGTTTTACATTTAAAATATTAGTTTAAAATAAAATCACTGGTTAATTTAAAATTATCAAATGGAATTTAATAATTCAATTTATTTCGAATATTATTAAAATTGTATAAAAGTTATACAAGGTCAAAAATCATGGAGAAAACAAACTGGATTGGATTGGATTGGATTGCAGAAATAAAAGCAAAGGTGAGATCTTCTCACTCAGTCAAATATTTTTCTGATTTATATTTTGAATAGTTACATTTAAAATTGATTTACTATGTGCGTGGATGATTGATTTATTATTAGTTCTATTAGTTTAGACCCTATGCGCCACATAATAGCGGATGATATTTTATAAATCCCATATACCACGATATTCCACCTCGAAATGGAATTGGTATTTAATTGTTTTCCTAACGTCTGTGGATGCAGGGAAACAGGTTGGAGGGATCCAACTAGATTCCTCAAAACATTTTGATTTGTTTTCAAAGTTTTGTGTTGATTATTTATAATCTGTGTGTGATATTTATGATTGAAACCATCGAAGGCTAAAATTTAGCCGAATATATTTTGGTATCGTAGGATACCAGAAATAAATAAAATTGAGTGTTTAAATTTAGGTAGAAAATCTATAGTGAAATCCTATTGAATAAAATTCCAAAATATGGAAAAAGGTTTAATAAATGGATTTCAAGTAATAATATTTAAAAGGTGAAGAATTTATTTTAAAAATATGGTTTTAAATAATTTGGAAAAAGATAAAGGTATTTATTTTAAAAATAAATTCGGAAATTGATTTGGTGTTAAAAAAATAAATCTTTGGGAAATCAATATGAAAATCGATTTAGTGTTTGAATGAAAATCGATTTGGTGTTGAAATAAATTTAGAAATTAAATTTGAAAATTAATTTGGTGTTTTGAAAATAAAACCCTTGGGAAATCAATATGAAAATTTATTTGTTGATTGAAACAAATTTAGAAATCAATTTGGAAACTGATTAGGTGATTAAAATAATTTTGGAAATCGATTTGAAATTGATTTGGCGGTGAAGGTGAATATTTGGAAAACGATTTGAAAATTGTATATCAGTGGATATTTGAAAGTTTAAAATTCACATTGGAAATTTTATAAAGGAAATGGAATTTTGTTTTAAAAATAAATATCGGTTTACTTTTAAAAATGTGGAAAGAAATTTACAAATTTGGAATGTAAATTAAAATAAATCGAGAACATTTATTAATTTATTTGAATGGACCATTTTGTAATGGAAAAAGAATTCTTCCCTTGAAAGCCAAATATATTTTCAAAATAGCTTTTGAAATAAATTTAAAAGTTCTAAATTTTGTTTTAAAATAATATTGTTGGAGAAATTAGTTTTGGAAATTGTTTAAAGTAAAATTTTATTTAAGTAATTATACAAGGGATTATTTTAAAGATTAAATCGATATTTGATTTAGAAAATAGTTATTTGAATATTTATACACTATCTACTAATTTGGACTTGAAGTCTTATATGTGATAATTAGTATAATGTTCTCATAACCAATATTTAAGTAAGCACTTAAGATAATTTTATTTTAAATGTTCCAAGAATATTTTGGATAAGTAATTTGAATTATTTTAACTCGGCAGATTTTCAGTGGAAATGAATAAATGTTTGGAAATATTTTCCGCATAAGGAAAATGAATTGAATTTTTTTTCAAAGGATTAAAATGTGAAAATTGATTTAATTTTTTTTTCAAAAGGTTAAAATATACCTTGCGAAGATACGTTGAAAATAAATAGTTGGGGAAAATTATTTGAAAATTTGTGATTGTTGCGAATTATTGATTGATAGTTAAATAACCGAATATCAGTATTTGCCTTTTTATGGTATTTAAATTTCGATGCGACCGGGGGATGGATCCCAACTGGATATTCGAAACCCACATCGAACCTTTGTGATTGTGATGGATCTTTTATTTAAAAGATCAAAGTGGAATTTGTTGTGACTTTTTTGAATCTGAATATAACACTTATTTTTAAAATAAGCGCTCGTTATTCGGATTAGCCGGGAGAGGACCTTGTGTCATAAAACCCATTCCGAATAACGATACGACGAAATGGGATTGCATTTGAAGATGGTGTTGAAGACCGGGTATTTTCGAAAACGAAAGGATTGCTTGTCGAATGTCTCTGCACCGGGTTGCTCCGATATAGAGATTTTATCACCCTTTGTGATGGGGATTCCGGACGTGATTAGCGAATATCCGGATTGCAAGGGCTTCTTTGGAAGTGCCTTCGGTTCCGTTCGATCCCGGAACCGACTTGTATGGATGTGTGTTTGACGTTATACTTTGAGATGTAAAGCTGGTTTCTATCAAATACATTTCTGTTGGTGGCGGAGAATTTATTCTCTTAGCTTAACATCCTTCTCTAAGATGTACGAGCTCAGAGGTTATGTAGTTGATGGTTACTAGTGATACATTACCAATTTGGTAATGTGGCATACGAAGTGCTACTGATCATTTGTTGATCGAAGCATGGCTTTTGTGAAAAGCGTAGCTTTGTGGACGAGACTTCGTCGGACCTCACATCCTGGAATGGTGGAAACAGGAAGGATGCAGCAAGGCTATAGAGGGTAGCCCCTTAGGGTATGTTCATTTCCTTCTGGATAGAGGTGATATCATGGTATGGAGCCCAGATACTTAACCTATGTGGTTGCTGCAAATTTCTTACTTTGTGGTTGTTGGTATTGAGGATCCTCGGATAAAGGTTGTTTACAACCGAGGGATGGCATACTCGTGTCAGTAGTTACCCATTTTTGCAGAGGTAACCCGGGCTTATGCTGGCAGAGATCCAGTTAGGTTCTCGGGGCGTCCCTCCAGAGGCGTACCCATGTGGCCCAGGAAGTTTCTTAGCCTGACCATTTGTTGGAAATCCAATTACCAATACGCGCCGTGTACGGTTTTAGTTGTAGAACTTGCCATCTAATATGGTAGCTATAGTAGGCATGCTATAATGGTACGTATGCTGGCTTAGATTAATATTATACTTGCAAATGTTTTTTCCACTATACACTAATAATAATATCAAAATAGTTTCCTCCAAGTGTGCGATTGCATTGTGTGTGTGCCGGAAGGCCTTATGGTAGTTTCATTTTCCAAAAAGCATTGAGGATTTTTTTTAAAATTCTTCTGTTAAAGTATAACTGTTTTTAAGATCTCACACCAGTCCCATGACTGACCTGGAGTTTATTGTTCCCTTTCTAAACTCTGGGTGCCCATAATTTTCCACACGGGCAGCCTCGAGTCAGGTTATCATTATTCTAGAGCAAAGTCAAAAAAAGAGATGTTGTGGAGACCTGGAGTTTGAGCCGGATGGTGAGACGTACTTCCGTATATATTGTCATTCCGCTGTGTATTCAACCAGAAGGGCGGGTTATTATAACTGCCATTTTTTGTGTGTTGTTGTTGTAATACTCTAATGTTGTAATGTTTAAACTGATATAGCGATTTTGTTTAAAGATATTCGTTTATCTATTATATTTGTTCCCTACGAAATGTGAGATTTTGTTATTGTTTCTGTTCTTTTTCTATCTTCTTCTTCTTAAACCCTAACGGTTCCTTTTTTTGGCATTCGATTGTTTTGCATTGGATACAGTGGACGTGTCGATGTCGACTTTCGAAAGTCGTAAAATCGGGCCGTGACATTTTGGTATCAGAGCATTTGGTTAAGCGACAACCTTGGCTCTGTTGGGTGTTACTCATTAGAGATAGAGTTAGTAGTACTCTAGAATGAGTTTGAGTGTAATAATAGATATGAACACGTATTTGTTAGTGAATATAAAAAATTGTTTTATATTGTTATGATTGGTTTGTTGAGTGGTATATGGATTCTGGTCGATATAGTCTGTACAACTCTATCGATAGGGATCTCTAAACGCTCGTACAGAACAATTCGACATGATATTGTTTTAAAATAGGGTAAATGAAATAATTTTACCCAAAACTATTTTCATAGATAAAGGAAATAATCTTTGTAAATTATTATAGTATATGGTTGATTGTTTGATTAGAAAATGAATAAGAAATTGAAATCATAATCAAAAGTTGAGAAATAAAATCCTTATACAAATGGGATTTGCAAATATAAATTGTAAATGTGGTTTATAATTTGAAATGGAATTACAGAGAAGAATTTGAAAATGTTTTTGAAAGGATTTGAAATTTGAAAATTTAATCCCTTTTTGTTTGTAAACGAGTTTTCAAAAGTTTGGAAAAAATGGTTTTGAAGGGATAAAAGCTCTAAACTCTTTTTGGTTGCTGAAAAATAACTTCGGTGATGACTGCAGCATCATCGATGTTCATTTATGGGTTTCCAAAAGAGAATTTGCTGCCAAATGATTTTAAATGAAAGTTGTTTACAAATTGGGTTTGTTTTGGAAATTCAAAAGACAATTTGAATTGATTTCAAAAATGGTTTTTGAAAAGATGAAAAGACTCTGGAATCTTATTAAAGATAGTTGTGGAATAATAAATATGTTTGAAACTTAGAAAATTCAGATTTAAACTTAATTTGAATTAATTTGTATGAAGGCAAATTTGAGAAGTCTTATAGACTAAATGATTGGAATAAAATCTATAAAGGTGGAAAATAAAATTGTGAATGAAGGAATAAATTTACAATTGCAATTAAATGAAAGTGAAATTGAATATTGAAATTCATTTCGAATTTGTAAGCAAATAGAACTGGAATTGGAATTGGAATTGAATTTGAATTGTAAAACAGAGTATTGAAATAAAATTAGTAACTGAAACTAATTGAAGAAAAGACCAAAAGATATAGTTTGAAATGAATTGAATTCAATAATTGTAAATAAAAGGTAAATTGGAATTCATATAGAATTGGAAATCCAGTTTAAATATAAGTGCTTGTAAACCAAAATGGTGAATTGAAATTGAATTATGTTTGGGAATGAATAAAAGAATAAATCTGGAATTGAAATTGAATATTGAGAACCAATTTGAATTATGTGAAATAAAATGAAGTTGTAAAATTAGTTCGAAGTGAACTAAAGATAATAAAGGTAAAAAAATGGGTTGAGATAAAATGAATTGGAATTTGTAGTGAATTAGTAAATGGAACAAATTTAAAATAGTGATATGAATCAGTTGTGCAGAAAAGATAATTGATAAAATTCAATATTCAGAAGGTAAATTAAATTCAAATGAAATTGAAAATGTAAGATTGAATGAAAATGGATATATAACTTCAATAGTGAAGTAAAAATGGTATAAGAAGTAAGTATTTAAACTTTCGTAATAAAATGTGCAGAATCATATTTGAATGTTGTAATTGGATATTATGGCTAGTAAAATATACAGGTGTGTTACAGGAAAATGAAATTGTGATTTTGATTTCGAAGATAAAATTGAATTGCTTGACAAAAAGGTATGTACTTAAATTTCAGCATGAAATTTGATGACTTTCTTGTGTAGCCGCTTGGCTTTTCATTTTCTTTTTTTGAAATCTGGGGGTCGTGGTGCCATTTTTGTAGTCGTACCGAGCTAGCCGCGCAAAGGAGACGCTGGTGAAAATTTTCAAAATTT
The DNA here is from genome assembly GCA_030765085.1 of Allium cepa. Lineage (NCBI taxonomy): Eukaryota > Viridiplantae > Streptophyta > Magnoliopsida > Asparagales > Amaryllidaceae > Allium > Allium cepa. The sequence continues at coordinate 1,002,616,418 of CM060935.1, forward strand.
TTGGGAGTTAGAAAAATTTTGAGAAAATTTTGGAAATTTGAAATTTGAATTTAAATTTGAATTGTTAAGAAAACAATGTTGTTTGGAATCTATGATTAATTTTGGAAAGTTAGTTGAATTGATAATGGATCTTTCATAAAGATATTTGTGTTGACAAAAAGTTGATAAAACTATTTGGTTTTGGAAAGACAGCGAATGAGTTAAGAATCATTCTTCTAAAATAGTAATTTCGGGACGAAATTCTATTAAGTGGGATGGATGTGACGACCTAGAATTTTCAACGTTTGAAATTGAAATATTTAATTGATTTCAAATATCTGAATTGTTAATTTAAGCTAGAGTTTCAATTTAACTATGAATTTAGCAATTTAATTATCAAATTTAATTATAGAAATTTGGGTAAAATTGTAAATCTTCAATTTTGAGCCTGTTAAAAATAATTTGATGGCTTAGGAGATTCGTATTGACAATACTGAAGATGATGGAAGCTTCAAAACTGAATTTGAAAGAGATTTAATCAGTTTTGAAAATTTATCGTTTAAATCAATATTTAAAAATAGCCTTCCGAGGCACAGTCTCGGAATTCGACGAGACTAGTTCCATTGGATCCGAAATATTGTACTATTATCAGATTTCAATTTTCGTAGTGTTTGGAGTGATCGTATGGCCATACGATAAATAAACACGTTGAAAATTAAATTGAGAATTTAATGTTTTAACTAGTTCAAAGGGCTATTTTCCCCATAGGATCAAATTTGGACTCAGAACCTTTTCCATTGCGTTCGGAATAGGGGTTTAACATTATAAACGTCTGGCGGCACGCATCGATCGAAGATTGAAAATATTAAATTGCGAAAACCGACACAATTTAATTTTGAATTTGCATTTTGAATATAAATAATATATATTAATGTTTTCTCAGGTTAAACTCTACACGTGTTCCCCTAACCCAACACTTGGCAAAGATTTGTCAACATGCGTCTTCGTTTATTTTTTTTATACGATTTTATTAAGCAAAGGAAGAAAAATAATGCCACTTTTCTCTTTCAATTCAAACCTAACCCAGGCTCTCTCTCTTCACCATTTTCATTTGAAATCGAAACCGGTTGAAGAAAACAAATGGCGCCCCCTTTTTCTTTCGTTCATTCGAACAAAATCTCGTTTCAACCTATATGAAATCAATCTGCGGCTTCTTCTTCTTCGATTTTGATTCAAATTGAACAAAATCTAATCGCGAGTTCGTCGAATAACTTTAGGTTTTGGGTGAGGGCAGTTTCAATTCAAAATCTAATTTGTTCGTATGATTAAAAAAAAGGAGATTGAAGTCGTGTTCACATCGGCAGAGAGCTCGTCGAGCGACGTCACGATCAAGCAAAAGGTTTTGGGGTTGGGTAGCTTCTCGATGGCAAAGCAACACGAGCATTGGTTGAGGCTTCGACGAACTTTCTGGTCGTCGTGGGCAACATCGAGTGAGATGCTCGAGCAAGAGGCAGTGAGGTCATGGATCGACTCTTGGAGGGGTGATCGATGGTGGTCTGCTCGCTGCTGTGGTAAGGTAAGTTTTTTTTATATATATATTTATTTTCAAGATTTAACCAGTTAAATTTAAAACTATTTCAGAAAAAAATAAATAAAGATAAAATATAGCAGTAATATGTATATATATTACAGTGAAGTATTAATGATTGACAATTTTAAACTTAGAGTTAAAATTTAAAATTTATATTAAGGTGTTTAATTAATTTAATTAACTTATTTAACAATGTTAGAATTTGTGAAAAGGAAAGTTTGTTTAATTTAATAAATATGATTTTGGGAAAAAGATAAATAAACCTATACACATTTTATATTTACTAGTTAATTTTAAGATAAAAATATTTTGGCGATTAATTGGGCTAACTTACCTATTTAATTATTTTAGTCACTAAGAGAATTTATTAAGGTGATTAATTTATTTTATTAACTTATTTAATTTATCTAATTACTAAGAATAATTTATTAAAGTAAATAAATTTATTTAAAATTTAATTCTTTATTTAATACTAAATCATTAGTTTAAAATTTAAAATATCATTTTAAAATAAAATCACGGGTAAATTTAAAATTATCAAATGGAATTTAATAATTTAATTTATTTCAAATATTAATAAAATTGTATAAATGTTATACAAGGTCAAAAATCATGGAGAAAACAAACTTGATTGGATTGGATTGGATTGCAAAAATAAAAGCAAAGGTGAGATCTTCTCACGCAATCAAATATTTTTATGATTTAAATTTTGAATAGTTAGATTTAAAATTGATTTACTATGTGCTTGGATGATTGATTTATTATTAATTCTATTAGTTTAGACCATATGCACCGTATAATAGCGGATGATATTTTATAAATCCCATATACCGCGATATTCCATCTCGAAGTGGAATGGTATTTAATTGTTGTGCTAATGTCTGTGGATAGAGGGAAACATGTTGGAGGGATCCAACTGGATTTCTTAAAACATTTTGATTTGTTTTCAAAATTTTGCATTGATTATTTATAACTGTGTGTGACTATTTGTGATTGAAACTATTGAAGGCTAAAATTTAGCCGAATATATTTTTGCTATCGTAGGATACCAGAAATAAATAAAATTGAATCTTTAAATTTAGGTAGAAAATCTATAATGAAATCCTATTGAATAAAATTCCAAAATATGGGAAAAGGTTTAGTAAATGGATTTCAAGTAATAATATTTAGAAGGTGAAGAATTTATTTTAAAAATATGGTTTTTAAATAATTTGGAAAAAGATAAAGGAATTTATTTTAAAAATAAATTCGAAAACCGATTTGGGGTTAAAAGAATAAATCATTGGGAAATCAATATGAAAGTTGATTTACTGTTTGAATGAAAATTGATTTGGTGTTGAAATAAATTTAGAAATTAAATTTGAAAATTAATTTGGTGTTTTAAAAATAAAAACCCTTGGGAAATCAATACGAAAATTTATTTTTTGATTGAAATAAATTTAGAAATCAATTTGGAATTTGATTAGGTGATTAAAATAAATTTGGAAATCAATTTGAAATTGATTTGGCGTTGAAGGTGAATATTTGGAAAACGATTTGAAAATCGTATATCAGTGGATATTTGAAAGTTTAAAATTCACAATGGAAATTTTATAAAGGAAAGGGAATTTTGTTTTAAAAATAAATATCGGTTTAATTTTAAAAATGTGGAAAGAAATTTACAAATTTGGAATGTAAATTAAAATAAATCAAGAAGATTTATTAATTTATTTGAATAGACCATTTTGTAATGGAAAAAGAATTTTTCCCTGGAAAGTCGAGTATATTTTTTAAATAGCTTTTGAAATAAAATTTAAAATGAAACGACCCAACTTCCAAACTCTAGGAAGTCACATCGCTAAGAAGAATGAAAGGGATAGAAAAGAGAAAAAGATAGAAAAAGAAGAACCAACAACATCAGAATCTCACAGCGGAACAAATAAATTATATTAATCAAATAAAATATTACATAGTATCATATACATCGGAGTTATACATCTTAATCTACACAAAACTAGACAGTTGTAACACCTGTCTAGATATTACAACTCAAGTATATCACAGATACAAAAACAACTCAAACACAGCGGAACCACTATATAAATCTACACGCTAAAGCCACCTGCTCCATATCTCCTCCAGAATTCGTCAAAACAGACCTGAAACACTTGACTACTCATACATAATATGAGTACCCAAGAGTTTAATAAAACAGAAAATAAACACTCGGGTCAGACAGGGGTCTGGTATGAGTAAACTGTTAAAAGTTGCTTAACTTTAGAAAATCATTTGAAAGAAAGGTGTCACGTAAGACTCCCCACAGATAAACATGGGTAAGTTTTTACCTTACGCTAACCAAAACATTTGATAGGAAATCCAGTGATATTATTAATAGTGTCTAGGGTTTTCAAAGTAAAATACAGAAATAGATGGAATGCTTACATCTCACATTCCAACATAGTTGGGCACAATCAAAACCGTACAGGCACTTATTGGATTTTGGATTCCATACAATGGCAGGGCTACTAGGGTACTGCCCGCCACAGTACGTGGCCTAGATCACCGTACCGAGGACCACTCCCGATCCCCTGCAACACAAAGCCGGACCCATTCCTTACTGAACAGTTCTGAATAAGACAACCCCGACGGTTGTCATGATCAACCGCCCACACAGCCGAAATATAAAGGGACCTCTAGACAGGGGTAAATCTTACTCTCAAGTGGGGGCTACCCACGAAGCCTTGCTGCACCTCCCCTGTTTTAGCCATTCCCGGTTGATGAGGCTTGAGGCTACGATTACCTTTATAGGACACATCACTTAGAATGCTCATCGTCCACCTGACGATGTTCTGAAAACATTCAATTCATACAAGTTCGTTCCGGGTTCGAAGGAAACCGAAGGCATTATCTCGTTACACTCATTTTGGAATCACCCTCAGAGTTAACGACAATAACCCTTGCACTCTAAACCACCATCTCGAATCTATAACTACTATTCCGTCAAACTCATTAAGGAATCACCCACAGAGTTATATCGACTTATAGTCCTTACACCTCGAGTCTTCACAAAGCTCCACTTTGACTCACGACCTAATGTTTAATTGGAATCGATGTGGTTTTCGGATATCCAAATATGGAAACCCGATCCCGGTCTCATCGAAATCCAAACGCCATCTTAATTCCAAGTTGTACTTAAGGGTTTTAAACAATTAACTCATTTTATTGTTATCTAATTCACACAGATAGATAAACTACATCACACAATAGATAATCACATCCATATCATAAACAGATAATCTGTATCATCCGTAAACAGATAATCATCATAACCAAATAATCCATCACAAACCATCATACTTAAACCAAGCATTCATATCATATAGATACGACTCATCTCATTACTGAGATCATAACCATTAAATCAATAACATCCACAAGCAATGATTTACTCACCAACAATTATAATTAATTTAAAATGAATTAAATTAATTACAACCATCTCTAATTAATTTGAATTAAATTAAATTAATTACTCATTTAAATCCTATTTAACATCCATTAATTAATTAACCCAGTTAATTAATTATTCACTAAGAAATCAACTTGATTAAACATCTTTGATTAATCATGCAGTAATTACAATAAGTAATTAGTATTTGATTAATTTCATAAATTTATTAACCTTAATCACAAGTAATTAACATTTAATTACTCATTTATTAATTAATTATAATTAATTATATTTATCCTTAATTAATTACAATTAATTAATCACTTATTTAATTAATTATTACTTAATTAAACAATCCTTAATTTCATTATTAATTATAATAATTAATGATCTCTAATATTTAAATATATTACTTAATTAAAATTAATTACATTTAGGAATTAAATCTAATTATTAATCATCTTGATTAATATTAAATTTAGTAATTAACTATCTTTAGTTGCCTATTTATAAATTAACTAACCAATAATTAATCATTGATTAATTCCTTAATTAATTACAAAAGTAATTATCCAAATTACTAATTACATTCCAGTAATTATCATTTTTACTTCTTTGAGTAATCCTGCTCCATTAATTACTTTAAATAATTACACTCTTAAAATCATTAGATAATTTACTTAAATTAATTAAACTAAATTAATTAACTTAAATAAATCACAATCCAAATTAATTACAATAAGTAATTAATTTATTAATTACTTTAACAATTATTTGTACGTAACAAATTACAATTAATTAGATTCAATTAATCAATCTAGTTAATTATCAAAATTAATTACATTAATTGCTAAATTATCCTTAGACAATTCTCACCATTTATTAATTAACAACATTTCAATAATTACATACTTATGAAAATTTAAATTAGATTAATTATCGATAAATCATTTTTAATTAATAATTAATCTAAACCATTATTTAAAATCAAATAATTAATTAAATCCTTAATTATCTTAAATATTTTTCAAAATAACTAAATCACTTATCAAATGACTCATTTATATTCAAAATGTATTAAAACAATACATTTCTAAATTTAAATTCAAATTCCATTTAAAAATTTAATATTTAAACTGTTTAACTATTAAACATTAATCTAAATTAAATAATTATAAACCTTACAATATAATGAATGTTAAAGAACATTCATTACCTAAATATAAAAGAAAGATTTAAAATAAATTACTTGATTAAAATAAATTAATCTTTGAAAAATAAATTGATTATTTCAACTTCCAAATTTAAAATTAACACTTCATATTTTAAATTCAATACTAAAGGAACTAAATTCTTTCAAGTTTTAAAACTTATTTGAAATCAAATTCTTTTTAAAACATTTAAATATGTAAATATTACAAACTGTTTGAAATCAAAACTGGTTTCCAAAGTAAATTTGAAAACTGTTTTTAACTTGATTTCAAAATCAAATTTAAATCTTACTTAAAACATTTAAACCTGTTCAAAAAATTTTAAAAAAAACTAACAAAAACTGTTTTAAATCAAATTCTGATTTTTAAAAAAAACACAAACCTGAAATGGTTTCTTCTTGATTTAAACCCATATTTAAATCTTGTTTAAATTTAAGATTTTCATTTTTTTTTAACTTTGAATTTCAAACTTTATTTGAATTCAGTTTCAATTTTCACTTAAATCAAACCCTGCACTAGAATTTGAATTTCATTCAAAATTTTAGAAACCGCAAAGCTTCAGGTTTATAAACCTGTAATCCAATATACCCGAGAAACCCATCTTTTACTTCGAGCTTCCCAACCCCTTTCTTCGAGTCAAAATCAAAACTACCCGAGGATTGCATGAGACAAAACCCTGCACTACCCCACAAAGTTCAGCAGAACTTTACATATACACGGTGCATATGCACCAACACTCCGGCCATCACCAGCCATCCTGACCAACTCCACCAAATCGCCGACCAACTCCTCATCTGATCACAACACCCAGAAATTCCCATAGCAGCTCGAATCAAAATCGAGTCGAACAAGCCAACTTGGAAACATCACTATATTCAAAACCCAAACCTGACATCACCTCGCGATCACATCTCCGATCATTAGATCACCTACAACACCCGCCAACACTTCGCCTACGTCTCCTCTTCCAATCCCCAAAACCTTACATCACTCGGTGCATCAGAGAATACGTGAAGCCACAAAACTTCGACCACCCAAAAACTAGGGTTAAAACCTGAAATTGCTAACCACGGTCGCCAACAATTCTTGATAATCCACCTGATAATTCTCCTTCACTCACCCAACAGTATTCCACCTCCAGAAAACACCACTACAACCCGGAATCACTAGATCACCCTATAACCCCAAAACTCCCATTGTTGTTCCACCCAGTAATGTTTACACAATAATTAACTAAAAATTGTGATTTCTTTTTTAAAATTCAGGATTTATAAAGTGCATTCAAATTATAAACTTGTTTTTAATAATTTAAGATGTTTTGGATTTGGTTATTTGAATATTAACTAATTTTCATTGTTTTACAGAGAAAACAGTTTTCTTTAATTTAACTTAATTATAATTTATAAACTTATATTCATGCTAAACAAACACTTTCCATTTACATGACAATCCTAACGGAGATCAAATCCAGTTGATAATGGATTTTCTATTAAAAACTTAGTTTCAAGGCCAAGAACAGATATACAGAGTCCTGAATCACATATATATTTATATATACACAGTATCTCAAATAAAATCATACAAACATGATGATTTCTATCAATACACATACACAGATAACATAAGCTTTTTGCATTGTAAGGTTACTCACTTTTAAAAAGAAAAAGAGCAGAATTTCATCAAGACAGTATTGATTTTTTTTTTATTTAAACAAGCATGTATTAGAACTTGAGATTTCTGAAAACTTGTTTATCTTTACTTTTATTTTTTTAAAGTTAAGTACTGTTTTTAAAATTAGAAGCTTACTCACCTTTTCAAATGAAGATGCAGAGAATAAATTAGCTGCAGATTCATTTTCCAGAAACTGCATATTGAAATGCATGTTGATCTTGGCTTGCATTTTGAAGTTGAAGTTGCTTTTCTTGCTGATGAAGATTGCATGCAGACCCAAAACTTCATTGCTCAAATTTTAAATTGAAATTGCACTCCAGTTTGATGTTGAAACTTGGCTTCAGATATGCAGATTTGAGTTGTAATTTGCAGATTTTATATTGAAGTTTGTTTTAAGTTTTTGATTTACTGAAATCTGATTTCAGGTTTTCAATTTGAAGAGAAAATGTTTTAACCAAATGTATTTGTTATGTTTCTTATCAATATGACTTAAATTTTATAAAAATAAATAAGCTTGCCACTTGTTAACTTATTATGTTAAATGTTTTACAAGTGTCCATTTAATAGTTTAAGAATTTAACACATACGCAATCCAATTATTAAAATGAAAATTCAAAATTTATAAATGTATTTAAATTTATCTTAAACCATTACTAACTTGTTTTTAACATGTTTCAATTGTTTATTAACATTAGCCTTGAAAACGAGCATATGTTCGCTTAATTATTTTTCAAAATAATATTTAAAACAAATTTTTAAAAGAGAAAAGTATCAAAAAGAAAAATAATGTTGAATTCATTTTATTTCAAAAGGTTTCAAACTAGCTGTTATACTTTAACAAGAATGATTTAAATCTTATTTCAAAGAAAAGCAATTTTAAAATAAAACAAAACAAAATAAACTTTTATTATAAAACAAAATTAAACTATATTTATATTTATAAACAAAATAAATACTTACTTACATTTCTATAAAGATGTAAGAAAGATTTTTAAAACAACTTTTGAAAAGTTTACAATACTAATTTAAATTAAATTAATCAATTTACAATTTATACATTTATATATAATAATTAGAAATATCCTTTGTTTAATATAAATTAAAATTAAAACCAAATCCTCTATTTGCAATGTATAAACATTTATACATTATAAATAAAACATTTTTAAATAAGTTTAGAAAGATAAATTATTACTTAAATATTTTTAACTTTGAAAAGAATATCATTAAACAAACCAAATAATTATAAATTTCAAAAGAGAATTCCAGTTTGAATTGGATATTACATAAATATTTCACATTTTTAAATCATTATCAATGAAATTATTAAATAATTATTGCCTAAATTTCCGGGACATCACATAAAAGTTCTAGATTTGGATTTAAAATAATATTGTTGGACAAATTAGTTTTGAAATTGTTTAAAGTAAAAATTTATTTAATTAATTATATAGGGGATTATTTTAAAGATTAAATTGATATTTGATTTAGAAAATAGTTATTTAAATATTTATACTCTATCTACTAATTTTATTTTAAAATTAATTTAGATTGAAGTCTTATATGTGATAATTAGTATAATGCTCTCATAACCAATATTTAAGTAAGTATATAAGATGGTTATATTTTAAATGTTCCAAGAATATTTTGGATAAGCAATTTGAATTATTTTAACTCGGCAGATTTTCATTGGAAATGAATAAATGTTTGGAAATATTTTCCGCATAAGGAAAATGAATTGAATTTTTTTTCAAAGGATTAAAATATGGAAATTGATCTAAATTTGTTTTCAAAGGATTAAAATATGAAAATATACCTTGTGAAGATATGTTGAAAATAAATAATTGGGGGAAATTATTTGAAAATTTGTGATTGTTGTGAATTACTGATTGACAGTTAAATAATCGACTATCAATATTGGCCTTTTTATGGCATTTGAATTTCGATGCGACCGAGGGTCGGATTCCAACTGGATATTCGAAACCCACATCGAACCTTTGTGATTGTGATGGATCTTTTATTTAAAAGATCAAAGTGGAATTTTGTTGTGATTTGTTTGAGTCTGAATATAACACTTATTTTTAAAATAAGCGCTCATTATTCGGATTAGCCGGAAGAGGACCTTGTGTCATAAAACCCATTCTGAATAACAATATGACGAAATGGGATTGCATTTGAAGATGGTGTTGAAGACCGGGTATTTTTGAAAATGAAAGGATTACTTATCGAATGTCTCTGCACCGGGTTGCTCCGGTATAGAGATTTTATCACCCTTTGTGATGGGGATTCCGGATGTGATTAGTGAATATTCGAATTGCAAGGGTTTCTTTGGTAGTGCCTTTGGTTCCGTTCGATCCCGGAAAGGTCTTATATGAATGTGTGTCTGACGTTACACTTTGAGATGTAAAGCTGGTTTCTATCAAATACATTTCTGTTGGTGGCGGAGAATTTATTCTCTTAGCTTAATACCCTTCTCTGAGACGTACGAGCTCAAAGGTTATGTAGTTGATGGTTACTAGTGATACATTTCCAATTTGGTAATGTGGCATACGAAGTGATGTTGATCATTTTTTGATCGAAGCATGGCTTTTGTGAAAAGCGTAACTTTGTGGACGAGACTTCGTCGTACCTCACACCCCGGAATAGTCGAAACAGGAAGGATGCAGCAAGTTTATAGGGGGTAGCACCCCTTAGGTTATGTTCATTTCCTTCTGGATAGAGGTGGTATCATGGTATGGAGCCCAGATACTTAACCTATGTGGTTGCTACAAATTTATTACTTTGTGGTTGTTGGTATTGAGGATCCTTGGATAAAGGTTGTTTACAACCGGGGGATGGCATACTCGTGTCAGTAGTTACCTACTTTTGCAGAGGTAACCCGGCCTTATGTTGGTAGAGATCCGGTTAGGTTCTCGAGGCGTCCTCCAGAGGCATCCCATGTGGCCCAGGAAGTTCCTTAGCCTGACCATTTGTTGGAAATCCAATTACCAATACGTGCCTTGTAGGGTTTTAGTTGTAGAACCTTCCATCTAATATGGTAGCTATAGTAGGCATACTATAATGGTACGTATGCTGGCTAAGATTAATATTATACTTGCAAATGTTTTTTCCACTATGCACTAATAATAATATCAAAAGAGATTTCTCATATCAAGCATATTTGACTATCATAAGGAGAAATCTCCCCTAAGCGTGCGATTGCATTGTATGTGTGCCGAGAGGCCTTATGGTAGTTTAATTTTCCAAAAAGCATTACGGATTTCTTTTAAATTATTTTATTAAAGTATAACTATTTTTAAGATCACACACCAGTCCCATGACTGACCTAGAGTCTATTGTTCCCTTTCTAAACTCTGGGTGCCCATAATTTTCCACACGGGCAGCCTAGAGACAGGTTTTCATTATTCTAGAGCGAAGTCAAAAAAAGAGATGCTATGGAGACCTGGAGTTTGAGCTGGATGGCGAGACGTACTTTCATATATATTATCATTCTGTTGTGTATTAAACCATAAGGGCAGGTTATTATAACTGCCATTGTTTGTGTGTTTTTATTGTAATACTCTGATGTTGTAATGTTCAAACTGATATAGTGATTTTGTTTAAAGATATTCATTTATCTATTATATTTGTTCCACTGCGAAATGTGAGATTTTGTTATTGTGTAATGTTCTGGATTTTTCGACGCTTGAAAATCGACATTAATACGTCCATTGTATCAACTATCGAGGAATCGAAGGCCGAAAACCGTACCATTAGGGTTAAAGAAGAGGTAGAAGATAGAAGAAGAAAGAAAAAGCAACAGAAACAATATCAGAATCTCACAATCGCAGCGGAACAACATATAATAGATAAATGAATAATCTTTAAATCAAAAGAACTGTACATTTTATACGTTACACACATTACATTACATTATCAGAGTTTACAACAACAAACAGCGGAAAAGAAATACTATATACTAATTGATACGCCAAGCCATCCAGCCTGCCTCCAGATCTCTACAGCAACTCCTGAATTCCAGAATGACCTGATAACCTGACTCTAGACTGCCCGTGTGGAAATTGGTGGTCACCTAGAGTTTAGGAAGGAAACAATAAACTCTAGGTCAGTCATGTGACTGGTGTGAGAACTTAAAACAATTTATTTTAAAAAAAAACAAACAAAGAAATATTTTTAAAATAGATCTGCGATGCTTTTAGAAAATGTAACTAGCATAAGGCCTCCCGCACATACACACAATGCAAACGCAGAATCGGAGGAGATTTCTCCTTATGATAGTAAAAGATGCTTGATACACAAATTTCTTTAATATTATTACTATAAGTGCAAAGTGTAGGAAAACATTTCGAAAGTATGATATAAATCTTAGCCAGCATAGACATTTCGCACTTATGCCTACTATAGCTACCATGTTCAATAGCAGGTTACCGCCACATTCCATGGTAGGTTATACAATTGCAATCGTAAAGGGCTCGTATTGTTTTGTTTGGATTTGCAACAAATGGTCGGGCAAAGGAACTTCCCAAGTAAAATGGAACGCCCCTGGAAGGACGTTCCCGGATCCTAACCGGATCTCTACTAGACAAGGCCGGGTTACCCCTAGCTGGGTAACAACTGACACGAGTATGCCATCCCTCGGTTGTAAACAACCTTTATCCAAGGATCCTCTCAACCAACAACCACAAAATAATAAGTTTGTAGCAACCACAATGTAAGTATCTGGGTTCCATACCATGATACCGCTCATAATCCAAAAGGGAATGACATACCCTCGGAGGGCGCTATCCTCAAATAATCTTGCTGCTACGATTCTTGTTTCGACCATAACCGGGTTGTGAGATTCGACGAAGTCTCATCCACAAAGCTACGCTTTTCACAAAGCCACGCTTTGATCAACAAATGATCAGCAGCACTCAGCATGCCACATTAACAAATTGGGAGTATATCACTGATAACAGTAGCGATCCCAGTTTTAAAGATGAATGTAATTGGTAATTAAATTTAAATTTTTGGATTAAATTACGGATTTGTTTGATTCAAATTTAATAAGAAACGTATACTTATTTATTTTTGAATTTGGATTTGAAACTCAAAGATGAATATTTTCAATTGAATAGAATTATAAACAAAAGTTTGATTTGGAAGTTCAAAATGAATTTTCCTTAAAAATTAATAATAAGTATAAAATAAAATATAAGTTATAAATTAATGTTTAGTAATCAAACTATAAAATAATAACAACAGGAATACAAATAGAAGTGTATGGAAAAGATGCAAGGTATTGAAGATAATGGAAAAATGTATCCAAGGCTAAGAATAAATATCTATGTACAAAAGAATTAAAGAAAAGACTTGAAATATGAAACAAGAAGCAAAGAAAATCAAAGCCTGCAAAAGTAGATTTGTGTACAAGACAAAAGTACATATGAAAATGCTTACAAAGCAAAGCAGAACTGTGCATACTTCATACATAACAAATAGTATAAGTGTAAAACAAATAGGACATGGCATTTAATGCCCCATCTCCTCAGTACAAATGAATATCATCCCAGCCGAAAACAAAGAATGGCTAAGTCAACAAAATAAAATAGTATCTTTATCAAACAAAGCAAGAGAAAAATATGTACCAAGCACAAAAGAAAATCTCTCAGCCGAGATTTGGTTTATAACATAATATATGTAGTTAACAAAAGAAGTAGCCTATACTTGATAGCCTTCCCCTATACATATTGTCCTCTCTATATTTATATGTATACATCTACTTTATTTCATTTTGTTCAAACCAAATTTAGCCAGCCTGAAAGAAAAAACTGTAAAAGCAATAGCAAAGCCTACTAGAAAAAGAAAAAAAAAGTTTCAGTTGCATCTGAAACAACTTCAAACTTGGAAGATATCAAACCTGAGATTCAAAGAAGAAAGCAACTCTACAATTTTCAAAACAACAGAGGTCCTTTGTTCTTCCTCTTCTCAAAACAGTGAGCAACTCTTAAAACCATATGTACTTTGATTTGTATGCGATCAGTGTTAGATGGTTGTTTGAGTAATATGTTAGTATGAGTGTGAAAATTCCTGAATGAGTATATATGACTGTGGATCCATTTATGTCTGTTTACAGGCATATGCCTTTGGTTTTAAAGTCTCGGGTTTTAAACTCAATTCAAGAAAATTCATATTTCTTCAAATAATAATATTTAGACCATGATGTTTGAATAAAAGTTGTTCATAATACTCTAATCTAAATTTTAAAAATAATCCCAAACAATTATATTAAGTAAATAATCCAAAAAATTAGATATCACAATGATAATCAATTTTGTCAGAAAATCAAACAATTTAAATTCACATTTTGACCCTATAATCTGATTTGTGCTTGTGAATGGTAAATTTAGAAAAAGAAATTATTATTTTTAGGATTGGGTTGATTGAGATTTCTCGAGTGGAACAAAAAGCATGTTTTTGCCGATATCTAACGAACGCCGATGTTTTGAAGGCCGAGCTTCAGGGCGAAGGTAGGTGGGTGGATGTAGATTCATGGAAAAATACAGGGAGATTTTTTAATTCACCATAGTTTGAGATTTGAACTATACTAAGGTTTTAAGCCACGTTTTAATTAACGTCAGGAAAGTGATCGCCACGTCACCAGAATGGTATCGGACTTCATCGCACTGGGGAGATCGTCATAGCATGACGTGGCGCGGTTGTGGATGAAGTTGCGTGGGTTCTGGCACTAGGTGGAGGCATAGCGAGGCGACTTTTTGGTGATGCGTTAAGTTCAGGAGGTGATCGAGTTACGCAATTTCGATTTCTGATGAAATCATCGAAGCTGGGCATTTGGGATAATCGATGAAGTCGTGGATGACTTGTGGTGGGGCTCGGTGATGATCAGAGAAGCTCCGATTGTATGTGCACGTGCACGAGAGGGGGCGTGGCTGTGTCAGCATCTTCAGGGGTGGGTTCGACTCGAGTTAGCACCTGAGTATGATGGTTTTTGTCTCGGGTATTTTGCGTGAGTTTCTCGTGTTGTGGTTTTCTTTACTTAACAGTAAAAAGGAGAGAAGAGGAAGATTATCAGTAGATAAGAAATGGGAGTGGTAGAAGAGGAAGCAACCGTGTGTAGCAGGGGAGACTCAGGGAAGAAGGGAAGTAGCGCATGTGGAAGAAATGACTCGAGTAATTTGGGTAAATTTCTCGAAGCGTTACTCGAATTTTTATAGGAAAGGCTCGGGTTTTTGTTTTTTCCAACTGAAGTTTTTTTTTAATAAAGATAAGCTAACGTTTTAAATTATCTTAGTTAATACTTCCAAAAAAATGATTTACGCCTTAGTTATTATTCTAATTAAGGAATTCAAAATACGACAAGTATAAAACTTATTTATACATAAGTTAGAAATTAGTAAACAATTATTTCCAAAAGTTTAAGAAGATCCCTTTTTAAATGTTAATTAAGTTGAATAATTAATATTATTGATTTTATTTTTAGAAGTAATTAAGAATAATTACATTATAGTTATAATTAGAGTTTGAATAAATTAATATTTTAAGTGATAAATAAATTGTAATTAACTACTTAAGTTAATTAATGAATGATTTAAAAGTTAATTTATTAAGTAATTAAATTAGGAATTAATAAACGATTAACTAAGAAATTAATAATTAATGA
Organism: Allium cepa; assembly: GCA_030765085.1. Lineage (NCBI taxonomy): Eukaryota > Viridiplantae > Streptophyta > Magnoliopsida > Asparagales > Amaryllidaceae > Allium > Allium cepa. The sequence goes on from CM060935.1 coordinate 1,002,631,960, forward strand.
TGAATAATCAAGTGTCATTAATTAATAATTGAGTGTTATTAATTAATAGTTAAAGTTATTAACTAAGGATTAAGGAAAGTAATTAAGACCTAATAATTGATTTCAAAATAATTTAATAATTTAATAATTTGAAAAGGAATAGGAATTAATATTTAAATTAAGTTAATTAAAATGGATAATTTATTATTTAAATTAATTAATGATTTGGGTTAATTAAATAAATAATTAAAGATTTAATTACTTAATTAAGGTTTAAAGATTTATTAATTAAGGAGTAATTACTTAGTTATTGCAAATTTATTTAAAGATAATAAATTAAGGATTAATTATTAAGTAAGAGTTAATTAATGATTTCATTAAAAGATAATTTATTAAATGTTTTGAAATTAATTGATTATTAATTTACTATGACTAGCGAATTTACTCATAGAAATTAATCTGATTTAAATTAATCAGATAATTAAATTAACCCTATTTATGGATGTTTGGATTATATTGGATGATGAATTGTTTGATATCCCTGACATGTGATGCTTTGTGTTATATCCAGATTCGTATTGTGATCTGTAATGTAATTAATTATCTGTGATGTAATTCATTACCTGTGATATATACATCTGTGGTCTGTGAATGAAGACAAGCGTTATAGTTTATATCGCTTATCAGATATATTGTTGTATTTGATCTATCATGATTGATGATGTTGCACTATTGTGTTAAACCCTGGACCACACCATACACACACAAATATGGGTTTCACAAGGAAATGATTAAGTCACAGATTTTTGAAAATGATTTTAAATAGGCAATCTGAATTCAAATGTTTCGAAAATGGATTGGGTTTAAAGTGAAAAGATTTTTTTAATGGAATTTCAAAGATGAAATTTATTTTGAATAACTTGATTGGGTTTTGAAATTTAAATATTTTGATTTAAATTTGAATTCGATATTTAAAATTGAATTCTATGATTTGAAACTGGGGATTAAAGATATTATACTAGTTATATATGAGTCAAACCATTTTTAAAGTATTTTTCTTTTGGGAATTTGAATTAACCCAAAGATTGTAACTTGTATAAATGAAATGGGGTTTTTCCAAAATAAAACTATTGTTTCTAAATGATAAAAAGCTTTCATATGAGAAATGAATTTCAAATTGTATTTGAGGGATTTCAAGTTAAATTGAAAATGATTTTCCAAGTTATGAATGAATCTTTGAAAACAGTTTTGAAAGCTATGTGATAAATCTTTGATTTAAAGATTTAAATGAGTTAATCTAATTGAAATGAAAATTTCTTTGAAATCCGTAAATGAATCTTTGTGAAACTGAGTGAACTTTGTTAAATAAATCTTTTTGTTTAAAAAGATTTGAAATGGTAATTGGCTTAAACCATTTGAAAGAAAGTTTGGAATTATTAAGTTGTGACTTAAATGAAATCCCATATCCATATGTTTTAAATGTTGCGCTCACTATTCGGGTTAGCCGGGAAAGGACCTTTGGGTCGTATAACCCATTCTGAATATGTTCGAACCTAGAACAGACTTGTATGAATTGTATGTCTGACATTACAATTTGAGATATAAAGCAGATTTCTATCAAATACATTTCTGTTGGTGGCAAAGAATTTATTCTCTTAGCATTAACACCCTTCTCTGAGACGTACGAGCTCAGAGGTTATGTAGTTGAAGGTTATCAGCGATACAGTCCCAACTTGGTTATGTGGCATGCTGAGTGTTGTTGATCATTTGTTGATCAAAGCGTGGCTTTTGTAAAAGCGTAGCTTTGTGGACGAGACTTCGTCGAGCCTCACAAACCGGTAATGTTCGAAACAGGAATTGTGCGGCAAGGTTTCTGGGGTAGCTTCCCTAGGGTATGACCATTCCTTCTGGAAAATGGTAGTATCATGGTATGGAGCCCAGATACTGACTCATGTGGACACACTATATTATTTACTGTGTGATGTTGTTGGTTAGAGAGCTCTCGTTTAAAGGTCCCAAAGGACCGGGGGCAGCATATCTGAGGTTTTGTATATTCCCCGGGAAGGGGGGTAGCTGGCCTTGTTTGGCAGAGATCCGGTTTCGTTCTCGGGGCGTCCTTCCAAAGGCATTTCCATGGGAAGTTCCTTGGCCTGACCATTTGTTGGAAAAACCATTCATCCAATACGAACCTTGTATGGTTTTAGTTGTATAACCTGCCATGGAATGTGGCGGTAACCTGCTATTGAACATGGTAGCTATAGTAGACATACGATAATGGTCGTATGTTGGCTAAGATTTACATTCTACTTTCGAAATGTTTTTCCACTCTTTGCACTTATAGTAATAATATCTAAGAAATTCACGTATCAAGCATATTTGACTATCATAAGGAGATATTTCCTTCGATTCTACGTTTGCATTGTGTGTGTAGGACGCTTTATGGTAGTCCCATTTCTAAAAAGCATTACGAATTGATTTTAAAATATTTCGTTGTTTGTTTTTAAAAATAAACTATTTTTGTTGCTCACACCACTCCCATGACTGATCCAGAGTTTATTGTTTCTTTCCTAAACTCTGGGTGCTCAAAATTTTTCCACACGGGCAGTCTAAAGTTTGGTTTTTCAGATACTTAGGTTCAGTAGATCATATGTAGCTAGTTCAGTTTTCTTTGGATATGGACGAGGCTTGCTTAGCTTGGTGAAATCTTGATGGTGGATCGAGCTAGGAGTTTTGGAACTCTGTCTTTGGAGCTTTTGGATCAGAGTTGTAGTATTATATTCTGAGAAGACTTATTTCATATTGTATCGTGTTCCGCTGTATTTTTGTGTTGTATATTCTCTGATGTTGATGATTATCATTAAAAAAAATTTGATGTATCAGATATTGTATTCATGTTATATCAGTGATATCATCTTTTATTTTCCGCTGTGTTATTTATCATTTAATGGTGTTGCAAGCTCCCGCGATACGAATTTGATGTTGTTTATCGGACATCGAGTTCGGGTCGTGACAAAATTGGTATCAGAGCTGAAGGTTGAGTAAGAACTTTAGCTACGGAGTGTAACACATTAGATGGCTCATTAGAGATAGGGTGAAGTATACCCTAGAATGAGTACAACCAGTGGAACCAAAACCCAAATTTCTTAGCCTATTCTTTTTATCCGTTGTTATTCTCTAAGATATTTCGTCCGAATGCCTAAATCGGATTTCTTACTATTTACAGATAGTAAAAATGAGTGGAAGAAGAGGACGAAATGGGAAACAGGAAGGTACCACTTCAGCTGGTCAAAACCCTGCAACGACAGATATTCCCATTCAATCTCAATCAAATCTGGCTGATTTATATCGAAGTTTTTCTATACTTGGTGGAAAGCCATTCACAGGCAAAGAAACCGTTATCGAAGCACAAGCATGGATTCGATCGTGTGAAAAGATTACCAAAGGGCTAAAATTAGAAGATGATCAAATGCGGTTGATAGCTTCTTGGCAACTCCACGAAGAGGCTTTAGTTTGGTGGGAAACTATTACCGTGGATGAGTCGGCAGATGAATTTACTTGGAGTTGTTTCAAAGAAGTGTTTGAGCAGCAATATATGCCATCTGCTGGTATCTCCAGAATGTACCAGGAGTTTATGGATTTAGAGCAAGGAAGTTTGTCATTTGAAGAATACTTAACAAATTTATTGAATTATCTCGATTTGGTCCAGAATTGGTGAATACACCATTAAAGAAGAATGAAAAGTTTATTCGGAGAATGAACAAGGAGTTTCAGGAACGGATGACTACTCACGTCAAGGAATCTTTTTCTGAATTAATTGATATGGGCTATAGATATGATACTCTGGAAAAGCAAAAAGATCCGGAGGAGAATAGAAATGCAAGTAATCTGAATTGGAGAAAAGGAAGTTTCGCGGAAAGAAATCGAGGAAAAATAAAGGAAAGAAGAGTATACAGAAGAAAAAGAAGGATGTTACTTGTCTCAATTGCTTGGAGAAAGGTCACTACTTGGATAAATGCAAGAATGATTGGAAGCCAGGAATGAAAGAGCCATTTATGAGGCCAGATCAAGAATCTATTGGATGCTATAAATGCCGCAAGCCAGGACATAGGATCAACAACTGTTCAGCAAAGAAGCAGACTTTAGTAAAGAAAGTGTATGCAATCAGAGACGATTCTTCAACCTCAACAAGCTGATTAAGGAAAAGAAATTTTAAAAGGTAACCTTCTCGTTTACGATTAAATTGTTCGAATTTTGTTTGACATGAGAACTACACATAGTTTTATTTTTCAGTAAATGGTGAATGAGTTAAATCTTGAATCTGAAATCATAATCGAATCTATTTCTATCTATTTCATTGGGTTTCGATATATTCTACGAACGGTTAGTTATCCCTTCGAACTAACCAATACCCTGTATAATTCGTAGATTAGATAACCCAATTATTTCGTAATTGATTGAGTTTGTTCTCTTATTTATTGTTGATATTATGATTTGGTGATCCAAATGCAGAATTGATATCCAGTTTGATCTGGAAAGATATTTCTCTATCTTTCATCTATCTTTGTTATCTCCTTGGCAAATTTCGAGGACGAAATTTCTTAAGGAGGAGAATCTGTTACGATCCCGGTTTTAAAGATGAATTTAATTGGAAATTAAATTTAAATTTTTGGATTAAATTACAAATTTGTATGAATTTTTCAAATTTAATAAGAAATGTATACTTATTTATTTTTGAATTTGGATTCGAAACTCAAAGATGAATATTTTCAATTGAATAGAATTATAAACAAAAGTTTGATTTGGAAGTTCAAAATGAATTTTCTTTAAAAAAAGTATAAAATAAAATATAAGTTATAAATTAATGTTTAGTAATCAAACTATAAAATAATAACAACAGGAATACAAATAGAAGTGTATGGAAAAGATGCAAGGTATTGAAGATAATGGAAAAATGTATGCAAGGCTAAGAATAAATATCTATGTACAAAAGAATTAAAGAAAAGACTTGAAATATGAAACAAGAAGCAAAGCAAATCAAAGCCTGCAAAAGTAGATTTGTGTACAAGACAAAAGTACATATGAATATGCTTACAAAGCAAAGCAGAACTGTGCATACTTCATACATAACAAATAGTATAAGTGTAAAACAAATAGGACATGGCATTTAATGCCCCAGCTCCTCAGTACAAATGAATATCATCCCAGCCGAAAACAAAGCATGGCTAAGTCAACAAAATAAAATAGTATCTTTATCAAACAAAGAAAGAGAAAAATCTATACCAAGCACAAAAGAAAATCTCTCAGCCGAGATTTGGTTTATAACATAATATATGTAGTTAACAAAAGAAGTGGCCTATACTTGATAGCCTTCCCCTATACATACTATCGTCTCTATATTTATATGTATGCATCTACTTTATTTCATTTTGTTCAAACCAAATTTAGCTAGTCTGAAAGAAAAAAACTGTAAAAGCAATAGCAAAGCCTACTAGAAAAAGAAAAAAAAGAGAAGTTTCAGGTGCATCTGAAACAACTTCAAACTTGGAAGATATCAAACTTGAGATTCAAAGAAGAAAGCAACTCTACAATTTTCAAAACAATAGAGGTCCTCTGTTCTTCCTCTTCTTAAAACAGTGAGTAACTCTTAAAACCATATGTACTTTGATTTTTATGTGATCAGTGTTAGATGGTTGTTTGAGTAATATGTTAGTATGAGTGTGAAAATGCCTGAATGAGTATATATGACTGTGGATCAATTTATGTCTGTTTACAGGCATATGCCTTTGGTTTTAAAGTCTCGGGTTTTAAACTCAATTCAAGAAAATTTATATTTCTTCAACTAATAACATTTAGACCATGATGTTTGAATAAAATTTGTTCATAATACTCTAATCTAAATTTTAAAAATAATCCCAAACAATTATATTAAGTAAATAATCCAAAAAATTAGATATCACAGTGATAATCAATATTTTTCAGAAAATCAAACAATTTAAATTCACATTTTGATCCTATAATCTGATTTGTGCTTGTGAATGGTGAATTTAGAAAAAGAAATTATGATTTTTAGGATTGGGTTGATTGAGATTTCTCGAGTGGAACAAAAAGCATGTTTTTGCCGGTATCTGACGAACGCCAATGTTTTGAAGGCCGAGCTTCAGGGCGAAGGTAGGTGGGTGGATGTAGATTCATGGAAAAATAAAAGCAGAGTTTTTAATTCAACATAGTTTGAGATTTGAACTAAACTAGGGTTTTAAGCCATGTTTTAATTAACGTCAGGAAAGTGATCGCCACGTCACCAGATTGGCATTGGACTTCATCGCACTGAGGGGGATCGTCTTAGCATGACGTGGCGCGGTTGTGGACGAAGTTGCGTGGGTTCTAGCACTAGGCGGAGGCGTAGCGAGGCGACTTTCTGGTGATGCGTTAAGTTCAGGAGGCGATCGAGTTACCCAATTTCGATTTCTGATGAAATCATCGAAGCTGGGCATTTGAGATAATCGATGAAGTCGTGGATGACTTGTGGAGGGGCTCGGTGATGATCGGAGAAGCTCCGATTGTATGTGCACATGCACGGGAGGGGGGCGTGGCTGTGTCAGAATCTTCAGGGGTGGGTTCGACTCGATTTAGCACCCGAGTATGATGGTTTTGTCTCAGGTATTTTGCGTGAGTTTCTCGTGCTGTGGTTTTCGTTACTTAACAGTAAAAAGGAGAGAAGAGGAAGATTATCGATAGAGAAGAAATGGGAGTGGTAGAAGAGGAAGCAACCGTGTGTAGCAGGGGAGACTCAGGGAAGAAGGGAAGTAGCGGGTGTGGTAGAAATGGCTCGAGTAAATTGGGTAAATTTCTCGAAGCGTTGCTCGAATTTTTATAGGAAAGGCTCGGGTTTTTGTTTTTTCCAACTGAAGTTTTTTTTTAGTAAAGATAAGCTAACGTTTTAAATTATCTTAGTTAATACTTCTAAAAAAAATGTTTTAAGCCTTGGTTATTATTCTAATTAAGGAATTCAAAATAAGACAAGTATAAAACTTATTTATACATAAGTTAGAAATTAGTAAACAATTATTTCCAAAAGTTTAAGAAGATCCCTTTTTAAATGTTAATTAAGTTGAATAATTAATATTTATTGATTTTATTTTTAGAAGTAATTAAGAATAATTACATTATAGTTATAATTGTAGTTTGAATAAATTAATATTTAAAGTGATAAATAAATTGTAATTAACTACTTAAGTTAAATAATGAATGATTTATAAGTTAATTTATTAAGTAATTAAATTAGGAATTAATAAACGATTAGCTAAGAACTTAATAATTAATGATGGATAATCAAGTGTCATTAATTAATAATTGAGTGTTATTAATTAATAGTTAAACTAATTAAGTAAGGATTAAGGAAAGTAATTAAGACCTAATAATTGATTTCAAAATAATTTATTAATTTAATAATTTGAAAAGGAATAGGAATTAATTTGTAGTTAAGTTAATTAAAATGGATAATTTATTATTTAAATTAATTAATGATTTGGGTTAATTAAATAAATAATTAAAGATTTAATTACTTAATTAAGGTTTAAAGATTTATTAATTAAGGAGTAATTACTTAGTTACTGCAAATTTATTTAAAGATAATAAATTAAGGATTAATTATTAATGAAGAGTTAATTAATGATTTCATTAAAAGATAATTTATTAAATTTTTTGAAATTAATTGATTATTAATTTACTATGACTAGCGAATTTACTCATAGAAATTAATCTGATTTAAATTAATCAGATAATTAAATTGACCCTATTTATGGATGTTTGGATTATATTGGATGATGAATTGTTTGATATCCCTGACATGTGATGCTTTGTGTTATATCCTGATTCGTATTGTGATCTGTAATGTAATTAATTATCTGTGATGTAATTCATTACCTGTGATGTATATATATATATATATATATATATATATATATATCTGTGATCTGTGAATGAAGACAAGCGTTATAGTTTATATCGCTTATCAGATATATTGTTGTATTTGATCTGTCATGATTGATGATGTTGCACTATTGTGTTAAACCCTGGACCACACCATACACACACAAATATGGGTTTCACAAGGAAATCAATTAAGTCACAGATTTTTGAAAACAATTTTAAATAGGCAATCTGAATTCAAATGTTTCGAAAATGGATTGGGTTTAAAGTGAAAAGATTTTTTTAATGGAATTTCAAAAATGAAATTTATTTTGAATAACTTGATTAGGTTTTGAAATTTAAATATTTTGATTTAAATTTGAATTCAATATTCAAAATTGAATTCTATGATTTGAAACTAGGGATTAACGATATTATACTAGTTATATATGAGTCAAACCATTTTTAAAGTATTGTTCTTTTGGTAATTTGAATTAACCCAAAGATTGTAACTTGTATAAATGAAATGGGGTTTTTCAAAATAAAACTATTGTTTCTAAATGATAAAAAGTTTTCATATGAGAAATGAATTTCAAATTGTATTTAAGGGATTTCAAGTTAAATTGAAAATGATTTTCCAAGTTATGAATGAATCTTTGAAAATAGTTTTGAAAGCTATGAGATAAGTCTTTAATTTAAAGATTTAAATGATTTAATCTAACTGAAATGAAAATTTCTTTGAAATCCGTAAATGAATCTTTGTGAAACTGAGTGAACTTTGTGAAATAAATCTTTATGTTTAAAAAGATTTGAAATGGTAATTGGTTTAAACCATTTGAAAGAAAGTTTGGAATTATTAAGTTGTGACTTAAATGAAATCCCATATCCATATGTTTTAAATGTTGCGCTCACTATTCGGGTTAGCCGGAAAAGGACCTTTGGGTCGTATAACCCATTCCGAATATGTGATACGTCGTTATGGATGGCATTTGAAGACCGGGTATTTGCGAGAACGATAGGATGACCTATCGATTGTCTCTGCGCTGAGTTGCTCCGGTATAGAGATTCCCTAAGTGATGGGAAGTCCGATAGGGATAGTGACTACCCGGATTGCAAGGGCTTCTTTGGAAGTGCCTTCGGTTCTGTTCGAACCCAGAACAGACTTGTATGGATTGTATGTCTGACATTACATTTTGAGATATAAAGCAGATTTCTTTCAAATACATTTCTGTTGGTGGCGGAGAATTTATTCTCTTAGCATTAACACCCTTCTCTGAGACGTACAAGCTCAGAGGTTATATAGTTGAAGGTTATCAGCGATATAGTCTCAACTTGGTAATGTGGCATGCTGAGTGTTGTTAATCATTTGTTGATCAAAGCGTGGCTTTTGTAAAAAGTGTAGCTTTGTGGACGAGACTTCGTCGAGCCTCATATACCGGTAATGGTCGAAACAGGAATTGTGCGGCAAGGTTTCAGGGGTAGCTTCCCTAGGGTATGACCATTCCTTCTGGAAAATGGTAGTATCATGGTATGGCGCCTAGATACTTACTTATGTGGACACACTATATTATTTACTGTGTGATTTTGTTGGTTAGAGAGCTCTCGTTTAAAGGTCCCAAAGGACCGGGGGTGGCATAACCTCTGATCTCATACGTCTCAGAGAAGGGTGTTAAGCTAAGAGAATAAATTCTCCGCCACCAACAGAAATGTATTTGAAAGAAATCTGCTTTATATCTCAAAATGTAATGTCAAACATACAATCCATACAAGTCTGTTCTGGGTTCGAACAGAACCGAAGGCACTTCCAAAGAATCCCTTGCAATCCGGGTATTCACAATCCCGATCGAACTTCCCATCACAAAGGAAATCTCCATACCGTAGCTATCGGTGCAGAGACAATCGATAGGTCATCCTATCATTCTCGCAAATACCCACTCTTCAACACCGGTCTTCAAATGTTATCCATTACGACGAATCACTATTCGGAATGGGATTTATGACCCAAAGGTCTTCTCCTGGCTAAACCGAATAACGAGCGCTTATTTATAAAAATATGTTCATTCAGATTCAAGCAAATCACAACAAATACCCATTTAAAGGTAAATATTGATAGTCGGTTATTTAACTTTCAATAGGTATGCACAACATCACCCGATTCCGAATAATTTCCCAAATTATTTATTTTCCAAAAATATCTGTTCAAGATATATTATCCATACTTCAAAACAAATCAATGTTTATTTTCAAACAAATTTCCCTTTCCATTATAAATTCCATGGTGAATTTAAATTTCCAAATATCCACTGATATACGATTTTTAAATCGATTTCAAATATCACTTTCAATTTATCTTTAAAAGATAAAATCTCAAAACGTTTCACTTCATATTGGAAAACATTTCCATACTTATTTAATAATAAGTAATTCACAAATCTATTTATTTTCAACATTAGTCAAAACAAATGTTGAGTAAAACATTGTTACGATGACCCAAAATCACTAGTATAGGGTTTCGAAATTTAGATAGATATATAAATCCCAATACTATATAAAACATTTCCTTTCGAAATCATTTACTATAACAAGTGTCATAGTCCATCTTTTCCTTGTTTCTCGAAAACATCTATTTCAACAATGAATGTTGAAATCCATGGTTTCGATCCTTAACACAATTTCAAACAACTTCCAATCATTTTAATTCTATTTAAAAGATCACTTCCTAAAACATTACTTTGATATATTATTCACTGTCCAAAATCGTTTACCAAATTCAACACTTCCAACACATTTTATTTTAAAGGATTATCCACTATACAAAATCGTGGATATATCTCCTTTAATAAGCCATAATAATTAACTTATCAAAATAAGTCGATTTCGGATTTATAAAACAATGTTTATAAATCCATATTTATATATATATATATATATATATATATATATTATAAAACTTTAACTTATAAAACCCCTTAATTAACAAATTCTATTTATATATCATTTAAATGCCAAAATCCAATTTATAAGTTAATTACTTATAAATCTTTTATTTTACAAAATCTATTCATTTTATAACTTCATAATTTATAAATTCATAAATTTCATTCACTTATGAAATCCATTTATACTTCATTTTAACACTTATAAAAACTCGCATAATTCCAATATTTTTAGTTTATAAATATCAATTTTATAAATCTTTTATATAAATCGTTTATAATAATTCAAAAATTCCAATTTTAAACCATTTTACAAATTAATCAACTACATATTTCAAAAATCACATTTCGGTTATATTTCACAAAAAATCATAATTTTGATAACATAAAAATTTATAACGTTTATTTATGAAAATTGAATCAATTCCAAGATTTAATAAAATATATACTTTCAATAATCACTTGAAAATTCTTTTAAATTCAAAATCGTTATTTTAACACTTTTAATTTTCCAAAATAGGCCCAATGCTGAAATAGCACTAAATATAACAATCACGGCATCCAAAACATCATATATCATATGATAACAGAATAAATCACAATATTTGTAAATAAGTCAATACTGTTGAGGAATACGGTTGGATCCCTCCAACTTGTTTCCCTGCATCCACAGATGTTAGCTGTAACGACCCAGAATTTTTGATAATTTAAATTTGTGTATTTAATTGACTTTAAATATTAATAAGTGGAATTTATAAGTCGAATAAATTTTATTTCGAATAATTGGATTTAATTGAATAATTAAATCGATAATTTGGATAGTGAAAATATAGAAATAATTGAAAATTTGGTTAAATATGATTGAAAATGATTCGTAAAATTTTATTTTATCATATTGAAGTTATAATGATGTTATAGAACTTTTAAAATCGAATTAAAAAGTTTATTTGTGAAAATTGAATATTTTAATATTAAATCGACTAGTGAAATTAGCCAATTTTCGTACAGTCTCAGAATTGGACGAAACCAGTTCCATTGGATCCGTAATAGTTTGTTATTATTGGATTTCAATTTTCGTAGCAATCGGAGTTGTCATTTGACCGTGGCAGCTCGAAACGCATCGAAATAGTTTTAATATTAATTTGGCGAGTTAAAATAGTCATTTTTCAAAAAGTCTCGGATTTTGACGAAACTAGTTTCATTGGATCTGTAATGTGATATTATTGTATGGTTCCAAATTTCGTGTCAATTGGATTTACCGTTTGTCCGGTGCAAGCTAAAACGCCTAGAAAATCGTTTAATCGGTTTAATTTTAAATTGAACGTTTATTGCCGTAACTCGCAGAGATGATCGAATTAGCTTCCGAAACCTATTCCATTATGTCCGGAATGTAGGGTAAACCCTAGAAACGCCAGCCGGCACGCTTCGTTTGGAGTTTGGAAATTTTTCGATGAATAGTGTTTTGAGAAATTTTCTATATAAGGACCTCAATATTTTTCATTTTGCACTCAAGCCCTAGGGTTTTGCTTCAGCCGGCCCTAATTTTTCAATAGCTGAGAAATTTCGAAACTTTCTTCCTCAATCTCTCTCAATCCGTAAGGAATTAGCAAAAGTCGTCAACTACAAAGTTGTAGAGGGCATCGATATCTCTCTATCCAACGGTGGAGATCGAATTTGGGCGAATAGATCGACGGCAAAACGAGGTGGAAGCTGCTGCGTTTTTCACGTAAATCGAGGTGGAGGGGAGAGCCGAGTTCAACCCTCTCCTGGCCGTGGGTAGCTCTTGCGTAGGCGCTTCTAACGTGGGTCTTCGATCAACTTCTCGTCGAGTAATGGTGGAGCAATGGTCGATCAAAGGTCGGCAATGTTGGGTTCAGTTTCAACGTGATGTACCTGTAAATCACGCGATGGGGGAGAAAGAGGGGAGTGCGGTTCAGATGCTAGGCTTGGAAATCTAACGGCTGTGAGGGTTTTTGGTTAAAATAAATTAAATTAAATTGTAAATTAGTGTGTATTTAAATTCGTGTAACTTTAACCTGCCATAACTTTTTCATACGAGGTCGGATTGAGACGAAACGAATTGCGTTGGGTTCGTATTGACGAGCACTACGCTATGGAGCTAGATTGGAAGCGATTGGAGTCAGTGAAAATTTTGGGTAAAATTAAACGTCCGTTTAATTTTATTCGATATAAAAGCTAAAACGGAAATAAAACCAAGGTGAGAACTTCTCACTCAATCAAATCGGTTTCGATTTTAATTTTAAATAGTTAGATTTAAAATTCCTGAATGTATGTTTGAATGATGATTGTTATCTATTGATTGTTAAAATAGACATTATGCGCCGTTAATAAGCGGAGGTTATTTATTAAAAACATATACCGCGAATATTCCACAGTATAGTGAAATTGGTATTATTTATGTACTTGGAGTTGATTTCCCGCAGTATATAGCGGATGAGACCCTATTGCGCCGTCTATTAAGCGGATAATATTTTATAAAATCTCATATACCGCGTTAATTCCGTACTGGAGCGGAGTTGGTATTGTGCTAACATCTTTGGATGCAGGGAAACAGGTTGGAGGGATCCAACTGGATTCCTCAACTGTATTGATTTATTTACAGATATTGTGATATTGGTTGATTATCATATCGATATATGATATTTGGATGTCGTGATTGACTTTTTGGTGCTGCTGCATCATCGGATCCATTTTTGAAGTTTTAAAATAATGATTTTGGTTTTTAAAAGAATTTTTAAAAGTGATTTTTGAAAGTATACGTTTTATTTAATTTTGAATTGTTAAAATAAATAAGCGTTATAATTTTATTTTCGTAAAAGTTATGAGTTTTGGAAATAATACTTAAGTATGATTTTGAAGTATATAAGCTTTAAATAACGATTTTTAAATTATTAAAAGAATAAATTTAGTTAAATAGGGATTTTTGAATTATTATAAACAATTTATATAAAAGTTGTATAAAATTGATATTTATAAATTAAAATATAGAAATCTAAAACGAGCTTTTTATAAGTGTTAAAATAAAGTTTGAACCTAGATTCATAAGTAAATAAGAATTTTTGATTTATAAATTAGTGTTGATATAAAAGAATGGATTTGTGAATAAATGAATTATAAGTAATTTACTTATAAACCGGATTTCCACATGTAGATGGAATATAAATAGAATTGATTTATAAAGGAGATTTTTAAATCAAAGTTTATAAATTCGAAATCAATGGAATTTGATAAATTGAAAGTTGAAAATTGGTTAAGGAAGTATATTCACGATTTTGGACAGTGAATATATTATCAGATAAAATGGATATGCTTGGGAAAATGAATATTATAAATGAAGTTAATCGTTTTAACGGTGTTTTAAAATGTATTAACCATCGAAAACATAGATTTCAACATTCATTGTTGAAATAGACGTTTTCGAGAAATAAAAGGAAATGGACTATAACACTGTTGTTATAGTAAATGATTTCCGGAAGGGAATGTTTTATATAGTATTGGGATTTATATATCTATTTTAAATTTCGAATCCCTATACTAGTGATTTTGGGTCGTCGTAACGATGTTTTACGTAACATTCATTTTGACCCAAACAAATGTGTTAAGAGAATGATTTCCTTAAAGAGAATGGAATATATACTTAACTATGGTTTAAGTATATCGAATATTTCCAAGTGTTGAAAATAAATGGATTTGTGAACAACTTATTAATAAATAAGTATGGAAATGTTTTTCCAATGTGAAATGGAACGTTTTGAGAATTTTATCTTTTTGAAGATAAATTGAAAATGAATAATTGAAATCGTATATTCATAAATATTTTGGAATGTAAATTCACTATGGAATTTATAAATGGAAAGGGGAATTTGATTAAAAATAAACGTTGATTTATTTTTGAAGTGTGGAAAGATATATCTAGTAAAGATATTTTGGAAAGTAAATAATTTGGGAAATTATTTGGAATTTGGTGATGTTGAGCATGCCTTTTGATAGTTAAATAATCCGACTATCAATATTTACCTTTAAATAGGTATTTGTTGTGATTGCTTGAATTTGAATGCCACACTTATTTTTGAATAAGCGCTCACTATTCGGGTTAGCCGGGAAAGGACCTTGGGGTCTTATAACCCATTCCGAGTATGTGATACGTCGTTATGGATTGCATTTGATGACCGGTGTTGAAGACCGGATATTTGTGAAAACGAAAGGATTACCGTCGAGTTACTCTACATCGGCTGATCTCCGATATAGAGGTTTTATCACCCTTAGTGACGGGAAGTCCGGTCGTGATTAGTGAATATCCGGATTGCAAGGACTTCTTTGGAAGTGCCTTCGGTTCTGTTCGAGCCCGGAACAGACTTGTATGGATTGTATGTCTGACATTACAAATTGAGATATAAAGCTGATTTCTTTCAAATATATTTCTGTTGGTGGCGGAGAATTTATTCTCTTAGCTTAACACCCTTCTCTGATACATCTCAGAGGTTATATAGTTGAAGGTTATTAGTGATATACTCCCAATTTGGTAGTGTGGCATGCTGAGTGTTGCTGTGAAATGATCATTTGTGATATGATCATTTGTTTGATCATTTATCTTTGTGATCATTTCTATGATCATTTGTTGACCTAAAGCACGGCTTTTGTATAAAGCGTGGCTTTGTGGATGAGACTTCGTCGGACCTCACACACCGGAAATGATCAAAACAGGAAGGATGCAGCAAGGTTATTAGGGGGTAGCGCCCATTTAGTGTATGTCATTCCTTCTGGATAGAGGTGGTATCATGGAATGGAGCACAGATACTTAGCCTATGTGGTTACTGCATTATTATTCTTATGTGGTTGTTGGAAATCGAGGATCCTCGGATAGATCGGTTACGATCGGGGGATGACATATTCGTGTCAGTAGTTACCTAGTTAGGGGTAACCCGGCCTCGTGTTGGCAGAGATCCGGTTTGGTTCTCGGGACGTCATTCCAGAGGCGTTTCCATGTGGAAATGGGAAGTTCCTTGGCCTGACCATTTGTTGGAAATCCAAATAAACAATACGATCTTGTACGGTTTTAGTTGTAGAACCTATCATTCACTTATGGTGGCGCCCCACTGTTTGGATGGTAGCTATAGTAGGCATAAGTGCGGAATGCCTATGCTGGCTAAGATTTATATTCTACTTTCGAAATTGTTTTCTATACTATGCACTAGTAATAATATCAAATGTTTCTTTTTAATGCGTATCAAGCATCTTTGACTATCATAAGGAGAAATCTCCTCCGATTCTGCGTTTGCATTGTGTGTGTGTGCGGGAGGCCTTATGGTAGTCTCATTTTTAAAAGCATTGCGAATTGACTTTAAAATATTCCTCTATTTTGATTTTAAAGATAAACTGTTTTGAGTTCTCACACCAATCACATGACTGACTCGGAGTTTATTGTTTTCCTTCCTAAACTCTCGGTGCCCACCAATTTCTACACGGGCTGTCAAGAGTTAAGGTTTATCAGGATATTCAGGAGTTGCTGGAGGCAAGCTGGATGGCATGGCGTATTACTAGTATATAGTATTTCTTTTCCGCTGTTGATGTCATTTGTTGTTGTACACTCTGATGTAATGAAATGAAATGTAATGTAATGTAATAACCGATATAGTTCTTTGTTTAAAGATAATTCATTTATTTATTATATGTTGTTCCACTGCGATTGTGAGATTCTGATATTGTTCTGTTGTTTCCGTTCTGTTCTATCTTTTTCTCTCTTCTTCTATCTTTTTCTTCTTCTTCAACCCTAAGGGTTCGTATTTCCGTTCATCTTGAGTTAATCACTGGAGATTAGTGTCTATTCAAGGAGTACGGATTTACGGGTCTTTACATTAGCACAATACCAATCCTGTTTCAAGACGGAATATCGCGTTACATGGGTTTTATAAAATATTATCCGCTATTATGCGGCGCAATATGGTCTTATCCGCTATATAATGCGGAAAATCAACACCAAGTCATATATAATACCAATTCCATTTCAAGATGGAATATCGTGGTATATGTGTTTAATAAATAACATCTGCTTAATATATGGCGTATAGGGTCTATTTCAAAACAATAGATAATAATTTATCATTCAAGCATACAATCAAGCAATTTTAAATCTAACTATTTAAAATTTAAATCGAAACAATTCGATTGAGTGAGAAATTCTCACCTTGTTTCAAATAACAGTTGCAGTGTTTTATTTCGAATAAAATTAAACGCGCATTAATTTTACCCAAAAATTTAGCTCCATTAAACTCCAATCCAGCTCCATCACATAGTGCTCATCAATACGAAGCCAACGCAATTTGTTTCGTTATTTTTCGACCTCGTATGAACAAGTTATGCATTTTTAAAGTTCGAACGAATTATAATATAATTAAATTTACAATTTCCTTTTTCTTTTTAAACCTTTATCACATCTGGACCTTCCATCCCCTGGTCTAGAATCTAGGCTGCACTTTTCAACTCCTTCTTCCCCAGATTTCGTACACAACCCCTAACCCATAGCCGCCATTTAAACTTGAATTTTCGCCACCACTACGAGCCACCTGGAGATGATCGGCGACCCTCAAATCAAAGCCCAACGCGAAAGCTACCTTAGGCCAGAGCCTTGTCGAGCTCGGTCGCCCCTTTATCTCGAAAATCGTGCACGAAAGGGTGGTGAACGCGGCCCATTTTCCCCCTCCACGTCGCTCCATATTCGATCATCTCCGTATAGATTCGAAGCTCTCATCGTCCCCTTTAATTTGTTAGTAGAAGGTTCTTGCTAATTGTCAATGGATTTGGAGATTTTGAGGGAAGAAAATCGAGTGATTTCGGCCATTAAACAAATAAGTGGCGGCTGAATAACCCTAGCTTGGTTTTGTTTGCAAATGTGAAAATCTAGGTCCTTTTATAGAAATTTGCCAAAACACTATTCATCTCCAAATTTCCGAACTCCAAACGAAGTGTGCCGCCTTGCGTTTATAATGTTTTACCCCCATTCCGAATGCAATGGAATATATATCGGGAGCCAATTCGAAAGTATTTGGAAGATAGGTTTTGAATCGACTATATTAAATTTAAAATTCACTTAAACGATTTTCTACGCGATTTAGCTTCCCCGGACAAACCGTAAATCCGATTGACACGAAATTTGAAATCTTACAATAATATAACATTACGGACCCGATGAAACTGGTTTCGTCGAAATCCAAGACTGTTTGAAAAATGGCTATTTTTACTCGTCAATTAAATATTAAAATATTCAATTTTTTGCAAATTTACTTTTAATTCAATTTTAAAAGTTCTATAACATCATTGTAACTCCAATATGATTAAATACAACTTTATAAATCATTTTTAATCACATTAAACCAAATTTCCAATTATTCTGTAGTTTCAAATATTAAATTATCAATTTAATTATCCAATTAAATCTAGATATTCGAAAATAAAAATTTATTCGACTTACAAATTTTACTTGTTAATATTTAAAATCCATCATATACGAATTTCAAATGACAAAAATTCTGGATCGTTACAAACTTCCCCGCTTAAAAGAATTTCGTCCTCGAAATTACCAAGTAAGAAAAAGTTACATAATCCATTAACTTTTCAAAACCATTTGTTCAAATTAAATTTCAAATTCGTTTAAACATTTTAACTTTTCGAAAATCCATAGTTAAACTCCTTACAATAACTTTACTAAGTTTTCAAATCATACTTAGTTATCTTTTCAAAAATTTCCAATTTTCTCAAAAATAGTCTAACGCCTTAAATTTTTAGAAAAATTCGCCATAGTCTCCTTTGCACGGCTCGATCCAAAAAAATGGCAATATATATCACAAATATACATCTCATTAAGTAATGATGCATCCCGTAGGGAAAAAAGTGTAAAAGTACGATATGTAATCCGAGATATGTACCTCATATATTATTAGCGAGCATATACAGCTAATATAGCGTGAAAGCGAGCTCCAAATGCGAAGCAAGCGCAATCCACACCTACGAAACACTCAACAATAATGAGAAACCTGTATTTATGAAAGTAATACCAATATACAACATATACCAGTACAATAACTATCATCCAACAACAATTCCAATCATCAAATCAATATACATTCACTTCTCATTAATATTCAATGAATTGTTTTTTCATTTAATCACATTTGATTCATTAACATTGGACTTTACTAACATTCATTCATATTCCATTTCAATTAGTTTGCATTCACTAATTTATATTCAAGTTGGTTCCCTTCCAAATCAAATTCAATTATATTTAAGATTCACTTAACTTCCAATTTGATTTCAATTACTTTAGCTTTCAATTTTATCAATATCAATTTCATATGGATTTCTATACAATCTACTAACAACCAACGTATAACCAACTTAACCAAATTTATTTAATTCACTTACATTCATTCAATTTGGTTCATCCCTTTTAATTAGCTTTAATGAATTAAAACTTACATCCATTATTTCATATACATTTATTTACACTCAATTGATTTACATTCAATTCATTCATTAATTCAATTGCTAATTCATTTTACCATATAAAGTTGAATTTCATTTATATAACTCAAGTTCACATCCATTTAATTCACTTTATTATTTTACTTCGATACCAAAATCAACTTCATTCAACATTACTTAAGTTATATTCCATCTCAAACATCATTTGTTTAACTTAATTTAAATTTCCACTCATAAATCCAATACCAGATTCTAATTCTAAAGTAAATTCTATTTAACTTTCATTTAGTTAAATTCCAAAACATATATTTACTATACTAACCCAAATTCTTTATTCTTTACCAAAGCTAAAGTCTTTATTATTTCATATTATAAGTTCAAAACTTGGTTATTTATATTCAACATTTTCAATTCATAGTTCAAATTCATTTTTATTTACAACTCATATTTTTAAATATATTCATATAGTTTCACTTCTTATATATAAGATTATTTCACAATTGTAAATCACATTAATTATAATTCCATAGTTAAAAATTCATTTTCTCATATAATTTTTTCTTTAATTAACTTATATATATTCTTACATTTTCAACAACCAAACAACCATATATTATAAACATTTACAGAAAATTTATTTCTTTTATATATGAAAACAGTTTTGGGTAAATGTAACGACCCGACTTCCTACGTCCAGGAAGACGTTACGTCTTGAAGAAAGAAAGGGATGAGAAAATAGAAAAGATAGAGAAGAAAGAACAACAACATCAGAATCTCACAGCGGAACGAATAAAATATAATAATCACATAAATATTTACATAATATACAACCTCAATCAGAGCTATACAGATAATACATCACATACTAGACAGTTATAAACATCTGTCTAGTTAATATAACATAACTCAAACAATACAGAGATACCAACACAGCGGAACTATATATATATATATATATATATATATATATATATATATATATATCTATAATGCTGAAGCCACCTGCTCCATTGCTCCTCCAGAATTCGTCAAAGCCAACCTGAATCCCTTGGCTACCCGTAAAAAAATTTGGGTACCCGAGAGTTTATGAAAAATAAAAATAAACTTCGGGTCAGACATGGGTCTGGTATGAGTAACAGGTTAAAGTTGCTTAACTTTGAAAATCTTATGAAAACAAAAGGTATCACGTAAGACTTCCACACATAAACATGGAAAAGTTTTTACCTTACGCTAACCAAAACATTTGATAGGAAATCCAGTGATATTATAATAGGTCTAGGGTTTTCAAGTAAATAGAAAATAGCCGAAATTGTTACATCTATTAAATTCCAGCTACTAGCCACAAAAGTGGGTAATACAATCAAAACCGTGGGCACTTATTGGATTTTGGATTCCATACAATGGCAGGGCTACTGGGGTACCGCCCGTCACAGTACGTGGCCTAGATCAACGTACCGAGGATCACTCCCGACCCCCTGCAACACAAGGCCGGAACCATTCCTTATTGAACAGTCCCGAACAAGATAAACCCCGGCAGTTGTTGCAATCAACCGCCCACACAGCCGAAAATAAAGGGACATCTAGACAGGGGAATATCCTTGTCCTGCTTGGGCATGACCCACCTAACCTTGCTGCATCTCCCGTGTTTTAGCCATTCCCGGTTGATGAGGCTTGAGGTTACGGTTACCTTTAGAGAACATAATTCTTAGAATACTCATCGCCCGCCTGACGATGTGTTGAAAGCATTCAATCCATACAAGTTCGTTCCGGGTTCGAACGAAACCGAAGGAATTATCTCGTTACACTCATTTTGGAATCACCCTCAGAGTTAACAACGATAACCCTTGCATTTTGAATCTTCATCTTCACTTCAGATTCACGACCTATCGTTAATTTGGAATCGATGTGGTTTTCGGATATTCCTAATGCGGAAAACCAATCCCGGTCTCATCGAAATCCAAAACGTGTCTTTTAAGGCCAAGTTGTCTATTTAGGCTTAACAGTTTAATTCAATATAATTCAATATACACACAGATGGATAATTCATAATATCACAATAGATAATCACAGATAATCTCATAACCAGATAATCAATATTATCATCTAAACAGATAACCAAATATTATCATATTTAAACCAAGCATCCGTGACACATAGATATAATTCATGCCAGATCACAATCATCAAATGAAATATCAATATCATTCATCCATAAGCAATGATTTATAATCATACCATTTGTAATTAATTTAAAATGAATTAAATTAACTACTTCAATCTCTAATTAATTTAAAGTAAATTAAATTAATTACTTCATCTATAAATCCTGCCATTAATTAATTATAAATCAAATTAATTAACCATCTTCTAAATATCCACCTTGATTAAACACCTTTGCTTAATCATTTTCTAATTACAATAAGTAATTAGTCTTTAATAAATTTTACAAATTAATTATCCTAAATTATTTATAGAAATTAACATTTAATTACTTTATTTATATTAATTACATTTATGCCTAATTAATTTCCTAAATTAATCTTCACATTATAAATTATTTCTTAATTATCCAATTCTTAATTACATCATTAATTATATGAATTAATGATCTCTAATTTAGATTAAATTACTTTATTAATCACATTAAGTGATTAACCTTTAATTAAACACAATTATTAATCACCTTTGATTAATATCACCCAGTAATTAACTATCCTTAATTACTCATATAAATAAATTAATTATTCCCATAATTAATTATCTCCACTAATTAATCCCAAGATTAATTATAAAAGTAATTATTCAAATTACTTTATTATCACATCATTTTCATTAATTACATTCAGTAATTAACATTAATTACTTCCCTAAGAAATTATGCTCCATTGCATACACTAAGCAATTATACTTATCAATTTATCAAATGATTTCCTTAAATTAATTAACTAAATTAATTAACTTCAAATTAATCACTTATCTCAATTAATTACAATAAGTAACAAATCCCTTAATTACTTTCACCAAGTAATTTCATTTAACAAATTAAAATAGATTATCTAAATTAATTAATCTAATTAATTATCAAAATTAATCACATTAATTAATTATTTAATAATCATTAGTTAATTGTCTTCATTAAATAATCACATTTCTTTAATTACTTCCTTAATTAATTTCTAATTCTAATTCATTAATTTCAAATTAGATAAATAAGTCATTCTTTAATTAACTTACTAATTAAATTACTTCAATATCTTAATTATCTATAAGATAATCCATTTCTTTACAAATGATTTCATTATCATTTTAAATTACATTTTGAATATACGATTCAAAATGGTTATTCTTTTAAACATTTATCCAATTTAAAGTTCAATTATTTATTTGAAACCAATTCGTGTTAACAACGATTTGATTTATACTTGTTTTTACAATATCCAGATTTAAAACTGATTAAGTTTTCAGATTTGAATACAAGAAGAACTTGAATCCAATAATTTAACTTTGATTTAAAATTTTGATTTAAACTTCCCTTTAAAACTTGAATTAAAACTTGATTTTCAAATCCAAATCTATTTTAAAACCTTAAGATTCAAATGTTCATCTGAATTCATACTTTAAATTTTTGAATTTAAATCACAGTTTAAATTTTGTTTTCAAACCTTAAACTAATTAAAAATTTGAAACCCTGTCAGGTTTTTGAACCTGAAAACCCACCTTTAAATACTTTAAACTTTTATTTCATTTTAAATTTGAATTTAAAAATAAACTTAAATTCAAATTGCAAGCTGAATTTAAACTTGAATTTATACTTAATTTTTATTTTAACTTAGTTCAACTTTGTTATAATTTAAAGTTAAGCTACAGGAAATTGAACAGGTTCTGGAACCTGTAATAAGCATTTACTCAAGCCTCCCACCTTGCTTCGAGTCTCAACCCAAAAACTTCGAGTAAAAATATGATTCAACCCGAGTAAAACTCGAGTTCAAAAATCCCACAACATCCCTACCTTCACCAGTTCCAGGACCTTCCACCAGAAAACAAAAGTACACGGTGCACATGCACCGTGACTTTGATCAACTCCGGCCTCCCACCAGACCTTCATCTCATCGGCAACCATCTCCAGATGACTTCACGATCATCCAAAACCACTGCTACATCCCGAATCAAAATCGAGTTAGTTGCCCAAACCTGGAAACACGATCAGGTCTTTCCCCTCAAACCTGGAAAAATTCGCCACTCCTCAAATTCCAACCACCTGAAAGTCGACAGCTCCTGCTACACCTTCGCCATTGACCCGGCTACCCCCTCCCAGAGTCTCATGCAACTCGATCAACTATAGAGGGAGAAAAGATCGAATCTTCCCAACTGATAAAACTAGGGTTCCCATCCAAGAATCCACCACCGCTTCCTCCACCTGCCTCTGATCATCCACCACCCAATTTTCCCAAACACCCCGACCACTCAAGCATCTCCAGGAAGCTTCACAAACTCCCAGGTCAACTGGATTGCCTGAGGCAACCCATACTCTCCAAAACAATAAAACTAGAAATGCCAAAACAATACTTAACTAGAAAATGTGAATTTACTTTTAAAAATCCTAATTTCAGATAAGAATTCAGGTTATAATCCTGAATTTATAATTTAGGATGATTTAAATTTCACTCATATTCATCATTAACTGTTCTTAGTCTTTTTTACAGAACATCTCTACTTAATTTAATTAAGATACAAAATTTAGAATTTACTTAATGATCAAACAAACATATCTTGTTAAGATACTAAGTCCTAACAATCACCAGATCAAGCAGTAATGATTCTTGAAGTAAGGTATGAACTTAAGAATTATAAACAGGATGGTCTTACAGGGTGTACAACGTGCAGATATTTCACCTCACAATTACACAGAGAAAAGAACACATAAATATTCACACAAATATTATTCAGCATTCAAATATTAACATGCAACAAGTTTAAACATATGTTATTTTTTTTAAAAAAATGTTACTCACCAGTGTTTTTGAAAAAGAACAGAGCACTTCGTGGTATTAAAGCAGTCTTGAACTTTAAAACTGAAAAGTAGATTTGCTTGATGTTCCTTTAATTCATTTTGCCATTTTATTGTTGATGCTTCAGTTGTAATACTATTTTACTTTGTATAGATGGGAATGTTTACCATTATTTCTTTGTTTCAGGTTTTAATGAACGAACTAAAAACAGTATGCATATATAAAGAAGTTTACAGGGGTAGGTGTTTACTGGGTTTGTATAAATTTGTACAGACAATCTCTGTTTTGCATCAGAGATTTTTTTTTTCAAAGGGGCTGAGATGTTCAATTTGATTTCGAATTGACTATTGTTATGTGCTAAGAAATGAAAGCATTAATTGCAAATGTACTATATGTTTACTGCTAACCTTGTTTTATGTTTAGATTTTTTTTTTATTTCTTAACTTGCTTTAGCTTGTTCTACAAACCATCATGCACAAGATATTTGTTTATACTCTTGCCTGCATATCTGTTTTTTTACAGGCTACAAGCATTTTATTATTTTTTGATAAATTTTATTTTGTTAAATTGCCAACATAATTATAGTACAGATATGATTACATGTTCTTTTCTTAGCTTTGCATTTTATTTCTTTATCCTGCATATTTATGTACTTTGCTTTGTATTTCATCTACAGGTTACAGACCCATTTATACAAATTCTAATTATGTTTTACTAACTTGTAACTTTGTTCTAGAGTCACTCTACAACTATCTTTTTCTTACTTTATTTAGTTTTATACCTGATGTTTATACATATTAGAATCTTAATCTTACAAGCTACTAACATTTTATTTCATGTTTTCACACCTATCTTCTTTCCTATCCTTGCCAACATATTTGATGTTCAGATATCTTTTTTTTTATTACTTGGTAGCTTTATCCCTTCTATATGTACATATACAAGGTTGTTGTAGCAAATGTTATAAAATTTTAAGCTAAGTATAAATACATACTCTTATACTTAAACAAATTTTACACTTCTACTTTTCTTTTATCCTAAACATTCTTGAAAGATGTTATTATATATTCCAAATCATAGCTTCATATGTATACGTAATTAGACTTATATTTAATATGTATAAGGTTTATTTTATTTTTAAATATTCTTGAAAGACTTATTTCTAAATCTTTCAAATTATAGCTTCCCTCAAAATACACCTATATGTATTTAAATAATTTTAAAATAACTATTTCTATTTGTATTGAAACCCATTTGTAAAAATATTACATTATTTAGATTGTTTTAAAATAACTAGTTATTAAATTAAAATAATGAAATTATTACTACCTAAGTATATTACTTATTTTATTAACCACATTTAAAATCAAACAACCTTTGTTAAGTTTAAATTTAAGATAAAATCATTTAAACAAATTTTAATCTTATCTTGAGTATCTTTAAACCATATTATTATTTATTCATTATTAAATTTCCAAATTATCAAAAATAATAGAATTAGAAACCATAACTTTATTTATTAATTTAAAACAGAGCTTATCTATTTATATAGAAACAATTTAAATTAGCCTTTAAAAGATAAATTATCAGTTTAAATATTTGTTTAAAGGAAGATTATTAAATCAATTCAAATATTATTAACAAATATTATCAAATCAATTTAATTTTTAATGTAGATTATTAAATTGATATTGCCCTAAATTTCCGGGATGTCACATTCTTCTCCCCTTAAAAGAATTTCGTCCCCAAAATTTAAAACAAAGGTAATATAATAATCTGCTTAAATATTTAATTTTAAAAACACAAGCATATATTAATCATATGCTAACAACCATAGCAACCAGTTCATCTAAACAAATAAATCTAGCTATCCAGACAAAATTCCGGATAGAATTTGCTCGAGTTTCCCCAAGTATAAATGCCGGGTTACTCGCTCTATAGAATCCAAACAAACTATACTACTAAGCTACAGAACTTCTACTCGTGTAGATTTACAAAACAGGACAGAATATCAGACTACAGACAAGTCTGACACAACAACCAAAACTCCATGAACTGCTGATTCTACAACCAGAGATAGATCTTACACGTACTCCCTTAGAGATACGTGAACACATCGAATTCCAGTTATCCAAACTGACAATCCAATCCTGAAGATCAAACACTTATCCAAAATCAAATCCCCAACTTCGAAATCCAAATTCCTTCGTATCTAATCCACAAAACTCCTCGGACGATCCTGGGCTTCCTTCATCTTTCCCTATCAGCTCAACTCTTGCTGATGCTCCTAGAAATAAACTGGACCAATAACAATCCAACAAAATGATCTTTCCAAGATCAACCAAACTCAGAACACAAACTCTATTCCAAATTAGAAAAAAGAACTCACTTCTCTCATCTGGGAGAGATAAAACAGGTGCATTCCAATCTGCCCTCAGATTCTGAAAAATTTCCTGTAGAAACTCTCTAATCCAAAACACTGCAATTTCCAATTGCTTCCACTTTAAAACAGCTGCCACCATGATTCCACTGCGCAACTCTGATTGAGCAGCTGAAAATGCCAATGATGAACATAAGCATAGACCGGACAACACATTCCCAAAATAAAGTTCAAATATCTAAAAGAAAACTCCGTAGTTTCTCCAAAATTCTGAACTGCTTCACCAAACTCAATTTCCAGATGTTAACAAAACTCTAACTCCTTGAAGACATCCAGAAAATGTCTGAAACACAAAAGAACACTCCAACTATCGCAAGTCACTTTTGCGATCAATCCAGCCTAATTCCAAAATACTGCTCTCTCATTACAAATCAGAACAGCTTACGCTTATATGGCCAATCCATCGAAGAACTGGAACTACTCTACTACTTCTTGAAATTACCTCAAGAAAAACTGCTAAGCCAGAAGACCTCCTAATCCAAAGCTCTTCGAGAAACTCGGACTCCAAAGCAAACAGGAACACCCAACTGAACACAGCCACACACCGAAACAGGCACTCTTCCTTATCTTGTTCCAAAGAAACATCTTCGGAGACATCCATCGTCACTATATCTCATCACACAGCTACTATCCCTTGATGTATCAAGATATCATGACTTACTTCTACCCAACCGACAGATCCAAACTCTAGCTCAATCAAATTACACCTCAAAAAGATGAACTCCGAACCTTAACAGGTTTCCTTCAGAGATCAAATAAATCCTTACGCCACCCAAAGCTTACTCGAGACGGTAATAGGTCTACAGTCTCGACAATTATACTTCTAACCATTGATAGTTGTGTTACACACACCACTACCTATCTACCTTTATAGCTCATTGGAAAACCTGAACAGGTAACCCAACAAATAGGTAGAAACAAATATATAAATATATATATATATCAAAATTACAAATACGCTCTCTCGGGGAAGAAAACACTCAAGAGCCTAGGTATTCACTCAACCTAGTGCTCTGATACCAACTGTAACGACCCGACTTCCTACGTCCAGGAAGACGTTTCGTCTTGAAGAAAGAAAGGGATTAGAAAAGATAGAGAAGAAAGAACAACAACATCAGAATCTCACAGCGGAACGAATAAAATATAATAATCACATAAATATTTACATAATATACAACCTCAATCAGAGCTATACAGATAATACATCACATACTAGACAGTTATAAACATCTGTCTAGTTAATATAACATAACTCAAACAATACAGAGATACCAACACAGCGGAACTATATATATATCTATAACGCTAAAGCCACCTGCTCCATTGCTCCTCCAGAATTCGTCAAAGCCAAACTGAATCCCTTGGCTACCCGTAAAAAAATTTGGGTACCCGAGAGTTTATGAAAAACAAAAATAAACTTCGGGTCAGACATGGGTCTGGTATGAGTAACAGGTTAAAGTTGCTTAACTTTGAAAATCTTTTGAAAACAAAAGGTATCACGTAAGACTTCCCACACATAAACATGGAAAAGTTTTTACCTTATGCTAACCAAAACATTTGATAGGAAATCCAGTGATATTATAATAGGTCTAGGGTTTTCAAGTAAATAGAAAATAGCCGAAATTGTTACATCTATTAAATTCCAGCTACTAGCCACAAAAGTGGGTAATACAATCAAAACCGTGGGCACTTATTGGATTTTGGATTCCATACAATGGCAGGGCTACTGGGGCGCCCGTCACAGTACGTGGCCTAGATCAACGTACCGAGGATCACTCCTGACCCCCTGCAACATAAGGCCGGAACCATTCCTTACTGAACAATCCCGAACAAGATAAACCCCGGCAGTTGTTGCAATCAACCGCCCACACAGCCGAAAATAAAGGGACATCTAGACAGGGGAATATCTTTGTCCTGCTTGGGCATGACCCACCTAACCTTGCTGCATCTCCCCTGTTTTAGCCATTCCCGGTTGATGAGGCTTGAGGTTACGGTTACCTCTAGAGAACATAATTCTTAGAATACTCATCGCCCGCCTGACGATGTGTTGAAAGCATTCAATCCATACAAGTTCGTTCCGGGTTCGAACGAAACCGAAGGCATTATCTCGTTACACTCATTTTGGAATCACCCTCAGAGTTAACGACGATAACCCTTGCATTTTGAATCTTCATCTTCACTTCAGATTCACGACCTATCGTTAATTTGGAATCGATGTGGTTTTCGGATATTCCTAATGCGGAAAACCGATCCCGGTCTCATCGAAATCCAAAACGTGTCTTTTAAGGCCAAGTTGTCTATTTAGTCTTAACAGTTTAATTCAATATAATTCAATATACACACAGATGGATAATTCATAATATCACAATAGATAATCACAGATAATCTCATAACCAGATAATCAATATTATCATCTAAACAGATAACCAAATATTATCATATTTAAACCAAGCATCCGTGACACATAGATATAATTCATGCCAGATCACAATCATCAAATGAAATATCAATATCATTCATCCATAAGCAATGATTTATAATCATACCATTTGTAATTAATTTAAAATGAATTAAATTAACCACTTCAATCTCTAATTAATTTAAAGTAAATTAAATTAATTACTTCATCTATAAATCCTGCCATTAATTAATTATAAATCAAATTAATTAACCATCTTCTAAATATCCACCTTGATTAAACACCTTTGCTTAATCATTTTCTAATTACAATAAGTAATTAGTCTTTAATAAATTTTACAAATTAATTATCCTAAATTATTTATAGAAATTAACATTTAATTACTTTATTTATATTAATTACATTTATGCCTAATTAATTTCCTAAATTAATCTTCACATTATAAATTATTTCTTAATTATCCAATTCTTAATTACATCATTAATTATATGAATTAATGATCTCTAATTTAGATTAAATTACTTTATTAATCACATTAAGTGATTAACCTTTAATTAAACACAATTATTAATCACCTTTGATTAATATCACCCAGTAATTAACTATCCTTAATTACTCATATAAATAAATTAATTATTCCCATAATTAATTATCTCCACTAATTAATCCCAAGATTAATTATAAAAGTAATTATTCAAATTACTTTATTATCACATCATTTTCATTAATTACATTCAGTAATTAACATTAATTACTTCCCTAAGAAATTATGCTCCATTGCATACACTAAGCAATTATACTTATCAATTTATCAAATGATTTCCTTAAATTAATTAACTAAATTAATTAACTTCAAATTAATCACTTATCTCAATTAATTACAATAAGTAACTAATCCCTTAATTACTTTCACCAAGTAATTTCATTTAACAAATTAAAATAGATTATCTAAATTAATTAATCTAATTAATTATCAAAATTAATCACATTAATTAATTATTTAATAATCATTAGTTAATTGTCTTCATTAAATAATCACATTTCTTTAATTACTTCCTTAATTAATTTCTAATTCTAATTCATTAATTTCAAATTAGATAAATAAGTCATTCTTTAATTAACTTACTAATTAAATTACTTCAATATCTTAATTATCTATAAGATAATCCATTTCTTTACAAATGATTTCATTATCATTTTAAATTACATTTTGAATATACGATTCAAAATGGTTATTCTTTTAAACATTTATCCAATTTAAAGTTCAATTATTTATTTGAAACCAATTCGTGTTAACAACGATTTGATTTATACTTGTTTTTACAATATTCAGATTTAAAACTGATTAAGTTTTCAGATTTGAATACAAGAAGAACTTGAATCCAATAATTTAACTTTGATTTAAAATTTTGATTTAAACTTCCCTTTAAAACTTGAATTAAAACTTGATTTTCAAATCCAAATCTATTTTAAAACCTTAAGATTCAAATGTTCATCTGAATTCATACTTTAAATTTTTGAATTTAAATCACAGTTTAAATTCTGTTTTCAAACCTTAAACTAATTAAAAATTTGAAACCCTGTCAGGTTTTTGAACCTGAAAACCCACCTTTAAATACTTTAAACTTTTATTTCATTTTAAATTTGAATTTAAAAATAAACTTAAATTCAAATTGCAAGCTGAATTTAAACTTGAATTTATACTTAATTTTTATTTTAACTTAGTTCAACTTTGTTATAATTTAAAGTTAAGCTTTAGGAAATTGAACAGGTTCTGGAACCTGTAATACGCATTTACTCGAGCCTCCCACCTTGCTTCGAGTCTCAACCCAAAAAATTCGAGTAAAAATATGATTCAACCCGAGTAAAACTCGAGTTCAAAAATCCCACAACATCCCAACCTTCACCAGTTCCAGGACCTTCCACCAGAAAACAAAAGTACACGGTGCACATGCACCGTGACTTTGATCAACTCCGGCCTCCCACCAGACCTTCATCTCATCGGCAACCATCTCCAGATGACTTCACGATCATCCAAAACCACTGCAACATCCCGAATCAAAATCGAGTTAGTTGCCCAAACCTGGAAACGCGATCAGGTCTTTCCCCTCAAACCTGGAAAAATTCGCCACCCCTCAAATTCCGACCACCTGAAAGTCGACAGCTCCTGCTACACCTTCGCCATTGACCCGGCTACCCCCTCCCAGAGTCTCATGCAACTCGATCAACTATAGAGGGAGAAAAGATCGAATCTTCCCAACTGATAAAACTAGGGTTCCCATCCAAGAATCCACCACCGCTTCCTCCACCTGCCTCTGATCATCCACCACCCAATTTTCCCAAACACCCCGACCACTCAAGCATCTCCCGGAAGCTTCACAAACTCCCAGGTCAACTGGATTGCCTGAGGCAACCCATACTCTCCAAAACAATAAAACTAGAAATGCCAAAACAATACTTAACTAGAAAATGTGAATTTACTTTTAAAAATCCTAATTTCAGATAAGAATTCAGGTTATAATCCTGAATTTATAATTTAGGATGATTTAAATTTCACTCATATTCATCATTAACTGTTCTTAGTCTTTTTTACAGAACATCTCTACTTAATTTAATTAAGATACAAAATTTAGAATTTACTTAATGATCAAACAAACATATCTTGTTAAGATACTAAGTCCTAACAATCACCAGATCAAGCAGTAATGATTCTTGAAGTAAGGTATGAACTTAAGAATTATAAACAGGATGGTCTTACAGGGTGTACAACATGCAGATATTTCACCTCACAATTACACAGAGAAAAGAACACATAAATATTCACACAAATATTATTCAGCATTCAAATATTAACATGCAACAAGTTTAAACATATGTTATTTTTAAAAAAAATGTTACTCACCAGTGTTTTTGAAAAAGAACAGAGCACTTCCTGGTATTGAAGCAGTCTTGAACTTTAAAACTGAAAAGTAGATTTGCTTGATGTTCCTTTAATTCATTTTGCCTTTTTATTGTTGATGCTTCAGTTGTAATACTATTTTAGTTTGTATAGATGGGAATGTTTACCATTATTTCTTTGTTTCAGGTTTTAATGAACGAACTAAAAACAGTATGCATATATAAAGAAGTTTACAGGGGTAGGTGTTTACTGGGTTTGTATAAATTTGTACAAACAATCTCTGTTTTGCATCAGAGATTTTTTTTTTCAAAGGGGCTGAGATGTTCAATTTGATTTCGAGTTGACTATTGTTGTGTGCTAAGAAATGAAAGCATTAATTGCAAATGTACTATATGTTTACTGCTAACCTTGTTTTATGTTTAGATTTTTATTTTTTATTTCTTAGCTTGCTTTAGCTTGTTCTACAAACCATCATGCACAAGATATTTGTATATACTCTTGCCTGCATATCTGTTTTTTTACAGGCTACAAGCATTTTATTATTTTTTTGATAAATTTTATTTTGTTAAATTGCCAACATAATTATAGTACAGATATGATTACATGTTCTTTTCTTAGCTTTGCATTTTATTTCTTTATCCTGCATATTTATGTACTTTGCTTTGTATTTCATCTACAGGTTACAGACCCATTTACACAAATTCTAATTATGTTTTACTAACTTGTAACTTTGTTCTAGAGTCACTCTGCAACTATCTTTTTCTTACTTTATTTAGTTTTATACCTGCTGTTTATACATATTAGAATCTTAATCTTACAAGCTACTAACATTTTATTTTATGTTTTCACACCTGTCTTCTTTCCTATCCTTGCCTACATATTTGATGTTCGGATATCTTTTTTTTTATTACCTGGCAGCTTTATCCCTTCTATATGTACATATACAAGGTTGTTGTAGCAAATGTTATAAAATTTTAAGCTAAGTATAAATACATACTCTTATACTTAAACAAATTTTACACTTCTACTTTTCTTTTATCCTAAACATTCTTGAAAGATGTTATTATATATTCCAAATCATAGCTTCATATGTATACGTAATTAGACTTATATTTAAAATGTATAAGGTTTATTTTATTTTTAAATATTCTTGAAAGACTTATTTCTAAATCTTTCAGATTATAGCTTCCCTCAAAATACACCTACATGTATTTAAATAATTTTAAAATAACTATTTCTATTTGTATTGAAACCCATTTGTAAAAATATTACATTATTTAGATTGTTTTAAAATAACTAGTTATTAAATTAAAATAATGAAATTATTACTACCTAAGTATATTACTTATTTTATTAACCACATTTAAAATCAAACAACCTTTGTTAAGTTTAAATTTAAGATAAAATCATTTAAACAAATTTTAATCTTATCTTGAGTATCTTTAAACCATATTATTATTTATTCATTATTAAATTTCCAAATTATCAAAAATAATAGAATTAGAAACCATAACTTTATTTATTAATTTAAAACAGAGCTTATCTATTTATATAGAAACAATTTAAATTAGCCTTTAAAAGATAAATTATCAGTTTAAATATTTGTTTAAAGGAAGATTATTAAATCAATTCAAATATTATTAACAAATATTATCAAATCAATTTAATTTTTAATGTAGATTATTAAATTGATATTGCCCCAAATTTCCGGGATGTCACGGTAAAATTATTTCATTTACCCTATTTCAAAACAATACTGTGTCAGTTTATCTTGTTTAAGAGTTTAGAAACCCCTATCGAAACAGTTGGCTAGACTGCACCAACCAGAATCTATAAACAATCAACTGATAAGTCAACACAATACAAAACAATTTTTATATTCACTAACAAATACGCGCTCATATCTATTATTACACTCACGCTCATTCTAGAGTACTCTGACTCTATCTCTAATGAGTAATTCCCAACAGAGCCAAGGTTGTCACTTAACCATATGCTCTGATACCAGATGTAACGTTCTGGATTTTTCGACGCTCGAAAATCGACAATAATACGTCCATTGTATCAACTGCAGAGCAATCGAAGGCCGGAAAACCATACCGTTAAGGGTTAAAGAAGAGTTAGAAGATAGAAGAAGAAAGAAAAAGCAACAGAAACAATATCAGAATCTCACAATCGCAGCGGAACAACATATAATAGATAAATAAATAATCTTTAAATCAAAAGAACTATACATTTTATACATTACATTACATTATCAGAGTTTACAACAACAAACAGCAGAAAAGAAATACTATATACTAGTTGATACGCCAAGCCATCCAGCCTGCCTCCAGATCTCTACAGCAACTCCTGAATTCCAAAATGACCTGATAACCTGACTCTAGACTGCCCGTGTGGAAATTGGTGGTCACCCAGAGTTTAGGAAGGAAATAATAAACTCCAGGTCAGTCATGTGACTGGTGTGAGAACTTAAAACGGTTTATTTAAAAAAAAAACAAAGAATATTTTTAAAATAGATCCGCAATGCTTTTAGAAAATGTAACTACCATAAGGCCTTCCGCACACACACACAATGCAAACGTAGAACCGGAGGAGATTTCTCCTTATGATAGTCAAAGATGCTTGATATGCAAATTTCTTTAATATTATTACTATAAGTACAAAGTGTAGGAAAACATGTCGAAAGTATGATATAAATCTTAGCCAGCATAGACATTTCACACTTATGCCTACTATAGCTACCATGTTCAATAGCAGGTTACCGCCACATTCCATGGCAGGTTATACAACTGCAATCGTAAAGGGATCGTATTGTTTTGTTTGGATTTCCAACAAATGGTCGGGAAAAGGAACTTCCCAAGTAAAATGGAACGCCTCTGGAAGGACATCCCCGGATCCTAACCGGATCTCTGCTAGACATGGCCAGGTTACCCCTAGCTGGGTAACAACTGACACGAGTATGCCATCCCTTGGTTGTAAACAACCTTTATCCGAGGATCCTCTCAACCAACAACCACAAAATAATAAGTTTGCAGCAACCACAAAGTAAGTATCTGGGCTCCATACCATGATACCACTCATAATCCAGAAGGGAATGACATACCCTCAAAGGGCGCTATCCTCAAATAACCTTGGTGCTAAGATTCCTGTTTCGACCATAATCGGGTTGTGAGGTTCGACGAAGTCTCGTCCACAAAGCTACGCTTTTCACAAAGCCACGCTTTGATCAACAAATGACCAGCAGCACTCAGCATGCCACATTACCAAATTGGGAGTATGTCACTGATAACCATCAACTACATAACCTCTGAGCTCATACGTCTCAGAGAAGGGTGTTAAGCTAAGAGAATAAATTCTCCGCCACCAACAGAAATGTATTTGAAAGAAATTTGCTTTATATCTCAAAATGTAATGCCAAACATACAATCCATACAAGTCTGTTCTGTGTTCGAACAGAACCGAAGGCACTTCCAAAGAAGCCCTTGCAATCCAGGTATTCACAATCCCAATCGAACTTCCCATCACAAATGAAATCTCCATAACGTAGCTATCGGTGCAGAGACAATTGATAGGTCATCCTATCATTCTCGCAAATACCCAGTCTTCAACACCGGTCTTCAAATGCTATCCATTACGACGAATCACTGTTTGGAATGGGATTTATAACCCAAAGTTCTTCTCCCGGCTAAACCGAATAACGAGCGCTTATTTATAAAAATAAATGTTCATTCAGATTCAAGAAAATCATAACAAATACCCATTTAATGGTAAATATTGATAGTCGGTTATTTAACTATCAATAGATATGAACAACATCACCCGATTCCAGATAATTTCCCAAATTATTTATTTTCCGAAAATATCTGTACAAGATATATTTTCCATACTTCAAAATAAATCAATATTTATTTTCAAAAAAATTTCCCTTTCCTTTATAAATTCTATGGTGAATTTAAATTTCCAAATATCCACAGATATATGATTTTTAAATCGATTTCAAATATTCACTTTCAATTTATCTTCAAAAGATAAAATCTCAAAACGTTTCACTTCATATTGGAAAACATTTCCATACTTATTTAATAATAAGTAATTCACAAATCTATTTATTTTCAACATTTGGAAAATATTCAATATACTTAAATCACAATTAAGTATATATTTTATTCTTTAAGGAAAACATTCTCTTAAACACATTCATTTGAGTCAAAACGAATGTTGCGTAAAACATCGTTACGACAACCCAAAATCACTAGTATAGGGATTCGAAATTTAGATAGATATATAAATCCTAATACTATATAAAACATTTACTTTCGAAAATCATTTACTATAACAACAATGTTATAGTCCATCTTTTCCTTGTTTCTCGAAAACGTCTATTTCAACAATGAATGTTGAAATCCATGGTTTCGATCTTTAACACAATTTCAAAACAACTTCAAATCGTTTTAATTCTATTTAAAAGATCACTTCCTAAAACATTACTTTGATATATTATTCACTGTCCAAAATCGTGAATATAAATCGTTTACCAAATTCAACACTTCCAACACATTTTATTTTAAAGGATTATCCACTGTCCAAAATCGTGGATATATCTCCTTTAATAAGCCATAATAATTAACTTATCAAAAT
Source organism: Allium cepa (assembly GCA_030765085.1). Lineage (NCBI taxonomy): Eukaryota > Viridiplantae > Streptophyta > Magnoliopsida > Asparagales > Amaryllidaceae > Allium > Allium cepa. Next base: position 1,002,668,693 of record CM060935.1, read on the forward strand.
AAGTCAATTTCATATTTATAAAACAACGTTTATAAATCCACATTTATATATATATATATATATATATATATATATATATATATATATATATATATATATTATAAAACTTCAACTTATAAAACCCCTTAATTAACAAATTCTATTTATATTTCATTTAAATGCCAAAATCCAATTTATAAGTTAATTACTTATAGATCTTTTATTTTACAAAATCTATTCGTTTTATAACTTCACAATTAATAAATTCATAAATTTCATTCACTTATGAAATCCATTTATACTTCATTTTAACATGTATATAAACTCGTTTCATAATTCCAATATTTTTAATTTATAAATATCACTTTTATAAATCTTTTATATAAACCGTTTATAATTATTCAAAAATCCCAAATTTAAACCATTTTACAAATTAATCAACTACTTATTTCAAAAGTCACATTCGGTTATATTTCACAAAAAATCATAATTTTTATAACATAAAAATTTATAACGTTTATTTATAAAAATTGAATCAATTCCAAGATTTAATAAAATGTATACTTTCAAAAATCACTTGAAAATTCTTTTAAATTCGAAATCGTTACTTTAACACTTTTAATTTTCCAAAATAGGCCCAATGCTGAAACAGCACTAAATATAACAATCACAGTATCCAAAACATCATATATCATATGATAACAGAATATATCACAATATCTGTAAATAAGTCAATACTGTTGAGGAAACCAGTTGGATCCCTCCAACCTGTTTCCCTGCATCCATAGATGTTAGCACAATACCAATCCCGTTTCAAGATGGAATATCGCGGTACATAGGTTTTATAAAATATTATCCGCTATTATACGGCGCAATAGGGTCTCATCCGCTATATAATGCGGGAAAATCAACTCCAAGTACATATATAATACCAATTCCATTTCAAGATGGAATATCACGGTATATGTGTTTAATAAATAACTTCCGCTTAATATACGGCGTATAGGGTCTATTTCAAAACAATAGATAATAATTTATCATTCAAGCATACAATTAAGCAATTTTAAATCTAACTATCTAAAATTTAAATCGAAACAATTCGATTGAGTGAGAAGTTCTCACCTTGTTTAAAATAACAGTTGCAGTGTTTTATTTCGAATAAAATTAAACGCGCGTTTAATTTTACCCAAAAATTTCACTAGCTCCAATCGACTCCAATCCTGTTCCATCGCGTAGTGCTCGTCAATACGAAGCCAACGCAATTCGTTTCGTCATTTTTCGACCTCGTATGAACAAGTTATGCATTTTTAAAGTTCGAACGAATTATAATATAATTAAATTTAAAATTTCCTTTTTCTTTTTAAACCTTTGTCACATCTGGACCATCCATCCCCTGGTCTAGAATCTAGGCCGCACTTTTCAACTCCTTCTTCCCCGGGTTTCGTACGCAACCCCTAACCCATAGCCGCCATTTAAACTTGAATTTTTGCCACCGCTATGAGCCACCTGGAGATGATCGACGACCCTCAAATCGAAGCCCAACGTGAAAGCTACCTTCAGCCAGAGCCTTGTCGAGCTCGGTCACCCCTTTATCTCGAAAATCATTCACGAAAGGGTGGTGAACGTGGCCCATTTTCCCTCGCCACGTCGCTCCATATTTGATCATCTCCGTATAAATTCGAAGCTCTCATCGTCCCCTTTAATTTGTTAGTTGAAGGTTCTTGCTAATTGTCTATGAATTTGGAGATTTTGAGGGAAGAAAATCAAGTGACTTTAGCCATTGAACGAATAAGTGGCAGCTGAAGAACCCTAGCTTGGTTTTGTTTGCAAATGTGAAAATCTAGGTCCTTTTACAGAAATTTGCCAAAACACTATTCATCTCCAAATTTTCGAACTCCAAACGAAGCATGCCGCCTGGTGTTTATAATATTTTACCCCCATTCCGAACGCAATGGAATATATATCAGGAGCCAATTCGAAAGTATTTCGAAGATAGGTTTTGAATCGACTATTTTAAATTTAATATTCGCTTAAACGATTTTCTACACGCTTTAGCTTGCCACGGACAAACCGTAAATCCGATTGACACGAAATTTGAAATCTTACACTAATATAACATTACGGATCCCATGAAACTGGTTTCATCGAAATCCGAGACTGTTTGAAAAATGGCTATTTTTACTCGTCAATTAAATGTTAAAATATTCAATTTTTTGCAAATTAACTTTTAATTCAATTTTAAAAGTTCTATAACATCATTCTAACTCCAATATGATTAAATACAACTTTATAAATCATTTTTAATCACATTAAACCAAATTTCCAATTATTTCTATAATTTCAAATATTAAATTATCGATTTAATTATCCAATTAAATCTAGATATTCGAAAATAAAAAATTTATTCGACTTACAAATTTTACTTGTTATTATTTAAAATCCATCAAATATACGAATTTCAAATGACAGAAATTTTGGGTCGTTACATATTGTTTATGTTCTTTTTCTATCTTCTTCTTCTTAAACCCTAACGGTTCGGTTTTTTTGGGCATTCGATTGTTCGGCATTGGATACAGTGGACATATCGATGTCGACTTTCGGAAGTCGTAAAATCGGACCGTGACATTTGTCTCCGAGCCAACCCAAGGCTCCAACTGCTTCGAGTCTAACCCTGGTTTTCCCGTTCTTGAACTCGAGACATTCGCCTTCTTCCCCAACCTTCAACTACCTAGACACTCCAATGCCTACGTGCACGTGTACACCCGATCGAACCATCGCCGACCATCTCCAAGACCTCCGGCACGTCATCGTTAACCCACTGAACCTCCTTGATCACCCAGATGATCCAAAACGATAATGATTCGAAATCGATCAGGTTGATCAACCTGGAAACAAACTAATTCGACCACAACCACATACCGACGTCGAACTAGGCCACCCGAAGAACTCGCCATCCGTACCAGAGATGCATCACTGCCTCCTCGTCACGTTCCCCTACCTATTATTGCCCGAATCGTCTCGATGATGACGATTTTCCCTTTAAAACATTATCGACCATACTGGGTTGTTAACCCTAAATCAACTTCAATCACCCACCACGATGAATTATAAAATCATCTCGTATTTTTCTCGAATTCAACAATCATTCCAGCATCTTTGAAAACAATCTCGACACCCAAACATGCGTCGATCACCAGAATTTCATAAAAAACCATATTCCGTTCATCTAGCTAAAATGACCACAATTCGATACTAAAAACTTTGATCTTTGCTTTAAAAATCATTATTTTCGAAATGGATTTGGATGATGTAAATGTCTTGAATACATGCAGGTTGAAATTTGGATAAATTTGAATTTATACAATTTTTTTCTCTTTCTAGATAACAACACTTCATATTTTCAAGGAAATATATTTTTAAAATTTAGTTTTGGTGATTTTAAACATGTTTTGTCTTAACATCACAAGCTAGAAATGATTGAGGAAGGTGAAATTGAATTTTGAACTTTGTAAATTTTGTTAACAGAGGCATTTTCCTAGATTCCAGATATATGCACATAATTTACATACACATACAGGCACAAATATATAACCATCTCAACATATTTAATTCATAACTTCCCAAATCAAATGCAAACTAAAAATTCAAACAGATCTAAGGTTTAAGATTAAAGGTTTGTTCATCTGGCTTCTGGAAGAACAGAGCCTGGAACTTTTGATTGAACAGGGAATAATTTTCTTTAATTCTTTTTGACTTGATTTAGATCTATTACTTACTGAGTTGAATCTGATCTATAACTTGCTTGGCTGAGATGCTTTAATTTTTAAACTGCAATTGCTTGATCCTTAGCTTGCTATTTTAGATGAACTTGTTAAAGATTCTCTGCTGCATGCTTGATATTCCTGAGATGATGATTCTTTTGATCTGGTTGAATCTACTTTGATGTTTACTAGCTTCAACTTAAAAATACTGATGTTGTTGAATTTATTTTCTTTTCTCTGGTTTATATTATTTTGATTTTCCTGGTTTGCAGCTAAAGCTTTTAATTTCAGTTTTGATTTTTCTTTCTCCTAGTTTTAGATTTGAAGATGAGGGGGTTTTTTTGAACTGAAATGATAACCAGGAATTTTTTTCTTCTTTCCTTTCATTCATATTATTTAGGTTTTAAATTTTAAAGAAAAATAGAGTATGACACTTTTTAAATTCATATTATCTTTAAATTACACTTGTACAAACTCATATTATTTTACTTACACTTGTTAATATAAGTTATATTATGTTTGAAACCTTTATTAAATTTAATTCATAGTTTATAATTTAAACCTTATTTGATCTTAATTTATGAATTTACAAACCAATTTTACATATGTATGTCTTCTTATTTATTTCCAAAAGATAAAACTTTTTATTAATTCTTGTTTTGACCTTATATATGTATACTCATTTTTTTCAATTACTTATACTTATATAACTCTTTTTAAAATAAATACATTTTTTTTATTAATCATTTATATAATCTTTTAAAGATAAATAGTTTTAAAATTCAACTACACATAAATAAATATGTTAGAGTTTCATACTTAATTAGCCTTTAGAAAAATTTATTATATCAAATTCAAAACATCATTTTTAAATCAAAATGTATATTTAATAAAATTAGAAAAAAATTCTTATTAACTTAAAAATAAAATTTCAAATCCAATTTTTATTTATAAAATACTTATCCTTAAATTTCAATCCAAAATTCAATTTAAAATCTAAAATTTTTATTTATTCTGGAAATTTTCTAATTAATTCACAAATAATTTCACAATTTAATTCAAAAATTAAATTAATTGTCAAATTAAACTTAGCTAAAATTCGAGAATGTTACAACAGAATTCTTTATAATTTGGATTTGTGAAACTAAACAGGCTGGAATGGAATGAATTGAGTAATATGGACATTCAACCTGAAATTGTTGTGTGATAAATGTTTGACTATAAGTACTCGTAAAAGGTACAAGTTACCCTAGTATTCACATATGTTATAGCTTGGTATTTCATGTTATATGGGTTTACTCACGCTGGTTTCCAACCTGACCTGGGTGTTACATTGATGTAATTCTCGGGTCAGACCGAGTATTACAGATTTTCAGGTAAGGTGTTCTGCAGCTCAGGAGGCGAGCTAGATGGCAGGAACGTATAGAGTATTCCCCTGAGAGATATTATTGTTTATCTGGGACAAGTTAATTTTAACTGTCTAGTGTTTGTGTTATTGTTGTAACTCTAATGTGTTGTATGTAATTTAATTCATACAGCTTTCTTTGTATAACTATTGTTTGATATTATATTTTATCCGCTGTGAATGTGAGAATCTGAGTTTTGTTTTCTGTATCTTCTTCGACCTTTTTTCTTCTTTTTCCTAACATTCGGGAATTTTCGGCGTTTGGATATTCAGCATTCCTACAGTGAATGTATTAGTGTTGGATTTTCGAGGTCGAAAATTTTGGGTCGTTACATTTGGTATCAGAGCTGAAGGTTAAGCGAGAACCTTGGCTCTGGAGGGTTTACTCATTAAGGATAGGGTCAATGGTGCCCTATTATAAACAAAGGTCAATGGTGCCCTAGAATCTCCTAAGTGTTAATGCTATAAGATGAAGTTAATGCTGATTCTATTTATAATTGGACCTTTGTTAATATAGATTTGTATAAAGCAAGATTTATAAATTTATTTGAGTATCAAATTCAACAATTGCATTTATTTCATAATAAAAAAGGAATTTAACGGTTAAATTTTTCGTTATTGAAATTAAATTGGACTTTGAGGATAATAATGTGAGATCATGAACCAGTGTTAGTGGCATCCTTATTTTGGGTAAAAGGTGGGAATATAAAAGTTGAAATCTAATAAATGGGTTTTTGAGAATTTAATTAATAATTCCTAAATATAAGGAAGTGGAGAAATTAACACTGAAATTGACAGACTTATCAACTTATAATTCACATCTAAACTTGTTAAATCATTAAAATTGATTATGAAATATATAAGCAGTAAAATTTGGTCAATTTTAGAATTTTAATATAAAATTGGATTTTTATGATTTATTTTAATTTATTTAATTAATATAAAAATAGCCATTTTGGCCACGGACTCGGATTTCGACGAAACCAGTTTCATCGGATCTGTATCGGTGAATTATTACAGGGTTTCAAGTTTCGTATCGATCGGACCTGTCGTTTGATCGTACGGACGCGAAACGCCTTGAAATCGATTTAATTAAAATCAATTTGAAATCAATTTGGAAATTTTGTTTTCAACATAACTTCTTCATACGATCGAATTTGGACGTGAAACTTTTTCCATCGCGTTCAGAATATTTTAAAATTCCTATTTGGATATATGGGTTTAATAAATTTCTTTCCGGGGTCAGAACGGGCTTTTTGGGCCATGGTTTGTTCCGCACGTTCGTAATTCATGCCCCCCTAGCCTTTTACTATTTGTCTATAAATATACTGTGATAAACCCTAGCCTCCATTCTATTCTCTTCTGCTGTACGCTTTTTTTTCTTTCAGTTCCTTCTCCTCCTCAATGGTTGCAAAACCTAGATCTATTTCAATTCAAAATTTCAATGAAAATTCAAACTCTCCAGAAAAATTCCATAAAATTATATGTTAAAGTTCTCGAGACACATAATCTACTGGTACAATTCGTTTTCTGTTTTGGATATTCGTTTGACCAGAAGAAATCGATGAAGTTTCGGCCATTCATCATCACCGCAGCAAAACTCGCCCGATCGGAAAACTGTTTCTGGGTATTGTGGAGATAACCGAGGGGAGTGCATCCATATAGATTTTGCGGCAGTTTGACGCTTAGATTTGGAGTTTAATTCGAATTAGGGTTATAAGGAGGTGGCGTCTGAAGGCCTTTTAGGCGACCGGACCTAGGCAGGTGGTTGCGGCCGGCGAAGGGGAGGCCTATGGTGGTAGCGACATGACACAGGGAGGCCCTACGGTGGCGTGAACGGCGGTCAAAGGGGGGGTGCGTATGGGTTGAACGCGTTTTGTTGTGTGAGGAGTTGCCTGTAGCGTGCGCGTGAAGATGAATGTTGCTGACGTGGAAGTTTTGTGAGGGTGAGGTTTGTTTTCTTGTTTTTATTTAAATTAAATTTTTTCCAAGCGTTTAATCGAATAATTTTCTCATACGTTCTCCTATTCACGCAAAATTTCTTTCGTTAGGATCGTAATTAAATTTCGGATCTGATGACGCTGGTTTGGACTGATTTGGAGACCGTCGAATTTTTGGGTTTAAATCGGATTTAAATTCGATTTAAATTCAAAAGGTGAGTGTTTTAACCCACTCACAACTTCTAAAAGTTTTTATGTTTGTTAAATTTATTTTAGATATGAGTAGAAATTTATTTATAACTGTTTGGCATGTTTTGTTCATCATATTTGCTAAATCGCGTTATTTAATTTAACTGTTAATTTATTTTATTTATTACATATTAATTGACAGTTAGAATTTATTTATTTGCATAGGAACTGCTAGTAAACAGTTATAAAATTTATGACTAAATATAAACTGTTAGTTTAATAGTTGATTAAATTTATTTTGAATATAACCGCCAGTTATTACCTGATATATATTATCAGATATATATTGATATTGAATTATTATTGGATGATGATTGTGATTTGGATGATGGATGATGTTGATGAATGGATGTTTTATTTTATATCATTAAACTGCAAGTTATCATGCATTTTTCGTTTCATTCGGGATTGTGGTTTGAAATGATATACAACCGCAAAAATTATATTTTAAATTGCGGATTGAAATGATAAATATCTATATCACTTGACCATAGGATAGAAAATTATATACAGCCACCGTGGTCTATATATAAAATATTTTAAAGTGATTTCTATGGTTTGGATGGGATACGGTTTATAAATTTTTTTTAAGTTTTGATATTTTATAAATATTATTCTTCTACATATATACGTATGAAGTTAAAAAAAAATTTGAATTTAGGCTGTGTATAAATCTGTTAAATAAAAATGGAAAAATTGAGAAAATGGAATTTGATAATTTATATTATATGTTTAAGTTTGGAAATTTTAAGGTATGATATTTATAACTGGAGTTTTTCCAAGATAAATTTAAATGAATATTCTAGTATAATTAAATTTAAGGAAATATTAAATTTCTAGAAATTGGAGTTGTATTTATGGATTTTTATGTGAATATTCAAAACTAAATAATAGAACAATTGATTTGTTGAAAGAATAAAATTCCAACTTTAGTTTTGAAATATTAATACTCCAAATGGATATATATATATATATATATTTATATATATATATAGAAATTGAAATGGTTTTGGAACTTGAAAGTGATATTTAAATTATGGTTTAGACTTTAAATAAGGAACTATATTTGTAAAGCCATGGAAATTATTTTTCTTTAAAAAGTAACCTTAAAGTCAAACCATTTATTTTATATACTGTTGAATATCCAAACCATTCAAGTTTTAGAAGTTATGGTTTTAAAACTATGAATTTTCGAAATATTATGCTTTGAAAGTATAATTCAAATGTTTGGTTTCCAGATATTATAGATTTTAAAGCAGTATGATTGTTGGAAAAGAATTATATTTGGATAAAATGATATCATATTGTTTTGGGTTTTAAAATGATATCGTATTCATAGTTTTTGAAATGGAAATTTTTATTCTGGTTTTTTTGTATAAACTATTTTTAAATGACCGCGGTGTTATAATAACGATGGGTTGGCAAAGAGACCGGGATCGGATATGGACATACTCTCTGTCGATACCGAAAACCACTTTGACTAACCGTGTACGCGGTGGAGATTCCAGAATGAAGTAGGTTGGTGGCGACGTTTCCTGTAAGGTAAATACGTGGACCCAACTCCCGTGAGTTGGCATAAGGTGGCTAAAACAGGAGCGATTGACGGGTTAATGAGGTCATTCCTCTGATCGGACACTCCTCTTCGATATTATACTTTGACTTTGGATTGATTCAGTGGCCACTTTTACTTTGATTTTGGGGGAGTTTGTCCGATGTGGGCGGCAGCTGCGCGCTGCGCGTTTCCATCGGCCCGGAAACGTAATTGGTATATCTACCCTGGCATTGCCTAGTTGTGTCGTGTCACCTACCATACCGAGCCTTGTACGAGTTTGGATTTCTCCCGTAGCCCGTGTGGTATCCTCTGGTGGCTTCCCGATCAGGAGGGACTATGATATTGGATGGACTACTGGGACTATTACGTGTTAAGGTGGAAAATGTAAAGCCTTAATGCTATTTAAAAGTATGTTTATTTTACTATAGACACTATTATAATAGCGCAATATACTACATAGTAAATAGTTTAACGGATCCTTAGGAGATGTAAATCCCGAGCATCTCTTGAGTTACTGCACTCATATTTAATTCTGTTAATTTAACTTACATAAGATCTTTTAGTTCTGACTCGAGTGTTTTTGTCTTTTCAAATTCGCTCGGGTCAGTCCGAGCGTTTCAGGATTTGAAGATTTAGCTTTGGAGGATGAAGACGAAGATTTGTATTATTATTATTTATACTAGTTCACTACACACTGTTCTGCTGCATTGATATTTTGGTATGTGTAACTCTGATATGTATTATATAAATGTTGTAAACAGTTTTATAAACTGTATATTTTATTATTATATTTTGTCCTTCCGCTGTGAGATTCTATTTTGTTTTCTTTCTTCTCTGTTTTTCTTATTTACCCCATAACGATCCGCCCTTCCGCATGGTTTGAATCGGCACGTGTGTCTGTTTAAATCGTGCGAAAAGGCGGGATGTTACAGAATTGGTATCCAGATATGATTATCTTGGTTATTGTCACAAATGGTTGTTGTGTTTAATAATGAAATACTTGTTAATGAGAAGCAAAAATGAAATGTTTTAAGGAAGTAAACTTTATGGTGAGTATGACTTATAAATTGAAATTGAAAAAGGATTTAAATTGTGAATTTTTAAATCTAAGTCTAGAAAATTTTAAAATTGTTTCAAAGTGACAAAGAAATAATAAATAATATTATTTAATGTATTTGAATGAAGGGTCCTGTTTCAAACAAGAGTTGTTTGAAAATTTAAAGAAATTTGTTTTGAATTTAAAACCAAAGGTGGTTTAAAATTTAAAGTAACTTGGTGTGTAAAGGAAATAAATATGTATATTTGAAATAAACTCAAAGGTTGAGTTTTGAATTTTCCTTGGAATGTGATGTGAAAACCCAAAGTGAAATAAGTTTTTAAAATTAAGTGGAAAGATTATTAATATGAAGTTTAGGAATTCAAATTTGGGGAAAGTTGTCTGGATTAAATTGAAGTGAATTTAACTTAAGGGAAGTTAAATAAGTCTAGAACAAACAACCTAAATTGGAAAGTTCAAAATGAAATTGAGATTTAACTTGGGAAATTAAATGCTTGATTTGAATTGGGAGTTTGTGTGATATCAAAATGGGTTTGAGATTTGGGAATTTGAAATGGATGGATGTTTTAAAATAATTTGGATGATATCATCCTGTTGTAATTAATAATCTTTAAACTGTGAATTGGATTGTTTAAATGAATAAAGATGGATTGTGGTAATATATCCATTACAAAAATAAATAAAAGTAAAACTTTAATTTGAAATTATTTAAGTAATTTTGATTTTTGAAGATAAAAGTTGAACTTATGAAAGTGAAATCGCTTTGAACTTAAGTTTTGAATGTTTAAGATAAAATTGCAACTAAAATTGGTTTCAAAATTGAATTTGGGTAATAAATAGGTTTTTGAAAGATTAAATTGTTTAAAAAGATTTGAACTATGATTTGAACTTAGAAATAAGTTTATGAAGAAGTATAGGTAAATTTAAATGGAATTTTGAAATTTGGACTGAAAATTTAATTGTTTAAAAAATTTAATTGTCAAATTAAAGTAAAGATTAATTTGATTTAAGGGAATTAAATCAGCAATTGAAAATTTAACTCGAATTTATATAATTCGAGATGATTTGAAAGTGGAGATTGGAATTGGGATTAATTCAAACTGGAATTGAAATGAATTGAAATTGGTTCAATTTGAAATTTATTTGAATTAATTGGAATTGTGATTAAAGATGGATAAGCATAAAATTCAAATGGAAAATTTGAATTAAATTAATCTGAAGTGAAATTGAAGATTGGATGGGTTCACATTCAAATGGGAATTGATTTAAATTTGGGGAAGGAATTGAAGTTAATTCAAATTGAATTATATTTGAATCAATTTAATGGATGAGAAATTGATTGGAAATAGAGATTGGGAATTGAACAGTTTTCTTTGAAACTATTTTTAAATAGATTATTTTAATATAAACTGTTTTAAATCTATTTTTCCAAGCTATTTACTATATGCAACCTTTCTTGTTTTTTAAAGCCAAACTATTTTATACTTATTTTACAATTATTTTTGGAACTATTTAACTATTTTGCAACTGTTTTATAAACTAATTACCATTTTTCAACTACTTATAACTAATTACTACTTTAAGCTATTTTGCAATTATCTAAATATTTTATAACCATTTGACTATTTTATGTCTATTTTACAATTACTTAACTGTTTTACAGCTATTGTATAAACTAATAATTATTTTTCAACTACTTATCCATTTTTAACTTTTCAAGCTATTTTCTAAATACAATCTGGTCAGAGTGCAAATTGTTTGTGATTAAATACCAATTGAGATAAGAATTATAGTGATAATCCAAATGATGATTAAAGCAACTATGAATAAATGAATAGAATCATAAATGAATGTGAATAGAAAGGGAATTGTTTTAGCTAATAATCAATAAAGATAAATACGTAGGATGTATGTTTTATATTCTATTGGTATAACGATCGGATCCAGATTCGAGCACAGAATTTTGAGATAGTATATCGATCCGAGTTGGGATTTTTCGCCCAATTTTCGACGGCGAACCTGCATATGGATTTTTGATTGGTTCTGGAAATTCTCTATCATAGTTATGACTATGCAAGGAGAATGACGGTTTCTGATCAAGAAACTAGATCTGAGTCCACACTAGCAAGTGGGGTGGACGATACTAGTTCGGAAGTGAAATTGTGTAATCGAGTGAGCGATAGGATTGATATAGCATAAGGATGATATGTGTACATCGTACGGGTTTAAATAAAATTGATATTGGAAATTTGTGGATAAGAACTGTAAAATGACTTTTGAAATGAAAAGGTATATTTTGAAAAATGAATGATGAAATGAAATGGGAGTTGGATATTTCTATGATTAGAACTCATTTTATAGAAAAGTAATACGGTTAATAACTTTATAAAAGAGTAATTAAATTTGAATATTGATTTGGCATAAACAAAGTTATGTATATATAATTGATAAACTCCCCTTGTTGAATCTATAGCCATAATAATAAAAAAGGGTTTTTGAAAATATATGAAGTATAAAAAGGGACATTATACAAGTATGAAGTGATCCAAAGATTTTCAAAGTTATATATATATATATATATATATATATGAAGGATTTTATGAGAATGATTTGGGAAAAAAGTTTTGGAACCTATGGATTTTGGAAAGGCTTTTGATTTTTGAGGAAAAATCAATTTTGAAAATTTGGAAAGCCTAGTTTGAGAATTATCGATTTTGGGTTATTTTGAGAAAAGGAGATCTATATGGGATTCATACTAGGTCTATGATTTGGAAAATACTATATGTGTATAGTATAAAGTGTTTTAGGAATGGCTTTGGGAAAAAAGGTGCTCCCTTGAAATGAACTTCTTAAGAGTACCATAAGTTAGTGCTGCCTTGAGCTCTAATGGGGGGTTCTAAAGTTGATCCTGTGAGGAAGTCCGAACAAACTAAAGTTCCTAAGTATTATTGGGTAGGGAAAGTCGAAGGCGCTGATGCTTATAGAGGCATTTGGGTTATGCTGTGAAGACAGTGTAACTCGATGTCATTGCGATCTACTGTGGACCATAGCAGAAATCGTGTGGAGGTGAGTGTCAACGGTCTACGTTTCATTTTGCCGGGAAGGCAATGTAACATCGGTAGACTGCGATCTATGGTGGAGTGGAGAAGTTTCATTCTTTTGGCAGCGAAATCGAGGGCGCTGATGCCTATAGTTATATGGGTTTTTGCTATGATAGCAACGTAACCCCAGATGTAGCTATGATCTGTAGCGGGTTCCATGGTGTAATCGAGAGGCGCGGAGTGCCTACAATTATCTATGAATTTTGCCTAGATGGCAACATAACCATCGGGTTAACTGCGACTATGATGGGGTGATGATTTAAAGAGCATTCTCACCAAAAGAAGTTCCCTCTATTTTCAAAAATGTTTTCTATATTTTTACCAAAATATTTTCCAAAGTATTTTCAGTGGGTGTTGAAAATGGGTTTACTAAGTACTTATAGATTTTCAGTCTTACGCCTGATCAACGTATGACCGAATTTCTATGAGAACAAGGATGGACTGTTGAGACATCGAGTTATGAAAAGTATTTTTATAAAACTATTTTGGCAACATATATATATATATATATATATATTTAGAAGTGTTTTAAAATAAAAGGAGTTTATAGTTTAAAATGTTTAGAGAGTAATTTGTCTGATATAAGTATTTTAATAAATTCTGGCTTCGTTTCTTTTCGGGGACGAAAAGATTCAGAGGGGGAGGAATGTGATAACCCAGATTTTTGGTATTTGATAATTGGATAATTAACTGGTTTTATTCAGTTGAACAGATAAATTCTGGTAATAAAAGACATTTGGATGGATTTGAAACTATGATAAATATTGAAATATAAATATCTAGAAGTGATATATCTTATAGTAAATTAATATATATAAATAGTGATGTTGCAAACTTAATAATATTAAAAAAAATTAAGTGTGTTCATATACAAGTATATAAGTGTATATATATGTTGGGTGAATTGAGAACATTGATTTGAATTCAATGTATTAAATTTTCAAAAGAGATTTAAGTAAGAATTCAATATTTATAAACACTAAAGATAAATACTTATTAGGTTAAAAAATGATGGCTCAAGTTTAAAATAGGAATTAACAAAGGATCATACTTTTTCTATATATATATATATATATGTTGTGTATATATTAAGATATTAAACATAAAAATATTAATAGATAAGTTTATATTATTGAATTGAGTTATATACATATAAATAAAAGAAGGTGAAAAGATAAAGATATATATCTAAATTGAAATATTTTATAAATACTTATAAAAACATATTTAAACATGGAAATTACAAATGTAAGAATACATATAAAAGAATTACAAGTGTAAGCCAAGGATTTTATCTAATTACAAGGGTAAACTAAATTGTACAAGTGTCTAAATTTGTATTTTCTTTTTAATAAAATAATAAAATTGAGTTATATTAACATATTTCTAACCCTCTCTTTCAAATTCATTATTTCTTCATTATCAAACATAGAAGAAAAAGAAAAAAACAGAAAGCCTGTATTATAATCCAAAAAACAACATATTTAAAGAATTCAACAGCAATCAAAATCTGGTAAACAAACAAGCTTCATCTCATAACAATCAACTAAGATCAAGGGCAAACTGCAGTTCAAATCCAAGCTTGCAGCTTCAAGGCAATCAGATTCCAGATTTCAAAAATATATTGTCCTATCTCTGTTGCAATCTATGAGTAAGATTAAGTTTTAAAAAGGGTTAAAATTTGATTCATATGGCAAAATGTTTGAAGAAAATTGTGATGCATGTTGAATATATGTATGCATGTTTGTTTTAGATAATACATGTATATAAGAATGTAGAAACTGTGTGCATGTATGGATGTATCAGTGATCATCTCTGTTTAAGTTACATAGTTAAAAATTTAGATCAAAATTACAATTCTTCTCACTCAAATCTATGTTAGGCTTAGGCATTTAAACAAATTATGTTTGTTTAAACATAAGCTAAGGATTAAAATTATTTTTAAGTAAATTGAGTTGGTATATTTCTGGAAATTTGAATTTTACAGTAAAAACTCAAAATTTGTCAAATTTTAATTTCAATAATTAAATGTTTTATACATATAATCTGAATCATCGTTAAAATGTAGGATTTTTTAATAGTTAAATCATGAATTTTAATTGGGTAATTCGAGAGATATTGTTTGATGAACGAATTTTGGGTTTCTTGTTTTTTCCGGTGAACGGCGGCATTGGGATGATCGGGGTCTTGGCTAAAGCGAGCCGGGTGTTCGTCGAGGTCGGGAAAACTGGTTGGGGAAATTTCCGTTGCCGGAGATGTTCGGACGAGATGAGACTAGGGTTTTAGGTGGGTTTGAAGTCAAGGTCGGAAAATTGGTTGCTGCTCTGTCGTCGGAGCACCGAAGGAGGCCAGTCATAGGGGAATCAAGGCAGAGGATCGTGGCAAGGCTGTAGACGGAAAATGGTGATCTCTGGTGGTTGGCGTCGCCTGGACGAGATGATATTTAATTTGAAGAGACCAGGGTCGGATATCAGTAATACCCGAAACCACTTCGATTAGTAAACAGAATTCTTTATAAATTGATATGTGAAACTAAACAGGCTGGAATGGAATGAATTGAGTAACATGGACATTTAACCTGAAACTATTGTGTGGTAAATGTTTGACTATAAGAACTCGTAAAGGTACGAGTTACCCTGGTGTTCACATATGTTATAGCTTGGTATTTCATGTTATATGGGTTTACTCACGCTGGTTTCCAGCCTTACCCGGGTGTTACTTTGATGTAATGCTCGGGTCAGACCGAGTATTACAGATTTTCAGGTAAGGACGTTCTGCAACTCATGAGGTGAGCTGGATGGCAGGAACGTATAGAGTATTCCATTGAGAGATATTATTGTTTATCTGGGACAAGTTAATTTTAACTGTCCAGTGTTTGTGTCATTGTTGTATCTCTGATGTATTGCATGTAATTTAATTCATATAGCTTTCTTTGTATAACTACTATTATTTGATATTATATTTTATCCGCTGCGAATGTGAGAATCTGAGTTTTGTTTTCTGTATCTTCTTCTACCACTTTTTTTCTTCTCCCTAACATTCGGGAATTTCCGACGTTCGGATATTCGGCATTGCTACAGTGAACGTATTAGTGTCGGATTTTTAAGGTCGAAAACTCCGGGTCGTTACATGTGACGACACGGAAATTTTTTAACATTTGAAATCGAGATATTTAATTGATTTTAAATATTTGGAGGTTAGTTTAACTGGAATTTCAAATATAAATATGAATTTGGCAATTAAATTATTGAATTTGATTTATTAATTATGGGCTAAAATTTGAATTTTCAATTTTAAGCTGATTAAAAATAAATTGATGGCTAAGAAAAATTTTATTGACAACACGGAAGATAATGGAAGCTTCAGAATTGAATTTGGAAATGCTTTGTTTAGTTTTGAAAAAATATATCGTTTAAATTAATATTCAAAAATAGTCATCTGAGGCATAGTCTCGAAATTCGACGAAACCGGTTCCATGGGATCCGTAATATTGAATTATTACCGGATTTCAAATTTCGTAGCTTTCGGAGTTATCGTGTGATCGTACGAGATAAAAACTCCTAGACAATAATTAATGATTTAATTTGAATATCATATATTATTTCACCAGTCAAAATTCTTTCCCATCGGCCGTATTATTTCTTTTCAGCTTCTCCAACACGCGATCCTTTGTCCCTCTTTCTTGTTAAATCACGTCTATCTTCCTTCCAGCTTCAATGAATGTGAACGAAGAAAAAAAAGTTCGTTCTAAAATTTTTTCTTAATGGCTGAGCTTTGAATCCTCCAGTATATTTCAATCCTTTTCTTGCTTCAAATTTCAAGATCAAAGACATGTATATCGAACGCGACTTCCTCTTAAATATACTCCAATTCAAATTCGTTCGATTGCTTCAACAACAAAAAATTGAGTTTTGAATTGAAATAACTTAAGTAAATATTGGATAAAAGCTCGACTTAAGTAAAATTGTGAAATGGTTGTTGTCAAGTTTTATGGAATGGTTGTGAATGAAACTTGTTTGATCAATGAAATGTTATATAGGGTTTCTAAAAAATAGTAGATTTTTAAAGGTGTATATAGGTTGTTTTAATAATAATAAAATGAAATACACATATATATACCTATATTTATTTACTAGCTTAATTTTATCATAATGGAGATTAATTTGTTAACAAACTTAAATAATGATTTTTGTTATTAAAAATATTTATTTAAAGGAAAATTAGTTAAAATAAATTTATTAAATGGCAATTGAATTGCTCAATTATTCTAATATTAATAAAACCTTATAATGTTGTTACAAGGTCTTAAACCATGAAGAAATGACTGGTTTGGATTGGATTGCAAAATAAAAGCAAAGGTGAGGTATTCTCACTCAAATTATAATAATTGAAAATTTTAGTTATTAATTGATGGTTGAATTGTGATAGTTAAATTTAATTGTTGACTTTGTGCTTGGATAATTGGTTTATAATAATTATTCACTGGATAATATTATATATATAGTAGTATATAGTATATATTAGGTGATTGATTTCCCACATTATATAGCGGATGAGACCCTATTGCGCCGTATAATAGCAGATGATATTTTATAAATCCCATTTACCGCGATATTCCACCTCGAGGTGGAATTGGTATTTAATTGTTGTGTTAACATCTGTGGATGCAGGGAAAACGGGTTGGAGGGATCCAACTGGATTCCTCAAATATTGAATTTGTTTCTTATTTTGTGTGTTGATTATTTATAATCTATGTGTGATTATTTGTAATTGAAACCTTTGAACGCTATAATTTAGCCGAATATATTTCTGATATCGTAGGATATCAGGAATAAATAAAATTGGATTTTTGAAATTAAGTAGAAATTTTTAGTAAATTAATTTTAGAAAATTGAATAAATTTAAAAGGAGGAATTTGTTTCAAAAGATAAATTTGGTGTTGAAATAAATTTTGAAATAAATTTTGGAAATTAGTTTGGTATTTGTAAACAAATTTGGAAATCAATTCAAAATTTAATTCGGTGCTGAAAATGAATATTTACAAATCGATTTTGAAATCGTATATCAATGGATATTTAGAAGTTTAAATTCATAATGGGAATTTATAAAGGTAAAGGGAAATTTGTTTTAAAAATAAATATTTGGTTATTTTTAAAAGTGTGAAAGGAATTTACAGATTTGGAATGTAAATTTAAAATAAAATGATAAGATTTATTAATTGATATAAATGAAAAGAGAATTCTTCCCTGGAAAGCCGAGTATATTTTAAAGTAGCTTTTGAAGTATAAATTAAAAGTTCTAGAAATTGATTTGGAAGAATAATGTTGGAGAAATTATTATTTTGGGATTGTTTTATATCTCTAAAGTATGGATTTATTTAAATTTCTTATAGAAGGGATTATTTTAAAGACTAAATTGATATTTGATCTAGAGGTTGGATATTTAAATAGTTATATCCTATCTACTAATTTTATTTTAAAATTAGTTTTTGGACTTGAATTTTTATATGAGATATTGGTATAATATTTTCATAACTAATATATTTAAATAAATGTTTTAAAATAGTTTTATCTAAATGTTTCCAAGTATATATGTTGGAGAAGTAATTTAAATTATTCTATTTTAACTCGGCAGACGTTCAATGGAAACAAATAATATCGGGAATCTTATTCCGCGGTGAAAAATGATTTGAAATTTGTTTTCAAATGGTTGAAGTGTGAAAATATATCTTGCAAGGGTATTTGAAAATAAATAACCGGGGGAAAATTATTTGAAATCCAGCAATTGTTGTGAATGTTGATTGATAATTAAATAACGGACTATCAATATTTGCCTTTAAACAACATTTGAATTTCGATGCGACCGGGGGTCAGATTCCAAATGGATATCCGAAAACCACATCGAACCTTTGTGATTGTAATAGATCTTTTGTTTAAAAGATCAAAGTGGAAATTGTTGTGATTTGTTTGAAAATCTGATTGAACACTTATTTTTTTAAAATAAGCGCTCATTATTCGGATTAGCCGGAGAGGACCTTGTGTCATAAAACCCATTCCGAATAACGATACGTCGAAATGGATTGCATTTAAAGAGGGTGTTGAAAACCGGGTATTTTCGAAAACGAAAGGATTACCTGTCGAATGTCTCTGCACCGAGTTGCTCTGGTATAGAGATTTTATCACCCTTTGTGATGGGGATTTTGGATGTGATTAGTGAATATCCGGATTTGCAAGGGCGTCTTTGAAGTGCTTTCGGTTTTGTTCGATCCCGGAACGGACTTGCATGGATGTGTGTCTGACGTTACACTTTGAGATGTAAAGATGGTTTCTATCGAATACATTTCTATTGGTGGCGGAGAATTTATTCTCTTAGCTTTACACCCTTCTCTGAGACGTATGAGCTCAGAGGTTATGTAGTTGATGGTTACTAGTGATGCACCCCCAATTTGGTAATGTGGCATACGAAGTGCTGTTGATCATTTGTTGATCAAAGCATAACTTTGTGAAAAGTGTAGCTTTGTGGACGAGACCTCATCAGACCTCACACCCCGGAAATGGTCGAAACAGGAAAGAGGCGGCAAGGTTATGAGGGTCGCGCCCTTTAGGGTCTGTCATTTCCTTCTGGAAAAGGGTGATGTCAGGTATGGAGCCCTGATATTTAACCTTTGTGGTTACTGTAAATACTTTTCTTAGTAGTTGTTGGTGTAGAGGATCCTCGGATAAAGGTCCCAAAGGACCGGGGGATGGCATACTCGTGTAGTAGTTACGTAGTTACAGAGGTAACCCGGCCTTGTGTTGGCAAGGAGCTGGTTAAGTTCTCAAGACGTCCCTCCAGAGGCGTACCCATGTGGCAGTAGGAAGTTTCTTAGCCTGACCATTTGTTGGAAATCCAAAGAAACAATACGCGCCTTGTACGGTTTTAGTTGTAGAACCTGTCATTTAAAATGGTAGCTATAGCAGGCATAATATAATGGTACCTATGCTGGCTAAGATTAATATTATACTTTCGAAATGTTTTCTACACTATGCACTAATAATAATATTAAAAAGAATTTTGCGGCATGTTTGACTATCATAAGAAGTAATCTCCCCCGAGTGTGCGATTGCATTGTGTGTGTGCCGGGAGGCCTTGTGGTAGTTTCATTTTCCAAAAGCATGGCGGATTTCTTTTTATTTTCTTTATAAAAATAACTATTTTTAAGATCTCACACCTGTCCCGCGACTGACCTCGAGTTTATTATTCCCTTTCTAAACTTTGGGTTCCCACAATTTTCCACACGGGCAGCCTAGAGTCAGGTTATCATTATTCGGGATCAAAGTCAAGAAGTTGCTGTGAAAATCAGGAGTTGGAGCTGTATGGCGAGGCATATCACTTATATATGTAATATTTCTTTCCGTTGTTTGTTGTTGTACACTCTGGTAATGTAATGTGATGTGATGTAATAACTGATATAGTGATTCTGTTAAAGATATTTATTTATCTATTATATTTGTTCCGCTGCGAAATGTGAGATTCTATTATTGTTTCTGTTTCTTCTTTCTTCTTCTTCTACCTCTTCTTCTTTTAACCCTAACGATTCGGTTTTGGGCATTCGACTGTGCAGCATTTGATACAGTGGACGTATCGATGTCGACTTTCAGACGCCGAGAAATCGGACTGTTACAGGTCGTTACATCTTTCAATACTACCATTTTAAGGCTATTCATATTCTTACTTTATTTCAATTACTAGTCTGTTTACATATACTTTATTAGATTTTCACTTGTTTCCACCTTCATCCCTGTAGCCTCATTTCATTTTTCAAATTCATCTTCTGTAGCTTCATTCCTCCAAACAAACTTCCATCTCATTTTCTCACTCTCTATAGTTTCATCCTTCATTTTTTTCGTCCTAAAATCTCCTTCTTCTTCTTTTTCCTTTTTAAAAGCTTCCCTTTTCTTATTCTTATTCTTCAAATTATCTTCTTCTTTTTCAAAGCTTCGTTTTCTTTTTCAATTCTTCATCTTCTTTAAAAAAAATCTTCTTTTCCAAACATTCTTTTTCCAAATCATTTTCTTCAAATCTGGGTCTATACAAACTTCTATGTCTCTTTCAAAACTTTCTATAAAAAGATTAAAATAGCAAGGAAACAAATCAAAAGGAGGAAGTAGTAGCGGATCCAAATCTGACTAGAAAAGGGAAATCCATAAAGTGAGTGTTTTGACCCACTCACAACTACTAAATTATGTTTGTTAAATTGAATTTATGATGTGATTTGGAATTGATTAGTTGATGTTTGGTATATTTAAATTGTCATTCTAGTTAAATTTAACTTTTATTGCATTTAATCATCGTTTAATTTAATATTGAATTTAATTGTTAATTTAATACCTGTTGATGATAATTAGTTATCTATTGATGTTTATTGGTTGATTTGGGTGATGATTGTGATATATGTTGATATTGGATCATTTGATGTTATACTTATATTGTTATAACATTGCAAGTTTCCTTGGTTATTGTTAGAAAATACCTATTGGTTGAAATGATACATACCCGAACGATCATATAGAATAAAAGAAAATCGTTATGGGTTGAAATAATAAACCCAAGCGATTTTCATTGATTTGGAATTTGAGATTACGGGTTGAAATAATATACACCCGTAAATTTAATTTTTTGCAAATTGAAATGGTAAATATCTGTATCACTTGACTATAGGGTAGAAATGTGACGCCCCACCCCAAGACTCATATTAATAAAGAGTATTACTAGGTAATATTGTCTGCTAATGTAGAGAATAGGGCTGGTAGGAGCGACCATCTATAGCCTTGTCTTAAATATCTATTGAAATCGTCGACAAATGGCATTTTTTTCTATCTCAAGTGGATCGACATATCCAATAAATACTTAATACAAAGTCATAGGTGGCTGTAGGATCTATCAGAACAAAATACTACAACTCAAATGAAAAATACATCACAGAACAGCAGATAATCCCATATATACACATATATACAGATACATCATAAAGTATACGAAATTATACATCACATATGTGGTATGACGACCACATTACAAACACGAGTCAAAAGAATATACATATCAAAGCAGCAACCCAGAAAGGACTACACAAAAAGCTATAACAAAACGAGCTAGCAGAATAGAGTCCATGTAGAAGCAGAATAGGCTAAGTTCAAATGTACCTAACCTGAAACACCTCGGTCTGACCCGAGTATAAAATACGTGAGTCAGTCTAGCCAAACAAATCAGTTAACAGAGATAAGCGATAATATGAGCATAATGATAATGTGATTATATTCTTGAGTGAGAAGGGACAACTAAAGTGCATGATTACATCAAGTGATAATATGGTATCACTACACAAACATATAATCTCAAAAGAGATAAGATAACCCATAAAATGCTAAAAGTAGCGATCCTCGTATCATCGGCATTCATTAAACATCAAATATGGTTTAGGGGAAAACCTAAACCCGCCATTTTGACAAACCCAAAACATGCATAAAGAGATCCCATCTCAAACACGCCATAAGGCAAATATATCTCCAAAGAGGAGAATAAAATCTCAAGTAAATGCCAAAAGGCAAATCTCATATAACGCCAGTGTAGGCAATACAAATCCCAAAAACAGAACTTCCAAGAGTTCAAATTCCTAAAAGGTAATCGCCATAAAAATATCGAATGGTTCAAAGGACCAATTTCGAAAAGGGGCGATACACTAGGGAAATTAGTAAAAGAAATCATCTCAAAAGTTTTTGCACATGCATGTGCCCGAAGCCTTGCCAAGTACTGTTATCTTAAATAGGCACCTCACCCAAAGGCAAAACGTCACAATGAATACTAAGCATCAATGGAGAATATGCCACAATGATAAATACGTCGCAATGGCAAACGTCTCGAAGACAAATACATCGCAACGGCAAACGACGCAATGGCAATGACCCGAAGGTCCAGTACTAGCACGCTGAATGGCAAATGTGTCACAAACTCTCGAATAGGAACTCGAATAGTGTTAACATGTGTCCCATACCACACGTTCGCACTAATCGGTTTACTAACCACTAGTAAATTTCACACTCAAAGCAGTAAAAAAAAGTTTACCTCATCTCATTGGTAAACTCAACCCGAAGGTCAAAACGATCAAACGAACAAGTCAGGAATTAACCAATAAGATAAACGCATATCCCATACCAGTGTTTTACCAAAACGTTTAATTCTCCTTCTCATTTGCTCGAATAGTGCAAAAACGTGTATTTTATGTATAAAATAATTTATCTGAGGAAACAAGCTTCTAAAACCATTTTCCGAAATCAATTTTGAAGACGATATTTGAAAATTACCTTATTTAGAGAATAAATAGATTTTATGGCTTAAAATAATTTAAAAATATTACATGATAATTATTTTAAATGCCAATTTATTTTAAAAATTATTTCAAAATGGTTCGAAAAAATCCGCGCTCGATATCAAAGAAATCACTCAAAACTGTCATTCAAATTCAATTCAAATGAAATTCAAATTTGAATTTCAAATTCATCAAAACATGGCTAGCCTATTAAAGGCATCATAACTCTCCAAACATTTCAGAAATATCACAAAAACATGAAGTAAAAGTCAAAAGTCGGACGAAAAAAGAACAGAAAATGCTTAGGCAAAATAATACCTAGGCCTGAAATCTTCTCTGGTTCTACTTTCGGACATAAAACAGGTAGCCAAACGACCTTTGATTGAACTAAAAATTAGTGCACACAAAGTAGAAAACTTTAACTTTCAAAAAAAAAGAATCAATGTATTCTGACAGAAAATGAAATGCTGTCTCAAACATGGACTCAGACCATGTTTGTAACAGTTCAACAAGAATGTTCCTAGGCCTGAAAATCCATTCTGGGTTCAACTTTCAGGCATAAAACAGAAGAATAATGGTATCGAATTGAGTTCAAAATTGGTATGCATATAGTAGAAAACCTATTCTTTCAAAAAAAAGAATCATGCAATTTGGATAAAGTATGAGAAATTTACTATGTCTCAAATTTGAACCCAAGCAGTGTTTTCACGGTAAAACTCTGGGCAAAAACATGCCCCGGATCAAAGTTCGGCAACATATTTCTATAAGCTACATAGGTCGAAATGACCTAAAATTTGGTGTGCTTGTATTAGAAAACTTTATCTTTTAAACAAAAAAAGTAATCATGCAATTCGAGCAAGAAATGAAAGAGATATGCTATCTCAAATATGTACTCATGCCATGTTTGCAGCAACT
The DNA here is from genome assembly GCA_030765085.1 of Allium cepa. Classification (NCBI taxonomy): domain Eukaryota; kingdom Viridiplantae; phylum Streptophyta; class Magnoliopsida; order Asparagales; family Amaryllidaceae; genus Allium; species Allium cepa. The sequence continues at coordinate 1,002,693,000 of CM060935.1, forward strand.
CAGAAAACAAAATGTGTACGGGTAATTTCCAAGCTGTGCATTGATTTTACAGCATGCTTTTACGTATCAAACGAAAGGGTTTTGCTATGAAATTTTGAAAATATAAATTACAACATATGAACTATCAATATAACAAAATCCGACGCATTTCGTTGCCGAAATTGAGAGAAAATTACATGCAAAGTGATACCCAAACTCAGTTTTAACAGAAACAAAAACATCAACCAAAATCAATATTTTCAAGCTATTTTTGCGTATATTTTTGGCATCTGAAGCTTTGCTTTAGCTAGCATTATGTGAGCAGCAACTCACCTTGTTTCTGAAGTGCAAAAATCGGATTTGGAGCTGAAAAGTGTGAACTTTAGGTTAGTTTTGGCTTCCAAAACCTATAGAAGACGAAAAAGATGCACGCAAAGGAGTAAATGACAAGTAATAAATAATCTCAACTAAAATTCTAGATTTGATGAAATAATAGTGTTTTGGAATGGATTACCTTTAATTTTCACTCTAGTTTATAAAATAGCAACTTGAATTGAAGTAATTTGGAGATTAAAGCTTTAGGTTGGAAATATGGTAGAGTTTGTATTTGCTGTATCTATTTTTCTTTCAAAAGAAGAAGAGAAAGAAGTACATACAAACAATTGTTTCTCTTCTTTCTCATTTTCTGGTTTTAGTTGGCTAATGGGCTTTTGAACCCAAATTAGAGAAAATAAATAAGCTATGTATCTAAATTAACACTAAACCAAATATATACACTTATGTTGTAAAATAACCGACATTTTTCTTTAAGTCTTAACCCAAATAATTTATGTGAACATACATACATGCTAAATAAAATATTTTACATCATATAAAAAATTAGTTTTAAAACATCTTTATTACTAAAATCACTAATTTTACAAAATACACAATTTACACAAATATATGCATAAATCCTGATTTTTAACTTCAAAAATTCTACAAAAATTATTTTCTTGCATACAAAAATATGACAAAACATTTCAAATTTAGTTTTATAACCGAAGCTCATTTTTAAACCAAATTTCACCTTTTTATTTAAATAAATAACCTTTAAAAATCAAATGCTTCCTTAAAAAATTATTAAAAGAAGTAATTGGAAATAATTAATAAAACTATCGCATTTTCTCTAAATAAAAATTATTTTCCATTCATTATTAACCCAAACAAATAAAATAAAGCTAAAAATTTCATTTTCTCATTTTAAGTTCCCAAATTCATTATTTATTCTAAATAAACAATTTAATTTCTCCAATTTTATTTTAATTCACAATATTAAATCATAACTACCGTTATAATTTAACATTTATAAGTAGTCTCCAAAACCAAGGTTGTTATAAGAAAATTATATACAGACACTAGATTAGTTAAATTAAACGATTTTAAAACCCTTATATTTTGAATTGGATTAAATGACATTGTAAAGGAAACTGATTTATATAAGTTGAATTACTTTGAAAACCCAAGTTTGAAGGTTGCAATTGGAAATTGGTTTAAATCGAAATTCTAAAGTATTTTAATCTATTTTAAATCTATTTAAAGTTTTTTAACCCATTTTAATCTATTTTAAAACTATTTAATCTATTTTAAAATATTTTTGTCTATTTTAAACTATATTAAGCTATTTTAATATGTTTTAAAATTATATTAATCTATTTAAACTATATAAATCCATTTAATTAGTTTTAAACTATATTAATCTGTTTTGATCTATTTTAACTATCTTAAACTATTTTTAAAACTATTTTAAACGATCTAAACTATTTTCTAAATTTCAGGTTTTGTAAAGTGGAAATTTTATATTTAAATCCTTGATTTTTAAGTAGAATAAGATTAAATGATGTTATAACATAAGTAGGGATTTAAATGACTTTTTTAAATGAGGATTTAAACTATTTTTGGGAATTTAAATTCAAAAGTGATATGATCTCAAATGTGATATAATCTCGAAAGTAAATATGATTTCGAAAATAATATGGTTTTGATAATATGATATTTTGATATAAATTATAAATTAGTTTTGGAAATGTAAAAGAACCATCCGGTGTGAAATAAGCGCCTGGTTGTTAAAGAGATCGGGATCGGATATTGTCACACTCTCTGCCAATACTGAAAACCACTTTAACAACTGTATACGTGGTGGAGATTCCAGAATGCAATAGGATGGTTTGGCGAACGATTTTATATGAGATATTTACGTGACCCTGACTCCTGTGATTCAACTTAGATATGACTAAAATAGGAGCTATACCTGGGCCAAGTGAGGTCGCACCTCCGATCGGACATGCTTCTTCGATACCATATTTATTACTTTTGTGATTGATTTGGTGGCTACTCCTCGATTTTGATTATGGGAGTGTGTTCCGAGGTGGGCGGTAGTAGCTGTCATGCATTACCACCAGCCCGGTTCTGCTAAATGGTAGAGTCCTACCCAAGCATTGCCTTGAGTGTCGTGTTCACATGCCCTATCGTGCCTTCTATGAGTTTGTTTTGTACCATATCTATGGAGCGCTCTCTGATAGCCCTCCAGTTTACGTAGGAATTACAGTATTGTATAGACTATGGGAATATATAAAATGTGTTAAGGGCGATATGGGTAATGCCTTTACGCTAGTTTAATACTTTACTTTATCGTAGGCACTATTGTAATAGCGTATTGTACTATGTATGTAGATAGTTTAACGGATCCTTAAGAGATGGTAATCCCGAACATCTCTTGAGTTATCGCACTCACATTAAACACTGGATAGGAGATGTCAAAACCCATAAACATCTCTGACGTCATTACACTCATATTTTTTAGTGTCGATTTAACTTACATAAGGTCTTTTAGTTCTGACTTGAGTGCCATTTCAATTCGCTCGGATCAGCCTGAACTTTTCAATATATCGAAGACTGCTTTTTATAGGATGAAGACGAAGATTTATATACTATTATTACTTATTATATTATTTCCATTGCATCATGTTGTTCCGTTGTATTGATATTTATTTCTGTGGAATGTAACTCTGATTCTGTATTGTAAAAGTGTAATCAAAATTTATTTGTAAAACAACTTCATGAACTGTTTATTTGATTATTGTATTTTTTTCATTCCTCTGTGAGATTCTGTGTTTGTTTCTTTCTATCTCTGCTTTTTCTTGTTTACCCCATAACAATCTGCCCTTTTGAATGGTTTGAGTCTGACGTGTATGGTTTATCATCGATTTAAATCATCTAAAAAGGCCGGTTGTTACATGGTATCAGAGCTTTGGTTAGCGATAACCTTGGCTTTGTGAGGTCTGACTCAATAGAAATAGAGTAGTAATACTATAGAATAAGTCTTTGAGTGTATATATGAGAGAGCATAATTGTTAGTGTTATAAAAGGGTTTTGTATTGTGTTAATTTGTTCAGTTTTGTATTTATAAATTCTGGTTGGTACATAGGACGCTATGGCACCGATAGGGATTTCTAAACACTTAATAAGGCAAATCGACACAATATTGGTTTTGAAATAAAGGTAAATGAAATAATTTTACTTAGCATATATTTTGTATATAAAAGAATAATTTATAAATGATATAGTTGGTCATAATATATTTGTTTGTAAGGTAGTGAAATTTATAAATATTGGTTGAAAAATGAGATTGTAAATAAAATAAATATAAATTAAAAAATTTAGAATTTATGTTCCCGGATTTTGGCAATTTCTTTCAGAAAGGTTTTAGAATATAATATTAGTAGTTTTTAGAAGTGTTTGCTGGTATGAATATTTCACGATTTGAAAGAAATGTTTTAAAGGAATTTTGGAAGGAAATAAGTTCTGTACTCCCCTCTCTATCGCTGGAAAATAATTTCGATGATGACTGCATGCATCATCGACGTTCATTTTCGAGTTTCAAAGTGGGAAGACCGTTGTATTAATTTTACTGCACATTTGCTTTGATTACGAATCTTAAAAATTTCTAAATATGATTTGGATATATAAAAGATATTATTATAGATATTATTTTAAATGGATTGAAAAGGGAACCCGGTACATAGTTCTTAAGTTTTCTAAAAATTGAAAATTTTAATTATTGTAATGAAATGAAATCTTGACTAACTTAAAAATTGGAAACTTTTAATATGTGTAATTAGAAACTAGATGCTTAGTGATAAATGAAAATATAAGAAATTTTTGTAAACTGTAAATAAAAAGGAATTGAAAATAAAAAATGGTAACTATTGAACATTTTTAACTAAATAACTAAGAGGAACTTGTATAACATTTTATTGCATCCTAAAAGACATATATAACTTACTGTAATGTTAAAAGTTGAATTGTTAATAAGAATATTATACAAGTAAAACATAATTAATGAAAATGTTCTAATGGAATTCTTTCTGTAAAAATAATTAAGATGTATAAAATTGTTATAAACTTAAGTTAATGAATTGATATGCTAAGTAATTGAATTGAACATGAATACTGTAAGTAAATGGTTGTAAACTTAAGTGATGTTTGAAGCCAATTATAATTGGAGTAAATAGTAAATGTGAGTACTACATTAATGGAATGATTATAACTTCAGAAAACATTGAGATGATTTGGAAAGGGATTTAATATTCAGTAATACTACATATGGAAGAATGGATGTGAAAGGAAATAATCTATTAATGGTAAATTAAATTGCAAAGAGATTTACATAATAATGGATGATCAAATAGTTGAATGGAAAGCATATATGTAAGAAAAATGAATATAAAGTAATGGATGAATGAAACTGATGAACAGTAAATGGTATGAAAAGAAATTAGTAAGAATGACCTTGAATAATATTTGAAATTATTGTTTGTTTTGGCATATGGATGTTTGGTAAGTGATGCTTTAAATTATTTAAGATGTATAAATAACCTATTAAGCTTTATCTAAGACTGTTGAGTGTATGGTATACTTAGTAGTTGTTTATAATTCTATACGATTAAAAGTGTCTAAACCCAAACAAACAATTTGTTTGGATGCTAGGGATGTATGATTGATTACGTTGATTTCATGTGATGATTGTATGTTTTTGGTTGCAAGTGATTGTTGTTATGTTATATTGATTTGTTTTGTTATTAATTGAGACAACTTAAATATTTCAGTTTTATCTAATTATTAACCTCTTTGGATTATATAAGTGAAATACAGGTTTATGGAAGTAATAGATACTACTTTTGGTTTCATAAAATAAGCGTTGTTAACCCGACAAATAGGTACGTTCTCGGATTACGGTTTTCTAGCGATATTATATTGTTTTCCCATGGTTTGTGATATATTATTTTGAAAAATATGTTATATATTATTATTATTATTGATATTATTATTTCTTCTAGATCTCTTCGTACAAAGGAAACTCTGTCGAAATATTCTGTGAATTTTGAACTTAGAAATTTTTTGTGAACAATATAAATGTTTCCCAACTTTTATTCAACTTGAATATAAAAGGATTTAATTATTAATAAATTGATATATTTTATTTAAATTATTCAATTGTGTAAATTAATTGTTTATAAATTTAATATTTTGAATATGATATATTGATTACTTAATTCCTCCTTTTCCTTCTTTTCCTTTTCGAGGATGAAAAGTTTTGAGTAGAGGAGAGTGAAACGACCCACATTTTTTCGATAATTAAAATTTGAATTAAATAAGATTTTTGTAATTTAATATTGGAATAATTTAAAATTTGTGGTTTATTAATAAGAAAGGACTAGAATGTAATGTTAAAAATGTTAATTCAAGGCAATTTTTAACTACTTTGATGTATGTCCAATTAATTGAAATGATTGTGAAGTTAAAATTGGTTATTGGTTGTGGAAAAAGAAATAGGGTTTAATAATGCAAATTTAATAAAATAGATTAGGGTTTACTATCATGAATATACATATATATGTATGTATATGTATATATGTGTATATATATGTATATATGTGTGTGTGTGTATATATATATATATGCGCACATAACATTATTTTAATATTATTTTCAAATTAACGTGCTTTTTCAAACGAACTCCAAACATAGCGTGCCGACTGACATTTATGAAGTTTTACCCGTATTTCGAGCACAATGGAACGTGTTTCGAGGCCTAATTCGATCGTATATGGAAGATGGCTTTTTGAATCGATTTTAATTATTAAATTTTTGATGTTTATTTCAACGCGTTTCTATTTTGTATGATCAAAAGCTACAAAATTTGAAATTTGATAATAATACATTATTACAGATCCAATGGAACTAGTTTTGTCGAATTCGAAGATTGTGCCTCGAAAGGCAATTTTAACGCATCGATTAAATCGAGCGATTTTCTAAATCGTTGAAATCATTTAAAATTTAAATTTTTAAAACTTACTAAGTTCATTATAATTCAAATAGAATTTATATTAGTGTTAGAAAACATTTTGATTAATCTTAAATCAAAATTCAATTATTCACATTATTTCAATATATTAATTTCCACTATTAAATTGATATAAAATTTTCAAATTTTAAATTTATCGATTTTTAATTCCATTCAACATCCAATGTTATAATGCTAATCCAAATAGAATTTAAAATCAACTTAGAAATCATTTATATTCATATCTGACCCAGATTCCCATTTTTACCTGATTTCCACTATTAACTTCCTATTTTACCAGATCAATTAAATCCCTATATGTGGGATTTTAAAACTATTTTATCGATTCTTCCAAAATCTCTATATTCAAAAATCAATTAATAATTCAATTTCAACATTTAAAATAAATTAAATAAATCAAATTCAAACGATCAAAATTTTGGATCATTGCAACCTCTTTCAGTGCTACCATTTTAAGGCTATTCATATTCTTACTTTGTTTCCATTACAAGTTTATTTACATATACTTTATTATCTTTTCATTTGTTTCCATCTTCATCCCTGTAGCCTCATTTCATTTTTTAAATCTCATCTTCAGTAGCTTTATTCCTCCGAACAAACTTCCATCTCATTTTCTCTCTCTCTCTCTCTTTATTTTCCTCCTTTATTTTTTTTCTTCCTCAAATCTCCTTCTTTTTCTTTTTCAAAGCTTCCCTTTTCTTATTCTTATTCTTCAAATCTTCTTCTTCTTTTTCAAAGCTTCGTTTTCTTTTTCAATTCTTCATCTTCTTTAAATTTTCCTCTTCTTTTCCAAACATTCTTCTTTTTCCAAATCCTTTTCTTCAAATCCAGATATATACAACTTCTCTGTCTCTTCTAAAACTTTTTATAAAAAATTAAAGATTAAGATAATAAGGAAGCAAATCAAAAGGAGGAAGTGGTAGCGGATCCAAATCCGACTAGAAAAGGGAAATCCACAAAATGAGTGTTTTAGCCCACTCACAACTACTAAATTATCTTTTGTTAGTTAAATTGAATTTATAATATGATTTGAAATTGATTGATTGATCTTTGGTATATTTAAATTTTCATTCTAGTTAGATTAAACTTTTATTGCATTTAATCATCGTTTAATTTAATATTGAATTTAATTGTCAATTTAATACATGTTAATGATAACGGTTATCTAGTGATGTTTATTGGTTGATTTGGGTGATGATTGTGATGTATATTTAATTGTTGGTATTGGATGATTTGATGTTATATTTACATTTTTATAGCGCTGCCAGTTCCCTTAGTTATTGTTAGAAAATGCCTATGGGCTGAAATGATACATACCAGAATGATCATATAGAATAAGAGAAAATCATTATGGGTAGAAATGATAAACCCAAGTGATTTTCATTGATTTGGAATTTGGGATTGCAGGTTGAAATAATATATACCCATAAATTTAAACTTTTGCGGATCGAAATGATAAATATCTGTATCACTTGGACATAGGGTAGAAAATTATATACAGACACCGAATTGGTTAAATTAAACGATTTTAAAACCCTTAAATCTTGAATTGAGTTAAATGATATTTTGAAGGAAATTGATTTATATAAATTGATTTACTTTAAAAATCCAAGTTTGAAGAATGAAATTGGAAATTGGTTTAAATCTAAATTCTAAAGTATTTTAATCTATTTTAAACCAATTTAAAGCATTTTAATCTATTTTGAATCTATTTAACCCATTTTAAATTATATTAATCTATTTTAATCTATTTTAAACTATATTAAACTATTTTATACTATTTTAATCTATTTAAACCATATTAATCCATTTTAATTTATTTAAACTATATTAATCTATTTTATTCTATTTTAACTATCTTAAACTATTTTTAAAACTATTTAAAACTATCTAAACTATTTTTTGAATTTCAGGTTTTGTAAAGTGGAAGTTTTATATCTGAACCTTGATTTTTAAGTAGAATGCGATTAAATGATGTATTGACGTAAGTAGGGATTTAAATGACATATTTGAGGAATAAGATGATTTAAATGAGGATTTAATCTATTTTTGGAAATATAAATTCGAAAGTGATATGATTTCAGATGTGATATAATTTTGAAAGTAAATATGATTTCAAATGATATGGTTTGAGAATATGATATTTTGATATGAATTAGAAATTAGTTTTGCAAATGTTAAAAAAACCATCCGGTGTGAAATAAGCGTTTGGTTGTTAAAGAGACCAGGATCGGATATTGTCACTCTTTGTTAATACCAAAAACCACTTTAACAATAATGTATGCGGTGGAGATTCCAGAATGAAGTATGATGGTTTGGCGAGTGATTCTATATGAGGTATTTACGTGACCCTGACTCCCGTGAGTCAACTTAGATGTGACTAAAACATGAGCTATACCTGTACTAGCTGAGGTCGTACCTCTGATCGGACATGCTTTTTCGATACCATATTTATTACTTTGTGGTTGCTTTGGTAGCCACTCCTCGATTTTGATTGTGGGAGTGTGTTCCGAGGTGGGCAGTAATAAATGCTATGCGTTACCACCAGCCCGGTTCTGCAAAACGGTAGAGTTATATCCTGGCATCGCCTCGAGCGCCATGTTCACATGCCCTATTGTGCCTTCTACGAGTTTGTTTCGTACCATACCTATGGAGTGCCCTCTGATAGCCCTCTTATTTACGGAGGAATCACGGTACTATATAGACTATAGGAATGTATAAAATGTGTTAAGGGGGATATGGATAACTCCTTAACGCTATTTTAATACTTTACGCTATTGTAAGCACTTTTGTAATAGTGTATTGTACTATGTATGTAGATAGTTTAAGGGATCCTTAAGAGATGGTAATCTCAAACATCTCTTAAGTTGTTGCACTCACGCTTGACACCGTATAGTAGATGTCAAAACCCACAAACATCTCTGACGCCAATATACTCATATTTATTTACTGTTGATTTAATTTACATAAGATCTTTTAGTTCCGACTCGGGTGTTTTGTCTGTTGAATTCGCTCGGGTCAGCCTGAGGTTTTTAGTATATCGAAGACTAATTTTTGAAGGACGAAGATGAAGATTTGTATACTATTGTTACTTATTATATTATTTCCGCTACATCATGTTGTTCTGTTGCGTTGTAATTTATTTCTCTTGTATGTAAATTTGATTCTGTATTGTAAAAAGGTAATCAAAAATTATTTGTAAAACAGCTTCATGAATTGTTTATTTGATTATTATATTTTTTCATTCTGCTGTGAGATTCTGTATTCGTTTCCTTCTCCTCTGCATTTTGTTCTTTACCTCATAACAATTTTTCCTTTTGAATGGTTTGAGTCTGACGTGTGTCGTTTATCGTCGATTTAAATCATCCAAAAAGGTCGGTTGTTACGTCTTTACCCAGATGTAGGTATGTTTAGGTAACAAATTGTATTAATCAAAATTCAATTTGTGTGCATAATTCAAATACCTGTCAAATTAATGGAAAATTCAAACAGTGAACAAAATTAAGTAGTGAAAATAAAGAATCTAAGTAAAATTCAACAGGAAAGAAAAATTGATCTAACCTGTGCCCGATTGGATTATTAAAAACAAATCAGCAAAATAACATGGAGTAGTGGTAACAAGTTATTCAGCTAATGAACAGAAATCTACATACAAACATCAAAAATGGATATGTGATAATAATTATCTCTTTTCAATAAACTCAAAAGTCTTGTTACACTAGCAATAAGAGTCTAGTGATATTTTCATTTGAGATCAATATAGTACATGATAGTACAAATATTTCTTTTTATTGCTTTAGGAGATGTAGTAGTCAAATGCCTCATTACACATAAAAGAAAGAATGGAAACTCATTTTCACTAATACATTATAAATAATAAACAATATTTCCAATTTTGACCTAGATGCAAATATATGAAAACCTGACCAATATATCTCATATGATAATGGCGTAATGAACAACCTTACCAACACAATTTATTTATACACGCAATGCATGTATTTAAAATACCTATGTAATTGTAAAATGTTACTTTGCATAGTAGCATACTTAACACATATGTTCCATTTTAGAACGTGAGCATGTTTAGTATTTATAACTCTAATTTATAAGAGGGTAGCCTGAACCTATACATTCAAAATACTATGATATTCATTATTCTTCCTAATACTACTCTCACATTTTTTTTTTGATATAGTCGTAACATTTTCTTATACCATGATCATTATCCAATAAAAAGGAGTGAACAATCAAATAGTACCTATTTTAACTTAAATGGTACCCGCATAAAATATGAATTTAAGAATTATATACATAAATATAAATGTAGAATCTTAACGATGACATGTTCAAAATATTGAATTACTTTCATACTGATTAAAAATACATCATGATGATTATCATTCGACAAAACATAGCATTGGTGGCTCATAGAATGAAGTAACAAAAAATATCCTATAAAATCAAATAAAAGTAGATACAAAATAGCCGAAGTTACACCATATTTCAAATATCATGCCTCATACAACTACTCAGTCATGACAACGAATATGATCTAGATTTGTACATACCGAAAAACAATCTAAATGTTGATCAAGCTTTACTTTACTATTACAGTGAAATGTGTTCAATTTGAAATGGTACTTATGAAAAGCTTGACAAATATACCTTACAAACTTAAGCTTTAAACGCCTGTCTGCATTCACTCTTTCTAACTCACCAAAAAAATAAACTTTAATATTCCATTTCTACCATCTAAAATATGGAAGCCACACAGAAGAAGAAAATGCAAATAATAAAAACATTCTTCAGTAAATGCTTCGGTGAAGTTAAGGAATCATGAGTGTGCACTGTAACATTATTTCAGACTTGCACTTAATGACAAATTCTTCTGAAATTTATCCTAAAAAACACTTTTATCGCATGTTTATACTATAACTTCACTTAATCAAAACCAATTCTTAATTGAAAATTCTTCTTAAAATTATCCAAAAAGGAAAAATTGCTGGAATAACTCTTAGCAATCTTATCTCCTTTAACAAAAACAATACAAATTCAAAGTGTGTATTTAATAATATGATACATAATACGCAAGTTCAGTGTTGTCTAGTAATAGCTAACGCACTAAAAGGAACTCAGTGCTCCATAAAAAAAAGTAGAAATTGAAATGAGTTTGGTACTACTCAACGCTTTAGCAAAGTTGACGAATCGCGCTTCAGCGAGGTGGAGGAATCGAGCTTTGGTAGGTAGGACAAGAAAAGAACGATTGTGGATTTTCAAGTGAAGAGCGATTTGTGAAGTTCGTAACTTAGTAATTTCGAATTTGGAAGTTTTAGATGAGAAAAGGGATTCTTGGCGGCATAAAGGAGGGATGAGTAAATTGTACCACCAATCTTTCCTTTTTGTTAATAATAGCATGAACACAAGCCATCTTTTAACCTAAATGACCACTAATAACCCAACTGTAGCAAGTCATGTTTCCATGTTATCCTTGCTTGCTGTTAATAAAACATTTTCTTGTAGTGTATATTGTTCTGCTACGATTGTGGGATTTTGTGTTTTTTTAAGTTTCTTTTTCTCTTCTCATCTCTTCTCTTTCTTATTTCTTTCCCATAACTATCCATCTTTCCTTTAAATTTTGATTGGATATGTGTTGTTTATTGTCACTTGAATTGTGCGGATTGGCGAGTTGTTACAATATGTTTAAGCCTACAAGTCCAAAATAATTATGTTCAGCCATATAAGGAAAGGATTTACAACAATATAAATCCAGTATTTTATAAAATATTAAATTTCTCACTCATCTTATTAGCTTTCCAAATCTCCATATTCAATCCTTGTTATTTCTAGTTTAATTCTCCATTTCTCCCTAATATACATATAGCTCAAGTAAACATATCTCTATTAGAAATCTTGATCCGATAAGAGATTTGAATTTAATTTAGATTTGGATATAGGCTTACCTTTTTAGCAGAATTGAGTCATCCCTTATCGATCTTCTCTTTTATTTTTTTTTCGTTCTTCTCCACACACACACAGATATATGTATGTATGTATGTATGTATGTATGTATGTATGTATGTATGTATGTATGTATGTGTGTGTGCATATATATATTATAATAATTCATAGTACCTATATTCCTTAGAATTTATGGATAAAAGGAAATGGCAAACCTTCGCTCTTTGATTCAGAAATACGAAAATAAAAGTAAGGGATTAGGCATGTATTTATAGACACATGAATTGATTCCATCAGTTGGATTTTAATTTATTAAATTCGAGTTGTTGGACCAAGGTTCAACATACAATTGCTAATACAAAAGCAGTCGACCTCTCCCCCTTTATCGATCGATTGCTAGCGGTCAACCGGTCGTAGTAAAGCGGTCAACTGATTGTGCATTTTTGTTATACGTTAACTTAATTTTTTTTATACATGATTTAATATCATAGTCGCCTACTGTCTTTCCATTTCAGATTAATGTTAACTTTAATTTAATGTTGCTTAGATATTAAGTGTTATTTTATCATTAATTTAATTTAACTATAAATATTTATTTCTCTTAAATGTTAATGTTCTTTCTTATTAAAGTTTGTTTTAACATTAATTAATTCTTATTACTTATTTCCTTTTCTGCGCTAATTTAATTTGGTTTAGCGCTGATCTTCTTTGATTATTTCCTTATAATCTCTATTTTGATTAGATTCAATTTTATGGAGCGTCATTAATTAACATTTATATTTTATGCTAACATTTATACTCAATACCCATTTTAAGGTTAAGTTATTAAAATTCACTTCCTCAATTAGTTCAGAATTGTTTATGATTCGAAAACTTCAAATGTTAATAATTTTTTGTTTGAACTCTGGTCATAAAAAACTTTATATATGAAAATTGATTAGAAACTCGCCATAAACCCAACAGTATAAGTTACATAGCCAAATTATGACGATTAAAAAAAATTCTATTTTTGGGCTTTAAAAATTACTTATTAATTAGTTTCCTTTTTATTTTACGGAGTATTACAATCTCCCCCTTTAAAAGAATTTCATCCCTAAAATTCCTCAATGGCTTGATCATACAATATAATGTGCAACCATTCTAAGCTAACCAACCAATTTGCGTGCAACCAATTTTTCAACCAATAGTGTACAAGTGCATGGTGTATCACAGCATACCTGACATGATGTGGGATAATTCTAAATCAACAACTCCTATATGAATGCAAAATAATTTTGAAAATATGATGCAAACAACCTATATATACTAGCAGTTCTATATGTATGCAAATTTTGAAAATCAAAATCTTTGTTTTTGCATCCAAATTTTCAAAATCTTCGTTTTGAATAGGAGTATAGTTCAACCACTTTTGCATCCAATCCTTACCATCGAAAAATCCTAATGCACCATTTCTAACATTCAAATTTAGAAAAAACTAATTTTTTAAACCTACATTCTTATGCCGGAAAGGGTTTAGATGGATAATTTCGTATTTTCATTCTTGTCTTGCGTACCCTTTTCACTATACCCTGGAACCTTCTCTTTTGCCCCCAATTCTCTTCCAACTTTTCCAACAACGGCCCACATAAGGAAATTTACTTTTAAAATTTTAAAACAAAGTTATTTTTAAAACAAGTTTTGTTTACCTATCGATAAGGTATGGAAAAGGAAATACCGAGGCTAAAAAGGCTTTCTTCCTTATCACCAACTACCTTTTACTTTACTGTCACTTCTACAGCACAGTAAAATTCATACTTACTAACCCATCAACTTTTCCTTATGCTAAACATGTGGCAGTTCAAATCAAAAATTCTCTCTTTTTCGTTCAAAATCCTTTTCAAATAAATTTTAGAAATAGTTAGAAAATTAAAACATAAAACGTACTTTTTTAAAAACTTTTACAAAAACATTTATTATTAGAAATCAAAGATTTGAATAATATTTTTCCCCAATAGTATTTGTTTTTAGCTTTTCAAAACAACTTATGCCATATCAAATGAGTGGGAATTTAGTTAATGAGTCAACGCCATAATTATCTCTTTTCAACAACACAATAAATTTTCAAATGTCTAAAAAAAGTCGTATATTTTAGAACAACAATCAACACACATGTTTATTGATAAATTTCATCTTTTAAGGCATAAGGATAGTGACCCGTGGTTTCCCAATAATCTTTCTCTGTAATTCGCTCACCAAAATTTATCTCCTAAAAATTCAACACTTGGTCGGACTTTATTTTACTTTTATTTTAGTAGCTAATTTAATAGATTTCCTAATTTATTTTTTAAACTTCCAGTATTATATTATTTATTTTGCATTAGTTAGGAAACCTTTATGAGATTTCCTTATTTTACTGTTTTCCAATAAATATAGCAGTCAATCCAGAAATAAATAAAAAGGAATATTTCTTACAACATCATATGCATTTTATATAAACCGAAAACACTAATTCTTACAACGCAGACCTAAAAGAAACAATTGTAGGAAGCTGCTCTTCAACATCAAATGTCACAATGATGTTGTAACCCTATCACTTCTTACGTAAATGAAATAGAACTTTCTAACATGTCATTATACTGTAACTCACATATCTTAAATTTCCTTTTTTGGTTACCAATAAATAAGATTCATCCGCTACTTCAATCATTACTGCCAAATATACTACTATCTTCTCTTAATCCAAATCTCTTGATAGTGTTCTCAAATCTTGATATATGATTTCCTTATCTTTTTTCCTTTCATGCTGATATACTCTAGAACTCGCAAAAATGTACTTTGATACCATTTCTCATTTCCTTATGGGTTGTACTTATGGATTTCACACATGTTTGATGAAACATTCCTAGGCTTATACCAATATTCCTTATATCTAATAGGGTTTCACTATTGCTATTCTACGAGCATCCATCGCTATTTTATTCATAGCTTTTATCTCGTCTTACCTAGGCAATCATCCCTATCTACTCCATATCAAAATTTTGGTTTGGTTTTTGCCACTTTTTCCAAAAATTAAAACTTCGCAATTATGAAATACTTTATTCCAAAAAATTTATCCTTAAAAGTGCAAACTTAAAAACTTTCTATTAAATTCAATAATAACTTGGTGTCTTAAGTCTTAAAACTATAATTCATAATTATTAATTAAGTTTATTTATTACGTTTAAAAGGGAATGTTAGCTACTAAATTTTTCAAAGATCTTTTCCTTCCTTGCACAACCAAGATTTTACTTCTTAAAAATTGGTATTTTTAACTCAAACTATTTATTTAGTTTTGTATTCCAAAAACTCAATTCTTTTATATGAAACCATTTTCTTCAAAAATGCACTTAACAGTGTTTTCAAAACATTTTTTATAACTACTACTAAAAATTAGTGTAGATAGGAACAACTTGCATCTCATTATTTTCATAATACTCATTATACTATACTATTATTAGTGAGTTACATTTCAAGAGCGCAGAACCCTTCTCAGAATTGTAAAATCAAAAGCCGCAAATTTTTTTCCTCCTTGTCTTTCCCCGCCCTCTCTTACGTTTTCCCTAATTCTTTTAAAACAATTCATTTCCTTTCCTCTCTTCTACTATTAATCGACATCCTTTCCCTTACTCACAAATCATTTTTGCCCCTTATTCAATTCAATCTCTTCGGACTCTACCTAAGAAACCATTGTGTTGTGCAATCTACACTTCGTACTACCTTAGGTAAAATTTCTTTGCTTCAGTTTGTTTGTTTGTTTCAATTTTGCTACTATTTGTGTCGATTTTATGTTATTTTTAAGGATGTAAAGTTTAACTTTAATCGATGTGGTTTGCATTAAAATACGAATTTGTTTGATTTTCCCAACCATGGGGTGCAATGGTTGCGCCCTTCTTTTTTATTTTCCATCATCGCATCAAAGGTTGAATTGAAAATTCGAATGTCTATTATAAATTTATGTATAACTGGCAGTTAGCACTTATTTAATATTATTGTATATCACTGATTTAATATTATTGTAATAAATACCGTAATTACGCATTCTGTCTTTTCATCCTTCTATGGTTAATCGGCTCTTCTACAAAAGGGTTACTTCAAAATTTTGATACTTACGATTTATAAGTTGTATTTTTGGTTTGGACAAGCATTTGCAGTAACCCTTATGTTTTCCTTTTGGACTAATTTTTGTACTTTCTTAACTAATAGTTGTAAATTTGCTTAACAGAATCATATTACGTTGGTAATCAGTTTTGCTATGCTTTTATACTATGATCCATTCTTGGGTAAAATTAATTGTCATGAATTGATTCTTAGACTAAGAAATATTTTCACTTTTGCATCTTCGTTTTCTTAATTTCATACACAATTGATGGAAATATAACAGGTTTCCATTCTTACACAAACCTGTTAGACATCTGTAAGAAAATTCAAGTCTGTAAGATTGCATATTATTACCAATTTGATCTATAAACCCTGTTTATTATGTGTTTTTCATTAATCTATAGCGGTCATGTTACACCTACTTATCCATGTTGTCAATTATACATTAAAGATAGTTATATATAGGTTTTGACGTTGCAATAGCCACATAACTCAACATTATAGCAACAAGGATTCTTGCTAATTCTTTATATTACTCTTTTGTGTCCGTAGACAAATACAGGAGTGACACGTTAACTTTTTCGAAAGAATAATTACCATAATTTTTTTTTAATTTTCTTAACAGCGATAATTGTATTGCTAAATACTCAAATGGTTAATAGTAATGCAGTTGCTGTTAATATTGTTTGTTTGTGTGGCTAGCCAAGGAAAATAGGGATTCCCTTGCCTTGCTTTTTATGATGTTCGCTGAATTCATAATAATTCCATATATTATCTACTATACTTAGAAACTCACTTCTTTGATATTATATTTATTAAGTAATCATAGCCACTATCGTTAATTAGTATATACAGTCTATAAATATTATCCTTTTGGTGTTTGTTACCTCTTTTTATTTGTACATATTTTGTTAGGCTATTTGGTATAATTGTTCATGTTCATCTGTTCAAAATTTTAAGAGTTCATCTATGCTAGTATGATTATTTCAAATGGGGCAAAGGAAGAATTTGTTCTAAAGCCTAAACATGTTTTAAAGAATTCAAGGGTATGATTTCTTATTTTATTTCATGTATTTAATTTGGTTTTTATTAAAGCTTAGTTTATGTTCATAAATAAATAGTGATTCTTTGTAAGTCCTAGGTGAACATTTTTTTAGCAGTGCCTCTTTGTGATCAAATCAATCACCCATTTACTAGCTTCTTAAATTTCAACCTAATTCATGAAATCTTCCGACATTAGAATGTATAAGGTTTTAGGTTCTAATATTTTATATTATGTGATTCAATGGCTAACATAATTTCTAATCTAGCTATTTTGTTCAACATGGTATAGTGATGTCATCTTTATGCAATCAAAACGATCACTCTCACCCTTCGTTGTAAAAGCATCTTCAGTTTCAGCATAATTTAAGGTGTTTTATCACGTTACATAATGTGAGTTCCAAGTTCTAATTTTTTTGCTAATGTATGGTTAATTTAATTGTCTGTTCCAATTATTGTACTGCTAAAAATGTGTTGCTGACTGACCCTCTTTTATCAACGGTTCATTTGTCGTAACAGTTGCTTAGGATGTTTATACATTCCTTGATATTATTTTGGACGAGTATATCCATAATTCAGTATCACTAATTCAAATCTCAGTTTATATATCTTTCCTTTATCATGATGAATTGAGGCATGTAAAAGTTTATGTGTTCTCCATGTTAAAGTTTTGTTTATTTCTTAGATTAAATCAATCATCAAACTGCAAATACATTATATTTTTAAAGTGTTGGAAGCAATAGGATGGGATCATCCTTCTTGAATCATTACTAAGTATTACGAATAGTGTTCAAGACAATGAATTTATATTTCTTATGGCTTATACAAATAATCGTTTTGCTATAAAATATGAGTTTATTTGTGTTTCTTTTATGTGTTACTCCTTGATTAAAATATATGCATGCACAGTTACATGTTTCATCATGGAAGCTAACATATATTGGCAAATTAAAAAAGCTATCATAATTATGTTATGTTTTTCATGGTCCAGAAATTTTTTCTCTTAGCCATAAAATTTACTAATATGTTATCTTATTTGAAATTGATATAGTTTTTAATCCTTTCAATAGTAAGAATTGTATCTGTTTCCCATCACAAAGGCACTTTACTTTAGAATCAATTCAAAGGATGACTTCATGACTTAGGGCAAAGCTTTACTTCAGCTGGAAGCAACATTTTTGCGAGTTACAAATTAGGTATGGTTAATAATAAAATTTCACAATTAAGTAATATAGACACCTTATGCTTTGTTTTATTGTTGATAAGTCAACCACTAAAGAATGTGAGCAGATGTAATCAGGAATCTCTTTATTTCATGATGGGATATTTAATTTGGTTTTTGATTAAGTTTATGTTTATAAATAAATAGTACTTCTAAGTAAGATGGTGAACATTTTGTAGCAATGTCTATTGGTAATCAAATAAATCAATCTCCTTTACCTTCTTAAATTTCTACCTAATTCATAAAGTCTTCCTATGTTAGGTTATAGAAGGTTTCAAGTTCTATTTCGCATTTTAATGGAAAACTACTCAATTCCTTTGACTAATATTATTAGTGAAATGATTGTGCTTGATAGTTGAATTTCAGTTACCTTACATATGAAGTCATATCAATAAGGGAAATAGGATCGTAACTCCGTAACTTTTACTCCTCTCCTTCGTTGTTGATTATACCATAACTATTTAATTTAAGATAAACCAAAAATCACTTTTTATTATTTGTTAATGCAGCCTCAAAAGTTTTCTTTTCTTATTTAGTCATAAATAATTATTGTGCTTCATCTCATTGTGCTAAGGTTAGATTCATTACCGATGTTTCTCTATACCATATTTACTTTATTCATTGTTCTATTTTCCATAAAATGTTCACTTTTCACTACTTTTCTTCAAATCTAAGATGGCTCACTTATGATTATTTATACATTGTCCATAGACATATAGGTTCTGCAAATTAACATTTGGTTTCAGTGTAAGTATTTGTGAAACATGAATTTAGTATTCCTTATATTTGCTTTAAATATATTGAATTGACGTTTTGTAACTTTTGGTTCATATCATAAAAATACTAATTTTTTAGGCTGCCCATTTAGTTTATTGCATAATTAATATGTACACGTTAAACAACGCACACATAATTTGCATGCATTCCTGTATTTTGCAGGCATTTATTAATGCGAGACCGAGTAATTGATGAAATTAATTGGTAGTAGATTATATTTTAATTTCATGTACTTCATTCTTATGATATAATTTACCTAGCTTGGAGTCTATTTCCCTTTAGTGTCCGAAATTACAAGTACTGTCGTCTCACTATTGCAAAAGAAAGACGGTAAGAAAATACTTTTGTTATTTCTTTATAAATATTTACTATTGTAGTACATTAATTGTTATGAAAAAAGTGGAATTATCTTTAGTTTATGTTACAAAAACCTATTGGACTTCATCTCCACAAAATTCTAGGTGATAAATATTACTAATTGATAATTCAGTAATAAAAGCCTTAATTTTGAAGAAAACATGTGTCCTCTAGGTAGTTTAGCGTGCACTGAAAACTTTTATAAACTTGCTAAATTGAACTGGTTGTTAGAATTACTGAATTAGTATAAATCATATATACCCTCCTTATGTTTTGGTCCTTAACTTTTTTGCTTTGCTTTTGTCTCTCATTTATGGTCCTGACTCATTGATATCTTTTATTAAATCATCGCTGCCGTAGCACTACCACCACCATTAGTTGATGTAGTAGTGGCAGATTCACCATTTAAGATACGGATTGACTCGATAAATGTATGAATCATCAAATCTGATTTCAACTTCAAACAAGCTTGACCTAAATTATTTAAGTCCTTCAACTTCTATGAATTGGAGGTTACCAGCAACTATTAGGAAGTGGATGCACGCATTGGTTTAGAGATGACTGCAGGATTGATTATATGTCTTATTTCAACAACAATCTTGATTGAATCATTTGTACTATATGTTTTTCTTACTGTTTTTAGTTTTATGCAATGAAACTTCATATAACGTAGTAGCTTAAAGGACTATTGGACACTTTCAAATTCCTTTGTGTCTAATGTTGATCAATTTACTTTTATGTAATGCATTGTTGATAGATAAGGAGTTTTTATTTGTAATTTTAATAGGTTAGGAGTTTTGATTAGTTTGTATGGTGCACATTCACAACATCTTTAGAGTGCATGTTAAATCAGCTTTGGCTATGCAACTTTTCACGTATGACATAATATTCATGAAGTTGTACCATGTATAATATTGAAAAAAAATGTAGATGTTTAGAGTGTAATTACTTTTGAGACATGTTGGTGATTGGAAAATTAAGCTCAATCTATAGAATGTTGTGCGTGAACTATTGAATCTATGTTGGAATGTGACAATGTATAAATTTGTGCCAATTCATGTGAAATTGTTGAAATGTACTAGATGAATCCAAAAAACAAGTAATTTGTTGCACTATCTCTTTATTTATCCTTGCTCTTCGGATATTTTGTACACTAGAATATTTTTATTTGATCTTTCATGTATGGATTGCAGTAAATTTTGGATATCAATAGTTATAACATTAGAATAAAGAGCTCATGAAAACAATGTTTATAAACAAAATATTTTACTTTAGATTAGAAACAGTACCGTAAATAATAATTTTCTTCATACGGGACTTAATATGGTAATTAATTATCGATAATCCTACGATAATACAAATGTTCAATAATAATTACATAAATAAATATAGCTATGATCCGTGTGCGAAGCATGGGTTCGCACTAGTAGCATATAAGGGGGACTTCTAAAAAGGTTTGTGCAATTGCTGCACATATTTACGGAAACTATCCATTTTTCTTTATTTTAATTTCCTATATTGTCCCTAATTACTTACATTATTTTATATAAGTTTCTAACATTGTTTCTATTTATATTTCATAATGTTACTACTATTTAGTTTTCTTCTACCTAAACTACTCTTATTTAAATGGCTACTCTATATATAACTCTTCTCTCAATTAAATGTCTCCTTTATTAAACCATCGCAATGCATTCGCCTACTACTTTGTTTTTTGTTTTGTCTTCTTCCCCTTTATTTTACCCCATTTCAAACTTGTACCATTTTCTATTGTCCGCCGCTAAAAATGATTTCACAACTTAAAAAATTTTCTATTTAGAAAAATCAACGAGCTATATACACTCTACTCTATTTTTTTCTCAAAACAAATAATTTTTATCAAAATCCATTTATTGAAATTTTCGATTTAACTAATTTTAATTCTACTAGAATTTTTATATAAATAAAATGTAGACATTTAACTTTTTCGTAAATTTAATATTTACTTATTTTTCAAAAATAGGCTTTTCATACATTTAAATAACTCCTTTGAAAATTATTTCAAATATATTATTTATATATTTTTCTCAAACTTTTATATTAAAATCTTTTATATAGGGTCGGACTCAGAGTGGATTTTAATTATCCCTTCTTTTGAACTTATCTTTTTTATACTTACTTACCGGCTTATCTTATCATAAAATATTAAAAATCCATCTGTCATCTCAAAGTGGTTATTGCACACCTTCTTTTGGGAACTTTTTTAATTCTTACTTCTAGATATCTGCAACATATAGGTTCTTAATTTCCCCTTGTCTGGATCTAGTGTACATCATTAGTCAGCAATCTTATAGGAATCTATAACCATAGGGCAACCCTTGCTCTATAAGAAAGTCAAGTATCATCCAACTTCAGCGACCCTTCTATATGTTGCACTCATGCTTTTCTTTAGTCAAAGCCTTCCAATATGACCTATTTCACATAGGATAATGGGGATAGGCGTATATCTTCAACTTTATTCCCACTCGTAGTCGCAATATCTATCTTTCTAGAATATGGTTACAACTACTTCTATAGTCGGAATTTGTTGGATTTGGCGTATCATATACATATACATACATACATATATATATATATATATATATATATAATTATTGATACAAAAACAAATATGTTTACTTATTGTATCCAAATTTTTAAGATCGACTAACCTAAGCTCGATACCAAATGTGAGAACCCGCACCTTAATGGGCTTAAATTTTTGCCAAATTTAAAATTCAAGTCCACCAAAGTACAGATTCGTGGTTTGGTATCTTACAGATAATAAATGTATATCAAAGCACTATCGCTATAAATTCATGGTGGAATAATGAAGTATAATAAACATGTAATTACCGACTAAGCCTAACACTTTTGAACTCTAGCATCCTTATCATTGTCAACCATGCATAAGGAAATCTATCCTTCCACTGTTCCCACCTTATACCAGTACCTGTCCCTCTAAAGCTGTCTTGTAGGTTGTAATCAGGAGTGGGTCAGAACAACGTTTCGACGACCGGTGAATTACATATTTTATACATAACACTAGTTTATGTCAATTGCTTTCCATTATACTAGTGCGAACCCATACTTCGCACATGGACCGCACTCAACCTCTTATCATCATAACATGTTTAAATGATTTATATGGTTCATTGATTAAGAAATAGTGATCTTTTTTATCAATTTTCAAATAAGTTTACATTTTATCTAAAACTTGTTTATAAATATTTGAAAATAGTAATGCAGATAGTACTGGTGCTTGATAAATAATTGCAAAATATCGAGCAAAAATGATTTCAAAGATAAAATTTCCACACAATACATATATAAACTATACACATATAAATTTATTGTGTGCATCAGCTGTATTATATGTAACTTCATTTGGTGAGATACCTTTATCAATCATTTCCTTTAATACTTGATGTCACTGATTCCATTTGTTGCTTCAGTAATAACTATCTATAAGAGCAGTGCATGTAACAACATTTGGTTTACACTTGACCATTGATCCAAAAATGCCAAAAGCAACGTTGACATGATTCATGAGAACGCAAGTGTTGATGATGATCCCATAACTAACTATGTCTAGGAACACATTATGCAGCACCATATTATTGTAGAATGATAAGATTAGAGGATAAAGAGATTTATTTCTGTTTTGAACGATTCTTGTGAAAAATATGCTAAATCTAAAGCATACATATTTTATGTCTGAAGTGTTGGAACTAACAACTATTATTCAATAATATTTATTTCATTGTGAAGAATATCATTGTATTTCTTTTACAGTCAAAGCAAATTCAATATAATAAGAAGCATATAATTGTATTTAATGCTTTTGAGTTTTCTGGTTCCGTTTCTAATTCCATCTATCATTGTTGCTGTATTTTGGTAATGTTGGATTTCACCAGACTTGGCTGCAATTTGTGAAAGTAGAATCAGATGCTGGATATTTTCAAAACAATCAATGACATAGATTAGTTAAAAGAAATAAAGTCAAACAGATTTAATAACTATAATAATATGAATAATCCGAAAAACTATGATTTTAAAAAAATTATTTTTTGCTATCAACAATGGATATCATTGGAAAGCATATTAAATTTAAGATTTAATAGTGAAATCGATTCTTGAATCCAATTAATGTAGAAAAAGTTACCACATTTCAAAGTTTGAAATATAAAGAAATTAAAAATGTGATTATTCATTTCCCAAAATATGAAGGAGGCCTGTGTGCACTTGAAATCCAACTGACTAATAATATTATAGTATAGATGTTATGCCTTTGATTTGCTTAGCTGTCCAACTCCATGTATGCGTGATATGCCATATCTACTCAGAGTAAACAATAATTACATATATGTGTGTATGCATGTCAATATATAAGTACCACAAGTCTCCTGTTGGACCTAGATACTATCCCCGTCGGTACCCATAATCCAGCGTCAAGATCTATCATCAACATAGTATCTCATCCACGTCTCCCGTGCATACCAAGGAATTCCTATAGTGCCTAATAATGACGTTACAGTAGTTTAGCTGTATTTTATTTCATATTTGAAAGACTCCATCAAAAGATTATCTAGCCTGACATTATATCACAACAAACCAGCAAACAACTGTGAGACGGTGCATGTTCTAAACGGAATATATACTAGTAAGAGGCATAGTCCGTTTAGGCATAACCCCTCGTCTTTCCACTAACCACTCAAGATCGATGATGTTCTTGACCTATGAAGCAGCTCCTACTCTCTATTTTGTACTAATCACACTGCCATAGCACCGACCCCTGCTTATCGTCCCATTTAGATTTCCTAACACAATGTAGCAAATACCTCTTGTTACTTAATACCCCCTAAATAGTTGAAGCAGGCTCTACTTGTCCTTTTCTACTTCAACTCGAGGAGGAAATCTTAGTTGGTGTTCCCTTTACCGATACATGAATGTATAATCCCACGGGTCCTACAATTGGATATGTCCCACATCAGTATAATGTATACACAACTGCCGGTAGCCCTTTGCGGTGGGCAGACTTCTGTTGTGTAACACTATTGACCTCACATTCCAATCTATTTTAATGACTAAGTTATTCTTATTTAGTCTAAGTTATTAGCTAACTTTAATAATTCACACACGTCATAAATATGTACCTAAGGCTACGCATATATTCATACCTATTTATTTATTATGCCTCCAATGCCTAACTATTATTAATATTTCTTTACTTTTTCATGCGTTTACTTCTTATTTCATTAATGTAAATTTAGTGTCATTTACCATGTACTTATAACTAAAAAGATTTAAATATCTATTTGTTGTTCCTTTTTATCTTTTACCATCTTCTTTTGGTCACTAACCTTATTACTAACTCATTTCATTACTTTACCTACATTTGTCGCTTATTGTTTAATTTCTAACTTGTCTTTTATTTCATATATTAGTTTTACGCTTAAACTGTCATTATTGACCCTGCTTACAATTCTTTAGTTTATATCTAGGAACTTCTCCATTTTAATGCATTAAAATTGCATCTTTCCCAAGAGGAATTATTAATACTATAAACTTCTTAACTTATCCAAAATGGAATTTGTGTTACATTTGAAATTACAAGGAATTATCTTTTTGTTTTTATTATTAAAATAGATAGTACAAAATACGATAAACATCCTTATTTTGTACATCTCTTTTTTAGGCATATTCTTATTATTTCAAATGTTACACACTTATCCATATTTGTAAAACTAGATAATTTATAGAAATTTACGTTGAAACTCACTTCATTCCAATGAATTAAAATACTACTTAAATCCCAATTCGATTCATAATAACTTCTATTTCATATTTTCTATGTTTAACCAACGGATCTAGAATTATTATTCAATTTATTAACTTAGGAACTACTTTCACCCTTACTTTCCTTACTTTCTAGATTTAAGTACATATGGTATTTAATTCAAGTTAACAACTCTCAGAATATATGGGCATGGTTTTCAAATCCATTACATGTACATGTTTATGCCTACAACTCGAAAAAATTATGTTTAGGCATACAAGGAACAAATTTACAATGATATAAATCCAATATTATATAAAATAAAAAATTTCTTACTCATCTTTTTAGCTTTCCATTTCTTCATATCTAATCCTTGTTATTTCCAGTTTGACTCCCCTTTTCTCCCTATCGAAATACATATACCTCAAGCATACAAATATCTATTAGAAATCTAGATCTGATAAGAGATTTGAATTTAATTTAGATTTGAAATTAGATTTACCTTTTCTTTACAAAATTGATTCACCCCTTATTGTTCGTTTTTTCCGCAATTCTCCACACACGGGCATATATATATATATATATATATATATATATATATATATATATATATATATATATATATATATATATATATATATATATATTCCTTATAATTTGTGGATAAAAGGAAATGGCATAGCTTCACGCTTTGATTCAGAAAATAAGAAATGAAAAGTGAGGGGTTAGGCCTGTATTCATAGGCGCACAAATCGATTCCATTCGGTGGATTTTAATTTATTAAATTAGGGTCGTTGGGCCTAGGTTTAACTATAGCCTCCAATACACAAGCGGTTGGCCGCAACCTTTCTACCAGTCGACAGCTAGAGGTCGATCAGTCGTAGTAAGGGGTCGACCGGCTATGCATTTTTGTATATGATAATTTAATTCTTTTTATATGTGATTTTATACCATTATCTCCTATTCTCTTTCCATTTGAGATTAACATTAGTTTTAATTTAACGTTTCTTTGACATTAAGTATTATTCAACCATTAATTTAATTTAATTACCAATATTTATTTTTCGATTTCCTTCCCTTAAATGTTAACATTCTTTTTTATTAACGTTTGTTTTAACGTTAATCAATTCTTATTTCTGCTAATTTAATATGGTTTAATGCTGATCTCCTTTTATTATTTTCTTCTAATCTCTGATTTCATTAGATTTAATTTGATTGAGCATCCTTGGTTAAAATTTATATTTAAACATTTATACTAAATGCTTATTTTAGTGTTAAGTTATTAAAATTTACTTCCTTAACTGGTTCTAAATTGTTTTCGATTCGAAACTTCAAATGTTAATAACGTTTTCATTAGAACTTCGATCGTAAAACTTTATGTATGAAAATTGATCAGAAAATCGCCATGAACCAAAAGGTGTATGTATTGTAGCCAAAATTTTGATGTTTACAAATATTCTACTCTTGGGCTTTTATAATTACTTATTAGTTAATTTCCTTTTTATTTTACCAGGTGTTGCAATTCCCATCAAAAATCCATGGTGGCTTTGAGGGAGATAATGATGGTCTTCTATAAGTGGGCCATAAATCACCGAGCTTGTTATAGGTGTACGGTAAGCTCCACAAAGGTTCCGAATATCAAGAGTAGATTACATATCACTTATGCCTGTTATAGGGATACAGTGAGATTGTAACGACCCGTAAATTTTCGATAATTAAAATAGCTAATTTAATAAGATTTCGTGATTTAATGTTAGAAAAAATTTGTAATTCATTTGGAATAATAATAGCTGGAATGAATTGCAACAATAATTATCCAAGTAATTATTTATAGATTGAATGGAGTTCTAATCTAATTGAATTGATTCAAATGTTATAACTTGGTTACAAGGGAATATATGGAAAAACAAATGTAAATAAGTGAATAAGAATAGTGAATTATTTAGGTAGTAATACAAATTTTAATAGATTGGTTTCGAAGATTTGAATAGTAATAAGTATTGGAAAATAAATGCTACTTAGTGAATGTCTTTGAAATCAATAGTTGGATAGGATAATAAATGTTGAATTCATTGGGTATAATAGAGTAATTGATTGATAAGTAAAATCTATTTAAAATCAAATAATTGAATATTGAACAGGTAAATTGTTTAAAGTAAATATTTAAAACTTATTGAATAACTGTAAAATGGAAATAGTGTTCTAGGATGTGAATTGGTTTTAAAAGTTGAATCTTATAAGTTCAATTTCAAATATTTCAAAGGATAATGAATTATTGGATAATCAAAAATTGTTTAAATTTAATATTTAAAACTTATTGAATATTTGAATAACGGGTTTAATATGATTAAAAATGATTTGTAAAATTTTATTTTATCATATTAAAGTTATAATAACATTATAGAACTTTTAAAATTGAATTAAAAGTTAATTTGTGAAAATTGAATATTTTAATATTAAATTGACGAGTTAAAATAGCCATTTTTCAAACAGTCTGTAACGACCTCGAATTTTATACAAATTTAAATTGATAATTAATTGGATTTTTTTTGGATAAAAATTGTGAAATTAATTGATAAATTGGTTTGAGTTTCCCCCAAATTCCAATTAAATATGTATTAAATCATTTGAATTTGAGTTTAAGTAAATGGTTTAAAGATAATCTGAATTTATAATATAAATAGGAAAATAAATAAATATCTTAAAATTTTAGTTATGCAAACTATAAAATAAATTCAAATGATATGTAAATTTTAGAACTTCCTTTATACTATAAAGTAACTGAAACAAAAGTATATATTTTCATTTAAGTTAAGTTTTATAACAAAGGACTAAAACACTAATTATAACAAGTTTGCATAAGCTTATAAAAACAAGACAACAAATAAATATCTATAAAAAAATAAAATAAAAATAAAATAAAATATAAAGTGTTAACAATACAAATGTAAGCTAGGGAAAGAATGCAAGGAAACAAACAAAGTAAAAATAAGCAAACAAAATAAAGTTGCAGCCACTAAATAAAAACAAGCTAGGCAATGCAAATAAAGTATACGAAACAAATATAAATATGTATGTAGTAGCTTGCAAAATGAACAAAAGTAAATATAAAGATAAATATGTGTATATCTATGAAAGCCTATAGAACAAGACAAGAAATAATATACAAAGTAAAAATAAAAAATAAAAAATAAAATATATGCTCAAGACAGTGCAACATATCTATGAGGCTTGCGAAACAGGTCAGTGCACATGCATTTATATCTATAAACAAGAGTTATATCAGCCGGCATAAGTTTGTAAGCAAATCAAGTTTGATATCAAAATGTATAAGAAAAAGGACAAAGTAATTAATACATCACCCTGTTGTACAAACAAAACATAATATCAACCTGTTAACTCTTTTCATATATACATTCAAACAAAAATTAGGAAAGTATGAAGACAAGGAAGAAATATATATATAAGTATGAACAAGCCAAAGTTAATAAATGTTAGCACACAAACCATATCTCATCAACCACTGAAATAAGATATCTCAGCAGCCTCCCACTAACCAAATAGAGCATTGACAAAGTAAAATATTTATGTACAAGAAGCAAATATATACATATTAAATAATTCTAGAAAAATAATAATATGTATACATGCAAACAAAAATAATAAAAGTAAATATATATCTGTAGAAACCAGGCAAGAACAAGTGAAAGAAAAATAAGATAAGTATGGCTTGCAAAAGAAGGAACAAATAAATATGTTATACAAATATCTTTAGACATAGTATAACAGCATTTTGATTGTGTAAACATAATTAGAAACCAAAGCATTTAATTTCCATCAACTCAGCCTACTATTAAGTAAATCTGGTCAAAGCAAAACCAAGAAAATAATTGTCCAGTTACTACCTTCCTATTATACAACTGTTCTCTTATTATATATGTGAGACCATTCTCTTTCCAGTTGGAGTTCGTTCAACAAACATATAACAAAACTTTGAGGAAAAAAAAAAAGAGAAAAGAAGTAACTTAGTTTAATTCAAACTAGAAATTTGACAAGAATTCAAGTGCAAAGTTGTTTCCAGGCCTCTGTTTCAAAACCCATCTGTGAGTAACTTTCTTTTTAAAACTTAAGTATCTTGATGTCTGACTGCATATAGATTTCTGGAAATAAAATAGTATTGGGTGGATGTATTTGATTTAAGTCACTATGTATTTACATGGATGTATGAAGGCATGCTTACTGTTGTGATTTATTCTTGCCTGTTTCCAGTCTCAAGTTCTGATCAATTATCGTTACCTCAAAATCTAATCTATATTAAGGGTTAAATTTCAAACAAAATATGTTAGATGTATCATAGATTATAATTTTAAATTTTATTTAAGTTAAATAAATTGGAAATACTTCTGGAAATCAAGGAAAGCTGAGAAAATTTAATGTGAGCTAAATATCAAACATCTTGATTCATAAATTCAGGTATATAAACTGAATTCATATGTCAAAACATGATTTTTAAAGTAGAAATCATAATTTTTAAACCAAGGGAGAGAGAGCAGTTTGGGTTTGCTTTGATATCATAGTTTTATCAATTTCTGGTGATCGGCTGACTTGTGGACGTCGGAATTGGTTCGGTGGTTAGAGGAGTGATCATTGAAGCTAGGAAAAATATTGGATCAAGGATTTAAGCTATGTGGATTTTGGGATTTGGATTTAAAATCTGTAAACCTAGTTTTTAGCTATGATGGAAATTTGATCACCTCGGCCTCAATGATGGTTCGAGTGTTTTGATACTTCAGGTGGTAGGAGTTTGGGTGATGTCGAAGTCGAGGTCGGAGGTGGAAGCTCGCAGATGGTCGGCACGGCGTGGACGAGGCGATGTTGACAGGTTGGAGGCAGCAGAATTTCTGCGTTGCCAGGTTTTGGTTCGAACTCCTCGAATTTGATTTCAAGATAACTGGGTGGTCCAAATGTTTGGGATGGGTTGCGCGTTTGGTTTGTGACTTGCAGAGATGGTTATTGATGGCCACAGCCGCCGCGATGGTTGTACAGGTGCACGTGGGTATCAGTGTGCATCAGGAGTGAAGTTGTTGGCTGAGAATGGTACTCGAGTTTCGAAATGGGTTGCTTCGAGTTTTGGGTGGTGTTCGAACGCGAGTTACCTGATAACATTTTTGCTTAGTTAAACTTTAAAACTACAGAAGAAAAAAAAAGAAGAAGAACGTACTGGGAGGCTTAAAGAAACGCACGGGGATTTATTTGTTTTGCTCGAAACAGGAAGGGGCGCGACTCGACGAAAATTTTATGGGCCTTGGGTATAAGTTGTTTCCAGGTTAAACAAAACCTGTCTTGTTTGGAATTTTAATTAAGTTTCAAATGATAAACAAAGTTTTAAAAATAATAATAAATTCAAGTTTTTTTTTAAAAACTTAGTTTGTAAATAATCAAGGTTTAAAAATTTTTAAATTGTTTAATTTGTTAAAAGTTTTAAATTTGAATTGTTTTTAATAATTTAAAAGGTGATTAAGCACTTAAGTGAAACAAAAAGAATTTGTATTTAAAATGAGGATGTGAATTTGTAAAGGAAAGAGTCAAAAAAAAAGGGAAAGAAAGAAAGAAAAAAATTTATTAAATCAGGTTTTATAAAATTCAAATGTTTAAATAAGTTTAACGTCTAAGCATACGTTAAATATGTAAATTTAAAAGAGAATTTGATTAAAACTCTTTCGAATTTCCTTTATAATAAAGTATTGGTTAACATGTGAATTTAAAATGGATAATTTAATCATTTAATTAATTAATGATTTGGATTAATTTAAAAAGTAATAAAAGGGTTAAATCATTAATTAAAGTAAATAATTTGAGAAGAATGTATTTATTAAAGGTTAATTAACGAGAGTGATTAAGAAATGATTTAAGGATTAATCACTTATTGAAATTAAAGTTGGATATTTTGATTAATTAAAGTTAATTAACCATGATCCATGACCCATCTGATTTAAATTAATCAGATAATTTATTGAGTTCACTTATGGATGTTTGAACCCTATTGATTGTTGAACTGTTTGATATTTCTAAGATGCTGTGCTTTGTGCTATGAATTGTTTTCAGGGTGATCTGTGATGAATGTAATTTTATTTATTCATAATGCATTCATAATTTCTATCTATGAGTCTGTGTATATAGATAAGCGTTATTGGGATATACCGCTTATCGATATTGGGTGATTGCGAATCTGTGATGATTGAATGATGTTGCACTATTGTGTTAAAACCCTAGACCACACTTACACATAGAAATATGGATTTCACGAGGAAATCGATTAAGTCACAGATTTTAAAATGATTTTTTTTAAATTGAACATTTAAATTCAAATGTTTTGGAAATGGATTGGGTTTAAA
The DNA here is from genome assembly GCA_030765085.1 of Allium cepa. Classification (NCBI taxonomy): domain Eukaryota; kingdom Viridiplantae; phylum Streptophyta; class Magnoliopsida; order Asparagales; family Amaryllidaceae; genus Allium; species Allium cepa. Next base: position 1,002,725,051 of record CM060935.1, read on the forward strand.
GTGAAAAGCTTTTGAAATGGAATTTCAAAGATGAAATTTATTTTGAATAACTTGATTGAGTTTTGAAATTTAAATATTCTGATTTAAATTTGAATTCAATATTTGAAATTGAATTCTATAATTTGGAAACTATGGGTTAGAAAGGTTATTCAACTTATAAATGAGTTTATATGGGTTAAACTATTTTAAAGGTATTGATTTAGAAATTTGAATTTTAATTCAAAGGCTCTAACTCATGTAAATAAAATTTGATCTTTCTGAAATGAAAACTATTTGTTTTCAAATAATAAAAGCCTTCACCTAAGTAATGAACTTCCGAATTGTGTTAAAAAAAGGATTTCAAGTTGAAAATAAAATGATTTTCCAAGTTATGGAAACGGTTGGAAGCTATAAGTTAAATCTTTAAGTTAAAGAGTTTAAACGAGTTAATCCAATTGAAATGGAAATTATTTTGAAATCCGTAGAAAGGGGATCTTTGTGAAACTGGGTGAACTTTGTGAACTAAATCTTTTGTTTAAAAAGATTTGAAATGGTAATTTTTTTAAATCATTTGAAAGAAAGTTTTGAATTATTCGATTGTGACTTAATTAAAATCCCATATCCATATGTTTTTAAATACTGTGCTCACTATTCGGTTTAACCGGGAGAGGACCTTTGTGTCATATAGCCCATTCCGAATATGTGATACGTCGATATGGATAGCATTTGAAGACCGGTGGTGAAGACCGGATATTTTTTAAAACGAAAGGACAACTCGTCGAATGTCTCTGCATCGAATGGCCCCGGTATAGAGACTCCATATGTGATGGGAAGTCCGGACGAGATTAGGGATTATCCGGATTTGCAAGCACTTCCTTTGAAGTGCCTTCGGTTATATTCGAACCCGGAACAGACTTGTATTGTTGTATGTCTGACACTACACTTTGAGATATAAAGAAGATTTCTTTCAAATACATTTCTGTTGGTGGCGGAGAATTTATTCTCTTAGCTTAACACCCTTCTCTGAGACGTACGAGCTCAGAGGTTATGTAGTTGAAGGTTATCAGCAATATACTCCCAATTTGGTAGTGTGGCATGCTGAGTGCTGTTGTGTGTTGATGATCATTTGTTGATCTTTTGTGATCAGAGCATGGCTTTTGTATAAAGCATAGCTTTGTGGACGAGACTGCATCAGGACCTCACACCCCGGAAATGGTCGAAACAGGAAAGATGCGGCAAGGTTATGAGGGTCGCGCCCTTTAGGGTGTGTCATTCCCTTCTGGTAAAGGGTGATATTAGGTATGGAGCCCTAATATTTAACTTATGTGATTTCTCCAATCTCATTTACTGTGTGGTTGTTTCTTAGAGGCACCTCGGATAAAGGTCCCAAAGGACCGGGGAGTGGCATGCTCGAGTAGTAGTTACCTAGTTACAGAGGTAACCCGGCCTTGTGTTGGCAGAGATCCGGTTAGGTTCTCGGGACGTCCCGCCAGAGGCGATCCCATGTGGCAGTAGGAAGTTCCTTAGCCTGACCATTTGTTGGAAAATCCAAAGAAACAATACGCGCCTTGTACGGTTTTAGTTGTATTACCTGCCATGGAATGTGGTGGTAACCTGCTGTTGAACATGGTAGCTATAGTAGGCATACGATAATGGTCGTATGTTGGCTAAGATTTATATTCTACTTTCGAAATGTTTTCTGCACTGTGCACTTATAATAATAATATCAAAGAAATTTTCTATGTATTAAGCATGTTTGACTATCATAAGAAGAAATCTCCTCCAATTCTGCGTTTGCATTGTGTGTGTGGCGGAAGGTCTTATGGTAGTTTCATTTTCTAAAAGCATTGCGAATTTACTTTAAAATTCTCTTTTTGTTTGTTTTTCAAAGATAAACTGTTTTTGTTACTCACACCAGTCCCATGACTGACTCTGAGTTTATTGTTCCTTTCCTAAACTCTGGGTGCTCACATTTTCCACACGAGCAGTCTAGAGTTGGGCTTTTCAAATAGTTAGGTTCAGTAGATTATCTGGAGCTAGTTCAGTCTTTGGACATGACTGACCTTGCATAGCTGGGTGCGTCGTTATTGGGCGTTCGAGCTATTTCTGGATTGGTTCTAGGAGGTGGAGTTGGAGTTTTGGAGTTCTTCCTTGAAGGCTATCTTACGGTTATTGTTCCGCTGTTGGTGTTATCTATTTTCTTTCCGCTGCTATTTTCTTGTATCATATCTCTGATGTATATTGATATTCATTGTATCATATATTGCATCAATGTTGTATATCAATGTGTTATTCTTTTTCTTCCGCTGTGTTGTTTACTTAATGGTGTTATAAGCTCCGGCGACTCGGATTTGAACGGTCGGATCTACGGCATTCGAGTACGATGTAAAGTATGGATGTCGATTTTCGAACGGACAAAATCGGTTCGTTACACAGTCTTAGATTTCGATGAAACCAGTTTCATCGGATCCGTAATGTCATATTATTGTAAAGTTTCAAATTTCGTGTCAATCGGATTTACCGTTTGTCCGGGGCAAGCCAAAACGCATAGAAATCTGTTTAATCGGTTTAATTTAAATTTGTTCATTTATTTCCGTAACTCGCACATACGATCGAATTTGGCCCTGAAACATGTCCCATTGTGTTCAGAATGCGGGTAAAACCTTGTGGAATTAGTTATATTAAAATTTGTACAAATTTTAAAAATGCATAACTTTTCCATATGAGGTCGGAATCTGACGAAACAAGAAGCGCCGGAATCGCAGGGACGAGAGCTACGCTGTAGTATAGATTGGGGAGTGTTTGGAGCTCATTAAATTTTAGGTTAAATCGAACGTCGTTCGATTTGATTTAAAATTGTAGAATCAAGGTGAGTGTTTTATAACGCTCACAACGTACTGAATATATTTATGCTAGTTAAATTTGACAATATGAAGTGTTATGAATTTTATTTTTCGTTGTTTGATAAAATTTAATTGTCATTTGAATTCACCATTGAAAATTTTAACTGACAGTCAAATTGGAAGTAAAAATTGAATTGCGATTAAAATACCTGATATTGATAACTATGAAATTGCCGTGAATTGTATTGTCTATTGGATGATGTATTTCGATGGATGCTATTGGTTGATATTTAAATGTTTGGATGTTTATTTGCTTATATATATATCATGTTATGCATACATATGACACTGTGATTTGATTTAAGTGATATATATTCATCCCTGACGTTTAATTGAAATAACTGATCACTTGGCCATAGGATAGAAAATTATATACGGACACCGGATTGGCTAAATTAATAAATTTTAAAATAGTCGATTTGGAATTTATTTAAATGTTTTGATTTAAAAGTTATAAATAGAAATCAATTTATAGAAATTGAATTTATCGAAAATTGAGTTTGGAAGGTTGAAATAAATTTTGGTTAAAATAAATTGTTAAATAATTTAAGTTGAGACTTTGAAATTTAAAAAAATTGGGATATGATTGAATTTAAATTTGTTTGTTTTAAAGATTTAACATTATTTCGAGCTTTGAATATTACTAAGTAAAGGTGATAAAAATGATATTTTGAAATTGAGCTTGGAACTGAATCATATTTGAAATTTGGTTTTAAATTTGAATATTGAAGGATAATTTTGTTAAGTGTAATAAATTGATATTTTTGAAAAATCAAGCTCCAAATCGATATAAATTGAAATTGAATTAATTGAAAGTGAATGTAAAATTTAATTAATTTAAAGTCAAAGCTGACATTGATTTGAATTGAAATCGAAATTGAATCGGTAGAATGAAAATTGAAATTGATTTGAATAGGGAAGTAATAATTGAAATGATTTGGTTTTGAAGCTGTTTCAATTTGTTTTCCAAATTACTCTGTTATATAAACCATCTTTAAATACTTAAACTATTTTAACCTATATTAACTATATTAAATTATTTTAACCCATCTTAAACCATGTTAACTTATTTTAATCTATTTTAAATCTACTTAACCCAATTTAAATTATTTTAAACTAATTTATCTATTTTAAATCCATTTAAGATTTTAAGTATTTTTAACTATCTTAATTATTTAAACTACTTTTAAACTACTTAAAACTATTTTCTAAAATTTCAAGCTGGTCAATAAAGTGAAACGTTTATGTTTAAATCTTGAATGTAAATACGAATTAAGTTAAATGAAGTTGCAACCTAAATTGAAATTCGAACTGATTTTGAACTCGAAATGAGATATTGAGGCGAAAAATGATTTTTGAAACGGAATCTTATATTTTGAATAGATATGATGATATTTGAAATGGATTTGATTTTTGAAGTGAATATGATATTTTGATATCAATTATGAATTGATTGAAACGTAAAAGAGTCGCTGGTGTAATAATACGTAGTTATTAAAGAGACCGGGATCGGATATGGACATACTCTCTGTCGATACCCAATACCACTTTAATAACTATTATACGTGGAGTGTTAATCCAGAATGAAGTGGACGGTTTGGTGAACGCGTTGACTGAAGAAAGAGAACGATATTGGATGACCCCTAACATGACTAAAACAGGAGCCGCACCGGGCCATTGAGGTTCGCCACCTCTAGCGGACACACTTCTTCGATACCATATATATTACCTTTTGTGATTCAATTTGGGCGCACCCCTCGATTTGGGAGTGTTGTTTCGCGGTGTTGAGGTAGCTACTGGCCATGCTCAACATCAGTCCGGATCATGCAACTACTTATATCCTAATTGGTATCGCCTCATGTACCTTGTCATACTGATTATCCTATTCGCGACCACTACGTTTTGTTTTGTGTTATACCTATGGGGTAACCTCTGATAACCACTAGTTTATGGTGGGGTTTACGGTGTTGTATAGACTATGGCATTATAAAAATGTGTTAAGGGGAACTATGGTAACGCCTTAACGCTATTTTAATACTTTTACTTTACTGTAGACATAATATAATAGCGTATCGTACTACATAGTAGATAGTTTAACGGATCCTTGAGAGATGGAAAATCCCGTAACATCTCTTGAGTTATTGCACGCACGTTGACACTGGATACGAGATGTCAAACCCCGTAAACATCTCTGACGCCGTTACACTCATATTTATTTACGATTGATTTAACTTTCATAAGGATATTTTAGTCCTGACTCGAGTGTTTTGTCTTTTCATTACGCTCGGGTCAGACCTGAGTTTTTCAGCTTATTGAAGATCTATTCTGGAGGACGAAGACGAAGATTTGGTATACTATTACTCTTATTATCTTTGCATCATGTTGTCTACTGCATTATTTTATTTGTTCTGTTGTATATGTATAACTCGGATAAAGGTTGTATAAATAATGATCAAAGTATTGTAAACAGCTTCATGAACTGTTTATTTGACTATTATATTTTATCGTTCCGCTGCGAGATTCTGTATTGTTTCTTTCCTTTATTTCTCTTTCTTTTCTTATTTACCCCAATAACCATCTGCCCTTTTGAATGGTTTGGAAACGGCATGTGTATTCGATCGTCGGTTTAAACTGTCCAAAAAGGCGGGTCGTTACAGTTGGTATCAGAGCTTTGGTTTAGTGATAACCTTAGCTTTGTGGGTCTAACTCTTTATAAATAGGGTAACAATACCCTATGATGAGTCGCTGAGTGTATATATATGAGAGAGCGTATTTGTTAGTGATATAAAATGTTTTATATTATGTCGGTTGATTCGTTGAGTGGCTTATGGATTCTGGTCAATACGAGTAATTAACGTCATTGATAGGGATCTCTAAACACTTAAACAGAACAATTCGACGTAGTATTGTTTTGAAATTGGGTAAATGAAAAAATTTTGCTCTAATTATATTTTATATATACAGAAAATTTCAGAAATTATTGTGACTTTTCTAGCTTACCTGTTGTTAGGAATGATAATATTGGTTATTATCATTAATTGGATATTGCAATTTAATAAATAAGATGAATTACAAAATGAACAGTGATAAAACAACTAGTGGAATATTTTAAGGAAGTAAAATCCTATAAGAATATTTTATAAAGGTGACTTATAAATTAAAACAGATTTAAATTGGAAAATATTGAATTCAAGACCAGGGGACTTTTAAAATGGTTTTCAAAGCTTTGAAGAAAATATATTATGATGTTAGTTGGAAAATGTTTATAGGAAATATTTTGAAAGGATTTTAAAAAGGAATGAATTAAGTACTCCTCTCTTATGTCGCTGGAAAATAATTTCGATGATGACTGCGCAGCATCATCGACGTTCATTTTCGAGTCTCAAAGTGAGGGAGACTTCTAAGAAGCTTTGCTTTTCTTCGAAATTACTTGGATAAATGGGTTTTGGTTTAAATTCCAAAGGTATGATTAGACATATTAAAGATACAAGTGTACATATTTATTTCAAACGATTTGAAAGAACCGGACATTTAAATTTCTAAGTTCTGTTAATTAATAATTTTCAAATTATTTGAATGAAATGTGAATAACCAGAATTTATAAAATAAGAGGATTAAGATATCTAAGCTTATGTTTTGGGGAAAACTTTAGAGTTGTAATGTACCTTTAAAGTTGAAAGGTAAAGAGGATTTAAATAAAATCAAATTTGTGAATATTCTAATTAAGTAAAATGAAATTCTATAAATTTGTATAATACCAAATTTGCATTCTAATAACATATAATATGACTTACCAAATATTAAGAAGTTGAAATGATGTTTTGGATATGTAATGAGATATTGTACAACTAAACAGAACCTGAAAATAATTGAAGTATACAAGTAAGGAAAACTCAAAAGGAATTAAAATGTATATAAATGGGAAATTTGGTTGTGATAAAAATGTTATATACTTAAATATAGCATGAAATGATGAATGGATAAATGGAACAAGTAAGTGAACTTAAGAAAAGGTCATTAAGTCAAGCAATGTCTTTGTAAACTGGTTGTAGAATTAAATATAAATTTGCAACAAAAAGAAAAATACGTGAAGATAAATTTGTAACTTTTGAGATAACTATAAACTAAGAAAAGTCATATATAAGAAGATTAGACTTTTATGGAATGACTATAAATTAAAGTGATGATTAATAAAATGTTCCACAAATAAATTGGTTATTAACTGAAACTGAATATGAAGTAAATATAAACAAAAGAATCTGGTGCGGCTAAGAATCAATTGGAATTGAAAGAGATAAACCAAATTGAATGTAAAATTAATAATTTGGTTAGGTTGGGTATAATTTGGTTGTTATATGATTCTTAGTTGATTGTATATAATTCACTAAGTGTTTATGAAATTGAAAGCTATAAATCATTGAAATCAAATTGGAAGTTAAATGAATTTAAATAGAATTTAATTTGATTCAAATTGGAAGTGAACTAATGTAAATATAAATTAGTGAATGTTAACTAATTGAATTGAGAATGAATGTTAGTAAAATCCAACGTTAATGAATCAACTGTGATTAAAATTGAAAACCAAGTCAATAAATATTAATGAGAAGTGAATTTATATTGATTGGTTATGGATTCGTTGGATGATAGTTGGATGATAATTGATTTGGTGGATGCATTTGTCGTTTGTTGCATTTGCTATGTTGGCACATGTAGTTGTTATGTTGCTATATGATGTATATTGATATTATTTTCATATATGGATGTTTCTCATGGTTTGTTGAGTGTTTAGAAGGTGCGGATTGCGCTTGCTTCGCATTTGGAGCTCGCTTTCGCGCTATATTAGTCGTATATGCACGCTAATAATATATAAGGTACATATCTCGGATTACATACCGTACTTTTACACTTTTTTCCCTGCGGGATGCTTCATCACTTGATGAGATGTATATTTGTGATATATATACTGTCATTTTTTTTCGGATCAAGCCGCGCAAAGGAGACTCTGCCGAAATTTTTCGTAAATCCAGGTGTTAGAAAAATTTTCAAGTTTTAAAATTTTATAACTTGTTTGATAACTAACTTTTAAAGTTAGAAGGCCGTTCGGAGTAACTTAGTGGAAGTGAAGTAATGACTTTATGAATGGAATTTCATTGTTTTATAAGTTGGTAATTTTGAATAAAATATATCTAATGTTGAATTCTATACTTAGTTCATTTTCCCTTCTTTTTCCTTTTCGAGGACGAAAAGTTTTGAGTGGGGGAGAGTGTAACAACCCATAAATTTTCGATAATTAAAATAGCTAATTTAATAAGATTTCGTGATCTAATGTTAGAAAAAAAATTGTAATTCGTTTGGAATAATAATAACTGAAATGAATTGCAACAATAATTATCCAAGTAATTATTTATAGGTTGAATGGAGTTCTAATCTAATTGAATTGACTCAAATGTTATAACTTGGTTACAAGGGAATATATGGACAAACAAATGTAAATAAGTGAATAAGAATTATGAATTATTTAGGCAGTAATACAAATTTTAATAGATTGGTTTCAAAGATTTAAATAGTAATAAGTATTGGAAAATAAATGCTACTTAGTAAATGCCTTTGAAATCAATAGGTGGATAGGATAATAAATGTAGAATTCATTGGGTATAATAGAGTAATTGATTGATAAGTAAAATCTATTTAAAATCAAATAATTGAATATTGAACAGGTAAATTGTTTAAAGTAAATATTTAAACTTATTGAATAATTGAATAACTGTAAAATGGAAATAGTGTTCTAAGATGTGAATTAGTTTTAAAAGTTGAATCTTATAAGTTCAATTTCAAATATTTCAAAGGATAATGAATTATTGGATAATCAAAAATTGTTTAAATTTAATATTTAAAACTTATTGAATATTTGAATAACGGGTTTAATATGATTAAAAATGATTTGTAAAATTTTATTTTATCATATTAAAGTTAGAATAACATTATAGAACTTTTAAAATTGAATTAAAAGTTAATTTGTGAAAATTGAATATTTTAATATTAAATTGATGAGTTAAAATAGCCATTTTTCAAACAGTATCGGATTTCGACGAAACTAGTTTCATCGGATCCGTAATGTCATATTATTGTAAGGTTTCAAATTTCGAGTCAATCGGATTTACCGTTTGTCCGGGGCAAGCCAAAACGCATAGAAATTTATTTAATCGGTTTAATTTAAATTTGATCGTTTATTTCCGTAACTCGCACATACGATCGAATTAGGCCCTGAAACATGTCCCATTGTGTTCAGAACGCGGGTAAAACCTTAGAAACGCCTGCCGGCACGCTTCGTTTGGAGTTCGGAAAATTTTCGGTGAATAGTGTTTTTGCAATTTTCTATAAAAGGCCCTCCATTTCACAATTTGCAAACAAAGGCTAGGGTTTCTAGTGTAGCCACCGTTCACCATTTCTATGGCCAGAAATCATTCGCTTTTCTCCTCCAATATCTCACAATCCATCGATAATTAGCAAAAACCTCCAACTACAAAGTTGTAGATCTCGACGAGATCTACAAATCCAACGGTTATGATCTGAAATGGAGCTTCGGATCGACGGGAAATCGCGTTCAAAGTCGCTGTGTTTTTCACTTTTTTCGAGGCTAGATGGGGGGCCAAGCTTCGAGCTTCTCCAGGCGTTGGTGGCTCGTGTGGTGGCGCGCGTGGTGGTATTCCCTGATCGCTCTGGAAGTCGTCGTAGAGGTCGTCAAAATTGATGGAAGAAACGACGGCTAATGGGTTTGCATACGTGAATTTCACGTTGGGGAAGAAGCTATGAGGTGCGGCTCAGATCTAAAGGGGTGGAGATGAACGGCCAGATTCTGATCTAGGTTAAAAATATGGAAATAAATTGTGAAATTAGTTATATTAAAATTTGTACAAATTTTAAAAATGCATAACTTTTCCATATGAGGTCGGAATCTGACGAAACAAGAAGCGCCGGAATCGCAGGGACGAGAGCTACGCTGTAGTATAGATTGGGGAGTGTTTGGAGCTAATTAAATTTTAGGTTAAATCGAACGTCGTTCGATTTGATTTAAAATTGTAGAATCAAGGTGAGTGTTTTATAACGCTCACAACGTATTGAATATCTTTATGCTAGTTAAATTTGACATTATGAAGTGTTATGAATTTTATTTTTCGTTGTTTGATAAAATTTAATTGTCATTTGAATTTACCGTTGAAAATTTAACTGACAGTCAAATTGGAAGTAAAAATTGAATTGCGATTAAAATACCTGATATTGATAACTATGAAATTGCCGTGAATTGTATTGTCTATTGGATGATGTATTTCGATGGATGTTATTGGTTGATATTTAAATGTTTGGATGTTTATTTGCTTATATATCCTGTTATGCATACATATGACACTCTGATTTGATTTAAGTGATATATATTCATCCCTGACATTTAATTGAAATAACTGATCACTTGGCCATAGGATAGAAAATTATATACGGACACCGGATTGGCTAAATTAATAAATTTTAAAATCATCGATTTGGAATTTATTTAAATGTTTTGATTTAAAAGTTATAAATAGAAATCAATTTGTAGAAATCGAATTTATCGAAAATAGAGTTTGGAAGGTTGAAATAAATTTTGGTTAAAATAAATTGTTAAATAATTTAAGTTGAGACTTTGAAATTTAAAAAAAATGGGATATGATTGAATTTCGAATTTTTTTTTATTTTAAAGATTTAACATTATTTCGAGCTTTGAGTATTACTAAGTAAAGGTGATAAAAATGATATTTTGAAATTGAGCTTGGAACTGAATCTTATTTGAAATTTGGTTTTAAATTTGAATATTGAAGGGTAATTTTCTTAAGTGTTATAAATTGATATTTTTGAAAAATCAAGCTCCAAACTGATATAAATTGAAATTGAATTAATTGAAAGTGAATGTAAAATTTAATTAATTTAAAGTCAAAGCTGACATTGATTTGAATTGAAATCGGAATTGAATCGGTAGAATGGAAACTGAAATTGATTTGAATTGGGAAGTTATAATTGAAATGGTTTGGTTTTGAAGCTGTTTCATTTTGTTTTCCAAATTACTCTGTTATATAAACCATCTTTAAATACTTAAACTATTTTAACCTATATTAACTATATTAAATTATTTTAAACCATGTTAACTTATTTTAATCTATTTTAAATCTACTTAACCCAATTTAAATTATTTTAAACTAATTTATCTATTTTAAATCCATTTAAGATTTTAAGTATTTTTAACTATCTTAATTATTTAAACTACTTTTAAACTACTTAAAACTATTTTCTAAAATTTCAAGCTGGTCAATAAGGTGAAACGTTTATGTTTAAATCTTGAATGTAAATACAAATTTAGTCAAATGATGTTGCAACCTAAATTGAAATTCGAACTGATTTTGAACTCGAAATGAGATATTGAGGCGTAAAATGATTTTTGAAACGGAATCTTATATTTTGAATAGATATGATGATATTTGAAATGGATTTGATTTTTGAAGCGAATATGATATTTTGATATCAGTTATGAATTGATTGAATGTAAAAGAGTCACCGGTGTAATAATACATAGTTATTAAAGAGACCGGGATCGGATATGGACATACTCTCTGTCGATACCGAATACCACTTTAATAACTATTATACGCGGAGTGTTGATCCAAAATGAAGTGGATGGTTTGGTGAACGCGTTGACTGAAGAAAGAGAACGATATTGGATGACCCCTGACATGACTAAAACAGGAGCCGCGTCGGGCCATTGAGGTTCGCCACCTCTAGCGGACACACTTCTTCGATACCATATCTATTACCTTTTGTGATTCGATTTGGGTGCACCCCTCGATTTGGGAGTGTTGTTTCGCGGTGTTGAGGTAGCTGCTGGCTATGCTCAACATCAGTCTGGATCATGCAACTACTAGTATCCTAGTTGGTATCGCCTCATGTACCTTGTCATACTGATTATCCTATTCACGACCACTACGTTTTGTTTTGTGTTATACCTATGGGGTACCCTCTGATAACCACTAGTTTACGGTGGGGTTTACGGTGTTGTATAGACTATGGCATTATAAAAATGTGTTAAGGGGAATTATGGTGACGCCTTAACGCTATTTTAATACTTTTACTTTACTGTAGACATATTATAATAGCGTATTGTACTACATAGTAGATAGTTTAACGGATCCTTGAGAGATGGAAAATCCCGTAACATCTCTTGAGTTATTGCACGCACGTTGACACTGGATATGAGATGTCAAACCCCGTAAACATCCCTGACGCCGTTACATTCATATTTATTTACGATTGATTTAACTTTCATAAGGATATTTTAGTCCTGACTCGAGTGTTTTGTCTTTTCATTACGCTCGGGTCAGACCTGAGTTTTTCAGTTTATTGAAGATCTATTCTGGAGGACGAAGACGAAGATTTGGTATACTATTACTCTTATTATCTTTGCATCATGTTGCCTGCTGCATTATTTTATTTTTTCTGTTGTATATGTATAACTCTGATAAAGGTTGTATAAATAATGATCAAAGTATTGTAAACAGCTTCATGAACTGTTTATTTGACTATTATATTTTATCGTTCCGCTGCGAGATTCTGTGTTGTTTCATTTCCTTTATTTCTCTTTCTTTTCTTTTCTTATTTACCCCAATAACCATCTGCCCTTTTGAATGGTTTGGAACCGGCATGTGTATTTGATCGTCGGTTTAAACTGTCCAAAAAGGCGGGTCGTTACAGAGATCTACACAAGTTTTATCAAAGCTGGATGCGGTTCAAGGTATGAGGTACATTTAGGTACCGACTATGTTTATTTTGGACTCGAAATCAATGGATCATGATAATTTGAATTATATATGGGTATCCAGCATAGACTCTGGTTAAAAGATATCTAGAGTAGATCATAAATCACTTATGTAATGACCTAGACCTTTTGGACATTTCGTATTTAAATATCTGAATTATTAAATATTTGAATCTTGGACTAAATGTTATTGAAATGATTTTATAATATTTTTAACATCCTTTTAAATCATAAGTAATTATGGTAAATCTATTTTTTTTAAATGTTAAGAAAAATAAATACTTTTAAAAAATATCGATAATATGACCGAAAATTGTTTTATCGAAACAGCTTTTTAACCATCAAAAGTTGTTCAGATATTTTTACATACACTTATTTGCTTGGGAAATCAATTTAATGAAATAAAAATATTTTTCACTAAAACCATAAGAGCTTCCTAAGCTTATCTAGTTAGTTGTGAAAAGGATAGTGAGGTAAAAAGGAGATATTTCTAAAATGAGCAAATAAGGAAATTCCTTAACACTTAAGCTATGTGGTGTAAATTTATCATAAGGGTTTTATGGCGGGAGTTTGATATGTTCCCATTACCTTCCTAGGGATATATAAGGAGGAGCATGCCCTTAGGAAAGGATCGCAAATAAATTCCAAAGGTTGAGATGAAGTAGGATGGTTGAAAATGGTGGAAGTGCTTAAGCACTGAATCATTAATTACTCTCTAACTTTTTCAAAAGTTAACCAAATCTTCTCTAATATTTTTTAAAATTTGGCTTTGGGCCTAAGACATCATGGGAAGCATGATTAGCAAGTAAGAAGTGGGAGGAGGTGAGAGAAAGAGGGGGATCATGGATGTGCCGTGAGCATGGAGGAGGAGAAAGGTGTTGGCTTGGTTTGGAAATGCTAAAAGTCGGACCTTTGGGCTTGTGTTGATGGAAGGAGGTGGTTATTTGGTTCTTATAGCTTTGTGCTTTGGTTAGGAATGGATCTAAGTGAGTTATCTCACTATCCCTTAAGTATATACTGTGTATATATATGTTGTCTGCAAAGTATGACAGTTAAAGTGACATTAACTAAGTAAAGTTATAAACTTTGGACCCTCTTGATTTTGAATGATAATGATAACTTTATATTGTGTTACCTCACTTCTATTAGCCTCTTAAACATGTGGCGTGGCCTTGACTTAATGTCTAAATGGTTTTTTAGATTGTGCGTTGAATTGAAGTAAGTTTGAAATTATTTGAAACGAGAATAATTATTATAAGTGCACTTCAGAGTCCCTTCTTTTCGAGAATTTTTATAAATAAATAAATAGATATTCTTAGGGATTTATTTTCATGGTACCCTAATGGTGGTACTTATTATGAAAATTTTAAGTCTTAGATCATTTGTTTAAGTGGTTAAAACTAGTCGTAAAGATGATGCTTTTCAATGTTTTTCTAACAAGGACTTTTAACAGCACTTATAAAGGCTATAGTAACTTTATTTTAAGTGTTTAAAAAGCGACATTTTGGCTAGTTTTTCATGATTTAAATGGTTTCTAATTTCTTTTCTTATAAAATATTTGTATGGAAGTTCCTACAAAATGTATTTAAGTATGAAAAAAGAGTAGAAGTTTAAATATAGTTTTAATGGTTATTTACGAATTTTGAAAGCAAAGTGCTCAAAATGTAAAACGTGTTTTTAATCAAACTTCTAAATTAGTTATTTTCACGTAATATTTTATATAGATATTTAAAACCTATTTACAAGTATTTCTAAAGTATTATTTTATAAATATAAGTTTTGACAAAGGTGATTGACTAAGTTTAATGCTAAAATCCGACGAGTAAACTTGTCTGTTTGTGATATTCAAGAATGAGGTGTTTAGGAAAAACTTGGAGCAACAATGCTCAAACTTACCGAAATTCACTCTTGAACGAGGAATGGTATAAGTTGAAATTTCAAAAAGGTGTTATTCTTGTTGTTTACTTACTTGTCTACAAAGGTAACTAACTTTGCTTAAGCTAAAAGCCAATGAGGTTGGCATATTTACTTCTAAAAGTTAAAGATTAATGTCGAGTATGGACAAAACAATAGAACTCTAACCTACCAGGCCCCCTATTGAACGAGGAATAGTTAAGTTGGGAATGTTGGAAATGGGTTAACAAAGTTGTTTATTACTTATTAGGAAAGTAATTAACTATGTTTAACACTAATAAGCCGATGAAGTAATCTTTTCTATTTGTGAGAGTTAAGATTGATGTCAAGTACGGATGGAGCAATAGACCTCTAACCTACCGGGGTTCCCTCTTAATCGAGGAATAGGTAAGTTGAAAATGTCGGAAACATGTTAATCTTGTTGATTTCTTATTGTTTATGGAATTCATTAATGCGTTCCTTAACTCTAATGGCCGATGAGGTAAACTTATCTATTGTTTAGATTCAAGACTGATTGTTTAGGCAAGGCTTGGAGCAACCAGTGCCAAACTTAGTTGGCTTCACTCTTGAACAAGGAACAGTATAAGTTGTATTATCGAAAATGTATTAATCTTGTTGTTACTTACTTGTCTAAAAAGGTAACTAACTTTTCTTAACGCTAAAAGTCGACGAAGTAGGCTTATCTATTTTTGAGAGTTAAAGATTGACGTCGAGTAGGGACAGAGCAATAGAGCTCTAAGCTACTGGACCTCCCTCTTGAATGATGAATAGTTAGGTCGAGAATGTCAGAGTGGGTTAACAAGGTTGTTTATTACTTATTAGGAAAGTGATTGACTATGCTTAACATTAATAAACCGATGAAGTAATCTTATCTATTTGTGAGAGTTAAGATTGATGTCAAGTAAGGATGGAGAAATAGAGCTCTAACCTACAGGGCTTCGCTCTTAATCGAAGAATAGGTAAGTGGAAAATGTTTTAATCATGTTCATTTCTTATTGTCTATGGAAATCATTAATACAAACTTAACACTAAAAGTCGACGAGGTAGACTTACCTATTTGTGGCAATAAAGACTAAAGTGTCTAGGCAATGCTTGGAGCAACTAGTGCTCAAACTTACCTGGCTTCACTCTTGAATGAGGAATAGTTGACCTGAAATGTTGGAAATGAGTTAAGAATATGAATCATGATTTTTATAAGCAATTGTATTAAGAACTTGATAATTAACTTGTCCATACTGAACTTGACTGAACTTAGATCTTTAAAACAAAGGTTCTTTAAAACAAAGGTTTGTAAAGATAGTAACAAGTAGGAAAATGGTTTGGTTTTGTTTGATAATGTGTTAATTGCATTCACCTTCAACCTTTTTTTATTACACTTAAGGACGTAAATAGATCTTTAAAAGAATGTTTTAATGATAAACATAAGTGAAATGGTTTGGGTTTGTTGTGACAATGTGTTAATCGTTTTTAATAATAAAGCTGAGTATGAGGCATCAACAACAAGGTTGAGGATAGCAAAGGAAATGGTACAAATAGGTTGCACGTATTTAGCAACTCCTAGCTGATGGTTTTCCAAATTAGGAAGGAGTATCAGGCCAAAGTTGTAAGACTAGACCCTTACCCATTAAAAGAACTGGAACTGCTTGAAGACATGAAGCACTGTACGATAACGCATATCCCTAGAGAAGAGAACACAAAGGCCGATTTACTAGCTAATTTAAATCGCTCCGGGGAAGCGTGGGTAATGGGATTGGCCCCAGTGGAGGTTTTAACGGCTTCGAGCATTGATCAGATGGAAATCGACTATATTCTAGTGACTACAAAAGAAGAGGAGTCATGGATGACGCCGATCAAAGGCTACCTGATCAATGGAACTCTCGAGAGAGAAAGGAATAAATGGAAGAAACTACTCTAAAAGACACCACAATGCATGATGCAAGACAGAGTATTGTATATGGGAGGTTTCTTAACTCCCCTACTTTCGTGTATAACCAAGGATGAGACTAAGAAGATCCTTATGGAAATCCACGAGGGCAACTATGGCAATCACACTGGGAGGCAGACTTGGGCAAAGAATATACTTTGCTATAGATATTTCTGGCTGACAATAAACCAAGATGCAGCTGACTACACAAAATGGTGCGACTGATGCTAGAGATTTGCAAAGATTTTGAGAGCCCCATCTTTAGAACTTACATAGATGTCCATCCTATAGTTGTTTGTAGTTTGAGAATTGATATTACCGGTGTGCTACCAATAGCAAAAGGAGGAGCTAAATATGCTACAATTGCAATAGATTACTTTACAAAATGGGCTGAAGTGGAATCGCTTGCCATGACTACAATGAGAAAGGTAATCAATTTTTTAACAAAAAATACTATTTGCAGGTTTGGAGCGCCTAGATAATCATCATAGATAACAGAACTTAATTTGAGAGTAACGAATTCAAGGATTTCTCCAAGTGCTATCAAATCAAGAAGAGCTCTCTGTGGTCGCACATCTACAAGTGAAAGTAGTGAACAAAATCATCGAATCCACCTTGAAGTAGCTGTTGACTAGAGCTAAAGGCAACTGGGTTGATGAGCTTCCACTAGCATTGTGGGCTTATTGGACAACGCATAAATCAGCAAAAGGATACTTGCAGTTCGCATTGGCATATTGATTAGGAGTAATAATCCCAATAGAGCTGGAAGTCCCTCCTCTTCGTAAAAGACATTTCGACCCGAAGGTGAATGGAGAGCTCCTTCTTGAGTCTATCGATCTAGTAGATGAATAGAGGGAAGAAGCAGAATTAAGGGTCGTTGCCCACAAGAAAAGAGTGGCACGTTACTTTAATGCCAATTTTTGCAACTGACTTTTGAAATAGAAGATCTTGTTCTGAAACGGGTTCTCCTAGATACAGGAGCGCTTGGCCTGAACTGGGAGGGACCTTATGCAATTGATTAAAAGCTTGGAGGCAAACTTTTAAGCTAGCAATTATAAATGGAATCCCGATCCCATGTGCTTGGAAAAATGAATTGTTATGGCACTATTGCACTTAGGCTTTCTTGATTGGCTTTCGTAGATAAGCCATCCAAGAATGTTGGGGCAGTATAAATATGCAGGACTTGCCATTTCTTTTACTCATGGATAAATTCAGCTTTTTAAACTAATGAAACTATGTTCTTGTAAGAAATACTCCTATGATGCACGATTAGTGGCATAATCAAGGAAATGCTCCTCTATCATTGGATAGTTGATGGGGATGGACTCAAACTGACAGGTTGATTCGAAAAATCGACTCAAACTGCCGGGTGGATGGGGAAAACCAACCCACAGCCTTCTAAGAACTGGCGTTGCACGGTGATACGATACATAGGGAAGGTCCAAACGATTGGGTCGATGGGGAAAATAAACCTCCAACCTTCTGAGAATTAGCGTTGCCCGGAGTTGGGCGTTGTCAGGAAGGTCCAAACCACCATGTCGATGTGGAAAATCGACCTTTCTGAGAACCGGTGTTGCTCGAAGATAAACAGTCGGGAAGGTCTAAACTACCTGGTCGATGGGGAAAATCAACTCAAACCGTCGGATCAAAAATCGACCTACAACCTTCTAAGAATTGGTATTGACTGGAGATAGGAGGAGTTGGGAAGGTTCAAACTGTTGGGTTGATGGGGAAAATTGACTCAAACCGTCAGGTCGACGAAAAATCGACGCCCAGCCTTCTGAGAATCGGCATTGTCCAGAGATAGGCAATGTCGAGAAGGTCCAAATCATAACCTCTAGGAATATGTCATTGTCCAGAGATAGGCAACATTAGGGAGAAGAAATAAAAGGCTTCAAAAATTCATCGTTGCATGGAGATAGGCGACAATGAGAAGACTTATCGATTAAACTAACCTTCAGGAGTTCATTGTTGCTCAGAGATAGGAGACAATGAGAAGGATCATAGACCCAATCCATGAATTGATCAAATCACTTGGCTTTGACCTTCAAAAATTCTTCGTTCCCCAGAGAAGTTAACTAGGGATGGCAATTAGAACCAAAAATTGCAAAACCAAACTGAATTGACCCGAAAAGACCCAAACTCAAACCGAACTCGATGGGACTTGCTTCGAGCTTAAGTGATGAAAAATACAATAAAGACTTGATCAAACTTAAACCCAGTCGACCTAATAGACTTGACCAAAAAACATTAAAATATATGCATTTTTAGTATTATTACCCAACAGGACCTGTACTGATCTGACCTGACTCAAACCGAAGCTCGGGTCGGGTCTGGATTTTTGAAATGTATGGTTTGGACCCCAAAATACCTGAGTAGCCTAAAACCAAGACCGTCATGTCAGACCCGGGTCCATCGATTTGGGTTTAATTGTCAACCCTACAAGAAACTAAACAAAAGAATTCTAGAAACTGGACTACTAGTGTGCTGGCTTTCGAAGATAGATACTAGTGTATAGCTGAACCTCCAACATTGAAGTCAAAAAAATTCAAATGCACCTAAACATGTGCAGCATCGAGAAAATAATACTTTGAATCAAATTGCAAAATCACCGGTTACCAGATTAGGAGATGGAATATGAACGAGAATCTCAACGACATTGAAAGCAACCGAGCGGGGCACGCTTGGTTAAGGATAAGCGAGGATAGTTGTGAAGGCTTGAAAACAAAAATTTATCAAGCTTCCCTGGTTCAAGATTAGGATTGGAAAGCACGCTTAAACTGGAGGCAAATTGAAAGATTTTCCCTACAATGCTATTAACTTATAAAAATGCAACAAATAAGCACTTTGCATAGAAACATGCATATATAATTGTAGTACATGCAACTATGTCATGTACAAATAGTATGGTACATAAAGGTGCAGAAAAGTAAACAAGAGAAAGGTTACAAGTCAAAAGTCAATCTTTCATTACATAACTTTATGTACATCATGAAGCGGGGGCCGTGCCTCCACAATCTCGACCTGTTCAAAACCAAAAGGCAAAAAGATGTAGACTCCACAACACAAAATACATGACTCTCAATCAGCAAGCTCTAAGTAGTATCTAGTTAGTCTTCCCTTTCTTGCCACCTTTGCCACTACCTCCTCTAGGACGAGTCTTGTGTTTTTTCTTCTCGTCTTTAATTAACCTACCTAGGGGAGTATCACCCTCCGAATGGGTAGACTCTTCACCGACTGTGATATGGGGGTCATCAGATTTGCCGGTAGAAGCTTTACTGGTTTTAGTCTTAGAAGGCCTAATCTTGAGCATGTGAAGTTTGAGGTAGGGATTGTCGAAGTAGAACTGACGGGCTTTGTTGTATCAAGCTCAGACTTTACATGGATCTTCTCGAAGTCAACCTTCAACCTCTCTGCCATCGTGGTGTTATTGATGGGGTTTACAGCACCACTAATAGTGACGTCTTCTTCTTCTTGAGACATGGAAATATCCTCCAACCCCTCCAAAGGTGCGATCTTCTTGGAGTCGGAAACGGGCTTGGAACTGGAGGGTAGGGTAGGAGGGACAAGTCCCATAGAAATAGAAGCTAATATCGAGAATATAGCAGCAACACCTGATCCCTGGGTAGCTGGAGGGGAAGGAGAAGATGTGGTTGACCTACAAGTTGATAGACAGAATAGTAAATTTTAGTGATAGGCTAATGAGAGAACCAAATATTCTTGAAGATCGATGAAATGAGAGAAATACCTGAGCCTGGGCTTCAGTCCCAGAAAGAAGCCTCAAATTCTCCTTCTTCGGTTTTGTGCTCCTCGCTTAGGGAAGAAGGGATGTAGAGGCCATGAATGGTAATTGCTGCAGAAATTAGAGTCACATAGAACTCCCCTTGATGGAGAATAGTCGTTGTCGACTATATGGATGTTGAAGCGAATGTTTCTTGCTAACCTGATGATCTTGGGCCAACGGGAGCTTATGCAACAGTAGCAGCATTAACATCCTCTTCAACTAGGATGGCTTTCCCTATAGCAAGTGCTTCTACATAACGACCCGGGAATTTTAACGATTTTATAACGTAATTAACTGAATTTTTCTTGAAAATAAAACAATTAAATTTTAGAAATGAAATTTTGATATTTGGTATGCGTTTATTGAAGCATAGCGAATGGCAGATTTTCATTCGGAAATATGTAAGTTGTTTTGTTGTGTAATTTTCAATTTCAATTTAAAATCAGTTAAATTTGACAGAAATAAAATAATTTTTAAATCTAAATAATTTTATATAATAAAAATTGTAAATCATTTTCTAAATGAGACGTCATATTTCATTTCGCCAAATTTGAACTCCTATTGCTCCATTTGTCCTATTTTCGATGTTTTAGCAGCATTTTTGGCAACAAAACTTCAAGTTTTGATAGAATAATCTTATCCCTAATATCTATGTACCATTCTATTCATCTCGTTGTGCTAATCTTTGCATTATATTCATTTCTGTAATTCGGCATCAGGTACAAGGTGAAATCTGCGAGGCGACTAGCCGTATCAGTATCCAATTCTAAACTTTGGTTTCCAATGTCCTTTCAATTAGTCAGCCGTGAGATAATGATGGCCACTGTTAACCCGCCTTTTCGCAAGGCTATAAGCAGGCGGATTTAACTAAGTCGATTTCTCAGTTATCGAGGATGGAATGCAGTAGGCTTGAGTCGACTGGATGGATAAGTGACGCAGCACGTTTGGAAGTCGCTCGGCATGGAAGTCGCTCGGCATGGAAGTCGCTCGGCATGGAAGTCGCTCGGCATGGAAGTCGCTCGGCATGGAAGTCGTCCGGCATGGAAGTCGTGTGGCATCGGAGTCACTCGGCATGGAAGTTGCTCAGCATGGAAGTCATTCGGCATGCAAGTCGCTACAGGAAGTCGCTCGTACCATGGTGAAGGATGTTGGCTCGGCTATGGCCCTAAAGGGCCTGGACTGCTAAGGAAGCCCAGTAACTCGGGATTTGCCTATAAATACAGCATGAGAGGGTTTAGAAAGTGGATCTTCCTTCGGCTCTCTGGTTTTTTATTTTCTATGGCTAGGACTACTCTGTAGTATTGTAACTGTAATCGATTATTACAGTAATAAAAAGAAAACTTCTAGAGTGGACGTAGGTCGAAGTTAGTCGAACCACTATAAAATATGTTATTCTCTACTGCTTTCATTTTAATTTTGACTGTTCTTCATATTACTACTCTCTACATACATTCTATCTGTTATCTATAACTGTTAGTTGGTGCTTTCATTTACATTTGGGTGTTAGTGACCAATTTTGGCGCTAACATTTTGGTGCTTTCACTGAGAAGGCAAGCACTTAGGAATTTTAAAGCTAGGACTTAGATTCTAGGAAACAATGGTTAGGTTATCAACAAGGAAGCAAGTGATAGAAAAGAGCAATCAGGAGGGAAGTCAAGAGGCTTCCTCTAGAGATGAAACAGGTGGAGCATCCATCTACATCACCAGAGAGGAGATGGAAGCGATGATGAAATTGCAAGAGGAGATGATGCAGGCTCTTCTTAGGCAATTTGGACAATCAGGAACTGCAGGTGCTCAAGATCTTGGAGCTGGACCAGAGGAACTCAACCAGTAGGAGGATGGAGTGATTCAGCAAGGGCAGCTCCCAATTAATAAATAACTAACAATCTGGATGGAACTAGGCTCGGCGGCACACCACCAGGAAATGCTAAACCAATCCACGGAGGGATACCAGATGACACTGTGCAGCCTAATGCTAATAGGAATACTGGAGTACGTGATGAGGAGTATGTGCCAGGATTCCCTTGTGAACTCAAAGGAAAAATCGGAGGCAGCGGACAAGGATTACAGCTTGGCGACAACGATAGATTAGCGGAGATGGTTAGACGTGCTATGAGAGGTGGATTGGTAAATAAAGACTTGGAGGATGTGAATAGGTGTCCATTTATTCTTACTATCAGGTGAGCGGGGAACCCACCGGATTTTAAACTACCAGTATTGGAGATGTATGACGGGAGAACGGATCTTGCCTTTCATTTGACAAGGTACATGAGGCATATGGAGGTACTGGGGGCATCAGATGAGGTCATGGCTCTATACTTCCTTTTGTATTTGACGAATATTGCAGCTATGTGGTTTAAACAGCTAGAGAGTGGTTCTATTGACACTTGGAACGAACTAATTGAAAGGTTTATGAGGCAGTTTCGGGTTAGTAAAGTCAGACCCAAGAACGTAATGACCTTGACATCGATGAAGCAATGGAAGGGAGAGTCGCTTAGGGACTTCTTAACGAGGTTGAACACAGCGGTAGCCTCAGTGGATCGACCTGATCTGTTAATGGTTTTGATGGCAGCAGTCTAAGGAATCGTGGATAATTTGGATTTTAAGATATCATTGAAACAGGACCCACCGATGGATCTCGGGGAGTTTTACAATGAGGCGGAAAGGTTCCTGAGATAGGAGGATGCGCAGGCTGAGAGAGTAGGGAGAGAGGCTGAAGCTTATGCAGTGAGGGGTGGAGGTCAACCCAGGGAGGATCCAAGTAAAGGCGATAAAGGATAAAGGAAAACAGATGGCAACAGTGGCACTTCGAAGAGGCCTCGAAGGGAGTCAAAGTTTTCTTCTTACACAAATTTAACTGAGACTCTAGAAAGGATTTATTTGGATACTCGACGGCGCCTCCAATATCGAAGATCGTCAAAGAGAGAGCCTTTTGAACACGAGCGGGCATCGAGAAAGCATGCCTATTCCATGAGCTAGATGGGCACAACACAAACGACTGTAGGCATTTGAGAGATATCATTGAGGAGCATGTAAGGAATGTTTATCTACAATAGTATGTAAGGAATCGAGCTGCGGTAGTGGGACAGGAGCGACCACCGCCTACCTCGAACGAAGATGGCACTGGGCCTAGGCAATGCCAACTCATTATCAACTAGATAGGTTTATGGTTTTGAATAAGTAATAGAACTCAAAGTAATACGGTTAGGTTACTTACATATGTACGGGATCGAGAACGGCCCTAGGCGTGCTCTCAGATGACGAAAAACCGTACTACTTGAGTCTATGAAATCCTATTTTCTTTCTATATTTCTATAAACTCTGGTTTCTTCTATGGAACTGTGGACATTTAATTTCTTTCGTTGTATGAACTTCTGCTTTGATAACCGAATTCTGTAACAATTGCATTTGGATCGGTGTAATAAATAATACAGGTCTCGCAATCACAGTCTTGACCGGTGAGACAGGGCAGTGATCGCAAGTTACGAGTTCCTTCGCCGGACAGCGATGGAATGGACTCGGAGAGAATATAAAAGTCCTTGGCCGGAGAGCCAAGGCCGGAGAATATGAAAGTCCTTGGCTGGAGAGCCAAGGGCGGAGAATATGAAAGTCCTTGGCCGGAGAGCCGAGGCCAGTGAATATCAAAGTCCTTGGCCGGAGAGCAGAGGCCGGAGAATATGAAAGTCCTTGGCTGAAGAGCCAAGGCCGGTGAATATTAAAAGTCCTTGGCCAGAGAGCCGAAGCCGGAGAATATGAAAGTCCTTGGTCGAAGAGCCGAGGCCGGTAAATATGAAAGTCCTTGGCTGAAGAGCCGAGGCCGGAGAATATGAAAGCCCTTGGCCGAAGAGCCGAGGCCGGTGAATATCAAAGTCCTTGGCCGAAGAGCCAAGGCTGGAGAATATGAAAATCCTTGGCCGAAGAGACTAGGCCGGTGAATATAGAAGTCCTTGGCCGAAAGAACGAGGCCGGAGAACTTACAAGCCCTTGACCGAAGAGGTAAGTCAAACCCGGAGAGGTCGTGAATTTAATAATATGGTCACGAACGGGATATGGACTTCGGATATCAGACTTGAGGCTATTCAAAACACACCTTCGAATAGAAAGGCATGTTTTAGGGGGGAAAGTGTTAACCCGCCTTTTCGCAAGAATGTAGGCAGGCGGACTTTACTATGTCGATTTCTCAGTTATCAAGGATGGAATGCGGTAGGTTAGAGTCGATTGGAAGGATAGGTAACGTAGCATGTATGGAAGTCGATCGGCATGGAAGTCGTTCGGCATGGAAGTCGCTCGGCATGGAATTCGCTCGGCATGGAAGTCGCTAGGCATGGAAGTCGTTCGGCATGGAAGTCGCTCGGCATGGAAGTCGCTCGGCATGGAAGTCGCTCACCATGGAAGTCATTCGGCAGGGAAGTCGCTACAGGAAGTCGCTATAGGAAGTCGCTCGTAGCATGATAAAGGATGTTGGCTCGGCTATGGCTTTAATAGGCCCGGACTGCTAAGGAAGCTTAGTAACTCGGGATAGGCCTATAAATACAGCATGAGGGGATTCAGAAAGTGGATCTTCCTTCGGCTCTCTGGTTTTTTATTTTCTAAGGCTAGGACTACTCTGTATTGTTGTAACTGTAATCGATTATTACAACAATAAAAGGAAAAATTCTTGAGTGGACGTAGGCCGGAGTTAGCTGAACCACTGTAAAATCTGTTATTCTCTACTGCTTTCATTTTGATTTTGACTGTTCTTCGTATTATTACTCTCTACATACATTCTATCTGTTATCTGTGACTGTTAGTTGGTACTTTCATTTGCATTTGGGCGTTAGTGACCAATTTTGACGCTACCAGCCACTATCATTATTATTTCCATAAATTCAGCTTTTGGCTTTTACAATTCCCAAGGTTTCATTTATTTTCTGGTTCGTTTAATTTCTTTCATCCTCTTCTTTTCAATCTGGTTTCATTTGAGAAATAATACTATAGAAAGAACATAAATTTATTTGTAACGACCTGATATTTTCAACCATTCGCATCCACACATGCCGGATTTGAATTGCTCAAAATACCAGATTGTTACTTTATATTTGGAAAAACTCAGCATATACAGTAAATAAATAAATCACAGAATCACAGACATAGAGTAATATTCAATATGTAGCGGAAACAAAAGAATAGCAGTTCATGAAGCTACTATACATAAACAGAGTTGAATAAGATATAACAGAAGTCTTAAATACAATAGTCAAATACAAGATCAGAATACATCACAGGAATGAACTGAATAACTACAAGCTGAAAAGGTGTAGATGGATCTCCAAACGAAGCTCCAACTCCAAAGGTGAGTCTCAAAAGCTATATCACTCAGTTCTGACCCAAGCGTAAAGCAAAACACAAAACACTCAAGTCAGGATTAACATTCTTATAGAAATAAATCCAACTCAAGTGAAATAACAATTGAAATACAAATGTTTGGTGTAACCATCCTCTAAGGATCCGTTAAACTATCTACTATGTAGTAATATACGCTATTATAATAATGTCTAAAGTAAAGTATACTATTTAAAAATAGCGTTAAGGCTTTACATTTCCACCTTAACACATTTTATAGTGCCAATAGTCTATACAGTACTGTAGTACCTCCAGATCAGGAGACTACCAAAGGATACTACATAGGTATGACACAATCAAACTCGTATAAGGCGTGCTAGGGTAGGTGACAGAGCACAACTAGGCAATGCCTAGGTAGATATAATAATTGCACTTCCGAACTGGCGGTAACACATAGCGGCCACTACCGCCCATCTCGGAACACACTCCCAAATCAAAAATCAAGTATGGCCACCAAATTAATCATAAAGTCGGAATATAGTTTCGAAGGAATGTGTCCGATCAGAGGAGCTACCTCACTTGGCCCGTCAATTGCTCCTGTTTTAGCCACCTTATGCCAACTCATGGGAGTCGGGTCTACGTATATACCTCAATAGGACGTCGTCGCCATCTTACTTCATTTTGGAATCTCCACCACGTACACGGTTATTAAAGTGGTTTTCGAAGTTGGTAGAAGTATGACAACTTCCGATTCCGGTCTCTTTAATAACCAAATGTTATTGTAACATCGCGGTCATTTCAAAATAGTTTATATTTCAAAACCAAAATATTATTTCCATTTAAAACCATATCAATACAATATCATTTCCATTTCAAATATATCCTTTTATAAAATCATAGCACTTTCAAAGTTATAACACTTTCGAAACCAAACATTTGAAATTATAACACTTTCAAAACATAAAACTTTGAAATACATAACTTTGAAAACCTAACTTCCACCAATTAACAGTTTAGATATTAAAATGGTATATATAATAAAATAGTTTGTAAAGTAAATTAGTTTATATAAAAAGAGTTATAAGTCAAGATGGTTTATATTAAAAATAGTTTATATTAAAAATAGTTTATATTAAAAATAGTTTATGTTAAAAATAGTTTATAATAAAAATAGTTTATAATAAAAATAATTTATAAAGTAAAATATATAAATGGTTTTAAATATAATTTAAAAATACTTTACATAATAAAATAGCTTCCTCAAATTTCACAAATCAATTCCAACTCAACTCGAATTCCAAAATTCAAGTTTAATCAAATCTCAAATCATCAATTTCAATTCAATTCAGTTTCTCAATAAACCATTCCAAATTATATCGATTTCAAAAACAGATTTGAACAGCAAAATAAACCGTTTCAATTTCAATATATTTCAAAGCTTTATATATTCCACAATTTCAAAACTAAATTTTATAATTTCATATATAGCTTAATTTTACTATAATTTAGTTTTTAAATATTTATAAATCCAATATCATTTAAATAAAATTCAAAATTCAAATAACTGAATATTCCTTCAATTTATTTAAACTTGATATATTCATTTAAATCACCTTAAACCAATAATCAAGTTATAAGTCATATCCTTTAAAAATCTCAAATTCAATAAGTTTCAAATCGATTTAATTAAATAAAATTCTTAATTAAATACCATATCAAATCTATCTTCCTAACCTTAATTTATTAAAAATTATTATAAACTCTATATTTGAAAATATAATTTTAAACAAGTACTTTAACATATTATATATAAATCAAATCAAACTTTATTAAATTAAATCTTATTATCAACTTATTTTGTAATAGAACTAATTTATACACATTTTAAAATGGTAAAATTATAAATATTCTTAAAATTTTAAAATTCCAAAACTAACTTATAATTTTAAATTTTTCAAACATATAATTTTAAAATCAAGAATATATACTTTATAAAATACATATATAAATAATATGTTGAAATCAATATTTATTAAACCATATATTTCTTTCCAAAATCATAGAAATCATTTTCAAAATATTTATATATAGACCGACGGTGTCTGTATATAATTTTCTATCCTATGGTCAAGTGATACGGATATTTATCATTTCATTCCGTAATTTGAATTATATATGCGTGTATATTATTTGAAACCGCAATCCCAAATTCAATTCAAATGAAAATCGCTTGGGTTTATTATTTCAACCTATAACGATTTTCTCATATTCTACAGATCATTCGGGTATGTATCATTTCAACCCATAGGGAATTCTACACTAACAAGGAACTTGCAGAGTGATAATAGATATGAAAAATAATATAACAGGCATACATCATTAATATAAATAAAAGATAATGGTGTCAGATGTCACAGGTGAACTGATACAGATAATGGCATATATATAACAATGAAAATAACTAACAGCAACATATTTCAATTGAAATCAAATTTAATAAATATAAGAATGTAAATCATGAGTGATTGCTCGCTTTTAGAGGCTAGAGAGTTTGACAATAGGGCAAGTTACGAATTCCAAAGCAAAGTGAGATGGGCACGAATTCGATGAAGAAAACTAGCACGACGGACAAAGCTGATAAATGGGAATCGATGAGAACAGATCAAAATTTGTTTACGTAAAGTGAACAAAGAAATATTATATATATATTTCTAAAATCAATAAAAATTAAAACCCAAACTTATGAATACTCATATATATAAATTAATATATAAACATATACAAACTCACATACATTAAAATAAAATATATATACATGTTATATTTCGAAATAAATATTTATATATACACTTATTTAAAATCACCATATTTAAAACATATATCCATATAGACCACAAATTTAAATGCTTATACTATATTTATATCCTATAGTCAAATAATTCTCTACACAATACATATACCCAAATACCAGTGTTTATCTCTTTGGTATACATATACTTTAACGAACTAGTACAGCTACTTTATGGTATAATATTTATTTCAAATAAATAGTTAATCCCAAACTTACTATATCTATATAAAATTGAAAACTAAGCTACAATATACCTGTATATATCAACATATATATTTTTTACCTACATATATATTATACTGATTTCTTTTCAGCAAGCTGACAGCATAAAAACATAAACATCAATATATGATCTACTGTGTACTTATATTTAAAGATCCAACAGCAGATGAGTATAAACTTCACACTTTATATACTCAAAACATTCTTACACTACAAATATGTACCTACTTTATAAAGATTATATACTTTGTATATATGAAAATACCCACGTAACTGTTAGAATATATATGATACTACTTTATATAATACATTCGAACAATCGGACCTAGAGTTTATATAATTTATACTATATTTATGTAAACCAAAAGCAACATATATTTATACAAACTG
The DNA here is from genome assembly GCA_030765085.1 of Allium cepa. Lineage (NCBI taxonomy): Eukaryota > Viridiplantae > Streptophyta > Magnoliopsida > Asparagales > Amaryllidaceae > Allium > Allium cepa. Next base: position 1,002,754,178 of record CM060935.1, read on the forward strand.
TATAGATCGCATACTAAGAGATAAAATAAGTGTTTATATATGTATACCTTGTATATAGACAAAACTGTTATATATATATATATATATATATATATATATATATATTACTAACATAACTTTATATTTAACTAACATAGTTTATAATTCATATAACCTTACATTCATACAGTAATAGATTATAAAATAAAATATAGCCTTTACCTCTCTTATTTCAATAAGCATGCACGCACATGCAAGAAGAAAAGGAGTTGTCATTATTGCAAGGTCGGAAAAGTGGCAAGAGCTTCAGCTGTTGGTGGGTAATGAGCCATTGGTGGGTAATAAGTCGCTACGTGGAGGTGGGCTTCAGCAATTGGGGTGAAAGATTGCGGTTGGATTTGAGGCTGCAAGCAAGGTGGTGGCGGTTCGGATCTGAGGGGTGTAAAGGCAATGGTTACGTTGGTGGAAGGCGTGACACAAGGCAGGCGTAGGCTGGACGATGAAGCTGAGGCGAAGTGGATGGAAAAAGAAATGGGTTGATGGAGAAGGTCAGGCCAAAGTGAAGAAAATTGAAATGGAACGAAAAAAATATAAACATCGGTTCTCTAGAAAAGACAAAAGATACAAAATCGGTACCGATACGGTGAACCATTGTATGGTTTCGTCACGTATCGGATACCGAAACACAGATATGAATACACTGCGAAAATCAGTACGACGAGACGATCGAAACGGTATACAAATATCAGTGACAGGACGATCCTAATAAAAGTCGATATCGGTAGCGAAAATGCTGCAAATCTGTCAAAATAAGATAATCGGAGTAATAGCAGTCAAAATTTAGCAAAACGAAATATGATGTCTCACTCAGAAGATGATTTACAAATTTATTGTATAAAAATATTCAAGTTTGAAAAATATTTTATAATCATCAAATATTAGTTGATTTAAATTTAAATAAAATTACTGAAAAAAATAAACTTCAATATTATCAGATGAAAATTTACATTCATTATGTTTAAATAGACGTATTCAAAATATTAAATTTTATTTCAAAATATTATTATTTAAAATTTCACAAAAATTCAGTTAATTAAATAAATAAAACCACTGAAATTTACGAGTTGTGACATTATTAACCTGTTCATTTTCATTCTTCTTTTGCCTATGCTTATTCTAATTCCTATTTTTGAAAGAAAAAAATAAAGCTCGCATATATATTAAAGCTGTGAAGCCTGTTTTTTTTCCCGTGAAACCGCTTGCTCCATTACTTTCACAACCCATCTCCGCTTCTCTCCCACCATCGTGAAATCCGCATGCGCCTTATCCCCTAAGCCACCTAAGCTCTGCCAAACTTTCCATTGCCGCATGTTGCAAGCAATACCAAACCCATCACCTCTGGCATGCAAATCCATGCCTCACCTCCTCGCCATGCACTGAACCCATAGCCATACCTCTCCCCACCACTACCAACCTATCACCTCCCACCAAAAACACCCCAGGTTGACCATCTTCCCACCATCCCACATGATAGCCTTCTCAATTCGCAAGCCACTGAGAAAAACTACCTATCCCCTTACTGTGCACAGCCCCTTCATCTCCGACCAACCATCGGCCATAACTTGTCATTCCTCCATGATCGATAACCCAACCGAAGCAACCACGACCTTCCTGTTTTTAAGCACACAGCCACCATCTTCGACAACACAGCTCAGAACCCGATCCAACTTCATAACCCTATTTATTGCCACCCACACTCCAGCCTACCACCTTTTTACTCACCACACGACAATGATCTTCGACCTAATCACCATCACGCCATCGCTGATAGCCACTGCTACCAACCTGAGCAGCTTCTCCAACTGTTTGATATATATATATATATATATATATATATATATATATATATATAAAATTTCTATTTTAGTATATACTGGTTTTTTTATACTGGTTTCAAATATAATATATATAGGTATTTTAAAAATATGTGTAATAGATTTTGAAATATGTGTTTTTATTTTATGTGTTTAAAGTATTGATTTTATGTGTTGGTTTAAAAATGTAAAATATATACTTTGATTTTAAATATTTGTGTTTTACGGATATATTATTGGTTTTAAAATAATATATATATATACACACACACACTTTGATTTTACATTTATGTATTGTAAGAAGTGATGATTTTGAAATGAAAATATAAAGATTTTATTTTAATATTGGTTGGAAATATATGTATGTATAGATTTTTAAATGTGTGTTTTAAATTAAACATTTTAAAAAGAAAAAAATTGTGTATTATATTTCTATATTTGACTTTATCGAATTTTGTGCTTTGCTTGTCACTCTAAAACTTGTCGTGGCAGTTTCTGGGTGTTGTTGTGGAGTGTCCATATCCATGTGCATGTCTGTGTCATCTTCTTTGCCATCGTTGTTCTCTAGCCTCGAAAGGCGAGAAATCACTCACGATTAACATTTTTATATTTAATAAAATTTAATTCACATGAAATGATGATTGAAATATACTGTCAAATTGAATTGTTAAGTTATTTAATTGTTAAATATGATATTATCTGTAATTGTTTACCTATGACATATGACACCATAACCTGTTTTTATATATTATATTTAAATTTGTTACTGATGATATATTCTTGTTGTTAATATGTTATATTATTATTATATTTATTTGTTCTCACTCTGCAAGTTTCTTGTAGTTTAGGGATTTCCTATGGGTTGAAATGATATATACCAACGATCTTATAGATTAGGGGAACTCGTTATGGGTTGAAATGATAAACCCAAGCGATTTTCATTGATTTTGAACTTTGGGATTGCGGGTTGAAATGATATATACTCATAAATATTTAAATTGTGGATTGAAATGATAAATATCTTTATCACTTGACCATAAGATAGAAAATTATATATGGACACCGTTCGTCTATATTTTGAAAATGATTTTCAAAGTTTTGAAAGGAAATATATAGTTTTTAATAAATATTGATTTTTAAAATATAATATATAAATGTTGTTTTTATATATGTGTAAAATTTAGATTTTTAAAATTATATGTTTTGGAAATTTTAAATTTATAAGTTAGTTTTGAAAATATAATTTTCAAGATTTTGCTTATAATTTTACTAGTTTAAATATATATAAATTAAATTTTAATATAAAATAAATTTAATAATAAGATTTAATTTGATTAAATTTAATTTAATTAATATATAATATGTTTAAGTATTTATTTAAATTTATATTAATATTTTAAAAATAATTTTTTTCAATAACTTTAATAATAGTGGTTGGAAAGATAAACTAACATTGACTTAGAATTTAAGTTGGTTAATAATTGAATTTAAATAAGAATTAAATGGAAACTTATTGATTTTGAGATTTTGAAAGGTATTATTTTATGAACTGATTTAATTAAAGTTGATCAAATGTATATTTTCAAATTTAAATAAAATTGACTATTTAATTTTGATTTAAATTTGTAGCTTGAGATTTTATTTATATGATAATAAAAGTGATTAGGTGAATATTTTAGAACTAAAAATAATTGAAGTTAGATATTTAATTATTGACTTTTATTTAAAATATGTAATTTGAAATTTTATTTAAATGTTATTAAAACTGACTGAGTGAATATCTCCAAATTTAAATAAAACTAAAGTTGGATTTTGAAATATAAATGAAATTTATCTAATTGAGTTATTGTAAATTGTTTGAATACTAACTTTGAAACCTATGAATTGGAAATGGTTTAAAGTTGTAGTTCGAACCTGGATTTGAAATCGATATATATTAAAAATGGTTTAATAAGGATTTGAACTGAGTCTTTTACCTTTGTAATTGAAATTGTTGAACATAGATTAATTTAAGTTAAATTTTTTGAACTAAACTTGAATTGAATTGATTTGTGAAAATTGGAAGAAACAATTTTATTTCAAAACTATTTTCAATATATAAGTTATTTTTAATATATAAACAATTTTAATTTATAAGTTATTTTTAATATAGAACCTATTTTTATATATTACCTATTTGTAAATATAAACTATTTTTAATCTATAAACAATTTTAAATGTATATATATATATATTAATCTTAAGATTGGAACTGTTATGATTTTGATTAATGGATTTAAATGCGAATATTTTGATATGATAGTTTAACTATTTTGTGGTTTTGATTTTTGAAGTAAATATGATTTAAAGCGATATGATTTCGAAAGTGATATGATTTTAAAATGAATATGATATTTTGATATGAAGTATGAACTGTTTGAAAGGATTATAAAAGTGTTTTATAAAATGACCATGATGTGAAATAAGCTTTGGTTGTTAAAGAGAACGGGATCGGATATTGTCATACTTTCTGCCAATACCGAAAACCACTTTAACGACTATGTACATGGTGGAGATTCCAAAACGAAGTAGGAAGGTTTGGCGACGTCTATATGAGGTATGAACGCAGCCCTGACTCCCACGAATCAGCTTGATGTGACTAAAACAGGAGCTATATATAGGTCAAGTGAGGTCGCACCTCCGATCGACCATGCTTCTTCGATACATTCTATTACTTCGTGATTTGATTGGGTGCACCTTTGTCTCGAGGTGGGCGGTAGTGGCTGCTGTGCGTTACCACCAGCCCGATTCTACAAAACGGTAGAAACCCACCCTAGGCATTGCCCCACATGCCTTGTCACATGCCTTATCGCGCTTCTATGAGTTTGTTTTGTACGATACCTATGGAGTGATCCCTGAGTAAACCACCAGTTTAGTAGATCTTACAGTATCTGTATAGACTACGGGAATATATAAAATGTGTTAAAGGGGATGTGGGTAACGCCTTAATGCTATTTTAATAGTTTACTTTACTATAGAGATTATCTATGTAGCGTATTGTACTATGTATGTTGATAGTTTAATGGATCTTAAAGGATGGGAATCCTAAACATCATTTAAGTTGCTTTGTATTTCACTTGAAATTTCACTTGAGTTGAATTTACTGGTATAAGAATGTTAATCCTGACTCGAGTGTTTTGTGTTTTGCTTTATCCTCGGGTCAGATTGAGTGTCATAGCATTTGACTCACCTTTGGAGTTTGGTGCTTTGCTTGAAGATCTGTCTCTTATCTATTCAGCTTTGTTGTTTCTTAGTTTTTCCCGGTTGTTTATGTTCAGACTTGTCTGTTGCTTTTGTATTTGAAACTATATTGTATTTGAGATTTCTATTGTATCTTGTTTTAGACTTTGATGTTTATATAGTAGCTTCATGAACTACTATTTATTTATTCTGCTACTTATTGTTATATTACTCTATGTCTATGATTCTATAATTGATTTATTTACCGTACATGCTAAGTTTTGCCAAATATAAATTAACAATCTAATGTTTTGATCAATTCAATTCTGACATGAGTGGATGATTGTCGATTTGAATGGTTCGAAATGCTAGGTCGTTACATTATACGTCCTCGACATCGAGGTGCATATCCATCAACACCTCTTCCGAACGATTAACGTTGGCCCATTCCACCCGATGAAGTACGTCCTCCTAAGCATCAACGAGAGTCTCTGGGTAGTCCTTCCTCAACCACTTCAGATTTTTATGCATAACAATGTTGTTGTAGAAATTTTGGAGATTGTTGTTGAGCTCGTCTCTCTCTCTCTCCTTCTTTTGAAGATCTTTGAGTTCAAGTTGCAAAACTGCAAACTCGATGTCGTTGGCAAGTTTCTTGGTTGGCAAGAGCTCTAAATCAGCATCAAGCTTCTGGTTTTCTGTATGGAGCTTTTGAATCTCCTCATGGAGTCATTCAAGTTCAGCTACCTATTCCAAGACGGTCTAGTCCCTGGCTTCCTTTTGAGTGAGCGCTAGGTCTTTTTCTTTCACTTGGTTCTTTAACTCTTACCCTTCTTCGTGGAGGATCTTCATGTTATTCCACATCACAATCTCAGCACGATCATGAACCAACCTCATTTCTTCCATCAAGTGATCAGAGTTAGCTTTTGAGTTCAAAGCTACATTCCTTTCCCAAGTGAGCTTCATCGGGTCCTCTTCCCATTACTTTAGAATTCTCTCATAAGTTGCCTTCTCGAAATCGAAGGACTGGATGTTGGTGTAAGTAATTCTATTCACATCATAGAGAATTTGGCACGGCTTCTTCCAATTTTATCTAGTGCTAATATGTTTTTAGACATTTTCTAACATCCCAATCCTCCACTTCTTTCCAAACATCCTCGGTGTCTTAGTTAAACTTCACGTCATGAAAGAAGAGGTTTGGAAACACAGCATGTAGACGTGGAGGAGCAGCCAAAAAAGCGAAGGAGAAAAGACTTACTTGGAAGGAGGAGGAACCATTGCAGTTGAAGAGCGGGAAGCAGGAGTTTGTTGTTGTAAAGAAGTTTGAGCTTCAAAATGTGGCAGAAGAGCACGGAAAGAAGGGCCACAATGCTCGGAAGATTCTCTTTGGAATTTAATGGGATCACGGGATAAATTTTCTTCAACCTTCCTCTTTCTCCTTTCCTTCCCTCTTGCCCTTTATTTCCCTCTTTCATGCTCCCTATCAGCTCAACGGTCTTCGTCAGCCTCTCGGCCTTTTCTCCTCCGCCTTTCCTCATCGATCTCATGACGATCCTAATAGCTGGAGCGAGGCAGATAAGGATTACATGTCTTTCCACTATAATCATCTCCACTACGTGAAAGAGCTCTGTTGCAAGAAAGAGCTCCATACCTGTCATGGTCCATGGAACTTGAAACAAGGAAAAGATAGTATAAGAATCAAGACTTCAGAAAATGAGGGAATGTAAGGATGTGTTTCCATGATCCTAATCATGTGTGTAGTGTCGATGATCCCCCTTAAATGCTCTACAAACCTTGTTGGCAAGGAACTAAAGACAGAGTCTTGCCACCTTCATTTACAAACCCTCCATATGTGAAGGTGAAGCCTAAGCCCGCTTCATCCAGAACATCGTGAATTGTGATATCGATTTCACCGATATCGCTTGAACCAACGAATATATAGCCAAAAGAGCGAGACTGAGGCGTTATCTCTTATATGGGTAGCACAGTCTAATCTCCTTCCCTTTTTGAAGTTTCAACGGTAATGTGCTTCGAATGAGGCGAGCTAGGAAGTACATGGCTTCTATGGGGAGTCTCACCAAACGACTCATCTTCCACATTGGCACGATAGTTTAAACTTTTTCGAATCCCTCTTTCAAATTATTCAAGGTAATTTAGATCTCCTTTGAAACCACCTTTTGAAATGGTCGAGGCAATCGGAACTACTTCTAAACAACCTTCAAAATGATCGAGACAATTGGAACACCTTCGAAATTACCTTTCAAATTAGTTGATTGGCTTAAGATCCTTTCAAAACCTCCTTTCGAAGTGGTTGATATGACTAAAAGTTGAGACTTAATGGATCTAAGGGTTTTAATTGAATTAACAGGTTTTTACTCCTTCAAAAGGTAACCTTTCGATTGACATTAATACAATTAATCCATAACCATAACCATATAGAAGCTACAGATCAATCAATATATTTGGAAATGCCACATACTTGCTTTAATAATAATTCTCTTAGATAAAGAAGCTTAAGTATTACAAAGAAGTAAAATCCCCACCTTGATTTTAGAATTAGGGTTTACAAATTCAAGAAAGAACCAGTATTAAGTGAATGAAATTAGGATCCCCTAAATAATACTCCTAGGGTCTTATTTATAGGTGCAGGTTCGACCCTTTCAAATCAGTCCTTTCGACTTAGTCAAAAGGGTGCGTTGAAGTCCTTTCGTTGCTGCAAAATTCAGGATGCCCTTCTAACTTTGCTTTTGAATGGACCCTCGGTACTTTTGAATCCATCGAAAGGCATGGATGCATCCTCCACTCTGTTGTTGATGTGTTGTTGCAAGTAGGAAAGGATATGGGCTTTCGATACTGTCGAAAGGTGTATCTTTGGTGCTTCGAATAAGTTGATGCATAGTAGAAGTTTTAGCTGCAAAAAGTAGTTTTCGAAAGCAACCCCATTGGTCAATGTGAAACCCCATTTTCTGGTGTTTGAGGAAGACTTATTAGACTCATGTAAGCTTTCCTTTGTAATGATGGATAGTTTTAACCGATTTGAAAGGTTGATCTACACTTTTGAAGGGGTAGTTTTAGCCAAATGTTCTTCTGTGGAAGGCAAATAATAATGAAACCCACTGTTTCAAAAGGTTTGGAACATATGTGGAAGTAGGTTATCTGATACCTTTGAAAGGTGCTTCATAACTCATACAAATCCCTCTTTATGCATGCAGAATCATCTATTTCGAAACAAATTATCTGAATTTGAAGGGAGACCTCATCACCTTTTGATTTCTTAAAAAGTCCATTGCTCATCCAACATTTTATTGAAGCATTAATTCGACTCTTTCAAAAAGTTTTGTTTTATTACCCGTCTTTGTGAATCCTCCTTTTATATTCTTTATGATTTCGACAAAGTTGAAGTTATTTCTGATTAATACATTTGCCCTACCCCCCTCCACTCAGGGAAGGGATGCTCTTGACTTTTCAAGTCAACTTTTTCAACATCCTTCTTTATTTCAGCATAAAATTTCTTGCCTTTTTATATACTAACATGGATCTTGGCCATTCATTTAAATTTGATCGAATGGTTTGTCCTTTGCATTTTCTTTTTTTATAAATCACGCTTCCTTCTCCTTTTTCATTTACCGCAATTAAAACCTCAAAGCAAGAATCAGAAATTTCAATTTCTTATTAAATTCCTAATTTCACTAAACATAAGTTCAGATTCGAGGTATGCTTTCATTGTTTTATATTATAGACCGATTTATCACGTTTAATTCCAATTGCAATTTCAATTTCTTATGGTTCAAATTTGTGTTACTGTTTTAATTTTGTGAGAATAATTTAAGTTTATCATTCATATAAATAGATCTTTAGATTCATTTTTATATTAACTTTGGTTAATCTATGATATCAATTTTTGGTTTGAACCTGAATTTGTCAAATATAGGGCTATTTGCTAATATTTTATAAGAATTCATGCTCGAATTCTATTATGCTCAATTTTAATTAGTTTGAGATGACTTTTTTTATTGTGATTAATCTATGGAGCCAATACTGGTCCAAGCTTGAATTTGCTAAATTTATGGTTTTTGTTGTTGTTAGATGCGAATTCAACCTTGAATCAGTATTATTGTCAACATCTAAGAAGCATTGGGTTGAAAGTGAATCGGGAAGGAATTGCTTTCTGGTAACTTCGAAGAGAAGGTTAAGTTGTATAGATCAATAAACCTTATATTACAACTTAATTTTTCAACCCTTTCGAAATGGGTTAATGCAACTAACTCCACTTCATTTTCCAACCCCTTTCGAAGGAGTCGAAAGGAAGTCAAGTATCCACTTTAAACGGATCCTTTCAAAGAAGTTCATATTTCTGTCATGAGATGAGCTTCTTCTACAGCTAAAGTATGTTCTGATGTATTCTGACATCTTTCAAAGAAGTCGTCTTGAAGGGTTCAATTTAATGGATACACGGTATATCTCTTTAATGGCCCAATTCTCTTCGAAAGGATTCAGAACTCAATGTATATAAAAAGTGGATTTGGTTTGCTATTGAACTTTATTTTGAGTAAACAATGCCCAATTCTAATTTACTTTGGAAGATGTTAAAAGTTAGAAATTCATATCTTCTACCATCAATTGGATCGATAATAATATATTTTTGTTATAGTCGAAAACCTTATCTAGCCTTTCGACTTGACTAAAACCCTCAAAATTGATACAAACCTAGTCATTTGCATGTTTTCAAAATCACCATGCCCTTTTGACTTGTTCGAGATCCATTATAGTTGACATGAATATAACTATCATTTTCTTAATACAAACACTATCGAAACATCCTAAGGCCCTTTCGTTTGTATTAAAATAACTTTGCCGTAAGTCTTTCGACTTAATGAGAGTATAGCATTTCGGCAATATTCATATTTTTTTTAATTGAAATTAAATATGTGGGTTTCGACATTATCGAAAGGTTTATTTGACTTGATTGGGGAACGTGGTTAATAGTTTCAATAATGTTTATATTCAAGTTAGTATTATGCGGATAGTTGCACCTATTAATAGTAAAAAAACGGGCTTTCAACATTGTCAAAGGGTGTGTTTAGGTGTTTGCATTCCATCTTCCTTATCATCATTGTCGATTTTGATGATCTCATGATTCTCATTAACTTTAACACCCTTTCGAAGGTATGGAAATATTCCTTGGTGGATATTTGAATCATTCCACTAGGCTTTCGACATCTTCGAAAGGTGTTAATAATGAAACAAATTATAACTTTAATAAAACGATTTCACCTGGCAGGATCATTGGTTTAAAAAGAGCTTCTAAGAAATCAAAAAAAAGATATAGCTTCAGAACCAGAATCTTCACAAAAAAGACTGAAGCTATTTCAAGACATTCCCTTATATCTTCACAAGATGAAGTTGACATGATTCTTAACGATTCGATATTATAGGAGTGGAAGTTATTCCTCCTGGTAACAATGTTACTATCTAGATTCCCCCTGAAGGATATTTTGCTTACACTTCCATCCACATTTAGCATGGCAGTTTTATTCCATTCCCTGATTTTTTGTCAAGATTCTTAAGTTACCTAGGTGTAGCCCCTATTCAATTATCGTTAAATGTATATACATAGTCTATCTCCTCGGAGCTCATGGCTTTACAGTCAAGCATGTCTTCGCTAAGTGCTGAAGTTCTCAGTTATTTAGTGCATCTTGTCAAGCTCAGCAACTTAAATAGCCAGATCTTCAAGGCTAACCCACTCAAGAAGTTAATTTCCAATGGAGTAAACAAGTTTAGAGATTAGGAGATGCAATTCTTTTATGTCAAATGTTTTCAAAATATAAGTGGAGCTTTCTCTTCTCCTCTAGCATTATTTTCATTTTTCATTAAATTATTCTCTTTTGAAAAATTGCATTTTCTTATTAGGCCATGCTCCTAAACATCTTACTGATGAAGGAAAGAGAACTGTGAAGTTGTTAACTGCTACTTCTGGTAGCATTGGGAATAGACTTACATTGTTGACCCCAAGCAATCTTCAAAAACATTCTCTCCTTCTAGTAGGCCAGAGGATTCTTGGACAACCTCCTCTTGTCCAACACACTTCCAAGGGAAAGCGCTTCGTATCTTTGGGCGACCCTATAAATTTTTTACCGTTGTTGTCCTGACCAGACTGGTAAACTTATATGTATCATTTATAACTTGCCGTCGTGTTATTCTTTAAATTGCTTTGCTAACCTACACTTTTTGGATTCTAGCAGCTGCTCATTCTATTGAATTAACCACAAAATATCCACTTCCTCCAATATCCGAATCTAGTGCTTTCGCTCTGACCCAGGCCATTGCTAGGTCGAAGATAATCGCTAAAAGAAATTTGAGCGGATTGACTGCGGCAGGTCCTCTTAAGAAAATTAAAACTGCTGATGTCCACTCTTCTCTTCCACCAAAAGAGGGTGAATCTGTTGATGTAGGAAAAACTCTTGAGGGTCCTACTCTTAAGGCTTCTACTGACCAACCCAAAATATCTCTTTCAAAGGATGATTTCATGTCCCACATTGTTATGTCTGATTCTCCCAGCATCATCGAGCAGATGCAAAAGGATTTAGGCACTTCAATTCCCTTTCAGGAGTTGAACCCCTCTAGACCCCCAATCTTTGGTTTCTCCTAATAACTTTGAGAAGATTGTACAATCAAGTATTAATTCTCCATCATTAACCTCTATTCAACCACCTTCCTCTGTACCCGATCCGACAAGTCATTGGCGATCCCTCATCAAGCAACAATTTCTATATGTTTCACACTATTTGACCTTCTTATTACTATTTCATACTGAATTTTGACTCATGTTGTACGTTTCCTTTCAGATTTCTAAAAGCTCGTACGCCCTCCAAGGGTGTTTCAAAATCTTTCGTCGAGACATCTAAGCTTAAAGAAGAAGTCTCAACTCTAAGTAACTAGATTACGTCCCTCACTACTTCTAAAGATAGTGTGGTGGGGGAACAAGAAAGATTGAGTGCTTCGCTTGTTCAAGCGGAATCTACACTTACCGAGGAGAGGAAGGCTAATCAAATCTTAGCCAATGAGGTTTTGGCTTTAAAAATTGAGTCGGAGGAAGAAAAGGCCTGGATGATTGCTAAACAATGTTCTCTCAAAAAGAAATGCACTCTTTTCAAGAAGAAGTTGGAGAAGAAAAAAATTCTTTAACTATGGCCATCAAAACCATTTTTGAGGCCAAATAAAAGGTGTCACAATTTTTGAGCACTTCTCTTAATGACATCATCGTGAATTCTTATGAGGATGCTCTCATGCTGGCTTATTCCGACAATATAGAGAAGTATCCAGACTTAAGCTTCCCCTCACTCGATCCTGTGCTGGTCAAAAGATTAATGGACAAAATCAAACAAACGGAGCATAGGATCGAGGTTCTTGAGAGAGAAGAAATTGATGCCGCAAAACTCTTATATTTTGAAGTCCCTTCCATAGAAGGAGAGTCTGACTCTAATGAGGAGGAAGATGATGAGGATGATGAAGTCGTCGTTGAGGAAGGTGGCAACGACAACGACAATGACGATGATAACCCTGACAATGAGGATAGAGGTCAGGGTTTTGGCGACAGCAGAGGTGATCATGATAGTTCTCATGGAGGGGATGGCGATAATATTCCCAGGGCTTCAGAGAAAGTCATCCCTGATCCTAGTGCCCATGGAGCAAGTTGTTATCCCGCCTTTTGGCAAGGCCGTGACACCAAGAACTTGATTAGAAGCCAAGGATGGTTCGTCCTGGAGATCGTCAACGCATAGGTCTACTATGGATATCGGGAAAAACTTTCCGAGTCCAGATCGAGCTACAATTGATATGACATGACAAGAAAAGCTAATGAAGCCAACATTTCGAATTCCAAGTCAATCGGAGTTCGTATCCTCAAGATATTAATCGATCACGGTTGAGAAATCCAAACTTGCATCCATCATAACTCGAGATCTACAAGTCCAAATGCTATTAAATTTTCACAGTAGCTTACTGGCAACCTAAGGAAGCTTCACGCCAAATTTTAGCTAGATTGGATCAATTCTTGATCGATACGAAATTTGTTCGTATCGATCACGGACCGAAAAACTCCAACTTGCATCCATCATAACTCGAAATCTACAAGTCCAAATGCTATGAAATTTTCACAGTAGCTTACTGGCAACCTAAGGAATGTTCATGCCAAATTTTAGCTCAATTGGATCAATTCTTGATCGATACAAAATTCATACGTATCGATTATGGTCCGAAAAAACTCCAACTTGCATCAATCATATCTCACAATCCCCAAGTCCAAATGCAATGAAATTTTCACGGTAGCTTACTGGCGACTAAGGAAGGTTCACGCCAAATTTCAGCTCGATTGGATCAATTCTTGATCGATACGAAATTTGTTCGTATTGATCACGGACCTAAAAACTCCAACTTGCATCCATCATAACTCGAGATCTACAAGTCCAAATGCTATGTAATTTTCACAGTAGCTTACTGGCAACCTAAGGAATGTTCATGCCAAATTTCAGCTCAATTGGATCAATTCTTGATCGATACGAAATTCATACGTATCGATCACGGTCCGAAAAAACTCCAACTTGCATCGATCATATCTCACAATCCACAAGTCCAAATACAATAAAATTTTCACAGGAGCTTGCATGCGACCTAAGGAAGGTTCACGCCAAATTTTAGCTCGATTGGATCAAATCTTGATGGATACGAAATTCGTTCGTATCCATCACGGATCGGGAAGAAACTTTGTGGGATCGATCGCGTGGGCCCCCCATGTGCCAAAAAAAGTCCCTCGAGATTTGAGCGAAATATCGGCCTCTACGCCTATAAATAGCACCCCAGAGCCTACAGAAAAGGAATCTTTTTGCTCTCCTATGTCGAGACTCTGCCGAATCCAATTTTGTACTCCATAATTGCTGTTGTACACGAATTCAACATTATAATCCGCTGTAATCTGCTGCAATAAGTTGTAATCGGCATATGAAAGTCAATAAAATCATCAACTTCATAGTGGATGTAGGCAATACGCCGAACCACTCTAAAACTCTGTGTTTCTATGTATTTTCTTATATGTTTATTGGTGTGTTTGTTAGATCAGCTTCATTTTACATCTATTCTCTTCACTTTATCCCTTCAAACACATCCGAAGAGTGTTGTGCCCAATTTTGGTGCAAACACAAGTCAAATTGAACTTCTTGAGCCTTCTGATCTCCATAGAAAAAGCTAATATTTATGTTGGAGAACAAGAGGGGAAAAGGCAGATCGTGAAAACTTCAATTCCTATTTCTCAGATATGGAATTCTTTGTCTAAATGGCTTTCACTTCCAAGATAACAGTAACTGATATCTATCTAAAATATATTTTTCTATTTTAGATAAAGAATAAATCCATTCAACTTTATGAAACAAAGCTTGAAAGAAAACGAGTGGAAATAAATAGCCTGTATAGGGAGTTAGATACGTAACTAAAAGAACATGACGCACTCTCTGATAAGTATTATAAGCTTAATAAAAGTGCTACAGTGTTAGCGTCTTTTAAATATCAGGAAGCGGCCTCTCGACTGAATAGAGCGCTCTTTCGTTATGACAAGCTCCTAAAAGAGAATAGGGAATTGATAACACTCTTTTGGATGTTGATTGAGGACAGAGATATCCTGGTAGATTTCCTATATAAAGCTTATTGCAGACATTCAATTGTTGATTTTTCATACTTGGGTGATTTAAGTGGAGGTCTACTAGATATATACATAGGAGATACTTAAATGAATTTGGATCGTTCCACATCCAGGGGCATGCTGGAATTTACCATGAGTCAAATCTATCCCTCGTGGATCGCCTTCAGAAAAACTCAAATATCATAACGATAAATTCAATTCCGAGTTATTCAAATAATCAGTTTTGTACAAACCAGATGAACATCTGTAATTGTGTAATAATATTGGTTTGTGAATTCTTTGTACTAGTTTTCTTTTATATTTATTCGTATGTTATTATGTTATTACAGAGCAAATTTCTCCCAAGCAGCCTTGTTTCTAGAGATTACTAAGGCAAATACGTCAAATTAAGAAGAAATTACTTAGAAAAGGCCCCGCCATTGAAATCCTCAATATTGGCTAGATATTTCTTTCTTAGGGATCCACAGAAGCTTTATATGCAACATCCTCGCCTTCGCTTTGATTTTCTCGGCAAATTAAAGAAGAGGCTCCTTAAGGAGATTTGAACATGTCATACAAAATAGATTTGCAGTTATGATAGTCCTCCAGTGGGTGAATGAGATTATAGCAAATGTCCCCTAGTTATTACCCCAGAAGGATTTAATGCCTCCTTTGAATCAACATCACTCTTTCGGCTAACTATTTGAGTAAAGTTAAAAATGCTGTTTATAGGCTTTAAATGTGATAGGGCAACGCGATTATTTGACCATAACATTGATATTGTACGTTTTGTTTTATTTCTTTTTGAGTTAAAACTTCTACTATAGTAATTAAAGAAATTTGTTCTCTCGGTATTAATTAATTTTTATATTTGAATAGGAATTACAGTTAACCACTACTCCACTCTCATTAGATCTGTTATCTCGCTTCATCAACATTAAAGATAGGTTGGTGGCAGATCTTGAAAACAGAAGTTAGCCTAAAGATCCTTTTCCTACCCAGCTCCAAGGCAACACTAAGGCATAGGAATGGCGTAAGAAATTTTTGCTTCAAAAGGCGATTGTTAGGGACCTTAACGATCAGATCACTAGTCTCAAAGCAGATATCAAGATTAAAGATGAAACAATTTATCAATTAAAACGCAAAATTAAATCAGACCCTTCGATTGACTTTGATCAAGAAATGTTTAAGCTTCCCTAACATATAAGCGATTTGGAGATAAAATAAAATGATAGCCAAGCTTAGTGTAAATCCTTTGAATTTATCCTGGGAGGTGACATTCCGAATATCCATTTACCAACTTCTCCAGTCACCTCATCTGTTGTGAAATTGATAAGGTCTTCATTTTTAGCTATTCAAAAATTTCCTGCTACGACTAACCCTCCCATGGGTTTGGACGAGAAGGTGGTGGGTGAATGGTGCAGGAAGGTTAAGTTCAAAATGATGAAATACTTTGATGATCAACAGAAAGTGAGATATTCACGATGCATCAACGAGTATGCAGCTAAAATCAAAAGGCTTGAGCATGAAAATTATCTTCTTCAAAAGCACATCGCCGATTTAAAAAGACAAAACAAGACCCTTGAAGGTGCCAATAAAGCTTTTAATCATGCTTTGAAGGCTCATATTGAATACATCGATGAATCTCTCTCTTTTCCTCCTCCTCCGTTGTTGTTGTTGAGAGAGATATCTCTCTCTTTTCCTCCTCCTCCGTTGTTGTTGTTGAGAGAGAATTTAGATAAGGCTATCCAGGATCTTTGAAACGCAAACTTGTATTATATAATATGCTTGTAAATAATTTTGAAAATTGTGTAAATCATGTAAATATCATCTGGTTTGTAGCTTTTTCCTGTATTTGCAATGTTGTTTCTAAATCTACCTCTTGATAGCTTTGATTGCATCTTTTGTACTTGTTAAATCATTTGGTCTTGCTTAATTTATTTTCCTGTAAAGTACAAAGTAGACAACATGTTTTGTCATTTGTTTGAAATATATTTAGGTAGTTTGCCCATATTATTGGAGACAATATAGAGATTTTTGATAATAGAATCCGAATAATGAAAATTAATAGATTCGCATCCGAAGATTATAAGTGATGAGAAACTAATAGTTGGGGATGATTAAAGACTGAAAATTATTGTTTGATAATAATAGAAGTCCTGAGATCCAATTTTGATAATGATGAGTGAAGACCAAAAATTTAATAATAGAGCACCAGAAATCTGATTATGGAATTAATAATAAAGGGCCAGAAATCCAAATCTGGCATTAACAGAAGTTTAGAATCCTTCTTTTGGAAATAGTTAGTAGAAGACCGAGAATAATTATTTAATAATAAAAATCCAAAGATCATCATCTATAAATAAGTCATGGAAGACTAGTAATCCTCTTTTGGGAACAAATAATATGAGTCTAGAAACCCTCAAATGGAAATAGTAGAAGACCAGTAACCCAGATTCAGGTATCAATAAGTGAAATCCAGAAACCATCTTTTGAATATAATGAAGCTTATGAGTTCATAATATAAAATCCGATGCCCAGATTCGGATGTTAGTAGAAAACCAAAAGTCCATAGTGAATGATCCGAAACCCATATTTGGGTATTAATAAGTGATGTGCAGAAATCATCTTTCGAAAATGAGCTGATGGTTATAAATTCTTATTTGAGCCTTTTGTTATGAACTTCTCCTTGGAATCTAATTGTTCGAATCTTTTGCTTTGTTGTTTCTTCTTTGCTTTTTGATTCTTTTGACATGCACCATACTTTAGGCTTTGTATGTTGTTGTTTTGTGTGCCACTTCTCTGGCTTGGACGTCTTAGTCCATTGTTGTCTGGTGCGCTTGGTTAGCTTATTCACAAGCAAGACCCAAGGACTTACCTAACCTCCCTCTAGAAGGCACTCCAGCCAGGCCTTATAGGCAAAACTTAAGGCTTGTTCGGTGCCTTGACCAGGCCATAGCATGGCGGGATCAAGGGCTTACTCCATCCTCCCTCTAGCAGGTGCTCCAGCAAAGCCTTATAGGCAGAACAAAAGGTCAGTCGATGTCTTGACCTGGCCATAGCGTGGCGCATTCAAGGGCTTACTCCGTCCCCCTCTAAGGGGCACCTTGATCTGGCCATTGCATGGCGCAATCAAGGGATTGTAGATACTTTAACCTGGCCATAACATGGCAAGGATAAAGGTTTACTCTAATCTCCCTCCAGGAGGCACTTTGACCTTGTCAACTCGATGCGGACAAAGGCTTAAGACTGTTTAAGGTAATTTCCAAGTTTTAGGAGAATTTTACTCCCGACCATGTAGATTTTTCTTAAGTGGTGATCTATTGAATTCATTTAGGATTTCTTTACAAATCTATTGATTTTGCCTTGTTTGAAAAAGTTGATAATCCTCCTTCAAGAGCTCTGCATTGATTAGTTTCATGCCCGTTCATCATATGGTAATGATAATAAGATCCTCCTATATTCCTTTCATATCTGGGCTTTTTCTTTTTAGATGGCCAACAGTTGAGTTCTTCCCTTGTTAATTCATATATTTTCTCGATTGATGTAGTCAAGTAGTACTCTTTAGGGAGTCTTGATTTGAAGCTTGCTTTTGAGGTTGATTTCTAGCTTTTTTATTGCTTGATTCAGGAACTTCATTTTCAATGACCAATTTCCTTTTTAAAACCTTTCTACGCTCGAATGTACGTAATGATCCACTTATCATTGGATGTCATTTTTAAGCAAAGGTGTAATAATCAGCCATCATCCATTCTTCAAAGATAGTCCCTTTTGCGTAGCCCTGGATAGCCTTCTATATTTGAACAATGAAATTATCACCTTTATATATTGCTTTTTCGAAAGCAAAGATGGGTGTAGGCCCAATGTGGAATGGGCTTAGGCTCCAATTGTTTGGATTATAAGATTCTTCTCTCTTCTTTTTCATGACTCTTAAAGCATCCAATCTTAACATTCATTCTTCGTATGCCTTGAGTCTTCAACAATTTTATTAGAGGATCTAGCCAGGTGGGGTTACAAAGATCACTGCTCGGATCTTTTGACTGTTAATAATTATGGTGCAAAATCTTGTAATGAGATACAAATAAAAGAAATTAGGGTTGAAAATTCAATAATGCCGGAGATTCGAGCCTTCCTTCCAGCGTCAAAAATGTTAAAAAATGTTTTCAACACCGCAAAGCAAAGTTCAAAGTGTAAGTGAACCTTTCGAAACCACCTTCGAACTAATTAAGATAGTTTAAACCCTTTTGAATCCCTTTTTCGAATCAATCATGGTTTTAGATCTCCTTGAAACCACTTTCGAAAAGGTCAAGGCAATTAGAGCTCCTTCTAAACAACCTTTCGAAACGGTCGGGACAATTGGAACTCCTTCGAAATAACCTTTCAAATTAGTTGAATTGGTTTAAGATCCTTTTGAAATCTCCTTTCAAAGTGGTTAAGGTAACTAAAGGTTAGGACTTAATGGATCTAAGGGTTTTAATTGAATCAATAGGTTTCTACTCCTTCGAAAGGTAACCTTTCGATTGACACTGATACAAGTAATTCATAACCAGAACCATATGGAAGCAACAGATCAATAATTATATTCAGAAATGCCATATATTTGCTTTAATAATAATTTTCTTGAATATAAGAAGCTTAAGTATTACAAAGAAGTAAAATCCCCAACTTGATTTTAGAATTAGGGTTTACAAATTCTAGAAAGAACAAGTATTGAGTGAATGAAATTGGGGTCCCTCAAAAATACCCCTAGGGTCTTATTTATAGGCATAGGTTGGACCCTTTCAAATCAGTCCTTTCGACTTAGTCAAAAGGGCGCCTTGAAGCCCTTTCATTGCTGCTAAATTCAGGGCTCCCTTGTAACTTCGCTTTTGAATGAAACTTGAGTGCTTTTGACTCCATAGAAAGGTATGGATGCGCCTTCCACTCATGTGATGTTGGAAGTAGGAAAGGCTGTGGACTTTCGATACTGTTGAAAGGTGTATCTTTGGGGCATCGAATAAGTTGATGCACAATAGAAGGTTTAGCTATGAAAGGTAGCTTTCGAAAGCATCCCCATTGATCAATGTGATGCCCTATCGTCTGGTATTTGAGGAAGACTTATTGGACTCTTGTAAGCTTTCCTTTGTGATTGTGGGTGGTTTCAACCGATGATCTACACTTTCGGAGGGGTAGTTTTGTCCAAAAGTTCTCGAAAGGCAAATAATGGTGAAACCTACTGTTTTGAAAGGTTTGGTGCATATATGGAAGCATGTTATCTGATACCTTCGAAAGGTGTTTCTTAACTCAAACGAAACCCTTTATGCTTGCAGAATCATCTGTTTCAAAAGGAATTAACTGAATCGGAAGGCGGCCTCATCAATTTTCAACTTCTTTGAAAGTCCCTTGCTCATCCAACATTTTGATGAAGCATCCCTTCGACTCTTTCGAAAGTAATTGTTATTTTTATCCTTCTTTGTGAATGCTTCTTTTATATTCTTTTTTTTTTGACAAAGTTGAAATGATTTCTGATGATAACAGTCACTATCACCATCGTCGTCATCCTCTTCCATCGCTCCGATCGATGTTTTCCCTTCCCTTCTCTTAGGGCTTTCAGTTTCTTCAAGAATTAGTTGGCAACCCAACTCATTTGGCTTGGTCACCTGGTGCAACCCTAGCAGTTTGCGCTTCCGAATCTCTTCCAATAAGCTCTTCGGCATGCGTTGCACCAGATGTCCCACAACTTCCCATGGAAGTTTCTCGTCGGAGCTGCAAGTGGGGATAGGAGAACGGGTACGAGCTACAAAGCTATTAGGTATAAGTGACTCAGCGATGGCGAATCTATTAGATGGCAGCAAACCACACCATCATTGGCTTCCAATCGTCAAAAGGAATGCAATGGTGCGGTGATGGAATATAACTTGGCCCTTGAGCATAGTTTCATGCTCATCGCAATCATCTCGAGCCAAAATGCCTATTAAGAAATAAATGTTAAGTTGGTAATTTAAACTAAAGAAAATCCAAGTATGGAAGGGACAAAGGAAAGGTGACCTACTTCCACATAGCCAGAAGTGGTTGAAACCATATCGCATCGTACTAGTACTCGTTTTTAAAGTACGAGTGTCTGTTGTGAAGTTTCTCAATGACCTTACACTGATACCAGGCTTTGATTATCATATAGGATGCAGAATCCTACCTTTACTTGAAGAGAAGAAAGTAAGTTAATATGCTAAAAATGGGAGCTTGGTTAAACAGATTCATGAAGAGGACGTAAAGAGAACTTGGAAGTTCATATCCATTCAGATGAACTTAGGACAGAGCTGGCCTAAGTTCTTACAGAATTGTTTAGAGAAACAGATTGAAAGGCACGAAGGCACCACCTAAGCACATGTATCGATTTCACGTTGTGTATCTTGGCTGGGGGTTGTGAGCAGGCACGTCCCTCGTTGGGAGACGAACATAATCTTTGGGAATTCCATGCCCGATGACAAATGTTTTAGATCATTTTAGCCGTCGGTATCGTGGGAACTGACTTTGGCAGATCGTCCAGTATTCTAAGATCGATAAACTAATTCAAAGGAGGTGGATGATCCCCTTCCAGCTCTATTGAAATCGTCGAGTCCTCAAATTTCAATGTAATAGAACTACCGGCCTTACGGAGATTGTGGGAGAGGTCTGAGCTACAGAGAATCCAGCTTCAGAAGGGGTTGACGTGCCTTCAGTAGCCTTGAAATACCTTAATCGGTGAGTCGTTCTAAAATAGAAAATTTATTGTTTAACGCAGTTGTATATGTTTTATTTTGAATAATAAGCCCGTGCGACCAATACCCAAAGTCCAAAGGATGTTGACATGAGTTGATCGACCAGATTTTGAGCATTGACCGAGGCAAGTGAAATTGTTAGTCTATGCAGTATGAGTCCTGTGTCCTATACACCACCAAGGGACCTTCCTGTGTATATCAATAGCTCGCTCATGCTAGAAAATATGAGCCATGCCGAATAATGGAACCGTGTATCAGGTCTTACTTGGTATCGATGAATAATCGATAACGGAACTACTTTCTGGAAGCTTTTCTTTTCATGAATATGGGAAGTGAAGTAATAACAAAAGCAGTGCGATGGTATCATCCAACTTGATCGTTCGTGAAGTAAATTGTCCTATTGGAACTCAAACGACAATGAGAGTTGAGCCGAGTTTTAAAGAATTAGCCAAAGTCAGAGAGTCAGATTTGTCTCAAAAATGGCGATCACATGACCAAGGCAATATTTGAATCCATCAAAGTTCGAGCATAACCTAGACTTCAACCATCTCCTCTCAACTATAATCAGCCACATCCCTATCCTCACCATCGCCATGTCATTTGCCAATCACCGATCTCGGATAGTTGGGTTTTTGAATCGACGGTTAGGGCTTGAAGTTCTCGGAATGGAGTCCTTTTGATTTCTAATTGAAGCACGACGGTCGCAGCGAGCTGCGAAGTGGAAGGCAGCGGTAGGAGTGTCAAGGATAAGCGGTGTAGAGTTAGGCGGCGATGATCAGAAGGAGTTGCAATCGATCGTTGAAGGTTGATGATCTCAGTGAAAGGAGCAAAACACTAGGTAGCAGAAGGAGAATGAAAATGTAATAAAAAATTCTATGTCCCAAAAGCTTTTATAAGCATTCAGTTGAAGGCAAAATGTCTTGACGCCTAGAGGTTTCTTTCAGTACTGAGAGGTTTTTCCTTCTTGAAAAATTCTAGAACACATAGCATAGAGATAGGAAGCTTACGTTAGGCATGAAACAATCTCTGAAATGTAGATCTTTCCCTCTACATGAAGAATGTAACAACAACAATGCAAAACGGTTGAAGGAAACCACTAAGTAAAAGCAATGTTACGAAGCAATACTTGAATAAACAACCAAGATCACTAGATAGAAAGTCGGGATTTGTTTTGATCCAAAGCACACATTGTTTTCAATGAAAGCATACTCTAGGGAGCAACTGTTAACATGGTTTGTAACAATCCGCATATTTTTATGATTGTACATTTAAATGATTTATTATATATAGATCGTTAGTCAGATTAATGTCCGGAATACTACTTTTTGTAAACAGTCGAATTACGACTCGAGACCACTTACATTGAGTTCAAAATGGTGTTTGCAACCTTTTGCGTATAAGCATCGATATGTTTGGAGTTGAGTAGAATTTCGCTATTTTTCTATTGGGCTTTGGGTTTGGGTTTTAGCCCAATAACCTAACAAGAGAACCCAATTCAACTGATACCCTAACTCCCCATCCACTCCTCTTCATTCATCCATTCTATTTTACTAACGCTCTCAAGCTCAAAGAAAATGGGGGAAGAGATAGGAAATTAAAATTCCTAAGCCCTAGTTTACTAGGAAAGTCAAATTCAATATCCAAAATAAAAGAGAAACTTAGGTGAGCATCCTCTTCATCTTCTCCATCTCAATCTCTCTTCAATTTTCACCCTAACTTAGGAAAAACTTCACCTTCGATAGTAGATTGAAGAATCTAGAGGTGAATTGAAGAGGAATTAATCTTTCTTTGTTTTAAAGCCTTTCATTCGTTGTCTTTGAGTTTTAAAGGTAAGTACTTGAACTCACATCTATGTCTATACATTCCATTATTGTTGGGTATGAATTCCTAACATCTACTTCATGTTCAGTTACTTTTGATTTGAAATAATTTGGTGAATTTTTCAATTTTGGTGTTTTGAAGTAAAAATCTTTAAAGACCCTATCTTGGATGTTTGAACGTGTTATTTGTGGCGTATCGAAGAGCCTATAGGGCTGGGTTGTCGATTGGCATAAATCCCTAGCCTTCATCGCTCGTCCGATCGCTTCCGAATCAATTTGGCCATCGTTGGCCTAGAAGAACTGTTGCCCAGAACAGGCAACAGGACGTTTGGTTGGAAAGTCCAGACGTCTAGTTGGGCGACAGATTAAAAAAGGGCAGAGACAAAATCTAAACGCCTGGTTAGGGGATTCAGACATCTTGTAGTGGTTCAGACGTCTGGCTAGTGGTTCAAACGTCTAGAGTGTTTCTGAAATTTAAGGAAATAGATATATATTTTAGTACCCAAATTCAGACGTCTGGTTGAACCTTCAGATGTTTGGAACTGTCAATTTTTCCTATTTTGGCTGTTTTTGATTGGATTTTCAATTTTTATCGATTTTTTTTGATCCGATTAGGTGTTATCACTTTTATTGACTTTGATGACTTCTTTTCTGGAATTTTAGGAATATCCATTTGAAGGATTTGATATCGATTTTTATGCTTTTAATTCACGTCATCGAATGTGGATTTTTGTGGTAGATTGTTTTTACAATCATTTCTATGATTTGTCACTTTAAAATACAAATGTTTTTATACTAATAGTAAATACTAAAACTCTTTCGCAAAAATGATTTCAATAATTACTTTCAATATAAACCTTGTTTTTAAAACCGTTTTCCAATCTATTAGTATATACAAACCTTTACCTCATTCGTATGAAAAATCTAATTAAATGATTCAGCAAAACAAGTGGTATAAAACGCTTGCATTTACTTCGTCGGTTAATTTTTGGACTTGTTCGATTGAAATCTCGTGACAATTTTCGAGTGTAAATCTACAATTTGTTCATAAATACTTAAGTTAAGCTAGTGGTTATGGGACATGAAGCTAAACTCATTATTTACTAGCTTAGTGTAATTCACACTTTTTATTGATCAATGGTGATCATTTTATGGTTAAGACTAGCGATATGCAATGTCTCTTTGTCCACGTGTGGGGCTGTATCTCGTTTTATTGAGCTTCGTCTCATTTCTTTTATAGGCTAACGACCTATGGGTTCTTTGGAGTTTCGACTCATTTTTATGGGCTAGCGACCCATGTTCTTTTATGGAGTTCGGTTCATCGGACGTACCGTTGTGGTACTACGTCATTGTTCTGACTTATCGGGTTCATCGGGCATACCGATATTGTACTACGTCGTTGTTCGAATTATTCGAGTTTCAGGTTCCTCGGGCGTACCATTATTGTACCACTTCGTTGCACCGGCTCTATGGTTAGTGACCATGGGATAGCGACCAATTTTTGATACACGTGTTGGTGAGTTTTCATGCTCCCATTTCTTAAGGCCTCCACTTTTGTGATTTTTGGATTTCTAATTGATGATTTCTGGAATTTGTGTTTCACCGATTTTTGCGATTGGCATTGATATGTTTTTTTCAATATTTATGGTTTGGTGAATAAAAGAAAGAACATCACATTCTTTTTGGTGTTTGAGAAATTTGAGATATTGCATGATTTTAGTTGTTATTTAATGTATACTTGTCACAGTATGGCATTATTGTTATCATACATTTTTGTCATATCTCTTATCATATCTCATTTTACATGATATTTATAGCTAGACTGACCCGTTTATTATTTTCTTCTTATAATACTCGGGGCAGGCCGAGGTATTTCAGGTGCTTCTACTTGACTTCTTATCAGGGTCTGTCATCTAACTTTTGACTAACTATTTAGCTTAGTAGTTTTTGTTTTATACATTCGAGATGGAGACTCCTCGATGTATACCTATTCTTTTGTCTAGCACTTGTACCTATTCTTTTGTGGCGCAGTGGATCTTATATGACCACTACTTTGATGTACATTTTTATGTATTATATTCATATCTATTTCCGCCTTAATGATATGAATATCTGTGACTGATTTATTTTATGCTTATTTTATATTTGTTTCTGAAGACCACATAGCCACTGTGTAGTAGCTTTGAGTTTGTACTTGATATGTCGGATTTCCTCTTTAAATGAAATGTGTGACCTTCTATCCGGCATATCATTACTCGCATAAAGCAATTACATGGATGGTCGCTCCTCAACGGCCTTATTCTTCATGCTAGTCGACGGCATTACCCCGCAGTGTCCTTGGCTAGTGTGAGTATAGAGGTGGGGCATCACATGGTTTTTAACCACGGAAAAGTCAACGGTAGTTAAAATGCCAAGATGAAGACAAAACAACTCGGGAACTTAGAAACACACTTCTAAGAAGTTTAAGCAAACTCAAGGAAGCTTTTTCATTTGGGTATAAGTAACCTACTCGATGCCGAGAGGTTCTATTGGTATTGAGGAGTTTTTCCTCTTATTTTGGCACTACAGACCCTATACACTTCCTATATTCCTCCCACCACTTGTAGTCAAGTGATTTTCTCGGTGTATGGATGAGAATTTCTCAAGATTGATGAGAAGAAAGCAAAAAAAGCATATTTATACAAGTGTTATTGGAAAAACAGTCATGAACAACTCAGAATACATAGAAAAGAGTTTGGAATGCATCGAATTGGAGATTCAAGGAAAATGCAAGGAAGAAGATTGGATTTTTTAACGACCTAGAATTTGACCACTTTAAAATATACAATTTAAAATTATTTTAAATATAAAATAAGTAAGGTTATATGATTCAAATAATATTAATAGGATTTGGAAAGAGAAGGATACACAAAAATACTAACATTTACCTATATCGACAGAAGTGACAAATTGTTGATTTCAGAAAAGTATGTTTTAATGGTTAAATTAATTATTTTAATATATTTATAAGTGTTTATATTTTTAATAACAATATACACATTTTTTTAAAAATTTGGTTTACATAAATAAATAGTTTAACAAAAATGTCAAAATGTGACCGGAAAACATTTTGTCGAAAATCAACATTTTTTCGATTAAAATTTGTCGCAATGTTGTCGCGCCTTTGTTAACATGCTTTAACATATATATTACACATTTTAATAACTAAACATATTTACTTTTACTAGATATAATTAGAAAACTTCTAGAAGTCATTAGTAAAAGTAAGTAAGAATTAACAAAAGTAAGAAAAAGTAAACATCAAATCAATATCACATCACAAACCAACATAACTATTATTTTACATAGCTTAGTTCTTAAGGGATTAAGACATAAAGTAAGAAGTGAAAGGAAGATGTTGAGTGTTGAAAAAGTGGAGGTTGCTTTAGATTGAAGTAAGGTTAGTTTGGTAATTTGGTAAGAGGCTATTTTGGTAAATTTACCACTTCTTTCTTTTTCTATAAATACCCACCTCCTTCTTCACTTTCATTCACATTTCTTCTTTTTATTTTCTCAATCTTCTTCACCTTCTTCCTCTCCTCTTTAATGGATTTTCAGCTATAGAGAAAAAATTAGAAACAAATAATGTCAAAATATTTATAAAATATTCAAAAGAAATCAATGTTCATTCTCTTCAAATCAAACTCATTTTTTCTTCATATTTTACCTCTTCTTCTCTTGACCATAATTTCTTCAAACCAGAACCAAAATACAAAATTCTTTTTCTCAAATTATGTATTTTTCTAATGTCTACAACTTTCATGTTGACCACTTTGTCTCGTTTTTAACTTAACAACATCAAAAATCCACTTCTTTCCATTTCATTCTCAGGCCCAGTTTTTAAGACAGAGAATAGACCATTTTGTTTTGATCATAATTTGAACATAACTGATCCAAATTAAGAAAAAAATTTAACATCATACATAATTTCAATGGCTACGACTTTTATGTTGAGCACCTTTTCCAATTTTAAGGTTTGCTATATCTGAAACTAAATTGTTTGAATTGCATTTTTGGGCTTCATTCTTGTCGCAATACCTCTTCCTCGTTTTATCATATCTCTCTCAAAACACCTTGGATTCAAATGAGTATTTTTTTTAATTTAAGATAAAAGAATTTGCAATAACTTTTTAGTTAACAACTTTTCTAAATTTTGAGATTTAGAGGGTGACGCAGCGGATATACGGATTGACGACGAAATGAAGAGTTCGTGTCAAACTAATCGAAGAACGATTAGATGAATCAATATAAATCGATGGATTAAAAGATACCGAATGCCCAAATTCGTTGATCTCCAAAAGATACCGAATTCTAGCTATCTTCGACACGTTGATCGCGCACGATGCCGTGAGCGAAGATCCACAATTCTTCGAACGTTGATCAAGCGCACTTGATACCGTGAATTGGCTTCAACAATCGTTGATTCGAGCGCACTCGAATAACCGAAAGTGGAGATAGGAGATCACACTCAACTACCAATTTCAAAAGAGGCACAAAGCACTCAAACAAAGTTTCATTCAAAAATCAACTAACTTTTTACAATGACACAACATGCCTATTTATAGGCTACAACATGTACAGGACTCACGATCTAACCAAGGTCGTTAACGACCTAAACAACACGGTGAACGACCTATACAACATTGTACAGACCACAACGACCTAACTCTGAACGACCTGCGACCTATATTGCCAATGACATAAGTACAATGCAACACAAGAATACAACACACACGAGTTATAACAACACACATAGCGACATACGACTTATCTTTAGCGACTTAACATATATACAACATCACCCAAGACAGCAGCGGCCTAAGGAATGCTTGCATCAGAAGTTCCAGCGACTTAAAGAGGCATGAGAGACCTAATTTAGGTCGTGGTTCGTCAAATTCTTAACTCGAAAGGTCGGAGCGACCTAACAAAATGTGCACCGGCTTCCTTAACTCGTTAGGTCGGCCCACACAGCTTGCATACGCCTTAGGAATTGGTGCGCTAGGTCGCTGGAACGGTCTAAACTCCAAGTTGTTAGGTCGCGAACGACTTAAAGTACTCGAGCGACCTAAAGCAGCTGAAACATCTGAACGACCTAGGGCACACGATGGATTGCTTAGCTCACTAACTCGCGAGCGACCTTCACTAGGTCGTGAGCAACCTAAGACTCTTTCCTTTGAACAACTCAAATTCATTGAATTTGTAGGTTGCGCTGCATCATCATTAGGCTGGGCTGCATCGTCCTCCCCTGGTTGGGAAAAATTCGTCCTCGAATTTAAAAGTTTTTCCCCACTAGGTTGCTCATCTCCATAATAAGGTATAAGATGTTTAACATTAAAAACGTCAGAAGTGTACACACCCTTTGGCAGCTTCAACCTATAAACATTTTCATTGATCTGTTTCACAATCTTTACAGGACCAATCTTTCGAGCTTTAAGTTTATTGTATGCTCCCATAGGAAAACGATCCTTCGTTAGTACAGCATATACTAACTCTCCTTCATTAAATTCAACACTTCTTCGCTTTAGATCCGCAGATTGTTTATACTTCTCATTCGTCTTCTCCAATCGTTCCTAAACGATTATATGGAATTCTGTCAACCCATCAACAAAATCAGCAACTCGCTTAACTGTCCCCTTTGGTTGTGGCACTATCGTTAAATCCAACGGCCCATTTGGCAAGCTTGAATATACAATCTGAAATGGACTGAAACCCGTACTACGGTTGATAGCATGATTATGAGCAAACTCCGCTTGACATAACTTCACATCCCAGCTCTTCAGATTATCCTTCACAAGACACCACAATAAATTTCCCAGCGATCTGTTCACAACCTCGGTTTGTCCATCCGACTACGGATGATAAGCACTACTGAAATTCAGCTTTGTACCCACCATCTTCCACAAACTCAGCCAAAAATGACTCAAAAATCTGGTATCCCTGTCTGAAATTATAGATTCTGGTAAACCATGCAAGCGATAGATCTCTCTAAAGAACAACTATGCCACATGGACTGCATCTGCCATCTTCTTACAAGCAACAAAATGTACCATCTTCGAGAAACGGTCCACCACAACATATATAGAGTCATTTCCCCGTTGAGTCCTCGGTAAACCCAATACGAAATCCATGCTTATATCTACCCACGGTTTTGTAGGAACAGGTAAAGGCATATACAATCCGCATTTGTAGCTGTCCCTTTCAAAACTTGACAAACATGACGTCTACGCACAAACTTTTCAACTTCCCGCCTCATCGATGGCCAATAGAAAGACTGAGAAATCAACTGCAATGTGCGATCTCTACCCACATGGCCTTCTTCATGTAACTCCTTTACAATCTTCATTCGCAATCTTCCTTCTGGTATGCACAATTGATTCCCCTTGAACAGGAAACCATCCACCAATATAAACTCATCAGTATTTCCATCCTTGACTTTCTCAACAATCTTCGTAAAGTAAGGATCTTCTTCAAACAACTCTGGTAATAGTTCAAATCCTGTCACTTCAACCTTCATCGTTGTCAACAAATGATTCCTCCTGCTCAAAGCATCAGCTACACGATTCGTCACTCCTGATTTGTGCTTTACAACAAAAGTAAACTGCTGTAGATACGCGACCCATGAAGCATGTCTGGTTGAAATTTTGTCCTGCCCTTGCAAATGTTTCAAAGCTTCATGATCCGTATAAAGAACAAACTCCTTCTGAAACAGATAATGTCTACAGTGCTTCACAGCTTGAACAATCGCGTAAAACTCCACATCATAGGTGTTATATCTCAACTTGGCTCCAGACAATTTCTCACTGAAATAAGCAACTGGTCTTCCCTTCTGACTCAATACTCCACCAATCCCAACCTTCGAAGCATCAGTATGTAACTCAAACAACAACTGAAAGTCCGGCAATACTAGAATTGGTGCTGACGTCAAAAGTGTCTTAATCTTCTCAAAAGCTAACTCTGCTTCCTCTGTCCACACGAACTTCTTTCCTTTCAGGCAATCGGTCACAGGTGCCATCATACTGCTAAAATGTGGAATGAATCTTCGATAAAAAGATACCAACCCATGAAAGCTTCTCACTTCAGTAATTGTCTTGGGTTGTGGCCAACTCCTGACAACTTCCACTTTGCTTTCATCTACTTGAATACCCTCCTTCGATAGAACATACCTCAGAAACAAAACACTGTGCGTCATGAACACGCACTTCTTTGCTGCTGCATAGAATTGCTCCTGTCGTAGAATAAACAGCACTTCTCGCAAATGCTGGATATGCTCTTCCATACTCCCACTATAAATCAAAATGTCATCAAAATAAACTACTACGAACTTCCCAATGAATGGTCTGAAAATCTGGTTCATCATTCTCATAAAAGTACTAGGAGCATTAGACATGCCAAACGGCATAACCAACCATTCGTATAGACCTTCCCTAGTTTTAAAGGCAGTCTTCCACTCATCACCCGGTCTAATACGAATCTGATGGTATCCACTCTTCAAGTCAATCTTTGAGAACACAATAGCTCCACTCAATTGATAAATCAAATCATCGAACCTCGGCATGGGAAACTTGTATCTCACAGTGATCTTGTTTAGAGCCCGACTGTTCGTACACATCCTCCACGAACCAACCTTCTTCGGTACCAACAAGGCTGGCACTGCACAAGGACTCAAGCTCTCCTGAACACGCCCTTGTTCTAACAACACCTCCACCTGCCTTTTCAGTTCCTCGTGCCCCTTAGGACTCATCCTGTAATGTGGCCTGTGAGGTAATACTGCTCCTGGAACAAGATATATCTAATGTTAAATGTCCCTCAACGGTGGTAGCTCCTTTGGCAACTCTTCAGGAAACACATCTCTGAATTCTTCCAATACTGGCTTTACTTCCTCTGGAATTTCAACAGATTCAGTAGCTTCATGTCCAATCAACAAGAACACCTCTGGACTCTCCTCTACTTCTTCAATAAACTCCTTCAAAGTCAACAAAGTCTTCATCTCCTCAATCTCTTCTGATTTGCTCTCTCCTTGCTGTCTCTTCTTTGGAACTAAAATGATCTTAGTACCTTCAAACATAAAGCTGTAGCTATTGGTTCGACCATCGTGCTGCACTGCTCGGTCATACTGCCATGGTCTTCCCAAAAGCAAGTGACAAACATCCATCTCCACCACATCACACCAGATCTCATCTTTATACTTCTTCTCAATAGAAAATGGAACTTGAACTCGCCTTTCCACCTTCACCTCTCCTCCTTTCCTTAACCACGCTAACTTGTAAGGATTTGGATGCTTCTCCGTTTTCAACTTCAACTTTCTCACAGCTTCGGTAGAAATGATATTGTCACAACTTCCCGCGTCAACCACAAATTTACAAACTTTTCCCAGTATAGTGCATGTCGACTGAAAGATATTACTCCTCAACCAACTAGCCTCATCTTCTTGCTTTGGTGTTAAACAAGATCTCCTCATCATTAGATTACATCCTTCATCTCCCGACACGATACCTGTTCATTCCCCTCAACTGGACTAGAATAATCTTCACCAACATCCTCACCTTCCGCTTCAGCAATCATTGCTCGCTTCTTCGGCTTCGGACATTCATTGCTCTTGTGACCCACTTCCTGGCAATTATAACACTTGAAACTGTTGTTGACCTTTGCCTTCTCAACTTCTTTCACAGCTGGTTTACTGACAACTTTAGAAACATTGGAACTCCCACTAACACCCTTGCTTTGAATATTGTAACTTGGAAACACACCACCTCCTCGTCTTCCCTGCTTCTCCGAAGCCAACGCTTTCTGGTGCGCTTCAGCTACAGATCTAGGATCAAACATATTGACCATATCTTGTATCTGCACTCTCAACCCTCCAACAAACCTAGCAGTCAATTGTTCCTCTGTCTCCATGATATCATTCCTGGCAATCAGTTGATAAAATTCATCAGCATAATCATTAATAGTCTTCGTCCCTTGCCTCAGATTCTACAACCTCTGGTACATGAGTGATTGATAATTGTAAGGCAAGAACGTAGCCTTCAACAGCTTCTTCATCTTCTCCCATGATTCAATCTTTGACTTCCCCATTCTCTCCCGTGTAAGTTTAGTCTGCTGCCACCACGCCTTAGCTCTCCCTCTCAAACGAGTAGCAACTAACTTAACTCTCCGGTGCTCTGGAACTTCTTTGAAGTCAAAAATTTCTTCAACATTAGACAACCAATCCGGAAATTCTTCTACTACCATTCCACCTTTGAATTTTGGAATTTCCATCTTCATACCCGACTCCCATCGTCGGTCATCTTCTACATCTCGATATGAGTTTCGAACTTGGTCTCGATCTCGATAATGAAAACTAGCTCTATCACCATCTTCATCAAAATCAAATGTACGTTTATAACGATCTCGACCGTCAACATCCCTTCGATCACGTATGTCTCTTCTACTATGTCTCTCTTCATCTCGATATAGCTCATCTTCAAACTCACGTGGAGTTCTTCTCTCTTCATGTCTATATTCATGGTGATCTCTTCTCGATGAAATTGATGTTTCTCTTCTTTCTCTAAAAGATTGTGGCGACACCCTCCTCGCTTCCGTAACCGATGGCGAAACTATGTTTCCTCCATGGTTCTAGATTGGCGACCTTCTTCTTTGATTCATATCTATCATCAATTTCTCCAACCTACCAATGCCTTCATCCAACTTCTCATTGAATTTATTGCTATTGCGTTGTTCCATCTGTTCATCATCTTCTCTCTTGTACAAATCTTCAACATTTTGATGACGATTAGCTCTTCTTGGCGGCATTGTAGAACTTCAACAAATCTTCACAAATTCAAACACTTTACTCTCGGCCTTGAACGTCAAATTGAACTTCACAATGCACGGCTACTTCACTTAGTTCGGATCGGCTTGATCACAACCTAACTCTAGCTCGTTCTTAGCTCGGTTCAACACTTCAAACTCGGCTCTACACTTCAAAATGAAGTTATACACAACTTCGAATAGTTCGCCTCAACCCTCAAACAAGTGATGCACGGCTTCAAAACTCCTACTAGCTCGGCTCGGCCTAAGTCAAACTTCACTTTGGCGCGCAAAATTCCAACAAGAAAATTCAAACACTTTCTGAACTTTGATCCAAAATGATATGGATCGAAACTCCCAACTTGTTGCAACTTCACGATGAGCACCAAAGTTCAAACACTTCTCCTTGGCTCCAAGACTCGGCTTAGCTATGATTGGCTAAGTCTAGCTCTGATACCAAAAACTGACGCAGCGGATATACGGATTGACGATGAAATGAAGAGTTCGTGTCAAACTAATCGAAAAACGATTAGATGAATCAATATAAATCGATGGATTAAAAGATACCGAACGCCCAAATTTGTTGATCTCCAAAAGATACCGAATTTTAGCTATCTTCGACACGTTGATCGCACAAGATGCCGTGAGAGAAGATCTGCAATTCTTCGAACGTTGATCAAGCGCACTTGATACCGTGAATTGGCTTCAACAATCGTTGATTCGAGCGCACCCGAATAACCGAAAGTGGAGATAGGAGATCACACTCAACTACCAATTTCAAAAGAGGCACAAAGCACTCAAACAAAGTTTCATTCAAAAATCAACTAACTTTTTACAATGACACAACACGCCTATTTATAGGCTACAACATGTACAGGACTCACCATCTAACCAAGGTCGTTAACGACCTAAACAACACGGTGAACGACCATACAACATTGTACAGACCATAACGACCTAACTCTGAACGACATGCGACCTATATTGCCAATGAAATAAGTACAATGCAACACAAGAATACAACACACACGAGTTATAACAACACACATAGTGACATACGACTTATCTTTAGCGACTTAACATATATACAACGTGACCCAAGACAGCAGCGGCCTAACGAATGCTTGGATCAGAAGTTCCAGCGACTTAAAGAGGCCTGAGCGACCTAACTTAGGTCGTGGTTGGTCAAATTCTTAACTCGAAAGGTCGGAGCGACCTAACGAAATGTTCACCAACTTCCTTAACTCGTTAGGTCGGCCCACACAGCTTGCATACGCCTTAGGAATTGGTGCGCTAGGTCGTTGGAACGGTCTAAACTCCAAGTTGTTAGGTCGCAAACGACTTAAAGTACTCGAGCGACCTAAAGTAGCTGAAACATGTGAACGACCTAGGGCACACAATGGATTGCTTAGCTCGCTAACTCGCGAGCGACCTTCACTAGGTCGTGAGCGACCTAAGACTCCTTCCTTTGAACAACTCAAATTCATTGAATTTGTAGATTGCGCTGCATCATCATTAGGCTAGGCTGCATCAGAGGGCTTAAAATTAGATACAAGATAACCTATTTTT
Source organism: Allium cepa (assembly GCA_030765085.1). Lineage (NCBI taxonomy): Eukaryota > Viridiplantae > Streptophyta > Magnoliopsida > Asparagales > Amaryllidaceae > Allium > Allium cepa. The sequence continues at coordinate 1,002,788,868 of CM060935.1, forward strand.
TAGATCTAAATCTTGGGAATTCAAGTTCAAAGCACTACCGCTTCTTCTCTATCCTTTCGGCTAACCTCCATATCAAGCCTCGGCCAAGCTATTGGAAGGAAGAGGGTTTTTCTGCTAGTGTTTAATGGAGTAGGAAGTAGTTAGTGTAGTGTTGGTTGATTAGAATGTTGGTAGGAAGTTTACCGCTTTGGTTTATGGTGAGAAACTCTATTTAACATCTATATTTATATATATAGACACACACACACACACACACACATGTTTGATGATGTGTTATGATTGCTATGGATTCTTATATATGCTTTGATCATCAAGTATTGATTGTTTGACATGATTGTTAAATTCTTTTACCAAGTCACGTTAATACACGTCGATAAGCACAAAGAAAATCACTTTCCTTTTGAAAATGAAATGTTGTATATGGAATGCTTGAACCTTTTGGAAAGAGTTTTAAAATGAGATTGAAATGTTTTATAAACATTTAAATATTTTTAAGGAAATAAAGAAAGAAAATCAAGATTTCATCTTGTATATTTTAAATATGTCCAAAACAATTTTTCAGAAAAATCGCGCTTTTGTAGTAAATTGACCAAAGTTTAAAATTGATATTTTAAATGTTTTAAAAATATGAAATAAATTCTAAAATCTTTTGAAATGTTTTGAAGGAAATTTAAGTTGAAAAGATGAATTTCTAAATGATATAGAAGTCGTTTTGAAGAATACAGCTTTAAAACACCATTTGCAAGACATTTTGCAATGCTTTTCACGGTAGTTTTAAATAACTTTTGAAATGTAGTTTTAAACTAAATAGTTCTTTCCTAAGTCTTTTGTGAATAATTTTAAAAGAATAATTAAGTAATTTAAAGATGGTTTGGAAGTTTTAATAAGAGTTTGGATAAATGGTTAAGAGGAACTGTTTATACCACTTAAACAAAAAGTGAAGAATATTGAATATATAACATACTAAGTATGCAGAAACGACTATTACATTTATCCCGCCTATTAGATCTAGAAAGATAAAACAAGATGTTTAACTAAGGTTAGGAATGGAGCAACCAGTGCCACGAACTTACCTGGCCTTCGCTTTATCTTTTAGTCGAGAGTTGGAACAGATCGAAAGGAAAGCCTGGGTGCTCTAAAAGATCATATTTAAGTTTTTCCAAAAAAAGAAAAGGAAAAAATTCTTTGAATGTTAATTAACCACTTAACACATTTTATTCAATGATTGGTATGAAGGAATCGGGATTGGATTTGGGTGATCCTATCCGAAAAACTGGGATCAGATTTGGGTGATTCCTATCTAAAAAACCCCTTTAAACTAATTTTTGAAATAAAATATATTAAAGACAAAGATCATTGAAGATGAAGATCTTCATGATATAAGATTACTTGCCACTAGTTTCAAGAGGTCAAACTTACCATATCTAAGATGGCAATAGTACTCTGTTATGAAAATCTTCGATTTGCAAGAATATGATTTGAAGTTAAGATATGTATCTTTGATTAAGATTTAATGAATGATTTGGAAAGGTTTTCCTAAGTAAAAGAGAAAATGATTTGGAATTATTCCACGATTTAAGTAAGGTTTTAATAAATCAAATGATTTAATAAACGAGGGTTAATGATTCCATATACTCTTGAAAAGAAAATGGAATAAATTGAAAAGAACATATCTAAGAAAGATATTTTATAAAAGATGAAGTAATTGATTGATGATTGATATCCATATATAAACTTAACATCTTTTAAAGCGATAATTGGCTTCGAAGGAACCGGGGTCGGATTTGGGTGATTATTATCCACAAACCACTCGAACCAATGTACATGTTCGAAAGTAAAGACGTGTTGAAGATGATGATTATTGAAGAATGAGGATCTTCATAGCGTGAGGACTGCTTGTTGACATGCTTCGGGTCCCTTCTACTATAGAGTTATTTATAGCAGTGGTCTCCCCATTATGGAGATTTTTCGAATTGCAAGGACTACTCGCTACTTATGGTAGTAGGAGGAGTACCTTCGGCTTCGTTTAGTCCCAGAATAAACTTATATGGAAGAATGTCTGACATTGCATTTTTGATCGTATTAATTGATCTCTATCGATGTATCATCTGCTTGGTGGCGGAGAAGGCAACTTCTCTTAGCTTAATACCCTTTCCTCGGACATACAAGCTCAGGAGTTATACGTTGGTAGAAATCAGTTGTGTAGGATCGATTTCACCCAAGAGGGGGGTGAATAGGGTGATACTATCAATTATAAAAATTATTACGGAAGTTTATATAAAATAATTTCAACACAGATCACAGCAGAATAATAACAGCATAGATATAGCAGAATACAAATAACAGAAAATAGAACACACAGATTTACCCAGCTTCGGCAAAACCCTGCCTACGTGCTACCCCCAAGGTTTCTACTAGAAATTAAGTATTCACATTCTTACACACGTAAACTCGCGACACCCGCTACTGACTAACCTAACTCTATGCTCAAAACCCTACCACAACTCAGCCACTGAGTTGTGAATTCTCAAACTACGCCACGTAGTTTGTCCCCTAGTCACATGACTAGAAATTACAACGATTTAAGAAAGAAACTAAAAACACTTTAAAATAATAAAATAAATAAACCCTAATTTTTAAGATATTAAGGCTCGACTCTATTTTAATAACCGGCCCTAAATAATCTTATCACAAACAAAATATTGTCGGCCCTTTTTCTTTCCTTTGCTCTTCAGTCAAACAATGGCCTCGTTCCTTCTTTCGTTCATTCCTCTTAGCTTTGAAATTCGGGCTTTGTGAAGTCGCCGCTTAAATTGATGGTTGGTGCTTCGATTGCTTGATTCAATTGATTCGTTCGCGGCTCCTCTTCCTTAATCGAGTTCGACTTTGATTTGGTATGTAGATTTTTCTTTTGCTTCTTCTGATTTGCTTGCTTGAACTCAATGATTAAATTGCTGATGATGTTTCTTTTTATATAGGATTTTAACTCCTGTATATTCGTTCGTATATGATCATTTGACTTCATCAGTTTATTTATCTCGTCCGTATGATTTTGATTGAATGTTTGAGATGATTCCTGACTTTGTCAATTTCGTATATTTGTTGTTTACTTGGTTGACAGGGTTTGATTTCTCTGACGTTGTTTTTCTTCCCATCACGGCTTTGCAACTTGGTCATCACGGCGTTGATTTTGATTGACCTGCCACTGCTCTGGTCGATTTCGTGACCACAACGGTATGTTTGATTTTATTCTTTTTGACTCTGGCTGCATAAGGCTTCGACTTGAATTTGCAAATTTACTTCAGCACTTGACACTGTCAAGCTCTGCTCTGACTTAATAATTTCTTCAATATCATCGTTGCACTGATATTGCTTCTGGTTTTGGCTTATGTGAAATTATGATGACTTCGGCCTCGACTTGAAACTTCATTGACCTATATACTTGATTGCATTGTATTTATGCTGTAACTTTGAGTTCTTGTCTGGTTCGGTCTCGACCTGAGCTGATCATTGAAGTGTTCATTACTTGTTTGCCTGTTCATGGTGATGTTTACACTGCTGCACTGTGTATGTACATTTGTTTCTTGTTCCACTCGAGTCTGTGTCATTTGATTCACTGTGTATTAGTTCACTTGAAGTTGTAGACTTGTTTGGATCATCTTGTAGTCTGGTTCATTGTTTTATTTGTTGCCAGTTGCCTCTGGTTTCATTTCTTTCAGACCTTCATGTAGAGGTTGCACTTGTTCTTTTGAAGTTCTGGTTTGAGTCACTTGTATCAGTCATTGTTCCCTGGTGCATCGCTTGGCCATATGTATGCATCGAGGCAGTTTGTATTTGTTTGCAGTTTTGCCCCTATTTGGTTTGTGGTGCACTTGCTTCTCTAACATGTTCTTGTGCTTGTGCACGTCACTTTTCATTTTGATTTCACTTGAACTTCATCTTGATTTTTGGAATTACACCTATGTTGAATCCAGCTTTAAAGCTCGGGTTTGACCTTGTGCTCGTTTGTGATTTCACTTGAGTTGAACCCGACTTTGATTTTGGTTTGACCTTGTGCTCACCTATCCCTGTAATTTTATCGAGTGTATATATCGGTGTGCACGGCCTTGTGGCATGTACAGTGATACACTGTGCATGTCACAAGCTGTTCATGTATGATGAATTCGAATTTAAATGATGACGAACAACCCAAATAACTAAGGCAAATATTATTTTTAAAATCCACATTTTATTTTATACTGCAAAAATATTTTATTTTCATTTTTACTGCGTCAATGTATATTTTTGCAGATTGCTCAGATGCTGGATTCACATTGGAATGAAGTTGAAGATAAATACGAGTTGAGTGAATGAGTGATATGTAGTGAGGTCAAATGTAGATAGAAATTGTGATGTAATCAAAATTGTATTGTAATTGAAGTTGTGTGTGTGTGTATAAAGTGAGAGCTTGAAATTTGTACTATTCAAAAATTGTAATAAATATTTGTTTAAATAAAATTTCTGTTTGAATTCAAATTCTGTGTTATTTATTTTATTCAGCAAATATTTATTTAATCTATGAAAAATAAAATAGTACATTAACAAATACATTTAAATGAATACATATATATGTTTATTATCATCAAAAAAAAATCATATAATTGCATATTCAACAATCTCCCCTCTTGATGATAACAAACATATATTTATGATTTTGAATATGTTAAATGTATTTGATCATTGATATACTCTAATTGCTCCCCCAATTTAAATGTTTCCTCTCTACACAAAGCTCCCCCTTCATATATGCATACAATTAAAAATATGCAAATGCGCCTAGATGCAAATAGAAAATATTTGACCTTTGCTTGATTTTATTTGACAAAATCTTAACTTTTCTCTCCCCTTTTTGTTATCAGTAAAAGAGTAATAGTGTTAGAAAAATGGAGATAAAATGATAGACATTAATACAACTTTAAAACTCAATCGAATATAAATATTAAATTTCAATAAAAAAATCAAACAAAAATCATAAATACTCTGGTAGGCGCATATTCTACTTTTAGAATGATGGGAATGATATCATTATATAAAACCATACAGTTGTGTCTATTTTTGGGATATTTATATCAGGAATTTGAATATCTACCAACCATGCATAACCGTTAGGACTTTTAAATGAGATTAGTAGTATTCAAAATTTATTTTTAAAAAATGAATTCAAGTATCTTCTAAACATGCATAACCATGAGGACTTTTAAATTGGATTAGAATCAACTTGTTTATTAAAAAAACAATTTTGATATACGTTCCATACATGCATAACTGTAAGGACATTTAAATAAGCATGGAAGCACATAAAAAATTCAAGTAATTCACCCATGTATAATCGTGAGGACTTTTAAATGAGAGTGAATACTTTGGATTTTATTTTTTTATTTTTTTATTATTATTATTAAAAAAATATAGAATGAAAAACGAATGATTCCTGATTAAAGTACCACGTATCGACAAACTATATTGAATTTTGATGAGTGATGGTCGTTAGAAATGTGATAGAAATAGAGATGGTCATGGAATTTTTACCAACAAAAAGTTTTATAACTCTTGTTTAAATTTCTAAAGAAATTTACTAATTATATCGTTTCAAGTTATAATATATGATTAATATTAACACTCATCACTTTTTCAATCACTATTTATCTTTTCGATAATTATTAGGGAGTCAGATTATTCAATGTTATAAATTTAGTTCAAAAATATTTATAACATCAATTTTTCTAAAAGCGACCAATCTGAAAACAAGGTCAAAAATGATTTTCTAGAAGGGGTTATATGAGAAAAATTTCTGCTATTTGAAATTTATTTGAAATGAAAAATATGCAGATATTTTCTTTGAAAAACGATGCAGTTACTACATGTCATAAATCACGTTCCACTAGTAATTTCTATCAACTAGATTACCAGTGTAATCTGCATCAGAATTTCTTTTCACTCAAACTTATCATTAATTGAATTTGATAGACCAGACCATGAAGTGTGCATCAAAATATCTTAAAATCAATTTTAACAGTTTTTTAAATGAAATTCTCTTGAATTTGAATTGAAGCCGTGTAAATAATCAAAAATCGTGAATATAGAGTCAGCCGTAAAATAACCCAATGTATTATCATCCAATAAAACACCATTATTAATCCAAACTAATATATATGAAGTAATTCAAAGACTTTAGAGTTTTTTATAGTGTTCATGGCATAAGAATATAATTGGCCAACAATTTTGAATAAGTCGAAATCAAAATCATCATTTATTTCATCATCGTATTATTGGCTGATTTAATTCCGACTACGGTGCAGATTATCACATTTAATATATCGTTTAAAATATACCATTACCTATTTTACCTTTACGATAATTTTTCATTGTTGTCCATTGTAATTCTGTCACCTTTGTACTAGGCTAAGGAACTTTGCTTTGTCGTCCGTTGTGTTTCTGGAACAGCCAGAATGCAGATAATACTGTTGTTGTTCCATAGCCTGCCACCACTCCTACACGATAAAAGATTTTTGTAACCTATTTGTTTTTATAGGTCCATGATTGTTAGTGGCATAATATTTTGAAAAATAATTTTTTGGAGACCCAAAACTATTTATATATGTTCCTTTTGTCACCCAGATTTGTTTAACTTTGAGAGATTTTATATTTGTGCCTTTTGGAACCCAAATTGTATAGTTTTCACGTGTTTGGGTCTATACCAACAATTGTTTTGATCGTGTCCTAATTTTCTACAAATTGTGCACAATGAATTGACTTGATTAATTTCATTTCTAACATTTTCATATTGATTATATCCATTTCCTTGTCTGAGTGTATTAACAGTTTGTTTTCCTATTAGCATATTCAACAATTTTTCACTTTTTGAAAATTTATCTAAAGTCGTTGACAGTTGTTGGACTTGTGTTTTGAGAGATTCATTTTCGTTCAATAATTGTGTGCACTTTTTAACAGAGTTCTCTCTCCTAGTATTTTCACTCTTTTTCAAAATCAGAATTCCATTTTCAAGTAATTTTACATTAATTTCTGATTTTTCAATCTCTTCTTCGAATGTTGGACACTTATCACACTTAGGGATCCTACTTTGATAGGTTTTAACTAATTGTTCAAGTTGTTCATTTACTTCTATCAAACTATCTCTTTGTGATTCAATTTTAGCATACTTTTCCCTAAGTCGTTCAAAACAGCCATTTACTTCGTGAAAATATATAAGTAATTCTGAGTGAGTGAGTTTTGATACCTCGCTTGGCTCGTCATCGTCGCTATCGCTATCAGTTATATTTCCTTGAAGGCACATATCTGCTTTCTCACTTTCACTGCTAGTACTTTTATTATCTTCATCACTTGTATTCCACGTGGCTGCAAAATTTCTCCTTTTTGATTTCTTTTCAAAGTCGCGTTGGTTTTGAGGACAATTTGGCTTGACGTGTCCGGGTTGGTTGCACTTGTGACAGATGATCTTCTGTTCGTCTGAGTTATCTAGTACTTTGACTATTCTACTTTTCAATTTTCTATTTAGAGCTGGATTTCCGTATTTGTAATTCCGCATTTTGAATTTCTTTATTATCAGCTCCAATTCTGCTGCTCAATCATCATCATCATCACCATCACTTTCTGTTGTTCCTTTAAGAGATATTGATTTCTTTCGAGTATCACTTCCTTCACGCTCTTCCTTGAATTTCATTTCTAGCTCATAAGCGGTGAGATTTCCGATGAGTTCTTCAACTTTGATTTGTTTTAAACCTTTTGATTCTTGAATGGCAGTCACTTTTGCTTCAAAACTTCATGGAAGGACTCTGAGGATTTTTCGAACTATCTCCAACTCTGTGTATGATTTTCCGAGAGCTTTTGATTTGTATACGATATTGGAAAGTCTCCGTACATCTCTTTGACATTTTCTTCTTTAGCCATTGTGAAATTCTCGTATTCGCTGCTTAGCATAAGGCGAGATTCTTTGACTTGAGATGTTCCTTCATGAGTAACTTCGAGTGTGTGCGATATTTCCTACGTAGTTAGACAATGTGAGACACGATTAAATTCAAATTGATCCAATGAACAAATAATCGAATTCATAATTTTGGCACTAGAATTCTGTAACTTATTTTCAACATCTGTCCATTGATCCTTCATTTATTTATTTCTTGATTATCTACAATTATAGTTGGTGCTCTATAACCTGTTTCAACAATATTCCAAGCGTCAATGGTTTTCAGAAAAAAATTCATTCTATTTTTCCAGTAGGCGTATTCACCATTGAACATTAGTGGTCTAACTATGGACTGACCCTCAGCAAAAGCATTATTAAAAGAAGCCATTTTAAAAATTCAACTTTTTAAAACAAAAATTGATTTTTGAAAAAAAATCAAATTTTTAAAAACAAAAGCTGACTTCTATTCCTAGCTTTGATACCACTTGCAGGTTCGATTTCACCCTAGAGGGAGGGTGAATAGGATGATAGTATCGATTATAAAAATTATTGTAGAAGTTTATATAAAATAATTTCAACACAGATCACAGCACAGATATAGCAGAATATAAATAACAGAAAATAGAACACACAGATTTACCCAGCTTCGGCAAATCCCTGTCTACGTGCAGCCCCAAGGTTTCTACTAGAAATTAAGTAGTCACACGCTTACACACGTAAACTCGCAACACCCGCTACTGACTAACCTAACTCTACGCTCAAAACTCTGCCACAACTCAGCCATTGAGTTGCGAATTCTCAAACTACGCCACGTAGTTTGTCCTCTAGTCACACGACTAGAAATTACAACGATTTAAGAAAGAAATTAAAAATACTTTAAAACTATAAAACTAATAAACCCTAATTTTTAAGATATTAAGGCCCGACTCTATTTTAATAACCGGCCCTAAATAATCTTATCACAAACAAAATATTGCTGACCCTTTTTCTTTCCTTTGCTCTTCAGTCAAACAATGGCCTCGTTCCTTCTTTCGTTCGTTCCTCTTAGCTCTGAAATTAGGGCTTTGTGAAGTCTCCACTTAAATTGATGGTTGGCGCTTCGATTGCTTATTTCAGTTGATTCGTTCGCGGCTCCTCCTCCTTGATCGAGTTCGACTTGGATTTGGTATGTAAAATTTTCTTTTGCTTCTTCTGATTTGCTTGCTTGAACTCAATGATTAAATTGTCGATGATGTTACTGTTTATATAGGATTTGAACTCCTATATATTCGTTCGTATATGATCATTTGACTTCATCAATTTATTTATCTCGGCCGTATGATTTTGATTGAATGTTTGAGATGATTCTTGACTTTGTCAATTTCGTATATTTGTTGTTTACTTGGTTGACATGGTTTGATTTCTCTGACGTTGTTTTCCTTGCCATCATGGCTTTGAAACTTGGTATCACGGTGTTGATTTTGATTGACCTGCCGCTCTGGTTGATTTCGTGACCACAACGGTATGTTTGATTTTGTTCTTTTTGACTTTGGTTGCTTACGGCTTCGACTTGAATTTGCAAATTTACTTCAGCACTTAACACTGTCGAACTCTGCTCTAACTTGATAATTTCTTCAATATCATCGTTGCACTGATATTGCTTTTGGTTTTGGCTTATGTGAAATTCTGATGACTTCGGCCTTGACTTGAAACTTCATTGACCTATATACTTGATTGCATTGTATTCATGCTCTAACTTTGAGTTCTTGTCTGGTTCGGTCTCGACCTGAGCTGATCATTGAAGTGTTCATTACTTGTTTGCCTGTTCATGGTGATGTTTACAATGCTGCACTTTGTGTGTACATTTGTTTCTTGTTCCACTCGAGTCTATGTCATTTGATTCACTGTGTATTAGTTCACTTGAAGTTGTAGCCTTGTTTGGATCATCTTGTAGTCTGCTTCATTGTTTTATTTGTTGCCTGTTGCCTTTGGTTTCATTTGTTTCAGACCTTCATGTAGAGGCTGCACTTGTTCTTTTGAAGTTTTGGTTTGAGTCACTCATATCAGTCATTGTTCTCTGGTGCATCGCTTGGCTATATGTATGCATCGAGGAATTTGTATTTGTTTGCAGTTTTTCCCCTGTTTGGTTTGTGGTGCACTTTCTTCTCTGATATGTTCTTGTGCTTGTGCACGTCACTTTTCATTTTGATTTCACTTGAACTTCATCTTGATTTTTGGAATTACACCTGTATTGAATCCAGCTTTAAAGCTCGGGTTTGACCTTGTGCCCATTTGTGCTTTCACTTGAGTTGAACCCGACTTTGATTTGGGTTTGACCTTGTGCTCACCTATCCCTATAATTTTATCAAGTGTATATATCGGTGTGCACGGCTTTGTGGCATGTACAGTGATACACTATGCATGTCACAAGCTGTTCGTGTATGATGAATTCGAATTTAAATGATAACGAACAACCCTAATAACTGAGGCAAATATTATTTTCAAAATCCACATTTTATTTTATACTGTAAAAATATTTTATTTTCAATTTTACTGCGTCAATGTATATTTTTTCAGATTGCTCAGATGCTGGATTCACATTGGAATGAAGTTGAAGATAAATACGAGTCGAGTGAATGAGTGATATGTAGTGAGGTCAAATGTAAATTAGAAATTGTAATGTAATTAAAATTGTATTGTAATTGAAGTTGTGTATATATATAGTGAGAGCTTGAATTTTGTACGATTCAAAAATTGTAATAAATATTTGTTTGAATAAAATTTCTGTTTGAATTCAACTTCTGTGTTATTTATTTTATTCAGCAAATATTTATTTAATCTATGGAAAATAAAATAGTACATTAACAAATACATTTAAATTAATATATATATATATATATGTTTATTATCATCGAACAAAAATCATATTATCGCATATTCAACAATTTGTGTGATTAAGGAATGGCAATATGGCATCCAAAGTGGAACCTGTTATCAAAGCATGGTTTGTATGAAAAGCGTGGCTTTGAAGAAATTAAGCATAGCCTCACTATCCTCACATCCCGGAAGATGATATGGGATACTATGTGGTCTGACAGACCCAAATTCGAAATAAGTGAGTATGTATGGTGGTGTCCAATATGTTGGTCCCTTTAGGGGAAAACGTCCCTCGAGGCATTTATTTCCCCCATTTTGATAAAGTGATTAGCTTGAGAAAAGAAGGGAACTACCTGTCATCAGTGGTAGAATAGCAAGTACAGTTTCAAATGACTAGCTTGAGAAAGGCGATTAAGGCACCGCGGGAACCATGTTTGTTATGCGTGGATCGAAGAAAAGGCCACTAGTTCCCTATCATGTTGGAAATTCAATCCCAATACAAGATTTATGGTTTTGATTGTATTCCCAATATAGCTGTAATGACTTACAAACATTTCAGCTACCCATTTTGGCATTATATATTCCGCTCGGTATATTCCATTGACTAAGTCCGGATATATTCCCTTAGACTTAGTTCGGGTATTGATACCTTATTTGAATAAGTTTAATTGAAAGATATTTTCCAAGAGAATGTCATTAAAGAAAATATCAAATTAGTTTGGTAATAAAAGTGTTTTGGCTATCATAAGGTATAAACCTGTTCGTGTTTATGTGTGGGTGTGATTTTATGAGATACCCTTCTTTCAAAGGTTTTGATAACATCATCATGATGTATGAATTTAAAATTTCAAGTATCTCATGCTGGTTTATCAAGCCTGATCTGGGTATTTTTAATACTCGGGTCAGATCCGAGTAGTTTCAGGTTTAGTTGAAGAAGGTTGGAGTTTCCATAGGAGAGCTGGAGATCTTCATCATCGTATGGACGTATTCTATCATCCGTTACACCTATTGCATTTGTTTTGTTGCTTTAAGTATTTGTAAGGACGGAAGTTTATAACTGTCCATGCTAAATCTAGGTTAGACTCAGATATTGTATTTTAAAATTTTTCGCTATAAAGATTATTATTGAAATAATATATGTTATTCAATTCGTGTGAGATTCTATTCTGTCTTTATTTTCCTTATACTCTTAATGATCCGTCTTTTCGTGCAATTTGAGTTAGACATGTGTAGTTTATTGTCGATTCAAATGGTATGGAAAAACGGGCCATTATAGATTTTCACCAAGCAAAACCACTCGGCACCGAGAGGAACCTCGCCGTACCGATAGGTTTATTTTGCTGGTGGACTTCCATGCTTATTTGTACATCGTTGGGCTTGCTTCGGGACATTGACTTATGTTGGCCTCTAGAACCGTAGAGTTGTTTCCCTATAAATATTAGCCCTATAGCAACAAGAAGATCTCAGACCCTGCTCCTTCTTCACCTCCTGTCTCTCCCTCATAATAATTACCTAGGCAGATATGGTTGGCAACTCAAGGCTGATGTGCACGTAAATGTGCACATTTTTACCACCATATTTAATCTATTTAAATTAAATAAATGATATATTGAGTAGTTTAGCCTTTTTAAACCAAAATTCAAATTATTTTCAAATCGTCATATATCCATCTCTATATAAGGGCAAAATGGTCATTTTTGTGCATATATTAATTTGAGAAAATTTAATTGGAAATTTCTATATTATTTTGTAGGAATTTGTCTTCGTATATAAGTGGTTTCATGAAGACATATGCATGCACAAGAGTGAATACAAAGGAATGGAGACGGAAATAATTCATTTCGTGGATCTAGGAGGACCCCACATGTCCACCTACCTTTATGTACAAATTAGAAGCTAAGCCACATGCTAATGGCCATTACACTTTTATGCATGCTTAATGGGTGATTATTAGAGCTAATGATTACCTGACCACCACACTTCCTAGGAGGGTAGTTTGGGCATTTTCGAAAAAAGCAAATTAGGGTTTTAAACTTGTATAAATTCCCCTTATCTTCATGTAGCTATTCTCTCTTAGGCTCTCTTCTCTTAGCATCTTAGTTTAGAAAATAAATCGAAGCTCTTCTTTCTTTTTCCATGACTACTTAACCATTTCTTTTACGTAATTTTTTAATGCAATTTCAATACATGCTCTTTTCTTCTTTTGCTTATTTCCTTTCATGTTAGTGGTGTAGATTTATTTATTTATGCACGTAGTGTAGATCTTCTTTTATTTTATGCAAGTAGAATAGCTCTTCCTTTACTTTGCTTCTATCTCCTTCTTCTTTTTGTGTTTCATGTTGCATGCTACTTATGTTGATATGATAACACAAATTAGAAGTAATGAAGCTCTCTGATTATGTAGCTTCAACATAATGTGTTAATTTTGATCTCTTTTGTACTTAAATGAATGTTAATGTGATTTATTATTTCATGTTGAATTTGATAGTATATGTTGTTCATAACAAATAGGCTATGCTTAAAAAATCATAAACAATAATTACCTCTTCATCTACATATGATGATGGTAATGAAGTGAATGGTGAAATTAAAATTTGATGGCCTATATTTCTAAACAATAGTTAATAGGCCATGCTTAAAATATATTTCATTTTCAACTTGTTGTCATTTTTCATGCGAGTTAAAAGTTGTTTAAGGGGTGTGTTATAGTTTGATGGCTTATGTTGAGTTAATTAATAGCACAAATAGGTTATACTTATGATAAACACATCTATTAAACTAACTAATGACCAAAAAAGAGAGATCATAATTTCATGTTTTGTTGAACTATATGATCTAGAGAGTGAAATTATCTTTAAATCGTCATATAACTCACTTATTTTTATCAAAAAAAAATTGTTAGTTTTCTACATTTTTAGCTAATCACACTTTCAACATTGGTTAATTTGATTGAATAGAGATTTAAAATCTAAGAATTGCATGAGGATCAATCCATACTCGCCATGTCTAACATTTGCACGTCGTGCGCTTCTGGTAATTTTTATTATAAATTCCTTCGACGGTTTTCTAAATCGATAGAATTTTCATCAACGAACAAGTTTTTGGCATCGTTGCCAGAGAATTGGTTTGATTTTAATTTCTGTTCTTCGGATTATTTTAGTCTGATTTTTGTGTGTTTTTATTTTGTATGTGTTTGCATTTAAAAAAAATTACGTGTTTGTTTGTCATTTTTATGACATTTGTTTTGTGTGCATGTTGTTCTAGTTTTTCATTTGCATTGTATATCTTATTTATTTTTTTAAAAACACACAAGTCTTACTTTTAGAAAAAGAAAATTTTATTTAATTCTCAATTTCATTTTAAATTTACAAATTACATTGCGTTCACTTTCATCTCACTGTGTACATTTTACATTGTCCATTTCCTATACACTGCCCATTTCCTATACACTGCACTGTTGTTGCATTCCCCGACCACCACACATATCACCTCACTCCTTGCTTCTCAAATTTCACAACCCACTTACTGTCACCAAGAACTCGTCCAACTACCATCTCATATCCTCCGCTACATCATCTTCTTGCCTCTATGCACCAAACTGTGTGCACCAGAATCACACCAAAGCAACCAATTATCGTATCAACAGCCACACAAACGTGCCACTGCTCTAAACCATTTCATAACACACTTCCATCCATCTTTCAAACAACAACCATCATTTGCACACACCTAGCACTGACTTCAATCCCCCTTCAACAAACATCACCTTCCCACTGCATTATCACTGTCTACCCACAATCCCACCACATCTCCTATCTCACCACAAACCATACATTTCTACAACCTGCCAGCATATTGTTACCTGGAGATTTGACCAGGCAACTAAGTACTCGGCATTAGCATACTGTTCGGCATTTATGAGTCGTTCAGCATCCAGATCGTTCGGCATCAGAGAACGCTTGGCATTCAGGATCGCTCGGCATTTAGGAGCGTTCGGCATTAGAAAGTGCTCGGCTTCAAAAGTCGTCTGGCACATATGATTCGTTCGGCATTCAAGTTCGTGTGGCGTCTATAGGACGTTCGGCATGCGTGAACGTTCGGCATTGAGAGACGTTCGGTATTGTATATCGTTCGGCATCTATGGGACGTTCGGCATGCGTGAGCGTTCGACATTGAGAGACGTTCGGTATTGTATATCGTTCGGCATCTATGGGATGTTCGACATGCATGAGAATTCGGCATTAAGAGGCGTTCGGTATTGTATATCGTTCGGCATCTATGGACGTTCGTCATGGCAAAGTCATTCGGCATTCCATACTGCTCGGCATCCAAACCTTGTTCGGCACATCACTTCGTTCGGCATAAATCTTGTTCGGCATTCGGGATCGCTCAGCATCCAGTGTCTTTCAGCACAAATACCTCGTTCGGCAATCAGGGTGTTCGGCATCACTTCGTTCGGCATCGTTCGGCATCCGTGCCTTGTTCAGCATTTTGTCGTTCGGCATCTATGGATCGGCATACAGAGATCACTCTTTTTGAGCCAAGCTAGTTAGCTACCTGGCCTGCCAAGGAAGTCCAATCCATCTTCGTTTATAAATAGAGAGGCAAGGGCACGGTGAAAGGGACCTTTTTTCGAGAACATCGGGGAGACTCTGCCGCATTCAAGACTCATTCAAGACTTATCTTTTTTGCTTAGCAATTGTATTCAATATAATTGGTAAACGGATTGTATCTGTAATCGATTATCGAGAAAAGCAATAAAGATTAACCTTAAAGGGCATGTAGGCAATTACGTCGAACCACTGCAAATCTGGTGTTCGTATTTTCTACATTTAAATCTACATATTATCCTCTGTTTAACTTACTTTCTTCATTAATCTCTTTACACAATCTCTCCTAAGGGTGTTGGTGACCAATTCTAGTGCTAACATTTTGGTGTTTTCACTGAGAATCGAATTCTCAGGATGATAGGATCTACTTTGTAGCTACTGGATTGAAAAATCCCCCGAAGAAGATCCAAATCATTCAAAAGACATCTGTTGATTCTACTTAGAGTTACAACCAACAAATCTACCATGGGGAGACCATGGACTAGATCGGCCTCTCACAATGCAGATGTCTACGAAACTGCTAGTGTGCAACAGATAGGAATTAGCAACCAACCAGCAATTCAAGGCGCAGGAACCTCCACCTAGAACCAAGCGGTGGTCGTTTCCCGAACAGAGTTCAATGACTTGATAAGTGAACTTAGGAAAAGTAGAAGGTAACTTGCTGAGCAGATTCAAGCCAGCACTAATCTCATGACTCAGCTTGCCCACCAACAGCATCAGAATGTTGGAAGTAGTCCTGCTCCTTATTCTGAATCCGATAGCTCGACCTCGGCAAATGAACCACCTAGGTGTAGACGCCGTAGTGATGAAGCTACACAAGCAGGTGCTACCGATTGATCCGCCAGGGATCAGATACGTGATGAGACCGGACACCCGGATCACCAAGACCCAAATCAAGCGGGACATCAACCTGCACGGTCCCGTGGAACGGAACCCAACCTCCCACCCTCCATACAAACTCCGAATTTATCAGCCATGGTCAAGAAATTGATGAGAGAGAACTAGGGCCTGACCAACGAGGATTGGGTAGTGTCTAGGAGTCATACTCCCCTCACAGATGTGATCCTACAGGCTGAGTACCCCAAGAAATTCAATATGCCGACTATCACAGCCTACGAAGGGAAGACTGACCCTAGGCAATATGTGATGAGGTACGAATGGATGATGGATTCGGCAAGGCAAAATGAAGCAACTAAGTGTAGGTGTTTCCCAATCACTCTGTCCGGAATCGCCACTATGTGGTTTACTCGGCTTCCTTACGCGATCTATATCCAGCTTCGACGAGTTAGCGATGAAATTTGTTGAACAATTCAGGATACATGCTACCCGTCCAAAGGACGTTATGTCATTATCAAGCGTAACCCAAGCTTCGTGAGAGTCTTTGAAAGCGTACTTACAGAGGTTTTATGTTGCCGCACTGAAGTTAGCAATCTTAACGACCATGCAATTTTGATGGCGGTATCGCGAGGTGTAGATCCAGATTCGGAGTTTGGAGATTGGTTGGTGGGAAAGCCCCTAGCTACATTAGAACGAATTTATGCCAAAGCTCATCAGTTCATACGGAGGGAGGAGGCTCGATGAACGAGACGAGATAAGGCACCAGGGGTTGTTCAAGAGACTGTAAAAAGTAACATCGCCGTGAAGCAGTCCGACGATAGTTCGGGAAAAGTTCAAGTCAACGCCCAGAGCAAGCCTGGGCGGTCCAAAGGATCCTGAGGTGGGAATCCCGGAAAGAAAAGAGAAGCGGGGAAATGGAAGCCAAGTATTCCGACCTACAATGAATACACCCCGTTGAATACTTCTCTTGAAAACATTTATCTATCTACCTGTAACACCTTTGAATGCAGAAAGCCGCGCCCAAAGGAGTCCACTGAAGAACAGAAACGGACAGGGAAGTATTGTCGCTTCCATCAGACCCATGGGCACAATACTGAGGAGTAGGCACCTCCATGACGCCATAGAAAAGTTAATTAGACAGAAAAAATTGCAGGAATTTTTCAAAAACCCGCATGATGGAAGGCAAGAAACGTCAGATCTCAGACGCGGGCCGGCTCCACGCCAACCAGATTAACCTGCTCGGACTGTGGGTAGATTAATTATAAACACTATTGTTGGAGGACCTCATCCTGTAGACAAGAATTGGCAGGAGATGGAACAATATGTTACCTCCTTGAGGCATGCGGATTATGAATGTTGTTCGAATGTGGAAGATGGAATCCCCACAAAGCAACAACGCATGATGACTGACGATATAGTGTTTAGGAGTCGGGACACGGACAAGGTGGAGGCTCCTAATATCGACCCGATGGTTATATCTGCAACAATCGGGCCAGCTTACGTGAAAAGAATCCTGATTAATTGTGGAAGCTCTGTCAACATTATCTTCAAGAAGGCTTATGACCAAATGAAGATGGAAATGAAAGATTTGAAACCATGCAATGCCCGTATCCATGGCTTTAACGGTGCTGCAACGACGCGATGGGGTATATAGAGCTACCAGTTGAACTGGGGGAAGGTGAGTGTAGGAGAGCGCGAGTTCTACCATTCGTAGTAATGGATGTTGACTCTCTATACAATGTCTTTTTGGGTCGCCCAGCCTTGGCAGAATTTAGGGCTGCTTTGGCCCCATGGTGTTTGACATTAAAATTTTCGACCGACAAAGGAGTCGGTGTTGTACATAGCAATCTGGCAACTGGTCACGTATGTTATATGGTGAAACTGAGAGAAGCTCAACGGAGAGAGAAGGGAAAGGTTGCGAACATCTCCATCCGCATCCTAAAGATTGATGATTGACAAGTAATGCCCGAGCCCTGGACCGAGCAGCGTTCTCGGATCCTTAGAGACAAGATTCGAGAGATAATGATGGGGAACCCAGGGAAACAAATGCAGCACTGGCTGAGCTAACGATCGACATTCCAGTCAGCCGAGATGACCCATCACGAGTTCTTAAGATTGGATCACAACTCGACCCCTCAGTGGCCGAGGATCTTACTGATTTCCTTCGGGCGAATCTGGACGTTTTCGCTTGGACACACTCTGATATGTGAGGGATTTCTCCAGAAATTACGAGCCATATGTTGAACACAGACCCGAAATATGTTCCCGTAAAACAGAAAAGGAGAGGTATGGACCCAGAGAGGTCTGCGACTCTCAAAGAGGAGGTGGACAAACTCAAAGCCAATGGGTTCATCCGCGACGCCCTCTACCCTGAATGGGTATCTAACCCAGTGCTAGTGAAGAAAGAAAATGGAAAGTGGAGAACTTGTGTTGATTACCCCGATCTGAATAAAGCATGCCTGAAGGATAGTTTCCCTTTATCTAGAATCGACCAGCTCGTCGACTCTACCGTCGGACAAGAATTGTTGTCATTTATGGATGCGTACTCAGGATACAATGAGATCCCGATGCACATTCCAGACCAAGAGCACACCAGTTTGTCACAAATATGGGGCTATATTGCTATGTAGTAATGCCCTTTGGATTGAAAAACGCGGGGGCAACGTAACAGCGCCTGGTGGATCGAATGTTTAAGGACCAGATTGGTAGAACGATGGAAGTCTATGTGGATGACATGCTCGTGAAGTCACGGAATTCAAATGACCACATCCGAGACTTAGTAGAAATGTTTGATATACTCGGACAATACGGTATGAAGATCAACCCCTTGAAGTGCTCTTTTGGCGTGGCATCAGGGAAGTTCTTGGGTTTCATTATGAATGCACGTGGAATTGAAGCAAACCCGAAAAAGATTCAGGTTATTCGGGACATACAAGTGCCCAGAACTCTAAAGGAAGTACAAAGCTTGAACGGAAAG
The DNA here is from genome assembly GCA_030765085.1 of Allium cepa. Classification (NCBI taxonomy): domain Eukaryota; kingdom Viridiplantae; phylum Streptophyta; class Magnoliopsida; order Asparagales; family Amaryllidaceae; genus Allium; species Allium cepa. Next base: position 1,002,808,108 of record CM060935.1, read on the forward strand.
GTGGCAGCGTTGAGTCGATTCATATCTAGAGCTACAGACAAGTGTATTCATTTCTTCGACGTGATAAAGAAAGGAAAAATAAATTTTGGGTGGACATCCGACTATGAGGATGCATTCCGAGCTCTGGTAAGACATTTGGAGAGCCCCCCGGTGCCATCGTAACCAATAGACCGTGAAAAGTTGTATGTGTACTTGGCAGTATCCCAACGTGCTATCAATACGGCTTTGGTTCGTGAAGAGGACCGAGTGCAAAAACCAGTTTACTATGTTAGTAAACGTCTGACGGGGGCAGAAAGAAACTATCCCAAGATCGAGAAATTAGCCTATTGCTTGGTGATTGCATCACGCAAGCTTCGCCCATACTTCCTGGCATACTCGATCAGTGTTTACACCGACCAACCCCTGCGATAGGTACTCCAACGACCGGAAATTTTCAGAAGGATGTTAAGATGGAATATCGAGTTGAGTCAGTTCGATATTACCTACTTGCCGCGAAGGGCCATACAAGGGCAAGCGCTGGCAGATTTCATCGCTGAATTCACCATGACAGACGAATCAAACGGCCGTAATGTCATACCTCCCGTCCGATGGAAGATGTATACCGATGGGGCATCTAACGACCGTTGTTCTGGGGTTGGCATAGTTCTGGTAACTCCTGAAAACCGATCAGTTTCCTATGCTTTGAAGCTCGAATTCACAGCAATGAATAAGGAAGCCGAGTATGAAGCATTGATCGCCTGTTTAAGACTCGTCAAAGAACTAGTAATAAGATCGGTTGAAATTTTTTGCGACTCGCAACTGGTGGTGTATCAAGTGCGTGGAGACTACCAAGCAAGGGGGCAGAGACTTGCCCCGTATTTTGCCCAAGTTCAGGAGCTGCTAGCGAATCTCGAGTATTATGATATTTCACATGTTCCGCGTGAACAAAACAGAGCAGCTGATTCATTGGCAAAATTTGCAAGCACTGGCGATGCGCAGCAAATGGGATTGTTTCCCGTTGAATCCTTACATGTTCCGAACATAAATATAATGGAGGTAGATTTCATATTAGAAACAGAAATCGAGAAGGAGTCATGGATGACCACATTCAAGCAGTACTTGTTACACGGGGTCGTGCCCGAAAGAAGGAGCGAAAGACGACAAGTCATTCGTAAGGCTTCTCATTATGTAATGCAGGATGGAATAATATATCGGAGGGATTTTCGACCCCATTGCTCCGGTGCATTGCCTATGATGAAATAAAACGAGTCTTGACGGAAGTCCATGAAGGTGAATGTGGCGACCATACCGGGGGGAGACGTCAGCAAAGAAGATCTTCTGCTATGGATACTATTGGCCAACTGTAAATCGAGATGCCGCAGACTACGTAATAAGATGTGACAAATGCCCAAAGTATGCGAAAATCCCAAGAGCTCCGTCAACGGAACTCACACAAATGGTTAGTCCTTGGTCATTTGCAATGTGGGGGATCGATATAGTCGGTTCCTTACCCCTATCCAAAGGTGGTGCAAAATACATGATTGTTGCGGTCGATTACTTTACCAAGTAGGCAGAAGCAGAGCCTTTGGCCACTATCACCACCAAGAAAGTCATTAATTTCGTGGTACAAAATATCATATGCCGCTTTGGCCTGCCACAAACCATCGTTATAGACAATGGAACTCAGTTTGAAAGCAAAGAGTTCAGGGAATTATGCCAAAAATATGGTATTGAGAAAAAGTTTGCAGCGGTTGCTCATCCAAAATCTAATGGACAAGTGGAGGCTGTAAACAAGATAATCAAATCCATATTGAAAAAACGTTTGGAAAAGGCTAGAGGCAAGTGGGTGGATGAGCTTCCGACAGCACTTTGGGCTTACAGAACCACCTAGAAGTCCGCGACTGGCCACATTGCGTTCGCATTAGCATATGTCATGGAAGGTATCATACCCGTGGAACTTGAAGTCCTATCACATCGGGTAACTTATTATGACCTTGAGTCAAATCGAGATCTTCTGCTGGAATCACTGGACTTCATTGATGAAAACGCGAAGAAGCCAATTTAAGAGCGGCAGCGTACAGGCACCGGGTTGCTCGATATTATAAGGAAAAAGTTCGACCGAGAATCTTTGGCATGGGTGATCTCGTTTTGAAAAGAGTTTTCCCAGTTTCATCACACATGAGCCCCGCATAGGAAGGTCCATACGTCATCGAGCGGAAGCTTGGAAAAGGAACTTTCAAGCTAGCAACCATCGATGGTGCGACACTCCCCTGAGCATGGAATGGTGAACATTTGCGTAATTATTACACTTAGTTCATTTCTATCATATTTTAGTTGCATTTATTTCCAGCAAGTTTTTATTTTTAGTATACGGCATGTAAAAAGACAATTTAGTTTATTTGCATTAATAAAGGCTTGAAGCCATTTCTTTTTCCCATGAATTGTCGATGTTTCCGTGTATGATAACGCTGTAACAAATGACTAAGAGATACATTACTCTATCTGGTACGAACGAGAATAAACGATTCAAAATTGCCAAGTCCTCGGAGTGCGGACTAGAGTACTCTATAAGTCCCCAGAGTGCGGACTCGAGTACAAACGATCCGAAATCTCCAAGTCCCCAGAGTGCAGACTGGAGTACTCTAAGTCCCCAAAGTGCGGACTCGAGTATAAATGATTTGAAATCTCCAAGTCTCTGGAGTGCGGACTAGAGTACTCTAAGTCACCAGAGTGCGGACTCGAGTATAAACGATTCAAAATCTCCAAGTCTCCGGAGTGCGGAATGGAGTACTCTATGTCCCCAGAGTGTGGATTCGAGTATAAATGATTCGAAATCTCCAAGTCCCCGAAGTGCGGACTGGAGTACTCTAAGTCCCCAGAGTGTGGATTCGAGTATAAATGATTCGAAATCTCCAAGTCCCCGAAGTGCGGACTGGAGTACTCTAAGTCCTCCGAGTGCGGACTTGAGTATAAACGATTCGAAATCTCCAAGTCCCCAGAGTGCGGACTGGAGTACTCTATGTCCCCAGAGTGCGGACTCGAGTATAAACGATTCCGAATCTCCAAGTCCCCGGAGTGCGGAATGGAGTACTCTAAGTCCCCAGAGTGCGGACTCCAGTATAAACGATTCGAAATCTCCAAGTCCCCAAAGTGTGGACTGGAGTACTCTAAGTCCCCAGAGTGCGGACTCGAGTATAAACGATTCGAAATCTCTAAGTCCCTGGAGTGCGGACTGGAGTGCTCTAAGTCCCCAGAGTGCGGACTCGAGTATAAACGATTCAAAATCTCCAAGTCCTCAGAGTGCGGACTGGAGTACTCTAAGTCCCCAGCATGCAGACTCGAGTATAAACGATTCAAAATCTCCAAGTCCCTGGAGTGCGGACTGGAGTATTGTAATTCCCCAGAGTGCGGACACAAGTATAACGATTCGAAATCTCCAAGTCTCCAGAGTGCGGACTGGAGTACTATAATCCCCAGAGTGCGGACTCGAGTATAAACGATTCAAAATGTCCAAGTCCCCGGAGTGCGGACTGGAGTACTCTAAGTCTCCAGAGTGCGGACTCGAGTATAAATGATTCGAAATCTCTAAGTCCCTAGAGTACGGACTGGAGTACTCTAAATCCCCAGAGTGCGGACTCGAGTATAAACGATTCAAAATCTCCAAGTCCCCGGAGTGCAAACTGGAGTACTCTAGGTCCCCAGAGTGCAAACTTGAGTATAAACAATTCGAAATCTCCAAGTCCCCGGAGTGCGGACTGGAGTACTCTAAGTCCCCAGAGTGTGGACTCGAGTATAAACAATTCAAAATCTCCAAGACCCAGAGTGCGGACTGGAGTACTCTAAGTCCCTAGAGTGCGGACTCGAGTATAAACGATTCAAAATCTCTAAGTCCCCGAAGTGCGGACTGGAGTACTTTAAGTCTCCAGAGTGCAGACTTGAGCATAAACAATTCGAAATCTCCAAGTCCCCGGAGTGCGGACTGGAGTACTCTAAGTCCCCAGAGTGCGGACTCGAGTATAAACAATTCAAAACCTCCAAGTCCCTAGAGTACGGACTCGAGTATAAACGATTTAAATATCCATGTCCCCTGAGGGCGGACTGGATATAAATGACCTGAAGTCATCAAGCCCTTGGCATATGGATTGGAAATATTCTAAGTCCCTAGAGCATGGGACACAAGAATGTGCAAATACCAAAAAAGTTGTCAACTTGTTTGAAGATGAATCGAGAAGTTCACGTAACTTGCAGTAGCTCGAGTTTTGACCACGGTTATACCAAAAAACCAAACAACAGCAGTCCTCTGAGAGGGAAAAGAACTAAGTTTTATTCATCCATAATAAGTTTCTACTACAACTCCTCCGAAGCTCGGAGTCAAAAGTTGATTTACATAAACTACGAAAACAAAAATAATTACATAATCTAAACTAGCTCTTATTGAACGAGAGCGAAGACTACTTCTTTGACTTCTTCCACGTTTTGCCCAATGACTCCTCCCCGGTAGGTTTACCCTTGACGGCTTTCTTTGACGGGGGAGTGACAGATGAAGAAGTATGAGGAACATCCATGGGTTTGGACTCGCCTAGGAGAATGACCTTTAACGGCTTGTTCAAAGGATGGTCCGGGTCCACAGCTTGAGGTTCGACCTTGATCTTGATCGTCTTTTCCTTCTCTTTATCGAGCTGCTCCTTCATGCTCAATTCGAATGTGTGCTCAGAGACGCCTGTAATTTCAACTTCATAACTCCTATCGATGGGAGAGAAAGTCTCAAATTTTTCCTCGTCAAGCGCTCCGATCACCTGAGCATTAAGACCGGGAGCCTCTCCTGCATGTGTGGCTTCACTCATTTTTCCCCTGACCTCCTTGATGACATCGCTCTTCGGAGAGGGCTCAAGATCAGAACGGCCTGCATAAAATCACAAAAAGCAAGTATTAGAATGCAATAGCTTCTGATGAAAAACGAAAACTCTTGGAATGTTAAAGCAAAAGAGTTGCTGACCAGGTTCCGGCTGGCTCTCAGGCGTCAGGGGGTTCTCATCCTCTAGAATAGGGGACAAAACATGAACACCAGGGCCGGGGTCCTCCGGGTCATAGCCGATGCGCTGTTTAAAAGGGTCGAGTATCGGCCGACTGGCCGGTTGGGTAGGCACACGAGCTGGAGACTCAATCCCGGATGGACCGGCGATAACTTCTTTTCCTTTTGTTGAGGGGGAGCCTTTGCAATAAATGGCTTTAGCCGCTAACAGGTCCGAAGGCTCATTTCCCTTAAGGAATTATTTTATCAAGGCCCCCTCATCAACCTCCTCGATACCGTGTTTGGCCTTTTTGATTTCAATTAAAGTCTCCCACGCCTCGGCCAAAGATTCGAGATAGCCCTCGCCTAGAAAAGTTAAGTCTCGGTGCATGAGAACGCGGGCATTGAATTCGGCAATAAACGGGTCGAACATGGTTTTGACTTCTTCTCTACCTTCTTCCTTGGCCGCCTCATGATGGGAGTCAATTTCCGCAGATGCTATCTTTTTTCCCTCTTCGCGGGCTTCATTCTTCAGCGCCTCAACTTTAGAAAGCTCGCCTTCAAGTTTCGCCTTTAGGAGTCGTGTTGCAACGATCTCGTCGCAATACCGTTGCGACTCTTCTTGGGAAGCAATCTTCTCCTCTTGTTCTTTGCGGAGTCGCTACTCAATTTTTTTAACTCGGAGACAGAATGCATCCCTCTCTTTTTGCACCGAGTCTTTTTCCAAAGCGAAAGCCCCACAGCGTTGTACCACCTCATCGAGTTCTTTTTTGTAAGTTGATTCCAGACGAGTTATGGCTTCGGCGGTATCCTTGGCGCTCTGCTGGGCGGCCTCAAGTTGAGATTTATAAGACGCAATCTCTTCGTCCTGAGCTTTGATAATGTCTTTGTCATGAATAGCCTCAAGCTTCAGGCGATCAATCTCATGTTGGCATTCCATGGAGACTTCCGACACTTTCTCGGCGAGATGAACGAACGCGTCATGTTGAACATAGACGGCGTTGGTACAGGCGATAGCGCTTTGCTTGACATCTCCAGGTATATGGTGGATCGCTGGGAGGAACATCAGACCATCAAAGCTGATCTTTGGAAATTTAACTTTAAGCTCGGCCAATTTCTCCGATATTGTTGGATCTGTTGCGGGAACAAGAGGAGACGGCTTTGAAAGTTCAGCTCTCCTGTGAGGATCCCGGGATTGTCGTGTGGAAGAGGAATCGGAGTGTTGATCTCGGGTGACATCGGATTGCGACCCCTTATGGCCGTGCTTATCTTTGCTTTGTCCCTAGTAAGAAGAGGGATATTGGTGGTACTTGGACTGATAATATGTTTTCTTCCGAGATGATGAGTCCCGAGAATGGTAATCCCTATCGCCATCGCCATCTCTATCCCGACGTCTTTCGGAACCTGAGTCCCGTCCAAAGTGATGGAAGATAGACGACCCGCGGAGACGATCGATTCCGTGTGTACGCCCCATGTCACATGCACAGAATTTAAAAAACAACGAATTAGCAAAGAGTAGTGTGACGAAGAAAATTTAAGTGCAAGGTGAAGTGCATGTGTTTGTGTGTGTCCTAGTGTTTCCCCCCGACGAACCAGTTTCTTTGCTAATGGGAGTTTTTTCTCCCTGAGTTTGGGCTTGAACGTCTGCATCGCCTCTGATGGGCGAGTGAAGTTTAAGGGCCTCCGGATCATCGAAATCATAATTAAGTAAATCGTCAAGTACCGAGAGGTTCGAGAGGCCCTTTAAAGAACTTTCTAAACATTGTGAGGGAGTCTCTTTCTCTATTGGAATAAGAGTAACTTTAGAGGTTGCATCAACTTTTTCCTTCCTTATCTGTCAGTTTCTTTTTCCTCTTCGAATGGGAGGATGACGTTTCGATATCATGAACTTCAACTAATGGGTCCTGAGTAGGACCAATGTTCTCATCTTGTGCTTCGATGTTTCATTTTCTTTGATTTCTCCTTCTTCTAGTGCGCCAGGAGCGTTGCGTGCTGAAGACTCGGCTTGTTTTTTCGTTTACTAGAGGCAGGCCTGGGTATGGAAACGCCCTGAGGAAGGCTTATCCGACGGCCTTCTGCCAACAGTCTAAACCTAGAAAGTGACTCATTTGAAATGAGAGTTCGGATGTCCCGTTCGCGGCAAGAAGGGCTCTAATAGCTTCGACGGCTTCAGAATATCCGCGGCCGTCAGGACGTGGATTGATACTTGAAAAGATGGAAAAAAGAGTTAGAAGAGGCACGGCTTTGACCAAGCATGAATATCGATCCAGAGAAAAGACTTACTTCCTTCCACCCATCTCCTCGCGAAACCAGGAGGGAAACACACATAAAACCATTCCTGCTTGTACAGGGAGAACTTACTGCATGCCCCAGTTAAGATTTGGCATTTGTGGTGCGGCTCGAGAAACATGAAAGAAGGACTATCTCTCCGCTTCTTGATCATATATATATATACATATATATATATACATATATATATACATATATATATATATATCTGATGTCACCCGGGGTTGGAGGCCTGGAGAGGACATTCATGAAGAGGATGTAGGTGCCATAAATGAAGGCGTGACCGTTCGGGTGCAGTTGTGACGGGGCAATGTCAATATACTGCAGCACGTCCCGAAGAAATAAGTTGAACGGTGGCACACTGCCGACCCAACACATAAACTTATTACAAGCTGTATATCCAACTGGGGGCAACTGTGGACGATCGTTCCCCGATGGAACTAATACGTTGTCGAAGGGGGTTCCGTGGACGGAGCATATCCGACGAAGTGCACTTTCATTGATCTTCGAAGCCTATGAATCAATCGGGTTGTCCAAGAAAATTTAGGCCTCCAGGGCGTCGGGAGCTAAGTTATGAGAAGGGGAAGTCGACGGGTTTGAAGTATCTGCGACTCCTTGTTTGGAAGACGGCCTAGGTCTATCTGAGATCGTGGCGGAGATAGATTTCTTAGACATCTTTGGTAGAAATTGAATCTAGTAGAGTACCAGTTTGAACTATACTTGAAAAACAATCGATGTTAAACTTAACAACACAAGTATTCTCCCGTTGTGATGTGTGGACTAGTGTGATAATTCAAATATAAGTGTTGAAAAATTGAAAGTCACCGAGTTAATGATATAAAGTTGAGCTTCGAATCGTCGCCTTCGAAGACCTTCATCGCTGACCGTCTCCACAAACCTGCCCTATGGTGTTTTTAATTTCGGACTCAAACATTGGGGCTTATGTTAGAGGAAATTATCCGTTTTTGTCGATTTATGTTTAGCACTTGTGATTACTGAAACTAGGAAGTTATCAGTCTAGATTAGTTCGATATGCTAGTTTACTTAGGTCCTTGTCCTTGTTTTTGTCATAAGATTAGTCAAAGTAAATGTTGATCGGCCTAAGTATCGTTCGGCCAAACTATTGGTCGGCCTAAGTATCGTTCGGCCTAATTATCGTTAGGCCTAAATGTTGTTCAGCCTAAGTGTCGTTCGGATAAACTATCGATCAGCCTAAGCATCGTACGGCCTAAGTATCGATCGGCATTCTAGCCGTTCGGCTTTAGCGCCGTTCGGCCAAAATATCGATCGACGTCCTGTCCATTCCCCGCTACCTTTCAATTTTTCCACTCCAATTTCGTTCAGCATGGGGAGGTCATGCCGAACCATGGCCGTATCAACTTACACCAACAGGCCTAATCTCTAACTCCATTCTCATGCTACCATAGGACCGCTCGGCATTGAAAGATCATGCCGAGCCGCTACAATGCAGCTTCCACCTTTCTCTTCTTCGATCCATCCACCTCGAAACCACCTAAGAGCATACTAAGTTCCAGCCCTAGAACACGACCGAGCCTCAATTCATCACCCTTATTCACACGCCCCCTGCTTTCTACGATCTATGAAAGATTCACAAATTCGAGTAATATCTAATGTCTCCTAATTTGAGAGGGTGATCAAAAGCTTCTTACCGAAGAGTACGGAGAGAGCTCAAGGATCTGTGAGTTTAGGATTGAAGGTTGTTAGAACTTAACTTAGGAAAGGCGTGATGGATTCCAGAGAGGTAAGTTTCAAGTTCTTGAAAAATAACGGAGGTAAAAAGTGAAAGAGAAGAAGAAGGAAAATGCCGACTTTTATAGGAGAAGAGGGGAAGTCGAAGAGACTATGACCGGTAGAATCGGTCAAAGCTACATCGTTCGGCATCGGCATACAAAGCCGTTCGGCATACATGGAGCGTTCGGCTTCGACCATGCTGTTCGGCATTAGCATGGTGTTCGGCACACATCGCCTCACCTAACAATCAAGGAAAGTCACCATTGAGGAAACTAAACCACAGCTCGGAGCAAAGCACAGTGGACACGTGATTCAAAGCGCACCACGTTCGACCACGTGATGCGCTTTGGGGGGCAAGTGTTACCTGGAGATTTGACCGGGCAACTAAGTACTCGACATTAGCATATTGTTCGGCATTTATGATTCGTTCGGCATCCAGATCGTTCCGCATTAGAGAACGCTCGGCATTCAGGATCGCTTGGCATTTAGGAGCATTCGGCATTAGAAAGTGCTCGGCTTCCAGAGTCCAGCACATATGATTCGTTCGACATTCAAGTTCGTTCGGCATCTATGGGACGTTCGGCATGCGTGAGCGTTCAGCATTGAGAAACGTTCGGTATTGTATATCGTTCGGCATGTATGACGTTCAGCATGCGTGAGCGTTCAGCATTGAGAGACGTTCGGTATTGTATATCGTTCGGCATGTATGGGACGTTCAGCATGCGTGAGTGTTCGGCACTTAGAGACGTTCGGTATTGTATATCATTCGGCATCTATGGGACGTTCGGCATGCGTGAGCGTTTGGCATTGAGAGGCGTTCGGTATTGTATATCGTTCGGCATCTATGGACGTTCGGCATGGCAGAGTCATTTGGCATTCCATACTGCTTGGCATCCAAACCTTGTTTGGCACATCACTTCGTTCGGCATAAATCTCGTTCGGCATTAGGGATCGTTCGACATCCAATGTCTTTCAGCACAAATACCTCGTTCGGCAATCAGGGTGTTCGGCATCACTTCGTTCGACATGAGGATACCGTTCGGCATTCGTGCCTTGTTCGGCATTTTGTCATTCGGCATCTATGGATCGGCATACAGAGATCACTCTTTTTGGGCCAAGCTACTTAGCTACCTGGCCCGCTAGGGAAGTCCAATTCATCTTCGTCTATAAATAGAGAGGCAGGGGCATAGTGAAAGGGACCTTTTTTCGAAAACACCGGTGAGACTCTCCGCATTTAAGACCCATTCAAGACTTATCTTTTTTGCTTAGCAATTGTATTCAATATAATTGGTATACGGATTGTATCTGTAATCGATTATCGAGAAAAGCAATAAAGATTAACCTCAAAATGGACGTAGGCAATTATGCCGAACCACTATAAATCTGATGTTCGTATTTTCTGCATTTAAATCTGCATATTATCCTCTATTTAACTTGCTTTCTTCATTAATCTCTATACACAATCTCTCTTAAGGGTGTTAGTGACCAATTCTGGTGCTAACACATACCATCAACTACAACACTGCAGTTCAAGTCCAACTCGACAAACAACACTGCAGTTCAAGTTCAAGTTCAAGTTCAACAACATTGTCATTCCTTCCTGCAGTGTGCACAATCTCCTCACATGTCACAACTGTCACTGACCAACAGCTAATTACTGCCATTCATACAAATTTCCACCGACCCCTGTGCTCCATTACACAATGAAACTGCACCATCATCCTCTGCCTCACGACTTTGCACCATATACTCGAACAGCAACTTCACTTCACCAAAGCATCTGACCAAATACCCCCTGATCAATTCTTGCAAACTGCTCCTCCGTATCTGTCATACCATCATATCCACCACCTCGTTTCCACAAAAACATCACATACATCCTCTGCCTTCCCTCCTCCTTGCATTCAGACTACACTCATCCACTACCTGAAATTATCACTGTTATCATCGGTATCTTTACTTACCATTTCATCACATCTACACATTGCTTGTCAACAGTTCTACCATACTTCCCTCTGCGTGCACTGTTTCTCCTACGTACAACCTACATCATAGCAACAACTGTAATCACCTCACCTCCAATCTGCTGCCAATACTTCATTCCAAAACTCAACATCTTTGCCAACCACTACATACAACCATACTCTCCACAGCATTGCAACAAGATTTCAACACACTGTCGAATTCCAGTAACCAACATACCAGGAACAGGATTGCAACAGGACTTCTTCCACAAACATACCAGCAACAGCATTGCAACAAGATTTCTACACGCTATCGAATTCCAGTAATCATCAGAGAACTGCCCGTTGCAACCGCCTGCTCATAACTACTGCTGCAACATCCAACAATACAACCTGACATCTACCTCCAATCGCAAGTCCACTCGCAATCATCACCAGGAAATCACAGACTGAAGCCCCCACCACAATCGCCTCATCACCCAAAATCGACTCACCTAGAATTATTGGATGAGCACCATAATCACAGCAACCACAACCTTCATACGACAATCGAACTTAGAATTTGTGAATTTGAGATGCGGTGAGTTCGAGAGTATTTCGAATTTGTGAAGTCGTTCGTGAATTTGTGAAGTCGTTTTTGAATTTGAGATGTGATGAATGTTCTTTGACCAGACACTGTTTGAAAGACGTATTCATGTTTGGGCTGGGTGTATTTCAATTAGGTTGGGGTGGGTTTCAATCTTTTTTAATTATGTTTATTTTGTTTCCACTTTGTTTACGTCCATTTTTCTTTTTATCCTTTCATCTCTTAAAAAAATTGCTTTGTTGAGGGTTGTGTTTTACTTACAAAGAAAAAAAGATTGTTAAAGCTCTATAACATTTAAAAAAAGTGTGTTTTTGTAATTTGGGTTGATTTGAACTGTTTTTAAGTTTTCCTTTAGTTAACATATAAAAAACAAACAAAAAAAATCATTTGCCAAATAATTTTTTTCTTTTAGTTTGTTTTCTTTTGTTTTAATTTGCTTTAAATTCCATCCTAGTTTAAAATATATATATATATATATATATATATATATATATATATATATATTGCATATATCTTGTTTTTATTTTCAGGTTGCCAAAACAGATAATCGCGAAGAAAAGAAGAGTTTGCTAAAAATTGTCGCTCTGCTTGCCAAATAAATTGCTTGCTTATAAAAAATTTGTTGCTTTAAAATAATTGCTCAATAATTCTGCACATTCTAGTATTGTTCTTTCATCTCTTGTTTCTCCTTACATTGTTGGTTGCTTACATTTTCTTAAGTAAAAAAAATTCATAAACAAAAACAAAAATTCCATTTGTAGTTGCATTGTTAATTCACGTTTATTTTATGTTTTACATTTCATTCTAGAGTTTTGATCAATAATAATGGTTAGACATCGATAACATTAATTGTATATTGCCAAGTTGTCCTCTTTCAACAATTTAATTTCTTGATGACTAGGCTATGGTAGAGCAATAATCAGTTGTAAATATTACGGTAATTCGTAAATACTATATTGAATTGTTTCTCTGAAGTTACTTAAAACTTCGGCTGCATTACCATGGTGATTCGTGATGCACCGATAAATCCTGCCCGGGACCTGGCCGAGAACTATCTTGTTGATCTAAGATAAAGTGTGATTATACAATTTTGGATTAGGAGCAACTTAGGATAAATAATTTGTAATTAAATCTTTGCATTCATTTAGTTGAATTAGTTCATGCATATATATATATATAATTCAAAATCCAAAACTAAAAAAACTTTGTAAATATTTCTTAACTTTTATAATCCTTTTCCTTTGAAAATCCGAAAAATCAAAAAAAAAAATTGAGTTAGTTTTTTATATAAAAAATCAAAAAAAAATAAAACCTTTTCAAAAATGCCAAAAAAATTAAAAATCCAAAAACAAAACAAAAATCAATTTTCCATTTTGAAAAATAAATTCTATTTGTAAATAATTTTTCTTTATAAAATTAAAAACCCAAAAACATTCTTAAAAATGTCTGAATTTATATATTCACATGAATTCTATGATAGATGTGAAAATCAATAGAATCCATATAATTTCACATCAAATTCTTATGGATATTTCAACAACAATTATTGTTTAAACGATTCAAATTTTGAACCACAAAATTTTCAAAATGATGACCAACCTTCAAATCTTGAAAATAACATTTCGTCTTTACTTGAAATCTCTTCACAACAAAATCAAATGATACATGTTTTGTGTAATTCTTATTTGTGTGATAACTCAAGTCAAAATTTTCAAAGTAATCAAGATTTGAATTCACTTCAAAATGCAAATGATTTCGAGTATAACCCATGCTAATTCAATTTTGAACTCCAAAATGAATTTCAAAAACAAACGAACATATGATCCACTTTTCAAATAACTTTGGCAATGGTAATAATCTCGACTACGATACGAGTGAAAAATTTTGTTCTCGACAAATCCAAATCGAAAATTCTCAAGTTAATGACTATAAAATGGATTTTGTTGAACAAATGGAAATAATTTACACCGATCACATGGATTTATTATTCGAAACATATATGAAACAACGTGAGAAACAAAACCAAATCCCAACATGTGACGAGTCAAATGATAATCCATCTTTTATCCAAATCGATGATTTTCAAACAACAACTTTTGAAACTGAAAATGATGATCTTAATGAAATTGTCCAAAACGCAATAATTGAGTTGAATTTCAATTCTTTTGTGGATGAGAAAATCGATTTAAGATTCGATCTTTCTTTTTTCGATTTCAAAATTTTGAACACAACAACTTTGGATTTTGAACTTGACACATGTAATAAAGTTGTTGATAATTCAATAAAGGAAGACGAATTCAATGAACATGATTTCTTTAGACTTCAAGACGACGAGTTGTTGAATTCTGATAGGGAAGATTTAAATCACCGTTTTGATTTTGAAATTGATAGTTCTGAAGAAGTTTTCAATTATAAGCTTGAATTGTAATTTGGTGAAAATAAACTTGAATTTCAATCAATTGTTTTATCAACCCCAAAAAATCATCGAAAATAAAAGAACTCATATGATTTTCAATAAAACGACATTCTTTTTTCCAAATCCACATTCAACTTCAAAATCTTTTATGGTTTGGTTTTTAACGCTCAAGCTGTGTCTCGCATGCTTGATGAGACAAATTAATCGGTCTTTGGAAGACTGTTTCATTTATTTTTTGATGATATACTTTTTGATCTCGTGTAAATACCATTCATTTTCATGTAAATATAGGTCATCTTTTTATTTTTATTTTATTTTTCTCCTTCCACTTGGGTTGACTATTGGGACGCAGTCAAAATCAAGTGTGGATGGAGACTCGTCTTCTAAAAAACACTATAGGATAAATATATGGTTTTGGTTTATTAAATTGAAATTTTTGAAAAATTATTCATCTTAACAAAAATAAAAATGAATTTGATTACAAATAACAATGGTTAACTAGTATATAGGAAGATTCATATGTGTTAATTATGAAATTCATCCTAAGTGAAAATCTTTGTTTTAAAAAGTGGTTGATTTGAAGTAAAGATATAACATTTTTTTTGTCTTCTAAGTTAAATGGTGCTAAGATGGTAGTGTGAAACTATCTCTTCTAAAAAACAAAAAAAAAGATATTTTTTGTATATATTTGTATATTTTTTAATAAACACCTAGAGTCATATGTTCACTCCCGTATGTTCACTCGCCATGCTCTGGACCCTTCTCATGTGAGCTCGCAAGGCAGTGCACGATTGGTATATCTGGCGTCAGTTTATCTGAGTTAGGTGTATGTATATAAAAATTCTTTTACTAATAACGCATACAGTTAATAAGTGTTCACACTTGTGTGTTCACTCGCCATGCTCTGTATTCCCCTTACGTAAGTCCGCAAGGCAGTGCACGGGTAATATATCTGACCTCAGTTTATCTGAGTTAGGCATATGTAAATATTGTAAATATCAATAAAATTTTCAAAAAAAAGGGAGAGAGTTAGCTAATGAAATCCAAGCACTATTTTAACTTGTTTGATTTACTTGTTATTGAAAAGAAATGAAAATACCACTTTGATAAACTTTGATAATCAACTAAGGATCCATTTCATAGTTACACCGTATTATTGACCGAAACAACGAGTTAAACTATTGTTTATTTGTTATGATAACTTGATTTTTGTTGGAAATTTTGACAAGTAAAAGATCTTAAATTTCTCAATAATAACCAAAACTTATATTTAACTTATTCGTGTCTATTTGAAATTAAGTCCTTCATTTGTAAATATTTTCAAAAACTCGCATTCATCTCTTTGTAAATAAATTTTGCATTTTGTAAATATTTTCATCCTACATTTGGATTTTGCGGGTAGCATCCATTGAAAACCCTCATAAGACAATACTCGCCCTACAGGGGACACCCGGAGGTTTAATAGCTTATTGCATATTATTATCCCGCCTTTTGGCAAGGCCGTGACACCATGGACTTGACTAGAAACCAAGGATAGTTCGTCCTGGAGATCGATTATACATAGGTTCACCATGGATACTGGTAAATTTTGCCCAAGTCTGGATCGAGCTACGATTGATATGAAACAACAACTAAAGCTATAAAAACCAACGTTTCAAATTTTAAGTCAATCGGAGTTTGTATGCCCAAGATATGATCGTTGCAAGTCCAAGAAAACAACTACAATTCGTATCCATCAATGTGAATAGTGGTCCGTATCCATCACTAGCCTCACTTTGTATCCATCATGATTCAACTTACTTCATATCCATCCCTCCAGAAAGCCTTGTTCGTATCCATGCGGCATCCTATCCATCAACCAATCAAGTAACTCCGCTTTGTATCCATCGAGCCAACTCCATTTCGTATCCATTGAACCTGCTCACTTTCGTATCTACCATCTGAAGACATCTCGTGTTGCTTCCACTTGTACATCAACATAATCATCAACTTAGCTCGTATCGATCGGCTAGCTATCAATACAAACCATGCCACTTAAGCAATCGACATGAAGAAACATGAGCTCATATCGATCGGCTAGTTATCAATACAAACCATGCCACTTATGCAATCGACACGAAGAAACATGAGCTCGTATCGATACGGAGTGGTCACCATGTTGTCGATACAAGGTGGCTTCATGGATTGATACGAGGAAGAGTGTAACGGAGCGATACTAAAGGGATATTATGGATCGATACGATAAAGCAATGAATGCGAACAGGATCAACACGAATGGAAGCGATATGAGCTCGGCTACACATTAAAAATCCAAACTTGCATCGATCATAAATCATAATCTACAAGTCCAAATGCTACAAAATTTTCATAGAAGCTTTCGTACAATCTCAAGAATGTACCTGATCGATCCCATCCTAGAAAGACCAATTCTTGATCGATATAAAATCAATTCATATTGCTCTTAAATCGAGTCAAAATCACCTGAACTCGATCACGTGGGCTCACCCACGTGAGAGAAGAAGTCTTCAGAGATCTGGGCAAGATATTTGCTACATATGTGTATAAATAGTGACCTTGGATCTGTAAAAATGGACTTTTGGTCCTCTCTACGTCGATACTCTATCGAAATTGTTGTTATACTTTGATTGTACTATTGTAATCCACTTGTAACTAGCGAGTTATAATCAATAAACATCGATCATTTCATGGTGGACGTAAGCCATACGCCGAACCACTCAAAGTTCGTGTGTTTCTATACTTTTCTTACTTGTTGAATGGTGTGTTTGTTAGATCCGCCTCATTTCACATTTACTTTCTTCATTTTATCTCTTCAAACACATCCGAAGAGTGTTGTTCCCAATTTTGGTACAAACACTTTGGTGCTTTCATTAAAAGAACCCAACTTTTCTCCGCTTCATTGGATCTACTGCCGTCGTTGGATTTCAAAATCTAAGGGGAAGACCCAGACCTACCGTCCAGTGGTTCCTTCTGTTCTATTCAAATTGCTCCAGATCTAAGAGGAACTACATTCTTCATGATTTTCATATCCATATTTTCGTATCCAAAAAATATGATGATTTTCGTATCCATGAAAATATCATGGTTTTTGTATCCATATGTTCGTATTCCTAAAAATATAATGATTTTCGTATCCATATTTACATATCCAAAAAAATGATGATTTTCGTATCCATATTTTTGTATCCATAAAATATCATGATTTTCGTATCCATATTTTCGCATCCAGAAAATATATCCAGAAAATATGATGATTTTCGTATCCATATCATTTGATTTTCATATCCACTTTTCGAATCGTTCAACACCAACATTTGTATCATTCAAACATTGTTGAGAATGATATGAAATTTTAGAAAAAAAATTGGGTACGACCCAAATAGCCGCAGTGTAGAGCACCCGCATAGTGAATTCAAAGCTCAACTTAGTGAAGGAACATTCCATCCGCGCTCTTGATAGTTCCATGACTGAACGGACCATAGGGGATTACAGCAGCGAATGTTGAATTGCAATCAAGGAATGGGTAAAGAAATACTACTCAACCGGTGCTCCCAAAGGCTGGAGAAGCTAACAAATACGCCAAGAAATAGAGTTGGTTAATATATCATGCTTGGACTGCAAATTTTTATAATTGAACATCTTTCACATTCCTGAATTGAAAACTACGGTACGATGGTTAATGTGACGACTGCCCTACACTGTCTACTTTGCCGACTTAAAGCATAGCTGGTCACCACTGCACCATCTTCAAATGCCTGCATCTTAATCATACTGTGTCCATATGATTAGAAGCATGGCATACAACCTCTAGAGGACTTATTTACTACCCTATATGGGTCTCCTGCCTGGATAGGAGTTCAGGACAATCACCAATCTATTAGCCCATCTTAACCAACTCACCATCCAACCGGCGTTACCAACCACTCAAATGTTGGGTAATCATGCATGTATCATTAACCAATATTACAAGACCATGTAGCTAGAAAATAGACCTGATAACGGCGATTGGATTATCATTCCCAGTTGAGAACCATTCATTGAAACCATGCTACATGCAAAATTTCCAGTGAAAATTCAACAAGCCAACCATGTCGGTGTACTTTGGAAACACAACCCCCGACACTACCTGATGAAGTGAGAATGGCGCATGGATTCCACCAAGAATGATGACTACCATTGAATGCAGATGTCTTCCCCCATTCCTTAAAGAAGACTGCCAACTATAGTTAGACATATCAGTTCTACTTCTCATATTACTGAAGGGAATGAAGAAGGTGGCAGCCAACAAAATGATTGAAATCCACAGCCAGTTGCTGCCAACTCTCATACATGAATTTATCACAAGAGCTTATTTCTAGAATTTGATAAGAGAATAGGTGGATAGTCGCCAACAGCTACACTAACATATCTAGGCCAATATTGAGTTGACGAGCCAGATGAAGGATCAACATGGCGAGACAAGGAGGAAACCTACTCCATACTCTAGATCGGAAAAACCTACTTCTTTAGATGGCTACCGTGGACGCCGACGCCATAAGGATGCTCCGGAAAGGATAGCTCTGCCAATATGTGCAAGCCCCATATAGCAAAGAGTAGGAAATCCCTGAACCTATCGATCAATAACTTTGATCAAACCGAACCACTTGCATTAGACTTCCAACTGAGAAGGGCTGGACTGAAGTGCAATAGCGAGCATATGATGCTGCTTCATTTATCATTGAGATTTGATCGGATCTCTTTTGAATTATTTCAATTCCAATTTCATTTATGTTGCAAAGTATGATCGACTTGAATTAAACTACTTGCAAATGGTGCAGGTAACCAAGTACTCAAGGTTCAGTGCCAAACAACCTCCATGAACTATGATCTATTCATTGAGGTATCATTATAACGAACATGCTTTAACCACTCATCGGCTACTATATGCCCCTGACTTGGTGGCAAGGCATCAAAGTGGAAGAGACCGACAAGGTCAGGACTCCGGTACAACATGGATACTTTCGACCATCCACTCATCCACATATGCAATTTAATTGGAGATCTAAGAAAGACTTGAAGTGATATGTCCCATCTATGCACTCTCCATCTCCTACTCGAAGCTCGCCAAAATACTTATGGTTCTTCTGATGCCCAGTAAGACCAGAACCACATCAAGGGTGGATTTGATGTGAACATCTATACATCAAATCTACATTAGACATTTGGGGTTATTTGAGAACAGAAGTTCAAAGTGGATGTGATTTGACCATTCACTCTCTAGTTTGCGTCTGTGATTTGGAAAAACAATCATGCCTTAAACCGAATTCATTAGGGGCTAACCCACATTTTAAAGCCATTAAAGACTGATTGCCCACTCGCTGACCATCATGAGCCATCATTTCAACTCTCTTCGTCAACTCGATCGAAAGAACACAAAGTATAAAGTGGACGTGACTCGACCATCTGCTCTCCAATTCTTGCACCTGGCTTGAAGGAAGATACACAACTCAAATTGGATGTAGTTCAACCAACCTCCCCTCTGCCCGATCTCTAAGCTTGCAAAAACACTAATCTTACTCCTTAGGCTTGGCAGAAGCGAAATCCAAATGAACACCTGATCCAACCGTCTACTAAATCTCATCCTTTGTTGAGGGCAGATAAGTGGAAAGTAATCGGGATCCCACCAATCACTCGCTAAGTGAAACCCCAAGCTCAGGGACAAGCCATCACACTGCAGCCAACTGGGATTGATAAAAGACAATCCTCTAACTAACTCCGGTCCTAGAATGCAAGATGGAGCATATACTTACAAACGTAGGCTCGAGGAGGATGGATCCGTCCACCTACCGACTTTGCCCATGTTCAACCTAAATCCGAGGAGGATGGATCCATCCATCTAACGACCTTGCCTTTCATATTTACAAGCTCCAGGAGGGTGGATACGTCCATCTAACGACCTCACTTGCCTTCTCAGGGTGGATGTGATACAACCGTCCACGTACCTGATCAACCTCTTTTTTCCAGAGTGTGAACGAAATCCTAAAGCCTAAACAGATGTGACTAACCATCCGTCAACCAACGCCAGATTCTCGGAGTGCGAACTGGAGTATAAACTTCAAAACGGTGTGACCGACCACCCGTAAAAAAACTTAAGTCCCCGGAGTGCGGACATAATCCTAAATACCAAATGGGTGAGACTGACCATCCATCATTTAACTCTAGATTCCCAGAGTGTGAGTTGGAGTATAAACATTAACTGGGTGTGACTGACCACCCAAACTAACTCTGGTCCCCAGAGCGTGGATTGTAGTATAAACACCAAATGGGTGTGACTGACCACCCATCAACTAATTCCAGATTCCCAAGTGCGAATTGGAGTATAAACATCAACTAACTCCAGATTCCCAGAGTGCGAAATGGAGTATGAACATCAACTAACTCTAAATCCCCAGAGAGTGGACTGGAGTATAAACATCAACTGGGTGCAGATGACCAACCATCAACTAACTTTGGTCCCGAGTGCACGGATTGGAGTATAAACACCAAATGGGTGTGACTGACCACCCATCAACCAACTCCAGTCCTCAAAGCATGGTTTGGAATATAAATACCAGAAGGGATGCGATTCGACTATCCATCTATCAACTCTGATTCCTCAACAAGTCCTATAGTATAAAAAGTGGATGTTATTCAACCGTCCGCTTTCCAACTCTGCCCTCACTTGGGGTCACACTTATCACAAAAATCGGATGCGATCCGACCATCTAGCACTAAGCGGGCATGACACAACCGTCCATGTATCAACTCTCTTCCCTGGCAAGGGACCCATAACATAATTTTATAGGGATGCACTCCAACCCTACAAGACAAAATTTCTTCCTTGATTTGACAGGGAGATACATATTTGCAAAACGAACCGTTGAACATCCTATTCTAAATGGATGTGACTACCCATCCTACTGCAAATGAACGTGACACGACCGTTCATCCGCTAACTCTCCCATGTGATCCGACCAGTTGTGCGTGCAACATAGATGGATGTGAACCAACCATCCGCCAATCAATTCCTTCCTACAGTTCAGTGGGAGAAGCATCAAATTAACGTTGTTGTAATGTGACCGACCATGCTTCGACTTTAGCCCTTGACTGCGGGTAGAGGAATCGACATTGGAAAATGTGGTCCGACCGTTTTTTACAAAAAAAATCTTAGTCCCCAGAGTGTGGACAGGGGTATAAACATCAAATAGGTGTGATGAATGCTCCGTCAACTAACTCTGATCCCTAGAGTGCGACTATGAGCATAGACAGACGAATGAATGTGATTCGACCATTCATTCGCCAACTCTGACCTAAACTCGTTAGAAGGAGTATAAACTCACTATAGATGCAATTAAACCATTCACAAACTCACTCTGCTAACCCAAGACTGGGGTACATGCACAAATCACTGAAAGAAGAGAAAGGTGGCTTGCTACATCGCCAGCCTAGTGTCCTTTAAAACTTAAGGCAATGACTACAAGGATGCCTTAATGCTAACCAATCAGAATGATGCCCGAAGATATGGGAAACCAATTATACCGTACCACCGGATCGATGGGCAGTGTTGATCTGCACCTTTCATATCATACCATTGGATCGACAGGAAATGAGGTCTGAGCATTCTATATTGTGTCGCGGAATCGACGGTCAATATCGATCCTCTTCGACTACAAATCAATGTGACCCGAGCATCCATCGAATACCTTCGACCACCAAAGCATGGATAGAACCACGAATGACTGTGACTTGACCATTCATCCTCCATCACCTTCCTTCGATCCATCAAGAAGAGTATGAGACCGGATGAGCATCACCTGACTGCATTTGAGCTGACTTTATCCCTAGATCTGACGGGAGAACGTAAATCAAAATGGACGTGGTTGATCGCCCAACTCCAAATGAATGCAACGTGACCATTCATTCATTGACTCTTACCATGATCTGACTAAAAAAGCAATTCAAAACAAGTGTAACCTAAATGTTTGCACACTGATTCTTGCCCTGGATTCGATAAGGGAAGCATCAATCCTATATTGGATCTGACTGGACGGTTCACTCTTTAGTTTCTGCCCAGAGTATGGCGACATAAGTAGCAAAGTGAATGTCATTGACCATCCAGAGCATAGCTCATGTTTGAGTGTCAACGAGGCAACGAAGTATTCTGCCTAGAGGAAAGAACTAGGACACAATGCAAGATAAGGCACGACTCAGCCTTTCATCGGTTAACTCGATCCCATGGTTCAACGGGATAGAATGCGAAATTGAAGAAGATCTTATCTACCTTGCCACTAATCGAGATATTCCCTAGACTTGGAGGATGCATAAGAAATAAAATGAATGTAATTTGATCGTTCATCAAACAACTCAGGCTCTTATAGCTTGGACTACAGTATAAACATAGTAGAAGCTAGGCTAGATCATTCGCATAATACGTCCATCAACCTAAGACTGGGGGCATGAGTGTGATCATCCAAGAGCTGGATACAACTACTCAATCCTATAGCTCGTGCCTAGTAGCTATAACAACTTGAAGTTATGACCAAAAGGATGCTTAGAGATAGAATCATCAAATCGACGCCTGGACTTATAGGTAACTGATCATCAATCTAACCCTTCCGATGAGCAATAGATCACGAGTACATTGAATGGAAAGCGCAATGATCAAAAACACAAGTAGATTGAAACTCATAGCTAGAGCCAGCTATGCTACAGCACGCAATACAAGGCTAAACTCTATTAATCCTTTGATTCAACATCCCTATAAGTCTGATCATTTACCATTGCAAATAAGCACATGAAGTGCTTACAGCCCATCATGAGTTTAAAAGATTAGATCACAACTCAGCGCAGTGATGATAAAAGATTTAACTGTTTTACTTCGAGTGAACCTTGATGTGTTCGCTTGGACTCGATCTTATATATATATGGACTCTCACCACCCATTGAGAACCCTGCATTAAATGTCGACCCGAGGCATGTCTCGGTGAATAAAAATGAAGCGACGTGGATCCAAAGAGATCTGCTGCACTTAAAGAGGAGGCGAATCTACCCAAAACCAATGGGTTTATCCACGATGCTCTCTACCCAAAATGAATTTCCAATCCTTTGCTTATAGAAAAAAACGGAGAGAGTCAGACATACGTCGACTACTCAGAATTGCACAAGGGATGAAGAAACATAGTCTTCCACTTCCAGGGATCAACCAACCAGTGGACTCGACCATCGGACATGAATTACTCA
Organism: Allium cepa; assembly: GCA_030765085.1. Taxonomy (NCBI): domain Eukaryota; kingdom Viridiplantae; phylum Streptophyta; class Magnoliopsida; order Asparagales; family Amaryllidaceae; genus Allium; species Allium cepa. The sequence continues at coordinate 1,002,831,381 of CM060935.1, forward strand.
CTTTTATGGACACAAACTCCAGATACAATCAGATACTAAAGCATGTCCTAGACCAGAAATGCAACGGTTTCATTACTGACCAAGGCTTATAGTGTTGCAATCTATGGATTCAAACTTAAGGATATTGGTGCTACTTACCAAAGGACGGTTAACTTATCGTTCAAAAATCATATCAACCGATCGATGAAAGTATATATGGTTAATATGCTCGTGAGATCACGACAATCAAAGGACCGACTTGGCAGAGATATTCAGTGCTCACAAAAAAATGCAGGACAAAACTCTATCCTTTGAAATGCTCTTTCAACATTACATTAGAAAGATTCTTTGTTTTCACCATCAATTCTCATGGAATCGAGGCTAATTTCCAAAAAATTCCAACAATTAGAGACACCCATGTAAAGAGGACAACCAAGTAGGTACGGAGCCCAAGTCGAAAGATTATCGTCCTTAGTTGATTCAACTCTAGGATTATCTACAAGTGAATTCTCTTCTCCAACCTAAACAAGAGAGGGAAGAGAACTTTTGAATGAACTAACAACATTGTTGATACAATTTCAACTCTGATAGATCGCTTAAAAAGATCCCGTTTTACACAAACCTTTGGATCACGAAGATTTATACATCAATTGGGTCGTGTCAATATACGCCATAAGCATCGCAATGCTATGTGAAGAGAAATGACGACCAGCCGTTACGATGGGTCTTATAGCAACCTTAGATGTCCGAAAGGATACTCGAATGGAATATCGATCTAAGCCAATTTGATATCACTTATCTCCTTTGAAGAGCTATCCTTGGCAAAACAATTAGCATACTTCATATTTGAATTCGCTGCTTTAGACGATTATACGAAGAGCAGTGGAAAACTGTCCAACCGATGGAGAATGTATGCAGATGGAACCTTCAATAGTCAATTTTATAGTGTCGAAGTTGCGTTAATGACTCCTGATGGACAATCGATCCGCTACACCCTGAAACTCAACTTCACAGCAATAAATAACGAAGCTAAGTATGAAGCCTTAGTCACCATGCTCAAACTTACAAGAAAACTAGAAGGGGGACTTTACATATTTTATGTGATTTTTTATTAGTGGTATGCCAAGGCAGGGAGGATTATCGGACTAGGGGGCAACGTCTTGCTCCTTATCTTAGCTGGATCCAAAAGCTACTAACCAACTTTGAGAATTATACTATTGCACACATCCTCAGAGAACAAAATGAAAAGCCAAGTCACTGGATGACTCCTATCAATGATTATCCACAATTGGGGATTCTTCTTGAATAAAGGAATGAGAAATGGCATATCCTCTGTGAAGCATCATAGCATGATTATGTCTAGATCGTTCAACTCCATCGATACAAAGCATTACTCTTGTATCCATCAATCCGAGGCCCAACATTACATGTCCATCGATACGAAGCATGCGTTCCCAGATACCTCAGATCGATCCAGGAGAGGATAGATACAAAGGAAGGACTTAAAACAACCATCGAATGTTGTTACAAATCGAATTTCACATCGATCCAGGAGAGGATTGATACGAAACTCAATCCAAACAAAAACTAAAGAACTTGACAACGACCCGTGAGCATACAAACATGAACGGGAGTCAGGTTAACATATGTGCATATATGGCGAACTAATATTCGATTTTCAAAGTTAACAGGGATTGAATGCTCACCTAATGACAATCAAAACAGTGAACAACAAATTGCTAGAGCTCAACACTCAGTTATAACAAAACACCGCATGATCATTGACAATCAACAGTTCGACATCTACGTCACTGAAGATCAATCAAAGGTTACATCTTTTGACGAAAGGATAGCAACTACTCAGTGAATCAGATAGAACTTTTTCCGAATGAAGGATGTAGCATTTCAAAGCACATCATGTTCACACAAGACGTACTTTGTGGGCTGAATGTTATCCCGCCTTTTGTCAAGGTCGTGACACCAAGGACTTGACTAGAAACCAAGGACAGTTTGTCATGGAGATCGGTTATATATAGGTTCACTATGGATACTGGCAAATTTAGTCCGAGTCTGAATCGAGCTACAATTGATGCGACATGACAAGCAAAGCTATGAAAGCCAATGTTCCAAATTTCAAGTCAATCGGAGTTCGTATGCTCAAGATATGATCATTGCAAGTCAAAGAAAACAACTACAATTTGTATCCATCAATGTGAACAGTGGTTCATATCCATCACTAGCCTCACTTCGTATCCATCATGATTCAACCTACTTCGTATCCATCCCTCCAGAAAACCTCGTTCATATCCATGCGACATTGTATTCATCAACCCATCAAGCAACTCCGCTTCGTATACATTGAGCCAACTCCATTTCGTATCCATTGCACTTTCTCTATTCGTATCCATCATCTAAAGACATCTCGTGTCGCTTCCACTTGTACATCAATATAATCATCAACTTAGTTCGTATCGATCGACTAGCTATCGATATGAACCATGCCACTTAAGTAATCGACACGAAGAAACATGAGCTATATTGATACGAAGTGGTAACCATTATATCACTACGAGGTGGCTTCATGAATCAATACGAGGAAGAGTGTAACGGAGCGATACAAAAGGGATATTATGGATAGATATGATCAAAGCAATAAATGCGAACATGATCAACACAAATGGAAGCGATATGAGCTCGGCTACATATTGGAAATCCAAACATGCATCGATCATAACTCATAATCTACAAGTCCAAATGCTATAAATTCTCACAGAAGCTTGCATACAACCTCAAAAATGTACCTGATCGATCCCAGCCTAAAAAGACCAATTCTTGATCGATATGAACTCAATTCATATCGCTCTTAAATCGAGTCAGAATCACCTAAAATCGATCCCGTGGGCCTACCCATGTGAGAGAAGAAGTCTTTCGAGATCTGGCGAGATATTTGCAGCCTACGCCTATAAATACTGACCCTGGAGCTGTAGAAAAGGAACTTTTGGGCCTCTCTACGTCGATACTCTGCCGAAATTGCTGCTATACTTTGATTGTACTCTTGTAATCCACTTGTAACCAACTAGTTATAATCAATAAACATCGATCATTTCATTGTGGACGTAGGCTATACGTCGAACCACTCTAAATTCATTTGTTTTTGTACCTTTTCTTACTTGTTGATTGGTGTGTTTGTTAGATCTGCCTCATTCTACATTTACTTTCTTCATTTTATCTCTTCAAACACATCTGAAGAGTGTTGTGCCCAACTTTGGTAGAAACAATATGCTCAATGCAATCGTGCTCCCTATAAAAACAGATTTATCTTGGTTTTTAGTTTATTCGAGGACGAATAAAAAGATAAGTGTGGAGGTATTTGATATGCACTTAAATAAGCATATTTTTACCACCATATTTAATCTATTTAAATTAAATAAATGATCATATTAGGTATTTTAACTTTTTTAAACCAAAATTCAAATTATTTTCAAATCGTCATGTATTCTTCTCCATATAATGGCACAATGATCATTTTTATGCATATATTAATTTGAGAAAATTTAGTTGGAAATTTCTATATTATTTTGTAGTAATTTGGCTTTATATATTGTTAGTTGTCCTATAAGCCCATAATGTTAGTGGAAGCTCATCGACCCAATTGCCTTTGGCTCTAGTCAACCATTTCTTCAAATTGGACTTGATGATTTTATTCACCACCTCCAATTGTCCGTTCGTCTGTGGATGCGATACCACGGAGAAGCTCTTCTCGATTTTATACTGGTTGCAAAAATCCATTAACTCGGTATATTTGAACTGAGTTCCATTGTCTGTGATGATCTTCTGGTGTACCCCAAACCTGCAAATGATGTTTTTTGTCATAAAGTTGATCACTTTTATGTTGTGATAGTGGCGAGTGGTTCCACTTTTGCCCACTTTGTAAAATAATCCACTGCATTTATCGGATATTTAGCTCCTTCTTTCACTATCAGTAGCATGTCGATAAAATAAATTCCCCAACCGCAAATGGCCATTAGCCATTTGTGTAAGCCCTGTAGATTGGGCATTTGGAGCTTTCGTGAATCTCTGCCAACGATCGCACCGTTTAGTGTAATCAGCTGCATCCTGATTTACAGTTGGCTAGAAATATCTATAACGAAGTATCTCTTTTGCCAAAGTCTGCCCCTGGTGTAGTCACCATAGCCACCCTTACGGATTTCCATGAGGATTTTCCTAACCTCATCCTTGGTTACAGAACAAAGCAAGGGGGTAGAGAATCTTCTTCTTTAAAGCACCCCTTCTTGCCTCATGAACCAAGGTGCTTTTCAAAGAATATTCTTCCGTTCATTTCTATCTCTAGGGAGAGTTCCCTTGAGTAAATAATCTTTAATCAGGGTCATCCATGACACCACTTCCTCTATAGTCTTCAGAATTCACTCGACATCCATCGGGTCGATACTCGAAGCTGTCAAAACCTCCACTGGTACCAAATCCATCATCTATGCTTCCCTAGAACTAGCCAGTTTAGCTTACAAATTAGCCGTTGTGTTTTCTTCTTTGGAGATATAAGTAATCGTATAACGCTCAATGTCATCTAACAGTTCCAGTGCTTTTGTAAGGTAAGGAGTAAGTCTAGCACCCTTAGCATGTTATTCGTTCCTAACTTGGAAAACCACCGGTTGGGAATAACTGAATATGTGTAGTGTCCTTACCCTTGGTTCCTTGGATATCCTTAATCTTCCTATCAACACCACGTACTCAACCTCGTTGTTAGTTGCAGGAAACTTCAGCCTTAATGCGTAATAAATCGATCGCCTTTCGGAGTTTCAAGCGCTGCTCCTACACCTGAGCTCTGTTCGTTTGATGCTCTATCTATGAACAACTTCCAATAGAGAAGTTCTATTGTGTTCTCCACATCCTCATCATCTCATGTGGTAAACTCGACTATGAAATCCGCCAATACCTGACCATTGATCGCTCTCCTCAGATGGTAAGTGATGTCGCTCAATTATGTGTTGCATTTCAGCAATCTCCCTAAAGTCTCGAGTCGATACAACACCCACTTCAAGGGATGATTCGTTAGTACTTTGATCGGATGAGCTTGGGAATGTGGTCTCGGTTTCATCAATGCAATCAAGAAGCAATATGCTAATTTCTTTAACTTTGGGTAGTTCTTTTCAGCTCCACTGAACCGCTTGTTGATATAATAGACCATCCTTTGAATCCTTGCCATTCACGTACTAAGGCTGCACTTAGTGCGTGAGCAGATACTACCAAATAAAAAAACAAATCATTCCTGTTCAGCTGTTTGGATAACACCGGTGGTATCTTAATGTGCCTTAATACTCCTCGAAGGCATTCTAAAAATCTCGATTCCATTCAAAATTCTTCTTATCCTTCTCGAGAATATCAAAGAAGGGTATACATTTTTCAGTTGCCTTTGAGATGAACTGACTCAAGGCACTGATCTTCCTATTCATGCTATGCAGTTCTTTCTTCATAGTTAGGGCGATTACAGTCCTCAAGGCATCATTCTGCTCCAGATTGGCCTTGATTCCCCTTGCATTAACAATAAATCCTATAAATTTTTCCGATGCTACCCCGAAAGAACATTTAACAGATTTAGTCTCATTCTATACTTCCATAAAATCTCGAACATTTTCTAAAAGTCATCTAAATAGTTCCCCGATACTCATGACTTCATGAGCATGTCATCCACATACACCTTCATTGTCCGTCCGATTAGATTCTTGAACCTAGAATTTACCAATCTCTGGTATGTAGCTTTGGTGTTCTTCAAACCGGATGGCATTACTCGATAGTAGTATAATTCTAAATCAGTTATAAAGTTGGTATTTTCTTGATCTGGTATATGCATTGGAATCTGGTTATAACCTGAATAAGCATCCATGAACAAGAGTAACTAATGTCCTGCAATCTACCAATTGGTCAATCTTGGGTAGAGGAATGTTGCCTTTGGGCAAGCCTTATAATCTTCCATTTTCCATTTGATATCTTGACCAACACGAGTTTGGATATCCATTCGGAGTATAAAGCATTGCAGATAAAGCCGTTTGCCATCATCTTATCCCTTTCTTCCTTCAACGTAGTGGATCACTCGAGACCTAGACTACCCCTTTCTACTTCATCGGTGTAAATTTTGGATTAATATTTAGTGCTTAACATGCTATCTCCAGCGATATCTCACACATATTCGAATGCGCCCAAGAAAAACATCAAATTCCTTTGTAGGAAATTAACAAAATCCCTCTTTAAGTTAATTCAAAGCTGAGATACAATCTCTCTAAAAACCCGTGTAGGCTCGTCCATATCGATTGGAACATTCACTATCATCTCAACAGGTGCTACCCGCCCTTCCCCTGACTTCTTCCTGGGATCCATAGCCTTATCAAACCTGTTATGGTTCCCGAGCTAGGATTCAGGCTTTAGTTGTTATGCTTATGAATTTCAAATGTGGAGAGTCCCCTCCACATTCTTTCCTTTCTCTCGTTGCTTTGTGTAATAACCCGCCATTCATCTCCACAAAATGACGCATCATTAATAAGAAAGAAAGAGATAGAAAAGAGAAAGAAAGAGAAGAAAGAAGAAACAACACATCAGAATCTAAACAGCGGAACGAATAAATTATATTAATAACATAAAATATTACATAGTACAACAACTATTATCAGAGTACACAGATAATACAACACATGCTAGACAGTTATAAACACCTGTCTAGTTATTACAACTCAATACAACTCAGAGACAATACAGAGATATCAATCACTACATATCTAACGCAGAAGCCTCCTGCTCCATTGCTCCTCCACAATTCGTCAAAGCTAACCTGAATCCCTTGGCTACTCGTAAAAATTTGAGTACCCAAGAGTTTAAGAAAACAGAAGATAAACTCCGGGTCAGACATGGGTCTGGTGTGAGTAACAGGTTAAAGTTGCTTAATTTTAAAAACCTTTTGAAAAGAAAAGGTATCACGTAAGACTTCCCACACATAAACATGGAAAAGTTTTTACCTTACGCTAACCAAAACATTTGATAGGAAATCCAGTGATATTATAATAAGTCTAGGGTTTTCAAGTAAATATGAAATAGCCGAAATTGTTACATTCATTAAATTCCAGCTATTAGCCACAAAAGTGGGTAATACAATCAAAACCTTTGGCACTTATTAGATTTTGGATTCCATACAATGGCAGGGCTACCGGGGTACCACCCGTCACAGTACATGGCCTAGATCACCTTACCAAGGATCACTCCCAATCCCCTGCAGCACAAGGCCGGAACCATCCCTTACTGGATAGTCCCGAACAAGACAACCCCGCAGTTGGTGCACAATTCCAATCGCCCACTAAGCCGAATAAAAAGGGACCTCTAGACAGGGGAAAATCTCGTCCTACTTGGGCATGACCCACTTAGCCTTGTTGCACCTCCCCTGTTTTAGACATTCCCGGTTGATGAGGCTTGAGGCTACGATTACCTTTAGTGAACACATCACTTAGAATGCTCATCGTCCACCTGATGATGTTCTGAAAGCATTCAATCCATACAAGTTCGTTCCGGGTTCGAACGAAACCGAAGGCATTATCTCGTTACACTCATTTTGGAATCATCCTCAGAGTTAACGACGATAACCCTTGCACTCTGAATCTTCATCTCGAATCTGAAAGTACTATTTCCGTCAAACTCATCTCGGAATCACCCTCAGAGTTATACTGACGAATAGTCCTTACACCTCGAGTCTTCACTCTTCACATAAGATTCATGACATATCGTTAATTTGGATCGATGTGGTTTTCGGATATCCAAATATGGAAACCCGATCTCGGTCTCATCGAAATCCAAAGCGTGTCTTTTAGGTCCAAGTTGTTTTAGAGTTTAAAACAATTCAATACAATTATCTATATACACACAGATGGATAATTCATAGATTCACAACAGATAATCAACATTATCATCATAACAGGTAATCCATACTACCACTATCAAAGATAATCTGTATCATCATCACAATGCAAGCAATGCATCCATATCACTCAACATTACTAATCTCATATATGAGATTCAAACCATTCAAGGCAAACAATATCATCCATACATAAGCAACGATCTATAATCACATCATCTATAATTAATTTAAAATGAATTAAATTAATTACATCATCTCTAATTAATTTAAAGTGTATTAAATTAATTACTTACATCAATATAAATCTTGCTTACATCACCATTAATTAATTACAAATTAATTAATTATCCTCTAGTTAATCAACTTAATTAATCACCCTTGATTAATTATACTTTAATTAATTTCAAAAAATTAATTACTCTAAACTAAATACAGTAATTAACCTCTAATTACTTCATTAATTAATTAATTATAAGTAATTACAATTAATTAATTACACTTAATTAGTTATTATTGATTAATTAATCTTAATTAATCAATCTTAATTACATCATTAATTATTTTAATTAATGATCCTAAATTATATTTAATTAATTATCTTATTAATTACATTCAGTAATTAATCTCAGTTAAACCATAATTATTAATCATCTTTGATTGATCTCATTCTGTAATTAACTACCTTAATTACTTCATCAAATTAATTACTCCTTAATTAATTTCTTTAATTAATCCCTTGATTAATTATACAAAGTAATTTAATCCAAATTACTTCCACAATTAAAACATCTTCCACTAATTACATCCAGTAATTATCTTTAATTACTTCAATGAGTAATTGTACTTCATTAATTACATCAAGTAATTATTATCAAATCCCGTGTTTAAAATTAATTAAATTTAATTAATTAATTTAAACCAATCACAATAAACTCCATTAATTACGTTAAGTGATTAATGTCTTAATTACTTTTATTAAGTAATTTACTTAAATAAATTTCACAATTGATTATCATTTAATTAATTAATCTAATTAATTATTAAATAAATCACATTATTTAATTGTTAAAAAATCTTTAAGTTAATGACCATTATTAACAATTAACCAAACTTTAATTATTTCTCTTAAGTAATTAACTTTCATTAATCGTTATTAATTTCAAATTAATTATCTTTAACATTCAATTAATTAACCTTTAATTATTTAGTTAATTAAGTGTTAACTGTAACTTAATTAATTCATAATTAATTGATTAATTAATTACTAATCATTAATTAAATCTAATTAATGATCCTTAATCATGGATTAATTATCCTTAATTAATTGATTAACTTAAACTTTAAATTAATAATTTAAAACCCTTAATTACCTTAATTAATGATCCATTTCATAAATAAATAAATTATTCATTTAATTACCTTAATAATTAAATGAAATTATAAATCATTAAATTCTAATTTTACTTTAAGATAAAATCTTTCTTATCTATGGTTAAATTATCATTCATAAATACTTTTGAAAATATTTATTTCTAATTCAATTTCAAATTTCCATTTTAAATTCTAGTTTTAAAATGAAATTCAATTTATCTTTAACCAAATTAAAAACTTTGAAATCCACATGTTAAAGAATACTTATAAAAGAAATTTAAAGATTTTAAACTAATTTACTTTTTAATCTCAGATTATTAAAGTATACTTTAACCTTTCAACTTATTTACAATATTTAAATTTACAAACTTTACTTTATTTCCAACTCTTAAGATTCACATCAAATTTGAATTCAAATTTAGAATTCTGATTTAACTTTGATTAAATCCTCTACTACATTTCAAACTCCATTTAAATTCAAATTCTTTAACTACACTTTAAACTTTCTTAAACACTTTAATATTATTAAGTCACTTTGAATTTAAAAACTCATATTTCCCAAACTAGATTCAAATTCAACTTGAATCTATTTTTAAACTTAGATTTAAACTTGAATTTAAATTGAAAGCTAGATTTAAAACTTTACTTTCATTTAAATCCAGGGTTTTAAATTTTATTTTAAAATTTTAAAACAGATCAACAGGTTTCTGTTCTAAAACCTGTCATCCTGCTTTAACCCGAGCCAGAGCCAAATCTGCTTCGAGTCAGCAAGCCCACTCCTTCGAGCCAACTACCAAAATCACGAGTAAAAACTCGAGTAAATCAACACTGCATCTACCCATTGTTCATCAAAAACCCAAAAGTGCACGGTGCACGTGCACCGTGCCTTCGGCCAACTCCAGCCACCTCCGGTGGCTTCCACACATCGGCGACCATCTCCATATTCCACTCCGATCGTCCTCTAGCTTCCATACTACTCAAATTAGAATTCGAGTTCAAATTCAAAACCTGAAACCAGAAAGACCATCCCCCTCCAAACCTGTCATCGCCGAAATCACGACCCTCCGGCCACCAGAAATCCAATAACTCCGGCTATGCTTTCACCCACGACCAAACTTCCATCTGCTAAATCCCCGTTCAACTCGATCATACCTACAGGTTGTATCGACCAAAACAAATTACCTAGTTTAAACTAGGGCTACAGACAATAAAACATCACCGCTGCTGCCATGGTGATTTGTATCACCATCAATTATTTTTTCCATCTACAATGATAACTCCTCTACCCACAAGATGAACCCCGACCCTTCAAATTGCCGAGATCACCCAAAAACCCAATATCCCCCTTTTTAGTTCAACACAAAACTGCATGTTAAGTTCTAAACTAAAAATTATGATTTTAATTTAAAAATCAAGTTTTAAGGTGATGTTTCAGATCTTAGGCCTGAAACAATATATTACATGGTTTTGAGTTACACCATTTCAAAGTTTGATCGGTTTTTATATAATTTCAGAGGCATTTCATAATTATTTGATCCTAAGTAAAATTTCAAACTAAAGTTTTGAATTGAAAAAAACAGGTTTGTTTTTAAAACTCAAGTTTAAAAGAAATTAAATTTAAAAGATTTGAACCTAGCAAATCAAGAACTGAAATTTTTTTTAACAGAGTAGGTTCTGGAAAAAAAAACTTATACACATCACTCAATCCAGAGAATACAACCATATACATACATAAACATACATATTTTAGAAAATCAAGCATGCAACTAAATTATATACTTAAAGTTGTTTAAGAAAATGTTACCCCCCTTTTTAAACCAGAAGACAGAGCCTCCAAAATGTTTTTGAAAGATGATTGACTTTTGAAAACTGGAATATGCAGTACCCCTTTAAAAACTTTGAATTGCTTAGCTTAAATTTTGAATTGCTTGTACTTTGCATAGAAAATGTTGGAATGCTTGCTCCTTTCCATTTTGAAACTGCATGCATGCTGCTTGATTCCCAGTTTTAAGAAATGCAGGTTTGCTTGCTTCCAGATTTTACAATTGCATGCATGCTTTAAAACTCCAGATTTAAGTGAAATGCAGGCTTTAGAGTTTGCAGGATAATTTTTCAGGTGATGTTTTGAAGAGGCTACAGGTTCATTTGATTTGTATTTCAGGTTTACTTTGATTTACTGGGTTTTGTTGAAGATGCTTTCAGATTTTAGTTTTTGAGGAAGTGTTTATATATTTTTTTCAGATTTGTTTGTCTTTAGATTTTAGAAGAAGAAAAAAAATAAGGAAAAGGAAGATTTTATATAAGCTAAAATTTGAAAATAAAAACAAAAGAAAAGGCTAAATTCAAATCTTGACACTTGTCTTTAATTCTAACATTTGTCATAAACCTTATTTTATTATTTAACATGTGTTATTATAAAGCCTAAGAAGATTACACTTGTCCTAAAATTTAATTAGTTATTATTAAATGTTAATTAATTATTTAGTTAATATGCTAATATAAGAAAAAAAGTGAATCTTTGTTTAATTAATTAGTTAATATGTATTTATTTATATGTAGATAATTTTAAAATGAATAAATCCAATTTTATTTATAAAATAAAGTTTATTCAAATATTTTAAAACTAAAACAAATTAAAAATATTTATACTTCAAATTTAAAAGCTTTGAATTCAAATTCAAATCAAGTTATATATACACATATATAACTACACAATTAAATTTTGAAAAACAATTATTTTTATTAATAATCTATTTGTTAAAAACAATGTATTATTATATTTTAAAAATAACAAAATTGATAACTATTAACAATTTACAAAAGAAATTGTTCCTTTATTAATAAATTATTTATTTTATTCAACTATATTTAAAAGAAAATCAAAATAAATCTTATTTTTATTTTTATTTAAATTTAAACTTGAGTTAAAACATATTTTAAACCATTTCAATATTTACCTTATGTATTTAAAATCATTTAGTTATTTATTATATACTTTTTTAAAAAAATTAATATCAAATAAATCAATTTAACAAATTAAATTTTTATCTTATCAATTTAAAAACCATATTTTATTTATTAAATAACTTTTAAAAGTTTAACTTTTAAATAAAATCAAAATTCCCAATTTTTACTAAAGATATATATATATATATAGAAAACAAGATTTATTTATTTATTAGATTAAAACTATATCTATTTACAATATATACATATCCTATATACATTATAAATAAAAAAACAATTTATTAGATTTAAAAAAATAAAATCTATAAATTAAATATTTATTTTAATTGGATTATTAAATTAATTCAAATTTTATCACAAAGATTATCAAATCAATTTAATTTTTAATTCAGATTGTTAAACTGATATTGCCTAAAATTTCGGGATATCACATTCCTCCCCCCTTAAAAGAATTTCATCCCCGAAATTTAAAACAAAGGTAATTTAATAATCTATTTAAAGGTTTAATTTTAAAACACAAGCATATACCAATGATATGCTAACAACCATAGCAATCAATTCACCCAATCAAACAAATTTAACTATCCAGACAAAATCTAGATAGAGTTTCCTCGAGTTTCCCAAGTATATATATATATATATACACCGAGATACTCGCTCTACAGAATTCAAACAATCAGTACTACTAAGTTACAGAGCTCCTACTCATCTAGATCTACAAAACTAGACAGCATATCAGACTACAGATGAGTCTGATTCAACAACCAAACCTCCTGAACTGTTGGTTCCAAAACCAGAGATAAATCAGACACGTACTCCCTCAGAGTTACGTGAAACTCATCGAATCCCAGTTATCCACACTGGCAATTCAATCCTGAAACCCAAACATTTATCCATCCAAAACAGAAAAAGATCCAAACATCTCGGAGTTAGCTTTCCAGCCTTACCCCATCTTATAGCTCCTTCGATCGGAGAAAACTCTAACAACAACGAAGTCTCCAACTTTGAATTCCAAATTCCTCCGTCTCTTATCTACAAAAAGTCTCCAGACGATCCTAGGCTGCCAACATCCAAACTAATCAGCTCAACCCTTGTTGATTCCTTCAGAACAAATAGAACTAAAAACAATCCAACACAATGATCTCTTCAAGATCAACCGAACCCAAAACACAACTCTACTCCATAACTGGCAGAAGACTGAAGTTACATCTCCTTATCCAGGAAAAGACAATCAGAAACACTTCCAAACTGCTTCTGCTGCACAACTCTGATCTGAAGTAGAAGAAAATGCCGATGAAGAACGCAAGCACAAACTGGACATCACTTCCCAGAAATATAGTTCAACGGATCCATAAAGAAATCTCAGAAGTTCATCCAAAAATCTGAGCTGCTTCATCAAACTCTATCTCTAGGAACCATCCTTCAACTACACTGAACCACCAGTTCCACTCCTGGAATACTAGTCGATAAGAAAACTCAATCTCCAGATGCGAACAAACCTCTGTCTTCCAGAAGACATCCAGAAAATCTCTGACAATCCAAGAAAACATTCAACTATCGCAAGCCACTTTTGCGATCAACCCAGACCATTTTCCAAAGAAAACCATTCTCTCTTTACCAAACAGAACAGCATATGCTGGTCTACCCAATCCATTGAAGAAACGGATCCACTCCGCTGTTTCTAAACTCCACCTCCAGAAAAACTACTCAGCTAAGACCTCCCTGTCGGTACACAGAACACTCCGAGCTGCATTGCTGACACTGGTGCCACACTTCCTAATCCAAATATCTTCGAGAAACTTGGACTTCAAAGCTAACCACAACATCCTGCTGAACTCAGCCACAACATCGAAGCAGAATACTTCCAAAACTTGTTCCAAAGTAAACATCTTCGGAAACATCCATAATCACTGCATCTCATCACGCAGCTACACTTCCTGAGGTATCAAGATACCATCACTTACTTCTGCCCAATTGACAGATCCAAACTCAACTCATCCAACTCTGCACTTCAAAGATGTCTCCGAACCTTAACAGGTTTCCTTCAGAGATCTATGAAATCTCTACACTCTGCACAACTTACTCGAGACAGTATTCGGTCTACAGTCTCGACAGATACACTTCCAACCTCAACATCAAACTCCAATCAATGGTAGTAATCATGTTACACACACCACTACCTCATCTACCTTTATAACCTATATTGGAAAACCCGAACAGGTAACCCAGCAGATAGGTAGAAATAGATAAATATATATATATATATATATATATATATATATATATATATTTAAAATTACAGATACGCTCTCTCAAGAAAGAAATCACTCCAGAGTCTAGGTATTCACTCAACCTAATGCTCTGATACCACTGTAACGACCCGCCATTCATCTCCACAGAATGACGCATCATTAATAAGAAAGAAAGAGATAGAAAAGAGAAAGAAAGAGAAGAAAGAAGAAACAACACATCAGAATCTAAACAGCGGAACGAATAAATTATATTAATAACATAAAATATTACATAGTACAACAACTATTATCAGAGTACACAGATAATACAACACGTACTAGACAGTTATAAACACATGTCTAGTTATTACAACTCAATACAACTCAGAGACAATACAGAGATACCAATCACTACATATCTAACGCAGAAGCCTCCTGCTACATTGCTCCTCCACAATTTGTCAAAGCTAACCTGAATCCCTTGGATACTCGTAAAAATTTGAGTACCCAAGAGTTTAAGAAAACAAAAGATAAACTCCGGGTCAGACATGGGTCTTGTGTGAGTAACAGGTTAAAGTTGCTTAATTTTAACAACCTTTTGAAAAGAAAAGGTATCACGTAAGACTTCCTACACATAAACATGGAAAAGTTTTTACCTTGCGCTAACCAAAACATTTGATAGGAAATCCAGTGATATTATAATAGGTCTAGGGTTTTCAAGTAAATATGAAATAGCCGAAATTGTTACATTCATTAAATTCCAGCTACTAGCCACAAAAGTGGGTAATACAATCAAAATCATTGGCACTTATTGGATTTTGGATTCCATACAATGGAAGGGCTACCGGGGTACACTACAAGAAATTTGATTTTTAGTGGCGCTAAAAAAACGCTACAAAAAGTTTTGGTGGCGTTTTGATAAACGCCGCTAGAAAACATGCGACTAAAAATCCATGATTTTTTGTTGCATTTATTTTAACGCCGCTATAAATGAATTTTTAGCAGCGTTTTTTAAACGTTACTAAAGATCTTTTTTACAGCGTTTAAGAAACGTCACCGAAAAGGTGCTATTTACTATCTTATTTTTTGTTGCACTTATTATTATTTTTTGCGGCGTTTTTTGAACGCCACAGAGATTATCTGAGTTACTATAATTGATGATTCTGTAGCGCTTTTTAAACGCTACAATTCAAGTACTTCAAAACTTATACAATAACGTAATATATAAACACATACACATTCAAAAATAACTCATTCAATGAACCACAATAACACAAACAAAAGCAATTACATAATCACCACTATATCATAACATTAGTATCAAGACAAAAGGTTAATCATACGTTTACACAACCAAACTACCATAAACAGTTTCATAATAGTACATGCAGCTAAATTAGTGCTGCTACCATACATACTAGTTTCATAACAGTTTTAATCAACCTAACTACATACATGCGCTGCTACTATACCAAAAACCAGTGCTGCTGCTTGAATTCTTCACAAACATTTATCTACCTGTAAACAATAATAATCATGTTACTAAATATTTGTGAGGTGAAGGTATCAAAGATCAAAAATGGACAAATATTCATTCACAGGTTATAAAATGAGAAGTGTAATTCCAACCATAATATTGTGGACAGTGTTGTTAATATAAAAAATATTCCTAGAGTTCTATCAAATTTTGTTTGTAACTTGATCTAAATAGGAATTCATACCACCAAGAAAAATATTATTGTTATTTAACCATTAATTTAGTTACCTTGTATTGGTGTACCAAATCTGTAATGTAGGAGGAACTTAACCATTATAACAGCAGCTCATAAAAATGCAATCCACCCTTTCATATAAATTAAGAACCATAGCCATTAAAGAGCCGAACTTAACATTCCGTACTATGCATGGACACCCTTATAAACTGCTATCAGAAAACTCAATGATATGTATGATAATAGATAAATTTTACTTTCTAACATCGAAACCACATTCACCACAGAATTACAAAATTAATGACATCAAATCACTATCAATAGGTTTTAACAATTCCCAGTATCATAATCCATTTAATGACATCCACATTTCATGCGAATGAATGATAAATTTCTGTGCTTACAATATCAAACATGAAACATAATACTAATGTAACATGTACAAGTTTCCTTGCAGATATATCACATATTCACCCATAGAACTTTGTTTCAGTCAATGCAAAGTCGAAGGTTAATTCAGCAAAAAGAAAAGAAAAAATGTAAACAGCCAACTCCTAGGCAAAGGTTTGAATATGTAGTTGAAATTTATAGTTGAAATGTATAGTAACAGAAATGTATAGTTGACATGCAAAGATTTGATTTTATCAGGTAACTATACAAAGTAGCATAAATGTATAGTTGAAATTAAATTTACCCATGAAGGTTCCAGTCTCCTCTTATAATTTCCCCCGGTAGCTTCCTATCGGCACAAAGTAGATAAGCCATTGACCTTGTTAACTTATATGAGTACATTACATTGTCAACAACTCAACATCTCCGTCCTCCATGCACATTTCGAATGGCTTCAAAAACGACTCAACCATATCCCTCTCGGTCGCCTACAAAATCAAAATTTCAGGTTCATCCATTCACGTTCATACTAAATAAAACAAAAAATAAGTGTATGCATACATTAGCATTGTAAGTGAATATATCAACATGCATATCGCCAAAACCAGTCCTTTATCAACAATTCAGCTATTTGATTGAAGGTGATACAGGAGCACCACCAAGTTATGCAGCCTGTAAAAGGAGAGTTAAATGCCAAATCATTGCAGCTAAAAGAATTCTCCTTGATTTTGTACGAAATTGGTTGATTTGATATAAAAACAAAGTGAAGAAGCATAATTACTAAATAAACAGGAAAAAAAGAGCTTACAGTTGTAGCTGCAAAGAGCAACAAACTTTTCTAACTTAAATAACATTAATGTAAAACTACATGATCTGTTATATTGAGTCGGTAGTATGCTAAAAAGCATAAAAGGACAACATAATACATTATGTTGAATTGAACTTTCAAATTATTACTTTTCTTCAGTTTTCTTATAGCATTCCCAATCGAGTGTCGGTTGGGAAGCAACCGACCCCCAACGGAGGGTCGGTTGTGGCCTTCTGGGTTGGTTTGGCAACCCGGAAGGTTGCCAAAGCAACCCGGAGTGTTACTTCTTAGCCGGCTTTCTTTTAGCCATCTGAATTTGTATACTTCCTTAGCAGGCCAAAAGAAAACTTGCTAAGGGAATAATAAGAACCGGGAGTAAAAATGTACAATTTTCATTAGTTAAATTTTTGTCTTGAAAATTAATGCTAATATTGTTCTCGCATAATGAATAAGTATAATAGGTTTTCCATTATATTTTTAATTTACTAATTAGACATCATGTCAACAAAGTAGTTTATATTGGGCAATATGTAATAAAATATTGTAATGTTTGCTCATCCATGCAACTAACAAGAAGTGATGTTTGGTTCAAACCTGATTTGTTTTTTTGTAACTGTCAAATTTACAATCCGACTTTATGTTTATGAATAGAATTTAGGTATCTTATTATCATATTCATAAATAGAAAATTCAGTTACAATTCATTTTTATTATCCAAAGGTCAGCTACATAGTAGCTATAAAGAATGAAAATGTATTTATGCAACTGATATTCCAAGTGAACCAAACAAAAAAAAAGTTTTATACCGAAAACAAAAATGATTCAAACATAGTATTGTGGTAATATACAAATGTTTATGCAATTTTAATCAAAATAAAACTGTAAATTTTTTAATAAACTCACATTGTAATACACACATCAATCAAAATATCAATACTTTCATTTCTTATTCAACCTTAATCCATCATTCAATTAAATAACAATAATTATAAAATATCAAGTATCGGCAATTAAATTATTAAAGTTAAGAATGACTTGCTTGTTATATGTTATAATGTTGTGAAGGGAATTCGAATTATAGGAATTGTTGATGGTTGGATGATGTTGTTTTGTTTAGGCTGGCTGCTTGTAAGAGGTGATTGAACTGAGAGTATTATGGTAGTTTGTGATGAATAGGTGGAGATGGTTGGTCTCTGGATTGTTGTGTGGATTTGTTGGCGAGACTGTGATTAGTAGTGGTGAATGAAGTGGAGTGTATGGTGGGTTGGAGCTGTTTTGGTGTGTTTGGCCGAGGATGGTTGTTTCGATTTGGCGATTGTGGGGGATTGGAATGTTGAGGCATTTCAGTTTGATGATGTGGGTAATGGTGGCTACGTGTTGAAAAGGGGATGTGCAGTAAACTAAGGGAATATGAAGGAGGTTAGCAGAGGTGATGGAATATGAATGCAAGGTGCAGTGAGATGTTGCAAAGATGATTTTTTTTGGTGTAGTTTGTAGTGCAGTGTTCTTGTTCTGTGCAAATGGATGATGGTGGTAAGTGACATGGTGAATATTTGAGACTGTGAATGAAATGTGTTGCAGGTGAAGTTTGGTATGTGAATTGTTTGTGTTTGAAGTTGATGGTTCAAGTAGCAGTGTTCGGCACAGTAAAATGTGGGTGGTATGGTGAGAAGATGATGATGTTGAGGCAGAGGCGGTTGAGGCCGTTCAAGTGGTGTTGCAGTTTGTAAGGAAGTTTCCGCTGGGTTGTAATGGTACGTTTAACTAAGTGGCGATGAGGCAAATGATGTAGTTGATATGGTAATGTAGTTGTTAGGGGGTGATTGATGAAGTATGCACAGCAATGTAGTTATGATAGACTGTGACTGGAATGTAACTGCTGCAGTGTGAAGGCCAGAGGTGGTTTGTTTGACATTGGGTAGTTACATACTAATGATACTTTGGTCTTTTATTTTCATTTTTTGAAAAGAAAAAAAAAGCAGAAACATTGCAACCAAACTCAGGATTAGGTCTTTTGCATCATCATTTTTTTAAAGAAAGCTTCATCAACAACATATAAAAGCAGTTTTAATACCTTGTCAGCTAATAAGACTGGATTCAATTAAACTCTCCGTTTGGACTGAGAATTTGACAAGCACCACGGCTCATAACCACCAAATTACCAACAAATAAATTGATACCATTACTGCACAATGAATAACAAATGTATTAACATAGCTTCAGTCCAAAAGGAAACGAATATGTTAATATTACAAATGGATTTTTCGGGTTTTAATGCTTACGGTACTACTTAAAAGGTACAACCAATTTATACATTGTACACTTTCAATACACAATTCGCCAAACTAACCAAAGGTTCATATTTGTCTAGCTGCACTTCAAGTACTGACCTTGTGCAACCATTCATTCATGTGCATTTTTTGCAGTTACCAATATAATATTCCTATTATGCACTTGGACAGATTGCCAAGCCTTAACAGCTGATGTTAATTAAATACTAAAACAATATCTAACCTTTTTACACTTGTGATAGTAAAGATACTAATGGTCTATTTGATATCCCACTGTATTGAAGGAAAGTATTTCCTAGACTGAAGGGCTACCCTTCAAATGAGTCGATTGTATACATATTATATGATTCATTATTATAGGTAGACCGAGCTGAGAGCTAATGTTATCCATCCAAATAAAACAAGTTTTAGTATAATTAAGCTTTAATTAGTAGGATGTAAGATAACTTGGGTTTTTCTACATCTCTAGCATTTATCTACCTTTGAATATTGATACATGTGCTGCAAAGATACCTATGTCAGTATGTGCAGAGCATACTTCTAGGTAGGAAATAGGACCATAAGATAATACGATTGGGAAAATTTACATTCCTCAGCAAGTAACGTATTAACTTGGAAATGCACAAGAAACATGTTCCAGTTAAACAAGATTTATACTGGAAATCAAATATTATTAAAGAAGATCGCTTACATTTGATGGCCAGATGTTAAGTAGCTTAATAAAGCAAGCTCGGTGCAGCATCCATCTTCAAATTTAAACAAATTTCCAGCTTCAAAATGCTTGTCAGCTTTTGCATGTAAATATCACAATAACAATGGACAGATCCTAAGTATACACCTAAAATGATTCAAAATAAAACCCTTGAAAGTAAAATCTATAATAAAATGTGATATACCTGCCTATAGCATGCACTTTCTAGTACAGATCATACTCATAGTACCCGCTTCCTCTGCCTTTCCCACTTGCTTCATCGACAGCTTCGTCCAGGAAGACAGCATTTAGAGGCAAATAGACTATCAATGGAGAATGTTTTAGGGAGGAGAGGGGAGGACCTCATTGGAGGCGAATAAGCTTACGAGCGAAGGAGCACCTCATTTTCAAAGTAGGAGAATCGTGCGAGTAGAGAACGAGTTTTAGCATTTGAGAGTGATTGGTAAAAGAACTAGGGTTTGAGAAGCGGGTGGAAATTGAGAATAAAAGAGTGAAAGGGGAAATCTAAAGCGAAAGAAATTCTAAAGGGAAACGTGACAGTAAATAAAAAAAATTCGTGAACTATTTTTTACTTTACGCGGGTGCAAAGCGGAACGTGAAATCTTTTTAGCCGCATTTATATTTTTTAGGGAAATACTTTTTGGTTGCATTTAGAAAGAAACGCCACCAATTTTTGCAACTATAAATGGTTTTTCTTGTAGTGGTACCGTCCGTCACAGTACGTGGCCTAGATCACCATACCGAGGATCACTCCCAATCCCCTGCAACACAAGGCCGGAACCATCCCTTACTGGACAGTCCCGAACAAGACAACCCCGCAGTTGGTGCGCAATTCCAACCTCCCACTAAGCCGAATAAAAAGGGACCTCTAGACAGGGGAAAATCTCGTCCTACTTGGGCATGACCTACTTAGCCTTGCTGCACCTCCCATGTTTTAGCCATTCCCGGTTGATGAGGCTTGAGGCTATGATTACCTTTAGTGAACACATCACTTAAAATGCTCATCGTCCACCTGACGATGTTCTGAAAGCATTCAATCCATACAAGTTCGTTCCGGGTTCAAACGAAACCGAAGGCATTATCACATTACACTCATTTTGGAATCACCCTCAGAGTTAACGACGATAACCCTTGCACTCTGAATCTTCATCTCGAATCTGAAAGTACTATCACCCTTAGAGTTATACTGACGAATAGTCCTTACACCTCGAGTCTTCACTCTTCACATAAGATTCACGACCTATCGTTAATTTGGATCGATGTGGTTTTCGGATATCCAAATATGGAAACCCGATCCCGGTCTCATCGAAATCCAAAGCATGTCTTTTAGGTCCAAGTTGTTTTAGAGTTTAAAACAATTCAATACAATTATCTATATACACACAGATAGATAATTCATAGATTCACAATAGATAATCAACATTATCATCATAACAGGTAATCCATACTATCACTATCAAAAATAATCCGTATCATCATCATAATGCAACTAATGCATCCATATCACTCAACATTACTAATCTCATATCTGAGATTCAAACCATTCAAGGCAAACAATATCATCCATACATAAGCAACGATCTATAATCACATCATCTATAATTAATTTAAAATGAATTAAATTAATTACATCATCTCTAATTAATTTAAAGTGAATTAAATTAATTACTTCCATCAATATAAATCTTGCTTACATCACCATTAATTAATTACAAATTAATTAATTATCCTCTAGTTAATCAACTTAATTAATCACCCTTGATTAATTATACTTTAATTAATTTCACAAAATTAATTACTCTAAACCAAATACAGTAATTAACCCCTAATTACTTCATTAATTAATTATAATTAATTACAATTAATTAGATACACTTAATTACTTATTATTGATTAATTAATATTAATTAATCAATCTTAATTACAACGTTAATTATTTTAATTAATGATCCTAAATTATATTTAATTAATTATCTTATTAATTACATTCAATAATTAATCTCAGTTAAACCATAATTATTAATCACCTTTGATTGATCTCATTCTGTAATTAACTACCTTAATTACTTCATCAAATTAATTACTCCTTAATTAATTTCTTTAATTAATCCTTTGATTAATTATACAAAGTAATTTAATCCAAATTACTTCCACAATTAAAACGTCTTCCACCAATTACATCCAGTAATTATCTTTAATTACTTCACTGAGTAATTGTACTTCATTAATTACATCAAGTAATTATTATCAAATCCAACGTTTAAAATTAATTAAACTTAATTAATTAATTTAAATCAATCACAATAAACTCCATTAATTACATTAAGTAATAAATGTCTTAATTACTTTTATTAAGTAATTTACTTAAATAAATTTCACAATTGATTATCATTTAATTAATTAACCCAATTAATTATTTAATAAATCATATTAATTAATTGTTAAAAAATCTTTAAGTTAATGACCATTATTAACCATTAACCAAACTTTAGTTACTTCTCTTAAGTAATTAACTTTCATTAATCATTATTAATTTCAAATTAATTAATCTTTAATATTCAATTAATTAACCTTTAATTATTTAGTTAATTAAGTGTTAACTGTAACTTAATTAATTCATAATTAATTGATTAATTAATTAGTAATCATTAATTAAATCTAATTAATGATCCTTAATCATGGATTAATTATCCTTAATTAATTGATTAACTTAAACTTTAAATTAATAATTTAAAACCCTTAATTACCTTAATTAATGATCCATTTCATAAATAAATAAATTATTCATTTAATTACCTTAATAATTAAATGAAATTATAAATCATTAAATTCTAATTTTACTTTAAGATAAAATCTTTCTTATCTATGGTTAAATTATCATTCATAAATACTTTTGAAAATATTTATTTCTAATTCAATTTCAAATTTCCATTTTAAATTCTAGTTTTAAAATGAAATTCAATTTATCTTTAACCAAATTAAAAACTTTGAAATCCACATGTTAAAGAATACTTATAAAAGAAATTTAAAGATTTTAAACTAATTTACTTTTTAATCTCAGATTATTAAAGTATACTTTAACCTTTCAACTTATTTACAATATTTAAATTTATAAACTTTACTTTATTTCCAACTCTTAAGATTCACATCAAATTTGAATTCAAATTTAAAATTCTGATTTAACTTTGATTAAATCCTCTACTACATTTCAAACTCCATTTAAATTCAAATTCTTTAACTACACTTTAAACTTTCTTAAACACTTTAATATTATTAAGTCACTTTGAATTTAAAAACTCATTTTTCCCAAGCTAGATTCAAATTCAACTTGAATCTATTTTTAAACTTAGATTTAAACTTGAATTTAAATTGAAAACTAGATTTAAAACTTTACTTTCATTTAAATCTCGGGTTTTAAATTTTATTTTAAAATTTTAAAATAGATCAACAGGTTTCTGTTCTAAAACCTGTCATCCTGCTTTAACCCTAGCCAGAGCCAAATCTGCTTCGGGTCAGCAAGCCCACTCCTTCAAGCCAACTACCAAAATCACGAGTAAAAACTCGAGTAAATCAACACTGCATCTACCCAGTGTTCATCAGAAACCCAAAAGTGCACGGTGCACGTGCACCGTGCCTCCAGCCAACTCCAACCACCTCCGGTGGCTTCCACACATCGGCGACCATCTCCATATTCCACTCCAATCATCCTCTAGCTTCCACACTACTCGAATTTGAATTCGAGTTCAAATTAAAAACCAGGAACCAGAAAGACCATCCCCCTCCAAACCTGTCATCGCCAAAATCACGGCCCTCCGACCACCAGAAATCCAATAACTCCGGTTATGCTCTCACCCACGACCAAGCTTCCATCTGCCAAAACCCCGTTCAACTCGATCATACCTATAGTTGTATCGACCAAAACAAATTACCTAGTTTAAACTAGGGCTACAGACAATAAAACATCACCGCTGCTGCCATGGTGTTTTGTATCACCATCAATTATTTTTTCCATCTACAATGATAACTCCTCTACCCACAAGATGAACCCCGACCCTTCAAATTGCCGAGATCACCCAAAAACCCATTATCCCCCTTTTTAGTTCAACACAAAACTGCATGTTAAGTTCTAAACTAAAAATTATGATTTTAATTTTAAAAATCAAGTTTTAGGGTGATGTTTCAGATCTTAAGCCTGAAACAATATATTACATGGTTTTGAATTACACCATTTCAAAGTTTGATCAGTTTTTATATAATTTCAGAGGCATTTCATAATTATTTGATCCTAAGTAAAATTTCAAACCAAAGTTTTGAATTGAAACAAATAGGTTTGTTTTTAAAAATCAAGTTTAAAAGAAATTAAATTTATAAGATTTGAACTTAGCAAATGAAGAACTAAAAAAATATATTAACAGAGTAGGTTCTGAAGAAAAAAACAAACTTATACACATCACTCAACCCAGAGAATACAGCCATATACATACATAAACATACATATTTCAGAAAATCAAGCATGCAACTAAATTATGTACTTAAACTTGTTTAAGAAAATGTTACTCGCCTTTTTAAACCAGAAGACAGAGCCTCCAAAATGTTTTTGAAAGATGATTGACTTTTGAAAACTGGAATATGCAGTACCCCTTTAAAAACTTTGAATTGCTTAGCTTAAATTTTAAATTGCTTGTACTTTGCACAGCAAATGTTGGAATGCTTGCTCCTTTCAATTTTGAAACTGCGTGCATGCTGCTTGATTCCCAGTTTTAAGAAATGCAGGTTTTAATAAAATACAGGTTTGCTTACTTCCAGATTTTACAATTGCGTGCATGCTTTGAAACTCCAAATTTAAGTGAAATGCAGGCTTTAGAGTTTGTTGAATGATTTTTCAGGTGATGTTTTGAAGAGGCTACAGGTTCATTTGATTTGTATTTCAGGTTTACTTTAATTTACAGGGTTTTGTTGAAGATGCTTTCAGATTTTAGTTTTTGAGGAAGTGTTTATATTATTTTTTTCATATTTGTTTGTCTTTAGATTTTAGAAGAAGAAAAGAAAAAATGAGGAAAAAGAAGATTTTATATAAGCTGAAATTTGAAAATAAAAATAAGAGAAAGCGCTAAATTCAAATCTTGACACTTGTCTTTAATTCTAACATTTGTCAGAAACCTTATTTTATTATTTAACATGTGTTATTATAAAGCCTAAGAAGATTACACTTGTCCTAAAATTTAACTAGTTATTATTAAATGTTAATTAATTATTTAGTTAATATGTTAATATAAGAAAAAAATGAATCTTTGTTTAATTAATTAGTTAATATGTATTTATTTATATGTAGATAATTTTAAAATGAATAAATCCAATTTTATTTATAAAATAAAGTTTATTCAAATATTTTAGAATTAAAACAAATTGAAAATATTTATACTTCAAATTTAAAAGCATTGAATTCAAATTCAAATCAAGTTATATATATACATATATAACTACACAATTAAATTTTGAAAAACAATTATTTTTATTAAAAATCTATTTGTTAAAAACAATGTATTATTATATTTTAAAAATAACAAAATTGATAACTATAAATAATTTACAAAAGAAATTGTTCCTTTATTAATAAATTATTTATTTTATTCAACTATATTTAAAATAAAATCAAAATAAATCTTATTGTTATTTTTATTTAAATTTAAACTTGAGTTAAAACATACTTTAAACCATTTCAATATTTACCTTATGTATTTAAAATCATTTAGTTATTTATTATATACTTTTAAAAAAAACTTAATATCAAATAAATCGATTTAAACAAATTAAATTTTTATCTTATCAATTTAAAAACCATATTTTATTTATTAAATAACTTTTAAAAGTTTAACTTTTAAATAAAATCAAAATTCCTAATTTTTACTAAAGATATATATATATATATAGAAAACAAGATTTATTTATTAGATTAAAACTATATCTATTTACAATATATAAATATCCTATATACATTATAAATAGATAAATAAAATAATTTATTAGATTTAAAAAAAATAAAATCTATAAATTAAATATTTATTTTAATTGGATTATTAAATTAATTCAAATTTTATCACAAAGATTATCAAATCAATTTAATTTTTAATTCAGATTATTAAATTGATATTGCCTAAAATTCCGGGATATCACATTTTGCTTCCCTCAGCTCTGCGACATAACATTCTCTTCCTCTGCTTTGGTCTCCTCTTACTGATCCGACCTCATTCTTCTTGGAGGAACTTCATCATTAGACATCTAGGAGCCAATGTTATTCTAAAATCAATAAGGTTCGGTCTGCCCAAGAAGGCATTGTATACCGAGTATTCATCCACAATAATAAATTTTGGAATCTGGACAATCCTACGATCTCCTTCACTTAACTCCACATGTAGATCGATCATCCCAATTGATTGCTTTGCTTTGCCTATAAACCCTTGGATCTTGGTTTTGCAATTTGTAACCTCTTTCATGCTAAACTTCAGTTGATCAACCATGAATAATATGTTCACATAACTTCCAGACCAAGACCCGACGTATTGTTGCCAGTACAATACCCATCTTATTATTATTGGGTCGAAAATTGGTGCTTCGATTCATTAACATCTATATTTCTAAATATGACATCATCCGTTATCATCCTTTGCTGGTTAGTCAGAGCTCCATCTTCCACGGCAAAGCAATCCCCTTGCGATACGTGTTGTACTGAGCTCGTGTACCGTTCTATTTCCCTTTAGCTTTTCTTCGTTGGATGAGGTTCTCCGGTATGGTATTAATAATCATCCTTCCATCATTTTTCTCGGGCCCTTCTCCGTTGGGTCCAAGCTGAGGCGGCCCTTAAGGTCTTGTGGTTTGACAACCATCTTGCGGTTCTCTCACATACTGCTTGAGCTTTTTCTTACTTATTAACTCCTCAATAACATCCCTTAAATGCCGACACTCGTTTTTGTTGTGTCCTTGGGTTTCATGGAAATAAGAGTGCTTTCCTTAATGCCTTTGGACGCTACTTTTCTAGCCGGTCTTCTATACCGTTCCATTCCCAACGTTGTAAGGTATATGTTTTTCAACGTATTATTCAGAGGTGTATATTCATAAGGTCTCATATTCCTTGGGTATGTTTTGTTCTCATTCCACCTGCTACCATTACCCTGGTTCCTCTTCTTCAGATTATTCGAATTTCCAATATTAACTATTAGATTATCGGAGCTCTGTCCTATCTGCTTAATCACCATACTGCTTTGTATTACTTCATTCAATTGCCACCATTGGTCTGTCCAACTGCCTAACTTGTTTCCTCCAAACACAAGAATTGATTATCCTTCTAGTGGAATTCCTCCATAGTCGTTAGTTATTTCATCTTCATCGACTTTTTAAAGTATGTGTCTAGACGTATTCCCCAAACCAAAGCTTTAAATACTAAATCTTCCTTCGGATTACTCACCTTCATAACAGCAATGTTAAATTGATTCAACAATCCCTTTAACGACTTCCTAGGTCCTTGAGACAGACTTGATAAGGACATCGTGTCCTTAGGTTGAGTAGCATAGAACCAGAACTGCTCCAAGAATTTCCTAGCCAACTCATAAAAAGTAGATATGGATCTTGATTGAGCCTAGTGAACCACATTGATGCAACATCTTAAAAGAAAATAGGAAAACATCTACATAGTACAATGTCCGTCACCATGGCATTATCTATGTGTCATTCATACTTGAGTAAGAGATGCCTAGGATCAGTAGTCCAATTATATGATGGCATTATCGGCATCCTAAACTTCCTAGGATACTCTTCCCTCGAAATCATTTCCGTGAACAGGGTTTTGCTTGGTGCGGAACCCTAATCCTCATTCTTTCTGCCATTGCTTTCCTCGACCAACTGTTTAACCATGTCTGTTATATATTACTCGCTGGCATGGCACTCCGAAGGAAGACATCAAGGGCTGCATCGAGTGTTTGGCGCTGCATGCGAGCTCAGTTTGCCCGCTAACTTCTAGGTTCTTCAGTCTTTGGGAGAACCACTTCTCCGGCCTTCCATTAACGCCCGATTGGTTCCGTTGCGGGTGTTTGAACTCCAGCACCATTAACTCCAATATCCATCTTGTAATCTTTATTGTCATACTGTAGATCATCATCCGAATCAGACAGGTCCATATCCATAGCTCCATGTCCCATGATCCTTCAAAATTCCTCTCTGTGTCGACCCGGTTTGGTCGGTACCGAGGGGGTTCTCCCTTGGGGAGTGCTACGACTTCCTTTAATAATAGCTTCTGCTGCTCTAGTAACTCCTTTCTTCTATTTTTTCTTTCCATTCTTCCTATTCCAATTAGAAACATACGAATTCTTTTCTTCGGATCCAAGAGGGGAAACTTTTCTTTTACTCCTTCTGGTCCTCTATGGTTGCTGGATCAAGTAGTGCTATGCTAGCATCCATCTTTTCCATCAAAGCCTTTTGATTGTCAACCAAATTTTGATTCATCTCCTACATCTTCTTGTCAAACTCAACCCTAGTAACCATCCCCGTTAAGCAGATGATCCTAGTACTACTTGTTGGTTACTGACTTCCATTTAATGAGCATATCCTTTGTCACCATCAAGTACCGCTCCTTCTGTACCAACAAATGTCCAAGTTGATCTTCCAGGTTTGCTTTGTGCTATTGATTCCTATCAGCAAGTTTTCAAATTCCTTAATGCAAATCTTCTAGATATAACCATTGGATCTCTCAAAACCAAAAATAGTAAGTTAGGTCCAATTTTGAGTTCAACTCTTAATGAAAGATCCAAAGTGTTGACACTAAAAATGGATCAACACCCAAAGACATGTAGAATAATAAAGATCTAGAAAAAACTATATGGAAAGGCAAAGAGAACACCAGAATTTTATAGTGATTCGGCAAATTCTGGCCAACGTCCACTGTAATTTTGTTGATTATTTTATAAGAGCCACAAGTACAAGTGATTAATAAGTTCTTACTTTTATGACAGTCAATTGTATCTACCTTAGCGACTTTAATAGAGAAGAGATGGAAGATAAAGAAGTTGAAGTGCCAAAAGTCCTTTTCCAATAGCCATAAAGTCCATATTTATAGGAAAATCGCCTAGCAAAACAAGGGGCCACAAAATATCAAGTTCAGATTCAAGCCCGAGTATATAAAAGTGAGAAACATGGCCTATTCGGTAATAAAAACCACTCAATATCGAGTGATTCCACTCAGTATCGATCGGTTTTTATAATGGGAATTTCCATTCCTTCTTCCATATGGCCTTTTCTCTCCAATTCATTATCTTTTGAACGCTTTTCCTTTGAGATTGGGTTGTTTTTTATGTTTCTTGTTCTTGTCTGATTTCTTCTAGAAAATCCTTGGAGTTATTTATTTATTCCTTGAGAGATGCACCCCACAACGATCACTTCGAGCCAGAGCATCATGTACAAGTGTTTTGGGGGTCTTATGTGCAATAAAAACGACTCAGCACCAAGCGTTAGAGCTCGGTTCCGAGTGGCACCTTTTGATCCATTGCCTTTCTTCAGCGTGTCTCCATTGCCCTTCTGGGTAGGCTCCTAAGTTTGTGAATCGTATCGTCTTCATCTTGAAGTTCTAATTCCTTAAAAGTCTGCTTGATCAAAAAACTGGATATCACACACACATGCACATATACACACACGCATACGCACATTTATACATTTATAATTAAAATTATATATATACATATAATTTCATATTCGAATACTGTATAGTATTTTATTTAAATTAAATATAATATCTAAACACACACACACACACACACATATATATATTATAAATGATATAAAATATGTTTATATAAATATTTAAAATGATACATACTTGTATAGTTTTCGGAAAAAATTAATTTTTTTCTTAAATTTCCATATAGAAATGAAACAAAAAATTCATTTTTGTTAAAAACAAAGTAAAGCCGAAAAAATGATTTTTTTTTCACAGCTAAATAATATGTGTATTTACACATACGTATGTACGTACATACATACATATATTTATATTATTAATCTACACAAATATATATTTATAAGTATACACTATACATGTATAGTATTATTTAATATACATATCTATTGTACATATATATACTTAAAAAGTCAAATTATATATATGTATTTACACAAAATTAATATATTAGTCTGAATTTGAAAACACTGGATATTTCATTTTGTAGATCCAGATCTATATTTAAATTTTAAATTTTAGATATAATATTTGAATTTGAAATTTATAAACTCTTTATATTAAGTTTATAGTTACTTTGTAAACTATATACACGCATATATATTGACAGCACGCATGTATATAGAGGGGCAAACACATCCATTATAGTGTAAATCCTAGCATCAATATACGGGAATATTAAACCATGTATACCGTTCATGTTGCACGTGCACATACATACATATGTGTGTACGATGCACATTATATATTAGATAATGTAAATTTGAAATAAATAAAACATTGTTTATAAATCAAATTAAATATTGATCTTGTTTAGAACAAATTTGGATAAGATTGAAATAAACTTAAGACTTAGCCCAATAAGATCCAAATGGAAGATTTTATTAAAATTTACCAATTTACTCTACTTCGGGTTAGCCCAGTTCCAGTAAACAGTAATATTATCAAGTTTATAGATAAATATAATTTTATAAAATAATTTAAATACACACACACATATATATACTTCAAATATAAAATTTGTTTTACAAATATGCATATATATATATATATAATATTATATTCCTTTTAATTCAAAATTTAAAATAGTTATTTTATTTTTAAAATCCTAAAGTCAAAGTTAGATTTAAAATATTAATTTAAAATAAACAGAATTAGTAAAAAAAAGTTTAAGTAAACATATATATATTTATTACTTTATATATGATTTCAAGATAAAACTATATAACACAAAGGTGTGACAAAGGATGAATGTGTTTATTGCGGTGTAAATTCCAACATGTATAAATGTACACATTAACTTTGTCTATCATTTACCTGTTAACATGCACATCTTACACATAAAAGTATATATTGATATACTCATATACTATAATATATCCTTTTTACTAAATTCATTGTTGAATTCAAATCAAAAAAATTAAATAGAATGTGATTTTATCTAAATTAATTAGATTGGATCTAATTTACCATGTTTTATAGGCCCAACATATCCAAAGTAGGAAAAATAAATTGAAATCTACCTAATGTACCCGTTATGAACTGGCCCGTTTCTATCATACCAGTTTCCATAGTTGAACTTGCCTTTTGGGACCATCACTTAATGCTATAAACACTTCCCATTCAATCTAACTGACTCACATCGTCGAGCCGTTGAAGTTTAGAGCATCTCTAGCCTCATCACAAAGTCATAGAGTTTCCTTGTCTCAAGACTGAAGTCGTCTCGTCAGTCCCTCGCATCGAGCTTGAAGCAACAAGCCCATTTTCTCATGTCAACTTCACCATCGATATCGATCATCATTCGGTCATATCTTGAGATGTTGACCCTCTTGGCTTGATATCAATCATGCATCCTCCAAACACTAACATAGACCTTCCCTATTGATTGCGGCCCCATTTAATCAACCGCGATCGTTCGATAGTGATCGATCACCTCATTCTTAGTCGATTTTTCTCACGTTCTTCTTGTACATGCTTAGTGGAAACCAGCTTGAGCCCCTAAGTGAGCCCCCTTCCTTCCCGTGCATTCTAACACGTAGTGAAAACTTGAATGGGGATCGACTGGTGGTTGGACTTAGCTTACAACCACCCACCCAAATTCCAAATTGTCGATCACACCACCTTCCCATGCAGTGCCACCAAGCCTCCACCATCGATTGCACTTCAACATGATCATCTTTGATTAATTGGTAGTGACTGATCACCTTAAAAACTTAACTTCTTTGCCTTTTATGAATCGATCCCTATTTGATCTGAATGCCTTAACTTCTTGCGCAACTCGTTTGCACCAGTTCGCCTCCAAACTCTATAGAACGGATCCATATTCTACAATGCACATCGATACATTATCTTCTATTCTAAGCATACGAACACATGATACAACAACCAATAAGCATTATGACATACACGCAAATACAAGATTATCCATCCATATACTA
This sequence comes from Allium cepa, assembly GCA_030765085.1. Taxonomy (NCBI): domain Eukaryota; kingdom Viridiplantae; phylum Streptophyta; class Magnoliopsida; order Asparagales; family Amaryllidaceae; genus Allium; species Allium cepa. Next base: position 1,002,863,919 of record CM060935.1, read on the forward strand.
TCCTATAATTCATATGACCAATCATGATATGAAAATGCATTCAAATTCATTTAAAAAAAATTAAATTTGTTCATAAAACATTTATAAGTTCAAATTATTTGCAAATCCCCTTTTTAGCTTGTAAAATTATTCAAAAATGCATTTTTAAGTGTATGAAACATTTTAAAGGTTGTGAGATGATAAGTCACACACCTAACTACCAAAAATAAAAATAAAAAATCTGACGTAGAAAGCCAAGCACGAATCCCAAGTAGATCTTGAAATTCCAAAAGCTCCCTTGCTAATCCCATGCTAGTCCTTTCTTAGTTGCTTGATTGGGCTAATTTGAACAAGGATTGAAGATAGGTTTGCTAAAAAGGTTTAACGGAAGTTAGAAAATATTGTTTGGAAGGTGGAATAATGATTAAGGGTTGTCTAGTCGGTTGTAATCAACTCCAATCCCGAAATAGGTTGATGGATTGACTGCGGGCTTAATTTAATCACGTGCTAATTTGTTCGAAAACCGTCTAATTTCAAATGGGCGTATCTTTCAAACCGTAAGGCCAAAAATATATCATGCCACTATACCAAAGAGAAACTAGTATATCTTATATTTTTAAGCGGTTTCAAACTCTAATTTGGGTCTTATTAAAAGTTGTAGCCTTCATATTTACAAATTTAAAACGATCCACAATTTATTTTAATGGTAAAAAATGTCAAAATCTAATAACAAATCCATACAACTAAGATGGTTGCATTAAAATTTACTTAGAGTGCACACATGTTAAGACTCATTATCTTACATGAAAAATTTATTACATGTTCTATTTAAATGCAAAACAACCACCGTGACTATAATATTAGTCACACACATTCATCGAGGATGAAAAGATAAGAAAAATTATTTGTATGTGCTCAGTGTTGTTCAATGGCTTCATAGTGGTCGACGTACAAAAATTACATCTGTGATATAACGATAAATAACGGATGCTTGTACAAGAATACAAAAAGCTTCCAATCATAATTAGTTTCAATACAAATATGTAGTAATTAAGCTGTACGTTAATATTAACTTAATTGAATAAAAAATAATGATACAAAAAAATTAAGTACGAAAATGATTTCTTATTTAAAACTGGTTTCAACGTATGAAATAGTTGTTAAGTTAAAAGTAACATTTGACTTGATTAATTCTTTATTAGTGGTTGGCTTGGAAGCTCAAACTTTTGGTCCGGCCGTGGACTTCCAAAATTACCCTTTATATGAGACATGAAAAAAAAATGTTAATGTATAATTAATTTAAACAAATGAATATATCTTGATTTACTGTATACCATATATAAATATTTATGCACTTCAAGGTTATGCGTTAAACTGTGAATAAATGATACAGATATTAAAACGGAAATGGTTTTACAATGTTAGAAACGATTTAATTAGCTGATTCTGACTAACTGATTTAAGCAAATGAATATATATCTTGATTTATTATATACCATATTTGAAGATTTATAAATTTCAAAGTTATGCATTAAATGTGAATAAATGATACAAAAACGTATATGTATGAGAAACTTAGGTAGTGTTTGGTTTAAAAATCGAATTTTATGTTTTCGGTTTTCAATATGTATCTCAAATATGAGAAGAAAGGAGGAACGATGGAGAGGACGAAAGAAAGTCGGATGAAAGGACGAAGGGGATAGAGGGACGATGGAAGAATGGATTGTTTCGCGTGCTTATGTTAGTTCCCAAGATGCGAAACATAAAAAAAAGTTGTTTTTTATTTTGTATGTTAAGTTCGTTTTCGAAATTGGTCGTTTTCGATAATATAAATGTGTCGTGAGCATTTTTGTATGGACGAAAACTCAAAACTAAAAATAACAAACTAAACACTGCCTTAGTGATTGCAAAAATAAATTTAAAGGAAGAAGAATAAATTGTTGAAAAGTGGAATTAATAAGCATTAATTTGCATTGATTCATAATGCTATTATTATATCAATTTACTGCACCACCAAGCAAGTGGCTGATACAACATTATGCACTTATAAGAATAAACGCATAGCAAAATTAAGGGCAGCAACCATATAACGTTGTACAATTACGGGCAGCAACCGTATAGCGTTATACAATTTTGTTTATAAACTGAAAAATATAACATGTCATATGTATAGCAATGATACCGCTCTATTAACTTTTCAAAACCTATTAGAGCACTTATGACCATTAGACATCACTCGGTAGCATATACCATGTATAACGTCACATAATATTTGATCATATCAGTCAGATAAGATTTCTCCAGGCTGCAAAAAAAATTCTACATTGATCCAAAAATTTCTGTATCAATGAATGAGAAGATGCTACATATGAGTTAAAATAGGCATGACATGCGTATCCATAACCCTTAATCGGTCCAACATAGAAATATTCAAACTTTATAACACAAATATAGCATTCTAGAAATATATACCAAATCTATAAATGTCACACACTCTATCCATTCTAGAACACAAATATAGCATTCTAGAAATATTTTCATCAACTTTAAAGCTCGTCACGTCAGCGCATCCAGACGTGTTGGAACTGTTAGACAGAGCTGGATTTGGTGTTGTCAATAAGTTGGGATATACACAGCTCGACCGAAATCTTTTGACGGCTTTGATCGATAAATGGCGACCGGAGACGTTTACATTTCATCTTAGAGTAGGTGAGATGGCAATCATTTTGAAAGACGTAGTTGTATTGCTTGGATTGCCGATTAACGGGGATCCCATCCTAAAACCTGATTATCCAAGAAATTATATGGAATTGTACGAGCCCTTGCTTGGATTGGCTCCTCCAGAAGACGTGAGGTGGGGAAATGAATCGATAGTGGCCACGTGGTTTAGAGAGCAGTTGGCCGGTGATATTCCCCGCCGCGCCTCTCCTTTGCAGATTGCCCAGCGTGCCCATGCTATTATGTTGCACATCATCACGCAACGTCTTTTTTGTGGTCGATCGAAGACAAGAGTGACCCTCCAATGGCTTCCATTATTAGAAGACTTTGATTCATGTCAGCAACACTCCTGGGGCAGTGCGGTGCTTGCTTTCACCTATACAGAGCTTACGAGAGTTGCTTTGGTCCAACAACGGTCCGTCGGAGGTTGTATGACTCTACTACAGGTACGGACATAGGCATTCGTTGTTGCATGGTTGAGTATTTCGTAAAACCGTAACTAAAATTAAGTTTTACACTTGTAGCTTTGGTTATGGACCTACCTTCTGGTTGGTCGTATATCTATGAAGACGCAAATAATTGACAATTCAAAGCCTTATGGAGCGAGGTAAAACAGTATTGTTAGTGTTGTTGTATCGACACAGTAAATTTGAATTTCGTATAACATGTTGCTATTACAGGTGGATTGGGCCAAAGAATACAAAAATGACCCCCAGACGCAATTTAACCTTCTACTGGAACGAGTTTGACGTCTTAGATTATAATGCAGTAACATGGAATATGTATTCCGAAGCAGACCTTCATGCACTTCCGGCTATTTGTACATTGGACCGAACATTATGGCGGGTACGACTTATGATTTTTTGTTTCGGAGATTTAGCATACCATCTGCCAGACAGAGTCATGATTTGAAATGCCGCTCTGTTACTTCAGATTTTACATTCCATACTTCGAACAATGCGTAACATACTTCAAACAATTTACAACATACTTTAATTATCGATGTATAATATACTTCAAACGATGCATAACATAACATACTTCAATTGCATTTCAATCATACTTCAATAACATACTTCAAACGATGCATAACATAACATACTTCAATCAGACAGCAAGTTTCTAATATCATTACGATACATTTCAATTGTCCTTCAACGATCTACGTGGCCACAACGCCGAATACTTGAACCCATGAACCAACAATTTTTATCGGTATTCCAGGTTCAACTTTTCCAAACGACTAACTTCCACTTGCATTTCTAAAGCATATTCCACTCCACTAGGACATAGTAATGGATCTAGCCACTTAAAAAAATTGCAGCATTCAACCTGATTCGACCGAATCTTGTAATCGTTGTATCCAGCACAGCAATAGAAACGACGTCCGGCGTTCCTATCATTTCTGCAAACGACTACTTCGCATTCCTATCCACGGCCGCAAACTACACATGTAGCATGGGAGCTTGAGCTTCCACGATTTTTCCGACCTAGGGCACCTAAAAGACGTGCATGGAGCGATTGTTGGACTGGTCTATCAACCGCTGCTTCTCCACGTGATGTTCCACTATACTCATTCGGGGGTTCTTCTTCGAATTGTGTCTCTAGTACAAAATCAACTTCAAGGTCGGCGCCGCTTGAAATCCCCTTTCCTCTATTTTGTTCGAATTAGTCGTACATTTTCATCATTGTTACGTCATCAATTTCCCAATTGTCCATTATACACCTATGAATACAACCAAAAATACATCGACAAAACAATTGATGAAATTGAACGAGAAAAGTATAATAATTACCTTCGACGCAACAACGTTGGATTGAAATATGAGAGGAGTTGTTGCAAATTGTTGAAATCGGACGAGAATAGTATACCAATACGAAACCTAGAGCTTTTGCTAAAATAACTTTGGTAAAGTTAGGGTGTGGGTGGGGTAGTTGGAAAATATAAGATAATATACAAGCAGCAGATGGGCGACATCCGAAATGCCACAGTAAGCGGCATTTTTAATGCCGCCTCCCGCGGCATTTGAAATGCCGCGGCATGCGACTTTTTAAATGCCGCAAGAAAAGAGACATTTCAAATGCCACAAAAAGAGACATTTCAAATGACTTTGGAAATAACATTTTCATCCAACATTAGATTACATAAACATTTGTTCTTAGACAAAGCAGAATGCGTTCGAATTAGGATTACAGACAAAATAAAACAAAAACATTAAGTTGCTGTATTGCAACGATTTTTTTTAAGACCATGAACACCACATTTTCCACACCTATTTCCTTTAGGGGTCTGCATCTCGTCCATTGTACCTTTAATTCTAGTTGAACGTGGGCGTCCTGGTTGTCTTTTAGCGACCGAAGATAGGACCAATTGACTGTCACTTGAACTCCAATAACGTTTATCTCGTACCGGGTGAAACTCAGGGGTGTAAGCTGTCAGGTATTTCACTGTGGAATACCATGTTTAGGCAAAGTCGTGATGGGCTCTATTTGCTCCGTTGGAAACCGTTGAGCAAGCGGCCATAACATGCATACGCGGTAGGTGCTCTAAAAGAGGGATGTTGCACGTACAAGAGCAACTATTACCGTTGATTAGTACTTTGAACTCGTCACCAAAATAGTGCACAACTTGCCACTCAGATTGACTAAATCGAATAATTCTTGTATGCCTAGCTTCGTTAGTTCTTTCAGCGATCTTGGCTTCCCACTTCGGAGTTAGATGGGAAGTCAGTTTTGCTGCTGCTTCTCTTCGTTGACAAAAATAATCAACCGACCTGAAAAAGGTGCGTGCAACTAAAGCTTTGACAGGTAATGACCTACCTCCTTTAAGAACACCGTTGAATCTTTCTGCACAATTGGTGATCATGACATGAAATCGACCGCCATCATCTTTACACAACGCCCAGTTCTCCTCGTGCGCTCCCAAACTCCTTTCTATCCAATTGTGAGCCCTGATGCTTATAGTTTTTATTTCTTCACGTATTCTGATGTACTCGGCTTCTTCCGCAGCACAAGCTGCAGCATAAAATAGTCCGGTTAATCGTTTTTCTCTAAACCCTGCAGCTTGAAAATTAGCTTTAAGATGTCTAGCACAAAATCTATGTTTGTGTGGCAAACACCATTTCGAAATCCAAGGCTAATGGTATTCCTTTCATTCGATCCGAAACGAAGGTAATTCGTCGATTGTTAACACTGTGAATGAACCGCCGCATACAGGCAAAAAACCACCCCCAGCTATCCCTGGATTCGGACTCTACAATTGCGTACGCTAAAGGGTATAGATGGTCATCCGCATCAACAGCAGTGGCCACAAGAAGTGTCCCTTTATATTTCCCGTACAAATGTGCCCCGTCAATACATAACAACGGACGACGATGAACAAATCCTTTAATACAAGGTCCAAAGGCCCAAAAAGCTCGATCGAAGACTTCATAATCATCGGTCGTAACATGTCCAACACTTTCCGGGTTCGATCTAGTTATTTCAGCAAAATATTGCCTTAGACTACTATATGACTCAGGCCAATCATCATAAATTCTTTTCACCGCCTTACCCAAAGCTCTCCAAGCCTTCATATAACTAATTTTCACAAACAACTGTTCTTCCGTCAAAACTTGTACCGTTCCGGCTGTAATGTTTTGATCGGATTTCATAAAAGGTAATATTTTTGCCACTACAAAGTTAGACGTCGCCTGCTTGTAGGTGGAGTTCACCATTGGATTAACACAATGGTGTTCGCTAGGATATTTCCCTACAGTCCACCAATTATGCTCTGATTTTTTTGAGACAATGGCATGTATTCTCCATGGACAATTTCCATCTATATTACAAACGGCGGTGTATTTGGTTTTATTTGATTTTATTTCTTTAAAAGATACGGCATGCCAAATCGACCATTCGCTCAACTGTTGTAACAACTTGGCTTTCGTCTCGAAAATCATACCAACTTTAAATCCATTCTGAACGCTTACGGTTGAAAACATCTCATTGTTGAACTCAAGATTTGCAACGATTGACCTTGCCATAATTTGTGCATTGCACAAATCATCATCCAAAGGAACTTCCATTTCCACCTCATCGCTGTCTTCGAAAATATTATCTTCAACCGAAAAATTATGGTTCAAAGGTTCATTGTTCACTTGCATATTACATATCCACGACATGTCGTTCTCCACCTTGTTTGCTAAATCCATACAATTTGCGGGGGTTCATCATTGACATCTTCACCTTCTTTCCCTTCCATCTCAGTATCAACATCTTCGTTGTTTACGTTTACGTTTACGGTTACATTCTTCAAATCAGCATTAGATTGCTTAGCAGTATCGTTCGCGAGGAATCTGCTATTTAAACATAAGTATTACTTTAAAACCATTACCGTAATTACTACCTACACAAATTTGATTTTTCATGAGACATGCCTCTGACTAAGATCATATAATTCGAACGGAGTTGAATACATAAATTGAGACATATGATATTGTGATGGTCCAGCGGGACTAGGCGGTGTTGGTCGACAAGGAAGATAACTGCATATAAGGCGAAAAAAATTGTTACGTAGCCCACAACTATCAAATTAATAGGACCTAAATTTCATAAATAAATGTTTCACCTTCCGAGCAAATGCGTAAAGCTGTCTTAACTTGGATAGGGGTACGTATACTGAATGCCCTGTAGATATATCATACACGGAGGATATCCATATACACCTTATTGTTGACCGTACATCGCTGTCAAAGTCAGGTTAATGAAACTCGAGGACGCGTCTCCACGGCTGATACTTACTGCCTCAACCGTTCTTCGGTGCTCCTCAATAACACTGTTAACTTCCTGTTCTCGTACGGGTTTTTCTACTTGCAAGCGCCTAATTTTTCCAACAAACAACTCAATCGATTTCGATGTCGCTGAAAACATTAGATCGACATCGTCATCATCGGCTATTTTAATGGCTTTCGATCATGAGTCCGTCGGCCAATTACATACTACCTCTATGTCAAATTCTTCAGATTTTATCTTGGTCGCTTTATATATCGATTCTTTCAGCTGCATCAAATTACAACCTCTCAACACTTTAGCTGGCTTACACGACCCCCCCACATATTTTCCACAATTAAGTTCATCAACAACCAATTCGCCATCGAAATAACATACGGTCGGTACACACTTGGGAGCCATTCTACAATTTATTCATACAACTAGTAAACTATTATCACTTGATACCAAACAACAAATGAAATTAAAAAAAATCGAACTAGGGTTTCCAAAAAAACATACCTGCTATAACTAATAACTTGTCGAAGAGGAAGAATTAGATGTTATTCCTCATGTGGATTGGTAGTTGGAAGCTTGAAATTTTGATTTTTGATGATTTGGGGGGGTGAGTTCGGTTCTTTTTTGAAGAGGAGTTGAGAGAAGGGGGAGTGAGGTGGTATGGAGGAAGAGCTGAAAATTATACAGAGAGCAGCAGATGCCGTTAACTGGCGGCATCTCAAATGCCGTCGGTGTTATTATGCAACACGGACGTGTACTGGCGGCATTTGAGATGCCGCCAGCACACGTGGCGTCCTACGTGGACAAAACTGGTCTATTTTGTTATTAATTTGCAAAGTGGGTTATTCTTGTAATTTGTTTACGAAATCGGCCTAAGTACAAAATTTATCCAAATTATTAAGGATTAAAATAACATTTGATTCAATTAAACACGACGTGTATATATGATAAACAATCCTTTTACGTATATCAGATTAAGATAAAGCAAGCGAAATCACATTTGCCCCCAAAATCCCAGATCCGTATCCTCCATGTCGTAGCTCCACCAGCCTTCGATTTGTAATCTAATGGTCAGTAGCTCGTGATCCGCGCGAAGGCGCAAGAGCCAATCATGGACAGCTGTATTTGGTAGCATCAAGGCCTTTGAATTCATGCCCAATGATCGTACGGTGGTAAATTCCTCGCGTTCCAGTAGCCGCCAAATGCTGGGCTTTGAAATAGTTAATGTGGTGCTGGGCTTTGAGATAGTTAACGTGGTTGCAATCTAGGCCTCGTTCATACACACGGTGTGAAACCGGGCTGCATTCATGGCCTGTTTAATTATCACCAGCATCTGATACAATTCGTGGGCTGTTTTAATACTGTTTTTATATAAATTAAATCTTCTAGAGTTGCAGACTGCTGGATTAGTAAACATGAAAATACTGCCATCCTTTTGAATATGGTTATCTTTACATAATTATACTTAGGTGGAGATCTCTAGTTTTTGGAGTAATTTAAGATCTTAACACCATATATTTTCACCAATACTATGAAAATTACTCAGACAAAATGCGTAAGCTTAGCATTTTCTTTATTTCAACATTTTTAACGTTAAAAAGGATAAAATTGTTTTTCACCTTTTATAGGATACGTGACTGTTAATTACATTGCTTATTTACTTTATTTTTTGATAATTGTATACATAATTTTTTGTTCGTGTGTTTTTGATAACTGAAAATGTTTTACCTATAAAAAAGATTGATATTTTTTTCCTTACTCGAAGGCCTTCTCGGTCCTAGGAACTCTTGGAAGGCCTTAAGCCCAACTTACCCATTCAAGAATGCATAAATTTAGTTCATTTGCATGGAAAATGTTTGTGTTATTTTTAACACTTAATTTTGCATTTGAATTTTATATTTTCTATGCACTTATCATAAAATGAATAATATTTCAAGGTTTGTTTGCACTTACTATAGCTTTAATACATGACACTTTGATTGTAGTTTTAAGCACATTTTGAATGCAGATAACATATTCATTTTATATTTCACATATAAAGATCATGCTATAAAGTATGCTGATTATTTTTAATATTTCAGTAAAGTGCATATTATTTACCATCTGTAATTTTTAAAAATACGCTTTTCTCATTTTTTACCTTTTTTTTCCCGTATAAGATGCAATTTGAAGCGTAAACTAAAACCTTTTAAAAAGATACCGTAAACCTGTTTGTTTTGTATTTTATTATTGCTATATATGGTGTATCAGAGCCATCTTCATAATTGCATTTAATTTACCTATTTATTTTAATAGTTTACATATAGGTTTTTTAAAACACAATTGTTTTTCGTTTTCCTAAAACATACTCTATTTTTGTTCAAAAGTTAACAACCGGTTTTGAGCTTTCTTCCATACAAAACGCGGCCTATATATATTGTGAAAAACGCCTAATTTAAAAAACGAAATCAATATGCAAAATATAAAACATTTTTTATATTTTTCGTATTTTGAAAAATAACAGCAAGAAATAATTCATTTTCTGTCTTCCTTCCCTTCCGCCTTTCTCATATTTTATAATTAATGACCAAAACATAAAATACAAAATAAACCAAATGTGTTCTAAAATTTGTTGTTTTATATACTTTTTAATATAAAGGAGTCATGCTATATTTATATTTCAAAATTTTTAAATTAATAATTTGTATTTTCTAAATAACGCAGAACATACGCACGATCCATCTTAAAACATCCAATTTTATGAACGTATTTTTGGGATTCGTTTGCAATGTTGTTTTATATTGTTTTACGTAATTAATTTAATTTGGAAACATTTTGGTTTTTAAAAACTTATTTGGTAAATGCCAAATAGTAAATGGAGATTAGGTGTGCATGAGAAAATGAAACATGGGCCTTTAGTTTTAGTTTGATTAAGCAGGAGAAATTGCGGCGCACTGTGAATATTAATAGCCCAAAAAGCTGAAAAGTCCAAAGGATGGAGTAAAAAAAACAGATAGTTTTGAGTAGGGTTATGGATGGATTTCGCAAAAATGCGAAATCCATATTAGAAAAGCTGATCAGTATCCAAAACGAATACGGATGTGAATATGAAGTTATCCGAATTCGAAATTATCCGTTCAGTTTTTGTTGAGATTACAGTTTATTTTGGAGGTTTTTTGTATAAATGACGAAAATTTAGATTTTTTTAGTCTCAAGCACACAACATCAGTATTTTAGCTACAAGGACAACAATTCTCCAAAAATTAAAGATAATGATAAATATTCTTTCAAAATTAGTAATAAGAACAAACCACCAAAATTATTAACCACCACTTGTCTCATGCCCACCCACCACCATCACCTACACAACCAGCCTCGTCGCCGCACCCAACATATGCTATCAATAACTCTTAACTTAAAAACCGATAATTAAAAAGTGATACCGATAACTAAAAACTGATATCTAAAAAAACTGATACCTAAAACTGCCGCCGGCAACTAAAACTGATACCTAGTGGATGACACTCAACTAAACCATACATAATTTCTTAGGTTCTCAAATTTGTCAAATTCGATCGCATCATCTAAGTTTACAGTTCATTCTTAAAGAAGCATTTCAATCATAACAATCATTCTTGTAGAAAAATAGTTCATCATCATATTTAAAGCACAAATAGACCACTCGTAATCAACATCTATCAAGCTCATGAAATTGCATCGTTATCTCGTATAATAATGCTATGGCTCAAGTATCTCCATTCTCCGATGCAAGCCAGATCGAATGGCTCCACTCCGGTTCAACTAAGGTAGTGTGCACAATGGCGAATACGACAGTGGTTCATCTCTAGGTAAAAAATAGAAACGTACATTATCAACTTACATTTTATTTACAGTAAAGAGCATTTACAGTTTTCATAGAAATAATACTTATTGTCACTAAAATTGATACCTAAAAACTCATCCTCAAATTAACAGTAAAACCGATACTAAAAAAAATTCATTAAATGTTTGAAATAACGAAACACTAATTCAACCAAATGATTATTATATTTACTATGTAACAACTTCATTTTTTTATATAATCAAACAAACAGTGTAATACATTATGTGAATTTATTACAATCCATTATGAGTCAAACCAATACGAATGCACAAAAACAAAATAATATTAAAAAATGTTCACTTCAAAATGTGAATTTATTACCATATAATAATTTTGTTGTACAACAAAAATCACAAACTCAAAAATAATAAATATTTTCGAAATTGATATTTACAAACTGGAAACTGATACCTAACAGTCGATACCACTTCTTCTCCTCTAATTCTTCCATGATTTGCTCTTCTTCTTACTCGACTTACCCTTTCTTTCCTCGAATTGTTGTTTCTCTAAAACACCACTTCACTACGACGTCCCTTTAATAGAGCTATCATTTTTCGATCGTCAATGACATCAAATCGGGCTACTTCAAAACCCCAGCCACTGTCATCCACCGTCGAATCGACCACCCTCGCAGCCAACGCCATCTCAGCAACCGCCCTTACCGATAACACCATCTAAGCATGACGCTGCTCGAGACTCATTTGCGTGTTTCTCCCGGTCGCTAATTTCTTGTCCTGCCTTCAAATTGAATTTCAAAAGTTGTCATTCACGCTAAAACAATGAAGGCCGGTCCTTGAGGCTGAAATGCTAAGAAATTTTGTGCTTGACGCTATTTTCTCGTTTATTTTATGTGTATTTTAACGAAAGATATGTTTTTTTATATTAAGTAAATATATTTTGTTAGATGCATTTAATTTGTACAACAGAAGCTCTCTGTGAGTTCTACGGCTTTGATGACTTTAAGCCGTCAATGGATAGTTTCATACCAAAAAAGGCTATACAAACTTCAATCAGGCCTCAGAAGTTTTTTACCCTTCGTCTTTTCGTCACGTGCATTTTTACGTTAAAACAGGATCACCTTGGCTGGTCTTCGATTTACCATCGTTGGAGAGTGGTGCACCATGGTACTGTTCTGTTTCAAATCCATGCGTCCATTTCTACAAGTCGTACGACACTGTTTCGACATTTTGGACAGATGTTACACTTTGCACCGCAGATGTTTTATTATCGACATATTTATTGACTTTGAGCATAGACTTTCAGAATAGATACCTTTGGTCCAAAACCTCTTTATAATAAGTGAGAAGGAATTTATTTTATGTTATATTAAAATTTACTATTTATATTTCTTAATATATAGATCGTTATAATGGATATGATGATTATTCGATATTCGTCCGTATCCGTCAATGTGGATATTTGATATTCTAAATTGATTTTGGATGTGAATGCGAATATGACACTATATGCATCCGAAAATATTTGTTTACAAGTCTAGCTTTGAGATTATTATTATTATTTGAATATATATATTCATCCCATCTCGATTCCAATAACAAGTTTTTCTTTCTAGTGCGATCCTCCTTCAAAAAGGCTAATACAAACCTTTTAATCCTAATCACAAATAATCAATCATGATAGGCATAGTTGATGTTATGGACATGAAAGATTACGTGCTTTAAATGTCTATTTATGAGACAAAAAGGCTAATACAAACCTTTTAAATCCTAATCACAAATAATCAATCATGATAGGTATAGTTGATGCTATGGACATGAAAGATTACGTGCTTTAAAAGTCTATTTATGCCCAGATTGTTAATCCATGTACTAATCTAACTACACGTCCTCTCTTCGTTATGCTAGCATATCATTGTTCTATTTAATTCTTCATCCATGGTATGCATATGAAATACCAACCCAAATCAAATTTAACTAGTTTCATCGTTATATATAAAAAAAAATCATTATTAAGAATTTACTTATCGATAATAACCTTATTATCTATACATATACATATACACACACATACATCCATACATATATAACATTATTCTTTTCTACAGCAATTTTTGAACCACGTAGCAATAAGCAGTGAATCCTTAAACCCTAAGCTAGTGCAGTGGTTAGAACATGCGACGCACAACATAAAGGTCGAGAGTTTAATCTTTACTAACTACATATTCTTATGACTTATCTGAATTATGTGTTGTGGGTTCGGTGCATGTTTCTTTCAAATTTATAAACAAAGTTTGGTTTTCTAGGTCATAAAAATAAAAACGAAAAAAAAAATATCGAATGCCTGTAAACTCATTCATGCAATTTTCATCTATAGCGTCCTCAATTATTTTCTCCTAACATAGAGGGATTCGGTGTTGGGAATATCTGATTGCATACTAAGTCAGACATAATTTAAATATTGAGCCAAATAAGCAGCTGCGTTTGTAGTCCAACGGTTAGGATAATTGCCTTCCAAGCAATAGATCCGGGTTCGACTCCCGGCAGACGCAACTTCTTCTGTTTTTGGCCTTCTGATTCCTGCTCGTCAGCTTGTACTGTTTATTCCATTTTATTTATCATCAACTTGTCTGCATGATTTTGATGCACTGTGTTTTTTGCTATATGTACGTATAACATCCACAATACGCCTTGAGGCGTCGTACCATCTCTAACTTTAAACTCTTTTTTTTTTCTACTGAAAAAATGTACGACTGTTGATAGGTACATGGATAAAAAAACCATAAATATCGGACTTTTAGCTAACCCCGTACTATGTCAGTATCTTTGAAATGGAATTCTGATATTTTGTACAATAATGTATACAATCCAGAAGATATAAGAAAGGAAAGGAAAGGAAAGGAAAGGAAAAAGAAAAACTGATAGACATACCTACCATGGCCAAAATCATCAGTGACATGACAAATCAAAATATGCCACCTATATTCCAACCATCATCCATATCAATTTGCAGTAGATTTGTCATTCACTAACTCCTCCCTTTTCCTGCATATCTTTGACATTCTTCATTTACATTTTTCACTGTCGTTATTTAACCCTTCTCCTATATGCATATACATACATACATACATATTATAATGCTTATTCCATCATACTTGATATTCTCCCAACACGTAAATTATTTGAACTAAATTTGCTGTTAAGATTAACAAAGCGAGTTTACTGAATACATAAGTTCAATATGCATATTTTGAATGGTTGTATCAAAACTTACCATCATGGCGCAATATGCACTTAAACACATATCATACTTTCATGATACAGATTTTAATGCTGTTCTTTGTATCTCTGTAGTCAACACAAATGTATGTGTAGCAGGGATTTTCTATCTACTACAGAACTTTACATGCGGTACAAGGAAAATAGACATTTATGATTCAAGACACACGCAGTCTTCTCTTGGCAGTGTGAATTTTTTTAAAAAAAAATAAAAAAATTAATAATGTTTAGATGGATTATTTTTGTGTTAAATAAATAAATAATGAAGGGACAGAAGGAGTAAATGAAACAGAAGGAAGGAGGTAGAGAGAGTAAATAAATATGATTAAATAAACATGTGAAGGTAGAAACTGATGAGTACATCGTACATCGATTCCATCAACTTCTCTGACAAGGATGGACCGGATTACATGCCAAAAGTTGAGAATATGTAGATGCAATTTTATTCGATATTAGGGTCATGTGCACCCATGATCAGACATATATACTACTAATTACTAAACCTCATTTCTCTACATGTATGAATATATAGATGCAGCTTTTCTTTTTCTTGCCTTTCCACAATAATTTATATGCGATTCATATAAACTCAGAATTACGTAGAGTTGATGGATACAACAAATAAAACAAAAAAAGAATTAAAATCTCGGAGAACAAGGTTTTGTGTGAGGAAGAAGAAACAACCTTTTCTCTTTACCGGAACATTTTACGTAGCTAGAAAACACTTTTCCTGATCATTGATTAACATATGTATGAAAGTCGAAATTTTATCGAATCGTTTAACATAAAATGAGTTGCAAAATATAATTACTACTATTTTTGTAATAGGATATAGGATGACAAACCATCAAAGTGTAAAACAATAACCTAAAAATTGTAGATTATATTCATATAATAATTTGTGTACATCCGTTTGAAAATACAATTAAATAAACTACTATTATATATTTGCGAAAATTTAAACGTATGATTTATTTGAAAAATAAAATGTCAACACGTAAATGATTAATGCATTTTTATGTTTTAAAATAGGAAAAATGGTCAATTATTTTATCGATCGGAGTTGGATGTACCAACGAAGAAGAGAAATTGGAGGGTCAATAAGTGAACATTTCAAAATGGTGTACACATCTTTATTAAATTCGCTTTACGTAATAATGGAAATGAAGAAGAAATTCGTTGTCCATGTAGTAGGTGTAAATTATTGAAGCATCTGATAGCAGATATGGTAATAGTTCATTTGCGCCAATATGGTTTGGTGCCAAATTATTTAGTGTGAGATCGTCAAATATAACTTATAGCACCTAATCTCGTACATTCGGAGGAGGAGATGGATAATGAACTTGTTCCGACGAATCTCAAAGAATATATGGCTGAAAATACAGCACATTCAATATTTTCTATTGTTGAAGTTGACGGCAACAATGTTAATGTCGAAAAAGAATCAAGTATTGGAGCAAATTTTTTTTATGATTTATTGGAGGCTGTTAAGAAATCCTTTTGAGATGGTTGTACAAGCGGTACTCAACTATCAGTAATTGCATAATACATTGCGATGAAATCAAAGTACAACTTCACAGAAGCCGAGTTTACAGCTGTAGTACAAGCTGCAAAACAACATATGCCACCCGATAAATTTAATGTGCGAAAATCACTATGAAATAAAAAAAAACTTATGTCTGCTTTCGGTCTGTCATATCAAAAAATAGATTCTTATTCATGTTGTTTTAGAAAGAAGGCATCAATCTTGGGAATTGTAAAATATGTGATCAGGAAAGATACAAATCAAGAAAATAGAAGGGAAATGATGTTCCGTACACGCGTATGCATTACTTACCCATCACTATTAAACTTCAAAGGTTATATGCATCTTCTGTAACCGCGCATCATATGAGATGACACCGTGTGAGAACACAAGAAGAAGGTACGTTAACACACCCAGCTGATGGAGAAGCATGAAAGTATTTTAATAAAACATACTCCGCTTTCGCAGCGGAGAGCCGTAATGTTAGACTTGGTTTATGTATGGATGGATTTTCACCGCTCTCATTTTGGTTTAAAATATTCATCTTGGCCTATAATCGTTACACCTTAAAATTTACCTCCATGGATGTGCATCAAAACTTCGTATATGTTTTCCACTGTTGTCATCCCTGACCCTGATGATCCGACACAAGGAATCAACATATATTTACAGCCGTCGATTAAAGAGTTGAAAACACTGTGGTATGAAGGTGTTGAAACATAATACATTTCAAACAAAATTCATATGTTCGCTTCTCTATTGTGACCTATAAGCGATTTTTCCGTTTATGCAATGCTAACGGGTTGGAGTACGGCTGGTCGTCTAGCTTGCCCTTATTGCATGGAAGAAACACGAATATTTTCTTTACCTCATGGGCATAAAATTTCGTGGTTTGACTATCATCGGTGTTTTCTCCATATTAATCTCCGACGGCTTATTGGCTATTTTTTTCGACGGCTTGCGATAGCTCAATGGAAAATTTTCATGTCACGTGGTCATCTTTGCCGTCGGCAACGCCGTCGGAAAAACCGTCGCTAGCCGTCGCAATCCCTTCGTCGAAGCCATCGGGAGTGGACGAAATGCGTGGTCCGTATTCCGACGGCTCGTGACGGCTGCAAGCTGTCGAAAATTGCCTTGTCCTTGTAGTGTATGCTAATGATATCCATATGAGAAAACCGTTAACATGATTGTTAATTGGTAAATTAATAAACCACTATACAGTTTTGCTGAAATCCTATTCGCGCATCCTTCTGTTGGGGCAACGTAGAGTTTGGTCAATGCCTTTTAACAAAAGGAATTCTTTGCTGTTACATAGGATCAAACTTACATACACATCTCATTTCACCTTCATTATTTTTCACAATGTAGAACTATTCTTTTTTTCAATGTGCGTCCATTACCCACACACAGTACGCGTAACATTCCAACAAATCTCCACCTTGGCTCCCATCCATCCATGCGTCTTCCGCTACGCCAACATGATGCTTGCACCATATCTAGACTTTGTTTATGTGTCATTCTACTAGGCCCAACGTATCATGGTTTAGCTCCATCTTAAGTTTGACTACTTAAGCCTACACCACTAACCATCACGATTTACAGATCTCTTGCGCATTGCCCATTATACCAGACGTTATCATCGGCTCTGATACCATGATGAAATTTTTGGATCCATTTGCAGACCCTTATTTGGGGGCAACATATGGTTTGATCAACATCTTTTAACAAAATGAATCCCTTATTGTTACATGCGAGCATTACCCACCCACAATGCGAGACACTCCGACATATCTCCACCTTGGCTCGCATCCATCCATGCATCTTCCGCTACGCCAACACGATGTGTGCACCATATTGAGACTTTGTTCACGTGCCATTTTATCAGACCCTACGTACCATACAAACCTACACTAGTAGCCACCATGATTTACAAATTTCTTGCACATTGTCCATTATCTCAGGCATAACCATCGGTTCTAATACTGTTGAAATCCTATCTCCACATCCTTCCATGGAGCAATATGAAGTTCAATCAATATCTTTTTAACAAAATGAATATCTTCTTGTTAGATGCGACAAAACTCATATATATACCACTCCACCTCCATTATTTTTCACGATGTGGGAATATTATCCTTTTCAATGTGTACCTATTTTCTTTATACAATGCGAGACACCCCAATAGGTTTTATCAATATATAATGACATTATATTTTATTGCATTAAAGATTTGATATTGATTAAAAAAGTATGTTATCGATTTTAATCCATTAATTCTTATATTAATATTTTGACTTATTTTGTTTGGTATAGGAAATTTTCTTGGTTCATGTTAGCACCAAAATTGCTCATTGACACCCTTGAATAGAATTATGTAGAGAGATTAATGAAGAAAATAAAACAAAACCGAGGGATGTATGCAAAAATAACAGCAAAAACAAGAACATCAGAATTACAGTGGTTCGGCGTAACTGCCTACGTCTACTATTAATATAATCTTTATTGCTTTCCTCTCAGACTGAATACAGATACAATCCGTAAGTAAATAGCTCGAATATAAGTTTTAACTGAAAGAAAGCTAGTGTAAAAAATGGCAGAGTGTCCTCGAAGTTCTCAAAAAAAGGTCCCCTTTCACTGCACCCCTGCCCCTCTATTTATAGACGAAGATAGGTTGGACTTACTTCTTAGGCCTAGGAGCAGAGTACCTTGGCCCATGTATGGGAACTTCAAGTCGACCGATCCAAGCATGCCGAGCAAGATACACCGAACGACAAATGCCGATCCAGGATGGCCGAACGATGGTCATCGGGGGTTTTCTCGTAAATGACTCAAAGAAACTTCTCAGGAGACCTGAAGCAAATAGCGATGTGACTCAAAGCGAAGCCATGCCGAATGCCTCACTTTGTTGTAGGCCTGATAACCTATTAACTCCTCTATCATGCACCGAACCAGGTATGCCGAACTATAACGACCGGGCCTGGCTGCTAACCCACATATGCCGTTTGAAGTCCGACCCATGCCTGACCGAACCGTATGTGCCGAGAGGTATACGCCAAACCACAGTAGCCGAATGACAATTGCCGAACTAAGGTTGAGCTTATACATGCATGCCGATCCACATCTACACAAGCCAATCAGGCCGAACTAACATGGCCGTTCCCCAATTACTCATTTACCCTGACGGACCCACTACAACTCAATTTCCTTGACCGAGCGGCGCTTGCCGAAACATCTAAGCCGAATGGCACATACTGAACTATCCAAACCGAATGACACAATGTCTCCCCTAGCTGAGCGATATTCATCGTGTTACTAGCAACACCTTTCTTTGGCCGGGCGACCCATGCCATTCTTCCTCGGCTGAACCATACATACAGGACGAACCTTCACATAAGCCGAATCATGTATATAGGCCGAGCCGTGCTTTCATGCCGAACGATATATATATATATATATATATATATATATATATATATATATATATATATATAAACTGAACTTCTCAATTCGAGTCAATCTTTTACATTTTCCAACCTTCCACTCGCTCGAGTATCATTTTGATTTAATCAAAACCTCTACAATTAGCATCTAGCCACCAGGCCAAGCAACCGGGTAACATTGGCCCCCCAAAGAGTGTCATGTGAAACAACCCGACATGCTTTGAACCAGAAATCAGTTCCCGCTTTCAAAAACCGAACGCATACGATCTCACGAAGGCCGAAACATGACGGACCTTCCTAGCGCCTTGTACACTTTTGATTTTACTTTCCTTTCTTTCTCTTCACCTTTTTCTTAACAAACGGAAGCTCGTCATATGGTGGCCGACCCACATGTTTAGTTTACTTGAGCTGGGGTTTGCATGTCTAATAACTGACTTCCCAAAGCACAACGATCGGGTCTAGAGGGAATTGCCTGTTCACCTCCCATCTCCCAAATAAAAGCTTGGTCCTTTTTATATTCTTACTTCCACTTTACCTTCACAAGCCCATACCCTTTTTATATCCTTAAAATTATTAACTTGTTCCCAACTGGACTTCTCCCTCCGAGATCTCAGTCGTTCTCCTACAAACCACAAACTTTTCCATAGGTACGAATTTTACATCAAACTCGAAGTCGCATACAAAGTTGAATGCTTAATTAGGTGTTTTTCCCTTTTATCTAGTTATAGGAATAAGTAAAGGACAATCGGTGAGGGGAGAGAAGATGACTTGAGTGGAGGGCAGGACCTAGGCTAGGGCTCCAATTGTTCTTGATTGTAGTTTGCATTAACCTCTTTGTAGCGGTTGTCCCCATAACTCGGAAGTTGGGACTTAGGAAGCAGGAGGAAAATGTTGCTCCATGAAGAATCTCCAAAGAAGTGGAATAGTGTGGAGGTCCATCTGCAAATGACTTTAGGTCGCAGTAAGAAGAACAAGAGTGCGGTTCAGTAATTAGGTAGGCCGTTGTTGTTTGGTGAGGACCCAGATGAGTAGATCGGTATCTCGACCGAGGGAATCATTTGGACTTGAAGGAAAGCCCGGATCGGTAGGAAATTGGTTTGTTGGTTCGATATAGACTGAGTGGGCTGTTAGGTGATGTAGGCTGGTAGGATTGCGGTCGAGGTCGTTCGGTCATTACAGAGAGATAGGAAGTGTGTGGTTCGGTCGGTATGGATGGTTCCAGGAGTTAGGGATAGTGGATCGGTGTCGTTCCTAGGAAGTCGGTTCGGTGGTTAGAGAGAGGAGTATGGTTCGGTCGTCCTTTAGGGAAATTGACAACCAAGACTATCTCAACTCAAACATAACACACATTCAGACAACTCACCTCCACCACTAAGCACAATATATTAGACAAAGACAAGTAGTGAAGCATATCAGCCCAAGAATATAAATCGAACTGTCTATCATGTAGCTTGAATGATCTTAAGCATAAAATTAACTCAATAAATATAAACAACAGCTTTTATACTCCATGATGCCAATATTCAACTTCAAGACTACTTTTGTCAACCATATAACAAACTACATGAGATAGTCAACGATGATGGTCTCCGAGGACAATATCTAAAAGTTCTAACACACCACACCCGTGTTTAAAACCAATTAAGTCTCAATAAGGATCTTCTAAACCATATCTAAACCATTCACATTACCTACTAAACAAGCGGAAATTTAGTGAAGAACAAGAATTGAATTTAAGGGGATTAGCTCTTCGAACATTGGAAGAAAGCAGAAGGATTGCCTAATATAACCTAAGTTAATTGAGTTAGAACCCTTTCCATTTTGGAGAAAAATAGATATTTGCCATAGCAAAAAAACTAAGAATAGATAAGTTAAGCCGATAGAAAAGGGATACTATAAGTTTTGAAAAGAATATGTTTTCTCAAATTAAGTAGAAGCATGAGGCATAATCTGTGAAAACAAAATTAGTCTTGATTTGAAAATTTTGCTCAAAAATGGGAAAAATGGTTAAGTTGGAGACAGTATCAACAAAATGAAAACTAAAAGAAGATTTTGAAAAGCAAAGCTCCCATAAAAAGTATAAAAATGAAGAAGAGAATCCTAAAGTAAAAGAACCATAAGTAAAATTGTCACTAACCTTCTCGCCGCTCAAGTGGATGTGTATTTTCGAACCATGGGACGGTTAAACTATTAGATTTCCAACAATGTTGCAAGAAACGAAGAAAGAAATAAAGGAGGTTTATAAAGTCACTATCAAAAAGCTAATGGACACCACACTAGTGATTGTCAGGCTTTGTTTAGATTCATCATGTACTACGTAAGGAAAGGAGTATTACACGAGTTCATAGAATCCCAATGTTCATGGAACTAAAACTAAAGAAAGCAAAATCAAGCGTAAAAGATGATAGTAGTCAGGAATTCTATTTTGGAAAACCAAAAGAATCAGTAATGGATCTTTTAGAAGTCTTTGGTTTGACTGCCAAGCCAGGCCAAAGAATTCTTTCAAAGGACACAGACGAAAAGCTTTTGGTCTTACCTTCGGGCCTAGCCAAAGCAAACATCCAAAGAGTGATGGTCAAATGACCCTCTGATCCTACTATAGGACCTGGTCAAAGCACCTATCCAATAGAGAAGGACGAAAATCTTTTGGACCTACTTTAGGGCCTAGCCAAAGCAATCATCCAAAAGGTGATGGTCAAATAAGCCTTTGATCCCATCACTGAGACTTGTCAAAGCACCCATCAAAGAGAGAAGGACGAAAAGCCTTGAGTCTTACCTTTAGGCTTGGCCAAAGCAATCATCCAAAGAGTGATGGTCAAATAAGCCTTTGATCCCAAAATTGGGCCTTGTCAAAGCACCCGTCCAAGGAAGATGGCCAAGATCCTTTGGTCCTACCATCGGGCCTAGCTAAAGCAACCATCCAAAGAGTTATGATTAATAAAGACTTTGATGCTACCATCGGGCCTGGTCAAAGCATATACCCAGGAAAAATGGGAAAGCACGATTATGAGGCAAAGTCTCTACAAACCACTTAAAGAATTCATCACTCGACCATTCAAAGTCAATCTAAAGCACATAATAATAGATAGGAAGAAAATATTCAAATATAATAAACCACCAGAGACAAGTACGCAAAAAGGGAAATTTATCCCACTTACCAAAATACTTACATCATACAATTTCATACAAAAAGTTATAGACAATATAGCTTGCAGAAGACATAATACAACCTTTTTAACATGGCAAACCCTTTTTATTATATTTCACTTTCTCATCTACTTTCTCAAAGGATTAGGATCAGATGATGTTCATAAATAAGTTCCTTACCTTTCCCCTCTACATCTAAAGTACATGAACGTTGTTCACAAGTTAATCCCGCTTCTTTGTACAAAATTGTAGGCCATCCAATATCTTTTGAGGCTTAGGAGCATCCAACTTTGAAAAAAATAAAGAAATCATTGATAGCTAGAAATGACATCTTTCCTCAATCTGCTATCTCTTTCTTTGCCTAGAAATGAAATCAATCTTTAAGTTAAAGGCGACTAAAACCTCAATCAAATAATCGACAAATGAATCAAGCTAGAAAGCACTAATAGAATAAAATCCATTAATATCAATTGATATTCTAGTTCTTTTACCTATTTAAAGGTTTCAAGCGTAGAAGGAGGATGACGACATGTTGTAGGCTAATTAGAAAATACACCTTGAGCTTTTGACGAATAATGTTAAGGGGATCAACATAATCAATTTGAATTAGCAAGGCCCGTTCATGGGAACAGTTTGTGCCCTCTAATCGAGAATTATATGTTTCATCCCACCGATGTCATCTTTAAGAACCTTATTCTACACCGTTAATTCGTTCCTTTAATGTTCTAATGGTACAATTTCTAATTTTTGCGATGAAAATGTACCGGTAAATTTCTCATTTCACTTGTCCTTGACTTTTTGAATGCATTCCAATTTGAGGCTCTACTCGATCTTGTAAGCTCCTCTAACTTATGGCTTGGGGAGAATCAGCCGCACCATGACCTTAGGCTGATCGCCCTCTTGACAAAGTAGCAAGACACGGTGATTTCCTTTGGCGAGCATCAATTAAGATAGGTGTAGGCAACCCTCCTTTCACCTTTAGTCAATATCAACTCATAAGATTGACATACGTTTCTGTACTTTAGTACTTTAGCTTCCAAGTTAAATGTGCGCTGATTTAATTGAGCAACCTTACACTGAATTTTAGCTATTGTTTGAAATCAGCACCTAAACCAAGCTTCTTAGTCGGTTCGGTAATTTTAACATCCTTTTGTAAGACTTCCTTCTCAAGATCCTTTACCATTTCCTGAGTTGATTTAAAAAATATTTCTCTTTAAGGCATTTCTCGTACCAATTTTTCGCTTCGTCATTTTCTATTATTGAAGGAACAAATATGGAACGAGAAGGACGTTCTTTTAATGTCGATGTAAATTTGGACTAAATGGTCTTGAAGCGTTGATTAAGATTGAGAGCGTCAATTGATAAAGGCAACTAGTCATCCTAATTTAAGAAACAAGAAATAACAATATTTCAAAAAAAAGAACAAAAAGATGATTAAGTTTCATTAAGAAATAATCATTTTGTCATAAGAGATATAACATCTATAAAAGACAATACTAATCAAAACTACAACTCAATTAATTTCCAGATTTGGAAAGAACGTTGTGAATCTTCATAAAAGAAAAAGGAAAAATAGAGAAAGTCGCACTAAATGGAGCATCTGCACCATCGAGGGAGTATTGACCAGAGGAAACCCACGATAGCTCCATTCATTAGGAGGGGCTAAATCCCACTACATAGCAATTTGGCATAGTTGGTCTGTATTTCACAGCAAAATTGCTCCTTATGGATACCCAAGAAATTGAAATCTAGGTTCGAAAACTGGATGTACAACTAATGAAGGTTAGGGAGAAAGCGGTAGATAACCTCCACTTGTTTATTAAAGAATTTTTATAAAAGTGCTTTTCAATCAGACCATTTTACTAAATTGTTTCTTGACATGGGGTATGATGAATAAACAGAAATATTTGGAATCCTACACAAGAATAACAAAAAATAAAATTTCACAACATTACACAGGTTCATAGAGAATGGACTCCTTATAATATTCGTTTACAAATTTTTCCCTATTATTTTTATCTTGACAGGGCGAAGGGTGCCAATGGTCAAAGGCGCGATGAGAACCTTGGGCATGTTCCAACATTCCCTAGGGTAAGGGTTAATTCTATGCAAATCCAAATACCTCATACGAAAGAGTCTTAGTAATCCCCCGCAACTTCCCCCTAGGAAGGAAAAGTCATTCATAGGGAATCGAACATATATTTGGTATGAGAACTCTATAAGTTTGGCCCTGTCCTCTATTAAAATCTTAAAAGCATCGTCAATTTTTGGTTTTCCTTATAAAATTTATCTTGGTGAAGCGTAATTTCCAAAGAAGAGGCATAATTCTCTTATTTTTAAAATCCTCTAAATATTTGAGAGTTTTAAAATGCTCATTTGTTTTTCATGCAACTCATTCAAATCATTGCATAGTCTTTCCCTTTATTGGTTAAGCTTTAAATTTTCTTTTTTCTTTTTATCTAGAATAATATCTACGTAGTTGCTAGGCATTCTCCTATGCTGCTAGTTTAACAATGTCAATAATCTTAGATCGTACACATAGAAAATAAAGAACAAATAAAATGAGAAAATTACCAATGGAGGAGTAATAGTGGCACTAAGTCCAAAAGAAGGGATGAAAGGAGAATTGAAACGACTTCGAGCCATAAGAGATGTTGCGTTTCAATAGGAGTTTGACCTATCTCATCAGACTAGAAAGGTGCCGATTTAGAAGGAGAAGCTCCAAAAGAAGGGATTTCACCTATGTCCTTAGCAGCCTCCGAAGGAGAAGATCGAGTATATAGATAACACCATCCTGGGCTCCATCTCCACTTTAATCAGAGTCATCATTTCCATTTCATCTTAGATGGCCTTTCCCAATGGGACCACCATCACCATCATTTCCATCATCGTCGTCGTCGTCATCACTCTCTTCATCGGCTTAGTCGATTTCTTTGTTCTCAATTTCTTCATTGTCATCATCTATTAATATATGGTTCAACGCCAAGTGCTTGGTAGGGTCAATAACATCTTCTCCCATAACCCCGGAGAAGTCAACGAAAACATGCCCTAATAAGATGTTAAATATCTTCTTGTAGTCCATACCTGACCAACTAAATGAAGCACAACCCATGTCTAGACACTGATCAATGTTGTCTTTATAAGTGGTGAGCATGACCACTTCTACAAATTTTCCTTTCCATCATAGAAGGAGGTCATTCAAGAAAGAGGAGACCTTAGATTTCATGGCATGGATAGACGATTTGAGCTAACCAGTGTAAGGATCTTTTTTTTAACTTTATCTAGTTCAAGGACTTTGTCCGAATATGCTCTAAGAGTAGAATTCTTTGATGGCACTCGAGAAAGTTCATCCTCTTTGGCTCTCCCCTCTAAATCTTGATTTTTCTTAAGTTTTTCTTCCAATGATTTCACATCCATATCCAACTTTTGAGATATTTCCTTTTCTAAATCCGGCAAGACTATGCATGTCTTGTTCATAGAAGATAATGACTCGTTGGTGGAACGAAGATTACTAATCGAGGGAAAACACTTACTCAGACAATATGGAATTCGATTCTTGTTGCCGAAATGCGTCTTGTAATGACCCGAAATTTTCGTGTCATCAAATTTGAATATTCAATTTATTTAAGTACACGATTTTGAATTTGAATTATAATAAAATATTTGTTTCAAAATTGCCCAATTTTTGGTGAGGCATTTTTAATTTAATTTATAGGATTTTTCCAAAATTTTTAATTTGAAAAATAATTAAATTTTCGTTTGACATATTTTACGATAAATGTTGATATTTTTAGAATTTCACAGAATTAATTAATAAGTGTATTTTATAGTTGTTTAGGATCGTCTCTCATTGTTAGGTGCGATTTTATCTTTCCTTTTGTCATTCCTAGCTCATACGCGAATAGGAGTATAGCGTCGTACCCTGAAACTTGTAGAAACAAATTTTAAAAAGACAACACAATGTTGTAAAAATCTCGATATCGTTTTTTTAAAATCTTTTCTTGTCCTCCTTACTTACTTTGATTGTTTTGCATTTAATATGTATACCTAGGGCTGTTGTGATAACGGTAAATTTATCATAACCATGCCATTACCAATCAATTGGTTACTAGTTTAAAGTGAAGTCGGTATACTATTGTAATCGGTATGGTAATGCTAAATTTATCATTTTCTACGGTAAAATATCAGTAATATTTTTTTCAAAACCAACGGTAACGGTAATTTACCAGTTCGTTCATAATGCATTGATATTCATGTAAAATATTATATTACAGGCATGTAGAAGCAAAAAAATAGTTCAATTTATTTCAGTAATTCAACTCAAACGATGATAAATACACTTCTTTTCTATGTCATTTATTAAGTGACCTAATGAGATATATACTGAAGCATCGTTTAATGTAAAGATATATCAACTTATTATTTTGCTAGGCAAATGGTAATTTACCATTAACAGTGTAATGGTTATCAGTTTATTGGTATACCGGTCATCGGTATACCAGTCAATCGGTAACGGTAAACAATTTTAGTTTACCAATAAAAACGGTACGGTAATGGTATTTACAAAATGACAACGGTAACCATTGCCATTATAGTCATATACATATACCTCGTTTTTGCTTAGGGTAGAAGTATGTTTCCTTATGTAGAAGGAGACAACCTGCATGGAAAATGAAACACGAATCTTTCTTTGTTTGCAAATAATCTCCCTGCCTCATTCATCCACATCACTCTCCTCACTCGCCTTTCGTTCTTTCTTTTCCTTCGGCGATGTTTAGTCTATGACGTAACTGGACATCATTTTGAATTACCGTCATTTAGGTTTAGCTTGTAGTCTATATGGATACTCGAAACATTTTTCATTTCATATCTTCATATATAAGATAAAAGAAATAAACCACTTCAACATTTCCAACTTCCTTCTCTCATAAATGAAAATACACATTCCCTGTATAAACTTCATCCACTTACCACTGCACATTTGCTACCTCTGATAATCAGAGACATACGCGTATATCCTCTCTTCTTTGTACGATATCATTCTTCTTCCTCCTGTTTAAAACCTTTGTTCGTCAAATTAACCCATTAGCCTCTCCATGCTTCATGCAATTGCACGACAAGCGTTGGTGGTGAAGATATTCACCTTGGGCAGGGGCGTAACCAGGACTCAAGCATAGGAGGGGCCAATTTTTTTTTCTTCAAATTATCAATTAAAATATGAGTTACATTATAAGCATATATAAATTACTAGAATTGAACTCTACGCTCTTTCAAAGAGACAAAATCATTAAGTATACAATCGGAATCAAAGCTTTTAGAAATATCCTTCTCAATGTAAACTGTCATATTATCTTCTAAAAAATCATCCTCCATTCTGTTCCTGAGCCTTGTTTTAAGTATCTTCATTGCTGAAAATGCTCTTTCACCAGTCGCCGTAGACACAGGAAGGGTCAACACAAGTCTAAGCAATCTGTCGATAAGATAATGCCTACTTGCCCTCTCAGTCTCCACCAGCCTTCGACATAACTCTGAAATTGATGACACTGACTGCAATTCTGGATGGTTGTGCACATCGATCTCAAACGACCTCAATTGAAATCTCAAATTAACCCTATCTTGATCAGTAAAGTCGGCTGGATAGTACTTCTCAGCTAGCATACATATGCTATCAATATTGAATGATTTACATCCATTTTTGGGATCCAAAGCATGGCTAAGCGTTAACAGTTCCATAGTAGACTCACCAAACCTACAATTCAACTCCATCATTTGGACATCAATAGCAGCAACAAAAATATCGTTATGAAAATGATGCTCCACTGTCACATCTCTTTTGCGTCTACGACTTCGACCCTCAAAATAAGGAGCAGCCAAGTCAGGCACATCAATTTCCAATTTGCTACAAAATGAAACAACCTCTTCAAGCAAACTTTTCCATCCCGTTTCTCTAAAGTTTTGGAGCAATACTTTTGTATCTGAAACCAAATGCATAGCATTCAAAATGTCTTGGTTTTTCTTTTGCAAGGCTTGGCAAAGATCATTTGTGATGCCCATAATCTCCTTCATCAAATGTAAAATGAAAACAAACTCAAATGAAGTGACCATTTTGCTTGCAGCATTAGCATCTCCTCGTTGAGAATAATTAGAAGTTTCATTCTCAATTTTATCAAGCACCACAATTGTTGGACCATATAACCTCAATAGACTGCATAGAGAATGGAAGTGTGAACTCCAACGAGTATCTCCCGGCCTTGCCAAAGTGCCTAGCTGATTTGCTCCCTTTCCACTTTGAAGTTCATCAATAGATAACAAATATGTAATTGCTTCCATTTGAGCATCTTGCAACTGATCATGGCGTTTACTAGAAGAACCAACCACATTAATAACAAAACTCAAATTGGTGAAAAACTGATGGACTGAAATCACCTCTCTTGCAGCAGCAACTAAAGTCAATTGCAACCTATGTGCAAAGCAATGCACATAATATGCATATGGACAATCATTAATAAACAATGCTTGCAAACCATTCCACTCGCCACGCATATTACTGGCTCCATCATACCCTTGTCCACGAATATTCTGAACATCAAGTGAATGACGAGAGAGAATGGCACATATTTCATCCTTTAGAGTTGTAGCTGCAGTGTCTGGAACATGAGAGACACCAAAGAAACGCTCTTGTACTAAGCCCTCTTTATCAACAAATCTCAATACAAGGGCCATTTGTTCTCTTTTAGATTCATCTCGTGCCTCATCAACAATAATACAGAACTTAGAATCACCAACATCATCTCTGATCTTGCTCCGTACTTTGCTTGCAATGACTTGTAGAAGCTCTCTTTGAATAGTAGGTGATGTATACTTAGCATTTTGAGGAGCATTATCCAAAACCGTTTGAGCAACTTTTTCATCATATGAAGCCAAAAGCTTAATCAACTCAATGAAATTGCCTTGATTATGCGACTCATTAGTTTCATCATGACCCCTGAAAGGACAACCCTGAGCTGAAAGAAAAAGAACTGCATCAATAGAAGTCTTCACTCGCAATCGATTATTTAGAATCTGCTCACGACTTTGTGCATTGATCACTTTATCTATGTGCTTTGATTGGTTCAGCAAGTCCTCACAAGCTTGCACTGCTTTGTTATGAGGCGATAAAGGATCCTCTCCAACGTGAGTTAAAAAAGCACATCGCTTTCCATCATTCACTTTCTTCCAATTTTTGAATCCCCTAGCGCTGAATACATCCCAACCTGGCCGACCAACTGGTTTCGTAGTAAAAAGATAACACGGCAAACAATATGCAGCATCTTCAGAAGGAGAATACTCAAGCCATGAAGAAAATTGCGTGTACCAGGACTCTTGAAAGCGACGCAAATGCTTAGAATCACCTGACTTGGGATATTCAGTAAGACGAATCTGATATGGGCCAGCTTTCAAATAAGCTCGTCTAATCTCATCACGCTTTTCGGGTGGATAGTCCGAAATCTTTGGGCGTTTCCCTGGATCCCGTTCAATATCATTAACTTCATTGACATCACATCGAATAGCTTGCATTTGAGTTTCAGCAACAATCGGAGGATTTGGAGAATTCGGAAGAAGTTGGGCGGAAGTATTAACACCCGAAGTTGTAGCATTATTAGATTCTTTTATTTTAAAGAAAGAATCAATTGTTACCAATTTACGATCTTTACCCATAAGCCTACATGTTTAAAATTAACAAATTATACTATTAAGATAAATTAAATAAATAGCTTAGCTACAGAATGGATGAAAGTGAATCAGATTTGCCTAATTGTGTACAGAAATTTAGAATCAGCCTAAATTAGATAAAGCTACAGAATCAGCCTAATTGTCTAAATTGGATTACACTAACCTAATTGTCTAAATTGTCTACAGAATCAGCTACAGAATAAAGCTACAGATTTGCCTAATGGTGATTTCGAATTGAATATTGTCCAATTTGTCCAATTTGTCCAAAAATCACAAAATCTATATCCATTTTCGAATTGAATATCCATTTCGAATTAAACTGTACAAAATCTATTGTCCAATTCGACAGAAATTAAGAATCAAAAAATAATTGTTTACCACTGCTGATTTTTCAGTCCAACTCGACCGCTCGACCAGCACGGCAGCACCAACTCGACCGCTCGACGCGACGACGCCTCGCCTAGTCGCCTGCACCTACTCGACCGCTCGACGCCTCGACCACTACCAGCACCAACTCGACCAGGCTGAGGCTGACTCGCGACTAGCCAAATCCGATGTTGGTTCGCCTCGCCAATTCCGATGTTGGTTCGGTGGTTCGCCAA
Source organism: Allium cepa (assembly GCA_030765085.1). Lineage (NCBI taxonomy): Eukaryota > Viridiplantae > Streptophyta > Magnoliopsida > Asparagales > Amaryllidaceae > Allium > Allium cepa. Next base: position 1,002,894,908 of record CM060935.1, read on the forward strand.
TTCTGAAGAAGAACAACTGAACGATGTTGGTTCGGTGGTTCCATTCTTTGGAAATGCTGAATGGATTTATAGAATTGTAGAATTTGGAAATTGAAATTTCTGTGAAAGGATTTGGAGAGACGAGGAGTTTCTGTGCAACGATTACGAAGAGACAATTTCTGTGCAACTATTAATTATTTTTTTGGTTGGGGGGGCCATGGCCCACACCCGCCCCTTAATGCCTCCGCCCCTGACCTTGGGAACCTGTGTCGGTCAGTATATAGCAATAACTGAAGTCACCTCGAAGGTACCTATGAGGGTGGCGTTGGGTGCGGGAGAGCGGGTGCAGCAAAGCGGATCAGTGAGTGGCCTTGGTCCATCGAGTGGTGGCGTGGGGCAATGGTGCATGTGCACCGTGCATGATTCGTGCACGGGGAATTAGGTTCCAGGAAATTCAATTTTGGGAAGTAGGGAGCTGTTGAAGTGGGTCAAGTGAAACAGGGAGGCAGTCGGTGGTGCTCAAGTTGGTGGTTTATGGATGGACGAGGTGGTTTCTTTTTTTTCTCTCAAATTTGGAACTAGCGCGACTTTGTAAAAGAAGGCGGCATTGTTAGTAACTAATGAATTTGCAGTTAAGTCCGCATCATCGAAGTCATTTGCACACGTTGGAAGGAGATGGGAAAGGACGCTATAGCTTTGGACGCGGGTCGGCTTTGCTTGGTTAATGGGTTGGGCTTTGATTTATTTGGGGTGAGAAATAATATTTGATGCGTTTAATTTATATTAACAAAGTGCTAAGTTTGAAAATGGGAAACCTTGATCGTTTTAAATCCGATTAGCTTGCGAATTTTTGCGTTGGACTCGTGTTAATGAGTACAACATTGTAACATAACTTGATAAATATGGCTGTGTTTAAAATATTGGTAAAATAATAGAGACCAAACTTAATTACATTATTTTAAATAATACCATCTACATTATTGGTGATGTAAATTCGGCCAAATAAGATGCCAATCTTTTAAATCTAATTTAATAGATTATTTTGAACATCTATTAAGCAGAATAAAATAACATTCTGTTATAAGTGAATTGTATAGATTTTTGATGGCATCTACTTAGCAGAAAAAATCCCCGTTCTGTTATTATATTAATATACAAAGTTATTCATATGTTGGTGAATTAATATATGCACTAATCATTATTGGATAAATGATGGATTAGCTAGTGATTGCTAATTGATTTTATTCACATATATGTTATTTATTTAAATACCCGTTTTGTGACTTAGGAAGTTAGATTGAAATAAATGGTAGCTTGTCTAAGTACAATTGTGGTCGCTAAGCCTCCATTTGAATAATGTTTAAAGTTGTTAATTATCTTAATTAAAGGTGCTCAACGTTTGTTTATTATTTTATTTAATTTGTTTAAAGATGATTAATTATTATATTGTGATGTTTGGAAGTAATAATTATATTTTTAAAGTTGTTTAAAGTTGTTAATTATCTTAATTAAAGGTGTTTAATGTTTATTTATTATTTTATTTAATTTGTTTAAAGATTATTAATTATTATATTGTGATGTTTGAAAGTAAGTTATTTAATATATTTTTAAAGTTATTTAAAGTTGTTAATTATCTTAATTAAAGGTGTTTAATGTTTATTTATTATTTCATTTAAGTTGCTTAAAGATTATTAATTATTATATTGTGATGTTTGAAAGTAAGTTATTTAATTATATTTTTAAAGTTATTTAAAGTTGTTAATCATATTTTAAGTTATTTAATTATATTATTAATGTGTTAGTTAACCGGTTCAGTTTTGTTTAAAGATTAATTAATGATTTAATTAATGACGTGTTTAAATTTAAGTACTTATCTTATCAATGTTGTCTTAAAGTTAATTAAATATTTATTTTTGATGTTTAAAAGTAATTAATTTATTGAATAAAGGCGTTTATAAATGATGAATTGTTCTATAAAAAGGATTATGCCTAGTATGAACAATTTATGTAAGGAGGTTTACAAATGATATTTTGTAATGGAGATTATAAATGATGTTTGGTAAAGGAGTTTTACATGGAGTTTATAAATCATTTTAAGAGATTTAAAAAAGAAATTTTATAAATTAAGTTGAAGATTAATAAATGGATTTAAAGTATGAAATGGGCTTAAAGAAAGGGAATTATAATAAAAAATGAGATTTGATTTTGACAATTAAACCTTTCTAATTATGGTGGCATAGAAACATTCTTTCCATACTTAACATTAAAGGATAGTGGTTGGGTTTATAGTAAGAGATATTTCAAATAATATTTTTTTCCCATTTAAATAAGATTTTGGAAAAGAGGAAATCTCCCACAAGTTTTGTTATTTTACTTATACCGTTAAGATAAATATATGGATATTTTCTAAGTATTGAAAATATAATGGTTTAGAGTATACTTATACCAGTGAGATAAGTATAAATGTTTCCCAAGTATTGAAAAGAGTATAAAAGGGTTTGTGAATATATCTTTTGTGAAGGTATTTTAAATCAAACATTTAAAAGATATCTTAATTAATGGAAGCTTAGTGGATTCCAAATGGAATTAAATCTGTGTCTGATTTGTTTGTTTATTTGATAGTCAAATAATCGATTATAAAACCTAGACCTATTCTGACTTTGAAAATATATGGGAGAAACATGAGAGTTATATGGCATGGTCATCTTTGATGATGCTATACTGTGCATATAAATCTCGTTTTGTTCTTCTAGGATAAATGATAAGAAAGTCAGTCCACTCAAACAGTTAGGGGATGATCCCTGCTCTTATGCATCAGCTGTTCATTTTGGAAAGAACCGGTGTTAAGTTTATTGAAAACTTTCATTTTTGGTTCGGAGAGACTGGAATCAAATATATTATCCAAAAACCACTTTGAACCGGCATAAGTGTTTCGAATTAGGACATCTTGAAGGTGACTGAAGACGGAGATCTTTGAAGTGCAAGGGCTGCCTGCTACTAATCCTAATGGTTATTCCAAAATGAATGTAGTAGAAGTAGTGCCTTCGATTTGTCATATCCCGAATAACTTGTATGGATGAATGCTGGCACTGCATTGTCACCTATAGGGCAATGTTAGCATTTCAAATGGGATTGCTATCTAAAAGTAAAACACAGCCTCAAGCCTCATCAATCAAGTACTATCTTGCTGACATTATAGGAAATCTATTCAAACCACTTAATACATCCTTTTATGAGACAGGCTGGCCTTTCAATAGTCACTTAATACCTAACCCGAATCTGACTCATCCTAGGATACAATGTACCATGCCTAACCCCTAACCCTGACCCTTTATTACTTCTTATATAGGGAAGAAGCAGGCCATTAAACAACCACTTAATATGTAACGACTCGCAAATTTTCGATAATTAAATTAGTTAATTTAATAAGATTTTTGTTGTTTAATATTGAAAGAAATAAAAATTTATAATTTATAATGAAATCAATACTAAAATGAAAGGTAACAACGTTAATTAAAGCTAGTTATTAACAATTGAAATTAAATTCCAATAAATGAAATAATGTAAAGATTATGCTTGGTTATAAATTGAATATATGAAAACAAATGTAATTATGGAATTAATTAATGAAATAATATAATAAATGGTAATGGAATAGAATCAATATTACGTAAGTAATTATAAAAGTTGATTGTAAATAATAAACCCTTACAAGTGTGATTTAAAGTCAAAAGGTAACAATTATTATGTGTTACCTATTTATTTAGTCCATTAAATTGAAATGGGAAATCAATTAAAATTAAATAAAATTTAATGTTACATTAATGAGATTAAGGCAATGACTGAAATTTGTGAATGGAAAAAAATGAAAAGAAATGTTATTTTTATTCATAAAGTAATAATTGATGTAATAAAAGAATGAACCAACATAAAATAATTTATTGGATTTAAAATCTTAATTAATGTGTGAAATTGACAAAATTTCAATATAATTGAATTATAGTAGTTGATACAAGTACAAGATATGTAGTCCATTAATAAAATAAGGTATCAATAAATATTAACTAGGTTATGTAAGTAATAATTGATTTATGTAAAGGTTGAAATCAAATTAAAGCAATTTATTGAAATTAAATTTTAATAAATTGGATATAATCACAATTGAAGTTGAACAACGTAATTGTTGAAATAATTAACACCGAATTGACAGGTAAACTTATTTAATTTATTAGAAATGTCTGTGCAATCAAAAATGATGAAAAATTTGCTAATTTATAAATATTGAATTAAAATGTGATTAATTAATTTAATATTAACTTATTTAGTTAATGTGAAAATAACCATTTTGGCAACTGTCTCGGATTTCAATGAAACAAGTTTCATCGGATCTGTAACGGTGAATTATTGTAGGATCTCAAGTTTGGTAGCAATCGGACTTGTCATTTGATCGTACCGACTCGATACGCCTAGAATCAATTTAATTGAAATCAGTTGAAATCAATTTGAAATAAGCTAATTTTATCATAGCTTCTTCGTACGATGGAATTAGTACTTGAAACCTATTCCATTGATTTTAAATTTTTTGAAAACATCTATTTTGATATATTGGTCGACCCATTTTCGTTCCGAAGTCAGAACGGGCTTTTCGGGTCATTTATTGTTCAACTTGTAAATTAATCTTGTCCATCCATTCTATTTTCAACTTTGTCTATAAATAACCCGTTATAAACCATATCCACTTCTTATTTTCATTTGTCTATACGTACAATTCCTTCTCAGCCCCTCATTCCAATGGTAGACAAGTCCTAATTCCCAAATTTCAAATTCAATTTCAAACCAAATCAAAAATTAAAAATCCTCAATACATATCGAATTACATATCGATTTGAAGCACTCGACGAGCGCATCTTAGATCTATAATTCGTTTTCCAATTTGAACCTCTGTCTGTCTGGAAATTAGAGAACTATTCCCGACCGTTCACCTCATCGTGATGAACTTTGTCGGATCATGGATCGGAGGGTATGGATGTATAGAGGGGAACAAGTGGAGGGCATCTGGGCCATTCGTTTGGTCAACTACCGGTCAGATCGATGGAGAAAATTCACTAGGGTTTAATGGGGCTGGTCATTTTTGGGTGCCTCCATCAAAGCCGATGGCCTGCGTTCGTATTGGCGAAGTGGGGGAGGGGGGAGGTGGTCGCGCACGCATCAGGTACGGTGAGGCTTGGGTAGTCGCGATCTGCTGTGGCATTGTGGTGGCCAAGGTTTGGCGTACACGAAATTAGCAGTTAGGTATGCCTGGGAAGAAGATGACGTGGCTACTGTGTATGTTTCCTTTATTTATTTATTATTTTGTTTAATTTTGATTTCAAATTCGAATGTTTAAAACTACACGAATTTTGCGTACGAGGTCCAATTCACGCACGGTTTGATCCGTTGGGTTCGTATCAAAATTTCAGACATTTTGATGATGGTTTGGACAAATTCTGAGACTGTTTGAATTTTGGATTTAAATTGGATTTATATTCAATTTGAATTCAAAGGTGAGTGTTTTAACCCACTCATAACACATAAAGTTTCTTATGTTTGTTAAATTAAAATTATAAAGTGATTAGAAATTTATTGATTGTTGTTTGGTGTGTAAAATGCTCGTTCTGATTCAAATTGACTTTTATTGCATTTAATTATCATTTAATTTAATATTGAATATTAAATTGTCAATTTAATACCTGTATTGATTATCAATTATTATTGATGTTTATTGATTGAATTCGATGATGTTTGTGATGAATGCTTAATTGTTGTATTTGATGAATGAATGTTATATTTTATATTGTTATAACTGCAAGTTCCCTATGGGTTGAAACGATACATACCCGAATGATCTATAGATTAGGGAAAAATCGTTATGGGTTGATATGATAGACTCGAGAGATTTATGGATTTGATATTTTCGGGAATGCGGATTGAAATGATATATATCCATAAATATAAAAAATTTAAATTGTGGATTGAAATGATAAATATCTATATCACTTGACCCTAGGGTAGAGAATTATATACAGACACCGGATTGGTTAAATTGAATGATTTTAAAGCTTATGGGTGCTTTTGTCTAACCTCACACCCTTATAACTTAATCATAGTTTGCCATACTCTCTTAATATATTCTCACTCCTTACCATTTTCCAAAATAAGGCCTTGTAAGGAAACCCTTATCATGCCTTTACAAATTTAGTCCCCTTCCTAAGTGGGATTTAATAATAATTACTAGCCTATTAACTACGCAATTAATACATTATAATTATATACTATCTACCCTAATACACACACACATGCACACATTCACTTTGTCAATTTCTAAAAATACGGAGATTACACCTTAAACTAGCGTTCAAATGTCAAATCTTTAAAATTACATAAGTCCCATTTCCATAATAATAAATATACTATAAAGACAATATTCTAAATCAAATCAATAGACTTGTGTATATAATCCAAATCCAACTTATTTTATACTAAAACAACAAAATAAATCAATAATAGAAACTTATAATTTAATTACTTTTATATTATATTCAACTTCTTTTTCCATGAAATTAAACAAAGAGAAATTCAATTCAAATTGTAGAAATAGGCGGTGCAAACTAAGAATAAAAATTCATATCTTACACACCATTCCCAATCAAAACCCTTACTCAATCCCAAAGAAAGAGGATAAGAAATGGACTAGAAGGTGAGACGGTTAAAACTGTAAAATCTACACAAATTCCTTTATTTTATTGTATAAACAATTGAGATTCTAACCTAAGAATCGACATTTCACTTTGGGGAATTTTTTGGGTTTTTAATGTGATGTTTTCTTAAACCAATATTCCCCAAAGCATATATCGGATCCAACAAAACTATGCAATTATTAAAATGAAAAGACTAAAATTTCCACTCATAAATGGTTCTTAGCTTTGCTTCTTTTTAAATTTGACACTTCTACAATAATCTCCTTCTGGTCTCTCTTTCTAGAAATATGCAACAAGGGAATTGCATATAGATTACGTTCGAAACTTTGGAGTTGGAGGAGAAAAGGGTTAGAAATAAAATAATTAACACCAAAAATTTCTTACCTAAAACCCTAAAGAATTTCTTGAATCTTTTAAGAAGAGTGCTTGATAGAGTTTCGTTGCGTACCTAAAATAATTTGTGAATAAAAATGAGGGGCAAAGCTCTTAATTATAGTGGTTGGAATGCACCAGAATCTTTGGAATTAAGTTGATTTAAAATAATAAAATTTAGATTGTTAGCTGCTCCAAAAAGCCTTAGCCACCACTCGACAACCGGTTTACATCAAGTGGTCAACCAAACCAGGGTACGCCATCGACCGTTATGTTTATTTTAGGAATTATTTATTATGTAGTTATTTTATTTATTTATTACTCGAATTAATTCCTAAAGGTCAAGTTAATTTTAAAGATTACTTAACCCCCAAGTCTAATTACTGTTACCATTCAAATTTGAGAATCACTTACTTATTTGAATTTGAATTCTATTTAAATTATTATAAATCCAAAAACTTCAAATGTCTATAACTTTTTCGTTTGAGCACTTTTTTTGAAACATTATATGTAAAAATTGATCATAATTTCGCTATAAATGCAGCGACATAGCTTTCATGGTCGAATTCTGACTTCGCCAAATTTCCATTTTTAGCTCTATCTTATTTAGATAATTTATCTAATTTATTTATTTTCTATTAATTTTTACGGGGTGTTACAAAACATTGCTAGAATAAGGGGTATGCCCTAGGGGAAATTACGTATATTGTTACATATATCTAACTCGATAACCAAACTTATTTATAATGTGTTATATTAATTAGTTAATTAATTAAAAGTATATTTAATAGAAAACCCATAGATGACATGTTTTGTGATTGTAGTTACGAAATGTTGTAATCATGAGCAATTTATCATAATGAAAACGAATATACCATTTTAAATGTTCCTTGTTAAGATGCATCGAGACTGGATATCGATGTATCCGTTGAGACAAGAGTATGTAACGCTCTCCAAATGTTTGACAGTGTATTACTCATGTCTACCGGAGGCACCTAGGGGTCACGCATTGATAGTTATTAGATAACTATAGAACGACTCACTCGATAGTTTTATGTTGGTTACCTTAACTAAGATCAAATAGAAAATATCGATGTGACCAATTTTCATAGTTCTCTCGACTTGAGCATGGGGACAATCTTAAATACGAAAGCTCTACTTTAGTTATAGTCAAATCACGTCACGGTGTCCGTCGAGGGACTATACTTAGGTGGAGTGGAAGTATTGGAAGTGAAGCACTCAAGAGATGATTCATCTCCTTAGTTATATGGGGTTAGCACCACTGTCAACTTAAGTCAATTAAAAATGTGACGACCCATTTTTCCATACCCTTTGAGCCGACAATAAACCACACATGTCCGTCCCAAGATGCACAGAAGTATGGATGATCAAGGGTAATAAAGAAAATAAGGTAGAATATAATCTCACATGAATGGAATAATATATAACATTGAATAATATCTTTACAACAGAATTTTTTTAAATACATATATCATAGTCTACCTTAAATTCTGCTTGGACATTTGTAAACATCTGTCCTAACAATTACTGACAAACATCAAACCAAAACTAACAAAGCACAACGGATAATAGAATATGTGGATGAATATCTCCAGCTCTTCTCTGGAAACTTCAACCCTCTTCGACTAAACCTGAAACTACTCGGATCTGACCCGAGTATTGAAAATACCCAGATCAGGCTTGATAAACCAGCGTGAGAAAACTCAATAATAAATGATAGTGTTATATATCAGCCTCTAAATAAAATCTTTTGAAGAGAAAGAGTATCTAATAAGACCATGCCCACACATAAACACAGACTGGTTTTTACCTTATGATAACTAAAACACTTTCATACATCAAAACATTTGATATTGTTTTAATGACATCTCTTGAAAACATTTGCAAATAAACTTATTAATCTTATCCGAACCATATAGCATTTCGAGGCTATTCATTACGCCAATACAAAAAAAAACTGCAGATTTTTATTGGAGAATGGATTTCTATACAAATGACTTGGTGAAGGGACAACCTTCCGATGGGTACACCTCTAGATGGATGTCTCGAGTTAAAAAACATCTGCCTTCTACCAACACAAGACTGACATACCTCTGTAAATAGAAAGTACCGAATATGTCATCCCCCGGTCGTTACCGACCTTTAAACCGGGCGCCCAAGCATACAAACCACAATAATTTGCATCACGAACGCCGTAACAGGAAGGAATATATCCAGAAGGAGATGATCATACCCTAATTGGGAATGACCCACTTAGCCTTCCATGATCATACCCTATTTTCGATTGATGAGGCTTGAGGTAATGATTACCTTTTCACATATCACATATAACATCACTTTGAATGCCACATGACCATTTCCATTGACTACGAATTGCTTTCCACAAAAATACAACCCTTGAGCTTGTACGTCTCAAGGAGCGTGTTAAGCTAAAAGAAGTTTCCTTCTCTGCTACCACTGATGTACGCTTGTAAAAACCAATGTATGTAATCTTTAGAAATGCAATGTCAGACAATCATCCATTCAAGTTGTCCAGGAATAGGACAAATCGAAGGCACTCTCATACTACCACTAGTAGCGTGTAGTACTTGCAATCCCAAAAATCTCCACAACGACGAGACCACCGCTATAAATAACTCTATAATGGGAGCTACTCAGAGCATGTCAACAAGCAGTCCTCATGCTGTGAAGATCCACTGTCTTCAATAATCATCATCTTCAACATGTCTTCACATTCCAACGTATTCATTGGTTCAGATAGGTTTTAAAGTAGGTATCATCCAAATCGGACCCCAGTTCTTTCGAAGCCAATTATCGATTTAAAAGATGTTAAGTTCATATGTGGATATCAATCATCAGTTAATTACTTCAACTTTTATAAAATATCTTTCTTAGATATATTCTTTTCAATTTATTCCATTTTCTTTTCAAGAGTATATGGAATAATTAAGCCTTTTATCAAATCATTTGGTTTATTTAAACATTTCTTAAACCCTAGAATAATTTGAAATCATTTTCTATTTTACTTAGGAAATTTTTTCCAAATCATTCATTAAATCTTAATCAAAGATTTCTTATATTCAAGCTATAACTTTTAACTTAGGGAAAATATTGAGGTGCGATGGGTGGTGGCTTTGCCGGAACACATCTTAGGAGTACCTGAGATTAGATATTTGTATTTTTTCTTTTGTTACCTGCCAGACATGTTGGCAGCTCCTTATGTTCGTGTTATATATATATTCACATGTGTGCTCTCCTCTATGCGTAGAGGAACACACATTTTTCTCAAAAAAATATGATATGTATATATATGTGTGTGTTAGTAATAAAATTACAATATTGTTAAATTTAAAATTTAGTTGTTCATATCTTACATAATAAAAAAGTTGTTTTTTAAGTGAGTACACACATATAAACAATCCAGCCTATGATATTAACAATTCATATAACATTCTCTCCTAAGCAACAATATAGTTATATATATATAATGAAATATATTATAGAAATTATATACTGTAATACAATGAATAATATACCTGAGAACCAATGCCTTATAGCACACCTTGTAATGATGAACACTCTTCTCTCATAAGCTTTTCGATTCCACGGAGTGTTAATCCTTGAAACATTGACCTTTGATTATGAGATGGTAATTGACCTTGATTTGATTTGAGCTTGATATGATGGGGCTCTTGGTATTGAAGTCGACCAACAATAGATGGTAGGATGGCAGCCACATTTTTTTTGCAATAAGGGTTAGATGTGTTTAAATAGTGGATGGAAAAGAGAAAATAGTGGATCACACCTCATACTAGTTCTCCCTTAATTGGAGCCATTTGAAAAGCAATCGCTCTACCTAAATTTAGCTGCCTCCTGTCTTCTTATTTCAGTCGAAATCCATACCCATCATGATCGCCAAGATTCCATTTAAGCCCATAGAAAATATTATTTAATTAAATCCAATTTAATCGCTTGTCGATATGGCATATCGATTGATATATTTATAGATATTATAAACATATTTTATAATATTTATTCCCCAAATCATAACCAAAATTCTATAATTACTATTTCACAAATATTAATTAATTTTATTATTTTATAACAATTGTAAACTAATTAAATCATTGTGTCAAAAGAGAATTCATCATTTCGGGTGTCTGACTCGTGGGGCATAAATTTAATCAGCGATTAACATCAAGCTATTCGAATATTAATGTTTACATGTTACTTAGCAGGTGATTTGACATTTTGGCTAAATTTATCGCTTACTTAGTTTCGATAAAATCCAATTTTACTTTGTTAAGCATTATCCGGTTGTGGTTATTATTTACACCAATTCTCTTTGTCAAAACTATACCATATTTGAACTTATGGAATTTGGTATTGGTTAAAATTCCAATATCATTCACATTCAACTCTGTAGTCCAAATGCAATGTCCTTGGTTCAATAATAACAATTATTATTACCGAAATTCTCTGCCTAGAGACTTTGACTTTTTGTAACGACCCGTACTTTTCCCACTTTGGAAATGTAATATTTAATTTATGTAAATATTCAAATGTAAAATTTTCCAACTTAAACAATCAGATTTTATATGATAAATAAGAATGGTAAACTTATTTTTTATATAGAATAAAGATTTTGGATTTCCATTGTAAAATTTACAAAAGTCAGATTCCAATAAAGCAGGATAAATATTCGTGATTTTTTTAAAGGATAAATAATTCCTTTCAAATATATATATATAATTGATATCAAACTCATTTGATAATAACACTAATTTTATTTATAGTGGTTCGATAAATATATAAAACTTGTTTTATAAAGTTGACAAATTTCGTCGCATACCGATAAATCGATGTCGTATTTTTACAAATAGATTTGGATATTATTTTATATTATTTTATAAGTCAAATATACTTGTTTTAGTTATTTAAATTTAATAAAAAATTAATTTTGAAGTTTGGTTTACATAAATCAATAGTTTAACAAAACGTCAAAATGTGACCGTAAAATGTTTTGTCGAAAATCAATCTTTTGTTCAAAATAAGTTGCCGCAATGTTATCGCACATTTGTTAACATGTTTTAACATATATATTACATTTTAATAACTAAACGTATTTAATTTTACTAAATAAGATTAGAAAACTTTTAGAAGTCATTAGTAAAAGTAAGTAAAAATTAACAAAAGTAAGAAAAAGTAGACATTAAATCACATCAAATCAAACCAACATAATTATAATATTTGTTACTTTATCTTTAAGTGAACAAGACTTAAATTAAGGATGTGAAAGATGATTTTAAGTATTTAAAAAGTGGAGATTGCTTTAGGTTGAAGTAAGGTTAAATTAGTAATTTGGTAAGAGGTTATTTTGCTAAATTTACCACTTCTTTCCTTTTCTATAAATACCCATCTCCTTCTTCACTTTCATTCACATCTTTTCTTCTTCTTTTCTCAATCATTTTCATCTTCTTCCTCTTCTCTTTAATGGCTTCCAATCCATCGAAAAAAAGAAAGAGATAATGTTAAAATATTTACAAAATATTCAAAAGAAATCAATGTGCATCCTCTTCAAATCAAAATCTTCTTTTCTCCACATTTTACTTCTTCTTATCTCAGCCATAACTTCTTTAAAACAGAACCAAAATGCAAAATTATTTCTTTTAGATCATGTATTTATCTAGTGGCTACAACTTTAATGTTGACCACTTTGTCTCATTCAAAATTTAACAATGTCAAAAATCCACTTCTTTCCAGTTCATTTTCTGGCCCGGTTTTTAAGCCATAGAATATGCCATTTTATTTTGATCATAGCTTGATCAGAACAAAAACAAATTAAGATTTTTTTAAAATCATATTTAATTCCAGTGGCTACAACTTTTATGTTGATCACTTTTTCCAATTTTGAGGTTTCCTATACCTGAAACTCAATTCTTTTAAGTACATTTTTGGGATTTATATCTGTGAATCCGAGAATAGCTCTTTTTCTTTTGACCATATCTTCCTCTAACTAATCAAAATCAAGTGACTATTTTTTTTAGTTTAAGGGAAAAAAATTTGCAACAAATTTTCAGTTAACAAGTTTGTCAAATTTTAAGAGTAAGAGAGTCAAAAATAAGAGAGAAGATGACCTATTTTTCGGGTCTAATTTTGAGAATTCAAGGTCAAAGCTCTACCACTTCTTCTCTATACTTTCGGTACACCTCCATCTCAAGCCTTGGCCGAGCATTTCAAAGGTAGATAAAGTTGTTTATTAATGTTTCAGTGGAGTGGGAAGTAGTTAGTGAAGCTTGGATTAGTTTAAATGTTGGTAGGAAGTCAATCACTTTGGTTTATGGTGAGAAACTCTAATTAGCATCTCTATTTATGCACACACACACACACACACGTTTGATGTTGTGTTATGATTGCTATGGATGCTTATATTTGTTTTGATCATGAAGTATTGATTCTTTGATATGATTGTTAAATTGTTTTACCAACTCATATTAATACACGTCGATAAGCACAAAGGAAATCAGTTTCCTTCTGAAAATGAAATGGTATATATGGAATACTTAAACCATTTGGAAATAGTTTTAAAACGAGTTAGAAATGCTTTATAAACATTTAATACATTTAAAGGAACAAAGAAAGAAAATAAAGATTTCATATTGTATACTTTAAAATATGTCCAAGTCAATTTCCAAGAAAAATCGCGCTAGAGCAGTTAAGTGACCATAACGGAAAATCCTTTTAAATGAATGTTTTTAATTATGAAAAAATATGAAATAAATTTGATAATATATTTAAATTGTTTAGAAAGGATTTGAATTGGAAAATATGAATTTTCAAACATTAAAAAGTGGATTATATTAAGCTTGTATAGCACTTTTCGCGGCACTTTTATGCTGCGAATTGTTTAATTTTTTGAATATGAGTTTAAACGTAACGATTTTTCCTAAAATCAATTGTGAATGTTTTTAAAAACAAAATTAAGCATTTGAAAGATAATTTGGAATCTTTATAATCAATTCCAAAATAAAGTTGGTAACAGAGTATGCGAAAACGACTAGTACATTTGTCCCACTTGTGAGATCTGAGAAGATAAATATGGTGTTTAACTAAGGTTAGAGATGGAGCAACCAGTGCCCTGAACTTACCTGGCCTATGTTTTCTCTTTATAGGCGAGGGGTGGAACAGATCAAAAGAAAAGCACGGATGGCCTAAAATAAAACGATTGTATTAAGTTTTCGAAATAGTAGAAGATTAGTATTATCCAAAAATTTAAGCAATCTCCAAAATAAATAAATTACGACTTGGATTGTATAGAAATAATATTCTTATACTTGGTATTAAAATCCAATGAGGGAATTCATCCTATCCGTGGAATTTAAAAGGTGATTTCATCGCTATTCCGCCGATAGCACTGGTTGAATGCGGAAATTGATGTTGAGTAAAATTAGAACGATTTCTATGATCCTATTTACTCAAAAACGTTTTTAAAAATTGATTTAGGGTTTGTCATAAACGATTGCTTAAATAACATTATTTTTAATTTGGATCGAGAGTTTAGCGAGGGAAATTAAAATATTATCCAAAGAAAAAGAACGAATTGCTTAGAATTATTCTAAGATAAAGATCGTTGAAGACAAAGATATTCATGATGTAGGATTACTTGCCATTAGTCCCTAGAGGTGAAATTTAACATATTTAATGTGGCAGTAGTACTACGTTATGAAAATCTTCGATTTGAAAGAATATGATTTGATGTTAAAAAAGAAATCTTTTATTAAGATTTAATAAACGATTTGGGAATATTTTCCCTAAGTTAAAAGTTATAGCTTGAATATAAGAAATCTTTGATTAAAATTTAATGAATGATTTGGAAAAGTTTTCCTAAGTAAAATAGAAAATGATTTCAAATTATTCTAGGGTTTAAGAAATGTTTAAATAAACCAAATGATTTGATAAAAGGCTTAATTATTCCATATACTCTTGAAAAGAAAATGGAATAAATTGAAAAGAATATATCTAAGAAAGATATTTTATAAAAGTTGAAGTAATTAACTGATGATTGATATCCACATATGAACTTAACATCTTTTAAATCGATAATTGGCTTCGAAAGAACTGGGGTCCGACTTGGATGATTCCTACTTTAAAACCTATCTGAACCAATGAATACGTTGGAATGTGAAGACATGTTGAAGATGATGATTATTGAAGACAGTGGATCTTCACAGCATGAGGACTTCTTGTTGACATGCTTTGAGTAGCTCCCATTATAGAGTTATTTATAGCGGTGGTCTCGTCGTTGTGGAGATTTTTGGGATTGCAAGTACTACATGCTACTAGTGGTAGTATGAGAGTGCCTTCGATTTGTCCTATTCCTGGACAACTTGAATGGATGATTGTTTGACATTGCATTTCTAAAGATTACATACATTGGTTTTTACAAGCGTACATCAGTGGTAGTAGAGAAGGAAACTTCTCTTAGCTTAACACCCTCCTTGAGACGTACAAGCTCAAAGGTTGTATTTTTGTGGAAAGCAATTCGTAGTCAATGGAAATGGTCATGTGGCATTCAAAGTGATGTTATATGTGATATGTGAAAAGGTAATCATTACCTCAAGCCTCATCAATCGAAAATAGGGTATGATCATGGAAGGCTAAGTGGGTCATTCCCAATTAGGGTATGATCATCTCCTTCTGGATATATTTCTTCCCGTTACGGCGTTCGTGATGTAAATTATTGTGGTTTGTATGCTTGGGCGTCCGGTTTTAAGGTCGGTAACGACCGGGGGATGACATATTCGGTACTATCTATTTACAGAGGTATGTCAGTCTTGTGTTGGTAGAGGGCAGATGTTTTTTAACTCGAGACATCCATCTAGAGGTGTACCCATCGGAAGGTTGTCCCTTCACCAAGTCATTTGTATAGAAATCCATTCTCCAATAAAAATCTGCAGTTTTTTTTTGTATTGGCGTAATGAATAGCCACGAAATGCTATATGGTTCGGATAAGATTAATAAGTTTATTTGCAAATGTTTTCAAGAGATATCATTAAAAATAATATCAAATATTTTGACATATAAAAGTGTTTTAGTTATCATAAGGTAAAAATCTGTCCGTGTTTATGCGTGGGTATGGTCTTGTGAGATACTCTTTCTTTCCAACAGATTTAATTTAGAGGTTGATATATGACACTGTCATTTATTATTGAGTTTTCTCACGCTGGTTTATCAAGCCTGATATGGGTATTTTCAATACTCGGGTCAGATCCCAGTAGTTTCAGGTTTAGTCAAAGAGGGTTGAAGTTTCCAGAGGAAACTGGAGATATTCATCTACATATTCTATTATCTACTATGCTTTGTTAGTTTTTGTTTGATGTTTGTCAGCAATTGTAAGGACAGATGTTTATAACTGTCCTAGCTGAATTTAAGTTATACTCTGATATATTTATTTAAAAGTTTTCAGCTGTAAAGATATTGTTCAATATTATATATTATTCCATTCGTGTAAGATTCAGTTCTGTCTTATTTTCTTAATTACCTTTGATCATCCATACTTTCGTGCAACTTGGGTCGGACCTGTGTGGTTTATTATCGGCTCAAAGGATACGAAAAAATGGGTCATCACATTTGATATCACAACTGAAGGTTAAGCGAGAACCTTGGTTTTGGTGGGGTAAAGACTCATCAGAGATTGGTTTAGTAATATCCTAAGATGAGTAACTCATTATAGATAGGGTTAGTAACACCCTAGAATGAGTTGAGAGTATTATATAAGAGCGCGTATTTGATAATGTTATATATAAAGGTTTTGGTTTAAAAAATTGGTAAATGAAATAATTTTACCTAGGATTATATTTTAATTACAAAGCATATATTTTGAAAAGTTATATAGTTAGAAATCAAGATTAGTGAGATTTAAATATGAGCTTCTTGTGATTAGAATTTTACAGTTTGACGATAAGATGTTTCACAAAGATAATCGATAAGTAAGAAATCTGATAAGGTAATTAAAATATTTAATACTTACTCCAAAACAATAAATTTAGAAATGATAATGTTAATACTATCATAAATTTATCAATTGTTTAATTTGAAAGTTAAACAACAAATATCTTGTGAATTAAGTTTCACGATTTGACTATAAGGTGTTTGATAATAAGATTGGTTTAAGGAATGGACATATAAGATAAGAATATAACATAACATGATTACGTAATAGGAAAATATAAAAGGAATGAAAGTTTAAATTTTGAATAATTTAAAAGAATCGTGGTAATTTAAATGAAGTTAATTAATATAAGATAAAAAGAATTTATAAAATAGGTTTTATAAACAAAAGTAATCTCTAAAGGATTTTGAAAAGGGTACTATTTCAAATGAAAAGAGATATTTTATGATAACTAGTTCAAATGGATCAAAAATAAACTAAAAATGAGAAGGAAATGTGTTTGGACGGTAAACTCTTCTCTTATGTATTATTCTTCTTATTAAGAGGATATATAACACTATTGGTAGTACCCAGTTTCTTAGTATTATTTAGGACTTACTCAATCTATATAATTTTCTTAAGTTAAAGAGATAATGTGAATCATTTATTGATAAATTGATTAGTAATATTTATGAAAGTGTTTAAACCAAAGATAAATTTGGAATCACTAATTGATAAGATAAAGCGGGATTCTCGACGATTTTGGACAGTCGAAAATTTCTGAATCACACCAAACTCAAAGCTAAGGAATTTATGGAATATTCTGGTAAAAGATAAACCATTGCCAAATGTTTTAAGTAAATGAAATTGGATGAGTATAATTTATATATATGATTATAAATAAAAAGGATTTGAAAGTGGAGAAATTTATAGTGGCATTATATCGGAAATAAATTTTGTAATTATGAATTTGAAACGATAACAACCTACCACAAACTGTAATTCACCTGGATATAAAACCGGTCCGGAATTTGGGATATGTATACATATACTATTAGGATGTAAAAAGGTTTTATAAAAAACTATATTTAAATCATGAACTATTTATACACTTAAGTAAAATCATGACTCTTTAAAATGTAATAGTAACATGAAAAAAGTTTTATTAATGAATTCTACCATCAATTAAGAATTTGGACTTAAGTTTTTAAAAGTGATGGATTAACATAGTTGTGTTCTTAAGAATTTATAAACTTAAATAATAGTTTTACGAAATGATTCATAAACAATATTAGTATCAAAGAAAATATACTAAAAAATGAGTGGAAAAAAAAGATGTGAATAAAGAGAATTTAGTGTAATTGAGAGAAACCAATAAGAATAAATGCGTAATTTATATGTAAATATTTTCGTCACACAAATTTTAATCTAATATCCGAGTACGTAACTTTGAGGTATTTACACCGATCCAGAAAGGAATTTATCACTCGATTTCTTGATGGCGAGCATTGGTGATGTTTTATGGTTAGTTACTCAAGTTTTCTATCATAGTTGAGAGCTATACAAGGAAAACAAGTGTATCTGATCTAGAAGCTTGATCAGACTCCGCATTAGAGGATCGAGAGATTGATACAAGTTTGGAAATAAAGATGTGGATTCAAATAGAAGATCAAATGGAATAATGATTTAGGAAAAAAATTATGGGTTTAGGTTCAGGGTAATTTCATGGACGTAATTCTTTTAAGTAGGAAAGAATGTAATAACCCGTAATTTCACCACTTTGAAAATGGAATGTTTAATTTATTTAAATATTCAAATGTATAATTTTCAAACTTAAACAAACAAGTTTTATATGATAAATGAGAATGCTAAACTTATTTTTGATATTAAATAAAGATTTTGGATTTCCGTTGTAAAATTGACAGAAGTCGGATTCCAATAAAGTAAGATAAATATTCATGAAATTCGTTTAAAGGATAAATAATTCATTATATATATATAATCTATAGCAAACTCATTTGATAATAATAGTAATTTAATTTATAGTGGTTCGATAAATATATAAAACTTGTTTATAAAGTTGACCAATTTCGTCGCATACTGATAAATCGATGTTGTATTTTTACAAATAGATTTGGATATTATATTATATTATTTTATAAGTCAAATATACTTGTTTTAATTATTTAAATATAATAAAAAAATTAATTTTGAAGTTTAGTTTACAGGAATAAATAGTTTAACAAAAATGTCAAAATGTGACCGTAAAACATTTTGTCGAAAATCAAAGTTTTTTTTCAAAATAATTTGCCGCAACGCTGTCGCACATTTGTTAACATATTTTAACATACACACATTTTAATAACTAAAAATGTTTACTTTTAATAAATAAGATTATAAAACTTCTAGAAATCATTAGTAAAAGTAAGTAAGAATTAACAGAAGTAAGAAAAAGTAAACATCAAATCACATCAAATTAAAACCAACATATTCATGATATTCTTTACTTAATTTTTAACTGAGTAAGACATAAAGTAAGGATGTGAAAGATGATGTTAAGTATTGAAAAAGTTGATATCGCTTTAGGATAAGTATGGTTAGTTTGGTAATTTGGTAAGAGGTTATTTTAGTCAATTTACCATTTTTTTCTTTTTCTATAAATACTCACCTCCTTCTTTAATTTCATTTATATTTTTTCTTCTTTTTTTCTCAAGCTTCTTCATCTTCTTCCTATTCTCTTTCATGGCTTCCAAGCCATTAAAAAAATTTATAAATAGATAATGTCAAAATATTTACGAAATATTCAAAAGAAATCAATGTTCATCCTCTTCAAATCAAACTCCTCTTTTCTTCACATTTTACCTCTTCTTCTCGGCCATAACTTGTTCAAAAATGAACCAAAATGCAAAATTAATTTTTATCAAATCATATATTTATCCATTGGCTATAACTTTCATGTTGACTACTTTGTCTCATTCTAAATTTAAACATGTCAAAAGTCCATTGCTTTCCAGTGCATTTTCCTGCCCAGTTTTTAAGCCAGAGAATAGGCCATTTTGTTTTGTTCATAACTTGACAAAAATAGATCCAAATTAAGAAATTCTTTTTTTAAATCATATTAAATTTCAGTGTCTACAACTTTTATGTTGATCACTTTTTCGAGTTTTGAGGATTTCTGTACCTGAAACTTAATTATTTGAAGTATATTTTCGGACTTTATATTTGTGAATTCGAGAATAGCTCGTTTTCTTTTGGTCTTATCTTCCTCAAAACTTATCAAAATCAAGTGATTCTTTTTATTAAAATTCAAGAGAAAAAAAATTTCATCAACTTTTAGTTAACAAGTTTTCAAATTTTAAGAGTAAGAGAGTCAAAAATAAGAGAGAAGATGACCTATTTTTCGGGTCTAATTTTGAGAATTCAAGGTCTAAACTCTACCACTTCTTCTATATACTTTTGGCCCACCTCCATCTCAAGCCTTGGCCGAGCACTTCGAAGGAAGGGAAATTTGTTTAATAATGTTTAAGTGGAGTGAGAAGTAGTTAGTGAAGCTGGATTAGTTTGAATGTTGGTAGGAAGTCAATCGCTTTGGTTTATGGTGAGAAACTCCATTTAACATCTATACACACACACACATGTTTGATGTTGTGTTATGATTGCTATGGATGCTTATATATTCTTTGATCAATAAGTATTTATTGTTTGATTATTAACTTGTTTTACCAAGTCACCTTAATACATATCTCAAGCACAAAGGAAATCACTTTCCTTTTGAAAATGAAATGGCATATATGGAATGCTTAAACTCTTTGGAAATAGTTTTAAAATGAGTTAGAAATGTTTTATGAACATTAAATACGGTTAAAGGAATAAAGAAAGAAAATCAAGATTTCATCTTGTATATTTTAAAATATGTCAAAGTCAATTTCTTAGATAAATCGCGCTAGTGTAGTTAAGTGACCATAATGGAAACTCCTTTTAAACGAACGTTTTTAGTTATGAAAAAATATGGAATAAATTTGATAAATCTATTTAAATAGTTTAGAAGAGATTTGAATTGGAAAATATGAATTTTTAAATATTAAATAGTGGATTAAATCAAATAAGCTTATATTGCACTTTCCGCGGCACTTTTATGCTTCGAATTGCATAACTTTTGGGATATGAGTTTAAACGTAACGATTTTTCGTAGAATCAATTGTGAATGTTTTTAAAAGGAAAATTAAGCATTTGAAATATAATTTGGAATCTTTATAATCAATTCCAAAATAAAGTTGATAACTGAGTATGCAGAAATGACTAGTACGTTTGTCCCACTTCTGAGATCTGAGAAGATAAAACAAGATGTTTAACTATGGTTAGGGATGGAGCAACTAGTGCTCTGAACTTTCCTGGCATATGTTTTCTATTCTTTGGCGAGCGGTGGAACAGATCAAAAGGAAAGCCCGAATGCTCTAAAATAAAAATATTGTATTAAGTCTCCAAAATAGTAGAAGATTAGTATTATCCAAAAATTTAAGCAATCTCCAAAATGAATAAATTACAACTTGGATTGCATAGAGATAATCTTATACTTGGTATTAAAATCCAAAGAGGGAACTCATCCTATTCGTTGAATTTGAAAGGCGATTTCACCGTTATTCCACCCATAGCACCTGTTGAATACGGAAGTTGATGTTGAGTAAAATTAGAATGATTTCTATGATCCTATTTACTCAATTTTTTTTGTAAAAATTGACTTAGAGTTTATTGTAAACGATGTCCTAAATTACATTGTTTTTAACTCGCCTAAAAGTTAAGGAATTGGATTGAGAGTTAGGTGAGGGAAATGGAAATATTATCCAAAGAAAAAGAATGGATTGGTTAGAATTACTCTAAGACAAAGATCGTTGAAGACAAAGATATTCACGATGTAGGATTACTTGCCATTAGTCCCTGAAGGTGAAATTTACCATATTTAAAGTGGAAGTAGTACTCTGTTATGAAAATCTTCGATTTGCAAGAACATGATTTGAAGTTAAGAAAGAAATCTTTTATTAAGATTTAATAAATGATTTGGGAATATTTTCCCTAAGTTAAAAGTTATAGCTTGAATATAAGAAATCTTTGATTAAGATTTAATGAATGATTTGGAAAAGTTTTCCTAAGTAAAATAGAAAATGATTTCGAATTATTCTAGGATTTAAGAATGGTTTAAATAAACCAAATGATTTGATTAATGAGGCTTAATTATTCCATATACTCTGGAAAAGAAAATGGAATAAATTGAAAAGAATATATCTAAGAATTTTTTTTATAAAAGATGAAGTAATTGACTGATGATTGATATCCACATATGAACTTAACATTTTTTAAATCGATAATTGGCTTCGAAGGAACCGGGGTCGAATTTGGGTGATTCCTATTCGAAAACCACTTGAACCAATGAATACATTCGAATGTGAAGACATGTTGAAGATGATGATTATTGAAGATCGTGGATCTTCATAGCGTGAGGATTGCTTGTTGACATGCTCTGGGTAGCTCCCATTATAGAGTTAGTTATAGCAGTGGTCTCCTCGTTATGGAGATTTTAGGATTGCAAGGATTACCCGCTACTAGTGGTAGCAGGAGATTGCCTTTGATTTGCCCTGTTCCTGGGCAACTTTTATGGATGTTTGTCTGACATTGCATTTCTAAAGATTACGTACATTGGTTTTTACAAAAGTACATTAGTGGTGGCGGAAAAGAAAACTGCTCTTAGCTTAACACCCTTCTTGAGACGTACGAGCTCAAGGGTTGTATTTTTGTAGAAGCCAATTAGTCGTCAACGAAAATAGCCGTGTGGCATTCAAAGTGATGTGATATGTGATATGTGAAAAGGTAATCGTTGCCTCAAGCCTCATCAACCAGAAATGACTGCAACAGGGTTAGATGTGTCAAGTTAGTCCATTTTAATTTGCACAGTTATTCTTGTTTGCGGGCAGTCAGCTCAGTTTTATCAATATATAGTTCATTTGTAGCATAACAGACCTTGCTAGTTTATTGTGTGCAGATAGGTCACATATTACTTGTTTTACGGACAGATAGTCCATTTATTAGCATAAAAGATATTGCTATTTTGACATAATTTGTTTGATTAACCAGTTTGGTTGTAGGAAAGGATTTGCAAAATATATGTTTTAAAGAGGACATAAGTGAGGGGAAACCCGTTCCGCTATGCGGCGTGGTCTCACTTAATATCAGTAAACCGAGATGTAACTGAATTATTCACACCAGGATTTATGTCTGACTCGAAGTTTTAGCTTCCCTTAAGCTCTCGGATACTCAAAATTGATTTGAGTAGGCTGAGTGTTGATTTTTTTCAAGTTTTTGTCTTTTGGCGAATAAAGCATTCGAAGACGAGAAAGTGGCAGACGGATAGCAAATTAGGGTTTGCTGTTTCATTTTGTTTAGATTCCGCTGCGTATATAAGTCAGATATGACTATATTGATTTGATCAACCAAGGTGGCATTGTCGTATTTCGCTTTTGGCGTATTTTTGTGATGATATATTTCATTATTGCCTGGGAGACGTCAAGGCATTGTGTAACATGGATATGAATTGTTGTTTCGAAATGTAATCAAAAAAGTGTTGTTTTTTGAAATCTGTGATTTTGTTCACATTCATGTGCTTTTGGTATTATGGATACCATTATCATTAACGTATTTTTTCACCGGAAGTTAATACTACGGATGACTGCAACATCTATTGTAACGACCCAACTTCCAAACTCCAGGAAGTCGCATCGCTAAGAAGAAAGAAAGGGATAGAAAAGAGAAAAGAAAGGAAAGAAAGAAACAGACATCAAAATCTCACAACGGAATCGAATAAATTATAATATATCACATAAAAATTTACATAGTATTATATACATCAGAGTAATACAGCTAATACAACACAAACTAGACAGTCATAAACATCTGTCTAGCAATTACAATCCAAGTACATCAGAGAAATAGATACAACTCAAACACAGCGGAACCACTAAATATATCTATACGCTGAAGCCTCCTACTCCATTATCTCCTCCAGAACTCGTCAAAGAAATCCTGAAACACTTGACTACTCATACATAATATGAGTACCCAAGAGTTTAATAAAACATAAAATAAACACTCAGGTCAGACAGGGGTCTGGTGTGAGTAAACGGGGATAAAAGTTGCTTAACTTTAGAAAATCCTTTGAAAACAAAAGGTATCACGTAAGACTTCCCACACATAAACATGGAAACAATTTTACCTTACGCTAACCAAAACATTTGATAGGAAATCCAGTGATATTATAATAGTGTCTAGGGTTTTCAAGTAAATAAGAAATAGCCGAAATTGTTACATGATTAAATTCCAGCTACTAGCCACAAAAGTGGGTAATACAATCAAAACCGTAGGGTTTCGTAGGAAGAATGGGTTTCCATCAATGGCAGGGCTACTGGGGTACCGCCCGTCACAGTACGTGGCCTAGATCACCGTACCGAGGAGTACTCCCACTCCCCTGAACACATAGCCGGACCCGTTCCTTACCGAACAGTTCCGAACAAGACTACCCCGCATATTGGTCGTCACCAATTGCCACACAGCTGAATATAAAGGGACCTCTAGACAGGGATAAATCTTGCTCTCCAGTGGGGGCTACCCACGAAGCTTTGCTGCACCTCCCCTGTTTTAGCCATTTCCGGTTGATGAGGCTTGAGGTTACGATTACCTTTATAGGACATCAAATCTTAGAATGCTCATCGTCCACCTGACGATGTTCTGAAAGCATTCAATCCATACAAGTTCGTTCCGGGTTCGAACGAAACCGAAGGCATTATCTCGGTACACTCGTATTGGAATCACCTTCAGGGTTAATGACGATAACCCTTGCACTCTAAATCACCATCTCGAACCTATAAGTACTATCCGTCAAACTCATTACGGAATCACCCACAGAGTTATACTGACGTATAACCCTTACACCTCGAGTCTTCACTTGCTCCACTTGGATTAACGACCTAACGTTTAATTGGAATCGATGTGGTTTTCGGAATTCCAAATATGGAAACCCGATCCCGGTCTCATCGAAACCAAACGCCATTTTAATGTCCAAGTTGTACTTAAGGGTTTTAAATAATTAACTCATTTCATTATTATCTAATTCACACAGATAGATAAACTACATCTCACAATAGACAATCACATTCATATCATAAACAGATAATCTGTATCATCCATAAACAGATAATCATCACAACTAAATAATCCATCACAAACCATCATACTTAAACCAAACATTCATATCATACAGACACGATTCATCTCATTACTGAGATCACAATCATTCAATCAATAGCATCCATAAGCAATGATTTATTAACCATCAATTATAATTAATTTAAAATGAATTAAATTAATTACAACCATCTCTAATTAATTTAAAATAAATTAAATTAATTACTCATTTAAATCAAGCTTAACATCCATTAATTAATTAACCCGGTTAATTAATTCACTTCCTAAGTATTTAACTTGATTAAACAACTTTGATTAATCATTTACTAATTACAATAAGTCATTAGTCCTTACTTAATTATCACACATTAATTAACCCTATTCATAAGTAATTAACATTTAATTACTCATTTATTAATTAATTATAATTAATTATATTTATCCTTAATTAATCACAATTAATTAATCACTTAATTAATTAATTATTTCTTAATTAAACAATCATTAATTACATCATTAATTATTATAATTAATGATCTCTAATATTTAAATAAATTACTTAATTAAAATTAATTAAATTTATTAATTAATCTAATTATTAATCACCTTGATTAATATTAAATTTAGTAATTAACTATCTTTAATTACTTATTAATCAAATTAATTAACCAATAATTAATCATTAATTAATTCCTTAATTAATTACAAAAGTAATTATCCAAATTACTAATTGCATTCTAGTAATTATCAATATTACTTCTCTAAATAATCCTCCTCCACTACTTACATTAAGTAATTACACTCTTAAAATCATCAAATGATTTATTTAAAATTAATTAAACTAAATTAATTAACTTAATTAAATCATGTATCAAAATTAATTACAAAAAGTAATTAATTACTTAATTACTTTAACAATTAATTATACTTAACAAATTTCAATTAATTAGATTCAATTAATAAATCTAGTCAATTATCCAAAATTAATTACATTAATTAATTACTAAATTATCCTTATAATTATCACTACTTATTGATTAACAATATTTCATTAATTATATACTTAAGAAAATTTAATTAGATTAATAAATCATTTATAATTAATATTAATCTAAATCATTATTTAAAAATCAAAAAGTTAAGTAAATCCTTAATTATCTTAAATATTTTTCAAATAATTTAATTACTAATCAAATAACTCATTTACATTCAAAATAAATTAAAATAATATATTTCTAAATTTAAATTCAAATTCCATTTAAAAATTTAATATTTAAAATGTTTAACTATTTAAACATTAACCTAAATTTAAAATAATTATAAACCTTAAAATAAAATGAATGTTAAAGAACATTCATTCCTAAATATAAAAGAAAGATTTAAAATAAAACTTACTTGATTAAAATAAATTAATCTTTTGAAAATAAAATGATTAATTTAACTTTCAAATTTAAATTAACATTTCATATCTTAATTTCAATATTAAAGAAATAAATTCTTCCAAGTTTTAAAACTTATTTGAAATCAAATCCTTTTTAAAACATTTGAATATTTTCATTTTTTACAAACTGTTTTGAATTCAAAACTGGTTTCCAAAGTAAATCTGAAAACTGATTAAACTTGATTTCAAACAGATTTAAATCTTACTTAAAACATTTGAACTTATTCAATATTTTAAATTTACAAACTGTTGTAAATTCAAATCTGAATTCATAGCAACTTGAAACTATATTAAACTTGATTCCAAAACTTAATTTAAATCTTGCTCTAGATTTTAAAATTTTCATTTTTTTTTAAAAAAAACTTTGAATTCAAAAGTTCATTTGAATCAAATTCAAACTTACACTTGAATTTAAATCCCTGCTTTAAAATTCTATTATAAAAATTTCATTTAAACTTCAAAACCTAGCACTGTCAGGTTTAATGACCTGGAACCAACTACTACCCGAGGCCATCTATTACTACTTCAAGATAAACCCCTAATGCTTCGAGTTAAACCCCATCTACACCGTGATGCAACCCGAGCAAACAACAGCGACACAGAACCCATCATCAACAAAAACTCAAACGTACACCGATCATCATCGTGCACATGCACGTCAACCCCGATCACCGATGGTCATCACCGCGACCATCCACAAGACGACCTTGACCCTGCCGACACCTTCGACCGACCAGAACGACGCAACATCCACTGAGGTAAAATCGAGCACCTCAGTCCCCCATTCTTCCATAACTCAGTCAGCAAAAACATCAACCAACGACGAACGCCTCCACCTGAGTACCTGCCGCCTTGCCTACGAATGCGCCTTGAACCCTAGAAACCATCCCCCCCAAGCGATTTAGTCCGGTCAATCCACGGTAACGAATGACACCCAATTTCCACTTCTCCCAAATCCAGATTTTAAACCCTAATTCTACCCGCTCCGGCCACCACAGACTATAGAAAAATCTACCTCTATTTTTCCCATGCTTCTCTACTTCCTCGCCACCTCCGGTAGCAATTTCGACCCATTTAATTTCATTGATCATCAGAAAAGGTTTAAAACCCCTTTTCTAATCAAACCCAAATATCTCCTTCGATTCCCACTTAAAAATTTAGATCTAGCTCTTAGAATTCCTAATTTTCGAAAGCAATTCAAGCAATATTGGTGAATTCAAGAATTTTCAAGTTTTGGAATTTCCTACTTTCTGGGTTTTCACTGTAACTTTAAACTTTATACAATATTAACTAAATATACTTACCTGAATCTATTCTTAAAAGCAAGAACACAATGTTATTAACCATTTCTTTTTAGTAATCAAAGCCAAATTTTAATTATGTAGTGAGATATGAATTCATTTGTGATAAAGATGGTCTGTTATCAACAACAGGGCATAAAAAAATGTAATACTCAGAAACAAGTATGCAAGCAATATCCCACTCTCAAACACATATTTATATTCAAACTCAAACAATCATTAGAGACAATATTACCACACATGCAATAAGCTTCATCCAGATTTTTAAAAAGAAAGAACTGTCTTTTAAAAACAGAAGTTTACTCACTTTTAATTGAAGCAGAGAATACCCAGATGCAAACTCATATGCACACATTTACATTCAAACTCAAGCAAACATTATATGCTACATGCAACAGATAATTTAAAGCTCCTTTTAAATTATGAAGTCACTCACTAAACAAAATGGAGACAGAGCAGTTTTAATCATAGCAGTTTTGAATTTTTGGGAAAAACAGTTTGCATATGAAGCTTAGGTTCTGGAAATTTTGTTTAGCTTTGATTTAAAAGGAAGAACTGTTTTTAAAATAAAAAGGTTCACTCACTTTTTAATGAAGAAGCAGAAAATACTCTATTGCATCAAATTTCCTGAAACTGATCTGAATTTCCTGTAGAATCTGGTGAAGTTGCTTCTATTTTAATAACTGAAGTTGAATTTACTTGTTGTTGTAGTTGATTCAGATTTTCACAGCAAATCCCCCAAATTCCTTTGCTTGAGTAAGAGTTGATCTTCATATTGAAGTTGAGACTTGAAAAAAAAATGGTTTCAGATTTGAAAACTCCATCAGATTTGTGTTTGCAGATTTTTAAGTTGTATTTGGTTTTGAATTTTTTTCTTTAAAATCTGATTTCAGATTCATTAAATAGATTGTTTGAACAAAATAAATTTCCAAGTTTCTTCTTACTATATTTTTAAATAAAATGTTTCCAAAATAAATAGAGCAAATGCCACTTGTTAACTTATTATGTCAAATGTTTTACAAGTGTCTTTTATTAGCTTAAAAGCTAAACACATGTGCATTTTTAATATGAAAAGAAAATTCTAAATTTATAATTGTACTTAAATTTATCCTAAAACCATTTCTAATTTATGTTATCATGTTTTAAATGTTTATTAACATTAGCCTTGAAAATGATTACATGTTTATTTATAACTTCTTATAACATTTATATTTTAATGTTTGTTTAATTATTTTTAAAAATAATATTCTTTATGAAACTAAATTTCAAAAAAAAAAGATTTATAGAAGAAAAAGAAATGTTGAATTAGATTTTATTCAAGAGTTTTAAATCAAATGTTATACTTTAAACAAGAATGAATTAAATCTTATTTCAAAGAGAAACAATTTCAAAATAAAACAAAATAAACTTTAATTATAAAACAAAATTTAAACTATATTTATTCTCATAAACAAAAAAATTCTTACTTACATTTCTATAAAAATATAAGAAAGATTTATAAAACAAACTTTTGGAAAGTTTACAATACTACTTTAAATCAATTTAATCAATTTACAAATTATTTATATAATAATTAGAAAATATCCTTTATTTAATATAAATTAAAATTAAAACCAAATCCTCTATTTACAATGTATAAACATTTATACATTATAAATAAAATATTTTTAAATCAGCTTAGAAAGATAAATTTATTACTTAAATATTTTAACATTTGAAAAGAATATCATTTGACAAACTAAATAATTATAAATTTTCAAAAGAGAATTCCAGTTTGAATTAATTCATTAAATCAATATTTCACATTTTAAAATAATTATTAGAGAAATTATTAAATAATTATTGCCTAAATTTCCGGGACATCACATCTATAGCGCTTAGCTTTTGGCCTTCAGATACGGGATGTTACAATAAAACTCTGGGTTAAAAATGGGTCTATTGTGAATAACTCAAACTACCAAACTATTATTGTTGAAACCCTTTTAAAATCAAATGTATCTCGTAAGACCATGTCGCACATAAACACAGACCAGTTTTACCATGCGATAACCAATTTTTTTTATATAAAATCCAGTGATATTACGATAATGTCTAAAGGTTCAAAGTAAATATATAAAATAGCTGAAATGCTTTCATCTCTCTTTCCAACGTATTTGGGCACGAGTAAAAATGTACAGCACTTATTGGAGAATGGATTCCATACTATGACATGGCATCGGGATTACCACCTATCACGGTATGCATCTAGAAAATGTACCAATGACCTCACCAGGATCCCGTGCCAACAAAAGACTAGTCTACCCCTTACTGGATAGTACCGAATATGTCATCACTCCAGTTGCTTTGCAATCCTTTTTGTTGAGATCTCATGCACAAACCAATATCATTTGTGAAACGCTTTAGTCTTCTATTTAGTAAAAACTCTTTTATAAACAAGTTATCACTTACAAATAACTTTATAAAATAATAGTATAATTTGAAAATCATTTATAAACTTTAATCCCAACTTGATTAAAAAATTGAATTTAATTCAAAACCATACTTTATAAATTCAAAAGGAGGTTTAGTAAACCCGATGTTACTGATTTAATTTCAATTTAAATTTCATGCCATTCAATAATTTATTTACATTAGCCAACATATACATATATACACTTCACATCCAAAACAAGAAGTAACATGTCAATGCAAACTAACTAGCATATACATGTCCAAATGACATAATAGCAGGATGGTGATTTGTTGTGCTAAATGGATGTCCAAATAATCAAAAAATTAATTTATAGCAGAATGGGGATTTATTCTGCTAATATGTATGTCCATACAATTAAACAACCAATCTATAGCAGAACGAGGATTTATTCTACTAATATATGCCCACAACAATCAAATCAATCACATTATAGTAGAACGAAGATTTATTCTGCTAATAGATGTCCACAAAAACACAACCACACACATTGTAATTCTTTCACAGTTGTTTTTCTACTCAATAGTATCGACATTTGAATTCCTTATGTTCAAACCATCTTTGAAAAAAAAGTACCTTAAAAGCAATTTGATTCTTGGAAAACAAAAGATACAAAACTTAAATTATAAATAATACCTTTAATGAATAATTATTTTGATCTAAAACCTTAGTTAATTTATAACTAAAAATAATTATACACTTGATTAAATAAATAAATAAATAAATAAATGACCCTATAATTAATTAATAATTTATTAAAATTAATCTTATCTTTAAAAATAATAAATTAGAAACTAAACTTCATTAATTAAATTTAATAAACATTGTTTAATACTTAATTAATTATTAAAAACCCAATTAATTATTAATTAGTTATTATATCCTTAATTAATTTTTCTTAATCATTATTATTGTTTTCAAAAACATTTCAAAAACACTATAAAGTACAAAATTAACTTTTCAAAAATCGAACTTTTTATCTAACCATATCCATAACGACGATCGCTACAGATGTCATAGCTTGCAAATGTTTTGGCTTTTCTCTTGGGAAACTTAACACCACAAATCTTTCTAACTTTCCAATACAAAAAATAAATAATTTGGAACCAAGTTTCTAACTTTAAAAACGATTTGGATTGTAAACTAAAACTCGTACTTTTCACAGAGGATTCTTCATTGATAATCAAATCTAAGCGTCAACTTTTCCTAGCACAACAACCACATAAATATATCCATAAAAATTTATATGTATCCCAAACCAAAACAAACAAGATCACACTTTCACATCCTTCACAAAAATCTAGACTTCACATTCAAGCATACCCTAACTTAACCATGGGCATTCATATTAATATAAACAACAAATATATACATTCAAACCATACAATAATCCAACCAAACAACCAACTGATTTTACCACCAATAGTCAATAAATGCAGAGGTAAAAACTTTCCCAAAATTAAGAAGTTTACTTGCTAATATTTTTAAAAACTCTTTTGAAAACTTGAATACTTTAGAACTTGCAATGCTTGGAAAAATACAAAATCAACTCGAAAATGGGTCATCTTCTCCTCGATATATGGCCATGGTACTCTCGGAATTTGGTAAAGCTATCAAAATAAAAGTTCTTGAAAATTGTTTTCACTATCTCAAAAAAGAACTGCTCAATTTGGATTTTTTTAAGAGAGGTATGATCAATAGAAGGAGTAGTATTTTCGGGCTATAAAATCCGAGTCCGAAAATAGGTATGAAAGAAATACATTTCTGACTTATCTAAGCTCAAAATTTGAAGAAGTGGTACAAAAGAAATTTGTATCCACTGGAATTTTATACGGTTTGAAAAAAATTATTTCTCGATTTGGATGGGAGATTAGGAAAATATGGTTGGAGGAAGAGGAGGAAAAATGAAGAAATGGAAGGCTATTTATAGCCAAGAAAAAAAAGAGAATTACCTATCTACCATGTCCTTTTGCCCACCACTCATTTTTTCCACCTCACCACTTTGTACCCTCCTAACACTTCATGTTAAAACATGTTTAACCATATTTAAGTACTTAGTGTACTTTATGTCTCTCTTTATTTTACAATATATCTTTTTTTCCATATCTTAATTATATTTTAGACTTTATACACTTAAGGGTATACGCATGCATGCATACATTATACAAGCCTAACTTATTTAAATATATGTTTGATTAATACAAAGAGTTTAAAAAACTTTCTATAACGTTTATAAGACGAAAAATCAAATAGTTGGCAAATGGATTTCGATCACATTTTCGATTTTTTTTCGAACTAAATCTTTATGTAAATAAATTTTGCAAACTAATTCACCATCATTACTCATTATTTAAAAAAGTTTTATTTTTATGATAAAACCTGTATACTGAATATTTAAAATTAATTAAATATATGCAAATCAAAGTAGTGAAATTCCGGGTCGTTACATTCTTTCCGCTAAAAAGAATTTCGTCCCAGAAATTACACCTCAACCATCCTAGAAAACACTTAACACTATACATCAGTTCATTTGATGTACATAGGTCATTCTTATATGAAAATATGATTCGATCACTACTAGAATAAATAACTTCACTTGCAAACTAGTACTACTCACCTAATTTTCCAGTGTGGACTCTAATCAGGCTCCCTGATTAGGAACCTCTATTCTTCTTACATTGTTGTAAATAAGATAACCCGTATTAAAAACCCTCATCAAGTGCTCATTGTCAAAAATAAAGAAATAGATCCTTATTTGGAATGTAATGAATCACCTCATAGTCAAGTACTTGAATCTTAGATCAATTAGATGGAAACGAGAGATGATCTATGTCCAACTAACGTACTTCTTTAATTGGTTCACCCTAATACCAATTCTTTTTCCATATGATTATTTATGAAAACATTTCACCAACTGATTTAGGTTCAACTTGGATGCTACTCCACTGCATCCTATGAATATATTCCACTGCTTGATTCGACTATTCCATTTTGCATTTATTTTCCTAAGATGACTAAAGATCCAAATACCTGGGTTTTATTTCAAAAGCCTTTTGAAATGATACTATAATTTTAATTCTTAGAAAATTTACATATAGTCCGAGTAACTCCAAAATGATACTAAGGAATTGGGTATTACCAAATAGTATCATACACTCTCTTAATAAGAAGGGCAATACTCAAGAGAAATATTTACCATCCAAACACATCTCTTCCCTATTTATTGTTGAGTCACAAGTTCTATGAAGGTTTTGATTTCTGACAAAGAAATAAAGGCGATCGACAAAACAAGGTCATTATGGCTATAAAGAGCTACATATGGTACTCTAGATTATAGGTTGATTATTTGATATTGTAATAGTGATAAACTTGTTAAAATCTATCCTCAAATAATCATTCATTTCAAGGAAATCAATATATATACGACTAAATTGCAGTTGCACATTTAGTGTGCAACTTTACAGGGACCGGTCGACCGGTCATAAAATAGGCGGTCGACCGTTCCTGTATAATTTGCACACTGTACGTGCACACATGCACATAACGACTATATATTTGAATTCCTGTCTACTGGTCATTTTTTGACCTGTCGACCGTTTTTAAACAGAAAGCAATTTTTCCAAAAGACACTTCTTTCTCCAAAGGTTGCATCTCTTACCTTTCATCAAAGATCATATCTCTTAATGGCAACTGCTCACAAAGAGTTACAACCATTCTTATCTATATAAACTCATCTAAATCATTGATTAAAATAACATGATTGTATATGCTTTTTACTCTAATCTCTGATCTTACTTTCTACATACTCCTGCATTCTAAAAGCTCTCAATTATTTATTGAATCATTGAAACTATTTCATATTTTTTGATTCAATAAGTAATATACTTTCCTTAATCTTTTCAAAACATCATTCGCATACTTTGAGGATAAGATTATAGGAAGGGTGTACTACTAGTGACAAATCCGTGTTTTCAAGAGCACAAGTTGTCAACAACAATTGTATTTGTTATTTTGTTGAAGTCCTCTGTGTTGTAAGAGGCAAGTGTTGAAGTCCTCAGTGTATTAGAGGCGTGAAATCCCGTTCGTTTTCTCGGGTGTTGTAAACCTGTTCCTCCGGGTGAAGCGAGGTAGTTAACAGTGAAAATCCAGATAGAAGTCTGGGACTGGACGTAGGACGGTGCTCCGAACCAGTATAAAAATCTCTGGTGTGATTTTTCTATTTTTATTTACTATGCTATTATCATCTATTTCCGCATTTATATTATAGTCCATATTACACGATCCGTGTGTACTATACTAGCACGTGCACGATCACACACTTTTCATTTGGTATCAGAGCGAGGTTACCACATAACCGTAACACAGTTATTTGATATATTCTTGTAATATGGCAAATAACGCAAGTACTAGCACTCAGAACACCACGTACATGGAAGGTCAATCGACACAAAGACCTCCATTTTTCAATGGTCTTAACTATAGTTATTGGGCATCACGTATGTCATTCTTTATGCAATCAAATAGCTATGATGCTTGGAATACCACTCAAAGAGAAATAGTGAATCCAACAACTGATTATTCAGAATGGACTGCGGCTGAGAAAACGGCAGCAGCCGTAAATGCAAGAGCAATAA
The DNA here is from genome assembly GCA_030765085.1 of Allium cepa. NCBI lineage: Eukaryota > Viridiplantae > Streptophyta > Magnoliopsida > Asparagales > Amaryllidaceae > Allium > Allium cepa. The sequence continues at coordinate 1,002,930,023 of CM060935.1, forward strand.
ATATGTTGTTCTGTGCATTAGACCAAAATGAATATAACCGTGTTAGTATCTGCACTACTGCATATCAAATTTGGCAAACGCTAAAAACCACTCATGAAGGTACTAACAAGGTTAAACAAGCCAAAATAGCCATGCTGAAAAGTCAATTTCAAAATTTCAAAATGAAACCAAATGAGACAATCAATGATATGTATTCACGATTTCAAACTATCCACCATGCACTTATTGGCTTAGGACAAAAATATTCTGATTTTGATGTTGTTTCAACAGTCCTACATTCTCTGACTAGTGAATGGGAAGGAAAAGTATTAGCAATTGAAGAAGCTAATGACCTTTCCGTCATGAAGCCAGATGAATTGATAGGAAATTTAATGTCCTATGAAGCAAATTTGCAGGCTAGAAAAGAACAGAAAGAAGAAAAGAAAAATGTAGCATTTCATGTTGAGAAAGATGAAAATGAATCAGATTCTGAAGACGAAGATTTGGCATTTATTGCGAAAGGATTCAAAAAATTCCTAAAATATCGAAAAGCCACTCGTTACAATAAAAGGAAACCTGGATCAAATAAACCATCTTCATCTGCTATAGAATGTTTTAACTGCCATAAAAAGGGACACATGCAGAAGGATTGTCCAGAACAAAAGAAGAAGTCAGAAAATGACAAATTCAAATATAAGAAGGTCAAATCAAAGAAACGAGCCTTCTCAGTAACATGGGATGATTCAGAGTCATCTTCATCAGAAAGTGAAAGTGATTCGGAAAATGAACAAGCTAATGTTTGTTTTATGGCAACAGAAGATGAGATACAAATTCCTACATTTGATGAATTACTTGATATTAATGCTGAATTGATAGTCAAATATAAAGACATAAAACGTCAATTAAAAGTAGTCAAAGCAGATTTAAGTAGAGTAGAGTTTGAACGAGATATGTTAACAAATGAGAAGAAAATATTAGAAGAGGAACTTGAAAAAATTCAAGAATCATCATCTAATGTTGACTCTCAACTATCTCTTTTGAGTCAAGAAATAGAAGCTCAAAAAGAGAAAAATAATGCTCTCACTACTGAAAATCATGAGCTTAAGGCAAAAGTCAAAATTCTAGACCTAGAAAAAGCTAGTTTACAAACAAAGTTTGATGATATTACTCAAAATGTTTCTAACTTTAACAAAGGTCAAGAAAATTTGACAAAAATCATTGAATACTCACAATCTGCATCAAATAAACAAGGTCTGGGATATAAGAAACAAGAGATCAAGGGTAATAAAAGAAAGAAGAAGGTGCAAAAGATTGAAGTTAAGAAAAATCTTAGTTTATTATATTCCAAACCAAAGCCAGTTGTGAAATTTCAAAAGAAAAATATAAAGACTATCAAAATATGGGTTCCTAAAACAAATAACAATTTGATTAGGAACAAATACATTCAGCAATTCATGAATACTGTGCATCTTAATAATAATTATATATATAAAGGGGATACCGGACCCATATGGGTTTAGACTCCTAAGACCTAACTCTTAGGACCCTATAAAAAGTGGGTACCATGGACTTAATCCTATTTTTGCAGGTCCCACTTAAGAAAAGAGGAAAGTGGATATTGGACAGTGGTTGCTCGAAGCACATGACGGGAGACAAGAGCTTATTAACAAATATTACATACTCAGATGGTGGCTCCGTCACTTTTGGAGACAATTCGAAAGGCTATATCATCGGCAAAGGCGATGTGAGCAATTGTGGTACATCTAACTTACCTCTTATTACAAATGTCATGCTAGTTAAAAATTTAAAACACAATTTACTTAGTATTAGTCAGTTATGTGACAAAGGTTTTACAATCTCCTTTTCGAATAATAAGTGTAGTATCTTAGATAAAGACCACAATTTAGTTTTCGAAGGTTATAGAGACAGAAATATATATATTCTGAATATGAATATTAATCATAATTCAGATATGTGTCTTGTGGCTAATGATAATGATCCATGGCTATGGCACAAACGCTTCTGTCATATAAACTTCAGAACTATTGACAAGCTGGCCAAAAACAATCTAGTTAGAGGTCTACCCAAAATTAGTTATAAAAACGATAGTTTTTGTGATGCCTGTCAGTTAGGAAAATTGACAAAATCGTCATTCAAGTCAAAAAGGGTCATATCAACATTACAACCACTTGAACTACTACATATGGATTTATTCGGACCAACACAGGTTCAGTCAATAAACCATAATAGATATGTATTTGTAATAGTTGATGACTATTCTCGTTATACATGGACTATTTTTTTGGAGAACAAGAGTGACATTTTGACCATTTCAAATCTTTCGTCAAAAGAATTCAAAAATCAAAAGGGCTAAAAGTTAAAAACATAAGAAGTGATCATGGTGGTGAATTTGAAAATAACGAATTTGAACATTTTTGTACAAAAAAAGGTATTAACCATAATTTTTCGTTTCCTAGAACTCCACAACAAAACGGAGTTGTAGAACGGAAAAATCGAACATTACAAGAATGTGCAAGAATGTTATTAAATGGATCCACTTTACCGAAACATTTCTGGGCAGAAGCCGTCGCTACTGCGTGTTATGTTTTAAATCGTGTGTTTATTCGACCACTCACCAAAAACACGTCTTATGAATTATTTAATGAAAGGAAGCCAAATATATCTTACTTCAAAGTATTTGGTTCAAAATGTTTTATTTTAAATACAAAAGACCATCTCGGAAAGTTTGATCCAAAAGCTGATGAAGGTATATTTGTCGGTTATTCTAAAAGAAGCAAAGCGTATCGTATTTTCAATAAACGAACCAAAACTATTGAAGAATCTCTTCATGTTTCTTTCGATGAATTCTTTAAACCTTCTCAGTCAAAACCAAATAATGTCGAAACTATATTTACTGACACTCCTCTCACCACAAATTATGACTCTGACTCTGAAAATCTTATTGACAATATTTCCCAACAACAACCAGTTTGTGAGATACGTTCCCCTCCAAGATTATTGAGACACCATCCGGTTCAAAATGTAATTGGCGAGGTTAACTCACAAGTAAGAACTAGGAATCAATTACATCAAATGGGTCATGTTGCGTTTCTATCAAATATCGAACCTAAGAATCCAAAAGAAGCTGCTACAGACGATTACTGGATCATTGCCATGCAGGAAGAACTAAATCAGTTCGAGCGCAATGACGTTTGGGAACTTGTTCCAAGGCCAACTGATCAGTCAGTTATTGGTACTAAATGGGTTTATAAAAATAAGGCCGACGAACAAGGAAATATCACCAAAAAAAAAGCAAGATTAGTAGCACAAGGATATAATCAGGAAGAAGGTATCGATTATGAAGAAACTTTTGCACCAGTTGCTCGACTAGAAGCTATTAGAATTCTATTATCTTTTGCTTGTCACCATAATTTCAAACTTTATCAGATGGATGTCAAAAGTGCTTTTCTCAATGGATTTATCAAAGAGAATGTCTATGTCGAACAACCTCCTTTGTTCCTACATGAAAAATATCCTGACCATGTGTTCAAACTTAAGAAAGCTCTGTATGGTTTAAAACAGGCACCTCGTGCTTGGTATGAACGATTACGTAGCTATCTTATTAACTCAGGATTTCAAATAGGCAAAGTCGATCAAACCTTGTTTATTAAACATTCTCAAAAGGATATTCTAGTTATCCAGATATATGTAGACGACATCATCTTTGGTTCAACAAACGATAAACTCTGCAAAGAATTTGCAAGTATTATGACCAAAGAGTTCGAAATGTCTCACATGGGAGAACTATCATATTTTCTTGGACTTCAAATCAAGCAACTTCCGAATGGTATCTTTATCAATCAAGAAAAATATTGCAGAAATCTTATCAAACGCTTCGGATTAGAAAATACATCTGGTAAACCAACTCCTATAAGTACAACTACACATCTTGAAAAAGATGAAAATGGTAAGAGTATTGACTAGAAATTATATCGAAGCATGATTGGTTCTCTTCTTTATCTTACAGCCAGTCGTCCAGATATAATGATGAGTGTTTGTCTATGTGCACGCTTTCAAGAAGATCCAAAAGAATCACATCTACGAGCAGTGAAACGTATAATTCGTTATCTTAATAATACCAAAGATTTCGGTCTTTTTTATCCAAAGGAATGTCCAATTGAAATAGTATCATATAGTGATGCTGATTTTGGCGGATCACGAACGGATAGAAAAAGTACAAGTGGTACGTGCCATTTTATTGGAAAATCACTTGTCTCTTGGTTTAGTAAGAAACAGAATTGTGTTTCACTATCAACATGTGAAGCCGAATATATATCAGCGGCTCTTGCTTGTACTCAAGTGCTATACATGCAACAAACTCTTCAAGATTTTGATATTCATTTATCAAATTCAATTATATACCGTGATAACACAAGTGCTATAAATCTCTCTAAAAATCCGGTGAATCATTCTAGAACCAAACACATTGATATCCGTCATCATTTCCTTCGAGATAATATTGAAAAAGGAAATATATGTCTTGAATATGTCCAAACTGACAATCAATTAGCAGACATCTTTACTAAGCCTCTGCTCGAATCTAGCTTTATTAGATTACGAAGGGAGCTTGGTTTAATCTCAAGAAATGATCTAAACTAATAAATACTAACGATCATCCTTTCTTTTAATGATCGTTTTTTCCTTTCCTATTTTATAACTTCAGAGAGCTATTTTTTAGAGTTAACATAAGCCTCTGCTTGTTTTCATGGTCAAAATTTTCTGTTCACTCACATCCATACGTTTATACATAAGAAACTTGTATATAAGCTTGTCCAAATTTCTTACTTTATTCATCTTTTCTTATCCGACCATAAGAGTCTATACAAAATTCTCTATGGCTCACATTTATGATAAATGTGCTCAAGAATCACACATTTCCATTACGAGTTCTGAGTCGGAGGAATATTATTCTCCCAAAACACCAAAACAAAAACCAAATTATCATCATCAATGCTCTTGTATTTCTGGTAATACACCAAACTCAAAATGAGTTAAAAAGACGCTGTTTTGTTCTCCTCGTACCAAAGCACAGATCGACGAGATTCATCACTATCAGAAACATCAGATAGATCTTCAGAGACAGCTCCATTATGGGCAAAGCCAACTTTATCATGAGCAACAACGGACATCGGCACGTTTATCCGTTTTAGAGAAGGTGGCATCATTCTTTTGTAGTTCTAACAAGCATGACGTGCATGAACCAATGCCGTCTAGGCCATCAACATCTAAAAGTCCTAACTCTTGGGATCGGAATTATGAGATGAATGAAGGTGCTCATAAAAACTGGAGTCCATGGTCAAAACGTATTGAAGATAATAAAAATTCTAATGGCGAACCTACCACTTCTCTTTAGCTTTATATATATACTTATTGTATCGTTTTCCATCTATCACTCTTGTAATAACGTTTATATTTTATAATAAGAGTGAAATATAATTTATATAGCTTGATATATTCTAAAAAACTTGCAAAACAAACTGCTTTTCTTCAGCAAGCAAAATCGGTCGACCATCCAAAATATGACCGGTCGACCGTTTGCTCTCTGGTTGAAAACGGTCGACCGGCCATAATCCATAGGTCGACCGGTTGACGTATTTCCAGTTTTTTATAAATCCTATGCATCATTTTCTTCCTATCCTTCTTCTCATTTTACTCAACCAGTTATTTTTCCCCAAACTCTACAAACCCTAGTTTCTCAATTTCAATTTCCAAATCTCCAAATCTTCTAACAATGGCTCCTCCGCAAAAGAAATCCAAGAAAGCATCATCCTCCGGAACTTCATCTCTTAATTTCTCCGCTAAGAAATGGCTCGAAAGTCCGGTAGCTATAACAAGATGGAATCAAATGACTAACTACAAGTTCCATCTGGGCTCTTTCATCAAGTTTGATGATTTCACGTCTTATGGAATTCGTAGGTTAGCTAATAACTCCAACATTTCTCCATTGATAGATTTTTCAAAAAACAATGTGGAAATAAATCATTTGATGATAAAATTGTTCTATGCCAACATGAACCTCGACGATTATCAACCTGATAATCCGAATGGAGTCATTTGGTCTGTCGTTTGTGGCAAACAAATTTTTATTACTCATGATAGGATTGCCTCTATACTTGGTATACCAAATCGAGGCGATAAGTTTACATCTACTTTCTGTGAAGTCTTCACTCGCGATAGCATCAGTCATCAGTTCATAGAGGACAATAGTGATGGCACAAAGTCTATTGGACTTCGACCCACCGCCAGACTACTACATCGCGTCTTGATGCATTCCCTGTTTCCTAGACTTGGAAATTATGATGCGGTATATAAAGAAAACTTCAAGGCTCTCTATGCTATTTATGGGGAAATCCCAATCAATTGGGTTCATATGCTTTTTGACGAAATTCTCAAGGTAAATAACTCTACGCGACCTCATTTCTTCTACAATGAATATATCATGCATCTTTTGTTAGCTTGTGGGGTAAAGCCTCCTGACTCTGCCACCTCGAAACCAAAATGTATTGATTCTATAACCATCAAACGCATGAAGCTTCCTCCACCTTATCTTGAGATTATGCCTTTTGAAGAATGGCAATAAAGAGGTCCAAGAAAACAAAAAGCAACTTCCTCTCGACCTCGTTCCGATGAAGTGAAACTGTTAAAATCAAAATCATCCACAAAAGAATCACTTGAAACTATTGCGCGTAACCAATTTTTGCTTGAATCATGTCTCAAGCGCATGGACTCTAAAATTGATAAACGCTTCAATAAGGTCAAATCGTTCTTTGGTATGCTATGGGATGCTATATCATGTACCACATCCACCTCTGTTCAAGCACAAGACCCAGGAAAACATCCTGCTCCTCCTGTTTTCAACTGGACATCATCTGAGGAGTCTACTGGTATGAGTGGACATGGACATGGCGAATCATCTAGAGGGAACAATGATGAAGAAGAAGACGACGACGACGACGATGATGATGAATAGGAGATAGGATCTGCCTCGTCTTAGATTCTATTGTCTATTATGGTTAAGTACTTTAAAAACATCAATCGACACTTGTACTAAATAGTGTCGTTATTTTTATTTTTCATTTGACATTATGGTCTGTATTATACTCTGGTATGTTTTGGATGTGTTAAGTTTTATTTTTCTATGCACATTATGGGGATTACACTCCTATATTATTCCAGTATCTGTTACTCCTTTTTGTCGATGACAAAGGGGGAGAAAGGGCTAACAATTGATTGCAGGAACATACATATATATATATAAATTCAAAGAGGGAGATCACATACTCAGGGGGAGATTCATATTTTCAGATATATATTGTCATCAATCAAAAAGGGGGAGAATGTTGAGTCACAAGTTCTATGAAGGTTTTGATTTCTGACAAAGAAATAAAGGCGATCGACAAAACAAGGTCATTATGGCTATAAAGAGCTACATATGGTACTCTAGATTATAGGTTGATTATTTGATATTGTAATAGTGATAAACTTGTTAAAATCTATCCTCAAATAATCATGCATTTCAAGGAAATCAATATATATACGACTAAATTGCAGTTGCACATTTAGTGTGCAACTTTACAGGGGCCGGTCGACCGGTCATAAAATAGGCGGTCGACCGTTCCTGTATAATTTGCACACTGAACGTGCACACATGCACATAACGACTATATATTTGAATTCCTGTCTACTGGTCATTTTTTGACCTGTCGACCGTTTTTAAACAGAAAGCAATTTTTCCAAAAGACACTTCTTTCTCCAAAGGTTGCATCTCTTACCTTTCATCAAAGATCATATCTCTTAATGGCAACTGCTCACAAAGAGTTACAACCATTCTTCTCTATATAAACTCATCTAAATCATTGATTAAAATAACATGATTGTATATGCTTTTTACTCTAATCTCTGATCTTACTTTCTACATACTCCAGCATTCTAAAAGCTCTCAATTATTTATTGAATCATTGAAACTATTTCATATCTTTTGATTCAATAAGTAATATACTTTCCTTAATCTTTTCAAAACATCATTCGCATACTTTGAGGATAAGATTATAGGAAGGGTGTACTACTAGTGACAAATCCGTGTTTTCAAGAGCACAATTTGTCAACAACAATTGTATTTGTTATTTTGTTGAAGTCCTCTGTGTTGTAAGAGGCAAGTGTTGAAGTCCTCAGTGTATTAGAGGCGTGAAATCCCGTTCGTTTGCTCGGGTGTTGTAAACCTGTTCCTCCGGGTGAAGCGAGGTAGTTAATAGTGAAAATCCAGATAGAAGTCTGGGACTGGACGTAGGACGGTGCTCCGAACCAGTATAAAAATCTCTGGTGTGATTTTTCTATTTTTATTTACTATGCTATTATCATCTATTTCCGCATTTATATTATAGTCCATATTACACGATCCGTGTGTACTATACTAGCACGTGCACGATCACACACTTTTCATTTATAAGTTATTTTCGAGCCACTCAAACAAGTTGACTCAAAAATACTTCTTTTGTTTCAAAATCCCACTTTTGACACAATACTTTACATATTTCCAACAAAACATTTATCACCAACTTGTTTTGGATCCGTTCAGGTTGAACTTATTTTGATTCTACAATGATAAAGAGAATAATTTGCTATGTGCACTGTAATGTTCACCTAGGTGAGCATTTGATCATTAGTTAAAATATTATTTCGATCATCACAAAACAATCAAGAACTCATTTCCCCTAACAAATCCAAAGGAAAGTGTAACAACCCTGTATTTTGTGATTATTTTAATTTTATATTTTAATTATTTTAACTGAAATTCCTTATTTAAAAACTTTATTTTATTTATCAAAATGGATAAATATTGTTATTTTAAATATAAATTTTGTTTTTTGTGTGAATTATTATTCCAAACCTAAATAAATGGAATATTTCCAAAAAGGGGGATTTTGGTTAAAATGGTCAAACTTTGACTTTTAAATTTAAATTTTAAATATTTGAATATTTGAATTTTATCTTTTATTATGAAAATAGATTTAATTTCAAGAATACTGCTTTTCGTTTCGTTGAAATCGGATTAATATTGTGAAAGTTATGTTTTTACAATATTGTGTGTAAATTGTTTTATTCTAACAAATTTTTTTATTTTAATTTATGTAAATAATATTTTTATTTGTAAAATCATGTTCTAATTTGTGCAACATGATATGTTTTGCATATACTTTATTTTTAAAACATTTTTAAGGTATAGTTATAATGTTCAAATGTTGATTGTATATTGTTTTCAATCTTTAATTCTAGTTTCCATTAAATAAAGTATTTTCTTTATTTATTTCCTACTTTTCGTAAAACCATTTATTTATTCTTCATAATATCTATCACTACCTTATTTTTCTATTTATACATTCATTTAGTAATTAAATGGATAAGTATTTAGATCCCTATTTATTTCTTGGAAAGAAATCTCAAATACATATATACACACGTTATTGTTTTAAAAGGCATACCTTTAAATGTTTATTTTAATTAATATAAGTAATATTTTTGGTTGATATATCAAGTTATAATTGTGTATATATACATAATATTACATGTTATGTATATATTTACAATATTTATCCGTTTTTGTTTCATTTAATTTGGATATATACTTTGTAAATTAAGTAACATACAAAGATGTAAATAGAAATTAATTTTTACGTTTCTATAACCATTTTCTTATTTATTTATATAGTGTTTATATAAATGTTATATATTTATTGAATTATTTCTTTAGCATATATTTTATTAAATAGACGGGAAACAAATCAAATACGTTACCTATTTTTAATTAAGCGCACGCGTACGTTTGATGTATTGCCTCATTATCTTTCCATCCATTAATTTCATACCATAACTCCTCCATATGTTGCCGTTTATTCCCTTCATCCCTAGCCATGTATTTTTTATATTACGTGAAAGAAAATATCTCTTTCTCATTCATCATACATGCCATTTTCAGATCTGAAGAGAAAGGTAAAGGATTCCTTCTCTTTTCTCCACTTTTCTTCTTTGTTTTGCCTTGTTTTTCACTTGATTTTGCTTGATCTTCACATATGGTTCTCGGCCCAACCCTTCACCATCACCTCCACCGACCACCACCACTTCTTCCCCAACTAATCCACAGCCAAACCATCATACGCTTCTGACCTGAAAGTGCCATGGCCTCCCCTTGAACTAAACTTTATAAAAACTATGAAAAACTCCACAAAACCATGCTAACCGAGCACTATATGCAACGCCACCTTCATTGCTTGCCATGGCCACCTCCTTATCCACCATCACCATCAATCACTACCTCTGAACACCATTATTAACCTCTGACCTGACCTGTAGTAGCCTCTGGCTGAGCCCAAATATGCCTTTGACCGAGCCCAAGTTGAACCAAAACCCTTTCTAGCCTTGCCATTTGACCTTCCACACTTTGTAACTTCCAAACCCTTCCTATCCTTCACCAAGCCTTATTATTTTAAGTCCAAACCTGATCCTTTACCACTTGAAACATGACATGGATGAACCAATTTAGCCTTAAGGCCGAGCACATGTTGAGTCAAGAGCAAGCAAAACTTGTTTGAAACTTGGTGATGTCTTTGTTTATCTCTATTTCAATTTGTTTCAATAATTTTGGTATTGTATTTATATTTATGTATGGTCTTGTTTTATTGTTATATACAAGATATACATCTTGGCTCTCTTCCCACTTGAATCAAATCGTGCTATCGTGCTTTCCGGATTCCCTTTTGTGTATGTTGTTTGCGAACTCCAGCTTTAAAGAGGCAAGTAATTCACACATGACATATACGCTTATATAATTGTGAAGTGATACCAAGTGAATGTGTAGAAACTTTTATATTATGTTATACCTGCCTGTGATATCATTTATATGATGTTAAACCCTATTATTAACTTGTTACATCATCTGTTATATTTTATTCTGTTATATTGTTTATTTATTTCCGTTTCTCACACTGCAAGTTACCTGAAGAATAGAGTCACTATGGGTTGAAATGATACATACCCGAACGGACTTTAGAATAGGGAAAATCATTATGGGCTGAAATGATAGCTCTGAGTGATTTTTATTTATTTGTATTTGTCTTTGGATTTTGGGTTTGAAATAATCAAAACCCGAAAATTTTACTGATTACGGATTTAAATAATAATTTCCGTATCACTTGATTTAGGCGTGAAATATTTTCCGGACCCGTGGTTGATTTCAAAATATGATTTCTTATAAATTTCATGTATTGTAATGAAAGAAAAATATATATGAAATTTGACTTATATTGAATTTAAATGGTTAAGCAGTGATATTCTAAAAGGTTAAATGTTATAAGTTAATAGATGGTTTAAGTTGTAGTGTGAAAGTTGATTTAACTTAATAATGGTAATTTAAGTAAGAAAAAATAAAAATGGAATTATAACCTTAACTTGGTAATTAATATAATTGATGTATGAATTGGATAAATATAAAGTAAAAGAAAATATCAAGTTATTTGTAAAATAAAGATAACCAACTTACAGTGTATTTTGAATTTATGTAATTGTTTAAAATGTTAAATAAATGGATAGTTAAATGGAAATTTTGGAATTTAACTTAACTTGGAAATGTGAAATTTGGTTTGAAATTAGAGGTTAAGTTAAGAAATTAAAAATGGAATTTAAGTTATATAAATAAAATGGAAATTAAGTTATATTTGGAAAATGGTAATAAAAATTTAAGTGTTAAGTAATTTGTTAAAATGTGAAGAATAGGAAATTGTACACTTAAATTTATTAAGTGAATTACTGAAAACTTGATTTTATTTATAGGAAATTTACTTTATAAAAATCACAAGTTCAAGGTATTTTAATGAACGTTTTTGATTGTTAAAGTATGATTTTTGTAATGTTTAAAGGGTTAAAATCAAAGTTTATTTGTGGTTGAAATTTCAATATTTGAAGTGTTTAACTGAATAAATGAACTCAAAAAAGGCTAAAATTTTGGGAATTGAATATTTGATTTGAAGGAATAATGACTTCACTTTTTAATGATTTAAATGAATGATTTTAATTTATAATTATAAATTATTTTGAAATTTATAATCACGGGTACTCTGCTTTGTGTGTCATGTGATTTCCTTGTGATTGTTTGATGTAGACCTTTGATTTTAAGAGTGTGGCTAGAGGTGAGTGGTTGCTGCAGCTCTACGTTACCCTAGTCACAATAACACTGTTATTTACATTGTTTACTTTAATATGGATATTTCTAGGATAGTGGTTATTACTACTTAATTGATCGTTTGATCGATCCTTAAAGGATGGGCGATCCCAAGCATCCTTTAAGTTATTGTGCATTGCTATTATAATTCACTTGAGTTGGTTTACATTGTATAAGTATGTATGTCCTGAATCGAGTGTTTGTGTTTTACTTTACGCTCGGGTCAGCCTGAGAATGACAGCTTTGGATTCACTTTCTGGAGCTAGATTTCAGCTGGAGCTTATCTGTCTATCTATTCGTCTACTTTTTCCAGTTAGTTCCTATTCAGTATTTGTCTCTGTATTATTGATTTATGTATCCAGACTTCTATTGTATCCATTTTTAAACTATGATATTTTGTATATGTTTTGAGAGTTTGTATTTAGTAGCTTCATGAACGACTACGGTATTTTATTTCCGCTGCGAGTATTTTGATATTTCTGTGTCTCTGATTCTGTGAATGATTTTATTTGCTCCAAATTTTATTACAATCTGTTATTTTGAATTATTCAAGTCCGACACGTGTGGATTATTGTCGATTTTAATGGTCCAGAAAAGTGGGTTGTTACATTTGGTATCAGAGCTTTGGGTTTTAGCAAACCTTAGCCTGTGGAGCAATAACTCATTAGAGATAGGGTAGAAATACCCTAGAGAGAGTGAAATCAATCTCAGAATCATTTCTTTGTGAGAGAACGCATTTTCGAAGTATAAAATGATTTTAAAATTATTTTTAAAGGATTTTCGAAGATTATATTGGTATAAAATTTTCTTATTTTGAAATCAAGAATTTCTAAACTTCGACCCTTCTATATCCACCTTATTAGAAATCTATTGGTCAGGATTCTTATCGATTAGGATTCCTTGAACTTTGGAACGCTTCCACTTATTCTGAAATCCAGTGATGTCTTCCCTATTTTATCCTTTGATTTTGGAGCATTCCATAACTCCATTTTTGAACGACCGCTATAAAGATCGGTGATTCGACAAATCTTTGAATGATTTGTAAAGGGGTGAAACTCCTGTATAATTGGCATTGATTCACCAGAGATTCCTATATCCTCGGTTTACGATGCTATCTATCTTCTGCTATGCCTGGATGCTATCTCTGGCGATCGAACATCGATTTGCCTTAGATTTCCGCATTGATTATATTCCTGAAGTCACGGTTGACCCGGTTAAGGTCACCTGTGATTTATATAGGCTTATCATCTCTTATTTGCTAATTTTCTCATCTTCGTTTGAGCTTATCTTCGAATTAGAATTCTATTTGATTTGAGTTCCTCTAAATTTGAATCTCCTTTTGTTTTGAAACCCATCCTTAAATCATCCCTTGAAAAAATTTTGTTGATTGTATTTTGAAATTGTGTATACATTGAAATTATTATTTTGATAAGGATGACAGTATTTTTATATAAAAGTGAAATGTTTCGATACGGATTATATACATTTTAAAAACGAGAGTCTAAAATTTTGAAAGGTTTTGAAATTTTGAAAATTTATAATAAATTCGATTATATAAAAGGATTTATAACTGAAGGGTTTTGAATTTGAATTTCGAGGAATTGAACTCCGGTATTTTGAAATTTGGTTTTGAGATATAAAAAATATATAATAATAATAATACGATTTAAAAGTATTTTTCGGATAAGAAATGTTTCAAAAGAGTTCAAATGAATTCCAATGATTTTGAAGAAATTTCAAAGAAGATCAAGAAAATAGAAGTCCAGAACTCACTTGTGTCGCTAGAAAATAATTTCGGTGATGAGTGCACGCATCATCGACATTGATTTTCGAGTTTCAGAGTGGGGGAGAGGCCACTCTAATAGTTTGGCTATGCGAGTGATTTTGTGAAACCATTTTGATTTCAAAATTTCGAAGGATGATTTGATTTTCGAAAGATATATGTATATATATTTGAAATGATTTGAAGTGAGCTCGGTGTTCGGTCCTCGAGTTTCGGATTTGATTAGGTTTAACTCTATCTTTAGAAATTGATTTACTGATTTGTTGCTGATTTCCAACTCTTGAATTTGAAATATGATTTCTTCGACTATTTTGAAGGTTCGACACTGCCAAATCAAGGTTTAATTTTTAAAGCTAAGAAATTTCGAAGAGTACAAAATATTTGATAAAGTATATAAGTTTGGGTTTTTATGCTTAAAGTATGAAGAGTATGACTTAAGTAAATTTGAAACTTTTGTTAAATAAATAATTTGCAAAAGGAAAATTGGATTTTTCATCTAGAAATAAATAGTTTAAAGGTTTTAAAGGGATAACTATAAATTTGGAAACCATTTTGGGTATAATTGGTTTTGAGAAATATTTGGTTTTGAAAATAGATTGGGATGTAAAACCCAATATTTATATGATGATTTTGGAAATGAATTCGTTTGACTTAAATTATGTTAATATGGAAACTTGGGTTATTTTCTAAACCAATTATTTTTGGAAACTTTGAAATTGAAGATATTTAATTTGCAAGAAATGATTTGGTGAAATTATATATGATTTTGAAACTGAATTGATATTGAAATAGATTGAAATTTGAGAACCATATGTTACTATATACTTGATTTGGAAGTTATCAAACTTATATAAAATGGATTTGTATAAGTATGATGTTGATTTGAAAACTATTGATTTGAAAGGTACTCAATTTGGAAAGAGAAATCTTATATAATCGAAGTCTATATAAGTGTGATTTGATATACTATTGATTTTGGAAAGTATTCACTTTGAAAATGAAATCTATACAATGGACTTTATATAAGTATGATATTTGAAAGTGATTTGAAAAGGTACTATATGATATATATTTTCGAAGTAAAGATATGGGAAGTGCCTTCTTCTTGATATCTGCTCTGTGGCTACATTGTGGATTCATTCTATTATTATTCTCTCTTATTTTGGTTTTCTAGATGAGATACTCGAGTGTCCCACCGTGGCGATCTCCATGGTTTTTCTTTTGAGCGTGACTGCATAGCGCAATTCACCTGGCTGAGCTGGCCTAGGGGTACGGATTGTTTCCTAGGGGATCCAGGCGTAATCATTGTGTATCCTATGAACTATGTAGGTCGCATTAGTAGCGAAATCTGCCTGGCTGAGAAGGCCTAGGGGTGCGGATTGTTTCCTGTGGGATCCAGGCGTAATCATTGTGTATCCTGCAGTCTACTAGTCATCATGACGTAACTCGCAGGGCTGAGAAAGCTTACGGATATGGATTGTTTCCAGGAGGATCCAAGCGTAACCATTGTGTATCTGCGAACCATGGTTAGGCAGAGGTTTTGGTTTGGTTTTTTGTTTGGATTGTACTTTCCATATCTATTTTTAAAATTTTTTCCAATATTTTCACTGGATGTTGAAACAAGTCTACTAAGTACCTGGAGAATTCTAGCTTTGCGCCTGATCAACGCGCTGCCAGAGTCTACACGAACGAGGATAAATTTGTTAAGAAATCGAGTTATAAAAGTATTTTGATAGAGTATTATATAAAGGATATTTTGATCATTTATTTTACCCTTCCAAATAATTGAAATTTATATAGCTTTAAAATAATGGTTCATCATTGTCTTTCGACCTATTTTCCCATCTAGCCATTTCTATTATCCACCTTGGTAAACTTACCTATAACAACAGTTATCAGGTATAATTTTAATCTTCTTATCATCTTGTCTTAATCCTATTTCATTCTATCTTTTTATGTGTTTTTCGTATCTCGTTCCTTTTCGAGGACGAAAAGATTTGAGTGGGGGAGAGTGTAACAACCCTGTATTTTGTGATTATTTTAATTTTATATTTTAATTATTTTAACTGAAATTCTTGATTTAAAAACTTTATTTTATTTATTAAAATGGATAAATTATTATTTTAAATATAAATTTTGATTTTTGTGTGAATTATAATTCCATACCTGAATAAATTGAATATTTCCAAAAAGGTGGATTTTGGTCAAAATGGTCAAACTTTGACTTTTAAATTTAAATTTTAAGTATTCGAATTTTTTAATTTTATCTTTTATTATGAAAATAGATTTAATTTCAAGAATACTGCTTTTCGTTTCGTTGAAATCGGATTAATATTGTGAAAGTAATGCTTTTTACAATATTGTATATAAATTGTTTTATTTAACAAATTTGTTTATTCTAATTTACATAAATAATATTTTTTTTGTAAAATCATGTTCTAATTTGTGTAATTTTATTTTTAAAACTTTTTTAAAGTATAGTTGTAATGTTCAAATGTTGATTGTATATTGTTTTCAATCTTTAATTCTAGTTTCCATTAAATATAGTATTTTCTTTATTTATTTCCTACTTTTCCTAAAACCACTTATTTATTCTTCATAATATCCATCTCTACCTTATTTTTCTTATTTATACATTGATTTAGTAATTAAATGGATAAGTACTTAGATCCCTATTTATTTCTTGGAAAGGAATCTCAAATATATTTATATATATATATATATATACGTTATTGTTTTAAAAGGCATGCCTTTAAATGTTTATTTTAATTAATATAAGTAACATTTTTGGTTGATATATCATGTTGTAATTGTGTATACATATGTAAAATTACATGTTATGTATATATTCACAACATTTTCCATTTTTGTTTCATTTAATTAGGATATATACTTTGTAAATTAAGTAACATGCAAAGATGTTAATAACAATTAATTTATACATTTCTATATGTTTTCTTATTTATTTATATAGTATTTATATAAATGGTATGTATTTATTGAATTATTTTTTTAGCATATATTTATTAAATAGATGGGAAACAAATCAAATACGTTACCTATTTTTAATTAAAGGCATGCGTACGTTTGATGTATTGCCTCTTTATCTTTCCATCCATTAATTTCATAACATAACTCCTCCATATGTTACCATTAATTTTCTTGATCCCTAGCCGTGTATTTTATATATTACGTGAAAGAAAACATCTCTTTCTCATTCACCATACATGCCACTTTCAGATCTGAAGAGAAAGGTCATGGCTTCCTTCTCGTTTCTCCACTTTTCTTCTTTGTTTTGCCTTGTTTTTCACTTGATTTTGCTTGATCTTCACATATGGTTCTCGGCCTAACCCCTTCACCATCACCTCCACCGACCACCGACCACCACCACTTCTTCCCCATCTAATTCATGGCCTAACCACCATACTCCTCTGACCTGAAAGTGCCATGTCCTCCCTTTGAACAAAACTTCACAAAAACTATGAAAAACTCAACAAAACCATGCTAAACGAGCCCTATATGCAACACCACCTTCATTGCTTGCCACGGCCACTTCCTTAGCCACCACCACCATCAAGAACCACGTCAGCTAACCTATAGTAGCCTCTGGCTAATCCCAAATATGCCTTTGACCGAGCGCAAGTTGAACCAAAACCCTTTCTAACCTACGGTCTCACTTACCTGATCTCAACTGAGTTTAACCCACCAGGGCCAAGGTTCTCACTTAACCTTGCCCTCCGATACTAAATGTAACGAAACATAATTTTTGACCCTCGAAAACCAAAATTAACACGTCATTATATTTTGTGTCGAGCATTCATTAGGGATGAAAGAAGAAGATAGAAGATAAGAAGAAACTAACAATCATACAAATCTCACAACGCAATGGAATAACATATATCAATCAACATAATACTTTACAAAGTCATTTTCAAAAGGATACATCAGAGCCATAATTATAAAAATTCTTCCACATGACAGCTATAACTGTCTATCCCTCCATATCTGATATAGAATACGTCTGATGCAATGGAAATTAGATTATAACTATCTATCAATGAATCCTCCTACTCCAAGCTCCTTCGAATGCATCCGTGCGAAATATAAACTACTTGCCTTCCCATAAAAGTTTGAGCACAAAAGAGTGTTAGGGAAAGAAAATAAAACATCGGGTCAGACATAGGTCTGGTGTGAGTAAACTGAAACAATCGAATTATTATATTTAAAACCCTTTTAAAATCAAAGGTATCCCGTAAGACTATGTCGCACATAAATGCCGATGGTTTTTTTACCTTACGATGGTTTAAACATTATCATGTAAAATCTAGTGATATTATGATAATGCCTAAAGGTTAAAAGTAAATATATAAAATAGCTGAATTGCTTGCATCTCACATTCCAGCATATTTGGGCACAACTAAAAACATACGAAACTTATTGGAGAATGGATTCATACTATGATAAGGCAACGCGGTACCACATATCGTGGTTCACTTTTAAAAATGTACCGTTGACCTCGCCATGACCCCTACCAATAAAAGACCAGCCTACCCTTTACTGCATAGTAATGAATATGTCATCACCTTGGTTTGTTTGCAACGCATTTGATTGAGATCTCACGCACAACCAATCCATAAATAT
The DNA here is from genome assembly GCA_030765085.1 of Allium cepa. Classification (NCBI taxonomy): domain Eukaryota; kingdom Viridiplantae; phylum Streptophyta; class Magnoliopsida; order Asparagales; family Amaryllidaceae; genus Allium; species Allium cepa. The sequence goes on from CM060935.1 coordinate 1,002,948,697, forward strand.
GTAGATGTTTCTAGAAAGATGATCACACGCCCTAATGGGAGCGATCCACTTAGCCTAGGTGCATCTCCCCTATTTTAGTCATTCCTTGTGACAACCCAGAATTTTGATCATTTAATTTTAAATGTTTAGTTTATTTTTGATATTTAATTTCTAATATTTTTGAAATTTAATAATTTGAATTGTAAATTGAATATTAATTAAATGGATTTAATAATATTATTTAACTCCTTTAATTAATAAATAATATTGATGAATTCAATTTGTAAATTTATTTACAAATATAAATAGATCGGATATCGATAATTAGATTGAAAATATAGGATGATAACATTCCAGGGCACTATCTTAGATTTTGACGAAACTAATGCCATTAGATCTAGAAAAATAAATTGTTGTATGCCATCAAGTATCATAATGATCGGACGTACCATTTGTGTGCGAGCTCAAATTGCATAGCGATTAATTTTAGAAAATTAAATTATAATTTGATTTGGAAAGAAAAATTTCATATACTTTGGAATAGGTCCCGAAACTAGTTCCATTGCATTTGGAATAAGGGCATTTCGTATAAAATGCCAGTCGACATGCACCGACAGGAGTTTGAAATTTTCAACCATTAATGGTGCCAGATATTATCGAATAAAATAATATATGCCCATACTCCTACCCCATACCCTTCTATCTCTGCCCATACCCACCTCCTTACCTCCCACATTCGCCGCCATTCCCTCTCCTTATTATAAACCCATTCCTGTAACCAAAATGAGAGTTTTCTCCATCTCAAAAGCCTAATTCTTATGATATATTACATGACAAATCTCACCGTCAGATCCATTGGGTTTGTATACCGAGTGCTTAGACCCTATACCCTTTTGGTAAGATCTAAGCTTGTCTTTGGGTGATGATTAGTTGGGGGAAGTTGCTAGGGCTCGAGATTCATGGATATAGATTTGGCGAGGGCCAAAAGAAGACCATGGTTGCACTACGTTTGTCGAGAAGCCCCTGGGCATCAAGTTTGAAGTTGTGGCGAGCCTTGGGGTGGAATGCGACACATATGGGTAGCAAACAGACCCATTAGGTCGATTTTTCCAAGGGGAATGCGGACCTATATTAGTTGTGTTGGGGAAGAAGTGCTCGCGAAGAGCAACACGTTGACGAAAATGGGAGTCCATTCTGTCGAGAAATGATGGAGTGATGGTCATTGGAAGATTTGCGGTGATGGGTTCTTTACGCGTATGTTTGTGTAGATGGGAAGAGTAATTAGGGAAAGGGAGACGATGGTAAAAGGGGGTAATGAATGATCAATTTTCTAATTATGTTATTAATTAATTTAAATTAGTCGATAACTTGTAATTTGAATAAATTTTGCATACAAGGTCGGTTTCGAACACCGTCTTCTACATTGGACTCATGGCGATGGGGGCTATACAATGGAGTTGGTTTTGTTGGATTTGGAGCTAGTGGAATTTTTGTCTAAAATCGAACGTCCGTTCGGTTTTAGTTCAAACCAGAACGTTTCAACGAAAAATGGAATCAATGTGAGTTCAACTCGCATTCAAATTTACTCTATCATATCTGTGATGCCATAAACTATTATTAATTGCTTGAATTTTAGTTAATTAGTTTGATTGGTTATTTGGTTGAGTTTCCATCTGGAAAATTGATGGTAAATTAATTTGATTGTTATGAACTCGTATGATTATGTATGTATTTATCCATAACCATTATTTTGCAGGAAATATTTGTAGAGAGGCCCTACGGGGTTTCTCGCCAATATTTATTTATCTACCTTCTTATGTTGTTTATATTGAATAATTAAAATTACCTATGATACTCTATTTAATTTCTTAAGTGTCGTTATAGCAATTTTCGCCACACCGTCACTTATTTCATATAATTCCATATAAACCCGTGTGTGTTTTGAACTTTGAGCTTGTATTTTCACTAAACATAATTTTAGAATTCATTAACTATATTAATTAATGATATTTTAAATTAATTAACTATTTTAATTAATAGTTATTTAAATTAATTAATTTTTTAGCTAATGATGTTTAAATTTTACTAATCATGTTAATTAATGATTCTGGAATTAATTAATTAATATAATTAATAATGTTTTGAAATTTATTAATCTATTTGATTAATGAGATGTTTATTTAATTAAATCATTGTAATTAACGATTTTAGACTTTAGTTAATCATTTTAAGCAATGATTGTTTAAATTTAATTAATTGTTTTAACTAATATTGTTTTGAAATTTAGTTAATCATCTTAATTAATGATGCTCGAATTTAACCATTATATGAAATATAATAAATCATTTAACCTATGATGATTCGAATTTAATTAATTTTTTTGACAATAGTTTTTAAATTTTATTAATCAGTTTATTTAATGATATTTGAAATAAATTATTCATTTTAATATATGTTTATTTGGATTTAATGAATCATTTGATAAACGATATTTTAAGTCAGTTAATTGATTTAATAAATGAGCTTGAAGTAAATTAACCGATTTGATGAAAGTGTTTTTGAAGTAATTAACTATTTTATTTAAGATAATTGATTTGTTTATTTAGAAGAAATTGTAATTTGGATTAATTATCTTTCAAGATAATTACTATTGTCTTAGATTTATAAAAGAGATCATAAATGTGGTTTATTATCTTTTAGGATAATTAATGTTATTTTAAATTTAATAAAAGAATTTAAATTTGGTTTATTTTCTTTGGAAACTTTGTGTGGTTGTAAAATTGTAAATAGAGTATTATAAATCATCCCCCGGGAAGATTAACATTATTTAAATTTATAAAAGGTTTTTAATTTTTTTTATTATCTTTTGGAATAATAAATATTTTTGAAATTTATAAATGAAGGTTTATAAATGGAAATTCTTTTAATGGAATTGTTTAAAATTAAAGCTAAATGTAAATTATTTTGGATTTATAGTAAACAATGTATTAATGACCTTTATTTAGACCATTGTTTTAATACACTTAGCATCACAAATTTGTCTTTTTAGACGATAAATTTAAAGAATATTTTTAAATTGTTTTTACTAATATAGAAATGGGAAAAATCAAGAATAAGTAAGAATCAAATGTTTTAAGTATTTTATTTGTTTCATTTGTGGTAAGTGTGTGCAATTTAATTCTCACACACAAATCACGTAGTTATTCCCGATAGTTTATTTCTCAACTACCAATTTTGATTATGCTCTCTTCTTTACTTTTCGTCATTCTAAGACGATGTTTTGCTCCGTTGAAATTTTTTATCTTTTATGGAAAATGACTAAAACCAAAGTACGGATAAAGGGGTGCACCCTCTAAGTCATTGTTGTGCCTCGTCATGCTAAGACAACTTATCGCCCGTTTTGAGCATTGGTATCCAACAGTAGAATAAACTAAAACCAAAGCACGAGAGGAGCCCACGCCATGTAGGTCACTCCCATTAAGGTATGTTCACATCTATCTAGAGAGGTGTCAGCTTGCATGCTTGATATGAAATATTCAAATGCTCGTGTGAAGCGGGGTCCAGCTTGGAAGTTCCTAAGTGTAACAACCTTGGTTTTGGAGATTACCTGTAAATGTTAAATTATAACGGAAGTTATAATTTAATATGGTGAATTAAAATATATTAGAGATTTAAACTGTTTATTTGGAAGAAAAAAACAATGAATTTTGAAAATAAAATGTGAAAATAAAGATTGAAAAATTTATTTTGTTTGATTGAGTTAATAATGAATGAAATGTGATTTTATTTGGAAAACATGCAATAATTTTATTAATTATTTCCAACTACTTCTTTTAATAATTTTTAAATGAAGTATTTAATTTTTTTAAAGGGTGTTTAATTAAGTAAAATGATGGAAATTGGTTTCAAAGTGAGTTTTGGCTATAAATAAAGTTTGGTTATGGTGGGAAATATATTTCTAGATAAGAAAATGATTTTTGTTGAATTTTAGAAGTTAAAAATGAAAACTTTTACATTTATTTGGTGAAAATTGTGTATTATTGTGAAAATAAAGAATTTTAATAATAGTAATTATTTAAAAAAAAATAAAAAAAAGTTAATTAATCTTTTTATAATGTAAAATAATTTATTTCATGTTTATGTTAGTTTACAATTTTATTCGTAGGAAAATTTGAAAGAAAATGACCTTTGTTAATTACATATGTGTGAATATATGTATTTTAGTTTAAGTATGAATTAAAACTTAGGCCTATTTGATTTCTTTTAATCTTTGGGTCCAAAATCCCATTTGGCTAAAACCAAAAATAAGAAAAAAAATGAGAAATTAACTGGTGCGTACAATCTACATCTCATTCTTTCTTCCACCTCTCCTGGAAATAGAAGCAGTAAACAAATTTCTCTTTTTTTGAAAGATAGGCTTTTAAATCTCCAAATACTCTTCAATAAATTGTTGTTATTATCAAATGTAAAGAGAATCAAAAGGTAATCACATTCCAAAACATTGCTATTTCATCAAAATTCTTATTTGAGAAGAGGGTTTTCTGATTCTTTTTATATTTCATTTTGCATGTGCTGTTCTAATTTTCTACAGGTTGTTGGTAGCTTTATTCTCCTCAAAACTTGCTTATTTCAGCAAAAATCTGAGATTTGGTCATCTCTAATTCAAGGTGAGTTGAAAACTCACATTTTCTAGCATAAATTGAGATTTCAAGGTTAGAAATCTCAATTTTATGTTTATTGCATGTTCATTTGTGAATCACTGTCAGTAAATTAGGCATATCTTTTTCGTTTTAATTCAGAATTGTATTTTGTTTGAAGTTCTAGAAAGATTGAAGAAAGTGTGATAACTTTCATGTTAAACACTTTCGCAACTTTTGAGCATAGAGTATCGAAACCCCAATACTAACTTACTGCCCTGTCATTGGAAAACTGTGCCTAATATTGTTGGTAATTTTAGCATATATTTCTCATGTGATATCCAAATTTAACGATTCTTGATGTTCTGGAAATCTTAGCTTGTCTTCTATAACTTTCTTGTTTTGTATTTTGTTAAATTTTGTGCTTTAAATGGTCGAAATTTGCTTCTAATGACGCTGTCCCGAGGCTAAAATGACAGCAGATGTGAACTTTAAATCTGAAAATTGTTTTAGTCGTAACATTTTCATTGTTTATCGGAATTTGATAATTATGGATGTTACGAAAAGCTTAATTTATTTGCAACAACTTCTACATTTTGTGTTTTCAGTAATTTTGATGTTAGCTATGTCAAAATCCAATTTTTCTACTGCTAACCCGAGAGCAAATCAAATATTTACTATGTCATTGAAGCTGAAACGAATTTGATCATAACTTCTTCGTTTCCTAACCGATTTTGATAATCTTGGTCATTTCGGAAAGTTTAGAAACTAAGCTACAACATTTATTTTATTCATTTTGCCAGAATTTGAAGTTTACTATGTCAAAATTGTGGTTTTTCTTCTCTGTCCTGTTAGTGCATAGCTACCGGCCTTGGTCTCTTTTCTCCCGTTGTTTTCAACGTAGAACCCCGACTTTGCGGCGCCATCCTGGGCACGTCCGATGTCAGAATATGCCATTCTTGGTCTTTTTGGAAAGATTAATTGATGATCTACACTTTTGTATAGTTTCATAAAAATCTGGGTTGGTTAGCTATGACGATCTCGTTGCCGAAGTCGGACCTTTGCGCTGTTTTGAATAAACAGAAAATCCTAATTTCGGTCCAACTTTGAGACGACCCCACTTCTTCGGTTCAAGTCCGAATCGAACGGTTCTTTTTTCAAATTGTAGTAGAAGTATTAGTCTATGCTCCTATAAAATTTCACGAAGATATGGGTTAAGTTTCCCCTTCGAACTCATCGTCGAAGTTGAACATTTGCGCTGTTTTTACACAGCAGTTTATAGTGGTTTTAGTCCGACTTCGAAGCGACGCAGAATCTTCATTTCAAGTCGGAATCGAATCAATCTTTTTGCAGATTAGAGTAGGACTGTTAGTCTACATTACTGCAAAATTTCATGTCATTTGGACTCTGTTTTCAGGTCCAAACCTGCTGTCGAACTAGTGATCATAGCTTGATTTCAGCGGTGTTTATATTTAGAATAATCTCCACCATTTTTGATATTTTCCCGAATTCTTGAGTTTTCTCTCTAGATTTCGTGCACGGGTTTTATAAAGCATTTTAAAGTGTTTTTCAAACAAATTGGCTTGTGAAATTATTATATAGTATTCTTTTAATCTATAAAATCTATTTATTCTCCATAATAAGGGAATTTTCAAATATCATCTTCAAAATTGATTTCGGAAAATGGTTTTAAAAGCTTGTTTTCTCAAATAAATTATTTTAAATTTAAAATACACATTTATATACTATTCGAACGTATGGAAAAGAGAATTAAACGATTTAGTAAAACACGTGGTATGGGACTCGTGCGTTTACTATTTCGGTTAATTCCGGACTTGTACGATCGAAAAATATCCGGGTTATGGTTTTTGAGTTACTTAGCCAATTTATGGCGGGTGTTTGAGATTATAATTCCTATATTTAGGAATTATTTGGAAAGGCCAATATTTAGCGAGTTTTATGGTTTGAGATTTCTACTTTGAGATTTATGGTTTATGAGTAACCATCACGATGTTTTTACTTGTCGATGAGATGAGACAAGTTACGATGCCATTTAATACTTGTCGATGAGATGAGACGAGTATAATGTCTCTTTATCACTCGTCAATGAGACTAGGTGTGAGGCCCCACCTCTATACCCACGCTAGCCAAGAACACTACGGAGCAGTGCTGTCAACTGGCACGGAGAATAAGGCTGTTGAGGAGCGACCATCCATGTAATTGCTTATCACACGGTGGCTATATATAATCTTCGGAAACAAACATAGAAATAAGCATAACACACATCAGTCACAGCATCCATATCACAGAGGCGGAAGAAGATATGAATATATAACTAACACATGAAAGTGTACATCAGAGTAGTGGTCAAAGAGATCCACAATAATACAAAAGAATAGCAACACGTGCTATACAAAAGAATACAGCTATGAGTCTATGTCTCAAGTGTATTCAACAAAAACTGCTAATCTAAATAGTTAGCCAAAAGTCAGAGTAGCAAATCCCGGGAAGAAGTCAAGCAGAAGCACCTGTAACATCTCGGTCTGACCCGAGTATTATTTAAGAAAATAATAAACGGATCAGTCTAGCTATAAATATCAGATGACATGGTATAAAATAAAAGATATGGCATAACATAAAATTTCCATACTGACATACTACTATAAGTATGCAAATGATGATCAACAGAAGATCAATCAATAAGAGACAAATCGAAATCACAAGAATCTTCTCAAAGATCCAAAGAGGGCATCATACCCTAAACTTGTACTCATAACAAGTCAATGACATAAATTCCAGAAATCAACACAAGAAATCCAGAAATCACAGAAAAGGGGAAAGAGGCCTATCACATGACGGTCCGAAGACCATGGGGAGCTACCCCATATGTGTGAGTCGAAATCAAACAGATGAGGTCTAGACTAACCAAAAATCAAAAAGGTATGTGTGAGTGAAATCACACAAGTGGTGTCTAGTCTAACCTCGCAAACAAAAATGTATGTGTGAGTGAAATCACACAAGTGGTGTCTAGACTAACCAAGAAGGTAAAAAGGTATGTGTGAATGAAATCAAACAAGTGGTGTCTAGTCTAACCAAGCAAACTAGAGACATCGCACAATTGCTAGTCTAAATCATAAGAATGATCGTCATGATCAACGAGAAGTGCCAATTACACTAAGCAAGTAAATATAAAAGTTTAGCTTCATGTCCCATAACCACTTGCTTAACTTAAATATTTACGAACAAACTGTAAATTTTCACTAGAAAATTGTCACAAGAGGTTCAATCGAATAAGTCCAAGAATTAACCGACGAAGCAAACGCAAGCGTTTCATACCACTTGTTTTACTAAGCCGTTTAATTAGATTTCTCATCCGAGTGAGGTAAAGGTTTGTATATACTAATAGATTGGAAAACGGGTAAAGAAAAGAGCTTTGTTATTAAAAATAGAGTTGAAATCCTTTTATTGAAAGAGTTATGATATTTACTACTAGTTTTGAAACCTTTATTTTATTAAAGTGACAAATCACCAAAAAACTTCACGTTCAAAGACGTGAATGAAATCCAAGGAAATTAGCTCAAAATGCACCTTTCATCTAAGATCCCCTACGGAGGTGGGGTCCAGGGGGGTGGCAACCCCCCAAGGTGGGGGTGTGGGGGCAATGCCACCGCTACGGGGTTCGACCTGCCCGGTCAGGTCGCGGGGATCCAGGGGGCAGCGCCCCAACCAAAACGGTACGACCTAGTGAAGGGAGCGACCTATCGGGATAAGGTCCAACGACCTACGAGTTAAGGGTCCAATGACCTATAGGTTCACGCGACCTAGGTGGAACGCGACCTACGAGATAGGCAAGTGGAACGACCTAAAGATGAATGGGTCGAACGACCTAACGTGAGCACAGGTGAAGCGACCTATCGGTCCAACGACCTAAGGGGAAAAGGCAACCTAGGTCTAACGACCTAACTGCTCACGACCTGAGGGTCTAAAGGCCACGCGACCTAGAGGTAAACAAGGTTAAGCGACCTAAGTGGGTTCGCGACCTAACGACATAAACAGTCGAGCGACCTAACGACAAAAAGGGGCGAACGACCTAATAGGTGCGCGACTTAAAGCCATCGCGACCTAACGACCTAACAAGGTCATACGATCAAGTGGTTTCCAACGACCTAACGGTGCAACGACCTAAGGCCAAACGACTTAAGGGTTCCAGTAGAGAGCGACCTAAAGGAGACGCGATCTAAAAGAGGCGCGACCTAAAAGAGGCGCGACCTAACTCAAACAAGCATTTCGATGACCCAGAGTCATGCCGAGCGATCTAGACCCAAACGACCCACGACCTAGCGACCTTGTGACCTACGACCTAACTCCGAGCGAGCCAAATCCGGGCAGAACGACTTAAATGCAGGAAATTCACCAAAACGCTAAAAATTGGAGTTTTTCGTCAATCCAATCCAAACCAAATGCAAATGTGCGTGCAAACATGATAGGGAATCATTCCAAATAGTCCAATATAGTTATAGGCTAGAATTGTGAGATAAAAATCTCACCTTTGCACCAAATATCAATGAAAATGAAGTTTTAAGCAAGCAAGAATCAATCCCTCTTCTATCTAAGCACAAGAAGCTTGAATCCAACGTCTTCTTCTTGAATTTGGAGTAGAAAGATGGATTGCAATTGAATTTGAGTTTTGGAATTTTAATTTCCCATTCCCTCCACCATTTTTGAAGAAGCTTGAAGGCTTAGGCAAATAAAAATGAAGTTGTGAAGACGAGGGGTGAAGGTTGGGTCTAATAGGCTAAAAGCCCAACCCAAAGTCTCAAGTGAAAAAGTAGTGAAATTCTACTATCTCCAATCATATCAATGTTTATACTTAAAAATGTTGTAAACAGCATTTCGAACTCAATGGAAGTGGTCTCGAGTCCTAATTTGTCCGTTTGCAAAAAGTAGCTTTTCGGACCAAAATCCGATTAACGATTTAATATTTAAATAAAATATTTAAATATAAACTCGATAAATATTTGGGTTGTTACACTAGGCGAGATATGATTTTCTGAGTTTTATGATGTTTCTAGTGTGGCATCGACTAACGGATGGTAAACCGGTAAGTGCGAATGTGTGGTATGGGACACACGTTAACACTTTTCGGGTTTCTATCCGTGGGTTTGTGACACATTGTAACATCCCGGAATTTTGATAAGTTAAAATTCGGTTAATTATTTGAACTTTTGAATTTAAATTTGAGAGTTTCAAAAGAAATATAATAATTATTGTCAATATCAATATTTTAAAAGATGCATGGTGTTTAAAAAAAATTGATAGTTGAGTTAAATAAATAATAATAAATAAAGGAAAGAACATATTATAAAGAAGGAATAGTATCAAACAATAAAATTAAAAAAAATGAACAAATTTGATGTTGTAGTTAAATCCTTTGAATAGAACTAAAACCAATTTTTGTAATAAAATCACATAGTTAAGTGTTAGTAACTAAAACCATTTTTCTTTCAATTAGCAAAGTAAACTAAGTATGTAAGTTGTAAACCAAAATGGAGTAAAATTTAATATTTGACAAACCAAACAAAGAAAGAGAATAAAACTGTAAAATAAATAAAATAAGAACAACACTTACAAAAAGAATTCACAGCAAATGCATGTTAACAAGCATGTTATATAAACAAAGAAGGGAATATGAACATTCCATCTACATTCTTTCATTTAATGCCATCACCTTTAGCAAAGAAACATACTTGCATTAAATGCAAGCCTACATCAGCACCTTGAAGAGAACAGGGAAGCATGAAACACGGCATGCTATAAATATACAAAGCAACATACTTTCATTTAATGATTTTACTGCACAGCCATAAAAACAGTTTTTGATTTACCTTTATACCATAAAACATTGTACTTGCCTATACTTTACTCTGTACACCACCTTTCACCTATATGTATACATACACAAAGCCTCACGTTCATTTGTTAAAAACAACTTAGCAAAGATCAGAAAATAAAAAGGGAAGCCAACATCATTTTTATTCAAGCTTGAAAGAAATTTACTGAAGGAAGAAAGATCAAAAATGCAACTTTTAAATACAAAAGTATTCTCTGTTTTCAATACTTGTCAGGTGAGTAACTTTTAAAAGTTAATGAATGAATCTGTTGGATATTTATTTCTGAATAACCATGTATATGTATTTGTTTGACATCTATATGTATGTAAAAAAATAAATAAATAGAAGTAGTGTTACAGGCTTTGGCATACAGGTGCTTTGTCTAAAGTTTAAACATAGGAGTCAGATTCAAGAATCAATTTTTTCTAAACGACTTGATGTTTAGAATTGGCATTAAACAAAAGTTGTTTGTTACATCTTAGTTTAAAGTTTAAAAACTTAATTAAGCTAAAATAATTTTGAATATTGCCTGGGAAAATCAAAGCTTTGCAGTACAAATAAATTTTTATGAAGAAATCAAGTGCTTTAAATTAGTGATTTGGTTATATAACTTGAATTAACATACAAAAATATGATTTTTAAAAGAAATATGATAATTTTTAGTTAAGTAATTCAAGTGCAGTTCAGTTTTGAACAAATTATGTATTTCGATCGTTTTCTGATGATCGAATCAACCTTAAATGCTGAAATTTGTTATATAGCAAGTTCAATCATCCACGAATCCAGGAAAAATGTCAAAGAATTTTTCTAATGCGTAAATTTTGGGGTCGATTCAAAAATAGGGTTTGGGTTTTAGTTTTTCTTGTGTTCTGTAAATTCTGGATGGCATCACCGTGAGGCGATCGAGTCGCGCAGGCTCTAGGGGGATGGTGGAACGAGGTGTTGACGTGACGGGGTCCAAGCCTCTTCGGTGGCCTGAGACGTGGTGGCGAGGCCTTTTTGCAAGGGGAGTTCGTTCCAGTTTTTACGAGCTACAGGTTTTTTTTTTGATTTCGTAAATTTTGCGTCGAATTGAAGATCACATTCGAGTGTGGGGAAGAATTGTGACATGTTGGGGGTCGCGGCAGCCACTGGAGCGGAGGCGCGGTGGTGTACACGTGCACAGGGGCGGCCGCGTGTCAGTGGTGCTCGCGTTTAAATGAAATTTGTCTCAGCAGTTTAAAAAAAAAGGAAGGGGAAGAAGATGGATTCGTGAATGAACAGGGAAGACTCCGGGATTTTTGAAGTTTGCTTGAGTTTCTCGTCGTATAGCTCGAGTCTTTAAATTGAAGCTACCAGGTTTTAAAACTTGAAAGTTAAGAGAAAAAAAATGAAACAGAGAAGATGGATACGCGAACGAACAGAGAAGAGGAAGAACGCGGGGAAGGCACGGAGGAAACTCGAGTTTGACTCGAGTACAAACCTGGGTTTACTCGGGTTTTGGTTAAACTGGGGTTTGGACCAATAAAGTTGAATTTTACAATGTTAAGTAAATTCTTGCATTTACAATGTAGCCAATATTGATTTATGTTAAATTAGAAACTTACTTAACAATGTTTTATAATTTAATTAATTTTTTTTAACTAAATAATTTAATTTAAGTTAATATTAAAGTTAGTGAACGTTAAAACTTTTTATAACTATAATAAATTGGTTTCCAGAATATAAAGAAGATTTTCAAATAATAATTAAGGTAAATAATTTTTAATGATTTTGAAAAGAAATTAAGAACGATATATAATTTTGTAATTAAGATTGATAAATAAACAGTTAAGTATTTAAATTAATTTGTAATTAAGAAATAACTAATTGAGTTGATTTATTAAATTATCAAAATTTAATCATTAATTTATTTAAACCCAATTGGAAAATAATTAACTATTGTTGTGCACTATATAGATATTTCTGTTCTGATTGTGATGCTGTGTTATATAAATTGCCATGTACTGCATTGTGATTATGATTCATTCTGTATTGATGTGAAAACCCTGTTGCCCGTAAAACGGCATTTAAACTTCGATGCGACAGGGAATCAGATTTCAGTTGTTATCCGAAACCCACATCGAACCTGTGAATATTTGTGAATGACATCCACATGTTTTAAAATTTGACACTCACTATTCGAATTAGCCGGGAAAGGACCTTTGTGTCGTATAACCCATTTCGAATATGTGATTCGACGTTATGGATAGCACTTGAAGACCGGTGTTGAAGACCGGGTATTTGCGAGAGCGATAGGATGACCTGTCGATTGACTCTTCACCGAGTTGCTCCGGTATAGAGTTCCCCATATGTGATGGGGAATCCGATCAGGATTGTGGATATCCGGATTGCAAGGACTTCTTTGGAAGTGCCTTCGGTTATGTTCGAGCCCGGAACAGACTTGTATGGATTGTATGTCTGACATTACATATTGAGATATAAAGCAGATTTCTTTCAAATATATTTCTGTTGGTGGCGGAGAATTTATTCTCTTAGCTTAACACCCTTCTCTGAGACGTACGAGCTTAGAGGTTATGTAGTTGAAGGTTATCAGCGATATATTCCCAATTTGGTAACGTGACATGCTGAGTGTTGCTGTGAAATGATCATGGTTTGATCATTTGTGATATGATCATTTGTTTGATCACTTATCTTTGTAATCATTTCTATGATCATTTGTTGACCCAAAGCACAGCTTTTGTATAAAGCGTGGCTTTGTGGACGAGACTTCGTCGGACCTCACACCCCGAAATGGTCAAAACAGGAAAGATGCAGCAAGGTTATTGGGGGTAGCACCCCTTAGGGTATGTGCATTTCCTTCTGGATAGAAGTGGTATCATGGTATGGAGCCCAGATACTTCACTTATGTTGATATCGCAGATATATATGTGTGTGTATATATATATATATATATATATATTACTTTGTGATTTGTTGCTGGGGCCCCGGTTAAAGGTTGGTTACAACCGGGAGATGGCATACTCGTGTCAGTAGTTACCCAGTTAGGGGTAACCCGGCCTTGTGTTGGCAGAGATCCGGTTTGGTTCTCAGGAACGTCCTTCTAGAGGCGTTCTCATGTGGCAATGGGAAGTTCCTTGGCCTGACCATTTGTTGGAAATCAATTCCCAATACGAAACCCTGTACGGTTTTAGTTGTAGAACCTGCCATTTACTTATGGTGGCGCTCCACCGTTTAGATGGTAGCTATAGTAGGCATACGATAATGGTCGTATGTTGGCTAAGATTAATATTCTATTTTCGAAATGATTTACTTCACTATGCACTAGTAATAATATCAAAGAATTTCTTTTCTCGTACCAAGCATATTTAACTATCATAAGAAGAAATCTCCCCCAATTCTGCGTTTGAATTGTGTGTGTGGCGGGAGGTCTTATGGTAGTTCCATTTTTAAAAGCATACCGAAAATTCTTTTATAAATCTAGTTCTTTAAAAGTAACTGTTGTTTTGTTTACTCATACCAGTCCCATGAATGATCCGGAGTTTATTGTTTTCTTTCCTAAACTCTGGGTGCCCATTATTTCCACACGGGCAGCCTAGTAGCAGGTTTCTGTATTTTGGAGGAGCAGTATTTGGAGCTCTCATCTTGGAGATATCTTAGGAGCTTTTGGAGATTTCAGGTGTTTAGCTTTTGGGAGTTTGTTATCACCTCTTTCATTTGAGGATTTTTGGATATATGATCACTGTTGTATTATGATGATGTTGTATTTGGAGTTGTGGTGAATGTATGTGTTATATACTCTGTTGTAGTATGATATTATGTTGATGTTGTAACTGTGATGATATTGATTCTGTTCCGCTGTTTTATATTCATCTAATTGTTGTTATAAGCTCCGGCGATGCGAATTTGATGTCGTTTATCGGACATCGAGTTTGGGTCGTCACACACATTCACGATGTTTACCTAACAGAACTGCTTTGAGAGGTGTTAGCGACCTAGTCATGAGGAAAAACTGCTTTGGGGGGTGTTAGCGACCTTGTTAGGGCTGACAAAACAGCTTGGAGAAGTGTCAGTGACCTAGTCATGAGGACAAATTGCTTTGAGAGGTGTTAGCGACCTTGTTAGGGTTGACAAAACGGCTTGGAGAGGTGCCAGCAACCTTGTCATGAGGACGAACTGCATTGAGAGGTGTTAGCGACCTTGTCTGAGGCTTCGGCCGTTTGAGTTTAGCATGTGCAGCATTGCTTCGGCATTGCAATCGGGGATTTGGCGAATCTGGATTTTCTGAGTTTTCTGTTTTATTTTGATTTCACCTTTTTAAGATGTTTTATTACATCGATAGCCTAGTGCTATATGAGATGTTATATATATGGTGATTTCAATTATGATGTTTTAAACTCTTATCGAGTTCCTTGAGTTATGAGTTTTGATAATTTCATGATTTTATAGGATATTCTGGGTTTTTCCATTTTGGAGACTTGAGATTGAGATTTATATACATTTACACCGATGAGATGAGGTATAATTGAATTTGGAGATTCATCTATAATTGAGTTTTGGATCATCCTATTTGAGAGTGTTTTATGTTTGCCATTTTAGCGAGATTTTTTATTGATGTTTCTCCTTTTGAGGAAATATGGTTCATGGAAACCATGTAGACATTTTACGATGCCGCCGATGATATGATGCACTTGTGTTTGATTTGAGTTACCTCCTTTGAGGTATTTGTTCACTTAAGTAGCGTTTGTTAATTAAGTGTTGAGCTTATGAGTTTATCAATTCATTCTTCTCTTTCGAGAAGAAGTATCTTCATGTCTATTCTGCTTCATATTACCGATATTAACTGATTTGTGTAGCTAGACTGACTCGTGTATTTATACTCGGGTCAGACCGAGTTGTTTCAGGTATCATCTATTGGACATAGCTTGAAGTTGATGCTGGATATCAGCTCTCCTTTTTCTTTAGCAATTTCTGTTCTTCCGCATACTCTGATGTATATTTGATTCAATGCATATGGTGTGGTTGAGTACCACCTTTATTGTATTCATATTGTATTGTACTAAACATATATCAGTGTATATGTATATATATGATGTTGGTTACTGTTCTGTGATGTGATTTACATTCAGTTATTGTATTTTGTTCTGATAGATCCGTTAGCCACCTATAGTTTTGGATTAAGCATTTACTGGGTATGTCGATCCACTTGAGTTGCGGAAAAAAAATCATATTGCATTTATCAACATATTCAATAGATGTTTAAGACAAAATTATAGATGGTCGCCCTTAACCAGCCCTATTCTCCGCTTTAGTAGACAGAATTACTTGTTAATTCTATTTGCTAAGGTGGGTCTCGGGGTGGGGCGTTACAGCATGGTATCAGAGCTGTGGTCAGAACAAAGTAGAATAAACACAGAATATTACGTATATCACAATACATCGAAGTACAATACGAGTGAATCATTGTCCTTTCTTCGAGCTTGTTTTCGAATCGTGCTTTGATTCTCTTTCGAGTTTTGGGATATGTTGAGATGGAATATGTCTAGGAATATAAATTGTATTTCGTAGTATTCCATAATAGAGTTTGATGTCATCTTATCTTATATAAAATCTTATTTGGGATTATTAGATTCTTATTTTTGTCGATACGAGTGAGTTCGTATCGATGGAGCTGATTAATTTCTTTGGGCATTCTTGTTGCATTCCTTTGAGAGTTGTGAATCCTATTGAAGGGATCCACAACGATTGGCTTGTTGTGAGCATTCTGAGTTCTTTATTTGTTGTTGTTTTAGTAAGTATTTGTTTATTACTCACCATCTTGAGATGTATCTGATTTGAGATGGATGGACTTATTTGAAGTTTAAGTCCAATCCTTTGTTTTATAGGAGCCGATTGTATATTTAGGTTTCCTATTTCGATTTTTTTTTATTATTTCTATCACTTTGGAACGTTAATGATGATTCCAAGGTTTCTAAATTCACTCTTGAGTATCGAGATGTGATGATATTTCTCGAATTCCAGTCAAGGCGACTTTGTTGAGTTTTGTGAGTCCTTTCGGATTTGACATCCAATCGGGCCATCGAGTGTTGAGATAGCCTTATTTCTGGCTCTTAGCTCTTCGGTTATCCTTCCACGAGGACATCCACTAAGGAATGGGATGAGTTTCTAGATTGTTCAAGTTTGATTGAGTTTATCATTCAGCTTCATTTGAGTGTTCTTTTCATACACTCAATCAATGTTATCCTATAGCATTACTCCGACTGAAGTAGTGTTTCGTGGATTGTTTCTTCTTTTCCTTCGAGAAGAATATCTTGCTTATCCTGTATCTTGATGATTTTTGGGAGTGGCTCGTGACATCGTAAGATTGATGAACACTCTATCTCCTTCTATTGATTTTGAGAATCGAGTATTCTGGGAATATCTCGATGCATTCTCTTAATGTTCTTTGGTTTGAGTTTTGAAGCTATATAAATATGAGTTTTAAAGAGAAATTTGAGCTTTGAGATAAAAAAAATCAAAGAATATTTTGAGAATATATTTACATGAGTAGTACTTCTTTTATAGAAATAATTTGAGAGTGTTGGGTTGTCCATCGACTAGTTAAGAGTTCTAGTCGATACGCTTGATCAACGTTATCGACAAGAATCTCCTAAATGCTATGATGAGACAATCAGACATGATGGTTTGTGTTTTAAAAATTGAGATTTTGAAAATAATATTTGAGATTAAATATTAAATTTATTTTTGAATGGTAATTGTAGCCATTGATTTTAGAGATGAGTATCAGAGTGGCGAGGCAGTTTTGATCGTTCGATCGACTCTATAGCCAACAGACATATCCATTTATTAGAGATTCAGTGGCGAGGCAATGCCATTTATTTATATACTTATTTTGAAATTATAAAGATGAAAATATATGAGAAAATTATTGAGCTATACTTTATTGAAAGTATATTTTGAGATTTTAGAATTTATATTATATACATTGGATATTTTAAGAGAAGAGTTATAAGAGGATTTGAAGATTGTGTTAAACTATTTAAGCGATTTAATAAAAAGAGTAAAGGGAATTTAAACCCTTACTTTATTTTGAGGAATATTATGATGGATTTACAAAATTCTTTGAAAATTAATTTTGAAGTAAGAGAAGAAATTCGGACTTTTAATTTGAGTTTTATATTACTTACTAAGTAATATAGTAGAGAGTTTAAAAATTTTCAAATGTTGAAAATGAAGATTTAAAATTTAAAAGATGTTGAGAAAAAAAAATTCTAAATATCTTGGACTGAAAAGTAATTTGAGCTCATATTCTTGTTTCTTGAGTATACTCTATCCCTGAGCTAATATCGACGACATGCATATTTCGTGGTCGTTCGAGTTTGGTGGCCTTGTGAGAAGCCATCTTGTGATTTATGGATCTTGTCTATTGTGTTTATCTTGTTGTGGGGATGTTCTTTCCGTATTATCGCGTGGAAAATCTTGTTGTTGATCTTCTTTATTGCTTAGAGAATGGGTTTGTGTGAGTTTTGTCCCAACTCTATTCATAGAATTTTGAGTAATCAATCATTTTCGATTGACTATTTGTTGAGCATTTTATTGAGTTTTAATTCGAGATGGGAGATGTTTGAAATTCTTTCGAGTTGCATGGAAAATTCGATGGTTTGCTAATCACTATATTAGCATTTGATGGGCCATTGGATTAACCAACTGAGTTTTTCATTGTTTTTCTCTACCATTTTATGTTGAGAGTATGAATGGCTTGAGTTTCAAGCTTGTCTTTTATCCTTTTCGATTGAATTTTTGTGTTGTTTACAGCATTTTCCTCTAGAATTGCACGGACACAATTTTGTTAAGGAGGGGAGTCTGTAACAACCTTGGTTTTGGAGCTGAAACCCGAGAGCAAATCAAATATTTGCTAGTCATTGAAGCTGAAACGAATTTGATCATAACTTCTTCGTTTCCAAACCGATTTTGATAATCTTGGTCATTTCGGAAGGCTTAGAAACTAAGATACAACTTTTATTTTATTCATTTTGCCAGAATTTGAAGTTTACTATGTCAAAATTATGGTTTTTCGTCTCTAGCCTGTTAGTGCATAGCTACCGACCTTGGTCTCTTTTCTCCCGTTGTTTTCAACGCAGAACCCCGACTTTGCGGCGCCATCCTGGGCACGTCCGATGTCAGAATCTGCCATTCTTGGTCTTGTTGGAAAGATGAAGTGATGATCTACACATTTGTATAGTTTCATAAAAATCTGGGTTGGTTAGCTATGACGATCTCGTTGCCGAAGTCGGACCTTTGCGCTGTTTTGAATAAACAAAAAATCCGAGTTTCGGTTCAATTTTGAGATGACGCCACTTCTTCGTTTCAAGTCCGAATCGAACGGTTCTTTTTGCAAATTGTAGTATAAGTATTAGTCTATGCTCCTACCAAATTTCACGAAGATCTGGGCTCAGTTGCCCCTTTGAAATCATCGTCGAAGTTGAACATTTGCGCTGTTTTTACACAGCAGTTTATAGTGGTTTTAGTCCGACTTCGAAGCGACGCAGAATCTTCATTTCAAGTTGGAATTGGATCAATCTTTTTGCAGATTGGAGTAGGGCTGTTAGTCACATTACTACAAAATTTCATGTCATTTGGAATCTGTTTTCAGGTCCAAACCTGCTGTCGAACTAGTGATCATAGCTTGATTTCAACGGTATTTATATTTAGAATAATTTCCACCATTTTTGATATTTTCCCGCATTGTTGAGTTTTCTCTCTAGATTTCGTGCACGGTTTTTATAAAGCATTTTAAAGTGTTTTTCAAACAAATAGGCTTGTGAAATTACTATATAGTATTCTTTTAATATATAAAATCTATTTATTCTGCATAATAAGGGAATTTTCAAATATCGTCTTCAAAATTGATTTCGAAAAATGGTTTTAAAAGCTTGTTTTCTCAAATAAATTATTTTAAATTTAAAATACACATTTATATACTATTCGAACGTTTGAGAAAGAGAATTAAACGATTTAGTAAAATACGTGGTATGGGACACGTGCGTTTACTATTTCGGTTAATTCCGGACTTGTACGATCGAAACTATCCGGGTTATGGTTTTTGAGTTACTTAGCCAATTTATGACGGGTGTTTGATATTATAATTCCTATATTTAGGAATTATTTGGAAAGGCCAATATTTGGCGAGTTTTATGGTTTGAGATTTCTACTTTGGGATTTATGGTTTATGAGTAACCATCACGATGTTTTCACTTGTCGATGAGATGAGACAAGTTACGATGCCATTTAATACTTGTCGATGAGACGAGACGAGTATAGTGTCTCTTTATCACTCGCCAATGAGACTAAGCGAGATATAATTTTCTGAGTTTTATGATGATTCTAGTGTGGTATCGACTAACGGGTGGTAAACCGCTAAGTGCGAATGTGTGGTATGGGACACACGTTAACACTTTTCGGGTTTCTATCCATGGGTTTGTGACACATTCACGATGTTTACCCAACAGAACTGCTTTGAGAGGTGTTAGCGACCTAGTCATGAGGACAAACTGCTTTGGGAGGTGTTAGAGACCTTGTTAGGGCTGACAAAACAGCTTGGAGAGGTGTCAGCGACCTAGTCATGGGGACAAATTGTTTTAGGAGTTGTTAGCGACCTTGTTAGGGTTGACAAAAGGGGTTGGAGAGGTGTCAGCATCCTTGTCATGAGGACGAACTGCTTTGAGAGGTGTTAGCGACCTTGTCTGAGGCTTCGGCCGTCTGAGTTTAGCACGTGCAGCATTGCTTCTGCATTGCAATCGGGGATTTGGCGAGTCCGGATTTTCTGAGTTTTCTGTTTTATTTTGATTTCACCGTTTTAAGATGTTTTATTACATCGATAGCCTAGTGCTGTATGAGATGTTATATATATGGTGATTTCAATTATGATGTTTTAAACTCTTATCGAGTTCCTTGAGTTATGAGTTTTGACAATTTCATGATTTTAAAGGATATTCTGAGTTTTGCTATTTTGGCGACTTGAGATTGAGATTTATATATATTTACACCGATGAGATGAGGTATAATTGAATTTGGAGATTCATCTATAATTGAGTTTTGGATCACCGTATTTGAGAGTGTTTTATGTTTGCCATTTTAGCGAGAGTTTTTATTGATGTTTCTCCTTTTGAGGAAATATGGTTCATGGAAACCATGTAGACATTTTACGATGTTGCCGATGATATGAGGCACTTGTGTTTGATTTGAGTAACCTCCTTCGAGGTATTTGTTCACTTAAGTAGCGTTTGTTAATTAAGTGCTGAGCTTATGAGTTTATCAATTCATTCTTCTTTTTCGAGAAGATGTATCTTCATCTCTATTCTACTTCATATTAATGATATTAACTGATTTGTGTAGCTAGACTGACCGGTGTATTTATGCACGGGTCAGACCGAGTTGTTTCAGGTATCATCTATTAGACTTAGCTTGAAGTTGATGCTGGATATCAGCTCTCCTTTTTCTTTAGCAATTTCTGTTCTTCCGCATACTCTGATGTAATTATATTTGATTCAATGTATATGGTGTGGTTGAGTACCACCTTTATTGTATTCATATTGTATTGTACTAAACAAATATCAGTGTATATGCATATATATGATGTTGGTTACTGTTCTGTGATGTGATTTACATTCAGTTATTGTTTTTTGTTCTAATAGATCCGTTAGTCACCTATAGTTTTGGGTTAAGCATTTACTGGGTATGTCGATCCACTTGAGTTGCGAAAAAAAAATTTATATTGCATTTATCGACGTATTCAATAGATGTTTAAGACAAAATTATAGATGGTCTCCCTTAACCGGCCCTATTCTCCGCTTTAATGTACAGAATTACTTGTTAATTCTCTTTGCTAAGGTGGGTCTCGGGGTGGGGCGTTACACTAAGAGTGATGAGTGTACTCTCAAGTATATTTTATCTAGAGGTATGCTTTCATTAAAGGGGGAGTACCCTCCTAGTTATGTTGGATAAATTTATTCTCCTTATTTGATTAGGACCTTCAAATTGTTTTTTGTAATTGCAACTAGAGATTCAACCACTCTTCACGATGTTTAATTATAAGTTTCGTCTATTCTATCAAATTTGGACTCTTATCTAATGTTATCCACTCTATCCAGTTTGGATTTTGCTTAGATTATTTTCATTCTTTCAAGCCTGGTTTTTAATAGAATTTATGCCTATTCTTATTTGGATTTGTTTCTAATTGTTTATCTTTACTCTTTCCTGTACGTATGTTATTCTTGTGAGGCAAAAAACCATTCTACTTTAGTGACGTGGTCTCACAAAACTTTTTTATGTTCCCCATTATTTGAGTTTTCTCAAGTTTGTATTTCCAGACCGATCCGGGTGTTATTTTATTATAATATTGGGTTAGACCAAGTATTTTCCCAAGCTGGCTTTGGTGCAATGGAGTTCTTGGAGAGGAGCTGGAGGTTCGCCTACTATAGCATTTTATCTTCGGCTGTATGATATATATACCTATAAGCAAATTGTAAGGTTGGGATTTTGTAACTGTCCAGCTGATAAGGTTTGTGTTTAATTCTGATATGCATTGTACTTTGGAAGTGGTAGTTTATACTGTGTTTTGGGATCTCACCGATTATCATCTGATAACAGGTAAAGGAAGCACTGTCCGGAGTTACCTGATTTTTTTTAAAGAAATGCTAAAAGTGTAGAATTGGAAATGCTATGCAATGGAATTGCTCGATATGAACGTTTGTCAAAACAGAACCGTCCTATCGATGTTTAACTGATGATGGATGATTGGCGGAGTTTAAATAGGGACCGTCCGAAGAACCTCAGAATGCAAGGACTTGGGGTGAATGTAACGACCCGATTTTTCGACGCTTGAAAGTCGACATCAATACGTCCACTGTATCAAATTCCGCATAGTCGAATGCTGAAAAACCAAACCCTAAACCAAACCGTTAGGGTTCAAGAAGAAGAAGATAGAAGAAGAAACAGAAATAGTAACAGAATCTCACATTTTGCAGCGGAACAAATATAATAGATAAATGAAATTTTTTAAAAACCAAAAGCAGTATATCAGTTTATACATACATCATCAGAGTTTACAACAACAAACAACGGAAAAGAATATAACATATACTAGTGATATGCCTCGCCATCCAGCTGGCTTCTGATCTTCACAACATCTTTTTTTTGACTTCGCTCCAGAATAATGATAACCTGGATCTAGGCTGCCCGTGTGGAAAATTGTGGGCACCCAGAGTTTAGAAAGAAAACAATAAAATCTAGGTCAGTCATGGGACTAGTGTGAGATCTTAAAAACTGTTATTTTCACAAAGAAAATAAAAAGAAATCCGCTATGCTTTTGGAAAATGAAACTACCATAAGTCCGTCCCGGGATCGAACGGAACCGAAGGCACTTCAGAAGAAGCCCTTGTAATCCGGATATTCACTAATCACGTTCAGAATCCCATCACAAAAGGTGATAAAATATCTATACCGGAGCAACCCAGTGCAGAGACATTCGACGGGTAATCCTTTCCCTTTCGAAACTACCCAGTATCCAACACCATCTTCAAATGCAATCCCATTTCATCGTATCATTATTCCGAATGGGTTTTATGACATAAAGTCCTCTCCGGCTAATCCGAATAATCAGCGCTTATTTTAAAAATAAGTGTTCATTCAGATTTCAAATAAATCACAACAAATTTCCGCATTGATCTTTTATATAAAAGATCCATCACAATCCCAAAGGTTCGATGTGGTTTCCAAATATCCATTTCGAATCCGACCACCGGTCGCATCGAAATTCAAATGCCATTAAAAGGCCAATATTGATAGTCAGTTATTTAACTATCAATCAACATTTACAATAATCACTATCAAATAGTATTCACAACAATTACCAAGATTTAAATAATTTTCCCCCAATTATTTATTTCCAAAAATGTCTTCGCAAGATATAATTTTAACACTTCAACTATTTGAAAACAAATTTCAAATCACTTCACACTTTTCAATTCTTTGAAAACAAATTTCAAATCATTTTTCCTTACACGGAATATATTTTCAAATATTTATTCATTCCCACTGAAAATCTACCGAGTTCAAATACTTTAAAATAATTTAAATTACTTATCCAGATATATATACTAGGAAATATTTAAAACAAAACAAATCTTAAACACTTTATTTAAAACATTAGTTATATAATATCACTATCTCATATAAAAACTCAAGTCCTAATTAATTATAAAAATAAAATTATTAGGTATAAATATTTAAATAATCATTTTCTAAAACAAATATTAATTTAATCTCTGAATAATCACTTCTATAATTTATAAAATAAATCTTTACTTGAAAGATTTTCAAAATAACTTAAAAAAATAATTTCTCTAAAATATTCTTTTAAAAACCAACTTTTAAACTTTTAA
Organism: Allium cepa; assembly: GCA_030765085.1. Classification (NCBI taxonomy): domain Eukaryota; kingdom Viridiplantae; phylum Streptophyta; class Magnoliopsida; order Asparagales; family Amaryllidaceae; genus Allium; species Allium cepa. Next base: position 1,002,972,625 of record CM060935.1, read on the forward strand.
TTTTTGAAAGCTACTTTAAAACATACTCGGTTTTCCAGAGAAAATACACCTTCCATTTCAAAATAGACCATTTAAATCAAAATAAATTTCTTCTTGATTTGTCTCCATTTATATTCCAAATCCGTAAATTCCTTCCCACACTTTAAAAATAAATCAATATTTATTTTTTAAAACAAATTTCCCTTTCCTTTTTAAATTTCCATTGTGAATTTAAATTTTCCAAATATCTACTGATATAAGATTTTCAAATTGATTTCAAAAATAATTTCCAAACACCAAATCAATTTTAAGCACCAAACAAAATTCCAAATTGATTTCTAAATTTATTTCAAACACCAAATTGATTTTCATTCACATACCAAATCAATTTTCATATTGATTTTCCAAAGATTTATTTTTTTAACACCAAATCAATTTTCGAATTTATTTTTAAAATAAATTCCTTTATCTCTTCCAAACTATTTAAAATCCGTATTTTAAAATAAATTATCTAACTTTTGAATAATATTACTTGAAATCCATTTATTAAAATCCTTTGCTATATTTTTAGAATTTATTAAATAGGATTCAAAAATAAAACTTTATCCTCTTACTTCTTTTAAATTTATCCAATTCTCAAAAATAAATTTTACAATAAACTTTCAACTTGAATTTCAAAAATCCAATTTTATTTATTTTCGTGATTTTACGATACCAAAAATATATTCGGCTAAACTATAGCCTTTAATGATTTCAATCACAGATATAATCATACACAGATTATAAATAAACCATCACACAACATATGAAACAAATTCAAATTTTTAGGAAATCTAGTTGGATCTCCCCCAACTTGTTTCCCTGCATCCATAGATGTTAGCACAACAATTAAATACTAATTCCACATCGAGGTGGAATATCGTGATATACGGGATTAAATAATATCATCCGCTATTATGAGGTGCATAGAGTCTCATCCGCTATATAATGCGGGAAATCGATCACTCCAAATACACATATAATACCAATTCCACTTCGAGGTGGAATATCGTGGTGTATGGGTTTATATAATATCCTCTGCGATTATGTGGCGCATAGGGTCTAATCCAATACAATTGATAATAATTTATCATCCAAGCACATAGTCAAATTTTTTGAATTTAACTATTTAAAATTAAACTAGAAATTCAAATTGAGTGAGAAGATCTCATCTTTGCGTTGCATGCAATCCATTTTCATTTTCGGCTTGATTCCTTTCATATTTTGTACTTGTATAAACAATTTATACAATTTATTAATATTCGAAATAATTGAATAATCAATTTTCATTTGATAAATTTAATTAGCCAATGATTTAATTTTAAAATTATAATTTGGTTTAAAACAAAAATATTTTCTTTTCTTTTCCTTTGAAACCTCACTTATAAAAAAAAATTAGTTTATATAAATTCAAAAATCCAACTATAAATAACTCTTCAATACTTTAAAATCTTATCTATCCAAATATATATATATATTTACTGTTTATCTATAAATATATTAAAATATGTGTTTGTGTTTTATATAGATATACCTATTTTATATTTTACCTTTCTGCAAAAACAAACAGAAATTCTTTAATGAGAACATTTTAAAACTCCCATATTTTATTTTCTTAAATATATATATAAATTCGAGTAAAAAGAAACCATAACCTCAGAATCAAGAACGGCTGAAGCCAATTTCATCAAATGCGGCCGTCATGATCGAATCCCCTCGAGCCACCTTAGGTTGCGCTTGCTCGAAACAGGCTGTCGCCATGCTCGAATTGAATCCCTAGCCTTGCGCGCGAGCCTCCGTAGTCCCTAAAATCACGACGACGACGACGATCCCACATCGCCACCTACTGTCATGAACCCTTGCATCGATCTACAGCCAAATCCTAATCCCTTCGATTGCGTCGCGCCATCGATCGATGAAACTACCTCCCCCAATCACGACGAATGTTGAGCCGCCCGCCATCGCGTTCGCGACTTTCCCTATCACACTCATGCGTGTGGCTACACAATGTCGCCGCATCGGCCTCGTTCGCCATGAATCCAAGCCCTAATCTCCTCGCGCCTTGAATCGCGATATGAAGCTTTGAAACGCTCCGCCATTTTCCTAGTTATGATTTCTGCTTGATTGAAAAAAAAGGAAGAGGGAGACGCCATTTTACTAAGTTCAACTACGATTTATTTTTATTTTTCGAATTTGGGTGATTTCACCCCCCCTTCGCCCATTGCTTTGAAACGAAGAAGAAAAAGTTTCGTTTGTTCGCCATAATTTTTGATAGTATTTTTGAACGAAAGAAAATGGATCTCCTTTTATATATTTATTTTTCTTTCCTTAACGTGTGTAAAAAAATTAAACAAGGGAACGACACGTGCAAATATTTCTTTACATGTTCAATCATTTATTTATTATATTTTGTTCTTTTTGTGAATTTAATTCAAATTCAAAGTTCAAATCGTCTCGATTCCGCAACTCAAAATCTCGATCTCCAATCGAGACGTGCCACAAGGCATTTATAATGTTAAACCCCTTATTCCAAACGCAATGGTAATAGTTCCGAATCCTAATTCGATCGTACGGAGAAGATAGCTTTTTTGACCCGTTAAAACATAAAATTTTCAATTTAAATTTCAGCGCGTTTGCTTATCGTACGGTCGAACGATCACTCTGAACATTATGAAAATTAAAATCCGATAATAAAACACTATTACGGTTCCAATGGAACAGGTTTCGTCAGAATCCGACACTGTGCCTCAGAAGGCTATTTTTAAATATCATTTAAACGATACAATTTCAAAACTGAACAAATCGCTTTCAAATTCAATTTTCAAAATTCTACTGTCTCCAGTATCATCAATATAAATTTTCTAAGCCTTTAAAATATTTTTGACAAGCTCAAAATTGAAGATTTAAATTTTTACCCAACTTCATTAAATAAATTCAATAACTTTAATTGCCAAATTCATTCTGATATTTGAAAGTCAAGTTAAACTAACATCCAAATATTTAAAATCAATTAAATATTTTGAATTTCAAATGTTCAAAATTTTGGGTCATTACATTCTTCCACCCTTAAAACAATTTTGTCCCGAAATTACTAATTAACAAGAATGATCCATAACCCGTTTATTATTTTCCCAAAACAAAACAGTTTTATCAATTTGCCAAAACAAATCTTTTATTTTTCGACCCTTTATCACTTCAACTAACTTTCCAAAATCTTCCTTAGATTTCAAACAATATTACTTTCTCAACCAATTTAAATCTTAAAATTCAAAATTTAAATTTAAATTCAAATTTTAAAATTCAAAATTTTCTCGAATTTATTTTAACTCCCTAAATTTTCGAAAAATTTCGCCAGCATCTCCTTTGCGCGGCTATCTCGGTACAACCACAAAATGACACCACGGCCCCATAGATATCAAAAAGAGAATGAAAAGCTTAGCGGCTAGACAAGAAATTCATCAAATTTCATATAGAAATTTTAGTACATTCCTTTTTCGTGCAATTCAAATTTACCTTCGAAATCAAAATCCCAATTCCATTTTTCTTTATGAAACCTGTATATCCTACTAGCCTTAATATCCAGTTAAAACATTCAAATTTATTTTGCACATTCCTTTATAAAAGATTCGGTATCTATTTCATTCAAACCGTACGATGTACATAAATCATTCGTATGCAATTATCAAATTCGATCGCTCACTCGATCACACAATTTCACTTTCGAACTAGTATCATCCACCCGACTTCCTAGTGCTTACTCAGATCTAGTTTCTTGATCAGAAACCGTCATTCTCCTTGCATAGCCGTAAACTATGACAGAGAATTTCCAGAATCAATCAAAAATTCATATCCAGGTTCACCGTAAAATATCGAGTAAAAAATTCTAACTCGGATTGATATAACTATCTCGAAAGTCCGTGCTCGAATTCTGGATCGAATCACTATGTGAATAAAATAATATACGTACATCCCACGTATTAATTCCAATTGATTTTTAGCCTTATCAATTATTTTTCTTTTATTCACATTTGATTTTCATTCACTTATTCACAATTTTTCCAATTCACAACTTCCAGTTTAATTTTCACACTTATCAATTTAGAATTTTTCTCAATTTTAAATTTTACTTAATAATTTCATCATTTGTTTCTTAAGTTCGATATAAATATTCTATGCACTTCTTAAATTTATTCTGAATTCACCATTTTGGTTTATATCTACTTATATTTAAACCGGATTCCAAATTCCATATGAATTCAATTCATTTCAAACCATATTAAATTTGTCATTCCTTCAACTATTTTCACTTACTAATTTTTATTTCAATACTTCATTTTATTTATCACAAATCGAATTCAATTCCCAATATTCAATTTTAATTCGAACTTTTAAGCTTCATAAGTATTCCAACTTATTTACATTTCACACTATTTCAACTTTAACTTTCCTTCAAGTTGATTTTATTCTAACAACTTCAAACCTATCAGTTGCCAACTCAATTATATTCTATAAAAATTCTATATAGGATTCCAGAGTCTTTTCATTATTCCAAACTCATTTTTGAAATCCATTCAAATTATCTTTTGAATTTCCAAAACCAAACTTTGCAAACAACTTCAATTTTTAAATAATTTGGCAGCAATTGCTCTCCTGGAAACTCGAAAATGAACATCGATGATGCTGTAGTCATCACCAATGTTATTTTCCAGTGACGGAAAAGAGTTTAGAGCTTTTATCCCTTCAAAACATTTTTTCCAAAACCTTTGAAAAATCATTTTCAAACTAAAAAGGAATTTAATTTCCAAATTATTCCAAATTTCAATTTTTTAAAAATATTTCTCTGAAATTCTATTTCAAATTATAAATCACATTTACAATTTATATTTACAAATTCCATTTATATATGAATTTATTTCTTAGCTCTTTGGTTATGTTTTCAATTTCTTACTCAATTTGACAATTAAATGATAATAATTTAATATTATCCCTTCCTAACATTCAAACAACTGTATATTATAATTATTAACAAAGACTACTTTCTTTTATATATGAAACTAGTTTGGGTAAAATTATTTCATTTACCCGACTTTAAAACAATATTGTGTCGGTTTATCTTGTTTCAGAGTTTAGAAACTCTTATCGATACAGTTGGCCAAATTGCACCGACCAGAATCTATAAACAATCAACCGATAAGTCAACACAATATAAAACAATTTATATTCACTAACAAATACACGCTCATATCTGTTATTACACTCAAACTCATTCTAGAGTACTACTGACTCTATCTCTAATGAGTAACACCCACCAGAGCCAAGGTTGTCGCTTAACCAAATGCTTTGATACCACATTTTTAATGACCCGATTTTTCGACGCCCGAAAGTCGACATCAATACATCCACTGTATCAAATGCTGCACTGTCGAATGTTGAAAAACCGAACCGTTAGGGTTTAAGAAGAAGAAGATAGAAGAAGAAACAGAAATAATAACAGAATCTCACATTTTGCAGCGGAAAAAATATAGTAGATAAATGAATATATTTAAAACCAAAAGCACTATATCAATTTATACATACATCATCCGAGTTTACAACAAAAACATCGGAAAAGAATATAACATATACTAGTGATGCGCCTCGCCATCCAGCTTGCTTCTGATCTCCACAGCATACTTATTCTGACTTCGCTCCAGAATAATGATAACTTGGCTCTAGGATGCTTGTGTGGAAAATTGTGGGCACCCAGAGTTTAGAAAGGGAACAATAAACTCCGGGTCAGTCATGGAACTGGTGTGAGATCTTAAAAATAGTTATTTTCACAAAGAAAATAAAAGGAAATCCACTATGCTTTTGGAAAATGAAACTACCATAAGGCCTCCCCCGCACGCACCCAATGCAAGCGCACAGTTGGAGGAGATTTCTCCTTATGATAGTCAAACATGCTTGATACGCAAAATCTCTTTGATATTATTATTATTATTAGTGAATAGTATGGAAAACATTTCGAAAATATAATATTAATCTTAGCCAACATAGACATTTCGCACTTATGCCTGCAATAGCTGTCATGTTCAATAACAGGTTACCGCCATATTCCATGGCAAGTTATACAACTAAAACCGTACAGGGCGTATTGTTTCTTAGGATTTCCAACAAATGGCCAAGCTAAGGAACTTCCTATGCCACATGGGTATGCCTCTGGAAGGACGCCCCGAGAACCTAACCGGATCTCTACCAACACAAGGCCGGGTTACCTCTGTAACTAGGTAACTACTACACGGGCATGCCATCCCTCGGTCGTTAGCGAACTTTATTCGAGGATCCTCAACCACAAAGCAACAACCACAAAGTATAATAAATTTGCAGCAACCACATAGGTTAATTATCTGGGCTCCATACCATGATACAACCCTTTTCCAGAAGGAAATGACATACCCTTATGGGGCGCTACCCCCAAATAACCTGGCTACATCCTTCCCGTTTCAACCATTTCCGGGTTGTGAGGTCCAGATCTCATCCACAAAGCTACACTTTTCACAAAGCCATGCTTCGGTCAATAAATGATCAGTATCACTTCGTATGCCACATTACCAAGTTGGTAATGTATCACTAGTAACATCAACTACATAACCTCTGAGCTCATACGTCTCAGAGAAGGGTGTTAAGCTAAGATAATAAATTCTCCGCCACCAACAGAAATGTATTTGATAGAAACCAGCTTTACATCCCAAGTGTAACGTCAGACATAAATCCATACATGTCCGTCCCGGGATCGAACGGAACCGAAGGCACTTCAGAAGAAGCCCTTGTAATTTGGATATTCACTAATAACGTCCGGAATTCCCATCACAAAGGGTGATAAAATCTCTATACCGGAGCAACCCGGTATAGAGACATTCGACGGGTAATCCTTTCTCTTTCGAAAATACCTGGTCTTCATCACCATCTTCAAACGCAATCCCATTTCGTCGTATCATTATTCAGAATGGGTTCTGTGGCACAAAGTCCTCTCCCGGCTAATCCGAATAATGAGCGCTTATTTTTAAAAATAGATGTTCATTCAAATTTCGAATAAATCACAATAAATTTCCACTTTGGCCTTTTAAATAAAAGATCCATCACAGTCACAAAGGTTCGATGTGGTTTTCGAATATCCATTTCGAATCCGACCCCTAGTCGCATTGAAATTGAAATGCCATTAAAAGGCCAATATTGATAATCGGTTATTTAACCATCAATCATCATTTGCAATAATCACTATCAAATAATATTCACAACAATTACCAAAATTTAAATAATTTTCCCCCAATTATTTACTTCCAAAAATATATTCGCAAGATATAATTTTAACACTTCAACCATTTGAAAACAAATTTCAAATCACTTCCCACATTTTTAATTCTTTGAAAAAGAATTTCAAATCATTTTTCCTTACACGAAATAGATTTCCAAATATTTATTCATTCCCACTGAAAATCTGCCGAGTTCAAATACTTTAAGATAATTTAAATTACTTACCCAAATATATATACTTGGAAATATTTAAAATAAAAAAATCTTAAACACTTTATTTAAAATATTAGTTATTAAATTTAATATCAATATCTCATATAAAAACTCAAGTCCAAAATAATTCTAAAAATAAAATTATTAGGTATAAATATTTAAAAAATCATTTTCTAAAACAAATATTAATTTAATCTTTAAATAATCACTTCTATAATTAATTAAATAAAACTTTACCTTAAATATTTTCAAAATAACTTAAGAAAATAATTTCTTCAAAATATTCTTTTAAAAACCAACTGTTAAACTTTTAATTTTTGAATGCTACTTTAAAACATACTCGGCTTTCCAGGGAAAATACACCTTCCATTTCAAAATGGACAATTTAAATCAATAAATAAATTTTTTCTTGACTTATCTCAATTTATATTCAAAATCCGTAAATTCCTTTCCACGCTTCAAAAATAATCAATATTTATTTTTTGAAACAAATTTCCCTTTCCTTTTTAAATTTCCATTGTGAATTTAAATTTTCCAAGTATCTACTGATATACGATTTTCAAATTGATTTCAAAAATCATTTCCAAACACCAAATTAATTTCCAAATTGATTGCAAATTTAATTTTAAGCACTAAACCAACTTCCAAATTGATTTCTAAATTAATTTCAAACACCAAATCGATTTTCATTCAAACACCAAATCAATTTTCATATTGATTTCCCAAAGATTTATTTTTTAACACCAAATCAATTTCCGAATTTACTTCTATTAAATTCCTTTATCTCTTCCAAACTATTTAAAATCCGTATTTTAAAATAAATTCTAAAATTTTTGAATAATATTACTTGAAATCCATTTTTTAAAATCCTTTCCCATATTTTTGGATTGTATTAAATAGGATTCAAAAATAAAACTTTATCCTTTTAAAATTCCTTCTTTTAAATTTGTCCAATTCTAAAAAATAAATTTTACTATAAACTTTCAACTTAAATTTCAAAAATCCAATTTTATTTATTTCTGGTATCCTACGATACCAAAAATATATTAGGCTAAACTATAGCCTTTGATGATTTCAATCACAGATATAATCCCTACACAGATTATAAATAAACCATCACACAACATATGAAACAAATTCAAATTTATGAGGAATCCAGTTGGATCCCTGCAACCTGTTTCCCTGCATCCACAGTTGTTAGCACAACAATTAAATACCAATTCCACTTCGAGGTGGAATATCGCGGTATATGGGTTTAAATAATATCATCTGCTATTATGCAGCGCATAGGGTCTCATCTGCTATATAATGCGGAAAATCAATCACTCCAAATACATATATAATACCAATTCCACTTTGAGGTGGAATATCGTGGTATATGGGTTTAAATAATATCCTCCGCTATTATGCGGTGCATAGGGTCTATCCAATACAATTGATAATAATTTATCATCCAAGCACACAATCAAAAAATTTAAATTTAACTATTTAAAATTAAACCGAAAATTCCAATTAAGTGAGAAGATCTCACATTTTCCTTGCATGCAATCCATTTCTATTTTCGGCTTGTTTCCTTTCAGATTTTGACCTTGTATAAACAATTTATACAATTTATTAATATCCGAAATAATCGAATAATCAATTTTCATTTGATAAATTTAATCAGCCAATAATTTAATTTTAAAATTAAAATTTGATTTGAAACAAAAATATTTTCTTTTCTTTTCCTTTGAAACCTCACTTATAAAAAAAATAATTTATATAAATTCAAAAATTCAATTTTAAATAAATCTTCAATATTTTAAAATTTTGTCTACCCAAATATATATATATATATATATATATATATATTAATAATTACTGTTTATCTATAAATATATTAAAATATGTGTTTGTGTTTTATATAGATATACCTATTTTATATTTTACCTTTCTGCAAAAAAAAAACAAAAATTCTTTACTTTGAACATTTTAAAACTCTCATATTTTTATTTTCTTAAATATATATAAATTCGAGTAAAAAGAAACCATACCCCTAGAATCGAGAACGGCCGATGCCAACTTCATCGAATGCGGCCGTCGCGACCGAATCCCCTCGAGCCATCTTAGGTTGCGCTTGCTTGAAACAGGCTATCGCCATGCTCGTATAATATCTAGCCTTGCACGCGTGAGCCTCCGCAGTCAAAAAAATCGCGACGACGACGACGATCCCACATCGCCACCTACTGTTGCGAACCCTTGCATCGATCTACAGCCAAACCCTAATGTCTTTGATCGCGTCGCGCCGCCGATCGATGAAACTACCTCCTCCAATCGCGATGCATGCTGAACCACCCGCCATCGCGTTCGCGACTTGCCCCATCACACGCATGCGCGTGGCTACACAATGTCACCGCATCGCCTTCGTTCGCCATGAATCCAAGCCCTAACCTCCTCGGGCATTGAATCGCGATCTGAATCATTGAAACGCTCCGCCATTTTTCCCAGTTATGATTTCTGCTTGATCGAAAAAAATTGGAAGAGGGAGACGCCATTTTTTGAATTCGTCTACGAATTTTTTTTCCAAATTTGGGTAATTTCCCCCCTTCGGCCGGCCATTGCTTTGATTTAAAACGAAGAAAAAAAATTTTTTCGTTTGTTCGCCATAAATTTTTGATTGTATTTTTGAATGAAAGAAAATGGATCTCATTTTATATATTTATTTTTCTTTCCTTAACACGTGTGAAAAAATTGAACAAGAGAACGAGACACGTGCGAACATTTCTCTATCTGTTTAATCGTTTATTTATTATATTTTTTCTTTTTTTGAATTTAATTCAAATTTAAAGTTCAAATCGTCTTGATTCCACAACTCAAAATCTCGATCTCCAATCGAGACGTGCTACCAGGCGTTTATAATGTTAAACCCCTATTCCGAATGCAATGGAAAAGGTTTCAAATCCTAATTCGATCGTATGGAGAAGATAACATTTTGGACCCGTTAAAACATAAAATTTTCAATTTAAATTTCAGCGCGTTTGCTTATCCTATGGCCAAACGATCACTTCAAACACTATGAAAATTGGAATCCGATAATAAAACACAATTATGGAACCAATGGAACTGGTTTCGTTGAAATCTAAGACTGTGCCTCGGAAGGCTATTTTTAAATATCGATTTAAACGATATAACTTCAAAACTGAACAAATCGCTTTCAAATTCAATTTTCAATTTTCTACTATCTCTAGTATCATTAACATAAATTTTCTAAGCCTTTAAAATATTTTAACAAGCTCAAAATTGAAGATTCAAATTTTTACCCAACTTCAATAAATAAATTCAATAACTTGAATTTCCAAATTCATTCTGATATATGAAAGTCAAGCTAAACTGACTTCCAAATATTTAAAATCAATTAAATATTTCCAATCAATTGTTCAAAATTCTGGGTCATCACGGTGAATGTACTATGGAACAACCCCAACACCACTACGTTCAGATCCAAGTAATTCACTAGGAAAAACTTATGCCCAAACTTGACTTGCCCCTAAGTCGAGAATAACCTGAATCATCACAAGCACCGATCGTTACATACGACAATGACCAAACCTTCGATCATTACCCACCTTAGTGGTAATGTTTTGAGAAGAGTTCGGGGTCGAGAGCCACAATGATCTATGATAATGTCTTGAGATGATCAATGGTGCTTTGGTTGTGGCAACGGCTACAGGAGCGCGACAATGACTTGAGATGATCGGCGGCGAGTAATCCAAGGTTGCAGGAGTGAATTAGCAGAAAGTCGGCACTTGGTTGAGCACTTAGAGGAATTAGTCACGAATAAGCAAGAATGTAAAGTGGTGAATAAATTTTCCTACGTGTTGAATATATAATACTCAAGGGCAAGGAATTAGTACTCGGTACCGAGAGGAAGCTCTCAATACTGGATGGAACGTAGGGAACAAAAGTAAAGAAAAATTAAGGAAAAGGAAAAGCATACCTGGCTACAGCATGGAATGATCTCCAGGTATAGATCTTGTCCTTAGCATGGAGAATTCAATTTTAACTATGTAAAGCAATTAGATAGGTATTTTCAGCTTGGTGACAATGCTTCAAAGCAACTTCTGAATAACTAGCGGGCATAAATGGATAATAGTAAATGGTTGTATTGTTCCAGAGCATGCTTTGTTTTCAATAAAAGCAGGCTTTGGAGGCAAGTGTTATCCGGCTTTTTGAACATACTAGTTTTCACCAAAATCAGAATGTTGAGATGGAGTGAAACAATTCACAGACTTAGGTACATGCTTAGAAGGGCAATTTGAACACATTCAAGAAATTCCAAAATCATTGGAGCAAAGAGGACCAGTCAGTACCGAGCCCTACCACTCGATACCAACCACTTTGTATTGCATATGGGTCCTCCAATGCAGTTGTACATGGAGGTCTAGCTCGAGTGCTTGTCATGAACTATATATCTCGAGGAATATATGAACAACTCTAAGAATGTTCTAGAAGAAAGAAAAGAAAGCAAACAAGAAAAGGCTGTATCATAACCTACTAGGAATAAATCAGTCTTAAAGAAAAAGGGTTTGGAACACAATGGATCGAAGATAGAACGCCAATGAGGAGAAAATGATAAGATTTCCTCTCATAAAATTTGGTCAGCTCCGATCAAAACTACTTGGCACCGAGTGGTTTTTATTGGTGTTTGGGTCCTGTTACTCAATACTACATGTTTGGAACTGGGTCTAGACTTTAAATTTCATAGGCCTCCGGTTCTGCTAATACATACCAAAAAAAAATTGGAGAAGGACGTTCCCCTTTTGGAACTTCGTTTTCTTCATCTCTGTCTCTCCTCCATTAAAGTCACTAAGGAAGCTATTGTTTGCTATTCTAGGCTTTAGAATGGTAAATCCCTTATACTTGTGACTCTCAAATCTATAATCAATAAAAACTACAATGGACTTAGGCTAGAGAATATCGAACCATGTTAAAAATCTTGTAGTTCTTACTATTTTTCGCACACTCTCTTCTAGATCTCAATATTACTATAGATCTTTTGTTTATCTCAATATTTACACAAGTTTATCTCATTTCTTTTAAATTAATTTAATGTTCAAAAATCATATCTTTTGTTTTATAGGTTACAAATTTCAACTTTCTTGTTATTTCATTTATAACCGAGCATTTAATCTCTTATTTTAATTAAAGGTTCCAATTATTAATTAGTTATATTCCATTTCCCTACAATAATTGAAACTATTAATTAATGGAACTTAAGAACTAAATACCGCGTTTAATTTCAAATCATTTTAAAACAATAGATAGATGCATGCACTTGTAATTTATATATCCAATTACATTTAAAACAATTTGAAATTTATATCTGTTTATCAAAATAAATCTGTAGTAAAACTACTGCAGTGTCCTTCCCACTTAGAAACTCGAAAATGAATGTCGATGATGCATGCACTCATCACCGAAATTATTTTCCAGCGACAGAGAGGGGTACATAAGTTATTTCTTTCCAAAGTTTCTTTAAAACAATTCTTTCAAATTATACTGAAATATTTATATCAGAAAATACTTCTAACTAGTATTATTATTATATTCCAAAATCATTCAAAAGAAATTTTCCAAAAATCCAGAAACTCAAGTTCTAAGTTTCCAATCTTTCATTTATTTTATTTCAAATCCTAATTCCAACTAACATTTAAAAATTTCACTACCTAACAATAATTAAAGTACAACCAATATATATATATATATCATTTATAAAAAAGTTATATATAGAAAATATAATAGGCAAAATTATTTCATTCACCTATATTCAAACAAATATTGTGTCGGTCTGTCCTATTAAATGTTTAAAAATCCCTATTGATGTCATAGTGTCCCATGCACCAACCAAAATTTATAAATACGAAACGGAATAAATTAACACAATATCAAAACCTTTTTATAACACTAACAAATACGCTCTCTCATATATATATGCTCAGCGACTCATCATAGGGTATTACTACCCTATTAATAAAGAGTCAAACCCCACAAAGGTAAGGTTTATCGCTAAACCAAAGCTCTGATACCAAATGTAACATCCCGCCTTTTTGTACATTTAAATCGACGATAAACCACACACGTCAGACTCAAACCATACAAAAGGGCGAATTGTTATTGGAGTAAATAAGAAAAAGGGAGAAAGAAAGAAAACAAAATAGAATCTTGCAGCGGAACGACAAAATATAATAATCAAATAAAAGTTCATGAAGCTGTTTGCAAAACATTTGATTATTCAAATACAATATAGAATCAGAGTTACACATAGCAGAAAATAATAAATAATAATGCAGCGGAACAGTATGAATGTAGTGTAATAATAAAATAAATAATAGTAATACAATCTTCGTCTTCGTCCTCCAAAAACAAAGTCTTTGAATCCTGAAATACTCAGACTGACCCCAGCGAACTGAAAAGACAAAACACTCGAGTCAGAACTAAAAGATCTTATGTAAGTTAAATCAATGGTAAATAATATGAGTGGAACGGCATCAGAGATGTTTACGGTATTTGACATCTCCTATCCAGTATCAAACGTGAGTGTAGTAACATAAGAGATGTTCGGGATTTACATCTCCTAAGGATTTGTTAAACTATTTACTATGTAGTAATATTTCGCTATTATAATTATGTCTAATAGAAAAATAATCTTAATTTAAAATAGCGTTAAGGAGTGACCCAATATTCCCCTTAACACATAAATAGTGCCAATAGTCTATACATTACCGTAATACCTCCTGATCGGGAGGCTACCAGAGGATACTCCATAGGTACGACACAAATCAAACTCGTACAAGGCGCTCTTGGGTAGGTGACACGGTACAACTAAGCAATGCTAGGGTAGATATATCAATTATGCTTCCGGCCGGTGGTAACGCATAGCAGCTACTACCTCCCACCTCGAGCCACACCCCCAAAATCAAAAGGCGCTACCTTCTTAGCCCGTCAATCGCTCCTGTTTCAGCACCTTTTGCCAACTCACGGGAGTCGGGTCCACGTATATACCTTAAAGGAAACGCCGCCACCATCCTACTTCATTCAAGAATCTCTACCGCGTACACGGTTGTTAAAGTGGTTTTCGGAGTTGGTAGATAGTACGACAACTTCTGATCTCGGTCTCTTCAATAAGCAAACGTTATTATAACACCGCGGTCAGTTTCAAAATAGTTTCTTCTTTAAAACCAAATATCATTGCCCTTTCAAAACCAAATCAATAAGATATCATTTTCATTTCAAATGTGCCCTTTTCTAGAACCATAACACTATCAAAGTTATAATATTTCGAAACCAAACGCTTGAAATATAACCTTTCAAATCATAATACTTTGAATTTCATAGCTTCTAAACTATAACTTCCAACACTTAAAAGGTTTGGATATTCAAATAGTATATAAAATAAAATAGTTTAAATTTAAAATTACTTTATAAAGTAAAATAATTTCCTCGACTTCACAATTTTATTCACTTTAAATTAAATCTCAATTCATAACTTTCAACTCACTTTCAATTTGCAATAAACCATTTCAATTTATATCAATTACAAATATAGATTCGAACCTCAAAATAAACCATTTTAATAGATTTCAAAGCTTTCAATATTCAACATTTCAAAACTAAATTTGTTACTCTCTGTATATATATATATATCAAATTCAGTTTACTATTATTTAGTTTTGAAATATTTCCTTAATAATTTCAATATCATTCAAATAAACTCCAATTTCAAATAACCGAATATTTCCTTCACTTTATTAAAACTTGATATATTCATTTATATAACCTTAAAAAAAATCAAGTCAAAATCATATTCTTTAAAATCTCAAATTCAGTGAGTCCCAAATCGATTTTTGTTATTAAGTAAAATTCTCAATTAAATTCAATTTCAAATCAATTTCCAATTTATCTTTCAACCTTAATTTATTGAAATCACTATAAATTCTATATCAAAATATAATTTAAATAAATACTGTACCACATTATATTTTAAATAAAATCAAACTTTATTATTAACTTATTTATATCAAGAAATGTTTACATAGTTCAAGTCAAGAATTTGACTATATATATATGTATGTATGTATATATAATAGCATTTATGTAATATCTAAAATCAATATTTATATAAAACTATGTGTTTCTTTCCAAAAACCATAGAAATCAATTTCGAAATATTTTTATACATATAGACCACGGTGTCTGTATATAATTTTCTATCTTATGGTCAAGTGATACAGATATTTATCATTTCAATCTGTAATTTAAATATAAAAATATGGTTATATATCATTTCAAACCGCAATCCCGAATGAAATAAAAATCCATAACAACTTGCAGTTTATAACAATAAAAATGCAATATCCATTCATCTAATATCAATCATCAAACCTTTATCACAATCATCATCCAATTCAATCAATAACATCAATATAGAACAGATAATAAATAACAGGTATTTACTGGCAGTTTATATTCAATAATAAATTAAATAACTATTTAATCCAAATAAGTCCAAATAAACTGAGATGATGATTCAACGTATGCCAAACCGTCATAAATAAATTTCTAATCACATCATAAATTAATTTAACAAACATAAGAAATTTTAGAAGTTGTGAGTGGGTTAAAACACTCATCTTTATAGGAATCTGAAAATAATAGACTTCTAATCAATAGCTCCGCTCTATGTTTCCTTAGTCTCCTTCTTGATTGCTAGTTTTGTTCCGTAATTTTTCTTTTATTTTGATTTACTTTAATTTTCCTCCTTATTATATTCAAGTATGTATGTATGTATGTATGTATTTTTAAAAGGTTTGAAAAAAAAGAAGATTTGAAAAAAAAGAGTTGAAAAAAAGGATTAAAATAAGAAGAACTGAAAATGGAAGAGAAGATCAAGATTTGAAAAGAAAGAAGAAAGTTTAAAATAGAAGAAAATTTGAGAAGAATAATATTTGAAGAGGAAGGAAAAATTAAAACGAGAGATAATAAGGAGATTTGAAGAGAAAAAAAAGAAAAAGAAGAAAAAAGAAGAAGAAGATTAGAATGGAGGCTGGGGTTTCATTTGCATCGTATCTTATTTATAAGGTTAGAGTTAGGTTTAGGGCCAAAGAGATTTGAAAAGAGAGACAACTATTAATTAGAAATAAACGAAAAGATGTTTCAGAAAATGAAGTTCGAAAAAAATAAAGTAAATATGAACAAACTTGGTATTGAAATATAGTAAATATGAACAACCTTTTTAAAAGTAGCAGGTATTAAAAATTGGTAAAAGAAAGAATTAAATATATGAAAAGTAGTTAATGTTTGCAAAATAGATAAGCTTCGGACAACGTAAACAAAATGAAGTAATGGAACAAATGAAGAAATAATGAAAAGAATGTGGCAATTATTAATTAGAAAGGGAATGAATGGACCAACTCGATACTGTAAACAAACTTTTAGAATTCAAATTTCAAAAACAATCGTTCACTTAATTAATTTTGTTAACCCTAAACGTACCAAAATTAATATCCTTTAAAGATTTAATTAACACACAATAAATGAAAATAAATTCTCTACACAAATTTGTGTCATAAATTAAAAGAATATACAGCATTAAGAAATTTTCATTTCTCCCTCTTTGTGATTAGATTGGAAATTAAACAAACATGTTAACATTTCGATTGAATGTTTTACAAGGAATGCATTAACAAACATTCAAAAATATGATATCATAAACAAGGTAATATAAATAGGTGTATAATATATATATATATATATATATATATATATATATATATATATATATATATATCTGCGTGTGTGCGTACATCTTTATCGCCACTTATAGTTTACATTCATAAATAAATGGTATGAAAATAATCCACATAAGGAGGCGGTGAATGTAAGAGTAAATTAGAAAAGTGAAGATGGAAATGTAAGCTATGTTGCAATTAAGATCTAATAAATTCTAATTGAAAAGGAAATAGTCAAGTGTAAATCTATTTTACCCCCTTTATCTTCTCCTAATAACATTTAATTTAATAACATATGAGATTTGAAACCTAAATAGTCTTTTTTTAATGATCTAATTGGATCTAAAACACAAGTTTAAATTTAGGTATAAACGTATATGTAGTAAACTAGCATTAAATTTTGAAAAATGAACTGAATTAATTGGAAATAAATCACCCAAGTTATTTCAATATATGTTTACAGTTAACGTCTTCCCACTTTTTAATTAAAAGATACCAATCACATTAGTTGTCATTGATTTCTAAGGTAAAAATGAATGAAACAATTCAATTCCTTTTTGTAGTAATTTAACGTATTTACGGAAATAGTGTATACAAACCGAATGTTATTAATTTCTTATTTCTGTAATAAATTTTTCAGCTACCAACATTTCAAATAAATAAACATATGAATTTTTTTATTTAGTAAAGAAACATATATTATTCTTTTTTTACATTAATTATTCCAATCAATTGGAATTTACATTCATACGGTCATTTATTTTCTTCCTTATTAAATTTTACAATTATTTCCAATTTAAGCTCTACAATTACATTCCTAATTAGCTTTACCATTAAAATTGATTGAAATAACATTAACAATTGTCAATTTCATTAAATCAACATCAACAATCACATTCACACTTTATTATCAACCGACAAATATTATAATTACTTACCTATCATTGATTTTATCAAATTATAGTTTATTACGTATTATTTCATGAATTAATATAACTTTGAATTTATTTCCTAATTTACTATTTACAATCAATTATAACCATACAATTATTTCAATTAATTGAGATTGCACTAAATTAGTTATTTATTAACTTGCATTAACATTATTACCTTTCATCCCCGTTATTAATTCATAAATTTTTTTCTTTCATATTTAATTACCAAAATCTAATTAAATTAACAAATTTAAACATTGGAAATTACGGGTCGTTACAACTTTATTCGCTTTAAAATCACGCTTTAATTATAAATATTTCCACTTTACACCATCTGAAATTTAGAAAATATTTAGACAGTTATAACTAGTTTAATTAGTTTACATAGTTTTAATTGGAGATAAATTAGGTTGAATAGGTTTAAAATAGATTAAATGAATTTAAAATAGATTAAAATAGATTGAAATACTTTAATTAGATTTAAAATAGTTTAGAATAGATTAAATAGGTTTATTATGGATTAATTATATTTGAAATAGATTAAATAAATTTAAAATAGATTAACTAGAATAAAATAGAATAAGATATTTTAATTAGTTTAAAATAGGTTAAATTAGATTAAAATAAATTAAATAGTTTAAATTTATTAAATTGGTTTAAAATAGATTAACTTATTTTAACAGTTGAAAATCTTAATAATTAGGATTTAAAATAACATTTTTAACAGTCTGTATTAAAAATAATAAATTTGAAATTAACATCAAAATACTGTGTAGTTAATGCCCCGCTATTACCCCGCTACAACCCCGCTATATCTCATAGCGGATTTCCACCGCTATGATTTTTCCATATAGCCCCAGAATATAGCATTTCCGCTTTAATCCTTGCTATTTCCGCTATATCCTGTTATTTTCGCTATATTCCGCTATTCCCGCTATATCTTGTTTAATAAAATCAATTGAAAAATTGCATTTATGCATTATAAAGTTATGAAACTAATTTATTTGATTTAATTTTTAATATATTTTCAGAAATGAAAATACTCTAATATTTTACCAAATTCAATTATGTTATATAACTGTTTTTCGTTTATTTAAAGTATATTCGCACATGTTTTTATTTAAAATTATTTATGTATTATTTATAATTCAATTAAATGATATTTTTCATTTAATTACCATTTATATATTTCTAAAAACATTAAGTACGAGTTTCGTATGCTATTTTCGAGCCATCCGCTATATCCTGCTATATCCTCGCTGTATCCCTGCTATGACTTTTTGCACCTCTACCGCTTTGAATCTACCGAGCGCATTAACTGCACAACATCAAATTAATTATTTCTATCATTTCGACAAATTCGGACCATACCCAGATTTCAACTCAAACCCAATTTCAAATCTTAAAATGTCAATTTTAAGCTATTCCAATTTCAATAGATTTTCAAAGTTACAAATTTCAAACAGTTCAATAACTCAATTTCGATAAATTTCATTTATACTTCAAAATTCAACTTTAGAATTCTAATGTAAACCCTCTAAGCAATTTACTTAATACAATTCCAAAATTTCAAATTTAATCTTTTAAACAATTCATTTAAACAATTCAGTTTATATAAATCAAATTCTATTTCAAAATATCATTTAGCTGAAATCAAAATTTAAAGATTTAAAATCATTTAATTTAACCAATCCGGTGTTCGTATATTATTTTCTATCCTATGGTCAAGTGATACAGATATTTATCATTTCAATCAATAAATATTTAAATTTACAGATGTATATTATTTTAACCCACAATCCTAAATTTATTTCAATGAAAATCGCTTGGGTTTATCATTTCAACCTATAACGATTTCCTCTATTCTATATATATGATCGTTTGGGTATGTATCATTTCAACCCATATGGATCTTGTAGTGTTATAACCGTATAGAAATATAAGATCTAGTCATCCAATATCAACAATCAAACATCCATCATAATCATCATCCAAATCAATCAATAAACATCAATAGATGATTGATTATCATTGACAAGTATAAATTGGTGAATAAAAATTTAATATTAAATTAAATAACGATTAAATGCAATAAAATCCATTTTTAACTGGAAAGACAATTTAAACATACCAAACAACAATCAACCAATTTTTTACCACATCATAAATTTAACTGACATAAGATAGTTTAGTTGTTGTCAGTGGGTCAAAACACTCACCATTGATTTCAAATCGATTTGAAATTAAAAATAAAGCCCGAAATTCAACAGTCTCAGAATTTTTTCAAACTAGTACCAAAATGTCTAGAATTTCGATACGTTCGTAGCGGAAAAAACCGCACGTGAATGCGAGCTTGTATGCAAAAATTATGATCGTTAGAACATTTAAAGTTTGAATTTAAATTAAATTAAACAATATAAAACCTACCACGTCATCATCTCTTTGCGTATGAAACCCTACCATGAGACATCGTTCTTGTTCAACATGCGTCCGCCACCCAAAATTCTTGACGCATGTCGCTATGCCCATCGCGGACCAGATATGACACCATACTTAGATGCAGCTCGCCTGGTCGCCGTCACCTTGGCCACGCGGCTTTGCCCGCCGTCGCCTTTGAGCAAACATTTCAGTGAACCACGAAGCCATATTGACATTCCAACCATATGGATACGTGCTGCTCGATGCCATCTTCCCAACGCCACCTCCCGACCATCGATCGGGCTAAGATCCACCGTCCAATAACAAGCCCTAGCAACAGATGGTCAAACTTTTCCCACGATTTCTGGACAAATGGAGCATCGAATTGAGAAATGAATTACACCAGTGAATTATGCTTTTCGAGAGCTTCGAATAGGTATATAATATGAAAGGGTTATGCGGAGTTTGATTTTTGAAATTGATTTGGAGATTGAATTTCGGATTTGAATGTAAATTAGGTTTCTGCCATTGAGGAAGAGAGAATGAACAGACAGATAGAACTATATATAAAGGAATAAGGAAATGACGGCTAGGGTTATGAGAACGAGACTATTTATATCAACCCAGGCAGATAAGAAAATAAACACATATTGGATCGGTATGAACGACCAGAATGATTCGAAAAGCCCGTTCTGCTTCCGAAACGAAAGTGGGTCATCCCATATATCAAAATAGATGTTTTTTGATATTTTTAAACTCAATGGAATAGGTTTCGAGTCCGTACGATCAAACGACAAGCCCGATCGCTATGAAATTTGAAATCCTATAATAATTCACCAGCATAGATTCGATGAAACTGGTTTCGTAGAAATCCGAGATAGTGCCCAAAATGGCTATTTTCACGTTAATTAAATAAATTAATATTTAAATTAACTAAATCACTTTTTAATTCAATATTTATAAACTAACAATTTTCATCATTTTTGATTACTTAGACATTTAAATTAATTTAAAACAAATTTATATATCAATTCAGTGTTAAATATCTCACTAATTATAGTGTTCAATTTCAACTATAATTAAATCCAATAAATTATATTTTAATTCCAATAAATTGATTAAATTTGATTTCAATCCTCTTAATTCAATCAATCATTGCCCTATGAACATAGTTAACATTGGTTTATATCGTATTACATTGATATTCTCCAATTTCATTCTAATTTACATTAAAGTAATATTTAATTACATTTAATTATAATTTATTTCCAATTTAATTTAACTAACGAAATAAATAGGTAACATATAGTAATTGTTACTATTAACCTTTAATCACATTTATAAGTTTATTATTTACAAAATAATGTTGTAATAACTCAGAACACTAATTTTACCCAATTACAGTTAATCGCATACTATTTCATTAATTAGTACAACCTTTAAATTATCAATTACTCCTTTAATCCAATTATCAATTAATACATATTATTACAATAAATTTACAATCTATAATCCAATTATAACTTTTTTAATCATTTCAGTTAAATGGAAATTAAATTTAAAGCAGTTATTAATTACCTTCAATTAATACTATTACATTTTATTCTAGTTATATTCTTATTATTAAACCACAATTTTTTTATTTCTTCCAACATTAGATCACGAAACCTTATTAAATTAACTATTTTTAATTGTAAAAAATTATGGGTCATTACAATAGATATACAAAATAGATTTTATTTTATATTTTTGATAACTTTTATATAAATGATGAGCCGAATATAAATTTATACATATAACGATGGAATAAATATATCTTTTTATCAAATATATATATATATATATATATTTATGTATATATTTATACATAAACATATTAAAATATCTAAATATATATAAATATTGATTAACAAAACAATTTTGTTTATAAATTTCAAGCTGTAACTACAGCACTATTAATTTTTATTATTTACAATATATTAATTTATTTTTTACATCAAAATAGATAAAATATTAATAAAAAATATTTACTAAACATTATATTCAAATTTTAAATTTCTAGAAAACCTTATATGTATTTTGTAGTTTGAAAATTTTATCCATAATATTTTTGGGCAAAACTATAGTCTTAATTAATTAATTATTTTTCGACCATTAATTATAATAATTTTTAAAAATAGCATTTTTTTTTTCATTTTATGGCCTAAACCTTTTCTTACAATAAAATCATTTTGTAAAATTTATAAAATAATTTTTTAAACATATTTTACTTTATATGATTTATTATATAGTATATAAAATTAGGTAATTACAAAAATTATTTTGAGGCTAAATTATTATTACTATAAAAACATGTACAAAATTATATGATCAATTATTACCGTAGAATGATATTATAATCAAATATGAACTATACATATAATTAGATGATATGTATATATATACATGGATTTCGATGTTGCCTCTAAAATTTGAATATAAGGATTTGTATGATATTTGCAACTTTAAGTATGCTTTAATTAATGAAGTTTATTCTCCGAAAAATGATCCTCCTTGGAATTTCAGTTTTAATAAAATTCTAATAGGATCCGCCCTTAGACATCTTTCATTGCTGTATGCCAGATTAAATCTTTATAACATTGATAATGATAATGATTTTATTAGTTGGGAATGGGATAAGAGTAAGAAATATACTCCAAATTCTTTTTTATAGATTTATTAATTCTTCGGGTACTTTTAATAACTCTTTTAAATACATGTGGAAATTTAATGCCCCTCCTAAATCCAAAATTCATATGTGGCTAATACTTCATGGAAAACTTAATATAATAGAATTTTTAAAGAGAAAAAACATTCACAATGATAATAATTGTTATTTTTGCAATCAGCATCTTTAGGACGTAAATCATTTATATTATGATTGTTTGGACTCTAATTACATCCTCATTAATACTTTTAAATTTTTTAACTTTAATATAATAAATAAAATTTCAGATTGTTACTGGAAAATATGTAGATTCAAATTCAATAAGAATATTAGATTTTTACTAGACACTCTTTTTATTATTATTAGTTGGTTTATTTTGTTTGAGAGAATTCAAAGAATTTTTAATAATAATAATAGTCATTTTAACAAATTGATTTTTTCAATTTCTATATTTTGTTTTAATTGGATTTCTAATCCAAAATATAAATTAGCTAAAAATATGTTTTTTAAATGGTATCTTAACAAGGTTAGTTATAATATTAATTTTTTTAAGCATAACAATAACCTTTATAGCATAAATAATAGTATTATTAATATTTCTCCAAATTTATATGAAGATCTCACTTTTAATCGTAGCTTACTAAGAACTAAAGATAAATAAGTCTGATCCGTTTCAATTTTTGTTCTTGTCACCGCTTGATATCAGTTTATAGTTCATCCATTCCTTTAGTTTAGGTCCTGATAGTCTAATTTTAGGTTTTTATTTCATTCCTTATCATACATATATATATATGTACATTTATTTTATAAATATACATATATATGTATCATTCTAATTTTTTTTCTTATTCATGTTTCAGATAAAGGTTTGGGAGATAGGATTTCAGGTTCATTTTGCAGGGTTCTCTTGTCTCCACATTTCTAGATATCAGATTGTAGAGAGGTCATCAGAGAAGAGTTTCTTCATCCAGGATTTCTTGTAGTTTTCTCTTCAGATATAGGATTCTGCTATCCTCATCTTGTAGTTCTTTTTCAGGATGTTCTATTCTCCAGTTTGGCACTCCTTCTTCTTGTTCAGAGCTTTCAGAGTGGTCTCTCTGTTCAGCAGATCCTCTTCAGAGCAGATGCTTATTCACTTCATTTGATTCAAACTTTTGGAGCTTTTTTATTATTTTGAGTCGTCATTTATCTTTTGCCTTTTTGGTATTTCTGACACCTTTATATCGGGCGGTGGCCATGCCGGAGCTTGATATTGAGGTGCGATGGGTGGTGGCTTTGCCGGAACACATCTTAGGAGTACCTAAGATTAGATATTTGTATTTTTGCTTTTGTTACCTGCCAGGCATGTTGGCAGCTCCTTATGTTCGTGTTATATATATATATTCACATGTGTGCTCTCCTGTATGCGTAGAGGAACACGCATTTTTCTCAAAAAAATATGATATGTATATATATGTGTGTGTTAGTAATAAAATTATAATATTATTAAATTTAAAATTTAGTTGTTCATATCTTACATAATAAAAAAGTTGTTTTTTAAGTGAGTACACACATATAAACAATCTAGCCTATGATAACAACAATTCATATAACATTCTCTCCTAAGTAACAATATAGTTATATATATATATATATAATGAAATATATTATAGAAATTATATACTGTAATACAATGAATAATATACCTGAGAACCAATGCCTTATAGCACACCTTGTAATGATGAACACTCTTCTCTCATAAGCTTTTCGATTCCGCGGAGTGTTAATCCTTGAAACATTGACCTTTGATTATGAGATGGTAATTGACCTTGATTTGATTTGAGCTTGATATGATGGGGCTCTTGGTATTGAAGTCGACCAACAATAGATTGTAGGATGGCAGCCACATTTTCTTTGCAATAAGGGTTAGATGTGTTTAAATAGTGGATGGAAAAGAGAAAATAGTGGATCACACCTCATACTAGTTCTCCCTTAATTTGAGCCATTTGAAAAGCAATAGCTCTACCTAAATTTAGCTGCCTCCTGTCTTCTTATTTCAGTCGAAATCCATACCTATCATGATCGCCAAGATTCCATTCAAGCCCATAGAAAATATTATTTAATTAAATCCAATTTAATCGCTTGTCGATATGGCATATCGATTGATGTATTTATAGATATTATAAACATATTTTATAATATTTATTCCCCAAATCATAACCAAAATTCTATAATTACTATTTCACAAATATTAATTAATTTTATTATTTTACAACAATTGTAAACTAATTAAATCATTGTGTCAAAAGAGAATTCATCATTTCGGGTGTGTGACTCGTGGGGCATAAATTTAATCAGCGATTAACATCAAGCTATTCGAATATTAATGTTTACATGTTACTTAGTAGGTGATGTGACATTTTGGTAAATTTATCGCTTACTTAGTTTCGATAAAATCCAATTTTACTTTGTTAAGCATTATCCGGTTGTGGTTATTATTTACACCAATTCTCTTTGTCAAAACTATACCATATTTGAACTTATGGAATTTGGTATTGGTTAAAATTCCAATATCATTCACATTCAACTCTGTAGTCCAAATGCAAAGTCCTTGGTTCAATAATAACAATTATTATTACCGAAATTCTCTGCCTAGAGACTTTGACTTTTTGTAACGACCGGTACTTTTCCCACTTTGGAAATGTAATATTTAATTTATGTAAATATTCAAATGTAAAATTTTCCAACTTAAACAATCAGATTTTATATGATAAATAAGAATGGTAAACTTATTTTTTATATAGAATAAAGATTTTGGATTTCCAATGTAAAATTTACAAAAGTCAGATTCCAATAAAGCAGTATAAATATTCGTGATTTTTTTAAAGGATAAATAATTCCTTTCAAATATATATATAATTGATATCAAACTCATTTGATATAACACTAATTTTATTTATAGTGGTTCGATAAATATATAAAACTTGTTTTATAAAGTTGACAAATTTCCTCGCATACCGATAAATCGATGTCGTATTTTTACAAATAGATTTGGATATTATTTTATATTATTTTATAAGTCAAATATACTTGTTTTAGTTATTTAAATTTAATAAAAAATTAATTTTGAAGTTTGGTTTACATAAATCAATAGTTTAACAAAACGTCAAAATGTGTCCGTAAAATGTTTTGTCGAAAATCAATCTTTTGTTCAAAATAAGTTGCTGCAATGTTATCGCACATTCGTTAACATGTTTTAACATATATATTACATTTTAATAACTAAACGTTCTTAATTTTACTAAATAAGATTAGAAAAATTTTAGAAGTCATTAGTAAAAGTAAGTAAAAATTAACAAAAGTAAGAAAAAGTAGACATCAAATCACATCAAATCAAACCAACATAATTATAATATTTGTTACTTTATCTTTAAGTGACCAAGACTTCAATTAAGGATGTGAAAGATGATTTTAAGTATTTAAAAAGTGGATATTGCTTTAGGTTGAAGTGAGGTTAGATTAGTAATTTGGTAAGAGGTTATTTTGCTAAATTTACCACTTCTTTCCTTTTCTATAAATACCCACCTTCTTCTTCACTTTCATTCACATCTTTTCTTCTTCTTTTCTCAATCATTTTCATCTTCTTCCTCTTCTCTTTAATGGCTTCCAATCCATCGAAAAAAAGAAAGAGATAATGTTAAAATATTTACAAAATATTCAAAAGAAATCAATGTGCACCTCTTCAAATCAAAATCTTCTTTTCTCCACATTTTACTTCTTCTTATTTCGGCCATAACTTCTTTAAAACAGAACCAAAATGCAAAATTATTTCTTTTAGATCATGTATTTATCTAGTGGCTACAATTTTAATGTTGACCACTTTGTCTCATTCAAAATTTAACAATGTCAAAAATCCACTTCTTTCCAGTTCATTTTCTGGCCCGGTTTTTAAGCCATAGAATATGCCATTTTATTTTGATCATAGCTTGATCAAAACAAAATCAAATTAAGATTTTTTTAAAATCATATTTAATTTCAGTGGCTACAACTTTTATGTTGATCACTTTTTCCAATTTTGAGGTTTCTTATACCTGAAACTCAATTCTTTTAAGTACATTTTCGGGATTTATATCTGTGAATCCGACAATAGCTCTTTTTCTTTTGACCATATCTTCCTCTAAACTAATCAAAATCAAGTGACTGTTTTTTTTTAATTTAAGGGAAAAGAATTTGCAACAAATTTTCAGTTAACAAGTTTGTCAAATTTTAAGAGTAAGAGAGTCAAAAATAAGAGAGAAGATGACCTATTTTTCGGGTCTAATTTTGGGAATTCAAGGTCAAAGCTCTACCATTTCTTCTCTATACTTTCGGTACACCTCCATCTCAAGCCTTGGCCGAGCATTTCAAAGGTAGATAAAGTTGTTTATTAATGTTTCAGTGGAGTGGGAAGTAGTTAGTGAAGCTTGGATTAGTTTAAATGTTGGTAGGAAGTCAATCACTTTGGTTTATGGTGAGAAACTCTAATTAGCATCTCTATTTATACACACACACATATGTTTGATGTTGTGTTATGATTGCTATGGATGCTTATATTTGTTTTGATCATGAAGTATTGATTCTTTGATATGATTGTTAAATTGTTTTACCAACTCATATTAATACACGTCGATAAGCACAAAGGAAATCAGTTTCCTTCTGAAAATGAAATGGCATATATGGAATACTTAAACCATTAGGAAATAGTTTTAAAATGAGTTAGAAATGTTTTATAAACATTTAATACATTTAAAGGAACAAAGAAAGAAAATAAAGATTTCATATTGTATATTTTAAAATATGTCCAAGTCAATTTCCAAGAAAAATCGCGCTAGAGCAGTTAAGTGACCATAACGGAAAATCCTTTTAAATGAATGTTTTTAATTATGGAAAAATATGAAATAAATTTGATAATATATTTAAATAGTTTAGAAGGGATTGAATTGGAAAATATGAATTTTCAAATATTAAAAAGTGGATTATATTAAGCTTATATTGCACTTTTCGCGGCACTTTTATGCTGCGAATTGTTTAATTTTTTGAATATGAGTTTAAACGTAACGATTTTTCCTAAAATCAATTGTGAATGTTTTTAAAAAAGAAAATTAAGCATTTGAAAGATAATTTGGAATCTTTATAATCAATTCCAAAATAAAGTTGGTAACAGAGTATGCGAAAACGGCTAGTACATTTGTCCCACTTGTGAGATCTGAGAAGATAAAATATGGTGTTTAACTAAGGTTAGAGATGGAGCAACCAGTGCCCTGAACTTACCTGGCCTATGTTTTCTCTTTATAGGCAAGGGGTGGAACAGATCGACAGGAAAGCACGGATGGCCTAAAATAAAACGATTGTATTAAGTTTTCGAAATAGTAGAAGATTAGTATTATCCAAAAATTTAAGCAATCTCCAAAATAAATAAATTACGACTTGGATTGTATAGAAATAATATTCTTATACTTGGTATTAAAATCCAAAGAGGGAATTCGTCCTATCCGTGGAATTTAAAAGGTGATTTCACCGCTATTCCGCCGATAGCACTTGTTGAATGCAGAAATTGATGTTTAGTAAAATTAGAACGATTTCTATGATCCTATTTACTCAAAAACGTTTTTAAAAATTGATTTAGGGTTTATCATAAACGATTGCTTAAATAACATTATTTTTAATTTGGATCGAGAGTTTAGCGAAGGAAATTAAAATATTATCCAAAGAAAAAGAACGAATTGCTTAGAATTATTCTAAGATAAAGATCGTTGAAGACAAAGATATTCAAGATGTAGGATTACTTGCCATTA
Organism: Allium cepa; assembly: GCA_030765085.1. Lineage (NCBI taxonomy): Eukaryota > Viridiplantae > Streptophyta > Magnoliopsida > Asparagales > Amaryllidaceae > Allium > Allium cepa. The sequence goes on from CM060935.1 coordinate 1,003,001,789, forward strand.
GTCCCTAGAGGTGAAATTTAACATATTTAATGTGGCAGCAGTACTACGTTATGAAAATCTTCGATTTGAAAGAATATGATTTAATGTTAAGAAAGAAATCTTTTATTAAGATTTAATAAACGATTTGGGAATATTTTCCCTAAGTTAAAAGTTATAGCTTGAATATAAGAAATCTTTGATTAAGATTTAATGAATGATTTGGAAAAATTTTCCTAAGTAAAATAGAAAATGATTTAAATTATTCTAGGGTTTAAGAAATGTTTAAATAAACCAAATGATTTGATAAAAGGCTTAATTATTCCATATACTCTTGATAATAAAATGGAATAAATTGAAAAGAATATATCTAAGAAAGATATTTTATAAAAGTTGAAGTAATTGACTGATGATTGATATCCACATATGAACTTAACATCTTTTAAATCGATAATTGGCTTAGAAAGAACTGGGGTCCGATTTGGATGATTCCTACTTTAAAACCTATCTGAACCAATGAATACGTTGGAATGTGAAGACATGTTGAAGATGATGATTATTGAAGACAGTGGATCTTCACAGCATGAGGACTGCTTGTTGACATGCTCTGAGTAGCTCCCATTATAGAGTTATTTATAGCGGTGGTCTCGTCGTTGTGGAGATTTTTGGGATTGCAAGGACTACACGCTACTAGTGGAAGTATGAGAGTGCCTTCGATTTGTCCTATTCCTGGACAACATGAATGGATGATTGTCTGACATTGCATTTTTAAAGATTACATACATTGGTTTTTACAAGCGTACATCAGTGGTAGCAGAGAAGGAAACTTCTCTTAGCTTAACACCCTCCTTGAGACGTATAAGCTCAAAGGTTGTATTTTTGGGGAAAGCAATTCGTAGTCAATGGAAATGGTCATGTGGCATTCAAAGTGATGTTATATGTGATATGTGAAAAGGTAATCATTACCTAAAGCCTCATCAATCGAAAATAGGGTATGATCATGGAAGGCTAAGTGGGTCATTCCCAATTAGGGTATGATCATCTCCTTCTGGATATATTTCTTCCCGTTACGGCGTTCGTGATGTAAATTATTGTGGTTTGTATGCTTGGGCGCCCGGTTTAAAGGTCAGTAACGACCGGGGGATGACATATTCGGTACTATCTATTTACAGAGGTATGTCAGTCTTGTGTTGGTAGAGGGCAGATGTTTTTTAACTCGAGACATCCATCTAGAGGTGTACCCATCGGAAGGTTGTCCCTTCACCAAGTCATTTGTATAGAAATCCATTCTCCAATAAAAATCTGCAGTTTTTTTGTATTGGCGTAATGAATAGCCTCGAAATGCTATATGGTTCGGATAAGATTAGTAAGTTTATTTGCAAATGTTTTCAAGAGATATCATTAAAAATAATATCAAATGTTTTGACGTATAAAAGTGTTTTAGTTATCATAAGGTAAAAATCTGTCCGTGTTTATGCGTGGGTATGGTCTTGTGAGATACTCTTTCTTTCCAAAAGATTTAATTTAGAGGCTGATATATGACACTGTCATTTATTATTGAGTTTTCTCACGCTGGTTTATCAAGCCTGATATGAGTATTTTCAATACTCGGGTCAGATCCGAGTAGTTTCAGGTTTAGTCAAAGAGGGTTGAAGTTTCCAGAGGAAACTGGAGATATTCATCTACATATTCTATTATCTACTATGCTTTGTTAGTTTTTGTTTGATGTTTGTCAGCAATTGTAAGGACAGATGTTTATAACTGTCCAAGCCGAATTTAAGTTATACTCTGATATATTTATTTAAAAGTTTTCAGCTGTAAAGATATTGTTCAATATTATATATTATTCCATTCGTGTAAGATTCAGTTCTGTCTTATTTTCTTAATTACCTTTGATCATCCATACTTTCGTGCAATTTGGGTCGGACCTGTGTGGTTTATTATCGCTCAAAGGATACGAAAAAATGGGTCGTCACATTTGATATCACAACTGAAGGTTAAGCGAGAACCTTGGTTTTGGTGGGGTAAAGACTCATCAGAGATTGGGTTAGTAATATCCTAAGATGAGTAACTCATTATAGATAGGGTTAGTAACACCCTAGAATGAGTTGAGAGTAATATATAAGAGCGCGTATTTGATAATGTTATATATAAAGGTTTTGGTTTAAAAAATTGGCAAATGAAATAATTTTACCTAGGATTATATTTTAATTACAAAGCATATATTTTGAAAAGTTATATAGTTAAAAATCAAGATTAGTGTGATTTAAATATGAGCTTCTTGTGATTAGAATTTTACAGTTTGACGATAAGATGTTTCACAAAGATAATCGATAAGTAAGAAATCTGATAAGGTAATTAAAATATTTAATACTTACTCCAAAACAATAAATTTAGAAATGATAATGTTAATACTATCATAAATTTATCAATTGTTTAATTTAAAAGTTAAAGTACAAATATCTTGTGAATTAAGTTTCACGATTTGACTATAAGGTGTTTGATAATAAGATTGGTTTAAGGAATGGACAAATAAGATAAGAATATAACATAACATAATTACGTAATAGGAAAATATAAAAGGTATGAAAGTTTAAATTTTGAATAATTTAAAAGAATCGTGGTAATTTAAATGAAGTTAATTAATATAAGATAAAAAGAATTTATAAAATAGGTTTTATAAACAAAAGTAATCTCTAAAGGATTTTGAAAAGGGTACTATTTCAAATGAAAAGAGATATTTTATGATAACTAGTTCGAATGGACCAAAAATAAACTAAAAATGAGAAAGAAATGTGTTTGGACGGTAAACTCTTCTCTTATGTATTATTCTTCTTATTAAGAGGATATATAACACTATTGGTAGTACCCAGTTTCTTAGTATTATTTAGGACTTACTCAATCTATATAATTTTCTTAAGTTAAAGAGATAATGGGAATCATTTATTGATAAATTGATTAGTAATATTTATGAAAGTGTTTAAACCAAAGATAAATTTGGAATCACTAATTGATAAGATAAAGCGGGATTCTCGACGATTTTGGACAGTCGAAAATTTCTGAATCACGCCAAACTCAAAGCTAAGGAATTTATGGAATATTCTGGTAAAAGATAAACCATTGCCAAATGTTTTAAGTAAATGAAACTGGATGAGTATAATTTATATATATGATTATAAATAAAAAGGATTTGAAAGTGGAGAAATTTATAGTGGCATTATATCAGAAATAAATTTTGTAATTATGAATTAACGATAACAACCTACCACAAACTGTAATTCACCTGGATATAAAATCGGTCTGGAATTTGGGATATGTGATGTAAAAAGGTTTTATAAAAAACTATATTTAAGTCATGAACTATTTATACACTTAAGTAAAATCATGACTCTTTAAAATGTAATTGTAACATGAAAAAAGTTTTATTAATGAATTCTACCATCAATTAAGAATTTGGACTTAAGTTTTTAAAAGTGATGGATTAACATAGTTGTGTTCTTAAGAATTTATAAACTTAAATAATAGTTTTACGAAATGATTCATAAACAATATTAGTATCAAAGAAAATATACTAAAAAATGAGTGGAAAAAAAGATGTGAATAGAGAGAATTTAGTGTAATTGAGAAAAACCAATAAGAATAAATGCGTAATTTATACGTAAATATTTTCGTCACACAAATTTTAATCTAATATCCGAGCACGAAACTTTGAGGTATTTACACCGATCCAGAAAGGAATTTGTCACTCGATTTCTTGACGGCGAGCATTGGTGATGTTTTATGGTTAGTTACTCAAGTTTTCTATCATAGTTGAGAGATATACAAGGAAAGCAAGTGTATCTGATCTAGAAGCTTGATCAGACTCCGCATTAGAGGATCGAGAGATTGATACAAGTTCGGAAATAAAGATGTGGATTCAAATAGAAGATCAAATGGAATAATGATTTAGGAAAAAAATTATGGGTTTAGGTTCAGGGTAATTTCATGGACGTTATTCTTTTAAGTAGGGAAGAATGCAATAACCCGTAATTTCACCACTTTGAAAATGGAATGTTTAATTTATTTAAATATTCAAATGTATAATTTTCAAACTTAAACAAACAAGTTTTATATGATAAATGAGAATGCTAAACTTATTTTTGATATTAAATAAAGATCTTGGATTTCCGTTGTAAAATTGACAAAAGTCGTATTCCAATAAAGTAGGATAAATATTCATGAAATTCGTTTAAAGGATAAATAATTCATTATATATATATATAATCTATAGAAAACTCATTTAATAATAATAGTAATTTAATTTATAGTGGTTCGATAAATATATAAAACTTGTTTATAAAGTTGACCAATTTCGTCGCATACTGATAAATCGATGTTGTATTTTTACAAATAGATTTGGATATTATTTTATATTATTTTATAAGTCAAATATACTTGTTTTAATTATTTAAATATAATAAAAAATTAATTTTGAATTTTGGTTTACAGGAATAAATAGTTTAACAAAAATGTCAAAATTTGACCGTAAAACATTTTGTCGAAAATCAACGTTTTTTTTCAAACTAATTTTCCGCAACGCTATCGCACATTTGTTAACATATTTTAACATACACACATTTTAATAACTAAAAATGTTTACTTTTAATAAATAAGATTATAAAATTTCTAGAAATCATTAGTAAAAGTAAGTAAGAATTAACAAAAGTAAGAAAAAGTAAACATCAAATCACATCAAATTAAAACCAACATATTCATGATATTCTTTACTTAATTTTTAACTGAGTAAGACATAAAGTAAGGATGTGAAAGATGATGTTAAGTATTGAAAAAGTTGATATTGCTTTAGGATAAGTATGGTTAGTTTGGTAATTTGGTAAGAGGTTATTTTAGTCAATTTACCATTTCTTTCTTTTTTATAAATACCCACCTCCTTCTTTAATTTCATTTATATTTTTTCTTCTTTTTTTCTCAAGCTTCTTCATCTTCTTCCTATTCTCTTTCATGGCTTCCAAGCCATTAAAAAAAGTTATAAATAGATAATGTCAAAATATTTACAAAATATTCAAAAGAAATCAATGTTCATCCTCTTCAAATCAAACTCCTCTTTTCTTCACATTTTACCTCTTCTTCTCGGCCATAACTTGTTCAAAAATGAACCAAAATGCAAAATTAATTTTTATCAAATCATATATTTATCCATTGGCTATAACTTTCATGTTGACTACTTTGTCTCATTCTAAATTTAAACATGTCATAAGTCCATTGCTTTCCAGTGCATTTTCCAGCCCAGTTTTTAAGCCAGAGAATAGGCCATTTTGTTTTGTTCATAACTTGATAAAAATAGATCCAAATTAAGAAATTCTTTTTTTAAATCATATTAAATTTCAGTGGCTACAACTTTTATGTTGATCACTTTTTCGAGTTTTGAGGATTTCTGTACTTGAAACTTAATTATTTGAAGTATATTTTCGGACTTTATATTTGTGAATTCGAGAATAGCTCTTTTTCTTTTGATCTTATCTTCCTCAAAACTTATCAAAATCAAGTGATTCTTTTTATTAAAATTCAAGAGAAAAAAAATTTCATCAACTTTTTAGTTAACAAGTTTTCAAATTTTAAGAGTAAGAGAGTCAAAAATAAGAGAGAAGATGGCCTATTTTTCGGGTCTAATTTTGAGAATTCAAGGTCTAAGCTCTACCACTTCTATATACTTTCGGCCCACCTCCATCTCAATCCTTGGCCGAGCACTTCGAAGGAAGGGAAATTTGTTTACTAATGTTTAAGTGGAGTGAGAAGTAGTTAGTGAAGCTGGATTAGTTTGAATGTTGGTAGGAAGTCAATCGCTTTGGTTTATGGTGAGAAGCTCTATTTAACATCTATGCACACACACATGTTTGATGTTGTGTTATGATTGCTTTGGATGCTTATATATTCTTTGATCAATAAGTATTTATTGTTTGATTATTAACTTTTTTTACCAAGTCACGTTAATACATATCTCAAGTACAAAGGAAATCACTTTCCTTTTGAAAATGAAATGGCATATATGGAATGCTTAAACTCTTTGGAAATAGTTTTAAAATGAGTTAGAAATGTTTTATGAACATTAAATACGGTAAAGGAATAAAGAAAGAAAATTAAGATTTCATCTTGTATATTTTAAAATATGTCAAAGTCAATTTCTTAGATAAATCGCGCTAGTGTAGTTAAGTGACCAAAATGGAAACTCCTTTTAAATGAACGTTTTTAGTTATGGAAAAATATGGAATAAATTTGATAAATCTATTTAAATAGTTTAGAAGAGATTTGAATTGGAAAATATGAATTTTTAAATATTAAATAGTGGATTAAATCAAATAAGCTTATATTGCACTTTCCGCGGCACTTTTATGCTTCGAATTGCATAACTTTTGGGATATGAGTTTAAACGTAACGATTTTTCGCAGAATCAATTGTGAATGTTTTTAAAAGGAAAATTAAGCATTTGAAATATAATTTGGAATCCTTATAATCAATTCCAAAATAAAGTTGATAACTGAGTATGCGAAAATGACTAGTACGTTTGTCCCACTTATGAGATCTGAGAAGATAAAACAAGGTGTTTAACTAAGATTAGGGATGGAGCAACTAGTGCTCTGAACTTTCCTGGCATATGTTTTCTATTCTTTGGCGAGCGGTGGAACAGATCAAAAGGAAAGCCCGAATGCTCTAAAATAAAAATATTGTATTAAGTCTCCAAAATAGTAGAAGATTAGTATTATCCATAAATTTAAGCAATCTCCAAAATGAATAAATTACAACTTGGATTGCATAGAGATAATCTTATACTTGGTATTAAAATCCAAAGAGGGAGCTCATCCTATTCGTTGAATTTGAAAGGCGATTTCACCGTTATTCCACCCATAGCACCTGTTGAATACGGAAGTTGATGTTGAGTAAAATTAGAATGATTTCTATGATCCTATTTACTCAATTTTTTTTTTTGTAAAAATTGACTTAGAGTTTATTGTAAACGATGTCCTAAATTACATTGTTTTTAACTCGCCTAAAAGTTAAGGAATTGGAATGAGAGTTAAGTGAGGGAAACGGAAATATTATCCAAAGAAAAAGAATGGATTGGTTAGAATTACTCTAAGACAAAGATCGTTGAAGACAAAGATATTCACGATGTAGGATTACTTGCCATTAGTCCCTGAAGGTGAAATTTACCATATTTAAAGTGGAAGTAGTACTCTGTTATGAAAATCTTCGATTTGCAAGAACATGATTTGAAGTTAAGAAAGAAATCTTTTATGAAGATTTAATAAATGATTTGGGAATATTTTCCCTAAGTTAAAAGTTATAGCTTGAATATAAGAAATCTTTGATTAAGATTTAATGAATGATTTGGAAAAGTTTTCCTAAGTAAAATAGAAAATGATTTCGAATTATTCTAGGATTTAAGAATGGTTTAAATAAACCAAATGATTTGATTAATGAGGCTTAATTATTCCATATACCCTGGAAAAGAAAATGGAATAAATTGAAAAGAATATATCTAAGATTTTTTTTATAAAAGATGAAGTAATTGACTGATGATTGATATCCACATATGAACTTAACATTTTTTAAATCGATAATTGGCTTCGAAGGAACCAGGGTCGAATTTGGGTAATTTCTATTCGAAAACCACATGAACCAATGAATAGATTCGAATGTGAAGACATGTTGAAGATGATGATTATTGAAGATCGTGGATCTTCATAGCGTGAGGATTTCTTGTTGACATGCTCTGGGTAGCTCCCATTATAGAGTTATTTATAGCAGTGGTCTCCTCATTATGGAGATTTTAGGATTGCAAGGACTACCCGCTACTAGTGGTAGTAGGAGATTGCCTTCGATTTGCCCTGTTCCTGGGCAACTTTTATGGATGTTTATCTGACATTGCATTTCTAAAGATTACGTACATTGTTTTTACAAAAGTACATTAGTGGCGGCGGAAAAGAAAACTGCTCTAAGCTTAACACCCTTCTTGAGACGTACGAGCTCAAGGGTTGTATTTTTGTAGAAAGCAATTAGTCGTCAACGGAAATGGCCGTGCGGCATTCAAAGTGATGTGATATGTGATATGTGAAAAGGTAATCGTTGCCTCAAGCCTCATCAACCAGAAATGACTGCAACGGGGTTAGATGTGTCAAGTTAGTCCATTTTAATTTGCACAGTTATTCTTGTTTGCGGGCAGTCAGCCCAGTTTTATCAATAGATAGTTCATTTGTAGCATAACAGACCTTGCTAGTATATTGTGTGCAGATAGGTCACATATTACTTGTTTTACGGACAGATAGTCCATTTATTAGCATAAAAGATATTGCTATTTTGACATAATTTGTTTGATTAACCAGTTTGGTTGTAGGAAAGGATTTGCAAAATATATGTTTTAAAGAGGACATAAGTGAGGGGAAACCCGTTCCGCTATGCGGCGTGGTCTCACATAATATCAGTGAACCGAGATGTAACTGAATTATTCACACCAGGATTTATGTCTGACTCGAAGTTTTAGCTTCCCTTAAGCTCTCGGATACTCAAAATTGATTTGAGTAGGCTGAGTGTTGATTTTTTTTCAAGTTTTTGTCTTTTGGCGAATAAAGCATTCGAAGACGAGAAAATGGCAGACGGATAGAAAATTAGGATTTGCAGTTTCATTTTGTTTAGATTCCGCTGCGTATATAAGTCAGATATGACTATATTGATTTGATCAACCAAGGTGGCATTGTCGTATTTCGCTTTTGGCGTATTTTTGTGATGATATATTTCATTATTGCCTGGGAGACGTCAAGGCATTGTGTAACATGGATATGAATTGTTGTTTCGAAATGTAATCAAAAAAGTGTTGTTTTTTGAAATCTGTGATTTTGTTCACATTCATGTGCTTTTGGTATTATGGATACCATTATCATTAACGTATTTTTTCACCGGAAGTTAATACTACGGATGATTGCAACATCTATTGTAACGACCCAACTTCCAAACTCCAGGAAGTCGCATCGCTAAGAAGAAAGAAAGGGATAGAAAAGAGAAAAGAAAGGAAAGAAAGAAACAGACAACATCAGAATCTCACAGCGGAATCGAATAAATTATAATATATCACATAAAACTTTACATAGTATTATATACATCAGAGTAATACAGCTAATACAACACAAACTAGACAGTCATAAACATCTGTCTAGCAATTACAATCCAAGTACATCAGAGAAACATATACAACTCAAACACAGCGGAACCACTAAGTATATCTATACGCTGAAGCCTCCTGCTCCATTATCTCCTCCAGAACTCGTCAAAGAAATCCTGAAACACTTGACTACTCATACATAATATGAGTACACAAGAGTTTAGTAAAACATAAAATAAACACTCAGGTCAGACAGGGGTCTGGTGTGAGTAAACGGGGATAAAAGTTGCTTAACTTTAGAAAATCCTTTGAAAACAAAAGGTATCACGTAAGACTTCCCACACATAAACATGGAAATTTTTTTACCTTACGCTAACCAAAACATTTGATAGGAAATCCAGTGATATTATAATAGTGTATAGGGTTTTCAAGTAAATAAGAAATAGCCGAAATTGTTACATGATTAAATTCCAGCTACTAGCCACAAAAGTGGGTAATACAATCAAAACCGTAGGGTTTCGTAGGAAGAATGGGTTTCCATCAATGGCAGGGCTACTGGGGTACCGCCCGTCACAGTACGTGGCCTAGATCACCGTATCGAGGAGTACTCCCACTCCCCTGAACGCAAAGCCGGACCCGTTCCTTACTGAACAGTTCCGAACAAGACTACCCCGCAGATTGGACGTCACCAATTGCCACACATCTGAATATAAAGGGACCTCTAGACAGGGATAAATCCTGCTCTCCAGTGGGGGCTGCCCACGAAGCTTTGCCGCACCTCCCCTGTTTTAACCATTCCCGGTTGATGAGGCTTGAGGTTACGATTACCTTTATTGGACATCAAATCTTAGAATGCTCATCGTCCACCTGATGATGTTATGAAAGAATTCAATCCATACAAGTTCGTTCCGGGTTCGAACGAAACTGAAGGCATTATCTCGTTACACTCGTATTGGAATCACCCTCAGGGTTAATGACGATAACCCTTGCACTCTAAATCACCATCTCGAACCTATAAGTACTATTCCGTCAAACTCGTTACGGAATCACCCACAGAGTTATACTGACGTATAGCCCTTACACCTCGAGTCTTCACTTGCTCCACTTGGATTAACGACCTAACGTTTAATTGGAATCGATGTGGTTTTCGGAATTCCAAATATGGAAATCCGATCCCGGTCTCATCGGAACCAAACGCCATTTTAATGTCCAAGTTGTACTTAAGGGTTTTAAATAATTAACTCATTTCATTATTATCTAATTCACACAGATAGATAAACTACATCTCACAATAGACAATCACATTCATATCATAAAAAGATAATCTGTATCGTCCATAAACAGATGATCATCACAACTAAATAATCCATTACAAACCATCATACTTAAACCAAGCATTCATATCATACAGACACGACTCATCTCATTACTGAGATCACAATCATTCAATCAATAGCATCCATAAGTAATGATTTATTGACCATCAATTATAACTAATTTAAAATGAATTAAATTAATTACAACCATTTCTAATTAATTTAAAATAAATTAAATTAATTACTCATTTAAATCCAACTTAACATCCATTAATTAATTAACCCAGTTAATTAATTCACTTCCTAAGTATTTAACTTGATTAAACAACTTTGATTAATCATTTACTAATTACAATAAGTCATTAGTCCTTACTTAATTATCACACATTAATTAACCGTATTCATAAGCAATTAACATTTAATTACTCATTTATTAATTAATTATAATTAATTTTATTTATCCTTAATTAATCACAATTAATTAACCACTTAATTAATTAATTATTTCTTAATTAAACAATCATTAATTACATCATTAATTATTATAATTAATGATCTCTAATATTTAAATAAATTACTTAATTAAAATTAATTACATTTAGTAATTAATCTAATTATTAATCACCTTGATTAATATTAAATTTAGTAATTAACTATCTTTAATTACTTATTAATCAAATTAATTAACCAATAATTAATCATTAATTAATTCCATAATTAATTACAAAAGTAATTATCCAAATTACTAATTGCATTCTAGTAATTATCAATATTACTTCACTAAATAATCCTGCTCCACTAATTACATTAAGTAATTACACTCTTAAAATCATCAAATGATTTATTTAAAATTAATTAAACTAAATTAATTAACTTAATTAAATCATGTGTCAAAATTAATTACAAAAAGTAATTAATTACTTAATTACTTTAACAATTAATTATACTTAACAAATTTCAATTAATTAGATTCAATTAATCAATCTAGTTAATTATCCAAAATTAATTACATTAATTAATTACTAAATTATCCTTAGATAATTATCACCACTTATTAATTAACAATATTTCATTAATTATATACTTAAGAAAATTTAAATTAGATTAATAAATCATTTCTAATTAATATTAATCTAAATCATTATTTAAAAATCAAAAAATTAAGTAAATCCGTAATTATCTTAAATATTTTTAAATAATTTAATTACTAATCAAATAACTCATTTACATTCAAAATGAATTAAAATAATATATTTCTAAATTTAAATTCAAATTCCATTTAAAAATTTAATATTTAAAATGTTTAACTATTTAAACATTAACCTAAATTTAAAATAATTATAAACCTTAAAATAAAATGAATGTTAAAGAACATTCATTCCTAAATATAAAAGAAAGATTTATAATAAAATTTACTTGATTAAGATAAATTAATCTTTTGAAAATAAAATGATTAATTTAACTTTCAAATTTAAATTAACACTTCATATCTTAATTTCAATATTAAAGAAATAAATTCTTCCAAGTTTTAAAACTTATTTGAAATCAAATCCTTTTTAAAACATTTGAATATGTTCATTTTTTACAAACTGTTTTGAATTCAAAACTGGTTTCCAAAGTAAATCTGAAAACTGATTAAACTTGATTTCAAACAGATTTAAATCTTACTTAAAACATTTGAACTTATTCAATATTTTAAATTTACAAACTGTTGTAAATTCAAATCTGAATTCATAGCAACTTGAAACTATATTAAACTTGATTCCAAAACTTAATTTAAATCTTGCTTTAGATTTTAAAATTTTCATTTTTTTTAAAAAAAACTTTGAATTCAAAAGTTCATTTGAATCAAATTCAAACTTACACTTGAATTTAAATCCCTGCTTTAAAATTCTATTATAAAAATTTCATTTAAACTTCAAAACCTAGCACTGTCAGGTTTAATAACCTGGAACCAACTACTACCCGAGGCCATCTATTACTACTTCAAGATAAACCCCTAATGCTTCGAGTTAAATCCCATCTACATCGTGATGCAACCCGAGCAAACAACAGCGACACAGAACCCATCATCAACAAAAACTCAAACGTACACCGATCATCATCGTGCACATGCACGTCAACCCCGATCACCGATGGTCATCACCGCGACCATCCACAAGACGACCTTGACCCTGCCGACACCTTCGACCGACCAGAACGACGCAACATCCACTGAGGCAAAATCGAGCACCTCAGTCCCCCATTCTTCCATAACTCATTCAGCAAAAACATCAACCAACGACGAACGCCTCCACCTGAGTACCTGCCGCCTTGCCTACGAATGCGCCTTGAACCCTAGAAACCATCCCCCCCATGCTATTTAGTCCGGTCAATCCACGGTAACGAATGACACCCAATTTCCACTTCTCCCAAATCCAGATTTTAAACCCTAATTCTACCCGCTCCGGCCACCACAGACTATAGAAAAATCTACCTCTATTTTTCCCATGCTTCTCTACTTCCTCGCCACCTCCGGTAGCAATTTCGACCCATTTAATTTCATTGATCATCAGAAAAGGTTTAAAACCCCTTTTCTGATCAAACCCAAATATCTCCTTCGATTCCCACTTAAAAATTTAGATCTAGCTCTTAAAATTCCTAATTTTCGAAAGCAATTCAAGCAATATTGGTGAATTCAAGAATTATCAAGTTTTGGAATTTCCTACTTTCTGGGTTTTCACTGTAACTTAAAACTTTATACAGTATTAACTAAATATACTCAACTGAATCTATTCTTAAAAGCAAGAACACAATGTTATTAACCATTTCTTTTTAGTAATCAAAGCCAAATTTTAATTATGTAGTGAGATATGAATTCATTTGTGATAAAGATGGTCTGTTATCAACAACAGAGCACAAAAAAATGTAATACTCGGAAACAAGTATGCAAGCAATATCCCACTCTCAAACACATATTTATATTCAAACTCAAACAATCATTAGAGACAATATTACCACACATGCAATAAGCTTCATCCAGATTTTTAAAAAGAAAGAAATGTTTTTTAAAAACAGAAGTTTACTCACTTTTAATCATAGCAGAGAATACCCAGATGCAAACTCATATGCACACATTTACATTCAAACTCAAGCAAACATTATATGCTACATGCAACAGATAATTTAAAGCTCTTTTTAAATTGTGAAGTCACTCACTAAACAAAATGGAGACAGAGCAGTTTTAATCATAGCAGTTTTGATTTTTGGGAAAAACAGTTTGATTTTAAAAGGAAGAATTGTTTTTAAAATAAAAAGGTTTACTCACTTTTTAATAAAGAAGCAGAAAATGCTCTATTGCATCAAATTTCCTGAAACTGATCTGAATTTCCTGTAGAATCTGATGAAGTTGCTTCTATTTTAATAACTGAAGTTGAATTTAATTGTTGTTGTAGTTGATTCAGATTTTTTCAGCAAATCCCCCAAATTCCTTTGCTTGAGTAAGGTTGATCTTCATATTGAAGTTGAGACTTGAAAAAAAATGGTTTCAGATTTGAAAACTCCATCAGATTTGTGTTTGCAGATTTTTAAGTCGTATTTGGTTTTGAATTTTTTTCTTTAAAATCTGATTTCAGATTCATTGAAGAGAATGTTTGAACAAAATAAATTTCCTAGTTTCTTCTTACAATATTTTTAAATTAAATGTTTCCAAAATAAATAGAGCAAATGCCACTTGTTAACTTATTATGTCAAATGTTTTACAAGTGTCTTTTATTAGTTTAAAAGCTAAACACATGTGCATTTTTAAAATGAAAAGAAAATTCTAAATTTATAATTGTACTTAAATTTATCCTAAAACCATTTCTAATTTAAGCTATCATGTTTTAAATGTTTATTAACATTAGCCTTGAGAATGATTACATGTTTATTTATAACTTCTTATAACATTTATATTTTAATGTTTGTTTAATAATTTTTAAAAATAATATTCTTTATGAAACTAAATTTCAAAAAAAAAAGATTTATAGAAGAAAAAGAAATGTTGAATTAGATTTTATTCAAGAGTTTTAAATCAAATGTTATACTTTAAACAAGAATGAATTAAATCTTATTTCAAAGAGAAACAATTTCAAAATAAAACAAAACAAACTTTTATTATAAAACAAAATTTAAACTATATTTATTCTCATAAACAAATAAATTCTTACTTACATTTCTATAAAAATATAAGAAAGATATATAAAACAAACTTTTGAAAAGTTTACAATACTACTTTAAATCAATTTAATCAATTTACAAATTATTTATATAATAATTAGAAAATATCCTTTATTTAATATAAATTAAAATTAAAACCAAATCCTCTATTTACAATGTATAAACATCTATACATTGTAAATAAAATATTTTTAAATCAGCTTAGAAAGATAAATTTATTACTTAAATATTTTAACGTTTGAAAAGAATATCATTTAACAAACTAAATAATTATAAATTTTCAAAAGAGAATTCCAGTTTGAATTAATTCATTAAATCAATATTTCACATTTTAAAATAATTATTAGAGAAATTATTAAATAATTATTGCCTAAATTTCCGGGACATCACATTCCTCCCCCCTTAAAAGAATTTCGTCCCCGAAATTTAAAAGCAAAGGTATTTAAAGTTTAGAAGAGCAAACATATGCTATCAACCAAATACTAGCAACCATAGAAACCAATCCAAACAAACAATTCTAATTATCTAGACAAAAATTCTGGATAAAATTCACTAGAGTTTCCCAGGTACAAACACCGGGACACTCGCCCTATAAAATCTAAACTAGCTACACCACTCAGATCTAGAGCTCCTATATATCTAGATCTACAAATCTAAACAGAATACAGGACTACAGACAAGTTCTGATCAACTCCCAAATCTCTCAGAACTACTGAGTCTAAAACCAGAGATAAACCATACACGTACTTCCTCAGAGATACGTGGAAAAAAAAACAAATTCCAGCCATCCGAACTGGCAATTCAATCCTGTAGACCAAACACTTCACTCTTAAGAGAAAACGGAAAGATCCAATACTCAAATCCACAAATCTCTCATCTCGATCCTGGGCTGCCTTCCACTTCTAGATCAAACAGATCCACCACACAAACTCTACTACAGATATCAGAAATCTTCAGGCAAACTACTCTATCCAGAAAACTAACAGATACAAAACAATCAAGCCTCCAGATCCAAAATGAATTTCCTGTAGAAATCCTCTGATCCAAGACAAAACTCAAATTCCCAAAGAATCGGTGATGCTTCTATTCGGAATAGCTGCCACCATGCTTCCACTGCGAGTCTCTGATTCGAGAATGCTGTTGATGAACACAAGTATAAACTTGATCAACTTATCCCGGAATATTGTTCATCAAATTCCATAAAATCTCAGTGACCTATCTGATTCGGTCACAGCACCACAACAAAAAAATTCAACCAGAAAACTTGATCCGATCAATCCTACCAACTTAAACAGATCTCATTCTCAAAGAAACTCCTACAATGCTGAACCATCGGTAAAACTCTAAGAACCAAGTCGAATCAGAACTCAATCTCTCGGTGCGGATGCAAATCTTAACTCCTTCGAAGACATTTAGAAAATCAAACCACTTCGATAACTCAAACATCCTCTAGAGATGTTTCAATCCAAACAAAGGTTACTCAGAGAACTTCCGAACCATCGCAAGTCACTTTTGCGATTCCACTTAGTTCAGATTCCAAGAAATCGTTCTCACTTCAACAAACAGAACAGCGAAAGCCTTCAAATCAAAGAAGAAACTAGTGGTTTATCTCCAACCACAAACATCACTCCCAACTGAGCTTCCAGAAGAAATGGACAAGCTTCACCATCTGCCCGAACTTCTGACTGAAGAATCACAAAGATTTCCGAACCATCGAAGAACAGGCCACTCACTGCTGCTACTGCTACCAAAAACTTCCTAATCCAAAAGCTCATTGAACCTCAAAGCTATACCAGCCTCTTCACAAAAGAGCCTTCCAGATAGACAGATATCTTTCAGGAACCTCGCTCCCAAACCAAACACAAAACACTCTGCCAAACTGAGTCTCAACTCAACTATAGACA
The DNA here is from genome assembly GCA_030765085.1 of Allium cepa. Lineage (NCBI taxonomy): Eukaryota > Viridiplantae > Streptophyta > Magnoliopsida > Asparagales > Amaryllidaceae > Allium > Allium cepa. The sequence continues at coordinate 1,003,018,336 of CM060935.1, forward strand.
TAACTCCTCCCTGAAGTTTCCAAGATACCATTTCTGGCTTCAGCTCTCCCAACTGATCCAAACTCAATAAAATCCACTCACACGAGTGCTATCAAACTTATAATCCAAAGATAAACTCTGAATCTTAAAAACATTTCCTTCAGAGATTAGTGAAATCCTTCACACCAAACTACCAAGCTACTCAAGATGCCCAACACTGCCCTAGCAGATCATATCCAAACTCAAACACTCGAACTCCAACCATTGGTAGTTGTGTTACACACACCACTACCCCATCTACCTTTATTACTTATATTGTAAAACCCGAACAGGTAACCCAATCAATAAGTAGAAATATATATATATATATATATATATATATATATATATATATATATATATTCAAAATTACAAATACGCTCTCTCAAGATAGACACCACTCCAGAGTCTAGGTATTCGCTTAACCTAGAGAGCTCTGATACCACAATGTAACGACCCAACTTCCAAACTCCAGGAAGTCGCATCGCTAAGAAGAAAGAAAAGGATAGAAAAGAGAAAAGAAAGGAAAGAAAGAAACAGACAACATCAGAATCTCACAGCGGAATCGAATAAATTATAATATATCACATAAAACTTTACGTAGTATTATATACATCAGAGTAATACAGCTAATACAACACAAACTAGACAGTCATAAACATCTGTCTAGCATTTACAATCCAAGTACATCAGAGAAACAGATACAACTCAAACACAGCGGAACCACTAAATATATCTATACGCTGAAGCCTCCTGCTCCATTATCTCCTCCAGAACTCGTCAAAGAAATCCTGAAACACTTGACTACTCATATATAATATGAGTACCCAAGAGTTTAATAAAACAGAAAATAAACACTCAGGTCAGACAGGGGTCTGGTGTGAGTAAACGGGGATAAAAGTTGCTTAACTTTAGAAAATCCTTTGAAAACAAAAGGTATCACGTAAGACTTCCCACACATAAACATGGAAAAGTTTTTACCTTACGCTAACCAAAACATTTGATAGGAAATCCAGTGATATTATAATAGTGTCTAGGGTTTTCAAGTAAATAAGAAATAGCCGAAATTGTTACATGATTAAATTCCAGCTACTAGCCAAAAAAGTGGGTAATACAATCAAAACCGTAGGGTTTCGTAGGAAGAATGGGTTTCCATCAATGGCATGGCTACTGGGGTATCGCCCGTCACAGTACGTGGCCTAGATCACCGTACCGAGGAGTACTCCTACTCCCCTGAACACAAAGCCGGACCCGTTCCTTACTGAACAGTTCCGAACAAGACTACCCCGCAGATTGGTCGTCACCAATTTCCACACAGCTGAATGTAAAGGGACCTCTAGACAGGGATAAATCTTTCTCTCCAGTGGGGGCTACCCACGAAGCTTTGCTGCACCTCCCCTGTTTTAGCCATTCCCGGTTGATGAGGCTTGAGGTTACGATTACCTTTATAGGACATCAAATCTTAGAATGCTCATCGTCCACCTGACGATGTTCTGAAAGCATTCAATCCATACAAGTTCGTTCCGGGTTCGAACGAAACCGAAGGCACTATCTCGTTGCACTCGTATGGGAATCACCCTCAGGGTTAATGACGATAACCCTTGCACTCTAAATCACCATCTCGAACCTATAAGTACTATTCCGTCAAACTCGTTACGGAATCACCCACAGAGTTATACTGACGTATAGCCCTTACACCTCGAGTCTTCACTTGCTCCACTTGGATTAACGACCTAACGCTTAATTGGAATCGATGTGGTTTTCGGAATTCCAAATATGGAAACCCGATCCTGGTCTCATCGGAACCAAACGCCATTTTAATGTCCAAGTTGTACTTAAGGGTTTTAAATAATTAACTCATTTCATTATTATCTAATTCACACAGATAGATAAACTACATCTCACAATAGACAATCACATTCATATCATAAACAGATAATCTGTATCATCCATAAAGAGATAATCATCACAACTAAATAATCCATCACAAACCATCATACTTAAACCAAGCATTCATATCATACAGACACGACTCATCTCATTACCGAGATCACAATCATTCAATCAATAGCATACATAAGCAATGATTTATTAACCATCAATTATAATTAATTTAAAATGAATTAAATTAATTACAACCATCTCTAATTAATTTAAAATAATTTAAAATAATTACTCATTTAAATCCTGCTTAACATCCATTAATTAATTAACCCAGTTAATTAATTCGCTTCCTAAGTATTTAACTTGATTAAATAACTTTGATTAATCATTTACTAATTACAATAAGTCATTAGTCCTTACTTAATTATCACACATTAATTAACCGTATTCATAAGTAATTAACGTTTAATTACTCATTTATTAATTAATTATAATTAATTATATTTATCCTTAATTAATCACAATTAATTAATCACTTAATTAATTAATTATTTCTTAATTAAACAATCATTAATTACATCATTAATTATTACAATTAATGATCTCTAATATTTAAATAAATTACTTAATTAAAATTAATTACATTTAGTAATTAATCTAATTATTAATCACCTTGATTAATATTAAATTTAGTGATTAACTATCTTTAATTACTTATTAATCAAATTAATTAACCAATAATTAATCATTAATTAATTCCTTAATTAATTACAAAAGTAATTATCCAAACTACTAATTGCATTCTAGTATTTATCAATATTACTTCTCTAAATAATCCTGCTCCACTAATTACATTAAGTAATTACACTCTTAAAATCATCAAATGATTTATTTAAAATTAATTAAACTAAATTAATTAGCTTAATTAAATCATGTATCAAAATTAATTACAAAAAGTAATTAATTACTTAATTACTTTAACAATCAATTATACTTAACAAATTTCAGTTAATTAGATTCAATTAATAAATCTAGTTATTTATCCAAAATTAATTACATTAATTAATTACTAAATTATCCTTAGATAATTATCACCACTTATTAATTAACAACATTTCATCAATTATATACTTAAGAAAATTTAAATTAGATTAATAAATCATTTCTAATTAATATTAATCTAAATCATTATTTAAAAATCAAAAAATTAAGTAAATCCTTAATTATTTAAATATTTTTCAAATAATTTAATTACTAATCAAATAACTCATTTACATTCAAAATAAATTAAAACAATATATTTCTAAATTTAAATTCAAATTCCATTTAAAAATTTAATATTTAAAATGTTTAACTATTTAAACATTAAACTAAATTTAAAATAATTATAAACCTTAAAATTAAATGAATGTTAAAGAACATTCATTCCTAAATATAAAAGAAAGATTTAAAATAAAATTTACTTGATTAAAATAAATTAATCTTTTGAAAATAAATTGATTAATTTAACTTTCAAATTTAAATTAACACTTCATATCTTAATTTCAATATTAAAGAAATAAATTCTTCCAAGTTTTAAAACTTATTTGAAATCAAATCCTTTTTAAAACATTTGAATATGTTCATTTTTTACAAACTGTTTTGAATTCAAAACTGGTTTCCAAAGTAAATCTAAAAACTGATTAAACTTGATTTCAAACAGATTTAAATCTTACTTAAAACATTTGAACTTGTTCAATATTTTAAATTTACAAACTGTTGTAAATTCAAATCTGAATTCATAGCAACTTGAAACTATATTAGACTTGATTCCAAAACTTAATTTAAATCTTGCTCTAGATTTTAAAATTTTCATTTTTTTTTAAAAAAAAACTTTGAATTCAAAAGTTCATTTGAATCAAATTCAAACTTACACTTGAATTTAAATCCCTGCTTTAAAATTCTATTATAAAAATTTCATTTAAATTTCAAAACCTAGCACTGTCAGGTTTAATAACCTGGAGCCAACTACTACTCGAGGCCATCTATTACTACTTTGAGATATACCCCTAATGCTTCGAGTTAAACCCCATCTACATCGTGATGCAACCCGAGCAAACAACAGCGACACAGAACCCATCATCAACAAAAACTCAAACGTACACCGATTATCATCGTGCACATGCACGTCAACCTCGATCACCGATGGTCATCACCGCGACCATCCACAAGACGACCTTGACCCTACCGACACCTTCGACCGACCAGAACAACGCAACATCCACTGAGGCGAAATCGAGCACCTCAATCCCCCGTTCCTCCATAACTCAGTCAGCAAAAACATCAACCAACGACGAACGCCTCCACCTGAGTACCTGCCGCCTTGCCTACGAATGCGCCTTGAACCATAGAAACCATCCACCCCCAAGCTATTTAGTCTAGTCAATCCACGGTAACGAATGACACCCAATTTCCACTTCTCCCAAATCCAGATTTTAAACCCTAATTCTACCCGCTCCGGCCACCACAGACTATAGAAAAATCTACCTCTATTTTTCCCATGCTTCTCTACTTCCTCGCCACCTCCGGTAGCAATTTCGACCCATTTAATTTCATTGATCATCAGAAAAGGTTTAAAACCCCTTTTTTGATCAAACCCAAATATCTTCTTCGATTCCCATTTAAAAATTTAGATCTAGCTCTTAAAATTCCTAATTTTCGAAAGCAATTCAAGCAATATTGGTGAATTCAAGAATTATCAAGTTTTGGAATTTCCTACTTTCTGGGTTTTCACTGTAACTTTAAACTTTATACACTATTAACTAAATATACTTACCTGAATCTATTCTTAAAAGCAAGAACACAATGTTATTAACCATTTCTTTTTAGTAATCAAAGGCAAATTTTAATTATGTAGTGAGATATGAATTCATTTGTGATAAAGATGGTCTGTTATCAACAACAGAGCACAAAAAAAATGTAATACTCAGAAACAAGTATGCAAGCAATATCCCACTCTCAAACACATATTTATATTCGAACTCAAACAATCATTAGAGACCATATTACCACACATGCAATAAGCTTCATCCAGATTTTTAAAAACAAATAACTGTTTTTTAAAAACAGAAGTTTACTCACTTTTAATTGAAGCACAGAATACCCAGATGCAAACTCATATGCACACATTTACATTCAAACTCAAGCAAACATTATATGCTACATGCAACAGATAATTTAAAGCTCTTTTTAAATTGTGAAGTCACTCACTAAACAAAATGGAGACAGAGTAGTTTTAATCATAGCAGTTTTGAATTTTTGGGAAAAACAGTTTGCATATGAGGCTTAGGTTCTGGAAATTTTGTTTAGCTTTGATTTAAAAGGAAGAACTGTTTTTAAAATAAAAAGGTTTACTCACTTTTTAATGAAGAAGCAGAAAATACTCTATTGCATCAAATTTCCTGAAACTGATCTGAATTTCCTGTAGAATCTGATGAAGTTGCTTCTATTTTAATAACCGAAGTTGAATTTACTTGTTGTTGTAGTTGATTCAGATTTTTTCAGCAAATCCCCCAAATTCCTTTGCTTGAGTAAGGTTGATCTTCATATTGAAGTTGAGACTTGAAAAAAAATGGTTTCAGATTTGAAAACTCCATCAGATTTGTGTTTGCAGATTTTTAAGTTGTATTTGGTTTTGAATTTTTTTCTTTAAAATCTGATTTCAGATTCATTGAAGAGAATTTTTGAACAAAATAAATTTCCTAGTTTCTTCTTACAATATTTTTAAATAAAATGTTTCCAAAATAAATAGAGCAAATGCCACTTGTTAACTTATTATGTCAAATGTTTTACAAGTGTCTTTTATTAGTTTAAAAGCTAAACACATGTGCATTTTTAATATGAAAAGAAAATTCTAAATTTATAATTGTACTTAAATTTATCCTAAAACCATTTCTAATTTAAGTTATCATGTTTTAAATGTTTATTAACATTAGCCTTGAGAATGATTACATGTTTATTTATAACTTCTTATAACATTTATATTTTAATGTTTGTTTAATAATTTTTAAAAATAATATTCTTTATGAAACTAAATTTCAAAAAAAAAAAAGATTTATAGAAGAAAAAGAAATGTTGAATTAGATTTTATTCAAGAGTTTTAAATCAAATGTTATACTTTAAACAAGAATGAATTAAATCTTATTTCAAAGAGAAACAATTTCAAAATAAAACAAAACAAACTTTTATTATAAAACGAAATTTAAACTATATTTATTCTCATAAACAAATAAATTCTTACTTACATTTCTATAAAAATATAAGAAAGATATATAAAACAAACTTTTGAAAAGTTTACAATACTACTTTAAATCAATTTAATCAATTTACAAATTATTTATATAATAATTAGAAAATATCCTTTATTTAATATAAATTAAAATTAAAACCAAATCCTCTATTTACAATGTATAAACATCTATACATTATAAATAAAATATTTTTAAATCAGCTTAGAAAGATAAATTTATTACCTAAATATTTTAACGTTTGAAAAGAATATCATTTAACAAACTAAATAATTATAAATTTTCAAAAGAGAATTCCAGTTTGAATTAATTCATTAAATCAATATTTCACATTTTAAAATAATTATTAGAGAAATTATTAAATAATTATTGCCTAAATTTCCGGGACATCACATCTATAGCGCTTAGCTTTTGGCCTTCAGATACGGGATGTTACAATAAAACTCTGGGTTAAAAATGGGTCTATTGTGAATAAATCAAACTACCAAACTATTATTGTTGAAACCCTTTTAAAATCAAATGTATCTCTTAAGACCATGTCGCACATAAACACGGACCAGTTTTACCATGCGATAACCAATTTTTTTATATATAAAATCCAGTGATATTACGATAATGTCTAAAGGTTCAAAGTAAATATATAAAATAGCTGAAATGCTTTCATCTCTCTTTCCAACGTATTTGGGCACGAGTAAAAATGTACAGCACTTATTGGAGAATGGATTCCATACTATGACATGGCAAAGGGATTACCACCTATCACGGTACACATCTAGAAAATGTACCAATGACCTCACCAGGATCCCGTGCCAACAAAAGACTAGTCTACCCCTTACTGGATAGTACCAAATATGTCATCACTCCAGTTGCTTTGCAATCCTTTTTGTTGAGATCTCATGCACAAACCAATATCATTTATAAAATATCATTTGTGAAACGCTTTAGCCTTCTATTTAGTAAAAACTCTTTTATAAACAAGTTATCACTTACAAATAACTTTATAAAATAATAGTATAATTTGAAAATCATTTATAAACTTTAATCCCAACTTGATTAAAAAATTGAACTTAATTCAAAACCATACTTTATAAATTCAAAAGGAGGTTTAGTAAACCCGATGTTACTGATTTAATTTCAATTTAACTTTCATGCCATTCAATAATTTATTTACATTAGCCAACATATACGTATATACACTTCACATCCGAAACAAGAAGTAACATGTGAATGCAAACTAACTAGCATATACATGTCCAAATGACATAATAGCAGGATGGTGATTTGTTGTGCTAAATGGATGTCCAAATAATCGAAAAATTAATTTATAGCAGAATGGGGATTTATTCTGCTAAAATGTATGTCCATACAATTAAACAACCAATCTATAGCAGAACGAGGATTTATTCTACTAATATATGCCCACAACAATCAAATCAATCACATTATAGTAGAACGAAGATTTATTCTGCTAATAGATATCCACAAAAACACAACCACACACATTGTAATTCTTTCACAGTTGTTTTTCTACTCAATAGTATCGGCATTTGAATTCCTTATGTTCAAACCATCTTTGAAAAAAAAGTACCTTAAAAGCAATTTGATTCTTGGAAAACAAAAGATACAAAACTTAAATTATAAATAATACCTTTAATGAATAATTATTTTGAGCTAAAACCTTAGTTAATTTATAACTAAAAATAATTATACACTTGATTAAATAAATAAATAAATGACCTTATAATTAATTAATAATTTATTAAAATTAATCTTATCTTTAAAAAATAATAAATTAGAAACTAAACGTCATTAATTAAATTTAATAAACTTTGTTTAATACTTAATTAATTATTAAAAACCCAATTAATTATTAATTAGTTATTATATCCTTAATTAATTTTTCTTAATCATTATTATTGTTTTCAAAAACATTTCAAAAACACTATAAAGTACAAAATGGTCAAATATTGTTATTTTAAATATAAATTTTGTTTGTTGTGTGAATTATTATTCCAAACCTAAATAAATGGAATATTTCCAAAAAGGGGGATTTTGGTCAAAATGGTCAAACTTTGACTTTTAAATTTAAATTTTAAATATTTGAATATTTGAATTTTATCTTTTATTATGAAAATAGATTTAATTTCAAGAATACTACTTTTCGTTTCGTTAAATCGGATTAATATTGTGAAAGTTATGTTTTTACAATATTGTGTGTAAATTGTTTTATTCTAACAAATTTTTTTATTTTAATTTATGTAAATAATATTTTTATTTGTAAAATCATGTTCTAATTTGTGTAACATGATATATTTTACAAATACTTTATTTTTAAAACATTTTTAAAGTATAGTTATAATGTTCAAATGTTGATTGTATATTGTTTTCAATCTTCAATTCTAGTTTCCATTAAATAAAGTATTTTCTTTATTTATTTTCTACTTTTCGTAAAACCATTTATTTATTCTTTATAATATCTATCCCTACCTTATTTTTCTATTTATACATTCATTTAGTAATTAAATGGATAAGTATTTAGATCCCTATTTATTTCTTGGAAAGAAATCTCAAATATATATATACACTTTTTATTGTTTTAAAAGGCATACCTTTAAATGTGTATTTTAATTAATATAAGTAGTATTTTTGGTTGATATATCAAGTTATAATTGTGTATATATACATAATATTACATGTTATGTGTATATTTACAATATTTATCCTTTTTATTTCATTTAATTTGGATATATACTTTGTAAATTAAGTAACATACAAAGACGTAAATAGAAATTAATTTTTACGTTTCTATAACCGTTTTCTTATTTATTTATATAGTGTTTATATAAAAGTTATATATTTATTGAATTATTTCTTTAGCATATATTTTATTAAATAGATGGGAAACAAATCAAATACGTTACCTATTTTTAATTAAGCGCACGCGTACGTTTGATGTATTGCCTCATTATCTTTCCATCCATTAATTTCATACCATAACTCCTCCATATGTTGCCGTTTATTCCCTTGATCCCTAGCCATGTATTTTTTATATTACGTGAAAGAAAATATCTCTTTCTCATTCATCATACATGCCATTTTCAGATCTGAAGAGAAAGGTAAAGGCTTCCTTCTCTTTTCTCCACTTTTCTTCTTTGTTTTGACTTGTTTTTCACTTGATTTTGCTTGATCTTCACATATGGTTCTCGGCCCAACCCATCACCATCACCTCCACTGACCACCACCACTTCTTCCCCAACTAATCCACAGCCAAACCACCGTACGCTTCTGACCTGAAAGTGCCATGGCCTCCCCTTGAACTAAACTTTATAAAAACTATGAAAAACTCCACAAAACCATGCTAACCGAGCCCTATATGCAACACCACCTTCATTGCTTGCCATGGCCACCTCCTTATCCACCATCACCATCAATCACCACCTCTGAACACCATTATTAACCTCTGACCTAACCTGTAGTAGCCTCTGGCTGAGTCCAAATATGCCTTTGACCGAGCCCAAGTTGAACCAAAACCCTTTCTAGCCTTGCCATTTGACCTTCTACACTTTGTAACTTCCAAACCCTTCCTATCCTTGTAACATCCCGAAAATGTTCGACTTTCGAAAATTCAACATCAATACTCACTTTATCGACCGCCGAGAAATCGAAGGCCGGAAACCCGAAATGTTATGGTTTAAGAAAAAGAAAAAGACAGAAAAGATAGAAGAGAGAAAATAGAGAGAAAAGAAAATAGAAAATAGAACGGAACAGAACACAACAGAACAATAACAGAATCTCACAATTCGCAGCGGAACAACATATAATAATAAATGAATAATCTTTAAACAAAGAACTATATCAGTTATTACATTACATCACATTACATTTCATTACATCATATCATCAGAGTGTACAACAACAACAAACAAATAGCGCAGCGGAAAAAGAAATACTATATAACTAGTAATACGCCATGCCATCCATCTTGCCTCCAGCAATTCCAGAATATCCAGAATATCCTGATAAACCTTAACTCTTGACTGCCCGTGTGGAAATTGGTGGGCACCCAGAGTTTAGGAAGAAAAACAATAAACTCCGAGTCAGTCATGTGACTGGTGTGAGAACTCAAAATAGTTTATTTATCTTTGAAAACAAAATAGAGGAATATTTTTAAAGTCAATTCGCAATGCTTTTAAAAATGAGACTACCATAAGGCCTCCCGCACACACACACAATGCAAACGCAGAATCAGAGGAGATTTCTCCTTATGATAGTCAAAGATGCTTGATACGCATTAAAAAGAACATTTGATATTATTATTAGTGCATAGTGTAGGAAAAATTCATTTTGAAAGTAGAATATAAATCTTAGCCAACATAGACATTCCGAACTATGCCTACTATAGCTAACTATGTTCAATAGCAGGTTACCGCCCATTCCATAGCAGGTTATACAACTAAAACCGTACAAGTCTCGTATTGTTTCTTTGGATTTCCAACGAATGATCAGGCCAAGGAACTTCCCATGCCACATGAGAATGCCTCTGGATGGACATCCCCGAGAACCAAACCGGATCTCTACCAACACAAGGCCGGGTTACCCCTAACTGAGTAACAACTGACCGAATATGCCATCCCCCGGTCCTTTGGGACCTTTCAACCGAGCGCTCGCAATCAATTCACACAATCATAAAGTGTTTTCAACATGAGTAAGTATCTGGGCTCCATACCATGATACCACCCTTTTCCAGAAGGAAATGCACACATCCTAAAGGGCGCTACCCCTCATAACCTTGCTGCTTCGTTCCTGTTTTGACCATTCACTGGGTGTGAGGCTCGACGAAGTCACGTCCACAAAAACATACTTTATACAAAAGCCATGCTTTGGGTCAACAAATGATCATAGAAACGATCACCAGGATAGACGATCAAATAAACGATCCTATCACAAATAATCAACACAATGATCATTTACAGCAACACTCAGCATGTCACATTACCAAATTGGGAATATATCGCTGATAACATTCAACTACATAACCTCTGAGCTCGTACGTCTCAGAGAAGGGTGTTAAGCTAAAAGAATAAATTCTCCGCCACCAACAGAAATATATTTGAAAGAAATCGGCTTTAGATCTCAATTTGTAACGTCAGACATACAATCCATACAAGTCTGTTCCGGACTCGAACAAAACCGAAAGCACTTACAAAGAAGTCCTTGCAATCTGGATATTCACAATCCTGATTGGATTTCCCATCACTTAGGGAGTCTCTATACCGTTGCAACTCAGTGCAGAGACAATCGACAGGTCATCCTATCGCTCTCGCAAATACCCGGTCTTCAACACCGATCTTCAAATGCAATTCACAACGACGTATCACATATTCGGAATGGGTTATACGACCCCATGGTCCTTTCCCGGTTAACCCGAATAGTGAGCGCTTATTCAAAAATAAGTGTGGCATTCAAATTCAAACAAATCACATCAAATACCTTTCAAAGGTAAATATGATAGTCGGTTATTGAACTATCAATTGATATGCACACATCACCAGATTCCAAATAATTTTCCAAATTATTTATTTTCCAAAAATATCTTTACAAGATATATTATTTTCAATACTTCAAAAATAAATCAATATTTATTTTTAAACAAGTTCCCCTTTTTATTCATAAATTCCATAGTGACTTTTCATTCCAAAATATCCATGCATATACGATTTCAATTATTCATTTCAATTTATCTTCAAAAAGATAAATTCTCAAAGTATTCACTTTATATTGGAAAACATTTCCATACTTATTTAATAAGTAATTCACAAATTTTATTTATTTTCAACACTTAGAAAATATTCAATATACTTAAATCGAGATTAAGTATATATTTCATTCTTTAAGGAAATCATTCTCTTAAACATATTTATTTGGGCCAAAACGAATGTTACGTAAAACATCGTTACGAGAACCCAAAATCACTAGTATAGGGATTCGAAATTAAAATAGATATATAAATCCCAATACTATACAAAACATTTCCTTTCGGAAATCATTTACTATAACAACAGTGCTATAGTCCACCATTTCCTTCTATTTCTTGAAAACGTCTATTTCAACAATAAATGTTGAAATCTATGGTTTCGAATCTCAACACAATTTAAAACATCGTTAGATCATTTTAATTCTATTTAAAACATCAAATCTAAACATTTCTTTAACATATTATTCACTATTCAAAAACGTGAATATACTACGTTAACAAATTTCATCCTTTCTATACATTTTATTTTAAAGGATTATTCACGGTCAAAAACGTGAATATAACTCCATTAATAGGTTTCAACAATTTTCTTATCAAAATAAGTCGTTTGCGAATTTATAAAACAACGTTTATAAACTCCATTTCTATTTATTTTATAACAACTTCCTTTTATAAATTCCTTTATTAATTTATTCGATTTGTAACTCAATTATCTACTAAAATTCATATTATAAGTTAAACACTTATAATTTATTTGTTTACAAGAAATCATTCTTTTGAACTTCATAATTATAAATCCTATAACTTATAAGCTTCAATTATTTATTCAAAACTATTCTTTTAATAACTTTATAAAATTTATAAATCTTACTATTTATAAATTTCATTTATAACTTCACCATTTTTAATTTTATGAATTCCATTCATTTACAAAATTCATTTTCACTTCATTCAAATACTTATAAAAACTCGTTTTATAATGTCAATATTTCAATTTATAAATATCCATTTATAAATCTCTTAATATAAATCAATTTATATTATTCTTTAAAACGTCTTTAAATTCCTTTAAAAACTTCATCATTTTCTTGATTTATAAAATACTTAAATTTTATAAATCCTATATTTAAACTTTTCACAATCAATTCAAATTTCCCAATTTAAACCCTTTTATAAAATTATTAACCCCATAATTTCAAAAATCAACTTTTAACTATATTTCTCAAAAATCATAATTTTTATAACATTAAAAATTATATCGTTATTTATTTATAATGGATCAATTCCAAAAATAAAGTATATTTTCAAAAATCACTTTAAAAATCATTTTAAAATCCCAAAATCTGGGTCCAATGATGCTACACACCAAATAGTCAATCACGACAACAACGATATCATATGTCGATATGATAATCCATCAAATATCAAAATATCTGAATTCAAATAAATACTGTTGAGGAATTCAGTTGGATCCCTCCAACCTGTTTTCCTGCATCCAAAAACATTAGCATAATACCAATTTCGCTCCAGTACGAAATTATCGCGGTATATGGGATTTAAAATATTATCCGCTTAACAGACGGCGCAATAGGGTCTCATCCGCTAAACAAATGCGGGAAATCAATAACTCCAATATATACATATGCCAATATATATATATATATATTGCTATTATATATAATACCAATTTCACTGTTTATGAAATATTCGCGGTATATGTTTTTAATAAATAACATCCACTTACCAACGGCGTATAATGTCTATTTTAACAATCAATAGATATCAATCATCATTCAAACATGCATTCAAATATTTTAAATCTAACTATTTAAAATAAAATCGAAACCGATTCGATTGAGTGAGAAGTTCTCACCTTGATTTCAATTTCGTTTTAGCGATTTATTTCGAATAAAATTAAACGGACGTTTAATTTTACCCAAAATTCTCACTAACTCCAAACGACTCCAATCTAACTCCATCGCGTAGTGCTCGTCCATACGATTCCAACGCAACTGGTTTCGCGCGTTTTCGACCTCGTATGAAAAAGATATGAATATTACAAGTTTTACGAACTTATATAAACAATTTACAACAATTTCCTTTTATAATTTAACCTTCATCAATTCAGAGCCGTTAGATCTCAATCCAAGGCCTCTCCCCCTTCTTCCCAACTCATGCACGTTACTTCCAGGTAACAAACGAAGAGCCGAACCCAACTCAAACAATTAGGGTTTAAATTTGCACCACTTATACTCGATGAAACTTCATCACGTCGCCACCACGAGATGCGCCTCCATCCCCTCAACCTTCGGCCTGAGCATGGTAGCACTCGGCCCCACCTAGCACCAGAAAACGCGTGCGCAACTCATGGCGAACGCGGCCCTGTAGCTCCCACTCTGACGCTCCATTGTTGATCATCACCGTATAGATCTGTAGTGCTCGAGACCATCTACAATTCTCGTGTTGAAGCTTCGTTGAATCGATGAATGGATACGGAGTAATTGAGGGAGGAAGTGTGGAAGTTTTCGGCCATCCATTCTATGGTGGCGGCTACACGTTTAGATTAGGGTTTGTTTTATTTTTTTGAGAATTATGAGCTATTTATAGAGAAAAAAACGAACACTATTCATCCGGAAATTCCGAACTCCGATTTACGCACCGTAACCAGCGTTTCTGGGGTTTACCCCGCGTTCCGGACACAATGGAACAGGTTTCGAAAGCTAATTTGGTCATCTGTGCGAGTTATGGCAACAAACGATCGATTTAAATTAAACCGATTTAAATCGATTTCTAGGCGTTTTAAATTGTACCGGACAAACGGTAAATCCAATTGACATGAAATTTTAAACCATATAATAATATCACATTACGGATCCGATGAAACTAGTTTCGTCGAAATCCGAGACTTTTTGAAAAATGGCTATTTTAACTCGCCAAATTAATATTAAAAACAATTCGATGCGTTTCGAGCTGCTACGATCAAACGATAACTCCGATTGACACGAAAATTGAAATCCGGTAATAACTAACTATTACGGATTCAATGGAAATGGTTTCGTTCAATTCTGAGACTGTTCAAAAATTGACTATTTTCACTAGTCGATTTTAATATTAAAATATTCAATTTTCACAAATCAACTTTTAATTCGATTTTAAAAGTTCTAAAATATCATTCTAACTTCAACATGATAAAATAAAAATTTACAAATCATTTACAATCATATTTAACCCAATTTTCAATTATTTCCATAATTTAACATATTAAATTATTTATTTAATTATTCAATTAAATCTAATAATTCAAAATAAAATTTATTCGACTTATAAATTTCACTTATTAACATTTAAAATTAATTAAATATTCAAATTTTAAATTAATAAAATTCCTGGGTCGTTACAATCCTTCACCAAGCCTTATTATTTTAAGTCCAAACCTGATCCTTTACCACTTGAAACATGTCATGGATGAACCAATTTAGCCTTAAGGCCGAGCACATGTTGAGTCAAGAGCAAGCAAAACTTGTTTGAAACTTGGTGATGTCTTTGTTTATCTCTATTTCAATTTGTTTCAATAATTTTGGTATTGTATTTATATTTATGTATGGTCTTGTTTTATTGTTATATACAAGATATACATCTTGGCTCTCTTCCCACTTGAATCAAATCGTGCTATCGTGCTTTCCGGGTTCCCTTTTGTGTATGTTGTTTGCGAACTTCAGCTTTAAAGAGGCAAGTAATTCACATATGACATATATGCTTATATAATTGTGAAGTGATACCAAGTGAATGTGTAGAAACTTTTATATTATGTTATACCTGCCTGTGATATCATTTATATGATGTTAAACCCTGTTATTAACTTGTTACATCATCTGTTATATTTTATTCTGTTATATTGTTTATTTATTTCCGTTTCTCACACTGCAAGTTCCCTGTAGAATAGAGTCACTATGGGTTGAAATGATACATACCCGAACAGACTTTAGAATAGGGAAAATCATTATGGGCTGAAATGATAGCTCTGAGTGATTTTTATTTATTTGTATTTGTCTTTGGATTTTGGGTTTGAAATAATCAAAACCCGAAAATTTTACTGATTACGGATTTAAATAATAATTTCCGTATCACTTGATTTAGGCGTGAAATATTTTTCGGACCCGTGGTTGATTTCAAAATATGATTTCTTATAAATTTCATTTATTGTAATAAAAGAAAAAACTATATGAAATTTGACTTATATTGAATTTAAATGGTTAAGCAGTGATATTCTAAAAGGTTAAATGTTATAAGTTAATAGATGGTTTAAGTTGTAGTGTGAAAGTTGATTTAACTTAATAATGGTAATTTAAGTAAGAAAAAATAAAAATGGAATTATAACCTTAACTTGGTAATTAATATAATTGATGTATGAATTGGATAAATATAAAGTAAAAGAAAATATCAAGTTATTTGCAAAATAAAGATAACCAACTTATAGTGTATTTTGAATTTACGTAATTAGTTTAAAATGTTAAATAAATGGATAGTTAAATGGAAAATTTTGGAATTTAACTTAACTTGGAAATGTGAAATTTGGTTTGAAATTAAAGGTTAAGTTAAGAAATTAAAAATGGAATTTAAGTTATATAAATAAAATGGAAATTAAGTTATATTTGGAAAATGGTAATAAAAATTTAAGTGTTAAGTAATTTGTTAAAATGTGAAGAATAGGAAATTGTACACTTGAATTTATTAAGTGAATTATTGAAAACTTGATTTTATTTATAGGAAATTTACTTTATAAAAATCACAAGTTCAAGGTATTTTAATGAACATTTTTGATTGTTAAAATATGATTTTTGTAATGTTTAAAGGGTTAAAATCATAGTTTATTTGTGGTTGAAATTTCAATATTTGAAGTGTTTAACTGAATAAATGAACTCAGAAAAGGCTAAATTTTTGGGAATTGAATATTTGATTTGAAGGAATAATGACTTCACTTTTTAATGGTTTAATGAATGATTTTAATTTATAATTATAAATTATTTTGAAATTTATAACCACGGGTACTCTGCTTTGTGTGTCATGTGATTTCCTTGTGATTGTTTGATGTAGACCTTTGATTTTAAGAGTGTGGCTAGAGGTGAGTGGTTGCTGCAGCTCTACGTTACCCTAGTCACAATAACACTGTTATTTGCATTGTTTACTTTAATATGGATATTTCTAGGATAGTGGTTATTACTATTTAATTGATCGTTTGACTGATCCTTAAAGGATGGGCGATCCCAAGCATCCTTTAAGTTATTGTGCATTGCTTTTATAATTCACTTGAGTTGGTTTACATTGTATAAGTATGTATGTCCTGAATCGAGTGTTTGTGTTTTACTTTATGCTCGGGTCAGCCTGAGAATGACAGCTTTGGATTCACTTTCTGGAGCTAGATTTCAGCTGGAGCTTATCTGTCTATCTATTCGTCTACTTCTTCCAGTTAGTTCCTATTCGGTATTTGTCTCTGTATTATTGATTTATGTATCCAGACTTCTATTGTATCCATTTTTAAACTATGATATTTTGTATATGTTTTGAGAGTTTGTATTTAGTAGCTTCATGAACGACTATGGTATTTTATTTCCGCTGCGAGTATTTTGATATTTCTGTGTCTCTGATTCTGTGAATGATTTTATTTGCTCCAAATTTTATTACAATCTGTTATTTTGAATTATTCAAGTCCGACACGTGTGGATTATTGTCGATTTGAATGGTCCAAAAAAGTGGGTTGTTACATTTGGTATCAGAGCTTGGTTTTTAGCAAACCTTAGCCTGTGGAGCAATAACTCATTAGAGATAGGGTAGAAATACCTTAGAGAGAGTGAAATCAATCTCAGAATCATTTCTTTGTGAGAGAACGCATTTTCGAAGTATAAAATGATTTTAAAATGAATTTTAAAGGATTTTCGAAGATTATATTGGTATAAAATTTTCTTATTTTGAAATCAAGATTTTCTAAACATCGACCCTTCTGTATCCACCTTATTAGAAATCTATTGGTCCGGATTCTTATCGATTAGGATTCCTTGAACTTTGGAACGCTTCCACTTGTTCTGAAATCCAGTGATGTCTTCCCTATTTTATCCTTTGATTTTGGAGCATTCCATAACTCCATTTTTGAACGACCACTATAAAGATCGGTGATTCGACAAATCTTTGAATGATTTGTAAAGGGGTGAAACTCCTGTATAATTGGCATTGATTCACCAGAGATTCCTGTATCCTCGGTTTACGATGCTATCTATCTTCTTCTATACCTGGATGCTATCTCTGGCGATCGAACGTCGATTTGCCTTTGATTTCCGCATTGATTATATTCCTGAAGTCACGGTTGACCCGGTTAAGGTCACCTGTGATTTATATAGGCTTATCATCTCTTATTTGCTTATTTTCTCATCTTCGTTTGAGCTTATCTTCGAATTAGAATTCTATTTGATTTGAGTTCCTCTAAATTTGAATCTCTGTTTGTTTTGAAACCCATCCTTAAATCATCCCTTGAAAAATTTTTGTTGATTGTGTTTTGAAATTGTGTATACATCGAAATTATTATTTTGATAAGGATGGCCGTATTTTTATATAAAAGTGAAATGTTTCGATAAGGATTATATACATTTTAAAAACGAGAGTCTAAAATTTTGAAAGGTTTTGAAAATTTGAAAATTTATAATAAATTCGATTATATAAAAGGATTTATAATTGAAGGGTTTTGAATTTGAATTTCGAGGAATTGAACTCCGGTATTTTGAAATTTGGTTTTGAGATTTCAAAAATATATAATAATAACAGTACGATTTAAAAGTATTTTTCGGGTAAGAAATGTTTCAAAAGAGTTCAAATGAATTCCAATGATTTAGAAGAAATTTCAAAGAAGATCAAGAAAATAGAAGTCCCGAACTCACTTGTGTCGCTGGAAAATAATTTCGGTGATGAGTGCACGCATCATCGACATTGATTTTCGAGTTTCAGAGTGGGGGAGAGGCCACTCTAATAGTTTGGCTATGCGAGTGATTTTGTGAAACCATTTTGATTTCAAAATTTCGAAGGATGATTTGATTTTCGAAAGATATATGTATATATATTTGAAATGATTTGAAGTGAGCTCGGTGTTCGGTCCTCGAGTTTCAGATTTGATTAGGTTTAACTCTATCTTTAGAAATTGATTTACTGATTTGTTGCTGATTTCCAACTCTTGAATTTGAAATATGATTTCTTCGACTATTTTGAAGGTTCGACACTGCCAAATCAAGGTTTAATTTTTAAAGCTAAGAAATTTCGAAGAGTACAAAATATTTGATAAAGTATATAAGTTTGGGTTTTTATGCTTAAAGTATGAAGAGTATGACTTAAGTAAATTTGAAACTTTTGTTAAATAAATAATTTGCAAAAGGAAAATTGGATTTTTCATTTAGAAATAAATAGTTTAAAGGTTTTAAAGGGATAGCTATAAATTTGGAAACCATTTTGGGTATAATTGGTTTTGAGAAATATTTGGTTTTGAAAATAGATTGGGATGTAAAACCCAATATTTATATGATGATTTTGGAAATGAATTCGTTTGACTTAAATTATGTTAATATGGAAACTTGGGTTATTTTCTAAACCAATTAATTTTGGAAACTTTGAAATTGTAGATATTTAATTTGGAAGAAATGATTTGGTGAAATTATATATGATTTTGAAACTGAATTGATATTGAAATAGATTGAAATTTGAGAACCATATGTTACTATATACTTGATTTGGAAGTTATCAAACTTATATAAAATGGATTTGTATAAGTATGATGTTGATTTGAAAACTATTGATTTGAAAGGTACTCAATTTGGAAAGAGAAATCTTATATAATCGAATTCTATATAAGTGTGATTTGATATACTATTGATTTTGGAAAGTATTCGCTTTGAAAATGAAATCTATATAGTGGACTTTATATAAGTATGATATTTGAAAGTGATTTGAAAAGGTACTATATGATATATATTTTCGAAGTAAAGATATGGGAAGTGCCTTCTTCTTGATATCTGCTCTGTGGCTACATTGTGGAGTCATTCTATTATTATTCTCTCTTATTATGGTTTTCTAGATGAGATACTCGAGTGTCCCACCGTGGCGATCTCCATGGTTTTTCTTTTGAGCGTGACTGCATAGCGCAATTCACCTGGCTGAGCTGGCCTAGGGGTACGGATTGTTTCCTAGGGGATTCAGGCGTAATCGTTGTGTATCCTATGAACTATGTAGGTCGCATTAGTAGCGAAATCTGCCTGGCTGAGAAGGCCTAGGGGTACGGATTGTTTCCCGGGGGATCCAGGCGTAATCATTGTGTATCCTGAAGTCTACTAGTCATCACTGCGTAACTCGCAGGGCTGAGAAAGCTTACGGATATGGATTGTTTCCAGGAGGATCCAAGCGTAACCATTGTGTATCTGCGAACCATGGTTAGGCAGAGGTTTTGGTTTCGTTTTTTTGTTTGGATTGTACTTTCCATATCTATTTTTAAATTTTTTTCCAATATTTTCACTGGATGTTGAAACTAGTCTACTAAGTACCTGGGGAATTCTAGCTTTGCGCCTGATCAACGCGCTGCCAGAGTCTGCACGAACGAGGATAAATTTGTTAAGAAATTGAGTTATAAAAGTATTTTGATAGAGTATTATATAAAGGATATTTTGATCATTTATTTTACCCTTCCAAATAATTGAAATTTATATAGCTTTAAAATAATGGTTCATCCTTGTCTTTCGACCTATTTTTCCATCTAGCCATTCCTATTATCCACCTTGGTAAACTTACCTATAACAACAGTTATCAGGTATAATTTTAATCTTATTATCATCTTGTCTTAATCCTATTTCATTCTGTCTTTTTATGTTGTTTTTCGTATCTCGTTCCTTTTCGAGGACGAAAAGATTTGAGTGGGGGAGAGTGTAACAACCCTGTATTTTGTGATTATTTTAATTTTATATTTTAATTATTTTAACTGAAATTCCTAATTTAAAAACTTTATTTTATTTATTAAAATGGATAAATTATTATTTTAAATATAAATTTTGATTTTTGTGTGAATTATAATTCCATACCTGAATAAATTGAATATTTCCAAAAAGGTGGATTTTGGTCAAAATTGTCAAACTTTGACTTTTAAATTTAAATTTTAAGTATTCGAATTTTTTAATTTTATCTTTTATTATGAAAATAGATTTAATTTCAAGAATACTGCTTTTCGTTTCGTTGAAATCGGATTAATATTGTGAAAGTAATGCTTTTTACAATATTGTATATAAATTGTTTTATTTAACAAATTTGTTTATTCTAATTTACATAAATAATATTTTTTTTGTAAAATCATGTTCTAATTTTTGTAACATGATATGTTTTGCACATATTTTATTTTTAAAACTTGTTTAAAGTATAGTTGTAATGTTCAAATGTTGATTGTATATTGTTTTCAATCTTTAATTCTAGTTTCCATTAAATATAGTATTTTCTTTATTTATTTCCTACTTTTCCTAAAACCATTTATTTATTCTTCATAATATCCATCTCTACCTTATTTTTCTTATTTATACACTGATTTAGTAATTAAATGGATAAGTATTTAGATCCCTATTTATTTTTTGGAAAGGAATCTCAAATATATATATATATATATATATATATATATATATATACGTTATTGTTTTAAAAGGCATGCCTTTAAATGTTTATTTTAATTAATATAAGTAACATTTTTGGTTGATATATCATGTTGTAATTGTGTTACATATGTAACATTACATGTTATGTATATATTCACAACATTTTCCGTTTTTGTTTCATTTAATTAGGATATATACTTTGTAAATTAAGTAACATACAAAGATGTAAATAACAATTAATTTATACATTTCTATATGTTTTCTTATTTATTTATATAGTATTTATATAAATGGTATGTATTTATTGAATTATTTTTTTTAGCATATGTTTATTAAATAGATGGGAAACAAATCAAATACGTTACCTATTTTTAATTAAAGGCATGCGTACGTTTGATGTATTGCCTCTTTATCTTTCCATCCATTAATTTCATAACATAACTCCACCATATGTTACCATTAATTTTCTTGATCCCTAGCCGTGTATTTTATATATTATGTGAAAGAAAACATCTCTTTCTCATTCACCATACATGCCATTTTCAGATTTGAAGAGAAAGGTCATGGCTTCCTTCTCGTTTCTCCACTTTTCTTCTTTGTTTTGCCTTGTTTTTCACTTGATTTTGCTTGATCTTCACATATGGTTCTCGGCCTAACCCCTTCACCATCACCTCCACCGACCGCCGACCACCACCACTTCTTCCCCACCTAATTCATGGCCTAACCACCATACTCCTCTGACCTGAAAGTGCCATGTCCTCCCCTTGAACAAAACTTCATAAAAACTATGAAAAACTCCATAAAACCATGCTAAACGAACCCTATATGCAACACCACCTTCATTGCTTGCCACGGCCACTTCCTTGGCCACCACCACCATCAAGAACCACCTCACCTAACCTATAGTAGCCTCTGGCTAAGCCCAAATATGCCTTTGACCGAGCGCAAGTTGAACCAAAGCCCTTTCTAGCCTTGCCTTTTGACCTTCCACACTTTGTAACTTCCAAACCCATCCTATCATTGACCAAGCCTTGTTATTTGCGGTCCAAACCTGATCCTTTACCACCTGAAACATGTCATGGCTGAACCAATTTAGCCTTAAGGCCGAGCACATGTTGAGTCAAGAGCAAGCAAAACTTGTTTGAAACTTGGTGATGTCTTTGTATATCTCTATTTCAATTTGTTTCAATAATTTTGGTATTGTATTTATGTTTATGTATGGATTTGTTTTATTTTTATATACAAGATATACATATTGGCACTCTTCCCACTTGAATCAAATTGTGCTATCATGCTTTTCGGATTCTCTTTTGTGTGTGTTGTTTGCGAACTCCAGCTTTAAAGAGGTGAGTAATTCACACATGGCATATATGCCTATATAATTATGAAGTGACACCAAGTGAATGTGTAGAAACTTTTATATTATGTTATACCTGCCTGTGATATCATTTATATGATGTTAAACCCTGTTATTAACTTGTCACATCATCTATTATATTCTATTCTGTTATATTGTTTATTTATTTCCGTTTCTCACACTGCAAGTTCCCTATAGAATAAAATCACTATGGGTTGAAATGATACATACCCGAACAGACTTTAGAATAGGGAAAATCATTATGGGCTGAAATGATAGGCCTGGGTGATTTTTATTTATTTGTATTTGTCTTTGGATTTTGGGTTTGAAATAATCAAACCCGAAAATTTGACTGATTACGGATTTAAATGATAATTTCTGTATCACTTGATTTAGGGTTGAAACATTTTCTGGATCCGTGGTTGATTTCAAAATTTGATTTGTTATAAATTTCATGTATTGTAAATGAAAGAAAAAAGATATGAAATTTGACTTATATTGGATTTAAATGGTTAAGTAGTGATTTTCTAAAAGGTTAAATTGTATAAGTTAATAGATGGTTTAAGTCGTAGTGTGAAAATTGATTTAACTTAACAACGGGAATTTAAGTAAAAAAATGGAATTATAAGCTTAACTTAGTAATTAATATAATTGATGTATGAATTGGATATATATAAAGTAAAAGAAAATATCAAGTTATTTGTAAAATAAAGATAAGCAACTTACAGTGTATTTTGAATTTATGTAATTGTTTAAAATGTTAAATAAATGGATAGTTAAATGGAAATTTTGGAATTTAACTTAACTTGGAAATGTGAAATTTGGTTTGAAATTAGAGGTTAAGTTAAGAAATTAAAAATGGAATTTAAGTTATATAAATAAAATGAAATTAATTTATATTTGGAAAATGGTAATAAAAATTTAAGTGTTAAGTAATTTGTCAAATTGTGAAGAATAGGAAATTGTACACTTGAATTTATTAAGTGAATTATTGAAAACTTGATTTTATTTATAGGAAATTTACTTTATAAAAATTATAAGTTCAAGGTATTTTAATGAACATTTTTGAGTGTTAAAATATGATTTTTATAATGTTTAATGGGTTAAAATCGAAGTTTATTTGTAGTTGAAATTTCAATATTTGAAGTGTTTAACTGAATAAATGAACTCAGAAAAGGCTAAATTTTTGGGAATTGAATATTTGATTTGAAGGAATACCGACTTCACTTTTTAATGGTTTAAATGAATGATTTTAATTCAAAATTATAAATCATTTTGAAATTTATAACCACGGGTACTCTGCATTGTGTGTCATGAGATTTCCTTGTGATTATTTGATGCACACCTTTGATTTTAAGAGTGTGGCTAGAGGTGAGTGCTTACTACATTTCTACGTTATCCTAGTCATAATAAAACTATTATTTGGATTGTTTACTTTAATATGGATATTTCTAGGATTGTGGTTATTACTACTTAATTAATTGTTTGACTCATCCTTAAAGGATGGGCGATCCCAAGCATCCTTTAAGTTATTGTGCATTGCTATTACAGTTCACTTGAGTTGGTTTACATTGTATAAGTATGTATGTCCTGACTCGAGTGTTTGTGTTTTACTTTACGCTCGGGTCAGCCTGAGAATGACAGCTTTGGATTCACTTTCTGGAGCTAGATTTCACCTGGAGCTTATCTGTCTATCTATTCCTCTACTTTTTCCAGTTAGTTCCTATTCGGTATTTGTCTCTGTATTATTGATTTATGTATCCAGACTTCTATTGTAGACATTTTTAAACTATGATATTTTGTATATAGTAGCTTCATGAACTACTATGGTATTTTACTTCTGCTGCGAGTATTCTGATATTTCTGTGTCTGTGATTCTGTGAATGATTTTATTTGCTCCAAACTTTATTACAATATGTTATTTTGAATTATTCAAGTGTGACATGTGTGGATTATTGTTGATTTGAATGGTCCAAAATAGTGGGTTGTTACAAAAACACTTCTTACTTACATTTTCATTCCCAAAATTTTATACCAGAACCAAAATTGCTTTAAAAATTTGGAAAAGTTATTGAAGGAAAAGTACTTGAAATTCCTCTCTATCGTTTAAAATAAAGAATCATTCAAGTTGGATTGTTTTGAGTGAGATAGGGTCAATAGAAGGTGTGGTATTTTCGGGCTAAAAAATCAGAGTCTAAGAATAGTTCGAAATAAATGCATTTTTGACATAACTAGGCTCAAAATTGGAAGAAGTGGTACAAATAAAAGTTACGTCCACTGTAATTTTATATGGTTTAAAAAAATTCTCCATTTCAGTCAGAGATGAGGAAAATATGATTGGAGGAAGAGGAAGGAAAAATGAAGGAGTGGAAGGCTATTCATAAACAAGAGAAAAAAGAGAAATTACCTATCTATCGTTGTCCTTTTGCCCTCCACTCATCTTCTTCTAGCACTCCACCTTGTCCCCCTACTAACACTTCATGTTAAAACATGTTTAACATGTTTAAGTACTTAGTGTACTTTATGTCTCCCCTGATGTGACATTGTATCTTTTTTCTCTCTTAATTATATTTTAAACTTTATATACTTAAGTGTATACACATGTATTAATACATTATATAAGCCGAAATTATTTAAAAATGTATTTGTTTGATTAATACAAAGAGGTCAAAATATTTTCAACAAATTTTGCCTGTCGAAAATTCGAAAAACGAATTCCGGTCACATTTTTATTTTTTTTCAAACTAAATTTTTTTGTAAACAAATTTTGAAAAATAATTCACCATCATTATTTATTATTTAAAAGAGTTTTATTTCCATTATAAAGCCTATGTGTTGAATATTTAAAATTAATTAAATATTCACAAATCAAAGTAGTGAAATTCTAGGTCGTTGCGTTCTTCCCCCTTAAAAGAATTTCACCTTCGAAATTACACTTCAACCTATTATAGAAAACACTTAACACTATACATCAGTTTCTATGATATACGTAGATTATTCTTTTACAAAAATATGATTCGATCACTACTCGAATACATAACTTCACTTTCGAAGTAAAATCGCTCACTCGATTTTCCAGTGCGGACTCCGATCAGGTTCCCTAACTAGGAACCTCTGTTCTTCTTACATAGTTGTAACCATGACAAAAAACATTTGTCCCATATCAAAAACCCTCATCAAGTGCTCGTCATCAAAAATCGATTAACAGATCCTTATTTGAAATGGTGTGAATAACCGCAAAGTCGGGCACTTGAATCTTAGATCAAACTATATGGAAATGAGAGATGATCTATATACAATTAACGCACTTCTTTAATTTGTTCCCCTGAATACCAATTCTAGTTCCACTAACTTATTTATGAAAACATTTCAAAAACCAACTTAGGTTCAACCTGGATACTTCTCTACTACATCTAAAGAGTATATACCACCATTTGATTCAACTATTCCATTTTGCATTTATTTTCCTAAGAAAAATCAAGATCCAAATACCCACGTTTTATTTCTAAAACTTTTTGAAATTGTACTATAATATTAATTCTTAGAAAATTTACATATAACCCTAGTAATTCCAAAATGATACTAAAGAATTGGGTATTACCAAATAGTATCAAACATTCCCTTACTAAGAAGGGTAATACTCAAGAGAAGTGTTTACCATCCAAACACATCTCTTCCCTACTTATAAGTTATTTTCGAGCCACTCAAACTAGCTAACTCAAAAATACTTCTTTTATTTCAAAATCCTACTTTTGACAGAATATTTTAAATATTTCCAACAAAACATTTATCACCAACTATCTTTGGATCCGTTCGGGAGGAACTTTGTACACTGAAAAAAAGAATACTTTACTAAGTGCACTACAACGTTCACCTAGGCAAACATCCGATCGTCACTTAGAAGATTATTCCAATCATAAAAAAAACAATCAAGACCTCATTTCCCCTAACTAATCCAAATAAAACACTTCTTACTTACATTTCATTCCCAAAAATATATATTTGAACCAAAATTTCATTCAACTAATAGAATTACTATTTTCCAAAATTTTGAAAACCAGTTTTCAAAAGCACCCGAGTTTAAGTTCTCAAATTTTCAACCTAAATTCTTTTTAATAAAAAGACATATTCTTATTAATCTATTTCCAAATATTTATTTCAAAATATTCTAACTTTATAAAACATTTTATATTAAATCAAACTATTAATCTTATATTAACAATCGAACGCCTTATAGCCAAATTAGGAATCTTAATATACAATGTGTTCGCTTCAATGTTTTCCCTATTTTTATTTATCCAACCCAAATCTTAAATAGGGAAGCTACCTATACACACTAACAATAGTCAATGCTCAAACTGGACGAGCATGAATAAACAAACCCTACAAGACAACAATAATATATTATTATATCCTAACAAAAACCTCTAAATACTATACTATTTTTAAAATAATTCTTTATGTACAAAATATATTTCTAAGTAAAATTATTTCATTTACCCAATTTTAAAACAATACTTTGTTGGTTTACAGTGTTTAAGTGTTTAGGAACCTCTATCGACACTGTATCATCCCACATCTCGACCAGAGTTCTTAAGCCACCCAATAGATAAATCAACACAATATAAAACATTTGTATGTCATTAACAAATTCATGCTCTTATATAATATATACACTCATACTCATTCTACGGTCTCACTTACCTGATCTCAACTGAGTTTAACCCACCAGGGCCAAGGTTCTCACTTAACCTTGCCCTCCGATACTAAATGTAACGAAACATAATTTTTGACCCTCGAAAACCAAAATTAACACGTCATTATATTTTGTGTCGAGCATTCATTAGGGATGAAAGAAGAAGATAGAAGATAAGAAGAAACTAACAATCATACAAATCTCACAACGCAATGGAATAACATATATCAATCAACATAATACTTTACAAAGTCATTTTCAAAAGGATACATCAGAGCCATAATTATAAAAATTCTTCCACATGACAGCTATAACTGTCTATCCCTCCATATCTGATATAGAATACGTCTGATGCAATGGAAATTAGATTATAACTATCTATCAATGAATCCTCCTACTCCAAGCTCCTTCGAATGCATCCGTGCGAAATATAAACTACTTGCCTTCCCATAAAAGTTTGAGCACAAAAGAGTGTTAGGGAAAGAAAATAAAACATCGGGTCAGACATAGGTCTGGTGTGAGTAAACTGAAACAATCGAATTATTATATTTAAAACCCTTTTAAAATCAAAGGTATCCCGTAAGACTATGTCGCACATAAATGCCGATGGTTTTTTTACCTTACGATGGTTTAAACATTATCATGTAAAATCTAGTGATATTATGATAATGCCTAAAGGTTAAAAGTAAATATATAAAATAGCTGAATTGCTTGCATCTCACATTCCAGCATATTTGGGCACAACTAAAAACATACGAAACTTATTGGAGAATGGATTCATACTATGATAAGGCAACGCGGTACCACATATCGTGGTTCACTTTTAAAAATGTACCGTTGACCTCGCCATGACCCCTACCAATAAAAGACCAGCCTACCCTTTACTGCATAGTAATGAATATGTCATCACCTTGGTTTGTTTGCAACGCATTTGATTGAGATCTCACGCACAACCAATCCATAAATATGTAGATGTTTCTAGAAAGATGATCACACGCCCTAATGGGAGCGATCCACTTAGCCTAGGTGCATCTCCCCTATTTTAGTCATTCCTTGTGACAACCCAGAATTTTGATCATTTAATTTTAAATGTTTAGTTTATTTTTGATATTTAATTTCTAATATTTTTGAAATTTAATAATTTGAATTGTAAATTGAATATTAATTAAATGGATTTAATAATATTATTTAAATCCTTTAATTTATAAATAATATTGATGAATTCAATTTGTAAATTTATTTACAAATATAAATAGATCGGATATCGATAATTAGATTGAAAATATAGGATGATAACATTCCAGGGCACTATCTTAGATTTTGACGAAACTAATGCCATTAGATCTAGAAAAATAAGTTGTTGTATGCCATCAAGTATCATAATGATCGGACGTACCGTTTGGTTGTGCGAGCTCAAATTGCATTGCGATTAATTTTAGAAAATTAAATTATAATTTGATTTAGAAAGAAAAATTTCATATACTTTGGAATAGGTCCCGAAACTAGTTTCATTGCATATGGAATAAGGGTATTTAGTATAAAATGCCAGTCGACATGCACCTACAGGAGTTTGAAATTTTCAACCATTAATGGTGCCAGATATTATCGAATAAAATAATATATGCCCATACTCCTACCCCATACCTTTCTATCTATGCCCATACCCACCTCCTTACCTCCCACATTCGCCGCCATTCCCTCTCCCTATTATAAACCCATTCCTGTAACCAAAATGAGAGTTTTCTCCATCTCAAAAGCCTAATTCTTATGATATATTACATGACAAATATCACCGTCAGATCCATTGGGTTTGTATACCGAGTGCTTCGACCCTATACCCTTTTGGTAAGATCTAAGCTTGTCTTTGGGTGATGATTAGTTGGGCGAAGCTGCTAGGGCTCGAGATTCATGGATATAGATTAGGCGAGGGCCAAAAGAAGACCATGGTTGCACTACGTTTGTCGAGAAGCCCCTGGGCATCAAGTTTGAAGTTGTGGCGAGCCTTGGGGTGGAATGCGACACATATGGGTAGCAAACAGACCCATTAGGTCGATTTTTCCTAGGGGAATGCGGACCTATATTAGTTGTGTTGGGGAAGAAGTGCTCGCGAAGAGCAACACGTTGACGAAAATGGGAGTCCATTCTGTCGAGAAATGATGGAGTTATGGTCATTGGAAGATTTGCGGTGATGGGTTCTTTACGCGTATCTTTGTGTAGATGGGAAGAGTAATTAGGGAGAGGGAGAAGATGGTTAAAAGGGGGTAATGAATGATCTATTTTCTAATTATGTTATTAATTAATTTAAATTAGTCGATAACTTGTAATTTGAATAAATTTTGCATACAAGGTCGGTTTCGAACACCGTCTTCTACATTGGACTCATGGCGATGGGGGCTATGCAATGGAGTTGGTTTTGTTGGATTTGGAGCTAGTGGAATTTCTGTCTAAAATCGAACGTCCGTTCGGTTTTAGTTCAAACCAGAACGTTTCAACGAAAAATGGAATCAATGTGAGTTCAACTCGCATTCAAATTTACTCTATCATATCTGTGATGCCATAAACTATTATTAATTGCTTGAATTTTAGTTAATTTGTTTGATTGATTATTTGGTTGAGTTTCCATCTGGAAAATTGATGACAAATTAATTTGATTGTTATGAACTCGTATGATTATGTATGTATTTATCCATAACCATTATTTTGCAGGAAACATTTGTAGAGAGGCCCTACGGGGTTTCTCGCCAATAATTATTTATTTACCTTCTTATGTTGTTTATATTGTATAATTAAAATTACCTATGATACTCTATTTAATTTCTTAAGTGTCGTTATAGCAATTTTCGCCACACCGTCACTTATTTCATATAATTCCATATAAACCCATGTGTGTTTTGAACTTTGAGCTTGTCTTTTCACTAAACATAATTTTAGAATTCATTAACTATATTAATTAATGATATTTTAAATTAATTAACTATTTTAATTAATAGTTATTTAAATTAATTAATTGTTTTAGCTAATGATGTTTATATTTTACTAATCATGTTAATTAATGATTCTGGAATTAATTAATTAATTTAATTAATAATGTTTTGAAATTTATTAATCTATTTGATTAATGAGATGTTTATTTAATTAAATCATTGTAATTAACGATTTTAGACTTTAGTTAATCATTTTAAGCAATGATTGTTTAAATTTAATTAATTGTTTTAACTAATATTGTTTTGAAATTTAGTTAATCATCTTAACTAATGATGCTCGAATTTAACTATTATATGAAATATAATAAATCATTTAACCTATGATGATTCGAATTTAATTAATTTTTTTGACAATAGTTTTTAAATTTTATTAATCAGTTTATTTAATGATATTTGAAATAAATTATTCATTTTAATATATGTTTATTTGGATTTAATGAATCATTTGATAAACGATATTTTAAGTCAGTTAATTGATTTAACAAATGAGCTTGAAGTAAATTAACCGATTTGATGAAAGCGTTTTTGAAGTAATTAACTATTTTATTTAAGATAATTGATTTGTTTATTTAGAAGAAATTGTAATTTGGATTAATTATCTTTCAAGATAATTACTATTGTCTTAGATTTATAAAAGAGATTATAAATGTGGTTTATTATCTTTTAGGATAATTAATGTTATTTTAAATTTAATAAAAGAATTTAAATTTGGTTTATTTTCTTTGGAAACTTTGTGTGGTTGTAAAATTGTAAAAAGAGTATTATAAATCATCCCCCGGGAAGATTAACATTATTTAAATTTATAAAAGGTTTTTAAATTTTTTATTCTCTTTTGGAATAATAAATATTTTTTGAAATTTATAAATGAAGGTTTATAAATGAATTTTTTTTTAATGGAATTGTTTAAAATTAAAGCTAAATGTAAATTATTTTGGATTTATAGTAAACAATGTATTAATGACCTTTATTTAGACCATTGTTTTAATACACTTAGCATCAAAAATTTGTCTTTTTAAACGATAAATTTAAAGAATATTTTTAAATTGTTTTTACTAATATAGAAATGGGAAAAATCAAGAATAAGTAAGAATCAAATGTTTTAAGTGTTTGATTTATTTCATTTGTGGTAAGTGTGTGCAATTTAATTCTCACACACAAATCACGTAGTTATTGCCGATAGTTGATTTCTCAACTACCAATTTTGATTATGCTCTCTTCTTTACTTTTCATCATTCTAAGACGATGTTTTGCTCCGTTGAGATTTTTTATCTTTTATCGAAAATGACTAAAACCGAAGTACGGATAAAGGGGTGCACCCTCTAAGTCATTGTTGTGCCTCGTCATGCTAAGACAACTTATCGCCCGTTTTGAGCATTGGTATCCAACAGTAGAATAAACTAAAGCCAAAGCAAGAGAGGAACCCACGCCATGTAGGTCACACCAATCAAGGTATGTTCACATCTATCTAGAGAGGCGTCAGCGTGCATGCTTGATATGAAATATTCAAATGCTCGTGTGAAGCGGGGTCCAGCTTGGAAGTTCCTAAGTGTAACAACCTTGGTTTTGGAGATTACCTGTAAATGTTAAATTATAACGGAAGTTATAATTTAATATGGTGAATTAAAATATATTAGAGATTTAAACTGTTTATTTGGAAGAAAAAAACAATGAATTTTGAAAATAAAATGTGAAAATAAAGATTGAAAAATTTATTTTGTTTGATTGAGTTAATAATGAATGAAATGTGATTTTATTTGGAGAACATGCAATAATTTTATTAATTATTTCCAGTTACTTCTTTTAAAAAATTTTAAATGAAGTATTTAATTTTTTTAAAGGGTGTTTAATTAAGTAAAATGATGGAAATTGGTTTCAAAGTGAGTTTTGGCTATAAATAAAGTTTGGATATGGTGGGAAATATATTTCTAGATAAGAAAATGATTTTTGTTGAATTTTAGAAGTTAAAAATGAAAACTTTTACATTTATTTGGTGAAAATTGTGTATTATTGTGAAAATAAAGAATTTTAATAATAGTAATTATTTAAAAAAAATAAAAAAAAGTTAATTAATCTTTTTATAATGTAAAATAATTTATTTCATGTTTATGTAAGTTTACAATTTTATTCGTAGGAAAATTTGAAAGAAAATGGCCTTTGTTAATTACATATGTGTGAATATATGTATTTTAGTTTAAGTATGAATTAAAACTTAGGCCTATTTGATTTCTTTTAATCTTTGGGTCCAAAAGCCCATTTGGCTAAAACCAAAAATAAGAAAAAAAAATGAGAAATTAACTGGTACGTACAATCTACATCTCATTCTTTCTTCCTCCTCTCCTGGAAATAGAAGCAGCAAACAAATTTCTCTTTTTTTCAAAGATAGGCTTTTAAATCTCCAAATACTCTTCAATAAATTTTTGTTATTATCAAATGTAAAGAGAATCAAAAGGTAATCTCATTCCAAAACATTGCTGTTTCATCAAAATTCTTATTTGAGAAGAGGATTTTCTGATTCTTTTTATATTTCATTTTGCATGTGCTGTTCTAATTTTCTACAGGTTGTTGGTAGCTTTATTCTCCTCAAAACTTGCTTATTTCAGCAAAAATATGAGATTCGATCATCTCTAATTCAAGATGAGTTGAAAACTCACATTTTCTAGCATAAATTGAGATTTGAAGGTTAGAAATCTAAATTTTATTTTTATTGCATGTTCATTTGTGAATCACTGTCAGTAAATTAGGCATATCTTTTTCGTTTTAATTCAGAATTGCATTTTGTTTGAAGTTCTAGAAAGATTGAAGAAAGTGTGATAACTTTAATGTTAAACATTTTCGCAACTTTTGAGCGTAGAGTATCGAAACCCCAATACTAACTTACTACCCTGTCATTGGAAAACTGTGCCTAATATTGTTGGTAATTTTAGCATATCTTTCTCATGTGATATCCAAATTTAACGATTCTTGATGTTCTGGAAATCTTAGCTTGTCTTCTATAACTTTCTTGTTTTATATTTTGTTAAATTTTGAGCTTTAAATGGTCGAAAGTTGCTTCTAATGATGCTATTCCGAGGCTAAAATGACAGCAGATGTGAACTTTAAATCTGAAAATTGTTTTAGTCGTAACATTTTCATATTTTATCGGAATTTGATAATTATGGATGTTACGGAAAGCTTAATTTATTTTCAACAACTTTTACGTTTTGTGTTTTTAGTAATTTTGATGTTAGCTATGTCAAAATCCAATTTTTCTACTGCTAACCCGAGAGCAAATCAAATATTTGCTATGTCATTGAAACTGAAACGAATTTGATCATAACTTCTTCGTTTCCTAACCGATTTTGATAATCTTGGTCATTTCGGAAAGCTTAGAAACTAAGATACAACTTTTTTTTATTCATTTTTCCAGAATTTGATGTTTACTATGTCAAAATTGTGGTTTTTCGTCTCTGGCATGTTAGTGCACAGCTACCGGCCTTGGTATCTTTTCTCCCGTTGTTTTCAACGCAGAACCCCGACTTTGCGGCGCCATCCTGGGCACGTCCGATGTCAGAATATGCCATTCTTGGTCTTGTTGGAAAGACGAAGTGATAATCTACACTTTTTATAGTTTCATAAAAATATGGGTTGGTTAGCTATGACGATCTCGTTGCCGAAGTCGGACCTTTGCGCTGTTTTGAATAAACAGAAAATCCTAGTTTCGGTCCAACTTTGAGACGACGCCACTTCTTCGGTTCAAGTCCGAATCGAACGGTTCTTTTTTCAAATTGTAGTAGAAGTATTAGTCTATGCTCCTACAAAATTTCACGAAGATATGGGTTAAGTTTCCCCTTCGAACTCATCGTCAAAGTTGAACATTTGCGTTGTTTTTACACAGCAGTTTATAGTGGTTTTAGTCCGACTTCGAAGCGACGCAGAATCTTCATTTCAAGTCAGAATTGAATCAATCTTTTTGCAGATTAGAGTAGGACTGTTAGTCTACATTATTACAAGAGTTCATGTCATTTGGACTCTGTTTTCAGGTCTAAACCAGCTGTCGAACTGATCATAGCTTGATTTCAGCGGTGTTTATATTTAGAATAATCTCCACCATTTTTGATATTTTCCTGAATTCTTGAGTTTTATCTCTAGATTTCGTGCACGGGTTTTATAAAGCATTTTAAAGTGTTTTTCAAACAAATTGGCTTGTGAAATTATTGTATAGTTTTAATATATAAAATCTATTTATTCTCCATAATAAGGGAATTTTCAAATATCGTCTTCAAAATTGATTTCGGAAAATGGTTTTAAAAGCTTGTTTTCTCAAATAAATTATTTTAAATTTAAAATACATATTTATATACTATTCGAATGTATGAGAAAGAGAATTAAACGATTTAGTAAAACACGTGGTATGAGACACGTGCGTTTACTATTTCGGTTAATTCCGGACTTGTACGATCGAAACTTTCCAGGTTATGGTTTTTGAGTTACTTAGCCAATTTATGGCGGGTGTTTGAGATTATAATTCCTATATTTAGGAATTATTTGGAAAGGCCAATATTTAGTGAGTTTTATGGTTTGAGATTTCTACTTTGAGATTTATGGTTTATGAGTAACCATCACGATGTTTTCACTTGTCGATGAGATGAGACAAGTTACGATTCCATTTAATACTTGTCGATGAGACGAGACGAGTATAGTGTCTCTTTATCACTCGTCAATGAGACTAGGCGAGATATAATTTTCTGAGTTTTATGATGTTTCTAGTGTGGCATCGACTAACGGGTGGTAAACCGCTAAATGCGAATGTGTGGTATGGGACACACGTTAACACTTTTCGGGTTTCTATCCGTGGGTTTGTGACACATTGTAACATCCCGGAATTTTGATAAGTTAAAATTCGGTTAATTATTTGAACTTTTAAATTTAAATTCGAGAGTTTCAAAAGAAATATAATAATTATTGTCAATATCAATATTTTAAAAGATGCATGGAGTTTAAAAAAAATTGATAGTTGAGTTAAATAAATAATAATAAATAAAGGAAAGAACATATTATAAACAAGGAATAGTATCAAACAATAAAATTAAAAAAAATGAACAAATTTGATGTTGTAGTTAAATCCTTTGAATAGAACTAAAACCAATTTTGGTAATAAAATCACATAGTTAAGAGTTAGTAACTAAAACCATTTTTCTTTCAATTAGCAAAGTAAACTAAGTATGTAAGTTGTAAACCAAAATGGAGTAAAATTTAATATTTAACAAACCAAACAAAGAAAGAGAATAAAACTGTAAAATAAATAAAATAAGAACAGCACTTACAAAAAGAATTCACAGCAAATGCATGTTAACAAGCATGTTATATAAACAAAGAAGGGAACATGAACATTCCATCTACATACTTTCATTTAATGCCATCACCTTTAGCAAAGAAACATACTTGCATTAAATGCAAGCCTACATCAGCACCTTGAAGAGAACAGGGAAGCATGAAACACGGCATGCTACAAATATACAAAGCAACATACTTTCATTTAATGATTTTACTGCACAGCCATAAAAACAGTTTTTGATTTACCTTTATACCATAAAACATTGTACTTGCCTATACTTTACTCTGTACACCACCTTTCACATATATGTATACATACACAAAGCCTCACGTTAATTTGTTAAAAACAACTTAGCAAAGATCAGAAAATAAAAAGGGAGGCCAACATCATTTTTATTCAAGCTTGAAAGAAATTTACTGAAGGAAGAAAGATCAAAACTGCAACTTTTAAATACAAAAGTATTCTCTGTTTTCAATACTTGTCAGGTGAGTAACTTTTAAAAGTTAATGAATGAATCTGTTGGATATTTATTTGTGAATAACCATGTATATGTATTTGTTTGACATCTATATGTATGTAAAAAAATAAATAAATAGAAGTAGTGTTACAGGCTTTGGCATACAGGTGCTTTGTCTAAAGTTTAAACATAGGAGTCAGATTCAAGAATCAATTTTTTCTAAACCACTTGATGTTTAGAATTGGCATTAAACAAAAGTTGTTTGTTACATCTTAGTTTAAAGTTTAAAAACTTAATTAAGCTAAAATAATTTTGAATATTGCCTGGGAAAATCAAAGCTTTGCAGTACAAATAAATTTTTATGAAGAAATCAAGTGCTTTAAATTAGTGATTTGGTTATATAACTTGAATTAACATACAAAAATATGATTTTTAAAAGAAATATGATAATTTTTAGTTAAGTAATTCAAGTGCAGTTCAGTTTTGAACAAATTATGTATTTCGATCGTTTTCTGATGATCGAATCAACCTTAAATGCTGAAATTTGTTATATAGCAATTTCAATCATCCACGAATCCAGGAAAAATGTCAAAGAATTTTTCTAATGCGTAAATTTTGGGGTCGATTCAAAAATAGGGTCTGGGTTTCAGTTTTTCTTGTGTTCTGTAAATTCTGGATGGCGTCACCGTGAGGCGATCGAGTCGCGCAGGCTCTAGGGGGATGGTGGAACGAGGTGTTGACGTGACGGTGACGGGGTCCAAGCTTCTTCGGTGGCCTGAGACGTAGTGGCGAGGCCTTTTTGCAAGGGGAGTTCGTTCCAGTTTTTTCGAGCTACAGGTTTTTTTTTTGATTTCGTAAATTTTGCGTCGAATTGAAGATCACACTCGAGTGTGGGGAAGAATTGTGACATGTTGGGGGTCGCGGCAGCCACTAGAGTGGAGGCGCAGTGGTGTACACGTGCACAGGGGCGGCCGCGTGTCAGTGGTGCTCGCGTTTAAATGAAATTTGTCTCAGCAGTTTAAAAAAAAGGAAGGGGAAGAAGATGGATTCGTGAATGAACAGGGAAGATTCCGGGTTTTTTTGAAGTTTGCTTGAGTTTCTCGCCGTATAGCTCGAGTCTTTAAATTGAAGCTATCGGGTTTTAAAACTTGAAAGTTAAAAGAAAAAAAATGAAACAGAGAAGATGGATACGCGAACGAACAGAGAAGAGGAAGAACGCGGGGAAGGCACGGAGGAAACTCGAGTTTGACTCGAGTACAAATCTGGGTTTACTCGGGTTTTGGTTAAACTGGGGTTAGGACCAATAAAGTTGAATTTTACAATGTTAAGTAAATTCTTGCATTTACAATGTAGCTAATATTGATTTATGTTAAATTAGAAACTTACTTAACAATGTTTTATAATTTAATTAATTTTTTTTAACTAAATAATTTAATTTAAGTTAATATTAAAGTTAGTGAACATTAAAACTTTTTATAACTATAATAAATTGGTTTCCAGAATATAAAGAAGATTTTCAAATAATAATTAAGGTAAATAATTTTTAATGATTTTGAAAAGAAATTAAGAACGATATATAATTTTGTAATTAAGATTGATAAATAAACAGTTAAGTATTTAAATTAATTTGTAATTAAGAAATAATTAATTGAGTTGATTTATTAAATTATCAAAATTTAATCATTAATTTATTTAAACCCAATTGGAAAATAATTAACTATTGTTGTGCACTATATAGATATTTCTGTTCTGATTGTGATGCTGTGTTATATAAATTGCCATGTACTGCATTGTGATTATGATTCGTTCTGTATTGATGTGAAAACCCTGTTGCCCGTAAAATGGCATTTAAACTTCGATGCGACAGGGAATCAGATTTCAGTTGTTATCCGAAACCCACATCGAACCTGTGAATAATTGTGAATGACATCCACATGTTTTAAAATTTGACACTCACTATTCGAATTAGCCGGGAAAGGACCTTTGTGTCGTATAACCCATTTCGAATATGTGATTCGACGTTATGGATAGCATTTGAAGAACGGTGTTGAAAACCGGGTATTTGCGAGAGCGATAGGATGACCTGTCGATTGACTCTTCACCGAGTTGCTCCGGTATAGAGTTCCCCATATGTGACGGGGAATCCGATCAGGATTGTGGATATCCGGATTGCAAGGACTTCTTTGGAAGTGCCTTAGGTTCTATTCGAGCCCAGAATAGACTTGTATGGATTGTATGTCTGACATTACAAATTGAGATATAAAGCAGATTTCTTTCAAATATATTTCTGTTGGTGGCGGAGAATTTATTCCCTTAGCTTAACACCCTTCTCTGAGACGTACGAGCTTAGAGGTTATGTAGTTGAAGGTTATCAGCGATATATTCCCAATTTGGTAACGTGACATGCTGAGTGTTGCTGTGAAATGATCATGGTTTGATCATTTGTGATATGATCATTTGTTTGATCACTTGTCTTTGTGATCGTTTCTATGATCATTTGTTGACCCAAAGCACAGCTTTTTTATAAAGCGTGGTTTGTGGATGAGACTTCGTCGGACCTCACACCCCGAAATGGTCAAAACAGGAAAGATGCAGCAAGGTTATTGGGGGTAGCACCCCTTAGGGTATGTGCATTTCCTTCTGGATAGAAGTGGTATCATGGTATGGAGCCCAGATACTTAACTTATGTTGATATCGCAGATATATATATATATATATATATATATATATATTACTTTGTGATTTGTTGCTGGGCCCCGGTTAAAGGTTGGTTACAACCGGGAGATGGCATACTCGTGTCAGTAGTTACCCAGTTAGGGGTAACCCGACCTTGTGTTGGCAGAGATCCGGTTTGGTTCTCGGGAACGTCCTTCCAGAGGCGTTCTCATGTGGCAATGGGAAGTTCCTTGGTATGACCATTTGTTGGAAATCCAATTCCCAATACGAAACCCTGTACGGTTTTAGTTGTAGAACCTGCCATTTACTTATGGTGGCGCCCCACCGTTTAGATGGTAGCTATAGTAGGCATACGATGATGGTCGTATGTTAGCTAAGATTAATATTCTATTTTCGAAATGATTTACTTCACTATGCACTAGTAATAATATCAAAGAATTTCTTTTCTCGTACCAAGCATATTTAACTATATAAGAAGAAATCTCCCCCAATTCTGCGTTTGCATTGTGTGTGTGGCGGGAGGTCTTATGGTAGTTCCATTTTTAAAAGCATACCGAAAATTCTTTTATAAATCTAGTTCTTTAAAAGTAACTGTTGTTTTGTTTACTCATACCAGTCCCATGACTGATCCGGAGTTTATTGTTTTCTTTCCTAAACTCTGGGTACCCATTGTTTCCACACGGGCAGCCTAGTAGCAGGTTTCTGTATTTTGGAGGAGCAGTATTTGGAGCTGTCATCTTGGAGATATATTAGGAGCTTTTGGAGATTTCAGGTGTTTAGCTTTTGGGAGTTTGTTATCACCTCTTTCATTTGAGGATTTTTGGATATATGATCACTGTTGTATTATGATGGTGTTGTATTTGGAGTTGTAGTGATTGTATGTAGTATATACTCTGTTGTAGTATGATATTATGTTGATGTTGTAACTGTGATGATATTTATGATATTGATTCTGTTCCGCTGTTTTATATTCATCTAATTGTTGTTATAAGCTCCGGCGATGCG
This sequence comes from Allium cepa, assembly GCA_030765085.1. Lineage (NCBI taxonomy): Eukaryota > Viridiplantae > Streptophyta > Magnoliopsida > Asparagales > Amaryllidaceae > Allium > Allium cepa. Next base: position 1,003,058,430 of record CM060935.1, read on the forward strand.
AATTTGATGTCGTTTATCGGACATCGAGTTTGGGTCGTCACACACATTCACGATGTTTACCTAACAGAACTGCTTTGAGAGGTGTTAGCGACCTACTCATGAGGACAAACTGCTTTGGGGGGTGTTAGCGACCTTGTTAGGGCTGACAAAACAGCTCGGAGAGGTGTCAGCGACCTAGTGATGAGGACAAATTGCTTTGAGAGGTGCTAGCGACCTTGTTAGGGTTGACAAAACGGCTTGGAGAGGTGTCATCAACCTTGTCATGAGGACGAACTGCTTTGAGAGGTGTTAGCGACCTTGTCTGAGGCTTCGGCCGTCTGAGTTTAGCACGTGCAGCATTGCTTCGGCATTGCAATCGGGGATTTGGCGAATCTGGATTTTCTGAGTTTTCTGTTTTATTTTGATTTCACCTTTTTAAGATGTTTTATTACATCGATAGCCTAGTGCTATATGAGATGTTATATATATGGTGATTTCAATTATGATGTTTTAAACTCTTATCGAGTTCCTTGAGTTATGAGTTTTGATAATTTCATGATTTTATAGGATATTCTGGGTTTTGCCATTTTGGCGACTTGAGATTGAGATTTATATACATTTACACCGATGAGATGAGGTATAATTGAATTTGGAGATTCATCTATAATTGAGTTTTGGATCACCCTATTTGAGAGTGTTTTATGTTTGCCATTTTAGCGAGAGTTCTTATTGATGTTTCTCCTTTTGAGGAAATATGGTTCATGGAAACCATGTAGACATTTTACGATGCCGCCGATGATATGAGGCACTTGTGTTTGATTTGAGTTACCTCCTTCGAGGTATTTGTTCACTTAAGTAGCGTTTGTTAATTAAGTGTGTAGCTTATGAGTTTATCAATTCATTCTTCTCTTTCGAGAAGAAGTATCTTCATGTCTATTCTGCTTCATATTACTGATATTAACTGATTTGTGTAGCTAGTCTGACTCGTGTATTTATACTCGGGTCAGACCGAGTTGTTTCAGGTATCATCTATTGGACTTAGCTTGAAGTTAATGCTGGATATCAGCTCTCCTTTTTCTTTAGCAATTTCTGTTCTTCCGCATACTCTGATGTAATTATATTTGATTCAATGTATATGGTGTGGTTGAGTACCACCTTTATTGTATTCATATTGTATTGTACTAAACAGATATTAGTGTATATGTATATATATGATGTTGGTTACTGTTCTGTGATGTGATTTACATTCACTTATTGTATTTTGTTCTGATAGATCCGTTAGCCACCTATAGTTTTGGATTAAGCATTTACTGGGTATGTCGATCCACTTGAGTTGCGGAAAAAAAAATCATATTGCATTTATCGATGTATTCAATAGATGTTTAAGACAAAATTACAGATGGTCTCCCTTAACCAGCCCTATTCTCCGCTTTAGTAGACAGAATTACTTGTTAATTCTATTTGCTAAGGTGGGTCTCGGGGTGGGGCGTTACAGCACGGTATCAGAGCTGTGGTCAGAACAAAGTAGAATAAACACAGAATATTACGTATATCACAATAAATCGAAGTACAATACGAGTGAATCATTGTCCTTTCTTCGAGCTTGTTTTCAAATCGTGCTTTGATTCTTTTTCGAGTTTTGGGATATGTTGAGATGGAATATGTCTAGGAATATAAATTGTATTTCGTAGTATTCCATAATAGAGTTTGATGTCATCTTATCTTATATAAAATCTTATTTGGGATTATTAGATTCTTATTTTTGTCGATACGAGTGAGTTCGTATCGATGGAGCTGATTAATTTCTTTGGGCATTCTTGTTGCATTCCTTTGAGAGTTGTGAATCCTATTGAAGGAATCCACAACGATTGGCTTGTTGTGAGCATTCTGAGTTCTTTATTTGTTGTTGTTTTAGTAAGTATTTGTTTATTACTCACCATCTTGAGATGTATCTGATTTGAGATGGATGGACTTATTTGAAGTTTAAGTCCAATCCTTTGTTTTATAGGAGCCTATTGTATATTTAGGTTTCCTATTTCGATTTTTTTATTATTTCTATCACTTTGGAACGTTAATGATGATTCTAAGGTTTCTGAATTCACTCTTGAGTATCGAGATGTGATGATATATCTCGAATTCCAGTCAAGGTGACTTTGTTGAGTTTTGTGAGTCCTTTCGGATTTGACATCCAATCGGGCCATCGAGTGTTAAGATAACCTTATTTCTGGCTCTTAGCTCTTCGGTTATCCTTCCACGAGGACATCCACTAAGGAATGAGATGAGTTTCTAGATTGTTTAAGTTTGATTGAGTTTATCATTCAGCTTCATTTGAGTGTTCTTTTCATACACTCAATCAATGTTATCCTATAGCATTACTCCGATTGAAGTAGTGATTCGTGGATTGTTTCTTCTTTTCCTTCGAGAAGAATATCTTGCTTATCCTGTATCTTGATGATTTTTGGGAGTGGCTCGTGACACCGTAAGATTGATGAACACTCTATCCCCTTCTATTGATTTTGAGAATCGAGTATTCTGGGAATATCTCGATGCATTCTCTTAATGTTCTTTGGTTTGAGTTTTGAAGCTATATAAATATGAGTTTTAAAGAGAAATTTGAGCTTTGAGATAAAAAAAATCAAAGAATATTTTGAGAATATATTTACATGAGTAGTACTTCTTTTGTAGAAATAATTTGAGAGTGTTGGGTTGTCCATCGACTAGTTAAGAGTTATAGTCGATACGCTTGATCAACGTTATCGACAGGAATCTCCTAAATGCTATGATGAGACAATCAGACATGATGGTTTGTGTTTTAAAAATTGAGATTTTGAAAATAATATTTGAGATTAAATATTAAATTTATTTTTGAATGGTAATTGTAGCCATTGATTTTAGAGATGAGTATCAGAGTGGCGAGGCAGTTTTGATCGTTCGATCGACTTTGCAGCCAAGAGACATATCCATTTATTAGAGATTCAGTGGCGAGGTAATGCCATTTATTTATATACTTATTTTGAAATTATAAATATGAAAATATATGAGAAAATTATTGAGCTATACTTTATTGAAAGTATATTTTGAGATTTTAGAATTTATATTATATACATTGGATATTTTAAGAGAAGAGTTATAAGAGGATTTGAAGATTGTGTTAAACTATTTAAGCGATTTAATAAAAAGAGTAAAGGGAATTTAAACCCTTACTTTATTTTGAGGAATATTATGATGGATTTACAAAATTCTTTGAAAATTAATTTTGAAGTAAGAGAAGAAATTCGGACTTTTAATTTGAGTTTTATATTACTTACTAAGTAATATAGTAGAGAGTTTAAAAATTTTCAAATGTTGAAAATGAAGATTTAAAATTTAAAAGATGTTGAGAAAAAAAAATTCTAAATATCTTGGACTGAAAAGTAATTTGAGCTCATATTCTTGTTTCTTGAGTATACTCTATCCCTGAGCTAATATCGACGACATGCATATTTCGTGGTCGTTCGAGTTTGGTGGCCTTGTGAGAAGCCATCTTGTGTTTTATCGATCTTGTTTATTGTGTTTATCTTGTTGTGAGGATGTTCTTTCCGTATTATCGGGTGGAAAATCTTGTTGTTGATCTTCTTTATTGCTTAGAGAATGGGTTTGTGTGAGTTTTGTCCCAACTCTATTCATAGAATTTTGAGTAATCAATCATTTTCGATTGACTATTTGTTGAGCATTTTATTGAGTTTTAATTCGAGATGGGAGATGTTTGAAATTCTTTCGAGTTGCATGGAAAATTCGATGGTTTGCTAATCACTATATTAGCATTTGATGGGCCATTGGATTAACCAACTGAGTTTTTCATTCTTTTTCTCTACCATTTTATGTTGAGAGTATGAATGGCTTGAGTTTCAAGCTTGTCTTTTATCCTTTTCGATTGAATTTTTGTGTTGTTTACAGCCTTTTCCTCTAGAAATTGCACGGACACAATTTTGTTAAGGAGGGGAGTCTGTAACAACCTTGGTTTTGGAGCTGAAACCCGAGAGCAAATCAAATATTTGCTAGTCATTGAAGCTGAAACGAATTTGATCATAACTTCTTCGTTTCCAAACCGATTTTGATAATCTTGGTCATTTTGGAAGGCTTAGAAACTAAGATACAACTTTTATTTTATTCATTTTGCCAGAATTTGAAGTTTACTATGTCAAAATGATGGTTTTTCGTCTCTAGCCTGTTAGTGCATAGCTACCGACCTTGGTCTCTTTTCTCCCGTTGTTTTCAACGCAGAACCCCGACTTTGCGGCGCCATCCTGGGCACGTCCGATGTCAGAATCTGCCATTCTTGGTCTTGTTGGAAAGATGAAGTGATGAACTACACTTTTGTATAGTTTCATAAAAATCTGGGTTGGTTAGCTATGACGATCTCGTTGCCGAAGTCGGACCTTTGCGCTGTTTTGAATAAACAGAAAATCCTAGTTTCGGTTCAATTTTGAGATGACGCCACTTCTTCGTTTCAAGTCCGAATCGAACAGTTCTTTCTGAAAATTGTAGTATAAGTATTAGTCTATGCTCCTACCAAATTTCACGAAGATCTGGGTTCAGTTGCCCCTTTGAAATCATCGTCGAAGTTGAACATTTGCGCTGTTTTTACACAGCAGTTTATAGTGGTTTTAGTCCGACTTCGAAGCGACGCAGAATCTTCATTTCAAGTCGGAATTGGATCAATCTTTTTGCAGATTGGAGTAGGGCTGTTAGTCACATTACTACAAAATTTCATGTCATTTGGAATCTGTTTTCAGGACCAAACCTGCTGTCGAACTAGTGATCATAGCTTGATTTCAGCGGTATTTATATTTAGAATAATTTCCACCATTTTTGATATTTCCCCGCATTCTTGAGTTTTCTCTCTAGATTTCGTGCACGGTTTTTATAAAGCATTTTAAAGTGTTTTTCGAACAAATAGGCTTGTGAAATTACTATATAGTATTCTTTTAATCTATAAAATCTATTTATTCTGCATAATAAGGGAATTTTCAAATATCGTCTTCAAAATTGATTTCGAAAAATGGTTTTAAAAGCTTGTTTTCTCAAATAAATTATTTTAAATTTAAAATACACATTTATATACTATTCGAACGTTTGAGAAAGAGAATTAAACAATTTAGTAAAATACGTGGTATGGGACACGTGCGTTTACTATTTCGGTTAATACCGGACTTGTACGATCGAAACTATCCGGGTTATGGTTTTTGAGTTACTTAGCCAATTTATGGTGGGTGTTTGATATTATAATTCCTATATTTAGGAATTATTTGGAAAGGCCAATATTTGGCGAGTTTTATGCTTTGAGATTTCTACTTTGAGATTTATGGTTTGTGAGTAACCATCACGATGTTTTCACTTGTCGATGAGATGAGACAAGTTACGATGCCATTTAATACTTGTCGATGAGACGAGACGAGTATAGTGTCTCTTTATCACTCGCCAATGAGACTAAGCGAGATATAATTTTCTGAGTTTTATGATGATTCTAGTGTGGTATCGACTAACGGGTGGTAAACCGCTAAGTGCGAATGTGTGGTATGGGACACACGTTAACACTTTTCGGGTTTCTATCCATGGGTTTGTGACACATTCACGATGTTTACCCAACAGAACTGCTTTGATAGGTGTTAGCGACCTAGTCATGAGGACAAACTGCTTTGGGAGGTGTTAGCGACCTTGTTAGGGCTGACAAAACAGCTTGGAGAGGTGTCAGCGACCTAGTCATGGGGACAAATTGTTTTAGGAGTTGTTAGAGACCTTGTTAGGGTTGACAAAAGGGCTTGGAGAGGTGTCAGCATCCTTGTCATGAGGACGAACTTCTTTGAGAGGTGTTAGCGACCTTGTCTGAGGCTTCGGCCGTCTGAGTTTAGCACGTGCAGCATTGCTTCCGCATTGCAATCGGGGATTTGGCGAGTCTGGATTTTCTGAGTTTTCTGTTTTGTTTTGATTTCACCTTTTTAAGATGTTTTATTACATCGATAGCCTAGTGCTATATGAGGTGTTATATATATGGTGATTTCAATTATGATGTTTTAAATTCTTATCGAGTTCCTTGATTTATGAGTTTTGATAATTTCATGATTTTATAGGATATTCTGGGTTTTGCCATTTTGGCGACTTGAGATTGAGATTTATATACATTTACACCGATGAGATGAGGTATAATTGAATTTGGAGATTCATCTATAATTGAGTTTTGGATCACCCTATTTGAGAGTGTTTTATGTTTGCCATTTTAGCGAGAGTTTTTATTGATGTTTCTCCTTTTGAGGAAATATGGTTCATGGAAACCATGTAGACATTTTACGACGTCGCCGATGATATGAGGCACTTGTGTTTGATTTGAGTTACCTCCTTCGAGGTATTTGTTCACTTAAGTAGCGTTTGTTAATTAAGTGTTGAGCTTATGAGTTTATCAATTCATTCTTCTCTTTCGAGAAGATGTATCTTCATGTCTATTCTGCTTCATATTACCGATATTAACTGATTTGTGTAGCTAGACTGACCGGTGTATTTATACACGGGTCAGACCGAGTTGTTTCAGGTATCATCTATTGGACTTAGCTTGAAGTTGATGCTGGATATCAGCTCTCCTTTTTCTTTAGCAATTTCTGTTCTTCCGCATACTCTAATGTAATTATATTTGATTCAATGTATATGGTGTGGTTGAGTACCACCTTTATTGTATATTTATATTGTATTGTACTAAACGAATATCAGTGTATATGTATATATATGATGTTGGTTACTGTTCTGTGATGTGATTTACATTCAGTTGTTGTATTTTGTTCTGATAGATCCGTTAGCCACCTATAGTTTTGGATTAAGCATTTACTGGGTATGTCGATCCACTTGAGTTGCGAAAAAAAATGTATATTGCATTTATCGACGTATTCAATAGATGTTTAAGACAAAATTATAGATGGTCTCCCTTAACCAGCCCTATTCTCCGCTTTAATGGACAGAATTACTTGTTAATTCTCTTTGCTAAGGTGGGTCTCGGGGTGGGGCGTTACACTAAGAGTGATGAGTGTACTCTCAAGTATATTTTATCTAGAGGTGTGCTTTCATTAAAGGGGGAGTACCCTCCTAGTTATGTTGGATAAATTTATTCTCCTTATTTGATTAGGGCCTTCAAATTGTTTTTTGTAATTGCAACTAGAGATTCAACCACTCTTCACGATGTTTAATTATAAGTTTCGTCTATTCTATCAAATTTGGACTCTTATCTTATGTTATCCATTCTATCCAGTTTGGATTTTTCTTAGATTATTTTCATTCTTTCAAGCCTGGTTTTTAATAGAATTTATGCCTATTCTTATTTGGATTTGTTTCTAATTGTTTATCTTTACTCTTTCCTGTATGTATGTTATTCTTGTGAGGCAAAAATCCATTCTACTTTAGTGACGTGGTCTCACAAAACTTTTTTATGTTCCCCATTATTTGAGTTTTCTCAAGTTTGTATTTCCAGACCGGTCCGGGTGTTATTTTATTATAATATTGGGTTAGACCAAGTATTTTCCCAAGCTGGCTTTGGTGCAATGGAGTTCTTGGAGAGGAGCTGGAGGTTCGCCTACTATAGCATTTTATCTTCTGCTGTATGATATATATACCTATAAGCAAATTGTAAGGTTGGGATTTTGTAACTGTCCAGCTGATAAGGGTTTGTGTTTAATTCTGATATGCATTGTACTTTGGAAGTGGTAGTTTATACTGTATTTTGGGATCTCACCGATAATCATCTGATAACAGGTAAAGGAAGCATTGTCCGGAGTTACCTGATTTTTTTTAAAGAAATGCTAAAAGTGTAGAATTGGAAATGCTATGCAATGGAATTGCTCGATATGAACGTTTGTCAAAACAGAACCGTCATATCGATGTTTAACTGATGATGGATGATTGGCGGAGTTTAAATAGGGACCGTCTAAAGAACCTCACAATGCAAGGACTTGGGGTGAATGTAACGACCCGATTTTTCGACGCCTGAAAGTCGACAACAATACGTCCACTGTATCAAATTCTGCATAGTCGAATGCCGAAAAACCAAACCCTAAACCAAACCGTTAGGGTTTAAGAAGAAGAAGATAGAAGAAGAAACAGAAATAATAACAGAATCTCACATTCTGCAGTGGAACAAATATAATAGATAAATGAAATTTTTTAAAATCCAAAAGCAGTATATCAGTTTATACATACATCATAAGAGTTTACAACAACAAACAACGGAAAAGAATATAACATATACTAGTGACATGCCTCGCCATCCAGCTAGCTTCTGATCTTCACAACATCTTTTTTTTGACTTCGCTCCAGAATAATGATAACCTGGATCTAGGCTGCCCATGTGGAAAATTGTGGGCGCCCAGAGTTTAGAAAGAAAACAATAAAATATAGGTCAGTCATGGGACTAGTGTGAGATCTTAAAAACAGTTAATTTCACAAAGAAAATAAAAAGAAATCCGCTATGCTTTTGGAAAATGAAACTACCATAAGTCCGTCCCGGGATTGAACGGAACCGAAGGCACTTCAGAAGAAGCCCTTGTAATCCGGATATTCACTAATCACGTACGGAATCCCATCACAAAAGGTGTTAAAATATCTATACCGGAGCAACCCGGTGCAGAGACATTCGACGGGTAATCCTTTCCCTTTCGAAACTACCCAGTATCCAACACCATCTTCAAATGCAATCCCATTTCATCGTATCATTATTCCGAATGGGTTTTATGACATAAAGTCCTCTCCGGCTAATCCGAATAATCAGCGCTTATTTTAAAAATAAGTGTTCATTCAGATTTCAAATAAATCACAACAAATTTCACATTGATCTTTTATATAAAAGATCCATCACAATCCCAAAGGTTCGATGTGGTTTCCAAATATCCATTTCGAATCCGATCACCGGTCGCATCGAAATTCAAATGCCATTAAAAGGCCAATATTGATAGTCAGTTATTTAACTATCAATCAACATTTACAATAATCACTATCAAATAGTATTCACAACAATTACCAAGATTTAAATAAATTTCCCCCAATTATTTATTTCCAAAAATATCTTCGCAAGATATAATTTTAACACTTCAACTATTTGAAAACAAATTTCAAATCACTTCACACTTTTCAATTCTTTGAAAACAAATTTCAAATCATTTTTCCTTACACGGAATATATTTTCAAATATTTATTCATTCCCACTGAAAATCTACCGAGTTCAAATACTTTAAAATAATTTAAATTACTTATCCAAATATATATACTAGGAAATATTTAAAAAAAAACAAATCTTAAACACTTTATTTAAAACATTAGTTATATAATATCACTATCTCATATAAAAACTCAAGTCCAAATTAATTATAAAAATAAAATTATTAGGTATAAATATTTAAATAATCATTTTCTAAAACAAATATTAATTTAATCTTTGAATAATCACTTCTATAATTTATAAAATAAATCTTTACTTCAAAGATTTTCAAAATAACTTAAGAAAATAATTTCTCTAAAATATTCTTTTAAAAACCAACTTTTATACTTTTAATTTTTGAAAGCTACTTTAAAACATACTCGGCTTTCCAGGGAAAATACACCTTCCATTTCAAAATAGACTATTTAAATCAAAATGAATTTCTTCTTGATTTGTCTCAATTTATATTCCAAATCCGTAAATTCCTTCCCACGCTTTAAAAATAAATCAATATTTATTTTTCAAAACAAATTTCCCTTTCCTTTTTAAATTTCCATTGTGAATTTAAATTTTCCAAATATCTACCGATATAAGATTTTTAAATTGATTTCAAAAATCATTTCCAAACACCAAATCAATTTTAAGCACCAAAAAAAATTCCAAATTGATTTCTAAATTTATTTCAAACACCAAATTGATTTTCATTCACATACCAAATCAATTTTCATATTGATTTTCCAAAGATTTATTTTTTTAACACCAAATCAATTTCCGAATTTATTTTTAAAATAAATTCCTTTATCTCTTCCAAACTATTTAAAATCCGTATTTTAAAATAAATTATCTAACTTTTGAATAATATTACTTGATATCCATTTATTAAAATCCTTTCCTATATTTTTAGAATTTATTAAGCAGGATTCAAAAATAAAACTTTATCCTCTTACTTCTTTTAAATTTATCCAATTCTCAAAAATAAATTTTACTATAAACTTTCAACTTGAATTTCAAAAATCCAATTTTATTTATTTTCGTTATTTTACGATACCAAAAATATATTCGGCTAAACTATAGCCTTTAATGATTTCAATCACAGATATAATCATACACAGATTATAAATAAACCATCACACAACATATGAAACAAATTCAAATTTTTAGGAAATCTAGTTGGATCCCCCCCAACTTGTTTCCCTGCATCCATAGATGTTAGCACAACAATTAAATACCAATTCCACTTCGAGGTGGAATATCGTGATATACGGGATTAAATAATATCATCCGCTATTATGAGGTGCATAGAGTCTCATCCGCTATATAATGCGGGAAATCAATCACTCCAAATACATATATAATACCAATTCCACTTCGAGGTGGAATATCGTGGTATATGGGTTTATATAATATCCTCTGTGGCGCATAGGGTCTAATCCAATACAATTGATAATAATTTATCATCCAAGCACATAGTCAAAAATTTTGAATTTAACTATTTAAAATTAAACTAGAAATTCAAATTGAGTGAGAAGATCTCATCTTTGCGTTGCATGCAATCCATTTCCATTTTCGGCTTGATTCCTTTCAGATTTGACCCTGTATAAACAATTTATACAATTTATTAATATTCGAACGATCACTCCGAACATTATGAAAATTAAAATCCGATAATAAAACACTACTACGGTTCCAATGGAACAGGTTTCGTCAGAATCCGACACTGTGCATCGGAAGGCTATTTTAAATATCATTTAAACGATATAATTTCAAAACTGAACAAATCGCTTTCAAATTCAACTTTCAAAATTCTACTGTCTCCAGTATCATCAATATAAATTTTCTAAGCCTTTAAAATATTTTTGAAAAGCTCAAAATTGAAGATTTAAATTTTTACCCAACTTCATTAAATAAATTCAATAACTTTAATTGCCAAATTCATTCTGATATTTGAAAGTCAAGTTAAACTAACATCCAAATATTTAAAATCAATTAAATATTTTGAATTTCAAATGTTCAAAATTTTGGGTCATTTCATTCTTCCACCCTTAAAAGAATTTCGTCCCGAAATTACTAATTAACAAGAATGATCCATAACCCGTTTATTATTTTCCCAAAACAAAACAGTTTTATCAATTTGCCAAAACAAATCTTTTATTTTTCGACCCTTTATCACTTCAACTAACTTTCCAAAATCTTCCTTAGATTTCAAACAATATTACTTTCTCAACCAATTCAAATTTAAATTTAAATTCAAATCTTAAAATTCAAAATTTTCTCGAATTTTTTTTAACTCCCTAAATCTTCGAAAAATTTCGCCAGCATCTCCTTTGCGCGGCTATCTCGGTACAACCACAAAATGACACCACGGCCCCATAGATATCAAAAAGAAAATGAAAAGCCTAGCGGCTAGACAAGAAATTCATCAAATTTCATATAGAAATTTAAGTACATTCCTTTTTCGTGCAATTCAAATTTACCTTCGAAATCAAAATCCCAATTGCATTTTTCTTTATGAAACCTGTATATCCTACTAGCCTTAATATCCTGTTACAACATTCAAATTTATTTTGCACATTCCTTTATAAAAGATTCAGTATCTATTTCATTCAAACTGTATGATGTACATAAATCATTCGTATGCAATTATCAAATTTGATCGCTCACTCGATCACACAATTTCACTTTCGAACTAGTATCATCCACCCGACTTCCTAGTTCTTACTCAGATCTAGTTTCTTGATCAGAAACTGTCATTCTCCTTGCATAGTCGTAAACTATGACAGAGAATTTCCAGAATCAATCAAAAATTCTTATCCAGGTTCGCCGTAAAATATCGAGTAAAAAATTCTAACTCGGATTTTATAACTATCTCGAAAGTCTGTGCTCGAATTCTGGATCGAATCACTATGTGAATAAAATAATATAGGTACATCCCACGTATTAATTCCAATTGATTTTTAGCCTTATCAATTATTTTTCTTTTATTCACATTTGATTTTCATTCACTTATTCACAATTTTTCCAATTCACAACTTCCAGTTTAATTTCACACTTATCAATTTAGAATTTTTCTCAATTTGAAATTTTACTTAAGAATTTCATCATTTGTTTCTTAAGTTCGATATAAATATTCTATGCACTTCTTAAATTTATTCTGAATTCACCATTTTGGTTTATATCTACTTATATTTAAACCGGATTCCAAATTCCATATGAATTCAATTCATTTCAAACCATATTAAATTTGTCATTCCTTCAACTATTTTCACTTACTAATTTTTATTTCAATACTTCATTTTATTTATCACAAATCAAATTCAATTCCCAATATTCAATTTTAATTCGAACTTTTAAGCTTCATAAGTATTCCAACTTATTTACATTTCACACTATTTCAACTTTAACTTTCCTTCAAGTTGATTTTATTCTAACAACTTCAAACCTATCAGTTGCCAACTCAATTATATTCTATAAAAATTCTATATAGGATTCCAGAGTCTTTTCATTATTCCAAAATCATTTTTGAAATCAATTCAAATTATCTTTTGAATTTCCGAAACCAAACTTTGCAAACAACTTCAATTTTTAAATAATTTGGCGGCAATTGCTCTCCTGGAAACTCGAAAATGAACATCGATGATGCTGTAGTCATCACCAATGTTATTTTCCAGTGACGGAAAAGAGTTTAGAGCTTTTATCCCTTCAAAACATTTTTTCCAAAACCTTTGAAAAATTATTTTCAAACTAAAAAGGAATTTAATTTCCAAATTATTCCAAATTTCAATTTTTTTTTTAAATATTTCTTTGAAATTCTATTTAAAATTATAAATCACATTTACAATTTATATTTACAAATTCCATTTATATATGAATTTATTCCTTAGCTCTTTGGTTATGTTTTCAATTTCTTACTCAATTTGACAATTAAATGATAATAATTTAATATTATCCCTTCCTAACATTCAAACAACTGTACATTATAATTATTAACAAAGACACTTTCTTTTATATACGAAAATAGTTTAGGTAAAATTTTTTCATTTACCCGACTTTAAAACAATATTGTGTCGGTTTATCTTGTTTCAAAGTTTAGAAACTCTTATCGATACAGCTGGCCAAATTGCACCGACCAGAATCTATAAACAATCAACCGATAAGTCAACACAATATAAAACAATTTATATTCACTAACAAATACACGCTCATATCTGTTATTACACTCAAACTCATTTTAGAGTACTACTGACTCTATCTCTAATGAGTAACACCCACCAGAGCCAAGGTTGTCGCTTAACCAAATGCTCTGATACCACATTTTTAACGACCCGATTTTTCGACGCCCGAAAGTCGACATCAATACATCCACTGTATCAAATGCTGCACTGTCGAATATTGAAAAACCGAACCGTTAGGGTTTAAGAAGGAGAAGATAGAAGAAGAAACAGAAACAATAACAGAATCTCACATTTTGCAACGGAACAAATATAGTAGATAAATGAATATATTTAAAACCAAAAGCACTATATCAATTTATACATACATCATCCGAGTTTACAACAAAAACATCGGAAAAGAATATAACATATACTAGTGATACGCCTCGCCATCCAGCTTGCTTCTAATCTCCACAGCATACTTATTCTGACTTTGCTCCAGAATAATGATAACTTGGCTCTAGGCTGCTTGTGTGGAAAATTGTGGGCACCCAGAGTTTAGAAAGGAAACAATAAACTCCGGGTCAGTCATGGAACTGGTGTGAGATCTTAAAAATAGTTATTTTCACAAAGAAAATAAAAAGAAATCCACTATGCTTTTGGAAAATGAAACTACCATAAGGCCTCCCTCGCACGCACCCAATGCAAGCGCACAATTGGAGGAGATTTCTCCTTATGATAGTCAAACATGCTTGATACGCAAAATCTCTTTGATATTATTATTATTAGTGAATAGTATGGAAAACATTTCGAAAGTATAATATTAATCTTGGCCAACATAGACATTTCACCCTTATGCCTGCAATAGCAATCATGTTCAATAACAGGTTACCGCCATATTCCATGGCAAGTTATACAACTAAATCCGTACAGGGCGCATATTGTTTCTTAGGATTTCCAACAAATGGCCAAGCTAAGGAACTTCCTATGCCACATGGGTATGCCTCTGGAAGGACGCCCCGAGAACCTAACCGGATCTCTACCAACACAAGGCCGGGTTACCTCTGTAACTAGGTAACTACTACATGAGCATGCCATCCCTCGGTCGTTAGCGAACTTTATCCGAGGATCCTCAACCACAAAGCAACAACCACAAAGTAATAAATTTGCAGCAACCACATAGGTTAATTATCTGGGCTCCATACCATGATACAACCCTTTTCCAGAAGGAAATGACATACCCTTATGGGGCGCTACCCCCAAATTACCTAGCCACATCCTTCCCGTTTCAACCATTTCCGGGTTGTGAGGTCCAGGTCTCATCCACAAAGCTACACTTTTCACAAAGCCATGCTTCGGTCAATAAATGATCAGTATCACTTCGTATGCCACATTACCAAGTTGGTAATATATCACCAGTAACATCAACTACATAAACTCTGAGCTCATACGTCTCAGAGAAGGGTGTTAAGCTAAGATAATAAATTCTCCGCCACCAACAGAAATGTATTTGATAGAAACCAGCTTTACATCTCAAAGTGTAAGGTCAGACATAAATCCATAAATGTCCATCCCGGGATCGAACAGAACCGAAGGCACTTCAGAAGAAGCCCTTGTAATTTGGATATTCACTAATAACGTCCGGAATTCCCATCACAAAGGGTGATAAAATCTCTATACCGGAGCAACCCGGTTAGAGACATTCGACGGGTAATCCTTTCGCTTTCGAAAATACCTGGTCTTCATCACCATCTTCAAACGCAATCCCATTTCGTCGTATCATTATTCAGAATGGGTTCTGTGGCGCAAAGTCCTCTCCTGGCTAATCCGAATAATGAGCGCTTATTTTTAAAAATAGATGTTCATTCAGATTTCAAATAAATCACAATAAATTTCCACTTTGGCCTTTTAAATAAAAGATCCATCACAGTCACAAAGGTTCGATGTGGTTTTCGAATATCCATTTCGAATCCGACCCCAGTCGCATTGAAATTGAAATGCCATTAAAAGGCCAATATTGATAATCGGTTATTTAACCATCAATCATCATTTGCAATAATCACTATCAAATAATATTCACAACAATTACCAAGATTTAAACAATTTTCCCCCAATTATTTACTTCCAAAAATATATTCGCAAGATATAATTTTAACACTTCAACCATTTGAAAACAAATTTCAAATCACTTCCCACATTTTTAATTCTTTGAAAAAGAATTTCAAATCATTTTTCCTTACACGAAATAGATTTCCAAATATTTATTCATTCCCACTGAAAATCTGCCGAGTTCAAATACTTTAAGATAATTTAAATTACTTACCCAAATATATATACTTGGAAATATTTAAAATAAAAAAATCTTAAACACTTTATTAAAAATATTAGTTATTAAATTTAATATCAATATCTCATATAAAAACTCAAGTCCAAAATAATTCTAAAAATAAAATTATTAGGTATAAATATTTAAAAAATTATTTTCTAAAACAAATATTAATTTAATCTTTAAATAATCACTTCTATAATTAATTAAATAAAACTTTACTTTAAATATTTTCAAAATAACTTAAGAAAATAATTTCTTCAAAATATTCTTTTAAAAACCAACTGTTAAACTTTTAATTTTTGAACGCTACTTTAAAACATACTCGGCTTTCCAAGGAAAATACACCTTCCATTTCAAAATGGACAATTTAAATCAATAAATAAATTTTTTCTTGACTTATCTCAATTTATATTCAAAATCCGTAAATTCCTTTCCATGCTTCAAAAATAATCAATATTTATTTTTTGAAACAAATTTCCCTTTCCTTTTTAAATTTCCATTGTGAATTTAAATTTTCCAAGTATCTACTGATATACGATTTTCAAATTGATTTCAAACATCATTTCCAAACACCAAATTAATTTCCAAATTGATTTCAAATTTAATTTTAAGCACTAAACCAAATTCCTAATTGATTTCTAAATTAATTTCAAACACCAAATCAATTTTCATTCAAACACCAAATCAATTTTCATATTGATTTCCCAAAGATTTATTTTTTTAACACCAAATCAATTTCCGAATTTACTTCTATTAAATTCCTTTATCTCTTCCAAACTATTTAAAATCCGTATTTTAAAATAAATTCTATAATTTTTGAATAATATTACTTGAAATCCATTTTTTAAAATCCTTTCCCATATTTTTGGAATGTATTAAATAGGATTCAAAAATAAAACTTTATCCTTTTAAAATTCCTTCTTTTAAATTTGTCCAATTCTCAAAAATAAATTTTACTATAAACTTTCAACTTAAATTTCAAAAATCCAATTTTATTTATTTCTGGTATCCTACTATACCAAAAATATATTCGGCTAAACTATAGCCCTTAATGATTTCAATCACAGATATAATCCCTACACAGATTATAAATAAACCATCACACAGCATATGAAACAAATTCAAATTTTTGAGGAATCCAGTTGGATCCCTGCAACCTGTTTCCCTGCATCCACAGTTGCTAGCACAACAATTAAATACCAATTCCACTTCGAGGTGGAATATCGCGGTATATGGGTTTAAATAATATCATCTGCTATTATGCAGCGCATAGGGTCTCATCTGCTATATAATGCGGAAAATCAATCACTCCAAATACATATATAATACCAATTCCACTTTGAGGTGGAATATCGTGGTATATGGGTTTAAATAATATCCTTCGCTATTATGCGATGCATAGGGTCTAATCCAATACAATTGATAATAATTTATCATCCAAGCACACAATCAAGAAATTTAAATTTAACTATTTAAAATTAAACCGAAAATTCCAATTAAGTGAGAAGATCTCACATTTTCCTTGCATGCAATCCATTTCTATTTTCGGCTTGTTTCCTTTCAGATTTTGACCTTGTATAAACAATTTATACAATTTATTAATATCCGAAATAATCGAATAATCAATTTTCATTTGATAAATTTAATCAGCCAATGGTTTAATTTTAAAATTAAAATTTGATTTGAAACAAAAATATTTTCTTTTCTTTTCCTTTGAAACCTCACTTATAAAAAAAAAATTATATAAATTCAAAAATTCAATTTTAAATAAATCTTCAATATTTTAAAATTTTGTCTACCCAAATATATATATATATATATTAATATTTACTGTTTATCTATAAATATATTAAAATATGTGTTTGCGTTTTATATAGATGTACCTATTTTATATTTTACCTTTCTGCAAAAAAAAAACAGAAATTCTTTACTTTGAACATTTTAAAACTCTCATATTTTTATTTTCTTAAATATATATAAATTCGAGTAAAAAGAAACCATGCCCCCAGAATCGAGAACGGCCGATGCCAACTTAATCGAATGCGGCCGTCGCGACCGAATCCCCTCGAGCCATCTTAGGTTGCGCTTGCTTGAAACAGGCTATCGCCATGCTCGTATAATCCCTAGCCTTGTACGCGTGAGCCTCCGCAGTCCAAAAAATCGCGACGACGACGACGATCCCACATCGCCACCTACTGTTGCGAACCCTTGCATTGATCTACAGCCAAACCCTAATGTCTTTGATCGCGTCGCGCCGCCGATCGATGAAACTACCTCCCCCAATCGCGTTGCATGCTGAGCCACCCGCCATCGCGTTCGCGACTTGCCCCATCACACGCATGCGCGTGGCTATACAATGTCACCGCATCGCCTTCGTTCGCCATGAATCCAAGCCCTAACCTCCTCACGCATTGAATCGCGATATGAATCATTGAAACACTCCGCCATTTTTCCCATTTATGATTTCTGCTTGATCGAAAAAAAGTTGGAAGAGGGAGACGCCATTTTTTGAATTCATCTACGATTTTTTTTCCAAATTTGGGTAATTTCCCCCCTTCGGCCGGCCATTGCTTTGATTTAAAACGAAGAAAAAAAAAAGTTTTTCGTTTGTTCGCCATAAATTTTTGATTGTATTTTTGAATGAAAGAAAATGGATCTCATTTTATATATTTATTTTTCTTTCCTTAACACGTGTGAAAAAATTGAACAAGAGAACGAGACACGTGCAAACATTTCTCTATGTGTTTAATCGTTTATTTATTATATTTTTTCTTTTTGTGAATTTAATTCAAATTTAAAGTTCAAATCGTCTCGATTCCACAACTCAAAATCTCGATCTCCAATCGAGACGTGCTACCAGGCGTTTATAATGTTAAACCCCTATTCCAAATGCAATGGAAAAGGTTTCGAATCCTAATTCGATCGTATGGAGAAGATAACATTTTGGACCCGTTAAAACATAAAATTTTCAATTTAAATTTCAGTGCGTTTGCTTATCGTACGGCCAAACGATCACTTCAAACACTATGAAAATTGGAATCCGATAATAAAACACATTTACGGAACTGGTTTCGTTGAAATCTGAGACTGTGCCTCGGAATGCTATTTTTAAATATCGATTTAAACGATATAACTTCAAAACTGAACAAATCGCTTTCAAATTCAATTTTCAATTTTCTACTATCTCTAGTATCATTAACATAAATTTTCTAAGCCTTTAAAATATTTTAACAAGCTCAAAATTCAAGATTCAAATTTTTACCCAACTTCAATAAATAAATTCAATAACTTGAATTTCCAAATTCATTCTGATATATGAAATTCAAGCTAAACTGACTTCCAAATATTTAAAATCAATTAAATATTTCCAATCAATTGTTCAAAATTCTGGGTCATCACGGTGAATGTACTATGGAACAACCCCAACACCACTACGTTCAGATCCAAGTAATTCACTAGGAAAAACTTATGCCCAAACTTGACTTGCCCCTAAGTCGAGAATAACCTGAATCATCACAAGCACCGACCGTTACATACGACAATGACCAAACCTTCGATCATTACCCACCTTAGTGGTAATGTTTTGAGAAGAGTTCGGGGTCGAGAGCCACAATGATCTATGATAATGTCTTGAGATGATCAATGGTGCTTTGGTTGTGGCAACGGCTACAGGAGCGCGACAATGACTTGAGATGATCGACGGCGAGTAATCCATGGTTGCAGGAGTGAATTAGCAGAAAGTCGGCACTTGGTTGAGCACTTAGAGGAATTAGTCACGAATAAGCAAGAAAGTAAAGTGGTGAATAAATTTTCCTACGTGTTGAATATATAATACTCAAGGGCAAGGAATTAGTACTCGGTACCGAGAGGAATCTGTCAATACTGGATGGAACGTAGGGAACAAAAGTAAAGAAAAATTAGGGAAAAGGAAAAGCATACCTGGCTAGAGCATGGAATGATCTCCAGGTATAGATCTTGTCCTTAGCATGGAGAATTCAATTTTAACTATGTAAAGCAATTAGATAGGTATTTTCAGCTTGGTGACAATGCTTCAAAGCAACTTCTGAATAACTAGCGGGCATAAATGGATAATAGTAAATGGTTGTATTGTTCCAGAGCATGCTTTGTTTTCAATAAAAGTAGGCTTTGGAGGCAAGTGTTATCCGACTTTTTGAACATACTAGTTTTCACCAAAATCAGAATGTTGAGATGGAGTGAAACAATTCACAGACTTAGGAACATGCTTAGAAGGGCAATTTGAACACATTCAAGAAATTCCGAAATCATTGGAGCAAAGAGGACCAGTCAATACCGAGCCCTACCACTCGATACCAACCACTTTGTATTGCATATGGGTCCTCCAATACTGTTGTACATGGAGGTCTAGCTCGAGTGCTTGTCGTGAACTATATATCTCGAGGAATATATGAACAACTCTGAGAATGTTCTAGAAGAAAGAAAAGAAAGCAAACAAGAAAAGGCTGTATCATAACCTATTAGGAACAAATCAGTCTTAAAGAAAAAGGGTTTGGAACACAATGGATCGAAGATAGAATGCCAATGAGGAGAAAATGATAAGATTTCCTCTCATAAAATTTGGTCAGCTCCGATCAAAACTACTTGGCACCGAGTGGTTTTTATTGGTGTTTGGGTCCTGTTACTCAATACTACATGTTTGGAACTGGATCTAGACTTTAAATTTCATAGGCCTCCGGTTCTGCTAATACATACCAAAAAAAAGGGAGAAGGACGTTTCCCTTTTGGAACTTCATTTTCTTCATCTCTATCTCTCCTCCATTAAAGTCACTAAGGAAGCTATTGTTTGCTATTCTAGGCTTTAGAATGGTAAATCCCTTATACTTGTGACTCTCAAATCTATAATCAATAAAAACTACAATGGACTTAGGCTAGAGAATGTCGAACCATGTTAAAGTTCTTGTAGTTCTTACTATTTTTCGCACACTCTCTTCTAGATCTCAATATTACTACAGATCTTTATTTGTTGATCCACTTTTGGCGTAAACTCTTATGCACCATCGCAAGGGGTTTAATGAAGCCAACGCTTGCAGTCCTTAGATAAGTCTAAAAAAAGGTAATTCAAGTCATTGTTAAATGTTTCCATGACATTAGCATCCCAAATTCACAAACTAAAAGCCATCGCAAATCCATGCCATCAAAAGCAATCCTTAGATAAGTCTAAAAAAAGGTAACCCAAGTCATCGTTAAATGTTTCCATGACATTAGCATCCCCAATTCACAAACTAAAAGCCATCGCAAATCCATGCCATTGTGATGAGTTAGAGCCATAGCTTGCTATTTTGGAACAAAAAGTTGGACCATCGCGAGAGGTTTCAAAAGTTATATCATGTAAAACCTTGAATCGAAAACTACCACCAAACAAATGTACTATATGTCATTTCATTCATGTGCCACATGGATTAATCGCAACACCGATTTCTAAAGGGATGCCTCATGTCAAGAAAACAACAGCTTCAATTCTCTAAAAATATTATGGTACTCCTCTAAAAAGAAGGTCGAATTTCTGATTTCTACCTTCTTCTTCATTTTCATAATTTTCCATTTTTTAAGGAAAGCTTTGAATTTTAGGATCCATGGCTGTTAGGGCAAATTGTAATTGAGAATTTTATAATAAAGGACAAGAATTGGCATGATTTGCATAGTTTCTTCTATTGAGTGTACAATGCCATTACTTTGCGTATATACTATAATGATGATTTTCTTTACCATTGCTTTCCTCTTTCTACAAAAACCCTAGTCTAATTTTTACCATAACAGTTGTCATTCTGAGATTTCTTATTTGACCTAGCTTTTATTAACCTATAGGAAACTCTCAGATGAGCCATTCCATATTTATCCAACAATTACGATACATAATCCCTTGGTTCCCTCAACGGTCATGAATAGCACACTGCCCGAAATTTTACGAGCGTTATACAATCTGGACTTGGTAGATACATCGATATCCTTTCTTAAAACATTTTGACCGGGAATATTTAAAATAGTATATTATCTTATACCCTGATAATTTTATCATGGTTACAACTCCTTGTAATTATTATCACATAACATATTACTTAAGGATTTTCGATATTAATTTACTTAATTAATTACTTAAGTAATATATCACAATATAATAAGTATATAATTAAAAATCAAACAACTTTATTGCAAATAGAATTGTTCATATAGTTAAATATGTATAACTAATTACATTATTTCCCCTAAAGCATGCCCTTAAATCTTTCAGTCTCCCACTTGCGCTTGGGTTAATTATGGAATCTTAGTCATATTCTTTCGACCGCTTCTCTCTAAGTAAATGAGCTAATCCCTAGCGAACAAATGTTACTATTTAAATAATCTAATTTGTCAATCCACTCTCTTCGACACTTATAAACTGCCTTTATCATGTGGAACTCTTCCTCTATATTTGACTAGTAATCAAATTTGTTGAATTCTTTATCAAATACCTGCTCAATTCTGATGCTTGTTGAGTGATACAATCATATCACTTCTTAGATCTTACCCAACACTTACATAATCAATTATGCAACCACTGACATCATGACATTTGGTTATCATGTGTGAACAATCTATTCTAAATTATTATTCAGAACTCTATTTCAACAGAGATGTACCCAAATTCAAAGTCACGTTAGGCGATAATCTTGCTATTTAAATCAGAATTACCTTAAGCACATTGATGATGAATTTGTTATGCTAATTTTAACAATTGAAATTTATGATGTTATTCCTATCAATGCCATTGACTAAATTCTAATTGAATTGGTCATCCATTCGAATATATACCTACGATCGATGGATCATATCTCTATGGGCATAACTATCAAAATCAATTTCAATAATGCACTAGGAATCTATTTCAAATTTAAGCATCGTGTCGTATAGTAGAGTTTATACTCTTCATGGATTATTGGCAATCGAGGAGGTTGTTATCACTTATAATCCTTTTTCTCAACATCGATAAGAAACTCATAGTTTCTCTTTAGTGTGCAAGAATCCACGTTGGACATTCTAATCAGTCATTTTCGTTTTAGGGCTGGTCAACTTCATTATATCTTGCGTAGTCAATTTCTATATTCGAGTCTGTAGATCACATCCAAATCCATTGTACTAGTACTAATTTATAAAAAAAATCTTTGATCATGAGGGCTTTGTTTCTTGAAATATAATTATTTCTCAATACGAAAGAACATGCATTCAGATATTTTATGAACTACCTATCATATATGTATAAAACTGATTTAATTTTAAGTTAACTTACGTTCATAGCGTAAGTTAGCCAACCACACATGTTAAACTATTTAAAATTAGGTTTTCATATCACTTTATGTCTTATATGAATATGATCTCGTAAACTATGCTTCAGAAAAATTTAATTTAACATATATACTTTTTCTTAAGTACTTGTCCTTATAAAAAGAAGTTTACTTAACTTCACTCATTTCAATCATACTTTATAAAGTAAAGTCTAATTACTCCACATTTATACATCATTATGTATCCTAGGAAGGAATGACTTATGAGATTCAATCTGATTCATTTTGTGTAATTTTGGAACTATTTTCCAATACATTTACCTAATCGATCGAATCAATTTATTTTCCTTCCATTTCACATTATGTTTTCTGCTTCCATTTTATGTTCTATGAACTTATTATGGACATACTACTTATGTATCAAATACATATGCTCATATTCATGACAATTCGTCGGTGAATTAAACGAGGTAAATGAATCCACTTTGGTATCATTAGATTATAGATTATAAACACCCACACACATTAATCTAAAGTGTTGATCAACCCTTTTGCACTTTCACTGAATGGTTGCTTTGCCTTAATGGTATGGAATACAATCATTAATAACATATGACTCATAATTGTATGATTAAAGACATACTTTTCAAAGATTTGGCATAGTATACAATTCAAAAATAATTATAAAGATTTTAGATACTCTTATATTTGCTAATCTAATGCTTCTCCTTTGTTACGATAAGAAAATAGCATTATTACAGTTTTACCTTACAATGAATCTTCAGTATATTCACAGAAAACATAACTAAGTTTATTTTTAGTCAATAATACAAAACAATTATTATTTCATAAGTTGCATTTTATATAATTATGGAAACAATTTTTTATATCTTCGGGCACTCATTAATAAATTCTATATGGCATACTCCAAATATTTCCGCTATTGTGGTAACGACATATGGATTTCATAACTTATATATATATATGTGAAATTTATTTTGACCACCAAAACTAGTTATAGTCGAGATTTTCAAATCAAATATCATGAACTCAAGGAAATAATTCTCATAGAAAACAATCATATGTATGTGCGTGTGTGTGTTCGTGTAAATACATTTGAAATAGAAATCTCATATCTTATTCCATATCAAGTATCTACTATTATTTTATACAATTCATGTTTTCGATGTCTCTTCATAATGCAGAGGTGACCATTCATTCTCTTTATCCAAACCGTGCTTAAATTACACCCAATCTGGCACATTCACTTTCTGTTTCAAATGAGGAAACTCTATAAAAGGAAACCCAAGCTATAAGACTGCACCAAATTCTTTACAAGATGCACTCATATATCCTTAACATTTAAGGATATCAAATAAGATGCACCTTATGTGTACCGAGTAAATTGATATTTCAGTGATCGAATTTCTAGGCGTTTCTTGTAAATCTTGGTCTAGTGTTACATCAAACACAACAAGATCCTTACTATAATCAGTAGTATTGAATAAACGATCTCTTGCTATGGTTAGCTATCTCATTTTGAATGAACTAATTCCACTGTGGTTTGTGCATTGCGAAATGCGATCGTTCAATTGAACAAGAATCAAATATCCATATTATTGTATTGCTTAATGGTTCATTATTTATTGATGACAACATACAGTCTCGGATAGATAAACAATTAGGCGACCAAGGCACAAATGTTTTAGTAGTTGTATAAACAGGCGCTTGCATAGGTCTTCAAGTAACAACACACCAAAGAATTTTTTAAGTGTATATTTCTATTTCTATTATCAATCTTAATTCATTTCATTTTTATATTTTACTTGTAAACTTTTTATCAATTATTTTAGTTGCATAAATTTATCGAAGTAGATTATTTTATCTTTTATACAATATATTCTTACAATATTAGAAAGGTTAAATGTTATTGTTTTTTTCTAATAAGGCTCCTACTAGATTTTTATATTCCTTAAGACCCTAAGAGAAATATAAAACCTCATGATTCCCTTAGTGGGCATTAGGACTCTCTTGCATTGGGATTTTGACCTTGAGGATGCCTAACAAATCATAAGCCTACATGTAATTGATAACACATTACCATCTGCATCATATACAGTTCTTAACCCTTGGTCTTTGTCCTATTCTAATCTCGGCCTAAAGGATGCTCAACAAATTGAAAAAGATTATTCACTCATACGTACTATTTTATAACGACCCACGTATAATGTGCATACCTTGATAAAGATCAACATATACGTGCATGTATCTTACCTTGCTTAATCAATATATTAATAGTACTACACATAACATCGCTAGCTTGAGTTGTCCAAAAATCAAAGAGTATGCAATTAATCTATTAATATATATAAATGGTAGAGGACAACTTATATATATATATTGAGTGTTATCGATTTAGGGAACAATATATTTCTTATGAAATACCCTCTCGATCCAAGTGTCAAACGCATCCAAAATCATGATATTTGTACAATAAGCTTGTACTCGTTCCTTATAGCTTAGTTGGGTTTCCTACAGTTCCGCTTTCATTATTGATATATAGTGATATTGTTTTGATTTATTTACAACCATTTATAATTTGACTAACTTATATAATATATAATATTAATTAATTCATATTCAATTAAATTTAATATTATTAATTAAATCATATTTAATTAATTTATTTCATTATTTAAATAACTTATCTACTTAAATTTTATTTAAAATTAAATTTTTTTATTTATCTTTAAATTTTATAGAGGAATATTTAACTGTAATAGTTCAATATATATATATATATATAGACACACACACACATATCAAAGATATATATATATATATATATATTAATTAAGCAATTAATCAACCATTTAATTAAAAAATTTAATTAAATCTTTAAAAAATTTTAAAAGTTTATTTAGTTAATTTCTTAAAATAATTTTTAGAAAACAAAAACTTTTATGTTATTGAACTATAACCTTTTAGTTATATATATATATATATATATAAACATATATAAAATTTAATTAATTAACAGTTAATTATTTATATATCAAATAAATCATTTACTCAATTAAATAATTTAATTTTTGTGAAAAATTTGTGATCCTCTAAAATAGAGGTGAGTACGCTTGTAAATATATATATATATATATATATATATATATATATATATGTATCACAAGACATGGTGCTGCCAATATGCCTAGCGGGTAGATAAACTAAGTACAAAAATCAAAGGAAAAACTCAAGTAGCTAACTATGTACAAAAATCAAAAGTACAAAAATAAATTAAATAATTTAATAAATTTCTAATGTTTTATTAATTTATTTTAAATAATTTAGAGTAAATTTTCAACCACTACCTTTATAATTATATATATGCATCACTGCGTATTTGTATATTTTAACTAATTAACTATTAATTAATTACTTATTTAATGAATAAAATAAATTAAATATTTATAAACTTTTGGATAATATTAAATTAATTCATTAAAATAATTTTGAAATTTTTTAGATTTATTTTGTGACATTTAGAAAATATCTTTTATATTTTAAGCCGAATATTTAAATTTAAAATATCTCTAAAATTTTATAACTTAATCTTGAAAATTAGTTGAAGGCCCAAATCAATTTGGGCCTTCACTATTTGGCTGACCTTTTGGACTGACTTCCAATTGACCAGATCGGTAGACAAAGGGGGAGAATACTTGATTGTTCAACCCTAAGCATAGACACCGCTTTTCCAAACACCCGTCGGGTAGGTACACTTTATTAGTTGGCCCTAAATTTACTAATTACACCACATAAACTATTTAGGCTCTAATATCATTAAATGAACTATGTCTATCTACCGCCGGTGTAAGTTTTAAAAACACCATTTGGGTCATACTGGGTCTATGAAGTCTAAAGATTTACACTTGATCCAATATAGTAATTAAATAGAATCATATTTCATTTAACTTTGTTCTACATTCGTAATTAATCATATAATTAATTTAACTAAATATTTAATTTTGAACGTATCGTATACACATTCAATTATAAATTAACATAATTTAATATAAATATGTGTATAACTATACATATACACACACATATAGATATTGCGACTTATATCTAGTGTATATACAAATGTATTATACTTACGTGTACATGTAATTAATTCACATATGCATTGGGATTATAAATGCTTAAAAGTGTGTGTATGTTTGAATAAACTACAATATATGTGTATGGTTTATACATACATACTGACAGTACCATATATGTATATAGTTTTGCCATATACATACATATGCATATATGTGGTATTTTGTTGTTGCTTATATATATATTTAATATATTTTTATATATACATATACAAAGTTGTGAAAATGAATCATCAACAAATTAGATGTTCCTGAATAAGAGAGCTTGAAAAATAAAGATAAAAATGAAATTTTATATTAGATGATCTAATCTAATTAGAATTAAAAGGAAAATGTTATGCGGCAACGAAGCAAATTTTCAATGGAAGTTAAAACGTCAAGAAGACAGCGAAACATCTCATAAACTTAGGAGCACACTGGGAAGAGCAAGAAAGTTGCATTCAACAAGTTTCAAGCAAAATTGGCCAAAGTGGACCTTTTAGTACTTCCGAGAGGTATTTTCTCCACTTGGAGCCTCCCAAAATCCTTACGTCCTAGGTAATACCTCAAGTGATTATCCTCCAATGGTTTTCTCAGAGAATAGACAAGCACTTTATTGATTTATGAGAAGAAAGCAGGATAAAACAAGCCTATTAAGGAAATCGTCGAAAACAACTCAACCTTCATAGAAAGAGTTTAGAATACAACGAAGCAAGGGATAGGAGGACAGAGCAAGAAAGAAGCGTTTTTACACACAGAAACCTTTAAGCACCGAGAGTAACCTTTCGGTACCGAGAGGTCCATATTGGGCCTGCACGCTCTTTTTGGACGTATGGACTCTCACATAGAACTTAAACTACATAGCCCCTTAGATCTGCAGAGCAACTTCTCTGTATGTACCATCCCTATGGCAACTAAAGAAGGATCTTTTCCTCATCTTTTCTAGACTTTTGGCACTCCATCTTCTATCTCCTATCTCAATGGTCACAAAGGAAAATGCTCTTACCAATTATAGGCTTAAGAACCTATCAATCCTTTGTACTAGTGGTTGATAAATCTCTCTAATCCTTTAAATATCTCTCAAATATCTAATAAAATATAAAGTGGACGTAGGCTATAGATTGCCAAGCTATTATAAAAATTCTTATCTCTTTTTAGTTTTTATGCATATGCTTTGCTAGATATGATCCTACAATGGTTTATCCTTGGGTATTATGCCACTTTTGGCATCAACATTTTGGAGCTTTTACTAAGAAATCTAAATCAGGGTTACATCTAGCTCGCTATTTTGAAATTGAAGAGGTCTAGTGGTTAGATCCAGAAGTTTTGCTTAAGTAATTTGGAAACTTGCTATTTGAAGTCAATTACACTTAGGAAGGGAACAAGATCATTTGGAATGGTGGTTAGTGGAGGTGAAGAGAACGCCCATCAAATTAAAGTAGGTAACCATCAGGCAGTACCAAGCTCATCTACCTAACATGAAGTGGTTACAAGTGGTGAGCCTGAAAAGATGATGCAAGGGTTGAACCAAAAGGAGATAGATATCCAAAAATATTTAATGGACAAGATGGAGGCTCTGCTAACCCAGCAACCGCAAAGGACTAGGAGGAATAGGAGAGAAGCATCCCCATCCAGATCTGAAATAGAGAACTCACCTGTTTCTAGTAAGAATAGGTGAATGAAAAGGGAAAACAGAACAAACTGGATGCGGGAGTAGCAGAAGTTGCTGGAGGAAGTCAGCACGCTCCCTCTAAAATATAACTATATGTTATGGAAATGATTTATCTCGGCATCGAGGGGAAATCTGAAGGTTTGGAGGGACAGGAAGTTGAAGCTTTCCACTTATCTTATTCTGAGGAGGACCTGCTGCTCAATGATAATAATTATGAGCCAGACGGTAAAGTCAATGGAATAGGAGTTGAAATTGCCGCAAGAGAACCAATTGGGCATCAACGGAAAACCACGGGAGTGGTTCTCCTAAAGACTGTAAAGCTTGGTCATCAACAAATGAACCAAGATCATTTTAAGAGCCAAACACGTGGTGCAGTCTCTGATAGTCATCCTTCAGAAAACCGTGCCAATGAGGAATATATAACATACATGGTCAAGCAGTTGATTGAAGAAAGCAAAGGTAGGATAAACGAGAATTAGGGATCCACACCAACTAGAACTCTCTTCATAAAGAAAATCCAAAGTGTGTAATATCTAAAGAAGTTCATGATGCCAACTATGCCCTTGTACAATGGGACTACAGATCCTAAGCAACATTTACTCATGCATGAATGGGACATGGATGGTACTAGGATGACAGATGTCGTTCGATGTTGGTGTTTCCTTATTTCTTGGAAGGAATTGCATCAATGTTGTTCCCAAGGCACATGCCAGGATCTATATCGACCTTTGTTGAGTTAGCTAGAAAGTTCTTTGAGAAATTCCGATTTTATGTTGCCCGGCCTAAAGACGTGATGTCCATGTAGAGCTTATCTCAAGGACCCAAAGGGTCGCCGGAGGGGTTCTTGAATCGGTTCAATATTGTTGTTATCGAAGTAACTATTCTTAAGGAGGATATGGTATTTACAACATTGGTTCGGGGCATTCATTTAGACACAAATTTTGATAGATGGCTAAAGATGAAGCAATCTATAACCCTTGAGTAGTTCCATTTAAAGGCTAATCAGTTTCTGCGCTTGGAAGAAGCAAGTCTTACTTTAGGCAGTGTCGATGATGGACAGTCAAAGGAAGTTATCCAAAGCAATGTGGCAGTAAAACAATATGGAGATAGCACAAGTAATGTGGCAACTAATGTTAGAAAATCTGGTAACCAAAAGAAATGGAGTCACAACCTAATGGTAGGCTTAATGGAAACAAGAAACACATGAGAAATATGCAATAGGAAGATTATATGTCTCTGAACAATCCACTGTTAAACATGTTCCAGCTACTTAAGGAACAAAACGATATTAAAAGCCACCCAGTGGGAGGCAACCGAGTAGGAAAGGCGCTCCGAAAAGTTTTAACATTTCCATGAAACCCATGGGCATAACATGAACGAGTGTCGGCATTTGAAGGATCCCATCAAAGAACCGATAAGGAAAAATACGCTCCAGCAGTACATTAAAGAACTACGGGAATGTGTTTAAGACCTAAGAATTTCGAGACTTCCTATTAGATAGAATCAACCTAGACCAAGCGAAGAAGGACCCAGGTGATGTGATGGGAAGTTAATTATCAACACCATAATTAGAGGACCTCATATAGTAGAGAAAAGATGAAGGGAAAAGGGGCAGCATGCGAGCTCACTGAAGCATGTACCACATGAGTGCTGGTTTAATGTAGAAGACGGAGCTCTATCTAAATAGTATAGGATGATAACATTCGATCCTATGGTAACACTTGGAATTAGATTGGCAACTAACTATACGTCGAGTCTGGGTAGACACCGGGAGTTCGATGAACATACTGTTCAGGAAAAGATTTGATCAAATGAAGATCAACACGAAGGAGGTTACCGCAAGCAAAACCAAGATTCAAGGAATTATAGGCAAAGAAAAACAGCCAATTTGGACTATTGATTTGCTCGTAGAGTTAGGCGAAGGAGATTGCAAGATAGCCCAAATCCAAATATTCAATTTAGTGGATGAATATTTGGCATATAATGCCTTCTTGGCTCGATCAAGCCTTGTTGATTTAGAATAGCAGTAGCGCCTTGGTGTTTAGTGATGTAATTTCCCATAAGAAATAGGGTTGGAGTGGTGAAAGGTGACCAGAGCGTTGGAAGAGAATGCTACATTGTGGAATTGAGAGAAGCGAAACGACGTGAGAAAGGTTAAAACCTGGGGAGAACTCTTCGCATTTAGGATTGGAAAGCATAGCAACCAAAGCACGGATTCTGGCTTGGGAATCATGGCTAGTTTGATAAGGCTATGAATCCTAGGAAGAAGTCAGGGGAAGGGCGAAAGGTAATAGGAAGGAACTGGTTAACTTCCTCCGAGAAAAGGACTCGACGCGGGCCATCATCGCAATAGGACACTCGCCTTAGAAAAGGACTCCTTGGAAAAGGAGAAAGACTCTTTAGCTCACCGCGTTAAGGAACTAGAAGAATTGTTAAAGAAGAAAAGGGAGGAAAATATTGAAGCCCAAAAGGAGTCACAGAATTACTGCGAAGAAGTCGTTGAGGCTAGGGGCTTGAAGGAAAAACTTGATGAGCAATTTGCTAAAATTGAAGCCCTCAAAGAAGAGGCCCGGGAAGAAGGTGGAAAAGAGATGCTCGAACAAGTCAACTCCCAGGTGGAAGCTACCATGGAGCCCGGTAGGAACGAAATAAAGGACTTATTCGATCCACTGATTATTGAATATAACATGAAGGTCCTACTCTACCGTTACTAAAGCTTTCTCCACAAGGGTTACCTCGAATCGCTTGCTGAAGCCTAGGAGCATATTGTTAAGATAAAGAAAGAAGAGCTGTGCGAGGCCGAATTCAATGAGGAAGAACTAGCGAGGGAGGCTGTTTGTGAAAACGAGCCTTCAAATCTGCCTACTGTAGAACTTTAATTTTTCATGGCTTCTACATCTACCGAAGGATGAGAGGATATTGTCGGATCTTTAGGAAATAATCTTAAGGGTTCCTCTCCAACCCAAGTAGCCGGACAATTAGCATCTCCTAACATGGAATAGACCCTAGGTTATGATCCGAAAGCCTGGATTTGAGTCAAACATGCTATCTCCCATCCTTGAAGGAGGCACCCTAGTGACAACATAGAGTCAACAAGATACTGATATTGCCCTTTACTTCTTAGTGCATGATGAGTTTTGTTATTCACACACAACTGTTTAGGGCTGATTCCACTACTTTTACAATTTTTGTAGGTCTCCCTGGCTCTAGCCAGACTTCTAAAGAAGTGGCTGCAAAACAAGAGGAGAAAATAACCGAGGATCCAGTAGGAGCCGATGTTCCAAGGACTAATACTCAAGTCATTGAAGCACCCGATGACGATAAAACTGAGAATCCACTCCATGATGACGACCCTGATCGCTGGTGCCTCCAAGCATACCACCAAACTCAACATGAAAGAACATACTGAAAAGGAGGAGTTGCTAAAGAAAAAAGCTAACTCCAAGCCCATCGAGATGGATATCGATGATCCTCAACACCATTGCAAGTTATTCCACTCAACGGGTTTGTCCCTCGTGAACTCCCCTCGGCTTCAGAAAGCTCTCCTGCCAAAGGTGGTATGGAGTCTTGGAAAAGGAAACAAGTAGCTCTACCCCTGAAAAATCCATAAGAAAATCGAAGAAGTAGTTGTTGCTTCATGTCATTGTATATAGTTTGCATAATTATTTCTTTCACTAGTCGTAGTTGTACAGGTATGATCTCGATCTTATGACATCATTTGTACCGACATTTTAGCATCTATGAATAAAAGTTTTTATTTTCGATTAAGAATCATGTGAATTTTTATTTAAACGTTTGAACGATTACTTTCAATTCTATGTACTTATAGTTCGTTGCTCGTCGTTTAGGTTGGAATGATAGTCAGTTGCCAATGAGCTTGGGCATCGATTCGATGATTCTATATGTAGGCATCATTTTGATCGTAGCCTTAAGTCATTGTAAACATTGGATATGAGTCGTTATATTGAGCTATCACTGTCATTATTTGGATGATCACACTTCTGCCCCCGGTCTCTGGTTGATAAATTTACGACATAGACGGTCGAGTCACGTCCCATTTGTGTTTATACTTCCACCTAAGCTCGACTTAAAGTAAACCAATGAACTGTCGGTTCACATTCATCTTGTTTCGCTTATTCACACTCTGGTGATCGAAGTTTTTCAAAGGATGTCCGGGTCATGTCCGTTTGTGTTTGGTGTGGATCAATATAGACTGTTAACCCAGTGGCATGATATTTTGGTATGGATCGATATTGACCGACGACCCAGCGGTATGATATTTTGGTGTTGATTGATATTGACCATAGACCTAGCTGTAAAATATTTTGTTGTAGATCGATATTGACCGTCGAACTTGCGTCACGATATTTTGGTATGGATCGATATTGACCGTCGACCTAACGGCATGATATTTTGGTGTCGCCCGTAACTTTGGACGTCACTGTAATTAGTTTTGTATTAAGGCCTTCTTGCAATCGTTACCTTAACTCATGAAGAACACTAAGCTGGAGCTATAGTGCGCTATCGTATTAAGCTTTTAGTAGTTTGTACTCCTGCCCCTAGTATTGGGTTGACGGAGTTAATTCGTGGATGCTCGAATTCCATCCGTAGTACGTTTATACTCCTCCTATCAGTTTCAGGTCGAAGTTATAAAATAGGGAATGGTCGAACTCCACTCATCTATTCATTCATGTTTGTATCCACACTCTGGGATATGATTTAGTTAGTGGGTGGTCGGATCACACCCAATTTGAGTTTATACTTTAGTCCGCGCTTTGGGGACTTAGAGTTATTTCGGGAGAAATTCGTACTCCTTTTGGTCGCATTGATTTTGTTTCAGTCCTATAGTCCAAGCAGGAATTTTTCAATCTTCATATGGTCGACCATATTTGTTCCTTTTCGCGTATCCCATTCATTGGATCATTTATAGGAATTGATATTTAAGCAACTTAATGGAGCTCATCTTGTTTGATTCCATCGGGGTTTAATATGATTGGTCGATTTCAAGCTCCAGGAGCTTATTCATACATATTGATATCAATCAGTTTCGTTATGTACTTAGCATACAATGTAATAAAAATTATATGAACAAAGGAAGCTAGAAAGTTTATTCATTAAATGGAAAGGAACACACTAATCTGTATTATTGCATATTCAAAAAATCAAATGCTAAAGCAAAGTTATGAAAGTAAACAGAACTAAAATCTAAAGGTAATAATCAAAATGAAATTGCAACGTAAATGCTCATTATTCCATGCTCCCAAAAGTGTAATGCCATTGTCGGTCGCTAGCTTGAAAGTTCCTTCTCCAAGCTCTGTTCAATGGCATACGGTCCTTCCCAAATCGGATTCATGTGTGACAAGGTAGAAAAAATCCATTTCAGGATGAGATCGCTAACTTTGAAGGTTCTTGATCGGACTTTAGTGTTGTGATATCGGGCGACTCAATGTCGGTGTGCAGCTGCTCCCAAATTTGCTTTCTCGCGCTTCTCAACTATAAAGTCAAAAGATTATAAGAGAAGATCTTTGTTTATTCTGGGATCATAGTATGTCACTCGATGAGAAGGGACTTCGAGTTCTACTAGAATAACGGCTTTAGAACCGTAAGCAAGGGCGAATGCAGTTTGGTCAGTCGTGGACTTATGAATTGTTCTGTAGGCCCAAATTGCCATAGGAAGTTCATCCACCCACTTGCCTCTAGCATTATCCGAACGCTATATTAAAATAGACTTAATAATTTTATTTACGGCTTCAACCGAGCCATTTACCCGAGGGTGAGCAACCGTTGCAAACCTCTATTCAATACGATATCTTCGATGAAAGTCTCTAAATTCAGCACGGTCTAATTAAGTCCCATTATCCATTACAATAGTTCGCGGAAGACCGTAGCAACATATGATGTTTCGAACAACAAAATTGATTACTTTCTTAGTTGTGATCATAGCTAGTGGATCCGCCACGGCACATTTGGTGAAGTAATCAACACAACAGTAGCGTACTTCGCACCACCTTTAGAGATTGGTAAAGAGCCGACGATGTCAATACCCCACACAGTGAATGGCCTCAGACTGACCATTTGCATGATTTCTATTGGTGGAGCTCTAAGGACTTTCGCATATATCTGACATTTGTCATATCGTCTTACATAGTCAGCAGCATCTCGGTTTACTATTGGCCACTAATATCCATAACGGAGTATTTTCTTTACCAGAGTCTGCTCCCCAGTGTGATCGCCACGTTCTCCCTCATGAACTTCTTTCGGAACACTAGAGTAGGGGGACTAAGAAACCTTTCCTATGAATAGCTCCTTCCTACATAATATACCGTGAAGCTTTGCGAAGAATTTGTCGCTTTACATTTCTCCTTTCAGGCGAGATTCCATGCAATAAATAATTTTTAAACGGAGTCATCTACAATTCCCTTTCGGAATTAGTTTTCAGTACTTGATCGATTTCCATCATATTTATACCTGGGGTATTTAATATCTCGACCGAAACTAAGCCCATCTGCTGCGAGTTGCCGGTACAAGCAAACTAGGCCAACGAATCCGCCTCCCCTTTTGGTCGCGCAAGATATGTGAAATGTCATAATATTCAAAATTTTCCATTAACTCTTGAACTCGGGTAAAATATGGGGGAGGCCGTTATCCATTAGCCTGATACTCTTCTCTAACTTGATACACCACCAACTGCGAATCACAAAAGATTTCAAGGGACTTGACTCCAAGTTCTTTAGCAAGTTTAAATTTAGCAATCAACGCCTTATACTCAGCCTAGTTGTTTGTAGCAGGAAAATCAAGCTTCAAAGCATGACAAATCGACCAGTTTTCAAGGGTTATAAGCACAATCCAAGCTTCGAAACAATCATCATTAGATGTTCCATCAGTATACAATTTCCTTCTTACAATTGGGATTTTGCCACCTTTTGCAAGATCATCTTACACGATAAGTTCTGCTATAAAGTCCACCAATGCTTGACCCTAGATTTCTCTTCGAGGAAGATATGTAATGTCAAACTGGTTGAGCTCGATGTTCCATTTAAGCAACCTTCCAGACTCTCAGGTTGCTGTAGTACCTATCGCAACAGCTGGTCGGTGTAAATGTTGATCGGATGTGCCTGGAAGTACGGAGGAAGCTTCAATGATGCAACTAGCAAGTAGTACGTCAATTTCTGTATCTTTGGATAGTTCCTTTCTGCTCCAGCTAATTGTTTACTGATGTAATACACCAGCCTCTAAATCCGATTCTCCTCACGAATTAAGGCGGCACTTATAGTGTGTGGTGATACATCCAAATAATCGTACAACTCCACATGATCTACCGGCTTTGATAAGACAAGGGGTCTCTCCAAATGATTCATCAAAGTTCGAAACGTGTCTTCACAATCCTATGTCCATCCAAAATTTGTTTTTCCCTTCCTAATCAAATCAAAGAAAGGAATATATTTGTTGGTTGCTTTGGAGATAAATCGATTTAAGGCAGCAACCTTCCCATTCAGGCTTTGCACTTGCTTAATAGTCCTTGGCGCTTAGATATCTCAAATTGCCAAGATCTTCTCAGGATTGGCTTCAATTTCACGACCATTGACAATAAAGCCCAAGAATTTTCCTGATGCAACATCGAACGAATGTTTCAAAGGTTTTATTTTCATGTTGTAATATCAGAGAATGTCAAACATCTTTGAAAAGTGTTGAATGTGGTCGTCTGATCGTCATGATTTCACAAGCATATCATCCACATAGACTTCCATAGTCTTCTCAACCTGATCTTTAGACTGTTAGAACCCTTAGTTTATGATTTTGACGATGATAGCTATACAATGGAAATCATATATATATATATATATATATATATATATATATATATATATGTCATACAACAAACATATACTAATTCAAAGCAAAGACAAACCATTACTGTGACAAGATGATGATTAAAGCACTGAAGAGATTCATCTAGAAAGTCGCACGAAGATCGAAGAGAGATACACTCAAGAATAAACCTAGGAGAACATCACTTAACAGATTCAGACGTCTGAATGCAGAACTTCAGACGTCTTATAATATCCCGGAATTTTGGACAATATGAATTTAATAATCTGTGTTTAAATTTAAATTGAATTGATAATTTTTGTAAATAAATTTAATTTGATTTAATAATCTTCTTTATTTGAATATTTAATTTGTGAATTTATTTTTAATAAACTAATAAATCTATATTCTATTTAATAATGTATATGTGTATTTATATATATTTTAAGTAGATAAGTTGTTAAATTAGTATATCATAATTTTAATAATTTGAAATTAGGAATTGTGATTTATTTTTGATTTAAGCTTTTCAAAAATATTTAATAAAATAACTAAATGATTTTAAATATATGAGATAAATGTTTTATTTGTTTAAATTCATTTTGACTTAAGTTTGTATATTAAAATAAGTTACAAAAATGTTTGTGTTATTCTTTTTAAAATATGGATTAATATTTATGATTTGTAAATTAAATATGAGAATTTAAATACAACTTATAAATGAATCATGTATTCATTTAAATAAAAAATAAGTTATAATCTCTTTATAATTTATTTTAAGTGATCAAAATATTATATTTAAATAATTGATTTGTATATTGTTTTTATTTATCACTATAATTGGTTTATTCTTTAATTATTTATCTATACATAACTAAATATAAAACCTAATTAACAATGTTTAAACTTTCTTTAACACTTAATCTAAATTACTAATTACTTAAAAGATACATGTGTAAGCATCTTAAAAACCTAAGTTAACATGTGTTGAGTATTTAAGTGAGTAAATTAACAAGTGTTAATAGCTTAAGACAAGTGTCATGTTGTAATTTTATTTTCCTTTGATTTTAATTAAATCATATTTTCATCTTATAAAAAAATGCCTCTTCTCTTCAATTCCTTTTTCCTTCTAAAAATCAAAAGTTAAGAAACTTAGGGCATGAACTCAAAACAAATATGAAAACATACAAATCATTTTCAGATTCAAAATCAAATCCTCAATTTCAAAATGAAAATCCTACGCATCACTTCCCTGCAAATCATTCTCTGTAAAATATTTTCAAAATGCAAAGTTTTTTTCTTCTTCAAGCTGTGAATAACTCCTCAAAACCTGCAAAATCAAATCCCTCTTCATAATCATAACCTGTAACTCAGGTTCAACATGCAATTTAAAAGCATGCATTCATTTTTTTCAAAAATCTGGGAATTAGTCACTGCATTCTTCAATCTGTAGCCAGCATGCATGTAAGGTTGTAAATCAATGAGCAATAGCATTTTAAAGCTGGATAAAGACATCTACAACATTCAAGTTTTAAAGTTTCAAAGAATCAAACAAGCATTTCAGTTTTTGGAGTTCAAGTTTTAAAGGGCATTCAAGCTAGTATCACAAGGGATTTCAAACTGTGCTCTGCATGTTCAAATCTGGGTTCTGTCTGCATTTTAATTCTAGGTGAGTAACTTTTCTTTTAAAAATTAAAGGTTAAATCTGTTGCATGCTAGTGTACTAAAATATAAATTTTGCATATGGTTATTATTTAACTTGTCTGATGTACAAATGTATTGGTGTGTATGCTGTTAAACTCCCTTATCCTGTTTTATTTACTGACACAAGTCTTACATAAATTCTTATATCTTTGAATTAGTCTTTGTTAAATTGTAGGATTTAAATAAGATTTGTATGTTGGTTTCAGAGTTTAGACTGTGAGATTTTATTAAAAGTAAAAAAATTAAATGAAACTTACTGTAAAATAAGTAGCAGAGCAATTGAATCTTTATAAATGAAGATATAAAACATTGCAAATCAATGTTTCAGAAATTCAATTCAAAACATCTTCCAAAATTATGATTTTTAAAAATAATATTACAATTTTTAATGATTAAATCAAAGCATAGTTTTCAAATTTACTTTATCATATATATTTGATAAGCACAGTTGAAGCTTGCATTGGATTTGGGTGAATTTGATTCTGGAGATAGTGTAGCTATCAAAGAATATAGGAAAATTACTAAATTGGATTACAATTAAATTTTGAGATGTAATTTGGGTTTTTAGTGGTGAACCCTAGTTTTATTGGGTCACTGATTTTGTTAGAATGTGGTCTCTTTGGTTGATCGAGTTAAACCAGGATTTGCCAATAGGTAGATGGTGGTTTGGTGCAGTCTTCGCCGGAGTATGGAAGGTGATGATGGTCGGAGATGGGAGGAATTGATGTTGACAGGTTAGGGATTGGAAGGGGGAAGGTGTTCCTGTTTTTGAATTTTGGGCTCGATTTTGATTTTGAGTACTAATTGATGGAATTGGTGTACGGTCGGTCTGAGGTGATGGTCGACAACTATGGGAAGGTTGCGATGATGAGCAGCGGTGGCCGGAGGCATTGTACAGGTGCACAGGGATGTGGATATTCTGGTGGGTGTTGGTTACAGTAGTTAGGACGGTCTCGTGTTTGTCTCCGGGTAATTGGGTTTGAACTCGAAGCAAAGGAGGATGTAACTCGAAGTAAAGTTTAGGGACGCTCGAGTGTTTATATTGTTTCAGGTTTTTCAAAATGGAAACAGAACCTGTTTACAATTTTTTAAAAATTAAAAACAAGTTTAACTATAAACTAGACTTTAAACTAAAATTTAAAAACCTGAATTGAATTTGAATTCAATTAGTTTAAATCTTAGGTTTTGAATTTTTGAAACTTTAGTTTGGTCTTAGGCATAATCATGAAATCTGTTACAGTGTTTGAATTTTAAAAGTTAAAATTTAAAATGTAAACTTAAATTTGAATTTGGGTTTTAAAACCAGAATCTAAAATATGAGTTCAAATAAGTTTGAATCCTGTTGTTTTTTTTAGAAATAATTTAAATTCAGAAAAATTTAAATTTGTTTTTTTTAAACAAAAACAGAAACCGTTTTCTGTTTTTAAATATAAAGTTTAAATTGTAAGTTGAAGTTTAAACTGGATTTTAAAATCTGAAATTTTGAATATGAATTTAAATTAGATTGTCTAAAGATTTGTATCATTTATGTTTTTAAATTTAAATTTGGTTTTAAACTTATAGGTGTAAAAGTATATGTGAGTTTTGAATTTGAATAGGAAGTTTGAATTTTAATTTTTGAATTTAAATCTGGAATTAAATTTAAACTACAGTTTTTAAAATAAAGGTTTATATTTAAATTGCTTTAAAATGATTAAATGATTTGCATTTAAATTAAGGATGTAGATTTAAGTTAAATCTAGAATGAGTTTAAAAGCTGTATTCCAATCTTGAAATTTAAAAGTAATTTTTAAATTGATTTGAATTTAAAATGAATTGTAATTTAAATTCTTTTAAACTTATTGATAAAGTAGATGTTTCTTTTAACATATTAGATAAAAGTTTTGAATTGTTTCAAAATCTTGTTTAAGATAAATTTGCATCTTTAGTTTAAAAATGAAGTTAAATGGAATTTGAAGTAAATTTAAAAAAAACAAAATTTGTTTTAAATAATTAATTAAATAAGGAATGTTTATCTTAAAGATAAATAAAATTTTAATGATTTGTGTTTATTTATTATTTAATGAATAATGTGGATGTTTAATTAAGTAATTAATAATCTTTAAAGTTAATTAATTAGATTTGAGATTAATTAATTAAGGTTAATAAATCTATAATTAAGGATGGTTAATTAAGTTTTAATTAATGATTAAGATTTATTTAATCAAGTGATTAATGATTAATTAAGATTTTAATTAACACTTAATTAATTAATAATTAGAGATTAATTAAATTGTAATTAAAGATTAATTAATTGGTAATGATTTGTGTAAGTTAACTCTTAATTAAGTAATTATGAAATGCTAATGAAGGTCATTAACTTAAGATTATTTTAACAATTAATTAATGTGATTAGTTTTTGATAATTAATTAAATTAATTAATTAATAATAATCAATTGTTTATGTTTAATTACTTAATAAAAGTAATTAATGAATTAATTACTTGATGTAATTAATTTGATTAATGTGATTAGTTTAGATTAATTAAGTTAAACTAATTTAAACATTTGTGGATTGTTTAATAATTACTTTAGGTAATTTATGGATTTGTAATTACCTAAGAGAGTAATTAATTAATAATTTCAGAGTGTAATTAAGGATATTTATTATAGAAGTAATTTGAATTTAAATTACATTGAAATTAATCTAGGGATTAATTTAGATAATGAATTAAGAGTAAATAATTTATGGGAGGAGTAATTAAGGATAGTTAATTACTGGATGGTTATTAATCATGGGTGATTAATATATATATATGGTTTAAACTGAAGATTAATTACTTATGTAATTAACTTATATTGAGAGATTGATTAAATGTAATCAGAAATCATTAATTAATTAATTAATGATGTAATTTGGAATTGATTAATTAAGGAATAATTAATAATGAATAAATGATTTATGTAATTAATTTTAGTTAATTAATTAATTAAACAATTACAAGTTAATTATTTGCAAAGGGTTTAATATAATTAACTTGTATAAGGAATATTAAATGCTAATTATTTATTGTAATTAGAGATGGTTAATCAATAAGTATTAATAGAAATGAATATTGAGATGATGTTTTATTAATTGATTTGTAATCAGTTAATGGTTAAGTTAAGTAGGATTTTAATGATGAAGTAATTAATTTAATTCATTTTAAATTAATTAGAGTTTAGGTAATTAATTTAATTCATTTTAAATTAATTTTAAATGGTGAGATCA
Organism: Allium cepa; assembly: GCA_030765085.1. NCBI lineage: Eukaryota > Viridiplantae > Streptophyta > Magnoliopsida > Asparagales > Amaryllidaceae > Allium > Allium cepa. Next base: position 1,003,099,969 of record CM060935.1, read on the forward strand.
TTAGGTCATTGCTTATGTTGATGGATGACATTGGATGCCATGTATGGGTTGTAAATCTCAGCTATGAGATAAAAATGTATGTGATATGGATGCATTGATTGCTTTTGGATGATAATATGGATTATCTGATTTGATATGAATTATCCGTTGATGATAATGTTGATTATCTATTGTGTTGAGAATTATCTATCTGTGTGTATATACATAATGAATTGAATTGTTTTAAACTTTAAAACAACTTGGCCTTAAAAGACACGTTTCGGATTTCGATGAGACCGTGATCGGGTTTCCATGTTTGGATATCCGAAAACCACATCGATCCAAATTAACGTTAGGTCTTGAATCTGAAGTGAAGATGAAGATTGCGAGTGCAAGGGTTATCGTCGTTAACTCTGAGGGTGATTCCAATACGAGTGTAACGAGATAATGCCTTCGGTTTCATTCGAACCCGGAACGAACTTGTATGGATTGAATGCTTTCAAAACATCGTCAGGTGGACGATGAGCATTCTAAGTGATATGTCCTATAAAGGTAATCGTAGCCTCAAGCCTCATCAACCGGGATTGGCTAAAACAGGGGAGGTGCAGCAAGGCTTCGTGGGTAGCCCCCACTTGAGAGAAAGATTTACCCCTGTCTAGATGTCCCTTTATTTCGGCTTAGTGGTGCAGTTGCTGATCACAACTGCGGGGTGGTCTTGTTTTAAACTGTTCAGTAAGGAATGGGTCCGGCTTTGTGTTGCAGGGGAGCGGGCGTACTCCTCGATACGGTGATCTAGGCCACGTACTGTGACGGGCGGTACCCCAGTAGCCCAGCCATTGTATGGAATCGAAAATCCAATAAGTGTCGTTTGTATTAGTTGTGCCCAACTATGTTGGAACGTGAGATGTAAGCATTCCAGCTATTGGTAGAAGTGTGTGTAACGTGACTACCATTGGTTGGAGATTGAATGGATGTGGTTGGAAGTGTATTTGTCGAGATTGTAGACCTAATACCATCTCAAGTGAGTTCTGTAGTGATGAAGGACTTCATCGATCTCTGAAGGAAACCTTCTAAAGGTTCGGAGTTGATCTTTGAAGTGCAGAGTTGAGTTTGGATCTGTCGGTAGGGCTGAAGCAAGTGAGTGATGATATCTTGATATCTCAGGAAGTTGTAGCTGCGCGATGAGATGCAATGACTGTGGATATTTCCGAAGATGTTTCTTTGAAACAAGAGTAAGAAGTGAATCTGCTCGGTGATGTGGCTGAGCTTAGCAGAGTGTTCCGAGTTGGTAAGGAGTCTTCTGGCTGAGTAGTTTTTCTGAAGTGGAGTTCAGGAGCAGCGAAGTGAACTCATTTCTCTGGTATGTTGGCTAGGCCAGCATAAACTGTTCTGTTTGGTTGAGAGAGAGCAATTTCTTTGGATTTAGGCTGAGTTGATTGCAAAAGTGACTTGCGATAGTGTTCTTTTGGATTGTTGGAGATTGTCCGAATGTCTTCAGAGAATTCAGAAGTTTGTCCACATTTAGAGATCGAGTTTTCTTCCCAGGAATGGAACAGGTGGTTCAGTTAGAAGATGGATGGTTCCTTGAGATAGAAGTTGGTGAGCAACTCAGGTTTTGAAGAAACATCTGAGTTTTCTTTATGGATCTGTAGAACCATATTTCTGTGCTGGGTTGTCTAGTCTGTGCTCATGTTCTTCAGCATTTTCTTCTACTTCGGATCAGAGTTGTGCTGCGGAAGCAGTTTGGGGGTGTTTCTGTTTTGTCTTTTCCGGATAAGAAGAAGTTTGTTCTATCTTCTGTTGTTGAGAAGCAGGGTTTGTGTTCTTGGATTTTGAGTCATCTTGAGGAGATCATTGGATTGTTTTGATTCAGTCTGTTTCTTATGGATTCAGCAAGAGTTAAGCTGATCAGGATGGATGTTGGTAGCCCAGGATCATCCGAAGAGTTTTTATGGATAAGAGACGAAGAATTTGGATTCTGGAATCGGAGATTTGATTTGGGATAAGTTTTCCTCTGATCCAAGGAGCTATAAATTTGGGAAGCTAGCTCCGTAGTGTTTTGGATTTCTTCTGTGTTTTGGTTAGATCAGTGTTTGGTTTTCTAGAGTTGAATTGCCAGTTTGGATAACTGGGATTCAGGGTGTTTCACCTATCTCTAAGGGAGTACGTGTTTGATATTTCTGGTTGTAGAACCAGCAGTTCAGGAGGTTTGGTTGTTGAGTCAGACTCGTCTGTAGTCTGATATTCTGTTTAGAATTGTTGATAGAAGCTCTGTAGCTTAGTAGTATTGATTGATTGGATTCTATGAGCGAGTATCCCGATATATATATATATATATATATATATATATATATATATATATATATATACCGAGGAAACTCGTGAAGTTTTATCCAAAATTCTTTTAGATAATTAGATTTGTTCTGATTGTGTGAATTGGTTGCTATGGTTGTTGGCATATGATTAACATATACTGTGTTTTAAAATAAAATCTGTAAATAGATTATTAAATTACCTTTGTTTTAAATTTCGGGGACAAAATTCTTTTAAGGGGGAAGGATTGTAATATCCCAGAATTTTGGACAATATGAATTTAATTATCTGTGTTTAAATTTAAATTGAATTGATAATTTTTGTTAATAAATTTGATTTGATTTAATAATCTTCTTTATTTAAATATTTAATTTGTGAATTTATTTTTAATAAACTAATAAATCTATTTTCTATTTAATAATGTATATGTGTATTTATATATATTTTAAATAGATAAGTTGTTAAATTAGTATAACATAATTTTAATAATTTGAAATTAGGAATTGTGATTTATTTTTGATTTAAGCTTTTCAAAAATATTTAATAAAATAACCAAATGATTTTAAATATATGAGATAAAAGTTTTATTTGTTTAAAATTCATTTTGACTTAAGTTTGTATATTAAAATAAGTTACAAAAATGTTTGTGTTATTCTTTTTAAAATATGGATTAATAATTATGATTTGTAAATTAAATATGAGAATTTAAATACAACTTATAAATGAATCATGTATTCATTTAAATAACAAATAAGTTATAATCTCTTTATAGTTTATTTTAAGTGATCAAAATATTATTTTTAAATAATTGATTTGTATGTTGTTTTTATTTATAACTATAATTGGTTTATTCTTTAATTATTTATCTATACATAACTAAATATTAAAACTAATTAACAATGTTTAAACTTTCTTTAACACTTAATCAAAATTACTAATTACTTAAAAGATACATGTGTAAGCATCTTAAAAACCTAAGTTAACATGTGTTGAGTATTTAAGTGAGTAAATTAACAAGTGTTAATAGCTTAAGCCAAGTGTCATGTTGTAATTTTATTTTTCTTTGATTTTAATTAAATCATATTTTCTTCTTATAAAAAAATGCCTCTTCTCTTCAATTCCTTTTTCCTTCTAAAAATCAAAAGTTAAGAAACTTAAGGCATGAACTCAAAACAAATATGAAAACATACAAATTATTTCAGATTCAAAATCAAATCCTCAATTTCAAAATGAAAATCCTGCACATCACTTCCCTGCAAATCATTCTCTGTAAAATATTTTCAAAATGCAAAGTTTTTTTTTCTTCAAGCTGTGAATAACTCCTCAAAACATGCAAAATCAAATCCCTCTTCATAATCATAACCTGTGACTCAAGTTCAACATGCAATTTAAAAGCATGCATTCATTTTTTTCAAAAATCTGGGAATTAGTCACTGCATTCTTCAATCTGTAGCCTGCATGAATGTAAAGTTGTAAATCAATGAGCAATAGCATTTTAAAGCTGGATAAAGACATCTACAACATTCAAGTTTAAAAGTTTCAAAGAATCAAACAAGCATTTCAGTTTTTGGAGTTCAAGTTTTAAAGGGCATTCAAGCTAGTATCACAGGGGATTTCAAACTGTGCTCTGTATGTTCAAATCTGGGTTCTGTCTGCATTTTAATTCTAGGTGAGTAACTTTTTTTTTAAAAATTAAAGGTTAAATCTATTGCATGCTAGTGTACTAAAATATAAATATTGCATATGGTTATAATTTAACTTGTCTGATGTACAAATATATTGGTGTGTATGCTGTTAAACTCCCTTATCCTGTTTTGTTTACTAACACAAGTCTTACTTAAATTCTTATATCTTTAATTAGTCTTTGTTAATTTGTAGGATTTAAATAAGATTTGTATGTTGGTTTCAGAGTTTAGACCGTGAGATTTTATTAAAAGTAAAAAAATTAAATGAAACTTACTGTAAAATAAGTAGCAGAGCAATTGAATCTTTATAAGTGAAGATATAAAACATTGCAAATCAATGTTTCATAAATTCAATTCAAAACATCTTCCAAAATTATGATTTTTAAAAATAATATTATAATTTTTAATGATTAAATCAAAGCACAGTTTTCAAATTTACCGTATCATATATATTTGATAAGCACAGTTGAAGCTTGCATTGGATTTGGGTGAATTTGATTCTGGAGATAGTGTAGCTATCAAAGATTATAGGAAAATTACTAAATTGGATTACAATTAAATTTTGGGATTGTAATTTGGGTTTTTAGTGGTGAACCCTAGTTTTATTGGGTCACTGATTTTGTTAGAATGTGGTCTCCTCGGTTGATCGAGTTCAACCAGGATTTGCCAATAGGTAGATGGTGGTTTGGTGTAGTCTTCGCCGGAGTATGGAAGGTGATGATGGTCGGAGATGGGAGGAATTGATGTTGACAGGTTAGGGATTGGAAGGGGGAAGATGTTCCAGGTTTTGAATTTTGGGCTCGATTTTGATTTTGAGTACTAATTGATGGAATTGGTGTACGATCGGTCTGAGGTGATGGTCGGCAACTATGGGAAGGTCGCGATGATGAGCAGCGACGGCCGGAGGTATTGTACAGGTGCACAGGGATGTGGATATTCTGGTGGGTGTTGGGTTACAGGAGTTAGGATGGTCTTGTGTTTGTCTCGGGGTAATTGGGTTTGAACTCGAAGCAAAGGAGGATGTAACTCGAAGTAAAGTTTAGGGAGGCTCGAGTGTTTATATTGTTTCAGGTTTTTCAAAATGGAAACAGAACCTGTTTACAGTCTTTTAAAAATTAAAAACAAGTTTAACTATAAACTAAACTTTAAACTAAAATTTAAAAACCTGAATTGAATTTGAATTCAATTAGTTTAAATCTTAGGTTTTGAATTTTTGAAACTTTAGTTTGGCCTTAAGCATAATCATGAAATCTGTTACAGTGTTTAAATTTTAAATGTTAAAATTTAAAATGTAAACTTAAATTTGAATCTGGGTTTTAAAACCAGAATCTAAAATATGAGTTCAAATAAGTTTCAATTCTGTTGTTTTTTTAGAAATAATTTAAATTCAGAAAAATTTAAATTTGTTTTTTAAATAAAAACAGAAACCGTTTTCTGTTTTTAAATATAAAGTTTAAATTGCAAGTTGAAGTTTAAACTGGATTTTAAAATCTGAAATTTTGAATATGAATTTAAATTAGATTGTCTGAAGATTTGAATCATTTAAGTTTTTAAATTTAAATTTGGTTTTAAACTTATAGGTGTAAAAGTATATGTGAGTTTTGAATTTGAATAGGAAGTTTGAATTTTAATTTTTGAATTTAAATCTGGGTTTTTAAATATGGAATTAAATTTAAACTACAGTTTTTAAGATAAAGATTTATATTTAAATTGCTTTAAAATGATTAAATGATTTGCATTTAAATTGAAGTTGTAGATTTAAGTTAAATCTAGAATGAGTTTAAAAGCTGTATTCCAATCTTGAAATTTAAAAGTAATTTTTAAATTGATTTGAATTTAAATTGAATTGTAATTTAAATTCTTTTAAACTTATTGATAAAGTAGATGTTTCTTTTAACATATTAGATAAAAAATTTGAATTGTTTCAAAATCTTGTTTAAGATAAATTTGCATCTTTAGTTTAAAAATGAAGTTAAATGGAATTTGAAGTAAATTTAAAAAAAAAATTATTTTAATTAATTAATTAAATAAGGAATGTTTATCTTAAAGATAAATAAAATTTTAATGATTTGTGTTTATTTATTATTTAATGAATAATGTGGATGTTTAATTAAGTAATTAATAATTTTTAAAGTTAATTAATTAGATTTGAGATTAATTAATTAAGGTTAATTAATCTGTAATTAAGGATGGTTAATTAAGTTTTAATTAATGATTAAGAATTATTTTATCAAGTGATTAATGATTAAATAAGACTTTAATTAACACTTAATTAATTAATAATTAGAGATTAATTAAATTGTAATTAAATATTAATTAATTGGTAATGATTTGTATAAGTTAACTCTTAATTAAGTAATTAAGAAATGCTAATGAAGGTCATTAACTTAAGATTATTTTAACAATTAATTAATGTGATTAATTTTTGATAATTAATTAAATTAATTAATTAATAATAATCAATTGTTTATGTTTAATTACTTAATAAAAGTAATTAATGAATTAATTACTTGATGTAATTAATTTGATTAATGTGATTAGTTTAGATTATTTAAGTTAAATTAATTTAAACATTTGTGGATTGTTTAATAATTACTTTATGTAATTTATGGATTTGTAATTACCTAAGGGAGTAATTAATTAATAATTTCAGAGTGTAATCAAGGATATTTATTATAGAAGTAATTTGAATTTAAATTACTTTGAAATTAATCAAGGGATTAATTTAGATAATGAATTAAGAGTAATTAATCTATGGGAGGAGTAATTAAGGATAGTTAATTACTGGATGGTTATTAATCATGGGTGATTAATATATATATGGTTTAAATTGAAGATTAATTACTTATGTAATTAATTCATATTGAAAGATTGATTAAATGTAATCAGAAATCACTAATTAATTAATTAATGATGTAATTTGGAATTGATTAATTAAGGAATAATAATAATGAATAAATGATTTATGTAATTAATTTTAGTTAATTAATTAATTAAACAATTACAAGTTAATTATTTGCAAAGGGTTTAATATAATTAACTTGTATAAGGAATATTAAATGCTGATTATTTATTGTAATTAGAGATGGTTAATCAATAAGGATTAATAGAAATGAATATTGAGATGATGTTTTATTAATTGATTTGTAATTAATTAATGGTTAAGTTAAGTAGGATTTTAATGATGAAGTAATTAATTTAACTCATTTTAAATTAATTAGAGTTTAGGTAATTAACTTAATTCATTTTCAATTAATTTTAAATGGTGAGATCATAAGGTCATTGCTTATGTTGATGGATGACATTGGATGCCATGTATGGGTTGTAAATCTCAGCTATGAGATAAAAATGTATGTGATATGGATGCATTGGTTGCTTTTGGATGATAATATGGATTATCTGATTTGATATGAATTATCTATTGATGATAATGTCGATTATCTATTGTGTTGTGAATTATCTATCTGTGTGTATATAGATAATGAATTGAATTGTTTTAAACTTTAAAACAACTTGGCCTTAAAAGACACGTCTTGGATTTCGATGAGACCGGGATCGGGTTTCCATGTTTGGATATCCGAAAACCACATCGATCCAAATTAACGTTAGGCCGTGAATCTGAAGTGAAGATAAAGATTCAGAGTGCAAGGGTTATCGTCGTTAACTCTGAGGGTGATTCCAATATGAGTGTAACGAGATAATGCCTTCGGTTTCGTTCGAACCCGGAACGAACTTGTATGGATTGAATGCTTTCAAAACATCGTCAGGTGGACGATGAGCATTCTAAGTGATATGTACTATAAAGGTAATCGTAGCCTCAAGCCTCATTAACCGGGAATGGCTAAAACAGGGGAGGTGCAGCTAGGCTTCGTGGGTAGCCCCCACTTGAGAGCAAGATTTACCCCTGTCTAGATGTCCCTTTATTTCGGCTTAGTGGTACAGTTGCTGATCACAACTGCGGGGTGGTCTTGTTCGTAACTGTTCAGTAAGGAATGGGTCCGGCTTTGTGTTGCAGGGGAGCGGGCGTACTCCTCGGTACGGTGATCTAGGCCACGTACTGTGACGTGCGGTACCCCAGTAGCCCAGCCATTGTATAGAATCCAAAATCCAATAAGTGCCGTACGTATTAGTTGTGCCCAACTATGTCGGAACGTGAGATGTAAGCATTCCAGCTATTTCTGTATTTTATTTGAAAACCTTAGACACTATTATACTATCATCGGATTTCCTATCAAATGTTTTGGTTAGCGTAAGGTAAAAACTTTTCCATGTTTATGTGTGGGAAGTCTTACGTGATACCTTTTCTTTTCAAAGGTTTTTCAAAGTTAAGCAACTTTAACATGTTACTCACACCAGACCCATGTCTGACCCGGAGTTAGTTCTGTTTTCTTTAACTCTTGGGTACTCAAATTTTTATGAGTAGCAAAGGGAATTCAGGTTAGGATTCAGGTTAGCTTTGACGAATTATGGAGGAGCATATGGAACAGGAGGCTTCTGCGTATAGTTATATAGTTTTCCGCTGTGTTGGTATCTCTGAGTGTTTGCCTATAATGTATTGGGTTGTAATAACTATGCAGGTGTTTATAACTGTCTAGTATGTGATGTATTGTCTGTGTAACTCTGATAATTGATGTATACTATGTAATACTTATGTTACTAATATAATTTATTCGTTCTGCTGTTGAGATCCTTGTGTTGTTTCTTCTTTATCTTCTTTCTTTTCTCTTTTCTATCCCTTTCTTTCTTAAGGATGATACGACTTTTTGTGGAGAAAAAGTCGGGTCGTCTCACGTCTGAACGTCGAAGATGAACAAAAATAATAATAGGTTCTCATATGTCTGAGATCACCAATCAAACATCTGAAATTGGGCTCAGGGCATATAATTCAAATTACAACTATCATCTCCAAAGAGACACAACTCCATCTCTCCTCCGCAACTCTTCACCGGTGAACAGTGATGACTCTAGACTGAAAGGGAAGAGATGTAACTACTAGAAGCAACCTTCTATAACTATATAAACAAGAATCAAGAAGAATCAAAGCACTTACTTTACTTTCAACTAATTCACTCAAATCTCTACCTTAATCATCTCGTATTCTAATCATCCACTTGCTATCAAATCTGCAAATCTGAGATCATACACTTCCATATTCTCTCGAGCAATATTGTATTCAATCATTTAAGAGATATAGAAAGTTCAGTTGTACCATATAGTAAAAATCCGTGTAATAGAGAACACATTCTTGACAAAGAAGCTCTGCTATTGTAAACCTGCTCCCCAGGTGTAGTGAGGATTATTTTGGTGAAAGGAAATTCCGAAGAGGAGCTTCGGGACTAGACGTAGGATGGGAGGTCCGAACCAGTATAAAATCCCTGGTGTGATTATTCTTATTTACATACTTTACTATTGTTACGCTATAGTTTAAATTAGTCATATACTTGTCATTTGTATAATTGATCCACCATGCCGAAGACTTTCAATTGGTATCGAAGCTTGGTTTGATCAAAAGTACTGTAACAAGTTTTTGAATCACTAATATGGCAAGTATCTTTCAAGAAGGCCAATCCACTACATTTCCCCCATTATTTAATGGCTCCAACTACACATAATGGTCAACCCGTATGCATATTTTTATATAAGCCAATGGTCTAGAAATACGGTCTGCTACACGAAATAAATATGAAGCACCTGACACTACTATGAGCACATGGACCGATGCACAGAAAACCTTAGCCTCAAACAATGCTAAAGCTATGAATGTTTTATTTTGCCCTCTAGATAAAATGAATTTTCACGTATCATGTTATGTACCACTATGTTTGACATTTGGCGTACTTTGCAAATTACATACGAAGGTACAACAAAGGTCAAACAAACTAAGATTTCAATTTTGCATAACCAATTCTCCTCATTCAAAATGAAGCAAAATGAAACTATTGTTGAGATCTACTCTAGATTTCAAACTATTCAACATGATCTTATGGCATTAGGAATTAAGTTTACTGCTTTTGATTTAGTTTTTCAAATACTCAACTCTTTAACATCGGATTGGGAAAGGAAGGTATTAGCTATTGAAGATGCTAATGATCTTTCTACTCTAAAGGTTGAATATTTGATTGGAAATTTAATGTCCTATGAAGCTAACTCAAAGGCAAGAAAAGAACAAAATGTTGAAAAGAAGAACATAACATTTCAAGCAAAGAATGATGACTCAGATTTGGATGAAGAAGTGATAGTTTTCATTGCCAAAAATTACAAAAAATTCAGGAAATTTAGAAAGATGACCAAATTCCAAAAAGAAAGAAAATTGTGACGACCTGGATTTTTGAACCAGTTAAAATTGCCAAAAAATCCATCCGTTCTAAGACTACTAATGAAAACTACTAACTAAATACACCATATTTGATAATTATTCAACATTACTAAACGTATAGGATAAAATTTCAATTTTAGAAGTTATCAGAGTAATCAAATTAATCTACTAGGTATGTTTATATACAAACCAAATACAAATAAATCTAACGCGGCGCAACTCTAATAAGAGAGACAACAATAGCCATTCCTGCTAACTCAATAAAAATGTCAAATGCGGTATGAAATAGTAAGTAGGAAAAATACAATAACACGAGATAAACAACAACCATTAACAAATAAACATGAAAGGGTTAAATCATTTTAGGGGCTGCATCACTACCACTTGTGACTGCCTACGTACCCCTATCTAATTGGGTATCCAATTAGATACAGGATCAAGCCAACGTAGTTCTCCTACCGCAAATAGGACTAATGGAGCCTACGATGCAACAAACAAATATGCCATTCCCAAAACTACTCACTTAGGCCTAATCTTTAAATTTAGATTTTCAAATCTAATCACCTTTAGGGAAATTATCTCTTTGGATTTTATTCTCGAATTCTTATTTCAAAACTTTTGAAATATATATCCTTTATATTCAAATTATACTTTACTTCGGGATCTAAAATCAAATCACTATTGAAAAATTTATTTAGAAATGCCAAATACTGTAATAAAAACATATCAAAACATATGCAACCAGATCGGGAGGTTTCTCCCAATAACAAGGCAACTGGGTCCCAGCCTTAATGCAATCGATAAATAAGTATATCCCTCTATTCCAAGAGCGGACTATACCAAAAACACATGCCCATCTTTTTAGTTACGGGTTACCCGAATCATTGGTAACATAACAAATCATTTTATATCCCCAATCGATAAATTATTTCACACTAATACTCACAAGTACTTTCAAATCTATAAAAATTTCATTTCCCAAATCTATTCAAAAATCATCTTAAAACCATTGGGTTTAGTCCTCGAAATTCTTTCCATTTTATAAAACACTTTTATAAAAACATTCATTATATAAATCACTTTTATATAATATAACTTCAAAATATTCATTACCAAACATTTCTATTTCTTTGAAAGGGAAAACTTCTCATAACAATTCCATTTGAAAACCAATTTTCAAAACAATTCATTAAATTGAGGTGAACCAAGTATTACCGCTAAACACCTTGTAGTCAAATTGAGAAATAAACCACAAGGTGTTAGCCTATAATTATTTTCTACCCAGCCCATGCATATGGATAATAAATTGCTTATAAATTGGTTGAGCAAAGTCAAGAATCAATAATAATAATCGGTGCTCATAAACTGGTCGAGCAAAGTCAAACAATCAATCAATGAAATAAACGCAATAATAAATGATAAACAGTGCTTCATTCTATCAAATATTTATTACACTTTAACGGTTTGATATTTATTTTGGAGCATTCGGGCTTTCCCTTCGACATGTTTCATCCCTTGCCCAAGTCTCCTTGGATCTCACAGACGAAACACATCTACTAGTCGTTTCCGCATATCCCATTAAGTATTTAACTTTTAAGTTTTACCGTGCTTAATTAATCATCCAAACATAATATCAAGCAAGGAAATCAAATCATTGTTCTAGAAAACAAAGTAAACAAGCATTTAACAAGGGTTTTCAAACAACTTAAAACTTAAAGTTCTTTCAACATAGCAATGGTTTTAATGAATATAAAATAAGAAATAACATACTTTGGATTCCACTCCGTCAAATTTCAAGGCAAGGAACTTAAGATCTAACGCATACTTCCTACCATGCTTCGAAACTAAATGAATATAAGCTCGAATTCCTCCTTCCTAGTGCTTGGCCAAGGCTTGAGATGAAAGTTGGCCGAAAGTATAGAGAAGAAGGGGTGGAAATTTGAACTTGAATTCTCAAAATTAGACCCGAAAAATAGGTCATGTTCTCTCTTGTTTTGGACTCTTTTGCTCCCAAAATTTCAAAAAATTGTTAACATAATAGTTTTTATAAATTCGTTTTCTCTTGAGTTTGAAAAAAAGAATCACTTGATTTTGGTTAATTTTGAGGAAGATGTGGTCGAAAGAAAAAGAGCTATTCTTGGATTCACAAAAATAAAGCCCGAAAATGCACTTCAAAAAATTGAGTATCTGCTATAGCTAACCTCAAAACTGGAAAAAGTAATCAACATAAAATTTGTCTCCACTGAAATTTCATATGGTTTAATTTTTTTTTCTTAATTTGGATCAGTTATGATCAAAACAAAATGACCTATTCTCTGGCTTAAAAACTGGGCCAGAAAATGAACTGGAAAGAAATGTATTTTTGACATATTTAGCTTCAGAATATGATAAAGTGGTCAACTTGAAGGTTGTAGCCGCTGGAAAAATACATGAGCTGAATTTTTTTTTTTACATTTTGATTCTGGTTTGAAGAAGTAATGGCCGAGAGAAGATGAGGTAAAATATGGAGAAAAAATGTGTTTGTTTTGAAGAGAATAAACATTGATTTCTTTTGAATATTTTAAAAATATTTTGACATTATTTCTTTTTAATTTTTTATATGGCATGGAACCCATTAAAGAGAAGAGGAAGAAAATGAAGACGCTTGAGGAAAGAAGAAGAAGAAAATGTGAATGAAAGTGAAGAAGGAGGTGGGAATTTATAGAAAAAGAAAGAAAGTGGTAATTTACAAAAACAACCTCTTACAAATTACCAAACTAACCTTACTTTAACCTAAAGAAATCTACACTTTTTCAATACTTAACATCGTCTTTCACTTCTTACTTTATGTCTTAGTCACATAAAGATTAAGTAAAGAATTTCATAACTATGTTGCCTTTGATTTGATGTGATTTGATGTTTATTTTTTCTCACTTTTGTTAATTCTTACTTACTTTTACTAATGGCTTCTAGAAGTTTTCTAATCTTATTTAGTAAAAGTAAACATGTTTAGTGAATTAATTAATACTTACACTATTTAAATATATGTTTCTATATAAGAAAACAAAGATGCGGCGACGTTGCGATAACTTTTAATCGACATAACGTCGTTTTTCGACAAAATGTTTTACGGTCACATTTTGATGTTTTAGTTAAACTATTTATCTATGTAAATCAAATTTAAAAATAAATTTGTATAATGCTATTTAAAAATATAAACACTCATAAATTAATTAAGATAATTTATTTAACCATTGAAACATACTTTTCTGAAATCAGCATTTTGTCACTTTTGTCAATATAGACAAATGTTACTATTTTTATGTTCGTTTCTACTTCCAAATCCTATCGAATATTATTTAAATCATAAAATCTTTTATATTTTATATTTTAAATCACTCTAAATAATATATTTTAAAGCGGTCAAATTCTGGGTCGTTACATTCTCTCCTACTTAAAAGAATTTCGTCCTCGAAATTACAAGGATGAAAAAAAATATAACGAAAAAACAACAATTAACGAAAGTTATGCACACCAAAAATAGTAATATCACCCATAACCCCGGTCGGAGGTACGGTGCCTTATCCTATCCATTTTATTTATCAAATTAAGGTAGTTTCAATTTTAAAATTCCTAGGTTGATATACCAACCCTAGATGTATTTTACTTAGGCACCTAACCTAAGCGCTGATACCACGTGTAACGACCCGGATTTTCGAACCAGTTAAAATTGCAAAAAAATCTGTCCGTTCTAAGACTAGTAATCAAAACTACTAACTAAATACACCATATTTGATAATTATTCAACATTACTATATGTATAGGATAAAATTTCAATTTTAGAAGTTATCAGAGTAATCAAATTAATCTACTAGGTATGCTTATATACAAACCGAATACAACTAAATCTAATGCTGTGCAACTCTAATAAGAGAGACAACAATAGTCATTCCTGCTAAATCAATAAAGATGTCAAATGCGGTATAAAATAGTAAGTAGGAAAAATACAATAACACGAGATAAACAATAACCATTAACAAATAAACATGAAAGGGTTATATCATTTTAGGGGCTGCATCACTACCACTTGTGACTGTCTACGTACCCCTATCTAATTGGGTACCCAATTAGATACAGGATTAAGCAAACGTAGTTCTCCTACCGCAAATATGACTCATGGAGCCTACGATGGAAAAAACATATATGCAATTCCCAAAACTACTCATTTAGGCCTAATCTTTAAATTTTGATTTTAAAATCTGATCACCTTTACGGAAATTATCTCTTTGGACTTTATTCTCGAATTCTTATATCAAAATTTTAGAAATATATATCCTTTATATTCAAATTATACTTTACTTCGGGATCTTAAATCAAATCACTTTTGACAGGTTTATTTGGAAATGCCAAATACTGTAATAAAAACATATCAAACCATATGCAACCAGATCGAGAGGTTTCTCCCAATAACAAGGCAATTGGGTCCCAACCTTAATACAATCGATAAATAAGTATATCCCTCTATTCTAAGAGCGGACTATACGAAAAACACATGCCCACCTTTTTAGTTATGGGTTACCCGAATCATTGGTAACATAACAAACCATTTTATATCCCGTAGCGATAAATTATTTCACACTAATACTCACAAGTACTTCCAAATCTATAAAAAAAATTATTTCCCAAATCTGTTCAAAAATCATCTTAAAACCATCATGTTTAGTCCTCGAATTTCTTTCTGTTTTATAAAACACTTTTATAAAACCATTCACTATATAAATAACTTTTATATAATATAACTTCTCAAAATATTCATTACCAAACTTTTCTATTTCTTTGAAAGGGAAAACTTTACATAACAATTCCATTTGAAAACCAATTTTCAAAACAATTCATTAAATTGAAGTGAACCAAGTATTACCGATAAACATCTTATAGTCAAATTGTGAAATAAATCACAAGGTGTTAGCCTACAATTATTTTCTAACCATCCCATGCATATGGATAATAAATTGCTGATAAACTGGTCGAGCAAAGTCAACAATCAATAATAATAATCAGTGTTCATAAACTGGTCGTGCAAAATCAAAAAATCAATTAATGAAATAAACGCAATAACAAGTGATAAACAATGCTTCATTCTATCAAATATTTATAACACTTTAACGGTTTGATATTTATTTTGGAGCATCCGGGCTTTCCCTTCGACATGTTTCGTCCCTCGCCCAAGTCTCCTTGGATCTCACAGACGAAACAAATGTACTACTCGTTTTTGCATACCCCATTAAGTATTTAACTTCTAAGTTTTAAATTACTTAATTAATCACCAAACATAATATCAAGTAAGGAAATCAAATCTTTTTTCTAGAAAACAAAGTAAACAAACATTTAACAAGGGTTTTCAAACAACTTAAAACTTAAAGTTCTTTCAACATAGCAATGGTTTTAATGAACATAAAATAAGAAATAACTTACTTTAGATTCCACTCCGTCAAACTTTATGGCAAGGAACTTAAGATCTAACGCACACTTCCTACAATGCTTCGAAACCAAATGAATATAAGGTAAAATTACTCCTTCCTAGTGCTTGGCCAAGGCTTGAGATGGAAGTTGGCCGAAAGTATAAAGAATAAGTGGTGGAGCTTTGAATTTGAATTCTTAAAATTAGACCCCAAAAATAGGTCATATTCTTTCTTATTTTTGTCTCTTTTACTCCCAAAATTTCAAAAACTTGTTAATTGAAAAGTTGTTGAAAATTCTTTTCTCTTGAATTTTAAAAAAAGAATCACTTGATTTTGGTTAATTTTGAGGAAGATATTGTCGAAAGAAAAGGAGCTATTCTTGGATTCACAGAAATAAAGTCGGAAAATGCACTTTAAAGAATTGAGTTAAGGTATACCAAATCTCGAAACTGGAAAAAGTAATCAACATAAAATTTGTCGCCACTGAAATTTCATATGGTTTAAAAAAGTAATTTCTTAATTTGGATCAGTTATGATCAAAATAAAATGACCTATTCTCTGGCTTAAAAACTGGGCCAGAAAATAAACTGGAAAGAAATGTATTTTTGACATAATTAACTTCAGAATAAGATAACATGGTCAACATGAAAGTTGTAGCCACTGGAAAAATACATGATCTGAAAAAAACAGTTTTGCATTTTGATTCAATTTTGAAAAATTTATAACCGAGAGAAGATGAGGTAAAATATGGAAAAAAATGAGTTTGATTTGAAGAGAATAAACATTGATTTATTTTGAATATTTTATAAATATTTTGACATTATTTCTTTTTAATTTTTTTATATGGCATGGAAGCCATTAAAGAGAAGAGGAAGAAGATGAAGAAGCTTGAGGAAATAAGAGGAAGAAAATGTGAATGAAAGTGAAGAAGGAGGTGGGAAATTATAGAAATAGAAAGAAAGTGGTAATTTACCAAAACAACCTCTTACCAAATTACCAAACTAACATTACTTTAACTTAAATCTATCTACACTTTTTCAATACTTAACATCCTCTTTCACTTCTTACTTTATGTCTTAGTCACATAAAGATTAAGTAAAGAATAACATAATTATGTTTGCTTTGATTTGATGTGATTTGATGTTTACTTTTTCTCACTTTTCTTAATTCTTACTTACTTTTACTAATGGCTTCTAGAAGTCTTCTAATCTTATTTAGTAAAAGTAAACATGTTTAGCAAATTAATTAATACTTACACTATTTGAATATATGTTTCTATATAAGAAAATAAAGATGCGGCGACGTTGCGACAACTTTTAATCGACAAAACTTCGTTTTTCGACAAAATGTTTTACGGTCACATTTTGACGTTTTAGTTAAACTATTTATTTATGTAAATCAAATTTAAAAATAAATTTGTATAATTCTATTTAAAAATATAAACACTCATAAATTAATTAAGATAATTTATTTAACCATTGAAACATACTTTTTTGAAATCAGCATTTTGTCACTTTTGTCAATATAGACAAATGTTACTATTTTTATGTTCGTTTCTACTTCCAAATCCTATCGAATATTATTTAAATCATAAAACCTTTTATATTTTATATTTAAAATCACTCTAAATAATATCTTTTAAAGTGGTCAAATTCTGGGTCGTTACATTCTCCCCTACTTAAAAGAATTTCGTCCTCGAAATTATAAGGATGAAAAAAAATATAACGAAAAAACAACAATTAACGAAAGTTATGCACACCAAAAATAGTAATATCACCCATAACACCGGTCAGAGGTACGGTGCCTTATCCTGTCCATTTTATTTATCAAATTAAGGTTTTAAAATTCCCAGATTGATATACTAACCCTAGATGAATTTTACTTAGGCATCTAACCTAAGCTCTGATACCACGTGTGAGGACCCGGATTTTCGAACGAGTTAAAATTGCCAAAAAATCTGTTCGTTCTAAGACTACTAATGAAAACTACAAACTAAATTGTGACGCCCCACCTCTATACCCACGCTAGCCAAGAACACTACGAAGTAATGCCATCAACTAGCACGGAGAATAAGGCTGTTGAGGAGCGACCATCTGTATAATTGCTTTGTGCGAGTACCGATATGCCAGATAAAAATATAACTTTTCATCTCAAGAGGAAATCCGACATACCGACACAAACTCAAAGCTACTACACAGTGGCTATAAAGGTCTTCGGAAACAAATATAGAAATAAACATAACACAAATCAGTCACAGATGATTCATATCACAAAGGCGGAAATAGATATGAACATTACACATAAAAGTGTATATCAGAGTAGTGGTCAAATAAGATCCACGACATCACAAAATAATTGATACAAGTGCTAGACAAAAGAATACATCTATGAGTCTATATCTCAAGAGTATACAACAAAATAAACTACAAATCTAAGTAGTTAGCCAAAAGTCAGAGAAATGATCCTGGATGAGAAGTCAAGCAGAAGCACCTGTAACATCTCGGTCTGACCCAAGTATTATTTAATAAGAAAATAATAAACGGATCAGTCTAGCTATAAATATCAGATGAAATGATATAGAATAAGAGATATGACTAAACGTATAATAATCACAATGCCAAGCTGTGATATATATAAGTAATTGAAAATCAACAAGAGATTAATCAATATCACAAAAATCTACGCAAGGATCAAAAGGAATGTCATACTCCTAATTTCATTCACCAAGCCACAATAAATGACATACATATCAATGCCAATCGTAAAAGTTGGTGAAACATAAATTCCAGAATTCAACACACGAAATCCAGAAATCACAATCAAAGGGAACAACGACGTCGTACAGCGTGACATCCGATGAACCAAATCAAAATCAAAGGGAACAACGACGTCGTACAGCGTGACATCCGATGAACCAAATCACAATCAAAGGGAACAACGACGTCGTACAGCGTGACATCCGATGAACCAAAACACAATCAAAGGGAACAACGACGTCGTACAGCGTGACATCCGATGAACCAAATCAAAATCAAAGGGAACAACGACGTCGTACAGCGTGACATCCGATGAAACAAATCACAATCAAAGGGACCAACGACGTCGTACAGCGTGATATCCGATGAACCAAATAAAAATCAAAGGGAACAACGACGTCGTACAGCGTGACATCCAATGAACCAAAACAAAATCAAAGGGAACAACGACGTCGTACAGCGTGACATTCGATGAACCAAATCAAAATCAAAGGGAACAACGACGTCGTACAACGTGACATCCGATGAACCAAAACACAATCAAAGGGAACAACGACGTCGTACAGCGTGAAATCCGATGAACCAAATCAAAAAGACATTGCACAATGCTAGTCTAAAACATAAAATGATCGTCATGATCAAAGAGAAGTGTCGATTACAGTAAGCTAGTAAATATATGAGCTTAGCTTCATGTCCCATAACCACTAGCTTAACTTGAATATTTACGAACAAATTATAGATCTCCACTACAAAATTGTCACAAGAGATTCAATCGAACAAGTCCAAGAATTAACCGACGAAGTAAACGCAAGCGTTTCATACCACTTGTTTTACTAAGCCGTTTAATTAGATTTCTCATACGAGTGAGGTAAAGGCTTATATATACTAATAGATTGGAAAACGGTTTAGGAAAACGAGCTTTGTAATAAAATAGTGTTGAAATCATTTGAAGAAAGAGTTTTGATATTTACTACTAGTATAGAAAACCTTTATATTTTTAAAGTGACAAATCATAAAGAAGATTGTAGGAACAATCAATTACTAAAATTCACATTTGAAGAAGTGAATAGAATCCAAAGAAATCGATACCGAATCCATCGAAATGGATATTCCAAGAATTCCCGAAGAAAATAAGTCATCAAAGTCAATAAAAAATGATAACAACAAATAGGGAAATAACACAAATCGATTAAAGTTGGAATTCTCAAGCAAATAGGAAAATAGGCAAAACTTGCAAATAGGAGCAGGTCGGTCAACCGGACTTTCTGAGTCGGTTGACCGAACCAGAGGCAGGAAGTGCCTTGGTAGCAGGTCGGTTGACCGGACCCTGAGTTTGGTCGGCCGGACCTGTAACCTGCACTTCCAAACAGAGGCTGGGAAGTGGTCGGGGTAGCAGGTCCGTCGACTGGACCCTGAGTTCGGTCGGCCGAACCTATAGCCAACACTCCCCAAGCCCATCTAATGAATGCCAAACTCTTCCATATTGCAATCGGTTGAGCATCGGCACTAAGGGTTTACGCCAATCGACTACCCAGCCATAGAAGCTCTTCGTTTCATCACCAAAACATGATCAAAATATCAAAGCTATGATTTTTAAAGAATTGAACCCAAAACACTATAAATTGAAATATTCACCAAATCAATCCAAACTAAAAGCAAATGCACACGAATAAGTGTTAGGAATTCATACCTAACAATCGAAGATAATTATATACTAAAATGTGAGATAAAACTCTCACCTTTGAACCCAAAAACAATAAATGAGAAGCTTGAAGACAAGGGAAGATCAACCACACTTCAATCTCAACACTAGAAGCTTGAATCTAAGCTTAAAAGAAGAACATTCCCTAAGTTAGGTTTAGGAAATTTATGAAATCAAAGAGAGAATGAGTTGGGGAAGATGAAGAGAAAGCTTACCAATGGGTTCTCTTGAGTTTGGAGCCAGAAGATGGATTCGCTAATGGAAACTAGGGCTTAGGATTTCCTAATTTTTTTCTCTTCCCCCATTTTTGATGAAGCTTGAATGTGGAATGAAGTAATGAAGAGGAGAAGGGGTTGGGACTGAATACATAAGTGGGGTTATTGGGCTCAGCCCAAACCTAAGCCCTAAGTAAAAAGTAGCAAAAATCAACTTTCTCCAAACATATCGAAGCTTATACTCAAAAAGGTCGCAAACGGCATTTTAAACTCAATGGGAGTGGTCCCGAGTCCTAATTCGACCATATGCAAAAAGAAGCTTTTCGGACTAAATTTCGAGTATCGATAAAATATTTAAATATAAAAATCGACAAATATGCTGGTTGTTACAGACTCCCCTCCTTAAAGAAATTACGTCCTCGCAATATTTAAGAAAAAGATATATAGTAACAACCATAAAAGCATATCAACACAAAAGAAAATTGAAACAAGAAGTTCACCATAAAGAGCATGAAAGAGTAAGCCTGAATGGGATCGCTCGATGAATTCTCTGGATTCCCAAGAGCAATCCTTAGGATTTGGGAACCATTGAACTCTCACAAGAAGAACATCTTTATTTCGAAGGCGCTCAACCTCTGAAGTAATGATGCGAATCGAATGTTGCTCATAAGTCAAAACTGGTGAGACTTCAATTTTATCAATAACACCGGCTCGAGAATAAAAACCGGAATCCCTAAGGCATTTCCGTAGATAAAAGACGTGGAGAACGTCCAGAATAGCAGAAAATTGAGCTGGTGCAACGACGTAGTATAATAACAGTACGCCCGAGAAACTAGAAACTCGAATAATTTGGAACACCGACGTAGTACAAAAACGGTACGTCCAATGAACCGAACACCATAAAAGAACATTGGACACAAGTCCATAAAAGGAATGAGATAAAACTCAATAAAACGAAGTACATCAAAACGCCCGATGAACTTGGTAAAACGATCATAAGATACAAGGAATCTCGAGCCAACGAGGTTGACGCAAATTAAGTTCCTTATGAGAAATAAATATTCCAAAGATTTATGATCGAGCTGGAGAACAAATTTCTCATCCAAAAATGGTGATGCCAAATTTTAAAAGTAAAAAAAATAGCCGCGAGCACTAGATCGTGAGTGGCATATCTAGTCTCTATAAGCTATAATGATTTAGAAGCACAAGTGATAGCACGTTCTCCTTTGCAGGAGAACGACATCCAAACCAATACGACTAGTATCGGTACAAATAACAAAGTCTTGTTTCCCTTTGGGAGAACACAAGAATAAGAGTATCGGAAAAGAATTCTTTCAAATAATCTTCTTTCCTAAAAACTAAAACTTTCAAAATTACAATTAACTTATGTAATTATCTTTTTAGAAAATTTTACTTATTTGAAGTGAATTTTACGGTGTTTGATTTTCTCATCAAAGCGTTTAGGAAATTCCTATCGATAACGTTGATCAAGCGCATCGACCAAACTCCTTAAAGCACTCAACGGGCAATAAAATCACAAAATCGTCTTCTAGATAATAAACATGTTTCTTAAAAACTTTTAAGAATATTCTTCGTTCGTTTCAAGAACAAAATCCAATTTTACTTATAAATAAATCTTATGGAAAAGATTTGCAAAATTTTAAATTACTAATTTCATCCAAAATCAATAAATACAAGAATGGTCTCATCGAAATATTCATAGAATATTCGATTTATAAAAGGGATGAAATAAGCTGGATAAACCGAATGACATAATAAGTCATTCATAAGAATCATAACGAGTGCGGAATGCGGTAAGTGGAATGCTAACTTTCGCAACTCGTAGCAAATGAAAACCGGTGGCAAGGTCGAACTAGAAAGACCTTAACACCACACAAAAGATTTCTTAGGTGATAATCCTAAGACAAGCTCAAAAATTACCAGAAAATTCACAACTACCCAAATGAGAGAAATAACACTTTCCTTATAAGTGGGTTTAAGGAATAAAATGATGCCTTCAAGTTGGAATCAAAATCATAAAGGAAAAATAGAAATCTGCTTAACCGATTGAAAATGTCAAAGATAAATGGTCCACACGGGACAAAGGATATGGCCTCATAATAATTAAGCCAATCCTTCAAAAGTAAATTCCAAAGCCTAAGTAAAAATCGGCTTGGATAGAAAAATCACACAAAATAATTTCGACATCAATAAAAAGCAAATTGAGTGTTGCGGATCTACCA
The DNA here is from genome assembly GCA_030765085.1 of Allium cepa. Classification (NCBI taxonomy): domain Eukaryota; kingdom Viridiplantae; phylum Streptophyta; class Magnoliopsida; order Asparagales; family Amaryllidaceae; genus Allium; species Allium cepa. The sequence continues at coordinate 1,003,122,619 of CM060935.1, forward strand.
TCCGGATTCGCAATTCTCAAGGAAGACATCTGGCCCAAAATTGTTTAAAGGGAAAGAATCAACAAGTTCTTTTGATATAAAATAGTGAGATGGAACCCATATCAAAAAGAACTCGAATAAGAAGATCACGAAATAAAATAATGCCATCAAGGATTGAATGTAAAATACCTTGACTAAGAGAAGAGTTGCTAGGGGCTTGCAGCTTTCCTTCTCTCTTGCTTTGACGCTTGGGACACGAAGATATATAATGATCCGCACTTTTGCAATAGCGGCAAGCAATAGGCCTTGGACACCTATTTATATAGTGGTCCCTAGAGCCACAATTGTAGCATTCTCCGCGATTAGGGATAGGAGTATTGGCTATAGAAGTCTCTTGCTTCGCCCTCTTGTTAGGATTAGGACTTTCGAACCTAATAAAGGGATGCCTCTTCTTGGTGTTGTTGGAGTTTGGTTTGGCACTCCCAACCTCGACATCATTTTCTCTATCGGCCTCTTCAAGACGAAGAGCGATATCAATAAGCTGATCAAATGAAACCTCAAGTTTCAAAAGTAATGGTTTCTTAAGATTCTTATTCAAGCCATAGACAAATCTCTGATTTTTCTTCATCGGGGTATTAATATACTCAATCCCGTATTTGGACAGAGATTCGAAAGATGCGACATAGTCTGTCACAGAAGATTCACTTTGAATATGGTCAATAAAACGCCGGGCCAAAGTTACCTTTTCAGCCTCCGGCACAAATTTCAATTCGAATCTTTCCTGGAATTGCTCCCAAGTGAGATCCGCCTCAACGATTTCAGAAATTAAAAGCTCATACCAATCTAATGCTCTTTCTTGGAGCATGCTAGAAGCCACTTGGACTCGATGTAGATCAATAAGGTTCATGCGAGAAAAGATACGATCGCATGATTTGAGCCAAGCTTGAATTTCTATAACACTCTCGGATCCTTTGAATGGCCTTCCATCCAAATCAGTATAGTCTATGCATAAGCGTGCAAAACCGGGTCTAGGATGAGTAGGCTCTGGAACGGGACCGGCTGCTTGAGCGTTCTTTACTAGATCAAGAAGCTGCCGGGCAGACATAAAAACTCCATCTTGAGGAGTAGCACTAGATTGTCCGGCGCTGGGACGACCTGGTCTAACCATTTCTCTTCCTTAAGAAATAAAGAAGGAAGAAGAAGAAGGTTATTCACAAAATGAATATCAAGCAATCTTGATAGATAAAACAAGGAATCATAAAGAAAATAGGATGAATCGGTACGAAGACTCGAATTAAGTCCTAAAGCACGACTCCTAAGAAAGACTTAGGACGATGATCCTTGTTATAATATTTCATATTGTTTCGAAGTTTGGCTCTGATACCAAGCTGTGACGCCCCATCTCTATACCCACGCTAGCCAAGAACACTACAGAGTAATGCCGCCAACTAGCACGGAGAATAAGGCTGTTGAGGAGCGACCATCTGTATAATTGCTTTGCGCGAGTACCGATATGCCAGATAAAAATATAACTTTTCATCTCAAGAGGAAATCCGACATACCGACACAAACTCAAAGCTACTATACAGTGGCTATAAAGGTCTTCGGAAACAAATATAGAAATAAACATAACACAAATCAGTCACAGATAATTCATATCACAAAGGCGGAAATAGATATGAACATTACACATAAAAGTGTATATCAGAGTAGTGGTCAAATAAGATCCACGACATCACAAAAGAATAGATACAAGTGCTAGACAAAAGAATACATCTATGAGTCTATATCTCAAGTGTATACAACAAAATAAACTACAAATCTAAGTAGTTAGCCAAAAGTCAGAGTAATGATCCTGGATGAGAAGTCAAGCAGAAGCACCTGTAACATCTCGGTCTGACCCGAGTATTATTTAATAAGAAAATAATAAACGGATCAGTCTAGCTATAAATATCAGATGAAATGATATAGAATAAGAGATATGACTAAACGTATAATAATCACAATGCCAAGCTGTGATATATATAAGTAATTGAAAATCAACAAGAGATTAATCAATATCACAAAAATCTACTCAAGGATCAAAAGGAATGTCATACTCCTAATTTCATTCACCAAGCCACAATAAATGACATACATATCAATGCCAATCGTAAAAGTTGGTGAAACACAAATTCCAGAATTCAACACACGAAATCCAGAAATCACAATCAAAGGGAACAACGACGTCGTACAGTGTGACATCCGATGAACCAAATCAAAATCAAAGGGAACAACGACGTCGTACAGCGTGACATCCGATGAACCAAATCACAATCAAAGGGAACAACGACATCGTACATGGTGACATCCGATGAACCAAATCAAAATCAAAGGGAACAACGACGTCGTACAGCGTGACATCCGATGAACCAAATCAAAATCAAAGGGAACAACGACGTCATACAGCGTGAGATCCGATGAACCAAATCAAAATCAAAGGGAACAACGACGTCGTATAGCGTGACATCCGATGAACCAAATCAAAATCAAAGGGAACAGCGACTTCGTACAGCGTGACATCCGATGAACCAAAACACAATCAAAGGGAACAACGACGTCGTACAGCGTGACATCCGATGAACCAAATCAACAAGACATTGCACAATGCTAGTCTAAAACATAAAATGATCGTCATGATCAAAGAGAAGTGTCGATTACAATAAGCTAGTAAATATATGAGCTTAGCTTCATGTCCCATAACCACTAGCTTAACTTAAATATTTACGAACAAATTATAGATCTCCACTAGAAAATTGTCACAAGAGATTCAATCGAACAAGTCCAAGAATTAACCGACGAAGTAAACGCAAGCGTTTCATACCACTTGTTTTACTAAGCCGTTTAATTAGATTTTTCATACGAGTGAGGTAAAGGCCTGTATATACTAATAGATTGGAAAACGGTTTAGGAAAACGAGCTTTGTAATAAAATAGTGTTGAAATCATTTGAAGAAAGAGTTTTGGTATTTACTACTAGTATAGAAAACCTTTATATTTTTAAAGTGACAAATCATAAAGAAGATTGTAGGAACAATCAATTACTAAAATTCACATTTGAAGACGTGAATAGAATCCAAAGAAATCTATACCGAATCCATCGAAATGGATATTCCAAGAATTCCCGAAGAAAATAAGTCATCAAAGTTAATAACAAATGATAACAACAAATAGGGAAATAACACAAATCGATTAAAGTTGGAATTCTCAAGCAAATAGGCAAATAGGCAAAACTTGCAAATATGAGCAGGTCGGTTAACCGGACTTTCTGAGTCGGTTGACCGAACCAGAGGCAGGAAGTGCCTGGGTAGCAGGTCGGTCGACCGGACCCTGAGTTCGGTCGGCCGGACCTGTAACCTGCACTTCCAAACAGAGGCTGGGAAGTGCTCGGGGTAGCAGGTTGGTCGACCGGACCCTGAGTTCGGTTGGCCGAACCTGTAGCCAGCACTCCCCAAGCCCATCTAATGAATGCCAAACTCTTCCATATTACTATCGGTTGAGCATCGGCACTAAGGGTTTACGCCAATCGACTACCCGGCCATAGAAGCTCTTCGGTTCATCACCAAAACATGATCAAAACATCAAAGCTATGATTTTTAAAGAATTGAACCCAAAACACTAAAAATTGAAATATTCACCAAATCAATCCGAACCAAAAGCAAATGCACACGAATAAGTGTTAGGAATTCATACCTAACAATCGAAGATAATTATACACTAAGATGTGAGATAAAAATCTCACCGTTGAACCGAAAAACAATGAATGAGAAGCTTGAAGACAAGGGAAGATCAACCACACTTCAATCTCAACACTAGAAGCTTGAATCTAAGCTTAAAAGAAGAACATTCCCTAAGTTAGGTTTAGGAAATTTCTGAAATCAAAGAGAGAATGAGTTGGGGAAGATGAAGAGAAAGCTTACCAATGGGTTCTCTTGAGTTTGGAGCTAGAAGATGGATTTGCTAATGGAAACTAGGGCTTAGGATTTCCTAATTCCCATTCTCTTCCACCATTAATCTCTTTAGAACTGAAATTGGAGGAAGAGGGAGTGAATGAAGAGGGGGGGTTTTAGTTTGGGGTATTAAGTTAGAACATTGGGCAGAACCCAACCTAAACCCAAAGCCCTAAGTAAAAAGTAGCAAAATTCAACTTTCTCCAAACATATCGAAGATTATACTCAAAAAGGTCGCAAACGGCATTTTAAACTCAATGGGAGTAGTCCTGAGTCCTAATTCGACCGTATGCAAAAAGTAGCTTTTCGGACTAAAGTAGCTGGAGCTAACCCGGAACCTACTCACCCAAAGTCGGGATTTGCACGCTTGTGCAACGATTACACTAATGTGGGTGGAAAGCCATTGAAAGGTTCTAAAACTGTTATTGAAGTACAGGCTTGGCTAAGGTCATGCGATCGAAACTTTTCTCGCATGAATCTTATTGACCTTCACCGAGTTCAGGTGGCCTCTAGTATGCTCCAAGAAAGAGCATTGGACTGGTACGAACTTCTTATTTCTGAGATTAATGAAGCGGATCTCACCTGGGAGAAATTCCGAGAGCGCTTCGAGTTAAAATTCCTACCAGAAGCTGAGAAATTGACTTTGGCTCGCCGTTTTATAGACCTTGTTCAAGGTGAATCTTTCGTGGCAGATTATGTCGCGTGTTTTGAATCTCTCTCCAAATATAGGGTTGAATACATCAACGCCCCACTGAAGAAAAATCAGAGATTCGTCTATGGCTTGAATAAAAATCTCAAGAAGCCATTACTTCTAAAATTAGAAGTTTCTTTCGACCAACTCATTGATATCGCTCTTCGTCTTGAAGAGGCGGATAGGGAAAATGATGTTGAAGTGGTGGGTTCCAAACCATACTTCAACAACAAAAAAAAAGGCCCAGTAAATTCAAAGGCCCTTATCCCAATAAGAAAGGGAAGCAAACAACCCCAGTGGCAAAGACTTCTTCCTTTGGTCGTGGGGAATGCTATAATTGTGGTTCGAAGGACCACTACGTGAACAAGTGTCCAAGGTCTCTCTCTTGTCGCTACTGCAAAAGGTCCCGTTCATGTTATATCTTCATGCCCCAAGCTTCAGGGTAAGAAGGAGGGAAAGTTAAATGTTGCTCAAGCCCTTGGCAACACATCTCGTGGCCAAGGTATTTCTCATTCTATTCTGGATGGAATTATTTTATTTCGTGATCATCCTATTCGAGTTCTTTTTCATACGGGTGCGTCCCATTCTTTTATATCAAAAGAACTTGTTGATGCTTTTTCTTTGGATGTTTTGCGTTTAATGACTTCTTTGAGAATTGCGAATCTGGTTGGTGGATCCGCAACAATCAGTTTATTGTGTAAAGATGTCGATATTATTTTGTGTGATTTTCCTTTCCTAGCCGATTTGCATGTCATGCGTTATTTAGGCTTTGGAATGATTTTGGGAATGGATTGGCTTAATCGTTATGAAGCTCATATCCTATGTCCTGAGCGGACTATTCATCTTCGACATCCTCAATCTGTTAATCAGGTTTCTATTATTCTTAAAGATTCGGATTCTGCTTTGGTTGCATCTTTATATTCTTTAAACCCTCGTGATGACGATGATGATGATGAGGGTGATATTATTTCTCTTATTCACGTCGTTCGTGAATTTTCCAGCATATTCGAGCCCGTTTTAGGATTACCACCTAAGCGAGCAATTGAGTTCAGAATTAATCTCATTCCTGGAGCTCAACCTATCACTCGCCCTCCTTATCGTATGTCCAATAAAGAAAACGAGGAGATGCGTAAACAATTATCCGAATTGGGGACGAAGCAATTTATTCTCTCTAGTTCCTCGCCTTGGGGAGCTTCGGCTATTTTTGTGAAGAAATCCGATGAAACACTTTGGCTTTGCGTTGACTACCGCAAGCGTAATGATCTTACTATCAAAAATAAATATCCTTTACCTCGGATTGATGATCTATTCGATCAACTTAGTGGTGCTAGAGTCTTTTCACAATTAGACTTAGCTACTGGATTTCATCAGCTTTGTATTGCAGAGGATAGCATTCCTCTAACATCGTTCCGAACTCGTTATGGATCTTATGAATGGCTTGTTATGCCATTTGGTCTAACGAATGCTCCGGCTTATTTCTTTGACCTTATGAATAGAGTTTTCAAAGACTTCCTCGACCGGTTTGTTCTCATCTTTATTGATGATATTCTTGTGTATTAAAAAACCGAGGAGGAACATGAGAAGCATCTTCGGATTGTATTGGAAACTCTTAGGAGTAATCGTTTAAAAGCAAAATTTTCTAAATGCCATTTTTGGCAATCTCGTGTGAAGTTTCTCGGTCGTATTATTTCCGAATCCGAAATTTCCGTGGATCCTTCAAAGATTGAAGCGATTCAAGATTGGAAGAGACCGGAGAGTGTGACGAAGGTTCGTAGTTTTCTCGGATTGGCGGGTTATTACCGCCGTTTTATCAAAGACTTTTCTAAGATTGTCGTGCCTCTCACTAGCTTAACGAAGAAAGGTGTTAAATACATTTGGTCGGACAAATGTGAAACTTCTTTTCAGAAATTAAAAGAACTCCTTTCTGATGCTCCTATTCTTGTTATTCCTGAGGGGAATCAAGATTTCGTTGTTTATACCGATGCTAGTCGTGTTGGTTTGGTTGCCGTTCTTATGCAAAGAGAACGTGTTATTGCTTATGCTTCTAGGCAATTAAAGCCTGCCGAGACTAGATATGCCACACATGATTTAGAACTCGCGGCTATTGTTTTTGCTCTTCGGATTTGGCGTCATTATCTTTTAGGAGAGAAATTTGTTCTTTATACCGATCATAATCCTTGAAGTATTTATTCTCTCAAAAGGAACTTAATTTGCGTCAACAGCGTGGGCTCGAATTTCTTGTACCATATGATCTTGATATTCTTTATACTCCCGGTAAGGGTAATCGTGTCGCCGATGCTCTTAGCCGTATCCGATTTATGCTCATCATTTATTTTATGTAGCCTTGAGGCTCGTCCTTCTCTTTTAGACCGCATTCTTGAAGCTCAAAGGCTAGATCCCGAATTGGCTCTTCTTGGCCAAAATATTAAGGATAAAATTGATATTGAAAGTTTGAAAGACTTTGATATCGATTCTCGTGGCGGCATTAGGAAATTTGGTAGACTTATCGTGCCAAATATTAGTGATCTTCGTAAAGATATTTTAGAAGATTCTCATCATTCTAAATTTACCATTCATCCCGGTAGTAGTAAAATGTACGCGGATATGAGGTGACTTTATTATTGGGAGGGAATGAAACTTGACATCGCTAACTTCGTTAAGCGTTACATGACTTGCCAACTCGTTAAGGCGGAGCATTAAAGGCCTGGTGGGTTATTGCAACCTTTAGAAATTCCAATTTGGAAGTGGGACCAAATTTCCATGGATTTTATAGATGGCCTTCCCCGTTCTCATTCGGGTCATGATAGCTTATGGGTGATTGTTGATAGACTTACTATATCTGCCCATTTTATTCCCGTTCGGTCTAACCGAACCGTTCCTCTTTTGGCCAAACTCTTTGTTAAAGAGATTGTTAAATTACATGGAGTTCCAACTTCTATTGTTAGTGATCGTGATCCATTGTTTACTAGTGGATTTTGGAAGAGCCTTCAAAAAGCTTTGGGAACGAAGCTTAATTTTAGCACCGCTTATCATCCCCAGTCCGATGGACAAACCGAGCGTGTGAATCATACTCTTGAAGATCTTCTTCGTGCATGTGTTCTTGATTTTGGTGGAAGTTGGAAAGATCATATTTCACTTGTTGAATTTTCCTATAATAATAGCTTCCAATCTAGTATTGGTATGGCACCTTTCGAGGCACTCTATGGAAGGCCTTGCCAATCTCCTTCTTGTTAAGGCCGGTGAGAAGCTGGTTTTAGGTCCTGATTTTATTCATGATTCCACAGAGAAGATTGAACTTATTCGACATAGGATGAAAGAAACCCAGAGTAGACAAAAATCCTATGTCGATAACCGGAGAAGGAAATTAGAATTTTCTGTGGGAGATTTTGTGTTCATTCGTGTGTCACCTTTGAAAGGTGTTGTACGTTTCAGTCGATCTGGAAAGTTAGCGCCTCGATATATTGGACCATTTCCTATCGCTGAACGTATTGGTTCCTTGGCTTATCGCCTATCATTATCGGCTCAGTTTTCTGCTATGCATGACGTGTTTCATGTTTCTCAATTACGGAAGTGCCTTCGAGATTCTGATTCTATTCTTGAGCCCGGTGTTGTGGAAGAGATTGAAGTTTCACCTAATTTAACTTATGAGCAACATCCTATTCGTATCATGGCTTCGGAAGTCAAACGACTTCGAAATAAAGATGTTCCGCTTGTTAAAGTTCAATGGTCTTCAAATCCTAAGGATTGTTCTTGGGAATCTAGAGAGTTCATCGAGCGAACACATACTGACTTACTTTCTCGTGCTCTTTGAGGTGAACTTCTTATTTCAAACTTCTTTTGTGTTGAATATGCTTTTATGGTTGTTACTATATATCTTCTTCTTAAATATTGCGAGGACGCTATTTCTTTAAGGAGGGGAGTCTGTACAACCCGCATATTTGTCGATTTTTGTATTTAAATATTTTATTTGAATATTTTATCGATACTCGGAATTTAGTCCGAAAAGCTACTTTTTCCATACGGTCGAATTAGGACTCGGGACTACTCCCATTGAGTTTAAAATGTCGTTTGCGACCTTTTTGAGTATAAGCTTCGGTATGCTTGGAGTAAGTTGATTTTTAGTACTTTTTCACTTTGGGTTTGGGTTTGGGTTCAGCCCTATGTTTAACTTATACTCAAATCTGAGCCACTCCTCCCCATTCACCCTCACTTTCTCTTCTTTTCAGTTCTAAAGCACCAATGGTGGGAGAGATGGGAAATTAAAACTCAAAAACCCTAGTTTCCTTTTGCAAATCAAGCTTTAGCTCCAAACTAATAGAAGAACCCATTGGTAAGCTTCTCTTCTTCTTCTCCAACTCTTTCTCTCTTTGATTTCAGAAAATTCCTAAACCTAATTTGGGAAATGTTTCTCTTTTTAGCTTAGAATCAAGCTTCTTGAGTTGGATTTGAAGAGTGGTTGATTCTCCTTTGCTTCTAAGCTTCTTTTTCAATCGTTTGGGTTCAAAGGTGAGATTTTTATCTCACATCTATGCTTATAATTATCTTCGAATGTTAGGTATGAATTCCTAACACTTATTCGTGTGCATTAGCTTTTGGTTTGAATTGATTTGGTGAATATTCTAATTTTTGGTGTTTTGGGTTCAATTCTTTAAAAATCATAGCTTTGATGTTTAAATGTGTTTTTGGTGATGCAACGAGGAGTTCATAGGGCCGGGTAGACGATTGGCATAAATCCTTAGTGCCGATGCTCGAGTAGTTGCAAATTGGTCGTGATTGGCCATTGTTTTCAATGGACTAGGAAGGGACTGGGAACAGGTTCGGCTGACCGAGCCCTGTAGCCGGTCGACCGACCTGCTTCCAAAGTGCATAAGCACTCCTCTGTTTCAGGTTCGGTCCGCCAACTATAGGGCTCGGTCGACCGACCTGCTTCCCGAGATTTTTTTTTGGAACAGTGTTCGGTCGACCGAGCTCTGTAGCCGGCCGACCGACCTGATGATATTTTTCCTATTTCGCCTAGTTGCTTGAATTTCCAACTTTAATCGATTCGTGTTGTTTCCTATTTGTTGTTATCATTTATTATGACTTTGATGACTCCTTTTTAGGGATTTTTGAATATCCATTTCGATGGATTCTTTATCGGTTTCGTTGGATTTTTATTCACATCTTCGTATGTGAATTTTAGTGATTGATTGTTCCTACAATCTTCTTCGTGATTTGTCACTTTAAAAATATAAAGGTTTCTATACTAGTAGTAAATATCAAAACTCTTTCTTCAAATGATTTCAACACTATTTTAGTACAAAGCTCGTTTCTCAAACCGTTTTCCAATCTATTAGTATATACAAACCTTTACCTCACTCGTATGAGAAATCTAATTAAACGACTTAGTAAAACGAGTGGTATGAAACGCTTGCGTTTACTTCTTCGGTTAATTCTTGGACTTGTTCGATTGAATCTCTTGTGACAATTTTATAGTGGAGATCTATAGTTTGTTCGTAAATATTTAAGTTAAGCAAGTGGTTATGGTACATGAAGCTAAACTCATATATTTACTAGCTTAGTGTAATTGACACTTCACGTTGATCATGACGATCATCTTTGTGATTTAGACTAGCAATGTGCGATGTCTCTTTGTCTGCGAGGGAGACTAAACCCCGTTTTGTGGAGCTTCGACTCAAATTGGTGGGGTAGGAACCCATGGTCTTCGGGCCGTTTGTGGAGCTTCTGCACAATTTGTGATGGTTAGCAACCATGGAATTAGCGTTCCGTTTGTGATACACGTGTTGGTGAGCTTTATGCTCCCGTTTGTGATAGGCCTTCCCTCCCTTTTTGTGATTTCTGGATTTCTTGAGATGATTTCTAGAATTTGTGTTTCACCAATTTTCGTGATTTCCATTGATAAGTTTTATCAATATTTGTGCATTGGTGAATTTGTGTGTCGTTGACTTTTGTGATTGACATTGATATAATCGTCAATATATGTGGTTTGATGAACGAAATAAGGAGTATGACATTCCTTTGATTCTTGTGTAGATTTTGTGATATTGATTAATCTCTTGTTGATTTTCAATTACTTATACATATCACAGCTTGGCATTGTGATTATTTTGTGTTTAGTCATATCTCTTACTCTATATTGTTTCATCTGATATTTATAGTTAGACTGATCCGTTTATTATTTTCTTATTAAATAATACTCGGGTCAGACCGAGATGTTACAGGTGCTTCAGCTTGACTTTACATCCGGGATTACCTCCTCGACTTTTGGTTAACTACTTAGATTAGTAGTTTTTGTTGTATACATTTGAGATATAGACTCCATAATGTATACTTATTCTTTTGTGTAGTTCGTGTAACTATTCTTTTGTGATATTGTGGATCTTTTTAGACCACTACTCTGATGTACACTTCCGAGTGTAATATTCATATCTATTTCCGCCTTTGTGATATGAATTGTCTGTGACTGATCTATGTTATGTTTATTTCTATATTTGTTTCTGAAGATATCATAGCCACTGTGTAGTAGCTTTGAGTTTGTGTCGGTATGTCGGATTTCCCTATTGATAAAGAAATGCATGTTATACTATCTGACATATCGATGCTCGCGCAAAGCAATTATACGGATGGTCGCTCCTCAATGGCCTTATTCTCCGTGCTAGTTGACAGCATTCACCGTAATATTCTTGGCTAGCGTGGGTATAGAGGTGGGGCGTCACAGCTTGGTATCAACATTACTAAATGTATAGGATAAAATTTCAATTTTACAAGTTATCACAGTAATCAAATCAATCTACTAGGTATGCTTATATACAAACCAAATACAAATAAATCTAACGCTGCGCAACTCTAATAAGAGAGACAACAATAGCCATTCTTGCTAACTCAATAAACATGTCAAATGCGGTATAAAATAGTAAGTAGGAAAAATACAATAACACGAGATAAGCAACAACCATTAACAAATAAACATGAAAGGGTTATATCATTTTAGGGGCTGCATCACTACCACTTGTGACTGCCTACGTACCCCTATCTAATTGGGTACCCAATTAGATACAGGATCAAGCCAACGTAGTTCTCCGACCGCAAATAGGACTCATGGAGCCTACGATGCAACAAACAAATATGCAATTCCCAAAACTACTCACTTAGGCCTAATCTTTAAATTTAGATTTTCAAATCTAATCACCTTTACGGAAATTATCTCTTTGGACTTTGTTCTCGAATTCTTATTTCAAAACTTTTGAAATGTATATGCTTTATATTCAAATTATACTTTACTTCGGGATCGTAAATCAAATCACTTTTGAAAAGTTTATTTGAAAATGCCAAATACTGTAATAAAAACATATCAAACCATATGCAACCAGATCGGTAGGTTTCTCCCAATAACAAGGCAACTGGGTCCCAGCCTTACTACAATCGATAAATAAGTATATCCCTCTATTCCAAGAGCGGACTACACCAAAAACACTTGCCCACCTTTTTAGTTACGGGTTACCCGAATCATTGTAACATAACAAATCATTTTATATCCCGAAGCGATAATTTATTCCACACTAATACTCACATGTACTTTCAAATCTATAAAAAATTTCATTTCCCAAATCTGTTCAAAAATCATCTTAAAACCATCGTGTTTAGTCCTCGATATTCTTTCTGTTTCATAAAACACTTTTATAAAACCATTCACTATTTAAATCATTTTTATATAATATAATTTCAAAATATTCATTACCAAACATTTCTATTTCTTTGAAAGGGAAAACTTTTCATAACAACTCCATTTGAAAACCAATTTTCAAAACAATTCATTAAATTGAAGTGAACCAAGTATTACCGCTAAACATCTTATAGTCAAATTGTGAAATAAATCACAAGGTGTTAGCCTACAATTATTTTCTATCCAGCCCATGCATATGGATAATACATTGCTCATAAACTGGTCGAGCAAAGTCAACAATCAATAATAATAATCAGTGTTCATAAACTGGTCGAGCAAAGTCAAACAATCAATCAATGAAATAAACGCGATAATAAATGATAAATAATGCTTCATTCTATCAAATATTTATAACACTTTAACGGTTTGATATTTATTTAGGAGCATCCAGCCTTTTCCTTCCTAGTACTTGGCTAAGGCTTTAGATGGAAGTTGGCCGAAAGTATAAAGAAGAAGTGGTGGAGCTTTGAACTTGAATTCTCAAAATTAGACCCCAAAAATAGGTCATATTCTCTCTTATTTTTGACTCTTTTACTCCAAAAATTTCAAAAAATTGTTAACAGAAATGTTGTTGAAAATTCTTTTCTCTTGAATTTGAAAAAAAAAATCACTTGATTTTGGTTAATTTTGAGGAAGATATGATCGAAAGAAAAAAGCTATTCTTGGATTCACAAAAATAAAGCCCGAAAATGCACTTCAAAGAATTAAGTTTCAGGTATAGCGAACCTCAAAATTGGAAAAGTAATCAACATTATATTTGTCGCCACTGAAATTTCATATGGTTTAAAAAAAAGAATTTCTTAATTTGGATCAGTTATGATCAAAACAAAATGACCTATTCTCTGGTTTAAAAACTGGGCCAGAAATTGAACTGGAAAAAAATGTATTTTTGACATATTTAACTTCAGAATAAGATAAAGTGGTCAACCTGAAAGTTGTAGCCACTGAAAAATACATGATCTGAAAAAATTAGTTTTGCATTTTGATTCTGTTTTGAAGAAGTTATGGCCGAGAGAAGATGAGGTAAAATATGGAGAAAAAATGAGTTTGATTTAAAGAGAATAAACATTGATTTCATTTGAATATTTTATAAATATTTTGACATTAGTTCTTTTTAATTTTTTATATGGCAATGAAGCCATTAAAGAGAAGAGCAAGAAAATGAAGAAGCTTGAGGAAAGAAGAAGAGGAAAATGTGAATGAAAGTGAAGAAGGAGGTGAGAATTTGTAGAAAAAGAAAGAAAGTGGTAATTTACCAAAACAACCTCTTACCAAATTATCAAACCAATCTTACTTTAACCTAAAGCAATCAACACATTTTCAATACTTAACATTATCTTTTACTTCTTACTTTATGTCTTAGTCACTTAAAGATTAAGTAAAGAATATCATAATTATGTTGGCTTTGATTTGATGTAATTTGATGTTTACTTTTTCTCAATTTTGTTAATTCTTACTTACTTTTACTAATGGCTTCTAGAAGTTTTCTAATCTTATTTAGTAAAAGTAAACTTGTTTAGTAAATTAATTAATACTTACACTATTTGAATATGTGTTTCCATATAAGAAAATAAAGATGCGGTGACGTTGCGACAACTTTTAATCGACAAAATGTCGTTTTTCGACAAAATATTTTACGGTCACATTTTGACGTTTTAGTTAAACTATTTATTTATGTACATCAAATTTAAAAATAGATTTTTATAATTCTATTTAAAAATATAAACACTCATAAATTAATTAAGATAATTTATTTAACCATTGAAACATACTTTTCTGAAATCAGCATTTTATCACTTTTGTCGATATAGACAAATGTTACTATTTTTATGTTTGTCTCTACTTCCAAATCCTATCGAATATTGTTTAAATCATAAAACCTTTTATATTTTATATTTAAAATCACTCTAAATAATATATTTTAAAGCGGTCAAATTCTGGGTCGTTACATTCTCCCCTACTTAAAAGAATTTCGTCCTCGAAATTACAAGGATGAAAAAAATATAACGAAAACCTAACCTACTTAAAAGAATTTCGTCCATTTTATTTATCAAATTATGGTAGTTTCATTTTAAAATTCCTAGGTTGATATACTAACCTTAGATGAATTTTACTTAAGCAACTAACCTAAGCTCTGATACCACGTGTGACGACCCGGATTTTCGAACCAGTTAAAATTGCCAAAAAATCTGTCCGTTCTAAGACTACTAATGAAAACTACTAACCAAATACACCATATTTGTAATTATTCAACATTACTAAATGTATAGGATAAAATTTCAATTTTACAAGTTATCAGAGTAATCAAATTAATATACTAGGTATGCTTGTATACAAAACCAAATACAAATAAATCTAACGCCGCGCAACTCTAATAAGAGAGACAGCAACAGCCATTCCTGCTAACTCAATGAACATGTCAAATGCGGTATAAAATAGTTAGTAGGAAAAATACAATAACACGAGATAAACAACAACCATTAACAAATAAACATAAAAGTGTTATATCATTTTTAGGGCTACATCACTACCATTTGTGACTACCTACGTACCCCTATCTAATTGGGTGCCCAATTAGATACAGGATCAAGCCAACGCAGTTCTCCTACCGCAAATAGGACTCATGGAGCCTACGATGCAACAAACAAATATGCAATTCCCAAAACTACTCATTTAGGCCTAATCTTTAAATTTAGATTTTCAAATCTAATCACTTTTGAGGAAATTATCTCTTTGGACTTTATTCTCGAATTCTTATTTCAAAACTTTTGAAATATATATCCATTATATTCAAATTATACTTTACTTCGGGATCTTAAATCAAATCACTTTTGAAAAGTTTATTTGAAAATGCCAAATACTGTAATAAAAACATATCAAACAATATGCAACCAGATCATGAGGTTTCTGCCAATAACAAGGCAACTGGGTCCCTGCTGTCACGACCTGTCTTTCTATCTACATAAAAACGCATCACGAATTAAGAAAGAAAGGGATAGAAGAAGAAAAGATAGGAAAGAAGAAATTCAACAATATCAGATAACTCACAGCGGAACGAATGAAATATAATATATCACATAAAATATTACATAATATCATATACATCAGAGTTACACAACCTATACAACACATATTGGACAGTTATAAACATCTATCTAACTATACAACTCAAGATATCACAAGATACAGATATCACACAAACACAGCGGAACCATAATATATGTACACGTGGAAGCCTCCTACTCCAAATCTCCTCTAGAATTCGTCAAAGCTAACCTGAATCCCTCGACTACTCATACATAATATGAGTACCCAAGAGTTTAATAAAACAGAAAATAAACATTCGGGTCAGACAGGGGTCTGGTGTGAGTAAACGGGTTAAAATTGCTTAACTTTAGAAAATCCTTTGAAAGAAAAGTTATCACGTAAGACTTCCCACACATAAACGTGGAAAAGTTTTTACCTTACGCTAACCAAAACATTTGATAGGAAATCCAGTGATATTATAATAGTGTCTAGGGTATTCAAGTAAATAAGAAATAGCCGATATTGTGACATTATTAAATTCCAGTTACTAGCCATAAAAGTGGGTAATACAATCAAAACCGTAGGGTCTCATAGGAAGAATGGGTTTCCATCAATGGTAGGGCTATTGGGGTACCGCCCGTCACAGTACGGGGCCTAGATCACCGTACCGAGGAGCCACCCTAACTCCCCTGCAACACAAAGTCGGGACCATCCCTTACTGGACAGTACCCTGTAAGATCACCCCATGGTTGGAGCAACCAACCACCCACTAAGCCGAAATAAAAAGTGACATCCAGACAGGGATGACTTCACCCTTAAATGGGTGCTACCCACCTAGCCTTGCTGCACCTCCCCTGTTTTGGCCATTCTCGGTTGATGAGGCTTGAGGCTGCGATTACCTTAATAGAACATATCTATCTTAGAATGCTCATCGTCCACCTGACGATGTTCTGAGAGCATTCAATCCATACAAGTTCGTTCCAGGTTCGAACGAAACCGAAGGCACTATCTCGTTGCACTCATCTTGGAATCACACTTAGAGTCAACGACTATAGCCCTTGCACTTTGAATCACCATCTCGAACCTGTAAGTACTATCTCCGTCAAACTCATCACGGAATCACCCTCATAGTTATACTGACAAATAGTTCTTACACTTCGAGTCTTCACTAAGCTCCACTTGGATTCACCACCTAACGTTTATTTTGGATCGATGTGCTTTTCAGATATCCAAATATGGAAACCCGATCCCGGTCTCACCGAAATCCAAATGCCATTTTAATGTCCAAGTTGTTTAAGGGTTTTAAACAATTAAACTTATATTCAGGATGATATAATAGATAGATGAATCACATTATCACAATAGATAATCATATCAACCAATTATCTCACAAAGCAGCATATCACATATCACATATCAGAGATATCACACCCAAATCATCCAACATCAATCATCCAATATCAGTCATCCAATATCAATCAATCATCCAAAAGCAGAATTGATTAACTCTTAATCAATTTAATTAACCATTAATTAAATTAATAACTATCCTTTAATGACTTGGATTATCTTAATCCTGCTTCATTAATTAATTTATTAATCATCTCTTAATGATCTTCCTTAATTAATCTCCTTGATTAATTATTCTTTAATAACGTTCAAGTAATTTGCCTTTAATTCTTTAATTAATTTCACAAATTAATCATCCTTCACTATATACAGTAATTAACCTTTAATTACTATCATTAATTACATTAATTAATGATCCTTCATTTGCTTCCATTAATTAATTAACTATAATTATTTGCATTAAACCTCAATTAATTACAATTAATTAATCAAACTTTAATTAATTACTTTTATTAATCAATATTGATTAATTTCATTAATTATACTAACTAATGATCCTTATTAATTAATAATCCCTTTAATTAGTTAAATAATTAATTTATAATTAACCATCTTATTAATCATAAACAGTAATTAACAACTTGTAATTACTTATCTTAGTTAATTAACTTCTTAATTATATTAATCTTTGATTAATTACACTAATTAATTAATCTTTAATTACTTCATTAAGTAATTATTATTAAATTACATTAATTAATAATCCTTAATTAATTACTTTAACAATTAATTACATTTTTAATTATTACATTTAGTAATTTATCTTATATTAATCACATTCATTAATTAATTAATCACACTAATTAATTAACTAAATTAATTAAGTAATTAACTCTTAATTACTTACATAAGTAATTATCTTCTAATTACTTTCATTAGTTAATTACTCTTAGCAAGTAATTAATCCCATCATTAATCAATCTAAATTCTTTAATTAATCACTTTATAATTAATTAACTTCAAATCAATTTATTTAATAAATCCTTAAATTAATAAAATCGAGTGATTATCCCTTAATCACTTCATTCAATTACTTCCATAAGTAATTTCCATTAATTACTTCCATAAGCAATTTCTCTTACATTCAGTAATTATTCATCATTAAATAATTACACTTAATTAATTCACAATTAAGTGATTATTTAAAATTAAACAAACAATTAACTAATCATTTAAAATTAATTAAATAATTAGTTAACTTCTTATATTTAAAAATCCTTAATTAATTAAGAAAATCATTTATCTTAACTAATCTTTTACTTATTAAAAAACCATATTAATTAAGTATTCTTAAGTTCATAACAATAGTAAATTAACCTTATTTATCTTCACAAATTAATTATTTGGAATTAATCCAATCTTAATAACTTAAAGACAAATTATTTAATTTGGTTTACAAAATTATAACATTAACCTTATTTGAAAATAAAGCATTTAGAAATCAAATTTTAAATTTAAAACACTTTAATTATCTAATTTAAACTTATTCATTTTCAATATAAATTTGAAAACTTAGTTTTTAAAACATTACTTAAAGTTTACTTAGAAACATTGATTTGATATTTACATTCAAAATACCCCTTTTGAATTGAAATTCATAATTTAATTAAGTTAATTAGTTTCAAAGAAATCATCTTAAAAAATTTAAATTTGAGAATAAATTCAATTAACACTTTAAAAGTTTGATTTACTTTTACTTCAAACGAACAAGTTTTAACTTTGAGAATTTATTTCCTTTTAGTAAAAACTTAAGCTTTGATTTTATTATCATTCAAAAATAAGTTTGATTTGCAACTTTATCTTTTAAATTTTTACAGTACTTAACATATTTGCATACGACCAAAAATACTCGAGTCTAACTCGATCCCTCCCCAAACAAACCACAACACGAAACGCGTTCGTCCCCAACTCGAGACAAAAACCAAATCGCACGAGACCAACACCATGAAAACGCGAGGAACACGCCGACACAAACCTCGTCTTCCCCAACTCCATTCAACACCTGATGCCCACCGTGCACGGTGCATGTGCACAGAACCTCCGGCCACCAACGTTCGTCACCATGTCCATCAACAAGCCGACTTCAACCGCACCACACCATTCGATGACCCGGATTGGAAGTCCTACCACAATTCGAAATTTGACCCTCTGCTCGAAAAACTGAAGCAATCTCGACCACAAAACCCCCCAACGCCGACGAACCTGACCCCACTAAACCATGCCGTCCTCACCATCGAAACACCTCGTCCCCAAGCATCATTCCCCCTAACGCGATCGAACCCGATCCACTAACCATGTGAAATTGCCTCGACAGCCCAAACATACGAAACACAAACTAAAACCCTAATACGATCAATACAGATCAAATCGGCCATAGGAAAAATTCAAAAGCACTTTTCCCTTCATCCACGTTACAAAAGCAAGCTTCGACCAAGAATTCAACTCAAATCATCGGATTGATCATCGGCAATTCATCAAATTGCCAAAAATGATCATCTCTACATTCCCAATTGAATATCAAATTAAAAATTCTAAAATGCACATCAAAATTCGTGATTTTCAATCACGAATTCATTCCTATGTTGCAAATTTGAAATTAAGAAAGTTGATTATTATGAAAAATTGGGTTTTCACTGTTATTTTAAAGATTTCGAAATGAATATTTATTATAAATACCTGGAATGATTTTTGGTAGTGATGTTACATGATTTCAATCATTTCTTATTTGAAAATCAAAGGCTAACAGTGATTAAAGAAGGAGATATTAAATTTAAAGAGGAAAAATCCAAATCTGTTAAACAACATAACGTATATTCTTATTTACAGGCATTCATACAAACATGCATTCATTTAATCCAAATATTTCAGACAAACATCTTGATTTTTATACATCAGCCAAAATGAAATCAAGAATAAAAACTGTTTTAAAAAAAAAAACATGTTTACTCACCTTTTCACAGAGAACAGAGCAGGTTTTTTTTATTTTTTTTCTTTTTTCCAGGCTTTGAGATTTTTGTCTGGAAATGCCTCTGATTGCTTTGCTGATGAAATTGATTCCTTGCATGCTTACAAATTGTTGTTTTAAAGTGTAGAAACTGATCTTGATCTTCCATTTGAGTTGCAGTAGATTTGAAGTTGCAGTTTTAATCTCAGATTTTAGTTAAGAAAAAGATGAAAGGAAAGAATTTGAACCGAGGAAAAAAAATGAAAACAGGCTTCGCTAAACATACATTTATTTATAAACTTTAAATTCTAAAAAAAAATGATGGTGCCACTTGTTGATTTATTTAGACAAATGCCCATGCAAATTCATTTAGCTTACAAGTGTTAAAATCCTTGCATAATTGTGTTTAAAACCTTATTATAAAAATAATTATATTTTATATTTATGTAATATGGACATTTGTATTTATATGCATTTATGAAATGTTTTTATAATAATAAGCTTTTGAATTTAAATAAATATACAAGTATGAAATCTTTGTAAACCTTTTTTTTATATATAACTTATGTTTTAAATCAAATAAATGTATTATATGTTTCCCTACAAATTGTGAAATATGAATTTGTATTTATATTTATATAAATATGAATCTAGTAATTTATGTACATATCACTTAAACAATTCTAGTTCAAGAGATATTTTTTTTTTGGCAAGGCCGACGAGGTTGGATGGTCCCCGACCATTATATTGCAACACCGATGAGAACTACACAATACAACAACATCGAGCATAGGCTCATAGAAAACTGAGAAAACACGGTGCTACAAGCACAAGGAAAAAAATACGAAAAAAGAAAAAATAAAGAAAAAAGAAAAAAAACAGACAGTTACATAAAGGATGGCACACTAATTCCAGGATCAAAGGCGAACAGCATCTTCAGAGAAGATTCAATTTCGTGCATAATCCACAACTTAAAAGTAGCAGCAGTTTTAGCATTAACAGCATCAAAAACTCTACAGTTTCGTTCTTTCCACACCGCTGTTATAAAACTCTTTAGTGCAGCTCCAAATATCCTTTTTCCTTCATGTTTGTTACCTGTCTCCGCATATATTCTCTCCCATTCAGCCTGATTCACATTTAAGGTACAACTACTGCATAATTTCGCCATAACTTCAGACCATAGTTGCTTTGTGACAGAACATTCGAAGTATATATGCTCAATAGTTTCAGGAAGATCACAGCAGAAAGAGCATATTCACGTTCATGCCAATAGTAACAAGCTTAGCTTTAGTTAATATTGCTCTGTTCAGTACCTTCCACAACAATAAGTTTTGTCTATAGCTACTATCTTTATTCCACGTTCTCTTCCACCATCTCCAATTCTGGCTCAAATTGTTTTGCATCAAGAACTCATAAGCCAAACCAGTTTTATACTTACCTCTTTTCTGACCCAAACAATTTTATTAGAAGAAGTAGGTAGTGGAGTAAAAACCTTAATTTTGTCCCAAAGTCTTTGCACTCTTTGGTTCGAAGAGAAAGTGTTCATCCTCTGGAAGTTATCAAGCACATCTTCTGACAAGCGTGTGAGAGTGGACTCCAGTTTGTTGTATTTCACTGTAAGTGAGTTGCCTTCTTAGAATCAGTCCTTGTTCAAGCCATGGGTCATCCCAGAAATAAACAGTGTTTTCATGACTGGTATTCAACTGAATCAGAGGAAGAAAGAGTTCTTTGGTCTTGTGAATGTTCCGCCATGTCCAACTCATGTTCTGCTGTGTAGTCATATTCCACAACCTCCTATGCTTCATAACATTACTTTTCGACCACTCTGCCCAGAGACTATCAGGGCAGTTAAACAAAGTGTCAACATGTCTAGCAAAAGTAGCCTTATTCCACTGTTTAAGATTAATTAGACCAAGGCCTCCCTTGTTCATCGGTTTCTCAACAGTTATATATTTAGTAGGAGCAATAAATCTTCCAGTCGTTCTGCCACTCCACAGGAACTTCATCATAGCACTCCTTATCATTTTCATTAGCTTTAATGGCAGAACAAAAGATCTAGCCCAATACACTTGCATTGCAAAGATCACTGACTTGATTAAAGTTAGTCTACCAGCTTGACTCAGCTTCCTGGTGGTCCAACAGTTCATTCTAGCAGTGATTTTTTCATACATAGGAAGACACTGGTTAGTAGTGTTTCTGGATGTAGTCAGTGGAAGACCCAGGTAGGAAACAGTGCAATGGTTTCTAGTTAATCCAGTAATCTGAGTAATCTGATCGGCATGTGCTGTGCTAACTCCAGCAAGAATAATTTCAGATTTTTGGACGTTGATCTTTAACCCCGTCGTAGAATAAAAATGCTTAAGGGTTAGCATTATGTTCTCTATAGTGTCAATGTTAGGTGAGCAAAACATAATTAAATCATCTGCAAACACTAACACAGTGATTTGTAGGTCTTTGCAGGCTGGATGTAGTTTAATTTTCCCTTGTTGAACAGATTTATTTATCATTCTCGTGAGCATTTCCATAACAAGTATGAAGATGTAAGCTGACATGGGGTCTCCCTGCCTTATACCTTGTTTACTATTGAAAAAACCAGTGGGTGAACCGTTGACAATGATAGAATAAGTAGGAGAAGAGATGCATTCATAAATCCAAGCTATGAAGTGAGGAGGAAAATTCATATACCCCATTATGCGAACTATACTTACCACTGTAACATATCAAATGCTTTTGTTATATCAAGCTTCATCATTGCTTTCGGGGGAGTATTACTTCTATGATATCCTTTAATTATTTCGTGCGCAAGAAGTATGTGATCAAGGATATTCCTTCCTGGCAGAAACGCTGTCTGGTTAGTGGAAACAAGAGATGGGAGGACTTTCTTCAAACGAGTAGCAATAACCTTGGATATAAATTTATATATGGTGTTGCAACAGGATATGGGCCTATAGTCCTTAACATGATGAGCATTGATGAGTTTAGGAACTAAAGCTATGTTAGTGTAGTTGAAGGACCTATAGAGCTTACTCTTAATGAAGAAGTGAGATATGGCTTTGCAAACATCTGCAGACACAATGGTCCGGCATTTAATGTAAAAGTGAGCATTCAAACCATCAGGGCCACCGCAAGAGTTAGTATTAAGGGAAAACATTGCCTTTTCAATTTCTTCATGGGTTACTTCATTACAAAGCAGTTTGTAATTTTCGTCATTAAGCATAGGCATGATGTCCAGAGGGTTGTCATCAATAGAAGAGTTGAAATTGTTAGCGTTGGAATATATGGATGTGAAGTATTGTTCAAATGCTTCATTGACATTACCAGCAGAAGTTTGAAGATTATCTTGCATATCAAAGATGGTAGCTATATTCTCTTTTCTGTGTTTGTTCTTGAGACTGTCATGAAAGTAAGCACTGTTCTTGTCTCCTTTTTCCCACCATTTAATTCGCGACTTTGTCGAATCATGTCACTTTCCTGAGCAAGGGCATCATGGAACTGTTGAGACAAAGAAGCTTCGATAGGAGAAAGACTAGCATCATGAACATTTTCCATCATAGACTTCTGAACTTCAACAAGCTTTTTCATAATATTAGTGCTCATTTTATCACCTTTGCCAAATTTGTTAAAAGCCCATATTTTCAGAGTATTTTTAGTCACTCTAATTTTTTCCTGCAAGACAAAAAGAGGATTACCATACTTATTAATACTCCAAGCAGATAAAACAGTAGGTTTAAAATCATTTTCATTAGACCAAGAATTAAAAATTTTAAAATTTGCTTTTCGTCTCTCGTCCACTCCACGAAGATGTATGATTTGAGGGAAGTGGTCAGAAAGGAGAGGGGGTGGGAGATGGTTGAAAAGGAGGGGCCATTTAGTTAGAGCAGCATGGTTGGAGAAGGAGTGATCAATTCTAGAGAAAGTCCTGCTTCCATGCTTTCTTTTATTGTTCCATGTATATTGCATACCAGCAGATTTGATATTAACAAGATTAGCATCACTTATCGCATTGTTGAGGGGAAGAATTTCGTTAAAGGACAACGGATTTCCTCCCACTCTATCAGAGAGAGCTTGACAGCAGTTAAAGTCACCAAATAAAATCCAGGGATGGGAGGTCTGTCTCAGGGAAGGAATGACCGAAAGTAAGGGAGCTCTAGCAGCAATTGAGTTGGACGCATATATAAAGGAGATGTAGAAAGAGTTATGGTCAGAGATGTCTATAGCATGACAGTGAATAAGTTGGGAGGTGGGGAGGATGGGGGTAATGTTAACTTGGCGGGGATTGTAAATAATCATTATTCTGCCATATGGTGATTCGTGGAGATTGTGAATAAGCTTCCAGCCCGAGTTTATATAATCAGCAGCCTTTATGGTTAATGTGTGGTTCAGTTATGTCTCAAGAATTGCCAACACTGATAATTGGTGAGAGGAGATAAGTTGTTTACACTGGTCTTGTTTAATGACATGGTGTGCCCCCCTAATATTCCATGCTCCAATGCGTAACATCATTGGACAACTCTAGCATTAAGAAGCTCAATCTTCATTTTCCTTGTTACTGCTTGCTTAGAAGACAAGTAGTTTGGAATCGTAGCTGATAAGGGGGTGATTTCGTTGTTTTCTGAACCATTGGGTAGTGGGGTAGTAGATGTTTGGATTTGAGCATGGAAAGGAGTTGTGGGTTGTTGATTGGATTTGGTTGAGGAAGGAGATGCATTGGGATTAGGTTTGTAAGCTAATGGTGGTTTAATTTTGGAGTATATGTTTGGTTGAGAAGCAGTTAGTGGACTTACTTTAGTAGGGGGACTTGGTGATATTACTGTACAATCTTTTTCATCCATGTGCATGTCAGTACATGTCACAGCAACCTTTTTGTTTTTAAAGTTCCTGCTTTTACTCTTGTTATTTTTACCACCACCAGGACTCATTTCTTTATCACTTGCAGATTCAAATTCTGTTACACTTACGTTTCTTCCTACACTGATTGATGTTATGCCTGTAGAAGTGTTTTCTGATTGCTACCTTTGTGCTGTGTGGATTGTTTCGACTTGGTTCATTGTACTGTTACCCTGTTCCTGTTGCCTTGTATAATTTTCATCATTGTTTATTACAGTTGCCCTATTTACTCCCTGAATACCACTACCTTTTCTACTATCACTTTTTCTTGCATCTTGTATCATGTGTATGAAAACATCATCTTCCATCCCAAGTAAAGCTTCACACTTATTTGATATAAGAAGTTCTTCTGTTGTGTCCTTAACAATTGTATTATCAGTTCCATTTTTTTCTCCACTCGCACTTTCATTATTTGCTTGGTTGTTGGCTTCTTCAATATGTGTTAAGTCTACACTGGATACTTTAAGCATTTCACTTCTTTCATTTCCTTGCTCAAGTCTGATACTCTCAACATCATTTTTTCCAACTTCAAGCTTTCCTTCATCTTTATCACAATCTTCTTCTTCGGTGCTTCCCACTTTGTATTCTTTGTTAGTTTCATACACAGCTGAAAACTTTTTCTTTTTATTGACACGTTGCCATTTCCTTGAAATTTGCATCTGAAAGGGTTTAACCATTTTCGTAACATGCACAACACCCCATGTTGTGTCTTTTTTGTTTCCTATTTTTCCATTCTTTTGTGTTTCATTTACCTTGACAGTTTCTCTCATATTCTTATATTCACAGTATTCAGTTGTATGACCAAATTTCTTGCATGTAACACACACATCCGGCCTCCATTGATATTCAACATGTATTTTCTGAAAGCCACCTTCCACTAATTTAACTTTAAATTCATTTACTAACTCCTTGTCTGGTTTCACTTCTATAAGAGATTTGGCAAAACTTAACCTATTTTGTTGCTCAGTTACTTCATCCATACATAGTAATCTACCCAAATGACTACATAACAAGTTGATTCCTAATGGCGACCATGCAAACAGTGGGAGATTATAGAGATGAACCCAAACTGGAACTGAGGTAACAGAGCCTGTTATATTATTGACTGCCACATCATATGGTTTTATTATGAACATTTTGTTGTTCATAATAATTGGGTCATTCTGAAGAACTTTACTTCTATCTTCAACGCTAGTGAAATTGAAAAGGAAAACAATACCATCCGATTTAACTTTTACCGAGCCTTTAAGTTTCCATATGTTTTTGAGCTTTTGTATCACAGCGGTATACGAAAGCGGCTTATCCAAGAAAAAACCTACCAGTGTATCTGTCCAATTCTCAGCACCGGCATCAAGGACACTCTGCGGTGGCACTAGCACGTCTTCTTCATACACAGGGGTAAGATCAACGGGAATGTACTTCCCAGCATTTCTAGGTTTATGCTTAAACAGAGAAGTCCATTTGCGTTCATCTAGACAATGGGATGGTCGGGCAGAGGTCAGCGGCAGAGCAACATCATCTGGAGGCCTAGATGGTTGGGGGACAGGGAGAAGAAGAGGGGGTGGAACTGGAAGGGTAGGAGCTGGAAGGGTGGCATTGGAGGACGATATGGAGTTGATAGGTATCAGGGTAGGCTCAGAGGGATTGATGGTAAGTTTTGAGAGGGATGAAGGTACAGAATGACAGGTAGGTAAGGCTGTAGACGAAAGGGTAGGTACGGGTGCGGCGTGGGGAAGGACAGGAGCGGACATGAGAGACATGATTTTTAAAAAAAAGAAAGTTTATTTATAACTTTATATATTTATAACCATTTTAATTTAAACACTTTTAAAAGAAAACAAAATAAAACTTTGATTAAATCTTATTTAAACTATCATATTTAAAAATAAATAATTATCCTATACTTTGAAAATAATTGAATTAATCTAAAATTAACTTTTGAAAAATATTCATTTTAAAACAAAGCTTCACATTACAATATATTCATACACACACACACACACACATATATATATATTATCAATAGATTATATTAAATTTCAAAACAACTTCAAATTATAACATATACATACATATATATTACAATTTGATAATACAATCTTTAATTTAAAACAAAAGATCTTCCAATTCACAATATATATATGTATATATCAAATATATATATTATAAATAGAATATAATTTTATTAGCTTTTGAAAGATAATTCTTATCAATTTTAAATTGTTAAAAAGATATTGATCAATATTGTCAGATTAAATATTTATTAACCTTTAAAAGATTAAATTTACCAATTTAAATTAAAATTATAAAGGAAAATTATCAAATCAATATAATTATTAATACAAATTATTAAATTGATATTGCCCAAAATTCTGGGTCGTTACACCAGCCTTAATACAACTAATAAATAAGTATATCCCTCTATTCCAAGAGCAGACTATACCAAAAACACATGCCCACCTTTTTAGTTACGGGTTACCCGAATCATTGGTAACATAAAAAATCATTTTATATCCCGAAGCGATAAATTATTTCACACTAATACTCACAAGTACTTTCAATTCTATAAAAAATTTCATTTCCCAAATCTGTTCAAAAATCATCTTAAAACCATCGTGTTTAGTCCTCGAAATTCTTTTCGTTTTATAAAACCCTTTTATAAAACCATTCAATATATAAATCACTTTTATATAATATAACTTCAAAATATTCATTACCAAACATTTCTATTTCTTTGAAAGTGAAAACCTGTCATAACAATTCCATTTGAAAACCAATTTTCAAAACAATTCATTAAATTAAAGTGAACCAAGTATTACCGCTAAACACCTTATAGTCAAATTGTGAAAAAATCACAAGGTGCTAGTCTACAATTATTTTCTACCCAGCCCATGCATATGGATAATAAATTGCTCATAAACTGGTCGAGCAAAGCCAACAATCAATAATAATAATCAGTGCTCATAAACTGGTCGAGCAAAGTCAAACAATGAATCAATGAAATAAACACGATAATAAATGATAAACAATGCTTCATTCCATCAAATATTTATAACACTTTAACGGTTTGATACTTATTTTGGAGCATCCGGGCTTTCCCTTCGACATGTTTCGTCCCTCTCCCAAGTCTTCTTGGTTCTCATAGAGGAAACACATGTACTAGTCATTTCCGCATACCCCATTAAGTATTTAACTTCTAAGTTTTAAATTACTTAATTAATCATCCAAACATAATATCAAGCAAGGAAGTCAAATCATTGTTCTAGAAAACAAAGTAAACAAGCATTTAACAATGGTTTTCAAACAACTTAAAACTTAAAGTTGTTTCAACATAGCAATGATTTTAATGAACATAAAATAAGAAATAACTTACTTTGGATTCCACTCCGTCAAACTTTAAGGCAAGGAACTTAAGATCTAACACATACTTCCTACAATGCTTCGAAACCAAATGAATATAAGCTCGAATTCCTCCTTCATAGTGCTTGGCCAAGGCTTGAGATGGAAGTTGGCCGGAAGACTAAAGAATAAGTGGTGGACCTTTGAACTTGAATTCTCAAAATTAGACCCGAAAAGTAGGTCATATTCTCTCTTATTTTTGACTCTTTTACTCCCAAAATTTCAAAAACTTGTTAATAGAAAAGTTGTTGCAAATTCTTTTCTCTTGAATTTAAAAAAATGACTCACTTGATTTTGGTTAATTTTGAGGAAGATATGGTCGAAAGAAAAAGAGCTATTCTTGGATTCACGAAAATAAAGTCCAAAAATGCACTTCAAAGAATTGAGTTTCAGGTATAACAAATCTCAAAATTAGAAAAAGTAATCAACATATAATTTGTCGCCACTGAAATTTCATATGGTTTTAAAAAAGTTTTTCTTAATTTGGATTAGTTATGATCAAGTGATGATCCAAAAAAAAAAATGACCTATTCTCTGGCTTAAAAACTGGGCCAGAAAATGAACTGGAAAGAAATGTATTTTTAACATATTTGACTTCAGAATAAGACAAAGTAGTCAACATGAAAGTTGTACCTACTAAAAATATACATGATCTGAAAGAAAAAAATTGTATGTTGATTCGGGTTTAAAGAAGTAATGACTGAGAGAAGATGAGGTAAAATATGGAGAAAAAATGAGTTTGATTTGAAGAGAATAAACATTGATTTCATTTAAATATTTTATAAATATTTTGACATTATTTCTTTTTAATTTTTTATATGGCATGGAAGACATTAGAGAGAAGAGGAAGAAGATGAAGAATCTTGAGGAAAGAAGAAGAAGAAAATATGAATGAAAGTGAAGAAGGAGGTGGGAATTTATAGAAAAAGAAAGAAAGTGGTAATTTACCAAAACAACCTCTTACCAAATTACCAAACTAACCTTACTTTAACCTAAAGCAAACTACACTTTTTCAATACTTAACATCAACTTTCACTTCTTACTTTATGTCTTAGTCACATAAAGATTAAGTAAAGAATATCATAATTATGTTGGCTTTGATTTGAGGTGATTTGATGTTTACTTTTTCTCACTTTTGTTAATTCTTTCTTACTTTTACTAATGACTTCTAGAAGTTTTCTAATTTTATTTAGTAAAAGTAAACATGTTTAGTGAATTAATTAATACTTACACTATTTGAATATATGTTTCTATATAAGAAAATAAAGATGTGGCGACGTTGCGACAACTTTTAATCGACAAAATGTTTTACGATCACATTTTGACGTTTTAGTTAAACTATTTATTTATGTAAATCAAATTTAAAAATAAATTTGTATAATGCTATTTAAAAATATAAACACTCATAAATTAATTAAGATAATTTATTTAACCACTGAAACATATTTTTCTGAAATCAACATTTTGTCACTTTTGTCGATATAGATAAATGTTACTATTTTTTTGTTTGTTTCTACTTCCAAATCCTATCGAATATTATTTATATCATAAAACCTTTTATATTTTATATTTAAAATTACTCTAAATAATATATTTTAAAGCGGTCAAATTTTGGGTCGTTACAAAAATCCAATACAACAAATCTATCTCAAATCAAGTGCTATGAATGTGATCAATATGGACACATGAAGAAGGATTGTCCTAAATGCAACAATGAGAAAAAGAAAAAAATTGAGAAATTTAAGAAGAAAAGAGCTTTTACAGTCACTTCGGACGATTCTGATTCATCAATATCTTCTGATAGTGATAGTGATAGCGATGGAGAACAAGCTAATGTATGTTTTATGACTAACACTGATAAGTTATGTCCTGAACTTAGCTATGATGAACTATTAGAATTAAGTATGAAACTTGATGATAAGTTTAGACAAATCAAAAAATTAAATAAAGAACACTCAGCCATAATAAATCGATTAGCACTAGAAATTAGATTATTAAAGGATGAAAATTTTATTTTAAAAGAAGAATTGGTGATTTCACAAGAAAAGTGCAAAAAGTCTTTCGAATATGATACACAACTTAGTGAAATAGATAGGTTAAAACTTGAGAATAATAATTTGATTAAGGAAAATATTGAACTAATATGTAATATAGAAATATCAAAAACTGAAATTTGTGAATTAAATGATAAACTAGAAAAAATAACTATCAATGTTTCAAAGTTTAACAAAGGAAAACTAAATTTTGATAATTTAATTAAAATTTTGAAACCTTCTGGTAATCGAAATGGATTAGAATTTGAAAAGAATTCACAAAAGAAAAAGGTAATAGTATAAAGCAAAGTATCTTGTATCAAAGTTTCAAAAAGGCACCAAAGTTAAGTAAAGATGTAAAATCTAAAAGTATAAACATTTGGATACCAACGTCTAATAATAAGTTAATTGGACAAAAACATATTGATAGTTTTCTATCAAGTGTAGTATTTAATAATAATTATGTTTTTAAAGGACCCAAACCCACTTGGGTATGGCTAACCTCCCCTCCTAACATTTCGGACCCTTATAAAAGAAGTGGACACCAATTGAATAATTTTTGTTTTGCAGGTACCCAAAAATAAAAGCAAGGAGAAATGGATACTCAATAATGGCTGCTCAAAACACATGGCCGAGAATGCCAAGATGCTCTCAAATATAAAATGTATCGAAGGAGACACCGTAACCTTTGGAGACAACTCAAAAAGATATGTCACTGGAAGTGGAGAAGTCATAAACATTGATATTTCTAACTCTCCTATTAATTCTAATGTTTTATTAGTAGAAAATTTAAAACATAATTTACTTAGCATTAGTCTATTATGTGATAAAGGCTTTCAAATAAATTTCAGGAAAAACCAATGCAATATATTTGATAATGATAAAAATTTATTATTTGAAGGATTTCGAAATAAAAATATTTATATTTTGAATACGAATATAAAACAAAATTTCGATTTATGCTTGACCGCTAAACTTGATGATCCATGGCTATGACATAAACGATTTTGTCACATGAATTTCAAACTTATAAATAAATTATCAAAACATGAACTAGTTAGAGGTTTACCAAAAATAAATTATAAAATAGATAATTTTTGTGATGCATGTCAAATTGGTTATTAAAAAAGGAGTTCTTTTAAATCTAAAAATAATATTTCAACAAAACAACCATTAGAATTGTTGCATTTAGATTTATTTGGTCCTACTCGAGTAAGATCAATAAATCATAACAAGTATGTTTTTGTAATTGTTGATGATTTTTTCAAGATATACATGGACTTTGTTTTTAAGGCATAAAAGTGACACTTTTGGTATGTTTAAATTTTTCGCAAAACGAATTAAAAATCAAATGAATTCGAAAATTTAAAATATTCGCAGTGATCATGGAGGAGAATTCGAAAATGAACTTTTTACAAATTTTTGCAATAAAAAGGGAATTAATCATAATTTTTCAATTCCACATACACTGCAACAAAACGGTAGTAACCTACTTTGGAATATTACAAGAATGTGCAAGAACAATATTAAATAGTAGTAATTTACCAAAACATTTTTGGGCTGAAACTATTGCCACGACTTATTATATTTTGAATAGAGTGACACTACGACCAATGACAAAAAACAATCCTTATGAAGTATTTTTTGGCAAAAAACCTAAATTATCATATTTTAGAACATTTAGACCGAAATGTTTCATAGTAAATTCTAAAGACAATATAGGAAAGTTTGATCCTAAGGCCGATGAAGGAATATTTGTTGGCTATTCCGATCGTAGCAAAGCTTATAGAATTTTTAACAAAAGGAAAAATATTACAGAAGAAAATTTACATGTTTCTTTTGATGAAAATTTTGTAACTACATAAATTAATGACGAAGAAGAAATACATCCAAATAATTCTTCTAATAAACCTCACAATAATAATGAACCTATTGACCAAAATAATACTCTTGTTTCACCTCCTAGGATTTTAAAGAATCATCCTATAGATGACATTATTGGAGATATAAATTCTAGAGTAGCTCGAAATCAAATTAATCAAATAAGTCATGTTGCATTCGTTTCAAACTTTGAACCAAAGAACTATAAAGAAGCTTCTAAAGACGATTTTTGGATTTTAGCTATGGAAAAAGAATTAAATCAGTTCGAATGAAACAATGTTTGGGAAATCGTTCCAAGACCGAAAGATCAATCTGTCATTGGAACTAAATAGGTATTTAAAAATAAAGCCGATGAAATCGGAAATATAGTTCGAAATAAAGCACGTTTAGTAGCGCAGGGATATAATTAAGAAGAAGGAATCGATTACGATGAAACGTTTGCACCTGTAGCTAGATTAGAAGCTACACGAACTCTACTTTCTTTTGCCTGTCATAACAATTTTAAATTATATCAAATGGATGTCAAAAGTGCATTTCTGAATGGTTTTACCAAAGAAAATGTTTATGTTGAACAACCACTGTTACTTGAACATGAAAAGCTTCCAAATCATGTTTTTAAATTAAATAAAGCATTATATGGGACAAAACAAGCTCCTAGAGCATGGTACGATAGGCTTAAAATTCATTTAATCTCATCATGATTTCAAATTGGAAAAATTGACACAACTTTATTTATTAAAAGAGAAAATAATGATATTTTAGTTGTTCAAATTTATGTCGATGATATCATATTTGGACCAACGAATGAAAAGTTATGTGTAAAATTATTAATATAATGAAAATGAATTTGAAATGTCACACATGGAAGAATTAAATTTCATTTTAGGACTACAAATAAAACAACTAGAAAATGGTATCTTTATACATCAAGAAAAATATTGCAATGAACTATTAAAACGTTTTGGTATGGATAAAACATATAGTAAACCTACTCTTATGAGTACTACTTTTCATCTTGATAAAGATGAAAATGGGAAGGATTTTGAAGAAAAACTATATAAGAGTATGATTGGCTCATTATTATATTTAACCGCAAGTCGACCCGATATATTGATGAGTGTTTGTCTTTGCGCACGTTTTCAAGCAAAACCAAAAGAATCTCATCAAAAAACCATTAAACGTATTTTGAGATACTTATCTAACACGAAAACTATGGACTATTCTATCCAAGAGGATCGTCCTTCGAACTTGTATCATATAGCGATGCGGATTTTGGAGGATGCAAAACGGATAGAAAAAGTACTAGTGGAACATGTCATTTTATAGGACAATCTCTTGTCTCGTGGTTTAGTAAAAAAAATTGTGTTTCTCTATCCACTTGTGAAGCCGAATATATTTCAGCGGCATTAGCATGTACACAAGTAATTTACATTCAACAAACCTTAAAAGATTTTGGAAAAATAATTGAAAATTCCCTGATTTATTGTGATAACACTAGCGCAATCAGTCGATTTAAAAATCCAGTAAATCATTCTACAACTAAACATATAGATATAAGACATCATTTCTAAAGAGATAATGTTGAAAATGGAACTATAACTCTAGAATACGTTAATACTGAAAATCAAATAACTGATATCTTTACAAAACCATTAAACGAACAAACTTTTGTAAAATTGCGACGAGACTTAGGCATTTGTTCACTTAATGAGCTTTTAAACTAAGAAAATTTTCTTATATCCATAAGTTTATTCGTTTATTAAAACCTTTAAAAATTTAGACAAAAATTTTCCACCATAAACAAACTACCTAGTATTATATTTGGATTGCTATAAAAACTAACTTTCTGGAAAAAAAAAATTAACATAACAAATATTAAAATCAAAATGTCATCTCAAGAAATAACTTCGTAAAACTCTGGATTGCCATCCTCAAACATATCCACCCCTTCTCTTCATACTCCTTCACCTCCTCGTTCCCTACCTTCTCCTGACTTATCAAAAAGTCGATGGGTATTATCACCTCTACTAAAGAAAGCCAAACGAGGAAAACCGCTTACAATCCATAAAAAACTTGATGAAATGTCAGATTATCAATTCGAAATGATGGACGTTCAAAAGGAAATGTACTATACACAGCAAGGAACAATCAAACATTTGAACTTCTTGGAAAAGGCTATGTATGCTATATGTGGTCACTCTCCAACAAAGAAGTGTTTACATAAAAAATATCCATGCTTTGTTGAAACTCCTAAAGACGAACCATCAACTTCATCACCCAAACCTCCTTCTTGGTTCCCAACCAACTATAGTGATCCCACCTACGAACCAAATTCATGGGATCGTCAGGAAACCAAGAAAAATAAACTATGACGGTTGGAGACGATTATATGTATATATATTTGTTTGTATTATATTCTATTCAATAAATAAATTTTTTCTTCACAAAACACTCAAAATGCTAATTTAGAGTTTTCAGACGTCTGAACTGGATTCCAGACGTCTGAAATAAGAATCTGAAACAAATTATACATCCCTAGACGTCTGAACTCAATTCAAGACGTCTGAAATTACTCTCTATCTCATATTTAAACCTTCCAGACGTCTGAATTCTGATTCCAGACGTTTGATTTTACTCTCTGTTTCTAATTTAGACATCTCCAAATGTCTGATCTACTTTTTCAGACGTTTGGAACTGGAAACAACAGTTTTTTCAAACCCTATACCTGGTCGATCAACTACTTTTCCACCACCTCAATTCATTTCCTAATTAAAAATTATCTTTCTCAAAGTCTCTAAAATCGAATTTCTCTTCAAATTAATGCCACCACGATTAAGAAAAGGAAGCATGGAGAAGAATCTTCCTCTCAACCATTGATGGTGACTGATACTCGAATCAACAATTGGTTATATCAGAATCCAACAAATAGACGATGGTTTGACGACTTAAAGATTAATAAAATGCATTTAGGTCCTTTCTATAACCTAATCAACTTTCCTTCTTATGATATGGACGACATATGTGAACAAGGTGAATCGAAAACCTTATTCCTTTTAATGCCAACGATGTTTCTATCGATCAATTAGCTATATATCTTTTTTACGCTAATCTAGATAGTCCATCGGTATGGACTACTGAGAATGATGAAGATTGGTTATGGACGAGTGTCTATGGGATAACAACCAAGTTAACCCCTACTATAATTGGATGATTCTTAGAGTGCTCTTATACGGGTCATAATTTATCTAAAATGGAGGATATGCCATTCAAACCCCGTGAAACCATCACTCATCAATTATGGGAAAATTGAATGCTTCAATTTTCATCTCAAAGCACTAAACATCCCATTGTATATTTCTTCTTTTGAGGAGTTACCTATCAAATATAGTGGAACAAAATTTTTCAATCTTATGCATTTGCCGGAGGAACCACCATCTTTTATAGCTTTTCTAGAATGGAAAATGTACAAGATCAACCTCCTCCTCAACAACAACAACAAGAAAATGATGTTGAACTACAAAGGCAACCATCTCCACCTCCTCCCTTCTCGTTTGAATATCACTCCGATATGGAGTTTTTGGAAGCATGAACCCAGCCTATGCTAATGAGAATATTGCTCACTTAACCTTACAAAACCAAGTGTTCCTACCTATAAATCAAATTCTCCTTGGTAAACAAATATCAAAGCTTGATCACACATTGTCCACAAGGATTTCCAAAGTTGAAGACTCTCTTGTTTCAGTGGTTTCCAAACTTGATCATGCATTTCAACAAGTCCATCAACCTTCTTCTGACTGGACTACACCTTCTCAATCTCCTCACACATTGCCACATACCGACGTTAAGGAAATTAGACTCCTCTCGTGATTAACTACCTTGACTTCATAAAGTAAATATTTTATTGTACTTAACTCCTTTATCATAGTTCCGGTAAGACCCTATCAATATTCCTCTTTTTGATATGCTCAATGATGTAATCATAACTTTTTTTGTTAGTGTTATAATTATGTATGGACATCATACTTGGTTCTGCATTATTTTTTTGATTATTTTTGATAATGACAAAGGGGGAGAAAAATAAATATGCGCATTTATAGGGGGAGATCATATTAAGGGGGAGAACCTTTCTGTAGTTATTATCTAAGTACATTATATAGTTGTCATCATTAAAAAGGGGGAGAATGTTAGAACCCTTAGTTTGCAATTTCGACGATGACAACTGTACAATGGAAACCATATGTGTGTGTGCGTGTGTTTATATATATATATATATCATACAACTGTACAGATACTAATTCAAAGAAAAGACAAACCACTACTGTGACAAGATGATGACTAAAGCACTAAAGAGATTCATCTACAAAGTTGCACGAAAATCGAAGAGAGATACACTCAAGAATAAACCCAAGAGAACATCACTTAACAGGTTCAATTGTCTGAATGTAGTACTTCAGACATCTGAACGTAGAAGATGAACAATATTGGGCATATAATTTAAATTAGAACCGTCATCTCTGAAAAGACACAACTCCATCTCTCCTCCGCAACTCTTCACCAGTGAACAGTGACGACTCAAGACTGAAAGGGAAGAGACGTAAGTACTAGAAGCAACCTTCTACAACTATATGAACGAGAATCAAGAAGAATTAGAGCTCTTACTTTACTTTCAACCAATTCACTCTACTCTCTACCTTAATCATCTCGTATTCTAATCATCCACTTGCTATCAAATCTGCAAATTTGAGATCATACACTTCCATATTCTCTCGAACAATATTGTATTCAATCATTCAAGAGATATAGGAAGTTTAGTTGTACTATATAGTCAAAATCCGCGTAATAGAGAACACATTCTTGACAAAGGAACTCTACTATTGTAAATCTGTTTCTTCGAGTGAAGCAAGGGTTATTTTGGTGAAAAGAAATTCCAAAGACAAGCTTTGGGACTGGACGTAGGACGGGAGGTCCAAACCAGTATAAAATCCCTGGTGTGATTATTCTTATTTACATACTTTACTATTATTACACTATAGTCTAATTTAGTCATGTACTTGTCATTTGTATAATCGATCCACAATACCATAAACTTTCATAAACATCCTGTTAATTAAACGTTATAGGTTGCTTTGGTGTTCTTCAATCAAAATGGCATCACCATGTAACAATACAATCCAATATCTGTACCAAAACCGGTGTGTTCCTGATTGGGGACATGCACCGGGATTTGGTTATACCTCGAGTATGCATCCATAAAAGATAACATCTCATGTCCTGTAGTCGAATCAACTAACTGATCTATCCTTGGAAGGGGATAATTGTCCTTATGACACGCCTTGTTCAAGTGTGAATAGTTGATGCATGTTCTCCATTTCCCATTCGCCTTCTTCACCATTATGGGATTGGATATCCATTTAGGATTAGAGGGTGTCACGGATAAACCCATTGACTTTTAGTTTATCCACCTCCTCTTTAAGGGTGATGGATCTCTCCGGATCTATGGCTCGTCTCTTTTGTTTCACCGGAACATATTTCAGGTCAATGTTTAATGCATAGCTCACAATGGCAGGCGAGATCCCACACATGTCAGAATGAGTCTAAGCGAATACATCTAGATTTTCTTGGAGAAAAACAGCAATTCCTTTGCCATTAATGGGCTGAGCTGTGATCCAATTTTCAAGACTCGTAAAGGGTCATCATGGGCGACCATTATATCAATCGTTAGCTCACCCAACACAACCTTGTTCTTTTTGGGCTCCTCTTTGTCATCCCTCGGATCTTCAGTAACTTTGATGCGGATAGATTTGTTTACACCCTTTGCCTTCTCCTTGCGCTGAGCTTCCCTCAACTTAGCTAAATAACAGGCTCATCTAGTTGCCTGATCATCATGAACTACTCCTACACCATTATCAGTCGGAAACTTCAAATTTAAACACCACAAGGCAAGAGCTGCCCGAAATTCAGCTAGGGTCGGTCGGCCCAGAAAAACATTGAACAATGAGTCAACATCAAAAACAATAAACGGTAGGATCCGCACTCTCCTATGTTCACCTTCTCCCAATTCGACAGGCACTCCACATAACCAATAGCCTAAGTAGCAATGTTATTAAAACCATGTATGTGAGCTTTAGATGGTTTGAAATCTTTGGCCTCTATCCTCATCTGATCGTACGCTTTTTTTAAAATATTATTCTCCGAGCTTCCATAATCAATTAAAATCCTTCTCACCAAAGTAGGGCGAATCATGGAAGAAATGACCATCGGGTCAATTGTAGGGGTCTCTACTTTATCCGTATCCCTGCTTTTGAACACAATATCATCTATCATCATGCATTGCTGCTTCGTTGGAGCTCCATCCTATGTATTGGAACAATATTCAAAGTCTACATGCCTTATCACTCTAACATAACGTTCCCTTTCTTGCAAATTCCTATTCGCGGGATGCGGTCCTCCAACTATCGTGTTTATCACTAGTCTTCCACTAGTCCGTGTAGACTCCTCCGCCCTACATGGAGTTTGTCCTCGATTGGGGTCAGATGTCCCTTGTCCGCCATCCTACGAAGCTTTCACAAACTATTACAATTTCTTTTCCCAAATAAACTTTCCGATGGCATCTTGGAGATGCCTGCACTCACTTGTATTGTGTCCATAACACTCATGAAACTGACAATATTTTTTGTCCTGTCTCTCTAACTACTCTTTTGGAAGCGACTTCCGATAGTGTATGGTATTGTAGGTGGATAGATAAAAATTCTCAAAGGATGCGTTTAGTGGTGTGTAGTTGTCATACATTGAATTCCTAGGTCTTGGTCTCCCTTTTCCGATCTTGATTCCTATTCCCATTTCTCTTCTATTGATTTGGCTTGTTCTGAACATTAACCTGGACTTTTCCGAAACTGTCATCGGACTGCTTTATTGCAATGTTGCTTTCTACTGCTTCTCCTCTCGATCCCACCACATAGTTTTTCCTAGAGGACTCGGCTTCCTCCTTTCTCAAAAACTGAGCTGCCTTTGAATAGAAGCGCTCCAATGTGGCTGACGGTTTTCCTGCTAGCCAATAACCAAACTCAAATTCCTTGAACAATCCCTCCCATCACGGCCACAAGTATAGCTAATCATCTGGGTTACTGACTTTCGTAGTAGTAGTATAAAATCTTTCCAAATAGTCCTTCAACGATTCCCCCGGATCTTGGATTACGTTGGAAAGGGACATCACATCATTTGGGCGAGTAGCATGCATTCAGAACTACCCCACAAACTTGGTTTCTAGCTCATCAAACCTTGAAACCGGCCGTGGGGGTAGTCTCATGAACCACATCGTCGCTATTCTAGAGAGGATTTTAGGATTTTGTTGCGTCATTAGCTCTTGCAGAATCCATCAGCCATTCATATCTCATAATGTGCTGCCTGGTGTTGGTTTTCTCTTATAGGCAGGCATTGGAGGCATGTTGAATCCTCTCGAATATTTTGCAAGAAAAACGTTGTCAGTAAACAGGGGTATGGCTTCTTGAAATTCCCCAGTCATCATTGCTCAAACCTTAGCTCTCTCTCACCAACTGTTTGGCCATCGCCGATAGGTCTGGCGTCTAGATGGATGATGCCAAGCGGTGGTCGCGCTCCACCTCGCGTGAATGGCCTGTCGATGTCTAAGGGATGTTTCACGCCTTCTAGGTCCACCATCCTCTTGATGCGCACCTTGGACATTTATCTCGTCGTCATTCTGATGGGGTACCTGGTCAGCATTTAATCGAACTCCTGTATCCACGCCTCCGGGCACAGCTCCTGCTTGATTCCCCAAGTGTAGCAGGTGAATCCCTCCTTGGTAGGAGGAATTGGTGCCGACCCCTAGGGAGGGAGGGAGGAATTGGCACTGAGCCGTCTTGGTAGACCATATTGGTCTTCCAAGCATGCTTTGATGTTCCTGCATGATCTCTTTCAACCCTGCGACGCCTATTCCTATGGAATTCACTCGATGAGCTAGAGCTCTACGACGTTGAGTAAGGAGTGGGATCCCTTCTGGCCTTCCCACGCTGTTGTTGAGCAATCTGGTTCACTAGGCTAGCATTAGCCTGAATCTGTTCACTCATCTATCTATGGCTTTCCATCAACTCCCTCATCAAGTTATTAAATTCAGCTCTGGTTATAGAATCAGCGGGGTTCTAGACTTCAACAGGATCAACATTCAAATTTTCAGGTTGGTTGCTCGGAGCTTCATGTTGAGTGCTGGAAGTTTCATTCCCATCTATATTCTAAGAAGTTGAACTGGTATATCTCACCATTATTGATTTCCTTGCTAAGATTTTGGTAAATATGAATAGTATATGCAGTTTATGAAGATACTATAAATCTCCTTCGGGCGATTTGTTCAACCCAGTACCAATAAAGGGGATCCTAGTGTGCTGAGAATCAGGTTCCCGGTGAAAGCACCAAAACGTTGACAACCAAATTGGTCACAAACACCCAAACATAGATTTGTGTAGAGAAGTAAATGAAGAAAACTAAATTGAAATAGAGGAATATAATAAACTAGTAAGTAAATCAATATAGAAATCAAGAACAACAGGATTCATTGTGGTTCGGCATCGTCTGCCTATGTCCACTTTGAATATTCTCTTTATTGATTCAATATAAACTTGATTACAATAGCAAACAGCACAAGAAGTGAGGAAGAAAGTTGATTACAGTGAAGAACTATGTCATCAATAATGTAAAGATCCTCAAAATGACCCCCTATACCAGTATTTATAGTAAAGACGACCACCATCTCCCTGAAACTTCGATTACAGGACCTTCTTGTCCGTATGGGCCCACCATAGGGGTCGCTTGGCTCAAATCCTAATAAAGATGGGTCGACACCGATCCATCCATTGGTCGATTTTAAAGAAGCGATCGATATGATATCATGTTTAGATAAGACGGCTTTCCAAATATCATGTCAATTGGATACATGGAGCTCATGCTATTGCTTAATTTTTTGTTCAGATCCATTTTGAAGTTGGTCCA
The DNA here is from genome assembly GCA_030765085.1 of Allium cepa. Lineage (NCBI taxonomy): Eukaryota > Viridiplantae > Streptophyta > Magnoliopsida > Asparagales > Amaryllidaceae > Allium > Allium cepa. Next base: position 1,003,163,581 of record CM060935.1, read on the forward strand.
GTCGATCCCTTTTACATGCCATTCATGCGTATTCCTTGAACTCCATTATATAATACCGATCCTTCCTCATCCAAAATGCTATGCCGATCCATTATCATCCATAGTGCTATGCAGATCCATTATCATACATAATGCTATGCCGACCCCTCCTGCCTATAAGACTATGTCGATCCATATGCTTCCTTCTCCGTCGATCCCTCCTTTACTTCCACCTTTTCTATCCCTCACATAACCAATCATACTCATCCTTAAGATTCTATAATGCCATGTCGATTCATTGTTAATCTAAGCCACTATCCATATTTCTAGCATCCTGCATTGCCTATCTACCAACTCCACTCGATCCCAGCCTCATATAATCATCTGAACTCTACTTCCAGGTCCCATGGCCATTTCTGTATGATTATCCTTCTTGACAACAGTCAAACCTTTCTTAAGCAATCTGTTCGATATAGCCGGGATAAGATACTGGGTAATAGCCGTCCGAACTACAAAGAAGGAGCCACATAGCTTAAATGGGAAGATCGTTGGTCTATGGCAGTTCATCTAAAAGGCTATTAATAAGTGTTTACCCTTCTTTGAAGCCCTCAAGAAGGGGGAGAAAAACATTGAATAGACTCAAGATTGCCCAAATGCCATCGAAGTGTTGTTGAGGCACATGGAGACACTACCGGTCTTGTCCAAACCACTCATCGGGGAGGAGTTATTTCTTCATTTGGCAGTGCCAGCTCATGCATTAAGCGCAACACTGGTATGTGATGAGGCAAGGATTCTTAGGCCAGTCTATTATATTAGCAAGCGCTTTACATGAGCTAAAATGAAACATACAAAGTTGGAAAAACTCGCAATACTGGTTGTTGATTGCGTCTAGAAAGTTGCGGCCTTATTTTCGAGCTCATCTAATCAAAGTGTCGACAGATCATCCTCTGAAGAAGATATTGTATCAACCTAAGACAATAGGAAGGTACCATAAATGGAATATTAAGTTAAGCCAGTATGATTTTACCTATCATCGGAGGAGAGTGATGAACAGTCAGGCGCTGACGGACTTCATCGTCAAGTTTACCATGCGAGATATGAGGCGAAAGTGGATGATGTGGTTGTAGTTCCATAATGGAAGCTATTTTTCGATGTTGCTTCAAAAGAATATAGCTTTGATAAAGGAGCAATATTTGAAACAATGAAAGGACGGCCAATCACTTACCACTGAAGCTAGAATTTCATGCAACTAATAATAAAGCCGAGTACGAGGCGTTAATAGAAGTATTGAAGATAGCGAAGGAACTGGGGATGAAAATGCAACACATATTTTATGATTCTCATTTGGTGGTTTTCCAAGTTAGGAAGGAGTATCAGACATAAAGGGTATGACTAGCCCCTTACCTATCTATGGCATTGGAGCTACTGAAGGACATAGAGCATTATACGATGACACACATCCCTAGAGAGGAAAACATGAAGACTATTTCATTAGCTAAGCTAGCTAGCTCCGGAGAAGCACAACTAATAGAATTGGTTTTAGTGGAAGTTTCGCTAACTCCTAGTATCGATCTGATGGACGTCAACTAGATTTTAAAAACCGCAAAGGAGGAGGAGTCATGGATGACCTTAATAAAAAATTATCTGATCAATGGAACTCTGCAGATAAACAAAAATGAAAAAAGAGAAGCTCCTTTGAAAAGCACTATGGTTCATGATGGAAGATGCAGTACTATAAAAGAGAGAATACTTAGTTCCCCTACTTTGGTGTGTGGCCGAGGATGAGGCTAGGAAGATCCTCATGGAAATCCACGAGAGCGGTTGTAGTGATCATAGCAAGGGGCATACTTCGACAAAGAAGGTAATTCACCATCGATATTTCTAGCCAACAATAAACTAGGATGTCGTTGAGAACATCAAACAATGTGATTGGTGCGGGAGATTTGCAAAGATTCAAATAGCCCCATCGTCAAAACTTGTGAAAATGGTCAATCCATGGCCGTTTGCAATTTGAGGAATTGATATTATTGTTGTGCTACCAATAGGGAAGGGAGTAGCTAAATATTCTATCAATATAGTGGAATACTTTACAAAATAGGTTGAGGCGGAACCACTTGTCGCAATCACAACGAAGAAGGTAATTAAATTCATAATGATGAATATTATTACAGGTTCAAAGTACCTCAAAAGATGATCACGGGAAACTAAACTTAGTTTGAGAGCACTGAATTCAAGGAGTTTTGAACCGATATAGGATTGAGAAGAGCTTCTTCGTGTTGGCATATTCGTAGGCAATCAGATAAGTGGAAGCAGTGAACAAGATCATCAAATCCACCTTGAAGAAGTTATTAGCTAGAGCTCATGGCAACTGGGTTGATAAGCTTCCACTAGCACTATGGGGTTATAGGATGACACAAAAGTCTACAACTAGATACTTTCTATTCGCTTTGGCTTACGAATCGAAAGCGATGATCTCGATAGAACTAGAATTCCTTTCTCATCATAAAAGGCATTTGACTTAAAGAAGAATAAGGAACGCTTGCTTGAGTCCATCGATTTGGTTAATGAGAAAATGAAAAAAGAAAAATTAAGGGCAGTTGCCCTTTAGAAAGGTGTGGCACGACATTTCTACGCCAACATGTGCAACCACACCTTTAAGGTAGGGGATCTCGTTCTAAAATGCATTCTAACGGGTGCGGAGATGCTTGGACCGCATTGCGAAGGACCCTACACGATTGATCAGAAGCTTAAAGACATAACATTCAAGCTGATAACGGTTGATGGAATCCCTATCCCATGTGCATGGAATAGTGATATGCTGCGATACTGCTACATTTAATTTTTCTCAATTTGTTCTCGCAAATAAGCCACCCAAGGACATTGGGGGCATGTAATAAGGCATGACTTGCCACTTTTCCTATTCATAAATAAAGTCTTCTTCTTAAACCGTTGGAACCGTGTTCTCGTAGGCAAAACCACCCGTACTGCATGATCAACAGTACAATCGAGAACATTCCTCCCTGGCCTCGGTAATGGATGGCGAGTATTTTCCTAAGGAACGATCTGACAATTAGACCCCAGCCTTCAGGAATTCATCATTGCCTAGAGATTGGCGACAATGTGAAGGTTTGACAACCCTGGCCTTAGGGAGTTTGTTATTACATGTAGATTGTAAATGATAAGAAGGTTCAACCCCGACCTTTAGGAATCCGGCATTACTCAGATATAGGTGATGCCAGAAATTAAAGCTTATCCTTCAAGAATCTGGCATTGCTCAGAGATAAGCAATGCCACGATGGATAACTCTGTCCGTCAAGAGTTTGGCGTTTCCCAGAGAATGGCAGCGTCAGGAAGGTAAAACCTTATCCTTTAGGAATTTGGTTTTGCCTGTAGAAAGGCAACGCCGGGAAGGAAAATTCCATCTCTAGCACTGCTTGAAGATTGGCAACGTCAGGGAGGTAAAACTCCGACGTACAGGAATTTGGAATTGCTCGAAGATTGGTGACATTAGGAAAGGCAGTTGCTTAAGGTCAATCAGAAAATTCGGCCCCAACCAATTGGAACCGGTGTGCCACAAATAGAGGAGGGAGGAGCCAAATATGTTACCTTTGTAGTGGATTACTTTACAAAATAGGTTAAGGCGGACCTGCCTGCCATAGTCACAACGAAGGAGGTAATGAACTTCATAACAAATAATATTATTTACAGGTTTGGAGTACTTTATAAGATAATCATAGACAACAAAACTTAGTTTGAGAGCGTCGAATTCATGGATTTCTGTAACCGATATAGGATTAAGAAGAGCTTCTTTGCGGTGGCACATCCGTAGGTAAACAGACAAGTGGAAGAGGTGAAAAAAATCATCAAATCCACATTAAAGAAGAGAATAACTAGAGCTAAAGGCATCGGGGTGATGAGCTTCGATTAGCACTATGGGCTTATAGGACGACACATAAGTCTAAAATTGGACACTCACCATTCGCTTTGGCTTTTGGATCGGAAGCGATGATCTTGATAGAACTGGAAATTCCTTCTCATCGATAAATGCATTTCGACTTGAAGGCGAACGAGGAACTCTTTCTTGAGTCCCTCGATTTGGTTGATGAGAAAAGGAAAGAAGCAGAATTTAGGGTAGCTGCCCACCAGAAAAGGGTAGCATGACATTTCAATGCTAAGGTTCGAAACCACACCTTGGAGGATGGGGATCTCCCTTTGAAATGAGTTCTCCTGAGTAGAGGGTACTTGGCCTGAACTGGGAAGGATCTTGCATGATTGATTGGAAGCTTAGAGATGAAATGTTTAAGCTGCCAATTGTTGATGGAATACCTATCCCAAGTGCTTAGAACAGCGATCTTCTGCCATACTACTACATTTAATTTTTCTCAATTTTTTCTCGCGAATAAGCCACCCAAGGACATTGGGGACAATGTAAGGTAGGAGTTGCCACTTCTCATGTTCATATATTTGGTCATGTATTGCCCCGTCCTTTTAGACGATTTAAATAGATGATAAACCACACACGTCAGATTTAGACCATTCAAAAGGGTAGATTGTTATGGGGTAAATAAGAAAAAGAAGGGAAATAAAGAAAACAAATACAGAATCTCGCAGCTAAATGACAAAATATAATAATTAAATAAATAGTTCATGAAGCTGTTTACAAATAACATTTGATGATACTTTTACAGTACAGAATCAGAGTTACATTCAACAGAAATAAATAACAATGCAGCAGAACAACATGATGCATTGGAAATTATATAATTAGTAATAATAGTATACAAATCTTCATCTTTGTCCTTCATAAAGCAGTCTTTGATATACTGAATAGCATAGACAGACCCGAGAGAATTGAAAAGACAGAACACTCGAGTCAGAACTAAAAGATCTTATGTAAGTTAAATCAACAGTAAACAAATATGAGTGTAACGGCGTCAAAGATGTTTATGGGTTTTGACATCTCCTATCCAGTGTCCAACGTGAGTGCAATAACTTAAGAGATGTTCGGGATTTCCATCTCCTAAGGATCCGTTAAACTATCTACTATGTAGTACAATACGCTGTTACAACAGTGTCTACAGTAAAGTAAAGTATTAAAATAATGTTAAGACGTTACGTATATTCCGCTTAACACATTTGATAAATTCCCATAGTTTGTATACAATACCGTACGCTCCTCCATGAGCTTTACCCAGAGGGCACTCCATCGGTATGGTACAAAACTAATTCCTAGAAGGTGCGATAGGGCATGTGAACACGGCACTCGAGGCAATGCCAGGGTAGATATACTGATTGTGGACCTAGACTGGTGGTAACGCATATCAGCTACTACTTCCTACCTCGAAACACACTCCTATAATCAAATTAAGGGGTGGCCACCAAATCATTACAAAGTCATTATGTCGTATCGAAGAAGCATGTCCGATCGGAGGAATGACCTCACTTGGCTCCTCGTGGCTCTTGTTGTAGTCACATCTAAGCTGACTCATGGGAGTCAGGGTCACGTAAATACCTTATACAGAATCGTTCGTCAAACCATCCTACTTTACTTCTAAAATCTCCACCACGTACACGGTTGTTAAAGTGGTTTTCGACATTGGCAGAGAGTATGACAATATCTGATCCTGGTCGCTTTAACAACCAAACACTTATTTCACACCGGATGGTTCTTTTGCATTTCCAAAACAGATTTATAATTTATATCAGTATATCATATTTTCAAAAAGTATATCATTTTCGAAATCATATTTACTTTCGAAATTATATCACATTTGAAATAATGTCACGTTCAAATTTATATTTCCAAAAATAGATTAAATCCTCATTTAAATCATCATATCCCTCAAATATGTCATTTAAATCCCTTCTTATTTTATAACATCATTAGTCGTATTCTTCTTAAAAATCAAGGATTTAAATACAAAATTTCCACTTTACAAAACTTTAAATTCAAAAAAAAGTTTAGATAGTTTTAAATAGTTTTGAAAATAGTTTAAGACGGTTAAAATAGATTAAAACTAATTAATATAGTTTAAAATAGATTAAAATGGATTAATATAGTTTAAATAGATTAATATAATTTTAAATTTGTTTAGTATAGTTTAAAATGGAATAAAATATATTAATATACTTCAAAATAGTTAAATTGATTTAAAATGGATTAAAATGGGTTAAAATACTTTAAATAGATTTAAAATAGATTAAAGTACTTTTGAATTTCGATTTAAACCAATTTCTAATTCCAACCTTCAAACTTGGATTTTCAAAGTAATTCAATTTATATAAATCAATTTCCTTCAAATATCATTTAATCCAATTCAAGATTTATGAGTTTTAAATCGTTTAATTTAACCAATCTGGTGTCCGTATATAATTTTCTACCCTATGGTCAAGTGATACAGATATTTTTCATCTCAATCCGCAAAATTTAAATTTACAGGTATATATTATTTCAACCCGCAAACCCAAAGTCCAAATCAATGTAAATCACTTGGGTTTATCATTTTAACCCATAACGATTTTCTCCTATTCTATATGATAGTTCGGGTATGTATCATTTCAACCCATAGGGATTTTCTAACAATAACTAAGGGAACTTGCAGTGTTATAACAATATAATTATAACATCAAATCATCCAATTCCAAATCACGTCATAAATTCAATTTAACTAATGTAACGATCCCCATTTTTAGTCGAATTTAAAATTGATAATGAATATAAATTTTGGATTAAATTGTGAATTTAATTGAAGTTTTCCAAATTTAATAAAGATATGTGTTTGTTTATTTATATATATGTATAAAAAAAATTAAATTTTAAATGAATTGTGGGTTTGGAATTCAAAAGCAGATATTCTGAGAATATATTAGATTCAAGAAAAGAACTCTATATTTCAAAAATTTATGGAAATTTGTTTTGAAACTTGAATATGTATACACACACACATTGTGATTTGAAAATTATGATTTGAATTTAGTATAATAATTTTCAAAATCTATTTTAAATTAAATTACATATATATATATATATAAGTAAATATACATGTGTGCATATATAAGTAAATTGCAATAGAACAAGATGTCAAGATACTTGTAAGAAGAATTAAAGGAAAATTATTTACTCATGTGACTGATTTGGAAAACAAAATCCTCCGAGAATGGAAAGTGGATCCGCCATGAACCTATGCTTCAGAGCTTTTAGAAAGGGGCATTTGTTGTTTTGCTTTGATTGGTGGAATGTTCCTTATAAATAAACTTAGCACGTGTTTTGTTTTACTTTCTATGTAATACACGAAACATGTATATTTGTTCTGAGCTTTGATGCATCAATAAAATTCACCAATTTTCAAAAAAAAAAAAAAAAAAAAATATTTATTAATGTAAAATTAGTTTAAATTATTTTCTTTAAGAAAAAGTTACATAAATAAATATATAGATATAGGAAATGCATTTATTAAATTTGAAAATGTAAATATAAAATTAAGTAATTTTCAAAAGAAAGGGTTTAAATATAAAATTAAAGAAAAAGATTTACAAAGGGTCTGAACACAAATTGTTTTCGTTTTAACATTTGTAAGATAATAGAACACATACATTAAAAGTGTATGGTTTAATTAAATAAGTAGCAAAGGATGAATTTTTCTTTTAATTAAATTTTATAAACATGCATAAGAAAGAGGTAAATCAGATTTCTCAAGCTCTTTCAAAACTACAAAGCAAATTCAAAACCTGGAAATCAGAAGCAGTTCAACATTCTTCAATCCTCACTTTCAAATATAAAAACAACCTGAGATCATTTTAAAACTAAGAATGAATTATCAAAATCCATAACTCAAAAACCTGAAGATCAAAGAAAAAGCAAACAAAAGCAAAACTTCACAAAAACAAATCCAGGCTTAAGGCAATTCAAAGTTCAAGCAGAGAAATTTAAGGACAATTCAAACATTAAAACAAAGCTGTGAATTCAACAAGTACAAATCAGATCAATGCAACCAGATTTAAAGCAATTCATTTCAAACCTGGAAATGAAGTTCAGAAAACAAAAATCACAAGCTAAAAACCTGGTCTCTATTTCAAAACAATCGGGTGAGCAAACTAACCATTAAAACCTGAATTTGTTATATATATATATATATATATATATATATATATATATTGGTGAATGCTTGAAATTGGTTGGGAAAAAAATGTTGAATAGATTTAAATATATCTGCATTTCTATATATATATATATATATATATATATATATATATATGAAAACAGTTTGTGCATGTCTGTTTAAAAGCATATATAGGTCTCTGTTCTAAATATACAGGTTTCATACCTGTTTAAAAATCAATATCTCCTCCTTTAAATCTTTTTAGGCTATAATTTGTGAATTAAAAATGAGTGTAATTACATAAACTTAATTTAAAAATGAATTCAGGTGGATTTATTGGATAATTAATTCAAAATCAGGAATTTACGATGAGATTTCTTTTAAAATTGGAAATTCAATAAACTTAATTGTGTATTTAGATCCTATAATTAGATTCGTGCTAACGAATAATAATTTTAAAAAGCAATTTCATGATTTGTAAGGATGGGAATATGGAGTTTTCTTGAAATGAACAGTTTTGGGTTTTTTGTCAAAATCTGATAATCAATGAGGTGTTGGGTCTCGAGATCGCTGTTAGAGGAAGGTTGTGGATGGGTGGTCGTGGGAAAATGCTTGGGTCATTAATTGATGGTCGAGGTGGTTGATTGATGATGGTTTAGGGTTTGAAGACAAGTCTGGGTGGCTGTTAAAATTGTGGCTTGATCGTCACCAATGTAGCATCGGGTGGCGTCGGTCCAAGAGGGATTGAAGTGTAGTCATGTAACGCGTCTTTGGGTGTAGCGTCGGGGTTCCAGGTTGCTGAGATTGTCGTCGGCGATCGATTTTGTAAATCTGGGTTCATTCCAGTTTGGGTGCGCTTGAATTCAATTCAAAGTTCTAGACGATCGTGGTGGTTGAGGGAGTAGTTGTTGGCATGTGGAAGGTAAAGGCGTTGATCGCCGTTGCTCAGACACCTTGTAGACGTGCACGCGCGAAACTGTGCACCTAGGCATGATGATGGATTGGGGAAGGAAAGGGATACTCGGGTTCTCGTTTGAGTTTTTTGAAGATTTCTCAAAGTAGATTGGGAATTTGGGTTGGGCTTGGGGATTTTGCTGGGTTAACTCTAGTTCTTTGATAGGATATCAAAATTTTAAAAATTTGTAAAGTAAACAAATTTATTTTAAAACAACTATGTTAACCAGCTTTAGTATAAGGAGTAAATTTGTTAACAGGTTTTAAAAAAATTAAGCGGTAACAAGTTTTTTTTTTTAAAAAAGTATGATAAAAGAAAATTTAATTTTCAAAGTTATTTAGACAAGATTTTAAAGATAAACGACTTACCTTAAATAATGATTTTTATTATCATTAACTTTAAGGATTTAAGTTGAAATATATGATTATGTTGATTTGTTTTAAAGGTTAGTTAAAATAAGACTTAAATAATGATTTCTTCCCAAAAGTCATTAATAGGTTTAAATGGTAATTGTTTTTTTCAAAGATTGATTAATAAATGGAAAGTAATTAAGGATAATTAATCACTTAATAATAATTACTTAATATAAGTAATCAAGGTTGAATAATTATGGGTTAAAGATGATTAAGAATAATCACTTATTGTAATTAATTAAAGGTAATTAATTAATGTGATAAATTAATTAAGGTAATTAATTTTAGAATAATTAGTTAATTAAAGGTTAATTAATTAATGAAAGTGATTAAGTGTTGATTATTAATTAAAGATTAATTAATTAATTATTGTAATTAATTAAGGATAATTAATCAAAGGATTAACTATTAATTTAAGGTTAATTAATAGAAATGGTTTGCAATTAATAATTAATTAACCAGGATTTGTAAATTATTCATAAGTAATTAATCTGATTTAAATAATCAGATAATTGATTAATCTTACTTATGGATGTTTGGATTCTATTGGATGTTTGAATTGTTTGATATTCCTGATATGTGATGCTTTGTGATATGAATTATTCTGATTTATGTTGTGGACTAAGATGTAATTTATTTATCTAGGATGTAATTTATTTATCTGCGATGAACTTATATTTTTCATCTGTGATCTGTAAATGGAGATAAGGTTATAGATTATACCACTTATCGATATTTCTATGTTTTAACCTGTAATGATTGATGTTGTTGCACTATTATTGTTTAAAACCCCTGGACTACACCTTACACACACAAATATGGATTGGACGAGGAAATCGATTAAGTCTGTGATATTTGAATTTAATGAAATGTTTTTAAAAGTTGAATTTTGAGTCTAAATGATTTTAGAAATGGAATTGAGTTGAATTTGAAAAACTTTTGAAAGGAATTTTTAAAGATAAAAGTTATTTTGAATAACTTGATAAAGTTTTGGAAACTAAAATAGTTTGATTTGAATTCAAGATTTGAAATTGAATCCTATGTTTGGAAATTATGGTTTAAAAAGGGTATACAAGTTATAAATGTTTTTATATGAGTTTTAAAACCATTATAAAAGTATTGATTTGGAAATTTAAATTTGACCCAAGTTTTATACTTGAAGGGCTTTAACTTGTGTAAATGTAATCGGATTTTTCCAAAACGAAAACTATTTGTTTTCAAATAATAATAGCTTTCATATAAAGAAAGGATTTTCAATTTGTGTCGAAAGATTTCAAGTTTGAAATGGAATTGAAATAACTTTGAAAGCTATGAATGAATCTTTATGAAAGATGGTTGAACCTTGTTTTGAAATTGAAGAGGATTTTGAATGGTGTATCTTTTATATATATAAAAGATTTGAAATGGGAATTGTTTTGAAAGCTATGAATTGAGTCTTTGATTTAATGATTGGATGAGTTAATCCAATTTGAAAGGGAATTTTTTTAAATATGGTGAATGAATCTTTGTGAAAGATTGGTGAACTTTGTTAAATGAATCCTTTTGTTTTAAAAGATTAGAAATGACAATTTGTTTAAACTATTTAAAAGAAAAGTTTTCAGGTAATAAGTTGTGACTTAACTGAAATCCCAATATCCATATGTTTTAAAATATTGCGCTCACTATTCGATTTAGCCGGGAGAGGACTTTGTGTCATATAACCCATTCCGAATAATGATATGACATTACGGATAGCATTTGAAGACCGGTGGTGAAGACCGGATATTTTCAAAAGCGAAAGGATAGCTCGTCGAATTTTTGGGTTTAAATCAGATTTAAATTCGATTTAAATTAAAAAAGTGAGTGTTTTAACCCACTCACAACTTCTAAGTTTTCTTTTGTTTGTTAAATTGATTTAAGATATGAGTAGAAATTTATTTATGACTGTTTGGCATGTTTTATTCATTATCTCAGTTAAATCGCATTTATTTAATTTAACTGTTAACTAATTTTATTATTGCATATAAATTGACAGTTAAAATTTATTTATTTGCATATAAACTGCTAGTTAAACAGTTATTAAATTTATTATTGAATATAAATTGTTAGTCAATACCTGTTATTTATTTCCTGTTATATTTTTATATGCTCTATATTGATGTTTGTTTAAATTGGATGATGATTGTAATAAATGGTTGATGATTGATATTTGGATGAATGGATGCAATAATTTATATTGTATAAATTGCAAGTTATTATGCATTTTCATTTCATTCGGGATTGCGGTTTGAAATGATATACAACCGCATTTTTATTTTTAAATTGCGGATTGAAATGATAAATATCTGTATCACTTGACCATAGGATAGAAAATTTTATACAGGCACCGTGGTATATACATAAAATTATTTTTGAAATGATTTTTATGGTTTGGATATGATACGGTTTAATAAATATTAAATTTTGATATTATATAAATATTATTTTATAATTATACCTATATAGTTAAATTTTGAATTTAAGCTAGGTATAATCTGCTAAATAAAATGAATAAGTTGAAATGGAGTTGATAATTTATATTATATAATTAAGTACAAGCTTAGGATATAGAGTTTAAATGATTCAAATAAATTTAGATTGGAAGGTAAAAAAATAAATTAATTGGAATTGAGCGTATTTAAAAATTAAACTCTATAAGTTGATGTAGAACCTTATTAAGCTTGAAAATTTTAAAGCTATGATATTTATAAATGAAATTTTATTTCAAGATAAATTAAAGGAATATTTCTAGTATAAATAAACTGAAGGAAATATTTAGTTATAGGAAATTTGAGTTTTATATAAATGATTATGGATTTATCATGCAAATGTTCAAGACTAAATAATAAAACAGTGAATTTGTTGAAAGAATAAATTCCAACCTTAGTTTTGAAATTTATTAATACTCAAATTGGATATATATTGCAATTGAAGTGGTTTTGGAAACTGAAGGTGAAATTGAAATTTATGGTTTAGACTTCATCTAAAAAAATATATTTGTAAAGTCATGGAAATTAATTTACTTTAGAAAGTAAATTTAAAATTAAACCATTTTATTATATATACTTTTGAATATCCAAATCTTCATGTTTTAGAAGTTATGGTTTTAAAGCTATGAATTTCGAAGTATTATGTTTTGAAATTTATAATTCAAATGTTTGGTCTCTAGATATTATAAATTTTAAAGAAGTATGATTTTGGAAAAGAAATATATTTGAAAAAAAATTGATATTATTGATTTGGGTTTTTATGAAAATAATATCAAAATGAGTTTGTTTTGGAAAAGGAAATGATATCGTATTTATGGGTTTTGAAACGGATAATTATATTCTGTTTTTTTTTAAAGTATAAACTATTTTTAAAGACCACGGTGTTATAATAACGTTTGGTTGTTAAAGAGACCGGGATCGAAAGTTGTCATACTCTCTGCCAACTCCGAAAACCACTTTGACAACCGTGTGCGCGGTGGAAATTCCAGAATGAAGTAGGATGGTGATGGCATTTCCTCTGAGGTAAATACGTGGACCCAACTCCCGTGAGTTGGCATAAGGTGGCTAAAACATGAGCGATTCTCAGGCCAATGAGGTCATTCCTCTGATCGGATACTCCTCTTCGATATTACACTCTGACTTTGGATTGTTTCGGTGGCCACTTTTGATTTCTTTGATTTTAGGGGAGTTTGTCCGAGGCGGGCGGTAGTAGCAGCTACGCGTTACCACCAGCCCGGATGTGTAATTGGTATATCTACCATGGCATTGCCTAGTTGTGCCGTGTCACCTACCCTATCGTGCCTTGTACGAGTTCGGATTTCTCCCGTAGCCCGTGTGGTATCCTCTAGTGGCTTCCCGATCGGGAGGGACTGTGATATTGGATGGACTACTGGGACTATTATTGTGTTAAGGGGGAGATTGGGTAACTCCTTAACGCTATTTTAAAGTAAGTTTATTTTACAAATATACACTATTATAATAGCGAAATATACTACATAGTAAATAGTTTAACGGATCCTTAGGAGATGTAAATCCCAAGCATCTCTTGAGTTGCTGCACTCATATTTATCTCTGTTGATTTAACTTACATAAGATCTTTTAGTTCCGACTCGAGTGTTTTGTCTTTTCAGTTCGCTCGGGTCAGTCTTAGCGTTTCAGGATTTGAAGATTTTATTCTGGATGACGAAGACGAAGACGAAGATTTGTAGTATTACTATCTACTATTATTCCACTACACTATTTAATTCCGCTGCATTGATATTTATTGGTATGTGAACTCTGATATTTATTGTATAATGAATAATCAATTGTTTTGTAAATAGTTTTATGAACTGTATATTGATTATTATATTTTATCCTTCCGATGTGAGATTCTATTTTATTTTATTTCTTCTCTGTTTTTCTTATTTACCCCTAATAATCCGCCCTTCCGTATGGTTGAAATTGGCACGTGTGTCGATTTGAAGCGTGCGAAAAGGCGGGACGTTACAATTTGGTATCAGAGCTTTGGTTTAGCGATAAACCTTAGCTTTGTGGGGTTTGACTCTTTACTAATACGGTAGTAATACCCCATGGGAGTCGCTGAGTGTATATATATGAGAGAGCGTATTTGTTAGTGTTATAAAAAGGTTTTAATATTGTGTTAATCTGTTCCGTTTTGTATTTATAAATTCTGGTTGGTGCATGGGACGCTATGACATCAATAGGGATTTCTAAACACTTAATAGGACAGACCGACATAATATTTGCTTTTAATATAGGTGAATGAAATAATTTTGCCTATTATATTTTCTATATAAAATAATATTTTTCAAATGATATCTGTACTTGGCTGCAATAGATTGGTTGTTAGGTAATAAAGTGTATAAATAGTAATAGAAATAAGATTGAAAAATAAAATAAATGAAATTTGGGAAATTTAGAACTTAAGATCCGGGGTTTTTAAATTTCTTTCGAATTAATTTTGGAATATAATAATATTGTTTATAAGTACTTTCTGATATAAATATTTAATATAATTCGGAAGAATTGTTTTAAAGAAGATTTTGGAGAAAATAAGTTTTGTACTTTCCTCTCTGTCGTTGGAAAATAATTTCGGTGATGGCGGCCGCATCATCGACTTTCATTTTCGAGTTTCGAAGGGGGAAGGCCAATGTAGTGTTCTACTGCAGATTCATTTTTGAAAAATATATAAATTTTGAATTATTTTTTAGATATAATTAGAGATATATAAGTTGTAAGAATATATTTATCTATTGTTTTAAAAATAAATTGAAAATTTAACCCGGTATTAAATTCTTAAATTTTCATTAATTAATTGTTTCAATTATTGTAGTGAAATGAAAGGTAAGTAATTAATAATTGAAACCTCTAATTTAGGTAAGAGATTTAAGGCTAAGTTATAAAGGAAATAAAAAGGAAGCTGAAATTGCAACTTATAAGGAAAAGGTAAAAAAATTATTGAACAATGAATTAATTAAAAGAAATGAGAAAACTTGTATAACTTTCAATTACATTCTTTAAAAGCATATATATAACTTACCAAATATTAAAAGTTGAAATGTTAATAAGAAAATGTAATAGATATTGCACAAGTAATAAATTTGAGGTAATGAAAG
This sequence comes from Allium cepa, assembly GCA_030765085.1. Classification (NCBI taxonomy): domain Eukaryota; kingdom Viridiplantae; phylum Streptophyta; class Magnoliopsida; order Asparagales; family Amaryllidaceae; genus Allium; species Allium cepa. The sequence continues at coordinate 1,003,178,653 of CM060935.1, forward strand.
TAATTAATGGAATTCCTTAATAAATAGGAATTTGATGTTGTAATATTATAATCTTAAGTGTAATTGAAAAGACTACTAATTGAAATAGAAAGGTAGGTATTATAAATGGAAGAAAATAAATAAAATTAAGTAGTATATATGGAAGATAATAAACGTAAGTAAAGGATTGAAGCTATTTATTAATAAAATAAGAAGAAAAAATGAATGCAGTAAATATATAAGTGTAGACTTAAATTAATGTATTAATGTGCTAAGAAATTGATTTGCACATGAATACTATAAATAAATGAAGTTATGCAATATGAAATGAAAAGGGAAAAATGAATTTTATATATAAGTATAAGTGCAAACAAGTGTAATAAACACTAAATTAATGAATGGAGATAAAAGTTGTAAGAAATAAATGTAAAGTAATAAATGAAATTTATAAGAATGAGCTTGATTTATTATTTTGAATTGTTGCTTGTTTGGTTTATGGTTGTTTGGGGTAAGATACTTTAAATTTGGATTTGGATGAATGAATAATCTATTTAGTTTTATCTAAGGCTGCTGAGTAAATGATGCGCTAGTAGTTTATTCTTCATTCCGTGCAATTTAAAAGTTTTGAACCCGAACAACTATTTGTTTGTTTGATTGAATGGTTGTTTTGTATTGTGTGTGTTGTTTGTTAAAATTGATGGTTGTTGTATTGATTTGTTGTTAGTGATTGAAACCACCTAAATATTTCATTTTTTATAAATTTTTAACCCTTTGGATTATATAAGTAAAATGCAGATTATGGAAGCAATTGCTACTGCTTTTGGTTGCACAAAATGAGCGTTATTGCCCGACAAATAGGTATGTTTTTGGATTACGGGTTTTAGCGTTACTATTTTGTTTTTTTTCCCGTGTTGGGATATATATTATTTTGAAAATATATGATATATATTGTTATAATTAATATTTTATTTTTCTTCCGAGCCTCTCCGTACAAAGGAGACTCTGCCGAAATTTTTCAAAAATTTCGGACTTAGATTTTTTTTTCTTCCAAACTTTAATAATTTAAATATAAAAGATTAAATAGTTATAAATTAGGATATCTTATTTAAAGCATTTAATTTTGTAAATTTAATTGTTTATAAAGTTAATGTTTTGATAAGATGTATTGTTTTTATTTCTTCTTTTTCTGTTTTTTCCTTTACGGGGACGAAAAGTTTTGAGTGGGGGAGAGTATAACGACCCATAAATTTTCGATGTTAAATTTTGTTATTTTAATAATATTTTATGAGTTAATATTGTGATACCCCAGAAAATTTCAAGCAAATTTAAATATGATAATCCCTTTTATAAATTATTTTAATTTGATAAAATTGTTAATAGGTTGTTTTTTTAAAATATAGATAAATCAATTTTCAAATAAAATTATCAATTACAAATTGAATTAGGGGTTGGTTAAAACATATATATGTGTTGTTAACTTGGTTTTAAATTAGATTTTCAAATTTAATTTAAACATGAATTTGGGTTTAGTTTTTTTAAAAATATTTGGATTTAAAATATGCAAGCTTTTATTTATAAATGATTATTTTTATTACATTTCCTTTAAAAAGGAAGTCATATATAAATTTTGATAAGAATTTGTAAATTAAAAATAAAGCTTTTTATTAACATTATAATAAATGAAATTACTTAAATAACAAGTGTTAAATGATGAATAAAGGCAAGTGACAAGTGTTAAAGGATTTTAACAAGTGTCACCTTTTGTATCAATTTTCTTTCTTTATTTATTTTTAAAAGAAAAAAAAATCAATCAAAATTTCTCTATAAAACATGTATCTTCCCTTTTGTTATTCCTTTTCTATTTTCAGCTCAAAAATTTTTCCTTCGTCTTTCAAAATATAAGAAGACCATTAAGCTAAAACAAAATATAAGAAAATTTAAAATTATAAACTACAACATCAGTTACAAGATTAAAATTTCAGAAATGCAAATCAACTTCATTTTCAACCTGGGAGGCTTCGAATTCAGCTCAACCTAAAAAAAAAATCCAAGAATTCAAGCAAATTCAAAGCAAGCTTTTAATTAAATCAGTTTCATAGTAGTTCAGCAACTCAAGCTCCAAGCAAACAGAACGGTTCAGAGAAAAAATAGAAGAATCAGAAAATGCAAGTTCAAAATCAAGGTTCAATTCAATATACAATCAAGCAAGATAAGATCAGAATCTAACCCAAGTTTCAAGGACAAAGGGATTTCCAGATCATCATCATAACTGGAAATTAGACCCAATCTAGGGAGCAGGCTCTCTGTTTTAAAAAGGTGAGTAACAAAGGAATAACTCTGTTTAAAATTTTGATGCTTGAAGTGAAACTGGAATTTGAATTGGTGATTTAAGTTTTGCATGGTTGAATTTATTATTATATGGATACATATATATGGGTATACTGGGATGCATGACTGTTACTGTGCTTAGGCTCTGTTCTTCTATATAAGTTGCAAATGCAAATAAAATAAAATATACAGTTCCAGGTTCATTTATAAAAAAAAAGAACAGGCTTCTATGTTATTCCTATGTGACTTCTGAACTTAATCAGATTTAATTCGATGTATGTGGGATTGTTGAATGTAAATTTGTGATGTATGTTTAACTTTAAGTATGCATGCTTGTTTAAATATGAATACATGAATTTATGAAATGAATAAACTTGTTTATGGCTGTGGACATCTCTGTTATGTTTCACAGTAAAAAAAAATCTAGATAAGTAAATTTTAATTCTCCTCATTTAATTTTGTTAGGCTTAGAAATTCCAACAAAATTCTGTTTGTTTGATCATAATAAAGGTTTTAAATCTTTTTTTTATGAAGTAAGTTTGTAAGTTATTTGAGGAAAAAAAAAACAAAGAGAACAGTGGAAACTTGATATTAGCAAAATTCTAACAAGATTAAATTATAGAATCAAGTTTATAATCGGGTTAATATATAAAAACTAGGATTTCTAAAATGAAATCTAGATTTTTAGTTGAATTTTGAATGAGACATTCGAAGTAAATCGGAAATGTCGTTTTCGAACCTTTCCTGATGATCGTGTAACTGGAAGATTAGGGATTGAAGCCAAGGAAAGGTGATAGGCTAGAGATGTGGAAAAATTGTTCGACCAATTTTCTGATCATCGTTGATGGCCATAAAGATTGATTTAGGGTTTAATAGCCTAATTGGGGTGTCTGGATAATCGTGGTGATCTCAGCGGAAAGGAAGCTCCGGGGTTGATCGCGATGGTGGCAACTGAGACGTGGTGCTGTGATGCTGCTATGGAAGGAAAGTCATGGATTCCGATCACCTAGATCGACGACGGTGGTGATTCTTTGTTTTCGAGTTGAGGATCCAGTTGGGTTTGAATCATTCGATTTCGATTCAAGGAAGTTCAGTGAGATTTGGTCAGTGGAGAGGCTTCGCGAGGTCATTGATGACGTGTGAGAGGCGTCGCAGTTGGTCGGCGTCGAAGAATTCGCGGTGCACCGTGCACACGTGTACATCAGATTCTGATGGGTTGATGCCTTCGTGTATCTCGAGTTTTACTCGAGTCTTTCTCAAGATGGTTTTGAAGCAGGAGGGTAGCACGAGATTATAAGGCTTCGTCGGGTTGATGCTCGAGAAGATGATGGGTGGGCTCGGGTACTTTTCAGGATTGCTCGCGTGAGATTATAGTTATCAGGTGAAAATTTAAGAGAGGAAAGGGAGAGGTTAGCGGAGGAATTTGTTGGGCTTCGGCCCATTATTGTGTTGTTGTGCAGAAATGAGTTAGGATCCGTTTAAACTTTTGGGTTGCCGAACCTTTGGGCCCAAGTGCCTTTGCATATCTTAAGCAACGTATTTGCAAATTTAAACAAATTCCTAAAGTTTAAAGATGTAATTTAAATTGTTGTTTTAAGTGAACGATAGCTGTAGTAAAATAATAATACAAATTATTTAATGAATTGGAATGGATAATTGTTTAATTAATTAGAGATTGATGAATTGGAAATTAGTAATTAATTATTTGTTGATTTAAGATTTATTAACGTAAGTAATTGAAGAAAGCTATTTAAATGAGTTATTTAGTGTATGTAATTAAAAGATAAATTTGTTAGGAGTTAATTAGTTAGTGTAATTAATTAATGGATTTATTAATTAAGGATAAATTAAAGGGTTAGTTAATTAATGTAATTAATAAATTATAATTAATTAATAGTTATGGAATAATTAATCAGGGTAATTAATTAAGTAATTAATTACTCAGCATAGTTAATGAAGTTGATAATTTTAGTAATTAATTTAAGTTTAATTAATTAAAGGTAATCATTTGATGTTGGGTTAAGTATAATTACGTAAGGAAATTATGTGGTGTAATTAACTTAGTGAAGTAATTAGTGGATAATACTAGATGTAATTACTTGGTGAAGAAATTAGGTGATAATTACTTAGTGTAATTAATGTAATTAATCAAGAAGTTGGTTTAATTGATGAAGTAATTAAGGAAAGTTAATTCCTGATTGTGATTAGTCAAGATTGATTTATGAATGTAATTAAGTTAAAGGTTAATTATTATATGAAATTTAAGAATAATTAACTAATGAAGTAATTAGAGGATCATTAACTAATGTAATTAATGAAAGAGATCAATTTTTCTTATTAATGATTAAATGACGATGAGTGCTTTGAATTGGATGATATCTCTGTTATGAATTGCTTTGTGGTATGATATGTTGGATGGATGATGATAATGTGATTATCAATCAATTAGGAATTATTGTAAAGTATTACCCGACAATTAAAGTTGAATTGTATTTAATTAGATAATTTGGGTATTAGTTAATACCTGAAACCACTTCGATTCTTTATAATTGATACGTGAAATCAGTAGGGTATTATGGAAAAATTTAGATGAATTGAACCATATAATCTAATAATCTAAGTTCTGGCACCTAATTGCTTTGTGAAATAAGTGATGTCTATAGTAATTATGAAGTTGTAATTTGATATACGTACCCCGGGTTCATATAAGTTGCATGCTTTTGTATTCTATGTTAGATGGGTTTACTCACGCTGGTTTCCAGCCTGACCCGGGTGTTACTTTGATGTAATGCTCGGGTCAGACCGAGTATTACAGACTTGCAAGTAAGGACGTTCTGGAGCTCAAGAGGAGAGCTGAAGGACAGGAACGTATAGAGTGTTTATCCGCTGTGATATATATTGTTATTTATATGGGACAAGTTATTTTAAACCATCCAGTGTTGTGAAATTGTTGTAACTCTGATGTAAAATATAAATATACTGATACCATTCTGCTTTCTAAACTGTTATTTATTTGCTATTATATTTTATCCGCTGTGAATGTGAGATTGTGTGTTTCTTTCTTCTTCTTCTTCTTCTTCTTCTTTCTCTTTCTTCTTTTCACTAACTATCTGGAAATTTCGGGATTGGAAATTCCGGGTTGTTACATTTTGGTATCAGAGCAGAAGTTTAAGTGAGAACCTTGGCTCTGGTGGGATTACTCATTAAGGATAGGGTAAGTGGCACCCTAGAATGAGTTGAGTGTGTATATATATGAGAGAGCGTACTAGTTATTTTCTTATATAAAAGTTTTTAAATGATTTCAAAAGTAAATGAATCTTATATAAGAAATAGATTATCTATTATATTAAGGATATTGGTTGTAGTTTTAATTAGATTAAAAGTAATAGTAGGAATTAAATTAAGAAGTAATAGAATGCAACCAAATTGAAGTTGGAATTAAATAAAGATAAGTTTGAAATGGATTCAAACTAAAATTGAAATCTTGAATTGGAGAAGTATTTCAAAATAAGATGAATTAGAATTGGTTTTAAACCAAAAAAAAAAAGATGGTTATTGTGTTTAATAATGGAATGATTGTTCTTCAATAAACAATAAAATGTTTAAGGAAGCAAACATTTAAAAGGAGAATAAATTTGTAAATTTGAAAGAATGTAAATCTAAGTGGGTTTCCAATTATGAAGTTTTGAATTCTAAATTTAAACATTTGTAAAAAAATTCAAAATGTTAAAGGAAATTAGATTATTCAAAACTATTTTGAATATAATCTTATTTTAAAATAAGAGATGTTATTTAATATATACAAATGAAAGGGGTCCTATTTCAAACAAGAGTTGTTTGAAGATTTAAGGGAATTTGTTTTGGATTGAAAACCAAGGGTGGTTTAAATTTTAAAAAGTATAGCCTGGTTAGTTAAGGAATAAATATGTTTATGTAAGGATATACATAATATCAAAGGTGGTTTGAAATAAACTCTAAATGTTGAGTTTTAAATTGGGAATGAGTTGTGAAAACCTAAAGTGATAAGTTTTTGAACTTACAGATGGGAAAGAATTTTGGAATTTGAATGGGAATTCAAATTGTGTGAATTTGACTGAATTAAGTGAATTGAATTTAACTTAGAGGAAGTTAAATAAGTTTGAAAGGACTTCCTGATTTGGGAATTCTAATATGAAATTGAAATTTAACTTGGGAAGTTAAATGATTAATTTAATTGGGTATGGTAATATATCCATTATTAAGGTAAAATGGAATCATTTTGGATTTAAGATTTGAATATATAAGACAAAACTTCAAAAGTGTGATTTCAAAATTTAAATTTGATAATATATTGAATTTCAAAGATGTAACTGTTTAAAAAGAGTTTGAATTATTTGAACTTTGTAATAGATTAAAAATGGAGTTTGAATTTTAAATTAAATTGTTTAAAAGCTTTTAATAAAGGTTAACTTGGTTTAAATTTGAATTTTGAATTGAAATTAGTTCAAATTGAATTTGATCTGAATTAATTGAAATTGTGATTGAAGATGTATGAGTATAAGATTCAAATGGAAAATTTGAATTGGATTGATTTGAATAATTCGGAATGGTAATTAAATTTAAATAATATAAAATTCAAATGGAATTTGAATTGAATTGGGAAGAAATCAAGAATAATTCAACTTGATTTGGAAATTGAGTTGAAATTGAGAATGATTTAAACTGGAGTTGAAATGAATTGAAATTGGAACTAGATCAATTGAAATTTAATTGAATTAGTATAATTTGAAATCAAGGTTGAATAAAGTAAAATTTGGAAAGAAACCGAGGTTAATTCAACTTGAATTGGGGGTTGAATCAATTTTAATGGAAATTGAAGTTATTTAAATTGGAATTGGGTCAATTTAAATGTAAAAGGGAGTTTAAATTGATTTGATGAGAACGGAGATTGGGAAATGAGCAGTTTGACTCTGGACTATTTTTAATATAAATTATTTTAATATAAACTGATTTTCCAAGCTATTCATTATACATACAACCTTTCTTTCAAAAGCCGAACTATCTTATACTTGTTTTACAATTATTTTTGAAACTTTTTAACAATTTTCCAACTATTATATAAACTAATTACTATTTTACAAAACTAATTACTATCTTACTATTATTTTGCAATCATCTAAAATTTCTATAATTATTTAACTATTTTCTAATTATTTTACACCTATTTTACAAAATAGTAATTATTTTCCAAATACTTAACTATTTTTAAAATTTTCAAGCTATTTTCTAAATAAACTGGTCGGAGTTCAAATTGTTATTGGTTAAATACCCAATCAAGGTAAGAATAGAAGTGATAATCCAAATGGATTGAAGCAATTATAAGTAAGTGAATGAAAATTTAAGTAAATGTGAATAGAAAGAGAATTGGTTTGGTGTAACAACCCGCATATTTTCGATTTTATGTTTAAATATTTTATTTAAATATTTTATCGATACTCGGAATTTAGTCCGAAAAGCTACTTTTTGCATACGGTCGAATTAGGACTCGGGACCACTCACATTGAGTTTAAAATGCCGTTTGCGACCTTTTTGAGTATAAGCTTCGATATATTTGGAGTAAGTTGATTTTTGCTACTTTTTCACTTAGGGTTTTGATTTGGGCTGAGCCCACTTATGTATTCAGTCCCAACCCCTCTCCTCCTCATTTTACTTCCTTTCCATTTTCCTAATACTCAAGCTTTTATAACAATGGAGAGTGGAATGGGAAAATGAAACTCAAGCCCTAGTTTTCTTTTGCAAATCAAGCTCTAGCTCCAAACTAATAGAAGATCCCATTGGTAAGCTTTCTCTTCTTCTCCTCCAACTCATTCTCTTATCAATTTCAGAAATTCCTAAACCTAACTTTGGGAATGTTCTTCTTTTAAAGCTTAGGATCAAGCTTCTTGAGTTGGATTTGAAGAGTGGTTGATTCTCCTTTGCTTTCAAGCTTCTTCTTCAATCGTTTGGGTTCAAAGGTGAGATTTTTATCTCACATCTATGTCTATGATTATCTTCGATTGTTAGGTATGAATTCCTAACACATATTCATGTGCATTTGATTTTGGTTTGAATTGATTGGTATATATTCCAATTTTTAGTGTTTTGAAATCAAAATCTATGAAAATCCTTTTATGGATATCTTAATATGTTTTGGTGACGCATCGAAGAGCCATAAGGGCCGGGTAGTCGATTGGCATAAACCCCTAGCGCCATTGCTCGAATTCGGTTGCGAATTGGTTGGGATTGCACACCTTGTGCAAAGGCAGGGAAAACTGACTTAGCTCCAGTCAGTCGACTGGATCTCTTGGTTAGTCGACTGGCTGAAGCTAATAGGCAGGGCGAAGACTTCCTGCAGAGCCTTGGGGGCTCTGTTTACTGCAGTCAGTCGACTGACTCACTGAGTTCAGTCGACTGACCTGCATCCCGAGAGTTTTTGGGACTCTGATCAGTCGACTGAACTCAGTGAGTCAGTCGACTGACCTGCTTCTATTTGTCTGCTATGCCTATTTGAGCCTAGTTTTGTTTGGTATCCAATTTATATCGATTCGTTTTGATTCCTAGTTGTTGTTATCACTTATTCGACTACGATGACTTCTATTTTGGAATTTTTGGAAATATCCATTTTGATGGATTTGATATCGATTTCTTTGGAATTAATTCACGTTTTCGTATGTGAATTTTGGTGATTGATTATTTCTACAATCATTTTTGTGCTTTGTCACTTTAAAATATAAAGGTTTCTATACTAGTAGTAAATATTCAAACTCTTTATCAAAGATTATTTAAACTCTATTTTCAATATCAAACTCGTTTATAAAACCGTTTTCCAACCTATTAGTATATACAAACCTTTACCTCACTCGTATGAGAAATCTAATTAAAAGACTTAGTAAAACAAGTGGTATGAAATGCTTGCGTTTACTTCGTCGGTTAATTCTTGGATTCGTTCGATTGAAACTCTGGTGACAATTTTCTAGTGGAGATCTACAATTTGTTCGTAAATATTTAAGTTAAGCCAGTGGTTATGGGACATGAAGGTAAGCTCATATATTTACTAGCTTACTGTAACTGACACTTCTTGATGATCATGACGATCATTTTTGTGATTTAGACTAGCAATGTGCGATGTCTCTTTGTCTGCGAGGGAGACTAAACCCCGTTTTGTGGAGTTTCGACTCATATTGATGGGGTAGCGCCCCATGGTCTTCGGGCCGTTCGTGTGTCAAAAATTAATGGCTAGCTACCATGAGATAGCGTCTCGTTCGTGTGATACATATGTTGGTGAGTTTTCATGCTCCCGTTCGTGTGATAGGCCTCCCCCCTATTTTGTGTGATTTATGGATTTCGTGTGTCGAATTCTGGAACTTTCTTCTTTACCTATTTTTTGTGATTTCTATTGATATGATTTATCAATTTTTGTGCATAGGTGAATTCGTGTGTCATTGACTGGATTTCTTGAGATGATTTCTAGAATTTGTGCTTCACCAATTTTCGTGATTTCCATTGATAAGTTTTATCAATATTTGTGCATTGGTGAATTTGTGTGTCATTTACTTTTGTGATTGACATTGATATAATCGTCAATATTTATGGTTTGGTGAACGAAATAAGGAGTATGATATTTCCTTTGATTCTTGTGTAGATTTGGTGATATTGATTAATCTCTTGTTGATTTTCAATTACTTATATATATATCACATCTTGGCATTGTGATTATTATGTGTTTAGTCATATCTCTTACTCTATATCGTTTCATCTGATATTTATAGTTAGACTGATCCGTTTATTATTTTCTTATTAAATAATACTCGGGTCAGACCGAGATGTTACAGGTGCTTCTGCTTGACTTTACATCCGGGATTACCTCCTTGACTTTTGGTTAACTACTTAGATTAGTAGTTTTTGTTGTATACATTTGAGATATAGACTCCATAATGTATACTTATTCTTTTGTGTAGTTCGTGTATCTATTCTTTTGTGATATTGTGGATTTTTTTAGACCACTACTCTGATGTACACTTCCTAGTGTAATATTCATATCTATTTTCGCCTTTGTGATATGAATTGTCTATGACTGATTTATGTTATGTTTATTTCTATATTTGTTTCTGAAGATATTATAGCCACTGTGTAGTAGCTTTGAGTTTGTGTTGGTATGTCGGATTTCCCTCTTGACAAAGAAATGTTATACTATCTGACATATCGATGCTCGCGCAAAGAAATTACACGGATGGTCGCTCCTCAACAGCCTTATTCTCCGTGCTAGTTGACAGCATTCACCGTAATGTTCTTGGCTAGTGTGGGTATAGAGGCGGGGCGTCACAGCTTGGTATCAGAGCCAAATTTCGGAACAATATGGAATGTTATAACAAGGATCATCGTCCTAAGTCCATCTTAGGAGTCGTGCTATAGGATTTAATTCGAGTCTTCGTACCCATTCATCCTATTTTCTTTATGATTCCTTGTTTTATCTATCAAGATTGCTTGATATTCATTAGTGAATAATCTTCTTCTTGTTCTTCTTTCTTTCTAAAGGAAGAGAAATGTCTAGACCAGTCCGCCCCAGAGCCGTACCATCTAGCACTCCACCCCAGGATGGAGTTTTTATGACTGCTCAACAGCTTCTTGATTTAGTGACAAATGCTCAAGCAGTTGGAGCTAACCCGGAACCTACTCACCCAAAGTCGGGATTTGCACGCTTGTGCAACGATTACACTAATTTGGGTGGGGAGCCATTCATAGGTTCCGAAACTATTATTGAAGTACAGGCTTGGCTAAGGTCATGCGATCGAATCTTTTCTCACATGAATCTTATTGACCTTCACCGAGTTCAGGTGGCCTCTAGTATGCTCTGAGAAAGAGCATTGGACTGGTACGAGCTTCTTATTTCTGAGATTAATGAAGCGGATCTCACCTGGGAGCAATTCCGGGAACGCTTTGAGTTGAAATTTGTACCAGAAGCAGAGAAAGTGACATTGGCTCGACGATTTATAGACCTTGTTCAAGGTGAGTCCTCCGTGACTGATTATGTCGCCTCCATCGAGTCGCTTTACAAATATGGGGTTGAATACATCAACACCCCTTTAAAGAAGAACAAGAGGTTCGTCTATGGCTTAAACAAAAATCTCAAGAAGCCATTACTTCTAAAGTTAGAAGTTTCTTTCGACCAACTCATTGATATCGCTCTTAGTCTTGAAGAGGCGGATAGGGAGAATGATGTTGAAGTGGTGGGTTTCAAAACAAACTTCAACAACAAGAAGAGGCCAAACAAATTCAAAGGTCCTTATCCCAATAAGAAAGGGAGGCAAGCTACTCCTGCTGCAAAGACCTTTTCCTCTACTGAAGGGAAATGTTTTAACTGTGGTTCCAGAGACCATTTTGCGAACAAGTGTTCAAAGCCTCGTACTTGTCGCTATTGTAAAAGCCCGGACCATTTTATGCATGTATGTCCCAAACTTCAAAATAGGAAGGAGGGAAAGCTTAATGTTGCTCAAGCCCCTGGCAACACATCTCGTGGCCAAAGTATTTCTCATTCTATTCTGGATGGAATTATTTTATTTCGTGATCATCCTATTCGAGTTCTTTTTGATACAGGTGCGTCCCATTCTTTTATATCAAAAGAACTTGTTGATACTTTTTCTTTGGATGTTTTGTGTTTAATGACTTCTTTGAGAATTGCGAATCCGGTTGGTGGATCCGCGACAATCAGTTTATTGTGTAAAGATGTCGAGATTATTTTGTGTGATTTTTCTTTCCAAGCCGATTTGCATGTCATGTGTTATTTAGGCTTTGGAATGATTTTGGGAATGGATTGGCTTAACTGTTATGAAGCCCAAATCCTATGTCCTGAGTGGACTTTTCATCTTCGACATCCTCAATATGTTAAGCAGGTTTCTATTAATCTTAAGGATTCGGATTCCAGTTTGGTTGCATCGTTATACTCTTTAAATCCTTAGGATGACGATAATGACGATGAGGAAGATATTATTTCTCTTATTCACGTTGTTCGTGAATTTTCCGACATATTTGAGCCCGTTTTAGGATTACCCCCTAAGCGAGCAGTTGAGTTCAGAATTAATCTCATTCCTGGAGCTCGACCTATCACTCGTCCTCCTTATCGTATGTCCAATAAAGAAAACGAGGAGATGCGTAAACAATTATCCGAATTGGAGACGAAGCAATTTATTCGCTCTAGTTCCTTGCCTTGGGGAGCTTCGGCTATTTTTGTGAAGAAATCCGATGGTACACTTAGGATTTGCGTTGACTACCGCAAGCTTAATGATCTTACTATCAAAAATAAATATCCTTTACCTCGGATTGATGATCTATTCGATCAACTTAGTGGTGCTAGAGTCTTTTCACAATTGGACTTGGCTACCGGTTTCCATCAGCTTCGTATTGCAGAGGATAGCATTCCTTTGACATCGTTCCGTACCCGTTATGGATCTTATGAATGGCTTGTTATGCCATTTGGATTAACGAATGCTCCGGCTTATTTTGTTGACCTTATGAATCGAGTTTTCAAAGATTTTCTCGATCGATTTGTTCTCATATTTATTGATGATATTCTTGTGTATTCAAAAACCGAGGAGGAACATGAAAAGCATCTTCGGATTGTGTTGGAAACTCTTAGGAGTAATCAATTAAAAGCAAAATTTTCTAAATGTCATTTTTGGCAATCTAGTGTGAAGTTTCTCGGTCATATTATTTCCGAATCCGTAATTTCCGTAGATCCTTCAAAGATTGAAGCGATTCAAAGTTGGAAAAGTCCTGAGAGTGTGACTGAAATCCGCAGCTTTCTCGGATTGGCGGGCTATTACCGTCGTTTTATCAAAGACTTTTCTAAGATTGCCGTGCCTCTCACTAGCATGACGAAGAAAGGTGTTAAATACATTTGGTCGGACAAATGTGAAGCTTCTTTTCAGAAATTAAAAGAACTTCTTTCTGATGCTCTTATTCTTGTTATTCCCGAGGGGAATCAGGATTTCTTTGTTTATACCGATGCTAGTCGTGTTGGTTTGGGTGCCGTTCTTATGCAAAAAGAAGGTGTTATTGCTTATGCTTCTAGGCAATTAGAGCCTGCTGAGACTAGATATGCCACACATGATTTAGAACTCACGGCTATTATTTTTGCTCTTCGTATTTGGCGTCATTATCTTTTAGGAGAGAAATTTGCTCTTTATACCGATCATAAGTCCTTGAAGTATTTATTCTCTCAAAAGGAACTTAATTTGCGTCAACAGCATTGACTCGAATTTCTTGCACCATATGATCTTGATATCCTTTATACTCCCGGAAAGGGAAATTGCATTGCGGATGCACTTAGTCGAAAGCAATAAGCGGTTGTTTCTATGATGATAACCGAATGGAACGATCTCGAGATTTTATCCACTTGTGAGATTCGAGAGCGCGTATCCGATTTATGCTCATCACTTGTTTTATGTAGCCTTGAGGCTCATCCTTCTCTTTTAGACTGCATTCTTGAAGCTCAAGGGCTAGATCCTGAATTGGCTCTTCTTGGCCAAAATGTTAAGGATAAAATTGATATTGAAGGTTTGAAAGACTTTGATATTGATTCTCGTGGCGGCATTCAGAAATTTGGTAGACTTATCGTGCCAAATATTAGTGATCTTCGAAAAGATATTTTAGAAGATTCTCATCGTTCCAAATTCACCATTCATCCCGGTAGTAGCAAAATGTACGCGGATATGAAGCGCCTTTATTATTGGGCGGGAATGAAACTTGACATCGCTAACTTCATTAAGCGTTGCATGACTTGCCAACTCGTTAAGGCCGAACATCAAAGGCCCGGTGGGTTATTGCAACCTTTAGAAATTCCAATTTGGAAGTGGGATCAAATTTCCATGGATTTTATAGATGGCCTTCCCCGTTCTCGTTCGGGTCATGATAGCTTATGGGTGATTGTTGATAGACTTACTAAATCCGCCCATTTTATTCCCGTTCGGTCTAACCGAACCGTACCTCTTTTGGCCAAACTTTTTATTAAAGAAATTGTTAAATTGCATGGAGTTTCTACTTCTATTGTTAGTGATCGTGATCCATTATTTACTAGTGGATTTTGGAAGAGTCTTCAAAAAGCTTTGGGAACGAAGCTTAATTTTAGCACCGCTTATCATCCTCAGTCCGATGGACAAACCGAGCGTGTGAATCAAACTCTTGAAGATCTTCTTCGTGCATGTGTTCTTGATTTTGGTGTAAGTTGGGAAGATCATATTTCTCTTGTTGAATTTTCCTATAATAATAGCTTCCAATCTAGTATTGGAATGGCACCTTTCGAGGCACTCTATGGAAAGCCATGCCGATCTCCTTCTTGTTGGCTTGAGGCCGGTGAGAAGCTGGTTTTAGGTCCAGATTTTATTCGTGATTCCACAGAAAAGATTGACCTTATTCGTCATAGGATGAAAAAGCCCAAAGTAGACAAAGATCCTATGCCGATAACCGGAGAAGGAAATTAGAATTTTCTATGGGAGATTTTGTGTTTGTTCGTGTATCACCTATGAAGGGTGTTGTGCGTTTTAGTCGATCGGGAAAGTTAGCACCTCGATATATTGGTCCTTTCCCTATCACCGAACGTATTGGTTCCGTGGCATATCGCCTTTTATTACCGGCTCAATTTTCTGCTATTCATGACGTGTTCCACGTTTCTCAATTACGGAAATGCCTTCGAGATTCCGATTCCATTCTTGAGCCCGGTATTATGGAAGAAATTGAAGTTTCGCCTAATTTAACTTATAAGCAACATCCTATTCGAATTATTGCTTCGGAGGTCAAACGCCTTCGAAATAAAGATGTTCCGCTTGTGAAAGTTCAATGGTCTTCAAATCCTAAGGATTGTTCTTGGGAATCTAGAGATTTCATCGAGCGAACACATCCGGACTTACTTTCTCGTGCTCTTTGAGGTGAACTTTTTATTTCAAATTTCTTTTGTGTTGAATATGCTTTTATGGTTGTTACTTTATATTTTCTTCTTAAATATTGCGATGACGCAATTTCTTTAAGGAGGGGAGTCTGTAACAACCCGCATATTTGTCGATTTTATGTTTAAATATTTTATTTAAATAATTAATCGATACTCGGAATTTAGTCCGAAAAGCTACTTTTTGCATACGGTCGAATTAGGACTCGGGACCACTCCCATTGAGTTTAAAATGCCATTTGCGACCTTTTTGAGTATAAGCTTCGATATGTTTGGAGTAAGTTGATTTTTGCTACTTTTTCACTTAGGGTTTTGATTTGGGCTGAGCCCACTTATGTATTCAGTCCCAACCCCTCTCCTCCTCATTTTACTTCCTTTCCATTTTCCTAATACTCAAGCTTTTATAACAATGGAGAGTGGAATGGGAAAATGAAACTCAAGCCCTAGTTTTCTTTTGCAAATCAAGCTCTAGCTCCAAACTAATAGAAGAACCCATTGGTAAGCTTTCTCTTCTTCTCCTCCAACTCATTCTCTTATCAATTTCAGAAATTCCTAAACCTAACTTTGGGAATGTTCTTCTTTTAAAGCTTAGGATCAAGCTTCTTGAGTTGGATTTGAAGAGTGGTTGATTCTCCTTTGCTTTCAAGCTTCTTCTTCAATCGTTTGGGTTCAAAGGTGAGATTTTTATCTCACATCTATGTCTATGATTATCTTCGATTGTTAGGTATGAATTCCTAACACATATTCATGTGCATTTGATTTTGGTTTGAATTGATTGGTATATATTCCAATTTTTAGTGTTTTGAAATCAAAATCTATGAAAATCCTTTTATGGATATCTTAATATGTTTTGGTGACGCATCGAAGAGCCATAAGGGCCGGGTAGTCGATTGGCATAAACCCCTAGCGCCATTGCTCGAATTCGGTTGCGAATTGGTTGGGATTGCACACCTTGTGCAAAGGCAGGGAAAACTGACTTAGCTCCAGTCAGTCGACTGGATCTCTTGGTTAGTCGACTGGCTGAAGCTAATAGGCAGGGCGAAGACTTCCTGCAGAGCCTTGGGGGCTCTGTTTACTGCAGTCAGTCGACTGACTCACTGAGTTCAATCGACTGACCTGCATCCCGAGAGTTTTTGGGACTCTGATCAGTCGACTGAACTCAGTGAGTCAGTCGACTGACCTGCTTCTATTTGTCTGCTATGCCTATTTGAGCCTAGTTTTGTTTGGTATCCAATTTATATCGATTCGTTTTGATTCCTAGTTGTTGTTATCACTTATTCGACTACGATGACTTCTATTTTGGAATTTTTGGAAATATCCATTTGATGGATTTGATATCGATTTCTTTGGAATTAATTCACGTCCTCGTATGTGAATTTTGGTGATTGATTATTTCTACAATCATTTTTGTGCTTTGTCACTTTAAAATATAAAGGTTTCTATACTAGTAGTAAATATTCAAACTCTTTATCAAAGATTATTTAAACTCTATTTTCAATATCAAACTCGTTTATAAAACCGTTTTCCAACCTATTAGTATATACAAACCTTTACCTCACTCGTATGAGAAATCTAATTAAACGACTTAGTAAAACAAGTGGTATGAAACGCTTGCGTTTACTTCGTCGGTTAATTCTTGGACTCGTTCGATTGAAACTCTTGTGACAATTTTCTAGTGGAGATCTACAATTTGTTCATAAATATTTAAGTTAAGCTAGTGGTTACGGGACATGAAGCTAAGCTCATATATTTACTAGCTTACTGTAATTGACACTTCTTGATGATCATGACGATCATTTTTGTGATTTAGACTAGCAATGTGCGATGTCTTTTTGTCTGCGAGGGATACTAAACCCCGTTTTGTGGAGTTTCGACTCATATTGATGGGGTAGCGCCCCATGGTCTTCGGGCCGTTCGTGTGTCAAAAATTAATGGCTAGCTACCATGAGATAGCGTCTCGTTCGTGTGATACATATGTTGGTGAGTTTTCATGCTCCCGTTCGTGTGATAGGCCTCCCCCCTATTTTGTGTGATTTATGGATTTCGTGTGTCGAATTCTGGAACTTTCTTCTTTACCTATTTTTTGTGATTTCTATTGATATGATTTATCAATTTTTGTGCATAGGTGAATTCGTGTGTCATTGACTGGATTTCTTGAGATGATTTCTAGAATTTATGCTTCACCAATTTTCGTGATTTCCATTGATAAGTTTTATCAATATTTGTGCATTGGTGAATTTGTGTGTCATTTACTTTTGTGATTGACATTGATATAATCGTCAATATTTATGGTTTGGTGAACGAAATAAGGAGTATGACATTTCCTTTGATTCTTGTGTAGATTTGGTGATATTGATTAATCTCTTGTTGATTTTCAATTACTTATATATATCACAGCTTGGCATTGTGATTATTATGTGTTTAGTCATATCTCTTACTCTATATCGTTTCATCTGATATTTATAGTTAGATTGATCCGTTTATTATTTTCTTATTAAATAATACTCGGGTCAGACCGAGATGTTACAGGTGCTTCTGCTTGACTTTACATCCGGGATTACCTCCTTGACTTTTAGTTAACTACTTTGATTAGTAGTTTTTGTTGTATACATTTGAGATATAGACTCTATAATGTATACTTATTCTTTTGTGTAGTTCGTGTAACTATTCTTTTGTGATATTGTGGATCTTTTTAGACCACTACTCTGATGTACACTTCCTTGTGTAATATTCATATCTATTTCCGCCTTTGTGATATGAATTGTCTGTGACTGATTTATGTTATGTTTATTTCTATATTTGTTTCTGAAGATATTATAGCCACTGTGTAGTAGCTTTGAGTTTGTGTCGGTATGTCGGATTTCCCTCTTGACAAAGAAATGTTATACTATCTGACATATCGATGCTCGCGCAAAGCAATTACACGGATGGTCGCTCCTCAACAGCCTTATTCTCCGTGCTAGTTGACAGCATTCACCATAATGTTCTTGGCTAGTGTGGGTATAGAGGTGGGGCGTCACATTTAGGCTAATAACTAATAAAGATAAATATGTAGGGTGTACGTATGTTATTCTATTCGCATAGTAATTTGATCCAGATTCGAGCATAGAATTTCGAGATAATCATATCGATCCGAGTGGAATTTTTCACTCGATTTTCGATGGCGAACCTGGATATGGATTGTTGATTGGTTCTGGATGTTCTCTATCATAGTTATGACTATGCAAGGAGAATTACGGTTTCTAATCAAGAAACCAGATCTGTGTCCGCACTAGGAAGTCGGGTCGACGATACTAGTTCAGAAATGAAATTGTGTGATCGAGTGAGCGATCGGATTGGTATGACATACGGATGATAAGTGTACATCGTACGGATTTGAATGAAAATGATATTGAAAGGAGTAATCAAATTTGAATATTTGATTTTGAATAAACAAAGTTAAATATCTTTGTTTTATAAGATGAAACTCCCCTTGTTGAATCTTTTGCCAGAAGAAAATGGTTTTTGAAAATATTTGAAGTATAAAAGGAGTTTCATACAAGTTTGATATGATCTAAAGTTTTGAAAGATTTTATATATCTGAATATATATATAAAGGATCATATGAGGATTTTGGAAAAGGTTTTGGGAACCTTTGGATTTGGAAAGGCTTTTGATTTTTGGGTAAAATCAATATGAGAATTTGAAAAGCCTAGTTTGAGAATTATCGGTTTTGCAATAATCGATTTTGTGTAAAGAAGCTTTGAATGAGATCATGCTGGGTGTATGATTTAAAGATACTATATATATAGTATGAAATGTTTTGATGATGGCTCTGGGGAAAAAGGTGCTCCCTTGGAATGGACTTCTCAGAAGTACCACCGGGTGGTACTGCCTTGAGCCCCAAGGGGGGTTCTAAAGTTGATCCTGTGAGGTGTCCGGACAAACTAGTTCCTGAGGATTATTGGGTAGCGAAAGTCGAGGGCGCTGATGCCTACAGGGGCATTTGGGTTATGCTGTGACGACAATGTAACTCGATGTCACTGCGATCTACTGTGGGGACCATAGCGAAAATCGTGTGGAGGATGAGTGCCAATGGTCTACACTTGATTTTGCCGGGAAGGCAACGCAACACCGGTAGACTGCGATCTATGGTCAAGTGGAGTGGAGAAGTTTCATTCTTTTGGCAGCAAAATTCGAGGGCACTGATGCCTATAGTTATATGGGTTTTTGCTGTGATAGCTACGTAACCCCAGTTGTAGCTGCGATCTGTAGCGGGTTCCATGGTGTAATCGAGGGGCGCGGAGGCCTACAGTTATCTATGGATTTTGTCGGGATGGCAACGTAACCATCGGGTTAACTGCGACCATGGATGGGGGTGATGATTTCCAGGGCATTCTCACCAAAGATATATCCTCTATTTTCAAAAACAATTTCCTATATTTTCAATAAAATTATTTTCCAAGTATTTTCACAGAATGAGTCTGCTAAGTACTTATAGGTTTTCAGTCTTACGCCTGATCAACGTATGACCGAATTTCTGTGAGAACAAGGATGGACCGGTTGAAACATCGAGTTATAAAAGTATTTTTATAAAACTATTTTGGTAATATATATATATATATTTAAAAAGTGTTTTAAAAATTTATTAATAAAAAGAGTTTATAGAAGAAAAAAATTCCAAGAATAAAATTTTCTGATAATTATCAATTTAATAAAATTCTGGTTTCGTTCCTTTCCGAGGACGAAAAGATTCTAGGGGGGGAGGAATGTGATATCCTGGAAAATTTCAAAGCAAATTTAAATATGATAATCCCTTTTATAAATTATTTTAATTTGATAAAATTGTTAATAGGTTGTTTTTTTTAAATATAGATAAATAAATTTTTAAATAAAATTATCAATTACAAATTGAATTTGGCGTTGGTTAAAACATATATATGTATTGTTAAATTGGTTTTAAATTAGATTTTCAAATTTAATTTGAACATGAATTTGGGTTTAGTTTTTTTAAAAATATTTGGATTTAAAATATACAAGCTTTTATTTACAAATGATTAATTTTATTACATTTTCTTTAAAAAGGAAGTCATATATAAATTTTGATAAGAATTAGTAAATTAAAAATAAAGCTTTTTGTTAACATTATAATAAATGAAATTACTTAAATAATAAGTGTTAAATGATGAATAAAGGCAAGTGACAAGTGTTAAAGGATTTTAACAAGTGTCGCCTTTTGTATCAATTTTCTTTATTTATTTATTTTTAAAAGAAAAAAAATTCAATCAAAATTTCTCTATAAAACATGTATCTTCCCTTTTGTTATTCCTTTTCTATTTTCAGCTCAAAAAATTTTCCTTCATCTTTCAACATATAAGAAGACCATTAAGCTAAAACAAAATATAAGAAAATTTAAAACTATAAACTACAACATCAGTTACAAGATTAAAATTTCAGAAATGCAAATCAACTTCATTTTCAACCTGGGAGGCTTCGAATTCAGCTCAACCTAAAAAAAAATTCCAAGAATTCAAGCAAATTCAAAGCAAGCTTTTAATTAAATCAGTTTCATAGCAGTTCAGCAACTCAAGCACCAAGCAAACAGAACAGTTCAGAGAAAAAAATAGGAAGAATCAAAAAATGCAAGTTCAAAATCAAGGTTTAATTCAATATACAATCAAGCAAGATAAGATCAGAATCTAACACAAGTTTCAGAGACAAAGGGATTTCCAGATCATTATCACAACTGGAAATCAGACCCAATCTAGGGAGCAGGCTCTCTGTTTTAAAAAGGTGAGTAACAAAGGAATAACTCTGTTTAAAATTTTGATGCATGAAGTGAAACTGGAATTTGAATTGGTGATTTATGTTTTGCATGGTTGAATTTATTATTATATGGATACATATATATGGGTATACTAGGATGCATGACTGTTACTGTGCTTAGGCTTTGTTCTTCTATAAAAGTTGCAAATGCAAATAAAATAGAATATACAGTTCCAGGTTCATTTAAAAAAAAAAGAACAGGCTTCTCTGTTATTCCTATGTGACTTCTGAACTTAATCAGCTTTAGTTCGATGTATGTGGGATTGTTGAATGTAAATTTGTCATGTATGTTTAACTTTAAGTATGCATGCTTGTTTAAATATGAATACATGAATTTATGGAATGAATAAACTGGTTTGTGGCTGTGGACATCTCTGTTATGTTTCACAGTAAAAAAAAAATCTAGATAAGTAAATTTTAATTCTCCTCATCTAATTTTGTTAGGCTTAGAAATTCCAACAAAATTCTGTTTGTTTGATCATAATAAAGGTTTTAAATCTTTTTTTTATGAAGTAAGTTTGTAAGTTATTTTGAGAAAAAAAACAAAGAGAACAGTGGAAACTTGATCTTATCAAAATTCTAACAAGATTAAATTATAGATTCAAGTTTATAATCGGGTTAATACGTAAAAACTAGGATTTCTAAAATGAAAAATCTAGATTTTTAGTAGAATTTTGAATGAGACATTCGAAGTAAATCGGAAATGTCATTTTCGAACCTTTCCTGATGATCGTGTAACTGGAAGATTAGGGATTGAAGCCAGGGAAAGGTGATAGGCTAGAGATGTGGAAAAATTGTTCGACCAATTTTCTGATCATCGTTGATGGCCATAAAGATTGATTTAGGGTTTAATAGCCTAATTGGGGTGTCTGGATAATCGTGGTGATCTCAGCGGAAAGGAAGCTATGGGGTTTATAGTGATGGTGGCAACTGAGACGTGGTGGTGTAATGCTGCTATGGAAGGAAAGTCATGGATTCCGGTCGCCTAGATCGACGGCGGTGGTGATTCTTTGTTTTCGAGTTGAGGATCCAGTTGGGTTTGAATCATTCGATTTCGATTCAAGGAAGTTCAGTGAGATTTGGTCAGTGGAGAGGCTTCGCGAGGTCATTGATGACGTGTGAGAGGCTTCGCAGTTGGTCGGCGTCGAAGAATTCGCGGTGCACCGTGCACAATTGTACATCAGATTCTGATGGGTTGATGCCTTCGTGTATCTCAAGTTTTACTCGAGTCTTTCTCGAGATGGTCTCGAAGCAGGAGGGTAGCATGAGATTATAAGGTTTGGTCGGGTTGATGCTCGAGAAGATGATGGGTGGGCTCGGGTACTTTTCAAGATTGCTCGCGTGAGATTATCGTTATCAGGTGAAAATTTAAGAGAGGAAAGGGAGAGGTTAGCAGAGGAATTTGTTGGGCTTCGGCCCATTATTGTATTGTTGTGCAGAAATGAGTTGGGATCCGTTTAAACTTTTGGGTTGCCGAACCTTTGGGCCCAAGTGCCTTTGCATATCTTAAGCAACGTATTTGCAAATTTAAACAAATTCCCAAAGTTTAAAGATGTAATTAAAATTTTTGTTTTAAGTGAACGATAGCTGCAGTAAAATAATAGTACAAATTATTTAATGAGTTGGAATGGATAATTGATTAATTAATTAAAGATTGATGAATTGGAAATTAGTAATTAATTATTTGTTGATTTAAGATTTATTAACGTAAGTAATTGAAGAAAGCTATTTAAATGAGTTATTTAGTGTATGTAATTAAAAGATAAATTTGTTAGGAGTTAATTAGTTTGTGTAATTAATTAAGGGATTTATTAATTAAGGATAAATTAAAGGGTTGGTTAATTAATGTAACTAATAAATTATAATTAATTAATAGTTATGGAATAATTAATCAGGGTAATTAATTAAGTAATTGATTACTCGGCATAGTTAATGAAGTTGATAATTTTAGTAATTAATTTAAGTTTAATTAATTAAAGGTAATCATTTGATGTTGGGTTAAGTATAATTACGTAAGGAAATTATGTGGTGTAATTAACTTAGTGAAGTAATTAGTGGATAATACTAGATGTAATTACTTGGTGAAGAAATTAGGTGATAATTACTCAGTGTAATTAATGTAATTAATCAAGAAGTTGGTTTAATTGATGAAGTAATTAATGAAAGTTAATTCCTGATTGTGATTAATCAAGATTGATTTATGAATGTAATTAAGTTAAAGGTTAATTATTATATGAAATTTAAGAATAATAACTAATGAAGTAATTAGAGGATCATTAACTAATGTAATTAATGAAAGAGATCAATTTTGCTTATTAATGATTGAATGACGATGAGTGCTTTGAATTGGATGATATCTCTGTTATGAATTGCTTTGTGGTATGATATGTTGGATGGATGATGATAATGTGATTATCAATCAATTAGGAATTGTTGTAAAGTATTACCCGACAATTAAAGTTGAATTGTATTTAATTAGATAATTTGGGTTTAGATGACATGGATTCGAAGAGTCAGGATTCGGGTATTAGTTAATACCTGAAACCACTTCGATTCTTTATAATTGATACGTGAAATCAGTAGGGTATTATGGAAAAATTTAGATGAATTGAACCATATAATCTAATAATCTAAGTTCTGGCACCTAATTGCTTTGTGAAATAAGTGATGTCTATAGTAATTATGAAGTTGTAATTTGATATACGTACCCCGGGTTTATATAAGTTGCATGCTTTTGTATTCTATGTTAGATGGATTTACTCACGCTGGTTTCCAGCCTGACCCGGGTGTTACTTTGATGTAATGCTCGGGTCAGACCGAGTATTACAGACTTGCAGGTAAGGACGTTCTGGAGCTCAGGAGGAAAGCTGAAGGACAGGAACATATAGAGCGTTTATCTGCTGTGATATATATTGTTATTTATATGGGACAAGTTATTTTAAACCGTCCAGTGTTGTGAAACTGTTGTAACTCTTATGTAAAATATAAATATACTGATACAGTTCTGCTTTGTAAACTGTTATTTATTTGCTATTATATTTTATCCGCTGCGAATGTGAGATTGTGTGTTTCTTTCTTCTTCTTCTTCTTCTTCTTCTTCTTTCTCTTTCTTCTTTTCACTAACTATCTGGAAATTCCGGGTTGTTACAAATATTGAAAGAAATAAAATATTGCAATTTTATAATGGAATGATAACTAAATTTAGGCTTAAACAATGTTAATACAAGTCAATTGTCAACAATCTAAATGAAACTCCAATTCGTTTTATTTAAGCATGATACATTTGGTTATATAACTAAATATAAGTAACAAATGTAAACATTTAGTTATTGTACAAAATAGATAGTTAATGGTAATTAAATAAGATCAGTATTGTGTAAGGAATGATAATATGGGTGGTATTAATGGTTACACTGATTTATAGTGGGATGTAAAAGGTAATAAATTTATGTACAATTTGGGTAATAAAATAAGTTTATTTATGGAGTTAGATTAGTTATATTATCCTATGCTATAAACCAAACAAAAGAGAACAAGCGTAAATCTTAAGGGTATAATAACAATTATTATATATTACCTAATTTATTGGTCAATCAATTTATTTGAAATAAAGTCCTCTTGAATGTTAAGTAATTTTAATACTGTTATGGAGGAAACGTTACTTAATGATTTTTAATTTTAGTAACGGAAGAGTGAATGAGAATTTACAGAGAACATAAATTATTTATAAGTAAAAAGGAGTGTATATTGAACAAATTTATGATAATTGGATAATGCAGTGTTATTGAAAATTAATTAGTGTTATATATGGGATTTATACCTGGGTGGGCAAGTAGTAAACTTATAAATGAAAGAAAGTGAGTAGGTGACCATTTATTTAGGTTATTTATTCATTTAGTATGTTAAATAAAAATTTGGGAATCAGATCTCAATTAAGGGAAATTAAGTTGTACGTTAATTTGAAATAAAATCTATTAAATATTACATTTATAGGGAATGTAGTACGAATGGTTAGGGATTGTCAAATTTGGTAAAAAGGGATTGGACTTAGGAAACTTTGTTAATTGAGTTTAAAACCTTAATTAATACGCGTAATTGAGAAGATTCACATTTTAAAAAAAAAATAACCGTTGATACAAATCTAAGATGTATATAGAAGTACTAATGTAGTGAAAAACAAACAAATATTAACTATGTTATTTGTGTAATCAATGGATAGGAATATCAAAGTCTAATTGTAATAAGGAATATAAGTGGTAGAATAATAAAAATTTATGACTTTATTTTTGTTAACATATGTTAAGAGATATGTTTATGATCTTAATTTGAACTTCTACTAATAACATGTATTACAGTAAGATAAAAACAAAATGAATGATAACATACGTCAGGTGTATTTAATGACATTGTTTGAATGTAATTAATAACGGTGATTATAATAATAAATGTTAATAAAGAATAAGAATGAATAAGTTTAGTAGAAGAGTAAACATTCATTTAGTAAAAATGTTTGGCAACTGAAAGATTGATTGTAGAGATGAGAAACAATTATTTAGAAAGAAATATATATAATTACTATTTGTAGCGAATAGTGTATTAATATGTTTAAATTACTAGTAGATAGGAAATAATTGTTATACTTCTCATTACATTCATTTAGTCCATTTTGAAACTTAATCAACTGAAATTAATGTAATTGAAAATTTCCAATTAATAGGAGAGAGAATACTAATTGTAAATTAATAGGTGTAAATAAAAGCAGCATATGTTTTGTGAAAATATAGGTAAAGTTTGATTTAATAAAAAGAAAATTTTACATCAAATAAAATGAATGTTTCATCTGTGAATGTACGTTTAATTTCATTAAAATAAGAACAGAAAGATTGATTTTAAAGAAAGAAATATATGTTTATTTGAACTGTGTTTTATCTTACAGACTGATTAGAAGAATATGAAAATAATCTATTTATTACGCTTGTGTATAAACAATAAATTTATAATAAACAATTTTTCTTTTTCTTTATCCATTTTAGTTGTCTGTTTTAAAAATCTAACTTTGTAAGTAACTGCAATTAATGTCAAATGTTTCAATTGAAAAGAAAGGAAACGTTGATTGCAATTAATAGATTTAATAAAAGAAACGCACGTTTTGTGTTAAACAAAAAGGGTGTTTTAATGGAAACAAAATATCATTTTGAGAAAACAAAATTGAACGTTCTCATTTTTAAGGTAAGTATAAATATTTTATTTTGCGTAGATAAAAACCTAAATGCGTACAAAATTCTACTTGCGTTTGCAAACTTTTCCATTCCTACGTACATTCCCTTATCTATTATTAATGCCTGAAGCTTAAATAATAAAACGTGACATTTATTTTTGTCCCTCCACATTCATTTCCTAATTATAAATAACCTACATCTTATTTCTTCTTCTACATTTTGTTTCTCCTAACACCTCATATTCAAAAGATCTTATTCTTGCAACTCCAAAAGCATTCTTTTATAAAAATGATTTTTTTTTTCATTTTTCGTACTGGAGAAGAACGAGGTCCTGTAGCGTGCTAAAGCTTTTGCTGACGCGGCTTATATTTTTGTTAGGTATGTTTATTTGTTTGTTTAAATTAATTTTGTTTTCAAGCGATTTAACGCGTGTAATTTTCACATACGATATCCGTTTCACCCGAATTTTTTTTGTTAGGATCGTAATTAAATTCTAGATCTTTTAACGCTGGTTTGGATAGATTTGGAGACCGTCGAATTTTTGGATTTAAATCGGATTTAAATTCGATTTAAATTAAAAAATGTGAGTGTTTTAACTCACTCACAACTTCTAAGTTTTCTTATGTTTGTTAAATTGATTTAAGATATGAGTAGAAATTTATTTATGACTGTTTGACATATTTTATTATTATCTCAGTTAAATCGTATTTATTTAATTTAACTGTTAATTAATCTTATTATTGCATATAAATTGACAGTTAAAATTTATTTATTTGCATATAAACTGCTAGTTAAACAGTTATTAAATTTATTATTGAATATAAACTGTTAGTTATTACCTACTATTTATTTTCAGTTATATTTTTATATGCTCTATATTGATGTTTGTTTAAATTGGATGATGATTGTAATAAATGGTTGATGATTGATATTTGGATGAATGGATGCGATAATTTATATTGTATAAACTGCAAGTTATTATGCATTTTCATTTCATTCGGGATTGCGGTTTGAAATGATATACAACTGCATTTTTATTTTTAAATTGCGGATTGAAATGATAAATATCCGTATCACTTGACCATAGGATAGAAAATTTTATACAAGCACCGCGGTTTATATATAAAATTATTTTTGAAATGATTTTTATGGTTTGGATATGATATGGTTTAATAAATATTAAATTTTGATATTATATAAATATTATTTTATGATTATACATATATAGTTAAATTTTGAATTTAAGCTATGTATAATCTGCTAAATAAAATGAATAAGTTGAAATGGAGTTTATAATTTATATTATATAATTAAGTACAGGCTTAGGATATAGAGTTTAAATGATTCAAATAAAAAAGGTAAAAAAAATTAATTGGAATTGAGCGTATTTAAGAATTAAACTCTATAAGTTGATGTAGAACTTTATTAAGCTTGAAAATTTTAAAGCTATGATATTTATAAATGAAATTTTATTTCAAGATAAATTAAAGGAATATTTCTAGTATAAATAAATTGAAGGAAATATTGAGTTATGGGAAATTTGAATTTTATATAAATGATTATGGATTTATCATTTAAATGTTCAAGACTAAATAATAGAACAGTGAATTTGTTGAAAGAATAAATTCCAACCTTAGTTTTGAAATTTATTAATACTCAAATTGGATATATATTGAAATTGAAGTGGTTTTAGAAATTGAAGGTGAAATTTAAATTTATGGTTTAGACTTCATCTTAAAAAATATATTTGTAAAGTCATGGAAATTAATTTACTTTACAAAGTAAATTGAAAATTAAACCATTTTATTCTATATACTGTTGAATATCCAAATCATTCATGTTTTAGAAGTTATGGTTTTAAAGCTATGAATTTCGAAGTATTATGTTTTGAAAGTTATAATTCAAATGTTTGGTTTTCAGATATTATAAATTTTAAAGCAATATGATTTTGGAAAAGAAATATATTTGAAATAAAAATGATATTATTGATTTGGGTTTTATAAAAATAATATTAAAATGAGTTTGTTTTGGAAAGGAAATGATATTGTATTTATGGGTTTTGAAACGGATAATTATATTCTGGTATTTTTTTAAAAAGTATAAACTATTTTTAAAGACCGCGGTGTTATAATAACGTTTGGTTGTTAAAGAGACCGGGATCGGAAGTTGTCATACTCTCTGCCAACTCCGAAAACCACTTTGACAAACGTGTACGCGGTGGAGATTCCAGAATGAAGTAGGATGGCGGCGGCGTTTCCTCTGAGGTAAATACGTGGACCCAACTCCCGTGAGTTGGCATAAGGTGGCTAAAACAGGAGCGATTCTCAGGCTAATGAGGTCATTCCACTGATCGGATACCCCTCTTCGATATTATACTCCGACTTTGGATTGTTTCGGTGGCCACTTTTGATTTCTTTGATTTTAGGGAAGTTTGTCCGTAGTGGGCGGTAGTAGCAGCTACGCGTTACCACCAGCCCGGATGCGTAATTGGTATATCTACCCTGGCATTGCCTAGTTGTGCCGTGTCACCTACCCTATCGCGCCTTGTACGAGTTTGGATTTCTCCCGTAGCCCGTGTGGTGTCCTCTGGTGGCTTCCCGATCAGGAGGGACTATGATATTGGATGGACTACTGGGACTATTATTGTGTTAAGGGGGAGATTGGGTAACTCCTTAAAGCTATTTAAAAGTAAGTTTATTTTACAAATAGACACTATTATAATAGCGAAATATACTACATAGTAAATAGTTTAACGGATCCTTAGGAGATGTAAATCCTGAGCATCTCTTGAGTTACTGCACTCATATTTACCTCTATTGATTTAACTTACATAAGATCTTTTAGTTCTGACTCGAGTGTTTTGTCTTTTCAATTCGCTCGGGTCAGTCCGAGCGTTTCAGGATTTGAAGATTTTATTCTGGAGGACGAAGACGAAGATTTGTAGTATTACTATCTACTATTATTCCACTACACTATTTAATTCCGCTGCATTGATATTTATTGGTATGTGAACTCTGATATTTATTGTATAAAGAAGAATCAATTTTTTGTAAACAGTTTTATGAACTGTATATTGATTATTATATTTTATCCTTCCGATGTGAGATTCTGTTTTATTTTATTTCTTCTCTGTTTTTCTTATTTACCCCATAGCAATAAGCCCTTCCGTATGGTTTAAATTGGCACGTGTGTCGATTTGAAGCGTGCGAAAAGGCGGGACGTTACACCGGCTGATCTCCGGTATAGAGATTTGATCATCCTTTGTGATGGGGAGTCCGGACGTGATTAGTGAATATCCAGATTTGCAAGGGCTTCTTTGTAAAGTGCCTCCGGTTCTGTTCGAACCCAGAACAGACTTGTATGGATGTGTGTATAACATTACAATTTGAGATGTAAAACCAGTTTCTATCAAATACATCTCTGTTTGGTGGTGGAGATTTATTCTCTTAGCTTAACACGCTTCTCTGAGACGTATGAGCTTAGAGGTTATGTAGTTGATGGTTACTAGTAATACATTCCCAATTTGGTAATGTGACATAAGAAGTGCTGCTGATCATTTGTTGATCAAAGCATGACTTTGTGAAAAGTGTAGCTTTGTGGACGTGACTTCGTCGAGCCTCACAACCCGGTAATGGTCGAAACAGGATCGTGGCAGCAAGGTTATTTGGGGGGTAGCGCCCCTTGAGGGTATGCCATTTCCTTCTGGATTATGAGTGGTATCATGGTATGGAGCCCAAATACTTAACTTTGTGGATTCTGCAAACTTATTGCTTTGTAGTTGTCGGTTGGGAGGTGCCTTGGATAAAGTTCGCAAACGACCGAGGGGTTGCATACTCGTGTCAGTGGTTACCTAGTTACAAAGGTAACCCGGCCTTGTGTAGCAGAGATCCAGTTAGGTTCTCGGGGACGTCCCTCCAGAGTCGTTACATTTTGTGTGAGAAGTTCCTTTGCTTGACCATTTGTTGGAAATCCAATCATTCAATACGTGCCTTGTACGGTTTATTTGTATAACCTACCATCTACTTATGGTGGCGCCCCACTGTTTGGATGGTAGCTATAATATGCATAGTTCGAAATGTCTATGCTGGCTAAGATTAATATTATACTTTCGAAAGGTTTTCTACACTGTGCACTAATAATAATATCAAATGACTTTCGTGTATCAAGCATTTTTGACTATCATAAGGAGAAATCTACTCCAAGTCTGCATTTGCATTGTGTGTGCAGCGGGAGGCCTTATGGTAGTTTCATTTTCCAAAAAGCATTGCAGATTTCTTTTACTTCCTTTGTGGTTTGTTTTAAAGATAAGCTGTTTTCGTTTTCTTATACCAATCCTATGACTGACCTGGAGTTTATTGTTCCCTTCCTAGACTCTGGATTCCCATAATTTTCCACACGGGCGGTCCAGAGTTGGGTTTTTCAGATAACCAAATAGTAGGTGTAGATTTGGTAGCGTTCAGTCTTTATGAATCTTCTTCAGTCTTTGGATGACTGACCTTGCTTAAGTCCTACTTGATGGGGGTTCGAGCTAGCTTTGGATTGAAGCATTTGATATGGAGTTGCAGATATTGGAGTTCCATTTGGAGTTCAAGTTATTTCCGCTGCTGGTGCCTTTGTGTTTCCGCTGTGTTGTTGTACATCTGATATGTATTTGTGATCATTATTGTATATCATTGGATATTGTATCATTGGAGATATATGATATTATCTTTTTTCTTCCATTGTGTTGTTATACTTAATGTGTTATAATCTCTGGCGAGCCATACTTGACATTTTAATCTACGGCATTCGAGTACAAGTGAAGTACGGGCGTCGATTTTCAAAGGTCGAGTCTGGGTCATCACAACCAACATAAGATAATTTCGTAGTTATGAGTGGGTCAAAACACTCACGTTATGGATTTTCCTTTTCTAGTCGAATTTGGATCCGCTACTACTTCCTCCTTTTAGCTTTGTTTTCTTGCTATATTAATCTTCTATTTTTTTATACAAAGTTTTGAAAGAGACGGAGAAGCTTGTATAGATTTGGATTTGAAGAAAAGGATTTTGAAAAAAAGAATGTTTGGAAAAGAAGAAGAAAATTTAAAGAAGATGAAGAATTAAAAAGGAAAAATAAGCTTTGAAAAAGAAGAAGAAGATTTGAAGAATAAGTGTAAGAAAATGGAAGCTTTGAAAGAAGAAAAAAAAGAGAAGAAGGAGATTTGAGGAAGAAGAAGAAGAAAAAAATTGAAGGAGAAGGAAAATAAAGAGAGAGAAAGAGAGAAAAATGAGATGGAAGTTTGTTTGGAGGAATGAAGCTACGAAAGATGAGATTTGAAAAATGAAATGAGGCTACATGGATGAAGATAGAAATAAATGAAAAGCTAATAAAGTATATGTAAACAAACTGGTAACTGAAATAAAGTAAGAATATAAAGAGCCTTAAGATGGTAGTATTGAAAGAGGTAAAGTAAAGGAATAAATATACGAATAAAGATAAAAATAAATCTTCCGTTCTTTAATATGAAGCTCCAAAAGAAAAGGTTGCAAATGAACGGAAACTACAAGAACTAATAATACATGAACGAAATAAACTTCAGAAACGGAGAATAGTAAGTGTTAATTAGATGGCATGAAAATTAATTTGGATGTTCACATGAAAAATGGAAAAAGAAAAAGGAAAAAACTTCAGGTAAAGCACTTGAAAGGAGCAAACAAACAAATGAGAAATAAATGAAAAGAATGAGGCAACTATTAATTAATAAGAAACAAATGAGTAGTCAAATAATTAAATGGATGCTCAAATGAAACCTGCATGGAGAACTTGAAAACGAAAACAAAGAGAACGTGGATTTGATAATAAATGCCAAGTAAATAAAGGGACCACTTATATACTATAAACAAACCTTTGGGTTTCAAATTCCAAAACTTAACCCTATTAATTCACTTCAAAAAACCCAAATATGCACATATTTATCATTTAATTCTTTATTAAAACATTCGTTTTACTTTAATATATATGCACACCCCATTAGCGCAATCAATCAATCAATCAATTAATCCATTAATTTATTTATATTACTCAAACTAATTTTATTAATTAAATGGTATATATCTATCTATGCATTATAAAATTTACCTTTAATAATTACTGTAACGGTCACATTAATGGAACAAATTTTCTAGTTTTACCATACATGAAATGGAAAAATAAATATACGTGAACATGTGTAATTGATGTACAATTGTTAATTAAAGGTAATTCTAATTAATTCCACAACATTTGCACAATCATGAACCCTCTGATATATTAAGAAATTTGGATATTAATGTGTGTATATATATTATCCTAAAATTCAATTTTTTTCTTCCAAAATCATACTTATTCAAAATGAAAGTTTTACTTTTATACATCCGAAAACATGCAATTACCTTGATTAAAATGTTCATTGCATATTGACAAAAAATGCAAGTTTCTATATTAATTCATTCCTTAAAATTTCATTTATGTTTCCTTTTAATCGAAACATTTCAATTAATCTAATTTGAACTATTTCATTACTAACTTCAACAAATTCTAATTATAAACACTCTTTTCTTTTCATTTATACCAATTCAAACATGTTTTATAAAATTTCATATGCAACAAAAATTATACACTATTTACAAAGTATATGTTTTTATCTTGTCGAAAATCGACTCCTTCAAGAGGCATTTCAAATAACAAACTATGTTATTTTTTCATTAAAACATTCACTCCATCCTTCATTCAAATTGAACAGTTGTTATTCCGGTTAGAAGAAAACATACAATTTATTCTTTTCAAGCCAAAGCTTAAATTTCATTAAAATCTTTATCTTAATTTAATTTAAAATGTAAGTTCTTATGTTGAACTTATTAATTACAATGCACTTGTTGTTTCTTTTCAATTAAAGGATTCCAACAACTATTATTGTAGTTTATATTCAATATTAGATTTTAAATGAATTCTAATTATACCATAACTATTTACTATAACAGCCTAATATTTTCAACCATTCGCATCCACACATGCCGAATTTGAATTGCTCAAAATATCAGATTGTTAATTTATATTTGGCAAAACTCAACATATACAGTAAATAAAGATCACAGAATCACAGACACAGAGTAATATAAAAATAATGCAGTGGAAACAAAAGCATAGTAGTTCATGAAGCTACTATATATATATAACAGAGTTAAATAAGATAAAACAGAAGTCTCAAATACAATAGTCAAATACAAGATCAGAATACATCATTGGAATCAACTGAATAACTAAAAGCAGAAATGATAGATGGATCTTCAAGCGAAGCTCCAACTCCAAAGGTGAGTTTCAAATGCTGTATCACTCAGTCTGGCCCGAACGTAATGCAAAGCACAAAACACTCGAGTCAGGATTAACATTATTATATCAATAAATCGAACTCAAGTGAAATAGCAACTGAAATACAAGCAACTCAATGGATGTTTGGGATAACCATCCTC
Organism: Allium cepa; assembly: GCA_030765085.1. Classification (NCBI taxonomy): domain Eukaryota; kingdom Viridiplantae; phylum Streptophyta; class Magnoliopsida; order Asparagales; family Amaryllidaceae; genus Allium; species Allium cepa. Next base: position 1,003,212,426 of record CM060935.1, read on the forward strand.
TAAGGATCCATTAAACTATCTACTATGTAGCAATATACGCTATAATGTCTAAAGTAAAGTAAACTATTAAAATAGCGTTAAGGCGTTAACCATATCCCCTTTAACACATTTATACATTCCCATAGTCTATATAATAACGTAATCTCCCCCGTACTGGGCGTCGTCAGAGGGCACTCCATAGGTATGGTACAAAACAAACTGTAGTGATCTCGACAAGGTAGGTGACATGGCACAACAAGGCAATGCTAGGGTAGACATATCAATTACGCATTTGGGATGGTGGTAACGCATAGCAGCCACTACCGCCCACCTAGGAACACACTCCCAAATAAAAAAAATCAAGTGTGGCCACGAAATCAATCACAAAGTCAGAATATAGTATCGAAGGAATGTGTCCGATAAGAGGAATGACCTCACATGGCCCGATAATCGCTCATGTTTTAGCCACCTTATGCCAACTCACGGGAGTTGGGTCCACGTATATACCTCATATAGGATATGACGCCCCACCTCTATACCCACGCTAGCCAAGAACATTACGGTGTAATGTTGTCAACTAGCACGGAGAATAAGGCTGTTGAGAAGCGACCATCCGTGTAATTGCTTTGTGCGAGCACCAATATGTCAGATAGTACAAGGAAGTCCGACATGCCGATACAAACTCAAGGCTACTACACAGTGGCTATAATATATTCTTCGGAAACAAACATATAAATAAACATAACACAAATCAGTCGCAGGCATCCATATCACAAAGGCAAAAAAAGATATGAATATAACACATGAAAGTGTACATCAGAGTAGTGGTCAAACAAGATCCACAATATCACAAAAGAATGGTTACAAGTACTAGACAAAAGAATATGTGTACATCTGGGAGACTATATCTCAAAGGTATACAACAAAAACTACTAATCTAAGTAGTTAGCCAAAAGTCAGGATGATAATTCCAGAAGTGAAGTCAAGCAAAAGCACCTGTAACATCTCGGTCTGCCCGAGTATTATTTATAAGAAAATAATAAACGGATCAGTCTCGCTATAAATATCAGATAAAATGATATAGGATAAGAGACATGACATAACATATGATAACCATAAAGCCATACTGTGATAAGTATGAAATTGAAAATCAACAAGAGATTAATCAATATCACCAAAATCTTCTCAAAGATCAAAAGGAATGTCATACTCAATATCTTCATTCACAAAAGTTAATCACACACAAATTCACCAATGCACAAATATTGATAACACATATCAATGAAAATTACGAAAATTGGTGACACACAAATTCAAGAAATCATCCATGGAAATCCAGAAATCACAAAAAGGGGGAGGCCTATCACAAAACGGGAGCCAGAAAACTTACCAACACGTGTATCACAAACGGGACGCTATCCCATGGTCGCTAACCATTGAGCCGGTGCAATGACGTAGTACAACGGTACGCCCGAAGAACCTGAAACTTGTGAAATTCGGAATAACGACGTAGTACAACAGTACGCCCGAAGATCCGAACTCCATAAAAACGTGGGTCGCTAGCCCACAAAAATTGGGTCGAAACCCCAAGAAATAAATAGGTCGTTAGCCTATAATAAAAATGAGATGAAACTCAATAAAACGCGGTACCGTCCCCTTCGTGGACAAAGAAACATAGCATATCGCTAGTCATAATCACAAAAATGATCATCATCGATCATCAAGAAGTGTCAATTACAGTAAGCTAGTAAATATATGAGCTTAGCTTCATGTCCCATAACCACTAGCTTAACTTAAATATTTATGAACAAATTGTAGATCTCCACTCGAAAATTGTCACAAGAGATTCAATCGAACAAGTCCAAGAATTAACCGACGAAGCAAACGCAAGCGTTTCATATCGCTTGTTTTACTAAGTCGTTTAATTAGATTTCTCATACGAGTGAGGTAAAGGTTTGTCTATACTAATAGATTGGAAAATGGTTCTAAGAAAAGAGCTTTGCAATAAAATAGTGATGAAGTCGCTTTGATGAAAGAGTTTTGATATTTACTACTAGTATTGAAACCTTTATATTTTTAAAGTGACAAATCACAAAAATGATTGTAGAAACAATCAGTCATAAAAATTCACATTGGAAGACGTGAATTAAATCCAAATAAATCAATTCCAAAGCCATCCAAGGGTAAATCCGCCTACGACATAACATAGTTCAACACAGAATATTGGCGCGACCTAACAGGGCGCGGCCTAAGGGGGTGAACGACCTAATACGGTCGAGCTAAGTAGTGGTACGACCTAACGAGGTGCGACCTAATGTGGTTGTAAGGCCGAGCTACCTAACAGGGTGAGTGACCTAGTGCCGAGTGACTTAAGGTGGTACGAGCCTGTGCCAAGCGACCTAAAGGTGCAGGAAAGCCGAGCGATATAGCCGTGCGACTTAAAGGGTTGCACAGGCCGAGCGACCTAAAGTGGAACGACTTAACTGGAATGAGCTAGCATGGCCGAACGACCTAAATGGTGGCACGGGCCGAGCGACCTAAGGCGAAGCGACTTAGTTATTGCCGAACGACCTAAGGGTGAATGAGCTATATGCAGGCCGAGAATCTCAAGTGTGCAGGCCGAGCGACCTAAGCTCCAGAAATGCCAAAACTCACTCAATTTGCAACCGATCGAGCACGGACGCTAGGGGATTGCGCCTATCGGCTACTCGGTCGTATTGGCTGCTCGGTGCATCACTAAAAAATGTGTTCAAACATCAAAGTTTGGATCTTTTTAGAGATTTGAACCCAAAACACTAAAATTTGAGATTTTCACCAATTTAATCCAAACCAAAAGCAAATGCATATGAATAAGTGTTAGGAATTCATAACCAACAATCAATGATAGTTATAGACAAAGATACGAGATAGAAATCTCAACTTTTCACAAAATCAATGAAAGAGAAGCTTGAAAGCAAAGGAGAATCAACCCAAGACGCTTGAATCAATGTCTTCTCTGTGAATTTGGAGTTGGATGTTGGATTTGCAAATGAACTTGAGTTTGGAGTTTTAATTTCCCATTCCTTCCTTCATTTTTGATGAAGCTTGAGTGTTAGGAAATGAAAGTGAAATTATGAAGGGGGGTTGAGTTAGAGTTATAAGTTTAGGCTAATGGGCTAAACCAAACCTAAAGCCTAAAGTGAAAAAGTTGCAAGATCCCACTAACTCCAAACATATCAAAGTTTATACTTAAAAATATCGTAAACGGCGTTTTGAACTCTATGGAAGTGGTCCCGAGTCCAAATTCGACCGTATGAAAAAAAATAACTTTTCGGACTATATTCCAACTAAAGATAAAATATTTAAACAAAATATTTAAATATTCAATCATAAAATATGCGGGTTGTTACAGACTCCCCTCTATAAAGAAATTGCGTACTCGCAATATTTAAGAAGAAAATATAAGGTAACAACCATAAAAGCATATCAACACAAAAGAAATTTGAAGCAAGAAATTCACCTCAAAGAGCACAAGAAAGTAAGTCCGGATGTGTTTGCTCGATGAACTCTCTTGATTCCCAAGAGCAATCCTTAGGATTTGAGGACCATTGGACTTTAACAAGCGGAACATCTTTATTTCGAAGGCACTTGACCTCCGAAGCGATAATACGAATAGGATGTTGCTCATAAGTTAAATTTGGTGAGATTTCAATTTCTTCCACAACGCCGGGCTCAAGAATAGAATCGGAATCGCGAAGACATTTCCGTAATTGAGAAACATGAAACACGTCATGAATAGCAGAAAACTGAGCCGGTAATAAAAGACGATAAGCCACAGAACCAATACGTTCGGTGATAGGAAATGGCCCAATATATCGAGGCGCTAATTTTCCTGATCGACTAAAACGTACAACACCCTTCATAGGTGAAACACGGATAAACACAAGATCTCCCACTAAAAATTCTAATTTCCTTCTCCGGTTATCGGCGTAGGATTTTTGTCTACTCTGGGCTTCTTTCATCCTATGACGAATAAGATCAATCTTTTCTGTGGGATCAAAAATAAAATCTGGACCTAAAACCAACTTCTCACTGGCCTCGAGCCAACAAGGAGATCGACATGGCCTTCCATAGTGTGCCTCGAAAGGAGCCTTACCAATACTAGATTGGAAGCTATTATTATAGGAAAACTCAAAAAGAGAGATATGATCTTACCAACTTCCACCAAAATCAAGAACACATGCACGAAGAAGATCTTCAATAGTTTGATTCACACGCTCGGTTTGTCCATCGGACTGAGGATGATAAGCGGTGCTAAAATTAAGCTTCTTTCCCAAAGCTTTTTGAAGACTCTTCCAAAATCCACTAGTAAATAATGGATCATGATCACTAACAATAGAAGAAGGAACTCCATGGAATTTTATAATTTCTTTAATAAAGAGTTTGGCTAAGAAAGGAACGGTTCGATTGGTCCGAACGGGAATAAAATGGGCGGATTTGGTAAGTCTATCGACTATCACCCACAAGCTATCATGACCCGAATGAGAACGGGGAAGGTCGTTTATAAAATCCATGGAAATTTGATCCCACTTCCAAATTGTAATTTCTAAAGGTTGCAATAACCCTCCTGGCCTTTGATGTTCGGCCTTGACAAGTTGACAATTCATGCAACACTTAACAAAGTTAGCAATATCATATTTCATTCCCTCCCAATAATAAAGTCGCTTCATATCCACGTACATTTTACTACTACCGGGATGAATGGTAAATTTAGAACGATGTGAATCGTCTAAAACATCTTTACGAAGATCACTAATATTTGGCATGATAAGTCTACCAAATTTTCGAATACCGCCACGAGAATCAATATCAAAGTCTTTCAAACATTCAATATCAATTTTATCCCCAAAATTTTGGCCAAGAAGAGCCAATTCGGGATCTAGCTTTTGAGCTTCAAGAATGCGTCCAAAAGAGAAGGGTGAGCCTCAAGACTACATAAAGCAAGAGATGAATACAAATCAAAAACGCGATCTCGAATCTCACAAGTAGATAAAATCTCGAGATCTGTCCATTCGGATATCATCATAGAAACAACCGCTTGTTGCTTACGACTAAGTGCATCGCAACACGATTACCCTTTCCGGGAGTATAAAGAATATCAAGATCATATGCTGCAAGAAATTCGAGCCAACGTTGTTGACGCAAATTAAGTTCCTTTTGAGAAAATAGATACTTCAAAGATTTATGATCGGTGTAAAGAATAAATTTTTCTCCCAAAAGATAATGATGCCAAATGCGAAGGGCAAAACAACAGCCGCGAGTTCCAAATCATGAGTGGCATATCTAGACTCGGCAGGCTTCAATTGCCTAGAAGCAAAAGCAATAACACGTTCTCGTTGCATAAGAACGGCACCCAAAACAACGCGACTAGCATTGGTATAAACAACAAAATCTTGATTTCGTTTGGGAATAACAAGAATAGGAGCATCGGAAAGGAGTTCTTTTAATTTCTGAAAAGAAGCTTCACATTTATCTAACCAAACGTATTTAACACCTTTCTTAGTCAAACTAGTAAGAGGCACAGAAATTTTGGAAAAGTCCTTTATGAAACGGCGGTAATAACCTGCCAACCCAAGGAAACTACGAATTTCCATCACATTCCCCGGTCTCTTCCAATTTTGAATCGATTCAATCTTTGAAGGATCCATGGAAATTCCGGATTCGGAAATAATATGACCGAGAAACTTCACACGAGATTGCCAAAAGTGGCATTTAGAAAATTTTGCTTTTAATTGATTGCTCCTAAGAGTTTCCAACACAATCCGCAGGTGTTTTTCATGTTCCTCCTCGGTTTTTGAATACATATGAATATCATCAATAAAGATGAGAACAAATCGATCGAGGAAGTCTTTGAAAACTCTATTCATAAGGTCAACGAAATAAGCCAGAGCGTTCGTTAAACCAAATGGCATAACAAGCCATTCCTAAGATCCATAACGAGTACGGAATGATGTCAAAGGAATGCTATCCTCTGTAATACGAAGCTGTTGGAAACCGGTAGCTAAGTCTAATTGTGAGAAGACTCTAGCACCACTAAGTTGATCGAATAGATCATCAATTCGAGGTAAAGGATATTTATTCTTGATAGTAATATCATTAAGCTTGAGGTAGTCAACGCAAAGCCTAAGTGTACCATCGGATTTCTTCACAAAAATAGCCGAAGCTCCCCAAGGCGAGGAACTAGAGAGAATAAATTGCTTCGTCTCCAATTTGGATAATTGTTTGTGCATCTCCACTTTTTCCTTATTGGACATACGGTAAGGAGGACGAGTGATAGGTTGAGCTCCAGGGATAAGATTAATTCTGAACTCAATTGCTCGCTTAGGTGGTAGTCCTAAAACGGGATCAAATATGTCGGAAAATTCACGAACAACGTGAATAAGAGAAATAATATCTTCCTCATCATCATTATCGTCATCATGAGGATTTAAAGAATATAAAGATGCAACCAAGCTGGAATCCGAATCTTTAAGATCAATAGAAATCTGCTTAACAGATTGAGGATGTCGATGATGAATAGTCCGCTCTGGACATAGGATTTGGGCTTCGTAACGGTTAAGCCAATCCATTCCCAAAATCATTCCAAAGCCTAAGTAGCGCATGACATGCAAATCGGCTCGGAAAGAAAAATCACACAAAATAATCTTGACATCTTTACACAATAAACCGATCGTTGCAGATCCACCAACCGGATTCGCAATTCCCAAAGAAGTCATTAAACACATAACATCTAAAGAAAAGGTATCAACAAATTATTTTGATATAAAAGAATGGGACGCACCCGTATCAAAAAGAACTCGAATAGGATGATCACGAAATAAAATAATGCCATAAAGGTAAGATTAAGAAATACCTTTACCACGAGAGGTGTTGCCAGGGGCTTGAGCAACATTAAGCTTTCCCTCCTTCCTACCTTGAAGTTTGGGACAAGAAGATAAATAATGATCCGAACTTTTGCAATAGCGACAAAAGAGTGGTTTCGGACATCTATTGGCATAATGGTCTTTAGAACCACAATTGTAGCATTGCCCACTACTAGGGGCATAAGCCTTTGCCACCGAAATTGCTTGCTTTCCTTTCTTATTGGGATAAGACCCTTTGAACTTTATAGGCCTTTTCTTGTTGTTGTTGAATTTTGGTTTGGCACCCACAACCTCAACATCACTCTCTTTATCTGCCTCTTCAAGTCGAAGAGCGATATCAACAAGTTGATCAAAAGAAACTTCTAGCTTTAGAAGTAATGGCTGCTTGAGATATTTATTCAAGCCATAGACGAATCTATGATTTTTCTTCAATGGGGTGTTAATGTATTCAACCATGTATTTAGAAAGAGATTCAAAAGACGCGACATAGTCTGTCACAGAGGATTCACCTTGAACAAGGTCAATCAAACGGCGAGCCAAAGTCACTTTCTCAGCTTCTGGCACAAATTTTAATTCGAAGCGTTCCCGGAATTTCTCCCAAGTAAGATCCGCTTCAACTATTTCAGTAACAAGAAGCTCATACCAATCTAATGCTCTTTCTTGGAGCATACTAGAGACCACATGAACACGGTGAAGATCAAAAAGATTCATGCGAGAAAAGATTCGATCGCACGATCTCAGCCAAGCCTGGACTTCGATAATAGTTTCAAATACTTTGAATGGCTTCCTACCCAAATTGGTAAAATCACTGCACAAACGTGCAAATCCAGACCTAGGGTGAGTAGACTCCGGATTAGATCCAGCTGCTTGAGCATTCCTTACTAGATAAAGAAGCCGCTGGGCAGACATAAATACTCCATCTTGGGTTGTAGCACGAGATTGACTTGCGCTGGGATGGCCAGGTCTAACCATTTCTCTTCCTTAAGAAGGAAGAAGGAAGAAGAAAAAGGTTATTCACCAAATGAATATCAAGCAATGTTGATAGATAAACAAGGAATCATAAAGAAAATAGGATGAATCGGTACGAAAACTCAAATTAAATCCTAAAGCACGACTCCTAAGATGGACTTAAGACGATGATCCTTACTAGATTATTCTACATTGTTCCGAAGTTCGGCTCTGATACCAAGCTGTGACGCCCCCCCTCTATACCCATGCTAGCTAAGAACATTACGGTGTAATGTTGTCAACCAGCATGGAGAATAAGGCTGTTGAGGAGCGACCATCCGTGTAATTGCTTTGTGCGAGCACCAATATGTCAGATAGTACAAGGAAGTCCGACATGCCGATACAAACTCAAGGCTACTACACAATGGCTATATATATATTCTTCGGAAACAAACATAGAAATAAACATAACACAAATCAGTCACAGGCATCCATATTACAAAGGCGGAAAAAGATATGAATATAACACATGAAAGTGTACATCAGAGTAGTGGTCAAACAAGATCCACAATATCACAAAAGAATTGTTACAAGTGCTAGACAAAAGAATATTTGTACATCTAGGAGACTATATCTCAAAGGTATACAACAAAAACTACTAATCTAAGTAGTTAGCCAAAAGTCAGGATGATAATCCCAGAAGTGAAGTCAAGCAGAAGCACCTACAACATCTCGGTCAGACCCGAGTATTATTTATAAGAAACTAATAAACGGATCAGTCTAGCTATAAATATCAAATAAAATGATATAGGATAAGAGACAAGACATAACATATGACAACCATAAAGCCATACTGTGATAAGTATGAAATTGAAAATCAACAAGAGATTAATAATATCACTAGAATCTTCTCAAAGATCAAAAGGAATGTCATACTCAATATCCTCATTCACAAAAGTTAATGACACACAAATTCACCAATGCACAAATATTGATAACACATATCAATGAAAATCACGAAAATTGGTGAAAAATAAATTCTAGAAATCATCCATGGAAATCCAGAAATCACAAAAAGGGGGAGGCCAATCATAAAACGGGAGCCCGAAAACTCACCAACACGTGTATCACAAACGGGACGCTATCCCATGGTCGCTAACCATAGAGCCGGTGCAACGACGTAGTACAACGGTACGCCCGAGGAACCTGAACCTCATGAAATTCGGAACAACGACGTAGTACAACGGTACGCCCGAAGATCCGAACTCCATAAAAACGTGGATCGCTAGCCCACAAAAATTGGGTCGAAACCCCAAGAAATAAATAGGTCGTTAGCCTATAATAAAAATGAGACGAAACTCAATAAAACGGGGTACTGTCCCATTCGTGGACAAAGAAACATAGCATATCGCTAGTCATAATCACAAAAATGATCATCATAAATCATCAATAAGTGTCAATTACAGTAAGCTAGTAAATATATGAGATTAGCTTCATGTCCCATAACCACTAGCTTAACTTAAATATTTACGAACAAATTGTAGATCTCCACTCGAAAATTGTCACAAGAGATTCAATCGAACAAGTCCAAGAATTAACTGACGAAGCAAACGCAAGCGTTTCATATCGCTTGTTTTACTAAGTCGTTTAATTAGATTTCTCATACGTGTGAGTTAAAGGTTTGTATATACTAATAGATTGGAAAACGGTTTTAAGAAAAGAGCTTTGCAGTAAAATAGTGATGAAATCGCTTTGATGAAAGAGTTTTGATATTTACTACTAGTATTGAAACCTTTATATTTTTAAAGTGACAAATCACAAAAATGATTGTAGAAACAATCAGTCACAAAAATTCACATTCGAAGACGTGAATAAAATCCAAAGAAATCAATTCCAAAGCCATCCAAGTGTAAATACGCCTGCGACATAACATAGTTCAACACAGGAAATTGGCGAGACCAAACAGGGCGCGGCCTAAGGGGGTGAACGACCTAACACGGTCGAGCTAAGTAGTGGTGCGACCTAACGAGGTGCGACCTAATGTGGTGATAAGGCTGAGCGACCTAACAGGGTGAGCGACCTAGTGCCGAGCGACTTAAGGTGGTACGAGCCTGTGCCAAGCGACCTAAAGGTGTAGGAAAGCCGAGCGATATGGCCGTGCGACTTAAAGGGTTGCACAGGCCGAGCGACCTAAAGTGGAACGGCTTAATTGGACTGAGCTAGCATGGCCGAACGACCTAAATGGTGACACGGGCTGAGCGACCTAAGGCAAAGCGACCTAATTATTGTCGAACGACCTAAGGGTGAACGAGCTATATGCATGCCGAAAATCTCAAGTGTGCAGGCCGAGTGACCTAAGCTCCAGAAATGCCAAAACTCACTCAATTTGCAACCGATCGAGCACGGACGCTAGGGGATTGCGCCTATCGGCTACCCAGTCGTATTGGCTACTCGGTGCATCACCAAAAACGTGTTCAAACATCAAAGTTAGGATCTTTTTAAAGATTTGAACCCAAAACACTAAAAATTGGGATTTTCACCAATTCAATCCAAATCAAAAGCAAATGCATTTGAATAAGTGTTAGGAATTCATAACAAACAATCAATGATAGTTATAGAAAAAGATGTGAGATAAAAATCTCACCTTTTCACAAAATCAATGAAAGAGAAGCTTGAAAGCAAAGGATAATCAACCCTAGAAGCTTGAATCAATGTCTTCTCTGTGAGTTTGGAGTTGGATGTTGGATTTGCAAATGAACTTGGAGTTTTAATTTCCCATTCATTCCTCCATTTTTGATGAAGGTTGAGTGTTAGGAAATGAAAGTGAAATTATGAAGGGAGGGGGGTTGAGTTAGAGTTATAAGTTTAGGCTAATGGGCTAAACCAAACCTAAAGCCTAAAGTGAAAAAGTTGCAAGATCCCACTAACTCCAAACATATCAAAGTTTATACTTGAAAAGATCGTAAACGGCGTTTTGAACTCTATGGAAGTGGTCCCGAGTCCAAATTCGACCGTATGCAAAAAAGTAACTTTTTGGACTATATTCCAACTAAAGATAAAATATTTAAACAAAATATTTAAATATTAAATCATAAAATATGCGGGTTGTTACATAGGATCACCACCACCATCATACTTCATTCTGGATCTCCACCACATGCACGGTTGTTAAAGTGGTTTTCGGAGTTGGCAGAGAGTATGACAACTTCCGCTCCCGATCTCTTTAACAACAAAACGTTATTATAACACCACGATCATTTCAAAATAGTTGATATTTCAAAACCAAAATATTATTGCCATTTCAAAACCATATCATTTCCATTTCAAATATATCCTTTTCCAAAATCATAGCGCTTTCAAAGTTATTATACTTTCGAAACCAACACTTGAAATTATAACACTTTCAGAACATAATACTTTGAAATTAATAATTTTGAAAGCATAACTTCCACCACTTAAACAGTTCAAATATTAAAAGAGTATATATGTATACTAAAATAGTTTATAAAGTAAATAGTTTATATAAAAGAGTTATAAGTTAAAATAGTTTATATTAAAATAGTTAGTATATTAAAATAGTTTATATGAAAAAAGTTTATATTAAAATAATTTATATTAAAAATAGTTTATATTAAATTAATTTATAAAGTAAAATATAAAATTAGTTTTAAATATAATTTAAAAATACTTTATATAATAAAATAACTTCCTCAAATTTCACAAGTCGATTCAAATCAACTCGAATTCAAAAATTCAAATTTCATTCAAATGTCACTTAATCAATTTCAATTCAGTTTCTTAATAAATCATTCCAAATTATATCGATTTCAAAAATAGATTTGAACCACAAAATAAACCATTTAAATTTCGATATTTTCAAAGCTTTAAATATTCAAACATTTCAAACTAGATTTAATAATTCCATACCTATATATATATATATCAAATTCACTTTACTATTATTTATTTTGAAATATTTACTTAATCATTCAAATAAAATTTAAATAAAACTTCAAATTTCAAATTTAGATAAAACTAATTATACCATTCCAATTATGTAAATTTGAAATATTCACTTAAATCACTTTTAATCAAAAAATCAAGTTATAAAATCATATCTTTAAAATCCAAAATTTAATAAATTTCAAATCATACTTATTTGAGTATAATTTTTAAATAAATTCAATTTCAAAACCTTGGAAATCATTTCAATATATATATATATATATATATATTTACCAACGGTGTCTCTATATAATTTTCTATCCTATGGTCAAGTGATACAGATATTTATCATTTCATTCTGCAATTTAAATATATACCGGTATATATCATTTCAACCCGCAATCCAAAATTCAATTAGATGAAAATTGTTGGGGGCTATCATTTCAACCCATAACGATTTTCCCCTATTCTACAGATCGTTCGGGTATGTGTCATTTCAACCCATAGTGAATTCTATACTAACAGGGAACTTGCAGAGTGATAACAGATATGATAATAATATAACAGGCATATATCATCAATATGAATAACAAATAATGGCGTTAGATGTCACAGGTGAACAGATATAGATAATAGCATATGTATAGCAATGTAAATAACTAATAGCAACATATTTCAGTTTTCGTTTCAATTGAAATCAAATTTAATAAATATAAGAACGTTAATCGTGAGTGATTGCTGGCCTTCCGAGGCTAGAGAAGATAGACAACGCGACAAGCTACGAATTCCAAAGCAAAGCTTGATTGGCACGAATTCGACGGACAAACTGATAAGTAGGAATTGACGAAATCAAATCAGAGTTGGATCGATGAAGAAAATGGGTATAAGTGAACCTATATAATCATACGTTAAATTCACACACACTTTTTAATTTAATTAAATATGTATTTCAAAATCATTGTTTTATAATAAACACATATATAAGACAAATCTTCATATTGCATTCCCTTGAAATCAATATTTATAAAAGTCCATAGTTTACAAAATGTTTCAAACAAATATTAAACTTACTATCTATGTACATTTTAAACCCAAAATCCTTTTCAAATATTGACCAACTTTGTTTATATATGAGGCAAATGTAAAACAGTTCAAGATATAAATAACACCTATACAACCACACTATTTGTTTAAAACTATATATGTATAAATTATTAAACTTTTCCATCAAACCCAAAATTATATATATATATAGACAAATATATATATATATATATGTGTGTGTGTGTGTGTCTTATATATAACAGATCATCAATAACACTCACATAAACATATATATATATATATATATATATATATATGACTAACATTTATAAAATCTTAAACAAATAATACTATACTATACTATACTATACATACATACATACATACATACATACATACATACATACATACATACATACATACATACATACATACATACATATGTATATATATGTATTTATACCTTCATACAGTACATAGAAGCCCCTATATAATGAAAAGTTAAATAAGCTTTTATATATACAGTAACTAAACAACAACAGTATATATATAACTATATGTATTTAAAATTATATGTAGAGCCACACCACAGTTTGCACTTCATATAATATTTCATATAATATAAATAACTCTGCACATATACGTATTCCAACATATTAGATAACAAATTATAATTTTTTATATATATAACATATACAATCGAACCCACAACCCAAAAGTTTATAACCGATATATATATATATATATATATATATAAACACTATGTATAATATTTGAACCACATTTATTATAAAATCAGCATGACCTGCCATATTATATCATATATAACTGTCATATATAACTTACATACATTTCATATTTATATAAATCAATATATATACACAGCACGACAAAAAACAAGCTTGTTCAACTTTTTTTCTTTCTTTTTTATATATAAACAAAAATTTGAAATGCTAAAACTGCAATTAAGTAAACTGTGGAAAATATAAACAATAATCATACATATATATAAACTTACACTATATATATAACAATAGGAAACAACTTCAAATAAAACTTACAGTAAGCGACTTGAAACCACTTTATATAAATAGGAACCCATATGTATATTTATAAGAACAAACATATAATATACAACTAACATAATTATATATATACCATGTGCACATCAATCTAAGGAAAGAAGAGCTGAAAGGATGAAGATGATGGTGGGTCTCGGTTGAAGATTGAGGTCGACGTGGAGGAAAAAGGCTGGGCGGCCTGTGGTGCACAAGCGAGAGGAGCTGGAGGTGTTTCTCTAGTCGGCCGAGGCAAGGAAAGTGAAAAGAGGAGGTGGAGTTGAGGCCGATGTCAGGTGATGGGTTGATGATCGACGGCGGGCAAAGGGAAGAGAGAGTTCACGGCTGTTCCACGGAGAAGATAACAACAGAATGAAGCAACTATCTGATTGTTGCAATATTTTATTTTATTATTCATCTTTAATATGAAATGACAAAACCGAAAAGAGATAAGTAAAAGACCAAAGGAAAGAATGAACCCTAATATATTGACCATAGGGATAATAAAGAGTCAGAAGTTGAATTCAGAATTTATTAATAACCAATGGCTATTAACACTACTCATCAAACGGACAAAAGGACAAGAAAAAAAAGGCTCAAAATACCAGACTGGTACGAAAATCATTCTATAGATTTCGCCACTTTTTGGACTCCAAAACACAGAATTGAATATACCACAAAGATCAGCACAATGAGATGATCAAAACGGTATACAGATATTAGTGGTACGATCATCCTATCAAAAGTCGATAATCGGTAACAAAAATGCGGTTAAAACGTCGAAAATAAGATGAACGGAGCAATATCAGTCAAAATTTGGAAAAACGAAAGATGACGTCTCACTTAGAAGATGATTTACAAATTTATTGTATAAAAATATTTCAAATTTGAAAAGTATTTTATTCTCATCAAATTTTTAACTAATTTGAATTGAAATAGAATTACATAAGAAAAATAAATTTTCATATTTTCTGATGAAAATTTTCCAATTGCTATGTTTAAATTGACGTATTCCAAATATTAAATTTTTATTTTCAAATTCAAATATTTAAAATTTCACAAAATTTAGTTAAATATATTATTCAAGATCGTTAAAATTTACGGGTCGTTACATTTACTGTTCATTTCATATTCCAACATTTATTTCTTAAATTATTCCATTCTTTATTAACATCTATTATTATAATCAATCATTACTCTATGGGCATAGTAGCATTGGTTTATATCTTATTACATTAATATTCTCCAATTTCATCTTAATTTACATTAACGTTATATTCAGTCACATTTAATTGCAACTGATTTTCAGTTTAATTCAACATATTAAATAAATTTGTAACAAATGACCATCATTACCTTTTCCTAATTTAATGACATTTGTAAGTTTGTTATCTACACGCAAATATCATAACTACTTTTATTCAATTACAATAAATTACATACTATTTCATTAATTAATACAACATTTAAATTATTAATTACTCCTTTAATCCAACTATCAATTAATACACAACTTATTACAACAAATTACAATCTATAATAAATTATAACTTTTTAATCATTTCAATTAATTGGAATTACATTTAAAGCAGTCATTAATTACATTAAATTAATAATATTACATTTCATTACAGATATATTTTTATTATTAAATCAATTTTTTTATTTCTTCCAACATGAAATCACAAAACCTTCTTAAATCAACATTTTTAATTATCAAAAATTACGAGTCGTTACATTCTCCCCCACTCAAAACTTTTCATCCTCGAAAAGGAAAAAAATATCAAGGAATTAATATATCAATATATCTTATTCAAAATATTAAGCTTCTAAACAATTAATTTACTTAATTAAATAATTTAAATAAAATATATCAATTCATAAACAATTTAACCCTTTTGTATTCTGATTATAAAAGTTGGAAAAACGTTTCACAGAATTTTTCTAAGTCCAAAATTCACAGAAAATTTTGGCAGAGTCTCCTTTGTATGGAGAGATCTAGAAGAACTAATAATATCAATAATAACAATATATATCATATTTCAAAATAATATATCCCAAACCATGGGAAAATAATATAATATCGCTAGTGTGACGCCCCACCTCTATACCCACGCTAGCCAAGAACACTCCGGAGTAGTGCTGTCAACTAGCACGGAGAATAAGGCTGTTGAGGAGAGACCATCCATGTAATTGCTTATCACACGGTGGCTATAAATAATCTTCGGAAACAAACATAGAAATAATCATATCACAAATCAGTCACAGATATCCATATCACAAAGGCGGAAGAAGATATGAATATATAACTAACACATGAAAGTGTACATCAGAGTAGTGGTCAGTAAGATCCACGATAATACAAAAGAATAGCAACACGTGCTATACAAAAGAATACAACTATGAGTCTATATCTCAAGTGTATACAACAAAAACTGCTAATCTAAACAGTTAGCCAAAAGTCAGAGTGATGAATCCCTGGGAAGAAGTCAAGCAGAAGCACCTGTAACATCTCGGTCTGACCCGAGTATTATTTAAGAAAATAATAAACGGATCAGTCTAGCTATAAATATCAGATGACATGATATAACATAAAAGATATGGCATAAACATAAATATCCATAATGACATACCACTATAAGTATGTAAATAATGATCAACAGAAGATCAATCAATAAGAGATAATCAATATCACAAGAATCTTCTCAAAGATTCGAAGAGGGCATCATACCCTAAACTTGTACTCATAACAAGTCAATGACATAAATTCCAGAAATCAACACGAGAAATCCAGAAATCATAAAAAGGGAAAGAGGCCTATCACATGACGGTCCGAAGACCATGGGGAGCTACCCCACATGTGTGAGTGGAATCACACAGATTGAGGTCAAGACTAACCAAAAAGCAGAAAGGTATGTGTGAATGGAATCACACAAGTGGTGTCTAGTCTAACCTTGCAATGAAAGAGACATCGCGCAATTGCTAGTCTAATTCATAAAGCGATCATCAAGATCAACGAGAAGTGTCAATTACACTAAGCTAGTAAATATAGAAGTTTAGCTTCATGTCCCATAACCACTTGCTTAACTTAAATATTTACGAACAAACTGTAAATCTTCACTAATAAAATTGTCACAAGAGGTTCAATCGAACAAGTCCAAGAATTAACCGACGAAGTGAACGCAAGCGTTTCATACCACTTGTTTTACTAAGTCGTTTAATTAGATTTCTCATCCGAGTGAGGTAAAGGCTTGTATATACTAATAGATTGGAAAACGGTTTAAGAAAAGAGCTTTGTTATTAAAAATAGAGTTGAAATTGTTTGTTAAAAGAGTTTTGATATTTACTACTAGTATTGAAACCTTTGTATTATAAAGTGACAAAACACATAAGCAAGTGTAGAAACAATCAGTCACAAAGATCGCATACGGAGATGCGAATAAAATCCAAGGAAATCAGCTCAATGTTTTTCAGATAAGATCCCCTACGGAGGGGGGGTCCAGGGGGGGTGGCAACCCCCCAAGGTGGGGGTGCGGGGGCAACGCCACCGCTTACGGGGTTCGACCTAGTGAACACAAAATGAGGTCTAACGACCTAACGACTCAAGGGTCATACGACCTAACGGCTGCGACCTAGGGGTCTAAGGGGTCAAGCGACTTAGTGGTTGCGACCTAGAGGTGTTCGCGACCTAACGATGACTCACGACCCAACCTGGCCGACTTAACAGAGTCGAGCGACCTAAGGTAAATGGTCCAACGACCTAACTCGAACGACTTATCTGGAGCTTAGGTCGGAGACGACCTACGAGATAAACCAGGCCGACTTAGTGGACGAGCGACCTAAGGTAAATGGTCCAACGACCTAACTCAAACGACTTATCTGGAGCTTAGGTCGGAGACGACCTACGAGATAAACCAGGCCGACTTAGTGGACGAGCGACCTAAGGTAAATGGTCCAACGACCTAACTCGAACGACTTATCTGGAGCTTAGGTCGGAGACGACCTACGAGATAAACCAGGGCGAGCGACTTAACGTTTGCCTAGAGATTATAGGTCGGAAACGACCTAAGACTTAAAGCTTAACTCGCGAGCGACCTACGGCTTAAGGCCAAACTCGTGAGCGACCTACGACTTAAGGCTTAACTCGCGAGCGACCTAACTCCGAAGTGCCAATACTTCCAGAATGACCTAAAGCCCTGTGACCTATGGTACTAACTCGCGAGCGACCTAACGACTTAACTCGTGAGCGACCTAATTCCGAAGTGCCAATTCTTCCAGAACGACCTAAAGTTAACTCGTGAACGACTCACGACCCATGGACGAACGACTTAACTCCGAACGACCTAAAAATGGCCAGAACGACCTAAGTGCAGAAAATTCACCAAAATGCTAAAAATTGGAGTTTTTCGCCAATCCAATCCAAACCAAATGCAAATGTGCATGCAAAAGTGATAGGGAATCATTCCCAACAGTCCAATATAGTTATAGACTAGATTTGTGAGACAAAAATCTCACCTTTGCACTAAAGTTTATGAAGATGAAGCTTGAAAGCAAGGAGAAGCAATCCAAAGCTTGAATCCAATATCTTCTACTTGAATTTGGAGTTGAATGTTGGATTTGCAATTGAATTTGTGCTTGGAGTTTTAATTTCCCATTCCCTCCACCATTAATGCCAAAGCTTGATTAGTTAGGAAATTTATGAAGAGTGAGGAGAAGAGGGTTGGAACTTGGGCTTAATAGGCTAAACTAACCCAAAGTCCAAAGCGGCAAAAGTTAGTGAAATTTCACTAACTCCAAACCTATCGATGTTTATACTTAAAAAGTTGTAAACGACATTTCGAACTCAATGGAAGTGGTCTCGAGTCCTAATTTGACCGTTTGCAAAAAGTAGCTTTTCGGACCAAAATCCGATTAACGAGTTAATATTTAAATAAAATATTTAAATACAAACTCGATAAATATGCGGGTTGTTACAGCTAGAAAACGGTAATCCGAGAACGTGCCAATTTGTCGGGCAAACAACGCTTATTTATGAAAACAAAAGTAGTAGCTATTGCTTCCATAAACCTGTATTTCACCCATGTAATCCAAAGAGGTTAATAATTATGTAAAATAAAATATTTAAGTTGATTCAACTAATAACAACAAAACAATCGCAATATAACAATAATTATTCGCAAATCAAATAGTGCAAACATCATTTTCAACAAAGAGAGCAATTATGCATCCATAGCAATAAAAAAAATGGTGTGTTCAAGTTCAGAAACTTTTAATCATATAAAATGATAAATAAACTACTAAGTATACCATACACTCAACAGCCTTAGATAAAACTTAATAAATTATTCAGACATCCTAAACAATTTAAAATATCATCTCCCAACATCCTATAAGCCAAAATAAGTAATGATTTCAAGTATTATTCAAGTTCATTCTTATTCATTTATTTCACATCATTTATTAATCATAATTTTCATTCATACAACGATTATTTTCTTTAATTTTCATTTATCACTTACAAAGTTCATTTCCCACTTACAAAATTTCATTTCTCATTTATACATACAATGCTATTTTTCTCTTTTCGTTACTTACATTCATTGCTTACATAAGCTATTTCCATTCAATTATCTAGATTATCCATTATTATGTAAGTTTCTTTACAATTTAGTTCACCATTAATAGATCTTCTTTTTCAGATTCATTCTTCCATATATAGTATTTTTGAATGTTAAATCCATTTATAGTCATTTCAAAATTTTCTAGAGTTATAATCATTCTATTAATGTAGTATTCACTTTTACTATTTGTTTTAATTATAAATAGCTACAACATTTACTTAAGTTCATAATTATTTACTTACAATATTCACCTTTCTATTTAATATGATTATAAAAAGCTTAAAATGTTAATTTAAGTTTATAATTATTTACTTACACTGTTCAATTTTCTATCAAATTTTATTACTAGCTATTCCAAATTATTAAATTATGTTTATACAATTTACAACATCAGAATTCTTATTTATAGAAGTAATTTCATTGAACACTTTAATATTTCTAAGTTTTACTTGTATAATATTCTATTACATATTCTTATTAACATTTCAACTATTAATAATTTCGTAAGTTATATATATGTCTTTCAGAATGCAATTGAATATTGCATAGGTTTACCTTATTCATTTAGTAACAAAATTGTTCAATAGTTATCATTTCTCCTTTTCATATCCTTTTGATTTACAGTTCACAAAAATTTAGTTTCTTATACTTTTCATTAATCATTTACCGTCTAGTTCCTAATTGCGCATATTTCCATTTTTCAAAATAGTCAAGATTTCATTTTATTTTTAATAATTGAAATTTCCGATTTGCTGAAAACATAAAAGTTCCTTTTCAGTTATTTAAAATAATATATATAATCTAATCTTTTATAAATATCAAATCATATTTGGAATTCAAAATTAAGATTTATTCATCAAAACAGAAGTGTAGTAAAACTACTACAACAGTCTTCCCACTTTAAAACTAAAAAATGAATGTCGATAATGCATGCACTCATAACCGAAATTATTTTTCAGCGACAGAGAGGAGAGTACAGAACTTATTTTCTTCCAAAATTCCATTAAAAAAATTCTTTCAAATCATCTTGAAATATTCATATCAAAAAATACTTCTAAATACTATTAATATTATATTCCAAACCCCTTCCGAAATAAATTGTCAAAATCCTGGAATATAAGTTCTAAAATTTCTAATTTATATTTATTATATTCACAACCTCATTTTTTAACCAATATTTATAAATTTCACTACCTAATAAGAAAATATATTGCAACCAACTATATCATATATAAAATTATTCTTTTATATACAAAATATAATACTAGGTAAAAAAAATTCATCACCAATATTTCAAAAACAATATTGTGTCGGTCTATCCTATTAAGTGTATAGAAATTCCTATCGATGCCATAGCATCTAATGTACCGACCTGAATTTATAGATACTAAACATAACAAATTAATACAATACGAAACCTTTTATAACACTAACAAATACGCTCTCTCAATGTATCACTCAACGACTCATTCCAGGGTATTACTACCCTATTTTATATGAGCCAGGCCCCACAAAGCTAAGGTTATCGCCAAACCAAAGCTCTGATACCAACTGTATTGACCAGCCTTTTTGGACGGTTTAAATCGATGATAAACTGCACACGTCATACTCAAAACCATTCAAATAGGCAAATTGTTATGGGGTAAATAAGAGAAAGCAGGGAAAGAAAGAAAACAAATACAGAATCTCGCGGCGGAATGACAAAATATAATAATCAAATTAATAGTTCATGAAGCTATTTACA
Source organism: Allium cepa (assembly GCA_030765085.1). NCBI lineage: Eukaryota > Viridiplantae > Streptophyta > Magnoliopsida > Asparagales > Amaryllidaceae > Allium > Allium cepa. Next base: position 1,003,233,667 of record CM060935.1, read on the forward strand.
AATAACGTTTGATGATAATTTTACAATATAGAATCAGAGTTACATTCAACATAAAAAAATAACAATCCAGCGGAACAACATGATGTAGTGGAAATAATATAATAAGTAATAATAGTATACAAGTCTTCGTCTTCGTTCTCCAGAAAGCAGTCTTCGATATACTGAAAAGCTCATACTGACCCGAGCAAACTGAAAAGACAAAACACTCGAGTTAGAACTAAAAGATCTTATGTAAGTTAAATCAACCGTAAATAAATATGAGTGTAACGACGTCAAAGGTGTTTACAGGGTTTGACATCTCCTATCCAGTGTCTAAAATGAGTGCAATAACTTAAGAGATGTTCGGGATTTCCATCTCTTAAGGATCCGTTAAACTATCTACTATGTAGTACAATACGCTATTATAATAGTGTCTACAGTAAAGTAAAGTATTAAAATAGCGTTAAGGCATTACCCTTATCCTCCTTAACACATTTTATATATTCCCATAGTTTATACACTACCGTATGTTCCTCCGTGAGGTTTACCCAGAGGGCACTCCATAGGTATGAAACAAAACAAATTTGTAGAAGGTGCAATAGGGCATGTGAACACGGCACTCGAGGCAATGCCAGGGTAGATATACCGATTGCCGATCAGAACTGGTGGTAACGCATACCTGCTACTACCGCCCACGTCGGAACACACTCCTATAATCAAATCAAGGGGTGGCCACCAAATCATTACAAAGTCATAATATGGTATTGAAGAAGTATGCCTGATCGAAGGACTGGGCTAACTTGGCTCGGCGTGGCTCTTGTTTTAGTCACATTTGGGCTGACTCATGGGAGTCTGGGTCACGTAAATACTTCATACAGAATCATTCGCCAAACCATCCTACTTCATTTCTGAAATCTCCACCATGTACACGGTTGTTAAAGTGGTTTTCGGTATAGGCAGAGGGTATGAAACCATCCGATCCCTGTTTCTTTAACAATCAAATGCTTATTTCACAACGGATGGTCCATTTACAATTCCAAAACTGATTTATAATATATATCAAAATATCATATTCCCAAAAATCATAAGATTTTCGAAATCATATTTACTTTCAAAATTATATCACATTTGAAATCATATCACTTTCGAATTTATATTTCAAAAAATAGATTAAATCCTTGTTTTAATCATCATATGCCTCAAATATGTCATTTAAATCCCTACTTATGTTATATCATCATTTAATCGTTTTCTACTTAAAAATCAAGGATTTAAATATAAATCTTTCAATTAACAAAACCGAAAATTCGAAAAATAGTTTAGATAGTTTTAAAAATAGATTAAGACAGTTAAAATTAATTAAAATTGATTAATATAGTTTAAAATAGATTAAAATGGATTAATATAGTTTAAATAGATTAAACTAGATTAATATATTTTAAAATAGATTAAAAGAGTCTGATAAAGATTAAAATAGATTAATTTAATTTAAAATAGATTAAGTAGGTTTAAAATAGATTAAAATGGGTTAAAATACTTTATATAGATTTAAAATAGATTAAAGTACTTTAGAATTTCGATTTAAACCAATTTTGAATTCCAACCTTCAAACTTGGATTTTCAAAGTAATTCAGTTTATATAAATCAATTTCCTTCAAAATATCATTTGATCCAATTCAAGATTTAAGGGTTTTAAATCATTTAATTTAACCAATTTGGTGTCCGTATATAATTTTCTATTAGTCCTTGAGATGATGGTTTTGATGACAATAACCTTAGGAATTGTTATAAAATATAAATACTAACATTATTGTTTAGATATATATGTATATGCATGATTTAACCATGGAGGTACCAAGAACGAAGACCGTATAGTATAGAGATTCAAGATATCAAGATTGAAGACTCATGAGTATCAAGATTATCAAGAGTTCAAGATTTCAATAATAAGTAATTTAATTAGGAATTTTGTTAAAACTCCTAGAAAAACACGGCATCTTAAAATCCAATTTATTTGTGGAATAGAATCCACTTTGAGCCTGTTAAAAGGATGGAACCCTAAGTAAGATGGAACCTACAAAAAATCTAGTGGAACATTGTCTTGTATCCACTAACTCTTATTCAAATGTTTTTTACAAAATTATATTTTGTTTTCAAATGATTTCGAAAAAGAATCAAAAACATCTATCCTGTTTTCTAAATACTTTTAGCCTCAAAATAACCTTTATTTTCAAAATCAAATTATCCTTGGTTTTAAACTATCTTTTAATTATAATATATTTAACTTTAATATTTATACTTAGATTTGAATATAAAATTATAGTAAAATTTTATATATACCAAAATATTATTCTATATACTTACTTATGTATTCTAACTATAGTTAAATATATTTATAAAATTTAAAAATAGTTTTAATACAAGATAGAATTTATTTTCAAAGAAAGTTAATTACCAAAAATATCATAGGCCTGTCGACAACCCCTACATATCCCTGTCGACAAGTGGCAGTTGATTTCAAAATTTTTAATTTCAAAAGAAGTGTCTATTCATCATATTCTTTCACGAATTGACATGGCTATTGTTCTACTATAAATAGGGGCAGTTTTAAATGAATTTAGATACAATTTTTCTCTGATTTCACTCCTCTTCTTCTTCCACATTTCTTTACATATATTTTTACCATTACTCTACCGAAATCACCTGTGACGACCCGGCTTTCTATGCCCAGAAATCCATTTCGTCTTGAAGAAAGAAAGGGGTGAGAAAATAGAAAAGATAGAGAAGAAAGAACAAGAACATCAGAATCTCACAGCGGAACGAATAAATTATAATAATTAGATAAGTACTTACACAATATACAACATCAATCAGAGTTATACAGATAATACATCACATACTAGGCAGTTAAAGATACCTGTCTAGCTAATACAACTCAACACAAAACAACTCAATCAATACGACTCAGAGATACCAACACAGCGGAACTCTATGTATATCTACAGCGCTTAAGCCTCCTGCTTCGTTGCTCCTCCAGAACTCGTCAGAGCCAACCTGAATCCCTTGGCTACTCATAAAAGTTTGAGTACCCGAGAGTTTAGGAAAAACAGAAATAAAATCCGGGTCAAACATGGGTCTGGTGTGAGTAACAGGTTAAAGTTGCTTAATTTTGAAAACCTTTGAAATAAAAGGTATCACGTAAGACTCCCCACAAATAAACATGGGTAAGTTTTTACCTTACGCTAACCAAAACATTTGATAGGAAATTCAGTGATATTATAATAGGTATAGGGTTTTCAAGTAAATAGAAAATAGCCGAAATTGTTACATGATTAAATTCCAGCTATTAGCCACAAAAGTGGGTAATACAATCAAAACCGTTGGCACTTATTGAATTGTGGATTCCATACAATGGCAGGGCTACTGGGGTACCGCCCGTCACAGTACGTGCCCTAGACCAACGTACCGAGGATCACTCCCGACCCCTGCAACACAAGGACGGAACCATTCCTTACTGAACAGTCCCGAACAAGACAACCCCGCAGTTGTTTGCAACCAACTGCCCATACAACGGAATAAAAAGGGACATCTAGACAGGGGAAGATCTTGTCCTGCTTGGGCATGACCCACCTAACCATGCTGCACATCCCCTATTTTAGCCATTCCCGGTTGATGAGGCTTGAGGCTACGATTACCTTTAGAGAATACATCTCTTAGAATGCTCATCGCCCACCTGACGATGTGTTGAAAGCATTCAATCCATACAAGTTCGCTCCGGGTTCGAACGAAACCGAAGGCATTATCTCGCTACACTCATTTTGGAATCACCCTCAGAGTCAACGACAATAACCCTTGCACTCTGAATCTTTATCATCACTTCAGATTCACGACCTATCGTTAATTTGGAATCGATGTGGTTTTCGGATGTCCAAATAAGGAAACCCGATCCCGGTCTCATCGAAATCCAAAACGTGTCTTTTAAGGCCAAGTTGTCTATTTAGTCTTAACAGTTTAATTCAATATTGTCAATATACACACAGATAGATAATTCAAAATATCACAATAGATAATCACGTTATCATCATGAACAGATAATCCATATCATCATCCAAACAGATAATTAGATATTATCATATTTAAACCAAGCATCCATATAACATAGATATTACTCATCTCATATCTGAATTCACAATCATCAAATGAAATATCAATATCATTCATAAGCAATGATTTATAATCATACCATTTGTAATTAATTTAAAATGAATTAAATTAACTACTTCTATCTCAAATTAATTTAAAGTAAATTAAATTAATTACTTTATCTATAAATCCTGCTTATACAACCATTAATTAATTATAAATCAAATTAATTAATAAATTAATTAATCTCTAGATATTCATCTTGATTAGATACCTTTGATTAATCATCTTCTAATTACAATGAGTAATTAATCTTTATTTAATTTCACAGATTAATTATCCTAAATCATTTATAGTAATTAACATTTAATTAATTCATTTATATTAATTAAATATAATTAATTACATTTATCCTTAATTAATTACATAAATTAATCACCACATTATTAATTATTCTTTAATTAAACAATTCTTAATTACATCATTAATTATATTAATTAATGATCTCCAATTCAGATTTAAAATTAAAGTTCTTTATCTAAATTAATTACATTAAGCATTTAATCTTTAATTAAACAAAATTATTAATCACCCTTGATTAATAACATTCCAGTAATTAACTATCATTAATTACTTATATTAATACATTAATTATCCCATAATTAGTTATCTCCATTAATTAATCCTTTAATTAATTAAAAAAGTAATTATCCAAATTACTCCATTAACACATCACCTTTTACTAGTCTCATTCAGTATTTAACTTTAATTACTTCCTTAATAATTATGCTCCATTAATTGCACTAAGTGATTACAATTATCAATTTAGCAAATGAATTTCTTAAATTAATTAACTTAAATTAATCATTTTATCAAGATTAATCACAACAAGTAATTAATCTCTTAATTACTTTTATCAAGTAATTACACTCAACAATTTACAATAGATTATCTGATTAATCTAATTAATAATCAAAATTAATCATATATATTAATTAATAATCTTTAGTTAATTATCTTCATTAACTAATAACATTTCTTAAATTACTTTCTTAATTAATTTCTAGTATAAATTAATCTAAATTATTAATTTATAAATTAAATACATAAGTCATTCCTTAATTAACCTATTATTCTTAAGATAATTTATTTCTTTATTAATGACTTCATTAACATTACATTTTAAATTTAAATTCAAATATCATTTGAATTTAAGATTCAAAATGACTATAATTTAAATTCAATTTAAAATCTTTTAAATAAATGTAAATAACATTTATTATTTACATATGAACTTATATAAGAAAATCTTTTAAATTAAACTACTTAAATCTTAATTTAAATTTAAATTTCCAAAATACATTAATATTTATTTCAAGTTAAAACAATTTATTTACTTTCCATTCAAAAATCTTTAATAAAAGAACCTTCAAAATCAAGTTAAATATTTATTGAAACAAATTTACTTTTCAAAACTAATTTATTTGAACTTATTTTTAAAACATTCATATTTAAAAACTGATTTAAGCTTTCAGATTTGGATTCAAGAGAAATTTGAATTCATTAGTTAACTTTGAATTTAAAATTTTTGATTTAGCTTACTTTTAAAATTTTGATTTTTAGTTCTTGATTCAAAAATCCAAATTTATTTATAAAACCTTAGATTCGAAAGTTCCATGTGAATTTATACTTTAACCTTTAAATTTAAAACTCAGCTTAAATCCTGTTTTGAGAAATTTTGAACAAAATTTAAACCTGGGAAAATAGGTTTACTAAAACCTGAAACCATCCTCTGCCTCGAGACAAAACCAGCTTGCTTCGAGTCTTCACCTCCCATGCTTCGAGTTAAACAATCGAATAACTCGAGTCTTTCCCGAGTCCAAAAAAAACCCTACACCCCAACCTCAAATGTCTCAGCATTTCAATGGCACGGTGCACATGCACCGTGGCCCCAGCCACCTCCGGCCACCCCCACGAATTTCAACACGTCGCCGACAACTACCAGACACGATCACGACCACTCAAAATCATCACGGCAACTCAAATCGAAAATGGGTTCGAAACCCAAACCTGGAACAACTCGAGCAACATCACCTCGAACCTGTCAACACTCAGTCCTCCTAATGCCGATCATCGGAATGCCATCATCTCCGGCTACGACCTCAACCATGTCCTCTCTTCAAATTCCCATAAGCGCGTTGAGCTCGATCCCCAATTAAAGGCGAACGAGATCCAAAACTGAACCATAGCAAAACTAGGTTTACAAAAAGAATTTCGTCGCCGTCGCCACCACGCCTAACTGCACCACCTTCCACCATTTTTTCCATCACCTTGGAAAGCTTCTCCATCATCAAGTAGAGCCCCAACCACCCAGACAACAGTGATCACCCCAAAAATCCCAAATTTGCAATTTTAGTTCATATCAGAACTGCACTTAACTTCTTGCACTAAAAATCTTGACTTAAGTTTTAAAATTCGTATTTTTTACAGAGATTCAATATATGTTCCTGGATTTAAAATTTAAAATGTTTGGGTTTTCTCTTATTCAAGTTTTTCACTGTTATTTTGATTTCCAGAACCATATTCAAATTTAGTTCAACTTGAATAACACTTAAACTCTAAATTATGTTGAAACAAATAATTTTTGTTTGTATTATAAATCCTAAAAGGTATTTGATCAAGTGATAAAAATGATTTGAATCAACTCAAGCCTGAAAACAAATGAATAAGTTTGTTATAGAGACTTCAAAATGTATCCAGACAACATCCATATGCACAGAAGATTTCATACATACAAATCACACTTATTCCAGATTTTAAACTTGCAACTAGTTTAAATACTTAAGTTTTAGTAATTAAAGTTACTCACAGAGGATACAATATGCAGTAGTTCCATCTCACAAATGGCCAAAGAAAGGAATATATAAATATTCACACAAATATATTAAGCATTCAAATATTAGCATGCAATATATTAAAAACTTAAGTAATTTTAAAGGTGTTACTCACCTGTATTTCAGAAATGAGCAGAGCATTTTATTTTGAAAAGCTTTGAATTTTAAAAACTGAGAATGGTCTTGCTTATGATCTCCAAATTTTCTTGTCTTTGTTGGATTTGTAAACATTATTCAAGTTTGTATAAATGGAAATGTTTGCTATTATTTCTTTGTTTCAGGTTTGATATGTTTAGTGAACGAAATAAAAATAAGAAGATGCATATAAAGAAGTTTCAGGGGAAGGTGATAACTGGGTTTTGCAAATGCTGGTACAATTATGTTTTTGTTTTATCAGGCAAAATGTTATATTAGGGAGGCTGAAATTATGTTAACACAATTCGAAATGACTTTGTTATGTGCTAGAGTTTTGAAAGCATTAAATGCAAATGTACTATATGTTTACAACTAATCTTATCTTATGTGTATAAAGATATTTTTGCCTTGCATTTTCTTACAGGTTGACTACACTTTCTTATGCCTGCATATGTTTTGTTGTACTTTATGTCTCCTATAAATCTTATTAGTACATAGATATTTTTCTTACTTATACTTTGCTTTGCATTCCTAAATTTTCAGGCAACATTTCTAAACTTTGCTTATTGGTTCAGCCTGCACACTTTACTGCCTGCACGATTTTTTTTTTACTTTGTTAATTTGCTTGCTTTGTTTATATTTACTTTACTTTGATTATCTGCATATTTATGTTTAGATATTGTTTTTAAAAAAAATAACTCATTATTAAATGAAATAATCACTACATAAATAAATTACTTATTTTATAAAGCTAAATTAAAAAGAACAAAATAATCTTTTTATTTAATAGCTTAATACTAAATTAAATCAAATTTCCAAATTATCAGAAATATTAATATTAGAAAACATGTCCTTATTTATTTATTTAAAACAGAGCTTATCTATTAATAATATATACAAATATATACATATATACATTATAAATAGAAACAATTTAAATTAGCTTTTAAAAGATAAATTATCAGAAGATTATTAAATCAATTCAAATCTTATTAACAATTATTATCAAATTAATTTAATTTTTAACACAGATTATTAAATTTATATTGCCAAAAATTCCGGGATATCACAATCCTCCCCCTTAAAAGAATTTCGTCCCCGAAATTTAAAACAAAGGTAATTTAATAATCTAATTAAAGATTTAATTTTTAAAACACAAGCATATATCAACCAGATTCTAACAATCATAGCAACCAATCCATCTAATCAACAAATCTAACTATCCAGACAAAATTTCCGGATAGAATTTTCTCGAGTTTCCCAAATATAAATATCAGGATACTCGCTCTACAGAATACAAACAAACAATCTACTCAGCTACAGAGCTTCCACCCATCTAAATCTATAAAAAAAGACAGGATATTAGACTACAGACAAGTCTGAATCAACATCCAAAACTCCCTGAACTGCTGGTTCTATAACCAGAGATAGATCTTACGCGTACTCCCTCAGAGATACGTGGAACACAACGAATTCCAGTTGTCCAAACTGACAATTCAATCCTGAAGACCAAACACTTAACCAAAATTAAAATATCTGACTTGGGAATCCAAATTCCTTCGTCTCTTATCCACAAAACTCTTCGGATGATCTGGGCTGCCTACATCCTTCCTGATCAGCTCAACTCTTACTGATGTCCTTAGAAACAAACTGAACCCAAGAAAATCCAACCAAATGATCTTTCCAATATCAACCAAACTCAGAACACAAACTCTATTCCAAATCAGAAAACAAAACTCACTTCACTCATCCAGAAAAGATAAAACAGGTGCACTCCAATCTGGCCTCAGATCCTAAAAAATTTCCTGTAGAACTCTCCAATCCAAACATTGCAACATCCAATCGCTTCCAGGCTAAAACAGCTGCCACCATGCTTCCGCTGCGCAACTCTGATTGAGCAGATGAAAATGCTAAAGTCGAACACAGACTGGACAACACATTCCAAAAATAAGGTTCACATATCAAAAAAAACACCGAAGTTCCTCCCAAACCTGAGCTACTAAACTCGATAACCATCCAATTACTAATCTGATCCATCGGTACCACATCTGGAATCCAGTCGATACCAAACTCAATCTCCAAATGTTAGCAAAACTCTGACTTCTTGAAGACATCCAGAAAATCTTTGAAACGCAAGAGAACACTCAAACTATCGCAAGTCACTTTTGCGATCGATCCAGCCTAATTCCAAAGATACTGCTCTCTCTTTACAAATCAGAATAGCTTACGCTTATGTGGCCAATCCATCGAAGAAATGGAACTACTCTACTGCTTCTGAAGTTACCCAAGAAAAACCGCTAAGCCAGAAGGCATCCTAATCCAAAGCTCTTCGAGAAACTTGGACCTCAAAGCAAACAGAAACACCCAGCTGAACACAGCCACAACACCGAAGCAGTCACTCTTCCTTACTTGTTCAAAAGAAACATCTCCGGAGACATCCATAGTCACTTTGTCTCATCACACAGCTACTACACCTAAATGTATCAAGATATCATGACTTGCTTCTGTTCCAACCGACATATCCAAATTCTAGCTCAGCCAAACTTACGCTTCAAAAGTGAACTCCAAACCTTAACAGATTTCCTTCGGAGATCGATGAAATCCTTGCACCATCCAAAGCTCACTCGAGACGGTATTAGGTCTACAGTCTCAAAAAATACACTTCCAACCTCAATCATACAAACTCCAACAATCGGTAGTCGTGCTAGGCACGCCACTACCCTATTTACCTTTATTGCTCATTGGAAAACCTGAACAGGTAACCCAACAATAGGGAGAAACAAATATATATATATATATATATATATATATATATATATATATCAAAATTACAAATACGCTCTCTCAAGAAAGAAATCATTCAAGAGCCTAGGTATTCACTCAACCTAGCGCTCTGATACCAACTGTGACGACCCGCCCTTCTACTACCAGAAAGACGTATCATTATAAAGAAAGAAAGGGGTGAGAAAATAGAAAAGATAGAGAAGAAAGAACAACAACATCAGAATCTCACAGCGGAACGAATAAATTATAATAATCACATAAGTACTTACATAATATACAACATCAATCAGAGTTATACAGATAATACATCACATACTAGGCAGTTATAGACACCTATCTAGATAATACAACTCAACACAAAACAACTCAATCAATACGACTCAGAGATACCAACACATCGGAACTCTATGTATATCTACAGCGCTTAAGCCTCTTGCTTCGTTGCTCCTCCAGAACTCGTCAGAGCCAACCTGAATCCCTTGGCTACTCATAAAAATTGGAGTACCCGAGAGTTTAGGGAAAACAGAAATAAACTCCGGGTCAAACATGGGTCTGGTGTGAGTAACAGGTTAAAGTTGCTTAATTTTGAAAACCTTTGAAATAAAAGGTATCACGTAAGACTCCCCACAAATAAACATGGGTAAGTTTTTACCTTACGCTAACCAAAACATTTGATAGGAAATTCAGTGATATTATAATTGGTCTAGGGTTTTCAAGTAAATAGAAAATAGCCGAAATTGTTACATGATTAAATTCCAGCTACTAGCCACAAAAGTGGGTAATACAATCAAAACCGTTGGCACTTGTTGGATTGTGGATTCCATACAATGGCAGGGCTGCTGGGGTACTGTCCGTCACAGTACGTGGCCTAAATCAACGTACCGAGGATCACTCCCGACCCCTGCAACACAAGGCCGGAACCATTCCTTACTGAACAGTCCCGAACAAGACAACCCTGCAGTTGTTTGCAACCAACTGCCCACACAGCCGAATAAAAAGGGACATCTAGACAGGGGAAGATCTTGTCCTGCTTGGGCATGACCCACCTAACCTTGCTGCACATCCCCTGTTTTAGCCATTCCCGGTTGATGAGGCTTGAGGCTACGATTACCTTTAGAGAATACATCTCTTAGAATGCTCATCGCCCACCTGACGATGTGTTGAAAGCATTCAATCCATACAAGTTCGTTCCGGGTTCGAACGAAACCGAAGGCATTATCTCGTTACACTCATTTTGGAATCACCCTCAGAGTCAACGATAATAACCCTTGCACTCTGAATCTTTATCTTCACTTCAGATTCACGACCTATCGTTAATTTGGAATCGATGTGGTTTTCGGTTGTCCAAATAAGGAAACCCGATCCCGGTCTCATCGAAATCCAAAACGTGACTTTTAAGGCCAAGTTGTCTATTTAGTCTTAAAAGTTCAATTCAATATTGTCAATATACACACAGATAGATAATTCACAATATCACAATAGATAATCACATTATCATCATAAACAGATAATCTATATCATCATCCAAACAGATAATTAGATATTATCATATTTAAACCAAGCATCCATATCACATAGATATTACTCATCTCATATCTGAATTCACAATCATCAAATGAAATATCAATATCATTCATAAGCAATGATTTATAATCATACCATTTGTAATTAATTTAAAATGAATTAAATTAACTACTTCTATCTCTAATTAATTTAAAGTTAATTAAATTAATTACTTCATCTATAAATCCTGCTTATACAATCATTAATTAATTATAAATCAAATTAATTAATAAATTAATTAATCTCTAGATATTCATCTTGATTAGATACCTTTGATTAATCATCTTCTAATTACAATGAGTAATTAGTCTTTATTTAATTTCACAGATTAATTATCCTAAATCATTTACTGTAATTAACATTTAATTACTTCATTTATATTAATTAAATATAATTAATTACATTTATCCTTAATTAATTACATAAATTAATCACGACATTATAAATTATTCTTTAATTAAACAATTCTTAATTACATCATTAATTATATTAATTAATGATCCCCAATTCAGATTTAAAATTAAAGTTCTTTATCTAAATTAATTACGTTAAGCATTTAATCTTTAATTAAACACAATTATTAATCATAATAACATTCCAGTAATTAACTATCATTAATTACTTATATTAATATATTAATTATCCCATAATTAATTATCTCCATTAATTAATCCTTTGATTAATTACAAAAGTAATTATCCAAATTACTCCATTAACACATCACCTTTTACTAGTCTCATTCAGTAATTAACTTTAATTACTTCCTTAAGTAATTATGCTCCATTAATTGCACTAAGTGATTAAACTTATCAATTTATCAAATGAATTTCTTAAATTAATTAAACTAAATTAATTAACTTAAATTAATCATTTTATCAAAATTAATCACAAAAAGTAATTAATCTCTTAATTACTTTTATCAAGTAATTACACTCAACAATTTACAATATATTATCTAATTAATCTAATTAATTATCAAAATTAATCACATATATTCATTAATAATCTTTAGTTAATTATCTTCATTAACTAATAACATTTCTGAAATTACTTTCTTAATTAATTTCTAGTATAAATTAATCTAAATTATTAATTTATAAATTAAATACATAAGTCATTCCTTAATTAACCTATTATTCTTAAGATAATTTATTTCTTTATTAATGACTTCATTAACATTCCATTTTAAATTTAAATTCAAATATCATTTGAATTTAAGATTCAAAATGACTATAATTTAAATTCAATTTAAAATCTTTTAAGTAAATGTAAATAACATTTATTATTTACATATGAACTTATATAAGAAAATCTTTTAAATTAAACTACTTAAATCTTAATTTAAATTTAAATTTCCAAAATACATTAATATTTTAACTTGCAATTTCATGTTAAAACAATTTATTTACTTTCCATTCAAAAATCTTTAATAAAAGAATCTTCAAAATCAAGTTAAATATTTATTGAAACAAATTTACTTTTCAAAACTATTTTATTTGAACTTATTTTTAAAACATTCATATTTAAAAACTGATTTAAGCTTTCAGATTTGGATTTAAGAGAAATTTGAATTCATTAGTTAACTTTGAATTTAAAATTTTTGGTTTAGCTTAATTTTAAAATTTTGATTTTTAATTCTTGATTCAAAAATCCAAATTTATTTATAAAACCTTAGATTCAAAAGTTCCATGTGAATTTATACTTTAACCCTTAAATTTAAAACTCAGCTTAAATCCTGTTTTGAGAAATTTTGAACAAAATTTAAACCTGGGAAAATCAGGTTTACTAAAACCTGAAACCGTCCTCTGCCTCGAGACAAAACTAGCTTGCTTTGAGTCTTCACCTCTCATGCTTCGAGTTAAACACTCGAATAACTCGAGTCTTTCCCGAGTCCAAAAAAAACCCTACACCCCAACCTCAAACGTCTCAGCATTTCAATGGCACGGTGCACGTGCACCGTGGCCCCAGCCACCTCCGGCCAACCCCACGAATTTCAACACGTCGTCGACAACTACCAGACACGATCACGACCACTCAAAATCATCATGGCAACTCAAATCAAAAATGGATTCGAAACCCAAACCTGGGACAACCCGAGCAACATCACATCGAACCTGTCAACGCTCGGTCCTCCCAATGCCGATCATCGGAACGCCAGCGTCTCCGGCTACAACCTCAACCATGTCCCGTCTTCAAATTCCCAAAAGCGCGTCGAGCTCGATCCCCAATTAAAGGCGAACGAGACCCAAAACTGAACCATAGCAGAACTAGGTTTACAAAAAGAATTTCGTCGCCGTCGCCACCACGCCTAACTACACCACCTTCCACCATTTTTCCCATCACCTTGGTAAGCTTCTCCATCATCAAGCAGAGCCCCGACCACCCAGACAACAGTGATCACCCCAAAAATCCCAAATTTTCAATTTTAGTTCATATCAGAACTGCACTTAACTTCTTGCACTAAAAATCTTGACTAAAGTTTTAAAATTCGTATTTTGTAACAGAGATTCAATATATGTTCCTGGATTTAAAATTTAAAATGTTTGGGTTTTCTCTTATTCAAGTTTTTCACTGTTATTTTGATTTCCAGAACCATATTTAAATTTTGTTCAACTTAAATAACACTTAAACTCTAAATTATGTTGAAACAAACAATTTTTGTTTGTATTATAAATCCTAAAAGCTATTTGATCAAGTGATAAGAATGATTTGAATCAACTCAAGCCTGAAAACAAAGTGAATAAGTTTGTTACAGAGACTTCAAAATGTATCCAGACAACATCCATATGCACAGAAGATTTCACACATACAAATCACACTTATTCCAGATTTTAAACTTGCAACTAGTTTAAATACTTATGTTTTAGTAATTAAAGTTACTCACAGAGGATACAATATGCAGTAGTTCCATCTCACGAATGGCCAGAGAAAGGAATATATAAATATTCACACAAATATATTAAGCATTCAAATATTAGCATGCAATATATTAAAAACTTAATTAATTTTAAAGGTGTTACTCACCAGTATTTCAGAAATGAGCAGAGCATTTTATTTTGAAAAGCTTTGAATTTTAAAAACTGAGAATGGTCTTGCTTATGATCTCCAAATCTTCTTGTCTTTGTTGGATTTGCAAACATTATTCAAGTTTGTATAAATGGAAATGTTTGCTATTATTTCTTTGTTTCAGGTTTGATATGTTTAGTGAACGAACTAAAAATAAGAAGATGTATATAAAGAAGTTTCAGGGGAAGGTGATAACTGGGTTTCGCAAATGCTGGTACAATTATGTTTTTGTTTTATCGGGCAAGATGTTATATTAGGGAGGCGGAAATGATGTTAACACAATTCGAAATGACTTTGTTATGTGCTAGAGTTTTGAAAGCATTAAATGCAAATGTACTATATGTTTACAACTAATCTTATCTTATGTGTACAAAGATATTTTTGCCTTGCATTTTCTTACAGGTTGACTACACTTTCTTATGCCTGCATATGTTTTGTTGTACTTTATGTCTCCTATAAATCTTATTAGTACATAGATATTTTTCTTACTTATACTTTGCTTTGCATTCCTAAATTTTCAGGCAACATTTCTAAACTTTGCTTATTGGTTCAGCCTGCACACTTTACTGCCTGCATAATTTTTTTTTTACTTTGTTAATTTGCTTGCTTTGTTTATATTTACTTTACTTTGATTACCTGCATATTTATGTTTAGATATTGTTTTTAAAAATAACAACTCGTTATTAAATGAAATAATCACTACATAAATAAATTACTTATTTTATAAAGCTAAATTAAAAAGAACAAAACAATCTTTTTATTTAATAGCTTAATACTAAATTAAATCAAATTTCCAAATTATCAGAAATATTAAAATTAGAAAACATGTCCTTATTTATTTATTTAAAACAAAGCTTATCTATTTATAATATATACAAATATATACATATATACATTATAAATAGAAACAATTCAAAATTAGCTTTTAAAAGATAAATTATCAGAAGATTATTAAATCAATTCAAATCTTGTTAACAATTATTATCAAATTAATTTAATTTTTAACACAGATTATTAAATTTATATTGCCAAAAATTCCGAGATATCACATCACCATTGAATCTAACTAGATCATCTCTGGTTTGATTCTCTACCACTATCTCAACAAGATCTCAGCGCTATTCAGAGTTATAGGCTTCTTCGTAATAAATTAAGTGAGAAAAGTTGTGATTGTGGCCTGTGGAATCAATCAAGCGAGAAAAGGTGTGATTGTAGCCTGTGAAATCAATTGGGTGAACTTGTTGCCCGTAAAATTAAGTATCTCTACCCAGAGGATTGTGAATCTAGAGTGGTGTACCTCGTGGCCTTGAAATCAATGGTGTAATTGTAAAAATTGCTTTTGAAAGGAAATACGTACTTGTATGTGGGACTGGATGTATGGTAACTCCGAACCAATATAAAATCCGCTGTGTTCTTTCCTTTATTGCTTTTACTTTATTTCTGCATCTGTGTTTGACTCTGTGATCATATCCGTGTCTGAATTTTGCATACATTTGTGTTCAAATTAATACAAACTCAAAAAGATTTAATATTTCCTAAAAACACTATTCACACCCTTTTAGTGTTTATTCTAGCCTTAAGATCCGTTATCCGCATTTCTCACATTTGGTATCAGAGCATGGTTTTCAAAGTTTCATAATATAACTTTTGAAAAAGCTTTTAAAATGGCTATGTTTAAAAATTTGTTAATACTAGATTAGAAATATTCAGATCATCATTGTCTCTTAAGTCTGCATATAATCAATATTCAAATTCAAATTGTCTACCAAAATTGTATGATGTGCAGGAAACGTGCTTCATGGGTGTTTAGGAATCAATCCACAATGGACAAGTTGTGCAGATCAAAAGGAATAAATGGATACTTGATAGTGGATGCTCTAGACACATGACTAGTAATCCAGATATGCTGAATGATATAATATACAAAGACGGAGGACTGGATAACCTTGGAGACAACTCAAAAGGATATGTGAATGGCATCGGCAAAGTCGGTGACTCTGAAACTCCTATTATTACTAATGTTTTGCTAGTTAAAACTCTGAAACATAATCTACTAAGTATTAGTCAACTTTACGATAAAGGATATAAAATTAAATTTGAAAAAGATAAGTGTCACATTGAAGATAATAACTCAACCATAACATTTGAGGGAATTAGGAAAAAGAATATTTATATTCTTAGTATGAAAATTTTAAATGATAACCTGTGTCTTTTGGCAAATACAGGTGACCCTTGGATTTGGCATAAGAGATTTGGGCATTTGAATTTCAAACTCTTATCTAGACTGTCAAAACATAATCTAGTAAGAGATCTCCCTAAAATGAACTTTAAAATGGATAGTTTATGTGATGCATGTCAATTAGGAAAACTTAGAAAAAGTTCCTTTAAATTAAAAAATATGATTTCAACCTCAAAACCTCTTGAATTACTTCATCTAGGTTTATTTGGTCAATCTCAAATTCCGTCAATAAATCATAGTAAATATCTTATTGTAATTGTAGATGATTATTCTAGATTTACATGGACAATATTTTTGAAACATAATAGTGATACTTTTGAATGTTTTATGAACTTTACAAAAAGGATTCAAAATCAACTTACTCTAAAAATTATAACCATCCGTAGTGATCACGATGGTAAATTTGAAAATGAAAAATTTGAGGTATTCTGCAATAAAAAGGGAATAACTCACAATTTTTCATTTCCAAGAACTTCACAACAAAACGGAGTAGTAGAACGTAAAAATAGGACGATTCAAGAGTGTGCGGGAACTATGCTTTTAGATAGTAAATTACCAAAGTATTTTTGGGCAGAAGCAGTTGCTACCGCCTGTTATATTTCAAATAGAATTTTAATTAGACCTTTAACTGATAAGACATCTTATGAACTTCTTCACTCAAAGTAACCTAAGGTATCTTATTTTAGAATTTATGGAAGTACATGTTTTATTTTAAATACAAAAGATAATTTAGATAAATTTGATCCTAAATCCGACAAAGGTATCTTTATTGGATATTTTGACAGAAGTAAAGCGTACAGAGTATTTAATTTAAGAACTAACACAATCGAGGAAACAATGCATATTTCATTCGATGAAAGTTTCCAAAATTTTGAAGATACAAATGATGAAGAGGATTTAATCACCCAATCAAGAGTAAATTGAAACTAATAATGAAATTAATCATCCTAATAAAAAGATGAAACTTTTAAAAGATCATCCTATAGAAAATATACTAGGAGATATGCAATCTGTTGTTACAACTAGAAATCAACTAAGTAAAATGAGCAATGTAGCCTTTATATCAACTATTGAACCCCAAAATCCAAAAGAAGCATCAACTGATGATTCACGGATTTTGGCTATGCAGGAAGAACTAAATCAATTTACTAGAAATGATGTTTGGGAACTTGTTCCTAGACCTGAAAATAAAACTCAAATTGGAACTAAATGGATTTATAAAAATAAAATGAATGAACAAGGAGAGGTTGTTAGAAATAAAGCACGGTTATTCTCTCAAGGTTATTGTCAAGAAGAAGGAATAGATTTTGATGAAACCTTTGCTCTCGTAGCAAGATTAGAAGCCATTAGAATTCTGCTAGCTTTCGCAAATCATAATAATTTCAAATTATATCAAATGGATGTTTAAAATGCATTTTCAAAAGGATTTGTAAAAGAGGAAGTATATGTTGAACAACCACCACTTTTTGGAAATGAAAAATTACCGAATCATGTTTACAAACTTAAGAAAGTTCTATATGGTCTGAAACAAGCTCCTAGAGCCTGGTATGATAGGCTAAGATCTTACTTATTACAATCAAACTTTGAAATTGGTAAAGTAGATAATACTCTTTTTATTAAAAGAAATAAAAATGACATTCAACTAGTACAAGTTTACGTAGATGATATCATTTTTGGTTATCAACCAATTTTGAAATGAATAAAGAATTTTCTGAAATAATGACAAAAGAGTTTGAGATGAGCCATATGGGTGAATTAAACTTCTTTCTAGGATTACAAATAACAAAAATTAGATAATGGTATCTTTATTGGTCAAGAAAAATATGCTAAAGACCTAGTTAGTAAATTTGGTTTGACTACTGCAAGTGGAAAACCCACCCCCATGGCAACCAATGAGTTCCTAAGTGAAGAAGATCTCTCGAAAGATGTAGATCAAAAATTATAAAGAGGAATGATTGGATTACTACTCTATATCACTGCTAGTAGATGTGATATCATGCATAGTGTTTGTCTCTGTGCAAGATATCAATCCTAGCCTAAAGAGACTCACTTAAAAGCTGTAAAACGTATCATAAGATATGTTAAACACACCTTTGATTATGGCTTATTTTGTCCTAAAATTGATTCTTTTGAATTAATATCTTACTGTGATGCTGATTATGCTGTTTGTAAATCAGACCGAATACAAGTGAAACTTGTCAATTTTTGGGGCATTCTTTGATTTCCTGGTTTAGTAAAAAGCAAAACACGGTTTCTTTAAGAGTATATTTCTGCTGCTTTGGCTTGTTCTCAAGTAATATATACGCAACAAACTTTAAAAGATTTTGGTTTAAATATATCAAAATCACCAATATATTGTGATAATACCAGTACAATAAATTTATCCAAAAATACTACTCATCATGCTCGAACTAAACATATTGATATCAGACATCATTTTATTAGAGATAATATAAGGAAGTAATTACGCTCGATTATATCAATTCCAAGAACCAAATTGCTGATATCTTAACAAAACCCTTAAATGAATCTATATTTACTAAATTAAGAAGAGAATTAGGTATTTGTTCAATAACTGAAATATAGAATATAAATTACAAAGTATAATTAAAAATTAAATTAAAAATAAATAATTAGTAAAAATATAAGTACCATGTTGACAACCCCCTCCAACCCATGCGACATGTAACAATTTTTTTATTTTTGAAATTCTCCCACCAAAATTCAAATAAGTGATTATATATTCTTCTTATTTCGAAATTTTGATCATTCTTTCTATTCTCTCTCTATTCTAACTTCTGAAAACATTAAAACAATGGCCTCCTCTTCCAAATCAAATAAAAATTCAACCTTTTTGTTCCCTTCTCCTTCTACTGGACCATTTCAACGAACTACGCTCGCGCGAGTAATGAAAATGGAGGATTCCTTAAAGGATGCACTGCAGCTAATGAATGAAATTCAAGTAGTGCAACTTAGAATGGCCGAAGAACAAGAACAGCAAGGCAAAATCCTTAGAAATTCGCAAAAGTTTCTAATGGACAATCACGCTAATCCGATCTTGATTGATGAAGAATCTTCAGGAGATCAAGTGCAAGAGGACAGTGAGGAAGAAGAAGAAGAAGCCTTCATGGAAGAAGAGCACGTTGAAGATGATGACAAAGTCGTTTGCGTTGGCGAAGTGTGGTTTGACAAGGATGGAAATCTAGTCGAACAACGTGGAAATTTCTGTTTCCACTACCCAAATTGTTCAGTTCATAGATCTCCCATTTTCAAAGACACACATTAGTTTCTTTTCCCTTTTTCTTATTGTTGTATGTTCTTTCTTTTGTCTTCTACGCAAATATAAATATAACAATAAATAATTAATAAATAATTTGTGTTCTTATATTTGAGTTATCACTATTCTAAGCATTATCATATATGGATTCTTAGTTAGGATAGTTAGTTATTAAGGACTAAGTTTTAATTTTAGAATTAAGTGATGAATATTTATGATAACACTATCATTATAATCCCATTTCATATAGTATTAGAATAAGAGGGAGTTATATAGTTTAGAGTTAGTTTTTGTTAATGACAAAGGGGGAGAAGTATAAAATTGGATAGTTAGGCATAGATAAAGGGGGAGTTATTAGTTTTAGGGGGAGTTATTAGGATAGAAGTAATATTTTATAAACAAAGGTTGTCATCATCAAAAAGGTGGAGATTGTTTGTCCTTGAGATGATGGATTTGATGACAACAACCTTAGGAATTGTTATAAAAATATAAATACTAACATTATAGTTTAGATATATATGTATATGCAGGATTTAACCATGCAGGTACTGTTAACGCAAAAAATCAAACGCTAACACCACGGTGTGTGAAATGTGAGTGTGAAAGCACCACTCGATGGTTCGGGAACAGAATATCAGCTAAGATCACAAAAAATGCAGTAAGAGACAGCGATTTTATAGTGGTTCGGCTTAAGGAGTAGCCTACGTCCACTTTAGGTATCTTTATTACTGATCTTGTTACAAAACAATACAATGCTCTTCAAGTACATATCTCTTTAGTTACAAAACGCTTTGAGCAAATAGCTTAAGCTTCGATGTAGATGAAAGTCTTTGAATCCATGTCGGATATGTGAAAGTCTTTCAAAGTAGCTTGTAGTGTTCTTCGAAACTTCAAGTATGGAGTTGTTTTAGAGACTGGCAGAGTATCGACGTTTGAAGAGATTGTCCAAAAAGTCCTTTGAAAGTTGGAGATGGCAATGTATTTATAGAGAATTCTGGGCAGGAAACATTACCAAGTCCTAAATCGTAACCGGCCTAAGTTGGGTCGCGGACGACTTAAACTAAGTCGTGAGTCGGTTGCGACCTAAATGCTGGGTCGAGACTTCAGAAAGGCATCCTTGCTGAACTCTGGATATATCATAAGTCATGAACCGTGTACGAGTTAAGAGGTCGCGTGCTAAGTAGCTGCATCGGACTTGCCTTCCTTTGCCTGGGTCGTGAACGATCTAGCATAGGCCGTAAGTCGGTCGCGACTCAAGTGTAGTTCGTGATCTTGTCCCTATCCTGAGCAGTTAGGGCGGCAACCTCCTTGGATAGTTAGATCGGCATCTATCTTAGGCCAGCATCCATGTTAGATCGGTAACCTACCTAAGCCTTTAAGTCGGTATCCCCTCAAATCTTAAGTCGGCATCCTTGTTAAGTCGGCAACCTTTAAGGCATTAGGCCGGTACCCATGTTAGGCCGGTAGCTATCTTAGGTCGGTATCCTTTAAGTCTTAGGTCGGCATTCCTGTTTTAGGAAGTTAGGTCGGTATCTTTCTTAAGTCGTCGAGTCATGGCCGAGGCGGGTTAACATTTGTCCCTCGAAGTACACGCCTAATGGTTAGGTCGTGTGCTTCGATATGATTTAACCCGTCCCCCTCTAGGTCGGCAGGTCGTACGCGACTTAACAGTTAGACCATTTGCGCCGCTTCAGGTTCCTCCATTTCGAGGTATAAGTCATAAATCTTCTCCTTCCTCTTCATTCAATTCTGCCATTAACATTTCCCTGAGCTCTCAAAGGCGATTTCGTTCCATCAATCACCAATAATCATTACGTAAGTAAACCTGCTTCCTTCTCGATCCCCTACTGTCATTGATTCATGAATCCCATTCAAACTTCACCCACCTCCTCGCGCAATGCTTCATCACGAATCTTATCATACCGATAGTTGATGATCCTGAGGTGGCTCAATTCGGATTCAAACGGTTGATGAAACGATGTCGATGGGTTACTGCTTCGGGCTAATCAATTTTGATTTACGTTAGGATTATGAGGTGTTGAATTCATGGGGGTTTTGAACTGGTTTAATGGATGATCTGATGGCATGAAATAGCATGAATGAAATGAGGGTTTTTACGTTGAGGGAGTGGCTATCGAGTTAACGGGTTGGGTGGAGTGAGATATTGGTTTGGGCGCGACTCAACAACTTTGGGTGACCTAACTTTTGGCCGATCTGATTCGATGCGACCTAAACCTTAAGTCGCGGCCGAGCTGAGACTTGGGGAAACTTACCGACCTAATTTAATGTAACCAGAGCCTTAAATCGTTGCCGAGTTAGAACTTGGGGAAACTCACACCACTTTGAACCGAAGCCTCCTACGACTTAAATGACCAACGATTTAAGGAACCAGAGACTTATTCTTAACCCGCGAGAGATTCCTTGGGTCGCAGCCGGGTTGACACTTGGATGCTCAACTTGAATTCTCACTCAAAAGCATAATCCCAACTTGAATACTTAACTTGATCTGCTGGACTGAATTGCTTAAATCCTAGATTGTTTTAACTTTGTTGCCTTATTTCACAGATCATGTTAACTTATAGGCTAACAACCTGCTGAAAAACAATAATCACAGAAAACCAAGGCGAATATACTGCCATTGATTGCCCACATCAAATGACAGATTAGTCGACATAGAGTAATCAACTTAAACACACTGTATGAAATGCTATGAACCAATCAACTAAAGTGAAATATAAATGCAAAGCATCGCTATCTTGAACTGATTTGTTTGCATCTACATTTCACTTTCATATTTAAAACAACAAATCCTGGACTTTATAACTGACAAATGCTTGCTAGTTTTTATTCCAGTTATATTCGCTTATTGCTTTGTTGATTTTACACAACACTTCACACATTTTAGGAAACGTGCACCTTCATGTTTGAATATCCAGTTGTTTGTGTCGAATGACTTCCCTCCAAGAAGAAGAAGTGGCAGCTCAAGCGGGAGAGACCTTTCAGATAGCTGTTCCCATAGAGAATCCACCAGAGAGAACTTCGACTATCCTAACTCCGAGAGCGTTTATTCAGCTACGTACTCAATTTGGTTTTGCTGAAAATGATGCCCTACTTCCCGGGCCGAATGATACTGCCGACAATCCTCCCCATTGTTTTGTTGCAGTCAATCGTCAAATGTACCTAAGCGGGGTGATTCCTCCCTTTAACGACTTCCTTCGAACCCTTCTCCTCCGGTTGACAATCTCTCCGTTCCAACTTCATCCTAATGGCTACACCATCTTGATGGGGTTGTGTGTTTTGTTTTGGAGAACTCTTGATCGCTTGCCAAGTTTTGAAGAAATTCGCTACTTATGCTCGTTTGCAAAGAGTAAAGACCATCCTTCCCTTATTATTGTGAGAAGTGCTAGAAACCACAAGCTTATTTCTGATCTTACCGAAAGTGTTAATGGATTTTTGAACCAGTTTTTCTTTGCACGCTGCCCCCCAGGGTTTTATGCCATCTGGAGAGTAGGAAGTAAGATTACCTGTTTCTATTTTCTCGATTTTCAAACTTTTTCGAGATCCGAATTACCAATTGATAATTTCATTCTTTGCTCTTTTCAGCACTTCCTCTCCCCTCTAGAGATCCAAGCCATAAGCAAATTTTTGAAAGATTAAGTGCTGTGACTGCTTGCTGTGACTGCTAAAGAGAGAAGTATAAAGTTTTTGTTGAGGGATGAATTTTTGCATCAGTATGGACTTTTACACGCTTCTTGCTCTACACACCCCCATGAGGTTCCAGACTCCCCATCTAAAGCATTAGAGGCCCCAGTTTCCACTGACGAACCCATACCAAAAGAACCTTCCTCCGAGGCTTCTCTGGTGAAGTGCTCTACTACTGTCGATGTTGCGGGGTCGTCTGGCAAATTCGTACTTGCCCCAGTCATTGAGGAAGAAGAGCCTTAGGGATCTCCCCAACATTCACCTAAGTCTGGTGAAGAAGTCAGGAAAACAAGCCCTGTCAAGCAGAGCGGGGATGACACTTTCGAAGGATTGAGCGACCTCTTTGTCACCTTACAGGAGCTTTTTAAAGGCGACCCTGCCACTACTAGGGTTTCTTCTTCAGTAGTGGAAACGACTTCTTCTTTGCAACAAGCTCCGTCGACCCAAGAGTTGACGTTAACTACTACCCCCACGATTCCTCCGCAATCGAAGAGTGGTTCGTAGTTTGATGCGCGTAGTTTGCACATCACACACACTTAGAACCTTTCGGCACTTTCATGCACCTAACTCTTTGTACTCTGAAGATTCTAAAGTTACGCTTCTTTTCTCTGAAGACTTTTAAGACTTGTCTCTTTTTTTTAAATTTTTTTTCAGATTCTCCGATGGGACGCAGCGGCTCTTACTATGACGACTTTCAGCGCTACGGGAGGCGTAGTCAATATGACTATAGGCACTACCTTCCCGTTCACAGAGAAACTGACGAAGAGAGAGCCGCTCGAAAGGCTCAGGAGAGGAGGGCTCAAGAAGAGCGTTATGAGAGGAAATAAAGAGAGGAGCACCATGATTCTTCCCAGAGAGGTGACGACTCTCACAAAAGAAAGTCGCATGATGACCGTGGAAAAAGTCATATAGTTGAGGACCCAAGCAAGCGTGCCTGGCATGGTGAGAAGCATGCATCTACAACTCTTGAAAAGGTCACTGCCCCCATCTCACTTGACATCCCTTCGGGCTCTCCTGCTCTCGGGAAGACAGACATTCAGACAATAGTCAACAGGCCTAAATTCCAAGTTGGACCAGGCCCGGCTACTCTGCAAAGCCGATTCCCGCACTGGTGCCTAAAGGGAGTGCGGTTCGATCTTGACTTGGTCCCTATTGACAAAAAAGCAATGCTACAAAATCTTGATGCTGTTAGACTTGATATCAAGCGGATGTCAGGGTGGCAAAAGCTTGTTGATGAGCTTCAAAGGGTCAACCGCGTGAATATAGAGGCCATGCTGACCATGGAAAATGATAAGGCCGAGTGGCAAAAAAACTTTAAGCCAGCATGATACTGAGATGAGTAACATTGCTGATTACAACGAGAAGCTTGAAGCAGAAGTTGAGACACTTAAACAAGAGCTTGCTACTTCTTCTACCTCATATACTCAAAAAGAAGAAGTACTTCAAAAGCAAGTTCGCGATGCTCACGCTGCTCAGCGACATGCCGAGGCACAACTTGAGGCTGAGCAGAAAACAACGGGAAGGTATCATGCTGACGTTGCAGAGTTAAGGGAGAAGGTCAACTCCCAGGATTTGGAGATTATGAGGCTAAAGGCCCGATTATTAAAGACCGAGAAGGAACGTGATGAAGCTATCGCTGGAAGGCAGGCTGCCGAACAGTCGCATGAGGCGACTAAAGCCAATATCAACTCCACTTTATTTGACTTCTACGTGCATAGCGTTATGGGGGCGTAGGAGCCTTTCATTCTTAGGACCGAAGTATGAGATTACCCTGGCCGAGGTTTGGGAGTCAATTCTTGACATGCTTGGAGGTACAGGTGTCGACTATGCTGAAGCATCTCTTACAGAACACTTTCTAGATGATGACGCCAGAGCTGCCCTAGTCCGGGGAAAAGAGCATCTTGCCAAAGCACGAGTTGAGGTAGGGGAGCAACACTTTGCGAAAGAAGCACCATTAACTACCCCTGTCCCTCCTTCAGTTTCGGCCGATGTTGACATCACAGGCTCTGGTTCTCATTCTCCATCCCCTGTTAAAGTTACAACTGAGATCACAAGCACGCAGGGTGGAGATGAAGGCGAAGAGAGCGCCGAAGCACATGCTTATGAGGTTGATATTAGGAAGCCGACTTCTCCAGGTAGCTCTACCGTTAATCTTGCTCAAGTGGACTGTTTGTTTGCTCCTCAAGAGTTTGACAAACTTTTTGATTATTTCTTAAATCTCAGTGAGCCGCTATCTCCTTTCTTCACGGGAGGTACTAATATTTTTGGCTTTTCTTCTTCTGTAGCAAAAACGCCAAGTGCCACACAGACTTCTCCTCCTCCAGCTGTCCTTCCTCCATTCCCTCAAGTCACTCCTATTTCCCAGCCGGGATCACAAGAAGAATTGATAGGAGCCCTTCAAGGGTTGGATGATCCAATCGCTTCACAGGAGCAGAAGGGCGAAGGACCTGAAGGAGGCGACAAATCCCCGGAGCATACTATTTCTGATGACGTAAAACTGGCTACTCTTGTTACCCCGGAAAGTGAGTCTTCTTCAAGGAGGAGGAGGAAGCGTACCACTTCCAAGAAGAAAAGGGAAAGCATTCTTGTTTCTGAAGAGGAAGCGAAGCTTGATCCGGTAGTAACCCTCTCTCCTTCATCCCCAATTCTCCCAAGCCGTCCTGAAAAAATGCCTATTAGGTCAGGTGAAGGCTCTAAGGGTGGTGGAAAGAAGAAGTAAGGGACCCTGCTTCGATTTATTTTTACTTTTTGCTTTTTGCATGTACTGGCCGGAGATTGTGCGGGTACCGGCCTCCGCTTTTCTTTTTCTTTTTATTTTGAAACCTGTACCTGTACAAAATTTTGACAGTATTGAATAAAATGATTCTTTTTGTTTGTACAAACTTCTGTCTGTATTTGAGAATGCATTTACTATTCGTTTTTGTACAAGTTTCTTTGTACGATATTGTAGTGAGCTTGTGGTATGTTGTTCGAGCGTAATTCTTACCAATGTAGCTATACCATGTTGCCCCTATACCATAAGCTTGTTGCAATATTTTCAACTTTGAGGAGACTTGTACTCTTATTTTCTGAAGAATAATTATTCCATACTTAGAGGAACATTATTCTGCTCAAAATAGAGTACAGCTCGTTTCATATGAGTTTTCATGCTCCACCCTTTGGAGATATCACTTTTTCTTTTGCATATATACATTTTACAAAGCGAATTATCTTATGTGGTAGAGCGGGCCTTCGAATGGCACTTTAACTTTTTTTGAGGAAGAGTTTTTTCAAGAATAGATGAACCAATCTTCCTTTGAAAGCTAAAATGTGCCTTTAAAGAGGGCTTCCTTTTATATATATATATATATATATATATATATATATATATATATATTGTGCCTCGGTGGAGGGCTTTTGATCTTTGTTTTGCATTTCTGATGAAATGCTCCTTTGAAAAGTTGTACCTCTGAGGAGGGTTTTTTCACGTTTCAACACTTGGAAGTTTTATTTCAATCTCGGTGAAACGTGTGCCTCCGAAGAGTTGTGCCTCCGAGGAGGGCTTTCCACGTTTCAACACTTGGAAGTTTTATTTCAATCTCGGTGAAACGTGTGCCTCCGAAGAGGTCTTTCTGTTTGATTGCGCCTCTGGGAAGCGGTCTTTTTGTTTGATTGTGCCTCTGGGAAGCGGTCTTTTTGTTTGATTGTGCCTCTGGGAAGAGGTCTTTTTGTTTGATTGTGCCTCTGGGAAGAGGTCTTTTTGTTTCTACCTCTTGGGAGAGGCTTTTATTTTTTCCCTGTTCGCTGGGAAGCGGGCCTCCGAAGAGGGCTTTTCACATTTCGACTCGTGTGAAGTTTTATTTCAAATCACGGTGAAATGTGTGCCTCTGAGTAGGGCTTTTGGCTGGAAGTTTGGAGTTTCTTTCTCTTAGTTGGATGGATTCACGGGAGTGTATCACTAATCAGTCCACAACTTTATGTCGAGAAAGAACTCTCTTTTTCTGGCGAGGCCCGCTCGAGGTCTTTTAGCATTTCAACTATGGTGAAATGGGCCTCCGAAGAGGGCTTTTCACATTTCAACACTTGGAAGTTTTATTTCAATCTCGGTGAAACGTGTGCCTCTGAGTAGGGCTTTTGCCTGGAAGTTTGGAGTTTCTTTCTCTTAGTTGGATGGATTCACGGGAGTGTATCACCGATCATTCCACAACTTTATATCGAGAAAGAACTCTCTTTTTCTGGCGAGGCCCGCTCGAGGTCTTTATCCCCCGAAGAGTTGTGCCTCTAAAGAGGGCTTGTGCCTCCGAAGAGGTCTTTTGCTATTTGATACTTGCTCGCCCATGTCTCTATGCCATCTATTCATGTCGGCGATCCCCGTTATCTTTTGCAAGTATCATCCCTTTTTAGTTGCCAATAATTTTCCTTATCCAAAGAAATATACTACATAGTTAAGCGAGTTGGTGGTGGTAGACACAGGCTATTTAACTGGATGCTCGTTTGTACAAACATTCGCTGTTATTAGAAATGGTCCACTTCCATCCACATCGCTAACTTTTGTTCGAAGCACTTCTTTCGTAGGATTTGAGTATGGAAATTTTGAATGGTTTAGCATTTGCTTGCTGGGTGATGTCGGAGATCGCTTGGTCTTGCGATGGGTAAGCTTTTTTTTATGGCCTGCATTATTAAATCGACATTTTAGTAACACAATTAACGTATTTTATATGTCGAAATAAAACAAAGCAGTTTATAGTAGTAGAGAACACAAGATTTATAGTGGTTCGGCCAAAAGCTGGGCCTACATCCACTTTATAGCTTTTCATTATTCACTTGCTTTACAATTTCTTTCAATACAAGAATCATATATTCGTAATTCTTTTACAACATTTCAGCAAAGCTTTTAAGTAAAATATGGACGCAAATGATTGCTGTTCCAAGCTCTTGGGATTGGTTCTCCTTCGACAGTTGTGAGTTTGAATGTGCCATCAAGAAGTTTCGTGCCTATAACATACGGCCCCTCCCAGTTTGGCCCAAACACACCTGTGGCTGTCATAATTCTCTTCAAGACTAGGTCCCCAACTTCAAAGCTACGATGACGAACTTTGGAATTGAAGTGCCTGGCTATTCTTTGCTGATGAGCTGCAATTCTAAGCCTAGCCTCTTCTCTTCTTTCATCAAGGAGGTCAAGTGCTTCCAATTGCAATTTTTCATTCTCATCTTGATTAAAATGGATCCTTCTGTGTGAGGGGACTTCAGTTTCCACTGGAATCATCGCTTCTGATCCGTATGCCAATGAAAATGGAGTATGCCCAATCGCAGTTTTGTGGGTGGTTCTGTATGCCCATAGTGCAAGCGGTAACTTATCGACCCGACCACCTTTTGCTTTTTCCAGCTGCTTTTTGATGGTTGATTTGATGATTTTGTTTACTACTTCCACTTGCCCATTTGCCTGCGGATGAGCCACTGCTGAGAAGCTTTTTCGGATCTTGAATCGTTTGCAAAAATCTTGGAACTCCTCACTTTCAAACTGGGTACCATTGTCTGTGATTATCTTCTGAGGCACACCATACCTGTAAATGTTATTTTCAGTCACAAAACTTATCACTTTCTTAGAGGTAATAGTAGCCAATGGTTCAGCTTCAGCCCATTTAGTGAAATAATCAATAGCAACGATAGCAAATTTAATCCCCGATTTGGCAGTCGGCAAAGGCCCAATGAGATCTATTTCCCAGATGGCAAACGGCCATGGACTGAACATTTTTTGTTAGTTCAATGGAAGGTGCTCTAGGAATTTTGGCAAATCTTTGGCATTTATCACATTTTCGGGAATAGTCAGCAGCATCTTGATTAATTCCTGGCCAAAAGTATCCATAACGGAGGATTTTCTTTGCTAAAGTTTGTCCACCAGTATGATCCCCACATTCCCCTCCGTGTACTTCAGTCAGAATTGTCTTGGCTTCTTCTTTAGTTACACAAACAGAGTAGTGGCATTGAAAATCCTCGTCTGTACAAGCGACCATCTTGAACTATATATCTGAAGGCTTTCCTTATCAGCTTCTGTCGTTCTTTTGAACTTTTTGGCAAAGAACCATTGAGCAAATATTCAAATATCGGAGTCATCCATGATTCTTTCTCTTAGGATACATTCATAATCCAATCAACATCCATTTCATCTGTGCTTGGAGCTGACAAGACTTCGACGGGAATTAATCCCAATAGTTGAGCTTCACCAGTACTTGAATACTTTGCAAGAGAATCCGCCTTCATGTTCTCTTCTCGGGGTATATGGTTTATTGAATAACGGTCAAAATCTTGAAGAAGCTCCCTGGCTTTTGATAAATAGGCGGGTAAATTCCCTCCTTTAGCTTGAAATTCCTTCTTGACTTGGCAGACAATAAGTTGAGAATCACTGAAGATCTGCAATGCCTTGATGTTTAGTTCTTTAGCGATCCTTAAACCAGCAATGAGGGCTTCATATTCTGCTTCATTATTTGTCGAAGGAAATTCTAGTCTCAGTGCATAACACAACGATCGCCCTTCTGGGGTTTCAAGGACAACCCCTGCTCCGGAACAGTAATCATTCCTTGCGCCATCAACATACAATTTCCATTGGATTGGGAAGTTATCGGTGGCTTCTTCCTCACTATCACCTTTATCCGTACATTCTGCGATGAAATCTGCTAAAGCTTGTCGATTGATTGCTTTCCGGGGATGATAAGTGATGTCATATTAGATGAGTTCAATATTCCATTTCAAAAGACGGCCCGAAGTCTCAGGACGGAATAGGACTTGCTTTAAAGGTTGATCAGTGAGGACTTTGATGGGATGAGCTTGGAAATACGGCCTCAGTTTTCTTGATGCGATCAATAGACAATAGGCGAGCTTTTCCAACCTTGAATAGTTCATCTCTGCCCCAGTGAATCTTTTGCTGATATAATAGACTGGGCATTGAATCCTTGCGTCTTCCCGTACCAACACTGCACTGAGAGCATGAGATGAAATTGCCAAATATATGAAGAGATCTTCACCATTGTCAGGCGTTGAAAGTATCAGAGGCACTTCCATATGACGAACCAACTCATCAAATGCTTTCTGACATTCAGGAGTCCACTCAAAGTTTTTTCTTCCTTTCTTCAGAGCATCAAAGAATGGAATTCATTTGTCAGTAGCTTTTGAAATGAACCGACTCAAGGCAGCAACCTTTCCATTGAGACTTTGCAACTCCTTCTTCGTTCTAGGAGCTTTGACCTCTCTCAGGGCAGTGATCTGAGAAGGATTAGCTTCAATGCCCCTAGCGCTCATAATGAAACCCAAAAACTTTCTAGACTCCACTCCAAATGAACATTTCAAAGGATTAAGCTTCATTCTGTATTTTCGGAGTACTGCTAACATCTCTGTCAAGTGATCCATGTGGTCCACTGCTTTCTTAGACTTCACTGGCATATCATCAACATAAACTTCCATTGTCTTGCCAATCTGCGGTTTAAACATGGCATTAAGAAGCCTTTGGTAAGTTGCCCTTGCATTCTTGAGTCCGAAAGGCATGACCTTGTAGCAGTAGAGTCCAACATCTGTGATGAAGCTTGTGTCCTCTTGATCTGGCTCATGCATTATGATCTGGTTATATTCGGAGTATGCATCCATAAAAGATAACAATTCATGCCCCGCTGTCCCATCCACCAACTGATCGATCCTGGGCAGCGGGAAACAGTCTTTGGGACAGGCTTTGTTCAAATCCGAAAAGTCAATGCATACTCTCCATTTGCCGTTAGCTTTTTTAACCAGCACTGGATTTGATACCCAATTTGGATAAGTAGATTCTCTGATGAAACCGTTCTCCATGAGCCGATCCACTTCTTCCTTCAACGCTGCCGTCCTCTCAGGACCCTGAGTTCTTCTTTTCTATTTCACAGGTGTAAACTTTGGATCAATGTTCAGAGTGTGTACCGCAATCTCTAGGGATATTCCACACATGTCAGCATGAGTGCAAGCGAATACATCCAAATTTGCCTTCAAAAATGAAACCAGAACATTCTGAACTGTTGTGTTGAGTTGTGAATCCACATTCAGCACTTTGTTTGGGTCCTTTGGGTCAACGGGTGCCGGCACCGTTACCTCTACCGGTACTACCCTATTCTCCCCTGCACTGGCTTTCCTTGGATCCATTTCTCTTCGTGCGCCACTACATTCACCAGTGTAGGGTCCACCCTGTAATTGCTACAAGTTTGGTTCTTTGATGCGGACTGGAGCCACCGCACCTTTTCCCGTTTCTCTTTTCCTTGATTCACGCAACTCCGTAAGATAACATTCTCGCCCCGCATCTTGGTCTCCTTTAATCACACCAACTCCGTTATCTGTGGGGAATTTTATAGTCAGACACCATGGGGCAAGAACAGCTTTGAATGTAGCAAGAGTTGGTCGGCCTAAAAAGGCATTGTAGGCAGAGAATTCTTCAACAATTATAAATTTTTTCTTTCGAGCCACCTTCCTTAGCCCTTTCCCAAGTTCCACAAACAAATCTATGGTCCCAATCGGCTGTTTGGGTTCTCCAGCAAACCCAGCAATCTTAAGTGAAGAAGCTTGAACGTCAGCCATTGGAATTTTCATTTGATCAAAGGTCTTCTTGA
Source organism: Allium cepa (assembly GCA_030765085.1). NCBI lineage: Eukaryota > Viridiplantae > Streptophyta > Magnoliopsida > Asparagales > Amaryllidaceae > Allium > Allium cepa. The sequence goes on from CM060935.1 coordinate 1,003,266,049, forward strand.
AGAGAATGTTGCATGAAGCTCCACAATCAACTAGAACCCTTCTCACAGTAGCCGGCCCAATACCAGCGGATATGACCAAAGTATCTATGGTAGGAGCCTCGACACCCAAAGAATCTCTGGCACTGAATACAATACCATCTGTGGAAGTCTTTGGTTGCTTTAAAGGCGCATCATTTTCTAAAACAAAAACATTCTCTTCTGCCGGTACATGCCTCAAGGCCCGGGCATACCTTTCCATCTCGCCTCAGCTTTTGCCTGCGGGGTGAGGCCCTCCAGTTATTATATTGATGACAGGTCTTTCCGATTCATGCTCTATGACCTTCTCACTTGAGCCAGGACGGTGAGTGGGAACTTGTTGTCCTTGGGTCGACGATGCTGGGGCATTTCTATTCCTTTTCACATACTGTTGGAGCTTGCTCTCTTTCAAAAGTTGTTCAATTATCTCTTTCAACTGACGACATTCGTTGGTGTCATGGCCGGGTTGGTTGTGGAACCGGCAGAACCTTCCACTCTTTTCCATCTTATTTCCCACTCTCATTTTAGGCGGTGTCGAATAATTGACATCATCCTTGGTTGCAAAGAAGATGTTCTCAAGGGTATCGGTTAAGGGCGTGAAATTGAAAGGACAGCCTTTCTTAGCATCTCCCTGTTTCTTTCCACCATCATTTCCCCTTTTCTGAGTGTTAGGTTCTTTCTTGTTCGAAGCAGCACCATTGTTCCCGGCTTCCACTGATACCACCTTAGTCGGTGTTTGGAGGCTTTCCAAGCGCATGAATTCATCCGCTTTCTTGTAGAATTTGTCGAGCGAGTTTGGTTCTTTCATTTTCAACCACTTTCCAAATTCGCTTGATTTGTCAATCGCCCTCATCAAGTATGTTAGGACCATGCGTGGCTCAGCATTATCTACCTCGGCCAATGCTATGTTAAAACGATTCAAAAATGATCTGATGGATTCTCCTGGATTTTGCTCAAGACTTGACAGCGACATTATATCCTTTGCTTTTGAAGCATACAATCAAAATTGCTCCTTGAATTTCCTGGTCAAATCGGAGAACTGATCAATGGACCTGACCGACAGCTTTGTAAACCACAATAGAGCCACACCTTCTAGATATACCGGGAAATATCGACATTTGATTTCATCAAACGCTTTGGCACCTGTCATATGCCAGTCGTACTTATACAGAAACTCGTTAGGATCACTCGTCCCCTTATAAGCCGGAATAGTAGGGGGAACGAATTTCCTCGAGAACTCTGCCTTCAAGATCTTTTCAGTAAATGGAGTTTTGCTTGGAGCAAAACCCCACTCTTTCTCATCTTCATCTCTTCGCATATTTTCCTTCATGATTTGATGAACCATACCCGAAAAATACTCTTCATCATTTAGAGGCTCTGGAGGGCAAACATCAGCCACTCTCTCTGAATTCTGTCTTGACAATCGTTCACGGAGGGTCGGCTGCGGCCCAGATCCTCCAGCTTGGGGAGGTGTCCTTTCTACAAGGTCTGCGGCTCTTTGAGAAATGTTCCCTTCAACATCCTGAACTCCCAAAGTAGGGTTTCCATCATTATTAACTGGTTGACGGTATGCCCCAAGTAGATCATTCAACTTACTTAAGATCAGGGCGTTCTGGGCATTCTGAGCCTCCAATTGTGCATTCTGGGCATTCAATTGTTGATTCAACCCCAAAACTACGGCGTCCAATTCTGCTCGCGTAACTCCAATAGTTGGAGCTGCTTGACTTGAAGGAGGAGAGGTAGCAGTATTCTCTTGAACATTGTCGGATCTTACAGAACTTCGTTTTCTCCCAGGAGCCATTATTTCCAATAAACTTCTGGTTTTAAAAGAAATCCTTTCAACAAACCTTCGCGGAGCAATGGTGGAAGTATCCTGAGTTGGGTTCTCAGTGAAAGCACCAAAAATGTTAAGGCTAAAAATCGAACGCTAACAGCCCGGTGTGTGAAATGTGAGTGTGAAAGCACCACCCAATGGTTCGAGAACAGAATATCAGCTAAGATCACAAAAAATATAGTAAGAGACAACGATTTTATAGTGGTTCGGCTTAAGGAGTAGCCTACGTCCACTTTAGGTATCTTTATTACTGATCTTGTTACAAAACAATACAATGCTCTTCAAGTACAAATCTCTTTAGTTACAAAATGCTTTGAGCAAATAGCTTAAGCTTCGATGTAGATGAAAGTCTTTGAATCCATGTCGGATATGTGAAAGTCTTTCAAAGTAGCTTGTAGTGTTCTTCGAAACTTCAAGTAGGAGTTGTTTTAGAGACTGGCAGAGTATCGACGCTTGAAGAGATTGTCCAAAAAGTCCTTTGAAAGTTGGAGATGGCAATGTATTTATAGAGAATTCTGGGCAGGAAACATTACCAAGTCCTAAATCGTAACCGGCATAAGTTGGGTCGCGGACGACTTAAACTAAGTAGTGGGTCGGTTGCGACCTAAATGCTGGGTCGAGACTTCGGAAAGGCATCCTTGCTGAACTCTGGATATATCATAAGTCATGAACCGTGTACGAGTTAAGAGGCCGCGTGCTAAGTAGCTACATCGGACTTGCCTTCCTTTGCCTGGGTCGTGAACGACCTAGCATAGGCCGTAAGTCGGTCGCGACTCAAGTGTAGTTCGTAATGTTGTCCCTGTCCTGAGCAGTTAGGGCGGCAACCTCCTTGGATAGTTAGATCGGCATCTATCTTAGGCCAGCATCCATGTTAGATCGGTAACCTACCTAAGCCTTAAGTTGGTATCCCCTCAAATCTTAAGTCGGCATCCTTGTTAAGTCGGCAACCTTTAAGGCATTAGGCATGTACCCATGTTAGGCCGGTAGCTATCTTAGGTCGGTATCCTTTAAGTCTTAGGTCGGCATTCCTGTTTTAGGCAGTTAGGTCGGTATCTTTCTTAATTCGTCGAGTCATGGCCGAGGCGGGGTTAACAGGTACCAAGAATGAAGACTGTATAGTATAGAGATTCAAGATATCAAGATTGAAGACTCATGAGTATCAAGTTTATCAAGAGTTTAAGATTTCAATAATAAGTAATTTAATTAGGAATTTTGTTAAAACTCATAGAAAAGCACTGGCATCTTAAATTCCAATTTATTCATGGAATGGAATCCACTTCGAGCCTGTTAAAGGGATGGAACCCTAAGTAGGATGGAACCTATGAAAAATCTAGTGGAACATTATTTTATATCCACTAACTTTTATTCAAATGTTTTTTACAAAATTATATCTTGTTTTAAAAATGATTTCAAAACCTTCCTTTTAAAAAGAATGAAAAACATCTATCCTATTTTTAAATACTTTTAGCCTCAAAATAATCTTTATTTTTAAAACCGAATTATCCTTGGTTTTAAACTATCTTTTAGTTATAATATATTTAAATTTTAATATTTATACTTAGATTTAAATATAAAATTATAGTAAAATTTTATATATACCAAAATATTATTCTCTATACTTAATTATGTATTCTAACTATAGTTAAATATATTTATAAAGATTAAAAATAGTTTTAATACAAGATAGAAGTTATTTTCAAAGAAAAATTAATTACCAAAAACATCATAGGCCTGTCGACAACCCCTACATATCCTTGTCGACAAGGTGGCAGTTGATTCCAAAAATTTGAATTTCAATAAAAGTGTCTATTCGTCATATCCTTTCACGAATGGACATGGCTGTTGTTATACTATAAATAGGGGCATCTTTAAACGAATTTATATACAATTTTTCTCTAATTTCACTCCTCTTCTTCTTCCACATTTCTTTACATATATTTTTACCATTACTCTGTCGAAATCACCATTGAATCTAACTAGATCATCTCTGGTTTGATTCTCTATCACTATCTCAACATGATCTCAGTGCTATTCAGAGTTATAGGCTTCTTTGTAATAAATTAAGTGAGAAAAGGTGTGATTGTGGCCTGTGAAATCAATCAAGCGAGAAAAGGTGTGATTGTAGCCTGTGAAATCAATTGGGTGAACTTGTTACCCGTAAAATCAAGTATCTCTACCCAAAGGATTGTGAATCTGGAGTAGTGTACCTCGTGGCCTTGAAGTCGAAGGTGTAATTGTAAAAATAGCTTTTGAAAGGAAATCCATACTTGTGTGCGGGACTACATGTAGGGTAACTCCGAACCAGTATAAAATCCGGTGTGTTCTTTCCTTTATTTCTTTTACTTTATTTCTACATCAGTGTTTGATTATGTGATCATATCTGTGTCTGAATTTTGCATACATTTGTGTTCAAATTAATACAAACTCAAAAAGTTTTGATAATTCCTTAAAACACTATTCACCCCATTCTAGTGTTTATTCTAGCCTTAAGATCCGTTATCTGCATTGCTCACATTTTCTTCCCTATGGTCAAGTGATACGGATATTTATCATTTCATTCCGCAAAATTTAAATTTACGGGTATATATTATTTTAACCCGCAATCCCAAATTTCAAATCAATGAAAATCGCTGGAGTTTATCATTTTAACCCATAACAATTTTCTCCTATTCTACATGATCGTTTGGGTATGTATCATTTTAACCCATAGGGATTTTCTAACAATAACTAAGGGAACTTATAGTGTTATAACAATATAAATATAACATTAGATCATCCAATATGAACAATTAAACATACATCACAATCATCACCAAAATCAACCAATAAACATCAATAGATAACTGATTATCATTAACAAGTATTAAACTGACAATTAAATTTAATATTAAATTAAACGATGATTAAATGCAATAAAGTTAAATTTAACTAGAATGATAATTTAAATATACCAAACATCAAACAATCAATTCCAAGTCACATCATAAATTCAATTTAACTAACATAAGATAATTTAGTAGTTGTGAGTTGTTCAAAACACTCACTTTATGGATTTCCCTTTTCTAGTCGGATTTGGATCCACTACTACTACCTCCTTTTGATTTGTTTCCTTGCTATCTTAATCTTCTATTTTTTTATAGAAAGTTTTGAAAGTTAGATCTAGATTTGAAGAAAAGGATTTGGAAAAAGAAGAATGTTTGAAAAAGAATAAGAAAATTTAAAGAAGATGAAGAATTGAAAAGGAAAAGGAAGCTTTGAAAAAGAAGAAGAAGATTTGAAGAATAAGAATAAGAAAATGGAAGCTTTGAAAGAAGAAGAAAAAAAGGGAAGAAGGATATTTAAGAAGGAAGGAAAAAAATGAAGGAGGCGGAAAATGAAGAGAGAGAGAGAAATGAGATGAAAGTTTCTTTGGGGGAACGAAGCTACAGAAGATGAGATTTGAAAAAAATAAAATAAGGCTACAGGGTTGAAGATGGAAATAAATGAAAAGCTAATAAAGTATATGTAAACAAACTAGTAATTGAAATAAAGTAAGAATATGAACAGCCTTAAAATGTATGTATTGAAAGAGGTGAAGTAAAGTAATAAATATATGAATAAAGATGAAAATAAACCTTTCGTTCTTTAACATGAAGCTTCAGAAGAAAGGGTTGCTAATGAAAAGAAACTACAAAAACTGATAACACATGAATGAAATAAACTTCAGAAACGAAGAATAGTAAATTCTAATTAGATGGCATGAAAATTAATTTGGATGTTCATATTAAAAATGGGGAAAGAAAAAAAAACATTCAGGTGAAGCACTTGAAAGGAGCAAACGAACAAATATGAAACAAATGGGAAGAATGAGGCAATTATTAATTAATAAGAAATGAATGAGTAGTCTAATAATTAAATGGATGCTTAAATGAAACCTACATGTAGAACTTGAGATGAAAAGAAAGAGAATGTGGATGTGATAATAAATGCAAAGTAAATGAAAGGACCACATATATACTATAAACAAAACTTTGGGATCCAAATTCTCAAACTTACTCCTATTAATTCACTAAAACAAACCCAAAGATACACATATTTATTATTTAATTCTTTACTAAAACATTTGTTTTACAATAATATATGTGCACACTCCACTAGCGCAATCAATTAATTAACAATCAATCAATCAATCAATTCATTTATTTATGTAACTCAAACCAATTTTATGAATTAATGAATATATCTATCTACGCATTATTAAATTACTTACATTACTTTTTTTTAATTACTGTAACGGTCACATTAATGCAACAAATTTTTATGTTTTAACCAGATATGAAATGGAAAAATAAATATCCATGAGCATGTGTAAGTAATGTACAATTGTTAACTAAAGGTAATTCTAATTGATTCCACAACATTTACACAACCATGAACTCTCTGATATATTTAGAAATTTGGATATTAATTTGTTTATATGTTATCCTAAAATTCAATTTTTTCCAAAATCATACTTATTCAAAATTAAATTTTTATTTTTATACTTCTCAAAACAGGCAATTATCTTAATTAAAATGTTCATTCCATATTGACACAAAATGCAAGTTTCTATATTAACACATTCCTTAAAATTTCATTTATGTTTCCTTTTAACTGAAACATTTCAATTAATCTAATTCCAAGTCATTTCATTACTAATTTCAACAAATTCTAATTATAAACACTCTTTTCTTTTCATTTATGCCAATTTAAACATGTTTTATAAAATTTCATATACAACAAAATTTATACACTATTTACATAGTAAATGTTTTTATCTTATTGAAAATCAACTCCTCCAAGAGGCATTCCAAATAACAAATTATGTTATTTTTTCATTAAAACATTCACTCCATCCTTTATTCAAATTGAACATTTGTTATTCCGGTTAGAAGAAAACATACAATTTATTCTTTTCAAGTCAAAGATTAAATTTCGTTAAAATCTTTATTTTAATTTAATTTGAAATGTAAGTCCTTATGTTGAACTTATTAATTACAACGCACTTGTCTTTTCTTTTCAAATAAAGGATTCCAATAATTATTGTAGTTTACATTCAATATTAGATTTCAAATGAATTCTCATGATACCACAACTGTTTACTGTTTATTTCATATTCCAACATTTATTTCTTAAATTATTTCATTCTTATATTAGCATTTATTATTAAAATCAATCATTACCCTATAGGTATAGTACCATTGGTTTATATCTTATTACATTAATATTCTCCAATTTCATCTTGATTTACATTAATGTAATATTTAATTACATTTATTTGCAATTTATTTTCAATTTAATTCAACATATTAAATAAATTTATAACAAATGACAATCGTTACCTTTTCTTAATTTAATAGCATTTGTAAGTTTTTTATCTACATGCAAATGTCATAACTACTTTTATTCAATTACAATAAATTAAAAATTATTTCATTAATTAATACAACATTTAAATTATCAATTACACATTTAATCCAATTATCAACTAATACACACCTTATTATAATAAATTACAATCTATAACCAATTATAACTTTTTAATCATTTCAATTAATTGGAATTACATTTAAAGCAGTCATCAATTACCTTAAATTAACACTATTATATTTCATTCCAGTTATATTCTTATTATTAAATCACAAATTAGTTCTTCCAACATTAAATCACAAAACCTTCTTAAATCAACTTTTTTAATTATCAAAAATTACAGATCGTTAAAGGTCATCTTCCTGAACTAATGGAAAAGTGTTCTAGTAAGTAAAATCCATCTTTTTGCATGATTAGCGATACAACCTGGAATGTACTTCCTTGGCCTCGGATAATGGATGGAGACTATGTTCTTAGGGGTCTATCGGATAATTTACCTTTAGCCTTCAGGAATTCGTCGTTGCTCTGAGATTGGCAATGATGAGAAGGTTTGAAACCCCAACCTTTCGAAGTATATCGTAACTCAGAGATTAGTAATGATGAGAATGTTTAGTAAGCCAACCTTCAGGAATATAGCATTACTCAGAGATAGGCAACGCAAGAAAGGAAAGCCTATCATTCGGGAATTCGGCATTGCCTGGAGATAAGCGTTGCCATGGAGGAAAACTCTATTCTTAAGGAAACTGGCGTTACCCATAGATTGCAAATTTAGGAAGGTAAATCCCTATCCTTCAGGAATCTAGCATTGCTCGAAGATAAATGATGTTAGAAAGGAAAACTCCATCCTTCAAGAATTTTGCGTTGACGGAAGATTTGTGATGTCCGTAAGGTAAAACTTCAATCTTCAGGAATCTAGCATTACCCGAAGATTGGCTACATCAGGAAGGGTGGCTGCTTATGGTTAATCGGAAAATTCAGCCCTAATCCACTAGAATTTGTCAGAGCTCAGAAACGACGAGAAGGTTTGAACAACCACTTAGGGATTGATTAGATAATTCTCTCCTGACTTTTTTGCCTAGGGATACACTATTGGATTTTCAACTTCAATTATCAGCGATTTGATCGATGTCCGAGGATAGGTAAGTTCAAGAAAGATAACTTGAAATTAGATAATTCTTGTGCTATTTTGGAGGTTGAAACTAACATCCAACTGAATTTCAACGACCGCACTAGCAACCAAGTGGGACATGCTCGGTTGAGGATAAGCGAGGATGGTCGTGTAGGTTTGAAAACAAGTATTACCTGACTTTCCCGATCAAGGATAAGGATAGAAAAGGTATGCTATAACAGGGGGCAACTGGATTATTTGCCTCATGATATTTCTATCCCACCAATTCTGGGATCCTATAATTGGAAGTGCTAAGTCCCGTGAACAGTGGCAAGCATGCAACAAAACTATATAGGAAAGAGAATAAACATTCCAACCGCTGCCCCGTGATCATGAGAGTACCGCAGAGCACGTAAGATGCAGAATTGGTGATCAATCAAGAGGTAATTGACTAAAAATATGCATTGATATCAACAAAGTTGACTAAGTGTTAGTCGTTATTTTTTAAAGTGGGACCCTTCAGCGATTACAGATAGGACTAATAGCGAAATATAACCAAAGCAATTGCAGGAATATTCTTTATATGCATAGAGTTAAAGTAGATAAGTACATTGCATAAGAAATTCATATATAATATAGGAAAATTATGGTACAGGCTGTTATATATATACATAGGTTGCTATGGAAATAGGTTCAGCGTATAAATAGGAAGAAGAGTGCTTGGAACAAAGATTACGAGATAAAAATGATCTTTGGATCACTACAACTTTTATATACAAGATACAACTAGGGTCGATCCTGTATAAACATGGCCTGTTTACCACTAAAAGCAAGCAAAAAATGTACAGACTCAACAACCCAAAAAAAAAAACAAGCCACAACACAAAAAGGCTTTAAGTACCCTCTACTTGGTCTTCGCCTTCTTTCCGCCCTTGTTGTCAAAATGTTGTTTGTTCTTCTTTTCGTATTTAATCACCCTTTTTTTGGAGTTTCACCCTCGAATTCAGTATATTCTTCCCCAACATCACTATGAGGCTCATCTGTCTTCCTGGTGCTTTGAACATGAACTTTGGCGTCCTAAACTTAATTGTGGGAAGCTTGGATGTGGGGCTTGTAAAAGTGGAAGAAGTGGGCTTTGTGGTGCTTGGCTCGGCTTTTACCTTGATTTTCTTAAAGTCCGCCGTCAAACTCTCCACCATAAAGACAAGATCCATCACATCCGTAGCACTGGTAATCATAACATCTTCTTCCTTAGATTGGGAAATATCCTCCAGCCCTTCGGAAGCTCAGATCTTCTAAGAGTCAGGACTTGGTGTAGAACTTGAGGGTAGGATACGAGTGACAAGTCCTATAGTGACGGAAGTTAATGCAGAGAAGAAGGCTGCAACGCCTGATCCATAGACAACTAGAGGCAGAAGAGAAAGATGTGGTTGACCTACAAGTTGACAAACAGAATAGTAAAGGTCAGTGATGGATATACATGAGAACTGAAGCTTCTCGAAGATCAGTGAACCAAGAGGTATACCTGAGCCTGGATTTCGTTTCTTATAATATTTGAGGAAACATCCTCTATGGTCAGGTTCACCTCTATTAGGATTATGAGGAGTGGGATGTACAGTTTGATGGAAGTTGTCACTGTAGAGGCCGGAATGATGTGGGTGGTTTCATAGCCAACCCCCATGGATGCCAGAATCTACATCATAGGTTCCTTGGATTTCAATGCGAATGATTCATGCTAATATAAAGGACTCGAGCTAGCGGAAGCCCCGATTACAGCAGTAGCAGCAACATCATCCTTAGCCAGCAAAGGCCTTTCCCTCAGTAATTTTTTTGATATCTTCGGCATCAAGGTACTCAGCTATCAATTCTTTTACAGAATGGTTGTCCGTAGATGCCCCAACTCAGGGAGCACCTCTTCCCATGCATCGACAAGAGTATCAGGATAAGCATTCCTCGTCCACTTTAATTTTTGTGTAGAATTACACTAGCATGGATATGTTGGATGTTAATGTTTAGCTCATTCTTGTCCCTGCTTTTTCCTCATGTTGCTCCTTGACTTCCTATAAAGCAACGACAAGCTCGGTATCGGCAATAGTCTCTTCGGTCTCTAAGAGTTGCAAAACGCCAGCAAACATTTTATTCTCTTCATGAAGCTTCTGGAGTTCGGCTTGTTTGTTCATTGATAGTCTGGTCCTTGCCTCGAATGATCTTATCCTTTTCAATGAGGGTCAGGTTCCACTCGGCTTCTTTCTTTTTCAACATCCTACCCTCTTCATGGGTAGCTTTAAACTCATTCCACATCACAATCTCAACATTGTTGTGAGCCCTCTTCATTTCCTTCATTAAGCTATATGTCCTAGCTTTTGATTTGAGAGCGATGTCACTCTCTGCAGTTACTTTCACCAATATTCTTCCTGATTTTTTATGATTATTTCAAATGTTTCCTTCATGGAATCGAAAGGCTAAATGTTGGTATGATTGGTCTGGTCGATTTTGGAGAAGGCATAACATTGCAACCTCCACTCATAGCCTTGGTCAATATGTTTTTGAATGCGTGGTGCATCCCTATCTACTTCGTCCTTAGAAACATCATGTCTTGATCGAACATCAGGCCAAGTAAAAAACGGTTTAGGAATACGGCCAGTAGGCTCGGTGGAGCAACATAAAGAGAAGCCAGGGGAGTAGAAATCGCATTGGATTAGGTAGGAGATATAATAGTAAATAATTGAGAGGTTAGAGCCTGATGGTGAGAGAAGATTTGAGGTTCCGTACATGGCAGAGGATTGTCAGAAGAGGGATCACCACGATCATGCGACTCCTTAGGTCACTTGGTTTGATCACGGGATAGCCTATCTTTGGCCTGCCTTTCTTCTTTTCCTTCTTAGCTCGAAGGTAGTCTTCTGCTTTTCTCTTTCCTCCTACGCCTTTCCTTGTTGATCTTGCTACTTTGATAGCTAGAGTGAGGCGGGTGTGGATTGGGAATTTGTCCTCTAAATTCCCAAGTGTTGCATGAAATATTCATATACCTATCCCTGCCCATGGGATCTAAAGCGAAAAGAGAAATAGAATAAGTGTCGAGATTACTACATATAGTGAATGCATGGGTGCATGTAAGTGATCCAAGTGAAATGCAGAATGCTGATAACCCCACAAATACTCTACATACCATGTTGGCAAGGAACTAGAGACAAAATCTTGGCACCTTCATTTAAAATTCCTGTATGGGAGAAGCTAAAGTTAGGGGAACCCTCAATAAGAAGATCGGTAATGGGGATGTTAAAGTCGCTTAAACCCACAAATACATCATTGCGAATTCGACCTCAAGGAGTCTTCTCATCCAAAGGAAATGTTGTCATTCCTTTGGGTATCTCAGAAGATTCAATGATGGTTTGTTGCGGATAAGGCAAGCTTAGAAGTTCAGGGACTCATAGGGTGTCTCTCTGAACGATTCACCATCATTGGAAGCTCTTCAGCTCCCCTTCTTACAAGCTCTTCTACATGCACCGTGCCTGATAGACCTTCAGCTTCTCCCTGAAGACTCTCATTGGAGCTGCGGGTGGGCACTTTAGAGCTGTTGGGCGGAACCAAGTCAACAATAGCATATCTTTGGAGGAGCAGTAGGCCACATCGTCTAAGATTTTCATTTGATAGGAGATGTACAGTCTTGCGGTGTTGGAATCTAACCTCCCTTAGACACTTTAGCTTGTCCGCGTTCTCATCGTGAGATGTCGAACCGAAATTCTTGTGAAGAACCAAGCAATAGGTTAAGTACTTGAACTGAAGGAATTCCAGTATGAAAGGAAAGAAGGAAAGAACTCACTTTCGGATAGCCAATGCCCTTTCCAATGCATGTTAAGGCTATACGGCATTGAACGTAGAAGTATTCGGTTTTCAAATATGAGCAATTGTTATGAAGAGACTTGATGACTTTGCACCCACACCATGCCTCGTTAATCATATTACAAGGAGACTCCTAGCTTTATTAGAAAATGCAGGAGGTAGGTAAACTCTTAAAAAGTTAGAGCCCAACTGAAGCAGTTCATGAAAAAGCACGTATAAACAGCTCAGGAGAGTGTAACCATTCAGATGTACTTGAGCAGGAGCCAATCTAAGCTCTTGAAAACCCATTCGAAGAAATAAATTGAAGGGTGTCACAACACCTCCGAGACACATATATCTGTTATAAAATTGAGTCCCCGGGGTTGGAGTTGTGCATGTTGACCCGGACTAGAAAGCGATACATTGTCCTCCAGAATTCGATGTTGGTGGCAAATATACCCAAGCATTTACTCAGATAAAACAGTCAGCATTTGTTTGAGAAGATCTTCTAAAACCTGAAGACCAATGTACCCATGTATTGGTAGAGGCACCTCTTGAAGTGGAACAACCACCATCTGAAGGTCCATGGTTATCATCCGACTAGAAGCAGGGAGTGCAGAGATAGAAATTTGCGACGTGGTAGTCCTGGCTTTAGGAGGAGTAGATGCACTCTCACCGAACATGAAGCATGTAGATCGACGAGTCATTCTATATAGAAAAACTTGGCATTCAACACTGTCAGGTATGTTGTATTTCAAATATCAAAACCGTGTGATAAACGTATGAAACCGAAAGGGTGTTGACATATGTTGACCAATTGGGTCTCGAGCATTGACCGGGATAGGTAAAAGCGTTAAATGTATATAGTGTGAGTCCCATGCCCAATACACAATAAATTGAACAACATGTGCAGATAGATCGCTTGTGCTAGTTAAAAGAGTCATGTTGCACGGAGGAACAATATATCAGATCTCACCCATTATCGTTGGATAATCGATAATGGAACCGCCGCCCAAAGCAGCGCGGATGCTTTTACTTTGTAGGAACTTGGAGAATGCAGCAATGAAGAATGATATGTAGTAAACAATAAAGATGTTGAGTAATAGATTCATTTGGATCTTGAATCCCATCCAATACGAAAGTTCTAGAACAAGAACCGTATTGTTGGAGCCGACCAACTTAATGCAATCGAATAGACGTTGATAAGAGTCAGATATTAAATGTTATTCAAGGTTAGCGCAAAATGGCAAATAGCCCCAAACTTTAGCTAATTCAAACTCTAACCAATACCATTTTAATTAACCCCAAACGTTAACCATTTCAACCCAAAACATTCGCTAACCTTGCGTACAGTCAGGATTTGGGTTTCAGTTGAATCGATGGCAAGAGCTTTCAAGTTGGTGGCACAGATTGGAGTCGACGGTGAGAATGTGTAGGGGAGTCGATGCTGAGTGCTTTAACAAGAAGTCAGTGACGGCCTCAGATTGAATGGCGACGATATCAGGTGGTGACGATGGCTGTTCGAGGTCGACGGTGGAGGAAAGATGGTCGAAGTAGGGATCAACCATGATTTGAGAATCGATAATGAAAGATTTTGACAACAAGAGCTCTCGGTGCAAGTAAGGCCCGAGTAAAAGTGTAAAGGGATATAGCTAAGTGTTGGCTTATATAGCTTTCAGGTTAATGAAAGCTATCGGTACTGAGAAGATTTTTGGACGTGAAAGTTAGCAGGAAGCAAGCTAAAAGAAAGGGCATGTTCAACTAAGGCATGACATGGCCTCTAGAGCATATATCTTTTCCTTAGCATGAAGAATGGAGTTTTAATTATGCAAAGCAGTTTAAGTAATATCTATAGGATGAAAGCAATTCTTTAAATCAATTCCCAGACAACTGACTAGAATCACGAAATGGCGTGCCAGAACTTATCTCTTTGTTCAACGAAAGGATACTGTAAGGTGCAAGTGCTATATGGTTATTTAGCCAAGCAGATTTTAAATGGAAGATAGAACGTTAAGATATAGATGAAATGACTCACAAACTTGGGAACATGCTATGAAGTGCAAGAAAGTGGTATTCAACAAGTTTCAAACAAAATTGACCAAACTAGATGTCTTGGTACCGAGAGATATTTTCTCCACTTTGAGCCTCCCAAACTCCTTATGTCCAAGGTACTACCTCAAGTGATTATCCTCAAATACTTTTCTCATAGCATAGATGAGAAAATCTATGGATTTATGGGAAGAAAGCAGGATAAGACATGTAGTATCAAAGAAATCATTGGAAATAACTCAACCTTCATTGAAAAGATTTTAGAATATAATGAAGCAAGAGGTAGAAGGATAGAAGAAGGAAGAAACAATGGTTTTTCACCCACAAAAACCACTCGGTACCAAAAGGTCTATATTGCGTTTAGGTTGGCGTGCTCTCTTCTAGACCTATGGACTCTCACCTAGACCTTAAACTACTTAGGCCTGTAGATCTGTAGAGTAGTTTCTCTATAAATACCAACCCTATGGAAACTAAAGAAAGATATTTTCCTTATCTTTTCTGGACTTTTGGCACTCCATCTTCTTCACCTCCTATCTCCCATCTTAATGGTCACCAAGGCAGAAACTATTGGCGGTTCTAGGCTTGAAAACATGTCAATCATTTGTACTTTTGACTCATAAATCTCTCTAACTCTTTCAATCTCTCTCAAATCACTAATAAATAAATATAAAATGGACATAGGCCAGAGATTGTAGAACCACTATAAAAATTCTTATGCCTCTTTATTTTTCTCTATGCACTTTGTTAGATCTGATCTTACAACAGGTTATCTTTGGGTGTTATGCCACTTTTGGTGTCAACGGGAATATTATGAAGTGATATTTTAGATTTTCCTTTTATAAACACCATTTAATGATAGATTCAATTCCATATAAATTTCCTACCCAATTACAGCAAAATCCAAACATTTAAAATTGTATATCTAAAAGTACACATTCAACATAAAAATAAAAGCATTGTCATAATTTAATGCTCCAATGACGTAATTAGTTTCAAAACATTATACACATAAATTAACAAACATGTATAGATAATAAATTAATATTAAATTTCAAAAAATACATTTGATTAAGTAACGAATTTGAATATGTTGATTTAAAATAAGTTAACTTAACAAAAAGTTTAAGTTGATGTTGATTTATTATTTTGGAAAACATAAGCATGAGTCATATGAACACACACACACACACATACACATACACATACACATAACTTAATTTATTCAGATGTTAAGTCCATGACTATAATAAAATTAAATTGTAATAATAAAATAAATTTCCCTATAATATATTAGATCTACATAAACTCAGAATCTTAGATCCAACAAATAAGAAAATAAGTTTCAAAACACAAATGAATCAAACACAAATTGGTTTCAATAAATTAACTTCTTGACTAAATTTGTGAGCAAAATAAATCTATAGCAAATCAAATTAATAACAACCAAAGAACTCTGATTCAACTAGAACAATATCAATATGCAAAATAAAACATACATTAGATTGATTTTCAATTTAATTGACAATGCACAAGAGAATTTAAAAATAAGGTTCAATAAGCGGCAACGAATATGGACGTATGTGAAAATTTTGACCTAAACATCATGCACGAATTTAAGACAGAAAGCAAAACCTAAAACCCATGCCCCATGTAACACCATGCTTAGTGACTTCTTCTTAGGTATCTAAGACCTACACCCATTGAAAGAGATGGATGAATCACTTATGTTTTGTTTTGTTTTATGCTTTTCATTTGATTTGGAGTTTTTTTTCCAGAAGGTAACACCAAATTTGCACCATGATATGGAAGGAGGAGAGAAGAAAAGTGAATGAGAATAAAATTAATGGACTTGTTTACTTTTGATAAAAAGAAACCTTTCCCTTCGTATTAGTTAAAACTTCCCTAATTAATCCTTTTATTTTTTCTCTTACTCCACCTCTTCTATTTGCCCTTGTATAGCTGTGATAGATGGTTATTTATGGCTTAAAACTTCCGAATCCCAATTAAGTAATTCTCTTATTTAAACCACGTTTAAAGTTAGAACGATATCGTATATCAATGGGCGCAAATATAACTTTCATATATGCATTCAAATAATTACAAATAACTCCAAAGCATCAAATAAGTTAAATAATAACTAGTATTTCTCAAATATTATATAAGTTATAATATTTTATAAATTAACAAAATCATATGGTTTTTATGAAGAATTCACAAATGCAGTTGTGAGATTCAGTGGTTTGAAATATTTAGCAATTAATATTGAATAATTCGAATATTACCATTCACAGATCACCGTAGCTAGTGGTGTGACAGTTCAGTTGAGTTTATTGCTTATAGATATTCTTGGAAAAATAATATTTTGAATTGTCATAAGTAGTATCATTTTGTAACAACAATTTACACACATTTGCTTCATCAACACTATATCACTTTAGGTTTTATCGAATTTGGTTTTGGTCAAAATTCCAATATCATCTTATTCAACTTAGTTGGTCTCTTCAAAACTTCCTTGTCGTAATAGCAACATTTATTATTAATCGTACTACTTAGGCTATAGATTTTGGCTTTGAGTTGACTACGATAGACTATGATACTCTTCTCATGCAATAAGGAGATGAATTCTCTATTGGATAATCCTTTTGTTCGAATGCTTTAACTTGTAGCCAACTATAGCCATTCAATGGATCACCATTCCATGATTCATCTATAATCAGTGTGGAGTATTACATGTTGGATCTTGAGTTTTGGTAAATGACATGACACTATGATTCTTGAATCTGCGACAACTACAACAACCGAACTCAACGACTTGAAGTATGGTTCGTATAATATATATTTTTAACTAGAGTCATGAATTATGTATATAGAGTCCGGTATAGTTGCTTTGTTACGATCATTCCTTAAAAAATCATCACTTTGATTCGTATATTCTCAAACACTTGCATTCGATTTAAAACAACAACTTTCAAATTCAAATGCATACAGGTTTCACTAATATAAACAGTTCAGTTGACTGAACTATACCTCTTAGTCAATTGAACTATACCCCTCAGTCGAATGAACCTGTTTTTAATTATTTTTTTAAATACAAGGATCAGTCGACTGACCTAGATAGTTCAATCGACTGAACCTATGCGTTTATTATATACGTGCATGTTTTTAAATTTAGTCGACTGAATCCCATAACTGTCATTTTAAAAATGAAAAGATGCTTCCTTTTGAATGGTTATCTCCTTCTCCAATTGTTGCAACCATTAACTTTACGCAAAGAACTTTTTACCAAAGGTTGCAACTTATGATTCTCTATAAATTTGCTCACATTTCATTGATCAAATCATCTAATTCTCTTATCTTTCTTGATCAAACGTGCATAATATTCTTGAATCTATTGCTTATATAAATTCACACGTTCATTGCTTACAATATCATTTCCATGTCTTGTAAGCAAATCTAATATTCCTATTCTTCATACAAACACAATCATACGCATCATTCTTAAGGAGAAAATAATAGGAAGGGTGTACTTATTGACTTATCCGTGCTATTCAAAGAGCACACTCAGTCAAAAACAACTTTTACAATTTGTATTGAAAAGTCTTGTTTGGTTGTTCAGGAAGTAGAAGTCCAATTCGATTGCCTAGGCGGTAGAAGTCCTATTCGGTTGCTCAGGCGGTGTAATACCTGTTCCTCTGGGTTAAGAGAGGGTTGATAATTAAATTCCAGGAGTTTGAGACTGGACGTAGAATAGGAGTTCGAATCAGTATAAAAATCTCTGGTGTCATTTACTTTACTATTTACTTTTATTTTTACATTCCGTACGAGTAAATAGATTAGTTAGTATTTCATATTACACGATCCTATAGCGTAGTCACTTTCATTTGGTATCGGAGCCTGGAATTCTATCGATTGTCACAACATCATACAATAATAGCTAGAAAATGAACCAGTCGAAATACAACATGCAAAATCTCTGTCAAAGCCACCAGTAAGGACTACAAAAAGGTACTTTCTAATTTACAAATTTCAGTAAATGGTAATAAGGAATTAGTTAGTATATGCGATAAAATCTCAAAGCTTGAATTTCTTATTTTAGAAAAGATGAAATCAATCAAAATTGGAAATGAGAAATTAGACTTAGAAAATCAACATGGTGTTTTGATGAATAATTTATAGGCACTTAGGGATTTTCTAGACGAAAAAAAATACTTTGTTTGAAAAAGAAAAAGAAATTTTTTCAAAAGAAATTATGGATTTGAAAAGATGAAATGATTTATTACAATCATCGTTGGATAATTCAGAATCTCAAATTTTTCTTCTTGAAAATGAGAACTGTACGTTAAAAAAGGAGAATTCTGAATTAAACAAGAAAATGGATATTTTGAAAAACAGTAATATTTCTTTTGAAAATAATAATTGTGACTTTAAAGCTAAATTTGATAAACTTAACACTGAAGTCGCAAAGCTTAATAAGGTTAAAACAATTTGAACATGATTTATCTAGTTCTAGACCTTTACGTGATAAAAGTGGTTTAGGATATAATAAAACTAATCGTAGAAATAGCACTAGCTATGCTTTCATGTATAGTAAAAATGTTAGTGCTAGTACTAAGTTTCGAGCAAAGTCTACATCCAATTTTTATAGAAATTCAAATACTTGTATGACCAATAATGTTTATAGTATCTTTAGAAGTACAAAATCATTGACGGAAAATATAAACAAAAATTATCTAAGTATTTGGGTTCTTGTTAATTGAAAAAATAGAGAAAAAGCATTAATGATTATTATGATATGGTAGTTAATAATGAAAAGTATATATATAAAGGTTCAACCACACCCAAATGGGTATGGTTTCCTAAAAATTAGGAAATTATAACAATCTTGGGTATCGCAAGCTTTAAATGTTGTCATTTTTTTGATAATACCTTACATTACAAGTAGTAGTTATTTTGTTTTATGTTGTTCTATGTTAACACTTATGTGGAATATAATTTGTGTCATCATATAAACTCTCCTTTTTTCAATGACAAAGGGGGAGAAAGATATTGCTCTAACACTATTTACAGGAATAAATGATGCAAGCACAGAATAAGGGGGAGAAAAGATATTGCTCTGAATTACTATTCACAGAGAAATATAAGCATAGATTCTGGGGGAGAAAAACAAGCGTAGCAGCAAGTACATATTCATGGGGATATCTAGATCTACAAAGCTCATCGATATTTTTTCATAGCAAATGGAGTTGTCATCATCAAAAAGGGGGAAATGTTGGATCTTGAGTTTTGATTGCTGACATGACAAAACGATTCAGGAATCTGCGACTGCTACAACAAGCGGACTCAATGACTGGAAGTATGGTTCGTATAGTATATATTTTTGACTAGAGTCATGAATTATGTATATATAGTTTAGTATAGTTTCTTTGTTAAGATATTTCCTCAAAAAATCATCACTTTGATTCATATATTCACAAACACTTGCATTCGATTCAAAACAACCACTTTCAAATTCAAATGCACACGGATTTCACTAATATACACATTTCAGTCGACTAAACTATACCCCTCAGTCAACTAAACCTGTTTTTAAACTTTTTTAAAAAATACAAGGATCAATCGATTGACCTTGATAGTTCAATCGGCTGAATCTATGCATTTCTTATATACGTGCATGTTTTTAAATTCAATCGACGGAACAACCAAGTTCAGTCGACTAGATCTTGTAACTTCCGTTTTTAAAATGAAAAGATACTTTTTTTGAATGGTTATCTCCTTCTCCAATTGTTGCAACCATTAACTTTTCGTAGAGAACTTTTTACCAGAGGTTGCAACTTATGATTCTCTATAAATTCACTCGTGTTTCATTGATCAAATCATCTAATTCTCTTATCTCTCTTGATCAAACGTGCATAACATTCTCAAATCTATTGCTTACATAAGTTCATACATTTATTGCTTACAATCTCACTTCCATATCTTATAAGCAAATCTAATCTTCCTATTCTTCATACACACATAATCATACACATCACCTTTGAGGAGAAGGTCATAGGAGGGTTGTACTTATTGACTAATCCATGCTATTCAAAGAGCACACTCAGTCAGAAACTACTTTTACAATTTGTATTGAAAAGTCTTGTTCGGTTGCTCAGGCGATGGTCTTATTGATTTGTCTAGGCGGTATAAGTCCCGTTCGGTTGCTCAGGCAGTATAATAACTGTTACTCCGGGTTAAGAGAGGGTTGGTAGTTAAAATCCAAAAGGAGTTTGGGACTGGAATTATAATGGGAGTTTCGAACTAGTATAAAAATCCCTAGCGTCATTTACTTTACTGTTTACTTTTATTTTTACATTTCGCATAAGTAATAGATTAGTTAGTATAATTATGACTTGAAAGCTAAATTTGATAAACTTAGCACTGAAGTCGCAAAATTTAATAAAGGTCAAACCGATTTAAACATGATTTTATCTAGTTCTAGACCTTTACATGATAAAAGCGGTTTATGATATAGTTAAACTGTGATAACCCAGATTTTCGGGCATCTGATAATTGGTAATTATCTTGGTCAAAATTTTATTTAAATTTTATTTTGTAAATTAAACAGATAAAATTCTGACAAATATTTGAATATATATAAACATAGGTTGAAAAATATAATACAAGTGTTGAATTTTAAATCTTCTGGGATAATAAATAATATATACACACACACACACACATTATTATAAATATAGTTTGAATATGTACATATTAATACGACACATAAGTTAATATAAAAAAATGTAAATAAACTTTTAATTAAATCCTTATTTTAAACTCAAGCTAAAATATATCTTTAAAAAAAATTATAGAGTTAAAATAAGATTCACAAGCGTATAAGCATATAATATATTTATTTAGATCAAAACATAAGTTATTCATAAACAAATGTTTACATAAATTCTCACTTGTATATTTACTAAAGTTTAAAAGCTTATTTATATGAAAACAAACATTTTTTTACATAAATACATATATTGACTTAAAAGATTTAATAAAAGAAGAGTTAATAGTTGTAAATATCATAATATTTAGGACACTGGTAAATTGCAATGTATATGTGTAAGCTAAATAAACAATCTAAGGACAAGTGGCTTTATTTGTTTTTTCTTTCTTTCTTTGATAATTAAAATTTAAAAAAAAAGAAATCTGCTTTCTTCATTCTCAGTTCAATCTTTCTTTCTTATCTTTTTAACTAAAACCTGTAAACCAAAATAAACTGGAAAAAAAAGCAAATGAAGCTGAAACCTAGAAATCAAATCTGCGAACCAATTCAACTGAATCAAGCCACAAGCAACTCAATCAACAATTAAGCTTCAGAAGAATTCAAATGCAAACAAGTAGTAGTCTCAAATCAAGGATCAAGCAGTTTCGAATTTAAGAAAAATCAAATTTCCAGAGAAGACCCAGGTTTCTCTGTTCTTCCAGAATTGTGAGCAAACCTTTGTTTTAACAATTTAAATCTGGTGATACCTTGATGTAATGCTCGGGTCAGACCGAGTATTACAGATTTTCAAGTGAGGACGTCCTGGAGCTCGAGAGACGAGCTAGATGGCAGAAACGTGTGGAGTGTTTCCGCTGTGATATATTATTTCTATTTATCTGGGACATGTTGATTGTATTTGTCCAGTGTTTGTATATATGTTGTAACTCTGATATATTAAAGTGAAATTTGACAAGTACAGTTTTCCTTTGTATAATTGCGATTATTTGTTATTATATTTTATCCGCTGCGAATGTGAGATATTGGTGTTTCTGTTTCTTCTCTTCTTCTATTTCTTTCTTCTTTTTCTAACTATCTGGAATTTTCTGGATCGAAAATTCTGGGTCGTTACAAAAACTAATTGTAGAAATAGCACAAGATACGCTTTCATGTATAGTAAAAATGTTAGTACTAGTACTAAATTTCGAGTAAAGTCTACATCGTATTTTTATAGAAATTCAATAATTTCTCTATAAGTATAAAATCATTGACGGGAAATATGAATAAAAATTATCTAAGTATTTGTGTTCCTATTAAGTGGAAAAATAGAGAAAAGTACATTGATGATTATTTTGATATGGTAGTTAATAATGAAGTTTATATTTATAAAGGTTTAACCACACACAAATAGGTACGGTTTCCTAAAAATTAGGAAATTATAAGAACCTTGGGTATTGCATGCTTTAAATGTTTTTTTTTATGATGCCTTACATTATAAGTAGTAGTTATTTTGTTTTATATTGTTCTATGTTAACACTTATATGGAATATAATTTATGTCATCATATAAACTATCCTTTTTGTCGATGACAAAAGGGGAGAAAGATATTGCTCTAACACTATTTGCAGGAACAAACGATGTAATCAAAGATTCAAGGGGGAGGGACAGAAAGATAAGGCTAACATATAATCAGAGGGAGATATAGAACTAAGGAGCAATATCGTCGAGATTCATTCATATCACAGATGGAGTTGTCATCATCAAAACGGGGGAGAATGTTGGATCTTATGTCTTGATTAATGACAAGAAATTCAACTGACACGAAGATTAATGAATCTATGACAAAGAACTACAAAGACCGGACTCAACAACATAAAGTATAACAACAATAATAATAAAAGTAGTTCACAAACATACACGTTCGAAACATTATACAAAAGTAATAAAAGTTTTATTTAAACAATAATAATAACAACAATAATAATAAATATATTGCAATACTTGAACTTGGGTCATTAGTAAAATCATATTTTAAATGAAAAATCAAGTTTTCAAAAAATGCATGAAGCAGGGCTCGAACCCTGGTCAATAGTTCAAAAGGCAAGTGCTCTAACCAAATGAGCTATGATAATTTTTTTTTATAAAAAGAATTCAGTCGACTGAACTAGGTCATTCAGTTGACTGAACCTACGTACATGCATATATATTTTAAATTACTCTTAGTCGACTAAATATTTAAAAACCCGACCGTACAAAATATTCAGTCGACTGAACCAAAATTTCAGTCGACTAAATATGAATATTTTTGCACTAGTTTTTCTTTGTTTAATTCAGTCGACTAACCGTAATATTCAATCGACTGAATATGTTCAAACTGCCAATTTTTTGAATTTTCTGAAATGACACCTCTCTTCAATGAAGAGGAATCTCTTTCAGCAAGAGTTGCAATGATTTTTTTTCAACAGAACTTTTAACCAGGAGTTGCAACTCTATAATATTTATATATACATACTCAATTGAAGATTAAATTAACAATTCTAATTCTACTTTCATACTTTCTTGAATTCTGAGTTTCTTGCTTTATTGCTTGAAAATTTAAGCAATCACGTATTTATTTCTCTAATTCTAAAGAAATCTAATCTTCCTTACCTTCACGTACATACAAATATACATATTTTACTTAAGGAGAAGATTATAGGAAGGGTGTACATTATTGACTTATTAGTGATATTCAAGAGCATATCGGTCAAAAACAACTTTACTATTTGTATTGGAATTCTTGTTTGGCTGCCAAGGCGGTAAAAGTCCTATTCGGTCATCTAGGCGGTAGAAGTCCTGTTCGGTTGCTCAGGCAATGTAATACATGTTTCTCCGGGTTAAGTGAGGGTTGATAGTTAAATTCCAGAAGGAGTATGGACTGGACATAGAACGGGAGTTCGAACAGGTATAAAAATCCCTGATGTCCTTTACTTTACTATATACTTTTTATACTCATATTCTACATTAGCAGATAACTTAGTTTATATCGCACTACCATAACATTTACAAAGTTTATAACCATTGGACATTTCGATCCGATAGCACAACCACTTTCATTACACTGATGTTCCATATGTTAAGTCAAGGGAATTGTAATATTGTCACCCTAAGATTTCCTACTTAACTAGTTGTTATTAACCAAAAGGAGACTCTCGGACGAGTCATTTCATTGTTATCCAATAACTACGAGTTCATAACCCCTTAGTATCTCCAGAAACAATGAGTAATACACTGCTCGACATTTGGATAGCACTGCACACTCTGGTCTCGGCGGGTGTATCGATATCCTTTCTCGAAACTTCTTGACCAGGAGTTTTAAAATAATATGTTATTTTATATTGTGATAATTTCCTCATGATTATAACACCTTGTAATTATTATCACATAACATATCATTCAAGGATTCTCTATATTGATATACTTAAATTAATTACTTAATTAATATATCACAATATAACAAGTATGTAATAGAAAATTAAACACCTTTATTACGAACACGATTGGTCAAAGAGTTAGATATATGTAATAAATTACATAATTACCTCTATGACATACTGCTAACTTTCTCAATCTACTACTTGCACTTGGGGTCAGTTATGGAATCTTAATCCCATTCCTTCGATCAGTTTTGCCAAAACGATTGACCAATTCCCTTAGTGAAAGGATATGCTATATTTTCTTAATTATCTACTTTGTCAATCAACTTTTCTCGACATTGAAAACGACCCACGCAAAACCTTTTGGAGTATGTTTCTTAACTTCTAGTAAGCTCTAGATCCTTTCTCGATCCTTATCGCGACATTGTTTTTAAAACCAAAGCCATGAGATTCTCAACACTTCGTATCACCCCTAGCTTAGTTATAAATTTATGTATTATATATACATACACATATCTCATGCTATAACATTATTAAAGGTGTTGTACTTAGCCTTTTGGTTGAATCGACGGTGACCTTTCTTTTGAAACACTTCCAACTTAAGGTTCCATGACTAAGATTGAGCACGAATTTAGTATTGACATAATGGCATAATATACTCGATGTCAATTAAGTATTGCGAGTCGGAATATTCCTTCATAAGGAGTTCATTTTTCCATAATCATTTCTTAGGAATTCGAATATACTTGATTGATTGGTGATATTAATTTGGATTTGCTATTCGCTTTGTGTACCAAGTACATGAGGGAAATGTGATACTATATAGCTTATTTAACAATACCAATTGCTAAGACATAAGGTATATATCTCATATGCACTACATTGAACATTTTAATATGGTGTCTATGTATATCATTTGGGACAACCTCATACCTCCTTAATATTCTTTCTTACATGCACATGCTTGCTTTGCATTTTGACTGATAATCAAACAATTTGATTTTTTATCAAAATATTTTCTCTATAATAACGCACCTTGCACTACCCTTTGTTCCTATGTCCCAGTCAATGCTCTGACCCGTACATTAGTAAATGGAAGATCATTAAGAGTAAAATAAAGTATAACAGTACATAAAGCTATATATTCTGAACTACCTTTATAAAACTTATAGCGGAAGAAAATAAATCATAATAGAACACAACATAAATATTTGAAGTGGTTCATAAATTCCGTAAGTTATTACAACCATCTATTAAAACAATACTTCAAAATACAGAGTTCATTAAAATATAACTACCAAACAGATAGACAACTTATGGATAAAATGTCTTATTCACCACTAATGGTCACTACAACCTCCACTTTACTTACAACTTATGCTATCCCAGCTAACCTATTATATACAATAATAGAGGTATGTAGAGTGCGTTGAAAGTAGAGAAGGAAACACAACTTTGTAAATTCATAGTTCTAAAGCAAGGCAATTCTTCTGTTTTTGAGTATGTTAGCCAGTTCAATGCCTTACTAAAATATAGGCCAACACTAATTCAAATAACTCCAAATAAGAATGAGATGTTTGTTTGGGACCGAGGAATGATCTAAGAGGCTAATTGTTGACTCATCTCTATTTTCTATTGCAGGAGGTGGTTGATATGACTTTGGGATTCAAGAAAAAGCATCAGCCATTCATGCGAAGCCATTCAATCAAAAAAAGTCATTCTATAAGCCTTAAGCGTCTTGCCATTTATGTGGAGATAAAGGCCATCTTGAGGATGATTGTAGAAACACAAGAAAAGGTGAAGTTAGGATGTTTTACAACTGTGATGAAGTTGGAAATATCTCAAAGCATTGCATAGAGCCAAAGAAGAAATGTTATGGGAAGTTATATTCTATTAAAGCTCTAGGACCCTCCGAGCAAGAATTTAGGAAGAAAGAAGTCATCTTGGAAGGTACGATTACATTATACATACACACATGTTATGGGAAATGTGTGTGTGTATGTATGTATGTATATATGTATGCGCATATATATATATATATATATATATATATATATTATATGTGAATTCTTTTTTATAGAGGCGCATCACCCTCGTTTGTATTGAGCGAGCTGTAAAGAATTTGAATTCATGTGCTTCTTTACTCGTCACGTCACCTAGACTATCTAACACTATAGAAGGTTATGCTGCTTTAGGGTTGAAATTCCATGGTATGATATTTAACCTATATGGATAGTCCTTTATGTGTGATTTGCATGTTATGAATTATCTAGATTTTTGGATTATTCTTGGTATTGACTGGCTCGAGCGATATCAAGCTCACTTATTTTGTATTAGCAAGTGATCACTCTTCAGCATCTTGGTCACCGTGATCATAATCATATAACACTTGAAGCTTCTATTGCCGGATCTAAGTTTTGTTTATAGAATTAATAATATCAAGTAAATGAAGTTGGGAAGCTTCTAGTAGCTAAATAGTGTCTACATTTATTCAAGATCATTACACCTATTTTTTCGGCCATTGGACCCAGCTATATCCAGAATGATTGGATAAGTTAGACTCGATGATAGACAAGGCAAATAGCCTAGAGAGATGATCATGGAGTTCAGAGATCAGGCATATGCAATAATATAAAGCAATGATCAAACAAAATCAAGATATAGACTCTCTGGAATATTCGAAGTATGGATTTGTGACTTCTTAGGCAGGGGATTGGATCACTATGGCTACGAGTAGCTTGAATCAACAATTCGATTCAATGGGAATTAATCAATATGTATAAAAACATGAAGATAACTATGCAAACAATTTTGGAAACATGAAGTAAATATCAAGATTGACCTACATGAGGGATCGCATGAACTTTAGTGGTCATTCAGATCGATCGACCTTGATCGCTTTCCTTTGGGAATTGGGCCTTGAAATTTTCGGGGTGACCTCGTCTACATTTGGAGATTCTACCCGTGAATTTTCATGAAGATATTCAATTTCCTACCTCTATAAATACAATGTTCATTGTTCATTTTAGGGATCTTTATGTTGTTGTTTTCTTTGTACACTTAGAGATTTCGATTTGATCCCCCTTGTACTCAGAAATTCAAGTGATTAGTAAAGTTATTTCATCAAAACGCCGAACGACTATAAATATGTTTGTCATTGTTTTTTACTTTTTTTGTTTGTTTCCTTTGTTTTAATTTAGATTTCTTTATTTATTTTACTACATATAATTGATTAGGTGTTTGTGCTAATTTCTGGTGCAAACATTTTGGTGCTTTCACTGACAACAAATTCTCAACTTGATTGGATCTCATCATCTACATATGGATTCCTATATTCACGAGATAGATCCAGATTTCTATCGATATGTTTTCGTTTCTATGCAGATTTGAAGGAGATCCAATAGGAAGCTATTAGCCATAACCAGAGTAAAGTCTACTTCTTCTCGTGCCATTGAAGGCAATATAGATAGAAACATTTAACAGTTTGATCAGAGCATACAATCGACTGCTTCCAATCCCCAGAATCCAGTTGACTATGTCACCAAAGTAGACTTTGAAGTCCGAATAAAGGAACTAATGGATAGTCGTCAGCAGATCAAACAGCAAATCCAGGCTAACACTGACCTGATGAACCATCTGAAAGATCAGGGGGGAAAGACAAGGAGGGAGCCCACTACATACTCAGGATTGGAGAACTCCTCCTCATTCAACAACTATCACAGAAACAGACACCGCAAGATGGATGTATATGATGATAGATTATCGCCGAGGTACTACGCAGCTGAATACCGCAAAACAACATGGATCGGTATCGAACTCCTTAGAGGATCATCACCAAACCTCCTTAAGGATCAGCACTGAACCCTCTTATCAAGGAGGGTCGGTATGCAATTGGAGGAGCTTACTCAAAAGGTGCCACGATTAATTAAGGAGCTAGAACTCAGGCCAATGTAGTTGAACCATAGCTGAGAGACGATGATATAACCGCTGCTCCGGAAATGGATCAAGAGCAAAAGGAGCCGAGGCAATGAGGTACTACTCGGAGGCATGGATTGGGTTGCTCACATGAGGTGGAACATATCACTGCTTGGCACTAACTCTCTAAACACAAGACTTAGCAGCTATGGTGAGACAGCTAGTGAAAGAAAATCAATGCTTGACCAACAATGATAGGGGACTCTCAAGAAGTCATACTCCATTCACTGACAAAATTCTACATGAAGAATATCCACGGAGGTCCCATATGCCTATGATGCCTACCAATGCAGAAAAAACCGTTCTTAGGCAGCATCTTTTGAGGTACGGATGGCACATGAACTCCACCCGAGCCACTGATTTAGTCAAGTGCAGGAGTTTTCCTAGTTTTTTGGAAGATGTTGCGACCATGTGGATCATCAAGCTACCACCGCGGTTAATCTCTTCATTTGATGAGTTAGCAAAGAAGTTCCTAGATCAATTCTGCATGCATGTGACTCACACTAAGGATGTAATGTCACTCTCCAACTTGTTCCAGGGACACGGGAGTCACTGAAAGATTTTCTTAAAAATTTTAATCTAGCTGTTATAAAGGTTAGCAATCTGAATGATGATGTACTACTCATGGCTCTGACTAGGGGAGTCAACCCTGATTTTGAGTTTGGATAGTCAGTGAGAAAATCCCTTTCTACATTGGACCGTTTCTTTGCAAAGTTGGCTAAGTTTCTGAGGAAGAAGGGGGCAAAGCGAACCAAGAAGAGAGATGTTGCAGGCCCAAGCACGAGGGTGTACAAAGTAATGTTGTAGTAAAGCAGTCCAGTGACAGTTTTGGGAAAGTTCAAATCAATTTTCAGAACAAATCGATTGAGCGGAAGAAAGGCAGTGGTAGAAACTGTAATTTAAGGCGGGATCCCAGGAGAGTGAAGTTGAGGATCCTACTTTTTGATAAAAACACACCGTTGAGTATGTCGTTAGAGGTTGTTTATGTATCGACATGTAACAATATGCAGTACAGGAAATCACCTTCGAAGGAGTTGATGAGAAGTAGAAACAGTTCAGAAAGTACTATTAACTTCATGAAATAATGGACATACCATGAACGTTTGTCACAATCTCAGTGATGTTATTGAGAAGTTAGTTCGAGAATTTTTTTTGCAACAATTTGTTAAAGCCCCATAAGAAGGTAGGTAGGGGACATCCAACCCCAATCGAGGATAAACTCCTCCCAGTGCTTAGGAAACTCGGTAGACATGAGGGTGGTTAGTTATTACCATTATAGGAGGACCATATCCGGCCAACAAAAGCTGAAATGAAATAGAGCGTTACATGAACGCTATCCAACATGTTGACATTGAATGTTACTCGAACATGGAGAACGGTGCTCCAGCAAAACAACAGAGAACTATGACAGATGATATCGTATTTTGGAGTAGAGATGGGGACATGGTGGAGGCCCCTATGATCGACCCAATGGTGATCTCGGCCATGATCGGCCCTGCCTTGTTGAGAAAGATTCTGATTGATTGTGAATGTTCTGTGGATATCATTTTGAAGAAGGCATATGATCAGATGTTATTGTAAGCCCGTATTCAAGGCTTTAATGGTATTGCGACTGAAGAAGTAGGTTATGTCAAGCTACTGGTAGGGTTAGGAGGTGACAGCCACATGAGAGTGTGGGTGCTACCGATTTTGTGATGGATGTGAACTCTCTATACAATACATTTTTAGGCCAATCGACACTTGCTGAATCAGGGCAGCAATTACTCCTTGGTGTCCGATACTCGAGTTCCTAAAAGAAAATGGCATGGGAATTATCCATGGAGATCAAGCGACCAGACATGCCTGCTATGGCTGAGTTGAGAGATGCTCGACGAAAGGAGAAAGGAAAGGATATGGAGAAACCTCTTTGCATCAAAACTAATGAAACTTAGTACTCAGCATCCGAGCCATGGCTCGACCACCACAGTCGGTTCTATAAAGATATAGATCCAAGAGAAAAAGCAAAGTAGCCCAAAGAAACCAAGGCTGAACCCGTTGAGCTGATGATCGACATCACGGTCAACCATGACAGCCCATCATTGGTCCTAAAGATCGGATCACAGCTTAGTGCAACTATAAAGGAGGAATTAGCTAGTTTTCTTCGAGAAATTCTTAATGTGTTTGCTTGGACCCATTCTGACATGTATAGGATCTCGCTGACCATCATAAGCCATGCATTGAATATCGACCCGAGGCATGTCCCAGTGAGACCAAAATGATGCAGTATGGATCCGAAGAGATTTGTTGCACTTAAAGAAGAGGTGGTTAGACTCAAGAACAATGGGTTTACCCGTAACGCCCTCTACCTGAAATAGGCATCCAATCCAATTCTTGTGAGAAAAGCTAATGGAAAGTGGGGGACATATGTCAACTATTCAAATCTAACAGAGCGTGCCCGGAAGACAACTATCCACTTCCAAGGATCAACCAGCTGGTAGACTCAACAGTTAGACATGAACCGCTTTCATTCATAGACATGTACTACAAATACAATCGGATCCCGATGCACATCACAGACTGGGAATAGACTAGCTTCATTATCGACCTAGGATTATACTCCTACCTTTTGATGCTTTTTGGAATCAATAAAGCTGGAGCTACTTACTAGAGACATGTCAACTGGATGTTCAAAGACCAAATTAGCTATGAATGGGAGTATATGTAGATGATATGCTCATGAAGTCTCGACAATCAAATGACCACATCGATGAATTGGCAGATATACTCAGTGTTCTCCGAAAATATGGAATGAAATTTAACACCTTGAAATGCTCTTTTGGCGTTGCATTAGGGAAATTCTTAGGTTTCATCGTTAACTCCCATGGAATTGAAGCCAATCCCGTGAAGATACGTGCAATAAAGGATATCCAAGTGCCAAAGCCAATCAATTAGGTGCAAAGTCTAAATGGGAAGGTCGCTGCCCTTAGCAAATTCATCTTCAGAGCCACCGACAGGTGCGTTCCTTTCTTCGACTTAATTAGGTGAGGGAAGAGAAGAATAGTCTCAGGAATGTATTGATGCATTACAAGCTTTGATACATCACTTAGAGAGACCCTCCCATCTTGTCTAAGTTACTGGATCATGAGGACTTGCATATTTACCTGGCACTATTGGTACATGCCATAAGTGTCATTCTGCTATGTAAAGAGGATCAGATCAGATTAAAAGGCCAGTGCATTATGTTTGCAAGCTATTGACCGGTGCTGAAAAGAACTATCTGAAACTAAAGAAGCTCGTGTACTGCCTGCTGATAGTGTTAAGAAGCTTTGCCCTTATTTCGAGGCTCATCTCATCAATGTCTACATCGACAGGCAATTACGATAGGTCTTATGTTGACCTAAGATGTTTGGGAGGTTACTGAAATGTAACATTGAATTGAGCCAGTTCGATATCACTTATTTCCCTCAGAGAGCTATCCATGGACAAGCACTGGCAGACTGCATAGCCGAATTCACTGCACAAGACGACTCTTTGAAGAGAAGTGGATCACTTACCATCTAATGGAAGATGTACATGGATGGAGCATCCAACAATCGGTAATCTAGCATCGAGTCATACTGGTAACTCCTGAGGAATGCTCAATCTGCTATGACTTGAAACTTTACTTCCATGTAACGAATAACGAGGTTGAATCTGAAGCCTAGTTTGTTGGGCTTGTACTATCTACAGAGTTGGAAGTATAAGGTTTGCAATTTTTATCTGATTCCCAGTATGTGATGTATCAAGTCAGGGGATAATATCAGGCCAATAAAGCATGATTTTCTCCTTTCCTTAACCAGGTCCAAGAGTTGCTAACCGATTTTGAGATTACAGTGCTACACACATCGCCAGAGAATAGAAGGAGAAAGCTGACTCACTGCCCAAGCTGGCCAATTCGGGGATGCACAGCAAATGTGCCTGGTTCTAGTTGAAATGCTCAACAATCTAGGCATTAGACAGATGGAGATTGATTAGGTCTTAGAGAAGGAGTCGTGGATGATTCCGATTAAAGACTATTTGCAAAGGGGAATCCATCCCAAACGGATGAATGAAAAATGACAAAACCTTTGTAAAGCTTTATGATCATCCTTCAAGAAGGAGTCATGTATAGGAAGGATTTCTCCATCCTCCTACTTCAGTTTAACGCAAAGAATGAAATCAAGTGAGTATTAAGAGAAGTCCATGAAGGATAATTTGGCAATTACATCGGGGAAAAAACAACGCTATGTATATTTCTGGCTAACTGTTAATCAAGACGCAGCTGATTGCGCCCGACAATATGACATGTGCCAGATGTTTGCAAAGATTCCGAGAGCCTCGTTGATGGAAATCACTCAGATAGTCATTTCATGGCCAATTTCTACTTGAGATATTGACATCATCGGCTCCTTGCTGATTCCTAAAAGTGGTGCGAAGTACGCCATCGTAGCAGTTGATTACTTCACTAAATGGGACGAAGTCAAACCTTTAGCCATGATCACTACGAAGAAAGCAAACTACTTTATTGTTCAAAACATCATCTATCATTTTGGTCTCCCTCAAGCAATCACAATCAACAATGGGACCTAATTCGATAGTGTTAAATTCAAATATTTCTGTCACCGACACCTTATCGAGAAAAGATTTGCGGTAGTTGCATACCCTCAAGCTAGTGGACATGTCGAAACTGTCAACTAAGTCATAAAATCCGTTCTAAAGAAGCATTTTTAAAAGCTAGAAGCAAGTGGGTCGATGAACACCCATCAGCATTATGGGCATACATAACCATCAACAAGTTCACGACTGGCCATACTCCATTTGCCCTTACTTGTGGCTCTGAAACCGTGATTCCACTAGGACTTACTTGTGCCAACCAAGTACTCGGGTCCATAATTGAATTAAAAAAAAAATACGTGACTCGACCGTTCAACCATTAACTCTCGCCTACAATCTGACGGGAAAAGTATAAAGTAGAGAACGGATGTGACTCGACCATCGTTAACTAACTCCTTCTCTCGATTCGATGAGAAGAATATAAAGTAAAAGTAGTCGTGAAACGACCAACCAGTCTTTGAATTTTTTCGCAAACTTAGTGGCAAGGGAATTAATCAAAGGAAATATGATTTGACTATTTCCCAAAATAACTTCAGTCCTAAGAATGTGGGCTAGATTATTAACAATATACAGATGTGATTGACCACCCATCAACTAACTATGATCCTCGGAGTATGGATAAGAGTATAAACATAATGAATGAGTACAATTCGACATTCATTCTCTAAATCTGGCCTGAACCCGACTGGGGGAGTATAAACACAAAGTGGATGGGACCCGACTATCCCCGAGCTAACTCTGCCAACCCAAGACCGGGGGCAGGAGTATAATCACTTAACCACCGAACACAATAGTGTAACACTGTGGCTCGAACCTAATGTTTGATACGACTTAAGGCCATGATCGAAAGGGGGACTTGAGATGGATTTATTGGATCGACGCTTGAGGCGACGGGCGATCGAAAGACATTGCAGCTTGAACAATGAGCGATGAATTACAAGTACATGGAATGGAAAACATAATAGCTCGAACACTTAAATAAGTTTCGCACAAAAGCTGACCAAAAATGAAAGGGGTTTTATTCACATACTGAAACTTGGAAACCAAGTACAAGTTTACTTCAGAAACCAAGAGCCAAAAAGCAGGGGTCATACCTGCATTATTGTGGCCAACAAAAAGAAGTTAGATACAAAGCTACACACTATTAATCTGATTCAACGGTTATTTCTCATCGTTTTTAAGCTTCTTCGGAGTGGACTCTCCAGAGCTACTGCCACGTCTTATGCTCTTCGACACTCTTTTGCCCTTGCTACCCTTAGGAGAAATGCTTTTAGAGACAAGAGCAGAAGTAGTCACACTTTAGGATACAAAAGGCTCGACTTCCTCTAAAGTGACACTGCCCGGCATTATAACTTGGAGCGGTGTAATATCCACTTCAGCATTCTTCTTCTTAGCTTGTAAATCGAGCTCTCCTTTTCAATGCGCTCCTTCATGCTAAGTTTACCAATGTATTCGGAGGCATGGGTCACTACAACGTCCTCTGTTTCATCCTGGGCTAGCTGGTCATTAGTCTTTTCTTCATTCACAGTCCCTATGCCTTCAGCATCCTGGCCGGGACTCTAAGCAGGTTGATCGGTAGGAGCTACCTATACCATGACGGTCGTAGTAGACCCCGTAGTCAAGACCTGCTATCCTAGGATAAAATTATCATCGGAAGCATAGAAAAATGTAGACGAACCTGCAATTTCATAAAGACCAATAGGTAAGCCCATGACAATTAGGCACGAGAAGTATACCATCCCGAATGCGGGAGAAGTAAGAGATGTACCTTCACCCGATTGGCTTGCGGTCGTTGTTGGAGTTTGGCATTCCAAAATTGGAGACAGCCCAAATGATTTGTGCATCCCAGGCTGATCTGGATCGTAGCCCACGTCCTTTTTTGATGCATGAGAAATTGAGGCACCAGTTGCTTAAATAGTAGGAGGGCTTGGGAACTAGATCTTTGTAGGATCGATTTCACGCTAGAGTGAGGGGGAGTAAATAGGGTGATACTAAAAAATTAATGCGGAAATATATAAAATAATTGCAGCACAGATGATAGTAGAATAACAAAAGCAGAAATAGAACAATACAGATTTACCCAACTTCAGCAAAACCCTGCCTACATGCTGTCCTTAAGGTTTTTACTATAAATTAAGTAACCGGACGCTTACACACGTAAACTTGCGACGCCCGCTATCGACTAACCTAACTTTACGCTCAAAACCATGCCGTAACCCAACCGCTGAGTTGCGAGTTCTCAAACTACACGACCATAGTTCGTCACCTAGTCACACGACTAGAATTTTAAAAAAAGTTTAAAATAAAATTACAAAATAAAAACAAACAAAAAAACCCTTTTTATACTTAGGACCAAATTAAATAAACTAAATCGACCCACTTTAAATAAAAGAGATTTCACTCCTTTCTTTTGTATTTGTATGCTCTGGCTGATCTTTCTTCGTTCCTTATCAAGAAATTAGAGCTTCGTTTGATTTAAACCACCACTTCTAAAATTTATCGATTGAGGTATGCTTTTGCTTCTAGTTGCTTCATCAATCGATTTGCTTGCATTGCTCTCGGTAGATTCAATTGATTCGAGTTCGAATAACACAAAATTAGGATGTGATTTATGGTTTATTTTTCTTGTTGATTTGTCCAAAATTGAATGCTTCAATGTCGATGATGATATGGGAATTTACAGGGAGTAAAACCCTAAATTATCGTTCAAATATTTTCTATTTGAATTCTTCAATTTTCTATGCTCGGCCATTGATTTGTATTCGAACATTGGTGATGACTTATGACTTGTTCTTAGTTGAATATTGCTTAAATAGTTTGAGTCAGCTACTTCTTTTGCTCCTATGACTTTGGCATTTGAATTTTGATTGAAAGATTCGCTGATTCGTCATAATATTAACCACGACTTTTTCAACTCTTTCTTTAACTTTCATCAAACTCTTACTGTTAGAAAATCGAACACTCCAACAGTTCTGAATGGCCATTTCTTTCTACCTTGACTTGTTCAAACTACGACTTCCTTGTTTTTGATTAGTTGGTTTGACATTTCATTGAACTGTGATGTTCACTTGTGTGTGTGTCTTCACTTGATCACTGTCACTGTTTATGTTGTTGTATTGCTTGTAATTGCATATACACATGTCTGCACTTTGTTCGAGCATACAGGTGTGTTCTTGTTATTGTGTTCTGGTTTGGATCTGAATTTGGTCTGTGTGCATGGTTGCACTTGAGTCGAGCTGGTTTCGTTTGAATGATCATTGTTCTGGTCTTGTCTGGTTCAATTTGTTTTGAAGTTTTGACATGTTCACTTCTGAACTGTAGTCTTGTTTTACCGTTCCATTGCTTTCTCCTCCGCTGCATATGTTTTTCACTATGTATATACATGTATACATGTGTGAACATGCATGTATATATGTATGATGTCTTGAGGCATTTGTATTTATGAAGAGTGGTATGTTGAATTGTTTTCATGCTTTTCTTGATCCATTTATAGTCCTTATGTTGAAGTCTGGTTGTTACTGCACATTGATCTTGTATTCACGAAGTCTGGTTATTATATAGTTGAGTTCATTTGTAAGTTTGTACTTGAGTTTTGTTCATTTTGGATCTTTGACTGCTTGCAGTTGTATCCTCTGCTGTATTGTGTGTTGTCCACCACTTTTTGTCTGGTTTACCACTTTGTTTTCTTTGCATATATATCTTGTTGTACTGATGGTATGGTCTGAGTTACTTCAGTTGCTTTGAGTCTTGTATATGCCATTTCCTGAGTTGCTTCGAGTTGAACTACAGCTTGCCTCTGTGCATTGAACTTGTATATTTCTTGTGTACATGTATATATTTGTTTGCATAGAGAGTGTAGCCTTGCTGTAGCTCGATTTCTTGCATATTGAACTGGTCTGGTTGCACTATGAGTTTCATGTCCAGTTTGGTTGAGCCTTTTTAATTTATGTCTATAGCTTGCCATTTTCATGAACTTCTGCATATTTGATTTCTGTGCACTACATATATGTATACATGTGTGTATATATATGTATGATGGTTCTTTTTGTAGCCTTTATCTCATGCTTTTGTACTGTTTCCATTTTTTCTTGATACATGCTATTTCTTTGAGTCTGGAGCTTGTTGTACATATGACCTACCACGTTACATATGACCAACCATGTGTATGTGCACTAAGCATATGGACTTGTATTCAGTTGCATTCATTCTGGACTAGTCTTCGTTACTTCTGATAAGCTAGCTTCAGTTGGTCTTCAAGTGTCTTTGAGTCTAGTTATGTTGATTTGGTCGAGACTCATATGCACTTGAGTTGAATCCAGCTTTTGGCTCGGGTTTGACCTTGTGCTCAGCTATCCCTACAATTTTATCAAGTGTATATCGGTGTGCACGGCCTTGTGGCATGTATAATGATGCACTATGCATGTTACAAGTTGTTCGTGTAAGTTGAATTCAAAATAAATATGATGACGAACAACTCAAATAACAGAGGCAAATAACATTTTCAAAACACACTTTAATTTACACCGCATAATATTTTCTTTTTCAATTTTACCGTGTTTGTGTTTATTTTGCAGATAGCCTAGATGTTGGATTCAAGCTAGAATAGAGTTGAAGATAAAAACACATGTGTAGAGTGAATATGTAGTGGAGAGTAATATATAAATTAAATAATTGTGATGTAATCGAAATTGTATTGTAATTGACAATGTGTAAATGTAGTGAGAGCTCAAATTCGTACTATTTGAATTTGTAATTAAATATTTGTTCAAATAAAATATTTATTTGAATTTGAATTCTATGTTATTTATTTTATACAACAAATATTTGTTTTGTCCAACAAATATTTATTTTATTATGTGAAAAATAAAATAGTACAATTATAAATACATTTAATTGAATATATATATATCTGTGTGTGTGTGGTTATTATCATCAAACAAAAATCATATACTAGGATATTCAACAATCCCCTCGTTTTGAAGATAACAAACATATATTTAAGATTTTCAATTTATTAAATGCATTTGGTCATTGACAAACTCTATTTGCTCCCCCTAATTGAATGCTCCCTCTCTAAAAAAAAGCTCCCCTTCATATATGCATGAAAATAAATAAAAATATGCAAATGAACCTAGATGGGAATATGCAAATAAAAATACAATATTTGACCTTTATTTGCCAAAATCTTAACTTTTCTCTTACCGTTTTGTTGTCAGGAAAAGAGTAATAGTGTTAGAAAAATAGATATAAAGTGATAGACATTAATACAACATTAATACCCAATCGAGTATAAATATTAAATTTCAATAAAAAAATCAAACAAAAATCATAAATACTTTATTAGGCGTATATTCCACTTTAGGGTGATAGGTTTGATGTTGGCATATAAAACCATACTGTTGTGTCAATTTGTGGTATATTTATATCAGGAATTTGAATATCTACTAACTATGCATAACAGTTAGGACTTTTAAATGACATTAGTAGTATTCCCAATTTTTATAAAAAATGAATTTCAAGCATCTTCTAACCATGCATAACCATGAGGACTTTTAAATGGGACTAGAATCAACTTGTCTATTTAATAATCAATTTTGATATGTGTTCCATACATGCATAACTGTGAGGTCTTTTAAATGAGCATGAAAGCGCATATATCAATATTCCAAGTAATTCACCCCAGCATAACCGTGAGGACTTTTAAATGAGAGTGAATACTTTGAGTTTTTATTAAAAAATAATAAAATAAAAACGAATAATTTCCTGTTTAAAATACCATTTTTTGACATACTATATTGGATTTTGATGAGTGATGGTCGTTACAAATATGATAGAACTAGAGATGGTCATGGAATTTTTACCAACAAAAGTTATTATAAATCTTGTTTAAATTTTTAAAGAAATTTTCTAAATATACTGTCTTATGTCATAATGTATGATTAATATCGACACATCACATTTTTCAGTAACTATTTTTTTTTCATAATCAGTAGGGAGTCAGATTAGTTAATGTAGTCATTTATGATCAAATCCAAAAATAATTATAAAATCAAATTTTCTAAAATGCCTAATCTAAAATGAAGTCAACAAAAATTATTTTCTTTAAGGGGTTTTATAAGAATAATGTCTGCTAATTGAAAATCGGTTGAATTGAAAAATATGTAGATATTTTCTTTGAAAATGTGAAGCCTCCACATAAAACATGTTCTACTAGTGATTTTTCTATAAACCAGGTTACCGGTGCAATCTACATATGAATTTCTCTTTGACTCAAGATTACCAGTAGTTGAATATCATAGACTAAACGGTGAAGCTGCAATAG
Organism: Allium cepa; assembly: GCA_030765085.1. Lineage (NCBI taxonomy): Eukaryota > Viridiplantae > Streptophyta > Magnoliopsida > Asparagales > Amaryllidaceae > Allium > Allium cepa. Next base: position 1,003,305,328 of record CM060935.1, read on the forward strand.
ATACCTTAAAATCCTTTTTACAACGTTTAAATGAAATTATTATGAATTGAAACTGTGCACATAAACAACTAGTGAACATAGTGTCAGATCTAGAAGGAGTAAGATGAAAAAATATGTCCATGTGTACCTAAAGTAATTATCAACCAATAAGAAAACAACATCACTTATCACCCAAACCTGTAATATAGTTAGTCCAAGCAAATCTATATGAAATAGTTCAAGGATGAAAAGACGATTGGTCAACATTTTTGCACAAATCAGAATCAAAATCAACATTTACTTTCTTATCACATTACTGGCTGAACTAAATCATATTATGATGTAGATTTTCACATATCATTCAAGATAAATGTATCGTCACCTATTTTACCTTTACTGATAATTTTTGTTGTTGCCCATTATGACTCTGCCACCTTTGTATTAGGCTAAGGAACTTTGATTTGTTGCCCGTCATGTGCCTGGAATAGCCTGATTCTTGGTAACACTATTGTTGTTCCTTAGCCTACCACCATACCTACACGAGAAAAGATTTTTCTGACCTATTTTTTTATAGGTCCATGGTTGTTAGTGACAACAGATTTTGAAAAATAAGTTTGTGTTGACCCAAGACAATTTATATTTGTTCCTTTTGGCACCCAGATTTGTTTACTTTAAGTGATTTTATATTTATGCCTTTTGGAATCCAAATTGGTATGGTTTTCACGTGTTTGGGTCTATACCAACAGTTATTGTGATTGTGCACTTGGAATTGACTTGATTAATTTCGCTACTAACATGTTCAGATTGAGTATATCCAAGTCCCTGTCTAACAATATTGACAATTTTTTTCCCTAATAACATATTAGCTCTCTTTCTCCTTTGGAGAATTTCCCTGAAGTTGTAGACAATTGTTGGACTTGTGTTATGAGAGATTCATTTTCATTCAATAATTGAGTGCACAATTTAATAGAATTTTCTCCCCTAGTATTTTCACTATCTTTCAAAATCATAATTTCATTTTCAAGTGATTTAATTTTAATTTTTGATTTTTTAATTTCTTCTTCAAATGATGGATACTTATCACACTTAGGGCTGTTTCGATAGTTTTTAACCAATTGATCAAGCTATTTATTTAATTCTATCAAACTATCTCTTTGTTATTCAATTTTAGCGTATTTCTCCCTAAGTCTTTCAAAACATCCATTTACTTCATGAAAATATACAAGTAATTCTGAATGGGTGTGTTTTGATACATCGCTTGGCTCGTCATCATCAGTGTCAGTTATTTCTCTTTGACGACACAAAATTTCACTTTTACTCTCACTTCCATTGCTTTTGTCAGCTTCATCATTACCATCCCAAGTTGCTGCAAAACTTCTCCTTTTCGGTTTCTTTCCTTGGTCGAGTCGACTCTAAGGACAATCTGGCTTTATTTGACCGGGTTTTTTGCACTTGTGACATATGATCTCCTGCTCCTTTGAGTTGTCTAGTACTTTGACTATTCTGCTTTTCAATTGTTGATTTAGAGCTGGATTTTCATATTTGTTGTTCCACTTTTTGAATCTCTTTATTATCTGTGCCAATTCAGCTGCTCCATCTTCATCATCATTATCAATTTCCATTGTTCCTTTGAGAGCTATTGATTTCTTTCGAGTATCACCTCCTTCACATTCTTCCTTAAATTTCATTTCTAGCTCATAAGTGGTGAGACTTCTGATGACTTCTTCAACTTTAACTTGTTTCAAATCTTTTGATTCTTGAATGGCAGTAAATTTTGCTTCAAAATACCATGGAAGGACTCTAAGGATTTTTTTGGACTATTTCCAACTCTGTGTATGATTTTTCGAGATCTTTTTATTTGTATATGATATTAGAAAGTCGTTCGTACATATCTTTGACATTTTCATCCTTGGCCATTGTGATGTTCTTATATTCACTACTAAGCATGGCAAGGCGAGATTCTTTGACTTAGGAAGTTCCTTCGTGAATCACTTAAAGTGTGTGCCAAATTTCCTTCTCAGTTAGACAATGTAAGACACGATTAAATTCAATTTGATCCAATGAATAAATAATAGAATTCATAGCTTTAGCATTCTGCTGTTTATTTTCACGATTTGTCCATTGATCTATCGGTTTTTTAATTTCTTTGTTATCTACCATTATAGTCGGTGTGCTATATCCTGTCTCAATAACATTCCAAGCATCAATGATTTTCAAGAAAAATTTCATTCTATCTTTCCAGTAAGCATATTCACCATTGAACATAGGTGGACTAACTATGGACTGTCCCTCGGCAAAAGCATTATTAAAAGAAGCCATTTAAAAAATCAAATTTTTAAAACAAAAATTGGTTTTTGAAAAATCAAAGCATTTAAAACAAAAATTGGCTTTTATTCCTAGCTCCAATACCACTTATAGGATCGATTTCACCCAAGAGGGGGAGGGGGTTGAATAGGGTGATGCTAAAAAAATTAATGCGGAAATATATAAAATAATTGCAGCACAGATAATAGCAGAATAATAAAAGCAGAAATAGAACAACACAGATTTACCAAGCTTTGGAAAAACCCTACCTACATGCCGCCGCCAAGGTTTCTACAAGAAATTAAGTAGTCAGACACTTACACACGTAAATTTGCGACACCCGCTATCGACGAACCTAACTCTACGCTCAAAACCCTGGCACAACTCAGCCATTAAGTTGCGAATTCTTGAACTACACCATCGTAGTTCGTCACCTAGTCACACGACTAGAATTTTACCAAAGTTTAGAAGAAAATTACAAAGTAAAAACAAAATCAATATCAAAACCCTTTTTATACTTAACCCCAAATTAAATAAACTAGACCGGCCCACTTTAAATAAAAGTGAAGTCTCCCCATTCTTTTGTATTCATGTGCTCTAGCTGATTTTTCTTCCTTCCTCTTCAAGAAATTAGGGCTTTGTTTGATTGAAGTCGCCACTTCTAGAATTGATCGATTGAGGTGTGCTTTTGCTTCTGGTTGCTTCGTCAATCGATTTGCCTGAGTTGCTCTTGGTAGCTTCAATTAATTCGAGTTCGAATGACACAAAATTGGTATATGATTTATGCTTTAATTTTCTTATTGATTTGTTTGAACTCGAATGCTACAATGCCGATGATGATGTGGGAATTAATGGGGAATAAAACCCTAAATTATCGTTCGTGTATTTTCTATTTGAATTCTTCAATCTGCTATGCTCGGCCATTGATTTGTACTCGAAGATTGGCGATGTTTTTTGACTTGTTCTTAGTTGAATATTGCTTGAATAGTTTGAGTCGGTTCCTTCTTTTTCTCCTATGACTTTGGCATTTGAATTTTGATCGAATGATTGACTAATTCATCATAATATTAACTGCGAATTTTTTAGTTCTTTCTTTAACTTTCATCGAACTGTTACTGATAGAAATTCAAACACTTCAACAATTTTGATTGACCATTTCTTTCCTCCTTTACCTTTTCGAACTGCTACTTCACTTTTTTTTGATTAGTTGGTCTGACATTTCATTGAACCATCATGTTCACTTGTGTGTGTCTTCACTTGATTGATGTCACTGTTTTTGTTGCTGTATTGCTTGTAGTTGCATATACACATGTCTGGACTTGGTTCGAGCATACTGGTGTGTTCTTTTTATTGTTTTCTGGTTCGGGTTTGAATTTGGTCTGTATGCATGGTTGCACTTGAGTCGAGCTGGTTCCATTTGAATGATCATTGTTCTGGTCTTGTCTGGTTCAATTTGTTTTGAAGTTTTTACATGTTCAGTTCTGAACTGTAGTCTTGTTTTACTGCTCTATTGTTGTCCCCTCTACTGCATATGTTTTTCACTATGTTTATACATGTATACATATGCGAACATGCATGTATATATATGCTATGTTGAGGCATTTGCATTTATGCAGAGTGGTATGTTGAATTGTTTTCATGCTTTTCTTGATCCATTTGTAGTCCTCATGTTGAAATCTGGTTGTTACTGCACATTGACTTGTATTCATGCAGTCTGGTCATTATATAGTTGATTTCATTTGTAAGTCTATACTTGAGTTTTATTAATTTTGGATCTTTGCCTGGTCTGAGTTACTTCAGTTGCTTTGAGTCTTGTATATGCGATTTTCTGAGTTGCTTCGACTTAAACTATAGCTTGCCTTTGTGCATTGAACTTGTAAATTTCTTATGTACATGTATATATTTGTTTTCATGTAGAGTGTAGCCCTGCTGTAGCTTGATTGCTTCCATATTGAATTGGACTGGTTGCACTTTGAGTTTCATGTCCAGTTTGGTTGATCCTTCTTAATTTATGTCTGTAGCTTTCCATTGTCATGAACTTCTGCATATTTGATTGTTGTGCACTACATTTATATGTATACATGTGTGTATACATATGCATATGTGTGTGTGTATATATATATGCTGGTTTCATTTTATAGACTTTATCTCATGCTTGTGTTCGGCTCCCATTGTTGTCTTGATACATGCCATTTCTTTGAGTCTGGAGCTTGTTGTACATATGACCAACCATGTGTATGTGCACTGAGCATGTGGACTTGTATTCAGTTGCATTCATTCTGGACTAGTCTTTTTTGCTCCTGATATGCTAGCTCGAGTTGGCCTTTAAGTGTCTTTAAGTCTGGTTATATCGATTTGGTCGAGACTCATATGCACTTGGGTTGAATCCAGCTTTTGGCTCAGGTTTGACCTTATGCTCACCTGTCCCTGCAATTTTATCATGTGTATATCGGTGTGCACGGCCTTGTGGCATGTATAGTTATTCATGTGCATGTTACAAGCTGTTCATGTAAGATGAATTCAAAATAAATATAATGACAAACAACCCAAATAACCGAGGCAAATAAAATTTTCAAAACACACACTCGAATTTGCACAGCATAATATTTTCTTTTTCAATTTTATGTCGGTGTTTATTTTACAGATAGCCCAGATGCAGGATTCAAGCTGGAAAAGAGTTAAAGATAAAAACACGTGTATTGAGTGAATATGTAGTGGGGAGTAATATGTGAATTGAATAATTGTGTTGTAATTGAAATTGTATTGTAATTGACAATGTGTACTCAAATTTGTACTATTTGAATTAATAAAATATTTTTGAATAAAATATTTGTTTGAATTTGAATTCTGTGTTAATTATTTTATCCAAAAAATATTTATTTAATTATGTGAAAAATAAAATAGTACATAACAGATACGTTTAATTTAATATATATATATATATGTTTTTATTATCATCAAACAAAAATCATATACTAGCATATTCAACAATCTTGAGGCATCACCACCATCTTTTCCCTTTTAATGGTTGCCGTATTACTGAGTAAACCGACCTGAGTAGCCCTAAGTTCATTGGGCTCTTCATCTCATAAGATTTCATGCATGAACTGCTCCTAATCCGCTTTAGCACCGCTGAGGGACTTCTTCCTCATATCTACAATATGGTCCCACGCTATGACAAGCGACTTGGGATACCCCTCTTCGAGTAAGTGGAGGTTGTGATTCATGAGGACACGTCCATTGTAATATATCAACAATGGATCAAACTCGTCCTTTATCTCTTTCTGACTAGCCCCTTAGCTACTTCCTTAAGGGCTTCTGTTTGCGTAAGTTGTCCGTCAGCCTCTTTTTAGTTTCGCGTTTCGCAAGCCACGACGGTCTCCTTGCTGTATTGCTAAGACTCCAATCGACCCTCCAGTTTCTCTTGTTTTTCCTTCTCAAGCTGCTTAACACAAACGACTAAGGCATTATTGTCTTTTTTAGCACATCCTTCTCCTTTTGTAGGATGGCTTTTTCAAAGGCTAAAGTACCACTGCAATGAACGGTAGTGTCCAAATCAGCTTGGTGCACTTTTATTAAATGATCGACGGCTTCAGAAGACATGCCAGTGCTTTTCTCGGCATCGACCAACTTTGTACCCGACCTCTCGAGTTCCTCCTCCAAGTGCTTAATGATGTCTTTGTCGTGGATCGCCTCTAGAGTTAAGTGGTCAATTTTGTGTTTCCTTTACATAAAAACCTCAGAAATTCTCTCAACACAGAGAGTTGTACCATGCTAGACATAGACATTATTAACGTAAGAAAGCGCTATGTCCTTGTCCTTTGGGGGAATCAGATGCATAGAAGGAACAAACATGAACTCATCCAAACATAATTTTGGAAATATGGCCTTGAGCTCGGCCATCTTCTCAATAGAAGTGGCATCAAGAGTAGTCCGGATAGAGAAGGCTCGTTTTCGTGCTTGCGAGATGAAGTATACAGACTTACTGTGCTAGACTAGGTTTCGAAGAATAATGGATGCTGGAAGAACTCGAATGTAGCTCGGGCGCAGTTGCCGAAGTGGGAGCACGAGTCAGTGATGTGCTACTACTATATATAGTGGGGTGTTGATCGGCGCCCCTATTTTGAGAAGTATGAGATTTTGACTTATGCCTGGACGATGAGTCCTTGGATTAGTGGCTTCGGTCTTGGTCTTCTCTTCCTCCATGCCCTTCTCTGTCTCGACTAGGGTCTAGACATAGATTGGGCCCAAAATTAGATGGTTGTGGGTGTACTGATCTCTTCAAGTGATCATAGTTGTGGGGGAGTCCCATAAAGCCTGCAAATAATATAAAAGTTATAAGAATCACTAAAGTTAATGGTGCATAAGTGTCGGGTAGTGCACGTGATCGTAAGTTTCCTTATAATGGACCAATTACTGGAGCCTTGTTCGCTGGAGTAATCATCCCCATGTAGTGTTGCAAAAATCAGGCCGACAAGTTAGTAATCGGGGCTAACCGCCTTACGTGGCATGTAATCGAAAATTCTAGGCGGTCTCCTCGCCCAATCGTCGCATATAACCGCCCAATGCCGCCTATTGCAAATCAAAAAGAATATATCCGATTTTATTAATAAATCCGATTATATTTTTCCAATAACATTTTCTCAGTCCAATAAGAAATTAAAAGGCCTATATCCATTTAGCTATAAGAAAAACCGATCCTCTTAACTAAAACTACAAGAAATCAAAGTGCATGAACAAAATTATTGGAGCACTAATTCTCCCCCTTTCCATTTCAACCTGATCGTTTAGCTATACGAATGATCGAAGAGCGTTGACAAACGAAGTTTGTGAGCACCATAGAGCATCGACGACCGTGGTTAAATAATATTAACATTGCATACAATTTACGACTGGTTATAGAATATAGAATACATATGATTTATAATTGTGGAAGAAAGTATGTTAAATGACATATAACTTCAAATTAACTAGCATGCTTCTCTACCTTCATACCTTAAAAACACAATTATAATACATGAGTAGTATAGAGACTTTATGAATAGTATCGAAAATTCCTAGGCCAATTAATCCCCTATTAATCCATGCTTGAACGATTAATCCCTAGACCATGCCCACCGCAAAGATTCCGCCTAGAGATTTTTACAAAACTTGCTCCTATGCTAGTGGAGGAGTATCAACACCAAACCGAAAAGGATATTTAGACCCCTCGAGACTTAGGTTGGCAAAATCATAATTTTTGACATCGTCCAAGAATGAGATGTACGATAGCCTCTTAAATAAATTTTCTAGAGGTAGAGAGCTATATTGATCTATAGCAGCAGACGTTGACTTGGATTTCCTAATGACCTGCCCTCTACGAAGCTTATAAACGAGTCTTTTCATCTTATCTTTTCTAAGGTAGAGAGCTGGGGGTCTTAGGAGGATTTGGACCGTATGCTCATGACTTAAGCTCACACCGTCACAATCTGGCACATTAGCGTCATCCTTTACCCAGCCATTCTCGACGATATGCTGAGCCCTTTTGACTTGGGGCATGACAGGATCAACTTCGTCACTACCTTGCCCAATGGCGACTCTTCTTTCTATGACTTTGTCTTCGGTGTTTCTTGGCAGTCTCATGCTGCGGCCTTCTTTTAGTAAGTTGAAGATAAAAAGGCGCTCGTCAATAATAAGATATCTGATGTCCCTATCCGCCACGGGTATATATTTAAGCGCGGATACCGCCTCGGAATATATGTCACCGATGGGACGTGGATGGTTACGTGCAATGTTCAACTAATAAACTACTTAGTTCAGGATACAACTCGAATAAAAGAACTTAAAGTTAAGTTTAAAGCGACGCTTACGTCCTTCCACCCTGCAAAACCAGGTAGGCAATGCATATAGAACTATTCATTCTTAAAAGCGCTCAATTTTTTCCAAGCGCTAATTACAACCTAGCAGTTAGTGGCTGACGAGGAAAGTGTATAAGAAGCTTCCCTTTCACCACTTGAGATTGTAAATGAATCTAATGTCTTTTGGAATCATCTCATGATATAAGAATTCTAGGAATAATATATGTGCAATATAGAAACGCGTAGCTGTTTGGATGTAGCTGAGCTAGTGCTAATCTTAAATAATGTAACATTTTCCGAATGAATGGATTGAAAGATGGAATGCAACAAGCCCAGAATATAAAATTGTTACATGCAGTATACCCCTACGAGGCAAGTGAGCCCTATCCTTATAAGATGGGACTTGCATATGCTCATTCAGAATCCTTTGTTTAATGTACAGTTTGTGGAGAGAGTTCTCATCGACTATTAAAGCTACCGAATCCTCTGATCATTTAAAAATATGGCATCTTCTAAAGTGTCAGGTGTTTTCTTGATTTCTACTTCTAAGTTCGAAGGAATTTTTAGCACCAGTTAAGAACTTTCAAGCTGTTCGGATTAATGGCTTGCAGAGTTTCAAGCAGATATTGTTGTAAAGCTTGACTCAGCATCAAGATTTCCATAAGAAGAAGTTTGTTCGGTTACCATAGCTATTAAATTCTCTTAAGGTTTGGAACCTATAGCTATCAAACTTAACAGATAGTCATTATTGGAGAAATGAACTTGTCCCATCGTGTAAAGCGTAAACAAGCGTGGTGTGTGCAGTGATGAATAGTTCGAAATTAAAATGACAACCGTGATGAGACTTTAGGATTCGACCGGTCCGACTGTCATCACTGACCGTTCTAATTGGTTTCACCTCGATGGCTGTGGATTTTACTTAAGCTCTGGTATCAATCATCAGCATATTGGAATACGATATTTGTGTTCAGGTTCATATGTCATGCATATTCAAGCTAGAGTTCAAATCTAGAGTTCACGCATTCAATCAAATATGTCCAATCAAATTCTAATTCATGTGTGTTGGTATTCAAGTCAAAGTACTAAATCAAGTTTGAGTCCCATTATGGAGTTCAAGTGTTCAAATTAAAGTTCAAGATGAATATGCAAACTTTCATGTCCGAGTATTTGCACATATTCATGCTCGTATAGAGGGTTCAGGTTTGGTCATGCATGTAAGTCCATGTGGTCAAGTCTAAAAGTTCAAGTGTGCACGAATAAGACTAGAAAACGGCTAAGTTCCCCTAAGCGAGGTGATCGCATCCTATCCCTCACATAGGCCTTTTTGCCTTATGTATTTTCAAACCCTCTTTGCCATAACCAATCCCTCTCCCCAAATCACAACTGATTCCTTTAATTTCACCATTCCATTTCAACTACTCCGCAATACAGTTGATTCCTCCATCACCGATCACTTTCCATCACTTCGCTCTGCCTCATGTCATAGTTAACCTCATGCCTACAACCGATCGTTTGGACTTCACCAATCCACATCTCTATTCCAATAAACCTTCGATCACTTCACCTCATATCCATAACCACTCCTTCTCCTCCATATCCACACTGATTATGTTCTCCTCCTTATCGCTTCATTTCTTCTTTAAAAACCAACACTGATCCTCACATGCAACCAACGACCGAACCCTAAGTTCACAATCTGCAAACATGAATAATCCCAACCGACTCATCACATAATTGTGGTCTAAATTATACATAACTAAATGAAACCTACCTACATAGAGACATGACTCGATCAATAAGGAAGAACTCAAGTTGAAAGGAATGGGTCAAGGGTGTTGGGTTCAGTTTGATTTAGGGCATGGTTGAGTAGATTTAGATGGTTGGATGCAATTAAAGGTGGTGGCGAGGGTTGTAGAGGATGAGGAAGGCTTAAATCGACAAAGGGCTTGGATGGATTGATGAATTTCTCGAGTTTAAGCTCGTTAATGGCATATTTGAAGGAATATGAGGGTTCGGTTCGGTTATAGATGTAAGTGAACAAAGTGAAGAGATTAAGCTAAGCCCTTAGCTTATATATCATATGCACGCCGAACCTACAAGCCTAATATCGGCTAAGTCCATTTACGTGAAAGGATTGGATCAGATCCCATGCTTAGGGCATTCGTATCGATCCCCTTATTATATTTAAAAAAAAGGAGAATATAGCAATTCAATAGTGTTTGAACTACATGAAATTGGTAACAACCTATAAACGTGTACATACCCAACATTTGATTTCTTGAACCGATGGAAGTTAAATTCTCACATGAAATTCTCAGAGCAAGAGCTACTTCAAATAAACAAGGTCTGCTGGCTCGACTGATCAGCTCAATCGAACCGAGCATGGAATGTTATCGACATGTTATAATCTAATATTATACTCACACATCGACCAAGTGTCACAGCGAATAAAGAGAGATACAATCCTTCAAAAAGGCAATTCAACGGAAGGGCCTCAATTGTTCGAAAACTGAATGGAATCCTTTATGAAGACTCTAAATTTCTTCAATTCAAATCATGTCATGTTCGGAAAAAAATGTACTTTATGGGACAAGTGTTATCCTTTTGACTAGGCTATATCTAGACTAATTGGATAAGTTAGACTCGATGATAGATAAGCAAACAGTCCAGAGAGGTGATCATGGAGTCCAAAGATCAAGCACAGGAAATGATATGAAGCAATGATCAAACAAAACCAAGAGATGGACTCTTCCAAATATTCTAAGTATAGATTTATGATTTCCCCTAGGCAGGGGATCTGATCGGACCATTATGGGTATGAACAGCTTGAATCAACAATTCAATTCAACGAGAATCGGTTGATATATTTAAAAACATGAAGACAACTATGCAAACAACTTTGAAAACATGGAGCCAACATCAAGATGGGCATACACGTGGGATTGCACGACCCATAGAGGCCATTTAGACCGATCAGCCTGATCGCTCCCCTTTTGGAATTGGCCTTGAAATTTTCAAGGCGCCTCGTCCACAACTAGAGATTCTGCGAGTGAAATTTCAGGAAGATATTCGGTCGTTTACCCTTATAAATACAGTTTTCATTGTTCATTTTAGGGATCTTTACATTGTTGTTTTTTTTATACTCCATTGTATTCACAGATTTTGATCCTATCCCTCTTTTACTTAGAAACTCAAGTGATTAATAAAGCTATTTCATCAAAGTGGGCATATGCATTCAATGTCGAACCACTAGAAATCTGTTTGTCATTGTTTTTTAATGGTTTGTTGTATGTTTCCTCCGTTTTAATTAAGATTTGTTCAATTATTTCGCTACATATAACCTATTGGATGTTTGTGTCAACTTTTAATGCAAGCAACACCCTTATAGGTTTAATGTCATGATATGCAGTCAAATTTAGGATTGATCTTACTCGTGGTGCCCATTCGATCAGTAGGTTGCCTAATAGTATATCCCTTAAAGAAATGGAAGAATTGTGTTCTCGCATAGAAGAGCTTGAGAAAAATACCTTCATTCGACCTGGCTGCTTACCTAGGGGTGCATTAGTATTTTTTGTTAAATGAAAGATGGGTCACTGTGACATTGAATAGATTATAAAATGTTAAATTAGCTTACTATCGAAAATAAAGACATATTTCCAAGGATTAATGATTTATTAAATCAACTGAGTGTTACTAGGATCTTCTTGCAATCAGATCTCATATAGGTTTTTGCAAGCTTACAGATACAGAATACGATATTCCTTTAACAGCAATCAAAACCAAATTTGGATCATATGAGTGGCTTATTATGTCCTTTGGGTTAATAAAGCACCTACATATTTCATTGACTTGATAATCATGTTATCAAGAGTTATTTGGATAATTTTGTTCTAGTATTCATGAAAAACATTCTTGTATATTCTATGACCAAAAAAGAGCATGTGGTTCATTTTGAGGACCATTCTAGGGGCTTTGAGTGCATTTTATTTATAAGATATTTTATATAGATATGGTAAAAATCTAATCTATTCAAAAAAGGAATATGCCAATGACAGTTATAGTGATTAAATTTTTCTTGGGGTTGGCCGGGTATTACAAGTGGTTTATTAAAAACTTCTTTATAATCACTAATCTTCTTACTCATTTTATGAATAAAGGCATGAAGTATATTGGTCAGATTGGTGTGAAGAAATATTTATGAATTTGAAAGAGTACATTTCTAATGCTCACTTTCTTATTGTCCTTGAAGGCAACCAGGATTTATTTATCTATAATGATGCTTATAGGACTAGTCTGGGTGGTGTGTTGATGCAACAAGATAGAGTAACAGTCTATGCATCGAGATAGTTTAGACCACATGAGGTTACATATTTTCGGTAGTTCATGGGATGACTACGTTCACATGGTAGAGATTTCATTTAATAATGACTTTCGGTCCAAAATTGGTATGATGCCTTTCAATCCTCTATGTCGAAGGTCGTGTCAATCTCCAGCACATTGGCTAGAAATATGTGATATATTGGTTTTGGGTCTAATTTGATAAGGGAGATGATTGAGAAGATTAGTGACATTAGAGACCGTATGAGGATAGGTCAATCAAGGTGGAAAAGCTACATTGATAAGCGTAGAGAGGATTTAGAGTTTATTGTTGGAGATTGTGTATTTATGAGGATATCTCCTATGAAGTTTATTATTAGATTCGGAAAAGCTGGTAAGCTTGCTCCAAGATTCATTGGGCCTTATCCTATAGATGATTGTGTGGGAACTCTTGCATACCTGGTCAATCTTTCTAATTATCTTTCTAGAGTGCATAATATCTCCCTCGTTTCCCTACTAGGAATTGTGTGCAAGAACCCAATGCTATTTCAGAGCCAAGGCAACTTATATACCAGAGTTAGTGCCTAACCCATCTTTTAACTTTGAGCTTACTCGTATTATTGAGGCGAAGGTGAAGCAGTTTAGAAATAAAAGTGTCGTCGGTAAAAGTTCAATTGTTTGATAAGCCAGGAGATTTTGCGTAAGTGATCAAGAAGCTTATGAGGCGGACATATCCTAAGTTGTTCCTAACTCATGCATATGTCTGGTATGTCTATACATGCTTTATTTTGTTTGCTTGTGTTAGTGTGCTTTGTTTGTGAGTATGGGTGTGTATAAGTATATATGTGTTATTTTGACTTATGTGTTTTGCATACATGTGTGCTTGTGCGTATGTATGTTGTGATATTGGTTTAAAAGTAAATCAGTATGAAATCCCTTCATGTGAATTGTGGGTATGCAATTTATTTAAGAGGTAGAGTCTGTAATGCCTTGTTATAGAGCTATACCCAATACCATGAATAAAATAAATTTACTGATATTTACAAATAGCCAGTGAGAAATTTATTGATTTTGGTAATTTAATTGTAATTAGTGATAGAAATTCATTTGATTATAATAAAACGATTATACGGTGAAATAAAAAGTAGAAATATTTTGTAAATAAGATAAATTGGAATTTTAAAATTATGTTGGTGTTAAATTTCAAAAAATATAAATTAGCGAATATTCTATTTGTACACAACAGAGAAATGAAATAACATAATTTATCATTTAAAAAATTTCCCAGTGTAAGTTTAAAATAGTGTTTGGGCCTTAAAATGCATTTAAAAAGAATTTAGGATGAATTATGTGGATTAGAAACATAAAATTTACCTAGTTTATTTTTAAAAAGACAAGTGATGAATAAAAATATTTCTATATTTAAAAATGTCTAAGCGGATTCTAAAATATCTTTTAAAGCATACATTGTGAACGATAAGTTTTTTCATTAGATTAAAGTGTGAGAAGTAGATTTAATTTTGACAAAGAAACTAAAATAAACATATATTTATATAGGTATGAAAAAAAATCTTATCCTCATTTTTAATTGTGTTAAATAGGATTCAAACCATACCAAAACCCACAACTCATTTTATTTTTGTATAAGAGAATTATTACTTCTCCTTTATTTCATTATTCTCTATAAAAAATTAAGTTAATTATCTATGGAAATCTTCTTATAGTAGTGTTGTAGGCATTTTCGCCCACTGTATGGTGAATAACAAAAGACGTTATGGAGCACAGAAATGGCTGGAAGGTCCATAATAAGAGTGTTATTATATAATCACAAGTGTAAGGCAAATATTTAGAGGAAAGTTTGGCACAGTCTCGGATCACACTCAAATCAGTTGGAATATGTAAGTTTAGAACATTCGCCTTGATCGAACGCTTCTTAATCCGCGCTATAGATTGAAAGTATGATCATCTTAAAATCAGTCCTGCACCTAACCATTTGGGCCCTACATTAAAGAGATACTATCTACTTCAAGGAAATGAAACGTCCAAAGGCATTTGAGTGTTCTACTCGACAACACAAGTTTATAGTGAACCTAACCACTTACTAACTAACCTTACACATATAAATATTCTCATGGATAAGCACAACTATGGGAGAGAGGATGGATAAGAAATAATGGAAAACAAGTTCAGAGCTCTATAAACTACCTTACCAACCTTTTCCTAACCTAATCTTCCTTAATCGATATACATCTAGACAACAAGGAATCATCTCAGCCTTACTCAATCACCTTCATTTATCCAATCCACCATCCAACATGGAGCTGTGGCAGATCAAACTCAAGATTTATAGCATTGGAGGTTTTCCAATCATAAATCTAGCAACCTATAGCCGAGATCACCAATCCAGAGAGGTTTAGCAACCATTATATTAATTAGAAATTAGATTGTCATTACTTAGTCAAGTGGCATTGATAAGAAGGAAAAAAGATCAAGAGATAACATGGTAAAAACTAAAAGTAAAAGACCAGTAAACTAAGTATTTGGTTCAGTAGACAACCGAACATAACATTTTATTTGATAATTAGTGTTAGAAAGAAAGTTTTGTTTGCTAGAAGACTACAGAAGAAAGGTTCCTTTTTGGTAGCTACTACTGAACCAATGAGTTGTTGAACAGCTTTGGCCATCAAACCATGGTGCCCACCGAATCAAACAAAGGAGCACTAATACCTCATTACCACCTAAGCCATATTTGCTATAACAAACCGCACCTTCAGAAACATCGATTCAACTCCTGAAAGTGACGTTCGAACCCACGTCATGTCAAGAAGTGCAAATCATTAGTTTCTGATGATTTATGTGGTATGGAGGTAAAAATAAACTTTAAAACATTCTTCACTCATAGATATCACAGCAGAATGTACAATGTAAGTGCTGGAATAAACCAAATTATCTCTATTTAGACAACAATGATCAATGCAAGAAACAACCAAACAAAGTTCCTATTAATTTGAAAATAGAAATATAATAAGTATCTAACAAACAAGTAAGGTAAGGTAAATAGGGAATGATTATAAATAAAGCAACTCCAAAGTGCATGGTGACCTCCTCGTAGCTCACTCCTCTTGTGAAACCGCCCTACTATTCTGTTAATTTATAAGCAGGTATAATGATTATAAAATAGAGGGGTTAGGTAAAATCAAGAGAGAAATAAATATCAAGTGGTATGGTGTTAATAGGCAATTAAATTAGCTTTATAATCTATATAACATAAGAGTATTTATTTATTTGTGTGCTACATCGAACAACTTAGCCAATTGATATGACATAGGGTAACAACCTATAATATGCCTAAGTCGAATAATATTCCACATATAATTCCACCAGAAGGTTGGACATCTTGATCAGGGTAAACCAAATAATACATCTAATTTACAGTCTTATTGGTAAACCGCCTATCGATATAATACACTGACTATACAGTCCAGATGTTAAACTGTCTAACTATATTGAGTAAAAAATAATCATGTTAAACCACTTAAGGCCCACATTGAGTATACAACCATTGTTCTTAAGGCACACATCAAGTATGCAATCTCAATATTAAACTTCATATCAAAACATCGAGTATACAGTCTCGATTATAAATGTATCATATGCTTCACATTATTCTTCCAATATCATAGAAGGGTCGATAAACAATACGAGTTCTCCCCTACCTAAACTTAATAATTTGGATATATCCGTTGTCGTCACATAGTCTAAAAGTTAAAATATGTGAATGTGATACTACAGTAACAATAGGAATAACTAATTGTGATACTATCACATGCTGTGTTAAGTATCACATTATAAAGAATTATAAAACTATATGAACTCTGAAACTACAACTAAGTGGGAAAATAGTCCTGAAACTTCACTGCTTTGCTTGCACTTGGTCTAGGTTCAACCTAGCCTGGTATAGATTTTTAATCATTTGGAAATCTTCACCGGTCGATTGGTGTAAAAGAATGGAACTTTTCCAATCGGCTGGATTCCATTAGTAGGCACCATGCTGCTTTTTTAATTGATTGGAACATTATACTTAATCGACTCAAATCTGCTCCTTTCCTCACCTCTTTTTACCTTTTTACCTATCGATTCGAAATTGTACTAGTCCACTCCTTTCATATAGCGTGCATTCGAGCGCTCCAATCTCAATAGTCGAATAGAGATACAGGTTTCATTCTAGAATAATTCCCTTATTTGTTCATACTTACTAACTTTATATAGTATATTCCATAGGTATCAAATGAACTTGATTATAATTCATTTCTAATGTAAACATTACAATTAAATCATGTAAATTACGCTATGATAAATATATTCACAAAATTAAACTAATTCAACTCTAATGGTTATATATTTATTTTATAAATCATTTCTACGTGATCTTAGACAAAATATACACATGTTAAATTAATCCAATTTAACACACCCCCTAATTTTCATCAATTTCATTATCAAATAAGTGATATAAGGTTTTTAGTTTATCCAATCCATATGAATTATCAATTAAAAACATTAATTCGGTTTCTAACTCATATTTAAACATAAATAGATATATAAATGTGATTTAAATGCTTATCCAACAATATAACAATTTTGTAGATAAACCCACTCACCTCTATTCATTGTCTTGAAGAAATCCTCAAATCATCTTCTCTTATTTGATTGGTTTTGGCATCTATCATTGTCTATTTAGCTTATTATACTTTGAATTTTATTATCTTTTCTTTATATGTGATTTTCTATTTTATTTTGGAGGAATTTAATTTAGGATTGAAGAGGAAGGGGAAAACAAATGAGGTTTTGGAGTTTAGGTTGAGTGATGGCCAAAGGATGAAAAGAAACGAACATGGAATAAGTTAGGGTTTTCTATTCTTCCCAAATATATATAACCAAAAAATCTAAAATTAACCTTCAGCCCAGTTGGCCCTTGACCCGTTTTGGCTCGAAACGCACGCTACGGTAACCAATCCTTATCATCTTCAACCTATGTCCATTTTTGATGTTTTATATATGATTTTGAGCAAGAAAAATCTATTTGGCACAATGGAAAAGTCACATTTTACAAATTCCTTAGTTTGTAAAACATCATCTTTTCAGCTTTATGTAAAATATAAAATGTCCTTTTAATTAATTAATTAATTTTAATAAAGATTCAGGATGTTATCTTCTTCCTCGACCCCTTTCAAAGATTTCGTCCCTGAAATTCCAAGATATGGAAAAATGTGCTCGTTGACCCAGTTATACAAAAACAACCATGTATATGTGCAATACATTCACGCAAACCAAAACACACACAAAGCAATCCAAAAAATTCTATCAACATATTCAATTCCTAACATTACTAGGAAATTATGATGTGATACTCATAAAAAACCAAAAATAACTTGGACGTGGGTAATATATATATATATACATATATATATATATATATAAGTTAAGTAGTTGCAAACAAATAACATTCATCCTTCGAATAAACATGTGTCATGAGTATGGCAAGTAATAAATGCATAAATTCTAATGCAACTCCTATATGAAAGCAAGTTCACGGCATATATGCATGGATGCAAAATATCCTAAAATATACTGATAATTTCTACATGTATGCAACGTGATATACAATAAGCCAAGTCATAAAAAAACACATCACATAACGAAGCATACCGCACTATCTAATTTTTATATTTAAACTAAGTAAATTAAATAGGGAAAATGCATCAGAAAAGGGTGATGGATGGGAAGTGATAATCTTTTTTCTGGCTTCCAAGCACTCTTCATTGGGTCATTTCCATGCGGGTCTCTTACTAGTTTAGTTACCTTATTTCTATGTCACTTTGTCCCATGCTCAATAATGCAAGTAGGCGCACGGTGGATAAGTGGCTCTCTCTACTTCAATCTATTCTAGTTGACTCGTCTCGACCATAGCAGCTGAATCGTGCAAACAATTTCACAGGTGCTATACATTAAAAACATTATTATCTTCCACTAGCTTTTTATAAAGCCCCAACCTACAAGTTAATTTCCCACCTCTCTCCAAAATCGGAAAAGGCCCTATAGGTGCCAACTTTCCTGAACTACCAAACCTATAACATGTCTTAGTAGCAAGAACTTTATTAAAACCATGTTGTCTTCTGTAAACTCCAAATCCATGTATCACCTATCATCATATGATTTTGTATGTCTTGAATAATATTTATCCTCTTATGGATCCATTTTCTACGGAGCCTCTATGATCATGTCTGGCTCGAGAATAATTGGATCTGTAGTATCCCACCAATAAGATGAAGATCTACATAGTTTCCCATAAAATGCCTTAAAGGGTGCCATTCTAACATTAACCCGATAACCGTTATTATAAGAAAACACAAATAACGGTAAGTGGTCTACCCAAGTACCTCCAAAGTCCAAAATTCATGTCTGCAATAAATATTCTAACACTCGGTTTACTTGCTCGGTCCGTCCGTCCGTCTGTCATTCCCAAAGCCTTCTAAAGACTCCTTCAAAATTCACTAGTAAGATGCGGATCTTGTCACTAACTATACTAGAAGGAACTTCACGTTGTCAAACTACCTCTCCTACATATAAGTCGTCGAAGATGCAAATGTCCACTTACTCCCAATTAGAATAAAATAAGAATATTTGCTTATTCTATCAATAATGACCTAAGCACTCTCATTACCCTTCTACTCCTAGGTAACCCATTAACAATATTCTTAGAGATGCTTTCCTGTTTCCACTGTGAATATCCAATGGCTGTAATAATCCACCAATCTTTTTCTACTCTACCTTTGCCCTTTGACATGTCACACACTTCGAAACAAACTCTAATACACATGTCTTCATACTAGGCTAGTAGAATACCCATTTCATATCTCGATACATTTGTCGTCATCAGGACGAATAGTCATCCCAGAATAATGGAACTCAAATAGCACCAAGCTAACCAATTCCTTAATATGAGTAACATAAAACCTAACATCCCTACGCAACCTCCCCTAAGAATCAATGGAATAACAATACAAATGAGTTGAATGCTCACCTCTGTTTTTCTTCTAAAAAATATCTTACTAGTCTGGGCCTTAATTCTAACTCAAACCGAAATGGTTCATAAGATCGGCTTCAAAAAACCACAATGTAAGGTCCATTGAAGGTCAGAAATTAAATTAGAAATAAATCCCAAGTACTTCCACTCTAAAAATATAAAGCCTAGCACTATGTGTATCTTACTCAAGGCATCAGTTACAACATTGTCTTTGCCTATTGTATATGAAATAATGAAATTATACGATGTCAAGAACTCCATCCAACTATGTTCCCTTAAATTCTAATACTTTTGGAGAACAAATACTTTAAGGACTGATGATCTATAAACAACTCAAATCATTCCCTTAAAAGATAGTGCCTTCATGTTTTGAGAGCAAAAACAATAGCTACCAACTCAAGATTTGAGTTGGATAATTTTTCTTGTATGATTTTGACTTTCGATTAGCATAACAAATAACTCTACCTTCTTACATCAAAATAGCACAAAGCCCTTTACAGCAAGCACCTATACACAATATAAATGGCTTTAAACTATGAGTGGTATTAAAAAGGGTGCACTAACTCCTTTAGTTTAATAAAAGCATGCTCATACTCCAAGATCCATGATAAAACTAAATTCTTCTTAGTAAAGGGCGTCAATGGTGCAGTAATTAAAAAGTCTTTAATAAATTTCCAATAATAGCCAACCAAACCAAGGAAACTTTTTACTTCTGTTGCATTTTTGGTAGATGCATGTCTTGCATTGTGATAAATTTACTAGGATCAACCGATCGTCTGTGCCTAGAAAAAAATCATCAAGAAAGCAAACCTCCTCAGGCAAAGTGATATTTGGAAAAAATAAAATCTCAGCTTGTGCCTACCCAAATTATTGTGGACTTCTCTCGAACGCAACTTGTGCTCTACCTTGCTTTTCGAATAAACAAGTATATCATCAACCAATACCAACATGAACTTATTCAATATTCCTTTGAATACTTGATTCATTAGATTGACAAAATATGTCGGTACATTAGTCAGTCCAAACCGTACGACAGGCCACTCAAAAGTCCGTCAGGTGTACGAAAAGTGGTAATCTAAATACTGTCCTCGGCCATACACAACTGGTGAAAAGTGGTAGCCAAGTCAAGTTGAGAAAATATCCTTGCTCCAACTAATTGACCAAACAGATCACTTATACGTCGCAGTGCATAGTGATACTTTTTTGTCTGCTTGTTCAGTTCTTGATAATTGGCACTAAGCCTTAAAGCACCATCTGCTTTAGTAGAAAAGACAATAGGTACTCCCCATTTTGAAATACTGCTCTGGATGAACCCATCACCAATAATTTGCATGTTTATTAAGCTTGCACTTTCTCTAAGAGCCATGTTCCCAAGTGGTATGGCAACATTTTTTGCATCCTTTTTTAGATAAATTCTAAATTTGGTCGCTTTATGGGTAGGAAGACTTGGAACTTCGATAAATACATAACGGAAGTCTTAAACTATATGAATGAATGCTAATTTATCATATGTGTAGAGAATATATATAACTCATCATAACAATAAACATCAAGGCTACACCCACTACAAGTGCCAAAGTGAACAACCTTTCTATCACAATCCAACGTCGCTCCATAATTAGACAACCATTCCCCTTCCATAATTAAGCCAAAACCCAAAATCCCAATACAAAGGCATCGAAATCAAATTCGACACCCAAATTATATTACTTTGAACCCTATAAATCATCGATAAATGAGTCAATCCCCAAAAAGGAATCAATATTATAACGGGGTCTATGATTATACTAGTAGCCTCTAAGTGCAATTCATCTGCTAACTTACTCAAAATAAGAGTGTGAAGTTCTGGGGTTAAAAAATTGCGAATAGATAAATTAAAAAGAGTTAACATATATTCCATGACGACTTTCCTTTACCCAAAGTTGGGATTATGCTTGAGTAAGGGACAACATCAAGTGCATAAGTTGGAACCACCTAGGTAGAAGTATTAAGCAAGGTTGGACATTCCTTCTTCTAATGTCCAAGCTAATTGTGATTTTGATCTTTAAAACCTTCACACTACAATCCTTTGCTATACGTGCCCTCAGATTATAATTCTTACACCTAAATCTGGATCCTTTTATTCTACTTAAAGCACCTACTTCACCCTTGCAATTATTCCCTAGAACTGGCTTTCCCTCTAACTTCTTAGGTTAAAAGAAATCAGCAATGCCATCTCTACCAAGCTCTCAAAATTTGCTCGAGTGGGTACGTGACTCAAAGCAATATCCCTCAAATATTGGTTCAACTCCTTATCCTATTTTTTGCCTTCTTCGCTGGTTTATTAATGAGTCATAGTCCATACTTCATTAGCTGGTTGAACTTACTAACCTACTCCTTGATACTACGATCTCCCTGTTCCAAATGAATAAATTTCTCTAGCTCCACTCCCTATTCAGCTTCTGATATAAACTTAACTTCAAAGCATCTCCTAGAATCAGTCCAAGTAATCTCAGTCTCCTCTATCTTTGGAGTGAAAATATCCCACCTGTCAAAGGCCTCTACCCGTAAGTGCCACGAAGCCAATTGCCTTTCCATCGAATCCTCAATACCCATTATTGCAAATATCTTATAACAATTTCTCAACCATGCCTAAGTTTCAACAAACGATTCAGTCCTCATGTAATTATTTCCAACCAAACTCCGGAAATACAAACATAATTTAGGAAAATTCAAAACAGGTGGAGGAGTGGGTATAGGTGAGCTGCGGGTCCTTTAGTTGGGTTCATTTCAGTTCAGCATCTTGTTTGAAGGTACCAGCCAAGCTACAATGGAATGTTCAAAACCATAACCTCCATTTCTACCTCACTAGAACTATTCTAGTTTGATTGCCAATTTCCACTTATTTGTAAATAGGAACCATTGGCACTATCCACAGACATCACTAAGCATTACCAAAATTATATGGATGTATCCATGTTATACTTAAATATAAATACTAACGTTTTAAAATTACAAGTACACACTTAAACTATATACCTGATCTCAAATGAATTCCAACATATCATTAGTTTTTAATGAGTTAAATGGTACAGAGATTAAAAAAAATGAACTTTAAAACATTTTACACTTCCAAATCTCACAACGGAAGGAATGAAATATAAATACCAAAATAAACCAAATTATCACTATTTAGACAACAATAATCAATATAGGAAATAATCAAACAATGTCCCTAATAATGTACAAATAGAAATCTAATGAGTATCTGACTAACATATATGATATGATACAAAGTGAATGACTACAAATAAAGTAACTCTAGAGTGCATGGTCAACTTCTTCTTGTAGCGTAATCCTCTTGTCAAGATATCTTACTATCTTGTTAACTGGTAAGTAGGTATAAGGAAGAAAATTTCGAGGGCAGGGGGTAGACAAAGTCTGGTAAGTAAGAAATATCACTAGTGGTATTGTGTTAATAGGAAGTTAAATTATCATTTATATTCTACAGAACCTGGAGGTGTTTATTTATATGTATACTACACCTAACAAATTAGCTAATTGATACGATATACGATAACAACCTATAATATGCCTGAGTCCATCAATAGCCCATATAGGTTAACACCCAAAGGTTGGGCATCCAGAAATCACATAAACCAATATACATCAAGTATACAGTCTATATTGCAGTATAATATAATACATCGAGTATACAGTCCAAATGGTAAACTAACTTACTATACATCAAGTAAACAATATCAATGGTAAAATGTTAAACTATATATTGAGTAAACAATCTCAACGGTAAGCCAATTAAGGCCTACATCGAAGCATTATGCCTAAGACACACATCAACTAAATAATCCCAATGATAAGCTACATATTAAGGCATCAAGTTTACAGTCACTATGGTAAACATATTTTTATGCTCCACAACATTCACTAATAGCATAGAGGGGTCCACGGACAATTTGACTTCTCTTGTAGTTATGTCCTCTCAAATGATCCGAACCCTACTAACTCGGATATCTCCATTCTCCTCACAAAGTTCACAATTTAAAATATGTGGCCATGATAATGTAGTAACAATGAGTGCAACTAATTGAGATACAATCGCACGTCACATTGAGTTTCAAGTTATACGATATCACGAAGCTATGTGAATTCTAGAATGTCAACTAAGCGGGAAATAAAGTCCCAAAATTTCCCTACTTGGCCTCACCAGGTCCAGGTTCAACCTGGCTTTGTACAGATTTCTTATTAAATGGAAATATTCACCAGTCGACTAGTACGTTTTCCAATCGATTAGCCTCCTATACCAGGCACTAGCCTACTTTTTCAGTCGATAGTAACGTCGCTTCCATTTGACTTGAACTATACTCCTTTTCTCTTCCTTTTTTGACCTTTTTACCAGTCGTATTGAAATTTAACCAGTCGACTCCATGTCTGTAGCATGCGGTCCAGCACTCTATTCTCCATTATCACGAATTTTTTTTATTATCTCATTCTATTTTTGTGCAGACTTCAAATGCGTTGTAGCTTTCATTCTAGATTCATTTCCTTATTTCGTCCTTCTTACAAATATCATATAGTGTACTCCATAGATTATCAATTGGTTCGATTTGATTACGACTCATTCCTAATGTAAATATTACAATTCAATCACATAAACAACACCAAGATCAATATGTTCAAAAAACCAAACTATACTCATCTCTAATGGTTATAGAGTTATTTTATAAATCAATTTTACAAGAGCTAGGATAAAGTACACATATGTTAAACTAATCCAATTTAACTCCCCCTCGATTTACATCAATTCTATTGTCAAATTAATGATATAGGCTTTCCAATTTATCCAACTCATATGAGTTATTAATTAAAAACATCAATTTAATCTCTTACTCTTATTTAAACCCCAAATAGATATATAAATGTAATTTCAATGCTTATCCAATAACATATTCATTTCATAGATAAACCCAATCCCCTTTAATCGTTGCCTTTGAAGAAATCATCAAATCTTCTACTTTGATTTGATTTGATTTGGCTTCCCTTCTCTTCTATTCATCTTGTTATACTCTGTATTTTATTTTCTCTTTCTTTATATTTGATTTTCTACTTTATTTAGCTGAATGTGAGTTAGGACTGAAGGGGAAGGAGAAAACGAATGAGGTTTAAGAGTTGAGATGAGCGGTAGCTGCCTAATGAAAAGAAATGAATGAAAAATGAATTAGTTCCTATTTAAACCTAAAATCTAAAATTACTCTTCAGCCTATTGGTCCTCCACCCATTTTGCCTCGAAACTTGCAATACAGTAACCGATCCATATCTTCTTCACTCTATGTCTGTGTATGTCATTTATATATGAATTTATCCTAGAAAACCTATTTCACGTGATGGAAAAGTCAGAATTACCAAATTTCTTATTTTCATAATTTTATTTTTTAGCTTTATGCAAGATTACCAAAATGCCCAGATTATTTATTTTTATCCAAAATCCAAGATGTTAAATTTTCGAACTGAGCACATTATTTGTGGACATTTCATATTTTGGAGGAATAGCCGACGTAGTCCTTGCACATCTTCGTTCCTATAAATACCCAAGATTGGAGCATAATGGTGGATAATCAAGAGTGGAAAAAAAACCTATGGAATAGACATAACCAAACAGAATTCCTTAGAGCTATATATTACTTTTTATTAAGCTAAGGATCATTGTGTTTTATACCCAAAACATTATACCAAAGATCCATAAGAGGGACAATGGAAATGGACAGTGGATGTCGGCACATTCTGGCGAACCGCTATAAATCTCTGTGTTTTTTTTAATTACAGCAGTTTATTTTCAACATAACATATCTATAATATGCTCTATAAAGTTCAAACATAATACAAATATAACGTCTCTGTTATACGACTTGTATTCATAGTTCTACAACAAATGACTTGAAGGTGTTTTACCCTTTTTTTAAGAAATCATTTTTGGTGCTTTAACTGGGAGTAATAAAAAAATAGAGCTGGTGATATCGACAAGAATGCAGGGAACACCAGCACACCCAATTAGACCACTGCTAATATGGATGACCATTTAGCAAGCAATCTAGTGCTTGTAGAAGTAATTACCAGGGGTATGACAACCCGTACCTCGCGACATGCGGAACCAAAGCCTAGTGTGACTTTTGGACTCATGCCACGCCAAGAAATACATATCATCGTGGTTTATAAAATTTCACAACACAAAGGCTAATATAAGAAGACATAATCTAAGATATAACACACTTTCAAAACTCATGGTAGAAAGAATAAAACATATAACATAGAAAAATATCCATATCAAAAAACCAATACATGGTCCATTACAATATATACAGAAAATATCACTCTAAGTATGAAAAAAGAGATAAACTATATTGATAAGAT
This sequence comes from Allium cepa, assembly GCA_030765085.1. Taxonomy (NCBI): domain Eukaryota; kingdom Viridiplantae; phylum Streptophyta; class Magnoliopsida; order Asparagales; family Amaryllidaceae; genus Allium; species Allium cepa. The sequence goes on from CM060935.1 coordinate 1,003,331,257, forward strand.
AGATAAATATATGGAGAGCAAATATGGCCTCTTATGCTATGCTGTAGTTCCTCCTTTGTAATTGTATCACGAGCGTTAAGAATCATACATTCTAGGATCTCCTGTGGTGCCAGACCCACTCCATCAGGCGCCCACACCAGTCTGTACGCCCACCATTGGAACTTCCTGTGAGTGCCTTTTGTGAAAATACATCGCCTTTAATCAATTACTAAATCCTAAATTGGGTAAAGAACATTTACTCAAAACCATAGTGACCTAGCATCCTCTCATATGGAACTAGCTTCCCTACAAATTCTAAAATACATGTAACTGTCCATAAATAGGTTAACAATAATTCATGTTTATATATTTTTATGTATATATTTGGCCATAGGCAAAGGTTTATTTCTATAGTTTTCATTACGAATGGTCGAACGTCTTTCCTCCATGGTCGACCGCACTAGTCGACCGTAGGGGGTCCAGGGTCGATCATTCGCGAACAAAATTTAGGTTTCGTTCTGATAATGATTTTCAATTGTTTAACAGCTTCATTCAGGTTGTTTACAGTATTCGATTAACCTTAATTATAGTCTTAGCATTAATTTGCAAATAAGTTTACGGTTTTCAATTTCAAGAGAGGAGTATATACATCAATCTCCAATTAAAAGTTTACCGACAATTTAAAGCTAGGGTTTTGTATTCAAATCTTGGGTTTAGCATATTAGGTTTTGATTTATCATATTCAATTTTAGGTTTTCTAACATCCTAATCAATTAAAATAGTTTAAACTAACTACAATAATCAACTTATCGAATACGATTATTAATCTTGAGCCTATGCTCTTCCTATTGCTTGAGCAAGAGAATTGTCCCCCCAAATCGATAGTTTCGCCTTGATTTAGTTGCTTCTAGTCTTCTAAGTTGAACTGTTTGATTTTTTGAAATTTTTAGAGCTCAGGGTCGAGAGAAAATTTGGCCAGAGTTTAGTTACATTTAACTTTTAATTGAGAATTAGGGTTTCATTAATATGGTATTTATAAGGGTAGGGTTTTAGTTCGGGCCATTAGATTAGCCTCGGAAATCTTTTCATAACATCTGGTTCACTAATCATACCCTTCTTCCCCTATCAACGATCCCAACTATTCACATCGCTTCACTATAAATCGATAAATCATCGATTTTACATGCCTCGGGTCGACCGACCATCGACCTAGGTCGATCGTTATCGATCAACCTTGAATTGTCGCAGGTCGACTAGTGGCATTATAAATATATAAATTTAAGTTTTAGAATTTTAATTCATTCTAACGCCCTTAACTTCTCCATACTAACTCGGATTACGAAGTGTTATATGGAAAATTGTTCAAAAAACTGCTACCAACACATTGGTGCAAGTTTCGTAGCCAAAATCAGACGCCTGTGAAAATTTTCTTTTATGTCCTTTTCTATTTTAATTTATTGTTCTTGTTAAATTTCCATCTAAATTGTTGTTAAATTCCCAAGGTGTTGCATTCTTCCCCCTTTAAAAGGATTTCGTCAACAAAATCCAAAGGATGGAAAAATGTAACTTATACACACAGCAACCAATAGCTACAATCATCTACTCATCCATCATCTGTAAGCAATCATTGTAAGAGAAATTTATAATGCATCATGTGAATATATATATAAAACGAAATGCATATGAATCTGTACTAATGCAAAAGTAGATGGTCTATAGATCCAATCGACCTTCTATTGTGCACAATGCTCATACTATGCATCTCATACTATGCATGCAAATGTATGTAATACCCTAAACGACATACATGTAATTCTATATGCATGCACGACCATTCGAACGTAGGCAACATTCATATGCATAACATCCACTAGCACAACAATAACAGAAAATAATTAAAAATTAATATGCATCTAGATATAAGTGTGCTTGTGTGTTCCTAGAGGATTACTGCCCTAATGTGCAAAAGTGCAAAATGCGAATAATACGTTCACATACACCTATAAGCATCCATCATCCGTAACATGTCATACTCACACGTTTACAACTATTCCTGCAATCAAATGGTCTCTACCTAAAGGGTATACTATCTAAGTCCAACATATAAGTAATCTATATTCATAAGAATTAAATTGGAGACGTAGCAGAAAAGAGTTATGGGTGGGTAGCATGGATTTTCTCCTCAGCCTCCCATATACTCCCCATGGGTCATCTCCTCATTGTACTTTAACTAGTATAGTCTCCTTATTACGAAGTTGCTTTGTACTATGTTCTAATATTAGAGTCGGTGCACTATGAACAAGTGACACTCGCTCTACCTCAATCTCCTCCAATTGACTCGGCTCGACCACGGTACTTGTATCATGGAACATCATGTACCCCGCTAAATTCTTTGGAAGCTCTACTCAGCCAACTTCCCCATTCTAGAAACTATTAGGAAAGGTCCTATAAATCGTGGTGCTAACTTCCTCGAACTACCAAATCTCATCACATGCCTAAGGGTTGAAACCTTCTTGAATACTATATCCCCTGCCATGAATTCTAGCTCCGTACATATCCTATCATCATAAGTTTTCTACCTAACCTGAGCGGTCTTTATACTTCTGTGGATCAAGTCCACCTTGTCCGGCGTCTCCTTCACCATCTCTGGCTCAAGAATAATACAATCTGTTGTATCCTACCAACACGATGGTGGTTTACAGGGTCTACCATACAACGCCTCGAAAGGTTCCATTCTAATACTAGCTTGATAACTATTGTTGTAGGTAAACTCCACTAATGGCAAATGATCCTCCCAAGAACCTCCATAGTCTATAGTGCACATATATAGCAAGTACTCTAAAATCCAATTCACCCTCTCTATCTGTCCGTTAGTCTGTGAATAATATGAAATACTCACTAGTATGAAATAAGTGCACATGGTCAAACAATTGACTATGACCCAAACAATCTCATTTCCTCTCATACTCCTAGGTAGACCATCTATAAAGTTCATGGGAATACTCACCAACTTCCACTGAGGAATGTCCAATGGCTGTAACAATCGTCCTAACTTCTTCTGCTCTGCCTTTACCCTTTGGTAAGTTAAACATATAGCTACTTGCTTCAATGTACCAGGCTAATGGAAGACTCGCTTCATGTCACGATACATCTTATCAACATCGAGATGAATGGTCATCCTAGAACGGTGAGACTCTACTAGTACCGCATCTATAAAATCCATACCAAGGGAATAAAAAGCCTATTATCTCTCCATAACTATCCACTCAAATCTATGGCATAACAACTCAAATGACTTGACGATTCTCCTCTACTAATCTTCTCAATAATATCTACTAGCGCCTTATCCTCTTTCTTCCTAGATCCAATCTTCTCTATCAATATAGGCTGAACATCTAAAGTTGCTAGTAGACCTGGGTAATATCTGAAGATGGTCAGAAATAAGAGGTAGAAATATACTCCAAATGTCTCCACTCCAAGAATATGGACTCAATACTACACGTTGTCTACTAAAGCGTCTACCACTATATTACCCTTGCCCAAGGTATAAGAAATGTCAAAGTAATTTGGTGCCAAAAACTCCACCACCTCTACTGCCTTAAATTCAGGACCTTTTGGAAGAATAAGTATTTTAAGGACTTGTTATACATAAATAGCTCAAACCTCTCCCTTAAAAGATAATGCCTCCATGACTTAAGTGCAAAGACAATGGCTGCCAACTCAAAATCATGTATTGGGAAGTTCCTCTCATGGGTCTTCAGCTGCCTACTTGCATAACTCACCACCGTTCCATATTGCACCAATACCGCGCCCAACGTCGTACGACAAGCGTGGATATAAACTGTAAATGATTTCGTCCGATCTAGTAACACCAAAACTGGTGCACTAATCAATTCCTCCTTCTCTTAATAAAAGCATCATTGCACTTTGAATCTCATGAGAAAGCTAGATTCTTCCTGTTGATCAGTGAGGCGGAGATCTTTGCAAAGTCCTTAATGAACAAGAGATAGTAGCCCTCCAAACAAAGGGAACTTCTCACCTTCGTGGTATTCTTCTTAATATACCAATCTTGAATTGCTGCCACTTTAGCAGTGTCAACAGCTAAATCACTTTTTGAGATGATCTGTCCCAAAAAGTGTTCCTCCTCTCTCCAAAAGTGGCACTTCGGAAACTTTGCCTTAAGCTTATGTGCACAAAGTTTACTCAAAACTTCTCCTAACTACGACTCATGCCACTTCTCACTCCTAGAGAATACAAGGATATCATCCATAAATACCATAAAAAATTTGTTAACCAACTCCTTAAATATTCGGCTTATTTGGTCAACAATGTAGGTAAGTGCATTAGTCAATACAAAAGGCATGACTAATCACTTATAAAGTCCATCAGGTTTACAAAATGCTATCTTTTGTGTACTGTCCTCGGTTACACACAAATGATGGAATCCAGCAGCTGAGTCAAGCTATGAGAATACTCTAGCTCCAACCAAATATCAGAAAGATTGTCTATGTGAAACAATGGATAAGGATTCTTCTTTGTCAGTCTATTCTGCTCCTCATAATTAACGTAGAGTCTCAAAGAACCATCTGTCTTTGTGGCAAAGATGACTGGTGCTCCCCACCCAAAAATGCTTCTACTGATAAAACCCTTCTCGAACAACTCATTAATCCGCTGGTCCAACTTGCATCTTTTCTTTGGATTCATATGCCTTACTGATAAGGCAACAGGTCTACCATTCTTAACAGGATATATCTTGTGCTCAATCTCTCTTTGGAATGGGAGACCAGTAACCTCAACAAACACATCTAGGAAATCTCTAACTACAGGCACTGCACTAAGCTCAACTTGTGATTGGTTTAATAAATGTAAGTAACTCAACATAACAGATCTTTGAGGATCACAACAAACCTCCGAGCTACGTCCACTACACCTGCTCAATCTAACGACCTTTCTACCACAGTCTAAAATAACCTATACATAATCATCCAATCCATGCCAAGTATCAACCCTAACCCAGAGATTTCCAATACAAAGGCATCACAATCGAACTCAACCCCTAAGATTGACAACTTCAAACCCCTACATAATATAGACAAATGGGCCGATCCTCCAATAAGGTTTGACACAACTATAGAGTCTGCGACTATAGTAGTGTGTAGTTTAAGTCCTCAACAAGTCCTCTTAAAATGAAAGAATGTGAAACCCCAATATCAAAAAAAGTGAAAAAGGATAAACCAAAAAGTGTCAACACACCTTCGATCACCACTTTCTTACCTTTGTCTGCCACTAGTTGTGCACTCGAGCTAGGGACTGCCTCTAGTGCATAAGCTGAAACCTCCTGAATAGAAGCTCTCGATAGTGTGGTGCAAGCTTGCTTCAGATGTCCAAATTGATCATAGTTACAACAATTAACCTTTGAAATATCTGCCCTGCACTCCTTCATAAAATGTCCCTTCTGGCCACACATCCTACAGTGCATATCCTTATTATGTATCTTTCCCTTGGGTCCTCCTCCACCTTTTTATTGGTTCTACTATGCTTTCCCTCCAGCCTTCTTAGATTCCTCTCCCTCGGCTTTACCCATGGAGATAGTATTTAGCAAAGCCATCTCTATTAGACCCGCATACGTTGCACCCATATGAATATTTCCAAGAGCTAATTCTTGATGAGGTTGGATTAGACCTTTAGCAAATTAAAGAGCCTTCTTATGTGGTGTGTCAATCAGTCCCATACCGAATCTAGCTAGCTCATTGAAATGGCTGACATACTCCTTAACATATAGATTTCCTTGCGTCATGTAAATGAACTTCTCTAACTGCACACCTTCCTCTACCTTATAAAGAAACTTCTTCTTAAACCGCCTACAAAAATCATCTCAAGTGATCTCCTCTCTGTCAATCTTAGCCACAACTATCTCCCACCGGCTCAATGCTCAGCCTGTAACTGCCAAGTAGCAAACTACATCCTCGCCTCGTCAGTCAAACCCATAAACCAAAGATCTTCTCAAAAATGTAGATCCATGACCTTGAATCCACATAAGACTCTATTCGTGTGTATGACTTTCCTCCAAGATTTGAGAAATCTTTACATAGCTTAGAAAAGTCTATAGTGGTAGGTGAGCCGAAAGTACCTGCACCTATTGCTCCCTCTACCGGTCCTTTAGTGGGATTAAGCTCGATCTGTCCCCTTGCTTGGAGCTGTTAGCGGAACCAAATCGAGATGCTCATGCTTGGAATCCCAGTTGCATTACCTGAGCCTAAACCAACAGAACACTCATCTTCTATTTGTGAATTTTAAGAATCTATTAGCAACGTTTCACAGATATTATAGGCACGAAAAGAGAGACAACGTAAGCATGAATCAAAGATAACATAGGCATGAAAAAGAGAGATAATGGGATGTATAAGATCCTTAGAAAAGCACTTTAAAAAATATTTACTTTTATACATATATGTATTTTTTCAGAATCTGTTTTGAAAAACTTGGGAACAATTTTGGAAAACCCTTTGAAAATCCATTTTTTCTTAAAACCCTTTCAAATACGTTTTCTTCATACGGTCCTAATCTCTACTGAACATTGAACCTATGCTCTAATACCAACTAAGACAATGCCCACCTCTCGACGTGTTGATCTAAAGTCCAATGCGACTTTTAATCTCACGTCGTGCTGAGGAATACGAATCGCCAGGGTTTACAACATTTCACAACACAAAGCCTAATACAAGAAGACATAATCTAAGATATACCACACTTTCATAACTCACAGCAGATAGAATAAAACATGTAACGTAAAAAATATCCATCTCATAGAACTAGTACGTTATCCAATACAGAGTATATGAAAAATATTACTCCAAGTTTGACAAAAGAGATAAATTATACCGATAAGATAGATAAATTCATGGAGATCAAACATGGTAAAAAGTAGTCTTCAAGATAAGCTTAACTGTCTAAGTATTGAGAATAAGCTAATCATCCACTGCCTTTTCCACCTGTGGGGGGAAAAAGAAGGAAAGAGAATGGGTCAACTAAAAGTCCGTTGAATGAATACAAGCTTAATATATAATAATCATATGTAGTTACTTTAATACTACTCTAAATTATACAAGGTGTGATTCCAGTTCCTATGAATTCCTAAGGTATGTTACCTAAGGGTTCTTGTCTAGTACATTCATACTCTACAGATGTGTAGGCTAAATTAATGGATCGAAATAAGGATCAAATTTCATATCCAATGATTAGCCACTGCTCCTAGAGCTACTGAATATGTAATACACCGCTACCTTGGCTACTAACAATAGAAGACACCACGACTAGGCTACGATGGAAATAAATTTCCACCACTATCATTGCCACTAGGTTATTAGGATGATTTCTCCCTCATTACGCCTGGACAAAAAGAACTCGAAATGTTGACCTATCGGAATGTCTTATCGTCTATATTCGCTTCCACCTCCCAATCGTAGCTTTGGCCTCTTATTGCGTGCTCGAGTCCTCCTTTCTATTTGTGACACGTGCATCAGGAATAGTGCACACTAGGACCTCCCATTATGTCAGACCCAATCCATCAGGCTTGCGCGTTAGTCTACACACTCAATGTTGGAACCTCCTATGAGTGCCTATTACGAAAATATATCATCTCTAGTCGATTAGTAAATCCTACCGTGGGTAAAAAAATATTTACCAACCACCGCAATGACCTAGCGTCCTTTCGTAGGGAACTAGCATCCCTACAAATTTTAACATAAATTCAATTGTCCCCTATAGGCCCACAACAATTCAAATTTTATATATTTGGGCCTCGGGATAAGTTTCAATTCTGTAGTTCTCATTACGAACAGTTGACTGCCGTTCCTCCACAATCAACCGTTATCGGTCAAACAATGAGGATCCACGATCGACCATTCGCTAACAAAATTTAGGGTCTGTTCCAGTTTCAATCATCAATTGTTTATTTGCATAATTTAGGTTGTCGATAATATTTGATTAACCTTAATTACAGTCTAAGCATCAATTTGCAATTAAGTTTAGGGGTTGTTCCTTTAGGGTTTACAATTTCAAGAGAGAAGGGGTATGTACATCAATCTTCAATTAACAGTTTACTAACAATTTAAAGCTAGGATTTTATATTCAAATCTAGGGTTTAGCGTATTAATTTTGGATCTAACATATTCATTTAAAGGTTTTCTAACATCCTAATCAATTAAATTAGTTTAAACTAACTATAATAATCAAGTTATTAAAATTGTGCCCACTAATCTCAAACCTAAGCTCTTCCTATAGCCTATGCTTGAGAATCGATAGCTTCACCTTGATCCGACTAGATTTAGTTGCTTCTAGTCTTCTAAGTTGAATTGTTTAATTTATTGGGAATTTTTTCGAGTTTAGGGTTGATTTAATTTGGCCAGAGTTTAGTTACAATAAATTTTTAATTGAGAATTAGAGTTTCAATAGCGTGTTATTTATAGGGTAGGGTTTTAGTTTGTGCCATTAGATTAACATAGGAAATCTTTCCATAACATATGGTTTATTCATCATACCCTTTATCCCCAAGCAACGATCATAACCGTTCACATTGCATCAGTGTATATCGATAAATGATTGATTTTACATGCCTCCAGCCAACTGCCCATCGACCCTGGTCAATTGATACCGGTCGACCTTGAACCCTTGTAGGTCGACCTATGGCGTTATAAAATTTTAAATTTAAGTTTTAAATTTTTAGTTCATTCTGACGCCCATAACTTCTCTATACTAACTCTGATTATGAAGTATCATATATGAAAACCATCCGTAAAATCGCTACGAACACAATGGTGAAAGTGTCATAGCCGCATTTGGACCTTTGTGAAAATTTGTTTTTAGGTCCTTATTTTATTTTTATTTAACCTTCTTACTAAATTTCCATCTAAATTGTTGTTAAATTCCCAGGGTGTTGTAGGAGGCGACCTAGATAGAGTTATGGTTGAAGTAAAAATATATTTCATTACCCAACAGCAGGCTTTCATGGACCAACCTATGCCATGCTTAGGATAGGTGCAAACTGCAGGTCACAACATTGACATACGGGGGTGATCATATTCCATGGGATGTAGAAGGAAAAGGAGGTCGTACTGTGAGGGTTAATCTGATTTGGAAAATCGAGGGACAAGGTAAGAGAACACAAAAGAGATTTGACTATCAAAAGTTTAGCCCCAAGTTGGGCCCAATGTGCGGTTCGATACTGAACAGAACATAAAAGGAACCAAATCAAGAGAAACCGTTGCTAGCATTCCTCGCCACCATCAATATTCTCTTGCCTTTGCCTAGGTAGCAATAGTATAATCGTGAGGACAGATCTAGGAGTAGTGATCTTGGCAGGGTCCGAAGACCAAACCTTCATATTATAAAGGAAAGAAATCCTTACCCTCGAAGTGGAAATTCAAACTATCATCAAACGTCATTTGAGTTGTAATATAAGATAGCAAGGATCTTTAGGGAATTTTTTCAGTGTGCAAAGGTTGAACACTAGAGATAGCAAGGAGGTAGGGTTAGCGGCCCCTTCTCCCAAGAGATACAGACTGCCATGAACACTAGAGATTTCAGGATTCCTATAATGGATGAACTAATCCCATTTGTACAACTGCAATAGTAGACTCAATACATGCTGACGAGGGGAGCTGCAAAGGAAGCCTTAAGCAAATGCTTTCCTCTATTCCTAGTAGAATTAGCCGCCATGTGTTTTTGTCGTCTACTCCTAGGTTCAGTTCACTTTTGGGCAATGTTAAATGAGAAGTTTACTCGCCAATTCCTGTGTATGTGAAACGAACGATGAATGCGTACTTGTTGTATGATGTAAAGCAAAGGGAAGAATCGCCGTAGGAATACTTGACTCGGTTTAACACCATGGCTGGCATAAAGAGTTGAAAGGCTAAATTTGATGGCGCTATGTGGTGGAGTGCATTCATGAATATGGTTCATGAGATGCCCACTATTTTGAAGTCTGAAGTCAGTAATAGACGCTGTCAAAATACATTTTCGCACTAATCATAGACATTAAAATATCGTACCATGTGTTTTATAATTTAAAAGCTAAGATCAATATGGGCATAATAAAGGGAAAACTCGTGGTGAAATTAAAAATATACACAAGTCCCAATAATGTATAAATATCAGATAGACCTATAAGGCTTAATAAAAAAAAATAACTTTAGATTTCTACAAATCAATCCTTTATTTAATTATAAGCAATCCAACAGTAGTACATGAAAATAATTTTAAGTAAGCAATCTATAAATGTTGCATACAACTAAAGCCCCTTCTATATCCTTCTGCTTTTTTTCACCCGCCGACTTTGCAATTAGATATATATAAAAAATGGAAAAGGTGTCAACCATGTTTGGACTATTCCAATTTCTATATACCCCAACAATAAGGGAACCGTTGGGTATTGCATAGAAAAAATCTGCTAGAGTACTCTTATGGGATCAAATTCACATAGTTCAATTTTCCGCTCTTCGCCTGCATCTAAATACTTATTAGCACATAAGAACCCTATCATCCATGCAAACAATGCAAGTATAAATCATAAATTTCGCTAGGCCATCAAAATCAATCATCCTAAATATGAGGCTATAACAATATTGTCAATACGCAACCACTAAACATTACACAAATTTGACAACGCTCAATATCAAACCCGAAATTCAAATAAATCAATAAACGCCGTCAAATTTAAACAAGTAACACACTATTAGCAATAAAATTCCTCAATAATCATCAAAATGGGTAGCAACTACTCAATGTTAGCAACACACATCAAACCATCAAATATGCACTAACTACTCAATGTTAGAACCGTAACCAAACTCATCAAATATGTACTAATTACTCAATATTAGTAACATAACTAAACTCATCAAAAGTATGCTCACTAATTAATATTAGCAACACAACAAAAAACATGATAATTTCAACCAATAATTAATCATATATGTTACATTCATCCGTAGTGATATGTTTGTACATTCCTCTTAAGTATATTGACGTTTTATTACTGTTTATATAAAATAACACCTAAATTTCACCCAACTTAAATCAATAATAATTCTTTAAAAATGATAATATACTTTTAAAAATCATCTATTGTAACACTACTTTTCAAATACCTCAAAACATCCTATTCTAATTAAAAAATAGTAATTTACATCAAATTACTTTTCAAAACGATAATATTATTATTTTTACGACAAACTAATGGTATACAATAAACCACTTTAATATTTTCCGAAACCAATTTGTTATCATTCATTCCAAAAATAACAACATTCTATTTAAATATTAAAATTTCGTTCTTATTGCTATTTGTTCTCAAAATCCCAGAGTAATAATTTAACTTCAAATTTTTTTGAAAACATCTCTTTATTATTATTAGTTTTATTATTCCAAAAATATATTTTTATTCAATTATCCTACAATAAAAATAATAGTAATATTTACTTCTACATACACTACAAAGTCAAATATTTTGTCATTTACTTCAAACAATATAATCTTTACAAAACCATATTATCATTTATGAAATCTTACTTTATTATATATATAATTATAAACTTTCCAATTTTTAATTTACTACAAATTTATCGTTATTAATTTTGAATTTCCCAAGAAATTCATAAATAAATAACCTTGTTAACTTTCTCACGTTAATTTCAATTTGATTCACTAAATCACCGTTATTTACAAATATCTTCCACAATTTCTAAAAAATCTTACCTTTCATTCATTGATTTATTTTTCACAATATCAAACAATATCACTCATTTTATTTTAGTAACTAATCCAAATCCAAAATTAGTTATAATTTAAGTGTCCAACAACACAATTATAAAAAAAACAGTCCAACCGAGGCACAATGCGCCCAAAACATCATAATAACTAAATTGTCATCAATATAACAAATACATATCAAGATTATAATTTTTTATTAATGGATAAACATTTAATATTTTAAACCTTAATTAATAAATAAATAAATAAACATACCAATGCACTTTGCAAACAGCCCTAAAACTTAGTGTGCCAATCGTCCTGTCATCTGAAATTTCAGAGAGAGTCTAATAAAACAAACTACATGTCATTCGAAGTTCGTATCCAAGTTATTGAGGTTAGAAGATTCTGGGTAATTACAATTTACAACATTTTGGGAGACAAATTGAGAAATTACGATCTCAAAATCAATTTTCGCCACTACCGCCTATCGAACATTAATTGTAGATTTCTTCCACCTTCAAGCACCTGAAGTCGCGCAACCACTTGTAATCCACAGATCGTCGCCTTCTACACTAGTCCCTACCAGCACAGTCCCTTAATTTGCCTCCTATCACCGGAATTTGGCCATCAAAAATCTATGTCGTCGTTGCCTTTTTCCCACCATTGCTGAAGGAAAGGTGACCAATTCATCAAATTGAAGCCATCCCCAAGTTCATTTGGTCAAGCTCTACAAGTTTGGATCTTTAATTTCATCAGTTGGTCGACGAATCAAAAACACCAAACTTGCACCTAGTGATTCACATGTATTAACTATAACCACCAATTCTGGTTAACTCAAGCATTTTTATGACAAATTGAAACTTTCCACGTCTTTACCCATTGAGAGCTTTGAATTTATATATTATAAGCTAGGTTCGAGCAATCTGAATTACATCTCGATTTTGCAAACCGTAAGCCCAATTCCATTATAATTATATACCAGACTAATCAAATTGAAACGACCTGCACAATGGTTATAAATACGATACACAATTTACCCTTTAATTAAAACTTTATTTTTAATTAATTTTTAATTTTAATAGGGCCAAATTAGCAGGTCATTAAATTCTCCCCTTTATACAACCCTCAACCAAATCGATAAATTCTCACCATGTGTTTAGTCACAAAATATGGTGGAGTACACCAATCATAAATGAAGAACATATAATATAGTATACAACAACTGCATAGCAAAACCAATCTTGATATAATAAAATTTACTCAAATTAATCACACATACTATAGTACCACACACGTTTCCTCAATCATGCATTCAACTTATATCATGTAAAATAAACCCCATCAACAAAGAGTGAAATAATCTCCATCATATGGCCTTTTTCACAATTCGTAACATGCATCTCAATCATCCTACCATACTCGCCTATAACAAAAAATACACAACATGAATTAGGTTAGTCCAAAATGCATGCATAATAAAAACGTACATAAATCAAGCTCATGTAAGTAAAGCTCGCACATACATGCCCAAAAACGGTAATCATCATTTCATCATACCAACTAATAACACATATGTTAATCCCCGCGCTGATAACACATCCATCATAATATGTGCATTCTCAAAACTATCGATGAACTACCACATAGTCTCATAGGAAAATAATTGGTGTACCATCGTGTTTTTACATCTTTCAAAACATCACATGCCCCTACTCATGGTTGCACTCCCAAAAATGACATATGTACTTATCCATGGCAATAACCTCAGGATATAAAAATATGCCTATGCGTGTGTGCATGTGTTTGTGTGCCCACTCATGTCTACATCTTCAAAATAATATGTACCTACTCGTGGCCATATCTCAAAATATATGTGCATCATCATGACTACATCCTCAGCATAATGTGTGCCTACATGGCTTCTACCTCAAAATATACGTGCGTACTCATGGCTACGTCGATCCTTGATTTCCAGCACTACTCAAATTTTTGGGAAGTCACCTACTCAAGCGGTCTCATAACAGACATTATTGAATAAATTATGACTCAAATAACCCACTCAAATAGTCATGCTACAAATACCCTTGGATATGTGATAACTCGTACGACCCATAAATGGCTAACAAGTATTTAACGTATCGAATTCTCGGTGCTTAAATCCCTGCCAGACTCAGATTGGCCATGAATCTAGCCATTCAACGGATAAGGGGTACTCTCAGACTACCCCATAATTCCTCGATATATATCCACATCAGAAGGCCTCTTGTTGCTTCCTTCAGATCACCTCATATATCTTATTCCACATTCCTCTTACTGTAATATTCTCATCTGATCGCAGAGACAACATACCTAAAATACCAAAGAGGGGTCTGTTAGCACATCCTAGCATTTGGAGCCCAAATGCATTTAAAAATAAAACATTTATACTAAAATATCTATATTTCAAATCAAAGCTCCTCTATTCTCTTCAAATCAATATTTCCTTTGTTAAAATATAATCGTTATTTCATATAATAATTTTTGAAACTTTATCACCATTTTCTTTATATCAACTTAAAAATGTTTACAAAAACTCCAAACTACGTAAAATTTAAAATAAAAATAAAATTAGAAGTTTGGTGTGGAAGTCAAATCACTTATGGAAGCTGGTAGTGGCTTGTATAAAAATAGATTTGAAATATGAACTTATTAAAACACTAAATTTTTGAAAAGATATAATGAACCTCCCACAACCACTTTGATTCTCCTAAGGGAATCTCCCAGGCTAACTTGTCGCCAAATCTTCAGCCAATATTACTCATTCTAATGGAACATTGCGTACATTTCTTTATCAATCTAAATACATAGTCTATCTCAGCTTTGAAACTATATCATTCCACTATGACTGGATGAAATATTCCCTTTAACATTCCACTAGAATATCCAATGTATGCTATACATTGGATAACCAAGTTACCATAAATTTATCAATAGCAATAAACAATATAATCTAGCATATAATACATATGATCAAAATAAGGCCTACAACAAGCAACCAAAAAATTAAGTAAATCATAACAAAACAAATAATCAACAAATATACAATGTAAGAAAAAGAAATAATTCAAATGTTCATAACATAAATTAATGAACAACCATTATCAAATAATTAAACAATAATAATATAATATAATTGGAACAATTCAGACAATCATGACATACAATAAAAAAAATGTGGCCAAATGAAACTGCTGAATTAATATAACCAATTTTAACAAACAATAAAACAACACAACCGAATCAGCCAAAGTGAACATGTACTACTAATTTAAATTTTAACTATCTTATATGTTAAAATGGGGAAGCATAACATTATATCTCGACTTTCTCTCTAAAAGGGAATGACTAGACATGCTTATAACTCATTAGGAGACAACCACAAGACATTGGCATAATGGTTACATCATCATCATAACGCACGTTGGGAAAAATCAAAACCGATATCATCTGATCATCTTATACCCCTTGCTAATCAATCTACCCTCACAATCCTCGAAATATCTTCAATAAATTCTAAATAAAACATCTCTTTACAATAAAATACTTATTACAAACACCTCTTAAGTTTGTTTTTTCAAATCAAATATATTACTTTTTCACTACTACCTCATATTTGTAAAACACTTTCCAAAGCATTTAAAATCATATATATTTTATAACACACCATAAAAAATAATTTCAAGTATATATCTCGAAATTATTCTCTTTAAAATTGAGTGTTCTCCAATATGATTTCTCTACCAAATAAACGTTTTACCTCTAAAACATCGTTTATTGAAAAGTATTCATTTCATGAAAATACTTACAATTAAAAATAAAGTTAACTTTCAAACAAAATGTTTTCCAACCTCAAGGATTCTCTCTTTAAATAAAACATTTATCCTCAAATAAAAATGTTTTCCGCACTATTTTCTCAGACGGATTTTTCTAAAAACATTTCTAACAAAATGGTTTTCAAAATTTTCCCCATTAAATAAGTTCTTAAAAGTTCTTTCTAGAACCAAATATTATTTTACCAAAATAGCCTTTTCTACAAAATATCCTCGAAATAAAATTTTCTTAAATCATATGGCTTTTGCTGTAAAGTGCTATTGAATAATTGTTATCTTTTTCAAACAAATGTCCTCATGAGACATTTTGAATCAGGATACTTTACAAAATTTACCTTTACAAAATACCTTCCTTAAAAGGTGCTTATTAAACCAAAATAATCTTCAAACAAAATGTTCACTATCAAAATGCACGTTGAATTGACACTAAACTAATTCATTTTAACAAAGTGATTTTATATAAAACGTTTTACACAAATCGTTTTATCTTTACTTTTGTAAAATTTTAATAAATAACTCTAAGTACAAGAACATTTGTTTTCCCCTTCTTTAATATAATGTCTTTATAAAGCAAAATGTATAATTTTAGTATAACTCTATAAGTTAATATTTCACAAAAATTGGTTCACTTATTATGGTCAGATCTTAATCACAACTTAATATCATTTGTGTGTCACTCGGTTTATAGCCGATACTTAATCTCTATTAAAAGTGCTCATCATGCCATACTATTATACTATTTATTACACACTCAAGGGACACTGTAAATAAATAACATCTTAGAATGAGGCAGCGGTAGTTATGCTACATCTCCCATACACAAAAGGCATACAATAATCAATAAGAACACACTCTCATTCTATATTTCAAACCTAACATTAGTTGCGAATTTACTTACCCCAAATGGTTAAACCTAACCAAGGCAAAGGGAATAGCTAAACCTAAACTCTGATACCAAGAAAGATGTCCCACTATTTTTTACTTCTAAAATCAGTGGGAAACACCATCAAAATATGTTTACGTGCTAATTTCAAACATTAAAATTGTGGGCTATGAGTTTTATAACTTAAAAACTAAGATCAATATGGGAAAATAAAAGGGAAAACCTTCTGGTAGAATTAAAAATATACATAAGCCTCAATTATGTATACCTATTACAATAGTCCATACAAGGCTAGATAAAAGGAATAAAACAATTTTATCTTTCTACACATCAATCCTTTATTTAATTTATAAGAAATAGTACATGGAAATAATTTTTAGCAAACAACCTATAAATATTGCATACTGCCAAAGCTCCATCCCTTTCCTTTTGCTTTCTTTCTCCTTCCAACTTTGCGAATAGATATACACAAAAAGGAAAAGGTGACAAGTATGTTTGGACCGTACTAATTAGTATACACCTTGACCACAAGAGAAACGTGAGCTATTGCATAGAAAATAACTGCCTTCATATCCTTACGAGATCAAGTCCATGTAGTTCTATTTCCTGCTCTTCTCTTGCATCCAAATACTTGTAAGCACATAACAACCATAACATCTATGCAACCAATGCAAGCTGAAAAAATAAGTTATATAAGGCTATCAAAATTAATCATCATAAATATAGGCCAGAACAATAATGATAACACATAACCATTGAAGATTACATATATTTGACAACACTCAATATCAACCCAAAACATCAAATAAATCAGAAGGCACCATCAAATCTATAATATACACTCAATATTAGCAACATAACTCATCAATAATCATCAAAATGGATACTAACTACTCAATATTAGTAACAAAACATCGAACTTATCAAAATGTGTATTAACTACGGGATTTTAGTAACATAACCAAACTCATCAAATATGTACTAATTACTCAATATTAATAATATAACCAAACTGTCCGTTGGTGCAGCGCAGTGGACATGAGGCTTGGGTTCTGATAAAAAGATCCAAGTTTGATTCCTGCCACGCGCTTCCCATCCTATATAAATTTACTCGGGTGTATGAGGACTTGGATCAGCGGACAACTTTACTGTACCCTCCTTAAAAGTTTACCGACCTGTCGGGTTCTCTTGGGTTTTCAAAAATATATATATAACCAAACTCATCAAATATGCACTAGTTACTCGGTATTAGTAACATAACCAAACTTATAAAAAGTATGTTGACGGCTAAATGTTAACAACACAATAAACATACATGATAATCTTTACAAATAATTAATCATCTATGTTACTTCCATCTGAAGTGAAGTATTTACACTCATTATTTCCTCTTAAGTATAATTTTTTTATCGTTGTTTATTACAAAAAAATATTATCATTTCTTCCACCTTAAAACAGCAATAATTTTTAAAAATGATAGTGTTTTAAAATCAATTATTATACTTCTACTCTTCAAATATCTCAAAACAGCCTATTTTAATCAAAAATAGTAATTGACATTAACTTAGTTTTCAAACGATAATATTACTATTTTACGACAAACTAATAATATATATACTAAACAACTTTAATATTTCCCAAAATCGATTTATTACTATGTACACTAAAAATAACAATATTCCATTTAAATATCGAAATTCCTTTCTTATTGCTATTTATCTCAAAATACCAAAGTAATAATTTAACTTCAAAACACTTTCATAAACATCTCTTTACTGCTACTAATATTATTATTCCAAAAACATCGTTTTATTCAATTATCCAACAACAATAATAATAGTAATATTTTTTTTCAAACATCACAAAGTCAATTATTTTGTCATTTAATACAAGTAATACAATCTTCACAAAACCATATTATAATTTATGAAATCTTACTTTATTCTATAGATGTTTACACAAAAGGTGGACAAATACCTCAAATCGATTAGCTATAGGTGTAACGGCTCGTATTTTACATATTAAATGATCATAAAATATTTTTATTTTATTATGCTAGGTCGGATGATTCTATAATTTGGGGATATGACTGTTAGAGATATTTTACACACCTATGACTTTTTTTGAATTTCTATGTGATAATTTTGTCCATGAAAATTTTGTTTGGGTTATAACTTTTGATAGGAGTCGATTTAGTGTCTCAACTAGTTACATTGCTTCAGAATGATAGTTTCTTATTCCATAAAGTGGTCATAATAGAGAAACAAACTTATGGTTAGGAAGTATGCATATTTTAAGTTTGAATAGATGTTGACCAGTCCTATTATGTAATTAGTTAAGCTCATAAGTTGGCCTATTAGTCTAATCCAAGATTAGTATAAATAGGGGGCTATAGACGTCAAATTGAAACTTTTCCCTCTTTCCGAAATCAGATCTAAACCCCCGTTAACCCTAATTTCATTAAAAATCACACAAATTACTTTATTAATTCTTTCCAATCACTAATTAGAGAGGATATCATCAAACAGAAGTTAGACATCATCATTTTGGTTGATTTGTATTAATTTATGTTTCTTTCTACATTAGATCCAGGTGAAAATTGGTTAATTTTGGTAATTGGTGAGTGGTTTATGCCTTCTCACTATCCTATGCATATTGACATGATAGAATTGCATGTTTTAACATGATTTTGGGCCATAAAACCTTTTCTAACTTTAATTACAAGTTATCATATGTTTATGACCTAAATTGTAAATTTTTGAAATGGTTTTCGATATTGATTTTGTAATTTTCCTTGTTCATTTTCATATGTGCAAGTAATATGTAGATTTTGATTAGAATTGGTTTGTTTATCATATGCTTTTGTACTGCTTGTATGAATGGATGTATATGCATGTCAGTCTATACTTGTATGTTGTGCTTTGATGTTGTTTGCAGGTGTTTTGGATGTTCAGGAAGATAAGATGGTGAATTTTGCAAATCGAAGGCAAACTAGTAGGAATTGGACAAAACATGGAGGAGAGGCTTTGGAGTATGGTTGAAGCTTGCAGAATAATTCGCACCTCCTAATCAATTAAGGGTTCTACTCGGTAGTGAGTTGAAGGGTCGATACCTAGTTATTTCTATTGCTTGGTTGAGTGGAGAACTTTGGGGATCTCTTGGCATTGGCTAATGGAGGTGGACCAAGACAAATTGTTAAGAATTGGTTGTTAAAGTTAGATGTTGTTTTGAGTTGTTTCTAAAACTTGGTTTTGAGTGTTTTGGATTGGTGGCCTAGTTGTTTTGAGGGATGAGGCAGGGTCTAAAGCACTTGGGATTGGAGTTCTAGAAGCATGGAAGATGACATAGTCAAAATTAAGTAAGCATATGACTCGGTGTCATTTTGATTGTGTAACAAGTTGTTTTTGTGCATATGTTTAATGTGAGTTTTCCAAGAGATAGAGACGAAGCTTTATGGATTGTGCCGGAGGTGTTGGACAGTTCGCATCAGGGCTGGATGGCGATGTAACAACATGATAAAAGCTTTGTATCTTTGGTTTATGACTCATAAAGAGAGTAGGTGGCGAATATGGTGGTTTGAGAAAGGAGGGAGCCATGGAATGGGAACATGAAGGGTTTCGAATAATGGAATCAGGATTTAACAAAGGAAGGGTTTGGATCCAAATGGAGCAATGAGGGCTCAAATGTATGGGCTCAGGAATCGTCGATACTCAGATTATTTTCTGTTGTGCTTGAAGCATGGGTATTATAAGTGGGGACGCCCATGGATCAATGGAGTAGATCTGAATACTCTGGACTAGTGGCTTTGGGTCTAGTGTTTGGCTTTGGGCTATGAGACATGTTTCGAGCTTTAAGCTGCGTGATATGAGAGTACACTAAAAATTGTGATTTCTGTTAGTTCTTTGCTAAGGAGGACATACAAGTTATCATATATTTAAAGCATATAAAATGAAAATGGGGATTTCTTGATGGATGGCACAGTTGCTACTTTACTTTTTTTGCTTTTTAGGCTATCACTTGGAGATATCAATGGGAGTAGGTATTGGAGATAGGAATACTTAGAGAGCTGATATCCTTATTTGAGTATAATAATTTTATGTTATTGTAGAGTAGCATATTATGATGTTATGTGCTAACCTTTGTTTGAAGAGACATGTCAGGTATGATTTGAGTACCTCTGTTCCTTACTAAATTTAACTGAATGGTATTTTGAGATTCATTTACTACTCATGCTAAACAGTTGTCTGACCCAAGATTTTGTGTTTTCATTCTTATTATCCTGGGTACTCATAAATGATTAGGCTAGATAATAGGTCTAGGTGAAGCAGTTGTTGCGCAAAACATGAGCTGGATGGAGCTATCTTGTATTATGTACTTATATGGATTTCTATGCTTGTTCCATTATGCAACACTATGGAGCCTTAGCAGCAATTGTTTATTTTCTTATCATGAGATAGTTATTGGGTTTATTTCCATAGCATAAACTCTAATACATTTGTATAACTCTGTGGATCTGTATTCTGACGATTTATTCACATAATTATTATTGTCTCTCCTACTATATTTATGATATTATATTTTATCCATGTGGTGTGAGATATTCAATAGGTTATATGTTGTATTTGTTTGCTTTTCAACCCTTACGATCATCTCATATCGACTGGGCACGACTACGGCATACAATTTTGGTAGTATTGATGCCGATGGTATAGGGCGATCGTCAAATTTGATATCAGAGCTTAGGTTACATGATTAACCCGAGTTGACACCGTGATTCAGTAGGGATAAGATTGAAGTTATCTCCTTAGATTGGATCTTGAATGTATATATACGAGAGACTTCTTATTGTTATAGGTTTTCAAAGCAATATAGTAATATGTTATATAGTATAAGTCGCATTCATACGAACACTATAGACACAATTATAGATTATGAATTAACTGACAAACAAAAATACTATGAGGAATTTTTCTTCTGAAGTTAAGGAAGGTGCAGGGTCAGGAGCTGCTACCTTGAAGTCTAATCGATATGGTATGCTATGGAGGCAACTATGATGAGGAACATTCAGACTGCGACTCCTAGTGCAGATGTTGGATGAGGTGCTCCTATTCAAGTTCCTAGGGTTGATTTCTCCATGAAAATCAAGGAGTATTCTACTCTAGAAGGAAAACCATTTCATGGATTAGAATCAACTATAGAAGAGCCAGATTGGTTGGATATCTGCAAATGCATCTTTAAGGATATGGAGTGGATGATTCTATGAGAGGAAGCTAGCCTCTAGACAATTTCAAGAATGAGCTATAACTGGTGGAATTCCATTACAGTTGCTACTCCAAAAGATCAGTTTACTTGGGACCAGTTCAAAGCAAGGTTTGAAGAGAAATTCATTTCGGTTGCTTAGAAAGTCGGTGTTGTTTAGGAAGTATGCTGATCTTAAGAAAGGAGAGATGTCAGTTTCTGAGTATGTTGCGGAGCTTGATACTTTATCAAAGTATGGAATATCATTCATTGACACTTCATTAAGAAACAAAGAGAATTTCATAATTGGTATGGATGATTACCTTAGGGAGAAGCTGGTAGACCATATTGCAGAGCTATTTGAGAAGCTTGTTGGGAAATCTCTTCGCCATGAGAATCTGTATCCAATGGCTATTTTCATTTCTATTGAGAAGGAAGATCCAAAGTAACAGTAAGGTGGTGGAGGCAAGAAAAAGTGGAACGGAAAGTGGAAGCGGTATCAAGGGGAAAATGGCGATAAGGGAAGCTAAGTGGGAACCTACTTGCTATGGGTGCAAGGGGAAGGGTCTTTTGATTTAGGATTGCAAAGTAAGCGAGAAGAAGAAGTGCTACAATTATGAAAGGATTGGATGTTTTAAGAAGGATTGTCTGGAACCAGTAAAAGATAAGCAAGTTGTGAAAGCATACGCTTTGGACGTTGTCCCGACTTTGTCGAGTGCTCCCTCGTTAAAGGAGAAGGGAAAGGGAGTCTTTATACAAGGTATGCTTTCCATTAAAGAAGTTTCGATTCGTGTTTTGTTTGATATTGGGGCTTTACATTCATTAATATGTAATGACCTAGTAGATAGATTGGAATTAAGACCCGAGATAGTAGATTGACCCCAGATTTTGATGAACCCTGTTGGAGGCTATACTTGTCTTTGCAAGATTTTTTGTGGCTTAGTGTTATTGATTCATGGATGCTTTTTTGTCTATGATTTCCTTATCATGAGTTTTTTTGGGTTTTGGATTATCTTGGGAATGGACTGGCTTAAAAGTATGCTGTGACAGTAGATTTCGAGAAGTTGTTAGTAACAATCAGATATGTGGAAAGGCGAATGGTAGTGATTGGTTGTCTACCAAAGGATGGGTGATGATTAGCTTTTTATTCGCTTGAAGTTCCACAGGAAGGGTTGTCATCTATGCCTATTGGTAGAGAGTATCTGGATGTATTTGAGGAAGTGACGAGATTGTCATTGCATAAAGAGATTGAGTTTCAGATAGACTTAGTGATTGAAGCTAAACTTATAGTTATTCCTATGAGGCGTATGGCACCTAGAGAGTGTAGAAGTTAGAGGGGTAAGTGAATGACTTATTAAGGAAGGGGTACATTCGAAGGAGTATAACTAAGTGGGGTGCACCTGTAGTATTCGCAACTAAAGCAAATGTCTCTTCGAAGTCGTCTATGGATTATCGTGAGCTAAATAAAGCGACGAAGAAGAACAAGTATCGGCTTTCATGCATTGATGACTAGTTCGATCAGCTCCATGATGCATATGTGTTATCTAAAATGGATTTGACAATGGGATTTCACCGGTTGAGAATAGCGAACAAGAGTGTACCTATTAATGTGTTTTGTATGCCATCGGGTTTTTATTAGTGGTTGGTAATGCCATTTGGATTGACCAATGCTCCAGCATACTTTGTGGATCTCATGAATCGGTTTATCAATGATCAGTTGAAGAAGTTCATGCTTGTGTTCACGGATGATATTTTTACCTATTCCAGAATGGAAGAGGAGGATAAGACGCACATAAGGATTGTGCTAGAGGCGTTAAGAAAGCACGAGTTGAGAGCGAGTTTTCTATGTATCACTTTTGAAGAAAAGTAGTGAGGTTCTTGGGTCATATCATTTCCGGATAGAGTATAATGGTGGATCCTACAAAGGCGGGGGCGGCCTAAGATTGGAACCAACCCAAGAATGCTACGGATGTGAGAAGCTTCCTAGGATTGGTAGAGTACCATAGGCACTTCATAAAGGACTTCTTAAAGATAGCGGAACTATTGACAAATTTAACGAAGAAGGGTTAGACTTTTATTTAGGATGCAAAGTGTGAGCATGCGTTTGTGAGTCTAAAAGAGAGGTTAATGAGTGAACTGGTGTTGAATATGCAAAGTGGGAATGAAGGGTTGATAGTATATACAAACACCCATGGTGGTGGATTGGGTGCAATGTAGATGCAGAAAGGAAGTGTTGTTTTGTATGCTAGTTGAAAATTAAAGCCTCATAAGAGCAATTATCTAACTCATGATTTGGAATTAGCGACGATAGTTTTTCTTTGAAGATGTGGTGGCATTATCTGCTAGGATAAAGATTTGAGCTATTTACACAAATCCTTGAAGTACCTATTCTCTTAGAAGTATCTCAATCTTCGTCAGCAACGATGGTTATAGTTCTTAGCCTCCTATGATTTTAGAACTTCCTATAAAACAGGAAAAAGGAATGCAATTGCCAATGCATTGATTAGATGGCGTGCTTTCTTGGAACAGAAGTAGATTAATTACATTGCCGGATATGAACTAGGCATCATTGCAAACTGGACCCAGAGATGTTATCAAGTTTTTTGATCTATGATGGAAAGGATTAGTGCCAACCAAAAGTGAGATGCTAGGCTGCCATAGATTATAAAGAAGACAGTAAAGGAATAAAGTTCGAGGTTATGAGGCAATATGGAATCGATCGAGAAGGTTGGCTTCGTAAGGATGAAAGATTGTTTTTTTTCGATATTGATGGATTGCCAAATGAAGTGCTATGAAAGTGTCACCATACCAGGTTGACCATTCATCCTGGCGGTAACAAGATGTACCGAGATATGAAGTAAACTTATTATTAGGAAGTTATGAAGAAGGATATTCTGACATTCATCTCAAAGTGTATGAACGGCTAATTGGTAAAGGCAGAGTAAAAGAAACTTAGTGGATTGTTGTAATCGCTTGAAGTTCCAGAGTGGAAATGGGAGCAAGTATCGATGGATTTTATTGATGTACTACCAAGTACTCAAGCAAGGTACGGTGCATTTTGATCATGTTTAATCGATTGACCAGAATCACCAGATTTATACCCGTCAATTCAAGTTGAATGACATCCAAGCTAGAAAAGTTGTATGCAAAATGGATAATACGATTTTATGGTGTACCAAAGAGCATTATGAGTAACCGAGACCCGTTATTCACCAGTGAGTTTTTGAAGAGCGTACAAGAGGCATTAAGGACTAAGCTGCATCTTAGCACAGCTTATCACCCACAAATAGATGGACAGACTAAAAGTAAATCATATATTGGAGATCTCTTGCGAGCATACATTATAGATTTTGGAGGATCATAAGCTAACCATCCATACCTGGTAGAGTTTGCATACAACAGTAGTTGTCAGTTGAGTATTGGCATGGCTCCTTATGAAGCATTATATGGTTGACCATGCAACGCTTCTTCATGTCAGTGGTAAGTGGACGAGAAAGTGATACTTGGTCTAGATATGATTAGAAAAACTTCATAAAAGATTGGGATCATTCGGTAATGAATGAAAGCTCCTCAGGATCGACTGAAGAGGTATGCGGATAAAAGACATAGAGATTTGAAATTTTCTGTTAGGGATATATTTTTTGTGAAGGCATCTCCTTTGAAGACTTCAATTGGATTCGGTAATAAGGGGTAGTTGACTCTAATATTCGTAGGTCCTTTCTCAATAGTAGCGAGGACTAGGAAGTTCACGTATAGGGTCGACTTACCTCAAAAGACGGTGGGCTTACATAACTTCTTTCATGTCACCTATCTATGGAAATATGTGCATGGCTCAGGCATGTTGAGGTAGAACCAGAGGTTTCGAGATCTCATAGGCCAGTTCGTATTGTTGGAAATGACATAAAACAGCTTAGCAGAAAGTCGGTGAAGCTGGTGAAAGTACAATGGATCGGAAGTGACGACGATTATACGTGGTAAATTGAGGAGTGCATGAGGACTATGCGTTTGGAGCTCTTTGAATGGTAAGATCCATCTTTTATCGTATTTACTTTTACCATTGTATACTACATTTGATAGGTTAGTATTCTGCATGCTAGGATAGGATCACTTATTCTACTGATTGCATGAGTGCTTGTTTGATATCGTTGAGAGTTGCATATGGTTATTAGGCATCCAGATTAACTATGGTTGCTTATACCTTGGCTTGTTTTGGGATTTCGAGGGTGAAATTCCTAAAGGGGAGGGGGAGGGTGGAGATTGTGACGACCCGTATTTTAAGTATCGAAGGATCGTAAAATATTTTTATTTTATTCATATAAGGTCGTATGATTCTATAATTTGGGAATGTAACTCTTAGGGGCATTTTACATACTTATGATTTTTCCTAAATTTGTATGTGACTATTCTGACCTGAAAATCTTGTTTGAGCTATAAATTTTGAAAGGTGTCGAATTAGGGTCTCAAATTATCTCCATTCTTCAGGATTATTGTTTCCATTCCACAGAGTAGTCATAGTAGGAAAATGGTATTATAGTTAAGAAGTTATGTCTGTTTTAGTTTAAACAGCTAATGGCAAGTATTAGTGTGTAATTAATTAAGCTCATAAGTAATCCCCCATTAACCTTAACTAATTAAGCCCATAAGTAAGATAGTGGCTAGATTATTATAAATAGGGGACTGTATAAGTCAAAATGAAACTTTTTCCTCTTTTCCAAATCAGATCTAAACCCCCATTAACACCAATTTCATCGCAAATCACACAAATTACTCTCTAATCATTGCCAAATCACTAATTATAGATGAGATCATCAAATAAAAATTAGAGATCATCGTTTTGGTTGATTTGCATTGCTTTGTGTTGCTATTTACATTGGATCTAGGTGAGAATTGGTTGATTTTAGTAATTAATGAGTGGTTTCTGCCTTCTTACTATTCTATGTATGTTTATGTGGTAGAATTGCATATTGTAACATGATTTTTGGCATTAAAACCTATTCTAATTTTAATTACATGTTATCATATGCTTATGACCTAAATTGTGAATCTTTGAAATGGTTTTCGAAATTGGTATAGTAATTCTCCTTATTCATACTCATATGTGCATGTAATATATAGATTTAGAATAGAACTGGTTTGTTTATCACATTCTTGTGTATTGTTTATATGAATGGATGTATATAAATGTTATTCTATGCTAGTATATTATGCTTTGATGTTGTTTGCTAGTGTTTTGGATGTTTAGGAAGATAGGTTCGTGAATTTGGCAAATCGTACACAAAATTGGCCGGAACTAGACAAAACTTGGATAAGAGGTTCTGGATTATAGAGGAAGATTACAGAACAAGTCGTTCCTCACAATTGGTTAAGGGTTCAACTCGACACTAAGTTGAATGGTCGGTATAGAGTCATTTTTATTACTTGGTTGGGTCAATGACTTTAGGAATCTCTAGGTGTTGGCTAGTAGAGATGAACCAAGGCAAAGTTGTAGAGAATTGGTTAAGTGTTGGATTTTATGCCGAGTTGTTTCTAGAACTTAGAGTTAAGTGTTTTGGGGTTAGGGGACGAGTTGTTTCAACAGATGGATTGAGGTCCGAAGAGGTTAGGATTGGAGTTCTAGAAGCACGGAAGGTAACTTGGTCAAAATTGAACAAGTATATAACTCTACGCTGACTCATTTTGACTCGGTACCGAGTGGTTTTTATGCATGAGTTTGATGTGAATTTTCTGGGAGATAGAAAAGAAGCTTTGTAAATCATGCTAGAGGTGTTGTCTCATTCTCTTCAAGGTTGGTTGGCATTGTAACATCATAATAAAGCTTTGTATCTTCAGTTTTTGACTCGTAAAGGAAGTAGGTACCAAAGATGACTGCTCGATAAAGGAGGGAGCCATGGAATGGGAATGTGAAGGGTTCCGAATAATGGAAACTAGATTGAGCAAAGGGCAAAAGAATACTCAATTGTATGATCTAAGGAATCAATGATACTCGAAGTGTTTTCTGCTGTACTCGAAGCAGGGATGGTATAAGTGGGGACGCTCATAGATCAATGGAGTGGACCTGAGTACCCTGGACCAGTAGCTTTGAGTCTAGTGTCTAGCTTTAGGCTACAAGATACGTATTGTAACATCCCGCCTTTTTGCACGATTTAAACAGACACACGTGCCAATTCAATCCATACGTAAGGGCGGATTGTTATGGGATAAATAAGAAAACAGAGAAAGAAACAGAATCTCACAGCGGAAGGATAAAATATAATAATCAAATATACAGTTCATAAATCTGTTTACAAAAACCTTTGATTTATTTATACAATACATATCAGAGTACACATACCATATAACAATGCAGCGGAACAATATGAGTGTAGTGAAACCATATTATCTATAGTAATAATAATACAATCTTCGTCTTCTTCCTCCGGAAATAAAATCTTCAATCCTGAAACACTCGGACTGACCCGAGCTAATTTGGGAAGACAAAAAACACTCGAGTCAGAACTAAAAGATCTTATGTGAGTTACATTAACAGAAATAAATATGAGTGCAGTAACTCAAGAGATGCTTGGGATTTACATCTCCTAAGGATCCGTTAAACTATTTACTATGTAGTATATTGCGCTATTTTAATAGTGTCTAATTGTAAAATAAACTTACTTTTAAATAGCGTTAAGGCTTTACATTTTCCACCTTAACATATTTATATATTCCCATAGTCTATACAGTACCGTAATCTCCCCCGTATTGGGCGTCGTCAGAGGGCACTCCATAGGTATAGTACAAAACAAAATCGTATAAGGCGCGCTAGGGTAGGTGACATGGCACAACTAGGGATTGCCAGGGTAGATATACCAATTGCTGTCCGGGCTGATGGAAACGCGCAGCGCGTATCTACCGCCCACCTCGAACAAACACCCCCAAAATCAAAGAAATCAATAGTGGCCACCGAATCAATCCAAAGTCAGAGTATAGTATCGAAGGAGTGCGTTCGATCAAAGGCATGACCTCATTGGCCCAAAAATCGCTCCTGTTTTAGCCACCTTATGCCAACTCATGCGAGTCGGGTCCACGTATTTACCTTGCAGGAAACGCCTCCACCAACCTACTTCATTCTGGAATCTCCACCGCGTACACGGTTGTTAAAGTGGTTTTCGGAGTTAGCAGAGAGTATGACAACTTCCGATCCCGGTCTTTTCAACAACCAAACGTTATTATAACACCGCTGTCCTCTAAAATAATTTATACTTTCAAAACCAGAATAAAACATCTATTTCAAAATCATATAAATACGATATCATTTATATTTTTAAAACTCCAAATCAATATGACACCATTTAGACCCAAACCAATATAATGTCATTTTTATTTTCCAATATACATTCTTTTCCTAAATCATAGGGTTTTCAAAGTAAATTATTTAGAAATCAAACTCTTGAATATAATATTTTCAAATTATACTACCTTGAAAATCATAACCTTGAAACAAGTTTCCATCTCTTAAATGGTTAAATATTAAATTACTTTATAAAACAAAATAGCTTCTTTACATTTCACAAATCAATTCCAAATATCGATTTAAACTTCCAAATACCATTCTTAATTCTTATGTTTCAAAGCTTTAAATATTTCACCATTTCAAAAACAAACTCATTTGACAAACCCGTATATATCAAATTCAATTACTTATTATTTAGACTTGAAATGTTTACTTAATGAATTCAATATAATTTAAGAAAACCTTTAACTTCACATAACTGGAAAATCTTTCAATTTATTATATATTCATTTAAATCAACCTGATATTCAATTAAATCACTCTACACAAAATCAAGTTATAAAAATCATATCCTTTAGAAATTCTAACTTTTTATTAAATTTCCAATTTAACTTAATATTCATCTTCAAATCTTATTCTCTTTTAAGTCATTTAAAACTCCAGAAATTTAATTTTAAATAAATTCTTAATCATATTGATCTCGAAAATCAACTAAATTTTATACTTCAAATCAAATTCATACAAAGCTTAAAGAAAACGAAAATTACTATATATATATAAATAACCAAATCAATATCCCATAAACCATATATATAGCTTTACAACACCATGAAAATCATTTCAAAATAATTATATATATATATAAATATATATATACCGCGGTGCCTGTATAAAATTTTCTACCCTATGCTCAAGTGATACGGATGTTTATCATTTCAATCCGCAATTTAAAAATAAAAATGCGGTTGTATATCATTTCAAACCGTAATCCCGAATGAATGAAATGCATAACAACTTGCAATTAATAAAATTAATCATCCATTCATCCATCAAATCATACATCCATTTATCACAGTCATCATCTAATTTCAAACAATCATCAATACATAACAGGTGATAAATAATGGTATCAATTATCAGTTTATACTCAAAATAAATTTAATAACTGTTAATTGGCAGTTTATATGCAAAAATAAACGTAAATTTAACTGGCAGTTAATATGAAATAAAAATTTAACATAACTATGACTGGCAGTTAATATGTAATCAAATGAATTATAACTGTCAAATTTATGCAATAAATAAAATTAATTAACAGTTATATTAAATGAATGCGATTTATCGGAGATAATGAATAAAACATGCCAAACAGTCATAAATAAATTTCTACTCATATCTTAAATTAATTTAACAAACACAAGATATTTTAGAAATTGTGAGTGGGTTAAAACACTCACCTATTGAATTTAAATCGAATTTAAATTCAATTTAAACTCAAAAATTCGACGGTCTCCGAATTGGTCCAAACCAGCGTCAACGGATCTGGAATTTAATTATGATCCTAACAAAAAAAATCTCGCGTGAATCGGACTACGTATGAGAAAGTTATTCGAAAATTTCGATTGAAATAAAAATTAAATAAAACAAAATAAACAAATATATCCCATCACCATGCCACGTCGCAGGCCACGTCCTTCTTCTCAAATTCGAGCACGCTACAGCACGAATCAAAAAAAACGGACAGTACCACAGATTACGCTCTTCGAGAATTATGACATATAATTTTTCTGGAATTTTTAGAGGAGTTTGAATTTTTTTTTTCTATTTTTTTTGTTTGTTATGGACTGTAATTGGATCTAGAAATTTTGCAGCCATTGGAAGAGAAGAAGTTGAAGAAAAGAACACACAGAGAGAAATAAAGATAGATGGAGGCTAGGGTTTACACAGCCTATAAATAGACAAAGTGAAATAGGATAGGTGGGCACGAATCATAAACGCGCAAAACGGTTGTTGGCCCACCAGAATATTTTATATTAATTGGATACGTTACGGATTAGTAAATAAATTAATTTCTTCCTCAGACATTTACATTGAATTTTAAACGTATTTACAAATGTAAATTTAGATGCTTCATTTATAAGTTTCAATATAAATTCACAATTTCATTAAATTCCAAATTCATAGATAAGTTTCCATTTTCAACTAAATTTCTAAATTACCGTAATAATTATCTTAAATTTTTATTCATTCTTAATAGATTTAACTATTGTAAATTGACTAAGTTTTCATACTATAAAAATCCACATTTCTATGTATATATACATTTGAATTCCCTACTAAAATATTATATTAATATTTCGCAATTACTTCCAATCCATTTTTTTTTTGGCATCGCACTGTTACTTAAATAAATAGCCTATACCAACACTAATTATCATTAATTTGAAAACGGGTTACCAAATTTTGGATTTTATTAATAATTACTATTTATTACTTCATTGTTTATTCAAATTTAGACAATTTTAGATGTTTCTTAAATGCTGAGTACATTATTAACTTCAGCGTAAAACTTCAATTTTATTTTATCTACAAATTATAAATTAACTTTGCAGAAATCCTTTAGTTGACCTTTCATTTAATTATCCTATCTATTGGTATCCTATAGATGGGAATTCCTAAAACATCTCCGAATTCCAACTTTAATTTCAATCACATAAAATGTTCTATTCAGTTTCCAATAAATTCAATAAATTTAAATTATCATGTTCTAAATCCAAATGAATCCATATATCCTGCCTTCCATTCTTTTAATCTAACTAATTATCATATTCTGGATAAAGTTTACGTTATTTCCACCTATAATCTACAAATAACAACGAATGTTGCATTTGATTTAGATTCTAAATAAATTGATGGGTAATAATTAATAATTCTCACTATTGCCTGATTTATTCCCATTCATGCTTAAATTACCACCAAACAATCATTAAATTTACCTATCTTTTATTGATTCCATAAAATCTATTTGCTCTGAGTTAGTTACTGCATTTATCAAATTCCAATTTCGCAATCACCTTAAATACATAAATTGGTATTGCATTAACATTTAAATTTATTAGCTTATGTCAACACTATTAACATTAATTGCAATGTATTACCAATTTTAATCACTACCCTAACTACTAACTCATATTAACCTACATTATTCCCAAGAATTTCATTGGTTTTTCTTATATTAAATTTATCAACCATATTAATTAAGGTTTTTTAAAAACAATTAATAAAATTCCCTTTAATATATACAACTTAGCAATCTAATAAGCATGGTATTATATTTCACGTAAATGTACATTTAATTACATTTATTACAATGTTATCCAAATAAATTGAATGATCTAAGTATGTAACTCCTAATATCCACCCATCTTGCCTTAATCCCGAATAACATACAAATTAAACTACCCTTAATTTCAATTAACCCTATCATTACTTTTTATATTCCAAACAAATAAATTAATAATAGGTTAATTAAATCAGATTTACAATCCAACTTTAATTATTTGCAAATTTTGTCAGTTTGGACCACTTGGTAAATTCAGAATCCTTTAACAACTTCCTACATTAATTTATTTTTGAATAATCCCAAAATTTTCAATATTAAAGTACAAATACAATTTATCAAAAATTAAAACTTAAATTTCAAGAAATTTATTTATTTAGGTTTAGATCCCGTTATTCACTAAAATTGGTTGGTATTTATTTCATTCGCCTCTTTAATTGTACGTAAATTTCTCATAAATACACCTAAAATTTCATTTAATTCCAACTGCTTCCTAATTTCCATTTCTACGTCTTAAAACACTCTATATTAAACTTTTAGACATTGTATTACTTATCATATCAATGTAACCTTTATTTAGTGTATTAACATTTATTTCAATTCAAATTCTATCAACCAATTAAACATGTAACCTATTACTATTGCTTACAAATCAAAATATTGCACCCATTGTCATCTTCTGAATGGAATTAGTCTTTATTTCAAAATTTATCTAAATTTACATTGAGACCATATTTAATGTTCTTCGATAATATTAATCCTCAATTTATTAAATGGAATCAATATATCTTACATAACATGTTTTACGCATAAATTTTTATTTAATATTATTTCAACTTATTCCCCATATTCTCAATAATTACCTAACATAAATCTACGCTTATTTTATTCTATGTGCACACTTCCGTTACTCTCAAATCAATAAGTAACGTTCATATAAATAAATGTTATGTCAGTTTCCTATTTATTGCGATATTTTTATTTATTTATTACTGCATAACTTTACTTATTTTCTTCCCATCACTTTAAAATTAATCGTTAAAGTAACGCTTATCAATACGCATCAAATTATTAACCAAATTAAAAGGTTTTGATTTTTTTAACAAATTAAATGACAGATTAATTAGGTAATGTATACGAATTGTTATTATACCCATAAATTTACACTTAACTACTTAAATGCCTTACCTATATTCTCTATCTTCCTATTATATTCAGGTACAATACTTACACCAATTTTTATTGAAAAATTTATTCATATTACAAACAAAGGCTTAAATTACCATTGTTAAATTAGCGTTCAATATATATTTATCACCTTCTATTATTTCTACTAAATTTTTATTACAAAATTCTATTAAATAAATTAAATCGTCGAAATTTACGGGTCGTTACACTCTCCCCCACTCAAAACTTTTTGTCCCCGAAAAGGAAAAGGAAGGGAAAAGAAGGATTTAGAATCTACATATCTTATTCAAAACATTACCTTATAAACAATTAAATTTACAATATCTGTTACTTTTCTTAAAATATACAAATTTACAACATTATCTTTTTATACTTAAATTTATTAGAGTTGGAGAACATTTCAAAATATTTCTAAGTCCAAAATTTAAATATCTAAGTAGTTCCAATCACTAATCATCCAAATTAATACAACAACCATCAATTTCCTCGAACAGCATACATACAATTACAAAACAACCATACAATCACACAATCAAATAATTGTTTGGATTCAAACTTGAAATTGTATGGAATGAAAAATAACTATCAAGTGCATCATTTACTCAACAGTCTTAGATGGAACAAAATAGATTATTTATTCATCCAACAACTTCAAATTTCCTTACCCAACCAACCATAAATCAAACAATAACAATTCAAACCAGCAACCAAACTAACTTATTATAAATTTCATGCTTTAGTTGTTTGATTTCCCTTTTAGTTTATATAGTGATTTTTTTCCTCATTCATATTTACTTATCAAAGGTTTGCTCATTCATTTTTACTTATTACTTACAATTATTCAATTCCATTAACTCGGGTCATGCTGGTTCCTTATATTTTGTTATAATTATTCATTCGTTTATAATAGCATGTCCTTATTTATTTACTTTAATTCCTTAAGTTTTATAATCATCTATCTATCATGCTTGCCTTTATTTATATTTACTTGGTAAAATTTCAATTATATCTTAAGTTATTGAAAACAGAAAATTCATTGAATGCTTCATTACCTACTATTACTTGTACAAATTTCTACTACATTTGTTATTAAACATTTCAACTTTTTATATTTGGTAAGGTATATATGTTAAAGAAAATGCAAATGAACTTATACAAGTTTTATCTCATCTTTTAATTAAATTTAATGTTTAACAATATTACTCTTTATCTCATATGTTACAAATTTCAAATTTCCCTTTATAACTTTGCATTAAATCTCTTACCTAAATTAGAGGATTCAATTTATTAATCACTTACCTTTTATTTCACTACAATAATTTAAACAATTAATTAATGGAAATTTAAGAATTAAATAACGGGTTAAATTTCAAATTATTTTGAAATATTAGATAAATATATTCTCCTAACTTATATACCTCTAATTTTATTTAAAACAATTAAAAATTTATATCTTTTTTGAAAATGAATCTGCAGTAGAACTACTACAGTGGCCTTTCCCCTTCGAAACTCGAAAATGAAAGTCGATGATGCGGCCGCCATCACCGAAATTATTTTCCAGCGACAGAGAGGAAAGTACAAAACTTATTTTCTCAAAAATCTTCTTTAAAACGATTCTTCCGAATTATGTTAAATATTTATATCAGAAAATACTTATAAACAAAATTATTAATATATTTCAAAATCATTCAAAAGAAAAACCCCGGACTTAAGTTCTAAATTTTCAAATTTCATTTATCTTATTTTTCAATCTTATTTCTATTATTATTTACACTTTATTGCCTAACAATCAATCTATTGCAGCCAAATATAAATATCAATTGAAATTTTTTATTTTATATATAAAAATATAATAGGCAAAAAAATTTCATTCACCTACATTAAAAACAAATATTAAGTCGGTCTGTCCTATTAAGTGTTTAGAAATCCCTATTGATGTCATAGCGTCCCATGCACCAACCAGAATTTATAAATACGAAACGGAACAAATTAACACAATATTAAAACCTTTTTATAACACTAACAAATACGCTCTCTCATATACACACTCAGTGACTCCCATAGGGTATTACTACCCTATTAATAAAGAGTCAAACCCCACAAAGCCAAGATTTATCGCTAAACCAAAGCTTTGATACCAACTGTAACATCCCGCCTTTTTGCACGATTTAAACAGACACACGTGCCAATTCAAACCATACGTAAGGGCGGATTGTTATGGGATAAATAAGAAAACAGAGAAAGAAACAGAATCTCACAGCGGAAGGATAAAATATAATAATCAAATATACAATTCATAAATCTGTTTACAAAAACCTTTGACTTATTTATATAATACATATTAGAGTACACATACCATATAACAATGCAGCGGAACAATATGAGTGTAGTGAAACCATATTATCTATAGTAATAATAATAATAAAATCTTCGTCTTCTTCCTCCGGAAATAAAATCTTCAATCCTAAAACGCTCGGACTGACCCGAGCGAATTTGGAAAGACAAAAAACACTCGAGTCAGAACTAAAAGATCTTATGTGAGTTACATTAACAGAAATAAATATGAGTGCAGTAACTCAAGAGATGCTCGGGATTTACATCTCCTAAGGATCCGTTAAACTATTTACTATGTAGTATATTGCGCTATTATAATAGTGTCTAATTGTAAAATAAATTTACATTTAAATAGCGTTAAGGCTTTACATTTTCCACCTTAACACATTTATATATTCCCATAGTCTATACAGTACCGTAATCTCCCCCGTACTGGGCGTCGTCAGAGGGCACTCCATAGGTATGGTACAGAACAAAATCGTATAAGGCATGCTAGGGTAGGTGACACGGCACAACTAGGCAATGCCAGGGTAGATATACCAATTGCTATCCGGGCTGATGGAAACGCGCAGCGCGCAGCTACCGCCCACCTCGAACAAACACCCCCAGAATCAAAGAAATCAATAGTGGCCACCGAATCAATCCAAAGTCAGAGTATAGTATCGAAGGAGTGCGTTCGATCAGAGGAATGACCTCATTGGCCCGAGAATCGCTCCTGTTTTAGCCACCTTATGCCAACTCACGGGAGTTGGGTCCACGTATTTACCTTGCAGGAAACGCCTCGACCAACCTACTTCATTCTGGAATCTCCACCGCGTACACGGTTGTTAAAGTGGTTTTCGGAGTTGGCAGAGAGTATGACAACTTCCGATCCCAATCTCTTCAACAACCAAACGTTATTATAACACCGTGGTCCTTTAAAATAATTTATACTTTAAAAACCAGAATAAAACATCTATTTCAAAATCATATAAATAAGATATCATTTATATTTTTAAAACCCCAAATCAATACGACATCATTTAGACCCAAACCAATATAATGTCATTTTTATTTTCCAATATACATTCTTTTCCAAAATCATAGGGTTTTCAAAGTAAATTATTTAGAAATCAAACTCTTGAATATGATATTTTCAAATTATACTACCTTGAAAATCATAACCTTGAAACAAGTTTCCATCTCTTAAATGGTTAAATATTAAATTACTTTATAAAACAAAATAGCTTTTTACATTTCACAAATCAATTCCAAATATCGATTTAAACTTCCAAATACCATTCTTAATTCTTATGTTTCAAAGCTTTAAATATTTCACCATTTCAAAAACAAACTCACTTGACAAACCCATATATATCAAATTCAATTACTTATTATTTAGACTTGAAATGTTTACTTAATGAATTCAATATAATTTAAGAAAACCTTTAACTTCACATAACTGGAAAATCTTTCAATTTATTATATATTCATTTAAATCAACCTGATATTCATTTAAATCACTCTACACAAAATCAAGTTATAAAAATCATTTCCTTTAGAAATTCTAACTTTTTATTAAATTTCCAATTTAACTTAATATTCATCTTCAAATCTTATTCTCTTTTAAGTCATTTAAAACTCCAGAAATTTAATTTTAAATAAATTCTTAATCATATTGATCTCGAAAATCAACTAAATTTTATACTTCAAATCAAATTCATACAAAGCTTAAAAAAACCGAATATTACTATATATATATAAATAACAAAATCAATATCCCGTAAACCATATATATATCTTTACAACACCATGAAAATCATTTCAAAATAATTATATATATATATATATATACACCGCGGTGCCTATATAAAATTTCCTACCCTATGGTCAAGTGATACGGATGTTTATCATTTCAATCCGCAATTTAAAAATAAAAATGCGGTTGTATATCATTTCAAACCGCAATCCCGAATGAATGAAATGCATAGCAACTTGCAATTAATAAAATTAATCATCCATTCATCCATCAAATCATACATCCATTTATCACAGTCATCATCTAATTTCAAACAATCATCAATACATAACAGGTGATAAATAATGGTATCAATTATCAGTTTATACTCAAAATAAATTTAATAACTGTTAATTGGTAGTTTATATGCAAAAATAAACGTAAATTTAACTGGCAGTTAATATGAAATAAAAATTTAACATAACTATGACTGGCAGTTAATATGCAATCAAATAAATTCTAACTGTCAAATTTATGCAATAAATAAAATTAATTAACAGTTATATTAAATGAATGCGATTTATCAAAGATAATGAATAAAACATGCCAAACAGTCATAAATAAATTTCTACTCATATCTAAAATTAATTTAACAAACACAAGAAATTTTAGAAATTGTGAGTGGGTTAAAACACTCACCTTTTGAATTTAAATCGAATTTAAATTCAATTTAAACTCAAAAATTCGATGGTCTCCGAATTGGTCCAAACCAGCGTCAACAGATCTGGAATTTAATTACGATCCTAACAAAAAAATCTCGCGTGAATCGGACTACGTATGAGAAAGTTATTCGAAAATTTCGATTGAAACAAAAATTGAATAAAACAAAATAAACAAATATACCCCATCACCATGCCACGTCGCAGGCCACGTCCTTCTTCTCAAATTTGAGCACGCTACAGCACCAATAAAAAAAACGGACAGTACCACAGATTACGCTCTTCGAGAATTATGACATATAATTTTTCTGGAATTTTTAGAGGAGTTTGAATTTTTTTTTCTATTTTTTTTGTTTGTTATGGACTGTAATTGGATCTAGAAATTTTGCAGCCATTGGAAGAGAAGAAGTTGAAGAAAAGAACACACAGAGAGAAATAAAGATAGATGGAGGCTAGGGTTTACACAGCCTATAAATAGACAAAGTGAAATAGGATAGGTGGGCACGAATCATAAACGCGCAAAACGGTTGTTGGCCCACCAGAATATTTTATATTAATTGGATACGTTACGGATTAGTAAATAAATTAATTTCTTCCTCAGACATTTACATTGAATTTTAAACGTATTTACAAATGTAAATTTAGATGCTTCATTTATAAGTTTCAATATAAATTCACAATTTCATTAAATTCCAAATTCATAGATAAGTTTCCATTTTCAACTAAATTTCTAAATTACCGTAATAATTATCTTAAATTTTTATTCATTCTTAATAGATTTAACTATTGTAAATTGACTAAGTTTTCATACTATAAAAATCCACATTTCTATGTATATATACATTTGAATTCCCTACTAAAATATTATATTAATATTTCGCAATTACTTCCAATCCATTTTTTTTTTGGCATCGCACTGTTACTTAAATAAATAGCCTATACCAACACTAATTATCATTAATTTGAAAACGGGTTACCAAATTTTGGATTTTATTAATAATTACTATTTATTACTTCATTGTTTATTCAAATTTAGACAATTTTAGATGTTTCTTAAATGCTGAGTACATTATTAACTTCAGCGTAAAACTTCAATTTTATTTTATCTACAAATTATAAATTAACTTTGCAGAAATCCTTTAGTTGACCTTTCATTTAATTATCCTATCTATTGGTATCCTATAGATGGGAATTCCTAAAACATCTCCGAATTCCAACTTTAATTTCAATCACATAAAATGTTCTATTCAGTTTCCAATAAATTCAATAAATTTAAATTATCATGTTCTAAATCCAAATGAATCCATATATCCTGCCTTCCATTCTTTTAATCTAACTAATTATCATATTCTGGATAAAGTTTATGTTATTTCCACCTATAAGCTACAAATAACAACGAATGTTGCATTTGATTTAGATTCTAAATAAATTGATGGGTAATAATTAATAATTCTCACTATTGCCCGATTTATTCCCATTCATGCTTAAATTACCACCAAACAATCATTAAATTTACCTATCTTTTATTGATTCCATAAAATCTATTTGCCTTGAGTTAGTTACTGCATTTATCAAATTCCAATTTCGCAATCACCTTAAATACATAAATTAGTATTGCATTAACATTTAAATTTATTAGCTTATGTCAACACTATTAACATTAATTGCAATGTATTACCAATTTTAGTCACTACCCTAACTACTAACTCATATTAACCTACATTATTCCCATGAATTTCATTGGTTTTTCTTATATTAAATTTATCAACCATATTAATTAAGGTTTTTTAAAAACAAATAATAAAATTCCCTTTAATATATACAACTTAGCAATCTATTAAGCATGGTATTATATTTCACGTAAATGTACATTTAATTACATTTATTACAATGTTATCCAAATAAATTGAATGATCTAAGTATATAACTCCTAATATCCACCCATCTTGCCTTAATCCCAAATAACATACAAATTAAACTACCATTAATTTCAATTAACCCTATCATTACTTTTTATATTCCAAACAAATAAATTAATAATAGGTTAATTGAATCAGATTTACAATCCAACTTTAATTATTTGCAAATTTTGTCAGTTTGGACCACTTGGTAAATTCAGAATCCTTTAACAACTTCCTGCATTAATTTATTTTTAAATAATCCCAAAATTTTCAATATTAAAATACAAATCCATTTTTTCAAAAATTAAAACTTAAATTTCAAGAAATTTATTTATTTAGGTTTAGATCTCGTTATTCACTAAAATTGGTTGGTATTTATTTCATTCGCCTCTTTAATTGTACGTAAATTTCTCATAAATACACCTAAAATTTCATTTAATTCCAACTGCTTCCTAATTTCCATTTCTACGTCTTAACACACTCTATATTAAACTTCTAGACATTGTATTACTTATCATATTAATGTAACCTTTATTTATTGTATTAAAATTTATTTCAATTCAAATTCTATCAACCAATTAAACATGTAACCTATTACTATTGCTTACAAATCAAAATATTGCACCCATTGTCATCTTCTAAATGGAATTAGTCTTTATTTCAAAACTTATCTAAATTTACATTGAGACCATATTTAATCCTCTTCGATAATATTAATCCTCAATTTATTAAATGGAATCAATATATCTTACATAACATGTTTTACGCACAAATTTTTAATTAATATTATTTCAACTTATTCCCCATATTCTCAATAATTACCTAACATAAATCTATGCTTATTTTATTCTACGTTCACACTTCCGTTACTCTCAAATCAATAAGTAGCGTTCATATAAATAAATGTTATGTCAGTTTCCTATTTATTGCGATATTTTTATTTATTTATTACTGCATAACTTTACTTATTTTCTTCCCATCACTTTAAAATTAATCGTTAAAGTAACGCTTATCAATACGTATCAAATTATTAACCAAATTAAAAGGTTTTGATTTTTTTAACAAATTAATTGACAAATTAATTAGGTAATGTATACGAATTGTTATTATACCCATAAATTTACACTTAACTAATTAAATGCCTTGCCTATATTCTCTATCTTCCCATTATATTCAGGTACAGTACTTACACCAATT
This sequence comes from Allium cepa, assembly GCA_030765085.1. Lineage (NCBI taxonomy): Eukaryota > Viridiplantae > Streptophyta > Magnoliopsida > Asparagales > Amaryllidaceae > Allium > Allium cepa. The sequence goes on from CM060935.1 coordinate 1,003,372,643, forward strand.
TTTATTGAAAAATTTATTCATATTACAAACAAAGGCTAAATTACCATTGTTAAATTAGCGTTCAATATATATTTATCACCTTTTATTATTTCTACTAAATTTTTATTACAAAATTCTATTAAATAAATTAAATCGTCAAAATTTACGGGTCGTTACACGTATCGAGCTTTGTGTTGTGCGATACGAGAGTACACTGAAAACTGAGATTTCCATTAGTACTTAGTAGTTTGGAGGCCATACAGGTTATCATATGTTTGGAGCATATGGAGTGATAGTGCGGATTGCTTGATGGATGCTATGGTTGTTATGTTTTTTTTAGTTGCTTTCTAGGCTATCACTTAGTGATATCGTTGGAAGTTGGTATTGGAGATAGGAATACTTGGAGAGCTGATATCCTTGTTTGAGTATAGTACTTTTATGTATTATAAAGTAGCATATTATGATATTATGTGCTAACTCTTTGGTTGTATGGATATGCCTGATATGATTCATGTACCTATGTTCCTTACTATATTTACCAGCATAGTATTTTGAGATTCATTTACTGCTTACACTAGACTATTGTCTGATCCAAGGTTTTGTATTTTTCTTCTTATTATCTTGGGTACTCTTAAATGAGTAGACTAGATAACGGATCTAGGTAAAGCAGTTGTTGGTCGAAGGACGAGCTGGATGGAGTTATCTCATATTATATACTTAAATGGATTTCTACGCTTATTTCGATGTGCAGCACTAGGGAGCCTTAGTAGTAACTGTTTAATTTTTTGTTATAAGATAGTTGTTGGGTTTAGTTTTCCATGTTATAAACTATAATACATTTATATAACTATGTGGATCTGTGTTCTGATGATTTGTTCACATAGTTATTACTTTCTTCTGTTATATCTGTGATATTATATTTTGTCCATGCGTTGTGAGAAATTTGATATGTTATATGTTGTATTTTTTTCATTTTCAACCAAAATGATCATCCTATATCGACCGGGCATGACTACAGTGCACTATTTTAACATTATTAGTGCTGGTGGTATAGGGCGGTCGTCACAATAGGGTTGTGAACACGGGGCATATAACAAAAGTGTTATATTTCTATTATGATTGATTTTTAGAGAGAAGATCACATATATGTTATCCAGAAAGTAAATTGCAATACGTTGACTTTTACTCAAAACCATGAAGATGTGTATTTACATTCTTTGGCAGGAAAGGAACACTAGGCTATTCAAGGGTGAGCACAGACCGAAAGAAGAACTCTTTATAGCTATTAATAGAAGCGTAGTTAGATAGAACTGAAAGACTAGCTAATACATTTCTGTATTGGTTATAGTTTCATATTTGGCCCTTTTGCTTTGTATTTTGGTTAATGTTTGAGCTTTTCGTTCTTTGTACCCATTCTTTTCTTCTAATAAATGTGGCAGAGGCTCATTCAACCCTGCTGGCTTTGCCAAAAAATGCAGTATGTAAATAACATAAACATTTATATTGGTTTGGCTAGAATGTGCCCACATTCATTATCCATTTTCATTATTATTCTTATATATCATTGATACAATGTCTGAGACACAAAATGTAATGATCTGAGGCTTAATAGATTGTAAGATATAACCTAAGAAGTTTGTTCGGTTGTTCCTGTTTGGCTATTCTTGGCTGCCTATTCCTATTCGGTTCTCTTTATGAGGCAGTTCCTGTTAGGGTATCTTGTTAGGCTATTCCTACTAGTGAGTTCTTGTTAAGCTATTCCAGTTAGGCTGTTCACATTAGGATGTTCCTACTAGAACGTTCCTGTTGGACTGTCGCTAGCTTTCTTTGAATTGTCCACCAATACCGAGCTTCCCGAATTCTCCCCATCGTTGTTGCAAGATTTGATATTTATAGGAGTGGAGAGGCATGGTGGTCACTCTGGTAAATTATACAATTTCGATTTATAACTGGCTTGGTTCAGATATTTCCATATATTCACAATATAATCAAAAGTTTCCATATGTACTCAGATTTCATTTCACAAATAGCTTGTTTGGGTTCAGTTAGAGAAGCTATGTTCGAAGTCTGTTGGTTCGGTGGATGCATATAGACACCAGGCTAGCTAAACACCTTTCTATACCTCTATGGTTCAGCTTCACTTCACTTTAACTTGGTCTGGTCTCCACTCTTTGGTACGACTTCGCTTGACTTTACCTTGGTCCGATCTTCACTCTCTGGTTCAGCAATGCTTGACTTCACCTTGGCCCTGTCTCCACTCTCTAACGAACAAGATATCCTATTCGGTGCCAAACCTACCGAATAGGAAAGTCTCTTCAATGTTAAGACAACCAAACAAGATTTCATGTTTTAAGCCAAGCCCACTGAACATGATTTCCTATTTGATGCCAAGCCCACCGAACAGGAAATGTTGTTCTGTATTGAGATTGTCGAACAAAGGGGTATGCTTTTCCCAACTCCTTTCTTTTCTTCGAATCATAGTTAGATTCCCCATCGAACCATTCCACATGTTCTATAGTAATAATGTGCTTGCTTGAAATCGAACTCATGACCTCTTTGTTGGAAGTTTGATGCTCAACCACTTGAGCTATACAAGTCTTTTGCCATAACTCCTTCATTTTAAGTCAGAATTAAACAAAACTTAGACTAATAGCTTCGTATCATTGACTAGAGTATTCCAATGACCTTGAATGTTCCATTTGCTTGAAGTAGGAAGTAGCTCTCAATTTAGGGCTCGAGTAGGTTTGGTGGCAAGCAAATCTTAAGATGATCATATCTCCTAATTCGTAACTAAGATTGAGATGCGATTTCAACATAGGCATATATCCTGACTTTGGAACCTTTTACAAGTGCTTTGGGTATGTTTTTAGACAGTTCCAAAATTTCCCCTAACACATTGCCTTTCCCTTGTGATTACATAATGGAACATTTATCATGCCTCTTCTGGCCGTTTATATGTTCGTTGACATCTTTTCATATTCACCATGCCGTTGGCGAGAATGCCCACAACACTTGCCCTGTAAAGCATACTTTCATAGAATACAAAGTCTGCTTTGCTACATCCCAAATCATCTTTCTTTCTCATGCAATGAATATCTCAAACCTCATACGTGTACATATATCCTCATTCCCATCCTTTATGTAAGTTTTTCGCTACCAATATGTTGTAGAGCCTTGCTCACTTGAGGAAAACTTATCGATTGTTCCAAGACATCCTTTATCACTATGGCATTTGCAGCTCATTCTTTCTTGATAGTATAATAATCTATCATGATTTTCACTGATTCTTATCTTTGTCTAGTAGGATTTTGGTCCTTATAATTCAACCACCTTTCCCCTGAGTCTCAAGGGCCGTGTGTTGTCTTGTGAATGTTCTGAGAATATCGAGGTTCCATAGGAAAGTAATATACAATGGTGCTCCAATACATGACTTAATTATGTGTATTTTTCTGCATTGATTATATTTTGGCAAATTAAGGCAGGTGGTTGTGATGTATTTTTCCTATATGATCTCTAGGTTATTCCACTAGTGACTCCCTCATCACTACCATGCGTACCTGTATAGATCAATCACCAAAATGTTTGTTAAGTTAGTGGTTTCTGCTGAAGTTTTGAAAGTAAGTTAGTCATGTGCTTATGTCATGAAGCTAATTTTCTTCTTTTGATGTTTATGCATTGTTGCATTTGGTATTTATTCATGTCCATATTATCCTTTTCCTTGCTAATAATCGTGATATGTTTGTTCCATATGATTGCTACATTTGCTTGTTCCATTGGCAACTTTTCTTGTCGCTATCATTCACAGTTGTATGGGATCAGTCATCAACAAGTCCAGTAGGGCAAGCACTTTCTATTTCCAATGCTTCCCTTAGCCCATACTTTATATTTCGTATAAAAACACTTAAACAAGCTCATATGTATCTTATAGAAATTATAAATTAAATTGTCATACCTAAAGAGAATTAATTGTTGCATTTGTGTTTGTATAGTATCCTTGCATATTTGTCAACTTATTAGCAATTTTTTCATTTCTTCCTTAGCAATTGTACATGATCAATCACTGATAAGTTTAGCGAGGGGAATATATTGGTAAAGTGGTTCCTTGTTTTCTAGATCTTCCAACAACTCTTCCTTTGCCCTCGACATATCTGAATATGGTCAATCGCCAAAATTTTTAGTGAGGTACACGAACTTTGATGGAATACCTTTATCTCAACCTTGCACACGTACAGAGGGTCAACCTCTATTAAGTTTTCTAAGGTAAGCACTCTTTGGTGGTGTGTCTTTGTAATCTAGTCCCATGTGTACTTGTTTGTTTTCATGCATATATTCTATGTGCACTTTATACAAACATGTCCTAGAATCAATTAGTTAACGGTCCTTCTATGCAATTCAAGTATTGACTACTTGCACTAAAATGCCAGATTGGTAGTTGTGTTTTACTACAGGAAAACTCAGTTATCTGTTGCTGATAGAAAGCCAAAGCCGAATGTCGAGGTTGAACAAACAAGGCGGTGTCATGTCTTGATCGCTGGTAAGTCGAGTTCTCCATTGCCATCCCAGTAGCTTGTAGTCGATCGTCAATGACAGGCGCCAGTTAGGGTCATTCTGGTCCGCCATTGCTGGTAAGGAGTTTGAACTGATCGTCAATGATGGACGTCCGGTTAGGATCACTCCGGTCTTCTATTGCCAACAAGAAGGTTGAGCCGATCCTCAATGGTGGACACTTGATAAGGGTCACTCTAGTCTGCCATTGCAATTAAGAAGGTTAAGTAGGTCATTAAAGGTGGACAACCGGTCAAGGTCACTCTGGTTCGCCATTACCAGCAAGAAGGTCGAGCCGATCACCAGTGGTGGGCATCTGGTCAGGTTCACTCTAGTCCACCATTGCGGACTATAAGGTCAAGCCAATCATCGATGGTGGACACTCGGTTAGGGCTACTCTAGTCTGCCATTGCCAGCAAGAAGGTTGAGCCGACAGCCAATGGTGGACACCCGGTTAGGGTCATTGTGGTCTGCCATTGCCAATGAGAAGGTTGAGCTAATCGTTAATGGTGGACACATGATTCAGGTCACTCTGGTCTACCACTACCGGTAAGAAGGTTGGGCCGATCTTCAATGGTGAACATTAGGTTAGGGTCACTCTGGTCTGCCATTGCCGGCCAAAAGTTTGGGGATGATCAACAATAGTGAACTACCGGTTCCGCGATCATGTCCAATTCATGGGTAAATCAAATAAGATGTTGTTGGACATGACTTGTCCAAGCCTTCCATGATGTGCCAAAGTTGGAGGCCTCCTATTACGCAGTGGCATTGCCCGTATAGTCCTAGAAATCAAGGACGTTACTGGACATGGGATGGTTGCTCTTGTGGTGGTTTGGTAACATTAATCATCTATCATTGTTTTAACACCCTATCCGTAGGGTCTGGTAAGCCCATGATGATTGACAATACACCTATCTATAATCCATGTAGTTGCAATAGTCAGTGCGCAAAAAACAAAACAAAGGTGTTGAGCATTCCTTGATTTCCTAGACACTACTCCATCCATGATGATGAGAATGTAGGCTCCATTCTCTATATCCTTGTTGATAAAATATAGTCCATCCTAGATATAGCCAAGTGCCCCTGGTGAAGGGGAAATTTGCTCCAGGACTTGGTTTCCTTCCTTGAGCGAGCAATGCTCTGTCCTATAGCTGCATTGTATCGTTACTTTTTGCCAAAGCAACGCAGTTTTCAACGCAGCATTATCTCGCTTCTCGCAATCAAATTCAGGGACATGTTTAGCAATTCCGCATTATATTTGAGTTGTAGTGGATTCTCCTATGAGACAAGACTATAATTTTGATAGAAAGTATAACCTATAATTCGTGGGCGAAAGTAAAAAGGACTATGTCCAGTTGTAGTTTCATGGGAAGTGCAACACGCATAAATTCCAATGGAAACTCATCCATTCGAGCTACCATATCATTTTCCAAATGCTCCTTTATGAGGGTTTTGGGAACCTTGTTAACTTGTTCAACCAAAACCATTGGCTTATAAGTGTGGCACTGTAGGAAAGCTATTCCTGATTACGTGTTGTCAATAGAAGTTGGTAGATTCCTACTGTCAAACTGCTACCCATTATCAAGATCAACTAGAGTGGAACTCAATACTTGATAAAGTAATCTGCAACCACTATCGCATACTCAGCTCCACCCATAGCAAATAGAAATTGTCAATTTAAATTGATGCCCATGAGATTTCCTTTTTCTAGGATTTGCCCCCTACCGTGATCTCCCTCTATTCCCTTGGTAGACATTATTTAAAATTTATTTAACCTCTCTTGCAACAATGCACCTTAGCAGCGGATTAGTGAAATTGTTTGGTATATGAAGCCATCCTGCATGGTGACTGAATTGTGCAACAACCCTCCCTAAAATGGTCCTAAATTATAAATCGTAAAAGGCCCATCAAAACTTAGACCTATTCCAAAGCTGACAATTGGTTGGTAAAAGAACAATACAGAGCTTTTTATCTACACATCAGATCTTATAGCAAAAGGTTAAAATATAATAATAACAATAGTGCCCATTTTATTATAAATTCAAAATGTCATAAAAACCATAACATAAAAGCCAATAATAATCGTTATATATCCATGGTACATCATATTTAATATACAACAATTTCCAATGGGTACATCTGAAAATAACGTGAGTAGATAAATAAATAAAATGACATAAGCTCTCCCCACGCCTTCGCCTTCAACATCAACATCTTTCCCAACCTGCGTTGTAATGTGGAGAGAGTCGGAACAACATATATCTGGTGAATAAAATCTCGAGCCTTACTATAGCAGTACTTGGGCAATACAATTTAAATAGGAATGTGTCTTTCTCATTTTTTATAAATCCTAAGTCTTTCCAAATGCAAGTCAAAAAGGATTTTCAAATATAAGCCCATAGCCATCTCGCCTTTAATCAGATAACCCACATCTATCATCAATAATGTCTTACCAATATAGGAGATTGTACCAAATTCACCGAGTAACTTTTAATAAGAACAGGGCAGATTCTGACCATTTAATACCTCTTTTAAGGCAGGTCCCAATCACTTAATACCTATCACAAGGCGGATTCTTCTCTAGTAACTATCTAGCTGACATTGCACGGAATTTCTTCAGCCACATAATACTTCATACCGAAGCGGGCCTTTTCCCCAGATATCATCTACCATTCAAAAACTGTAAACCTGATTATTTACTACTTCCTACATAGGGAAGAGGTGGGCCCTTACACAACCGCTTAATACTTTCAATCCCTGAAGTAGGTCCTTTGTATTATGACTTGTACCCCGCAGTGATGTCTCACATTAGTCAAACTATTCATGGGTATTGGTAGCCAGATTAGTTGGGCAGATTTACCCTACAGAATTTGGGACTAACCTCGCATCATCTGTAGTTACATATTATAGGCGATGGCTCACATTAGTCGAAAGTCACACTTTTGATAGCCAGATTAGTTGTGCAGACTTCCATGTGCTTTTGACTGATCTCGAATCCCTATAACTTAGTCATAATCTATAATACTCTCTACATACTTTATCATACATCTCACCACATACCATATCAAGGCCTCATAAGAAAACTCTTATTTCGCCTTTATAATTAACTTCTTTCCTAAGGGTAATAAGCATTAAGAGCCTATTAACTATGCAATTAATACAGTATAATTATATGTCATTCACACTTTTATACACACACACTTGCGCACTTGCTTTGGAAGAGTGTGGAGTTATTCCCTAAACTAACATCTAATGTCAACTATTTCAAAATTATACAAGTCACATTTCCATATTATCAATATACCAAAAATCCAATATCCAAAAATCGAATCAATAGAATTTATAGCAATAAAATTCAAACTCGACCTATTATATTAAAACAATGGAATAAATCAATAAACTTGCAATTTCAATTCCTTTTTACGCTTTCAACTTTTTTATACATGAAATTAGACAAAGGGAATTTCTATTAAAATTTTGGAAATAAGCAGTGCAAAATGCGAATAAGAATTTCTAACTTACACAACATTTCCTAATCCAAACCTTTATCTAAAGAAAAAGAATAAAAAGTGGAATAGAAAGTAAAAACACTAAAATTGTAAATCTACACAATTCTCATTATTTTAATGTAAACAATTTTGATTCCAACCTAGAATTGACATTTCGCTTTGAGGGATTTTCAGGAAATTTTTTATATGATGTTTTTCTTAACTAAACTCCACAAGGCATAATTCAAATCCAAACTACACTAGTCAATTACTAAGACAGAAAGACTATAACTACCCAAAATTTGAGCTATAATAATTAATTAACAAATTAATTAAATTATAAAATAAGTTTTTGAAATTGTCAGAATCAAGCCGCGGGAGTTGCACCATTGGGTTCGTGGTAATTTTCTAGTCAATTTCCATATATAGTTTTCAAAATCCAAGTTAATATGAAAAAGATATGAATTAAACAAGAAATAAGAAAATGAAAAAAATTGGGTTAGGTCGACCCAAACTAAGGCAAGGTCGGCTCTCACCATACTAAGTCGACCAATAGGTCGACCCACAACATATATGGGTCAACCCGCCTATTCCTTTGTTTGCAAGTTAGTCCAGGTTAGTTCGAACATGTCATTTTCCAATTTTCTTTGATCCTGTGCGTTTGTGCTTCCATCTGACGGTTCTGAACGAGCCTATGACGTGGTTGCACCATATTTAATCCTCAAATCCAATGGTCTGAGATGCCTAAATAACACTATAATTAAGACCCTAGACCTAGCTATTTTTCTCATTTAGATTTTTTATCAATTGGGTTCATTGCCAGATGTTCGGCTCTAAAAGAAATTTTTTCTTGGGAGGAGATCTTTTTAATTAAAATATTTTACACCCTAGAATTGGATCTAGAAGGCCAAGGACTAAAGCTAAAGACCACAGGTGAGTATTTTGTAATTATTTTAGATTTTAAGTAATTTGAAATAATTGGGTTCTCAATAGTTATAGGTTTTCTGCAATTTTGAGACAATTTTTATATAAGTTATTTACAGCTAGTTTTTAAAGTTCTTTTCAATCTATTTTATTTAGCTATTTCATTCAGTTATTTACAGTTATTTACGGTTATTTACATTTATTTACGTTTGTTTTACGTTAGAATTAAGCTTGTAAATTTTAGTTTGTTTTTATTCCTTTTTACGTGAACAGAATATTAAAAAGAGAATAATTCGCAAATATGGATTAAAATAGAAAAATAATATATTTACAAAAAATTAGATGTAAAATTAAAAAATTGTAATAAAAAGAAGGTAGACTGAAATAGGCAAATTTGAGACATTTGCAAGCTTTAGTAAACAAGTGGCATTACTACAAAACAGGCCATTTGCATCGGTTGTTCACCCCCATGTTGCATCAGTTCTACAACCAATGCACATGCAACCGATGCAATAGGCTTAACAGTTTTGCATCAGTTCTAAACCCGATGCAAAACGGTCCTTTTTGCATCGGTTGTCACTAATAATTGATGCAAAATACGGTTGCAAAAAAGGAACATATTGCATCGGTTGTAATGAAAACCGATGCAACAAAGGAACTTGTTGCATAGTACTCAAATAGACAATATATATATATATATATATATATATATATATATATATATATATATATATATATTATTGATTATAACAAACAATTATTGCATGCAATATTACAATCATTCAAAATTAAATTTGACAGAAAATACAAACTGAATAGCATAATACCAAAATAAACATATATCAATTAAAATGTTAATAATCTATGCAAAATAACGGTTCATACATTCATTTTTGAAGCATAATTCAGTCACAATCTCTGCTATGCCAACAAACTTTAACTTCCTCTCCACCAGTAACCAACAGCATCTCCTCTACTAGTAACCAACAGCTCTGCCAACAAACATTCTTCTTGTATCAGCAATAAACATATCGAATGTGTTGTAAAAAGAACAGATTATAGCCTTTCAGACAGGGTACTTAAATTGGCATAATATTTGAGCAAACAATGTGGAGTTGGCAACCAAAGATGAAAAGCTAAAGTAATAAGGTATGTGTGGTATACTGATAAATGTGGAGGTAAATAATCCTAACATGCTTAATTTGCTAACATCGTAGAGCTGCACCTTGCGTCCAAATATCTTTTGTTTAACAGTGGTTTGCTATACCAAACACACATTTATATTCTTTTACTTTTCATTTGAAACCATTCAACATGTTCCATCAAAATTACTAGAAGCAAACTACTGAGAAAATTAAGGAGGCAGCTCTAAAAATAGAGTGCACTGCATTATTCTAATTAGCTTAAGCAGCAGATATACACCATGAAATTGATAAATAAAAGACACTGGTAGAATAATGGATGCAAACTGCCTATTCAAGCCTTCTGATCGCTCTGATGTTTACACTGCCTTCTTGCCAACTAAGTCGCGACCCACGCTTCAGTGTTTTAAAACAAGATAACTGCATCAGCACATTACAAACATTATCAAATAAAGGGGTGGACTTGTAAAAAGAAACATAATGGAGCAATTAAATAGTATTTTATATATTAGAGAATTGATTTAGCATATCATTTTCACTCTCCTCTTAATATAGGTAAACTGCAGATAACTCAGTAATGGGAGATGTTGTCATGTAATTAACTGCATTAACGATAGCATCAATAAAAATAATGAACATTTGAAATAACGTTTTTCCTTATTTACCTCCACATTTACCTCCATTCTTTAATCTCGATCTCCCTCTCCATTCTTTAAATCTTTTATACATTTCTGCAATTTCATTTGAGTCAAGTAGAGCATCAGAAATGATGGAATCTCATCTTGTTTAGAGTTATCTATACGACCATTCTATAAACCAGCATATTTTCCTAAACTGTTTCGGTTGTCCTACCAGTTTGTCAAACTTATCCAACTGTCCTTTGTAATATTTTGCTAAGAAAATAGGACTGCCAAAATCATAATATAACAATGAATTTACGAAAAACAGATCACATAAGATACAATAAAGGGATATACTTCTTATTTCCAGTAATTGAATCCAATAAGAAGGCATAGGCGGCTCATCTGTTCGGTATCAAATACAAGTTATTAAGGACAACTGTAATTTAGAATTACTCACCGCTCATTAACTACTTGATTGATGAGCATTTGATTCCAAATAATGCACTAATTGCACTGGTGTAACACATGTATACACATATATACATAGATATAGACATATATACATAGATATACATATATATATACACACACATATATATGTGTGTGTGTGTTACATATTTTAAGTGCTCACTCAATACGCTTGAAATGGCCAACACAATGACCATAATCTGAATACAACTTTTTAATGTTCCAATGCCTTATTACATTTTTACAATATGGACTTTGCAATAAATTGGTACTACCAAACAATATTAATTGGTATATATTTTACATCAAATTGACGTAAAAAATTAGTTGAAGATATCTTGACAGAGATTTAACAAAAAAAACCTATTTCCACTGTTCTTTTACTTTAGAAAAAATCAATTTGCATAGTACAAAGAACCTGATTCGATTTGTTCAAATGTTTTTTTAATTAAACATTTAATTTAATGTTAATTAAACATCCTTAGTTGAAAAAGATTATTATGATGAAGATGAGCTAATTATATTAAATGCCTTGCCCGGCCTAATTCTAATTTCACTGGTGAAGGCTTAGTTAAATAGCGTGAATTCAGAAATTTTGTAAAAATATAGCATTTGCTAAATAACCGTGAAACGAAGTAACATGATTGTTGTGAAAGAAATGATGTTGTCTAAATAAGCATGCAAAAGAACAGATGATCAAACCTGAGTGTAATTTAATGGAACCTTCTGCAACCTGGTAACATACATTGGAATGCTCCGGTGTGAATCACACATCAACTGAACCATTCCCTTCTCTCCAAAGTATGACATATTTGTTCTCTTTTTCTAGACCTAATGCAAAATAATTACTAAATAATTATTTAACAAGAGCAGAATAATTCTCTTGTGTGTTGTTTACATGTACTCTGTCCTTTCTAGTACAAAGTTTTGACTAATAACAAGGTAAAGTTTTTCCATAGTTTTATGAGCATTGTCTTAACTGGAAACAAAAAGGAATAAAACAACTCAGAAAAATCCGTACAATTTCCAATTGGAAAGGCAATAGTGTTATTATCTACAAATTTTTGAATTGATAGTATACATATTGGAAAACCAAGTTGGGTATTACTAGCATATGATAGCAAAAATTAATAGCATTGTATAAATTAAGAAACATAAATTCCTCATATAACAAGAGCAGTAGTTTTCCTTTCTATGTTTTCATGAATGCATCTGAGTAAAAATTATAAATTTGAGAGTCTAACAAGACCAATAGTTCTATTTGCATCAGCTTTTACTTCAACCGGTTCAAATGTGGCAAAGCAATATGTAATTGTTGTACTAGTGTGGTTATAACTAAAAAGATAGAATAAAAGAGCCACAATTATAAAATAGGTTATAATTAAGCAGAAAGAACAGAAAGACTTATTTTAGAACTTTGACTAAGTTAATAAGCAAATCATAATGTAGGTTATAATTATAAATAAAAGAAAAGACTAATTTTAAGACTTGATTAAGTTAATAAGAAAATATAGTAGAAATAACAAAAGAGGTTTATTTCCAGAACTTACACTGAGTTAATAAGCAAGAATAGAAACAGGGCCTGTACCAACAGCATTCCCTTTTAGACTAGGACTGATGGTCTCACAACAAATTAGGTGAGGCTGAGCAGGACCCTTTCAGACTAGGACTGATGGTCTCACAATAGTTAGGTGAGGTTGGGACACAAAGTAAATAAGTGACCAATAGATAGAAGCTCAAATTGGGGGATTTGGACAAGGGGCGCAAACTAGATTTTGTTTGTTAGGACCTATACCAACAGCATTCCCTTTCAGATTAGGACTGATGGACTTACAAAACACTAAGGTGAGGCTAGGCACGACCCTTTCAGATTAGGACTGATGGTATCACAGCACATTAGGTGAGGTTGGACATGCTTATGTTGATTAGGGTAAGTAAGAGGTCACAAGAGAGGGCGATAATTAGTGTGTACCTGGCGGTGACCGAGCATGTGGCATTAATTAAGTCATTACTACGTTCCAAGCGCTAAACAGTTGCCTTTTACTATGGGTCCAACAGGATTGGACTAGCTCGCAGTGGCACAACATAGATTGAAAGCCAATCAATGGGTAGAATTAGGATTTCAGCCTAATTAAAATAGGATTAGGGTTTCAGCCTAGTCAAAGCAGTAATTTAAGACAAGTGCAAACTATCATAGTCAAAGCAAACAGAATGAGTTAAACGGTATTTTATTCGACCTTTATCTTTTACTTTATTTCCTTTATACTAGAACTATTGTTAGGTCTATTATCTTTATCTTGCTTCGAAATGCTAGTAATTACTTTCACTCACCAGACTTTTAGTCTGACCCACTCCTCTATTTCCCCTTTTCCCCCATAGGCCAGTAGAGGCAAGGACAGTAGTTTCAGATTTCTTGGAGATTCATTCCCAGAGTTCTTCATGTATTCTTCTTCTTTTTAGTTTTCTGTTCATTTGGCTTATGAGAAGGATGATTATTTTTATTATACTTTGATTTTATGAGACTGAGACACATTTTTCATAAGACAAGTGTATTTGGTATTTGAGACATGTGATGTTTTTCAGACTTATTTATAAAGTTTATTTTTGAATAATAAGCTACCATTTAAATGTTTTTGCTATTTTTACTTATTTATCTTTTGAATCTTAGTCTCTGTAATGTTTTGGCTATACCTATAACGTACCATATCTTTTAATGTGCCCTTTCGGGTATACTAAGGGATGTGGGGTGTTTCACTTGGTATCGAAGACTAAGGTTATAGGATTCCTAATAACTTGTTTAAAAGTGAAGTATTTTTCAAAGATAACATGTTTTAAAAGTATTTTTTTCAGAAAGACATTCCTAGAAATAGTTTTCAACTATAAAAGAGTTTTTATAGAAATCCCCTCAAAGCCCAGTTCAACCTTCTTTCGATTCTTCCGAGCTTAAATTTTCTTTTCTTTGCATAGTATGGCTGACTGGTCCCGTTGAGCTACTGCACTAGAGGTGCAAGGGCAAGCGCCCAATGCGACACCGGTGGGTGGAGATCCCATTAATCCACCCGCAGTAGATAATTTTTCTAAGCTTTACAAGGATTTCGCTAATCTAGGAGACGGAACATTTTCAGGCATAGAGGATTTTTTAAAGGCACGAGCTTGGTTGAGGAATAGGAGCAGATATTTTGGCTGTTTGGATTAGAGGACCAACAAAGAGTTCAGCTTGCACCTTGGCAACTAAAAGGAGAGCTTTAGGAGGTTCCTAAGTTAGAAAACTCTAAGAAGCAGTAGTGGAAGAACAAGAAGGATAAGGACAAGAGGAAAGAAGGTGGACCTCAAAAGCGCATCAGGAATGGTGGGTAATGTCATAATTGTGGATTGGTTGGGCATTTCGCAAAGGACTGTAAGAAGGATACGAAGAAGGGGAGATGTTACAGTTGTGGGAAGCCTAGACACCTTAGTAGAGCTTGTCCTCAGAGGATGGAGTAGAGAGCAGGTGCACCAACATCACAAGTACAAGTTTTGGATGCAGCGCCTTTTAGTAGTAGACCGGATCGAGGTTGAAAAGTATCTGTAAAAGGTTTGATTTCTATTTTGGATTTTCCTATTCAGACTCTTTTTGACCATGGAGCAGCGCATTCTTTTCTACTTCCTTGGTTGATTGTTTGCACTTAGATATTTCTCTAGCTGTAGACCCTGTAGTTGTTTCAAACCCTATAGGAGGATCGGCACATTTATCCATGATTTGTAGGGGTTTGAACTTTTTTATAATAGGCGCAGAGTTTGATTGTGACGCCTATGTACTGGGATTTTCAGGATATAGGATAATTTTGGGGATGGACTGACTATCCACTTATGAAGCAATATTGGACTGCAAGAGGAGAGTCGTCAGATTGGAGACCTACAGTGGTAGGACTCTCGATGTTTCTTGCGACCCACAGGGTCAGTCATGTTGAGCTTCCTTTATACCCTTAATTCATCACTAGGAGAGTTAGATTCTTCTAGTCGTTAGAGATTTCCAAGACATCTTTGAGAAGGTTAGAGGACTACCCCCTAAGAGAGAGATCGACTTTAGGATCTGTCTAAGTGATAAGCTAAACCAGTGGCATTACCTATGAGACATATGGCTCCTGGGGAGAGGAAGTAAGTAGATTGGTGAGCTGTTGGAGAAAGGCTTCATCAGAGGTGCATTTTTGAGTGGCAAGCGTCATTCGTGTTCTCTACAAAGGTGTATGGTTCCTTATGACTTTGCGTAGACTATAGAAAATTGAATGAGCTCACGAAGATTCAGAGCTTCTAGATATTCTAGAGAGGATTAGCAGAGGAGAGGTCTCTAGACATCTCTAACGTTATTCCATAAATATTAAAGGGTGGCTAAGGAGAGATGGAAGACTTTGTGTCCCGCGCACTGGTGATTTGACGAGAGCAGTTTTAGTAGAAGCACACCATTCTCGAATGACTATTCATTCGAGTGGTGATAAGATGTGTAGGGACATGAAAAGAATGTTCTATTGGAGCGGCATAAAGAAGGATTTAGCAGAGTTTGTAGCTAAGTGTCTTGTATGCCAAAGATTTAAGGCGGAGCAGCAGAATCCCTGCAGATTGCTTCAACCATTGGATTTACCCGAATGGAAGTGGGATACTGTTTCGATGGACTTCATAGATGGTTTATCCCGATGTAGCAAGGGGAATACCAGTATTTGGGTGATTGTAGATCGTGTGACTAAGAGCACCCACTTCATTTCGATTAAGAGTAAGAGGGCAACACCTTATTTGACATCCTTATTTGTTCGTGAGATAGTCCGACTTCATGGAATTTCCTCTAGCATAGTGAGCGATGGAGACCCTATCTTTACTAGCGAGTTCTGGAGAAGCTTGCAAGAGGCTTTAAGGATGCAACTTAGATTGCGTACGGCCTACCACCCTTAGACGGATGGCCAAACGGAGAGAGTTAGTGGAGTTATTGAGGATTTGTTGAGGATGTGCATTCTTGATTTTCAAGGAACTTGGAAGGAGCATCTTCCTTTAGTGGAGTTCGCATATAATAATAGTTTCCAGACTAGCATTAGGATGGCACCTTTTGAAGCCCTTTATGGAAGACCTTGCAAGTTTCCTTCGTGTTGGTTGGAATGTACAGAGAGATTGCTACTTCGTCTCGACATGGCTAGCGGGACTTCGAAAAAGATAGATTTGATTCAAAGAAGAATGAAGACAGCCCAAGATAGATAGAAAAGCTATGCAGGTAAGTGGAGAAGGGATATTTAGTTTGAGGTAGGAGACTTGGTTTTCATTAAGGTATCTCTGCTAAGAAAGGTAGTAAGATTTGGATCAAGTGGGAAACTAGCTCCCAGATTCGTAGGAACGTTCCTCATTGTGGAAAGGGTAGGGAAGAGGATGTATCGGATAAAGCTACCAAAGAGACTCGCAGGAGTTCATGATATTTTTCATCTCTCGCACTTGATAAAGTGCTTACACAATTCAGCGGAGGTAGTGGAACGTAGCCAACTTAAAGAAGTTAAAGTGGAGAGAGAATCAGCGGTTCATCGCATTCCTACCAAGATCGTTGGATGTGATATCAAGAAGCTTAGGAATGAAGAAGTCCCTTTGGTTAGGTGCAGTGGGGAGATAGTATTGAGGATGCTACGTGGGAGGCTGAGGAGAAAATACGTACCTCTTATCCATTTTTTTGATGGTATGTTTTGAATTTCCTATTTTCATCTCTAGTTTTGAATAGGTTCTTTCCTTTAGTATCCTTCGGGAGGGTAGATCTTAGGATTTAACCTATGGATGGTAAGACTGAATGTAAACATGTTACTTGAACATGTTATGTATGATGGACCCTAGTGGTTGCAAGTTTTGCTATGGATGCTAATGGACACATATATATACACTAGGCATTATTATCTCTTAGGGATCAGCCTATCTAGGTCACTAAAGCATATGCATATGGATGTGTGCTCATTTGCATTCATATTTAATTTCTATGGTTGCTATAAATTGATGATTATCATATGATTGATGTATTTATATGATGATTATAGCACACATATAGAATTATCAGTTGTCATTAGGGAATTTGCATTCATTTAGATGCATGGCACGAACATGATTGCATAAAAAGAAGGTCGACTGAATCAGTAGACTTCCTAATATTTTGCAGTATAGGAACATTGACACTACATTATTGCGTATATTATAAATTGCATTAGATAGCTTAAGGACAATGAATGGTGGTTGAGTATATGGTTGTAAAATTTGGATGAAAATATTTATTTCATTCTTCTGTCCTTAGAGATTTCGGGGACGAAATCCTTTAAGGAGGGGAGAATGTAACAACCCAAAATTTGAGCTATAATAATTAATTAACGAATTATTTAATAATTAAATAAGTTTGTGATATTGTCAGAATCAAGCCACGGGAGTTACAACATTGTGTCTGTGGAAATTTTCTGGTCAATTTCCATATACAGTTTGTCAAAGTCCGAGTTAATATGAAAAAGATATGAATTAAACAAGAAATTGGAAAACAAAAAAAAGGGTTAGGTCGACCCAAACTAAGGCCAGGTTGACACTAAGGTTGACCTCACCATAGCTAGGTCGACTCGCCTATTCCTTGTACGCAAGTTTGTCTAGGTTAGTTCGAACACATTATTTTCCAATTTTCTTCAATCCTGTGCGTTCATGCTTCCATCCGACGGTTCCAAGCGTGCCTATGACATGGTTGTACCAGATTTAATCTTTAAATCCAATGGCCTGAGATTCCTAAGTGATGCTATAAATAAGACCCTAGACCTAGCTATTTTTCTCATTCGGATTTTTCTCATAATTGGATTCATTTCCTGAGGCGTGGACCCTTAAAAGAAATTTTTTCTTGGGAGATCTTTTTAATTAAAATATTTTACACCCTAGAAGAGTATCCGAGAAAGCCAAGGACTAGAGCTAAGGATTACAGGTGAGTGTTTTGTAATTATTTTAGATTTTTAAGTAATTTAAAATAATAGGGTTCTCAATAGTTGTAGTTTTCTGCAATTTTGAGATAATTTTTATATAAGTTATTTATAGCTAGTTTTTAAAGTTATTTTCATCCTATTTTATTCAGCTATTTGATTTAGCTATTTTATTCAGTTATTTGCAGTTATTTGTAGTCATTTGACTTTATCTACATCTTTTTTATGTAAGAATTCATCCTGTAAATTTTTGTTTCTTTTTATTCCTTTTTATCCGAACAGAATATTATAAAGAGAATAATTCAAAAATATGGATTAAAATAGAAAAGCACTAAATTTACAAAAAATTATATGTAAAATAACAAAGACTGTAATAAAAAGAAGGTAGACTGAAATAGGAAAATTTGAGACATTTGCAAGCATTAGTATAACAAGTTGTTATAACTAAAAAGATAGAACAAAAGAGTAACAATTATAACATAGGTAATAATTAAGTAGGTAGAACAAAAAGGCTTATTTTAAAACTTTGACTAAGTTAATAAGCAAAATATAACATAGGTTATTATTAGAATTAAAAGAAAAGACATATTTTAAGACTTAGATTACGTTAATAAGAAAATATAGCAAAAATAACAGAAGAGGCTTGTTTTCAGAACTTACACTAAGTTAATAAGCAAGAATAGAAATAGGACCCGTACCAACATCATTCCCTTTTAGACTAGGACTGATGGTCTCACAATGGATTAGGTAAGGCTGGGCAGAACACTTTCAGACTAGGACTGATGGTCTCACAATAGTTAGGTGAAGCTGGGACACATGGTAAATAAGTGGCCAATAGATAGAAGCTCAAATCGAGGGATTTGAGCAAAGGGCGCAAACTAGATTTTATTTGTCAAGACCCGTACTAATAGCCTTCCTTTCAGACTAGGACTGATGGTCTCACAAAACACTTAGGTGGGGCTGGGCAGGACCCTTTTAGACTAGGACTGATGGTCTCACAACATATTAAGTGAGGCAGGGCACGCTTATGATGTTTAGGGTAAGTAAGAGGTCACAAGAGGGGGCAACAGTTAGTGTGTACCGGCGATGACCGAGCGTGCGACATCAATAAGCCGCTACTGCGTTCCAAGCGCTAAACAAGTGTATTTTGCTATAGGACCAACATGATTGGACTAGCTCATAGTGGCACAATAGAGATAGAACGTGGATCAATGAGTAGAATTAGGATTTCAGCCTAATTAAAATAGGATTAGGGTTTCAGCCTAATCAAAGCAGTAATCTATGACAAGTGCAAATAATCACAATCAAAGCAATCTGAATCAGTTAAACAGTATTTTATTCCAGCTTTATCATTTCCTTTATTTCCTTTATACTAGAACCAAAGTTAAGTCTCCTAACTTTATCTTGCTTAGAAATGCTAGTAATTACTTTCACTCACCAGACTTTTAGTCCGACCCACTCCTCTATTTTCCCTTTCCCCCATAGGCCAGCAGAGGCAAGGACAGTAGATTCAGATTTCTTGGAGATTCATTCTTGCAATTCTTAATGTATTCTTATAATTTTCAGTTTTCTTTTCATTTAGATTTTGATGTGTTATACTCTGATTTTATGAGACTAAGATGTATTTTTCATGAAATATGTGTATTTGGTATTTGAAAAGTGTGATGTTTTTCAGACTTATTTATGAAATTTTATTTTGAACAATAAGTTACCATTTAAATATTTCCACTATTTTTACTTATTTATCTTGTGAATCTTAGTCTCTAATGTTTTAGCTATTCCTATAACGCACCATATCCTTTACTGTGCCTTTTTTGGGTATACTAAGGGGTGTGGAGGTGTTTTAAAGACTAAGATTTTGACTCATAGTAGGTCCTTAGCTTTGCATTCTTTTGGATTTGACATGCCTTAAATGATCTCTTTTAGATCACTCCTTTTTCATATATATATATACACATACATACATATATATATATATATATATAGGAAGGGATTTGTATATACGTTAGATTTAGAAAATGAGAGATTTGGAAGAGAATAAGTCTATAAAACGAACAATAAACATATAGGATTTCTTATCTAAAACCCTAAAGAGGAATTCTGAATCTTAAAAAAGATGAACTGACAGCTCTATGCTAGGATTCTGAAATAATTTATAAACGAAAGTGAGGAGCTAGGCTCTTATTTACAGTGGTTAAAAAGCAAAAGAACCATCATATTTAAGTCGGTCTAGAATAATAAAAATCTAGATGTTCGCACTTGCCGCCAAACCCTTCATCGGTCGACCGTCGCTTCCTACTAGTCGAATGGTCCTAGAGGAGTGGTTCACCATCCTTCTATTCCGGGAAGAATTTTTTTTGGCTGTTGTTTTTAATTATTTTGCTTCTTAATTACTTTTTAAAGTTAACATTAACTTTAGCAATTATTTAACCCTAAGTATAATTAATATTAACTTTCCAATTCCAAATTTAAGAATTATTTAATTATTTGAATTTGAATTCTATTTAACTTATTTTGAACCTATAAACTTAAAATGTCCATAACTTTTCCATTTAAGCTCTGTTTTCAGCATATTATATTTGAAAATTGATCGAAATTACACCACGAATAATACGACATAAATTTCATGGTCAAATTCATACTTTTGCAAAATTTTCATTTTTAACCTTATCTTATTTAATTAATTTATCGATTTTATCTATTATAAATTTTAACATGGTGTCACATCTTTCCCCTAAAAAGGATTTCATCTCCTAAGTTTTCTAAGGGGTGAATAGGGTAATGCGCAATAAACAACCACGTTATACAACCAAGTTATCTACACAACCATCTACTTAACCAAAAATGCAATATGATTATGTGTTTAGACATAATATAAGTGACCTCAATCCTAGCGTGAGTGTATGATCTTGACATACATATATGTATGCAAAACTCCCTAATCATGCATAAAATTTATATATGAGTGCAAAGTAATGTTGAAAATGTTGCAACCATCTCCTACTGTCCAATCTAGCAAACACGATGCAACCAAAATGTAACGACCTATCTTTTTGGACATTTAAGTAGACATACATGCCAGAATCAAACCATTCAAAAGGGCAGATTGTCATGGGCTAAATAAGAAAAAGAGAAAGAAATAAAAAATATAGAATCTCGCAGCAGAATGACAAAATATAATCAAATAATAGTTCATGAAGTTGTTTTATAAATACATTTGATTATTCTTTTACAACACAAAAATTAGAGTTACATAAAACAAGAATAAAGAAATAAACAAATGCACCGGAACAACATAATGTGGTAGAATAAATAAAATAAATAATGATACTACAAATTTTCATCTTCGTCCTCCAGAAATAAGGTCTTAAACCCTGAAATGCTTAGGATGACCCGAGCGAATTGAAAGGACAAAACACTCGAGTCGAAACTAAAAGATCTCATGTAAGTTAAATCAACGGTAAATATGCGTGTGATAGCGTCAGAGATGTTTATGGGGTTTGACATCTCCTATCCAGTGTCTAACGTGAGTGCAATAACTTAAAAGATGTTCGACATTCACATCTCCTAAGGATCTGTTAAACTATTACTATGTAGTACAATACGCTATTATAATATATCTATAGTAAAGTAAAAGTATTAAAATAGCGTTAAGGCGTTACCCATGTCCCACTTAACACATTTTATATATTTCCATAGTCTATACAGTACTGTACGCTCCTTCATTCTGGAGGTTTATCCAAAGGGCACTCCATAGGTATGGTACAAAAAACTCGTAGAAGGCATGCTAGGGCATGTGAACACGACACTCGAGGCAATGCCGGGGTAGATATACCAATTGCAAAACCGGACTGGTGGTAACGCATTGTAGCTACTACTGTCCACCTCGGAACACATTCCTAAATCAAAATCAAGGTGTGGCCACCAAATCATCAAAAAGTCATAATATGGTATATCATTTCAAGCCACAATCTCGAATTAAATAAACATCTATAAAATCGCTTGAGTCGGTCATTTCAACCCATAACGATTTTTCCCTAATCTATAGATCGTTTGGGTATGTATCATTTGAACCCATAGGGAATTTGCAGTTTATAACAATAGAAAAATACAATCATCCAGTCATACAATATCAACAATCAAACATCCATCACAATCATCATACAGATCTATCAAAAACCATCGAAAAATAATTGATAATATATAACAGGTATTAAATTGAGGTTTTAAATTCAATTTAAATTTAAGATAATCAAATGCATTAAAAGTCAGATTTAACTAGAATGACAATTTAACCATTCCAAACATCAATAAATTAAATTTAACTAACGTAAGATAGTTTAGTAATCGTGAGTGGTTTAAAACACTCACCTTCGATTTTAAATCCAATTAAAATTCAATATAGGATCCAAATTTGAAAAGTCTCATAATTCCTTCGAATAAGCGTCAAAATGTCCGGAATTTCGATATGATCCCAACAAAACAAACCGTGCATAAATCGGACCTCGAATGAAAAAGTTATACTAATTAGAAGTTATACTATTTATTATATAATCAATAAAATAATAAATATAATTAAACACGTCATCCTTACCTCTCTGATTCGAACGCCATCAAGCCCCTTTCACGTAATCCCTAGCACCCATAAGCTGCCACCATACTTGATCATGCCGCCGCCGCTAGGCACACTTCCACCCCGATCGCTCGTCACCAACGTGCTCCTCAAGCTCGACCGCACCTACCTGAACCACAGCGATGGCCACCGGACCTCCCCCCTTTTCCTCCACTGTCGGCTTTAGTTGGTCGATTTCTGGTGAATTTTTGAACATTATGACCAACTAATCACATAGATCAACCACTCTCGACCCTCCCTACACTCCAGCACTACCAGATCGACGAATAGTCGCAAATCTACCGTTGGATCGAAAAACCCCAATATGGACGGCCGAGGTTCTTCATCGATTTCTAGCCACATAGAAACCCGAATAGTAAAACAAGCAACAGATTTGACTTGAGCTCATTGAGAGGTCTAAATCGATATATAAATCGACGTAGTTTGGAGGAGTTTTAATTTTCGATTTGATTTGCAACTGGATTTGCAACTAGTTTTGGTTTGTCCGACATTGGATAGAGAGAAGCAGATGGAATTATACGTATAGACAAATGAAATAAGAAATAGTAAGGGTTTATAACGGGCTTTTAAAGGCAGATCAAAAATAGAATGAATGGACTAGATTGGTTTGAAAGTTGACGATAAACGACCCGAAAATCCCGTTTCGTTCCCGAAACGAAAATGGGTCATCCCACATATCAAAATAGATGTTTTTGGTAATTTTAATCTCAATGGAAAAGATTTCATGTCCTAATTTCATCGTATGAAGAAGTTAGCTAAGAATCAGCTTATTTCAAATTGATTTGATTTGTAGGCGTTTCGAGTCCGTATGATGGAATGATAAGTCCGATCGTTGTGAAACTTGAAATCCTACAATAATTCAGCGTTACCAATCCGATGAAACTGATTTCGTCGAAATCAGAGTAAGTGGCCAAAATGGCAATTTTCACGTTAAATAAATAAATTAATATTAAATTAATTAATCGCTTTTTAATTCAATATTTATAAACTAACAAATTTCATCATTTTTTATTGCTTGAACATTTACAATAATTTAAAACAAATTAACATATTAAATTCAGCGTTAAATATTTCACTAATTACAATGTTCGATTTCAACTGAAATTTAATCCAATTAATTAAAATTAACTTCCAATAAATGGTTTTATTTTGATTTCAATCTTTATATTCAATCAAGTATTACTCTAATAACATGGTTAATATTTGTTTATATCTTATTTTACTAATATGCTACAATTTTCAACTTTTATGTATTAACTACTATATTTCAATTGTATTGAATTTTGTTGATTTTTCACTTTAATTAAAATTTTAAATCCCAATTAATTTATTTATCTTGGTTTCACTCTTTTATTAAATCAATTATTACCTTACGGATATAGTTAACATTTCTATTCCTTTATGAAATTCCCAATTTGTAATTATTGTATTAACTCACCTTAATGAAATATTTATTTACTTTTATTTGTACTTGATTAAATATATTGGTAACAAACAATAATTGTCACTATTACTACAATTAATAACATTTTTAAGTTTATTATTCACAACACTTATTATAACAACTTACACAACACCAATTCTATCCAGTTACAATTTATTACACCTTATTTCAATAATAAATCCATATTTAAATTATGTATTATTTCACTAATTGATTCAATATTTACATTTGTTTTCCTATATTCACTTTATAACCAAGTATAATCATTTCAACTAATTGGAATTTCATTCAAATTGATAATAATTAAATTAAATTAACATTATTACATTTCATTTTAGTTATTATTTCATTAATATATCATAATTTTTTATTTCTCCAATATTAAATCACAAAAATCTTATTAAATTAACTATTTTTAATTATCGAAAATTATGGGTCGTTGCACTGAACCTAATTTTGGAGAGACAAGTTTACTAGTGAAAAAATCAGGATGAGTGATCCTTATCTTCTCTTCGGTCTTCCATATGCATTATGCCAGAATGTCTCCCCATTGTATTTGTACCAATCTAATTTCTTTGTTACGGAGCTTCCTAGTATCATGCTCCACAATGCGTGTGGTGGCATGGGATGTTATTGGCTCTCTCTTAGTGTTCCCCAATTGATCTGGCTCTACAACAATGGCGATGCTATGAAAGCATTTCCTCAAATGCGAAATGTGAAAAATGGTGTGGACTCCAACCAATCTATCAGGCAGCTCTACGCGGTAAGTAAGTTTTCATATCCTTTCCAAACCTGTAAAAGTTCCAACAAATCTTATGCCAACTTTCCTGATTTTCCAAATCTCATGACTTTCCTAAGAGAAGAAATTTTGTTAAACACCATATCCCTAACCTTAAACTCTAGTCCTTTCCAATTCTTATATGTATAGGATTTTTGGCGATCTTGCGCTGCCTTCATACATTGCCTAAAACAACTCTACCTTTTCCAAAGTTTCAAGAATTCAATCTAGTCTGAGTAGAATTTTCTCGATGGTTTTCCAGGCTTCCCGTAAAATGCTTCAAAGGATGCCATACCAATCGTCGATTGCTAACTATTGTTATAACTGAATTCTACTAAAGGTAGGTTTTGCTCCCATTATCCTTCGAAGTCCATGATGAAGCTCTCAACAAGTCCTTCAAGATTATATTCACTCTTTCAGTTTGTCCATCTGTTTGTGAATGAATCTGTTTGTGAGTGATAACCGATACTAAGGTTCGGTGATGTTTCTAAAGCTATATCCAAACTCCTCTAAAACTCGCTAGTAAGGAAGGGGTCTCTATCATTAACGATGCTAACCAGAATTCCATGATGTCGAACCACCTCCTTAATATTAATCTACACTAAAGATGCTACGGTCCTACTGCTCCTAATGTGAAAAAAATGGGAACTTTTTGTGTGTCTATCCACTATGACCCAAATATCTTCGTTGCCTCTTTGACTCATTGGCGACCCATCTATAAAGTCTATCGATATATGTTCCCATTTCCAAGTTGGGATTTCTAATGGAAATAACAATCATCCAGGCTTCCATTTCTCAACTCTATTCCTTTGACACGTCAAATACCTAGAAACAAATTCAGCTATTCTCTTCTTCGTCCTTGGCTAATAGAAAATTGATTTTATTGATTTTATATTATTATGCAACCTATCTCCTCCGGGGTGAATAGTCATCCTTGAATGGTGACACTTCGTAAGCACTTCCTCCAACGTACTATCAATCTTCAGAAAGAAAGGCACCAATCTTGTAACGTCCCGAAAATTTTCGACTTTCGAAAATTCAACATCGATACTCACTTTATCGACTGTCAAGAAATCGAAGGCCGGAAACCCGAAATGTTATGGTTTAAGAAAAGGAAAGAGAAGAAAAGAAGAGAGGAAAGAAGATAATAGAGGGAAAAGAAATAGAAAATAGAACGGAATAGAAAACAACAGAACAATAACAGAATCTCACAATCGCAGCGGAACAACATATAATAATAAATGAATAATCTTTAAACAAAGAACTATATCAGTTATTACATTACATCACATTTCATTACATCATATCATCAGAGTGTACAACAACAACAACAAACAGCGGAAAAGAAATACTATATACTAGTAATACGCCATGCCATCCATCTTGCCTCCAGCAACTCCTGAATATCCAGAATATCCTGATAAACCTAACTCTTGACTGCCCGTGTGGAAATTGGTGGGCACCCAGAGTTTAGGAAGGAAAACAATAAACTCCGAGTCAGTCATGTGACTGGTGTGAGAACCCAAAACAGTTATTTATCTTTAAAAATCAAAATAGAGGAATATTTTTAAAGTCAATTCGCAATGCTTTTAAAAATGAGACTACCATAAGGCCTCCCGCACACACACACAATGCAAACGCAGAATCGGAGGAGATTTCTCCTTATGATAGTCAAAGATGCTTGATACGTATTAAATGAACATTTGATATTATTATTAGTGCATAGTGTAGGAAAAATTTATTTCGAAAGTAGAATATAAATCTTAGCCAGCATAGACATTCCGAACTATGCCTACTATAGCTACCATCCAAACAGTGGGGCGCCACCATAAGTGAATGATAGGTTCTACAACTAATACCGTAAAAGATCGTATTGTTTCTTTGGATTTCCAACGAATGATCAGGCCAAGGAACTTCCCATTGCCACATGAGAACGCCTCTGGATGGACATCCCCGAGAACCAAACTGGATCTCTACCAACACAAGGCCGGGTTACCCCTAACTGAGTAACAACTGACCGAATATGCCATCCCCCGGTCCTTTGGGACCTTTCACCGAGCGCTCGTAATCAATTCACACAATCATAAAGTGTTTTCAACATGAGTAAGTATCTGGGCTCCATACCATGATACCACCCTTTTCCAGAAGGAAATGCACATATCCTAAAGGGCGCTACCCCTCATAACCTTGCCGCATCTTTCCTGTTTTGACCATTCCCGAGGTGTGAGGCTCGACGAAGTCACGTCCACAAAAACATACTTTATACAAAAGCCATGCTTTGGGTCAACAAATGATCATAGAAATGATCACCAGGATAGACGATCAAATAAATGATCCTATCACAAATAATCAACACAATGATCATTTAACAGCAACACTCAGCATGTCACATTACCAAATTGGGAATATATCGCTGATAACATTCAACTACATAACCTCTGAGCTCGTACGTCTCAGAGAAGGGTGTTAAGCTAAAAGAATAAATTCTCCGCCACCAACAGAAATATATTTGAAAGAAATCGGCTTTATATCTCAATTTGTAATGTCGGACATACAATCCATACAAGTCTGTTCCGGGATCGAACAGAACCGAAGGCACTTACAAAGAAGTCCTTGCAATCCGTATATTCACAATCCTGATCGGATTTCCCATCACTTAGGGAATCTCTATACCAGGAGCTACCCAGTGCAGAGACAATCGATAGGTCATCCTATCGCTTTCGCAAATACCCGGTCTTCAACACCGGTCATCAATGCTATCCATTACGTCGTATCACTATTCGAAATGGGTAATCCGAATAACGAGCGCAATAATTTAAAAATAAGTGTAGCATTCAAATTCAGCAAACCACAACAAATACCTTTCAAAGGTAAATATTGATAGTCGGTTATTGAACTATCAATGGATATGCACAACATCACCAGATTCCAAATAATTTTCCAAATTATTTATTTCCCAAAAATATCTTTACAAGATATATAATTTCAATATGTCAAAAATAAATCAATATTTATCTTTAAACAACTTCCCTTTTCATTCATAAATTCCATAGTGAATTTATATTTCAAAATATTTATGAATAAACGATTTCAATTATTCATTTTCAATTTATCTTCAAAAAGATAAATTCTCTAAACGTTTCATTTCACATTGGAAAAACATTTCCATACTTATTTATTCATAAATAATTCGCAATCGTTTTATTTTCAACACTTGGAAAATATTCAATATACTTAAATCGAGATTAAGTATATATTTCATTCTTTAAGGAAATCATCCTCTTAAACATATTTATTTGGGCCAAAACGAATGTTGCGTAAAACATCGTTACGACAACCCAAAATCACTAGTATAGGGATTCAAAATTAAAATAGATATATAAATCCCAATACTATACAAAACATTTCCTTTCGGAAATCATTTACTATAACAATAGTGCTATAGTCCACCATTTCCTTCTATTTCTCGAAAACGTCTATTTCAACAATGAATGTTGAAATCTATGGTTTTGAATCTTAACACCTTTTGAAAACATCGTTAGATCGTTTTAATTCTATTTAAAACATCAAATCTAAAACAATTTCTTTAACATATTATTCACTATTCAAAACGTGAATATACTCTGTTAACTAACTTCATCACTTCTATTCATTTTATTTCAAAGGATTATTCACAGTCAAAAACGTGAATATAACTCCATTTATAGGTTTCAACAATTTACTTATCAAAATAAGTCGTTTGCGGATTTATAAAACAACGTTTATAAATTCCATTTCTATTTATTTTACCACAACTTCCTTTATAAATTCCTTTATTAACCTATTCACTTTATAACTCAATTATAAACCAAAGATTCATATTATAAATTAAATGCTTATAAAACGATTATTTTACAAAATCGTTCTTTTTAAAGACTTTCCAAATTATAAATCTTATAACTTATAAGATTCAATTATTTATCCAAATCTATTCTTTCAATAACTTTATAAAATTTATAAATCTTACTATTTATAAATTTCATTTATAACTTCACCATTTATAATTTTATAAATTCCATTTACTCCCGCAATCCATTTTCACTTCATTCAAACACTTATAAAAACTCGTTTTATAATTCAAATGTTTTAGTTTATAAATATCAATTTATAAATCCTTTATAAAATCAATTTATACTATTATTTTAAAACATCTTTAAACTCCTTTATAATTTCATCATTTTGATTTATAAAATAATTAAATTTTATAAATCCTATATTTTCAAATTTTTATAATAAATTCAAAAATCCCAATTTAACTATTTTATAAAATCATTAACCCCATATTTTCAAAAATCAACTTTTAACTATATTTCTCAAAAATCATAATTTTTATAACATTAAAAATTATATCGTTATTTATTTATAATGGATCAATTCCAAAATATTTTATAAACATATACTTTCAAAAATTCACTTTAAAAATCATTTTAAAATTCCAAAATTTGGTCCAATGATGCTACATACCAAATAGTCAATCACGACAACAACGATATCATATATCGATATGATAATCCATCAAATATCAAAATATCTGAAATCAAATAAATACTGTTGAGGAATCCAGTTGGATCCCTCCAACCTGTTTTCCTGCATCCACAAACATTAGCACAATACCAATTCCGCTCCAGTACGGAATTATCGCGGTATATGGGATTTAAAATATTATCCGCTTAATAGACGACGCAATAGGGTCTCATCCGCTATACAATGCGGGAAATCAATAACTCCAATATATACATATGCCAATATATATATTGCTATTATATATAATACCAATTTCACTGTTTATGAAATATTCGCGGTATATGTTTTTAATAAATAACATCCGCTTACTAACGGCGCATAATGTCTATTTTAACAATCAATAGATAACAATCATCATTCAAACATGCATTCTAATATTTTAAATCTAACTATTTAAAATAAAAATTGAAGCTGATTCGATTGAGTGAGAAGTTCTCACCTTGATTTCAATTTCGTTTTAGCGATTTACTTCGAATAAAATTAAATGGACGTTTAATTTTACCCAAAAATTTTACTAACTCCAAACGACTCCAATCCAATTCCATCGCGTAGTGCTCGTCCATACGATTCCAACGCAACTGGTTTCGCGCGTTTTCGACCTCGTATGAAAAAGTTATGGATTTATGAAGTTACACGAATTAAACTATATAAATTTTACAACTTAATTTATAATTTTTAATACCCTAACTATCCATAGCCGTGAGATCCAGATCCAAGGCCTCACATTCATCTTCCCAACTCACGCAACATTCGCAGGAAACACGATTACAACCGAACCCATCCCTTTGATATTAGGGTTCCAATTTGCTCCCTCTTCGTCGACTTTGAAGTCGATCAGAATGCGCCATCGTGAAGCTCGTCACCAACTCCAACTTCGGCCATAAGCTCATAGAGCTCGGTCACCTCATGAGCTCTGAAATGCGTGCGCAAGTAGCAAGTGTCGGCCCCCCTTTTCTCCTTCCACGTTGCGCCATTTCCAATCTCAACCGTACGGATCTGTAGAACTCACGAAGCTCTTCGATTCTCTAGTTGAGAGTTTGTTGAAACGATTGAAGGATTGAAAGATAAATGAAGGAGAAGAGGAGAGTTTTCTGGCCATTCATATGTTAGAGGCGGCTAGGGTTTAGATTTAGGTTTATTTTTTTTTCTAATTTATGAAGGAAGGGTGTCTATTTATAGGAAATCGTTGAACACTATTCATCCGGGAATTCCGAACTCCGATTTACGCGCCGTAACCAGCGTTTCTAGGGTTTACCCCGCGTTCCGGACACAATGGAACAGGTTTCGAAAGCTAATTCGGACATCTGTGCGAGTTATGGCAATAAACGTTCAATTTAAATTGAACCGATTTAAACGATTTTCTAGGCGTTTTAATTTGTACCGGACAAACGGTAAATCCGATTGACACGAAATTTGAAACCATACAATAATATCACATTACGGATCCGATGAAACTAGTTTCGTCGAAATCTGAGACTTTTTGAAAAATGGCTATTTTAACTCGCCAAATTAATATTAAAAATAATTCGATGCGTTTCGAGCTGCCACGATCAAACGATAACTCCGATTGCTACGAAAATTGAAATCCGGTAATAACTAACTATTACGGATCCAATGGAACTGGTCTCGTCCAATTCTGAGACTGTTCAAAAATTGGCTATTTTCACTAGTCGATTAAATATTAAAATATTCAATTTTCACAAATAAACTTTTAATTCGATTTTAAAAGTTCTAAAATATCGTTCTAACTTCAATATGATAAAATAAAATTTTACAAATCATTTTCAATCATATTTAACTCAATTTTCAATTGTCTCCGTAATTTAACATATTAAATTATCGATTTAATTATCCAATTAAATCCAATTATTCGAATTAAAATTTATTCGACTTATAAATTCACTAATTAATATTTAAAATTAATTAAATATTCAAATTTTAATTACTAAAAATCCTGGGTCGTTACAAATCTCCTCACACATCCCCTTTTCATCAACTGTATACCTACTGATGCGGGGAAATTGATCTTCTCTACTTAGCTTATCCAAGTATCAGCTATCTTCTCATCCTTGTTTTATTTAAGTCCAATGCGGTCCATCAATGTTTCCTAACCTTAATTTCTACGAAATAGTTTTTATTATGTTCTGTTGGTTGTTGGAAGTTGAAATTCGAGAGGAACTCAAACTGCCTTGTAACGACCCGTATTTTTAACAATTTCAAATTTTTTGAATAGAATTATTAGAAACTAAATTTTATGACTTTATCAATGTGAAATAATATTAGAGTATAAGTTATAATCTTAATTTGAATTCTTTTTGACAAAATAGGTTTCAATAAGACAAAAAGGTAACTTACATAGGATATAATTTAATAATGTTGGTTTGAATGTAATTTATAAAATGGATTGGAATAACAAATGTTACTTTTAGTAAGGAATAGAATGGATGTTTTATTAAAAGAGAATCCATAGATTTGTTTATTTGAAATGTGTTTTAGCGTAAAGATTGATTAAATGAATTAGGGAACTTTTATTTAGTAAGTTTGTTATAACTAGTTCTATAGAATAATTTTATAATTATATTCAATACAATTGTTTTATTTCTCTTCTCCTTAATTGGTATCCACTTTAGAATTTAATATTAAAATTAATTGCAATTAATGTGATTGGATTTTTTCAATTA
This sequence comes from Allium cepa, assembly GCA_030765085.1. Taxonomy (NCBI): domain Eukaryota; kingdom Viridiplantae; phylum Streptophyta; class Magnoliopsida; order Asparagales; family Amaryllidaceae; genus Allium; species Allium cepa. The sequence continues at coordinate 1,003,404,852 of CM060935.1, forward strand.
AAAAGAATTAAATGTTAATCGCAATTAATGGTGTTTAATAAAAGAAACATACATTTGCATTAAAAGAAAACGAGCATTTCTATCCAAATAAAGGAATGTTCGAGGAAAATAAATGAATGATTTCGTTGAATTAAAGTGTAATTTTATAAATGTTATGGAATCAATTAGAAATTACCTTGTATAAGGAATTTTACATTAATTACACAGTTCGCATATTGTTATATTTTCATTTTATATCTTTTTAAAAATTTATAAACTGGTTACATTAATGTGACTATTACATTAATTAAAATAGTGAAGTAAAACTTATGAATCATTTTTGAAATGCATAAATAAATATATACGCATGAATTAATAAAATTTGTTTGAGTAACATAAATCAATGTATAGATTGATTTAATTAATTAATTGACTGATTGATTGTTAATTGATTGATTAATTATTAATTGATTGATTGAGCTAATGAAATGTGCACATATTAATATAAAAAGGATGTTTTGATAAAGAATCAAATGGTGTGAGTATGTGTATATTTAGGGTAAATGAGATTAATTGGGTTGAGAATACGTTTGGGAATTGGATTTCATAAGGTTTTTTTGCACTGTTTACCTGGGCATTCATTTCTTATTAATTAATACTTGCTTATTGAGCCTTATTTTTGCTTTATTTGTTTTCTCCATTTCCCGTAGCTTCTTTTTAAAAACTCATCCCTTAATTTACTTTCTCAATATTAAACCTACTACCTCATTTTCATTGTTCCGCTTCCCATTTTCAATGTAAGAAATATTTTCACTTTCTTCTTTGCCTCTCTTTTCCTCCTTCCTTCTTCTTCACTTTTCTCCTTTAAAGCAACTCCAAATCCAATCATTCTTTTTCTGAACTGAAGAAAATTGAATAAGAAAGTACTTTCATGTTTATTACGTTCCAAATTTTGAGAGTAGTCTTGTCAAAATTCGTTTTTTTAATCCAAATCATTATCTGTCGCAAATTTTTAATTTTGAAAATACCTCCTCTTCCCCATGCCATAACTTCCTAAAACCAAATCCAAATCCAACGATTCTTTCTTTTGAAACCATATAGAATTTAATAAGGAAGAACTTTCCATCAGACCACGTTTCCAAATTCGGGATGAAATTTGGTCAAAAGCTATGAGAAGTTGACCTATTTTCTGATCCAGTTTTGATTGAAAGAAGGATGCTTTAGCTGCGAGGTTATGGTGGGAAGAGCTACCTTGATCCTAGTGGCTTATGATATTTGTTAACTTAGTTGTGAGGTGCCTAAGTTGATAGTTGTCTTGTTGTGGGGAACTAGTCTATGTTGATCTTATTTTGGAAATTATATTGCGCTAAATTAAAGGTGAGTTTTATAACTCATGACCTATATTTCCCTATGCAATAAATCTGGTTATTTGAATTGAATGCTAATTTGATGTTTTTGCCATATTTTGATTACGAAATTGAAATTTATGTTGACGCCATGCTACTGAATTGAACATGAATTGAATATTGTGTCACCTATTGAAATATTGGACTTGAATTTAATGTTGACATACAGTAATGGATTGAAATAAAATTAGTGAAAATAACTTGAAATAAATATGTTGGACAAAATAGTTGAATTTCACATTTTATGACAAAAATAAAGGTGGAATGAAATTTCAATGAAAATAATACATAATTCTCACCGTTTTGAAATTATATGAAGTTTATTTTGATTGAAGATCAAAAATGAATTGAATTGAAAGGTGGATGATAAGGTTGTATGGTTGAATGGTTGTTATAAATGTTTTGCGCTGCTATGAATGTTTTGTGATGATTTTTAATTCACTATCTCAAGCCACTCCAAATTTTTGATTATTATGACACCCTGTTGACAATGTATATCATTAATTATTTATGGATATTATGTTAATTAACTATATTGTTGGATAGTATAATTTCAAATTGACATTCGGTATGAAAATAATAAGATTGAAATTGAAATTTTACTGTTTTTCGTCTTAGAATAAAAAGTTTAAATTAAATGCTATTCTTTCCTTATTTGAAAATTTTCATGCATAAATGTGTTAAATTCTAAATTTTTGATATGTTAAAATAAATGATATTTTTCATAGTATAGTCTAAAATTTGGTAGTAAGATTTCATGTTGATTTTTCAGAATAAATTATTTGATTAAATATGAAGAAATAGGTATTTGGAAATATAATTTTACTTAATTGGAAAATATTTTGTAACTCCGTCTCAATAAAAGAAAAAAAAATTGTAAAGAAACCTGTACAAAATTCTATCATCTAGTGTTTTCTTTATTTTATTCTTTGAAAATGGGATTATTAAAATTTGGGAATTTAGTAAAAGCATTATTTTGACATGAAATTTTTATGTAGAACTTGCATATTATTTGGAAATTATTTAATAATGGAACTCATATTTATTTCCGCCATCTAATAAATTTAATAATTCAATCTTCGAAATTAGTCGTCAATAATTTTGGAAAATTATCAAATTGATTTGGGAAAGTATGAAAGTTTAGCAAAAATTCTGTAAAGGTATTTTAAGAACTTTGAAATTTAATTTGGAATTTTTTTGCGAATTTTTAGGCTTTTTATAAATTAGTTAGTGTAAAATATGATGAATTATAATTATTAAAAATAATAAAATTTTCTAGAAATTTATGGAACTTTTGCGTTAGTTCCTGAAGCTAAATGAAAGGATTTTTACGTTGAACACTTCATAACAGATTTTACATAAAAAATTAAAATAGGTAAAACAATATACTTTTATTTATGGAACGATTGGTTATTAAAGGGATTAGGACTGGATATTAGCATACTTTCTATAAATACTGGAACCACTTTAATAACTATGTATGCGGTAGATGTTATTTATAATGTAGAGGTTGAATTGGTAAACGTTTACTGGAATGAAGTACGAGAACGATGATCGATGATCCCGACACTTATGTCAATTTAAAAAGACTAAAACATAAGCCTATCTGGCCAATAGGTTAGCTACCTTTAGCGAACATTTCTCCCTCATATCACCATCTTGATTTTAAACTCGGTTGGTGCGCACCTTTGATTTTGGATTGATGGACGCGGTCGGCCGTTAGGAGTTACGACCAATCAGAAAGGGTAAACTGGTAAAATCCTACCTTGGGCATTGCCTCGTGTGCGTTGTTATACGATTATTCTACATGAGACCAGTGCAAAAAAAAATTGTATTGTACCTAGACTCGCTGACAACTACCGATATTACTGGTGGTGTTACAAGACCTACATAGTGTAATAACCTACACCTTAATGGGCCTAAATTTGAAAAAAAATCGAAACCCAATTCCATCAAAGCACAAATCATTATAGTTGGTACCTGTAGGCCAGTGACTTGGCTTTTTCATTTTGTTCTCTGAGGATGTTTCTAATGGTGTAGTTCTCGAAGTCAGCTAGTAGCTTTTGGTCCAGCTAAGGCAAGGAACAATATGTTGCCCCCTAGTTCGATATTCCTCCCTGCCTTAGCATACCACTAATTAGAAATCACATAAGATATGTAAAGTTTCCACTCCTAGTTTTGTTGTAAGTTTGAGTGTGGTGACCAAGGCTTCATACTTAGATCCATTATTTGTTGATGTAAAGTTGAGTTTCAAGGCGTAGCAGATCGATCATTCCTCAAGAGTCATTAACACAACTTTGATGTTAGAAAGCTGATTATCGAAAGTTCCATCTATGTATGGTCTCCATCAGTTGGACGGTTCTCTACTGTTCTTCGGATAATCATCTAATGCAGAAGATATGAAGGATGCTAATGTTTGACGATGGATTGCTCTATGAGGGAGATAAGTGATATCAAATTGACTTAGTTCGATATTCCATTTGAGTAACCTTTCAGACATCTAAGGTTTCCATTGAACCTATTGTAACGGTTGGTCGATACAGACGTTAACGGGATAAGCTTATCAATAGCTAGCTTTCATCATATTCTAGTCTTTGGATTCGTTTCTCTTCATATAGCAATGCGATGCTTGTGGCGTGAGTTGACACGGTCCAATTGACGTATAAATCTTCGCTATCCAAGAGCTCGGATAAAATTCTCTAAGCGATCTATCAGAGCTAGAACTGCATCAACGCAGTTGTTGGTCCATTCAAAAGTTTTCTTCCCTCTCTTGGTTCGGTTGAAGAAGAGAATACACTTATAGATGCCCTAGAGTTGAATCAGCTTAGGATAATCCTCTGACTTAGCTCTATACCTGCTTGATTTCTCGATACATGGATGACTCTAACATTCAGAATTTTCTGATATTAGCCTCAATCCCACGAGATCTGAAGACGAAAGCTGAGAATTCTTCTTATACAATGCTGAAAGAGCATTTCAAAGGATCAAGTTTCATTCTGCAGTTATTGGAGAACACTGAATATCTTTGCAAAGTCATCGATGTGGTCGTTTGATGGTCGTGCTCTCACGAGCATACTAACCACATATACTTCCATCGATCTGCCGATCTGATTTTTGAATGATCTGCTAATCATCCTTTAGTAAGTAGCATAAGCGTTCTTAAGTTTGAATCCAAAGATTGTAGCATAGCACTATAGGATATAAGGCATGGGTCATAGGATTGAGTTGTCATAGTCAACTCTTGGATAATCATTCTTTTGCCCCCAGTCTTGGGTTGATGGACATATTGCACGGATGGTCGAGTCTCGTCCCAGCTGTGTTTATACTATAGTTCAAGCTTTTAGAACCGGACTTGATTGATAAATGGTTGAATCACATTCATCTTATCTTCTTGCATGTGCCCTTAAATGTGGGGAATATCCCGATGAGTGGCAAGGTAGATAATGTCTGCTTCAACTTCAAATTCTATCACATTGAACCATGGGATCGAGTTAACCGATGGAAGGCAGAGTCGTGCGTTGTCCTATATTGCGTCCAAGTTCTTTCCTCTAGGCGGAATACGTTGGTGCCCCCGCTGACATTTAAATAGGAGCTAAATTATGGACGGTCAATGACATTCACTTTGCTGCTTATGTCGCCATACTCTGGGCAGAAATTGAAGAGTGAACGTCCAGTCGGATCCAATGTAGGATCAATGCTTCCCTTATCCAATCCAGGGCAAGAATTTTTCAAACTTTTAGGTTGCACTTGTTGTGAATTGCTCACTTAGCCGGATTACGGTAAGAGTCAAAGAATGAATGGTCGCATTGCATTCTTTTGGAGTTAGGCAATCAACCACATCCATTTTGATTTATGTTCTCCCATTAGATCTAGGGATAAAGTCAGCCCAAATGCGGTCATGTCATGCTCATTTGGTCTCATGCCCTTCCTGAAGGATCGAAGGATGGCGTCGGAGGATGAATGGTCAAGTCACACTCATTCGTGGTTTATTATTCTATCCATGCTCTGCTGGTCAAAGGTATTCAATGGACGTTCGGGTCACATCGACTTATAGTCGAAGAGGATCGATATTGACCATCGATTCAATGGCACGATATAATTGGTTGCTCGTAACTTTTGGCATCATCCTGATTGGTTAACTTTAAGGCCTCCTTGTAGTCGTTGCCTTAAGTTGTAAAGAATGCTTTGTTGACGATGTAGTGAGTCACCTTTCTCTTCTTTTGGTGATTTGTTCTTCTTCCCCCGATATTGGGTTAGCTGGGTTAGTTTGTGGATGCTCTATTTACATCTATTATGAGTTTACACTCCTCCCGTCGACTTTAAGTCGGATTTGGTGAATGAATAGTCGGATCACATTAATTCATTTGTCTGTGCTCGTAGTCGTACTCTGAGGATCAAAGCTAGTTGAAGGGATATTAGTCACATCTATTTGATGTTTATACCCCTGTCCACACTCTGGGTACTAAGAATTTTAGCAAAAAATTATCGGACCGCATTTTCCTCCATTACTTCCTCTAGCACTGGTCAATGGCGAAATTTGAAGTGTAGTCGGTCACATTACGACAACTTTAATTTGATGTTTCTCCTACTGAATTGCAGGAAGGAGTTGATTGGTGGATGGTTCGGTCGCATCCGTCCACGTTGCATGCACAACCTGCCAGATCATTGGCGAGAGTTAGAGAGATGAACGGTCCTGTCACGTTCATTTGCGGTAGGATGGGCAATCACATCTATTTAGAATAGGAAGTTCAGCTAGGTCCGTTTTGTGAATCTGCGTCTCCCTGTCGAATCAAAGAAGAAATTTTGTCTTGTAGGGTTGGAGTGCATCCCTATATAATTATGTTATGGGTCCTATGCCGGGGAGAAGAGTTGATGCATGGACGGTCGTGTCTTATCGCTTTGTGCTAGATGGTCGAATCACATCCCATTTTTATGATAAGTGTGCCCCCATGTCAAGGGAAGAGTTGGAAAGCAGACAGTCGAACCATGTCAGCTTTTTGTACTATAGAACTTGCTTAGGAATCAGAGTTGATAAAAGGGGAGTCGAATCGCATCCCTTCTGGTATTTATATTCCAAACCATGCTTTAAGGACTGGAGTTGGTTGATGGGTTGCTAGTCATACCAATTTGGTGTTTATACTCCAGTCCATGTTCTTGGGACCAAAGTTAGTTGATGGGTGGTCATTCGTACCCAGTTGGTGTTTATAATCTAGTTCACACTCTAGGGACTTAAAGTTAGTTGATGTTTATACACCAGTTTGCACTATGGATGTAACATCCCCAAATTTATCAATTTAAAATTTATAGTTTATTTGAAATTTTGGAATTCAATTTGAAGTTAATTTGAATTAATTTTAAAATTTTCAAAACAGATGAATATCGAGTTTGTTTGTTTATATATAAAATGGGTTTCAAATTTGAATTTGAATTTTATTTTGAATTTGAATTTGTATTTTAATATAAATTTAAAAATAAATTATCTTAAACAAAATTATTTGGATTCAAAATATTAACACATGTGTATAATTTTATTAATGTATGAGTTATATTAAAAACACTTTCTTTTAAAAGATTGTATAAATAAAAAAGAAAATGTAATTATATAAATAAGAGAAAAGTTATTATAAAAATTTATTTAAATCCTTACGCATGTATTAACAAGTTTTAGGACCATAAGAGAGTGAATTTACAAGTGTTAGGGGATTAAGACTAGTGTCATCTCTTTTGATTTTAGTTTTTAAGAAAATTCATAAAAGAAATTTAAACTATTACTCTCATTCCTCTAATCTCTCTTAACTCATTTTCAAAAAACTTAAGAAAGGAAAGCCTGTAAAAATTGTTGAATCAAAAAGAAAGAAAAAGAAATCATCATCAAGCAAACTTCATTATAAACTCAGTCAAGCAAGTTTAAAACAAATTAAATTCACAAACCATAAAAACAACTTCTTCAATTCAAAAAGATTTAAAGCCTGGAATTTCATTTCTGTTCAGAAATCAAGCACTGTAAAACCATTTTCAACTCAGTAAGGCTTCATCCAAACAAAGCAAAGCTTCATCATCTAAAACAACAGGGATCATTCTAGTAGATTAAACAAATCAAAGTTGCAATTTCCAGACTTTTCAAGTTCAATAGAATCTCAGGCTCTTCTCTGTTTTCATAAAAATAAACTAAAGGTAAATCCATTAAAAAATTGAGTTTCAATTTGTTAAGTAATTAGGCAAGTAAATTCAGTAGAAGCTAAGCAAATTTACATAACTGGTTGCAGGAAAAATCCAGGATCAAATTTAAAATAGCTTTCTAGATTTCAAATAATCAACTTCTAAAATTTCTTCTCTACTTCTATTTTCAGGCTAATAGGCGAGCAAACTCCTTTTTAGGTTTGAACTGAATCTTATTGTCGTGAAAACATAGAAGTTTGAATTGAAAATGTGAGTTGCATGTACATATATACATGAAATTCGAGTGTGCATGTCTGTGCACTTGAAAAAGGGGTTCTGTCCCAGGTTGACAGGCACAAGCCTGATAAAAAAAATCGATTTCTTCATCTTTGATCAATATTTAACCATAACATCTAAACAAAAGTGGTTTGTTTAGGTATAATTCAAGTGCTAAAAATAGTTTTAAGCTAATCAAATTGAAGAATTTTCTGAAAAATCGAAATCACGGGCAAAACTAAAACCAGTTGGAAAATTTTATTATCTTAATCTTTGAATTCATTTATATCAATTGAAATGCTTTAGAAAACAATGATTTTAGAAAGTAAAATTATAATTTTTAAATCAGTGTTTACTGAGATTGGCAGAAATGAATGATTTTAGGGTTTTGGCCATTGCTGATCATTGATGCAATGAAATTAGTTGGGGTTGCTCTTGAAGGTGGAGGAAGACTCAGGGATTAACAGAAAAATGCTCGACGATTTTATAATTCGTGTGGAAGGCTGACTTGATCAAACTAGGGTTTTAACCCATGTTTCAGCATTCGCCGAAAATTGACCAATTTCATCCCCTATGTTGCATCGGACTGGACGGGAATGCTTGGTGGCGGTGCGTGGTCGATAGGGGAAGCTTGTGACGGAAGCGCGTGGGCTCTGGTGGCTTATGGAGTAGGAGCGAGGTGGATTTATTTGTCGAGTATCGACCCAGATTTGCATCAGATGACTCTTTTGCTAGATCGTCGACATTATAGGTTTCTGCGTGATCGTGGGGTTCAGGTAGATTGTCGTCGACTCGATGGAGGCTGGAGCTTCGACCAATGATGGCGATTCAGATGGTGCATGTGCACACCACTAGGTTGGTGTCAGTGGAGAAAATTGAGAGAGAAGCAGGGGTGACTCGAAGAAAGCTTTGGGAGGATCAGGGCATTTACTCGAGACTGGTTTCGAGTATGATTTCGATATGCCGGGTAACACACTTAGTAAAATTTTAAGTTGAAAAAATAATTGGAGCACGGGTAGAATTTTGATAAAACCCGAAGCAAACGAGAATTTTTCTCGGGTGTGACTCGAAGCAGGTATCGAGCCTGATATATCAAACAGTTTTTATTTTAAAAAATTTCAAACTTTTAAACATTTTCAAAACTTGTTTCAAAATGATGCTTTTGATTAAAGTTTGAACAAATTAAAGATTTAAGTAAGATATTTTCAAAGTAATTAAATTTTAATTTATTTAATTTTGATACATTATTTTATAAAGTTATTTATATTAAATAAATAATGTAATTAAACGGGTAATTAAGATAAAAAGTTTTTTAAACTATGTTAACCTTTTAAAGCAGCTAATGTATAATATGATGGTTAAACAAGGTTTAAAAGGATAATCAAAGTGATTAATTTATCTCCTGGTTTGTGAATTAGTTAATGATTTTGTTAATATAATTACTTTAAAAAGTAATTACTTAATATTAAAGATTAATATAATAAATAATTAAGGGTTAATTAATTAAGATAATTAATTAAGGAATAATTAATTAATAAAAGTAATTAAGATTTAATTAATTAACAATTAAGGGTTAATTAATTAAGATAACTAATTAAGGAATGATTAATTAATGAAGGTGATTAAGACTTAATCAATTGTAATTAATGATAATTAATCATTGATTAAAGATAATTAATAAAAGTAATTATGTGGTTAATTAATTTAAAACCACACGATTTATTTATCTTAATTAAAGATTTTTAATTGTTATTGAATGCTGTGTATTGGATTTATATTTCTGATATGTGATGTGATGCTATGTAATATGAATTCCTTTGTGCTGAGCTGTGATATCTGTGATGAATATACTTTTGTGTGAATGTGAAAACTCATTGGCCTATAAAACGGCAATTGAATTTCGATGCGATAGGGAGTCAGATTCCAGTTGGTTATCCAAAACCAACATCGAACCTTAATAGTGAATCTTTGTGAATGATATATCCATGTGTTTTTAATTAAGCACTCACTATTCGGTTTAGCTGGAAGAGGACCTTGCGTTGTATAACCCATTTCGAATAGTGATGCGACGAAAATGGATAGCATTTGATGACAGTGGTGAAGACCGGGCGTCTTCGAGAACGATATGATAACCTTTCGATTGACTCTGCATTGTGTTGCTCCAGTATAGAGATCTCCATATGTGATGGGGAGTCTGATCGGGATTGTGGATGCCCGGATTACAAGGACTTCTTCAGAAGTGCCTTCGATTCTATTCGAACCCGGAATAGACTTGTATGGTTATATGTTTGACATTACAATTTGAGATATAAAGCTGATTTCTTTCAAATACATTTCTGTTGGTGGCGGAGAATTTATTCTCTTAGCTTAACATCCTTCTCTGAGACATACAAGCTCAGAGGTTATATTGTTGAAGGTTATTAGTGATATACTCCCAATTCGGTAGTGTGGCATGTTGAGTGCTACTGATCATTTGTTGATCGAAGCATGGCTTTGTGAAAAAGCGTAGCTTTGTGGACGAGACTTCATTGAACCTCAAAACCCGGTTATGGTCGAAACAAGAATCGTTGCAACAAGGTTATTTAGGGGTAGCGCCCCCTGAGGTTATGTCCATTTTCTTCTGGATTATAAGTGGTATCATGGTATGGAGCCCAGATACTTACTTTGTGGTTGTTGCAAACTTATTGCTTTGTGTTGTTGGTTGAGAATCGCTTTGGACAAAGGTTGGAAATGACCGGGAGATGGCATACTCGTGTTAGTAGTTACCTAGTTACAAAGGTAACCCGGCCTTGTGTTGGCAGGGATCCGGTTAGGTTCTCGGGGACGTCCCTCCGAAGGCGTTCCATTGCTCTCATTCCACTCATCTCTCTTAACTCATTTTCAAAAAATTTAATAAAGGAAAGCCTGTACAAATTGTTGAATCAGAAAGAAAGAAAAGTAAATCGTCATCAAGCAAACTTCATTATAAACTCAATCAAGCAAGTTTAAAACAAACTAAATTCACAAACCAGAAAAACAACTTCTTCAATTCAAAAAGATTTAAAGCCTGGAATTTCATTTCTGTTCAGAAATCAAGCACTGTAAAATCCAATTTCAACTCAGCAAGGCTTCAGCTAAACAAAGCAAAGCTTTATCATCTAAAACAACAGGGATCATTCCAGTAGATTAAACAAAGCAAAGTTGCAATTTCCAGACTATTCAAGTTCATCAGAATCTCAGGCTCTTCTCTGTTTTCATAAAAATAAACTGAAGGTAAATCCATTAAAAATTTGAATTTCAATTTTTTAAGTAATTAGGCAAGTAAATTTAGTAGAAGCTAAGCAAATTTACATAACTGGTTCCAGGAAAAATCCAGGATCAAATTTAAAATAGCTTTCCAGATTTCAAATAATCAACTTCTAGAATTTCCTCTCTGCTTCTATTTTCAGGCTAATAGGCAAGTAAACTCCTTTTTAGGTTTGAAATGAATTTTTTTGTCGTGAAAACATAGAAGTTTGAATTGAAAATGTGAGTTGCATGTACATATATACATGAAATTTAAGTGTGCTTGTCTGTGCACTTGAAAAGGGGGTTCTGTCCCAGGTTGACAAGCACAAGCCTGATAAAAAAATATCGATTTCTTCATCTTTGATCAATATTTAACCATAACATCTAAACAAAAGTGGTTTGTTTAGGTATAATTCAAGTGCTAAAAATAGTTTTAAGCTGATCAAATTGAAGAATTTTCTGAAAAATCGAAATCACAGGCAAAACTAAAACCTGTTGGAAAATTTGATTATCTTAATCTTTGAATTCATTTATATAAATTAAAATGCTTTAGAAAACAATGATTTTAGAAAGTAAAATTATAATTTTTAAATCAGTATTTACTGAGATAGGCAGAAATGAACGATTTTGGGGCTTTTGGCCATTGCTGATCATTGATGCATTGAAATTGGTTAGGGTTTAGCAACTATTACTGGAAGTTTGTTTAGTACTTTTCTAAGATAGCTAGTCCGTTGACTAAGCTAATGATGAAGAATGCCAAGTTCAATCGGACTTTGAAATGTGATGAAGCTTTTCAGGAGTTGAAAAAGAGATTGACTAACGCTTTTGTTCTCGCTATTATCAACGGGAACCAAGGCTTATCTGTCTATACTGACGCCTATGGTGATGGTGTGGGTGCAGTGTTAATGCAAAATGGAAAGGTAATTGCCTATGCGAGTAGACAATTACGTCCGCATGAGTGAAAACTACCCAACACACGATTTGGAGCTCTTGGCTGTTATTTTCGCTTTAAAACTTTGGCGACATTATCTTCTTGCTGAGAATATCCTTCACCTTTTCTAAGAAAATTTTAAAGTTCAACTAAACTTAATGTATACTTAATAAACCCTTCTTGTTTAGGTGAAAATTTTAAATTATTCACCGACCACAAATCATTGAAGTATCTCTTCACCCAAAAAGATTTGAATTTGAGACAACAACCTTGGTTGGAATTTCTGGCATCCTATGACCTAGATATTCTGTATACACCCAGAAAAGCCAATGTAGTTGCCGATGCTTTGAGTAGAAAACATGCTATTCTTGCTCATCTTGTTATCGCTCCTACTCTTCTTAAAAAGATTTCTAGACAGCAGACTTAAGGCAAGTTTCTTCGAGAAATGGAATTTGTCATGGTGAAAATACCAGTTTTGAAGGTTGATAATAGCAGAATTATAAGACTGAAAGGCAGAATTTGTGTCCCTGACATTCCAGATCCAAAATGTGAAGTTTTGGACGAGTGTCACAAGTCTAAACTTTGCATCCATCCGGAGTTAATTAGATGTATCATGATATCAAGAAAACGTGTTGGTGGAAAACGATGAAAAGGGACATATCTATATATGTGAGTCGATGTGCTACATGTCAACAAATTAAAAGCGATCAAAAGAAAGTGGCGGGTTTACTTCAGCCTTTGGACGTACTGAAGTGGAAAGGATCAAGTATCGATGGATTTCATTGACGGATTGCCACGAACTAAGAAGGGAAATGAAGCAATTTGGGTTATAGTGGACCGTCTGACCAAAACTGCTCACTTCATCCCAGTGAAATCCCCCCGGACAGTGGCAAGGTTAGCAGAGCTATATATAAAGGAAATTGTCCCTCCATGGTATTCCCAGCAGTATTGTGAGTGATCGTGATCCGATCTTCACTAGTAGATTTTGGGAGGCGTTTCAAGCTGCATCGGGAACAAAGCTGAACTTCAGTACTGCTTACCACCCACAGTCTGACGGGCAAACAGAAAGGAGTAATCGAATTCTAGAAGACCTTTTGCGAGCTTGTATTCTCGACTTTAGTGGTTCTTGGAAGGACCGTTTACATCTGGTAGAATTCTCATATAACAATGGCTATCAGGCCAGTATCGAAATGGCTCCTTTTGAGGCTTTATATGGTCGTCCGTGTCGATAACCTACATGCTGGATCGAATTAGGTGATAGACTCGTCCTTGGACCAGATATGATTAGAGAAGCCACGGAGAAAGTTGATTTTATTCGAAAGAAGTTAATAACTGCTCAAAGTCGTCAGAAGAGTTATTATGACCGTAGAAGAAGAGATTTGTAATTTCAAGTTCGAGATTCTATTTTTTTTTGAAAGTGTCTCCAATGCGTGGTGTATTGAGGTTTGGGAAAACTGGTAAGCTGGCACTGCGTTATATTGGTCCTTTTCCTATTCTAAAGATGATCAGTCCTCTAGCATATGGAGTGCGGCTACCCAGTTGGTTATCTGGCATGCATGATGTTTTCCATATTTCTAATCTTCGAAAATATGTGCACGACCCAGATAGTATAATTGAAGAGGCAGCTCAGCGGGATCTTGAAATCACTCCCAACTTAGCAGTTAAACGAGAGCCATTGAAAATAATCGATCGTGATGAAAAGCCACCGAGGAACAAAATTGTGAAACTGTTTAAAGTACAATGGAGTGGCGATCCAAAGGACTGTACTTGGAAAACAGAGGATAGTATGCAGAAGTCCTATCCCAACTGCAGAGTGGATATTCCGGCTTGATTGGTAAGCCATTTCTTTATTTTTTATATCTCCACATCTTCTTTGTTTGTCTTTCCCTCTCTTTCAAATTTCAAGGATGAAATTTTCTTAAGGGGGAACTTGTAACATCCCCAAATTTATCAATTTATAATTTGTAGTTTATTTGAATTTTTGGAATTCAATTTGAAGTTAATTTGAATTAGTTTTAAAATTTTCAAAACAAATTAATATTGAGTTTGTTTGTTTATATGTAAAATGGGATTCAAATTTGAAGTTGAATTTTATTTTGAATTTGAATTTTGAATTGAATTTGAATTTGTGTTTGAATGTAAATTTAAAAATGTATTTTCTAAAAAAAAAGTTATTTGGATTAAAAATATTAACACATGTGTATAATTTTATTAATGTACGAATTAGTATTAAAAACACTTTCTTTTAAAAGATTGCATAAACATAAAAGAAAATGTAATTATATAAATAAGAGAAAATTAATTGTAAAAATTTATTTAACTCCTTATGCATGTATTAACAGGTGTTAGGACCATAAGAGAGTGAGTTTACAAGTGTTAGGGGATTAAGACATGTGTCATCTCTTTTGATTTTAATTTTTAAGAAAATTCATAAAAGAAATTTAAGCTATTGCTCTCATTCCTCTCATCTCTCTTAACTCATTTTCAACAAACTTAATAAAGGAAAGCCTGTACAAATTGTTGAATCAGAAAGAAAGAAAAAGAAATCATCATCAAGCAAACTTCATTATAAACTCAATCAAGCAAGTTTAAAAAAAACTAAATTCACAAACCAGAAAAACAACTTCTTCAATTCAAAAAGATTTAAAACCTGGAATTTCATTTCTGTTCAGAAATCAAGCACTGTAAAATCCAATTTCAACCCAGCAAGGCTTCAGCTAAACAAAGCAAAGCCTCATCATCTAAAATGATAGGGATCATTCCAGTAGATTAAACAAAGCAAAGTTGCATTTTCTAGACTTTTCAAGTTTAACAGAATCTCAGGCTCTTCTCCGTTTTCATAAAAGTAAACTGAAGGTAAATCCATTTGAAAATTCGAGTTTCAATTTTTTAAGTAAGCAGGCAAGTAAATTCAGCAGAAGCTAAGAAAATTTACATAAATAGTTGCAGGAAAAATCCATGATCAAATTTAAAATAGCTTTCCAGATTTCAAATAATCAACTTCCAGAACTTCCCCTCTGCTTCTGTTTTCAGGCTAATAGGTGAGTAAACTCCTTTTTAGATTTGAACTAAATCTTGTTATCGTGAAAACATAGAAGTTTGAATTGAAAATTTGAGTTGCATGTACATATATACATGAAATTTGAGTGTGCATGTCTGTGCACTTGAAAAAGGGGTTCTGTCCCAGGTTGACAGGCACAAGCCTGATAAAAAAAATTGATTTCTTCATCTTTGACCAATATTTAACCATAAGATCTAAATAAAAGTTGTTTGTTTAGGTATAATTCAAGTGCTAAAAATAGTTTTAAGCAAATCAAATTGAAGAATTTTCTGAAAAGTCGAAATCATAGGCAAAACTAAAACCTGTTGGAAAATTTGATTATCTTAATCTTTGAATTCAGTTATATCAATTGAGATGCTTTGGAAAACAATGATTTTAGAAAGTAAAATCACAATTTTTAAATCTGTATTTGTTGAGATAGGCATAAATGAACGATTTTGGGGTTTTTGGCCATTGCTGATCATCGATGCGATGAAATTAGTTGAGGTTGCTCTTGAAGGTGGAGAAAGACTTAGGGATTAACAGAAAAAATGCTCGACAATTTTATAATTCGCCGTGGAAGGCTGACGAGATCAAACTAGGGTTTTATCCCATGTTTCTGCATTGGTTGGAAATTGACCAATTTCATCCCCTATGTTGCATCGGACTGGATGGGAACGCTTGGTGGCGGTGCGTGGTCGATAGGGGAAACTCGTGACGGAAGCGCGTAGCCTCTGGTGGCTTACGGAATAAGAGCGAGGTGAATTTGTTGGTCGAGTTTCGACCCAGATTTGAGTTAGATGACTCTTTTGTAAGATTGTCGAAATTATGGGTTTCTAGGTGCTCGTGGGGTTCAAGTGGATTGTCGTCGACTCGATGGAGGGTGGAGCTTCGACCAACGGTAGCGATTCCGACGGTGCATGTGCACACCACTAGGTTGGTGTCAGTGGAGATAATTGAGAAATAAGCAGGGGTGACTCGAAGAAAGCTTCGGGAGGATCAAGGCATTTTCTCGAGACTAGTCTCGAGTACGATTTCGATATGCCGGGTAAAACACTTAGTAAAATTTTAAGTTTGAAAAAAATTGGAGCGCGGGTAGAATTTTGATAAAACCCGAAGCAAACGAGAATTTTTTTCGGGTGTGACTCGAAGCAGGTCTCGAGCCTGATATATAAAACAGTTTTATTTTAAAAAGTTTTAAACTTTTAAACATTTTCAAAACATGTTTTCAAAATGATGCCTTTGATTAAAGTTTGAATAAATTGAAGATATAAGTAAGATATTTTCAAAGTAATTAAATTTTAACTTCTTTAATTTTGATACATTATTTTATATAGTTATTTATATTAAATAAATAATGTAATTAAACGGGTAATTAAGATAAAAAGTTATTTAAACTATCTTAACCTTTTAAAGCAACTAATGTATAAGTATGATGGTTTTACAAGTTTTAAAAGGATAATCAAAGGAATTAATTTATCTGCTGGTTTATTAAGTAATTAATGATTTTGTTAGTATAATTACTTAAAAAAAGTAATTACTTAATTAATTACTTAATATCAAAGATTAATTTAATAAATAATTAAGGGTTAATTAATTAAGATAATTAATTAAGGAATAATTAATTAATAAAAGTAATTAAGATTTAATTAATTAACAATAAAGGGTCAATTAATTAAGATAATTAATTAAGGAATGATTAATTAATGAAGGTGATTAAGACTTAATCAATTGTAATTAATGATAATTAATCATTGATTAAAGATAATTAATGAAAGTAATTATGTGGTTAATTAATTTAAAACCACATGATTTATTCATCTTAATTAAAGATGCTTAATTGTTATTGAATGATGTGTGTAGGGTTTATATTTCTAATATGTGATGTGATGATATGTAATATGAATTGCTTTGTGTTGACCTGTGATATCTATGATGAATATACTTTTGTGTGAATGTGAAAATCAATTGGCCGTAAAATGGCAATTGAATTTCGATGCGACAGGGAGTCGGATTCCAGTTGGTTATCCGAATCCACATCGAACCTTAATAGTGAATCTTTGTGAATGATATATCCACGTGTTTTTAAATTGAGTGCTCACTATTCGGTTTAGCTGGGAGAGGACCTTACGTCGTATAACCCATTCCGAATAGTGATACGACGAAAATGGATAGCATTTGAAGACGGTGGTGAAGACCGGGTGTCTTCGAGAATGATAGGATAACCTGTCGAATGACTCTGCACTGAGTTGCTCCGGTATATAGATCTCCATATGTGATGGGGAGTCCAATCGAGATTGTGGATGCCCGGACTTCTTCGGAAGTGCCTTCGGTTCTGTTCGAACCCGAAATAGACTTGTATGGTTGTATGTCTGACATTACAATTTGAGATATAAAGCTGATTTCTTTCAAATACATTTCTGTTGGTGGCAGAGAATTTATTCTCTTAGCTTAACACCCTTCTCTGAGACGTACGAGCTCAGAGGTTATGTTGTTGAAGGTTATTAGTGATATACTCCCAATTTTGTAGTGTGGCATGCTGAATGTTGTTGATCATTTGTTGATCGAAGCATGGCTTTATGAAAAAGCATAGCTTTGTGGACGAGACTTCATCGAACCTCACAACTCGGTTATGGTCGAAACAGGAATCATTGCAGCAAGGTTATTTGGGGGTAGCGCCCCCTGAGGGTATGTCCATTTTCTTCTGGATTGTAAGTGGTATCATGGTATGGGTTCCAGATACTTACTTTGTGGTTGCTGCAAACTTATTGCTTTGTGGTTGTTGGTTGAGAAGCGCTTCGGATAAAGGTTCGTAACGACCGGGAGATGGCATACGCGTGTCAGTAGTTACCTAGTTACAGAGATAACCCGACCTTGTGTTGGCATAGATCCGGTTAGGTTCTCAGGGACGTCCCTTCAGAGGCGTTCCATTTTGTGTGGAAAGTTCCTTTGCCTGACCATTTGTTGGAAATCCAATCATCCAATACAAGCCCTTTACAGTTTTAGTTGTATATCCTGTCATTTACTTATGTTGGCCACCACTATTTAGATGGTAGCTATAGTAGGCATACAATAATGGATGTATGCTGGTTAAGATTAATATTATACTTTCGAAATGATTTCTACACTATGCACTATTGATAATATCAAAAGAGTTTTTCTCGTATTAAGCATGTTTGACTATCATAGAAAGAAATCTCCTCCAAGTCTACATTTGCATTGTGTGTGTGGTAGGAGGTATTATGGTACTTTCATTTTCCAAAAGCATATCGGTTTTCTTTTATAAACTATTTTTATTACAAATAACTATTTTTGTTTACTCATACCAGTCCCATGACTGACTCGGAGTTTATTGTTCCTTTCCTAAACTCTAGATGCCCATAATTTCCACATGGGCGGCCTAGAAGCAGGTTATCCGTGTTTCGGAGCAAGCTTGGATTTTGAAGTCTTTTGGAAGCTGTCGAATTTTAGAAAGCCTTTGGCATTGGAAATCTTTTGAGGTGTTGGAGTTTTGAAGACCTTATCGAAGTGAAGTATGTTGGAAACTTGTTGAAGTTTTGGTTGTCGTTTTATTGTTGCATCATATGTGTATCACTCTGATATTGATGATCGATGTTGTAATAGATATTGTATTAAAGTTGTATCTGTGTTGTGATCAATGATATTCATGTTTCCGCTGTTTATTTTCATCCAATGTTGTTATAAGCTCCATCCGAACTGAAGTACGACGCTTGAATCTCCGGTGGTTGAATACAAGTGAGGTATTTTATGTCGATTTTCAATCGCTGGATTTCGGGTCGTGACAATGGGAATCTGGAGTTAGTTGATGTTTATACTCCAATTCACACTCTAGGAATCTGGAGGTAGTTGATGTTTACACTCCAGTCCGCGCTCTCGGGACCAGAGTTAGTTGTGAAAATGACCACTGTGTGGCTAGTTATCACTTAGGATCGTGTAATGTGGAATGTATTATAATTTAATGTGGAAAAAGATAATAATAGTAAAGTAAATAAGAATAAGCACCCCAGGAGTTTTATACTGGTTCAAACTTCACGTTCTACGACCAGTCCCAGACTTCCCTTTGGAATTTCACTCAATAACCCCTCACTTAACTTGGAGGAATAGGTAAACAACACCAGAACAGCCGAACATGATTTTACCGCCTCAGCAGCCGAAGAAGATTTTCCGCCTGATACAAACTAACAGGACTTCTACAATTTCAATAAAGTTTTTTAACACATTGCGTTCTTGATAACACTGATTTGTCTTTGATAGTACACCCTTCCCATGATCTTTTCCTCATGTATGTATTGTGTTTATGAAAATTAGAAAGGAAAATATTGCTTAGAGTCGAAGAAAATGTTAATTAATTCAGAGATTCAAGCAATATACAGATTCTGATTGCTTGTAGAATGCAGAGATAGATAGTAGAGAATATAGCAAGAAATCAAAATAAAAATCAATGATTTGAGAAGTGATCCTAACATGTTTATATAGTAAACAAATAGTTACAACTGTTCACGAAGAGTTTCAATCAAAAGATACAGCCATATCTCTTCAATTTTGAATCCTAACTCTTCGCAGATAGAAGTGTCTCTTTAGAAAAAATGACTGTTAGAGTCGGTCAATCGACTGGGGAAAAACGATCAGTCGACTGAAAATTCAAAGACAGTGGAAAAAAGTGCATATCTGTGTACTGAGCATGGTCATTTGACTGGCTATTTCCGATAAGTCGACTGACCTGGTTGTCAATGCAGAGTTTGCTTATTTTCTTAAAAATTTGAATCTTAAAACCACTTTGATTTTGTGTAAACTACTTGAGGATAGATTTTAACAATTTCAAACTATATCTTAAAACTTCAATAAATAAACATACTATACTCAGATATGAAGTCTTGTCTCCTTTGTAGTTTAATAGCATATCACATTCTCTTTTTGTCGCTTGATCATATAGTCTCATCACTGATTGTTTAAGCTTTTTGTTATGAATCAAAACTCATGATTCAACATTCTCCCCCTTTTTTATTGATGAAAACCTGTTTTAGATGATACTATATTCTGAGAAATATATAACGGAACTTATATATATCTCCCCCCAAATATGTGGCGACAAATCTAATCCTGCAAAAATTAGTTAGTCACACAAAATTTCTCCCCCTTTGTCATCGACAAAAAGGAAATAAACAATAATTTCATCATCGCGAACTAACAGCATAACAAGCATAAAAAATATTGTTTTGAATTGAACTAAGCTATTCATACAAGCTCATAAAAAATAGTAGTAGAATGTTTGTAAGACGAAAAATAACTTACTACCAATAATTAAGAAATATCGATCATTACTCATCAAAATCTGACTCTGTTTCTTCTTCCACTTGCATTGGTGCTTTGCCTCATGAAGAACTTTCCACAAATTGTCTGCCACCTCCATTTTCACTAGTGTCAGAACTCGTATGTTCTTCGGATGTAGACCAAGTAAAACGAGGGCTGGACGTTTGCCCGAATCATGATGTGAAATGTCAGCAGTTGTGGAGGAAGAACAGGAGATTGCTTCCCATAAAATCTTAAAAAAGCTTTTGATCTTGTCGAAATTTTTTTCGATCTTCTTGTTAAGATTTTTGATGCGAGAATCCAAAATGACTTGATTACGAGCAATTAGATCAATGGACTCTCGGGTACTTTAGGATGGGGCTGTGGTACGAATGTCATCTCTTTGTTGTTGTGGGTAGTAGCTTGCTGACAAGGTCTTCATTGCCAATCTAGAAAAGACATGGTAGTGAGCGGTCTAGGAGGCAATTTCATTAGACTAATTGCGGCTATTTAGAGTTTTAGTAGTGGAGGTATCAGATTCTGGAATAGGAACTTGTAGGATCATAGTAGCCGCATAATATACTCGCCGTAATAAATGATGTTCATTCGACTTTGGTTGAAGGATAAGAATTCGCCAAGAATAATCTTAGGCCAATTGATTTGAACATTTCCCCAAACAGCATATATAGCCCTATAATTTTCCAGGTATACAAGCTCATAAGAACCAATACGAGGAAGAATTGTACGCATTAAGGATCGATGCATAATTCGAGCTGTAGGACGTAAGGCGATATATTTTAATTCAGTCATGCCATCTTCCAAAAACCGATGACTTACTTCGTCTTGTTCGCCTATGGGAACACTTAAATCTTCTAACGGAATACCATTTGTTGGTGTTTGAAGAATGTGTCCAATTCTATCTAATGACAAGAATATTTGTTGACCACAAACTAAACTCCATACGTAATTGTCACGATTTCGTCGAATTTGATGGCCCAAATTTAAATTAGCGTAAAAAAGTTTTACTATAGTATGATTAATTTTGAGATTGTTCTAATTGTGGTCAAGAAGAGATTCTAGATGACTTCTTCTTGCAAGCTCATGAATTCTATATGAAGAAAAGTCTGAAAAGACAACATAAGATCCTTCAGGAAAACGAGCTTCCTTTATTTTGTTCCACCTTTGAATGGCGGTGGCATCATAAAGCCATTGAGCTATTTGGATATCGATAGGTTCAGAGGAAGAGGAAGAGGCTTTTCTAGATCGTTTAGGTTGTCTTGGAGCCATTTGAAAGTGAAATTGAGTAAAGATGTTTGAAAATTTTGAGAACAAGGGTTTTGAAAATCTGAAGAGGGAAAGTAAAAGTGAAGAGTGAAAAAGAAGATGGTAGGTTAAATGGGTAAAAGGTAGATGAAAATAGTGATTACGGAACCTAGGTAGCATATTCGGTCGACTGAACGATTTGGGTCAGTCGATTGATGTTATATCCTAAAATTTTCTGTTTCTAGATTCAGTCGACTGACCTGATTCGTTCAGTCGACTGAATGTTCTTTTACAACATTATCAGTCTTTCTCTTAATAGACTCAGCCCACTGGCCTAATTGTTCAGTCGACTGAAAGTTCTTTTGCAACAGTATTAGTTTTTTGTAAAAGTAAACAAATAAATTAAAATATATTCAATATTTTAATCTGTGAATCATAAAACAAATTGAAATGAATAAAAACAAATAAAGCTTAGTTAGATGATGGAGAAGTGGATGAATGCAGAGTCTTGCAATCTTCTGGTTCAACCCTAGTCTTTTCTTTGTATGGTTTTAATGGAGACCAGTGATTTCCCTGTTCCCATGAATTTGGAGACACGGAAGGAGGTTGTGGTGGCTAATGATAAGAAGACATTGTAGATTGATGAACACTGGACGAAGACGAGCCGCAACATTTCCAGCCAAGTTTCTCCAGAAAGCTAAGTCGTTTTCAATTTAGCTTTTGTTCATAGTACATTTCCATTGAATTGCTATTGATTCCCTTTGATAATGATGTAAATCATTAATTTTTTATTTTGTTAATGGAGAACCAAAGAATAAAAAGCGACGTGCCTTCTTTTTTTGGGAGTATAACCCGTATGATAGTTGGATGGTCTGGTCGGTTCATGGCATGGGATAGGTGTAGGTAAATTAGAAGATCCAGAGGAAGGTGTGGAGAAATCGACAGAGGAATATTCAGAGCCATGTGGAGAGTTGTTTTGGGAGGACATTGTTTTATGTGGGAATAATATATGATTACGCAAAAAGAGATGGAGAGATAAACAGAAAACTCTTCAAGTATATATAATAATAAGAAGATAAAATATAGTAATAGATAGATGGAATAAAGGATGACCAGAAAATAATAAGAGGAGGAGAAATAGTTTGAATTTTCATGGTTGAGAATTATCCATGAGAAGAATAAAATAGATAAGGAAAAAAATGTATTATAAAAACAATTGTGAAACAACAAATAGTGAAATGGTAGAGACATAGGATTTCTAAGCTAGAGGTGTTGAGTTCAAGTACCAACAAAGAAGAAAAAAAATTAATTTTTTAAATTTATTAAAGAAATTTTATAATTCTTTTAAACAAATTATACCTAGTTCTCTTCTTAGTTTTATAAAACAATTTTCACTGAGCGATTTAGTGAAAATATCAGCTAGCTGATTTTCAGAATTTACAAATTTTTTATTTACTATATCCTTCTCAATATTATCAAGAAGAAAATGATGACGAATGTCAATAAGTTTAGTTCGTGAGTGATTGACAGAGTTTTTGGATAAATTTATTGCACTGTGTTATCACAGTATATTATAGATTTATTTAATTTTATATCAAAATCTTGCAGTGTTTGTTGCATGTAGATTACTTGAACACATACTAAAGCTGCAGATATATATTCTGCTTCACATGTCGATAGTGAAACATAGTTTTGTTTCTTTCTAAACCAAGATACCAAGGATCGTCTGATGAAATGACAAGTTCCACTTGTACTTTTTCTATCTGTCCGACTTCCTTCAAAATCAGCATCGCTATAGAATACTAATTCAAAAGGACATTATTTTGGATAAACAGTCCTAAATCGTTGGTCTTGCTATGATAACGAATTATACATTTTACTGCTCGCATATGTGATTCTTTAGGATTTGATTGACATCGATCACACAAAAAAACACTCATCATAATATCAGGTCGACTAGCAGTTAAGTAAAGTAATGATCCAATAATAGTACGATATACTTTTTGGTCGACACTCTTACCATCTTTATCTCTGTCGAGATGTATAGTTGTACTTGTAAGAGTTGGCTTGGCAGAAGTGTTTTCCATACCGAAACGTTTGATTAGATTATTACAATACTTTTCTTTATTAAAAAAAAATGTCATTTTGCAATTGCTTGATTTGTAATCTAAGAAAATATGATAGTTCTCCCATATGTGACATTTCAAATTCATTTGTCATGATAATCGAAAATTCCTAACATAATTTTTCATTAGTTGAACCAAATATAATATCATCAACATATATTTGTATAATTAAAATATCTTGTTTAGTTTTCTTAATAAATAATGTTTGATCAACTTTTCCAATTTGAAAACCCGAGTCTATTAGATAGCTTTTAAGTTGGTCGTACCAAGCATGAGGGGCCTGTTTTAAACCGTATAATGCTTTCTTAAGTTAATAAACATGATCTGGAAATTGTTCATGAGTAAAAAGAGGAGGTTGTTCAACATAGACATTTTCTTTTATATATCCATTTAGAAAAGTACTTTATCATCCATTTGATATAATTTAAAGTTATGAAAACATGCAAAAGACAATTGAATACATATAACTTCTAATCTTGTGACAGGAGCAAACGTTTCTTCATAGTCTATTCCCTCTTCTTGATTATATCCTTGAGCTACTAATCTAGCTTTATTTCTACTTGTATTACCTAGTTCATAAGCTTTGTTTTTGAAAACCCATTTTATACCAATGACCGATTGATTACTTGGTCTAGGAACTAATTCCCAAACTTCATTTCTTTCAAATTGATTTAGGCTTCTTGCATAGCTATAATCCAATAGTCATTTGGGTAGTTCCTTAATATTTTAAGGTTCTATATTGGAGAGAAAAGCTATATGGCCCATTTGATTTAATTGATGTCTTTTTCTTATATTTGAATTTACTTCTTCAATTATATTTTGAACAGGGTGATCTCTAAGAATTCTTGGGGGAGATCTTACAAGATTTTCATTATGAACAATGTTTTCATCTTCTCTAGTATTATTAATGTTATTATTTTGAAAATAATATCATCATCTTCTGAAGTATTTATTATGATTTTATTAGAATTATTTTCCAAAGTTTTAATTTTAGAAGAAATTTTGACATTTTCATCAAATGAAACATGAAGAGTTTCTTCGATTACTTTAGTTCTTATATTAAAACTTGATAAGCTTTGCTTCTTTTCGAATATCCTATGAATATTCCTTCATCGGATTTTGGATCAAACTTGCCAAGCTGATCTTTAGTGTTAAGAATAAAAATTTTTGAACCAAATACTTTGAAATAGGATATTAGGTTTTCTGCCATTTAAAATTTCATATGGGGTATGTTTTGTTAGTGATCGGATAGAAACACGATTCAAAACATAACAGGCAGTTGCAACAGCTTCTGCCCAGAAATGCTTAGGTAGAGTGCTTCCATTTAATAAAGTTCTTGCACATTCCTGTAATGTTCTTTTTTTCTTTTCTACAACTCCATTTGGTTGTGGTGTTCTAGGAAAAGAAAAATTATGATTGATTCCTTTCTTTTACAAAAATGTTCAAAAGCTTCATTTTAAAATTCACCTCCATGATCACTTCTAATAATTTTAACTTTTAAATTCTTTATATTTTGAATTCTTTTTACAAAAATTTTAAAATTCTCAAAAGTATCACTTTTATGTTTCATGAAAATAGTCCATGTGTATCATGAAAAATCATCTACAATGACAAACACATATCTATTGTGATTAATAGATCGAACTTGAGTAGGACCAAAGAGATCCATACGTAGTAATTCGTGTAGTTGTGTTGTAGATATCATTTTCCTTGATTTAAAATAAGACTTTGTTAATTTTCCTAACTGACATGCATCACAAATATTACCAAATTTGAATTTCATATCAGGTAGTCCTTTAACAAATTTACTTTTAGCTATTTTATTAATAATATTAATATTTATATGGAAAAATCTTTTGTGCCATAGCCAAGAATCATTCCCTATAGCTACAAATTTATTTTTAGCTATTTTATTAATATTATTAATATTTATATGACAAAATCTTTTGTGCCATAGCCAAGAATCATTTTCTGTAGCTACTAAACACAAGTTTGTGTTAGAATTTATATTCATATTTAAAATATAAATATTTCTATCTCTTATACCTTCAAAAATTAAATTTCGATTTTCATCAGAAATATTGCATTTATTTTCTGAAAAGGATATAATAAAACCATTATCACATAATTGACTTGTGCTTAATAAATTATGTTTTAAGTTTTTAGCTAATAAAATATCAAAAATGAGAAGTTAGAGATACCAGTATTGCGCACATTACCTTTGCCAATGATATAACCTTTAGAATTATCTCCAAAAGTGACCATCCTCCATTTGAGTAGACAATGTTAGTTAACATGTCCTTATTACCAGTCATGTGTTTCAAGCAACTACTGTCAAAAATCCATTTTCCTCTCTTTTTAAGTGGTACCTGCGAAAAATAAATATTAAGTTGGTACCCATTTTTCTTTTTAGGGTCCTAAGAGTTAGGTCTTAGGAAACCAAACCCAAACGGGCTCAGAATTCCCTTTATAAATATAATTCTTATTTTTATGAACAGTTTCCATAAATGTTTTGATTTGTTTATACCTAATTAAATTATAATTTGTTTTTGGAATCCATCTTTTAATAGTTTTAAGATCTTTAGAAACTATTTTCTTAATATCTTTCTTAGTTTTATTTTTAAACTTTCTATATTTATTTGGATTATCAATTTTTTTATATCATAATCCCATTTTATTTGAAGTTGATTGAGAATTTTCTATTATTGTAGAAAGATTTTCTCATCCTTTATTGAAGTTAGAACATTTTTATTAATATCTTCTAACTTAGTTTTGAGACTAGATTTTTCTAACTCGAATACTTTAATGTTAGACTTTAAATCATTAATTTCTACTGATAAATCATCAGTTTTATTTTTCTGAATTTATAATTCATGAGTTATCATTGAAAGTTGAGATGTTAAATTAGAATTAGATTCTTGAGATATTTCAAGTTCTTCTTCCAGAATTTTGTTTTCATCTCTTAGCATACTAATTTCTAATTCAGATCTATTTAGTTTACCTTGTAACTCTTTATGTTGCCTTTTAGTTTGTTTTACAAAGTCCACTAGTTCTGAATTAATTTCAACCAAATCTTCAAAACTTAGTTCACTTACATCATCACTTGTAGCCATGAAGTATACATTTTCTTGCTCTATGTCACTGTTACTCCCTGATGATGAAGATGAATCTAAATCATCCCATGTTACTGAGAATGCTCTCTTCTTGAATTTGTCCTTCGTGAATTTATTTTTCTATTTCTTTGGACAATCTTTCTACATATGACCTTTTTTAAGACATTCATGACATTCCATGACAGAGGATGATGGTTTATTGCTATTATTGTTATTGGTAGAGTTATTTTTGTAACTTTTGAACTTGTTATTCTTTCTGAATTTCAAAAACTTTTTGAAATTTTTAGCAATAAGTGCCATATCCTCTTCATCTGAATCAAAATCATCTTTTTCTACTTGAAATTCTGGATTCTTCTTATTCTATACTTTAACTTTCTTTCCCCGCAAATTCACTTCATATGACATTAGATTTCCTATTAACTCTTCTGGTTTCATAGTGGAAAGATCGTTTCCTTCTTCAATAGCTAAGACCTTTCTTTCCCATTCATCCCTTAAAGAGTTTAGGATTTTTGATACTATATCAAATTTAGAAAAAAATTCTCCTAGTGCCAATAGTGAGTGATATATATCTTGAAATCTAGAGTACGGGTCATTTATAGTTTCGTTTGGTTTCATTTTGAAATTTTGGAACTGATTTTTCAACATAGAGATTTTGCTTTGTTTGACTTTGTTAGTTCCTTCATGAGTTACTTTTAGAGTTCTCCATATCTTATAAGTAGTTGTACACAGCTGACCCTATTAAACTCATTTTTATCTAAAGCACAAAATAACATATTCATAGCTCAGCATTTGAAGTAGCATCAGTTTTTTGTGCAGCAGTCCAAGTTGAAAAATCTTCTGTTTGCATGGTATATTCCTTTTGGGTGACATTCCATGTTTCAAAACCATTAGCTTGCATATATATTCTCATTCTAGTTGACCAGTAATTATAGTTAAGGCCATTAAATAGTAGTGGTCGAGCAGTTGACCGACCTTCAGTGAAACTAGAGTTAACGTTAATGCTAGGATTAGTGTTACTATCCATATTACAAAAAAAAAATCAAATAACCGTGTTACGGTTATAGGATGTCCTTGCTCTGATACCAAATGAAAATGACTACCGTGTGGCCAGTTATCACTTAGGATCGTGTAAATATGGAATGTATTATAATCTAAATGTGGAAAAAGATAATGTAACGACCCGTTATTTTCAACCATTCGCATCCACACATGTTGGACTTGAATTGTTCAAAATACCGCTTTGTAAATAAAATTTGGCAAATCTCAGAATATACAGTAAATAAATAGTCACAGAATCACAGACACAGAAATCAGAATACTCGCAGCGGAATTAAAAGTAACTTAGTGGGTCATGAAGCCACTATTAAAAGTCTCAAAATAAATAAAATTTTACATGGTCTTTAAACCCAAATATAGTTTGAATCAACAATAGAAAATCTCAATATCCAATAGTCTTGAAAATTAAGATAAGGAACTGAAAGGAAAGTTTGCCAACAGCTTGAAAAGTGATCTACAAAAGTCCTAGCTTCGGAATGAAGACTAAACTGCAACTCAAGCTGACCCGAGCGTAAAATAAAACATAAACACTCGAGTCAGGACATACATACTTATACAGTGTAAACAAATTCAAATGTACTGTAATATAGAACAAGTAACTTAAAGGATGCTTGGGACCGCCCATCCTCTATGGATCTGTTAAACTATTTACTATGTAGTAATAATTTCGCTATTATAATAGTGTCTATATTAAAATAAACTTACTTTTAAATAGCGTTAAGGAGTTACCCAATCTCCCCCTTAACACAATAAAAGTCCCAGTAGTCCATCCAATATCATAGTCCCTCCTGATCGGGAAGCCACCAGAGGATACCACACGAGCTACGGGAGAAAACCAAACTCGCACAAGGCTCACTATGGTAGGTTACACGGCACAATTAGGCAAAGCCAGGGTAGATATACCAATTACGCATCCGGACCGGTGGTAACGCATAGCTGCTACTATCGCCCACCTCGAACAACACTCCCAAATCAAAGGTGTGCACCAAAACAATCACAAAAGTAATAGAATGGCATACGAAGAAGTGCGTCCGATCAGAGGTGCTACCTCATTAATCCGAGAATCGCTCTTGTTTTAGCCACCTTATGCCAACTCACGGGAGTCGGGTACACGTATTTACCTCAAAGGAAACGTCACCCCCATCCTACTTCATTCTAGAATCTCCATCGCGTACACGGTTGTCAAAGTGGTTTTCGGTATCGACAGAGAGTATGCCCATATCCGATCCCGGTCTCTTTAACAACCCACGTTATTATTACCCTTGGTTATAAATTCCAAAATAGTTTATTTTTAAATCAAATACTTCATTTCAAACTGTTTAAAAGTGAAGTTATAATTCTTATAAAAATCCAATATACATCCCACAGGTTATGTCTTAGTTCATTTATATTTACTCCAGCACTTGTGCATTGCGGTGATATCTTTTACACAGATTTGAGTAAATTAAATTTTAAACTTCACTATAGTTTCTCCAATAATTAAACCAATGAATCATATTCCACCTTTAAATAGTCATTTAAATTTACTCAATAAATTATGATTTTTATAAAGTACATTTTACAAATATATATCTAACCTCTCTATGCTTTACTTATAAAAAATCAAGTGCAAATTTCCCATAATATTTACTTAATAATTAAGTTTAATTTTACCACTTCAAAGTATACTAAACTTCTAGTCAATTTCTTAACTTACCACTTTATATTCAAATTTAGCTATATTCCAAATTCCATTTTTAGTATTCACATTATTTAGCCATTTAATACATAGTCAACTTAACCCTTTTATTTACTTATATTTAAAATTTTACCAAAACATCCTATTTTATTTCTTAACTAGAATTCCATTTTTATTTTTGAAATCAAAATTTTTTTCAAACTAAATTTATACTTTAAAATTCTTAACATTTAATTACTTACATCTTAACTTGTCTAATATCACTATACCATAAGGAGCATTTTTTTTCCAATTTTAAACAAAAGGTCATAGCTTCCTATTTTAAAATATTTAATATTTCCAGAAAAAAATTATATATATAACCACGGGTCTGTATACTATTTTCTAACCTAGGTCAAATGATACGGATAATATATCATTTCAATCCGTAATTTACAAAGAAAAACCGGGTTCTATCATTTCAAACCCGCAATCCCAAGTTAAATAATAAGTAAAAAATAAATAAATATCGTTCAGGCCTATCACTTCAGCCCGTAACGATTTCTATCTACAGGGAACTTGCAGTGTGGTAAAAAGTAGATAATTAAATAAATAAATAACAGCATGCATTTAACAATAAATAAATAAATAACAGTATGCATTTAACAGTAGATAATATAACAGATGATGTGTCAATTTAATAATAGGGTTTTAACATCATAAGTTCATATCACAGATAAATAAAATTAAATATAATTATTTTACAATTACACTTGTTATTAAATTTATAGATATATAAGTACGTTTGTCAGGTGAGAATACTCACATTTACACCGCTGAAGATTTAGATTCAGAACTACAATAACCGCACCGGAACAGCGTACAACAGGCACAATCAAAATTTCAGCGGAGGCGATGATCAGATTCAATTTCTTGAAAAAAAACGAACAAACAAATTTACGCGGATTCAATTATGGTCAAAGCAAAACGTTTTTTTTAACGAATTGGAACGAGATTTAAAGAGGATGATTGATAAAAAATTCTCAACCACTTCACTACACAACTCAAACAATACTTCACAGGCTCGGTTCCGACTACAAATTTTTCCCTGACCACTCAACAGAGGAATGTTGAATATATAGTTAGTTTTAAAACATGCAAAGGTGGTGGATGCAAATTTCTGTTCAAGGTTTTGGTCCAAAAAGAACATCAGATATGCTTGGCCTGTACACCATCATGGTCTGCCGTGCACTCATGTGCATGAAGACTGTGAGGTGTTGGAAACAAACATCACATGCACAGCCCTTGTAGGTGGAAGGTGAAAGTGGTGGAGGGATGAGCACACGGTGGTCAGAGGAAAAGAAAAAAAAATTCTCAGCGGCCATTACTGAACCGAGAACACACTTTAGAAAATGGAACCAATACTATGTTGCAGGGTGTTTGCACAAGTGTTTAGTGAAGTTAGCCTTTTGATAAATTTGGAAAACGCAAGAAAGAAGACATACCTGATGCACCCGAGCTCATGCAAATGAAGAAGGAGGCCAAAATGAGGTGTAAAAGAATGAAGTTGGATTTGATGCTCGGTTTGTATTTAGAGTGAGAGACCCTCGTTTCTTTGCACGCAAGAAAAAAAAAATAACATGCGAAATCAAAGCATGCAAGTATTTAGGACAGAAAGGAATAAGTTTTTTGAACGTGATTTTTCACTCAGGAAGAAACAAATAAAATGTTTTGCGACGTGTGTAATTTATACAATGGGTGCGAAATTAAAGGTGAATGTGCAAATATTGGCATGAGATTCTATTTGATTTGGAACGGTAGTATATCAATTGATTGAGGAGAAGACGGCAAGTATATTTGAAATTGTTCGTGTGTTATATTTAAAAGAAGGACATGCGAAATTTAAGATGAAGAAACTGCAATCAAACCAAATATCATTGGGTATTTTGCATATGTTAACTGAGTATTTCCAAAAGGGTTTGCATTGATATTGTGGGTTTGTATATAAATCAGCAAAGTTGCACAATTAGAGGGGAGAAAGATTTGGGAATAAATAATTGTACGCGTTTATGTTAGTAAGGAAATAAATGGATTTGATAAATGCAAGAATTAAGGATATTGAAACGGCTATAGAGGAAGGTACGAGGTTTTTAAATTAAATTAGGTTGCGTGAATTTATATATATATATATTTGTGTGTGTGTGTGTGTGTATATAGGGAAGTAAATTTTACTGGAAAGAGAAAAATAAACGTAAGAAATATGGGGAAAGAGAAAGGTGCATATAAAATAGGCAAGCAGTTAGGATGTAACAGCCCGCTATTTTGGACCATTCAAATCGACAATAAAACCATACATGTCCGATTTGAATAATTCAAAATACCGAATTGTTAATAAAATTTGGCAAAACTTAAAATATACAGTAAATAAATCAATCATAGATTACTTACACAGAGTAATACAATGCAGCAGAATAGATAAAGAATAGTAGTTCATGAAGCTACTATATACCTCAGAGTTAGAAATAAAATACAACCGAATTATTCAAATGCCATGAAGTCTCCAATGCAACAGATGGCTTCTCTGAACCAATCAACTGGATGACTGAAGGGATAGATAGCTGGATCTTCAAGCAAAGCTCCAACTTCGAAGGTGAGTCTCAAATGCTGTATCTCTCAGTCTGACCCGAGCGTAAAGAAAAACACAAAACACTCGAGTCAGGATTAACATTCTTATATCTATAAATCTAACTCAAGTGAAATATCAACTGAAATATAATTAACTTAGAGGATGTTTGGGATAACCATCCTCTAAGGGTCCATGGAACTATCTAAAAGATAGAAGTATACACTATAACACTGTAGTCTTTTCAACTTAATTTATACTTCAAAACCAAATATCATTTTCACTTCAAATATCTCTATACTTCCCAAATAGTATTTTTATATATTAAATAATTTGTACAGTAAAGCAATTTCAATTCCCTCAACTTAACAAATCGTTTAACATCAACCCGACCATCCCATTTAAATCTATTTCAATCTCAATTTATTAATTTAAATTCAACTCAATTTCTAAAATAACCACTTCAATTTTATCGATCTCAAATTCGGATTTGAAATCACAAAATACCCTTTATATTCAATATATTTCAAAACTTTAAGTATTCAACGTTTCAAACTAACTTTTTAATCAATTTAAATAATAAATTCAACTATACTGATTTCAAATACATATCCGAATCTCAAAATAAACCATTTAAATCTCAATATAGTTCAAAGCTTTAATATTTAATTAAATGTTCAATTTAATAGTTCCATATAGATCTCGATTTAACCTCATTATTATCTAGTCTTAAATTAATCCCTCATTAGATACAATATCATTTAAGTAACCTTAAATTACATTTTACTCAATATTTTCTTTAGTTTATTTAAACGTGAAATATTCATTAAATCACTTAAATAAAAATCCAGTTACAAAATCATACCCTTAAATTTCCCATTCAATAATTTCAAATTGATTTAATTGAATAAATCCTTATTTAAATACCATTTAGATAAACCCACATTTATCTCCCAATCTTAGTAAATTGCAGAATACTTTTTGGAATAAAATTTACATAAATATTTATCATAATTTATGTATTAAATCAAATTTTGACTAAATTAAATATTATTAAATATATATATCATTACCCTTTATATATAAAAAAATTTAAGGATTAACATTTAATAAGACCATATATTTCTTTCCAAAACAAGGAATTAAATTTCAAAATATTTATATATATGGACCAACGATGTCTGTATATATTTCTTATCATATAGTCAAATGTTACGGATATTTATCATTTCAATCCGTACACTAAATGTATACGGGTGGATAGCATTTCAACCCGTAATCCCAATTCAATTAAATGAAAATCGCTTGGGTTTATCATTTCAACCCATAACGATTTTCTCCTATTCTAAAGTCTGTTCGGGTATGTATCATTTCAACCCATAGTGATTTCTATACTAACAGGGAACTTGCAGAGTGATACAGATATATGTAAATAATAATAACAACAGGCTTATATCATCAAAATAAATATACAAACAATAGGATATGGTGTCATATCCCATAAGTGAATAGTTACAGATAATAGCATATATAACAATTTAAATAACTACAGCCTCATATTTCAATTGTCGTCTCAATTGAAATCAAATTTAGTAAGTAAAAGAACGTTAATCGTGAGTGATTTCTCACCTTTCGAGGCCAGAGAAAAATAAGTGAGTTATGAAATCCAGATTCGAATTCCAAAACAAAGCTAGATGGACACGGTTCAATGATCAAAGCTGATAATAAGAATAGACGAATTCAAATCAGAATTGGATCAAGGAAGATAAATAGGATAAGTGAGCTTATATACAACTAGCCAACATATGCAGACACAGTTTATAAAATATGCAACAAAATATGCATACCTCGGTTAATATATATACATAGGTGTGCAGACCGACTATATTAATATAACCATATATATACTATATAACATTTCCTCTACCAATTTGTATACGACTATACATATGACTATACTTGAAATCAAAATACACATCCCTTAAAAAAAAATCCAACGTATATCAGTCAATGCAAACAACCTTAAGGCTGACATGAAATAAACATTTGAAAGCATATACTGTTGAAATTATAAAATATTGATATAACTTATACTGTAAAACTACCATAGAAAATTTTATATATATACCTACATTTTAAATATAACTTATGTAAATTGTTGAAAATAAAATAAAATATAGTACGGTGGACTCTAAAATACTAAAACAATCATAAAAATATATATATTATAAATTGACCTATCAAACTTATACCCACCAATTTTATATAATATATATACCAAAACAGTAACGAAAATTGAAATACTATATTTTATATATCTAACATATGAAAGCTAATAAAATAACATATTTTATTATAGTTGAAACTGTTATAACCAAATATATAAAACATATAAAAATACGTATATTAATAGAAGGCTGCCAACCTTATACCATATATACCGTAAGCTATCAATAGTAAAATAAAACGCGTATATATATATATATAACTTATCAACTAGTTAGTAAAACATACGTATCTAAAAGCCGTACGATAACTATAAGCTAACAAAAGTCAAAAACTATATGCCATAAAAACTTAAAATAATATACATAATACGGTATAAATATATACTAACCTTTATATATGAACATAAGTTAAATATTTATATACACGTTTATAAAAATAAAAATTATCATATATATACTATTATGAAATATATTATTATTTTTAAAGTTCAACTGTTAGGGAATTCAAAATCCACATAGTTGCAGTAAACATATAAAACAAAACTTATGCACAATCTATACTGTTCTTAATATATAAAATAGACTTATATCAAATAAAATGCGTACTTACTTTTAAAAACCAGAGAGGAAATGTTTTGCCAACTAATGCATGCAGCCATGGGGAGGAGAAAGGCCAAGGAAAAGAGAGAGCTCATGCTCAGGTTTGGAAGAAATAAGAAAAGATGGAGGGGAGATGAGAACAGGCGATTTTTAAAGGAAGAATGCATGCGTGATTCAAGCAACATGACATGGCGAAGGGCATTCTTCAGGCAATAGAGAAAATGCTAGTTTCTTAAATATAAAGGTAGGTCTGCATCTGATATGTGAACGTGCTATAAGACTTTATATAATATTTACAAAGCTCTCTCCTCTTTTAATATTAATTTGAGGGCAACGAATTGCCTACAGAGAGAAAAGAAGATGCAATCTATGCTATACTATATATATATATATATATATATATATATATATTCCTAGATACACGGAAACGAAGAGGTAAAAGAGGGAAGAGAAAGAGGCGTATAAATGAATGGTAAATAAATTTAGATTTCAAATGAAATAAATGGAACAGCAGAGATTAAAGTATGGATGTAAATCCTGGAATAATAAAAAGCAACGTTTATATGTTGATTAAGAAAAATAATTAAAACAATTAATGGCTTAAATGGGGCGGCATGTTTCAAATTTTTGAAATGCAAAAGAAACGTACACTATAAATATAAAGTTTT
This sequence comes from Allium cepa, assembly GCA_030765085.1. Lineage (NCBI taxonomy): Eukaryota > Viridiplantae > Streptophyta > Magnoliopsida > Asparagales > Amaryllidaceae > Allium > Allium cepa. Next base: position 1,003,440,554 of record CM060935.1, read on the forward strand.
CAAAAGCAAAAGAAACGTAAAGTTGTCCAATAATTCATCAAAACGTTATTTAAGTAATAAATTGAAATGAATATAAAAATAAAAGTAATTGTAACGATCAATAGTTGATTTAGCTATACACTTAAGGCAATAAATTTTTGTTTGTTTGTACAACACATAATGAGTTTTGAAAGTCAAGGATATAAAAATGGATAAAAGGAAAGAAATCAGGAAATTTTGTGAGCAATAGCTTTCCAAGGAAGGGTAGGCTTACATTATATATACATGCTGAGATGATTAGGCACGTTCAAAAATTTTGAAGCAAATGAAGGAATTGAAAAAAAATAAAAAATGAAAGAAATTTGAAAAGTCCGTAGCTATGATTTAGCCAAAAATTATTCAAGCCATTCACTAGGAAGGTTGGAACCGAAATAATAGGGAGAGGAAGGCACATTAAATTTGATGACAAAGTTGTGTTCAGATCTATAATCAAGTGGTTTATATATTATAGGCCTTGTGAAAGCGAGGGAAGGAACGGATGCTACTAGCTTGATGATTTGAGATTCTTTCAAGCGTTAAAAACAAAAATAATGAGAGACGAGAATAAACGCACCACCATAAATATAAATATACGCTTCAATTGCAAAAGAAACGTATAGAGAAAATTATGGGTAGTGGGAAAGGTAAAGTCAGTGCACGAAACTACAAGGAATAATAAAAGCAAGGTCGATGATCTCAAATTTATTAATGGTTACGAATGGAAAGGTCTACCTGAATTGGAAAAGTATTAAGCAATAGAAATCTTTAACGGTAGTAAAAGGAAACCGTTACGCACTGATTCAGAAATCAATTAAAGCAATTAATAGCTTGAATTGGACAGCACGTTTTCTCAATTAAATAAACTTCCATAAAATTATTTGAAAATTTACAATCTGCTATATTTAAATATACGTATTCTAAATATACAAACATTTTATTTAAAAATTCAATTATTATAAGATTTCACAAATATTCAATTAAATACGTTATAGAATCAATTAAAATTGTTAAAATTTTCCGGGTCGTTACACTCTCCCCCACTCAAAACTTTTCGTCCCCGAAAAGGAAGGAGGTAGGAGAATAAAACAACCAAAAAAAAATAGATTGAAAGCCAAGATAAACAATAAATTTTAAAACTATATAAATTTTATTTAAAATATTTATTTGAAAATTTCATTTGAAATTAAATTTTCTTTAATATTTAATACTTCTCAAACTCCTTTGCAAACAATTATTTACATTATTATTTCTATTTACAAAGACTATTGAAAATATTAAATCCAAAATTTATGAAATTTTTAATTTTTCTCAAGATACCTTTCAAATATTATCAATAAATTAATAATCATTTTCTTTAAAGATGTTTTATTTAATTTATAACTTCAAAAATATTTATAACACTAAAATTTTCTATTAAACAATGTAGTATACAAATAAGCAATATTTAAAAGATTTATTCAAAAAGGAAAGGAAGGTAGATTCCGAAAACGGAATATAGGTGAAAAATAAAGCTGAGCAGATGAGGTAGATTCAAAAGAATAGAATCGGGCACGAATAATTTATTTCAAACCATAAGAGTTTAAATTTCAAATATTAATACAAAATTTCTTTGTTGAAAATACTTTTATAATAAAATACCTTTATAAATAAAATACTTTTATATCGAAACCAATTTTTCTTTCGAAAATACTTTTATAACTCAATGTTTTAACAAGTTTATCCTCATTCTTGCAGACTTTGGCCATGCGTTGATCAGGCGCAAAGCTAGAGTTCTTCAAGTACTTAGTAGACCTGTTTCAACAACCAGTGAAAATACTTAAAAACCCTTAAAAACAGATATGGAAAGTACAATCCAAACAAAACAACCAAACCAAAACCTTTGTTCGATCATGGTTCGCAGATACACAATGGTTACGCCTGGGTCCCCCAGGAAACAATCCATATCCGTAAGCTTTCTCAGCCCTGCGAGTTACGCCATGATGACTAGTAGAGTGCAGGATACACAATGGTTACGCCTGGATCCCCCAGGAAACAATCCGTACCCCTAGGCAAGACTCAGCCAGGCAGTTTCGCTACTATTCGCGACCTACATAGATTGCAAGATACACAATGGTTACGCCTGGATCCCCCAGGAAACAATCCGTACCCCTAGACATGACTCAGCCAGGCAATTGCGCTATGCATTCACGAGAGAAAAAAAACCATGGGTTATGCCACGGTGGGAACACTCGAGTAATACATCCGGAAAACCAAAAATCAGAAAGAATAATATCGATAGAATGAATCCACGATGTGGCCACAAAGCGGATATCAAGCAGAAGGCACTTTCCATATCTTTACTTCGAAAATATATATCATATAGTACTTTTTCAAATCACTTTCAAATATCATACTTATATAAAGTCCATTATATTGGATTCCTTTTTCAAATCGAATACTTTCCAAATCAATACTATATCAAATCATACTTATATAGACTTCGATTATAAAACAATTCTTAATCCAAATTGAGTACCTTTTAAATCAATAGATTTCAAATCAACTTCATACTTATACAAATCCATTTTATATAAGTTCGACCACTCCCAAATCAAGTGCTTAGTAATCTATGGTTCTTAATTTCAAATCATTTCAATGTCAATTCAGTTTCAAAATCATATATGATTTCACCAAATTTTCTTCCAAATTAAGTATCTAAATTTCAAAGTTCCCAAAATAATAGGTTTAGAAAATTATCCCAGTTTCTAAATTAAAATAATTCAAGTCAAACAAATTCATTTCCAAAATCTCCATAAGAGGACTGGTTTTTAATTTCAATTTAATTTCAAAACTAAATTTTTTCTCAAAATCAATTATACTCAAATGGTTTCCAAATTTATAATTATCCCTTTAAAACTTTTAAACTATCTATTTCTATTAGAAATATCCAATTTACCTTTCTGAAAACCATTATTTGAAATTAATTTTTTTTCCAAAACATTTCAAAACTAAATTCCATATTAGTATAATTAAAAATAGTCATATTCACTTACTTAACAAAAGGTTTCAAACTTACTTAAGTCATACTCTTCAAAACTAAACTTATATGCTTTATCAAAAAATTTATACTTTTCGAAATTTCTTAGTTTAAAACTTTTAAACCTTGATTTGGAAGTGCTCGAACCTTCAAAATAGTCGATGAAATCAAATTTCAAATTTAAGAGTTGGAAATCAATTTTTTTTTTATAAATAGAGTTATTACTAGTCAAATCGAAAACTCGAGGACTGAACACCGGTCTCACTTTAAATTGTTTCAAATATATACATATATCTTCCGAAAATATCAAATTATACTTCGGAATTTGAAATCAAAAACGGTTTTACGAAATCACTCGCATAGCGAAGCTATTAAAGTGGCCTCTCCCCCACTCTGAAACTCGAAAATCAATGTCGATGATGCGTGCACTCATCACCGAAATTATTCTCCAGCGACATAAGTGAGTTCTGGACTTCTATTTTCTTGAAAACTTCTTTGAAATTTCTTCAAAATTATTGGAATTCATTTGAACCCATTTGAAACATTTCTTATTCGGAAAAATACTTTTAAATCGTATTATTTTTATATATTTTCCCAAAATCTTAAAACCGATTTCAAAATATCGGAATTCAATTCTCGAATTTCAAATTTAACCCTTCAGTTATAAATCCTTTTTATATAAATCACTTTCTTATAAATTTTCAAAATTTCCAATCCTTTCAAAACTTTTATATATAGAATAACATTTCTTATTCGTTTTATATATAGGTATATAATCCTTATCGAAAACATTTTCACTTTTATATATAGAATAAAATCATAGTTATCAAAATAATAATTTCGTATAAAACAATTTTAAAATACAAAAAACCCGATTTTCAAAGGATGATTCAAGAATGGATTCCAAAACAAAGATAAAGATTTAATTTAGAGGAACTCTAATCAATAGAATCCTGATTCGAAGATAGGCTCAAACAAAGTTGAGAAAATCAAATTACAAAATAGAAGATGGATATACTTCTATAAATCTCGGGCGACCTTAACCGGGTCAACCGTGACTTCAGGAATATAATTGATGCGGAATTCTAAAGCAAATCGACATTCGATTGCTAGAGATAGAATTCGGCATACCAAGATATAGCAGCATCGTAAACCGAGGATACAGAAATCTTCGATGAATCAACGCTAATTGTAAAGGAGTTTTCACCCCCTTTACAAAACATTCAGTGCAGTTGTGGGATACTCTAGAGTCAAACGAATATAAATAGGGAGAGACAGAATGAATTTCGGAACGAGGGACATTCCAAAATTCAAAGGAAATCGAGTCAAAAGGAAGAGATTCAACTCGAGCGAAAGTGATTCTGTAAATAAATTTACCATATATGCTAAGTTTTGCCTAGAGCCAAAGCTCTGATACCAACTGTAACAGCACGCTATTTTGGGCCATTCAAATCGACAATAAAACCATACATGTCCGACTTGAATAATTCAAAATACCGAATTGTTAATAAAATTTGGCAAAACTTAAAATATACAGTAAATAAATCAATCATAGATCACTTACACAGAGTAATACAATGCAGCGGAATAGATAAAGAATAGTAGTTCATGAAGCTACTATATACCTCAGAGTTAGAAATAAAATACAACCGAATTGTTCAAATGCCATGAAGTCTCCAATGCAACAGATGGCTTCTCTGAACCAATCAACTGGATGACTGAAGGGATAGATAGCTGGATCTTCAAGCAAAGCTCCAACTTCGAAGGTGAGTCTCAAATGCTGTATCTCTCAGTCTGACCCGAGCGTAAAGCAAAACAGAAAACACTCGAGTCAGGATTAACATTCTTATATCTATAAATCTAACTCAAGTGAAATATCAACTGAAATATAATTAACTTAGAGGATGTTTGGGATAACCATCGTCTAAGGGTCCATGGAACTATCTAAAAGATAGAAGTATACACTATAACACTGTAGTTTTTTCAACTTAATTTATACTTCAAAACCAAATATCATTTTCACTTCAAATATCTCTATACTTCCCAAATAGTATTTTTATATATTAAATAATTTATACAGTAAAGCAATTTCAATTCCCTCAACTTAACAAATCATTTAACATCAACCCGACCATCCCATTTAAATCTATTTCAATCTCAATTTATTAATTTAAATTCAACTCAATTTCTAAAATAACCACTTCAATTTTATCGATCTCAAATTCGGATTTGAAATCACAAAATACCCTTTATATTCAATATATTTCAAAACTTTAAGTATTCAATGTTTCAAACTAACTTTTTAATCAATTTAGTTTCTAAATAATAAATTCAACTATACTGATTTCAAATACATATCCGAATCTCAAAATAAACCATTTAAATCTCAATATATTTCAAAGCTTTAATATTTAATTAAATGTTCAATTTAATAGTTCCATATAGATCTCGATTTAACCTCATTATTATCTAGTCTTAAATTAATCCCTCATTAGATACAATATCATTTAAGTAACCTTAAATTACATTTTACTCAATATTTTCTTTAGTTTATTTAAACGTGAAATATTCATTAAATCACTTAAATAAAAATCCAGTTACAAAATCATACCCTTAAATTTCCCATTCAATAATTTCAAATTGATTTAATTGAATAAATCCTTATTTAAATACCATTTAGATAAACCCACATTTATCTCCCAATTATAGTAAATTGCAGAATACTTTTTGGAATAAAATTTACATAAATATTTATCATAATTTATGTATTAAATCAAATTTTGACTAAATTAAATATTATTAAATATATATATATATATATATATATATCATTACCCTTTATATATAAAAAAATTTAAGGATTAACATTTAATAAGACCATATATTTCTTTCCAAAACAATGAATTAAATTTCAAAATATTTATATATATGGACCAACGATGTCTGTATATATTTCTTATCATATGGTCAAATGTTACGGATATTTATCATTTCAATCCGTACACTAAATGTATACGGGTGGATAGCATTTCAACCCGTAATCCCAATTCAATTAAATGAAAATCGCTTGGGTTTATCATTTCAACCCATAACGATTTTCTCCTATTCTAAAGTCTGTTCGGGTATGTATCATTTCAACCCATAGTGATTTCTATACTAACAGGGAACTTGCAGAGTGATACAGATATATGTAAATAATAATAACAACAGGCTTATATCATCAAAATAAATATACAAACAATAGGATATGGTGTCATATCCCATAAGTGAATAGTTACAGATAATAGCATATATAACAATTTAAATAACTACAACCTCATATTTCAATTGTCGTCTCAATTGAAATCAAATTTAGTAAATAAAAGAACGTTAATCGTGAGTGATTTCTCACCTTTCGAGGCCAGAGAAAAATAAGTGAGTTATGAAATCCAGATCCGAATTCCAAAACAAAGCTAGATGGACACGGTTCAATGATCAAAGCTGATAATAGGAATAGACGAATTCAAATCAGAATTGGATCAAGGAAGATAAATAGGATAAGTGAGCTTATATACAACTAGCCAACATATGCAGACACATTTTATAAAATATGCAACAAAATATGCATACCTCGGTTAATATATATACATAGGTGTGCAGACCGACTATATTAATATAACCATATATATACTATATAACATTTCCTCTACCAATTTGTATACGACTATACATATGACTATACTTGAAATCAAAATACACATCCCTTAAAAAAAATCCAACGTATATCAGTCAATGCAAACAACCTTAAGGCTGACATGAAATAAACTTTTGAAAGCATATACTGTTGAAATTATAAAATATTGATATAACTTATACTGTAAAACTACCATAGAAAATTTTATATATATACCTACATTTTAAATATAACTTATGTAAATTGTTGAAAATAAAATAAAATACAGTACGGTAGACTCTAAAATACTAAAACAATCATAAAAATATATATATTATAAATTGACCTATCAAACTTGTACCCACCAATTTTATATAATATATATACCAAAACAGTAACGAAAATTGAAATACTATATTTTATATATCTAACATATGAAAGCTAATAAAATAACATATTTTATTATAGTTGAAACTGTTATAACCAAATATATAAAACATATAAAAATACGTATATTAATAGAAGGCTGCCAAACTTATACCATATATACCGTAAGCTATCAATAGTAAAATAAAACGCGTATATATATATATATATTTAACTTATCAACTAGTTAGTAAAACATACGTATCTAAAAGCCGTACGATAACTATATGCTAACAAAAGTCAAAAACTATATGCCGTAAAATCTTAAAATAATATACATAATACGGTATAAATATATACTAACCTTTATATATGAACAGAAGTTAAATATTTATATACACGTTTATAAATATAACAATTATCACATATATACTATTATGAAATATATTATTATTTTTAAAGTTCAAATGTTAGGGAATTCAAAATCCATATAGTTGCAGTAAACATATAAAACAAAACTTATGCACAATCTATATTGTTCTTAATATATAAAATAGACTTATATCAAATAAAATGCGTACTTACTTTTAAAAACCAGAGAGGAAATGTTTTGCCAACTAATGCATGCAGCCATGGGGAGGAGGCAGGCCAAGGAAAAGAGAGAGCTCATGCTCAGGTTTGGAAGAAATAAGAAAAGATGGAGGGGAGATGAGAACAGGCGATTTTTAAAAGAAGAATGCATGCGTGATTCAAGCAACATGACATGGCGAAGGGCATTCTTCAGGCAATAGAGAAAATGCTAATTTCTTAAGTATAAAGGTAGGTCTGCATCTGATATGTGAACGTGCTATAAGACTTTATATAATATTTACAAAGCTCTCTCCTCTTTTAATATTAATTTGAGGGCAACGAATTGCCTACAGAGAGAAAAGAAGATGCAATCTATGTTATACTATATATATATATATATTCCTAGAAACACGGAAACGAAGAGGTAAAAGAGGGAAGAGAAAGAGGCGTATAAATGAATGGTAAATAAATTTAGATTTCAAATGAAATAAATGGAACAGCAGAGATTAAAGTATGGATGTAAATCCTGGAATAATAAAAAGCAACATTTATATGTTGATTAAGAAAAATAATTAAAACAATTAATGGCTTAAATGGGGCGGCATGTTTCAAATTTTTGAAATGCAAAAGAAACGTACACTATAAATATAAAGTTTTCAAAAGCAAAAGAAACGTAAAGCTGTCCATTAATTCATCAAAACGTTATTTAAGTAATAAATTGAAATGAATATAAAAATAAAAGTAATTGTAATGGTCAATAGTTGATTTAGCTATACACTTAAGGCAATAAATTTTTGTTTGTTTGTATAACACATAATGAGTTTTGAAAGTCAAGGATATGAAAATGGATAAAAGGAAAGAAATCAGGAAATTTTGTGAGCAATAGCTTTCCAAGGATAGGTAGGCTTACATTATATATACATGCTGAGATGATTAGGCACGTTCAAAAATTTTGAAGCAAATGAAGGAATTGGAAAAAAATAAAAAATGAAAGAAATTTGAAAAGTCCGTAGCTATGATTTAGCCAAAAATTATTAAAGCCATTCATTAGGAAGGTTGGAACCAAAATAATAGGGAGAGGAAGGCACATTAAATTTGATGACAAAGTTGTGTTCAGATCTATAAGCAAGTGGTTTATATATTATAGGCCTTATGAAAGCGAGGGAAGGAACGGATGCTACTAGCTTGATGATTTGAGATTCTTTCAAGCATTAAAAAAAAAATAAAGAGAGACCAGAATAAACGCACCACCGTAAATATAAATATACGCTTCAATTGCAAAAGAAACGTATAGAGAAAATTATGGGTAGTGGGAAAGGTAAAGTCAGTGCACGAAACTACAAGGAATAATAAAAGCAAGGTCGATGATCTCAAATTTATTAATGGTTACGAATGGAAAGGTCTACCTGAATTGGAAAAGTATTAAGCAATAGAAATCTTTAACGGTAGTAAAAAGAAACCGTTACGCACTGATTCAGAAATCAATTAAAGCAATTAATAGCTTGAATTGGACAGCACGTTTTCTCAATTAAATAAACTTCCATAAAATTATTTGAAAATTTACAATCTGCTATATTTAAATATACGTATTCTAAATATACAAACATTTTATTTAAAAATTCAATTATTATAAGATTTCACAAATATTCAATTAAATACGTTATAGAATCAATTAAAATTGTTAAAATTTTCCGGGTCGTTACATAGGAGAAAGGATACTGCGCATGACTGAGATTTAGGAGAAAATTGTGTTCTGAAAAATGCAAACAATAAATTTTGTTGAATGGCAAAAAAATCTATGGTAATCAAATTTTTAAAGCAATGCGTTGAATTAGAGGTAACATACTTGATTTGAATGCTAGACAATTCCTTCCCTTTAAAAACACATGTCACTGATAAATTTACTCATTTACAGCTAAGGTCATATTTTAAGAATGTGTACTATATCCATAATATTTTATGCCCAAAATGTAGCGAAATAACGGATTAAAATACTGTACGTTTTCTTATATATACATACGGTATTTATTCCCTCAATTTACGCGCCCTTTAAACGCGTAATTACCCAATTCATTTATACACTATAAATTTCCAAATTTTATTCCTTACTTAAAGCATGTTTTGTTTACTTTTTCTTTTTCTTTTTTTGAAATTTTGCTTTGCATTGATTGTTTTGGCAATAGAGGATAGAACGTTAAAGAAGTATAGGATCTCTTTTCAACGGGTGCGTGATTTATATCCTTAAATAGGCTGAGTGAATTAAGCAAAGTAACGGTAATAAAATTTATGGATAACGTTCCATTTAAAACTGAAGAGAAAAGGGAAGTGAATATATTTGTCTTTGAACGAAAATGGAATTTGGACAAATTTGCAAACGTGTTTAATAATGAGAAGAAACTAGCGTTGATATTGGAGGAAACGACAATAAGATAAGATTTGAACGTTACTTTAATGAAAGATTTTATACTAAATAAATAGTTGCAGTAAAAAGAGAAATGGGATATCTTTTTTTAAAAGGTAAATGGCCAGTCACGGTTAAAGGAAAAATTGAAACAGATATGCTTCCCTCCTACTCGAAAATGCACGTTTACTGAGTTATTTAACCATTTTCAGTTAAGGTATATATTTTTGAAATGCGCACCCGTTGAAAAGAACAAAAAGGAAATAAATGTTATCACCAATATAAGTAAACATCCTCACAATATTGTACATATATAATTCTTATATAAAAGATTTAGAAATTAAAAATTTTAAAAATTCCAATTAGAGTTATCTTTAACCAAAGTTAAAATTTCAGAACTCTTGTCCTTTAATTAAAAATTTAGGAAATGTTTTAATCAATTTTAAAAATTTATATTTTTATATAATAAACTCCAAAGTTTTATAATTAAAAGTGAAAATTACTTGTTAAAACTTCGGGATGTTACAGATAATAATAGTAAAGTAAATAAGAATAAGCTCACCAGGAGTTTTTATACTGGTTCGAACTTTCCGTTCTACGTCCAGTCCCAGACTTCCCTTTGGAATTTCACTCAATAACCCATCACTTAACCCGGAGTAATAGGTAAACAACACCTCAACAGCCGAATAGGATTTTTCCGCCTCAGCAACCGAAGAGGACTTTTCCGCCTGATACAAACTAACAGTACTTCTACAATTTCGATAATATTGTTTGACACTTTGTGTTCTCGATAACACTGATTTGTCTTTGATAGTACACCCTTCCTGTAATCTTTTTCTCAAGTATATATTGTGTGTGTGAAGATTAGAAAGGAAGATATTGCTTAGAATTGAATAATATGTTAATTAATTTAGAGATTCAAGCAATATATAGATTGTGATTGCTTATACAATGCAGAGATAAATAGTAGAGAATTTAGTAAGAAATCAAAATAAAAATCGATGATTTGAGAAGTGATTCTAACGTGTTTATATAGTGAACAAATAGTTACAACTATTCAAGAAGAGTTTCAATCAATAGATGTAGCCTTATCTCTTCAATTTGAATCGTAACTCTTCGCAGATAGTAGTGTCTCTTTAGAAAAATGACTGTTAGAGTCAGTCAGTCGACTGGGGAAAAACGATCAGTCGACTGAAAATTCGAAGACAGTGAAAAAAAAGTGCATATGTATGTACTGATCATGGTCAGTCAACTGTTGTTTCAGGTCAGTCGATTGACCTGGTTGTTAGTGCACAGTTGGCTTATTTTCTTAAAAATTTGAATCTTAAAACCACTTTGATTTTGTGTAAACTACTTGAGGATAAAGTTTAACAATTTCAAACTATATCTAAGACTTAAAACTTTAAAAAAACATACTGTACTCAGATATGAAGTCTTGTCTCCTTTGTAGTTTAATAGCAGATCACATTCACTTTTTGTTGCTTGATCATATAGTCTCATCACTGATTGTTTAAGCTTTTTGTCATGAATCTAAACACATGATTCAACAAGTTGTTGGGTATACTCCAGTTCACACTCTGGGAATCTGGAGTTAGTTGATATTTATACTCCAGTTCGCACTCTGGGAATCTGGAGTTAGTTGATGTTTATACTCCAGTCCGCGCTCTCGGGACCAGAGTTATTTGATGGATATACTCCAGTTCGCACTCTGAGAATCTGTAGTTAGTTGATGTTTATACTCCAGTTTTCACTTTGGAAATCTGAAGTTAGTTGATTTTTATACTCCAGTACTCACATACAAACTTTATTTTTTTTTAAAGGATTAAATAAAAATGAAAGCTAATGAATTTACATTCTGAATTTTGTTTTTGTAGAATTTTTTTGTTTTTTGTAATTTTTTTGATTAAATTTGTTTTCTCTAAAAAGAAAAAACTTGTTAGACTGCGAATTTTCTATCGATTAAAAAATTGCCAAAAAATTATATCGTTAAAAGCCGCGAGCGCACGGCATAAAATTGTAGTATGTGTGCGAGTACGAGTTAATCTGTAGGGATAAATTAAATTCTAATAATACTCAATCAAATTAACCCATAGTGTTGAAAAAAATTCAACTAGAAAATTGTAGAAAATGTGCAAGAGCAAAAGTGAATAAACTATGATAATAAGGAGCAAGTTAGAAGCAAATCCATTTCCAATCATTCATACAAATGAACACAAAAGTCACTTGTAATCTTTCATTAAAATATTAAATAGAAAATGATATATGTGTTTATTATAAGTATGATTTATTTGTGCTATTAATTAGCACCACTTAAATCATCAAACTCTAACACTCCTTTCAAATCCACTTATCAAAGCTCTTGAAATTGACATGAAATTATAAATAAAATCTATTTTATGCATAATATGTGTACTGTTAATTAGTAACAAAGACCATTAACTTTTTTATTCTGGTTTTACTTTAATTATCAAAATCCCTTAGGCAAATGATCAAACAATTCATGTTTAAAAAGGAGTTAAGCATAGCCTATTAGAAATGTCAACATAGGCTATCAAAATTCATAAAAGAAAACAACATAAACCACCAATCATTCATAAATTCATTAAGCACAAAAGAGAGATCACAAATGAAATTATTATATTAATTTAATATATTTCATGAGAGCTTCATTACCCCTAAATTAATGGGTTTAGCTACTCATTTTTGAAACATATTAACATAAGTTGATTTCAACATAAACATAAATGAAAAGAAGTGCTAATTAAAAGAAGGAACTAACTACTTGCATAAAAGAAATCTAAACTAATTGCATGACTTAAAAGAGAGCATCAGAGAATAAAATAGCATAAAAGAAAGCATAAATAAAAATTTCATGAAAGTAAAAAATAAGGCTTAAGAAGCCATAAAAGAAACTTTTATTTATCTTTGATTTTATGGCTACAACTTGCATAAAAGAGAATAAGATAATTATGTAGGATCTAGATTAACCCTAGAGGGGGGGTGAATAGGGTTATAGCAAATTTTCTCGAATTAAATTGCAAAGAAGTAAATATGCTGAAAAGTAAATCACATACAAAATTTACCCAGCTTCGGCAACCCCTGCCTACTGCTGCATTCCCAGATTTCTATTAGAATTAAACAGTCTCCCGCTTACAAACACTCTAACAGACTCGCAACCTCTGCTACCGCCTATAGAGTTTTGCAAACTCGCAAACCCTGCTCACTGAACTAATCCTAACTAGACAATCTGACACAACCTAAATCCTAGGTGGTGATTTACCAAGGTTTGATTCAAAAGATACAATCTTAAAAGAGAATTTAAATTTAAAACAAACTTAAAAACAATTTTAAAGCTAAAAACCTAATTGAAATAAACTAAAGCCCTTTTTATATTAAAACAAGGCCGGCCCAATTCGTTTCTTCTGCCCGTTCCTTTTTCTTCTTGCTTTTGTAAAATTTCGGCCTTGCTTTCGTTCCTCTTTGCGCTCTGAAATTAGGGCTTGAGTTTTTCGATCCAAATTAGGGCTTTTCTGAAGCACGCCTATGTTGATCGATTCTCTGGTTTGCGTGTTGCCTTGCTCGATCGAGTGTGTTGCTCGCTGCTTCTCTGATGATCGGCTTCTTGCCTTGTGATTGCGAATCAACGTTGGTACGTTGTTCGTTCCTTTTTCTTTTCAGGATTTAATTGCTTGAATTTTTGATTGTTCCTGTTTGCCCGTTGCCTATGATGATTTTGGATGAATATTTATATGGATTCCGAGACCCTTGAATTTGTTCGTATCAATTCGTCACTTTCCTAATTCTCGGTTGCTTGATATTTGCGACTTACTTGATTCACACGGATTTGATTTTGAAGCGTTCGATTTTTCTTGAGTCATACGGCAGAAACTTTCCTCTTTTGATTTGCTTTGACTATTTCAAAGATACGCACTTGATTTTATTTTACGATATTACTTAGTTGGTCTGCATTTATATTTCTTTGACTTGATTACTTCTGCTTTGACTTCGAACTTGTCATCTGATCTTTGGTACATTGTTTCTCGGCTTCAACTACTGTCTTCATTGAATTTCCTTGTTGACTTATATCAGATGCTATTTCATGTTTCACTCATTTGCATCACCATGTTTGAATCGTGATATTGTAGTCTGATACTTCATTGCTTGACCTGTCTGGTTCATCTTGTTTGCTGTGGCATTGTAGTTTGCATTATTGCTGCTATCTGTACTTGTATCACTGTAGTCTTGGCTTTGGTTGTTGCAGTATTCATGTTTTTGTGCATTTGTATCACTTGAGACTGCATGAAGCCGTCTTGACCACTTGATTGCATTGGTGTCACTGGTGTTCTTGTTCAAAACTGCTATGTCACTGCATACATGTGTACTTGTGTATTTGCTCATGTACATATGTATGTGATGCTTTGTCCATACTGTGTTGATTGATCTTCATGTGCCGAGTTGATGTTCTGTTGCTCCAATTGTTTCATATGTATTGGTTTGTTGGATTCACTTGATACTGTCACATGATACTTGATATTGTTGTTGACTTCGGGTTGCACTGATTTTCATTGTGTGTCTGTTGCACTTTGGTCTTGCATTTGGTCTGCACTTGGATACTCATTGTCACTGTTTATGAGACTATCTCTGGCCTTCTTGTTCTACCTGAACTAGTCTAGAGTTATTGTACACTTGTGGTCTTCATTTTTGCTGTTATGTTGGTGGGAATCTTGTACAACTTGTATTTGCACTTGCTCACTCCAATTTTCACAGTTGCACTTACTCCTCAGTTTTGCTTCTGCACTGTGTCTTGTTGTAGCTGGACTTGTTGTTGTATTCATGTACACTACTGTGTTCATAATGTGGTCCGGTTCAATGCTTTTCCATTGTTTCTTGGATATTGAGCTGCTTCATTTATGATCTGCCATGCTTCAGTTTTATTGTGCCTTCTGTTGAACCCAGTTTCAAAACTCGGGTTTGACCTTTTGCTCGTGTCGTGATTTTATTTATATTGCACGTGAGTTGAACCCGGCTTTTCATTTGGGTTTGACCTATACTCACCTGTCCCTGTAGCATTATCAAGTGTATAACGATGTGCACGACCTTGTGGCATGTACAATGATACACTTTGCATGTCACATTGTTCGTGTATGATGAATTCAAATGTAAATGATGACGAACAACCCAAATAACTGAGGCAAATAATATTTTCAAAATCCATCTTTTATTTTATATTGCAAAATATTTCTTTTTCAATTTTACTGCGTTAGTGAATATTTTTGCAGATTGCTCAGATGCTGGATTCTAACTGGAATGAAGTTGAAGATGAACTACAAGTGTGAGTGATATGTAGTGTGGAATTTATGTAAATATCAAATTGTGATGTATTGTAAACAAAATTGTATATGTATAGTGAGAGCTTGAATTTTTACTATTCAAAAATGTTAAATATTTGTTTGAATAAAATTACTGTTTGAATTCAAATTCTGTGTATTTAATTTTATTCAGCAAATATTTATTTAATCTATGAAAAATAAAATAGTACATTATCAAATATGTTTAAACGAATGTATGTTTATTATCATCAAACAAAAATCATATAAGCGCATATTCAACAATCTCCCCCTTTTGATGATAACAAACATATATTTAAGATTTTGACTGTGTTAAATGTATTTGGTCAATGATATACTCTAATTGCTCGTCCCATTTAAATTCTTCCTCTCTACACGATGCTCCCCCTACATATATGCATACAAATAGAAATATACAAATGAGCCTAGATGCAAATGGAAAATTATTTGACCTTTGCTTGGTTTTATTTGACAAAATCTTAACTTTTCTCTCCCCCTTTTGTTATCAGCAAAAGAATGATAGTGTTAGAGAAAATAGAGATAAAGTGATCAATATTATTCATTAAAACTCAATTGAATACAAATATTGAATTTCAATAAAAATCAAACAAAAATCATAACTACCCTCGTTAGGCGCATATTCCACTTTTAGAAGTAATGGAAATGATGTCATCATATAAAACCATACTGTTGTATCTACTTGTGGTACATTTATATCGGGGATTTGAATATCTACTAATCATGCATAACCGTTAGGACTTTTAAATGAGATTAGTAGTATTCCAATTTATTTATTTTTTAAAATGAATTCAAGTATCTTCTAATCACTCATAACCGTGAGGACTTTTAAATGGGATTAGGATCAACTTGTTTATTTAATAAATCAATTTTGATATGCGTTCCATACATGCATAACCGTAAGGACTTTTAAATGAGCATGGAAGCACATAACAAATTCCAAGTAATTCACCCGTGCATAACCGTGAGGACTTTTAAATGAGAGTGAATACTTTGGTATTTGTTTATTTTTACTAAAAAAATGTAAAATGAAAAACAAATGATCCCTGATTATAGTACCACATATCGACAAACTATATTGAATTTTTGATAAACAATGGTCGATAGAAATATGATAGATATAGAAATGGTCATGGAATCTTTAACCAACAAAAAGTTTTTATAACTCTTGTTTGAATTCCTAAAGAAATTTTCCAAATATACTATCTTGAGTAATGTATTATAAATATCAACACTTATCACCTTTTCGATCACTATTTTTCTTTTTGATAATTAGTAGGGAGTCGGATTAGTCAAAATTTGTCATTTAAAATCAAATAATTTTTTTCAACATGACTAATCTGAAAATATGGTCAAAAATGATTTTCTCGAAGGGGTTATATGAGAAAAAATTTCTGCTATTTGAAAATTATTTGTAATGAAAAATATGTAGATATTTTCTTTGAAAAACAATACAGTTACTAAATGTCTCACCATAAATCACGTTCAACTGGTAAGTTTTCAGTCAACTAGATTACCAGTATGATCTGCATCTGAATTTCTCTTTCACTTCAAAACATCACTAATTAAATTTGATAGACCAGACCATGGAGTGTGCATAAAAGCTCAAACTCAATTTTTAACAGCATTCTTGAATTTGAATTGAAGTCGTGTAAATAATCAGAAACTGTGAATATAGAGTTAGCCATATTATAACCTAATGTATTATCATCCAACAAAACACTATGTTTAATCCAAACGTATATGTATGAAGTAATTCAAAGAATAGTGTTTTTGGCATAAATATAATTGGCCAACTATGTTGAACAAGTCAGAATCAAAAAATCATCATCTCTTTATCATCACATTATTGGCTGATTTAATTCGGAATACGGTGCAGATTATCACATTTAATATATCAATCAAATAAATATACCTTCACCTGTTTTACCTTTATGATAATTTTTCGTGGTTGCCCACTGTGATTCTGTCACCTTTGTACTAGGCTAAGGAACTTTTGCTTTGTTGCCCGTTGTGTTTCTGGAACAGCCAAAATCCAGAGAACACTGTTGTTGTTCCTTAGCCTGCCACCATACCTACACGATGAAAGATTTTTGTGACCTATTTTTTTTATAGGTCCATGATTGTTAGTGGCTGAAGCATTGTGAATAAACAATCCCTTTGGAACCCAAACTTGTTTAGTCCTTTTATTCTTGTTCCAATAGACATGATATTTGTTTGTAGAATTCTTAGGAGCCCAAACTTGTACAAATTTTGTGTTCATGTTCCTATGACTACAATTTTCAACACGATGTCCAGTTATTTCACATCTAGCAAAGACACTCTTACCTTTTGCATTATCATCAACTTGTGTTTTCCCAAAACCTAGTCCTTTTCTGTTGTCAGCAAAAATTTGATTTCCCAATAACATGTTGAATGATTTTTCTCCTCTTGAAAAGTTATTCAGAGATTTCTCAAGATTTTGGACTTTGGTTTTTAGTGTTGTGTTTTCAGTTACAAGTGAGGTGCATTTATTTATAAAATCTTTTTTCCTAGTGTCAATGGTTTCCTTAAGACTCAAGTTTTCTTTTTCAAGATTCTCAAAGCTATTCTTAAGTCTTGATAATTCTGAATCTAAAATTTTACATTTTTTACAGTGTAGGTTTTGAATATTTTCAAGTTCAGTTTCTAACCTAAAATTTTCATGGACAAGTTCTCTCCTATCAGATTTCAGTTTTTCAATTTTAGATTCAAGCGTATCAACTATTTTAGTAATATCACAACACATCAAAGCAAGTTCTTTATAAGAATAGTCACCTACCTCACTAGATTCCTTTGAGCTTGCTTCTGAATCTGATTTTGCCATAAGGCACAAGTTAGCCTCCTTTGAGCTATTATTCGAAACTTCCTCTCCTTCTTCATCATCCCAAGTCGCTGCAAAGGTCTTCTTCTTCTTTTTCTTTCCTTTGTTGTTTTTGAGAAGTGGGCATTGTTGTTTGAAGTGGCCAGACTTCTTGCAGTTAAAGCACGTCAGTTCATTATCCGAATTGTCGGAATCCTTTGGCCTAATACCACTAGTTTTCTTCTTGCGTGGGCTGAATCTTGACCATTTTCTAAGATTATTGACAGCCATTGTAAGCTCTTCAATTGGATCTTCTTCTTCTTCATTGCTCTCTTCTTTGCTCTTTAAGGCAATCGTCTTCTTCTTTGATTCGGAGTTGTTGCGTTCCTCCTTTGCCTTTAGCTCAAGCTCATATGTCATCAAGTTGCCGATCAACTCCTCCATGCTTAGTTTACTCAGATCTTTCGATTCTTGTATTGCCGTGACTTTTGCCTCAAAGCTCATTGGTAAGACTCGTAGCACCTTCCTCACAAGCTCTACCTCAGTGAATACCTTCCCAAGCGCTCTAGCATTGTACACCAAAGTTGAAAAGCATCCAAACATGACCTTTATGCTCTCGCCTTTGTCCATCACAAAGTTCTCGTATTCATTGCTGAATAGGGCTAGACGAGACTCCTTGACTTGAGAAGTTCCTACATGTGTCACCTCCAAGGTATGCCAAATTTCCTGTGCAGTTTTACAATGAGAAATTCTATTAAATTCAGTCTTATCAAGAGCACAGATCAAAGCATTCATGGCTTTAGCATTTGTAGTTTTTAATTTCTTATCGTTAGCATCCCATCTATCCTTAGGTTTAGGAATCTCAGTATCGCCAACAGTTATAGCGGGAGATTTATAGCCAGTTTTAATAATGTCCCAAACATCATAATCAACAGAACTAAGATAAATACCCATCCTAACTTTTCAAATGAGCATAATCATTCCCATTAAACATGGGTGGCCTAACAATAGATTGCCCCTCAGAAAAAGCATTATTTGGTGGATTCATGACTCTAGAGTTAAAGAAAAATACCGGGCTTTGATACCACTTGTAGGATCTACATTAACCCTAGAGGGGGGGTGAATAGGGTTATAGCAAATTTTATCGAATTAAACTGCAAAGAAGTAAATATGCTGAAAAGTAAATCACACACAAATTTTACCCAACTTCGGCAACCCCTGCCTACTGCTGCATTCCCAGATTTCTATTAGAATTAAACAGCCTCCCGCTTACAAACACTCTAACAGACTCGCAACTCCTGCTACCGCCTATAGAGTTTTGCAAACTCGCAAACTCTGCTCACTGAACTAATCCTAACTAGACAATCTGACTCAACCTAAATCCTAGGTGGTGATTTACCAAGGTTTGATTCAAAAGATACAACCTTAAAAGAGAATTTAAATTTAAAACAAACTTAAAAACAATTTTAAAACTAAAAACCTAATTGAAATAAACTAAAGCCCTTTATATATTAAAACAAGGGCGGCCCAATTCGTTTCTTCTGCCCGTTCCTTTTTCTTCTTGCTTTTGTAAAATTGCGGCCTTGCTTTCGTTTCTCTTTGCGCTCTGAAATTAGGGCTTGAGTTTTTCGATCCAAATTAGGGCTTTTCTGAAGCACGCCTATGTCGATCGATTCTCTGGTTTGCGTGTTGCCTTGCTCGATCGAGTGTGTTGCTCGCTGCTTCTCTGATGATCGGCTGCTTGCCTTGTGATTGCAAATCAACGTTGGTACGTTGTTCATTCCTTTTACTTTTCAGGATTTAATTGCTTGAATTTTCGATTGTTCCTGTTTTCCCGTTGCCTATGATGATTTTGGATGAATATTTATATGGATTCCGAGACCCTTGAATTTGTTCGTATCAATTCGTCACTTTCCTGATTCTCGGTTGCTTGATATTTGCGACTTACTTGATTCCCACTGATTTGATTTTGAAGCGTTCGATTTTTCTTGAGTCATACGGCGGAAACTTTCCTCTTTTGATTTCCTTTGACTATTTCAAAGATACGCACTTGATTTTATTTTACGATATTACTTAGTTGGTCTGCATTTATATTTCTTTGACTTGATTACTTCTGCTTTGACTTAGAACTTGTCATCCGATCTTTGGTACATTGTTTCTTGGCTTCAATTACTGTCTTCATTGAGACTTCTGTCAGATGCTATTTCATGTTTCACTCATTTGCTTCACCATGTTTGAATCTTGATATTGTAGTTTGATACTTCATTGCTTGACCTGTCTTGTTCATCTTGTTTGCTGTGGCATTGTAGTATGCATTATTGCTGCTACCTGTACTTGTATCACTGTAGTCTTGGCTTTGGTTGTTGCAGTATTCATGTTGTTGTGCATTTGTATCACTTGAGACTGCATGAAACTGTCTTGACCACTTGATTGCGTTGGTGTCACTGGTGTTCTTGTTCAAAACTGCTGTGTCACTGCATACATGTGTACTCGTGTATTTTCTCATGTACATATGTATGTGATGCTTTGTCCATACTGTGTTGATTGATCTTCATGTGCCCAGTTGATGTTCTGTTGCTCCAATTGTTTCATATGTATTGGTTTGTTGGATTCACTTGATACTGTCACATGATACTTGATATTGTTGTTGACTACGGGTTGCACTGATTTTCATTGTGTGTCTATTGCACTTTGGTCTTGCATTTGGTCTGCACTTGGATACTCATTGTCACTATTTATGAGACTATCTCTGGCCTTCTTGTTCTACCTGAACTAGTCTAGAGTTATTGTACACTTGTGGTCTTCATTTTTGCTGTTATGTTGGTGGCAATCTTGTACAACTTGTATTTGAGCTGCTTCATTTATGATCTGCCATGCTTCAGTTTTATTGTGCCTTCTGTTGAACCCAGTTTCAAAACTCGGGTTTGACCTTTTGCTCGTGTCGTGATTTTATTTATATTGCACGTGAGTTGAACCCGGCTTTTCATTTGGGTTTGACCTGTACTCACCTGTCCCTGTAGCATTATCAAGTGTATAACGATGTGCACGACCTTGTGGCATGTACAGTGATACACTGTGCATGTCACATTGTTCGTGTATGATGAATTCAAATGTAAATGACGACGAACAACCCAAATAACCGAGACAAATAATATTTTCAAAATCCATCTTTTATTTTATATTGCAAAATATTTCTTTCTCAATTTTACTGCGTTAGTGAATATTTTTGCAGATTGCTCAGATGCTGGATTCTAACTGGAATGAAGTTGAAGATGAACTACAAGTGTGAGTGATATGTAGTGTGGAATTTATGTAAATATCAAATTGTGATGTATTGTAAACAAAATTGTATATGTATAGTGAGAGCTTGAATTTTTACTATTCAAAAATGTAATAAATATTTGTTTGAATAAAATTACTGTTTGAATTCAAATTCTGTGTATTTAATTTTATTCAGCAAACATTTATTTAATCTATGAAAAATAAAATAGTACATTATCAAATACATTTAAACGAATGTATATATGTTTATTATCATCAAGCAAAAATTATATAAGCGCATATTCAACAAATTATAAGACATAAGGGGTATTTATACATGCTTAAAACCCTAATTTATACTTTACGAGACTACCTAAAATGCTCTTTAGGAAGTGCAACCTCCAAGTAATCATCAGGGAATTAATTAATCCCCTTTCAACCTCCATTAACATATGCATGTGCTTTTAACTATGGACCATATGGTTGTGGATTTGTGGACTCCTCCATGTTGCACGAATTCATTTATTCCATTCTTCATTTGCCTTCAACATATGTGCATGTATTCATCCATGCCTCTTCATATTTGCACTTCATTTCCTACAAACAAAAATAAAAATGCACAAAACAATTTTCTCAAAATAAATAATACATAGAATTACCATTTTACTCCCATCCCCAATTAATTATTGGACAACAATTTAAATTTTCGTTTAAAGATGTAAAATACCCTAATATGCTCATTTATTAAATAAAAGTTGATTAAATATGGAAGTAAAGATATGCACTTTTAGGTGTATATCAAAATCTTGGCAGCGAAATGTCGAAAAATTGAAATAAATAGAGGTCGACACTTACACATCCAACATCACATGTTTTCTTCCATCCTTTGTCATTCAACATTAAAGAAAGTAAGACCCTTATTCCTCTTCCTATAAGTTAAAAATCAAATCAAATAAAAATAAAAAAATGTAAAATAAATATCTTTGTGTTTAGGACGGTGAGATCCACAAACTTATGCAGTATGGTAGGCTGCGGTGGTGAGTAGGGAGGTCAGTTGCGAAGCAATATGCCTTGGATGAACTAGGGTTGGGTTTTTTGTCAACCGTGGTGGTCGATTTAAAAAATTAGAGTTGGTTTTGGATTTCTAAAGGCAAGGAGCACCGTCTCCACTTTGCAGCCTGACCTATGGCCTTTTTCATTGTTTGTCCACTGTACAGTCGATAAGGGATTTAATGACAGCAAATATATCGATCTGAAAAATTATATTTATTTTTAAAGTATTCAAATATAAGTTTTTCTAGCATAAACTATAATGTTTTGAATAATAAATAAAAATGGCAATCTTATTTTGAACAAGTATTTACAAAAAATGTATACTTTGAGAAAAATATCGAAAATGGTTGAAAACCATTTTATCAATAAACGGCTCCATAATTATCGAAAGTCACACACGGAGCTGCATATATAAACTTATTTGTCCATTTATGAAACAAAATTATTTATTTTATTTTTGGAAAATAAAATGTATTTATGACATCATCGATAATGGCATCATATTTATTAATTAACTTATGAATTTAAATTGAGATTTAATGATTTAATAGTTATTATAATTATTAAAATAATTGTTTTAAATAATAATAATTATTTTAATTAATTATGAAATGATAATAAATCATTTATAATAGTTTTATAAAGATATATACTTGATTTGAAAATATGAGAAAATTCATATCGCTTTATCGATATAATAACACCTTTTGCAAAAAATTGTTTAATATGGATTTATATGATTTATAATTCAAGTGAGATCATTTTAATTTGTTAATAATGATAAGAAATTAGTTTTCAAGTTTTTTTTTCATTTGTACGTAATTTAATTGATACGTCAAAATGTGACCAGGAATTGGTTTCCCGATTTTCAATGGTTTAACAAACAAAAGTTGTTCGAAAGTTGTTGCAACCTTGTTTATATGTCTTGCCCACATATATAACATATATATGCATACCCAAACATGCATTTGAACATATATATACATACATATATACATATACACTTTAATATACATATATAATCAAAATATCTAAGATATTTTTCATTTTTACTACTTAAGCATCTTTAAGTCAATGCACATGGCTTGGAAGTGAAATGAAGTGATGGAGTACATGGAGGGGTGGCTTTGACTTGAAAGAAGATGGAGTAGGTGGAGCACATGGGTGATGGGAGGGTGGAAAGGTGATGGAAGATATTTTTCCATTTGTTTTCCTATAAATACACCCTTACACTTCACATTCCCATCACACACTTCTTTTGTTTCTTCCCGACTTCTTTCTTTGATCATCCATGAGAGAAATGGCCTATGGCCGAGAGCAAATAATGAGGAGGAAATGATGATGGCATGTGCTAAGGAGGTGGAGGCCTAGGGCAAAGTGGAGGAGGCTCTATGCCGTGAACATGTATGTTAGTGGAGATGGATGGACTTGAACTTGGTGGTGTTGGAGGGAAAGGTTGTGAGCATGTATGGGGGGATGTTCATCAACGTGAGCATAGGGGAGGTAGGAAAAGAGTTTAAGTGATGATTAGGATGGGTTTAGTGTTGTTTGGATAAAGTAAGAGATCTAGCAAAGCTATTGCAAAATTTCATTAAGCTAGAAACCAATAACGGCGAGAAACTATATATATGATATGATTTCTATGGATGTTTATCATGCTTTGATCATCAAGTTTGGTTCTTTACTATAGTTGTTTAATGATGTTAACAAGTCACGTTAAACACACGTCGAATATCACAAAGGAAATCACTTTCCTTCAATAAATGAAATGGTGTGTATGAGATTGTTAAACCTCTTGAAAATGGTTTAAAATGGTTTATAAATGTTTTACAAACACTAAAATCCGATTTGTTGACGTTTTGATAAGTTATGAAAATTGAGTCAAAAACAGGCGCATCGCTTAACGGCGGTTCGTGATTTCGCACCGTAGAAAGTTAAATCCATATATACGATGGATTCAAAGTCGGAATTCTTTTTAACAAGAATTTTCCAAAACTCTTGTGATCATAGTTTTCAAACAAAAGAAAACGATCAAGATTTTATTTAGAAGATTTTGAAATATAAGCAAAACAAGTTTTCAGAATAGTCGTAGTTTGGCAGTTCGGAAACCAAAACGACAAATTCTTTATGAATGATATTTCTAGTTCTTTAAAAATATGGAATAAATTCTATTGATATTTTAAAATGATTTGAAAGGGATTTGAGTTATAAAAATGGATTTCTAAATGATCGAAATTTTTTTTTGATCAAATAAGCTTAAAAGCACTATTCGTAGAACTTTATGAGGCATTTTTAATAACTTTTGAAATATGGCTTTAAACTAAAGTATTCTTCCCCAAACATTTTATAAATGTTTCAAATAATTAAGTATTTTAAAGGTATTGTGGAGGTTTTATAATTTATTTTAAAAAGTTTGAAAAAAAGCTGTTATAAATAAGTGATTTAATCATGGCTTTAAAAGCCAATGAGTAGAGTAGATTTTTCTATTCATGAGATCCAGATGTGAGGTGCTTAAACTAAGAAGATGTTCAGGAGCAACCAGTGCACTGGCTCCCTTAGCCACTTTCTTGGGCGAGGAAGATAAGGTCCAAATGTCGAAAACGAGGCAAGTATACAAGATTCAATTTTTCAAATTTAATTTAATACAACTTGGATTGTATAGAGATAATCTTCTTACACTTGGTATTAAACTCCAAGAAATGAACCCATACTATCCATGTGACTTTAAAAGGCGATTTCACCGTTATTCGATGGATAGTAAAGGTTGAATATGGAAATTGATGTTGAGTAGAATTAGTATAATTTCTATCGTACCTTTTTAACTCAATAATGTTTTCTCATATCACTTATGAAAATGATTTGGTATTTCCAAAGTTAAAGAGAGGTTTAATAATTTCGTATAATGTGGAAAGAAATGTTTTGAAGATATATATTTTTAGAAGATATTTTTGATAAAAAAGAAAGTAATTAATCAAATAATAAGCACTCGTTTACTTAATATCTTTTTGTCATGATTGGTTCGAAGGAACCGAGGTCGGATTTGAGTGACTCTTATCTGAAAACCACTTCGAACCAATTTAGGTATTCGAAGGGAAGACCTGGAATGATAATAAATAGAATGAATGGCTGCTTATTTGACCCTCGAGAAAAATATTCCATATCATATATATGTGGCAATAATACCTTCATTTGATCTTCAAGGCGAGAGCTGCTCGCTACTAATCGTAGGGATGATTCGCGATATGATGTTGTAGGAGAGTTCCATCAATTTAAACTGTTCTTGGACATTTTGTATGGACGTGTAACGACCCGTATTTTACGTGTCGATAAATCATAGAATTTCTAGGTCGTTAGTGTTGTTTAAGTCGTCCTTGGCCTAAGTCGTGTGGGGTTCTTAAGTCGTAAACGACTTATGGGTAGCTTGGGTCGTGAGGAAGATAGGTCGGGTGTAGCAACTTGCAGTAGTTGGTGACTTAAGTGTGTTGACAGAGTTAAGGTAGTGACCAACCTATAGTGCTTGACTGACTTAAGGAAGATACCGGGTTAAGAAGTGGACGAGCTAGCGAGTTAGTAAAGTTATAAGAGTTAACGAGTCATCTTGTTACGACTTAGTGGTTTGGGATGAGTTAACGACCTAAGAGTTGCGAGTTAAGAGAAGCAGCGACCTACGGGTTAGTGGGATAGTGGAGACAGCGTGTTACCAAGCTAAGGAGGTTAACGGGTTAGTTTGTGAGCGACTCAGTATAAGGCTTAAGCGTTAGCGACTTAGTTAGGTCGTAGGGTCATCTGGGCCGTTGGATCTGTTAGGTCATAGCACTAGTTAACCCGAGTTTTGGTTGAGTCGTTGGTACGAGTTAAGGCCTTAGGTCGCCTAAGAGTTAGGTCGGCACATGCTAAGTCGTTAGCGACTTAGTGATAGGTCGTAACTCGTGCTGCCCGTTAGGTCGTGAGCCTATTAGCGTTAGGTCGTGACATTGATAAGTCGTTTCCCAGTTGAGTCGTTGGGTTCGATAAGTCGTAAGCCGTTGAGTCGTAGCTCGTGTATGAGTTAGGCCGCGCATAGGATAAGTCGTTTGGTTCTGTGTGTGTTAGGTTGTAGTACCTGTTGAGTCGTGGGAATGGCTGAGTCGTATGTCGCTAGGTTGTTGAGTCGTATACGAGTTAAGGATAGGTTGGCTGGGCTCGATGAGTCGTATATCGTGTTGATGAGTCGTGGACGACTCATGGGATAAGTCGTGACCGACTTAAGGGGCGACGACTCATGGGGTTTCCAGCCTATAAATAGAGGGCTTTGGTTCACTTTTTGGCACCGGATTTCGAAACGACGAAGTGCTGCCATTTTGAGAGCTCGACTACAACATTTCTTTATCTTCTTTTCTCCACTCCAATCTAGTTCTAACATCTATACAAGATCGAAGATCGAGATTTAAGATCCAAGAGCTAAAGTTGAAGATCTTTATCCGACGAAGCTAGATTTCATCGTTTCAAGCGGGATTTCGACGAATCAAGCTTGAATCTTCGTTGTCCAGATCTGAAGTTGATAGTTTTGAAGTGTTTGGGTGATTTGGTGAGTGGTGGTTATCTCTCACGTGGACCCAAAGGAGTATATTGATTTGGTGGTTTGTTGGAGTGTTGTAGATAGTGATTTTATGCATTTTTCCTTAGATCCAAGTGTAGATCCACTACTCATGAAGATGTTTACTTATACAAGTTCATTTATCAAGTTGAAGAGACAAAAACCATGATTTATATTTGTTAGATCTATGCTAAAAACCCATGATTCATGTATGTTAGATCTATGCTCATTTATTTACAAAATTGCCATTATCATTGTAATTGTTTATTTAGATCTTGTTTGAATGATTGATTGCTTGGATTAATGTTTGATTTGATTGATTAGTTGATATATAGCTTGATTTGATCAAGTTGGTTGATGATGATTCAAAAGCTAAGTGGAAAGGCTCTTGAATAAGGAAAGCTGCTTGTGGCATATGAAGCGGATGTTGAAGCTCATATGTATGGATTAGATGATGTTGAGATGGGACTTTGCCATGATGCGATGAGGCAAGCCATGATGTTGAGATGAGACTTTGCTATGATGCGATAAAGCGAAGCATGATGTGAGATAGCCTTGGTTTAATCCAGACGGGATCATCCCAAGCATGTTGATAACTCGATGATGCGATGCGAGTTGGTTAATAATGGTTAGCTTGAGAGGCGCTTGAGCTAGTATGGAAATAGTCGTCGAGGAGGATGACTAGGAGGCTGAGATCTCATCGTTGTTGAAGGTTCTAGCATGCTCAAAGCAAGAGTACGTTGGAGCGGGCTGCGACGACGTTCCAAGCACGGGCTGCGACGACGTGCTAGTACTCTGGGTAGTTGCGAAAATTCCTAGGCACGGGCTGCGACGACGTGCGGAGTTATGTCTAGAACCGGGGTTACCATTAGCCCTTGACAGGTGGTCATTCAACTAATGGTGAAATCAAGGCAATGATAACAGTGATAGCCAGAGTCATGGATGTTTGGACGTTTGGTTGTATCATCATTCGGTCTCAAGAGCGGTGTTTTTCGGGTGCTTATCTGATCTTGGTTTAGGCCTTGGGGGTTTGTATTTGGAAAACATCGACCTTGACTCGAGTGATTATTGCTTTACCTTAATTATCTGTTATGTTATGCTTGCTTCTCCTTGGTGTGTGCCTGGGGCTATCACTGTAGAAAGAGGTGGGGTGGAATGGTTTGGTTCCTATTCCTTTTATCCTTTATGCTCTTTTGGTATGTTTGCTAGTTGATTTACTACTCACTAAGACTTTGTCTGACTCAAGGTTTTATGTCTCCTCTTATTACCTTGGGCTGTTCATCCATGTTGGGATGGGCAGACTAGGTAGCAGGTGACAGGAGCTGTTCATGGAGGTTTACGCTGATGACGACGAAGACGAGCAGGAGGCTTTTGCATATTATTTTCTTATTATATGTACTGGGTGTTCCGCTGCTGTATTTGTTTGAGTGTTTTGTAGTGAGGCTTTGATGTATGGATGATTCATATGTTTGTATAAAACCACTATGATGCTTATATGATGGTGTTCTGTTCTATGAAGCTTCACTATATTATATTTCTCTATTGTATTTTATCCATGCGCTGTGAGTTGTACGATAGATTCTGCGATGTTTATTCTACCTTGACGGTCACCCATGGATGCCTGGCACACCTTCAGCGCACCATTCCCTTGTTTCCGTGCGGGAGTCATGGGCGGTCGTCACAGGACGAATGTCTGACATTGCATTTCTGACACATTGATTGATATCTATAAATGTATCATCTGGTTTGTGGTGGAGAAGGCAACTTCTCTTAGCTTAACACCCTTTCTTGAGACATGCGATCTTAGAAGTTATACATTTGTAGAAATCAGTTGTGTGATCATGGAATGGAAGTGTGGCATTCAAAGTAGAATGTGCTACGTGAAAGGTAATCATTACCTCGAGACTCATCACCTGAAAATGGCTTAAATAGGGCATGTCGTGAGGCTATGTGGTTGACAGCCATTAGGGTATGGTCATTACCTTTCTAGACTGCTCTGTATATGTTGATTACATTGTGCATGCTTAGAGAGCTCTTGGATAGGTCGGTTATGGCTGAGATGATGTCATATTCGATTCTATCCGCTGCCAAGTTGGGTCTGCAGCTAGGCCGGTCTTTCCAGGTCCAGAGGTTTCAAAAGTTGTTAATCCTCGGTACATCCTTCTAGAGATGTACTATACAGAAGGTAGTTCCTTACCTTCCATTGTATGGAAATCCATTTTCCAAAAGTAACTTCCGATCTGATTGTAGAACCTACTATGTAGCTAGTATGCTGGAATTTAATTAATGTAACAATTTCAGCTAAGATTCATAAGTTTATTTAAAAAGTATTTTCAAAATAATGTCATTAAAAATATATTACTATATTTTGCGTAGTTCACATTTTGGTTATCATAAGGTAAAAACCCATTCTTTGTTTATGTACGGCGCGGTCTTATGAGATACCACTGTTTTCAAATATCCATATTTTCAGTTTCTCACACCAATCCCATGACTGAACCGGAGTTTATTTCCCTTTCCTTGAACTATAGGTACCCTATATTTTTTGGGCAGCCTAGTAGTTAGTTTAGTTAGAAGAAATCTGGAAGAGCTTAAAGCATGGAGTTATAAGATTCTTTAGTAGACTACTGCCTCTTTTTCACCACACTGTGCTATTGTATTTCGCATTTGCAAGGACATATATTTATAACTGTCCATCTTTAACTCTGACAAATGTATTTAAATTTTCTGCTATAAAGATATATATATATATATATATATATTGTGAAATAATATATGTTATTCCATTCGTATAAGAATTTTTCCTATCTTTATTTTCTTTTATTCTATGATAATCTGCCTCTTCGGCACTTGGATTTGCGGCACATGAATACCAAGTATGTATTAGAGTTAATTTCGAAGGTCGAGGAGGTGGGTCATCACAGAGGAGGGCGGATGTCGTGTTTGAGGGGAGACGTGTAGAGGTGAGATAATATGTGCGAGTTTGTTACATCTTGGCGCTACAAGGAGAATGCGAATGGTCTGGTATGTTATCGCCGACCATGGCTCGATGTGTGAGGGTGAGAAGCGACGGTAATGAAGCAGCAAGTTCTGTGGTTAGGCAGGAAGCATTTTGAGGAGATGGATTAGCTTATAAGTGTAGTAATTATTAATCAATAATGCAATTAATGTATTAAACTATTATTTAAAAATTGAAATCCTATAGATTGTATAACTTATTCCTAGAAGGTCTAAATCAAACACGGGCAGCCGCGTTGGATTCATTGTGACGTTTACTAAACTTTAGAATTTGATTGGTTGAGATTGGAGCTATTAGAATGTTGCGCTAAAAATTAAACGTTGTTCAATTTTAGTCGGAACCAGAATGCTTCGGCAATAAATTTCAGTGAGTTAAACTCGCCTTTTTGGATAATCAGCTTGACACACAATAGATAAAAATTATTCATTGCCTACTTGGATGTTGTATTTGTTGGCTGTTTAGTTTGGATAAATTATCATTTTGAAAATGGAGAACGTGTAGTGATAAAATAATATCGATTTAGTATAATTACGTTGTTAAATAATGACGTAGTTAATTTATGCATATTTTATTGGTGTTATCTATTTAGCTAAATAAACACCATCTAATAATAAATGGAAAAGTTTATTTTGAATGACATTCATTTAGTAGACTAAAATTCTAGTTCTGCTATTATATTAATTTTGACATTCATTTAAGTATCAGTTAATTAATACTGGAGAAGTGAAATGTTAACAATTGATTATTAATTATGGATTTGGCTTACAAATATGCATGCTTATGTAAATACATGTGATTTAACTTAAGAAGTTAAATTTAATTTAATGGTAGCTTGTTTACGTACCATTGAGAGTCGCTAAGCCTCTTTCTGGATTTGGAATGTTATGGATTTAAATTAACTTCAAACTTTATAATTTGAAGTAAAATGTTTTATTAAATTCTTATTTTAACAAAGTGTTTTGCAAAATTAATTCTTTAGTAAAGTTATGTATTATATTTATAATGTTTTAAAATTTATTATTTTATTAATGTTTTTTAAAGTTAATTAATTACTTATCGTCTTTTTAAAGATAATAAATTTTTTTATTATTGATTATTTAGGCTAGTTAATTATTTTATTAGTAATGTTGCTTGAATATTAAGTAACTAGATTTAAGAAGTTGTTTGAAGTTATTTTAATATACTACTTAATATGTTTTTAATAGTTAATTATTTCATTATTTAAATGTTTTTAAAAGTTTTATTATTATATTTTTAATAATGCTTTTAAAATTTTATTATACCACTAAAAATGTGCAAAGTTTATCTTTGTGAAGTTAAAGTTTTTATTTATTATAATTAAATAATAAATTACTTATAAAATGATTATTTTTATAAAAGGATTTATTTAAAGGAGTTTATAAATTTGAAAAAAGTTTGGAATTTGTAAAGAAGTTGGGTTTTGAATGATTTTAGAAAGAGGTTTATAAATGGGTTTGTGAGATTTATTAAAGGGCATTTTTATAAATAGAACTTGGAGATATATAAAGAAGTTTCATAAATATATTTGGAGATCTATAAAGGAGATATTTATATAATAAAAGAGATTTATGGAAAGGAATGGTGTTTTAGGTTATTTATATCTCCGCTTTAACGACATTTGGTTTGATCATTTAAATATGATTTTTTAAATGGAAAATCTTTCCAAATGTTTGGTGAATATATTTATATCACTTTATAAGTACGTGAAAAAGGATTCCTAAGTTTTGAAGTGAAATGGTTTACGAATATACTTATACCGTTAAGATAAGTATATGGTTATATTTTCTAAGTATCGAAATATATTATTTTGTGAATATACTTATTCGGTTGAAATAAGTATATAGAAGTGATTTTCAAGTATCTACAAAGTGATTTTTATCAATGGAAGATTAGTTAAATGAGGCTTAGTAGTTTCCATGGGAGATAAATCTCTAATTTGTTTGATTTGAATGCTTGTTTATTTGATAGTTAAATAAACGACTATCAAATCTTGTCCTAAATATGTAATCCTTCTTAATTTTGGTGGTACAAAAACATTCCCAACTTAACACTAAAGGATTTTAACTATCTAGAAGAAACGCGGGGACTGTATGGTATAGTTATCATCAGTGGTGCTGCACTGTATGTATAAACTTGATTTGTTCTTCTAGGACAAATGTAACATCCCCGTACTTGGAGGCCCAAAACTAACAGCTAGGGATGCAGTAGTCATCCATAGTCAAATATGGCGGTGTTAGGTTCATTGATACGTGGAAACACATGAATATGGAAAAAAAATTAAACTGCAAAACAAATTCCACATACCATTTCAAAATATTCCAAATTCATTACATAATCCCATGTTTGCAAACCACGTTCAAAAAAAATAAACTTATTACAACATACGCCCAGAGCGACATATGAATCCCCGGTATGATCAAAGTATATGCAGGCAATATAATGACTTTGCCATTACAAACAACACAGCGGAATCAAAAGAAAAGAGATTGCTTAAATAGCTATCATGCCCCTTGCAAGATTATTCGTCTTAAAGGTACCATAAAACCTTTACTCTCAAACTACTCAAAACCAATTGAGCATCCAAGAGTTTAAGGGGAAAACATAAACTTCGAGTCAGACATAAAGCCTAGTATGAATAATAATCTAACATCTCAATCATTTTAGATATCCAGTGAGAACATGCCGCTTAGCAGAATAAGTCTTCCCTTACTAATATCCTAAAACCTTTATAAAACAATATATTGTGCTCCTGCATCCACAAAGGTTAAAAACATAATATGATAATATAGAAATTAATCATATACATTGGATTACCCCTCCCACATTAGTTAGACTAACCATCTATGTTTTAAGTGACTATCCGTCTCATATTTTCAAGGACTACCCATCCCATTCTAGACTATATTTGCATTTAGGGTATTATCCATCCCACATTCATCTCACTTATGTTAGTCCTTGAGATGATGGTTTTGATGATAATGACCTTAGAACTTGTTATAAAATATAAATACTAACATTATAGTTTGGATATATATGTATATGCAGGATATAAACATGTAGGTATCAAGAATGAAAACTGTACAGTATAGAGATTGAAGACTGAAGATATCAAGATTGAAGACTCATGAGTATCAAGATATCAAGAGTTTAAGATTTCAATGGTACAAGATAAGTATTGAGTCTATAATTATGTTAAAACTTCTTGAAAGCACTTACATCTTTATTCGAAGTTTATTCGTGGAATGGAATCCACTTCGAGCCTGTTAAAGGGATGGAACCCTAGTGGGATGGAACCCACGACAATATCTAGTGGAACATATAGTGGTCCTATTTTGATCTCCACTTATTTTATAAAAATTCTTTTCAAAAATATATATCTCTTATTTTTAAAAAATGTTTTCAAAACTTTCTTTTCAAAAAGACATCTCTCTTGGTTTTAAATATTTTAGGCTCGAAACTATTTTTATCATTTTTAATATTTTGATTTCAAAATTGTCCTTATTTTCAAACCATCTCTTGTTTTAAATATTTAGCTTAAAAATATTTATATACTCATATTTTAAATCACTTTATAGATTAAGGTTATATATATATATTACAAATTACTTTCTAAACTCTTTTATATGTTTAAACTCTATTCAAATATATTTACAAAGTTTAGAAATTGTTTTGACAAATTATAGAAACCAAATTTAATAAGAAAATCAAAACATCAATTTTTCCTTGAGCATGTCGACATCCCTCAATCCTCCATGTTGACATGGTGTCCGTTATTTTCAAATTTCAATTTTCAAAAGAAGTGTCTATTCGTCGTATCCTTTCACGAATAGATATGGTTGTTGCTCTACTATAAATACTAGTAATTTCTAAATTAATTTTTTACCAGATTTCACTTATTTTCTCTCCTTTTCATCTTCCACATTTATTCTAAAAAATCCTAAACTATACTATGCTGAAATACCAAGTGAATCAAACTTGATTATCTCTTGTTTGATTCTCTGCCACTCTCTCCGTAAGATCTCAGTGCTATTCAGAGTTATAGAATCTTTTGTAAATCAAATTGTTAAGTAAAAGGTGCGGTTGAGCCTTGAAATCAATTGAGTGCGATTGTCTCCCCGAAAATCAATTAGGTGATCTTGTAGCCTAGTTAAATCAAGAGAGTTTGCCCTGGACTCGAATACAGGAAGGTGTACCTCGTAGCCTTGAAACCGAGGGTGTAATCTAAGAGATTATTTTGATAAGAAATCCATACGATTGTACGGGACTGGATGTAGGGTAACTCCGAACTAGTATTAAGTCCTGGTGTGTTCTTTCCTTTACTACTTTTATTTAGTATGTGCATCTGTGTCTGATTCTATGATTATATCTGTGTCAGTAAATTGCATTTGTTGGTGTTTTAATTACATAAGTTTCAAAAAGATTTAGAAAATCCATAAAACATTATTCACCCCCCTCTAGTGTTATTCCAGCCTTAAGATCCGCAATCCACATTTCTCACATTTGGTATCAGAGCATTAGTTTTCAAAGTTTTCATATTCTGAATTTTGAAAATTCTAAAAAAATGGCTACCAACATTGGTTCTGTTAACACTATCACTAGTTTATTTGTAGAGGGTCAGTCTACTGCCAGACCACCACTTTTTAATGGCAGTAACTATGCATATTGGGCATGTAGAATGAAAATATATTTACAGTCAATAGGATTAGACACTTGGAATATCACACAAACTGAATATTCTAAACCCACAATTAGTTTTGCACAGTGGACTGCTGAGCAAAAGACTATTGCATAAAATAATTGCAAAGCCAGGAATATTTTATTTTATTCACTCGATAGAAATGAATTCAATAGAGTATCCGTTTGTAAGCCTGCATATGATATTTGGAAATCTTTGCAATTTGCTCATGAAGGAACAAGCAAAGTCATACAGACTAAAATATCCATTCTCATAAATCAGTTTCAGTTATTCAAAATGAATTCTAATGAGTCCATTTCAGATATATATAATAGATTTGTGGATATTGTGCGTTCTCCAATATCATTGGAAAAAAAATTCCGAAGAAGATCAAGTCAGAAAAATTCTAAATTCTCTTATTCCGGAATGGGATCAGAAAACTCTTGCAATCAAAGAATCAAATGATATCAGTACTTTAAAGATTGAAGATTTGATTGGAAACCTCATGTCGTTTGAAGTGCAAATGCAAGGGAGAATAGATAGCAAGGCATTCGAAAAGAAGTCAATTGCATTCAATGCATTAACAGATGGATCAGACTCGGGAAGTGATGGTGATGAAGAAATAGCTTTCATGGCAAAGAATTTTCAGAAGTTTCTGAAGTACAGAAAGATGAACAACTTCAAAATAAATGATCATAGGGATTTTGGAAATCGTAATAAAGTACCAAACCATGTCAAATGTTTCGACTGTAACGAACCAGGCCATCTCAAAAGATACTGTCCGCATCCTGATAAGCAAAAGTTTCCTACAAGCAATCATTATACGAAGAAAAGGAAAAGAGTGTATACCACTAGATGATTCAGACTCAGACTCATCCTCAAGCGATGATGATCAGAAGAATGAAAATTCAAATATGTGCTTTTTGGCTATTCATGATTCCAATGATCTCGGTGATACGAATCTAGAAAAAGGAACACGTTTAAAATATATTGGTTGAAATTGTTTGCTTAAAATTGTTTGTGTTGTTTGAATTTTTTTTTTTTTTTTTTTAATATTATAATATTTTTTATTAAAAGAGTGTTATTATATTTAATATTACTCCAGAAAATATATAGACATTAAAAATAATATATGTATATAGATATTAAAGTATATAGGAAAATATAAGTCATATGAATTCTCTAACCAATGTCGACATGGACCTACCCATGATGTCGACATCCTTGTCAGAAATTTAAGATTCAAATTTGAATTCAAATCTTTGAATTTCCCTTCACCTCTTCACCAAACCCAATGTTCTGGAAAGGTACCTCTTGACCAGAGAACATGTCTATTGAATATCTACTTATGTCCATTATCTTATCATACCTTTTCACTTTCATTTTAAAATTCAAACTCTCTTCCACTCTTTCAAATTTTCGACTCTCTTCAAAAATGGCTTCTTTGAGCACTCTATCCATATTGAGGATATCTAAAACCATTAAAGAGTATCTCTATAGTGATCCGGAAGCAATCAAGGCTTATATAAGCTATGTTCATTTCGAAAAAGTTCATACGGGAAAGTTTGCTATCTTTAGCGATTTCTCTACATATGAAATCGATACACTTCTTGAAGAGAATCATATCCCTAGTCTTTTTGAAATTCTCAAAATGATTTTGTTTGTTACCCAAATCTTGTTAAAATGTTTTATGCGAATTCGAATCGCGGTTTTTAGGAAGGAAATAAAGATGAAATTTGGAGTATTGTTAAAAGCACTAAAATTGTTTTAAATTATGAAATTTTGGGCAACATTCTCAATTGAAAGAATTGGGGAGTAGATCTTTCTACTTTTAATATAGATGAACTTGATTGTGGGACATTTCATCACATTTTCGAAGGAGATGAAAACTTTGAATTTAAAAAACGTAACTTTCGTCTGAAAGCAAGAATTGTCAATCTTCTTTAGCAACATACTATCACTCTTAGATCGAGAAATTTCAATAACCCGATTTTAAAAATTTGTAAAGCTCTTTTTGCTATCTTTTGTCATTATGACATTAATTGGGCACAAATGATTATCGATGAACTTCGTCCTAAGAATTTGGAAATGGATGAAAATACCTTGTATCATGGAATCTATCTCACTCGGACTTTTAATTATTTTGTCGTTGATTACAAAAGGGAAGAATTTGTTTCAAGAAAAGTGTTTAATCATGCCAACATTTATCTCATGAAAATTCCATTCATATTTCAACAACATGAATCTCTTGGCGAAAAGGATGAAAGATTGGCACATGAAGATATGGAGAAAGAAGATGAAGAAGAAGAAGAAGGGGAGGAAAAGGAAATTGAAGAAGATAATAAAGAACCCTCCTTGGAAAGTATTGAATATCACCAATACTAATAATCCTTCCGACAAAACTCTCCTCAAAAATCAAAAGATTATAGTGGAAAATCAATGGATTCTCAAAAAGATCCGTTAGTAAGAAATTAGATAAAATGTCCATTAATATGAACAAATTCTTTGCTAAAGTTGGTCGGAAACTTGGCTTATCATAATCCTCCTCATCCTTTAGCACATTCTAAGAACTAGGTTGTGATGTATTAGTTTGTTTTGTGTGAGCTTGTATTGTTCTTTTTATCATATTATGTAGTATCTTATGTATCATCTCATCTGTTTATAAAAATCATCTATCTTATGTTTTTCTACATTATCTTGTATCTGGAATAAATGTTAGTATAGTATATAAGTTTATATGTATACATACTTACTCACAAAATAAATAAGACACATAAATTAACAGACCCATACCGACATGCCTCTACCCCCTATGTCGACATATAACTGTCAGATTTGGTTATTTTTAAAATTTTGAAACTAAAATAACTAACTCGTGTCTATTCATTTTAAACGAATTTCTGCCTATTTAAGCACCTTTTCTTCCAGAAATTTGTAATCTTTTCATTTTTACTTATCTCTATTTGCATCTCTTAACTACTTATCAAAAATGGCTTCCTCTTCTCAAATTCTAAGTGATAATCTGGAAGAAACTCCCCGTTCATTCAAGAATATATTTACTTGTATTCTCCGCAATCAAAGGCACTTAGAACTAAGTCAAATGCATGTGATAAAAGAACAAGAGAAGTATTTCGATGCCCTCCGTTGGATGATTTCTACCCTCAACGAAGATGATCTCGATACAAATCCTGTAGGAACTTTGATTCAAGATAATGAAGATTAGGAAGTTATTAAAAAGGATCCTATCTTTGGAGAAGAAGGATGGGTCGAAGTTCCTAGAAATATTTGATCTCCTTATGGGTTGAATTGCTTGTTTCTGAATTGTGTGATTTGATTAGAATTTATTTGGTTTGAATGGATTGTATAACATTATATGAAACATATATATATTTATTGGGTTTAAACTTTCATATTTGTCATGTCTTTATTATTAACTCATGTTATTTTATACACACACACATGCTCTATTATAATTTGTCACAGGTACTCCAGTACAAGACTTAGGGAGAGTTATATTAGTTTAGGATAAGTTTTTGTTGATGACGAAGGGGGAGAAATATAAAATAGAGTAGTTAGAGTAGTTTGGCTTAGATTAAGGGGGAGTTATTAGTTTTAGGGAGAGTTATAGTGAAGGGGAAATATATTTTATAAACATAGGTTGTCATCATCAAAAAAGGGGAGATTGTTAGATCTTGAGATGATGGTTTTGATGACAACAACCTTAGGACTTGTTATACAATATTAATACTAACGTTATAGTTTAGATATATATGTATATGCAGGATATAAACATGCAGGTACCAAGAATGAAGACTGTACAGTATAGAGATTCAAGACTGAAGATATCAAGAGTTCAAGATTTCAATAGTACAAGATATGAGTCTAGAATTATGTTAAAACTTCTTGAAATCACTTACATCTTTATTTGAAATTTATTCGTGGAATGGAATCCACTTTGACCCTGTTAAAGGGATGGAACCCTAGTGCGATGGAGCCCACGAAAATATCTAGTGGAATATATAGTGGTCCTATTTTGATATCCACTAATTTTATAAAAATGCTTTCAAAAATATATATCTCTTGTTTTTAAAAAATGTTTTCAAAACTTTCTTTTTAAAAATACAACCCTCTTGGTTTTAAATATTTTAGCCTCAAAACTATTTTTATCATTTTTAATATTTTGATTTCAAAATTGTCCTTGATTTTAAACCATATCTTGTTTTAAATATTTAGCTTTAAATTATTTATACACACGAATTTTTAATCACTTTATAGATTAAGATTATATATATTAAAACTTACTTTCTAAACTCTTTTATATGTTTAAACTGTATTCAAATATATTTACGAAGTTTAGAAATTATTTTAACAAATTATAAAAACCAATTTTAATAAGAAAATCAAAACATCAATTTTACCTTGAGAATGTCGACATCCCTCAACCCCCATGTCGACATGGTGTCCGTTATTTTCAAATTTTAATTTTCTAAAGAAGTGTCTATTCGTCGTATCCTTTCACGAATAGATATGGTTGTTGCTCTATTATAAATACCAGTAAGTTCTAAACGAAATTTTTACCAGATTTCGTTTATTTTCTCTCCTCTTCATCTTCCACATTTATTCTAAAGAATCATAAACTATACTCTACCGAAATACCAAGTGAATCAAACTTGTTTATCTTTTGTTTGATTCTCCGCCATTCCCTCCATAAGATCTCAGTGCTATTTAGATTTATAGAATCTTTTGTAAATCAAACTGTTAAGTAAAAGGTGCAGTTGAGCCTTGAAATCATTTGCG
The DNA here is from genome assembly GCA_030765085.1 of Allium cepa. Taxonomy (NCBI): domain Eukaryota; kingdom Viridiplantae; phylum Streptophyta; class Magnoliopsida; order Asparagales; family Amaryllidaceae; genus Allium; species Allium cepa. Next base: position 1,003,480,166 of record CM060935.1, read on the forward strand.
TGTGATTGTAGCCCTAGAAATCAATTAGGTGATCGTGTAGCCTAGTTAAATCAAGAGAGTTTGCCTTGGACTCTAATACGGGCGGTTACTCATAGCCTTGAAACCGAGGGTATAATCTGGGAGATTATTTTGATAAGAAACCCGTACGATTGTACGGGACTGGATGTAGGTTAACTCCGCACCAGTAAAAATTCCTAGTTTGTTCTTTCCTTTACTGCTTTTATTTAGTATTTGCATCTGTGTCAGATTCTGTGATTATGTCTGTGCTTGGAAATTGCATTTGTTGGTGATTTAATTACATAAGTTTCAAAAAGATTTAGAAAATCCATAAAACACTATTCATCCCCCCTCTAGTGTTATTCCAGGCTTAAGATCCGTAATCCGCATTTCTCACAACTTAAATTTATGTGGACTGCCCATCTCACACTCATAGTTTTCCTAAGAAGACTATGAACCCTTCTTTAATCGTATAGAAACTATCCATCCCCTATATGATGTTGAATATCCATCAAGCATCCTATAGTATTCCTAGGATGACTTTGAACCCCTCTTTAATCATATGTAGACTGTCCATCTCCAACATGATGTTACTATCTTTAATATTCTCGAATTTTAGCCAAGTTTAATTTGATAATTAATTTAATTTTTGAAATTAAATTGTGAAATAATTTGGTATTTTCCAAATTAAATAGATATATTTTTATTAATATAAATATATATATGTGATTTTAAATAGAATTTCTAATTTGGAAAATCAGAAATAAATGTTTTGAATAACATATATTTGTGATGACCCAAAAATTTTGGGCAATATAAATTTAATAATCTGCACTAAAATTAAATTGATTTGATAATTTGTGTTAATAAAGTTTGAATTGATTTAATAATATTCTTTTAATAAATATTTAATTGATGAATTTTATCTTTTAAAAGTTAATAAATTATTTTCTATTTATAATGCATATATTTGTCTACATTATAAATAGATAATCTTTGGTTTGAATTTGATAAATAAATAAATCTTGTTTTCAAATTCTATTATACGTCTTGGTAATTTGGAAATTTTGATTTGAATTTAATATAAAGATTTTCAAAGATATTAATAAATAACTATATAGTTTTAAAATACTTAAGATAAATGTTTATAAGGTTTGTTTTATTTTAATTTTAAATATTTCTTGATAAATATGATTTGAAAATAATAATAAGATAATCTCTTTTATAAATTGTTATTTTAACCAATATTAATAATGTATTGTTTATATATATATAAATATATATGGATTAATATAAATGAAATTTGTTATTTTCAAAATTTAATATGTAGTTATATATATACATATATAACTTGATTTTAAAAGTGGACTTTTGAATATGATTTGAATTTGAATTTAATTTTGAAATTCAAAAAGGCTGATATTTAAAATGTTTGGATTTTAAAACATATATATAAGCTTTCATCTTAAAGGAAATTGGTATGCATTTAAATAAGTATTTGTAAATTAATAAATTAAGTTAAAAAGCTTTTATTAACATTTAAAATAAAAAGAAAATATTTAATGGACAAGTGTAATTACCTTAAGTAACCTAATAACATGTGGTAAGTAATGAATAAAACAAGATGACAAATGTTAATGCATTAAGACAAGTGTCCTATTTAATTTTCAATTTTCTTTTATTTTAATGAAAATCAAAAATTCACTTATAAACACATTTCTTCTTACCCTCATTCTTCTTTTCAATTCTTTTTCAAAGCTTAAGAAAAACTTCAGCTGCAAAATCTTTCAACAAAACACAAATGTGATGTCTCAGAAATTTAGGCAATATTTATTTAATAATTTCCATTAATAATTATTTTTAAATGTGAAATATTGATTTAATAATCTAATTCAAACAGTAATTATCTTTTGAAAACTAATAATTATTTTATTTAACAAATGATATTCTTTTCAAATTTTATAATAATGATAATTTTATATTTGGGAATTTTATTCTTTTCAAAAGTTAAAAAAAATATTTAAATGATAAAATTATCTTTCTAAGCTTATTTAAATAACATTTTATTTATAATGTATATATGTGTATACATTGTAAATAGAGAATTTGATTTTTTAATTTAAATTTAATAGGAATATTTTCAAATTTATATATATGTATGTGAATAAATTATGAATTGGTTACTTTGATTTAAATTAGTATTGAAAACTTTTCAAAGGATAATTTAAAAGTATCTTATAATTTCAAAAGAAATTTAAGTAAATATTTATTTTGTTTAAAAATATAATAGTATAAATTGTATTTTATTATTATAAAAGTTTATTTTGTTTTATTTTAAAAATTGTTTTGAAATAGACTTAGTTCATTTATATTAGAGTATAATATTTTAGTTTGAAAACTTTGGAATAAAATGTAATTCAACATTCTTTTTCTTTTTAAATTATCTTTTTTGAAAATTTAGTTTTAAAAATATTATTTTAAAATATTCAAATAAACATTAAATTGTGTAATTTTATAAAGGAAATTTATATGTAAACATGTAAGGCTAAATGTAATAAACATATAAAAACATGTTAAATTAAGTAAAAAGAAATTGTTTAAGAAGAATTTAAAAACATTTATAAATTAGGAAATTTATTTTTTATATTATTATGAACATGTATTAAGCATTTGACTAATAGAGGAGACACTTGTAATCACTTTACAAACTTAAGTAACAAGTGGCAATTTATTTTTAAAAACATTTTTATTGAAAATATAGATAAGAAAACTTAACAATTCATTTTGTTCAAACATTTTTCTTCAAATGGAAAATCTGAAATCGGATTTAAAGAAAACTGAAAACCAAATTCAATCAAAAAATTCTGCAAAACCAAATACAAATTAAAATCTGAAAACAAATTCTACAAACCAAAATCTGCAATCTGTTCAATCTTCAAAATCTGTAATTCGTATGAGATCAACTTCAAACTAAGCAACAAGAATTGGGGGTTAGCATGCAGTTTAAAATCATCTACAAATCAACTTCAACAGCAAATTGCAAAAACCAGATTTCAACTGGCAATCAGCTTCCAGGAAATTGTGAAAATGCATCTGAGTTGGTTGTCTGCTTCTTTATTTGATAAGTGAGTAAACTTTTATTTGTAAAAACAGTTCTTCTTTCTAAAAATCAGTGCTAAAGCAAATACTAGAACTAAAGATCAAATGCAAACTGTTTTCCCAAAAATCAAAACTTCTATGAAATAAACTGCAGTGCCATTTTTTTTAAGTGAATAGCCTCACAATTGAAAAGCTTACATTTATTTGTTTCATGAGGATATATAGGAATGAGTATGCTTGTATGATTTTTATTGTGATGAATATTGTGTGTGAATATATATATAAACATATATATGGGTTTACAGATAATTGTATGCCTGTTTCTTTTTTTTTTAAAAACCAAAATTTTATATAGAAAAACCATTACCTCCTAATTGATTTCAGTTAGGATTTGTTATGTAAGCAAAAGATGTTTGCTTAAGTATGAAATTATAATTATAAATCATAATTAAGTTAAATTTGAAAAACTGTTGTCTTTGTATCAATAATAAGAGTTATTATTTTCAATAAGCAAGAATCTCAAACACCTTAAATTATTAAACAAATTTATAATTTGAATGTATGTACGAAATCTTGATTCTTAAAACAAAAAATCACATTTTTTTTAATTAACTATAGTGTGAGAATTACTGGGTTGAACAAAATAGTGATTTTTGGGTTTATCTGATTATCTAGTGGATTTTGGAAGTTGTGGTTCTTCTTGGAGGTGGAGTACTGATGGGTGAGTGAAGGAAATTTTTAGGTAGATGATCAGAGGTGGTTGGCGACCGTGGTTGCCCATTTCAGGTTCTAACCCTAGTTTCTGAAGGTAGGAGTTTTTGTAGATTTTTGATTCCTCTGTTGCACCGAGTGTTGCGAGACTTTGGGGATTGGAAGAGGACTCGTAGAAGAAGAGTTGGCCGGATTCGTGGGTTCGCTGATGATCGGAGGAGAGGTTGCGCGTGGTTGTTAGTTTTGGGAATTTTGTATGAAGTGATGTTCCAGATTGCAATTGGATTACTCGATTTCTATTTCGAGCTGCAGTGGAATTTATGGCGGTCGTGATCGTTAGGGATGATGGTCGGCGACATGGTGAAGAGTGGTATGGTGGCTGGAGATCGCCAGAATGCCGGTGCATATGCACATGTTAAGTTCTAATAAACTTTTTGGAGTTGTGCAGGATTTTGACTCGAGTTTTACTCGGGTAGCACGAGTAGTTGACTCGAAGCTGTTAGTGTGTGAACCCGAAGCAAATTGTTGAGTGGTCTCGGGTTTGTTTGTTTCAGGTTAATAACCTGACAGTATTTTAGTTTTTAAAATTTAATGAAATTTAAATATTAAAAAAGGATTCTAAACGGGGGTTTAAGTTCAAGTTTAAGTTTGGTGAACATTTGAATTCAAAGTTTTTAAAATTAAAATTTTAAATTTAAGCAAGATTTAAATTAAGTTTTAAAATCAAGTCTAAATATGGTTTCAAGTTTTCTATGAGTCCAGAATTTTGAATTTAGATCAGATTTGTAAAATTTAAAATGTTGAACAAGTTCAAATGTTTTAAATTTTTTAAAAATGAATTTGATTTCAAATAAATGTTTAAACTTGAAATTTTTCTTTCTTTAATATTTGAATTAAAGTTATGAAATGTTTAACTTTAATTTGAAAGGTTAAAATAATCAATTTATTCTAAAAGCTTGATTTCTTTAATAAAAATTAAGTAATTTTGTTTTAAAGTTTTCTTATATAAGTATCTTGTATAAGTAATGATTTTCTTCACTTTTATTTTAAGGAATAAATTTATTTAAAATTTGGATAATGTTTAAATAGTTATACATTTTAAAATCTTAAATTTTAAAATGGAATTTAAATTAAATTTAGAAATGTATTGTTTTAAATACATTTGAATGTTAATGAAGTCATTAATAAAGTAAATGAATTATCTTGGAAATAATCAAGATAATAAAGAATTTAATTTATAAAAATTAAGGAATAATTTATTTATTTGATTTTAATTAATGTTGTAGATTAATTTTTAATTAGAGATGATTAATGATAATTAATCTAAGATAATTTTTCTTAAGTAAGTAATTAAAGAAAATGTTGTTAGTTAATAATGATAATTATCTAAGGATTATTAAGTAATTAATTAATGTGATTAATTTTGATAATTAATTAGATTTGTTAATTTAAGATACTAAATTTTAATTTGTTAAGCATAATTACTTGATAAAAGTAATTTAGGGATTAATTACTTATTGTAATTAATGATGATAATGTGATTTGTTTAAGTTAATTAATTTAGTTTAATTAATTTAAGGAAATCATTTGATGATTTAATAAGAATAATTACTTAATGTAATTAATGGAGCATGATTACTTAGAGAAGTAATAAATGATAATTACTAGAATGTAATTTGTGAAGATGATTTTTAATAAAGTAATTTTGGGTAATTACTTTTGTAATTAATCATGGGATTAATTAATGAAGATAATTAATTATGGGATAATTAATTTGTAATGAGTAATTAAGGGTAGTTAATTACTGGATTGAATATTAATCAAGGGTCATTAATATTTGTATTTTAAATTTTAGATTAATTACTAAATGTAATTAATTTTAGATAAAGTAATTAATTTAAATATAAATTAGAGATCATTAATTAATACGATTAATGATGTAATTAAGAATTGTTTAATTAAGTAATAATTAATAATTAAGTGATTAATTAATATAATTAATTAAGGATAAATGTAATTAATTATAGTTAATTAATAAATAAAGTAATTAAATGTTAATTACTTATGATTAAGGCTAATTAATTTGTGAAATTAATTAAATGTTAATTACTTATTGTAATTAGAGGATGATTAACCAAAGGTGTTTAATCAAGTTGAATACTTAGAGAATGATTAATTAACTAGGTTAATAAATTAATGGATATATAAGCAGGATTTATGGATGTGGTAATTAATTTAATTTATTTTAAATTAATTAAAGATAGAAGTAATTAATTTAATTCATTTTAATTTAATTATAGATGATGGTAATAAATCATTGCTTATGGATGATATTGATATTTCATTGGATGGTTGTGATCTCAGTAATGAGACGAGTAATATCTATATAATATGGATGCTTAGTCAAAGGATGATAATATGGATTATCTGTTTGTGATGATATTCTTTTGTGATGATGATACGGGTTATCTGTTTATGACGATGAATGTTATTATCTATTGTGATATGTGAATTATCTATCTATGTGCATATAGATAATGATGAATTGAATTAATTGTTCAAACTAAATTCACTTGGACATTAAGATGGCATTTGGATTTCGATGAGACCAGGATCGGATTTTCGAATTTGGAATTCCGAAAACCACATCGATCCAAATTAAACGTTAGGTCGTGAATCTCAAGTGAAGAGTGAAGACTCGAGGTGTAAGAACTATTCGTCAGTATAACTCTGAGGGTGATTCCGTGATTAATTTGACGAAAATAGTACTTTCAGGTTCGAGATGGTGATTCAGAGTGCAAGAGCTATAGTCGTTGACTCTGAGGGTGATTCCAAAATGAGTGCAACGAGATAGTGCCTTCGGTTTCGTTCGAACCCGGAACGAACTTGTATGGATTGAATGCTTTCAGAACATCGTCAGGTGGACGATGAGCATTCTAAGATTGATGTGTCCTATAAAGGTAATCGTAGCCTCAAGCCTCATCAACTGGGAATGGCTAAAACAGGGGAGGTGCAGCAAGGCTAAGTGGGTCATGCGCAAGTAGGACGAGATTTACCCCTTTCTAGAGGTCCCTTTTATTTCGGTTGTGTGGCAGTTGGCGACGGCCAATCTGCGGAGTGGTCTTGTTCGGGACTGTCCAGTAAGGGATGGTTCCGGCTTTGTGTTGCAGGGGATTGGAAGTGATCCTCGATACGGTGATCTAGGCCACGTACTGTGACGGGCGGTACCCCAGTAGCCCTGCCATTGATGGAAACCCATTCTTCCTACGAGACCCTACGGTTTTGTTTGTATTACCCACTTTTGTGGCCAGTAGCTGGAATTTAATGAATGTAACAATTTCGGCTATTTTCTATTTATTTGAAAACCCAAGACACTATTATAATATCACTGGGTTTCCTATCAAATATTTTGGTTAGCGTAAGGTAAAAACTTTTCCATGTTTATGTATGGGAAGTCTTACGTTATACCTTTTCTTTCAAAGGATTTTCTAAAGTTAAACAATCTTAAACCCGTTTACTCACACCAGACCCATGTCTGACCCGAGTGTTTATTTTCTATTTTATTAAACTCTTGGGTACTCATATTATGTATGAGTAGTCAAGTGATTCAGGATTGCTTTGACGAATTCTAGAGGAGAAATGGAGCAGGAGGCTTCAGCGTGTAGATATATATTGTGGTTCCGCTGTGTTTGAGTTGTATCTATTTTTCTCTGATGTTCTTGAATTGTAATAACTAGACAGGTGTTTATAACTGTCTAGTTTGTGTTGTATTAGTTGTACAACTCTGATGTATATGATACTATGTAATGTTTTATGTCATATAATATAATTTATTCGTTCCGCTGTGAGATTCTGATGTTGTCTGTTTCTTTCTTTTCTTTCTTTTCTCTTTTCTATCCCTTTCTTTCTTCTTAATGATGCGTCTTTCTATGGAATGAAAGGCGGGTCGTTACAACAAATCAGTAATCAAAACATCTTCCTCAAACCAAAAATGTAAATCACCTCCAAAATTAATTCAAAGCCTGCAAATTTCCTCAAATCTAAATCTGTAATCCCCTCCTCAAATCAGAAACAAGATCTATAATTCATTTTCAAAGATCAAAAAAAATCTGTAAATCAACTCCTCAAAACAAGATAGTAAATCAAAGCATTTCAGTTTCAATAGCAGGTTTTCTTCAGCATTCAAGTCTAAAGTTTGAAAAGAAATGGCAATACAAGTTTCCATTTTTAAAGACAATTCAAGCTTTCAAAATCTAATTACTCTGTTCTTCATCCTAAAACAAGCGATTAACATTTTTATTAAAAATAAATTAAGTAAATATGGTTGCATGTTAATTTTTGTGGTAATTGTGTTTGTGTGAATATGTAGATGGTTCTGTATGTATATGGATGTATATAGTTGTGTGTGCATGTTGCTATACTTCTCTGTTTTGAATTTCAGGCTTCAATTGTGATTCAAAATCATTTTCCTTTAATCCAATCTTTGTCTGGATTCAAGTTTTAAATAAAACTTGTTTGTTTTGTCATAGAGAAGGGTTTAAAAATTTGTTTAAGTTAAACTAAATTTGAAATATCACTTAAAATCAAAATTAACAGTATAAGCTTAAGATAAGTAAAAATTTCAATTTCCCTGATTCATGTATTTAGAAACATAAATCGATTCCTTATTCGAAATCATGATTTTTAAAACTGAAATCTCAATTTTTAGAGAAGGATCGAACGAACAGTTCGAATATGTTTTGTGTTTGTGTTCTGAGGGAATTCAGATGATCTAGTTGATCGTAAATGGTGTGGTCTTTGCTGATGGTAATAGAGTAATAGGGGAGTTTGGGAAAATTGTTAGATAGGCGAATAGATCATCGTGGAAGCAGCGGTGGGAATTGTAGCCTGTAAACCTAGTTTTGGTATGTTCTTAAATTTTTGATCGACATTTCTTCTGTGGTTGATTGAGTTTAACATAACTCAAGGGAATGATAGCTAGGGCATGGACGAAGTCATGGCGGAGGTGTATGCACTCCAGCGGTCGGAGGCACGAGAACGAAGAGGTTCCAGGTTTGGGTGTTTGTTCTAGTTTTTGGGTTCGACCGTTCGATTTTGATTCCGATTGAATAGTGAAGTTCTGATGATCGTGGTGGTGTGCGAGGGTGTTTACTGATGTGTTGAAGTTATTGTGGTTGACCGGTGATGGTCAGAGCCACCGCGCATGTGCACGGTGCTCTTGGTTTCTGATGATCTGAGTTTTGTTTAGCATGGTTGTAGAATGGATTTATATTCGAGTTTTACTCGAGTAGATTTAGGGAATAGCTCGAAGCACTGGGGTAATTGTCTCAAAGTCATTTTAGTCCGGCTCGAGTCTTTTTAGATTACAAGTTTTAAAGAAAAACTTGATAGTGTTTAGATTTTGAATTTAAACTAAATTTAAATATGGAAAGTAGGTTTTAAATCAAAGTTTGAAGCAGATTTAAAGTATGGATTCAAAATGAATTTGAATCCTAGTTTTTAAAATAAATAAGTTCTATAAAAAAAATGAATGAAATGTTTTAGCAACTTAAAATTTGTTAAAGTATTTTATAAAATGATTTTAAAATCTGAAAATAAAGATTTAAACAGGGTTTTAAATCTAAGTTTAAATTTGGATTCAAAATGAATTTGTATCATAGCTTTGAAATAAAAGAAAGTTTTTTTAAATTTAAAATGTTTTAACAACTTTGGATGTCAAAGTATATTTTATATATGGTTTGAATTTAAAAATGAACTTGGTTTTAAAATTCTTTTAAATTTATTTTATTAGACAAGTATTTCTCTAACATGTAATACAAACGGTTTTTGAATTTGTTTTAAAAATTTTGTTAGGTTTAAATTGTATTCATTTTAAATCTTAAATTTAAAATGGAATTTGAAAATAAATTTAAGTAAATTGTTTTTAAATACTTTTGATGATGATAATTAAGCCATTAATAAGAACATGTTATTTTCTTAAAGATAATTAAGATTTAATGATTTGTGATTCATTAAATTATTAAGGTAATTGAAGAATAATTAATTATTTTAATTTATTTATGATTTGGATTGATTAATTTAGTAATTAAGGGATTAAATTAATTAATTAAGGGATTAAGTTAATTAATTAAGGAATAATAAATTTGTAATTAAGAATTATTAATTAGATAAGATTAAATTTTTAATTAATGATTAGAATTAATTAATCAAGTAATTAAGGATTAATCAAGTTATAGTTAAGAACTTAATTAATTAAATAATTAGGATTAATTAATAGGTTATTAAAGATTAATTAATTTGTAATTAATAATGATTAACCTAAGTTTAATTACTTAAGGTAAGTAATTTCAGAATTGTTAATAGTAAATGAAGATCATTAACTAAGGATTATTAAATAAATAATTAATGTGATTAATTTTAAATAATTAATTATATTAATTAATTAAAGATAATCATTTATGGAAATTTTTTAAGTATAATTACTTAATGGAAGTAATTAGAGGAATCAATTACTCAAGGTAATTAGTTAAATTAATGTGATTAGTTTAAGTTGATTAATTGGTTGAATCAATTTAAATAATCATTGGATGAGGGGTTAAATAAAATTACTTAGTGTAATTTATAAAGCATAATTACTTAGTGAAGTAATTAGTGAATAATTACAGGACGTAATTAATTGGAGATATGAAAGTAGTTTTGGATTTAATTACCTTATGTAATTAATATGAAGGATACTTACTTAGTGAAAGTAATTAATAATTAATTACTTAGTATAATTAATTTAAGAATTGATTAATAATGTTTTTTGAAGATAATTAAGTGAAGTAATTAATTAAGGGTAATTAATTACTGAGTGGGATTAATCAAGGGGGATTAAATAATTAATTAAAGATTAATTAGTAATTTATTAAGGAGTAATTTATTTATTTAATAAAGTAATTAAGGGTAGTTAATTACTGTTTGTAATTAATCAAGAGTGATTAATAATTATGCTTAATAATTAATTAAGAAGTAATTAAGGGATCATTAATTAATATAATCAATGATGTAATTAAGGGTTGATTAATTAAAATTAATTAATCAATAATAAGTGATTATGAAGTAATTAATTAATGTAATGAATTTAGGATTAATGTAATTAATTATAGTTAATTAATTAATGAGAGTAATCAAAGGTTAATTACTGTAAATGGTTAAGGATAATTAATTTGTGAAATTAATTGAAGGATAATTACTCTATATAATTAAAGATAATTAATCAAGGTGATTAATTTAGATGGATATTTGAAGAATGATTGAAAATAAAGGTTGAGATTAATTAATGGTTGATTAAACAAAGGTAGGTGATTAATTATTAAGTAATTGATTTAATTTAAGCTAATTAAATTAATTATAATAGGGATTAACAATGGTTGCTTATGAATGATTGTTTGAGTAGAATATCTGAATTGATTGATATATATTGGATGATATGCTGTAATATTCTGTGATATGTAATGTTTTGTGATATGATATGTTTGGGTGGACATTTATAATGTGATTATTTAATGATGATGAATTTTTGTGTAAAAAGTGATATCTTGTATTTAAAGTTGAATTGTGTGTCACTTGAATAACTTGGGTTAAGATGATATTAAATTCGAAGAGACCGGAGTTGGGTATTAGTAAATACCCGAAACCACTTCGATTCTTTATAATTGATATGTGGAATCAATAGATTGAAATGGAATGATTTACGTGAATTGGACTATTTAATCTAAGTTTTGTTACTTAGAAATTGATGTGTGAAATAAGTGAGGTTTATTACAACTTGTGAAGTTGTAATTTGATACAAGTTACCTCGGGTTTATATAAGTTGTATGCTTTTGTATTCCATGTTAGATGGGTTACTCATGCTGGTTTCTAGCCTAACCCGGGTGTTACTTTGATGTAATGTTCGGGTCAGACCGAGTATTATAGATTTTCAGGTAAGGACGTTTTGGAAGTCAGAAGGCGAACTGGATGGCAAGAATGTATGGAGTGTTTCCGCTATATTATATTGTTGTATATCTGAGACATGTTGATTTGTATATGTCCAGTGTTTGAGTATGTGTGTAACACTGATGTATTAAAATATAATCGACAGATATAGTATTCTTTTGTAAACAGTTATTATTTGTTATTATATTTTATCCGCTGCGAATGTGAGATGTTGGTGTTTTCTGTTTTTTTTCTTCTTCTATCTCTTTCTTCTTTTTCCTAACTATCTGGAATTTTCGGGATCGAAAATTGCGGGTCGTTATAATATTGGATTTGAAACTCAAATATAAGTATTTTTAAAATAAATTGGATTCAAAACTTTATATTTTGGAATTTATAGAAACTTGTTTTCTAATTATAATAAATATAAATATATGTATTTTGAAAATTTTATTTGAATTTAATATAGTAAATTTTCAAAAGTTATTTGAAAGTAAAAATCTATATTTTAATAGTACAAAAGGATTTATTTTGTATTTATAATATAATGATTTGAAAGTAATATTGTGAAATTGATATAAATAAAATTTATAAAAGCTATTTAAAGAATTAAATTTAAATATATACATATTATATACTTATTATTAGATTTGATAAAATGATTTAAAACACATTTTCTTTTGAAATAAATAAACATAGTTTGTATGTTCATGAATTTAAAATGTAAATCATTTATATATGTTAAGATATAAATATAAATAATTAAAGGGTTTAAGATACAAATTTCAAATTAAATGAAATAAGGGTTTTAACACAAAAATGCAAGTTGATGACATTGTTAAATATATAAAGACATGCAAGAATACATTTGTAAAAATATTAATACAAACAATTGACAAGTGTTAGTAGAAAATAACAAGTGGCATTTAGTTTTTTTTCTTTTAAATTAAATTTTAGAATAATAAGCATAAGAAAAGAGATCAGTTTAAACTTTTCAAATCTGAAAATAAATCAAACTTCAGATTCAAATCAGCAAAAGCAAAATCATCTAAAGCTAATCTAAAATCAGAAACGAAAAAGGAAACCTAAAACAAAATAAAAGTACAAATCAAAGCAAAGTTCAAAAGTAAAATCTAGGAAAAGAAAATGCAAACAAAACATGGTAATGAGAATCAAGAAGCAAAATCAAACCCAGTAGCAATTCAAAGCATCTGGAAAACAAATCATCTCAAAAATCATAAGCATAGAACAAGCAGATCATAGAGCATGTAAATTTAAACAAGCAAGATCAGATAAAAAGTTCAACTTCATCTCGAAACTAGAAGTGTGGATGTTTGGATTTTGTTCAAAGCTCAGACCAATTCAAAATAGTTTCCAGGAAAAGAAAAAAAAAGCAAAAGAAATTTCTCTATTCCTCTCTGTCAATCTATCCAGGTGAGCAAACTTCTAAACCTGTACATATTTTGGGTTGAATGTGATGAACGTTAGATGTGTGATTATGAAATATGGTTGCATGGCTGTAAATTTGCTTGTGTATATGTGTCTGTATACAGACATGTGTCTTTGATCATTGTTACAGACTTTCAAATCAAGTTCAAATTATGATTTCTCTTTATATAATCAATACTAAGCTATGATCTTTAAAGAAGAAATAATTTTAAGTCTATAACATCAATTATAAAAATAGTTTCTAGAATTTATATAATAAATATTTTCAAAAATGATAAACTACAGCGATAACTTTTATAAGTCAGGAAATTGATCATTCTAATTTCATGATTTGATTTTAGAAACATATTTGAACTTTAGAATGGTGATTTTTGAAAGCAATTTCATGATTTTTAACCTAGTAAATTGCGAGAATTAGTAAGATGAACATAAAATGGGTTTGGATGAAATACCGGCGATCAAGTGGATGGTGAACCTCGGGGTTGAGGCTGGAGCACGCATATAGGTTGTTGATCATACAAAAATTGCTAGGTGAATTTTTAAGTAGCGGTGGTGGTCAAACAGCATCGATCTAGGGTTTATGCAGCAGTTTTTGATGGTCGGGGTTTTTGAGCATTTTCGCCGTCGATGGCGAATCAGTTGAGGGCGGACCCAAGGAGATTTGAGCATCATCGTGTGGCAAAACTATGGGCGCGATGGCGAAGGCTCTGATGGCCGGGTTTGGCAAGGCGAGAGAGTTTTCTGGCGAATTGTGTTGTCCAGATGGGAGTCAATGTACACGATTTTTGTTGTCAACGAAATCATCGACGTTGGGTGGTGTGGCTGAGAGGCGAGGTCGTAAACGACATGTTAGGGGTCGCGAAGATGGCCGGAGTTGGCTGGATGGGTTGTACATGTGCACCGTGCACATTGTTGTCTGACTGTTTTTCGAAGTTGGAGAAGAAGTAGTTTTCTCGAAGTCATACTTGAGTTCGTTCTCAAGTTTGTGCTCAGAGAATTCTGAAATTAATTCGAGGATTTTGATAGGAGGCTTGGGTTATTTAAAATGACAATAGGTTTTAAAAAAAATTAAAATAAAAACAGAAAAGAAAAGGAAAAGAAGAAGAAAAGGGAAGTGCTAGGGGGGAAACTCCAGTAAGAATCGAAGTAAGGCATAGGATTTTTTTGGCTTTAACTCGAAGTTGTCCTCGTGTTCGATCGATGTTGTATGGGGGTTAACTCGGTTTTCTTATCATTGATGATTTAACAAGTGTTAAAGTTATTAAAGGGCTAAGATTTTAAGCAATTCAAATAAAGCATTAAAGAATATTAAAACGTTTAAGTTTTAAAGATTTATTTTAAAGAATAAAATAAAGTGTTAAAAAATTGAATGATTTTATATTTATAAGTTAATCAATTAAATTAACAAGTGTTTTTGTAAATGTGATGATGTACTCTAAGATTTAATCAAATCAATGTTTGGTATTAAATGATTTCAAGCATTAAGTTTTTGAGATGATTCAAATGCTTTAATTAAGTAAATTGATTAAGATAGAAAAGATATATTTAATTAAGGTCTTGATTCATGAAAGGATAATTACTTGATGAAATTAATTAAAGCATAATCGCTTAATTGAAAGTAATTAAGGGGCCAATTTTTTAGTGATAATTAATTTAAATAGTTTATTAAATAAACATTATCATAATTAAGTGATTAACAAAGATAAATGGTTAATCTTTAAATTAAATTAAGATTTAGGTAAATAAAGGTTTATTGATGGATAAAAGTAATTAAAAAATAATAAATTTATAAAAGTAATTAAAGGGTAATTAATAACTTAAGGATAATCACTTAATTAAAAGAAATTAATTAATGATCAAAGTTAATTAATCAAGTGATAATTAATTTATGTGATTAAGGATAATCAATAGTTATAATTAAATTATAATTAATTAAATGGTAATTAATTAAATGGTGATTAATTAAGGTAATTAATAAAGGTAATTAATTTAACGATACTTAATTAATTAAAGTTTAATAAATGAAGAATGTAATTGATTGAGGATTAATTAATTAATGTAATTAATTAGGGATAGTTAATTAAGAATTTATTAATGATTAAAGATTGATTAATTAATAATTGAAGGAGGTTAATTAATTTATTGAAATAATTTGTAATTTATTAATGTTAATTAACTAGGATTAGCGATTAATCTAATTTAAATGAATCAATTGATTAATTAACCATACTTATGGATGCCTGGATCGCATTGAATATTTTGAATGTGATAACCCGGAATTCTGGGCATCTGTAATTGATAATAATTGGGTTAATTAATAGAAATACCGAATTGTAGATTTAATAAACGAATCTAATCATAAACATTTATGTTTGGATAAATATTTATTTAATCATATCGTAATATAATGACTTAAATTTGACAAATTATTCTTTTAAAAATAAATAATAATGATTGTTTATATAAGTAAATTATAGAAATTGGAAAAATTGTTAATTTCAAACCAATAATATTTTTGTGTTATTTTTAGATAAATAGAGTTTGAAAAAATAGGGATTATAAATTTCAAATTGAATTTAGGCTTGTTTAAATATATGAATTTATTTTGAATTGATCTTGAATTGGATTTTTAATTGAATTTAAAGAATTGAATTTGCATTTGAAATTTAAAAAGGGAGTATATCTTAAATATATTTTGGTTTAAATTAATTTGGTTCAAACATAAGTTATTTATAAACGAATATTTACATAAATTTACATTTATATATATATATATATATATATATTAAAAATTTAAAGGCTTATTTATAAAAGACAAATATTAAATACATTGAAATGTATTACATAAAAATATATGAATTTAAATAATTTAAGTTTAAACACTTGTATACATATAGGGGCATGGTTTCAACATTTGTAAATTATGTAGCACATAAGTTAACAAGTGGCAAATTTACCTTAAATCTAAAACAAAATTTAATTAAATAACACATGTTGAAAAAAAAATTATATGCAAAACTGAGATTTTCAGATTCAATTTCTCTCCATTCTTTTGTTCTTCATCTTTTCAGTCAATAAAAAAACCCTGCAACTCTATAAATCAATTGTTCTCAGACTTGAAACCAAATTCGAACTAATCTGAAATGATTCTTTAATTTGTAAACATTTATTACTCAAGCTCTGTAAACAACCAAAGTCTGTAACCATTTGTTCTTCAAATCTGTACCACTTTCAAGAATGCATGCAAGTAGATCTGAAGCAAAAAAAATCAAAAAAGGCAAACTCTCCAGTTTTTAAAGAATGAAAGCAATCTCAGTTTCAGAGCTCACAAGTTTCCAAGTTCTGTTCAAAATTTTCTTTAGCTTCTCTGCTCATCATATCGATGAGTAAACATACCACCTCGAAGTTTAAATCTTGATAAGTGATTCATGGAAATCTTATGCTTGCTATTTTCGTAAATACGAAGTTCTGTGTTGTTTTGCTGTTTACTGGAAGTTATACTTTGACACGTTCTTTAATATCTCAAGCTACTGAGTAAAGGAAACAGAGAAAATCTTAAATACTTCTTCATATGAATAATTTAAACTTTGGAATTTAAATTAAACAAGTTTGTTTGAACTAAAGTCAGGGTTTGGAATTTTGTTTGGGAAGTTACAGTGTGATATAAATACTCGATATTCAAGTTTACAGGGAAAGAGAACCATATGTTAAAATTCGAATGTTTTAAATCGTGGATTTGATTTCATATCTTGATTAAGCATACAAAGGAAAGATTTTTAAAACAAAAACGGTGATTTTTAGGTGAGTATACATGGTGCAGTTCTTATATGAACTCGAAATGCAATTTCATCAATTTTTGTTAGTTTAACAAATTTTAAATGTTAAAATTTGTTGTATAGCTAGCTTGAGGGTTCTCGAATATAGGAAAAATGCCAGAAAAATTTTCTAATGCGAGATTTGTTGAGTGGAATCGATAATAGGGTTTGGGTTTGAGTTTTCCCTGTGTTCTGTGAATTGTTGATTTCGTCGCCACGTATTGATCGTACCATTCGAAATTCTGGGAGATGGTTGAGGAGAGTATGGACGTGATGTAGCAGAAGTGTCGTTGCCACTGGTGATCGGCATTCGAGAGGAGAGGTTTTTTTCTCGTAGTTGTTCGAGTTGTTAGTACGAGCTTCAGGCATTTTTTGATTTCGCCCTCTTCGCGTAGTTTCGAGTTTTGAATTCGTATTGGTGGTTGATTTCTGGTTTGTATGGGACGACGAGGGTCGCCGGAGGGTCGGCGAACCACCGTGCACGTGCACGGTGGCGTAAGGTGTCTGTGGGGTCGCGTTTGAATCGTCGCGAGTTATGCCTCGAGAAATTTGGGGGTCTGCACGAGTTCGACCTGGTGGTTTAATTTATATTTAAGTTAAATTATACCTACTTGAAATATTAAGAAAAGGGGAGAAGAAGAAGAGTAAGAGAGGGGAAGAGTGACTCGGGAAAACTTTTGGAATATGCGAGTGGTGACTCGAGTTAGATAGGGGAAGCACTCGGGTGGTTCTACTTTCAAACTGCAGTATTTTAAATAAGAATGAAGTTAAGCAATCTGTGTTCTATCAGGATTTAAACATTGTAATTTTAATAAATGCTTAACAATTTTAGTTAAAACTTTAATATAAGTTAAATTATTTAGTTAATGTATAACAATGTTGAAACTCTTAACTAATATTTAATTAAGTATTTAATTTAAGTTAAGTATAAAATTAATTAATATTAAGTTGTGTAGTTAATAACAAATCAAGTTAAAGAAGATTCTTTTAAATGTTAATTTAAATAAATAGTAATTAATTAAGAAAATCATTAAGAGTAATTACTTTATAATTGTGATTAAAGATTGACTAATTAATGATTATGTGATTAATAAATTTGTAATTAACTATTTGAAGTTAATTAATGAATGACTAGTAGTTAAGTAATTAAGTAATTAAGTAATTTAATTAACAAATGGCTAATGATTAATTGGTAATTAAGAAATACTTAATTTGTAATTAAGTTGTGTTAATCAAAAAAAATTTAGGTCTGTTAACTAATAAAGATAATAAATCTGCAATTAAGATTTATAAATCGGGTTTAAGAGTAATTAAGGGATGGATTACCCGATTGAAATTAATTGTTAATTAATTAAAGGTAATCTCTTGGTGAATTATTTAAATATAAATACTTGATAAGATCTAGGGAAGTAATTCTTAATTAAATGATGTAATAAATGAAAAGGAACTACTTAATGGGAAGTAATAAAAGGGTAATTACTTAGTAGAAGTAATTAAGGATAAATTACTTGGTGTAATTAATCAAAAAGGATTAATAAATAAGTAAGGAGTTAATTACTTAAGTAAGTAATACAGAGGGGAAATTACTGCTTATGAGTAAACGGGGTTGATTAATGGATGTAATTAATTAAGGATAATCATTCATGGAATGTGGTTAAGTATAATTACATAATGGAAGTAATTAGATAATGATGATAATCTTAATGTAATTAAAGATGAATGATTATGGGATGGTAGATAAATTGGGTTGTAATTAATTAATAAGCAGGACTTAAAGGTAAATGATTTAATTCAATTATGGTTAATTAGATTTATTCGAGATGGTGTGATTTATTTATCTTACTTATGTATTATTAAATGATAATTAAATACCCTGAATTGATTGATACCCGTGATATGGAAAGGTTCGTGATATGACGCGTTTGGTGGGCAATGATAGTGTGGTTATCTGTCAATGATGAATTACAGAGTTAAAAGGGTGACGCCTTTAATTTAAAGTTGAGTTGCATTTCACCTGAATGACACGTGTTAAGATGAACTGAATTCGAAGAGACCGGAGTCGGGTATTAGTTAATACCCGAAACCACTTCGATTCTTTATAGATTGATACGTGAAATCAATATGGTATAATGGAAGATTTAAATGAATTGAACCATATAATCTAAGCTCTGGCACTTAATTGCTTTGTGGAATAAGTGATGTCTATAGCAACTTGTGAAGTTGTAAATTGATATTCGTACCCTGGGTTTATATGAGTTGTATACTTTTGTATTACATGTTAGATTGGTTTACTCACGCTGGTTTCCAGCGTGACCCGAGTGTTACTTTGATGTAATGCTCGGGTCAGACCGAGTATTACAGATTTTTAGGTAAGGACGTTCTGGAGCTCAGGAGGCGAGCTGGATGGCTGGAACGTATGGAGTATTTACCACTATGATACATTATTGTTTAATTAGGACTTGTTGTTTAAAACTGTCCAGTGGTTGGTAATGGTTGTAACTCTGATATAAAAATATAAGTGTAAAGATACAATTTTTCTTGTAAGACTATTATTTATTTGATATTATATTTTATCCGATGCGAATGTGAGATTCTGAGTTTGAGTTTTTCTGTTCCTTCTTCTTTCTCTTCCTTCTTTTCACTAACTATCTGGAATTTTCGGGATCGAAATTTCCGGGTCATTACATTTGGTATCAGAGCTGAAGGTTAAGCGAGAACCTTGGCTCTGGTGGGATTACTCATTAAGAGTAGGGTAAGTGGTATCCTAGGATGAGTTGAGTGTGTGTGTGTGTGTGTGTGTGTCTATATATATATGAGAGCGTACTTGTTATTTTCTTATATAAAGATTTTAAATGATTTTATAAGAATATATTTTGATATATATAGCAATATTTCTTTCTAATAAACATTAAGGTATTTGGTTGATAAATTATTGAAATTAAATTAAGGGGTAATAGAAGTACAACCAAACTGAAATTGAATTTGAATAAAGATAAGTTTGAAATGGTTTCAAACTGAAATTTAATCTTGTAGTCGGGGAAGAATTTCTAAATAAGATGAACCAGAATTGGTTACAAACCGGAGAAATAGAATGGTTATTGTGTTTAATATTGGGATGATTGTTTTCAAATAAACAATAAAATGTTTTAAGGAAGTAACCATTTAAAAAGAGAATAACTTGTAAATTTGAAAGGATGTAAATTAAAGTGGGTTTCCAATTGTGAAGTTCTGAACTCTAAATCTAAACATTTAAAATTGTTTTCAAAGTGTTAAAGGAAATAATATTATTCGAACTATTTTGAATGCAATCTTATTTTATAATAAGAAGTTGTTTGAAAACTTTAAAAGAATTTATTTTGAATTAAAACCAAAGGTGGTTTGAAATTTTAAAACATGGCTGGGAGGGCCAAGAAATAAATATGTATATATGTATGGATATACATGATATCAAGGATAATTTAAAATAAACTCTAAATATTGAGTTTTAAATTTATAATGAGATATGATACCCAAAGTGATAAGTTTTTAAACTTAATAAGTGGGAAAATTATTTATGGAAAGTTTAAAATTTGAAATGGAAGTCCAAATTGGGTAAGGTTGACTGGATTAAGAGAAATGAGTTTAACTTGGGAAAAAGTTAAATAAGTTGGAATGATCAACCTGATTTGGAAATTTTATGATGAAATTAAGATTTAACTTGGGAAGTTAAATGGTTGATTGAGATTGAGAGTTTGAGTGATCTCAAATTGGGTTTGAGATCCGAAATTGGACAATGTTATCCTATTATTATTAATAATCTTTAAAAATGTGAATTGGATTTGTTTAAAGAAATGGGTTATGGTAATATATCCATTATGAAGATAAAATTGAATCATTTTGGACTTAAATTTTGAATGTTTAAGATAAAACGTCAAAGGTTTGGTTTCACAATTGAAATTTGATGATAAATTGAATTTCAAAGGTTTAGTTGTTTAAAAAAAAATTATTAACTCGAATTTATATAATTCGAGATGGTTTAAATTTGAAATTTAAATTAAATTAGTTCAAATTGGATTTGATTTGAATTAATTGGTATTGTAATTGAAGATGTATAAGTTTAAAAATTCAAATGGAATTTGAATTGAATTTGGGAGGAAATCAAGAATAATTCAACTTGATTTGGAAATGGAGTTTGAAATTGGGATTAATTCAAACTGGTGTTGAAATGAATTGAAATTGGAATTAGTTCAATTAAAATTTATTTGAATTAGTAGAATTTGAGATCAAGGTTGAATAAAGTTAAATTTGGAAAGAAACTGAGGTTAATTCAACTTGAATGGGGGTTGAATCAATTTCAATGGAAATTGAAGTTATTTAAAATTGGAATAGGGTCAATTTAATTGGGAAGTGAGCAGTTTTGACTCTGGACTATTTTTAATATAATTTGTTTTAATATAAACCTATTTTTCCAAGCCATTTATTATATATATACAACCTTTCTTTTAAAAGCTAAACTATCTTATACTTGTTTTATAATTATTTTTGAAACTGTTTAATAAACTAATTACTATATTCCAACTATTTGACAAAACTAATTATTATCTTACTATTATTTTGCAATTATCTAAAATTTCTATAATTATTTTAACTATTTTCTAACTATTTTATACCTATTTTACAAATTAGTAATTATTTTCCAACTACTTATCTATTTTTAAATTTTTTAAGCTATTTTTTAAAAAACTGGTCGGAGTTCAAACTTTTATTGGTTAAATACCCAATCGAGATAAGAATAGAGGTGATGATCCATATGGATTGAAGCAATTGTGAATAAGTGAATAAAAATCAAAGTGAATGTGAATAGAAATGGAATTGATTTGGCTAATAACCAATAAAGATAAATACGTAGGGTGTACGTATGTTATTCTATTCGCATAATGATTTGATCCAGATTCGAGCACAGAATTTCGAGATAGTATGCCGATCCGAGTTGGGATTTTTCCACTCGATTTTCGATGGCGAACCTGGATATGGATTGTTGGTTGGTTCTGGATATTCTCTGTCATAGTTATGACTATGCAAGGAGAATGACGGTTTCTGATCAAGAGACCAGATTTGTGTCCGCACTAGGAAGTCGGATGGACGATACTAGTTCAGAAGTGAAATTGTGTGGTCGAGTGAGGATCAGATTGGTATAACGTACGGATGATATGTGTACATCGTACGGATTTGAATGAAAATGATATTGAAAGGAGTAATCAAATTTGATTATTTGATTTTGAGTAAACAAAGTCAAATATCTTTGTTTTATAAAATAAAACTCCCCTTGTTGAATCTTTTGCCAAAAGAAAAGGGTTTTTGAAAATGTTTGAAATATAAAAGAATTATTATACAAGTTTGAAATGATCCAATGATTTAAAAATTATATATATATCTGTGTGTATATATATATATATATATATATATATAAAGGATCTTATGAGGATTTTATAAAAGGTTTTAGGAACCTTTGGATTTGGAAAGGCTTTTGATTTTTGGATAAAATCAATATGAGAATTTGGAAAGCCTAGTTTGAGAATTATCGATTTTGGAATAATCGATTTTGTGTAAAGGAGCCTTGTATGAGATCATAGTAGGTGTATGATTTGAAAGATACTATATGTATATAGTATAAAGTGTTTTGATGATGGCTCTGGGGAAAAAGGCGCTCCCTTGAAATAAACTTCTCAGGAGTGCCACCGGGTGGCGCTGCCTTGAGCCTCTAGGGGGTTCTAAAGTTGATCCTGTGAGGAGTCCGGACAAAACTAGTTCCTGGGGATTATGAGTAGAGTATACCATAGCAAAAGTCGTGTGTGCCGCTGAGAGCCAACAATCTACATTTGATTTTATATCGGTAGACTGCGACCTATGGCAACATAGCGAAAGTCGTGTGTGCCGCTGAGAGACAACAGTCTGCGTTTGATTTTATATTGGTAGACTGCGAACTATGTAGGAGTGGAGAAGTTTCATTTCGACAGCGAAAATCAGAGGCCGCAGAGAGCCTGCAGTTACATGGATTTTTGCTACGATGGCAACGTAACCGTGGAATGTAACTGCGATCTGTTGTGGGTTCCATGGCGTAATCAAGAGGCCGCGGAGTGCCTGCAGTTACATGGACTTTTGCCGTGATGGCAACGTAACCCTGGAATGTAACTGCGACCATGGATGGGGGTGATGATTTCCAAAGCATTCTCACCAAAGATATTTCCTCGATTTCAAAATGCTTTCAATATTTTCAATAAAATTATTTTTCAAGTATTTTCATTAGGTGTTGAAAACGGGTCTGCTAAGTACCTATAGATTTCAGTCCTACGCCTGATCAACGTATGACCGAATTTCTATGAGAACAAGGATGGACTGATTTAAACATCGAGTTATAAAATAATATTTTCTATAAAAACTATTTTGGAAGTATTATATATATTTTTAAGTATTTCAAAAATGATCAAAGAATATTTTAACTGGTTTTAAAATATTTAATAGATTCTGGTTTCGTTCCTTTTCAAGGACGAAAAGATTCAAAGGGGAAAGAATGTGATAACCCGGAATTCTGGGCATCTGTAATTGATAATAATTGGGTTAATTAATACAAATACTGAATTGTAGATTTAACAAACGAATCTAATCGTAAATATTTATGTTTGGATAAATATTTGTTTGATCATATCTTAATATAATCACTTAAATTTGACAAATTATTCTTTTAAAAATAAATAATAATGATTGTTTATATAAGTAAATTATAAAAATAGGCAAAATTGTTAATTTCAAACCAGTAATATTTCTGTGTTATTTTTAGATAAATAGAGTTAAAAAATAGGGATTATTAATTTCAAATTGAATTTAGGCTTGTTTAAATATATGAATTTATTTTGAATTGATCCTGAATTGGATTTTTAATTGAATTTAAAGAATTGAATTTGCATTTGAAATTTAAAAAGGGAGTATATCTTAAATATATTTTGGTTTAAATTAATTTGGTTAAAACATAATTTATTTATAAATGAATATTTACATAAATTCACATTTATATATATATTAAAAATTTCAAGGCTTATTTATAAAAGACAAACATTAAATACATTGACACGTATTACATAAAAATATATGAATTTAAATAATTTAAGTTTAAACACTTGTATACATATGGGGCATGGTTTCAACATTTGTAAATTATGTAGCACATAAGTTAACAAGTGGCAAATTTACCTTAAATCTAAAACAGAATTTAATTAAATAACACATGTTGAAAAAAAAATACATGCAAAACTAAGATTTTCAGATTCAATTTCTCTCCATTCTTTTGTTCTTCATCTTTTCAGTCAATAAAAAAAACCCTGCAACCCTGTAAATCAATTGTTCTCAGACCTGAAACCAAATTCGAACTAATCTGAAATGATTCTTTAATCTGTAAACATTTATTACTCAAGCTCTGTAAACAACCAAAGTCTGTAACCATTTGTTCTTCAAATCTGTACCACTTTCAAGAATGCATGCAAGTAGATCTGAAGCAAAAAAATCAAAAAAGGCAGACTCTCCAGTTTTTAAAGAATGAAAGCAATTTCAGTTTTAGAGCTCCCAGGTTTCCAAGTTCCGTTCAAAATTTGCTTTAGCTTCTCTGCTCATCATATCGGTGAGTAAACATACCACCTCGAAGTTTAAATCTTGATAAGTGATTCATAGAAATCTTGCGCTTGCTATTTTTGTAAATACGAAGTTCTGTGTTGTTTTGCTGTTTACTGGAAGTTATACTTTGACATGTTCTTCAATATTTCAAGCTACCGAGTAAAGGAAACATAGAAAATCTTAAATACTTCTTCATATAAATAATTTAAACTTTGGAATTTAAATTAAACAAGTTTGTTTGAACTAAAGTCAGGGTTTGGAATTTTGTTTGGGAAGTTACAGTGTGATATAAATACTCGATATTCAAGTTTACAGGGAAAGAGAACCATATGTTAAAATTCGAATGTTTTAAATCGTGGATTTGATTTCATATCTTGATTAAGCATACAAAGGAAAGATTTTTAAAACAAAAACGGTGATTTTTAGGTGAGTATACATGGTGCAGTTCTTATATGAATTTGAAATGCAATTTCATCAATTTCTGTTGGTTTAAATAAATTTAAATGTCAAAATTTGTTGTATAGCTAGCTTGAGGGTTCGCGAATATAGGAAAAATGGCAGAAATTTTTTCTAATGCGAGATTTGTTGAGTAGAATCGATAATAGGGTTTGGGTTTGAGTTTTCCCTATGTTCTGTGAATTGATGATTTCGTCGCCACATATTGATCGTACCATTCGAAATTCTAGGAGATGGTTGAGAAGAGCATGGACGTGGTGTGGCAGAAGCGTCGTTTCCACTGGTGCTCGGCATTCGAGAGGTGAGGTTTTTTTTTCTCGTAGTTGTTCGAGTTGTTAGTACGAGCTTCAGGCATTTTTCGATTTTACCCTCTTCGCCTAGTTTCGAGTTTTGAATTCGTATTAGTGGTCGATTTCTGGTTTGTAGGAGACGACGAGGGTCGCCAGAGGGTCGGCGAACCACCGTGCACATGCACAGTGGCGTAAGGTTTCTGTGGGGTCGCGTTTGAGTCGTCGCGAGTTATGCCTCGAGAAATTTGGGGGTCTGCACGAGTTCGACCTGGTGGTTTAATTTGTACTTAAGTTAAATTGTACTTACTGGAAATATAAAGAAAAGGGGAGAAGAAGAAGAATACGAGAGGGGAAGATTGACTCGGGAAAACTTTTGGAATACGCGAGTGGTGACTTGAGTTAGATAGGGGAAGCACTCGGGTGGTTCTACTTTCAAACTGCAGTATTTTAAATAGGAATGAAGTTAAGCAATCTGTGTTCTATCAGGATTTAAACATTGTAAATTTAATAAATGCTTAACAATTTTAGTTAAAAATTTAATATAAGTTAAATTATTTAGTTAATGTATAACAATGTTTAAACACTTAACTAATATTTTAATTAAGTATTTAATTTAAGTTAATTATAAAATTAATTAATATTAAGTTGTGTAGTTAATAACAAATCAAGTTAAAGAAGATTCTTTTAAATGTTAATTTAAATGAATATTAATTAATTAAGAAAATCATTAAGAGTAATTACTTTTCAGTTGTGATTAAAGATTGACTAATTAATGATTATGTGATTAATAAATTTGTAATTAACTATTTGAAGTTAATTAATGAATGACTAGTAGTTAAATAATTAAGTAATTTAATTAACAAATGGCTAATGATTAATTGGTAATTAAGAAATACTTAATTTGTAATTAAGTTGTGTTAATCAAAAAAAAATTAAGGTCTACTAATTAATAAATAATAATAAATCTGCAATTAAGATTTATAAATTGGATATAAGAGTAATTAAGGGATGGATTACCCGATTGAAATTAATTGTTAATTAATTAAAGGTAATCTCTTGGTGAATTATTTAAATATAAATACATGATAAGATTTAGGGAAGTAATTCTTAATTACAGGATTTAATAAATTAAAAGGAACTACTTAATAGGAAGTAATAAAAGGGTAATTACTTAGTAGAAGTAATTAAGGATAAATTACTTGGTGTAATTAATCAAAAGGATTAATAAATAAGTAAGGAGTTAATTACTTAAAGTAATATAGAGGGGAAATTACTGCTTATGAGTAATCGGGGTTGATTAATGGATGTAATTAATTAAGGATAATCATTCATGGAATGTGGTTAAGTATAATTACATAATGGAAGTAATTAGATAATGATGATAATCTTAATGTAATTAAAGATGAATGATTATGGGATGGTAGATAAATTGGTTTGCAATTAAATTAATAAGCAGGACTTAAATGTAATTGATTTAATTCAATTATGGTTAATTAGATTTATTTGAGACGGTGTGATTGATTTATCTTGCATATGTATTATTAAATGATAATTAAATACCCTGAATTGATTGATACCCCTGATATGAAAAGGTTCGTGATATGATGTGTTTGGTGGGCAATGATAGTGTGGTTATCTGTCAATGATGAATTACAGAGTAAAATGGGTGACACCTTTAATTTAAAGTTGAGTTGCATTTCACCTGAATGACATGTGTTAAGATGAACTGAATTCGAAGAGGCCAGAGTCGGGTATTAGTTAA
Source organism: Allium cepa (assembly GCA_030765085.1). Classification (NCBI taxonomy): domain Eukaryota; kingdom Viridiplantae; phylum Streptophyta; class Magnoliopsida; order Asparagales; family Amaryllidaceae; genus Allium; species Allium cepa. The sequence continues at coordinate 1,003,507,348 of CM060935.1, forward strand.
TACCCGAAACCACTTCAATTCTTTATAAATTGATATGTGAAATCAATAGGGTATAATGGAAGATTTAAATGAATTGAACCATATAATCTAAGTTCTGGCACTTAATTGCTTTGTGGAATAAGTGATGTCTATAGCAACTTGTGAAGTTGTAAATTGATATACGTACCCCGGGTTTATATGAGTTGTATACTTTTGTATTACATGTTAGATGAGTTTACTCACGCTGGCTTCCAGCCTGACCCGGGTGTTACTTTGATGTAATGCTCGGGTCAGACAGAGTACTACAGATTTTCAGGTATGGACGTTCTGGAGCTCAGGAGGCGAGCTGGATGGCTGGAACGTATGGGGTATTTACCACTGTGATATATTATTGTTTAATTAGGACTTGTTGTTTAAAACTGTCCAGTGATTGGTAATGGTTGTAACTCTGATATAAAAATATAAGTGTAAAGATACAGTTTTTCTTGTAAGACTATTATTTATGTGATATTATATTTTATCTGCTGCGAATGTGAGATTCTGAGTTTGAGTTTTCCTGTTCCTTCTTCTTTCTCTTCCTTCTTTTCACTAACTATCTGAAATTTTCGTGATCGAAATTTTCGGGTCGTTACAATCTGTGAATGAAGATAAGCGTTATAGATTATACCGCCTATCGATATTGATATGATTGAATCTGTGATGATTGATGTTGTTGCCCTATTGTGTAAAACCCCTGGATTACACCATACACACACAACTATGGATTTCACGGGAAATTGGTCAAGTCACAAATATTTTGAATATTGTTTGTTTTTAAAAATGAATTTTGAATTCAAATAATTTGAAAATGGAATTGGGTTAAATATGAAAAGCTTTTGAAAAAAAGTTTTCATATTTAACTGTTATTTTGGATAACTTGATAAAGTTTTGAATTTTAAATAGTTTGATTTGAATTTAAATTCAAGATTGAAAATTGAATTCTATGTTTGGAAATTATGGTTTAAAAAGGTATGCCAGTTATAAATGTGTTTACATGGGTTTTAAACCATTTTAAAAGTATTGTTTTGGAAATTTGAATTTAACCCAAATTTTATACTTGAAGGACTTTAACCAGTGCAATTGAAATCAGAATTTTTCTGAAACGAAAACTATTTGTTTTCAAATAATAATAGCTTTCATATAAAGAAAGGATTTCTAATTTGTATTGAAATTTTTCAAGTTTGAAATCGAATTGTTTTGAAAGCTATGAATAAATCTTTGTGAAAATGGTTGAACCTTGTTTTGAAATTGAAGAGGATCGTAAAGGTGTATCTTTTGTGTAAAAGATTTGAAATGGAATTGTTTCAAAAGCTATGAAGGAATCTTTGTGAAATATTTGGTGAACTTTTTTTTCAAATAAAAGAGGATCTCAAAGATAGATCTTTTGTTTAGACATTATGAATGAATCTTTGTGAAAGATTGGTGAACATTGAAAATGGTAATTTGTTTAAACCATTTGAAAGAAAAGTTTTGGGTAATAAGTTGTGACTTAACTGAGATCTCATTATTCATATGATTTTTAAATATTGCGCTCATTATTCGGTTTAGCCGGGAGAGCACCTTGTGTCATATAATCCATTCCAAATAATGATACGACGTTATGGATTGCATTTGAAGACTGGTGGTGAAGACTGGGTGTTTTCAGGAACGAAAGGATAACCTGTCGAATGTCTCTGCACTGAGTCGCGCCGGTATAGAGATCTCCATATGTGATGGGGAGTCTGATTGGGATTGTGAATACCCGTAGTGCAAGGGCTTCTTTTGAAGTGCCTTCGGTTCTGTTCGAACCTAGAACAGACATGTATGGATGTGTGTCTGACATTACACTTTGAGATGTAAACCCGGTTTCCATCAAATACATTTTTGTTTGGTGGCGGAGAATTTATTCTCTTAGCTTAACACCCTTCTCTGAGACATACGAGCTCAGAGGTTATGTAGTTAATGGTTACTAATGATACATTCCCAATTTGGTAATGTGGCATACGAAGTGCTTCTGATCATTTGTTGATCAAAGCATGGCTTTTGTGTAAAGCGTTGCTTTGTGGACAAGACTGCATCAGGATCTCACAACCCAGAAATGGTCAAAACAGGAAAGATGCGGCAAGCCTATGAGGGTCATGCCCTTTATGGTATGTCATTCCCTTATGGAAAAGGGTAGTATCATGGTATGGAGCCTAGATATTTAACCTATTTGGTTGCCGCAAATTTATTACTTTGTGGTTATTGCTTTGTGGTTGAGGATCTTTAGATAAAGGTCGCAAACGACTGGGGGATGGCATACTCGAGTAGTAGTTACCTAGTTACAAAGGTAACCCGGCCTTGTGTTGGCAGAGAGCCGGGTAGGTTCTCGGGGCGTCCCTCCAAAGGCATACCCATGTGGCAATAGGAAGTTCCTTAGCCTGACCATTTGTTGGAAATTCAATCACCAATACGCACCTTGTATGATTTTAGTTGCATAACCAGCCATTTACTTATGGTGGCGCCCCACTGTTTAGATGGTAGTTATAGTAGGCAGAGTTCGAAATGTCTATGCTGGCTAAGATTAATATTATACTTTCGAAATATTTTCAGCATTATGCACTAATAATAATATCAAAATGCTTTTTGCGTATCAAGCATGTTTGACTATCATAAGAAGAAATCTCCTCCGATTCTACGTTTGCATGGTGTGTGCGTCAAGAGGCCTTATGGTAGTTTCATTTTTCAAAAAGCATAGCGGATTTCCTTTTTATTTCTTTTGTTGTTTGTTGTTTAAAAGATAAAACTATTTTTGTTTGCTCATGCCAGTTCCATGACTGACTTGGAGTTTATTGTTCCCTATCTAAACTCTGGGTGCCCACAATTTTCCACACGGAAAGTCTAGAGTTGGAATTTTCAAATAATCAGCTAGTTGATGTAGATTCGATAGTCTTTGGAGTATTGGGTTACCTTCATCAGTCTTTGGATGACTAACCTTGCTTAGCAAAACTTGATTGGGAGTTCGAGCTATTTGTGGATTGGTTCTTTGGAGATGGAGATTGCCGATATTGGTGCTCAAGTTTATGTTATTATTCCACTGGTGGTATTGCGTATCTTCCATTCTGATTTGTAGTATCATATCTCTGATATGTGGTGGGTGGTTGTATCATTGTTATTGGATATTGTATTCATTGGAGTTATATGATATATTCGTTTTCTTCCGCTGTGTTAATTGTACTTAATGTGTTATAAGCTCCGGCGAACCAGATTCGGCATTTGAATCTGCGGCATTCGAGTACAAGTGAAGTACGGGTGCCGATTTTCGAAGGTCGAGTTAGGGTCGTTATAATTGGTATCAGAGCTAAAGGTTGAACTTTAGATTTTGGTGTATAACACATTAGGTAACTCATTAGAGATAGGGTGAAGTATACCCTATAATAAGTATATCCCTAAGATATCTGTCTGTGTTCCTTAGTAAATTCTCTTGCTATCCACTAATAGCGAGTATGAGTGCACGAAGATTATGAGATAGGGGACAGAGGAGTACCACTACAAATGATCAATACCCTGTAACAATAATGGAAACAACTTTCTCTATCAATCTCTTTTTATCATCATTCGATTTCAAATTCTTTGATTTCTTCGTGGCAGCTCCGAGAAGAAGCTTTGGTGTTATGGTGGCCCTGCGAATCGTGTAGATAAGTTCCTATCTCGTATTCTCATTATCAGATTTTCATTTTAAACTTTAATGAATTTGAAATTTTAAATTAAAATAAATTGGTAAACAAGAATATAAAGCTGAATTGGATTGTATCGATTTCGATTAAAACCGAATTTGAAATTTCTATTGTAATTTCTTGTGAGGTTTAAAGTCCGAAAAGGGACAAGCTGGTGTAAACTTTGAGATATTCCGATCTGAGTTTAGAATCCATACCTAGTATTGGAAAATTATGGAAGATTAAATCCATTTATCTATTGTTTGGGTCTCGATATATTCTACGAATGGTTAGTTACCCTTCGAACTAACTGATGCCCCTGCATATTTTGTAGACTGGATGACCTGAGTATCCTATGTAATATTGAATGAGTTTGTTCTCATATTATTGATATTCTGATTTGGTAAGCCAAATGCAGAATAGATATTCAGTTTAACCTAGAAGACTGATTCACTATCTTTGTGTGTCTATCTGTTCTTTGTTGTCTCCCTAGCAAATTTCCAGGACGAAATTTTCTTAAGGGGGGAATCTTTAACATTCCCGGATTTTACCCAAGTTTAATTTGATAATTGATTTAATTTGTGAAATTAAATTATGAAATAATTTGGTATTTTCCAAAATAAATAGATATTTGTTTATTAATATGTGTGTGTGTGTGTGTGTGTGATTTTAAATAGAATTTCTAATTTGGAAATTCAGAAATAAATGTTGTGAATAACATATTGGATTTGAAACTCAAATATAAGTATTTTTAAAATGAATTGGATTCAAAACTTTATATTTTGGAATTTATAGAAACTTGTTTTCTAATTATAATAAATATAAATATATGTATTTTGAAAAAAAAAATTGAACTTAATATAGTAAATTTTCAAAAGTTATTTGAAAGTAAAACTCTATATTTTAATAGTACAAAAGGATTTATTTTGTATTTTTAATATAATGATTTGAAAGTAATATTGTGAAATTGATATAAATAAATTTTATAAAAGCTATTTAAAGAATTAAATTCAAATATATACATATTATATACTGATTTATTAGATTTGATAAAAAGATTTAAAACACATTTTCTTTTGAAATAAATAAACATAGTTTGTATATTCATGAATTTCAAATGTAAAACATTTATATATGTTAAGATATAAATATAGATAATTATAGGGTTTACGATACAAATTTCAAATTAAATGAAGTAAGGGTTTTAACAAAAAAATGCAAGTTGATGGCATTTGTAAATATATATAGACATGCAAGAATACATTTGTAAAAATATTAATACAAACAATTGACAAGTGTTAGTAGAAAATAACAAGTGGCATTTAGTTTTTTTTCTTTTAAATTAAACATGCATAAGAAAAGAGATCAGTTTAAACCTTTCAAATCTGAAAATAGATCAAACTTCAGATTCAAATCAGCAAAAGAAAAATCATCTCAAGTTAATCTAAAATCAGAAAAGAAAAAGGAAATATGAAACAAAATAAAACTACATATCAATGCAAAGTTCAAAAGTAAAATCTGTGAAAAGCAAATGCAAACAAAACCTCGTAATGAGGATCAAGCAGCAAAATCAAACCTACTAGTAATTCAAAGCAAATTAGGAAAACAAATCATCTCAAAAATCATAAGCATAGAACAAGCAGATCAGAGAGCATGTAAATTTAAACAAGCAAGATTCGATAAAAAGTTCAACTTCATCTCGAAACTGGAAGTGTGGACGTTTGGATTAAGTTCATAGCTCAGACCAAATCAAAACCGTTTCCATGAAAAGAAAAAAAAACAAGAGCAATTTCTCTGTTCCTCTCTGTCAATCTATCCAGTTGAGCAAACTTCTAAACCTATACATGTTTTGGGTTGAATGTGATAAATGTTAGATGTGCGATTGTGAAATATGGTTGCATGGTTGTAAATTTGCTTGTGTATATGTGTCTATATACAGACATGTATCTTTGTTCATTGTTACAGACTTTCAAATCAAGTTCAAATTTTGATTTCTCTTTATATAATCAATACCAAGCTATGATCTTTAAAGAAGAAATAATTTTTATGACTTTAATATCAATTATAAAAATAGTTCCAAAATTTATATTAAGTAAATATTTTCGAAAATGATAAAACACAATGATAACTTTTATAAGTCAGGAAATCAATCATTCTAATTTCATGATTTGATTTTAGAAATAGATTTGAACTTTGGAATGGTGATTTTTGAAAGCAATTTCATGATTTTTAACCCAGTAAATTGCAAGAATTAGTATGATGAACATAAAATGGGTTTGGATGAAATACTGGCGATCAAGTGGATGGTGAACCTCGGGGTTGAGGCTGGAGCACGCATATAGGTCATTGATCATAGGAAAATTGCTAGGAGAATTTTTAAGTAGCGGTGGTGGTCAAACAACGTCGATCTAGGATTTATGCAGCAGTTTTTAATGGTCGGGGTTTTTGAGCATTTTCGTCGTCGATGGCGAATCGGTCGAGGCCGGACCCGAGGAGATTTGAGCATCATTGTGTGCCAAAATTTTGAGCACGATGGCAAAGGTTCTGATGGCCGGGATTGGCAAGGCGAGAGGGTTTTCTGGCAAACTGTGTTGTGCAGATGGGAGATAATATACTCGATTTTCGTTGTCGACGAAATCATCGACGTTGGGCGGTCGGGCTGAGAGGCGAGGTCGTAAATGACATGTTAGGGGTCGCGATGATGGCCGGAGTCGGCTAGATGGGTTGTACATGTGCACCATGCACATTGTTGTCTGACTGTTTTTCAAAGTTGGAGAAGAAGCAGTTTTCTCGAAGTCAAACTCGAGTTCGTTCTCGGGTTTGTGCTGGTAGAATTTTGAAATTAACTCGGGGATTTTGATAGGAGGCTCAGGTTGTTTAAAATGATAACAGGCTTTAAAAAATTTAAATAAAAATAGAAAAGAAAACAAAAAGAAAAAGAAAAGGGAAGTGCTAGGGGGAAACTCCAGGAAGAATCGAAGTAAAGCTCGGGAATTTTTTGGCTTTAACTCAAAGTTGTCCTAGTGTTCGATCGATGATGTATAGGGGTTAGCTCGGGTTTCTTGTCTTTGATGATTTAACAAGTGTTATAGTTATCAAAGGGCAAAATTTTTAAGTAATTCAAATAAACCTTTAAAGAATATTAAAGCGTTTAAGTTATGAAGATTTATTTTAAAGAATAAAATAAAGTATTAAAAAAATTAAATGATTTTATATATATAAGTTAATCAATTAAATTAACAAGTGTTTTTGTAAATGTGATGATGTACTCTAAGCTTTAATCAAATCAATGTTTGGTATAAAATGATTTCAAGCATTAAGTTTTAGATATGATTTAAATGCTTTAATTAAGTAAATTTATTAAGATAAAAAAGATATCTTTAATTAAAGTCTTGATTTATGAAAGGATAATTAATGATCACAGTTAATTAATCAAGTGATAATTAATTTATGTGATTAAGGATAATCAATAGTTATAATTAAATGGTAATTAATTAAATGGTAATTAATTAAATGGTAACTGATTAAATGGTGATTAATTAAGGTAATTAATTTAAGGATAGTTAATTAATTAAAGTTTAATTAATGAAGAATGATAATTGATTGAGGAATAATTAATTAATGTAATTAATTAAGGATAATTAATTAAGAATCAATTAATGATTAAAGATTGATTAATTAATAATTGAAGGAGGTTAATTAATTTATTGAAATAATTTGTAATTAATTAATGTTAATTAACCAGAATTAGTGATTAATATGATTTAAACTAATCGGATGATTAATTAACCTTACTTATGGATGCCTGGATCGCATTGAATATTTTGAATTGTTGGATATCTCTGCTGTGTGATGCTTTGTGATATTAATTGTTTTAATTTGAGCTGTGATGAATGTAATTTATTTATCTATGATGAATGTAATTTATTTATTTGTGATAAATTTACATTATCTATCTGTGAATCTATGAATGAAGACAAGCGTTATAGATTATACCGCTTATCGATATTAATATGATTGAACCTGTGATGATTAATGTTGTTGCACTATTGTGTAAAACCCCTGGACTACATCATACACATACAAATATGGATTTCACGGGAAATTGGTTAAGTCATAGATATTTTGAATATTATTTGTTTTTAAAAATGAATTTTGAATTCAAATAATTTTGAAATGGAATTGGGTTAAATATGAAAAGCTTTTGAAAAAAGTTTTAAAGATCAAAGTTATTTTGGATAAATTGATAAAGTTTTGAATTTTAAATAGTTTGATTTGAATTTAAATTCAAGAATGGAAATTGAACTCTATATTTGGTTTAAAAAGGTATACCAGTTATAAATGTGTTTACATGTGTTTTAAACCATTTTAAAAATATTGTTTTGGGAATTTGAATTTAACCCAAATTTTATACTTGAGGGACTTTAACTAGTGCACATGAAATCGGATTTTTTCGAAATGAAAACTATTTATTTTCAAATAATAATAGTGTGACGCCCCACCTCTATACCCACGCTAGACAAGAACACTACGGTGTAGTGCTGTCAACTAGCACGGAGAATAAGGCTGTTGAGGAGCGGCCATCAATAGTTGACCTTACACTAGTATTGGTTATCTCGATAGGAGTGATATATATATATATATTCTTTCATTTTTCATCTCTGATTTATTTTCTCCCATCGAAATACCCCAATTCCAGTATAAAACGAACTACGATGGTTCATAATAGTTTAGAACAGCAAATATAAAATAATAACACAGATAAAACAGAAATTCTCATATATACAATAACTGATGTCAGTTACAATACATTTGACACGGTACATATGATACAACTACAACAGTCGACTAAGGAAGTTACATATACAAGTACATTAACGTATTTAATATACATGAACACATATCTTCCTATACAATTTTTACAGACTACTACAAATGACGACGACTACTCCAAAAGATATGAAAGAACTTCATAGCTCTAGCAGCAACCCAAAGCAGAATATCTACAACCTGAAATACTCGGTCTGACCCGAGTATTAAATTCAAAAGAAAATAATACTCGGGTCAGTCTAATTCAAACTCAGTTATTAGTGCACAGAAGCAATAATAATTAAATAACGAATAGACGACAGTAATTAAACCAAATCATTATGCAATTCAGAATATAGAATTGAAATGAACAAAACAGTTCAAACCATTGAAATATCAATTAAAATATTAATTCAAGTAGGGCTGCAGTACACGCACGCGTGCACTGCCTCGCCACTACGGAATATGGAATACGCAAAAAGATCCATAAGTCAAAACAAAAAGATTATCATACACGCCATACCGTGTGGCTGCAGTTCACGCTTGCGTGCACTGCCTTGCCACTATAGTGATGATGTACCCAAAAGAATTCAAGTACTTAAAATTATCAATTCATAAAGTCGATACTGTGTGGCTGCAAGTACCAGATATCATGCAGCAGTGTATCTATGTATATAACAAGTATACTGCACAAATGAACAAGGCTCAACAATGCCAAGATTAGCAGTCAAAATGCAATAGTGGACAGTACAAGCTTGAGTCAATATGATTGCAGTGCAGACTTGAAGTTACAAAACAAATGCACACGAAAACGAGGCCAGGCAGTGTGCAGTTCATTGTCAAAGAAGTAGCAAATGTATGAAGGCAGCAAGGCCAAAATAACTTGATATAATATCATGCTTTGCCTAAAGATTATGACCCAGGTTTTAAAAGAAGTACGACTGAAATGCACATAATACGTGTGCCATATACAAGTGCTCATGCACATAAATACTCAAAGTCAATAATACAGGTTACTGCATATTAAATATGCAAACAAAATGAAGGCAAGAAAACAACACAGCAATGAACACATTGGACATTCACACACACATATATACATACATATATGTATGTATATACATGGTGATAATCCAGCAAACATTTCCGAAAGAAATAATTAGCAAACTACTGCAAATTTAAAAGAAAGAAAAACTTTATTCAAATGCCAAACTTCAAAAATAAAACATGCAGTATGCTGTGATACAAGCATGCAACAACAAGAAAACCAAATAAACAAGTGACCTAGGTAGTTCGAACAAAGCCAAAAGGGATTTCAATCTGCAAAGACTGTATGCCATGGCTAAAGCAATAATTCAAATCGAAATCAAAGTCAACATAGAGCCAAGCCAAAGCTGTGATAAAAATTCAATATACAGCAATCTCAATCCAAGGCCGAAGCCATCAGAATTCATAAAATCAACATCAGCTAAAAGGACAAAATGCATACACACTTGTGTACATATACATGAACATGAATGCAATGACCGACAGCCTCAATGTTAAATGATTCACACATATATAAGCAGTGCACATGTAACCATGTCTAAGCAGACTACAAGAATAACACATCAGGCATCACAACATACACATATACATGTGTAAACACACACATATATATATGCAGTGGAAACCAAATTTCAATACAACATGAAATGATCATGTGATAGCAAGTATGCAAACCAAGTCCCAAAAATAACTGCAGTGCAATTTAACAACACATGCATACACACATACAAAGGTATGTATGAACACATATGAAGACAAGTAAAAAAAAATAAGTAGGCAGTGAATTGCAAAATCAATACAGAGGGGATTCCAACCCATAGTTCAGAGCAATGCCCAAGACACAATCGAAACGAGTTCGAAAACTCATGGGCTGCTGTTTCAAATCAAGACAGTAATCCAAAGTGCACAATCAAAGGATGCAAGCATTCACATGAACACATGAAGTAATGCAACGAAGCCACAATACCCAGAGTTTCAGTGAAACAATAATTGCAGACTCAATGCATCGGTGGACATAAGCACAATGCAAATCATCACAATATCATATAATCAAATACCAGACACCACAATGCATCAACCACTGACTCCAGCAATAAGTAAACAGCAAGAGGGATGCCAGTATGATATGCAACAGACCTCAAGGAGGACGCAAAACAGGGAGTGAGCAATGCATATGAACAAGTGAAACAGGGTAACACCAAAGAATACCAGAACAAACAAAAATGTTTGTACTAAATAGTGTGGATTCCAAGCAAGAGAGTCTTGAAATCAAAGAATCAGCAATTTTCAAAATTCCAGTTCCATAAAAGTCAAACATTATCAAAACCGGAGTCGTAGAATAACATATAAAAATTAGGGCAGGGAACCAGATTCAAAATAATACCGAAATCAAGGAGGAACCAACAATGATACACAATAATCGAACGGCCGAGCACAGAAGAACTTCACAAAACAACATCGAATCAACGTGAAATTGCCGAAACACTATATTAAGCATGAATTAGATGTGAGTGGTAGCACTCACCTTGTCGACAAATTTAAGCAGTCGAGCATCACAGAGACGAAGCCGGGGCGATCGAAGAATCGAGCAAGCCATCTTCGAATTCACGGAAGCGCAATTTGAAGAAGAAGAACGAGCCGCCATTATCTCGTTTGTTTAGGGTTTTTAAAGAAAATGAAAATGAGAAAGGGGGGGGGGGTCGGGTCGAACGAAAATGAAGATGGAGGAAAGGGGGTTTATTTGCTTTGAGAATTAACACGGCCCAAAAAGAAAACGTGGACCACAATTTAATTTCGAAGCCCAAAATTCCTTTAAAAAATTTTATAAAAGAATTTAAATTCAAATTTAAAAACTTCAAATGGAAATTTGTGACAATATTAATCGTTTTATGTCGATTATAAATCGATGCGAAATACCGGGTTGCTACAGACTTCCCTCCTTAAAGAAATTGCGTCTTCGCAATCATAAGGAATAAATGAACAAATGGTAACAACCATAAAGAACATCACCACAAGATGAAGAAATTTCAAATAGGAAGTTCACCATAAAGAACATGAAAAGGTAATCTTTAAATTTCATAAAAGAAATTCCCAAATTCTCAACAAAATTCTAATTATCAATAGATAATTCAGAAATCTCAAATCACTAATATTCGATTATCAAAAACGATAATCAAATCAACATCTATTCGATTTTCAACATCGAAAATCAATCTCAAATCACAAATGTTTAATTATCACAATTGATAATCAAATCTCAAATCACAAATGTTTAATTATCACAATTGATAATCAAAAACAACAAATATCTGATTATCAAAAACGATAATCAGAAATCACAAATATTTAATTATCACAATTGATAATCAAATCTCAAATCTCAAATGTTTAATTATCACAATTGATAATCAAATCTCAAATTTCAAATGTTCAATTATCACAAACGATAATTAAACCACAAATATCTAATTATCACAAATTTTTCAATTAACGAGTCCGAAATTAACCGAAATAGCAAACGCACATGACCCATAACCACGAGTTTTACTAAATCGTTTAATTCACTTCATCGTTTCCTTGAAAGTGCAGAATTGTGTATTTTAAATAAATAACATTTTACGTTCTCAAACGGACAAGTCCGGAATTAAGCGAATCAGTAAAAGTAAGGGGTCATCGCCCTCGATTTTTCTGAAACGTTTAAATCGCTTCCTCATTCTTTTGAAAGCGTAACTGTAAAAAATTTTGAAAACCATTTTATTTATAAAATTACAATTTACATTCTCAAACGAACAAGTCCGGAATTAAGCGAATCAGCAAAAGAAAGGGGTCATAGTCCTCGATTTTACTGAAACGTTTAATTCGCTTCCTCATTCTTTTGAAAGCGCAAATCGTAAAAATTTTGAAAACAATTTTTAAAACACGTGATTAAAATAGCGACATCAGTAGCAACTTCGATAAGTGGATTTTCATTCATCAAAAATGTCACAAGAATCTTCTCAAAGATAGGAAGGGGTATCATACCCTAAACTCGTATTCATAACAAGTCAATATCACACGAATTCACCAATGCACAAAAATTGATAAAACTTATCAATAGAGATCACGAAAATTGGTGAAGCACAAATTCTAGGAATCTACACAAGAAATCCAGAAATCACAAGATGAGAGTATGAAAACTCGAACCGGAGTATGAAAACTCGAACGGAGTATGAAAACTCGAACGGAGTATGAAAACTCGAACGGAGTATGAAAACTCGAACCGGAATATGACATACAATAAAAGATATGGCATAACATAAAATATCCATATTATCATACTGCTATAAGCATGTAAATAATGATCAACAGGAGATCAACCGACATGAGGTATGGAATAAATATGAAATATCCATACTGACATACTACTATAAGTATGTAAATAATGATCAACAGGAGATCAACCGACAAGAGGTATGGCATAAATATGAAATACCCATACTGACATACAACTATAAGTATGCAAATAATGATCAACAGGAGATCAACCGATAAGAGATATTCAATATCACAAGAACCTTCTCAAAGATCCAAAGAGGTATCATACCCCAAATTTGTACTCATGACAAATTAATAACATATGAATTCACCAATGCACAAAAATAGGTGAAGCATAAAATTTCCAGAAATCAACATAAGGAATCTAGAAATCACTGAAAAAGGGAAAGAGGCCTATCACATGACGGTCCGAAGACCATGGGGAGCTACCCCACATGTGTGAATGGAATCACACAGATTGAGGTCAGGACTAACCAAAAAGCAGAAAGGTATGTGTGAATGGAATCACACAAGTGGTGTCTAGTCTGACCATCAGAACGATCATCATGATCAACGAGGAGTGTCAATTACACTAAGCATGTGTGAATGGAATCACACAGATTGAGGTCAAGACTAACCAAAAAGCAAAAAGGTATGCGTGAGTGGAATCACACAAGTGGTGTCTAGTCTAACCTCGCAATGAAAGAGACATCGCGCAATTGCTAGTCTAATTCATAAAACGATCATCAAGATCAACGAGAAGTGTCAATTACACTAAGCTAGTGAATATAAAAGTTTAGCTTCATGTCCCATAACCACTAGCTTAACTTAAATATTTACGAACAAATTGTAGATCTTCACTAGAAAATTGTCACATATGGTTCAATCGAACAAGTCCAAAAATTAACCGGCGAAGTAAACGCAAGCGTTATATACCACTCGTTTTACTAAGTCGTTTAATTAGATTTCTCATACGAGTGAGGTAAAGGTTAGTATATACTAATAGATTGGAAAACGGTTTAGGAAAAGAGTTTTGTAGTAAAATAGTTTTGAAATCGTTTGAAGAAAAGGGTTTTGATATTTACTACTAGTATAGAAAACCTTTATATTTTTAAAGTGACAAATCACAAAAATGATTGTAGGAACAATCAAGCACAAGAATTCACATACAAAGATGTGAATAGAATCCAAAGAAATCGATACTGTATCCATCAAAAGGGATGCTCACAAAAATCCCAAAGAAAATATTATCAAAGTTGCTAATAAATGGTAGCAACAAATCGGGGAATTAACAAGAATCGATTAAATTTGGAAAAACAAAGCAGAACGAGTATAATGCATAAATGACTTCAACGAAAATGAAAATCAAGTCAATGCTGAAGTCAACAAGTAATGGCCATAATAGAGTACAAAACGATTCAACATCATAAACAAAGAATTCAACGGCAAACAAAGTCAGAGTCGTGGAAATCAAGAAATTAGAAATTTCTCAAAAACAAAGTGACCGAAGTCGAATGGAAATCAAGCCGAGGAAAACATAAAATATCAAGTTCAGAATCGCTGAGATTCGAACAAAATCAATCATCGGCTAAATCAAATCAAAGCCGATAACACAAAAATTCAAAAATCAAATGCATATGAATAAGCGTTAAGAATTCATACCTAACAATCAAAAACAATCATATGCAAATATGAGAGATAAAACGTCAACAAATAGTTGTAACACATGTACTATCTAAGTTATGTTTTATATTTGTTCTAAACCCCAGGCTCTGATGCCAAGCTGTGACGCCCCACCTCTATACCCACGCTAGCCAAGAACACTACGGTGTAGTGCTGTCAACTAGCACGGAGAATAAGGCTGTTGAGGAGCGGCCATCAATAGTTGACCTTACACTAGTATTGGTTATCTCGATAGGAGTGATATATATATATATATATTCTTTCATTTTTCATCTCTGATTTATTTTCTCCCATCGAAATACCCCAATTCCAGTATAAAACGAACTACGATGGTTCATAATAGTTTAGAACCGCAAATATAAAATAATAACACAGATAAAACAGAAATTCTCATATATACAATAACTGATGTCAGTTACAATACATTTGACACGGTACATATGATACAACTACAACAGTCGACTAAGGAAGTTACATATACAAGTACATTAACGTATTTAATATACATGAACACATATCTTCCTATACAATTTTTACAGACTACTACAAATGACGACGACTACTCCAAAAGATATGAAAGAACTTCATAGCTCTAGCAGCAACCCAAAGCAGAATATCTACAACCTGAAATACTCGGTCTGACCCGAGTATTAAATTCAAAAGAAAATAATACTCGGGTCAGTCTAATTCAAACTCAGTTATTAGTGCACAGAAGCAATAATAATTAAATAACGAATAGACGACAGTAATTAAACCAAATCAGGATGCAATTCAGAATATAGAATTGAAATGAACAAAACAGTTCAAACCATTGAAATATCAATTAAAATATTAATTCAAGTAGGGCTGCAGTACACGCACGCGTGCACTGCCTCGCCACTACGGAATATGGAATACGCAAAAAGATCCATAAGTCAAAACAAAACGATTATCATGCACGCCATACCGTGTGGCTGCAGTTC
Source organism: Allium cepa (assembly GCA_030765085.1). NCBI lineage: Eukaryota > Viridiplantae > Streptophyta > Magnoliopsida > Asparagales > Amaryllidaceae > Allium > Allium cepa. The sequence continues at coordinate 1,003,522,835 of CM060935.1, forward strand.
ACGCTTGCGTGCACTGCCTTGCCACTATAGTGATGATGTACCCAAAAGAATTCAAGTACTTAAAATTATCAATTCATAAAGTCGATACTGTGTGGCTGCAAGTACCAGATATCATGCAGCAGTGTATCTATGTATATAACAAGTATACTGCACAAATGAACAAGGCTCAACAATGCCAAGATTAGCAGTCAAAATGCAATAGTGGACAGTACAAGCTCGAGTCAATATGATTGCAGTGCAGACTTGAAGTCACAAAACAAATGCACACGAAAACGAGGCCAGGCAGTGTGCAGTTCATTGTCAAAGAAGTAGCAAATGTATGAAGGCAGCAAGGCCAAAATAACTTGATATAATATCATGCTTTGCCTAAAGATTATGACCCAGGTTTTAAAAGAAGTACGACTGAAATGCACATAATACGTGTGCCAGATACAAGTGCTCATGCACATAAATACTCAAAGTCAATAATACAGGTTACTGCATATTAAATATGCAAACAAAATGAAGGCAAGAAAACAACACAGCAATGAACACATTGGACATTCACACACACATATATACATACATATATGTATGTATATACATGGTGATAATCCAGCAAACATTTCCGAAAGAAATAATTAGCAAACTACTGCAAATTTAAAAGAAAGAAAAACTTTATTCAAATGCCAAACTTCAAAAATAAAACATGCAGTATGCTGTGATACAAGCATGCAACAACAAGAAAACCAAATAAACAAGTGACCTAGGTAGTTCGAACAAAGCCAAAAGGGATTTCAATATGCAAAGACTGTATGCCATGGATAAAGCAATAATTCAAATCGAAATCAAAGTCAACATAGAGCCAAGCCAAAGCTGTGATAAAAATTCAATATACAGCAATCTCAATCCAAGGCCGAAGCCATCAGAATTCATAAAATCAACATCAGCTAAAAGGACAAAATGCATACACACTTGTGTACATATACATGAACATGAATGCAATGACCGACAGCCTCAATGTTAAATGATTCACACATATATAAGCAGTGCACATGTAACCATGTCTAAGCAGACTACAAGAATAACACATCAGGCATCACAACATACACATATACATGTGTAAACACACACACATATATATGCAGTGGAAACCAAATTTCAATACAACATGAAATGATCATGTGATAGCAAGTATGCAAACCAAGTCCCAAAAATAACTGCAGTGCAATTTAACAACACATGCATACACACATACAAAGGTATGTATGAACACATATGAAGACAAGTAAAAAAAATAAGTAGGCAGTGAATTGCAAAATCAATACAGAGGGGATTCCAACCCATAGTTCAGAGCAATGCCCAAGACACAATCGAAATGAGTTCGAAAACTCATGGGCTGCTGTTTCAAATCAAGACAGCAATCCAAAGTGCACAATCAAAGGATGCAAGCATTCACATGAACACATGAAGTAATGCAACGAAGCCACAATACCCAGAGTTTCAGTGAAACAATAATTGCAGACTCAATGCATCGGTGGACATAAGAACAATGCAAATCATCACAATATCATATAATCAAATACCAGACACCACAATGCATCAACCACTGACTCCAGCAATAAGTAAACAGCAAGAGGGATGCCAGTATGATATGCAACAGACCTCAAGGAGGACGCAAAACAGGGAGTGAGCAATGCATATGAACAAGTGAAACAGGGTAACACCAAAGAATACCAGAACAAACAAAAATGTTTGTACTAAATAGTGTGGATTCCAAGCAAGAGAGTCTTGAAATCAAAGAATCAGCAATTTTCAAAATTCCAGTTCCATAAAAGTCAAACATTATCAAAACCGGAGTCGTAGAATAACATATACAAATTAGGGCAGGGAACCAGATTCAAAATAATACCGAAATCAAGGAGGAACCAACAATGATACACAATAATCGAACGGCCGAGCACAGAAGAACTTCACAAAACAACATCGAATCAACGTGAAATTGCCGAAACACTATATTAAGCATGAATTAGATGTGAGTGGTAGCACTCACCTTGTCGACAAATTTAAGCAGTCGAGCATCACAGAGACGAAGCCGGGGCGATCGAAGAATCGAGCAAGCCATCTTCGAATTCACGGAAGTGCAATTTGAAGAAGAAGAACGAGCCGCCATTATCTCGTTTGTTTAGGGTTTTTAAAGAAAATGAAAATGAGAAAGGGGGAGGGGGTCGGGTCGAACGAAAATGAAGATGGAGGAAAGGGGGTTTATTTGCTTTGAGAATTAACACGGCCCAAAAAGAAAACGTGGACCACAATTTAATTTCGAAGCCCAAAATTCCTTTAAAAGAATTTATAAAAGAATTTAAATTCAAATTTAAAAACTTCAAATGGAAATTTGTGACAATATTAATCGTTTTATGTCGATTATAAATCGATGCAAAATACCGGGTTGCTACAAATAGCTTTCATATAAAGAAAGGATTTCCAATTTGTATTGAAAATTTTCAAGTTTGAAATGGAATTGTTTTGAAATCTATGTATAAATCTTTGTGAAAATGGTTGAACCTTGTTTTGAAATTGAAGAGGATCGTAAAGGTGTAACTTTTGTATAAAAGATTTGAAATGGAATTGTTTCGAAAGCTATGAAGGAATCTTTGTGAAATATTTGGTGAACTTTGTTTTCAATAAAAGAGGATGTCAAAGATAGATCTTTTGTTTAGATATTGTGAATGAATCTTTGTGAAAGATTGGTGAACTTTGAAAATGGTAATTTGTTTAAACCATTTGAAAGAAAAGATTTGGGTAATAAGTTGTGACTTAACTGAGATCCCATTATTCATACGGTTTTTAAATATTGCGCCCATTATTCGGTTTAGCCGGGAGAGGACCTTGTGTCATATAACCCATTCCAAATAATGATATGACGTTATGGATTGCATTTGAAGATCGGGTATTTTCGAGAATGGAAGGATAACCTGTCGAATGTCTCTGTTGTAACAACCCAGTATTTTGTGATTATTTTAATTATTTATTTTAATTGTTTAAATTGAAACTCCTGATTTAAAATCTTTATTTTATTTATAAAAATGAATAAATTTTTCTATTTTAAAAGTATATTTTGATTTTGTGTGAATTATAATTTCAAACCCGAATAAATAGAATATTTCCACAATAGTGGATTTTTGGTCAATCTGGTCAAACTTTGACTTTTAAATTTAAAATCTAAATTTTTGAATTTTTGAATTTTATCTTTTATTGTGAAAATATATTAAATTTCAAAAATACTGCTTTTTGTTTCGTTGAAATCCGATTTATATTGTGAAAGTTATGCTTTTTACAATATTGTATGTAAATTGATTTATTTAATAAAATGTCTATTTTAATTTATGTAAATAATATTTTTATTGGTCATATTATGTTATAATATATGTTATATGACATGTTAGGTATATTTATATTTTAAAATATTTTAAAGTAATGTTATAATTTTTCCAAAGCTTAGTGTATTTATTTTTAATTTTTATAACCTAGTTTCTATTTTTGAGCTATTTTCTTAATTTAATTATATTTATTTAAAATTTATATATTTATTTTTATTCATTCAATATATTTTCGTGTTTTTATCTTTATTTATATGTATTTTACATGTATTTAGAATGCAAAAAGAATTTGGATATTTGAAGAGTTTTTGACTTTTAGTATCCTTTGCCTTTTCATGTTCAATTTGCCTTTTCGCACCAAACAACATATCCATTCAATTGCTGACTTTATCACCTTTCCTTCAGCTAACTTCCCCTCATTTTTCACATACCAAAACTTTCTCAAACTCAAAAAATACGGCCTCCATTTCCTGAGAGAAAATATTTGGTAAACTTTCATTCTTTTTCACTTTTTTTCCATTGTTTTGTATTGATTTTTATACTTGTATTCACCTTCTTGTGTTCGGCCTCCCTCCTCCAGCACCATGGCTGCCTCCAACGCCACCACAACCAACCATCATCCCCTCCTTCCCACTGCCATCCCATAGCCTAAGCCATCCATGATGGTGATCCACCAAAAAAATGAACAAAATCCACTTTATTCATGATAGCCGAACTCCCATTTGATCCACCACTTCAACCACCACTTTGGCCGACCATCCACCACCACCACCAACCACTTCCTGGACCTGAGACCTCTGCAACACCTGTGCTTGATCTTCCCAAGCTTGGCCGTACTCATCCATGCTTTGGCCGAAATTTTAAATGGCAACAAAACCCACTTGTGTTGCCTTATTTTGTAAATTCATGCACACATACCCTTCATCTCCTTTATATTGTTATGGCCAACCCCTATATGACCTTAACCTGATCCAAACCTGATCCAAATCCATCCTATAATAGTGCTTTTCCAGCCTATATGTAACAACCCACATATTTAACGATTATATATTTAAATGTTTTATTTAAATATAGCGTCGTTAGTCGAATTTAGGTCCGAAATGTTACTTTTTGCAAACAACTGAATTAGGACTCGAAACCACTTCCATTGAGTCCATAATGGCGTTTGCGATCTTTTTGAATATAAGCTTTGATATGTTTGGAGTAAGTCGAGTTTTGCTACCTTTCCTAATTGGGTTTTGGGTTTGGGTTCAGCCCACTAGCCAACTAAATAACCTAACTTAGTCCCCTCTCCTTCCATTCACGCATTTCCATTCTAAAACTCAAGCTAAAACTGAAAATGGGGGGAAAGGAAGAGGAATTAGAAATTCCAAGCCCTAGTTCTTTTTTCAAACATGAATTCTTGCTCCAAAATCAAAGTGAAGCTATTGGTAAGCCTCCTCTTCATCTTCTCCAACTCTTTCTCCTTCAATTTCAGAAAGTTTCCTAAACCTAACTTAGGAAATACTTGTTTTGATCTTAGATTGAAGTTAGTAGAGTTGAAGTGGAGAGTGGTTGGTCTTTTCCTTGCAATTGAGCTTCTTCTTCTTCTTCTTCTTCTTCTTCTTCTTTGTTTTTGGGTTAAAGGTGAGATTTTTATCTCACATCTTAGTCTATAATCATCTTCGATTGTTAGGTATGAATTCCTAACACTCAATCATGTGCATTTGATTTGGATTTGGATTGGTTTTGTAAATATTCTAGTTTTTGGTGTTTTGAAGTCAAATGTTTAAAATCATAGCTTTGTTGTTTGATCATCCTTTTGGTGATGCATCGAAGAGCATATAGGGCCGGGTAGTCGATTGGCATAAACCCTTAGCGCCGTTGCTCGAACGATTGCAATTTGGTCGAGATTGGCCCTCGCTTAGATAGGCTGGGAAGTGCTGGAAACAGGTTCCACTCGACCGAACTCGGTAAGCCGGTCGGCCGACCTGCTACCGGAACACCTCTCTGTTTCTAGTTCGGCCGACCGAACTCTCTGAGTCGGTCGACCGAAGCTGTAGCCGAAATTTTTCTGGGCTATTTTCGGTCGACCGACTCAGAGAGTTCAGTCGACCGACCTGCTCCTGTTTCCCTGTTTTTCCTAGTGTGCCTATTTGTTCGTGATTCCAACTTTTATCGATCTAAATCGATTCCAATTAGTTTTTTATGCATATTTGACCTTGATGATTCCTTTTTTACTTCATTCACGGGTTTTTATAAAGTAATCTTTTAAATTGTATTAAAAGCTTGCTTCTCTAATTTATAAATCCTATTTTAAAACGCACACACACAATTTCGCACTTCGAGCGGAGTGGAAGGGAGATTAAATGGTTAGGTAAAACACGGACCATGAATCCATGCGTTTATCTTTCCGATTAATCCCCGCGTTATTCGATTGATCGTTTTGGCCTTTTGGTCTGGTTTACCGATGAGACGAGGTAAACTTTGTACTGCTTTGAGTGTGAAATTAACTAACGGATAGTAAACCGTTTAGTGCGAACGAGTGGTTATGGGACTCACGTTACCACTTTTCGGATTCCTTTTCGAGAGTTGTGACACATTCTGCCAGTTAGTGGTGTCCAGTACTGGGCCTCCGGACCTTCACCATTACGCTTTGTTGCCTTTGGGATAGTGTCTTCGGACGGTCTCCTTCAGGTTTGTTGCTTTCGGGTATGTTGCCTTCGGGTATGTTGCCTTCGGGTTTGTACCTTTGGGTTTGTGCCTTCGGGTTTGTTGCCCTATTGTATCGCTTTCGGAGTTGGTCATTCGTCACCACTCGAGTGATATTGGGTTTGGAGTCTTCAGGCTCATGGATCCTTGTTTATACAGTACTGAGCACGTGAAAATTTTCTGATGTTTCATTGATATGTATATTCCTTAGGTATCGCCCTTCGGTGTTGGTCTTTTTGAGCCGCACGATATATAGAGGTTACCTTGTGGAACTTGTGTTACCTTCATTGGTATTTGTTATTGCCTTTTTGGCTTGTTTGGGGATATCCATATCCTTTGTTTATTTGTGTTGCCGATGATATGAGGCTTGTTCTGTTACGATTCATCTTTTGTTAAATGATTGTGTTATCTCTTTTAGAGATATTTGTTATACTTTATGACCTTGTAGGTTATTGTTGTTCAGTTTATCTAACTGATTTGTTTAGCTAGACTGACCCGTGTATTTGTACTCGGGTCAGACCGAGATGTTTCAAGTTAAGTGCTTTTGGACTAAGCCTATTTTGCTTCCGCATGAACTATCTAGCTTGCTATTTTTTGTTAAAGTTTTTTGTGTAGCTTATTTCGTTGTAACTCTGATATATGTATTCTTTTGGATTCGCCTGTTTATTGTGGTTTGCTATACCACTTGACATGTTTCAGTTTGTATACATTGTTATGTATTAGTATGTGTGTATATGATGATCTACTGTTCTGTGATGTATATTACATTTGAGTTGTTATATTCTGTTCTGATAGATCCTCCAACCACCTATGGTTTTGTTTTAAGTATTCATTGGATATGTCAATCTTCTTGGTATGACTATTGTCGATGTATTCAATAGATAGTTAGAGCAAGGCTATAGATGGGCGCTCCTAACCAGCCTCATTCTCCGTGTTAGTTGACGGGATTACCCTGTAGTGTCCTTGGCTAGCGTGGGTATAGAGGTGGGCGTCACACTATAGCTGAATCATTTGATGTTGAATGCAAGTGCAAAAGCTCTAGCTTTGAATTGTGTAGTTATTCCTAGCATTGTTTTGTAATATTTTGGTTTGTAATCCATATTGTACTTTGCTTTGTTTGAAATTTGACAAGGAAATTAGCTTTGGCTCTCCCACTCTCAAATCATTGTCGTGCTTTCGTGCCTTCGCGGATCTCTGTTTGTGCACTTTGGTTGCCGTCTTCAGCTTATACAAGTGAGTAATTCTCACTAGACAAATTTATACTTATATGACTAGTAAACTGATCACAATTGAATCTGTAAACCCATATCATTATGTTATATTTGCTATGCTATGATCATATGATGTTCATCCATGCTTAAACACCTGTTATATCATATGTTACTCTTATATTATGCTATTCTGTTATTTATATCAGTTTATCACACTGCAAGTTCCCTTTAGATTAGAATCACTATGGGTTGAAATGATACCCGAACGGACTTTAAAATAGGGAAAAATCATTATGGGCTGAAATGATAGGCCTGAACGATTTTTAATTATTTCATTTACTTGGGACTGTGGGTTTTAGATGATAAAACCTGGGTTTTCTTTGTAAATTACGGATTGAAATGATATATTATCCGTATCACTTTACCTATGCTAGAAAATGAAATACAAACCCGTGGTTAATATATATTTTTCTGAAATTTTAAAATATTTTAGAAATGTAAATATTATGATATTTTGATTTAAAACTTAAATAAAAAAATTATTTTTGTAAAGTATTATTGATTTTTAGAAAATTTTAAGTGAAATAAATTAATGGTAAAGTTAGAAATTTGAAATATAAGTTATTTTGGAAATTACGATTTGGTTATAAATGGAATTTAAATTAAGTAGGAAATATGAAAATAGATTTAAAATTTGATTTAAAATGAATTTAAATGATTTTTGTAAAGTGTTAATGATTTTTGAATAAGTTCAAAGTTTAAATAAATGAATATTTAAGTTGAATTTTGAAATATAACTTAGATTGGAAATTTGTGAATTTTGTTTAAAAATGAATTTTAAGTTAAATAAATAAAATGAAAAATAAGTTATATTTGAAAATTTAAACTTAAGTGTTAAGTTCAAAATTTAATTATAAAGAATTGAAATTGAAGGTTGAATTATATAAGTAAATTATTATTAAATTGATTTTTGAATGAAAATTTAACTTCATAAAATCATGAATATAAGGGTATTTAAATGATTGTTTTAAAAGTGAAAATATATGATTTTATAAGTTTAAAATGATTTAAATAAAATTTAATTGTTTGTGAAATTATATTGAATACTTGGAATTTAATTAACAGCATTTTTGAAATGTTATTATTTCTAATGTGAAGGATATTATAGCATTTGTAAATGCTGTAGTTGATAGAAATGAACTAAATGGCTAAATTGAATTATGGGCAATTACAGCATTTGTAAGTGTTGTAGTTGTCGAAATTAACTAAGACTTTATTTGAACTAAAGTAACCCTATTACAAAAATTTTAAATGCTGCCTTTTGTTAAATTGAATTGTTTTAAGAGTAACTTTCCGTAGCATTTTCTAAATGCTATGAAAGTTGAATTTTCATTGTTTTAATTAATTTAAGTGAATAAATGAACTTTAAAAGTTTAAAATTTTGGAAATTTAATAATTTATTTATTAAATATAATAACTTCATTTTAATGATTTAAAATGAAGTAATTTGTTTTGAAATATAAACTATTTTGAAATGTGTGTTGAAATGGTATTTTAAATAAAAATGAATGTGGTTTTGAAAAGATACGATATTTTGATATTTTGAAATGGATTATTGAATGATATTGAATTTTGAAATGATATTTGATTTCAAATTATAAATTTCTATCTGAAAATTTTAACCACGGGATGTATTTAATTTATGTTAACTGATCATTAGAGGATGGACGATCCCAAGCATCCTTTAAGTTATTGTACATTACTACTACAGTTCACTTGAGTTGGTTTACATTATATAAGTATATATGTCCTGACTCGAGTGTTTTGTGTTTTACTTTACGCTCGGGTCAGCCTGGGTATTTACAGCTTAGCTTTTGATTTCTTTTTCTGGAGTTAGGAATCGCTGGAGATTCTGCTTGTCTAGTTATCTATTTCCTTTCAGTTTCAGTAGTTCTATTTCAGTTCTGGTATTTATAAACTTCTATGTATTTGGATTTCTATTGTATATATTTCAGACTGATATTATGTATTATATTTTTGAGAGTTTGTTATAGTAGCTTCATGAACTACTATGGTATTTTAATTTTCGTTGCGAGTTATTCTGATATTTCTGTGTCTATGATTCTGTGATTGTATTTCATTTGCTCCAAATTTATTTACAATGCGGTATTTTGAGCAATTCAAGTCTGGCATATGTGGATGCTAATGGCTGAAAATATCGGGCTGTTACGGTTGGTATCAGAGCTTTGGTTTTAGGCAAACCTTAGCATGTAGAGCAAAAACTCATTAGAGATAGGGTAGAAATACCCTCGAATGAGTGAAATCAATCTCAGAATCATTTCTTTTTGAGAGAACGTATTTTCGTAGTATAAAATGATTTTCAAATGATTTTTAAAGTATTTTCAAAGATTATATTAGTATAAAGTTTTTCTTATTTTGAAATCAAGATTTTTCTAAACTTCATCCCTTCGGTATCCACCTTGTTAGAAATCTCTTGGTTAGGATTCTTATCGATTAGGATTCCTTGAACTTTGAAATGCTCCCCAATTATTCTAAAATCTAGCCTTGTCTTTCCTATTTTACCCTTTTGATCTTGGAGCATTCCATAACTCCACATTTAAATGACCTCTCTAAAGATAGGTGATTCCGCCAATCATTGAATGATTTGTAAAGGGGTGAACCTCCTTTACAATTGGCATTGATTCACCGGAGATTTCTATATCCTCGGTTTACGATGCTATTTATCTCTTGCTCTACCCGGATTCTATCTCTAGCGATCGAATGTCTATTTGCCTTAGATTTCTACATTGGATATATTCCTGAAGTCACGGTTGACCGGTTAAGGTCGCCCACGATTAATATAGGATTATCTATCTTCTATTGGGAAATTAAATTATCTCATCTTTGTTCGAGCATATCTTCGAACCAGAATTCTATTTGATTAGGTTCCTCCAAATTCGAATCTCCTTTTGTTCTGAAATCCATCCTTGAATCATTCTTTGGAAATTTGTGTTTGGTTGTATTTTGAAATTGTGCATAAAGAAAAATTATTGTTTTTTCGATAAGGATGACCCCATTTTATATATAAAAGTGAAATGTTTTCGATATGGATTGTATATTTTTCTTTCTTTGAAAATTTGAAGCTTTGAAAGGATTTGAAATTTTGCAAATTTTATAAGAATTTGACTTATATAAAATTATTTATGGTTGAAGGGTTTTGAATTTGATTTTCGAGGATTCGAACTTTGGTGTTTTGAAATCGATTTTAAGATTTTGGAAAAATATGTAATAATAATATGATTTAAAGATATATTTCGAATAGAAATGTTTCAAATGTTTTCGAATGAATTGCAATAATTTCGAAGAGATTTCAAAGAAGTTTCAAGAAAATAAAAGTCCAGAACCCACTTATGTTGCTGGAAAATAATTTCGGTGATGAATGCCTGCATCATCGACATTGATTTTCGAGTTTCTAAGTGGGGGAGAGGCCACTCTAGTAGCTTCGCTAGTGATTTTGTGGAACCAAATTTTGATTTCAGATTTTGAAGTACGGTTTGATATTCGAAAGATATATGTGTATATATATGTGAAATAATTTAAAGTAAGCCGGTGTTCAGTCCTTGAGATTCAGATTTGTTTTGGTATTGTAACGATCTCGGATTTTTACTAAGTTTAAATTGATAATTAATTTAATTTTTTAATAAAAATAGTGAAATTAATTGGTAAATTGATTTGAGTTTCTCCAAATTCGAATAAAAATATGTGTTAATTTATGTGAATAAAACTTCAATTTCTCTTGTTGAAGTAATAAATGTTTAAAAAAATCATTTGAGTTTAAGACATGCATATATATGTGAATATATATGTATATGTGAATATGTGAGTGAATCTACATTTATATGTATATTGAATTTGAATGTAAATTTTAAAAAAAATGTTTAAAAATAATTTGAAATTATAAAAATATATCTATGTAATTTATTTGATATGTATATTATGCAAGACAAAATAATTATGTACAAACAAATAAAGTATAAATATGAAACAAGTAAACGCATACATGAAAGTATTGCCAAAGAAGGAATATAAATATCTATAGGCTTGTAAAAGAAAATTAATACAAATATCTTTAGCCACCAAAGTTAAGTGAGAAGATCTGCTAGTCAAACAAACCAGCAAAGAAATATATGCTCAAATATAAAAAAAGTAAACATATATATGACGTATTACAAAACAAAAATCTAAGTATCTATATACAAATAAACAAAAGAAGATAAGCATGAGCCTGTAAAACAAGACAACAACAATTAATGCAAAAATATCTTAGCACACCATATTTATCTTATCAGCCGAAATCTTGCTTATCCAAATGAAAAAAAATGAAAAAAAAATATCTCTGGTCTTATATTGTACAAAACCATATATTTGTCACCCTGTTATACAAAAAAGAATTATATCACCCTGTAAACTCATTTCCTTTATATCAACTTCTTCATTTCAGTTTGTTCATCAAAAACTAAGCAAATCTGAAGTAATACCATCTAAAAAATCAAAAAAAAAAAATTCAATATAAAATAATAACCTAGCTCAATAAATCAAGACAAAGCAGAGATCAAAAGGGGAGTTTCAGAAAGCAAAGTTCAAGCCTGTTTCAACATAAATGAAGCTCTGTTCATTTTAAAATCAATGTGAGTAAACAACTTAAAAAGAAAAAACTGAGTATATTTATTGTTGCTTGTTAGTTTGAGATTTGGAATTGCTTTATTATGCATATATATATATATATATATATATATATATATATATCCTCTACGTATAAATATTTGGAAGTGTAAATGCCTGTTCATGTTGAAACCATCCCTGTTTCTTGCTTCAGAGCATTAGGCTCGATCAAGAATTCAAATATTAATCCTCTTGATCTTTGTTAGGCCTTGGTTTCAAAAGCAAATATACTTGTTTAATTATCAGTTATTATTTAAAAAATAGTTTCAAGTAAAATATAAAAATGTAGATTGAAAAAAACTTGATTATACAGAACAAACTTTAATTTTTGGTAATTTCGAATGTCACAAAAGATTGATTCAATATAACTTGAATCCTTATCGAAAAATAGGATTTTTAAGCCTAAAAATGATGATTTTTAGGTGAGTGTGCATAGAGCAGTCTGAAGTTGAAATGAAAGTGGAATTTTGTCGAATTCTGGCGATGGGCGATGTTCTGGAGGTCGGGGCTTCGCATGGAGGTGGAGGAGCCTATGGCGATGGTGGGAAAAATCATCGGAAGGGTTCCAGTTCACAGTGGCGTCGGCGGTAGGCGAATTTTTGTTTTTAAACCTAATTTTATGGAGGCCGGGAGATTGATCGTCGCGATTTTTCTCGTGCATCGAGCTGCACGCGAATTGGGAGGTGATAGCTGGGAATGTGACGAGTTTGTGGCTGGAGGCGCTGGGCTTCTGATGGCCAGAGACGTGATCGCGAATCGATTTTATTCAGAGGTCTGGGTCGAGATTTCTCGAGCTATGCTCGATTTCGATTTTGGACGTGTATGAGTTTTTAGTCGATCGGAGTTCGTTGTCGAGAAGTTCGTCGTCATGTCGGAAACGTCGTAGGTGGTCGAAGGTCTCTAGCGTGGCTGTGCATGTGCACAGCGAAATATTTGTGCTTGGTGATGGGTTCATGTGTGTCTCGAGGGAATGCTCGAGCAATGGAATTCACTCGGGGTTATGCTCGAGTTCGTGGAGAGGGCTCAGATGTATCAGTTTTACTTAAACTTTTCTAAAAAAAATATGATGAAGGAAAGAAGCAGGGGGAAGACCCGGGGAAAATGGGAGAGAGCTCGGGTCTGAACTCGAAGTACCTGAGATTTGGCTCGGGTATAATTTTAGTTAAACCTGGAAATTTTAAAAGTTCTAAATAGCTTTTGTTTAAATGCAAGATAAATGTTGTGATTGTAATTAATAGCAAGAAAATTAAGAAATGTTAAGAAAATTTTAAATTTGAAATTTAAGATCAAACAAAATTGTAATTAAGAAATTTTATTTATAAGTAAATGTTTAATAAGTTTGTGATTAAGAGATTTTAAAATTAACTAATTATAGTTAATACATAATTAAGAGTTAACTGATTCAAAATTTGATTAAAAATTTATAATTAATTGATTAGGAAATTAATTAAGTAATTAGTAATAAATAAATGATTAATTAAATATTATTAATCAATAATTAAGATTGTTAATTAATAATCAATTAAGATTAATTAATTGATTTAAAGATAATTAGGAAGTGATTAATTTCATGTTTTGAAGTTAATAAATTAATTTATGATTAATTAAGGCCCGCAAATCCGTTCCACTTAGAGTCAGTAAAATGTTAATTTTGCGGTTAATTAATTTAAACCACACAATTCATTTACCTTAATTGAAAATGATTAACTATTGTCAAATATTGTGTACTGAATTGGTATTTCTGTTGTGATTGTGATACTGTGTGATGTGAATTGCTTTGTGCTGGACTGTGATTTGTGAATTAATTCTGTGTTGATGTGAATACCCTTTTTGCCCGTAAAACGGGCATTTAAATTTCGATGCGACAGGGAATTGGATTCCAGTTGGTTATCCGAAACCCACATCGAATCGTAAAGGTAAATCTTTGTGATTGATAAATTTACTTTATCTGTGAATATGTGAATAAAGATAAGCGTTATAGATTATTCCGCTTATCGAGATTGATTAGATCTGTGATGATTGATGATGTTGTGCACTATTGTGTGAAAACCCCTAGACCGCACTATACAAACACAAATATGGATTTCACGTGAAAATCGGTTAAGTCACAGATTTTTAAAATAGTTTTGAATTTGAATTTTAAACCCAAATAGTTTTGGAAATGAAATTGAGTTAAATATAAAAAGCTTTTGAAAGGGTGTTTTAAAAAAAATGAAAGTTATTTTAAATGACTTAATAAAGATTTGAAATTTGAATAATTCGATTTAAATTGGAACTCAATATCTGAAAGTGAATCCTGTATTTGGTATTTATAATTTAAAAACGGTATACAAGTTTATATGGGTTTTAAACCATTTTTAAAGTGTTTTTGGGAATTTGAATTAACCCAAAAGATTTTAACTTGTATAAATGAAATCGTATTTTTCCGAAATAAAAGCTATTTGTTTTCAGTAATAAAAGCTTTCGTATAAGAAGTGGATTTCAAATTTGTGTTAAAGGAATTTCAAGTTTGAAATGAAAATGGTTTTCCAAGTAATGAACAAATCTTTGAAAACGGGTTTTAAATCTACAAGTTAAATACTTGTTATAAAGATTGGGTGAGTTAATCCGAATCGAAATGGGAATTGTTTTGAAATCCGTAAATGGATCTTTGTGAAACTGGGTGAACTTTGTGAAATAAATCTTTTTGTTTAAAGATTTGAAATGGTAATTTGCTTAAATCATTTGAAGAAAGGTTTTGGTTTTCTTTAAAGTTGTGACTTAATTGAAATCCTATATCCATATGTTTTCAAATATAGCGCTCATTATTCAGTTTAGCCAGGAGAGGACTTTGTGTCATATAACCCATTCCGAATAATGATACGACGTTATAGATAGCACTTGAAGACCGGTGGTGAAGACAGGTTATTTGCAAGAACGATAGGATGACCTATCGATTGCCTCTGCACTGAGTAGCTACGGTATAGAGATTCCCTAAGTGATGGGAAGTCCGATCGGGATTGTGAATACCCGGATTTGCAAGGGCTTCTTCGGAAATGCCTTCGGTTCTGTTCGAATCCGGAACAGACTTGTATGTTTGTATGTCCGACACTACACCTTGAGATATAAAGCTGATTTCTTTCAAATACATATCTGATGGTGGCGGAGAATTTATTCTCTTAGCTTAACACCCTTCTCTGAGACGTACGAGCTCAGAGGTTATGTAGTTGAAGGTTATCAGTGATATACTCCCAATTTGGTAGTGTGGCATGCTGAGTGCTGTTGTGTGTTGATGATCATTTGTTGATAATTTGTGATCAAAGCATGGCTTTCGTGTAAATGGACGAGACCTCGTCGAGCCTCACAACCCGGTAATGGTCGAAACAGGAATCGTGGCAGCAAGGTTATTTGGAGGTAGCTCCTCCTGAGGGTATGACCATTTCCTTCTGGATAAAAAAGTGATATCATGGTATGGAGCCTAGATATTTACTTATGTTGATTTTTGAAAGTTGGTATCATGGTATGGAGCCCAGATACTTTACTGTGTGGTTGTTGGATTGAGGGCCCTCGGATAAAGATCGGTAACGACCAGGTGATGGCATACTCGTGTCAGTTGTTACCTAGTTACAGAGGCAACCCGACCTTGTGTAGCAGAGATCCGGTTAGGTTCTCGGGGACGTCCCTCCAGAGGAGTTCCATTTTATGTGGAAAGTTCCTTTGCCTGACCATTTGTTGGAAATCCAAACATAACAATACGAGCCCTGTATGGTTTTAGTTGTATAACCTGCCATGGAATATGACGGTAACCTGCTATTGAACATGGTAGCTATAGTAGGCATAAGTGTGAAATGCCTATGCTGGCTAAGATTAATATTATATTTTCGAAAGGTTTTCTTCACTATGCACTAATAATAATAATATCAAAGGATTTCGCGTATCAAGCATTTTTGACTGTCATAAGGAGAAATATCCTCCAAGTTTGCGCTTGCATTGTGTGTGTGGCGGGAGGCCTTATGGTAGATTCATTTTCCAAAAAGAATTGCGGATTTATTTTAAATTCTTTTGTTGTTTGTTTTAAAGATAAACTGTTTTTGTTTGCTCACCCTAGTCCCATGACTGATTCGGAGTTTATTGTTCCCTTCCTAAACTCTGGGTGCCCACCATTTTCCACACGGGCATTCTAGAGTTGGGTTTTTCAGATATCGATTCGGTAGCTTTTAGCTTTTTCTTTGGTATTCTTTAGAGACTTTGGATATTTAAGTCTCTGATCACGACTGACCTTGCTTAGCTTGGTGAAACTTGATGGTGGTTCGAGCTTGTGGTTTGGAGTTTGGGCTTTGGAGCATTGGATTGGAGTTATCCCTTAGCTATTTGTTTTCCGTTGTTGTTTATGGTTTCTAATATTTTTGTATCATATTGTATCAGTGTTGTATCATAATTGGATATTGTATTCGTTGGAGTTGTATTTGATATTCATTTCTTTTTCTTCCACTGTGTTGTTTACTTAATTGTGTTATAAGCTCCGGCACGAGTCAAATTTTAACGGTTGAATCTGCGGCATTCATGTACGAGTGAAGTACGGGTGTCGATTTTCGAATGCTGAAATTTGGAGCATGACAGGTATAACCCTATCTTTTGGAATTGGTTTACTAATTTGTTGGTGATTTCCAACTCTTGGATTGAAAATATGATTTCTTCGACTATTTTGAAGGTTCGAGCACTTCCAAATCAAGGTTAACTTTTCAAGGCTAAGAAATGTTGAAAGGTATAAGGTATTTGATAAAGAATATAAGTTTAGTTTTGTATGATTAATGTATAAAGTAATATGATTTATATAAATTTGAAACTGTTTGTTGAGTGAAATAAATAAGACTATTTTAAATTATTTTGGTATGAAATATAGATTTGAAATGTTTTGAATAAAGTATATATATAGAATAATAATCTTTCCGATGGTAAATTGGAGTTTTCATATAGAAATAAATAGTTTGAAGGTTTTAAAAAAAGATGGTTTTAAACTTAGTAATTATTTTAGATATTTTGATGACTGAAATGGTTTGGAAATGATTTAATCTTTATTTTGATAAAGAATGTGATTTGAAATGATAATTGATTTTGATAAATGAATATTTGAAGTTTATATTAGTACGAAAGGATATCTGGTTTACTTGTAATTTGAGTTTATTTAAAAATGATGGATTTATGAAATGAATATTTCGGAACTAAGTAATAATGAAGTAAAATTTGAGATATATGAAATTATAAATTTCAGTTTTGGAATATGGTATATTTAAGCTTTGAAATATATTAAAGATTTAATAGTTTATTTTATGGATCAAATCTTCATTTGAAATTTGATAATATTTGAATTGGTTTTGTTGAAAAACTAAATTGAACTGAAACTGATGGTTTGAATTGAATTAAAATTGGAAATTTTAGATTTGGGTTTAATTGAATAAATTTGTGAAATATAAATAATTAAAGGAATGTTTTATGATTTCAAATGTATGATTTCGAAATGTTATGATTTTCAAAGTGCAATGATTTCAAGTATTTTGGTTTCGAAAGATTATAACTTTGGAAGTATTATGATTTTTTGAAAGTGAATATATGTTTGAAATGGAAATGAATTTGTTTGACCTAAATTTTTGTTGATTTGGAAATTTGGATTATTTTCTAAATCTATTATTTTAAGAAGCTTTGAAACTGAATATATGAAATTAGGAAGAAATAATCTGACGAAATCATATATGATTTTGAAACTGAATTGATATTGAAATGGTTTGAAATTGAGAACCTTGTTTATTTAAATACTTTGATTTGGGAGTTATCAAACTTATATAAATGGATTTGTATAAGTACGAAGTGGTTTGAAACTTTTGATTTGAAAGGGTACTCAATTTGTAAAGAGAAATCTTATATAATCGAAGTCTATATAAGTATGATTTGATATACTATTGATTTGGAAAGTATTTGATTTGAAAATGAAATCTGATATATAATGGACTTTATATAAGTATGATATTTGAAAGTGGTTTTGAAAGGTACTATATGATACATATGTTCGAAGTAAAGATATGGATAGTGCCTTCTGATTGGTATCCGCTTTGTGGCCACACTGTGGATTCATTCTATCGATATTATTCTCTCTGATTTGGGTTTTCCGGATAGGATACTCGAGTTTCCAAAGAATTCCATGGCGATATCCATGGTCTTACGAGCGCGGCTGCATAGCATAATTCACAGGGGCTGCGAGAGCCTAAGGGTACGGACGTTTCATTGGGGATCCAGGCGTAACCATTGTGTATCTGTGATCTATTGGGTCGCTTGGTAGCGTAATCTGTAGGGGCCGCGAGATCATAAGGGTACGGATGTTTCCTGGGGGATCCAGGTGTAACCATTGTGTATTTGCGGTGCTACCAATCTTCATGGTATAATCGCAGAGCTACGGTAGTCAGCCTACGGGTACGGATGTTTCCTGGGAGATCCAAGTGTAACCATTGTGTATCCGCGATCCATGATTGACATGTTTGGTTTGGTTGATTTGTTCGGATTGTACTTTCCATATCTGTTGTTTTAAAGGTTTTCCAGTATTTTCACTGGATGTTGAAACAAGTCTACCAAGTACCTGGAGAATTCTAGCTTTGCGCCTGATCAACGCATAGCCAGAGTCTACAGGAACGAAAGTAAACTTGCTAAGACATCGAGTTATAAAAGTATTTTGATAAAGTGTATTACATAAAGGATATTTTGATCATTTCTTTTACTTTTCTAAATAATTTAAAATGTTTTAAATAGTTTACTTTGAACTATCAAATTTGAATCAAATGACTATTCATCATATTATAAAATGTATATTATTAAATGTTTAAAATGTTATAAATATACAATTTTTAAATTGAAATGTATATGGTTTTAAAATAATTTCCATCCTTGTCTTTCAACCTACTTTCCCTTCTAACTATTTCTACCTTCTTCCTCTTCGAGGGTCCTTTCCGCAATTATGGAAAGAGTCGGTTCTTTGGCTTATCGTCTGGATTTGCCGAGAAGCTGTCTGGAGTGCATGATGTATTCCATGTCTCACATTTTCTCTAGTATCTTCATAACCTATCTCTTTTTTCAGCTTTCTGCTCTTGATGGTTGGGATATTGAGCCTAATCTGACTATCGAGAGTAAGCCACTTCGTATTGTCGACAGAGGTACAAAGCGGCTAAGAAGGAAATCTGTTAGTTTGATCGACGTACGATGGGGTACTGATGATCGAGATTGTACCCGGGAAACGGAGAAGAGCATTTGTTCTTCGAATCCGAAATTATTTTTCCTGGTACTATTTGTTGTCTATCGTGCTTTTCCTTATTTTCCTTGTTCGTTCTTTTCGAGGACGAAAAGATTTGAGTGGGGGAGAGCGTAACAACCCAGTATTTTATGATTATTTTAATTGTTTATTTTAATTATTTAAATTGAAACTCCTGATTTAAAAACTTTATTTTATTTATTAAAATGATTTCAAAAGTATATTTTTATTTTGTGTGAATTATAATTTTAAACCTGAATAAATATGATATTTCCACAAAAGTGGATTTTTGGTCAATCTGGTCAAATTTTGACTTTTAAATTTAAAATTTAAATATTTGAATTTTTAAATTTTAAATTTTATTATGAAAATATATTAAATTTCAAGAATACTGCTTTTTGTTTCGTTGAAATCCGATTTATATTGTGACAGTTATGTTTTTTACAATATTGTATGTAAATTGATTTATTTAATAAAATTGTCTATTTTAATTTATATAAATAATATTTTTATTTATCATATTATGTTATAATATGTGTTATATGACATGTTAGGTATATATTGTTATTTTAAAATATTTTAAAGTAATGTTATAATTTTTCCAAAGCTTAGTGTATTTATTTTCAATTTTTATAACCTAGTTTCTATTTTTAAGCTATTTTCTTAATTTAATTATATTTATTTAAAATTTATTTATTTATTTTTATTCATTCATTATATTTTCGTGTTTTTATCTTTATTAATATGTATTTTACATGTATTTAAAATGCAAAAAGAATTTGGATATTTGAAGAGTTTTTGACCTTTAGTATCCTTTGCCTTTCCATTTTCAATTTGTCTTTTCACACCAAACAACATATCCATTCAATTGCTGACTTTATCACCATTCCTTTAGCTGACTACCCCTCATTTTTCACATACCAAAACTTTCTCAAACTCAAAACGTACGGTCTCCATTTCCTGAGAGAAATTTTTTGGTAAACTTTCATTCTTTTTCACTTTTTTCCATTATTTTGTATTTATTTTTGTACTTGTATTCACCTTCTTGTGTTCGGCCTCCCTCCTCCAGCACCATGGCCGCCTACACCACAACTAGCCATTGTCCCCTCCTTCCCACTGCCATCCCATAGCTGAAGCCATCCATGATGGTGATCCACCAAAAAAATGAACAAAATCCACTTTATTCATGCTAGCCGAACTCCCCATTGATCCACCACTTCAACCACCACTTTGGCCGACCATCCACTACCAGCCACTTCCTGGACCTGAGACCTCTACAACACCTGTACTTTATCTTCCCAAGCTTGGCCGTGCTCATCCATGCTTTCGCCGAGACTTTAAATGGCAACAAAACTCACTTGTGTTGCCTTGTTTTGTAAATTCATGCACACATACCCTTCATCTCCTTTATACTGTTATGGCCGACCCCTATATGACCATAACCTGATCCAAACCTGACCCAAATCCATCCCATAACAGTGCTTTTCCAGCCAATAGCTGAAGCATATGATGTTGAATGCAAGTGCAAAAGCTCTAGCTTTGAATTGTGTAGTTATTCCTAGCATTGTTTTGTAATATTTTGGTTTGTAATCCATATTGTACTTTGTTTTGTTTGAAATTTGACAAGGCAATTAGCTTTGGCTCTCCCACTCTCAAATCATTGTCATGCTTTCGTGCCTTCATGGATCTCTGTTTTTGTACTTTCGTTGTCGTCTTCAGCTTATACAAGTGAGTAATTCTCACCAGACAAATTTATACTTATATTACTAGTAAACTTATCATAATTGAATCGATAAACCCATGGCATCATGTTATATCTGCTATGCTATGATCATATGATGCTCACCTATGCTTAAACACCTGTTATATCATATGTTACCGTTATATTATGTTATTATGTTATTTATATTAATTTATCACACAGCAAGTTCCCTTTAGATTAGAATCACTATGGGTTGAAATGATACATACCCGAATGGACTTTAGAATATGGGAAAATCGTTTTGTGCTGAAATGATAGGGCTGAACAATTTTTAATTATTTCATTTACTTGGAACTACGGGTTTTAAATGATAAAACCCGAGTTTTCTTTGTAAATTACAGATTGAAATGATATATTATCTGTATCACTTTACCTATGCTAGAAAATGATATACAGACCCGTGGTTAATATATATTTTTCTGAAATTTTAAAATATTTTAGAAATGTAAATATTATGATATTTTGATTTGAAACTTAAATAAAAAAAATTAAAGTATTATTGATTTTCAAAAAAAATTAAGTGAAATAAATTAATGGTAAAGTTAGAAATTTGAAATATAAGTTATTTTGGAAATTATGATTTGGTCATAAATGGAATTTAAATTAAGTAGGAAATATGAAAATCGATTTAAAATTTGATTTAAAATGAATTTAAATTATTTTTGTAAAGTGTTAATGATTTTTGAATAAGTTTAAAGTTTAAATAAATGAAATTGAATTTTGAAATATAACTTAGATTGGAAATTTGTGAATTTTGCTTAAAAATGAATTTTAAGTTAAATAAATAAAATGAAAAATAAATTATATTTGGAAATTTAAACTTAAGTGTTAAGTTAAAAATTTAATTACAAAGAATTTAAATTGAATGTTGAATTATATAAGTAAATTATTATTAAATTGATTTTTGAAAATTTAACTTTATAAAATCATGAATATAAGGGTATTTAAATGATTGTTTTAAAAGTGAAAATATATTATTTTATAAGTTTAAAATGATTTAAATAAAAAATTAATTGTTTGTGAAATTATATTGAATACTTGGAATTTAATTAACAGAATTTTTGACATGTTATTATTTCTAATGTGAAGGATATTACAACATTTGTAAATGCTGTAGTTGATAGAAATGAACTAAATGGCTAAACTGAATTAAGGGCTATTACAGCATTTGTAAGTGTTGTAGTTGTCGAAATTAACTAAGACTTTATTTGAACTAAAGTAACCCTATTACAACATTATTAAAAGCTGTCTTTCCGTAGCATTTTCTAAATGCTGCGAAAGTTGAATTTTCATTGTTTTAATATATTTAAGTGAATAAATGAACTTTCAAAGATTAAAATTTTGGAAATTTAATAATTTAGTTATTAAATATAATAACTTCATTTTAATGATTTACAATGAAGTAATTTGTTTTGAAATATAAACTGTTTTGAAATGTGTGTTGAAATGGTATTTTAAATAAAAATGAATGTGGTTTGGAAAAGATACGATATTTTGATATTTTGAATTGGATTATTGAATGATATTTGATTTCAAAGTATAAATTTATATTTGGAAATTTTAACCACGGGATGTATTTAATTATAGTTAATTGATCCTTAGAGGATGGACGGTCCTAAGCATCCTTTAAGTTATTGTACATTACTACTACAGTTCACTTGAGTTAGTTTATGTTATATAAGTATATATGTCCTGACTCGAGTGTTTTGTGTTTCACTTTACACTCGGGTCAGCCTGAGTATTTACAGCCTAGCTTTGGATTTCTTTTTCTGGAGCTAGAAATCGCTGGAGATTCTACGTGTCTAGTTACCTATCCCTTTTCAGTTTCAGTTGTTCTATTTCAGTTCTGGTATTTATAAACTTCTATGTATTTGGATTTCTATTGTATATGTTTCAGACTGATATTATGTATTATGTTTTTGAGAGTTTATTACAGTAGCTTCATGAACTACTATACTATTTTAATTTCCGCTGCGAGTTATTCTGATATTTCTGTGTCTGTGATTCTATGATTGTATTTAATTTGCATCAAATTTATTTACATTGCGGTATTTTGAGCAATTCAAGTCTGGCATGTGTGGATGCGAATGGATGAAAATATCGGGTTGTTACATCTGCACTGAGTAGCTTCGGTATAGTGTTCTGCATATGTGATAGAGAATCCGATCGGGATTGTGAATACCTGGAGTGCAAGGGCTTCTTTTGAAGTGCCTTCGGCTCTGTTCGAAGCCGGAACAAACTTGTATGGATGTGTGTCTGACATTACACTTTGAGATGTAAAACCAGTTTCTATCAAATACGTTTTTGTTTCGTGGAGGAGAATTTATTCTCTTAGCTTAATACCCTTCTCTGAGACGTACGAGCTCAGAGGTTATGTAGTTGATGGTTACTAGTGATACATTCCTAATTTGGTAATGTGACATATGAAGTGTTGTTGATCATTTGTTGATCAAAGCATAGCTTTTGTGTAAAGCGTAGCTTTGTGGACGAGACTGCATCAGGATCTCACAACCCGAAAATGGTCGAAACTTAAGATGCGTCATGGTTATGAGGGTCGCGCCCTTTAGGGCATGTCATTCCTTTCTGGAAAAGGCTGGTATCATGGTATAGAGCCCAGATATTTAACCTATGTGATTACTGCAAATTTATTACTTTGTGGTTGTTGCTTTGTGATTTAGGATCCTCGGATAACTGTCGCAAACGACCGGTGTGACGACCCAAACTCGATGTCCGATAAACGACATCAAATTCGCATCGCCGGAGCTTATAACAACAACTAGATGAATATAAAACAGCGGAACAGAATCAATATCATAAATGTCATCACAGTTACAACATCAACATAACATCCATACTACAACAGAGTATATAATACATACACCACAACTCTAAATACAACATCATGATAATACAAGAGTGATCATATATCCAAAATTCCTCAAATGAGAGAGGTGATAACGGGCTCCCAAAAGCTAAACACCTGAAATCTCCAAAAGCTCCTAAGATATCTCCAAGATAAAAGCTCCAAAATACTGCTACTCCAAAATACAGAAACCTGCTACTAGGCTGCCCATGTAGAAATAATGGGCACCCAGAGTTTAGGAAAGAAAACAATAAACTCCAGATCAGTCATGGGACTGGTATGAGTAAACAAAAAACAACAGTTACTTTTAAAGAAACTAGATTTATAAAAGAATTTTCGGTATGCTTTTAAAAATGGAACTACCATAAGACCTCCCGCCACACACACAATGCAAACGCAGAATTGGAGGAGATTTCTTCTTATGATAGTTAAATACGCTTGATACGAGAAAAGAATTCGTTGATATTCTTACTAGTGCATAGTGAAGAAAACATTTCGAAAATAGAATATTAATCTTAGCCAGCATAGACATTCCGAACCATGCCTACTATAGCTACCATTTAAACAGTGGGGCGCCACCATAAGTAAATGGCAGGTTCTACAACTAAAACCGTACAGGGTTTTGTATTAGGAATTGAATTTCCAACAATGGTCAGGCCAAGGAACTTCCCATTGCCACATGGAAACGCCTTTGGAAAGACGCCCCGAGAACCTAACCGGATCTCTGCCAACACAAGGCCGGGTTACCCTTCAAACTGGGTAACAACTGACACGAGTATGCCATCTCCCGGTTGTAACCAACCTTTAACCAGGGCCCCAGCAACAAATCACAAAATAATATATATATATATATATATATATATATATATATATATATATATATCTGCGATATCAACATAAGTTAAGTATCTGGGCTCCATACCATGATACCACTTCTATCCAGAAGGAAATGCACATACCCTAAGGGGTGCTACCTCCAATAACCTTGCCGCATCTTTCCTGTTTCGACCATTTCGGGGTGTGAGGCTCGACGAAGTTTCGTCCACAAAGCTACGCTTCTCACAAAGCCATGCTTCGATTAACAAATGATCAGCAACACTCAGCATGCCACATTACCAAATTTGGGAATATATTGCTGATATCCTTCAACTACATAACCTCTGAGCTCGTACGTCTCAGAGAAGGGTGTTAAGCTAAGAGAATGAATTCTCCTCCACCAACAGAAATATATTTGAAAGAAACCTGCTTTATATCTCAATTTGTAATGTCAGACACACAATCCATACAAGTATGTTCTGGGTTCGAACAGAACCGAAGGCACTTCCAAAGAAGTCCTTGCAATCCGGATATCAACAATCCTGATCGGATTCCCCATCACATATGGAGAACTCTATACCGGAGCAACTCGGTGCAGAGTGAATCGACAGGTCATCCTGTCGCTCTCGCAATATACCCGGTCTTCAACACCGCTCTTCAAATGCTATCCATAACGTCGAATCACATATTCGAAATGGGTTATACGACACAAAGGTCCTTTCCCGGCTAATTCGAATAGTGAGTGTCAAATTTTAAAACATGTGGATGTCATTCACAAATATTCACAGGTTCGATGTGGGTTTCGGATAACCAACTGAAATCTGATTCCCTGTCGCATCGAAGTTTAAATGTCGTTTTACGGGCAACAGGGTTTTCACATCAATACAGAACGAATCACAATCACAGTATAGTACATGGCAATTTATATCACATAGTATCACACTCAGAACAGAAATATCAATATAGTGCACAACGATAGTTAATCATTTTCAAATGTGGTTTAAATAAATTTACCACTAAATTATTTTAAATCAATGATAAGAATTTGGATAAATAATTTAAATCTTGATTAATTCGTTTTATTATTTCGAAATTAGTTATTTGAATTAACCACAAATTTTTGTTTTGCCGACTTTAATTTATCTGAAAAACAAATTCTTAATTGATAATTAATTTGAACACTTAATTGTTTATTAAATCAATTTTAATTACAAATTTTAAATCATTCTAAATTTATTTTCAAAAAAAACTATTAATATATATTGTTTACCTTAATTATCATTTGAAAATCTGCTTTGCTTAAAAAAAATCAATTTTATCGTCGCTTTTAAAAGTGCTAATATAATTTTATTCCAATCCTTATTTTAGATTTTATTATTTAAAAGAAGGGTTAATTTAAATTTTAAAACATTATTAAATGATTTAAACTTATAGTAAGTTTGAACTTAACATAAGTAATCTTGGTTGCATTGCAAATACAAAATTTACTTAGCATTTTTAACTTGAAAATTTGTTTGGGCTTAGCCCATTATAAAAGCAAGCCTAAATTAACACGAGAATGACTCGAGCCAAACTCGAGTGTTTCCAAAAATTCCCCGCGTCCCTTCCCTTCTTCCCCATTCCCTGTTTCATCTTCTTCCTTTATTTTTCTTTTATTTTTTTCTCTCTAGTAAATTAAAAACTATAGCTAAATAAATAGCATCAGGGAGAACTCGCTCGAATACGAACACAAACCTGAAGCATTACACGAATTTTTTTGAGTCTCTCCCGAAGCCAAGCACACGCGAAAACTTCCTGTTCCCATACGAACGCTGTGCACGTGCACAACATCACGGCGTCACTCCGGTGGCCATTTCGATGGCCAGCAAACCACGATGTATCCCTACACACGAGATCGAAACTTAATTCTTCACGAATTTGTCAAAATCGAAATTTGCCTGAAGCATGCGCTAACTATATGAATGCGTCAACCCCAATCACCTCGGCGTCCCCAACGATAAGCACCTGTCGCCATGAAACTCCGGCCCAAGCACGACAACACCCCAAGCCATCATCCCCCAAGTCTTCGTGGAGCTCGATCAACTCAAGAGGGCGCAATCCTCTCCTTACTAAACACGTTCAAAACTGTAACTAAAACCCTAATGTGACCCCAAATCCAAAACTCACGCATTAGAAAAATTAATTGATAATTTTCCTGAGATCCTTAATGTTTCAGCATGCTTCAAACCAAATTTTAGGATTTTCTATTGATTCGATTGTCTGAAATTCGAAAAAATGAAAATTTTGTTCAGATACAAATTATTCTGAGAATACAAAACTAAAAATCCAAAATTTTGTTTTAAAATTCATGCTTTGCATTATCGATTCAATAAATATTCTCGAATTAATATTTTACAACAATTTATTTTTATCAATAATAGTGGAATACCTGTAAACCAAAGTTACAGTGGTGATAATCCACTGCATATTTAAATAAACTTTGCAAAACTTTGTTTCTTGGATTAAACAACTTGATTTAATTGAAAAACCAAAGCTTGTTAGTGGTTATCAGCAAATGGACTTTAGCTTTGAAACCAACATAAACTCTGTATGAATTTCACAGAACATAACAATCTTGGTTTCTTACTGAATCATGTACCAACAGTTTATAAATGAAGTTTGTACTGTTTTAAGAAAAAATTTAAACCCTATTTTGAAGATTTATGTTTTACTCACTTATTTGTTGAAACAGAGAACACCTTGGGTTTTGATAATAACTGCAGTTTTGATCCTTCTCTTCTTTCTTCCTTCAGTAAATTGTTTTGAACTTTGAATGAAAAGTGATATTTTCTTTTTTTTAATTCTCTGATCTCAGTTAATATTTGTTCTTTGGGTTTACAAAGTTATGTTCGAATGAACTGAAATGAGAAAGTAGATTGATGTATATATAACAGGTTGTGTGTAAACTGAGGCTTACTAAAGCAAGTACAAGATGAATAAACCCATGCTTTAAAGTTGCTGATGTGATTTTCTTCTTGCTGGAGAGTAAATGCATTTAATGAAAGTATGTTGCGTTGTAGAGGCTTGCATTTAATGTAAGCATGTTTTGTGATGCTTCTATCCTGTGTACTTGTAGAAATATGATGTTTGATTTATATAAATACTATTTTGTTTGTTTTGTAGATTTTTTTTCCTTTGCTTAAGTCCTGTTTTCTTTTACAGTTTATATTTTCTTCATACTCTTTTGTTATCGTGGTTTATTTTTGTTGTCCCGCTTTTTGGCAAAGCCGTGATACCAAAAGACTGATCAAAAATAAAAGACAGTTCGTCTCAAAGATTGGTTGTACGTCGCTTCACCATGGATATCGATGAATTTTGTCCAAGCCCGGATCAGGCTACAATTGATAGGACATGACAAGAATGATCACAGAAGTCCGCATCTCAAATTTCAAGTCAATCCGAGTTCACACGCTCAAGTTATGATTGCTTCAAGTTGGAGGAAATCAGCCGAAGTTCGAATCCATCAGGAGAGCATGAGTTCGAATCCATCAAGTCACCTCTTCCTTCGAATCCATCCCAATGGCCAATCTTCGAATCCGTCCCAATGGCCTTCTTTAAAATCCCTTAAGGCGAGATACCTCGAATCCATGGGACTACTCCACTTCGTATCCATGAGGTTGAAATCCTTCGAGTCTATAAAGTCACTCCACTTCGCCTACATCAGAGCATATGAGTTCGTATCCATCAGATGGCCTCGCCTCGAATCCATCGAGCAAGTCTCGGTTCAAATGCACGAGACATAATCTCGCTTAGAATCCATCAAGGAGGAGACATTCGAATCCATGCAGTTGATTCACTTCGAATCCATCGTTGAAACACATGATCGAATCCATCATATTCCCCCTGCTTCGAATCCACGAATGCTACATCGAATCCACTAAGTCAAGGCGGCTAAAATGGTGGATTCGACCCTATGGATTCGACCCTAAGGAATCGATTCGAACCAAGATTGTTGACCGAAAGTGCAATCTTGAATCGATCATAACTTGAGATCTACAAGTCCAAATGCTATGAAATTTTCACAGGAGCTTTCATGTACATAGAAGAATGTCCACGCCAAGTTTCATCACCATTGGACGCTTTTTTGATCGATTCGAACCAAGGGTCGAATCGATCCCAAAGTTGGCCCGGATCTCCAGAATTCCGCCATGTGGGCCCCCCACACGTGCCAGAAGTGGTCTCCCCGAATTTTAGGCGAAATATCAGCCGCCAGCACTTATAAATAGAGCCCTTGGTCATTCAGAAAAGGGATCGGAGAATTTTGAGAGTAAGAGGACGCCCGGACGCTGCCAGAACTGCTTCAGAGCACCACTGCTGCCTTTGATTTCGAATTTTGGCTTACTACTTGCTGTACTTTGACATTAAAAAGTTGTATTCTCTGAATATCAAGCAATAAAGTAACAAAACTTCATAGTGGACGTAGGCAAAACGCCGAACCACTCTAAATCGTTGTCTCTTGTGCAATTTACTTCCCGCTATTTGGAGTTTTTGTTAGATAATCCACATTTTAATTTACTTTCTTCATTTATTATCTCTTCAAAAACTTCCAACGAGTGTTGTGCCCAATTTTAACACAAACACTTTGGTGCTTTCACTGAGAAAAACCCAGTTTTTTTCTCCTGCTCCTTGGATCTATCTTCGATACCGGATTGCATAAATCTAAGAGAGAGATCCAGACCTCATATTCAGATTCCTTCCGTTCTATTCAGATTTGTTCAAAGTCTAGGAAAGGATTCAACGCTTCAAGATGGTGAGTACAAGAACTACTTCTAACGTTGGTGATCAAGAAGGTCGGGATAGGCAAAATCCCACACAGCTACTGTCTACCAATCAAGATGCTGCTGGGCATACGGATCAGTCAGGTCCGGTCACAAGACAAGAGTTCCAGGCGCTACTCCAGGAACTAACCCAAAGCCGACAACAAGTAACTGAGCAGTTGCGCGCTAACGCTGAGTTGACCAATCAACTAAATCGCCAAAAGCGAAGAAGATCCAGAAGAGATCAAGCTCCTCATTCTTCCACCGAAAGCTCTGCTTCATCTGACTACAATAACAGATCTACCCGTCCCAGGCTAGACGGAAACCATGCGCAAGCTGCTGACTATCAACAGGCGTTAACCGTTGGGCCCATAAGAGTTGGCCCATCTACCAGCTTCCATACTGGACCCTCCTCCCGAGGAGGCACTATTCCACAATACGCTGCAGATGATCGAGCTGCCACAGTCGCTGCAGTTGACATAGGAGTTGATACCCGAGATCACTCCAATCAAAATTATCATCAGCAAGGACATGCTCTAGAGCCATATGTCCCAGAAGACGTTGAGCCAAGGAGGCGAGATACGGATCGTCGACAGCGCCCGATCCCACCTCGCACTGTGGAACCCGACCACACTTTGGCTCACCACACACAGAATGTTCCAATACCAGACTTCTCAGCCATGGTACAATAAATGATTCGCGAGAGTCAAGGCCTAACAAATGACGATTGGGGAATCTCCCGAAGTCATACCCCGTTTACTGATGACATATTGTATGCTGAACCTCCTCGGCGATTCAGAATGCCAACCCTGCCCATGTATGAAGGAAATTCTGACCCAAACCAACATATTTTGAAATATGAATGGTCGATGACTGCTGCGAGAGCTGATGACGCAGTAAAGTGCCGCAGTTTTCCCATTTCCTTAGGGGGAATTGCGACGATGTGGTTTACACGATTACCGCCACGGTCTATTTCTTCATTTGATCAGTTAGCTACCAAATTTGTTGAGCAATTTCGCATGCATATTACCCGACCTAAAGATGTTAATACCTTATCAAGTGTCACTCAAGCTCCCGGAGAAACACTTAGACTATATTTGGAGAGATTCAATGCTGCATGCGCAGAGATCACCAACCCCAATGATAATTCTATTTTAATGGCTTTGACTAAAGGAATCGACCCTAATTCCGAGTTTGGAAATTGGTTAGCTGGAAAGCCTCCTGCATCGTTGGACCGTTTCTATTCCAAAGCCGCTCAATTCTTGAGGCTAGAGGATGCGAAACAGTCTAGGAAGCAGGACGATGCAAGACCCAGCAGTGAAGGGATTCAGAGTAATGTTGCGGTTAAACAATCCAGAGAAAGTTCAGGAAAAGTCGAGTTGAATATTCAAAATAAACAGACTCAACGATCGAGAAACGGTGATAGCCGAAGCAAGAAGCAAGACTAGAATCGTGGTCCGAGACGTAGGGCCGCAATGTTTGACAGTTATACACCGCTTAACACGTCGTTGGAAAACGTATACCTACAGACTTGTGATACTATGCAATACAAGAAGCCTGCTCCGAAGCCTTCGTCGGAAAGGCAGATTCAAACAGGAAAATTCTGTAGGTTTCATGAAAGTTATGTGCATAATACCAATGAGTGTAGGCATTTGCAAGACCTCAATGAAAAGTTGATCAGAGAGAGAAAGTTGGACCAGCTCGTACGGGCGGAAGGTTGGTTACCAATACAATAAGTGGTGGTCCCCATCCAACAGACAGAAGCTGGAGAGAAATGGAGTATGCTGGCTCGATCAGGCATGTGGACTTTGAATGTTATAGTAACTCAGAAGACGGAACACCGGCTAAACAACAAAAGACGATGGCTGATGAAATCGTATTTAGAAATCGAGACGCCGATAGAGTCGAAACTCCCACAATTGACCCGTTGGTCATATCTGCTCAAGTTGGTCCTGCTTGGATGAAGAGGATCTTGGTAGACAGTGGGAGTTCTGTGAACATACTGTTTAAAAGAGCATACGATTTAATGAAAATGGAATCTAAGGACTTAAAACCTTGTCAATCACGAGTCCACGGCTTCAACGGGAGTGCGACGACACCAACCGGAATGGTTGAATTGCCGGTGGAGTTGGGAGTGGGAGAATGCCGAAGAGTTCGGATGTTGCAATTTGTTGTCTTTGATATTCCTTCCCCGTACAATGCCTTTTTGGGCCGACCAGCCCTTGCTGAATTTAGGGCTGCTATTGCCCCATGGTGTTTAACTCTGAAGTTCCCTACTGACCATGGGATAGGAGTTGTACAAGGAGATCAGGCTGCTGGAAGAGCCTGTTATGTTGCTGAGCTACGGGAGGCGCAGCGAAAAGAAAAAGGAAAGGGCGTAGAGGAATCTCTCTGCATCTGTTTCACTGACGATTGACAATTAGCGCCTGGCCCTCGGCCTGGGCACCACAACCAATTCCAAAAAGATCTTGATCCAAGAGACAATGATAATAAAGAAGAATCTACGGAAAGTCAGGCTTCCCCGGTCGAGCTGACCATCGATGTCCCGATTGACGATGATCACAATGACTCGAGAATGTTGAAGATTGGTCTCAGCTTAACCAAGAGACACAACAGGAATTGGTTGATTTTCTCCGGGCGAATCTCGACGTGTTCGCCTGGACGCACTCTGATATGTGTGGAATCTCGCCATACATCGCGAGCCACACTTTGAACATTGACCCGCGGTATATCCCGGTCAAGCAGAAAAGACGTGGTATGGATCCAGAGAGATCTGCCACCCTTAAGGAAGAGGTTGACAAATTAAAGACGAATGGGTTCATTAGAGACGCTTTATACCTAGAATGGGTGTCCAATCCCGTACTTGTCCGGAAACCAAACGGGAAATGGAGAACGTGTATCGATTACTCTGACCTGAATAACGCCTGCACAAAAGACAGCTTTTCGCTTCCCCGAATCGATCAACTGGTAGATTCAACTGCTGGACATGAATTATTATCCTTCATGGATGCTTACTCAGGTTACAATCAGATACCCATGCATGTACCAGAACAAGAACACACCAGCTTCGTAACCGACTTGGGATTATACTGCTACAAGGTCATGCCTTTTGGATTAAAGAATGCTGGCGCAACTTATCAACGCTTAGTCAACCGAATGTTTGCCGGTCAGATTGGAAGACTATGGAGGTCTATGTAGATGACATGTTGGTGAAATCACGACACTCCAATGATCATGTCAAAGACTTGGAGTCAATGTTCAATATCCTCCGGAAATACGGGATGAAGCTTAATCCACTAAAGTGTCATTTCGGAGTCGCATCCGGAAAATTCCTTGGGTTCATTATCAATGCCCGAGGAATAGAGGCCAACCTCGAGAAGATCTGGGCTATCAGAAATCTTCAAACTCCGAGTACCATAAAGCAAGTTCGGAGTCTTAATGGGAAAGTTGCAGCACTGAGCAAGTTTATCTCGAAGCCGACCGACAAATGCATTCCCTTCTTCGATTTGATTCGAAAAGGGAAACGAAACTTCGAATGGACTGCAGAATGTGAGGGCGCATTTCAATCGCTAATCCAACATCTTTCCGTACCACCAATCCTTTCAAAGCCTGTAGATCATGAACAGTTATATCTCTACCTGGCGGTATCTGAAAATGCAATCAGTGCTGCATTAATTCGGGAGGAGGACCGAGTGCAAAAACCGATCTACTACGTAAGCAATCAATTGACCGAAGCCGAGAGAAATTATCCAAAGCTTGAAAAGTTGACATATTTCCTAGTCATTGCCTCAAGGAAGCTCCGTCCATATTTTCAAGCTCATCCTATTACTGTGTACACCGATCAGCCGTTGCGACAGGTCCTCACGCGTCCTGAGACGTCTGGTAGGTTAGTAAAATGGAACATCGAACTGAGTCAATTCGACATCACTTATACTCCAAGAAGGGCCATTCACGACCAAGACCTAGCAATTTTATAGCCGAATTCACTGTTCCTGAAGACTTGCCCGAGACCAGCAAATCTCCCGAATACATATGGAAGCTGTACACCGATGGTGCGTCCAACGATCGGTGCTCAGGAGCTGGGGTAGTGCTTGAAACCCCCGAGGGACAATCCATATGTTATGCTTTAAAGTTCGAGTTCCGTGCAACCAACAACGAAGCCGAGTATGAAGCTCTACTTACCGGACTAAAGCTTGCCCGTGATCTGAAAATCATCGCTGTAGAGATCTACTGTGATTCCCAATTGATAGTATGTCAAGTTCGAGGAGAATATCAGGCTAAAGACCGAAGATTAGCCGCTTATCTAACTCGGGTTCTGGAGATGCTTGATCAATTCGTTTACTATGCCATTTTCTACATACCCCAAGGGCACAATCAGAAAGCTGATTCGTTGGCAAAGTTAGCAAGTACGGGTGAGGCTCAGCAGTTGGAGGTTGTTCCGGTTGAAACCCTATCCTCTCCGAGCATTGATCGAAGGGAGACCAATTTTACATTTGAAGCTACCTCCAACAGAGAGTCGTGGATGACTCCTTATCGAGATTATATCGAACATGGTATATTACCCGAGCGTCGAAGCGAGAAAAGACAAGTTCTACGAAAGGCCTCACGATTTGTTATTTAAAATGGAGTCATGTACAGGAGAGGATATTCTGTTCCTCTCCTCCGGTGTATCGCGCACGATGAAGTCAAATGAGTGTTACACGATGTACACGAAGGAGAATGTGGCGATCACACTGGAGGGCAAGCACTTGCAAAGAAAATACTTCGATATGGGTATTATTGGCCTACTGTTAATCGCGATGCTGCAGACTATGCTAAAAAATGTGACAAATGCCAGAAACACGCTCGAATTCCTAAAGCCCCGCCTACTGAGATAACCCAAATGGTCAGTCCTGGGCCATTTGCGGTATGGGGAATAGATATCATCGGCACATTGCCTCTGGCCAAAGGTGGCGCGAAGTACGCCATCGTCGCAGTTGATTATTTCACCAAATGGGCTGAAGCTGAACCTCTTGCGACAATTACGACAAAGAAAGTAATCAACTTTGTAGTACGTAACATCATCTGCCGTTTTGGTCTCCCACATACTATCGTCACCGATAACGGAACCTAATTCGACAGTGCTGAATTTAAGAATTTCTGTCAACGATATCACATCCATAAAAAATTCTCTGCAGTAGCGCACCCTCAAGCAAATGGTCAAGTTGAAGCTGTTAATAAAGTCATCAAGTCCATTCTAAAGAAGCGACTGGAAAAAGCTGGGGGCAAATGGGTCGACGAACTTCCTATGGCGTTATGGGCCTATCGGACAACTCATAAAACTGCAACCGGTCATACCCCGTTTTCTCTATACTACGGCACTGAAGCCGTTATTCCAGTCGAAATGGAAGTGCACTCTCATCGTGTAACATATTATGATCCGAAAAAAAATTCCATACTACTTGCTGAATCTTTGGATTTACTCGATGAGAAGCGCGAAGAGGCTGACTTGAGGGATGCCGCATATCGAAGTCAAGTCGCTCGATTGTACAATGCCAAGGTCCGTCCGCGAACCTTCGAACCCGACGATCTCGTACTCAAAAGGGTCTATTCGGTTCCTTCACACATGAGGCCAAATTGGGAAGGGCCGTATGTGATTTCACAAAAGCTCGGAGATGGCACGTTCAAATTATCGACCGTTGACGGTCTTACTTTGCCGAGAGCTTGGAATAGCGAAAGTCTTCGTCGCTACTACATATAAAAGAGTTTATTTATTTATTTTCTGTCAATTTATCCCTTTTGCATTTTATTGTAGCATTTCGAGATTTAAATTTGTAATAAGGCAACTGACTTTGCCATATTTTCTCGTTTCAGCAATAAAATGCCATCTCTTCGAGCCAGAGCTGTGATTCACTGAATATGACGTACAATATCACGATGCACGGAGAGCTAAGTTCCATCACGCGGTGGGATTTATTCAAATAGGGAGTGACTGTGATACGACCGGTCACTCGCTAAGTGAAACCCGAGCTCGGGGGCAGAACACTACATTAACATTCACAGGGATTGATACACGACAATCCCTCCTCCAAATTCCCAGAGTGCGAATTGGAGTATAAACTTCAACTCTCGGTTCCCAGAGAGTGAACCGGAGTATAAATTCATCGCTCCCAAAGTGCGAGCCAACTCCAAATTCCCAGAGTGCGAATTGGAGTATAAACTTCAACTCTCGGTTCCCGGAGCATGAACCGGAGTATAAATCCATCGCTCCCAGAGTGCGAGCCAACTCCGAATTCCCAAAGTGCGAATTGGAGTATAAACTTCAACTCTCGGTTCTCGGAGCGCGAACCGGAGTATAATTCCA
This sequence comes from Allium cepa, assembly GCA_030765085.1. Taxonomy (NCBI): domain Eukaryota; kingdom Viridiplantae; phylum Streptophyta; class Magnoliopsida; order Asparagales; family Amaryllidaceae; genus Allium; species Allium cepa. The sequence continues at coordinate 1,003,558,671 of CM060935.1, forward strand.
TCGCTCCCGGAGTGTGAGCTAACTCCAAATTCCCGGAGTGCGAATTGGAGTATAAACTTCCACTTTTGATTCCCGGAGTGTGAGCCAGAATATAAAACTCTATCTCCAAATTCTCAGAGTGTGAATTGGAACATAAACACCAACTCTTGGTTCCCAGAACGCGAACCAGAATGTAAGTCACTAACTTCAAATTTTCGGAGTGTGAATTGGAGTATAAACGTCAAATACAGATTCCCGGAGAGCGAACTAAGTCATAAACGTTGATAATTAATAAGTTCCCAGAATATGGGGCCGAACTGTTAGTTGCAAATTGTGTTAAGTCCCCGAAGTGTGGACATGTATTCAAGGCTTATGACATATGTAAGCACGAGATAATCAACGCAATACTTAAGCAAAACAAATAAGAGTTGTTTTTCATTTTATCAACAAACAAAAAAGGGGGTTTGATTACATGACAAAACAAAAAACAGTCCATAAAGTGGGTGCCGAGTCCACACTTATACACGGCCTAAAAAAGGAAAAGAAAAAAGAATTGCCATTTCACAACCGCATGATAAAACGAGAAGTTCACTCCTTCTTCTTCCGGGGTCTCCTCTTCGGAGTTGAGCCGCTAGACCCACTACCCGGCTTCTTGCGAGGTTTTTTGTCCTTCTTTGGAGCATCCTCAGGATCTGGCATTATATCCACGTCTTCCTCAGAGCTGGAAGAGATAGAGATCCTTTTGTGAGGACGAACCGGAGGCAGAGAAGCCGTAACAGGTGGTGAAGCTTCGACACTAGAAGTTATAACTGTGCCGGCGGGAGAAGTAACCATTAAAGGAGTTAAGCTTGGTGGAGCAACACCACTTCCGAAACCACCGACCATTGTCACTGCAGCCATTTCAGCGCTTATCTCGGCAAGGATTTCTTCTTCTCAAGAAGATCGAGCAGCGCTGGACACATTGATAGTCGACATAAACGAACTAAAAGTTGGAGCGACTCCACACATTGCAAAGGAAGGATCGGTAAAAGGTTCACAGGGCTGCTTGAGAAGTTCCTCAATCATTTGAACATCAAACGACATTGAACTCCCTTCTCCAATCTCGTCGGTTATGGCGGTAGTCGTAATAGCCTCAATAACGACAGCTCCTTGCATTGATTGCGAAGTTTGTGGTACTGGAAGTGCTGGCGCATCACTTTCAGTCATTGGTCGAAAAGAAATAAGAATAATTAGTCAAACAATCTGTTCCGAGTTCATCATCCTGAAACACTTAAGGAATATTTGAAATACCTTCTTTGCCTCGGCTCGGCGATGAGACGAGTTCGGAAACGGTAGTTGTACCAAGAGACAGTTCCGGTCGATCCGGGTTATAAGCAGGAACAACATGTGAACCAACTGTAGTAATAACCCCAGACGAGGTCGAGGCATGAACTGGAACATCCTTACTGCCATGTGCAGCTCCTGAACCCTCGCCAGTCTCCACATGGTGAAAACCGAGTCTCTCTCTCTCTCAGCAGAAATCATCGCTTCATGGAGAAGTTTCCTTTCTTCCTCGCTCAACAAGCGAGACTCGAGTTCAAATTCATCCACGGCACCTTCAGGGAGAGATGCTTTCTTGTTCGCCACCAATTTTCTCCAAGCATTGAGTAGAAGCGTAGAATAATCTCCGAGCCACGAGAGATTCCTGTGCTCGAGCACATTAGCATTGTAAGTATCAAGAAGCTCATCAAATTCGGCTTCTACTCTGAATATCTCTGCTTGAACTCTCCCTTCCACTTCTGCCTCCGCCGCTTCAACTTTAGCAACCGCCGCGTCTCGCTCAGCTCGGAGAGACACGGCTTGCTCGCACGCTTCTTGTGCGGCCATGTTAGCGTCATCTTTTTCTTGTTCAAGTCGGCAAATTTAGCCTTTAACTCCTCAAGTTCTTTGACCGCCGCATCTCGCTCGGCCTCAACATTTTTGTACCGATGGCCCAAATCTTCAACTAAAGTGCAATGCGCTTGTTGCATCTTCGCCATCTCAGCTAGTGTCTCATCGACCTTTTTTAGCGACTCCATTTCGGCCTTACGAGAAGATTCCGTTTCAGATTAAAATATGTCAACAATACGGTTCTTCTGAGCCAAGTCTGCTTCCAATTTCTCAATAACTTTGGCTCGATCGAAGGCTACTTTCGAAGCTTTAACGGCCGCCCTGTACCATTCTTTATATTGAGCATAAAAATCGCGGGTATAGCTGAGGGCGGTGTTCACAGCCTCTTCGGGAATTCTTTTGAGATTTGGTGGAAAGATATAAGCGTCGAAGCATATTTCTGAAAAATCTTTCTTCAGTTGAGCAATTCTTATAGCCCCTTCACCAGACGGTTCAAGAGGCGCCTCCTCCACAGTTACGGTCGTAGCCGTATCAGTCCTTGAACGATGTGGACCAGGTTTTGAGATCTGTAAAGATGGCTGTTGTCGCGAAGGTTCGACTGCAGGTGCCTGGCCGCTGGGTGGCGGAGGAGAACGAGAGGGTGAACGGTACCTTCTGTCCCTATCAGAACGCTCCTGGCTAGAATAATATCGAGAATGGTCCCTTTCACGATGCTCTTACTCATAATGCATCCGTTCACGGTCACGGTCAGAATCCCTACGGCGAGATTCGTAATAAGATGAGGAATGATGCACTCGCCGAAGTCTATCAAGTGTAGAAGGACGATTCGACATGGCACCTGTAAAAGAAGAAACAATTCAGTTAAGTACCGAGAAAAAGCACTACAATGCATGTGGAAGTCGTGAAGTGTTGTGAAAAGTGTATAAATGTGCAAACCCCTCGACCAACCAGAAGCGTCGATTACACTAACGGGTAAAGATTCGCTTATATCAAGCGCTCCCCGGAGCTCTTCCAACCCGGACCCGTGGTGGAGAGATACGTAGTCCGGAATGGGAATATCGTCCAGCCCTGTGAAAAGGTCTCCGGACTGGCGAGGAGAGGCGCCGGAAACAGTAACCCCAGATTTGGAATGGGTTATGACTACAGACTTCCATCTCTTAAACTTAGGTACAGCAGCCTTGCCTTTCTGACCCTCTTCTATTCGGGAAAGGTCGGCTGCTATCTCAGTGTCCGTGGGCGTTCTTTCATCATCGCTCACTTCTCTTTTCACAATGCCAGGTTTTCTTTTTGCCACTTTCTTCTTCTTCCTCGAGGCCGATTTTGCCAACCCTTCAATTACAATACTCTGGCTCATCCCAATCAAACCCAATATCCTTAAGTTATCATCGGTCAACAGCAAGTCAATGTGCCTTGAGTCGCTTGGGACCCTTTGCAAGCTTTGAACGACGCCTCTATAGTGCCCACCGGTAGGTCTTGAAATGATGGCTGTAAGAGTAACAGAGTATTAGTGTAAATATTAAAAGTGGTCATTCAAAGATGAATTATGATACTTACGTCTGGATAACCATCTCCTGGCAAACCCTGGGGGGCATCGAACAAAAAACCACTCGTTCTTGAAATAACTATGCCTGGTCCAGGCCCCAGTCACAACCTGACAGTTCCTGACCGCCTCCAGAAAAGTGAAAGACGGGCTATCACCCCTACTCTTGAAATTGAATATGTTCCTGATCTCGTTAGGCCTTGGCGGGCGAAAAAGGCAATCCATAAATATGACAAAGACGCTATTCAGTAATGCATGCCCGTTGGGATGGAGTTGTGAAGGAGCGATTCCTAAATACGATAGCATCTCTCTGATGTATTAGTTAAAAGGAGGAAGAGATCCAGCCACGCAGGCATGACGGTAAAAGGCAGTATATCCTTCAGGTGGGTTATGTGGTCTGTCACTGGCACTAGGTAATAAAACATCGTCCAGGGATATTTTATGTTTCGAACATATCCGGCCCAACAGACACTCCGAGATATTGGACTGGACAGAATCAATAGGATCTTCGATAAATATGGCCTCCGGCAACTCATCCGGAGCCGGATCTATGACTTCAGGAGGGATTTCCAGAATCTTAAGCACTGGAGGAGGCGAGCTTTGTGCTTCTTGTTGTTGAGAACTCGAAGATTCCATAATTAACTAACTCACCAGAAAGCGGCGTTAAATACATAAAAAGCCCATGCATTCCCCCGGTGTAAAGTGTATGAATATGTCGTGCAGTGCAAGTGCTATGCAAAAACTTAAGCAAATTTTACAAGTTGAAACAAGATGTCCGAACGACGAAACTTTGGAATTTGAGAATGAAAATGACCGTCACTTTCACGCCACCCAGATGCTACTGACCAATTCAAGTATAAATTCGTTATATTTTGGTTAAGTCATGGGGCCATCGACGAGCTCCAAAAGAGAGGTCAAGTCAAATTCGATTATGCAAGGCCGAAGCTCGCCGGAGTCAAGTATGCTAAAGTTCAGTGAGTTCGTTAAAGTTCAACTTGAAATTGGTTGTAGTTCAGATTTTGGAGCAAATCAGAAGAGTGGGAGTCCCAAAGGCAAGAACGTTCGAATCGATCGACTCGAATCGACACGAGTCGAATCGATGAACTTCGAATCGGTACGCCCCGACTCCATGTAGTTCGACTCGATGAGACCTTAGGACAGAGAAGCAATTCGAATCCATGAAGCCCTACATGACTTTGAATCGATCAAAGTTGAGCTCCTTCGAATCGATCAACGTATCGTTATTTCGAATCGATCGCCACGAGCCTTTTTTTTCTTCTTTTTCTTTTATAACCATCGATTCGAAGCTATGCATTCAAAATCAATTCGAATCGATCATTCTTGGATCGATGCGAAGCAATGAAAGACAACACTCTGATTGATATGACTCGAATGGTTTCATTCCTCAGTTCCATTGAGTCGACCCACTACGTTCAGATCTCGCCGCTCCTCAAAATTTTCAGAAGAAAAGATTGAATCGATGCCAAAAAAGAATTCTAAGTTCTATCATTCTCATCTCGAATCGATCCCTTGAATACCTGAGTTGATTTGGTTACGAATGGAAGCGTGAAGGGGTTCGATCAATTCAAGAAAAGCACATTTGTCTTGGCCCTGGAGAGATTGATTCGAAGAGAAGGCTATAACAACAGCGAAAAGTAAAAAGTGAAAGTGACACCGGCTTCACGTATTTATATGGGTCTCACATAGGAAACTGGACGATTCGTCTCCCGGTCAAAATGACCGACCCCAACCGGTCACGCGCTGATCAATTCGAACAAGCCACGTTCGAATCCATCATGTTCGAACCCATCACGTTCGAACCCATCGTATTCGAATCCTTCAATACTCCGAATCCATCCATGCAGTGTCTATGCGAGGCATCATCGATTTGAAGGAACAACTGAACAGAGGATGAATTGAGAGTCTTATCGACTCGAAGCACGAGGTCCATCGAAGGCCATTGATTCGAACAAACATAGCTTCAAATCCATCAAAGACCACCGATGAAAATGGACGAAATCGTTTCAATGTGAAAAATTACTTGTCTGCCTTTTATACCGATTCAGGAGAGGATCGATACAGGAGGATAATCATAGACAACCGTAAAAACAATGCTTTGACTTGAATCAAAACTCGATTCAGGAGAGGATCGATGCAGAATTCAATAACCAAACTGATAATAACTTGCAAACACGTAACTTTAACCAAAGTCAAGGTAATACATATATATGCACATATGTCTGGCTAATATTTGGTCTTTAACATTCATAGGGATCAAGGGTTCATCTCATCTTGATTTCATCGACAAACAGCCGATCACGATCTTACAAAGGTTAATTATAGCAATATAAAGTACAACTTTCAGCAAAGCATGTCATAGTTGTCCAACGTGAAACTGCAGCTTTTCAAAGCACGTCATGTTTACACAAGACGTACTTTGGGGGGCAAGTGTTATCCCGCTTTTTGGCAAAGCCGTGATACCAAAAGACTGATCAAAAATAAAAGCAGTTCGTCTCAAAGATTGGTTGTACGTCGCTTCACCATGGATATCGATGAATTTTGTCCAAGCCCGGATCAGGCTACAATTGATAGGACATGACAAGAATGATCACAGAAGTCCGCATCTCAAATTTCAAGTCAATCCGAGTTCACACGCTCAAGTTATGATTGCTTCAAGTTGGAGGAAATCAGCCGAAGTTCGAATCCATCAGGAGAGCATGAGTTCGAATCCATCAAGTCACCTCTTCCTTCGAATCCATCCCAATGGCCAAGCTTCGAATCCGTCCCAATGGCCTTCTTTCGAATCCCTTAAGGCGAGATACCTCGAATCCATGGGGCTACCACACTTCGTATCCATCAAGTTGAAATCTTTCGAGTCTATAAAGTCACTCCACTTCGCCTACATCAGAGCATATGAGTTCGTATCCATCAGATGGCCTCGCCTCGAATCCATCGAGCAAGTCTAGGTTCAAATGCATGAGACATAATCTCGCTTCGAATCCATCAAGGAGGAGACATTCGAAACCATGCAGTTGATTCACTTCGAATCCATCGTTGAAACACATGATCGAATCCATCATATTCCCCCTGCTTCGACTCCACGAATGCTACCTCGAATCCATTAAGTCAAGGCGGCTAAAATGGTGGATTCGACCCTATGGATTCGACCCTATGGATTCGACCCTAAGGAATCGATTCGAACCAAGCTTGTTGACCGAAAGCGCAATCTTGAATCGATCATAACTTGAGATCTACAAGTCCAAATGCTATGAAATTTTCACAGGAGCTTGCATGTACATAGAAGAATGTCCACGCCAAGTTTCATCACCATTGGACACTTTTATGATCAATTCGAACCAAGGGTCGAATCGATCCCCACACGTGCCAGAAGTGGTCTCCCCAAATTTTAGGCGAAATATCAGCCTCCAGCACTTATAAATAGAGCCCCTGGTCATTCAGAAAAGGGATCGAAGAATTTTGAGAGTAAGAGGACGCCCGGACGCTGCCAGAACTGCTTTAGAGCACCACTGCTGCCTTTGATTTCGAATTTTGGCTTACTACTTGCTGTACTTTGACATTAAAAAGTTGTATTCTCTGAATATCAAGCAATAAAGTAACAAAACTTCATAGTGGACGTAGGCAAAACGCCGAACCACTCTAAATAGTTGTCTCTTGTGCAATTTACTTCCTGCTATTTGGAGTTTTTGTTAGATAATCCACATTTTAATTTACTTTCTTCATTTATTATCTCTTCAAAAACTTCCAACGAGTGTTGTGCCTAATTTTGACACAAACAATTTGTTTATTTGTTTAAATGTTAGATTATAATTATGTGATTTAAATTTTATAATTTTATCATAACTTACATTAACAATTTTATTTCTATTAAAAACTCATCTATCAATATTTAAATTTATAACCCATATTTCATTTAATGGTTTTAAGACAATTTCTTATTTTACTTTGTTAAAAAGAAAAGTTGTTTTAGTTATTAACATTAAATAACTATGTGATTTTATTACAAAATTTAATTTCCTTTGAAATTCTCAATTTAAATTTAAAAGTTCTAATAATTCAACGATTTTAATTTAACGAAATTCCGGGATGTATATCCCCTCCTTAAGAAAATTTCGTCCTCGAAATTGAAAGAGAGAGAAACGCAAACAAAGAATAGGCGAATTTATAAAAACAAGGAAATGACTTACAGATTAAGCCGAGATGTCAATTCTGCAGTTGGGATATGATTTCTTCATATTATCTTCAGTCTCCCAAGTACAGTCCTTTGGATCACCACTCCATTGAACTTTGACCAATTTCACAATCTTGTTTCTTAATCGCTTTTCATCATGATCTACAATTTTTATCGGCTCTCTTTTAACTGCCAAGTTAGGAGTGATCTCTAGATCCTGCTGAGCAGCTTCTTCAACAATATCATCTGGATCGTGCACATATTTCCGAAGATTAGAAATGTGGAACACATCATGTACGCCAGACAACCAGCTGGGTAGCTGCACTCGATATGCTAGAGGACCAATCCTTTCCAGAATAGGAAAAGGACCAATATAACGTGGTGCTAGCTTTCCAGTTTTCCCAAATCTAAATACACCTCGCATCGGAGATACTTTCAGAAATACAGAATCTCCAACTTGAAATTCCAAATTTCTCCTTCGGCGGTCATAATAGCTCTTTTGACGGCTTTGGGCAGTTAGTAACTTCTTTCGAATAAAGTCTACCTTCTCAGTGGCTTCTTTTATCATATCCAGTCCAAGAACAAGTCTATCACCTGATTCAATCCAGCATGTAGGTGATCGACACGGACGACCATATAAGCTTCGAAAGGAGCCATTTCTACACCGGCCTGATAACTGTTATTATATGAGAATTCAACCAGATGCAAATGGTCCCCCCAAGAACCACCAAAATCATGAACACAAGCACGCAGTAGGTCTTCTAGAATTCGGTTGACCCTCTCAGTCTGTCCATCAGATTGTGGGTGATAAGCAGTATTGAAATTTAATTTCGTTCCCAATGCGTCCTGAAATGCTTCCCAAAATCTACTAGTGAAAATCGGGTCACGATCACTCACTATACTACTGGAAATACCATAGAGGCGAACAATTTCCTATATATATATACCCGCCAAGCTTGCCGCAGTCCGAGTGGATTTCACTGGAATAAAATGAGCATTTTTTGTTAGACGATCCACAATAACCCAAATCGCTACATTGCCTTTCTTGGTTCGTGGCAATCCGTCGATGAAATCCATCGATACCTGATCCCATTTCCATTTCGGTACTTCCAAAGGCTGAAGTAAACCGGCCACTTTCTTTTGGTCACTTTTAATTTGTTACAAGTAGCACAGCGACTCACATAAATAGATATGTCTTTCTTCATCGTTTTCCACCAGAATGTTCTTTTAACATCACGATACATTTTGTTGACTCCTGGATGGATGTTGAATTTTGACTTGTGGCATTCGTCCAATACTTTACGTTTCAGATCAGGGAAGTCTGGAACACAAATCCTGCCTTTTAATCTTATTACTCCTCTATTATCCATCTCAAAACTAGTGTCTTCTCCTTGACAAATTCTTTTATGAATTCCCTGAAGAAACTCATCTTCATATTGCTTATTTGCGATCTTTTTAAGAAGAGTAGGAGTGATAACAAGATATGCGAGAACAGCGTGTCTTCTGCTTAAAGTGTCTGCAACTACATTGGCCTTTCCCGGCGTATACAAAATATCTAAGTCGTAAGATGCCAGAAATTCCAACCAATGTTGTTGTCGTAAATTCAGATCCTTCTGGGTAAAGAGATACTTCAAGGATTTATGGTCGGTGAATAATTCAAATTTTTCACTCAGAAGATAATGTCGCCAGATTTTTAAGGCAAAAACAACAGCCAAACGTTCCAAATCGTGCGTCGGGTAGTTTTTCTCATGCAGACGTAATTGTCTACTCGCGTAGGCAACTACCTTTCCATTTTGCATTAATACTGCACCTACCCCATCTCCACATGCATCAGTATAGACAGATAAGCCTTGGTTCCCGTTAACAATAGTGAGAACAGGAGCAGTGGCAATCTCTTTTTCAACTCCTGAAAAACTTCTTCACATTCTGAAGTCCAGATGAACTTTGCATTTTTCATCGTTAGCTTAGTCAATGGGCTAGCCAACTTAGAAAAATATTGAACGAATTCCCGGTAATAGCCTGCTAAACCCAAAAAGCTTCGAACTTCTTTTGGAGTAGTGGGTTGTTTCCAATCAAGAATAGCGGAAATTTTGCTAGGATCTACCGAAATTCCTTCTTCATTAACAATATGGCCAAGGAATTTGACTTCATTGACCCAGAAGTGGCATTTGGAAAATTTTGCATATAGAACATTTCTCCTCAATATTTCCAATACGATTTTAAGATGTCCGGCATGCTCTTCTTTAGTCTTAGAATAGATCAAAATATCATCAATGAATACAAGCACAAATTTATTCAAAACTTCCCAAAACACACGAGTCATAAGATCTACGAAGTATGCTGGAGCATTGGTTAGCCCGAAAGGCATAACTAACCATTCATAGAACATATCAGGACCTCTGAAAGCAGTCAAATGGACACAAACTTCGGCGATTCGTAGTTGATGGAATCCCTGGGCTAGATCCATTTTTGAAAAGAAACGAGCGCCGTGCAACTGATCAAATAAATCATCAATTCTGGGCAGTGGAAATTTATTTTTGAGAGTTTGTTTATTTAGATCGCGGTAATCTACACACAATCTCAAAAATCCGTCTGATTTAGCAAAAAATACGATGGCTGAGCCCCATTCAGAAACACTGGGTCGAATTAATCCTTTTGCTCGTAGTTCATCAGTTTGATGAACCAATTCAATCTTTTCCCTAGGTGCCATCCTGCGACTTGCATGAACAACAGGACGAGCATTGGGTACAAGATCAATTCGGAATTCTATTTCTCGGTGAGGAGGTAAAGATTTCACTTCTTCAAATACGTCGGAAAATTCCCGAACAACAGGTATAGACTGCAAAGTGGGTTCAAGATATCCCAAAGTATACATCAACCTATCTCTCCTTGGACTTGGATCCTCACAAGAGATTTCAATAAAATTTCCAAAACTTTTTTTGACTAATACTGTCCGATTATTACAATCCAATATAGCTTCGTATCTCGATAACCAGTTCATACCGAGTAAGATTCCAAATTCATTAAATTCGAGGACAAAAAGGTTGATAGGAAATCGATAGCTAGCATATGAAATAGGAACTCTCTTACAATATGAACAAAGATTTGCGGGACCTCCAACCGGATTTTTCATGCAAATAGGATCGTCAACAAATTTAGTTTTAAGTCCTAATTCATTTACGGTTTGTTGAGAGATAAAGCTATGTGAAGCTCCTGTGTCAAATAAAACTCTAACAGTTCTATCATTAATAGTAAGGTTACCTTCCAGAACACTTTTCCCTTTATCAGCTTTTGAAGTTGAGGGGTCCTTCTTTATCGTATAAACTTTTGCCACCTGTGCTGGCTTCATTACTGGGCAATCTTTAACGAAATGTCCCGGCTTGTGACAATTGTAGCATTCTTTAACTTGCTTCTTCGGTTTTGGGCAGCTATTTGAATAATGGCCCTTCTCTTTGCAGTTGTAACAAGTGACATTTTCTTCCGCGCTTCCCTGAATGCTCTTCTTCTTCTCGTTGCCTTGCCAAGGTTTCTTGCCTCCAAATTTCCGCTTTTTCCAATTTTGATTGCCTGAATTACCTTTCTCTTCCGGGGCTTCTTGCACATCAAGGGTAGCGTATCTATACCCCATATCTACTAAATTTGAAAAAGATTCCTTATCGTGGCCGGTCATTCTTTCATGATATTTCTGGTTCATTCCACGGATAACCTTTCATTTTTCTTAAGAGGTGTGTTTAACAATTCCGGACCAAACCGAGATAATTCGCTGAATTTATTTAAGTATTCTTCAAACGACAAACTTCTTTGTTTCAAATCCAGAAATTCTTGATACATTCTGGAAATTCCCGTCGACGGCATGTAACGTTTCTCAAACACTTCCTTAAACGATCCTAAGTAAATTCTTCCTCGGGTTCATCTATAATGATGGTTTCCCACCAAGCTGAAGCTTCTCCTTGGAGTTGCCAAGAAGCTATAAGTCTCTTCTGCTTGTCCTGCAGTTTTAGCCCTTTAAAAATCTTCTCACACGATCTTACCCAGGCTTGAGCCTCAATAATTGACTCCTTGCCGGTGAACGGTTTGCCACCAAGCTTTTCGAACTTCTTATATAAATCAGCCAAGTCCGGCTGCTGCTGAATATCTATTACTGCTTCTGCGGCTGGGGGAATTTGATGCAGCTAAGGCCGGAGAAGAAGTTGTGCAAACTATAATTCCTGAAAACATGAGTTTGTGGTGTAGTGTGATGAGTCATTCACGACTCAGTGAAGGCATGAGTCGTTGCCGAGCTAAGGAAGGAGAGCCACGAGTCAACAAGCCAAGGGGGAAGGTAGGCCGACCTAAGAAAGCATGGTCACGACCTAACAACGGAGTTTTGGGTCGTCTCCGACCTAAGAAAACACAGGAAGAAGCATTCCGACCTAACAAGCTCCGACCTAGTGATATTGAACGAGATAACTGTGCCGAGTTACGAGCTAGTGATGTTGAACGAGATAACTTCGCCGAGTTCCGATCTAAGCAAGCTGAACTGCCTTCTATTTTAGGTCGTAGGGGATTGGGTCGTGTCGTATTTTAGGTCGTTACCGACCTATGGGTTGTGTTGGGTGTTAAGTCGTGAATCTTTGAGTCGTTATATGTTAAGTCGGTAACGAGTTAAGTCGTGTACATATGTTGTGTGTTGTATTGCTTAACTCGGTCATGAATGGGAAGTGTTAGGTCGCGTACGACCTATGATGAGTCGGTCGTGTTGAGTCAGGTGAGTTGTTGTATGTAGGTCGTACTTGTTAAGTCGGCCAGGGGTTGAGTCGTTTACATTGGGCTGTATTGTAAAGGGGTTGAGTCGCGTGTGTTAAGTCGGTCACGACTTAAGTTGGGTCGTAGGTCGGCAACGACTTAGGGACTGGGTCGAAAACTCTATAAATAGGGGCGTGTGTTGTACATTTGAGGTGGTTGATTTTTGAATAAAATTTCTTGTTGATTGCTTTGTGCTTTCTTCTCCAATTGGTAGTTGAGTGTAATCTCCTATCTCCACTTACGTCATTCGAGTGCGCTCGAATCCACGTTTGTTGAAGCCGATTCACGGAATCTAGTGCGCTAGATCAACGTGCGAAGAATCGTAGATCTTTGAACACGGTATAGTGCGCTATCAACGTGTTTGAGATAGCTAGAGTTCGGTATCTTTGGATCAACGAACTTGGGCATTTTGGTATCTTCAACTCACCGATTGCTACATTTCCTCGATTGAAGTTTTGTTTGATTAATCCGCTGCGTCATTTATTGGTATCAGAGCCATACTTAGCCAATCATAGCTAAGTTGATTCTTGGAGCCAAGTTTTTGGAGTTTTTTGAAGTTTGAAGTGTTCATCGTGTTCATATTGAAGTTGCATCAAGTTGGAGTATTCGATCCATTCCATTTTGGATCAAAGTGTTGGAAGGTGTTTGAAGTTGGAATTAGGCCGTGTATACTATTGAGGTAGCCGAGCCTAGGGAGGATCAATGGAAGTTTGTTCGAGCTAAAGAAGTGTAGAACCGTACCTTGTGCTTGAAGTTGGACCGAGTCAAGCTCTTGCCGAGTCAAGGGTTGAGCCGTTTCATATTGCCGAGGCAAGTGGAGGTCGAGACAAATTGTAGCCGAGTCATTATTGAGCCGTGATTTATTGCATTGTTGAAGCTTTGAATTTTTGTGTTCGGATTGTTGAAGTGGTTGTGAAAGTTTTTCAATCATGCCACCAAGGAGAGCTAATCGTCATCAAAACGTTGAAGCTTTGTATCGTAGAGAAGAAGCCGAGCTTATGGAACAACGTATTAATGAGAAGTTTGATGAAGGCATTGGTAAATTGGAGAAATTGATGAATGATTTGAATCAAAGGAGGAGATCACCAAACTCGAACCATGGAGGAAACCGAGTTTCGCCATCGGTTACGGAAGCGAGGAGGGTGTCGCCACATTCTTGTAGAGATAGAAGAGAAACATCAATTTCATCATGAAGAGATCATCATGACTATGCACATGAAGAGAGACGAAGTCAACATGAATTTGATAATGAAGCATATAGAGATGAAGAGAGACATAGTCAAAGAAGCACGCATGAACGGAGGGATGATAATGGTCGAGATCGATGTAGGCGTACCTTTGATTTTGTTGAAGAGGGTGATAGAGCAAGTATTCATTATCGAGATCGAGATCAAATTCGAAATTCTTACCGGGATGTTGAAGATGATCGTCGATGGGAATCTGGTATGAAGATGGAGATTCCGGAATTTAAAGGCGGGATGGTAGCGGAAGAATTTCTCGATTGGATTTCTAATGTTGAAGAGATCTTTGATTTCAAGGAGGTTCCTGAGCATAGAAGGGTGAAGTTAGTTGCTACTAGGTTGAGGGGAAGAGCTTTGGCGTGGTGGCAGCAAACTAAACTTACAAGGGAGAGAATGGGGAAGTCAAAGATAGAATCGTGGGATAAGATGAAAAAGTTGATGAGATCTACTTTCTTACCTTACAACTATCAATCACTTATGTATCAGAGGTTGCAGAATCTGAGGCAAGGGACGAAGTCTGTTAGTGATTATGCTGATGAATTTTACCAACTCATTGCCAGGAATGATATTATGGAAACGGAAGAACAGCTAACTGCTAGATTCATTGGGGGATTGAGAATGCAGATCCAGGATATGGTTAATATGTTTGATCCTAGATCAGTTGCAGAGGCACATCAGAAAGCGTTGGCTTGGGAGAAGCAAGGAAGGCGTGGAGGTGGTGTGTTTACTAATTCCAATAATCAAGCAAGGGGTGTTGGTGGAAGTTCTAATGTTTCTAAACCTGTTTCAAAGCCAGTGGTGAAGGAGGCTGAGAAGGCGAAGGTTAACAGTGGGTTCAAGTGTTATAATTGTCAGGAGTTGGGTCACAAAAGCAATGAATGTCCGAAGCCGAAAAAGAGAACCATGGTTGCAGAAGTTGAGGAGGATGATGGTGGGAAGGCAGAATGTTCAAATACACCTTATGTTGAGGAGGAAGAAGAATTGTTTGGAGATGAAGGTTGTAATCTTATGATGAGGAGAAGTTGTTTGACACCGAAGCAAGAAGAGGATTCTAGTTGGTTGAGAAGCAATATTTTTCAGTCGACATGTACTATTCTGGGGAAAGTTTGCAAGTTCGTTATTGATGCGGGAAGTTGTGATAATATTATTTCTACAGAAGCAGTGAGGAAATTGAACTTGAAGACTGAGAAACATCCTAAACCGTACAAGCTAGCATGGTTAAGGAAGGGTGGTGAAGTGAAAGTGTGTCGAAGAGCTTGTGTTAATTTTTCTATTGGGAAGAAGTACAAAGATGAAATTTGGTGTGACGTTGTAGACATGGACGTGTGTCATCTGTTGTTGGGCAGACCGTGGCAGTTTGATCGAGCAGTTCAACATGACGGTCGTGCCAATAGTTACAGTTTCATGTTCGAAGGTACGAAAATCACTTTGGTTCCTAAGAAGCAACAGCAGAAGGAGAGCAAGCTAGAAGAGATTGAGGAATTGAAAACTCTATTGACTTTGAAGGAGTTTGTCAAGGAAGTCGAAGAAGAACCTGAAGTGTTTTTGTTGATTGGGAGAGAGAGTAGTGAAGAAGTTGAAATTCCAGAAGCAGTAAAACCAATTTTGAAAGAATTCGAAGATGTATTTCCAGAGGAGTTGCCTAAGGAGTTACCGCCACTTAGAGACATTCAACATCAAATTGATCTTGTTCCGGGAGCAGTTTTACCACATCGACCACATTACCGAATGAGTCCGAAGGAACATGAGGAATTACGAAGGCAGGTGGAAGAGTTGTTGGAACAGGGACGTGTTCAGGAAAGCTTGAGTCCTTGTGCCGTGCCAGCATTATTAGTACCAAAGAAGGACGGAACATGGAGGATGTGCACAGACAGTAGAGCTTTGAATAAGATCACTGTCCGATATAGATTTCCTATGCCAAGGTTGGATGACTTACTGGATCAGTTGAGTGGGGCAACTATATTTTCGAAGATTGATTTGAAGAGTGGTTATCATCAAATTCGAATCAGACCTGGAGACGAATGGAAGACAGCTTTCAAGACGAGATAAGGATTATACGAATGGTTGGTTATGCCATTTGGTTTGTCAAATGCACCTAGTACATTCATGCGGGTGATGAATCAAATCTTTAGACCATTCATTGGGAAGTTCGTCGTGGTTTATTTCGATGATATTCTGATATATAGCAGGAGTATAGAGGAGCATGTTCTACATTTGAGGGAAGTGTTGATTATTCTTCGTGAAGAACAATTTTATGCTGCTACGAAGAAATGTGTGTTTATGACGCACAGTGTTTTATTTCTTGGGTATGTTGTTTCAAGGGAAGGTATTCAAGTTGACCGGAGTAAAGTTGAAGCAGTCAGGAATTGGCCACAGCCAAAGACAATTACGGAAGTGAGGAGTTTCCATGGGCTAGCGTCATTCTACCGAAGATTCATTCCACACTTCAGTAGCGTGATGGCTCCAGTGACTGATTGCATGAAAGGTAAACAATTTGTATGGTCAGAAGAAGCGGGGGTTGCCTTTGAGAAGGTCAAGGAATTGTTGACGTCTGCACCAATTCTTGTTCTACCTAATTTTCAGTTATTGTTTGAATTGCATACTGATGCTTCGAAAGTTGGTATTGGAGGAGTTCTGAGTCAGAATGGGAAGCCAGTTGCTTATTTCAGCGAAAAGTTGTCAGGAGCAAAGATGAGATACAGTACATATGACGTTGAATTTTATGCTGTTGTACAAGCTGTTAAGCATTGGAGACATTATCTATTTCAGAAGGAATTTGTTCTTTACACTGATCATGAAGCTTTGAAGCATTTACAGGGGCAGGATAAGATTTCAGCAAGACATGCATCATGGATTGCTTATTTACAGCAGTTTACTTTTGTTGTCAAACATAAATCAGGGGTGACAAATCGGGTAGCTGATGCTTTGAGTAGGAGGAGTCATTTATTAACGACAATGAAAGTTGAAGTGACGGGTTTTGAGATGTTGCCGGAGATGATTAATGAAGATCCTTACTTTGTGAAATATGTTGAGAAAGTGAAGGGTGAGAGTACCGATGAATTTACGTTGGTTGATGGTTTTCTGTTTAAAGGGAATCGTTTATGTATTCCAGACTGTAGCTTGAGGATGAAAATTGTCAAAGAGTTACACGAGGAAGGGCATGTGGGCCGTGATCGTACTTTGAAATTGATTTCACAGTCTTACTTTTGGCCGTCGATAAGAAAAGAGGTTGAAAGATTCGTGGAGAGATGCCATATTTGCCAGGTGTCAAAGGGAACAGCAACGAATGCAGGGTTGTATATGCCATTACCCGTATCGTCTAAGCCATGGGTTGATATTAGCATGGATTTCGTTTTGGGTTTGCCTAGAACTCAAAGGGGAAATGATTCGATATTTGTTGTGGTGGACAGATTTTCAAAGATGGCACATTTTGTTGCTTGCAAGAAAACGGCGGATGCTGTTCGTGTTGCTCAGTTGTTTTTCAAGGAGATCTATCGACTTCATGGATTGCCAGAGACTATTGTGTCGGATAGAGATACTCGTTTTCTGAGTCACTTTTGGTTGAGTTTGTGGAAGATGGTCGGAACGAAGCTGAATTTTAGTAGTGCTTATCACCCACAAACTGACGGACAGACAGAAGTTGTTAACAGGACATTGGGAAATTTGTTGCGATGTCTTGTACGGGATAATTTGAGAAGTTGGGACATAAAGTTATGCCAAGCTGAATTTGCACATAATCATGCAGTGAATCGTAGCACGGGATTCAGTCCGTTTCAGATTGTGTATTCAAATTTACCCAGGGGACCGTTGGATTTAGCAGTCGTACCACAGACGAAGAGAGCAGTTAAACGAGCTGTCGATTTTGTTGATGAGCTGACTGAATGTCATAAGATCGTTCAGGAACGATTGGAGAAATCGAATGAGAAGTATAAGAAGTCTGCAGATTTGAAGAGACGAAATATTGAATTGAACGAAGGTGATTTAGTTTATGCTGTATTAACGAAGGATCGTTTTCCGGTAGGTGCTTATAATAAGTTGAAAGCCAGGAAAATTGGTCCTGTCGAAATTGTGAAACGAATTAATGACAATGCTTATAAGTTGAAGTTGCCGGAGGATATTTACACTTCTGATGTATTCAATATTAAGCATCTTGTGCCATATTATGGAGATGAACATTTTGATGAGAAAGAATTTGCAAATTCGAGGACGAATTTTTCTCAACCAGGGGAGGATGATGCAGCTAAGGCCAGAGAAGAAGTTGTGCAAACTATAATTCCTGAAAACATGAGTTTGTGGTGTAGTGTGATGAGTCATTCACGACTCAGTGAAGGCATGAGTCGTTGCCGAGCTAAGGAAGGAGAGCCATGAGTCAACAAGCCAAGGGGGAAGGTAGGCCGACCTAAGAAAGCATGGTCACGACCTAACAACGGAGTTTTGGGTCGTCTCCGACCTAAGAAAACACAGGAAGAAGCATTCCGACCTAACAAGCTCCGACCTAGTGATATTGAACGAGATAACTGTGCCGAGTTACGAGCTAGTGATGTTGAACGAGATAACTTCGCCGAGTTCCGATCTAAGCAAGCTGAACTGCCTTCTATTTTAGGTCGTAGGGGATTGGGTCGTGTCGTATTTTAGGTCGTTACCGACCTATGGGTTGTGTTGGGTGTTAAGTCGTGAATCTTTGAGTCGTTATATGTTAAGTCGGTAACGAGTTAAGTCGTGTACATATGTTGTGTGTTGTATTGCTTAACTCGGTCATGAATGGGAAGTGTTAGGTCGCGTACGACCTATGATGAGTCGGTCGTGTTGAGTCAGGTGAGTTGTTGTATGTAGGTCGTACTTGTTAAGTCGGCCAGGGGTTGAGTCGTTTACATTGGGCTGTATTGTAAAGGGGTTGAGTCGCGTGTGTTAAGTCGGTCACGACTTAAGTTGGGTCGTAGGTCGGCAACGACTTAGGGACTGGGTCGAAAACTCTATAAATAGGGGCGTGTGTTGTACATTTGAGGTGGTTGATTTTTGAATAAAATTTCTTGTTGATTGCTTTGTGCTTTCTTCTCCAATTGGTAGTTGAGTGTAATCTCCTATCTCCACTTACGTCATTCGAGTGCGCTCGAATCCACGTTTGTTGAAGCCGATTCACGGAATCTAGTGCGCTAGATCAACGTGCGAAGAATCGTAGATCTTTGAACACGGTATAGTGCGCTATCAACGTGTTTGAGATAGCTAGAGTTCGGTATCTTTGGATCAACGAACTTGGGCATTTTGGTATCTTCAACTCACCGATTGCTACATTTCCTCGATTGAAGTTTTGTTTGATTAATCCGCTGCGTCAGAATTTGGTTAGGTGCAGCGGCATTCCCTTGACCCCTAGCTCTTCCTCTGCGTCCACTCATTTTCACTATCTGAGATTAGTAAGAAAATTGATTTAGATATACAGACGAGATATCTTAAGGAATATCAGCAGTAAAAAGAAATAGACTAAGAAAATTTAAAGTTTCAGTCTTGATTATACTCATTCTAGGTATACTTCACCCTATCTCTAATGAGCCATTTAATGTGTTATACTCCGTAGCTAAAGTTCTTACTCAACCAGAAGCTTTAATACCACTTTTGACGACTCAAATTCGATGTCCGATAAACGACATCAAATTCGCATCGCCGGAGCTTATAACAACAATTAGATGAATATAAAACAGCGGAACAGAATCAATATCATAAATGTCATCACAGTTACAACATCAACATAATATCCATACTACAACAGAGTATATAATACATACACCACAACTCTAAATACAACATCATGATAATACAACAGTGATCATATATCCAAAATTCCTCAAATGAGAGAGGTGATAACGAGCTCCCAAAAGCTAAACACCTGAAATCTCCAAAAGCTCCTAAGATATCTCCAAGATAAAAGCTCCAAAATACTGCTACTCCAAAATACAGAAACCTGCTACTAGGCTGCCCATGTAGAAATAATGGGCACCCAGAGTTTAGGAAAGAAAACAATAAACTCCGGATCAGTCATGGGACTGGTATGAGTAAACAAAAAACAACATTTACTTTTAAAGAAACTAGATTTATAAAAGAATTTTCGGTATGCTTTTAAAAATGGAACTACCATAAGACCTCTCGCCACACACACAATGCAAACGCAGAATTGGAGGAGATTTCTTCTTATGATAGTTAAATATGCTTGATACGAGAAAAGAATTCTTTGATATTCTTACTAGTGCATAGTGAAGAAAACATTTCGAAAATAGAATATTAATCTTAGCCAGCATAGACATTCCGAACCATGCCTACTATAGCTACCATTTAAACAGTGGGGCGCCACCATAAGTAAATGGCAGGTTCTACAACTAAAACCGTACAGGGTTTCGTATTGGGAATTGAATTTCCAACAATGGTCAGGCCAAGGAAGTTCCCATTGCCACATGGAAACGCCTCTGGAAAGACGCCCCGAGAACCTAACCGGATCTCTGCCAACACAAGGCCGGGTTACCCTTCAAACTGGGTAACAACTGACACGAGTATGCCATCTCCCGGTTGTAACCAACCTTTAACCAGGGCCCCAGCAACAAATCACAAAATAATATATATACATATATATATATATGTATGTATGTATGTATGTATGTATGTATGTATCAACATAAGTTAAGTATCTAGGCTCCATACCATGATACCACTTCTATCCAGAAGGAAATGCACATACCCTAAGGGGTGATACCCCCAATAACCTTGTCGCATCTTTCCTGTTTCGACCATTTCGGGATGTGAGGCTTGATGAAGTTTCGTCCACAAAACTACGCTTCTCACAAAGCCATGCTTCGATCAACAAATGATCAGCAACACTCAGCATGCCACATTACCAAATTTGGGAATATATTGCTGATATCCTTCAACTACATAACCTCTGAGCTCGTACGTCTCAGAGAAGGGTGTTAAGCTAAGAGAATAAATTCTCCGCCACCAACAGAAATATATTTGAAAGAAATCTTCTTTATATCTCAATTTGTAATGTCAGACACACAATCCATACAAGTCTGTTATGGGTTCGAACAGAACCGAAGGCACTTCCAAAGAAGTCCTTGCAATCCGGATATCCACAATCCTGATCGGATTCCCCATCACATATGGAGAACTCTATACCGGAGCAACTCGGTGCAGAGTCAATCGACAGGTCATCCCATCGCTCTCGCAATATACCCGGTCTTCAACACCGGTCTTCAAATGCTATCCATAACGTCGAATCACATATTCGAAATGGGTTATACGACACAAAGGTCCTTTCCCGGCTAATTCGAATAGTGAGTGTCAAATTTTAAAACATGTGGATGTCATTCACAAATATTCACAGGTTCGATGTGGGTTTCGGATAACCAACTGAAATCCGATTCCCTGTCGCATCTAAGTTTAAATGTCGTTTTACGGGCAACAGGGTTTTCACATCAATATAGAACGAATCACAATCACAGTACAGTACATGGCAATTTATATCACACAGTATCACACTCAGAACAGAAATATCAATATAGTGCACAACGATAGTTAATCATTTTCAAATGTGGTTTAAATAAATTTACCACTAAATTATTTTAAATCAATGATAAGAATTTGGATAAATAATTTAAATTTTGATTAACTCGTTTTATTATTTCGAAATTAGTTATTTGAATTAACCACTAACTTTTGATTTGCCGACTTTAATTTATCTGAAAAACAAATTCTTAATTGATAATTTAATTTGAACACTTAATTGTTTATTAAATCAATTTTAATTACAAATTTTAAATCATTCTAAATTTCTTTTCAAAAAAAACTATTAATATAAATTGTTTACCTTAATTATCATTTGAAAATCTGCTTTGCTTAAAAAAATCAATTTTGTCGTCGCTTTTAAAAGTGCTAATATAATTTTTTCCCAATCCTTATTTTAGATTTTATTATTTAAAAGGAGGGTTAATTTAAATTTTAAAACATTATTAAATGGTTTAAACTTATAGTAAGTTTGAACTTAACATAAGTAATCTTGGTTGCATTGCAAATACAAAATTTACTTAGCATTTTTAACTTGAAAATTTGTTTGGGATTAGCCCATTATAAAAGCAAGCCTAAATTAACATGAGAATGACTCGAGCCAAACTCGAGTGTTTCCAAAAATTCCCCGCGTCCCTTCCCTTCTTCCCCATTCCCTGTTTCATCTTCTTCCTTTATTTTTCTTTTATTTTTTTTCTCTAGTAGATTAAAAACTGTAGGTAAATAAAATAGCATCAGGGAGAACTCGCTCGAATACGAACACAAACCCGAAGCATTACATGAAAATTTTCGAGTCTCTCCCTAAAGCCAAGCACACGCGAAAACTGCCTATTCCCATACGAACGCTGTGCACGTGCACAACATCACGCTGTGCACGCGAAATTTGCCTGAAGCGTGCGCTAACTATATGAATGCATCAACCCCAATCACCTCGGCCTCCCCAACGATAACCACCTGTCGCCATGAAACTCCGGCCCAAGCACGACAACACCCCAAGCCATCATCCCCCAAGTCTTCGTGGAGCTCGGTCAACTCAAGAGGGCGCAATCCTCTTCTTACTAAACACGTTCAAAACTTTAACTAAAACCCTAATGCGACCCCAAATCCGAAACTCACGCAATAGAAAAATTAATTGATAATTTTCCTGAGACCCTTAATGTTTCAGCATGCTTCAAACCAAATTTTAGGATTTTCTATTGATTCGATTGTCTGAAATTCGAAAAAATGAAAATTTTGTTCAGATACAAATTATTCTGAGAATACAAAACTAAAAATCCAAATTTTTGTTTTAAAATTCATGCTTTGCAGTATCGATTCAATAAATATTCTCGAATTAATATTTTACAACAATTTATTTTTATCAATAATAGTGGAATACCTGTAAACCAAAGTTACAGTGGTGATAATCCACTGCATATTTAAATAAACTTTGCAAAACCTTATTTCTTGGATTAAACAACTTGATTTAATTGAAAAACCAAAGCTTGTTAGTGGTTATCAACAAATGGACTTTAGCTTTGAAACCAACATAAACTCTGTATGAATTTCACAGAACATAACAATCTTGGTTTCTTACTGAATCATGTACCAACAGTTTATAAATGAAGTTTGTACTGTTTTAAGAAAAAAATTAAACCCTATTTTGAAGATTTATGTTTTACTCACTTATTTGTTGAAACAGAGAACACCTTGGGTTTTGATAATAACTGCAGTTTTGATCCTTCTCTTCTTTCTTCCTTCAGTAAATTGTTTTGAACTTTGAATGAAAAGTGATATTTTCTTTTCTTTAATTCTCTGATCTCAGTTAATATTTGTTCTTTGGGTTTACAAAGTTATGTTCGAATGAACTGAAATGAGAAAGTAGATTGATGTATATATAACAGGTTGTGTGTAAACTGAGGCTTACTAAAGCAAGTACAAGATGAATAAACCCATGCTTTAAAGTTCTGATGTGATTTTCTTCTTGCTGGAGAGTAAATGCATTTAATGAAAGTATGTTGCTTTGTAGAGGCTTGCATTTAATGTAAGCATGTTTTGTGATGCTTCTATCCTGTGTACTTGTAGAAATGTGCTGTTTGATTTATATAAGTACTATTTTGTTTGTTTTGTAGATTTTTTTCCTTTGCTTAAGTCATGTTTTCTTTTACAGTTTATATTTTCTTCATACTCTTTTGTTATCTTGGTTTATTTGTTTAAATGTTAGATTATAATTATGTGCTTTAAATTTTATAATTTAATCATAACTTACATTAACAATTTTATTTCTATTAAAAACTCATCTATCAATATTTAAATTTATAACCCATATTTCATTTAATGGTTTTAAGACAATTTCTTATTTTACTTTGTTAAAAAGAAAAGTTGTTTTAGTTATTAACATTAAATAACTATGTGATTTTATTACAAAATTTAATTTCCTTTGAAATTCTCAATTTAAATTTAAAAGTTCTAATAATTCAACGATTTTAATTTAACGAAATTCCGGGATGTTATAACCGGGGGATGGCATACTCGAGTAGTAGTTACAGAGGTAACCCTGCCTTGTGTTGGCAGAGAGCCGGGTAGGTTCTCGGGGCGTCCCTCCAGAGGCGTACCCATGTGGCAATCGGAAGTTCCTTAGCTTGACCATTTGTTGGAAATCCAATCACCAATACACGCCTTGTACGATTTTAGTTGTATAACCTTCCATTTACTTATGGTGGCGCCCCACAGTTTAGATGGTAGATATAGTAGGCATAGTTCGAAATGTCTATGCTGGCAAAGATTAATATTATACTTTCGAATATTTTCTACACTATGCACTAGTAATAATATCAAAATGGTTTTCATGTATCAAGCATTTTTGACTATCGTAAGGAGAATCTCCTCCAATTATGTGTTTGCATGGTGTGTGCGGCGGGAGGCCTTATAGTAGTTTCATTTTCCAAAAAGCATAGTGGATTTCCTTTTTATTTCCTTTGTTGTTTGTTTTTTAAAAGATAAAAAAAATTGTTTGCTCATACCAGTTCTATGGCTGACATGGAGTTTATTGTTCACTATCTAAACTCTGGGTGCCCACAATTTTCCACACGGGCAGTCTAGAGTCGGAATTTTTAGATAATCAGCTAGTTGATGTAGATTCGATAGCCTTTGGAGTTTTTGGTAACCTTCATAAGTCTTTGGATGACTGACCTTGCTTAGCACAACTTGATTGGGAGTTCGAGCTATTTATGGATTGGTGCTTTGGAGATGGAGATTGCTGATATTGGAGCTCAAGTTAATGTTATTATTCCGCTGGTGGTGTTGCGTATCTTCCGCTGTGATTTGTAGTATCATATCTCTGATATGTGTTGGGTGGTTGTATCATTGTTATTGGATATTGTATTCATTGGAGTTATATGACATATTCGTTTTCTTCCACTGTGTTGTTGTACTTAATGTGGTATAATCTCCGACGAACCAGATTCGGCGTTTGAATCTGCGACATTCGAGTACAAGTGAAGTACAGATACTGATTTTTGAAGGTCGAGTCTGGGTCGTTAAAATTATCCATCAAACATCCCATATTTTCCTAGGATGACTATGAAACCTTCTTTAATCATATGGAAACTAGCCACCCCCAATATGATGTTTGACTATCCATCAAACATCTCATAGTTTTCCTAGGATTACTATGAACCATTCTTTAATAATATGGAGACTTTCCATCCCCTACATGATGTTGACTATCCATCAAACGTCCCATAGTTTTCCTAGGATGACAATAAAGACTTCTTTAATCATATAGAGACTACCCATCCCTGACATGATGCTGACTATCCATCAAACATCTCAGTGTTTTTCTAGGATCACTATGAACCCATCCCTTGGCCACTTAACTCATGTTACAAACATGATTCTAATTATCTCATGTTATCCACATGATTAACCTATTTCCATTATTATCCCTAATTTAGGTTATATTTATTTATAATTTACATTGGTATCCCTCAATGATTAGTGTCAAAACATATAAGTGTTGGTATCCTCAACTATTGTGTTGAACTCATTAAACCCACCCTGGTATTCCCAAGGTTAAACAACATTTATTAAATAAGGTTACCACCCTACATATTCAAAAACATAAGGGTGGTATAAACATACCCCTTCGAAAGTATCCCCTTCGAAAGTATATAACTTGGTTAAAAGAAAATAATTTTACAACCCCTTCGAAAGTATCCCCTTCGAAGGCAAAGAAAACAAAGCAAACATATTTGAAAGCAGAGAAATCAACTCCTTCGAAAATATAAAACTCTATTTTAGTTATAACGTTTTATAGGTGTAGGAGTAAGGTCTCTAAACTACTCCATTATGTTCAAATGATGGTTTCCCTTTTCACAGAGTGCTTACAGTAGAAAAATGGGCTTCTGGTTAGAAAGTTATGCCTACTTGAAGTTTTGCAAACAAAGCTGGTGAAAACTGCTATGAAGGGGCTTCTAAACGTTGTGAAAGGGTGCTTCCGATTGATTCGAAAGGATATGGTCGAAAGGGGTCTTCGATTACTTCAAAAGGTAGGTCCGAAGTGCAGCAGAAGGGTCCAAAACTGCTGCAAAAGTATGCTGTTGAAGGGGAATTTCGACAACTTCGAAAGGTGGTCCCAAAGTGTTGCAGAAGGGTCCAGAACTGCTGAAGAAGGGTGCTGTCGAAAGCGAGTTTCGACTAGGTCCACTGGCAGAATCATAAATAACTTGAAAACTGTTATTTTAATAATTAAAGTATATTCTTTTCACCAACTCCTAATATTTATCAAATTCCTATTGCCTAGTGATACTCTTTTCACTTTCTTTGCAAAAAACTACTGGATCAGATTTATATTTTCCAAAATTATTTTCAAACCATTTAATTAATATACTGCAAAATAGGTATAGGGAAGAAGTTGCAAAAAAAATTAGTCTCAAGGACAACAAGTTTGTTTTTAGTTTGAAGGACACTTTTTAATGTGAATATAAAATAATAATTGCAACTATCATTCTGTGATTTACACTAAAAAGTGTCTTTCAGTCTAAAATGCAAACTTCTTATCCCTGAAACTAAATTTTTCTCCATCGTTTTCCCGGAGCCTAAAATCCCCTTAATTATATTGATATTTTAATATAATTATTAAGCCTTTTTAGCTTAGAAAATTCATAATAAATCGAGATCACTTAGAAAAAATCCCAAAAATTCATCGAAAATTTGAAATAACATTTTCTACGTCATATGAAACATTTCGAGAAAAATTCATTATTTTATTATTTTTAATAATTAAAACTCGAAATAAATATCTTTTCACCTTAGTAAATTCATAAAATATTCCTATTAACTCTGAAAATTATGAGATTAAAAATACATCTTCAAAATTATGTTTTAAATAATATATCCGAAAATCAAGTCATTTGGAGATTGTTTACTAAGGTTTTTACTTTAAAACCCATCATTTTAATACCATAAAAATTTCAATAAATCTCCATAAATCATTATTCTATCCAAACAATAATTATTAGATCCAAACATGATCAACACAGCAAAGTACATAAGGTTACCATCCATAACTAAACCAAAACAAGGAAAAATGAGATGATTTACACTATTATTCAATTTGATTAAGTTGTTGGAGTTTGAGATTTGTCCTAGCTTTAATCTTCTAACTTTCTCTCTTAGATCTTCCAAGTTTGCTGATCACCTAAGGTGTTTTAATGGCTGGCTATAACTTCTCTTTTACGTGTATTTTGATTTACGAAATGGTAGGTGAGAATAAGGGAGGGTTTAAGGGTACATGGGTGTGGTTTTTCCCATATTTCCCTCCTCTGATTTTCCTAACTTATAAATTATAAACCATACTTATACATTCATTAGTTTAGCCGCGGCCAAGTTAATTGACGATTAAATTTTAGCTCCTTAATCAACCACGTTATTCTATTTAATTTATCCAATTAAATGTCCTGAATAATGTTAAACAAAAATTAGGGGTGTTACAACAAACGGTGAGGAGATCCGTCCATATAAATGATTAGGTTGTGATCCTCACTCTTATATATTGTTTTATTATTTCCAAAAGAACCGGTACTGAGCATTCCGAAAATCGATCAATTGGTTTTGAAACATCCGGTAAGTGGGGGAGTATACTTGTAAGAGATGACTCAAAACCGTAACCACTCCAAAACTATATACGGGTTCTATGCTTGGAGGGGATTCAAGATCTGTTTTGGATGTTGGAATCCGTGATTCCAAGACCCGTTGGGGTGTGGGAATCCATGTGTAATTCCGAGATCTATTTTGCATGTTGAAATCCATATGTGATTTTGAGACCCGTTGGGTTGTGTTAATCAATGTGATTCCAAGATCTTTTTGGATGTTGGAATCCATATGTGACTCCGAGACCCGGTTGGGTATGGATATCCATGTGTGATTCCAAGATCTGCTCAATTGGCGGCACATGAGCTAGAATGCCAGATGTAGCCTCACATGCGGTAATGACTAAAGCCAAAGATAGGATGCAAAGCCAATGGTTTAGCTAACCCTTGAGGGTGTAGTTGTCACCATTCTAGTATTACCTACAGTTGTTACGCATGCATGGAACAATACATTCGGACTTGCATGGCCAGCTATGTATTTCCTATTGTACATCACTAGGGATGTATTGTTGCATTGGAAGGATAAGTCTGATACTTGTGCAGGAGGACCATTCTTGTAGTACTGAGGGTACCTCCGTGGAATCCTACACAATTAGCGCACGTGCCTTAGCAGTTTTTTATTATATACCTATTGTTGCGGTGTACACTCACAAGCATCACTGCTATTGGATTGTTGATATTTTCACCCTTAGACATTATTATAATATCACTGGATTTTCTAATATTAATGGTTTGATTATTGTAAGGTAAAAACCCATCAATTTTTATGTGCAACGTGGTCTTATGAGATACTTTTATTTTATAAGGTTTTATAACATTAAAATCCATTTGAGGTGTGTTACTCACATTGGTTTACCAGACTGATCTAGTATTATTTTTTAATAATGCTCGAGTCAGACTGAGTATATTACAGATCTAGTTTGGATGCTTTGGATCTTCAGGGAATGAGTCGGATGCCTCCAAGATGTATTCACATATATTTTTGTTTATGTTGCATTTTCTTGTGGTATTTATCAGCAATTGTAAGGATGAGCTGTTATAATTGTCCAAGCTGATGATTGTTTAGTTGGTACTGCTTGATGTGCATGTATATTTAGGTCTTCTTTTGTAATGTTCTATAACATATTATATGTTACTCATCACGATGTGAGATTTTGTTCTATCTTTTATTTTCTTTCACCTCAACAATCTGTCTTTTCGGCACTTGAATGTTCGGCACATGTATACCGTTGATGTATTAATGTCGATTTTTTAGGGTCGAAAAAACGGGTCATTACATCAGATTTTAAGGTGTAGAGCAAGAAGAGTAATACCGTGACATATAGAAGTTGGATGGTACTTATGGATGGACTTTGATAGATTTTCGATTAAAGACATACATTTCATTTAGATAGATAGAAGATAAGAAACTGTATCTTGTAAGCATCTAGAAGTAAGGAATAACAGGAATGAAGCAAGATGTGAAGGAGTAGAGCAAATTCCCTTAAGAAGTGTACATTAATCACCATATGAAGAAAATTGGATTTTTATGAAGGTTTATTATGGAAGAAGAAAAGTTCTATAAAAGGGACAATTAAAGTCAATTCTTAATCCAACCGCATAGGAAATAATGTGATAAAAGATTTTTGGAAAATTTCTTGAAATGTTTTGAACGAGTTTTTCCAAAGGATTTATTGGAAAGTTGTTGTTTTGAAAAAGATTCCGACTAAAAGGTTTTTGGTAAAAAGGAATTTCCATATTTTAAATTCTTTGTCCAAAATTTTGTTAAGCCAAAAAAAAATTCTGTTTAAAATTTTTCGATAAAGGGATTTTTCATTTTTGAAATAAATGTAAAATAGAGCATAGATTGGACTCGATGATTTTCCTATTTCATAAATTTGGAAGTTCTTCTTTAAAAATTCTTTCAAAAAGGGGAATGAATGGAAATGGAACTCGATTAGAATAAGGTAGAGAGAATAGAAGGATGAGAATGCCCAATAATTTAGGTAAGAGAAATATAAATAGAGGCAATGTTGGGAGATTTGGATATAATAGCATTAGGAACTTATATAAAATAGGTTTAGTAATCTAATTATAAATAATATAGGAATATGATAAGAAAATGATGGGATAGATGTTCTCTTTGTCTGCTCCACTTTTCATTACGTAAAGTTATAGGATATGTTTTTGAGAAAAAATTGATTAATTGATATGATAATTAGATTTTTGAATGTTTTTGGTTAAATTCCTACTTTTAAAGAAGTAATTCTTTAAGATAAAACGTCTTTGAGAAGAGAAATTATTTTGCTAAGTAATTTTTGAATTTTTGAACTTAGGGTTAAGGATAAAGCGGCGAATGCTTTTGAATTTTTTTGTTTAAATGCTTTTCAAAAGTTGAGTTCAAATGTTTTTGGAAGATTTTGTAATAGAAATAAAAATGAAGATAAAAATAAAATAAATAATAAATAATAAATTAAATATGTTGTTTAAAGGGCTTTGGGGAATGTGATTCTTCAAACTATTCCGCAAGTTGGAAATTGTTTTGAAAAATATGTTTAAATGTTTTCTTGTGAAATTGGAAAATTTATGAATTTCAAATGCCACATATTAGCGTAATGAGGGTTTTTAAGTTTATTTTTAAAGATAAAATTTTTGGATTCGATACTTCATGACTGTGAAGTTTCAGTTTTAAGAATGGTGAGGACTAAACCAAAAAAAATGGGGTAAATAAAGATCACTACCTAGGTAAGGCATGATAAAGGTTTTAGGATATAGATAAAGTAGGAATATTATGTACTACCTGAACTAGAAATTTGAAATCGGTCCTAATTATTTGTAGAGTGATGGTAAAAGTTGTAAAGAGATTCCAGATCTATAATTGGGTTGTAAATTAGGTTGCCCTAGTTGAATTGGAATATGAATTTCTATGTTTAGATTTATTTGGAGAGCATTCCACGTAATTTCCATAAATTATCCAATTTTAAAATATGCATAAATGCGCATCGTTTACATTAGTAAGGGGCATACCAAAGGGAAAGAGATGTGTAAGATATATATATTTTTCTATATTTACACTCTTTATTTCAATAACAGAAAAGAAATAATTCCTTGTAATTTAAATGCATCAAAGATCTCACTTCTGGTTAACATGTGGAAAATTATAACGGTACTCCTTTTTGGAAGGATACTTTGATAAATTAAAATGTGGACAGAAATGTTCTAGTTTAGAAAGTAATTGTTAGAAATAGGAATATATAAATATGTATAACCGTGCTTACCGATTAAAGATAAAAATATATAAATAGTGTGTTAACGAATTTTTTCACTAAAACCAAAAAGTGTAAGAAACATGAAATTTGGTGGAGTATAAACTTTAGTAGTCCTATGTTGACTTGCTATAAAGGCACTTACTCTATATTGAATCCATATTAACTTCAAAATCATGAATGTTTATGATTAAATCACAAGTATTTGAGAATTCGAATCAAATCACAATTTAGGAAGTCTTCCTTAATATGCTATAGAGTTGTTGAACATTCGACTTTTTATTTTCCAAAGTCATAAGAGTTCTAAATGTTCAATAGTGAAGCTAATGATATCGCTGAAGTTATATGTGCTTGAGAATTATAAACCAACGGTCTTATCTCTTTATTCAATATACTATGTGATTTTACATGTATAAGTCCTTTGTAATAAGGTTTGCAAGGTTGCAATTGAAACTAAAATCCCAAAATTGATTTAGGATTGCAAAGTTTAAAAAGTAAGAAATAAGAAAAGAATTGACCGCCCTCCTCCATGCCCCTAAGTCTTTATTTATAGGGGTAGAAAGGTACAACATGGATACCTCTTGTCAATGCAGCATGCTTGGTGTTCGGCCTCATGGTCTATCTCAATGGCGCTTGGGATATTGCTTTGATTTGATGATTCACGGCGTCCTTTGTTGTATTGAAGGATCAAGGCATCATCATCCTAACTGCACGTAGCTTGATCGCTTTCGATATCATCCCCATAAATCAAGGCATTCGGCATCCTTTATCATACTGGTGACATGTGATATGCTCTTGTATATTGATGGCATGCGGTGACCTTCCTTTGTTTTTATATTGATGTAATGCAACATGGAATAAAGGCAGTATTGATTAAGTACGGCATGGATGATAAGCGGCGTTGAAGAGATACAACATTGAATAGAGGCGGTATTGATATGTAATGGCATCAGCTTCATGCGGCGTCGTTCACTGATGATATGCGATATGGATGATTCACGACAACGAAGATATATGACATTTATAATCATATTGATGACTTACGACAAGCTTTGATCTTTTGTCACTTGGCAATTGCTATTGAAGACATACGGCATCGATGGGATGTGGCATCAGTAAAATGTGATGCCTTCATCAAATTGATGACTTACGATATGCTGTCTTTTGATATCATGCACTTGATGAAGTATAGTTCTTTATTGATGATAGGTAGCATCATTGGTATGCGACATCATTGTAGGCCTTCGACATTAGCTTTGACATTCTTGTCTACGAAATCCTTCGACTTTGACATTCTTATCGTCATCATTCCTTTATGCCTTTGGCATCAATAATAACAGTAACACAACATAATTTATGACAATATTCGTATTAGCTATTTACAGCGTAGTAATTATAGGATTAGGATTTATGGACACTAATAACATATCTAACAGGCAGTAAAGTTGTAATTAATTAAGAATTAAAAGGACTCAAATGAACCGATTAAGGAATTCAATATGATATTTATGAAGGAATTGAATAGGCACAATGGATGGATTTTAAAACTGGAAAGTAAATTAATCGGATTAAGTGAGGATTGAGTAGAGATTGTCCAATTTTGACATCAATGACCAATTATTACGGGTGATAGACATTTATTAGAAATCTAGAAGAAGAATTAAGGAAGGTGGGTGACAGTGGAATGATATATTAGAAATGTCCATCTAAATTTAGTAAGGAATGTTTGGACCACAACATCATTAATACCAGTTGATGATGAACGGCAACTTCTAGCAAAATTTTCTTTTAGAGCTTTTGGGTTATAATCGATAGTTGTCTCACTTAGGTCATTGAAAAAACATATGGTATAAGATATGTATCTATTTTATCATTGGGTTTATTTTATGGATGGGGTTAAACCCCTACATATATCTATATACACATCCACGCATGCACATAGATATATACACACATACACATATATGTGCATATATACATATATGCATATGTGTAAATATATACATATATGCATATGTGTAAATATATACATATATGTATATATATTTATATATATATGGAGGAACAATGTAAATAAGGAAATCTCGTAAGGACACATAACTAGCGATAACCTATAGGTAAGACTTGAAGTTAATAATAAATTTATATTCGTAACTAGGAATAAAGGATGCTTATATATATGGAGGAACAATCATAAGGACACTTAACTAGCGATAAACTATAGGTTAGACTTGAAGTTAATAAGGAAATTAGGTTCATAACTAGGAATAAAGAATGCTTCAAGGATTTTAGGAAAAATAAATTTTTGCTTGGGGAGTACCACAATTCAGGGAAGACCATTCACCCCAGAGGAGATAAGATGTATAGGGATAAGAAGAGAATTTTTGATTGACCAAGAATGAAGAAGAGGATTGCTGAATTTGTTTCCAAATGTTTGACGTGCCAAAGGATAAAGGCTGAGTAAGGAGGCCAGAAGATTGTTATTACCGTTGGAGATTCCAACTTGGAAATGGAAGCATATATCAATGGACATTATATATGAGTTGCTTAAGAGTCAAAGGGGCAATGGAGCTATTTAGGTTATAGTAGATAGGCTCACTAAAAAGTGTTCATTTTATTCCCGTTAAAAGTAATAGGACCGAAACATCTTTAGGGCTAAATTTATATTAAGGAGGTAGTTCGACTTCATTGAATTCCAGCTAGCATTGTTATTGATAGTGACCCTTTATTTACTAGCGAATTTTGGAGGAGTTTGCAGAGAGCTTTAGGAACCTCGCTGAACCTTATCTCTGCTTACCACCCACAGACCCATAGTCGGACTGGATGGGTGGA
Source organism: Allium cepa (assembly GCA_030765085.1). Lineage (NCBI taxonomy): Eukaryota > Viridiplantae > Streptophyta > Magnoliopsida > Asparagales > Amaryllidaceae > Allium > Allium cepa. Next base: position 1,003,592,030 of record CM060935.1, read on the forward strand.
TAGAACTTTGGAGGACATTGGGAGCATCGCTTACCTTTAATCGAATTCATGTATTATGATAGTCACCAAGCGACGATTGGCATGACACCCTTTGAAGCATCGTTTAGGAGGCTATGCGGATTGCTAAATTATTGGTGGGAAACCATCGACAATATTCTGCTCGGACCGGAGTTAATTCATGAGACTTCGAGAAAGATAGCGCTAATTATGCAGCGAATGAAGGTTGCATAAAATCATTAGAAGTTATATGCGAACGAGCAAAGAAAAGAGTTAGAGTATAAATTAGCGAACATAGTGTCTGTTAAGGTTTACCCGCTTAAGAAAATCATTAGATTTGGAAAGTTGAAAAGGTTAGCATCAAGATTTGTTGGGTCTTTCCCAATTTAGGAAAGAATAGGAAGACTTGCTTATCGGATGGAGCAACCAGATAAGTTGGCAGAAGTCCATGACGTTTTTCACTTTTCGCACTTAAAGAAATGCCTTTATCGCATAGCCACCATGGTAGAGACTAATCAATTAGGGGACACAGAGATGGAGCAATATCATCCGTGCCACCACAAGCATTGTGGTGCATGGAATAAGGAAGCTCTGTAACAAAGAAATTAGGCTGGTTCGAGTACAATGGGGGGAATACAGTGGAAAGCATGAGGACTTATCATCCTAAGCTTTTCCCTGGCAAACATTTTTCTCTACAAAATTAGGTTTTGGTTGCATCGTGGTTGATAGAGTGTAACGACCCGTAAAATTCGATGATTTTAAATGGGTTAATTTAACATGATTTCTAATTTAATTTAGAAAGAAATAAAAGTCTTAAAATTTATATTAGAGTGAATGTAGAAATTAGATAAAGCAATTGTAATTAAATGTTAACAATTTAATATTTAAATGGAAATAAATTAAAATAATGTAAATTGGCATACTTGGTTATAAGTTTAATATAAGAAAGCAATAGAAATGTTGAATTTGTGAAATATTAATAAAAAATATTAACTAGAATGGAATTCATTAATATAATAATGAATAGTGAAATTTGTTACATTTGGTTTAAAATAGAGAAGGAACAAATAAAAGTAACTGTTGAATAAACCAATGCAATAATTGAAGATAAGTAATTATAATGAGTGTTGTTGATAATAAACATACTTAAATGGTAATAAATTGAATATAAGAAAACAAAGGCATTTAATGGATTAATTAATGAATTAATGAAATAAAAATCAATGTCCTGTAGATAATTATAATATTGTTGGAAGTGAAAACTTATTAAGTATGAAACCAGGCAAGTAAATTAATTAAGAATATAAGTAGTAATTAATGTACATATTTGGAAAATATAATTAAATAGTATGAAGTGAAGCACGCATTAATGAAACGTAATAAGTCAATGTTAATTACACCCATAAATGTTAATTTATTTAATAGCAAGGTTTTAAATCAAGTAAACGGATTTGTTAAGATTTCAATTGATAATTTATAAAATTTAATGTGAAATCAATTGCAGTAATTGACCTAAATTATGCAGTTAGGTTAAATTGATTTGTCCTTTAAGATTTGTTAATTCCATAAGATGTAACCAATGTTAATTTTATTTATAATATAACAAGTGATGGGTTTTAGGAGTGAAAATCTAGATTTATTAATTTATTTGAAATTTCAAATTCAATAAGTGAATTAATTGCAAATAATTAAAATCTAATATTAAATTATTACGTTAATGGAAAGGTGGATGAATTGTGTGAATATTAATGCAATAACTATGAATCAATGAAAATTCATCCAATTGATAATAGGATGAGAACGGTGTATATAATCAAATTTCAACACTTGTCCGTTAGTCATAACTTAAATGTAATTTAACGTTAATGGAGTCTAATAAATTAAAATGGGTAATCAATTGAAATTAATCTGATTAAAGGTTATATTAGTATAAATTAGGGTAGTAATGGGTAATAATATATTTCTAATGGTGTATGAATGAATTGATGATTTAAATTAAAGGAAATGATGTTAAAGTTATCCAATTGGACAATTTGTTGAATTATAAGGAATGGAAATAAAGTTTTATCAACATATTGGAATTAAATTTCTGATAATTAGATAAATTGAAATTAAATGAAATTTGAAATAGCTAAATAATACGTTATTTGAAATCTAGATGAAATATGAGGATAATTTATGTAATAGTTTTGAATCCATTGTTAAATCCATTTATTTGACACTAATGAATGGAATAATGATTTGTTAATTTAATTTAATAGAAATTTTGGGAATTAAAATTATAATTTCTGAATTTGAATGGAATTGGGGGAAATACTGAAATCGATAAGAAAATCAACTTTAAATTTACTTTTAATTTGTTTTAAACATTATAATTGATTGAGAAATATGAAAATGATAATATTGGTCAATTTTAAGATTGAAATTAAAAAATTGGATTTTTTTTAATATTAAATTATTTGATTAATGGAAAATAGCCATTTTGGCCACTGACTCGGATTTCGACGAAACTAGTTTCATCGGATCCGTAACGGTGAATTATTGTAGGGTTTCAAGTTTCGTAGCGATCGGACTTGTCGTTTGATCGTACGGACTCGAAACGCCTTGAAATTTATGAAATTGAAATCAATTTGAAAAATATTGATTTTAGCATAACTTCATCATAACGATGCAATTTGAACCTGAAACTTTTTCCATCACGTTTAAAATATTTTTAAACACCTATTTTGATATATGGGTTTACCCAATTTCGTTCCGGAGTCAGAACGGGCTTTTTGGGCACTTTGGCGTTAACGCGTATATCAATTGAGCCCACCCATTCTAATTTTGATTTTGCCTATAAATATCCTGCTATAAGCCCTAGACTCCCTAATTCTCATTTGTCTGTACGTAAATTCATTCTATTCCTCCTCTTCCTCAATGGCAGACAAAATTCTATATTTCCAGATCCAATTGCAAATTCAATCAAAAGCTAAAATTTCAAAGTTCTCAGAAAAATTGGAAAAAATATATGTTGCAGCTCTCGAAGTGCGTAATCTCCTGGTGAAATTCGTTTTTCGATTCAAATCACCATTTTTCCAGAAATTGAAGGTTTATCCACGGTCGTTCATCATCGCCGCGATCAAACTAGTTGGATCGTTGAATCGTTGTTGGGTATTGTAGAGAGTACTGAGGAGATGTCATCGGCGTAATTCATTCGTCATTTCAACGGCCGGATTGGTTGATTTAATTCGATTAGGTCAAAAATTGCACGGCGGCCGTAGTGGAGTTTGGGCGACCGGAGTGCATAGGTGGGGGCGGCTCCTCGGGGGCTCGGCCGTGGTGATGGTCGCTGATGGCCACGTGGTTGGAGGCGCTCGCAAATGATGGTCAACGGCTCGGTCATAGTGGTGGTCTACTGTTTCGTGCGTTCAGTGATTTACTGGAGATAGTTCGTGTATGCGGATGGCAGGGTATATGGTGCCTATGTGGTGCCTATGTGGCGGTGATGAATAATATGTTGCTTGTTTTATTTTATTTTATTTTATTTAATTTTCAAATGCTAAAATCGCTATAACTTTCACGTACGATATCCGTTTCACGCGCGATTTCTTTTGTTAGGATCGTATTGAAATTCCGGACTTGATGACGCTGGTTTGGATGAATTCTAATACGATTCAATTTTTGGGTTTAAATTGGATTCAAAATTCAATTTAAATTCAAAATGTGAGTGTTTTAACCCACTCACAACTTCTAAAATTTCTTATGTTGTTAAATTGATATATGATGTGATTTAAAATTTATTCATGGTTTTTTGGCATATTTTAAATCATCATCTCAGTTATTTTCATTTATTTAAATTTAATTGCTATTTAATTTATTCATTGCATTTGAGCTGCCAGTTAAATTGTTATTTATTTAACGGCATATAAACTGCCAATTAAACCGTTATAATTTATTTTGAATATAAACTGATAGTTGATATCTGTTATTTATCACCTGTTATATATTGATGTATTGTTTGAATTTGGATGATGATTGTGATAAATGGTTGATGGTTGATGATGGATGAATGGATGTTTTATTTATATCATCATAATCTGAAAGTTGTTATGCATTTATTTTGATTCGGGATTGCGGTTTGAAATAATATACAACCGCATTTTTATTTATAAATTGCGGATTGAAATGATAAATATCCGTATCACTTGACCATAGGATAGAAAATTATATACAGGCACCGCGGTGTATATATATATATATATAATTATTTTTGAAATAATTTTTCTATATTTTTGTAAAGAAATATATATACGGTTTTATGAAATATTGATGTCGGATATTTGATAAAGGTTATTTTATATATAGTTGAATTCTTGGTTTTAAGTTATGTATAAAATTGTTTAAAGTATGAAGTAAGTTTAACAATAAAGTTGATTTTATTAAAATATATTATGGATAAGTATTTACTTAAATTATATTCTAATATAGAGTTTATATTGATTTTTATAAATCAAAATTGAGAAGATAGTTTTGAAATTGATTTGAGATTTTTATTAAATTAAGATCTTATTGAAATTTAGATTTAAAAAGAATATGGTGTTAAACTAAATTTGGGTTAAAGATGATTTAAGTGAATATATCTAGTCTAAACAAATTGAGGAATATTTAATTATTGAATTTGAAAGTTTTATTTAAAGGATACTTGATTTATTTAGTACGTATTTCAAAACTAAATGATAGTAAAGTGAATTTGGCATATATATATATATGAATTAAAAATTTAGTTTCGAAATGGTGGAATATTTAACACTTTGAAATATATAGAAATTTAAATGGTTTATCTGGGAATTAAAATCTGTATTTGGAATTGATTTGAGAAATTAAAAAGCTAATTTACTTCGATATTATACTTTGACTTTTGGATTGATTCGGTGGTTACTTTTGATTTTTGATTTTGGAGGTGTTGTCCGAGGTGGGCGGTAGTAGCTGCTACCCGTTACCACCAGCCCGGATGCGTAATTGGTATATCTACCCTGGCATTGCCTAGTTGTGTCATGTCACCTACCCTAGCGCGCCTTGTACGAGTTTCTGTTTGTGTCGTACCTATGGAGTATCCTCTGATAGCCTCCCGATCAGGAGGTATTACGGTACTGTATAGACTATTGACATTATTACGTGTTAAGGTGGAAAATGTAAAGCCTTAACGCTATTTAAAAGTAAGATTATTTTACAAGTAGACACTACTATAATAGCGAAATATACTACATAGTAAATAGTTTAACGGATCCTTAAAAGATGTAAATCCCGAGCATCACTTGAGTTACTGCACTCATATTTATTTCTGTTGATTTAACTTACATAAGATCTTTTAGTTCTGACTCGAGTGTTTTGACTTTTCAATTCGCTCGGGTCAGTCCGAGCATTTCAGGATCGAAGACTTTATTTCTGGAGGACGAAGACGAAGATTTCATTATTATTATTATATTATTATCCCACTACACTATATTCCGCTGCATCGATTTTATTCGTTGGTATGTGCAACTCTGATATATATTGTATAAGAAAATTAAATATTTTGTAAACAGCTTCATGAACTGTATATTTGATTATTATATTTTATCCTTCCGCTGTGAGATTCTGTGTTGTTTTATTTCTTTCCCGTTTTACTTATCTACCCCATAACAATCTGTCCTTCCGTATGGTTTGAATTGGCACGTGTGTCGATTTAAAGCGTGCGAAAAGGCGGGGCGTTACATCTGGTATCAGAGCTTTGGCTTAGCAATAAACCTTAGCTTTGTGGGGTCTGACTCTTTATTAATAGGGTAGTAATACCCTATTGGAGTCGCTGAGTGTATATATGAGAGAGCGTATTTGTTAGTGTTATAAAAGGTTTTAATATTGTGTTAATCTGTTCCGTTTTGTATTTATAAACTCTTATTGGTGCATGGGATGCTGTGACATCAATAGGGGTTTTGAAACACTTAATAGGACAGACCGACATAATATTTGTTTTTATATAGGTGAATGAAATAATTTTGCCTATTATATTTTCTATATATAAAATAAATTTTTTAAATGATATATATATATATTTCGTTGCAATATATTGGTTGTTAGGTAATGAAATTTATAAATAATAAGTTGAAATAAGATTGAAAATAAAATAAATGAAAATTGAAAATTTAGAACGTAAGTTCCGGGGTTTTGAAACATTCTTTCAAATGATTTCGGAATATAATAACAATAATATTATTTAAAAGTATTTTGTGATATAAATATTTCAATATGGTTTGAAAGAATTTTTTTAAAGGAATTTTGAAAGAAAATAAGTTTTTGTACTCCCCTCTCTGTCGCTGGAAAATAATATTGGTGATGAGTGCACGCATCATCGACATTCATTTTCGAGTTTCGAAGTGGGAAGGTCACTGTAATAGTTTTACTACATATTTATTGTGATAAACAAAAGTGAATTTTTAAGTTTTTTTAAATCTACTTGGATATATAAATTGTAAGTTTATATTTATCTATTATTTTAAAATGAATTGAAATTTAACCCGGTATTTAATTCTTAAGTTTCTGATTTATTAATAGTTTCCGTTACTGTAGTGAAATGGAATGTAACCGATTAAAAATTAGAGTCTTTAATTAAAATAAGGAATTTAATGCTAGGTTATGAATGAAATTAAAGGTAACTGGAAACTGTAACCTATGAAACAAAGAATAATATTATTGAACATTTAGTTAATAAAAAGAAATAGAAATAAACTTAGGTAACTTTCTATTGCATCCTTAAAAGCATATATATAACTTACCAAAAGATATAAAAAGTTGAAATGTTAATAAGAAAATGTAATAGATATTATACAAGTAATATATTTGAGGTAATGAAAGTAATTAATGGAATTGTTTAATAAATAGGGATTTGGTGTTGTAATTATTATAAACTTAAGTATAATTGAAATAATACTAATTAAATATTATAGAAGACAGGTATTGTGAGTAAGAAAAAAAAAACTTAAGTAAAAAGTTGAAGTAATTCTAAATAAAATTGTAAGAAATAAAAGTAAATTAAAAGATAAATCATTATATAAATGAAACGGAAATCAAACAACTAATAGTATGAAATGAAATTGATAAAAATGAATGTAATCTATTGGTTGAAATTGTTGTTTGTTTGGTTTATGGTTGTTTGGGCAAAGATACTTTAAATTTGTTTGGAGGTATAAATAATCTATTTAGTTTCACCTAAGACTGTTGAGTGAAGGGTACACTCAGTAGTTATTTTTCATTCTGTACAATTTAAAGTTTTGAACCCGAACAACTATTTGTTTTTTTGATATGAATGATTGATATGTGTTGATTCTATGTGATGGTTGTATGCCTGGTTGCAAGTGATTGATGTTTGCATTTATTGTTATTATGGTTGAAACAACTTCAATATTTCATTTTATATAAGTATTAACTCTTTTAGATTATATAAGTGAAATGCAGGTATGGAAGCAATTGCTGCTGCTTTTGGTTCCATAAAAATAAGCGTTAATTGCCCGACAAATAGGTACGTTTTCGGATTTCGGTTTATAGCGTTATTATATTACTTTTCCCAGGTTGGGATATATATTATTTTGGAAAATATTTTTTGTATATTGTTATATTTGATAATATATTTTCTCCTGAGACTCTCCGTACAAAGGAGACTCTGCCGAAATTTTCCGTAAATTTTGGACTTGGAAAATATTTTGAAAATGTTGTCCAAACCTTATTAATTTAAGTATAGAAAGATTTAATGGTTATAAACTGGTATATTTTATTTAAAATAAGTAATTTTGTAAATTTATTTGTTTATGAATTTAATATTTAAGTAAGATATATTGATTTCTTAATTTTTCTTTTCCCTTCTTTTCCTTTTCGGGGACGAAAAGTTTTGAGTGGGGGAGAGTGTAACGACCCGTAAAATTCGATGATTTTAAATGAGTTAATTTAATAGGATTTCTAATTTAATTTAGAAAGAAAAAAAGTCTTAAAATTTATATTGGAGCGAATGTAGAAATTAGATGAAGCAATTGTAATTAAATGTTAACAATTTAATATTTATATGGCAATAAATTAAAATAATGTAAATTGGCATACTTGGTTATAAGTTTAATATAAGAAACCAATAGAAATGTTGAATTTGTGAAATATTAATAAAAAATATTAACTAGAATGGAATTCATTAATATAATAATGAATAGTGAAATTTGTTACATTTGGTTTAAAATAGAGAAGGAATAAATAAAAGCAAATGTTGAATAAACCAATGCAATAATTGTAGATAAGTAATTATAATGAGTGTTGTTGATAATAAACGTACTTAAATGGTAATAAATTGAATATAAGAAAACAAAGGCATTTAGTGGATTAATTAATGAATTCATGAAATAAAAATCAATGTCCTGTAGATAATTATAATATTGTTGGAAGTGAAAACTTATTAAGTATGAAACCAGGCAAGTAAATTAATTAAGAATATAAGTAGTAATTAATGTACATATTTGGAAAATATAATTAAATGGTATGAAGTGAAGCACGCATTAACGAAATATAATAAGTCAATGTTAATTACACCCATAAATGTAAATTTTTTAATAGCAAAGTCAAGTAAACGGATTTGTTAAGATTTCAATTGATAATTTATAAAATTTAGTGTGAAATCAACTGCAGTAATTGACCTAAATTGTGCGGTTAGGGTAAATTGATTTGTCCTTTAAGATTTGTAAATTTCATAAGATGTAACCAATGTTAAATTAATTTATAATATAACAAGTGATGGATTTTAGGAGTGAAAATCTAGATTTATTAATTTATTTGAAATTTCAAATTCAATAAGTTAATTAATTGCAAATAATTGGAATCTAATATTAAATTATTACGTTAATGGAAAGGTGGATGAAATGTGTGAATATTAATGCAATAACTACGAATCAATGAAAATTCATCCAATTGATAATAGGATGAGAACGGTGTATGTAATCAAATTTCAACACTTGTCCGTTAGTGATAACTTAAATGTAATTTGACGTTAATGGAGTCTAATAAATTAAAATGGGTAATCAACTGAAATTAATTTGATTAAAGGTTATATTAGTATAAATTAGGGTAGTAATGGGTAATAATATATTTCTAATGGTGTATGAATGAATTGATGATTTAAATTAAAGGAAATGATGTTAAAGTTATTCATATTGGACAATTTTTTGAATTATAAGGAATGGAAATAAAGTTTTATCAATATATTGGAATTAAATTTCTGATAATAAGATAAATTGAAATTAAATGAAATTAGAAATAGCTAAATAATACGTTATTTGAAATCTAGATGGAATACCTGGATAATTTATGTAATAATTTTGAATCCAATGTTAAATCCATTTATTTGACAATAATGAATGGAATAATGATTTGTTAATTTAATTTAATAGAAATTTTGGAAATTAAATTTATAATTTCTAAATTTGAATGGAATTGGGGAAAATACTGAAATCGATAAGTTAATCAACTTTAAATTGACTTTTAATTTGTTTTAAACATTGTAATTGATTGAGAAATATGAAAATGATAAAATTGGTCAATTTTAAGACTTAAATTAAAAAATTGGATTTTTTTAATTATTAAATTATTTAATTAATGGAAAATAGCCATTTTGGACACTGACTCCGATTTCGACGAAACAAGTTTCATCGGATCCGTAACGGTGAATTATTATAGGGTTTCAAGTTTCGTAGTGATCGGACTTGTCGTTTGATCGTACGGACTCGAAACGCCTTGAAATTTATGAAATTGAAATCAATTTAAAAAATATTGATTTTAGCATAACTCCTTCATACGATGCAATTTGAACCTGAAACTTTTTCCATCGCATTTAAAAAAAATTTAAACACCTATTTTGATATATGGGTTTACCCAATTTCGTTCCGGAGTCAGAACGGGCTTTTTGGGCCACTTTGGCATTAACGCGTATATCAATTGAGCCCACTCATTCTAATTTCGATTTGGCCTACAAATATCCTGCTATAAGCCCTAGCCACCCTAATTCTCATTTGTCTGTACGTAAATTCATTCTATTCCTCCTCTTCCTCAATGGCAGACAAAATTCTATATTTTCAGATCCAATTGCAAATTCAGTCAAAAGCTAAAATTTCAAAGTCCTCAGAAAAATTTGAAAAAAATATATGTTGAAGCTCTCAAAGTGCGTAATCTCCTTGTGAAATTCGATTTTCGATTCGAATCACCATTTGTCCAGAGATTGAAGGTTTATCCATGGCCGTTCATCATCGCCGCGATCAAACTAGTCGGATCGTCGAATCGTTGCTGGGTATTGTAGAGAGAACTGAGGAGATGTCATCGGCGTAATTCATTCATCATTTCAACAGCCGGATTGGTCGATTTAATTCGATTAGGTCAAAAATTGCACGGCGGCCGTGGTAGAGTTTGGGCGAAAGGAGTGCACAGGTAGGGGCGGCCCCTCGGGTGCTCGGCCGTGGTGATGGTCGCTGATGGCCACGTGGTTGGAGGCGCTCGCAAATGATGGTCAACGGCTCGGTCAAAGTGGTGGTCTACTGTTTCATGCGTTCGGTGATTTACTGGAGATAGTTCGCATATGCGGATGGGAGGGTATGTGGTGCCTATGTGGTGCCTATGTGGTGGTGATGAATAATATGTTGCTTGTTTTATTTTATTTGATTTAATTTTCAAATTCTAAAATCACTATAACTTTTACGTACGATATCCGTTTCACGCGCGATTTCTTTTGTTAGGTTCGTATTGAAATTCCGGACTTGATGACGTTGGTTTGGACGAATTCTAAAACGGTTCAATTTTTGGGTTTAAATTGGATTCAAAATTCAATTTAAATTCAAAAGGTGAGTGTTTTAACCCACTCACAACTTCTAAAATTTCTTATGTTGTTAAATTGATATATGATATGATTTAAAATTTATTCATGGTTGTTTGGCATATTTTAAATCGTCAACTCAGTTATTTTAATTTATTTAAATTTAATTGCTATTTAATTTATTCATTGCATTTGAACTGCCAGTTAAATTGTTATTTATTTTATTGCATATAAACTGCAAATTAAACAATTATAATTTATTTTGAATATAAACTGATAGTTGATACCTGTTATTTATCACCTTTTATATATTGATGTATTGTTTGAATTTGGATGATGATTGTGATAAATGGTTGATGGTTGATGATGGATGAATGGATGTTTTATTTATATCATCAGAATCTGAAAGTTGTTATGCATTTATTTTGATTCGAGATTGCGGTTTGAAATGATGTATAACCGCATTTTTATTTTTATATTGCGGATTGAAATGATAAATATCCGTATCACTTGACCATAGGATAGAAAATTATATACATGCACTGCGATGTATATATATACAATTATTTTTGAAATAATTTTTGTATGTTTTTGTATAGAAATATATATACGGTTTTATGAAATATTGATGTCGAATATTTGATAAAGGTTATTTTATATATAGTTAAATTCTTGGTTTTAAGCTATGTATAAAATTATTCAAAGTATGAAGTAAGTTTAATAATAAAGTTGATTTTATTAAAATATATTATGGATAAGTATTTACTTAAATTATATTCTAATATAGAGTTTATATTGATTTTTATAAATCAAAACTGAGAAATAGTTTTGAAATTGATTTGAGATTTTTATTAAATTAAGATCTTATTGAAATTTGGATTTAAAAAGAATATGGTGTTACAACTAAATTCGGGTTAAAGATGATTTAAGTGAATATATCTAGTCTAAACAAATTGAGGAATATTCAATTGTTGAATTTGAAAGTTTTATTTAAAGGATACTGGATTTATTAAGTATTTCAAAACTAAATAATAGTATAGTGAATTTGGCATATATATATATATATATATATATATATATATATATACGAATTAAAATTTTAGTTTTGAAATGGTGGAATATTTAACACTTTGAAATATATGGAAATTTAAATGGTTTATCTGGGAATTCAAATATGTATTTGGAATTGATTTGAGAAATTAAAAAGCTAATTTACTTTATAAAGTAATTTATTATTAAACCATTAAGTATAGAAAATTTTGTTCGAAACTATGGGTTTAAGGTATATATATTTGAAAGTACTATGATTTTTGAAAAAGGGTATATTTTTAAATAAAAATGATATCATATTGATTTGGGTTTTAAATACAAATGATATCGTATTTATATGGTTTGAAATATATTTTTTATTCTGGTTTTTAAAGTATAAACTATTTTGAAAAGACCGCGGTGTTATAACAACGTTTGGTTTTTGAAGAGACCGGGATCGGAAGTTGTCATACTCTCTGCCAACTCCGAAAACCACTTTAACAACCGTGTACACAATGGAGATTCCTGAATGAAGTAGGATGGTAGCGGTGTTTCCTTTGAGGTAAATACGTGGACCCGACTCCCGTGAGTTGGCATAAGGTGGCTAAAACAAGAGTGATTCTCGGGCCAATGAGGTCATTCCACTGATCGGACGCACTCCTTCGATATTATACTTTGACTTTTGGATTGATTCGGTGGCCACTTTTGATTCTTGATTTTGGGGGTATTGTCCGAGGTGGGCAGTAGTAGCTGCTACGCGTTACCACTAGCCCGGATGCGTAATTGGTATATCTACCCTGGCATTGCCTAGTTGTGCCGTGTCACCTACCCTGGCGCGCCTTGTAAGAGTTTCTATTTGTGTCGTACCTATGGAGTATCCTCTGGTAGCCTCCCGATCAGGAGGTATTACGGTACTGTATAGACTATTGGCATTATTACGTGTTAAGGTGGAAAATGTAAAGCCTTAACGCTATTTAAAAATAAGTTTATTTTACAAGTAGACACTACTATAATAGCGAAATATACTACATAGTAAATAGTTTAACGGATCCTTAAGAGATGTAAATCCCGAGCATCTCTTGAGTTACTGCACTCATATTTATTTCTGTTGATTTAACTTACATAAGATCTTTTAGTTCGGACTCGAGTGTTTTGTCTTTTCAATTCGCTCGGGTCAGTCCGAGCATTTCAGGATCGAAGACTTTATTTCTGGAGGACGAAGACGAAGATTTCATTATTATTATTATATTATATCCCACTACACTTTATTCCGCTGCATCGATTTTATTCGTTGGTATGTGCAACTCTGATATATATTGTATAAGAAAATTAAATATTTTGTAAACAGCTTCATGAACTGTATATTTGATTATTATATTTTATCCTTCCGCTGTGAGATTCTATTTTTTTTATTTCTTTCTCATTTTTCTTATTTACCCCATAACAATCTGCCCTTCCGTATGGTTTGAATTGGCATTTGTGTCGATTTAAAGCGTGCGAAAAGGCGGGGCGTTACATAGATTGGTTGATGGGATATGGTTGCCACACTTTTACTCACTTTTGCACTTATATTGAAAACTTTTTGCATGGTCAGGATGTTTGCATACATGGTGATAAGTCACAAAATTTACATTCATGTTAGGAGTGTGCTCATCTATATATGTCTTAAACACAATGCACATTTAGTTGAGTAAATGGTTGTGTAGAGAACTTGGTTTTATAACATGGATACATAGGGATTCGGGGACGAAATCCTTTTAAAGGGGGAGAATGTAATACCTCATAAAAATTAATAAGAATATAATTAATTAATAAATTAATAATATGGCTAAAAATGGAAACTTCGTAAATGTCGAAATGTGGCCACAAAAGTTATGTCATTGCTTTCGTGAAGATTTTTCGATCAATTTCCGTATATAATGTTTTTAAAACGAGCTCAAACGAAAAAGTTATGATTGTTTGAAAAAAGATTAAATGGAATCCAGATTAATAATTAATTCTTAAATTTGAAATTCAAAAAGCAACAGTTGTTAGACTTAGGGGCTAAGTAAACATTAGCTTTAAAGGTTAATTCAGGAAATAAATAAATAATGGCAATAGAAAAAACGATCCCAAAATAGGCCAACCGGTTGACAGCATAGGGTGGATTGATCGAACGGTGAACATTAGTGGTGATTAGGGTTTTCGCATTTTGAACGGTTTGGATTTTACTATTTCAAACAGACCTTAATCTGACAATTCTAGTGCATCCTAACCATTAAAAATAAGAGCATAGCCCCTTCAATATTATTCATAAATTATTTTGAAAAATAAGCAAAGCTCTATCGGTCTATCTCTTAAAAGATTCAGAAAATTCCCTAGGGTTTCAGGTAAGAAATTTTAGGTGTTTATTGTTCAATATCTTATTGTCTTCTTCTCCAATCCCTAAATTTCTGAATTTAATCCATATACAATGCTGTTGTTGTATATTTCTAAAATGAGATATCTATAACAGATTGAAGCGGGTGTAAACAAATCCAAAAAAAGATAAGGACCTTTTGTGAGTGAAAACCTTAGACTTTTTTTATATTAGTGATTATATAGTATAACTTGGATTTGATATATGCCTTTGGGAAATTATGTTCATGAAAATATAACACTAAAACCTCCAAAATTCCTCTAAAGCAAAATGTCAATTCTTAAGTTAGAATCTCAGCTATTCTATATTAAAATAATGGAATTGAGTAAATATTGCAATTTAATTTTTTTACATTCTATTCCAATTCTTATCTTTTTCTTTGGGTCATAGGGTTTTGAAAAGAATAAATTAGGACATTGTGTGTAATGTACGGATTCTTTTAGTGGTAGATTACACCGCCTATTTCTTCAATTTAAATGAAAAATCCCTTTTTCAATCCTATACAAGGAAGTTGAACATAGCATAAAGGTATTTAAATTGAAAGTTTTTATTAATGTTGATTCCGCTCTTTTAGTATAAAATAAGTTTGGTATAGATTCTATTTTATACAAGTTTGTTGATTGAATTATGGATTTTGGATGTATGGTATATTTGTTGATATGAAGTTGGACTTGTATAAATTTGAAGTTTTGACATTTAGATATTAGTTTAGAGCATAATCTTCGCATGCATGGAAATATTTTAGGTACGTATTTGTATATATGCGTAAATAATATATAATTATAATGTATTAGTTACGTAGTTAATAAGCTATTTAATTATCATTAAATCCCCCGTAGGAATGAAGTTAATTGTAAAGATAAAATAAGAGTTTTCTTATAAGGACTTGATATGGAATATAGTGATTAGTGTGATATTATTTTAAAAGAGTGTTGTAAATTGTAACTCAGTTATTCGAATGCAAGATCATACAAATGCACATGGAAGTTGTGACAACCTGCCTTTTCAACCCTTGAAAATTGATGCTAATACAACCATGGTATTTACGTGCTGCAACTTCAAAGTGTTGGAGAGGCGGATGATCAGGGGTAAAAGAAAACAAAGATAGAAAATAGAAACACTGATTCTCATGTCGCACTAAATAACTTAAAATTTTTACATACAGATAGTACATACAATCACTCTTAAATGATGGATTAGAGTTATGGCAAGCACTAACCCAACTAGAGACAGTTATAACCACCTATGCCTACATAGTGCTGATATAAACTTATACATAATACGTCGAAAATAGAAATGGATAGCTGTCCACAGAGGAATCTTCTACTTCATGCTCCAAGCTCCTTCAAGATGCTCCAAGATAAATCTGACTACTTGGCTACCTAGAAAAATTAGGCACCCATAGTTTATGGGAAAGGAAAATAAACTCCGGATCAGTCATGGGACTGGTGTCAGAAAACTCAAAAGAATGGATACTTTTGAAAACAAAGGGCAACTCATAAGACCACTCCACACACAAACACGAACAGTTTTTACCTTATAATAACCAATACATTTGCTACGTAAAATCAGGGATATTATTTTTAATGACATTCTTTGGAAATGCTTCCAAATAACATATTAATCATAACCGAAATTGTTACATTAATTTTATTCCAGCATACTAGGTTTTACAATCAAAACCGTAAAGGCACGTATTGGAGAATGGATTTCCTACAATGATAAGGTAGGGGACTACCTTCCGACAGTACATCTCTAGAGGAATGTACGGCGGATCCACAGATGATCCTCTGCATCTAGCAAGACCAGCCTACCCCATTCCAGTGACCAACACAATAATCCGAGATAGTACGGAATATGACATCACCTAGTTGTTACTAACCTTTACTGGCATCCATAGCATACACCACATACTCGACATATAGAGAGTAATCTATAAAGCGATGACCATGATCTAATGGTTGCAAACCACATAGCCTTGCGGCATACCCAGTTTTAACCAATTTCAGGTGTGAGGCCTGAGGTAACATATTACCTTTCACAAAGCATCAAATCCCACTTTGAATGCCACATTGCCATTTCTAACAACACAATAATTGATTACCATAAATATACAACCTCTGAATTCATACAACTCAGGGAAGGGTGTTAATTATAAGAGGGGTTTCCTCTTACACCATTAAACATATGTATGTTTGTATAAATCAATGCACGTGGTCTTAGAAATGCAATGTCAGATACACTACAAGAAAAACCATTTATAGTTGCAAAAATCGGTGGCGTTTTATTGTAAATGCAACAAAAAATAGATTACCAAATAATATAAACGTGGCAAAAAATAATTCACGTTTCCCGCTTCTAAAAAAAAGAGTTCGCTCGAACTAAATAAACGTAACCTATCATTTTACTATCGTACTTAACAAAATTATCGTCCCTAATTTGCTTTCTTCTTCAGAAAAAAAAATTCCCCTTTTAATCGTGTTAAATTTTCATCGCACTCAAGTATCATCGTCAACTCCGTCGTTTCCCCCTTACTCAACATCGAGTCGCGGCATCCAGCAGATCTAGGTATAATTAGGTATGAATCTTTTAAATCGATTAGGTATATTTAGGTATGAATCTGTTAAATCGACTTTGTGATTCTATTTGGCTTTTATATGAATTTGAATGCATCTTATTTTCGTATTTTTTCCTAAACTATTACTGAAATGGTTGATTTAACCCTAATTGCAATGATCTGTTGGGATATCTGCTTTGATTTCTTTGAGTATATGAATGTTCTGTTGAAGTGGTTCAGTAAATCAATGGTTGCTTGCTGAGAGGAGGTTGAGGTTGCGTGTTTCGAGAATTTGGTGGGTTCAAGTAGCATTGATGGAGGTCGCGGTTTTGTTTGCGATTAGGTATTGGCTGGCTGGATGGTTGAGAGTGGTAAATGTTGGAGCATAAATAGTCTTTTGTGGAGTGGCAGGCACTGGAAATATGTCAGTTGTGTGGATGTGAGGTAGTGAAGAGGAGGCGGTGAAGTTGACGGTTGGTTTGGTAAGAGGGGGGAGGCTGGGGGAAGGATGTGAGTATGTGTTCGTAAGGAGTGGTAGAATGTCAAAGGGCAAGTTGATGAATGTTGCGTGAGTCTCTGGTAGTTTGCTGCGGAGGCTGGGTTGTTGATGTTTTGTTGAGTTGTAGTTTGAAGTGCGGTTGCGAACAGGTTGCAGGTTGGAGAAATGGGAAGGAGGATGGTCTGTGGTTGCTTGGGGTTTGTAGTTGGAGTGGTCACTGTTGTAGTGTATGAATATGGTGCAGTTGGTTGTATCAGTGCAGTAGTCAGTAGGTTGTAGAATGGTTATTGAAGCAGGCTACAGGAATGTAGGCAAGTGGATATTGTCTTTGGTGATATGAATGAATGTGGTGTGTATGAGATGAAAGTGGGTATTGTTATAGGCTGGTATGAAACTGTGTTGTTGTGAGGAGTGAATGAATTGTTTAACAGTGGAGTGGGGGAGTGATTGCAGTGTTGAAGTATATTTATGGAAGTGGTTGAATTAAACAATGTTGTGATAAGTGGTAAAATAGGAGGATTGAGTAGTATGGTGATGAGAGGTTGCTGCGCTTTTTGAAAGTTGCAGCAATGTGTGGCAGCGGAAATGCACCGGTGTTTGTTGGTGATAGGTGGGAGGAAGTTTGGTCAGTGGTCTGTGTGTAATGGTGAAGTGCAGAGATTTGCAAAAGTTTTGTTGAAGTGGAGTGACTGGAATGTTGTTTGTTGAAGTGGAGCGTTTGTGGATGGATTGACAAAGGAGGGGAAGATAGCTGTAACTGTTATGCAGCAGTTTGGAGGGTTGTGACTTGGTCAGTTATGTGTGGATAGGAGTGTGGTGTTATGTATGGATTAATAATAAATACATGTAAATATGAGGTTAATGCAAAATATAAGTGTAAAATTTATATTTTTGGAAAAGTATTCTTTGCCTTTGTCTACAAAACCACCATGGTTATATGCAGTAGTGCTACAAGTATTTGTACTTCAACGTCTAGTTAATTTTTTGATTACAACAGATAATCAATTTATACGTCAAAGATTGGAAACTTATTTGCCTTCAAATGTCGATAATGAAAAAGGCTGGGTTTTTTTAAATAGGTGATAAAACCATGATTAACTTAATATGTATTTTGAGAATTAGAACATATAATCTAATACTAAAGCTCACTTTTTTTTTTACTTTTTTCATAGAACTAGTATAGAATACCCACATGGAGCAATGAATTTCATGCATGCTGCAAAGAGGAATGTAAGAAGTGTAGAAAAAATTTTATGCCCTTGCAATGATTGTCGGAATCTTAGTCGTCATGATGACCAAATCATCGTTGAACATTTAATTATAAAAGGAATGGATCCTAAATATATTGACGGTGTATGGTTTAACCATGGTGAAGAGATAAATGTAGAGAATAAAACAAATACGTTTGACGTATATGAACTATTCAAGATGATTCACTATGAAGATGAAGATTTTTTGAATCAAGATTTTTTTGATGATGATAAAGACGATGTTGATTCTCGAAGAAAAGAGGATGAGTTAGTCAAGAACTTGGAAGATGCAGAAACTCCATTATATCCTAGTTTCACAGATCACACAAAATTATCTGCCATCACCGTCTTGTATAATCTTAAATGCGAGACTGGCTTGTCCGATAGTGGTTTTGATAAGCTTTTAGCTGTGCAACATCTATTTCTGCCGAAGGATAACGTGCTTCCCAAAACCTTATATGAAGTCAAGAAATTTCTTAAAGCATTTGACATGGGTTTTGAAAAGATACATGCTTGTGAGAATGATTGTTGCCTTTTCAGAAAAGAATACAAAAATTTAGAAAGTTATCCAAAATGTGGTTCCTCGAGATGGAAGAAAAATCAAGATATTGAAGAGGTTATACAAGGTGTTCCAGTTAAAGTATTGAGATATTTCCCAATTATTCCGAGGTTTAGACGAATGTATAGATCTCAAAAGATGGCTGAAGAATTAAGATGGCATTTTAATAATAAAAGTAACGATGGACAAATGAGTCATCCCGTGGATTCTATGACATGGAAAATGGTGGATGAAAAGTATAAATCTTTTTCATCCGATCCACGCAATCTTAGGCTTGGTCTTGCTACAGATGGATTCAATCCATTTTCCATGTTGAGTTCGAAATATAGTTGTTGGCTGGTAAGGCTTGTGACATACAATCTCTCGCCTATGTTGTGTATGAAGAAAGAAAATATTATGTTAACTTTACTTATTCCAGGCCCGAAGCAACCGGGGAATGATATTGATGTATATTTGGCTTCTTTGGTGGAAGACTTGCATCACTTGTGGTCTAATGGAGTTACTGCTTATGATGCATTTAGTAAAACTTTATTTAAACTGAATGCAATTTTGTTATGGACGATTAATGATTTTCCGGCTTATGGAAATCTTTCTGGATGTCGTGTGAAAGGGCAAAAAGCTTGCCCATTATGTGGTGTCAATACCCATTCTCGTTGGTTGAAACATAGTCGAAAGTTCGCCTACATGGGTCATAGAAGATTTCTACCTCCTTCAGATTCACGGAGGAAACAAAAGGCATTATTTGATAATACCGTAGAGACAGATGGTGCTCCTAGAATGCTTTCTGGGAGAAACGTCTATGCATTATTGAAGGATTATTCAAATGATTTTGGAAAAGGAATAGAGGAGAAAAGTAAGAAGAGAAAGCATGTCTATGATAAAGAAGATGAATATGATGATACTAACAGTTCTACAGAAGTAGAGCTATCAAGGTGGAAAAAACGATCAATTTTCTTTGATTTGCCTTATTGGGAGGTTAGTGGTTAATTTATTTATTTTTCATTGTTTTAATAAAAGAAAAACCCAAAAATGCATTATTGTTTTGGTTTTCATAGGAACTTCCATTACGTCACAATTTAGATGTGATGCATGTGGAGAAGAACATTGGTGAAAGCCTATTGGGCACAATGTTGCATGGAAATAAATCCAAAGATGGAACCAAATGTAGAAAGGATTTAGAGGATTGGGGAATTCGAAGTGAGCTTCATACCCAACCTCGTGGGAATAAAACATATCTTCCACCGGCTCCATATATGTTGTCAAAATCCGAGAGAAAATATTTTGCAAAAGACTGTATGATTTCAAAGGACCGGATGGCTACTGTTCAAATTTAAAAAATCGGATTTCGTTGTCGGATTGCAAAATTAGTGGATTGAAGTCACATGATTACCATGTATTAATGCAACATTTATTGCCAGTAGCATCGAGAGGGTTCATGGCAAAGAAGGCAAGAAAAGCGATAATTCGCTTATGTTCTTTTTTCAACAAATTATGTCAACGTGTTCTTGATAGAGAGAAGGTAGAACAAATCAATGTTGAAATTATTGATGTTTTATGTGAGCTTGAAAATTTTTTTGCACCATCTTTCTTTGATATAATGATACACTTATCCATTCATCCTGGAAAAGAAGCACAAATGTGTGGACCTATTCATTTTCGATGGATGTACCCATTCGAAAGATATATGAAGACACTCAAAGATTATGTCAGAAACTATGCACGACCAGAGGGATGTATTGCAGAATCGTATCTTGCAATAGAATGCATGTTGTTTTTCAATGAATTTTTGAAGAAATCAGGACATATAGAGGAGAAAGGAGCTCGAAATGAAGATTATGAAAGTAGTGGAATATTAGAGGGACGTCCAATTTCAGTATCGAAGACAATTAAATTGCCAGTTAATGAGAAAGAAAGTGCTCATTTAGCTGTGTTAATGAATATGGTCGTGGTGGAACCGTTTATAGAGTAAGTTTATGTTATATTGTTTTAAATATTTTGATGTGTTCGCAATGATATATATAACTTATAATCAATTGTTCAATACTAGTTTGCATTTGGAGGAATTAGAAAATTCAGACCAACGCATGACAAAAAATGCGACCTTACTTTGGGAAACACATACAAAAAGTTTTTTCGATTGGATTAAAAGGAAGGTTAGTCAGATTTCAAATATATTCTCATTCAACTATCAATATTACTATATAAATTTACATGCTAAATGAAATTTTTTGTAGATACCTATTACCTCCAAGGATAATAATGACATGTTAAAATGGATTGCTTATGGTCCGAAGGATGATGCCATGTCTTTCAAAGGATATATCATCAACGAGCAACATTTTCATGTAAAATATTTAGGGAGAGAAACTCAAAATTGTGGGGTGACTTTTGATGCAACTACTATGTGTAGAGCAAGTGCTAAAGATATGTCCCAAGTGGTTGATGTGGTCACTTATTATGGAATATTGACAGATATAATTTTATTAGGTTATCATTTGTTTTATATTCCAGTTTTCAAGTGTCGTTGGACGTATAATGAAAATGGAGTAAAAGTTGATGATGATGGGTTCAATCTTGTTAATTTACGTCAAGCATCATTTTCACGAGACCCATACATACTTGCATCTCAAGCAAAACAAGTATTTTATTCAAGAGAGAACGATGTTTCTAATTGGTACGTTGTAATGAAAGCACCATCAAGAAGTTTTAATGATATAGAGGAGCACGATTGCATCAAGGAAGATATTCAAGTGGTGGAAGATGAAATAACTGAAGCGGATGATGAAGATGTTTGCTATGTTAGAGAGGATTGCGAGGGCATAATTGAGTATATTATATGTTCTACTTGAGCATAGTTGTTCATTTGCTTTAGTGATGGTTGAACTTATATATTAAATCCGGGCTATTTGGAAATTTCATTGAACTTGTATTGATTTTCTTTAGTGATTGTTGTTCATTTGCTGCACTAATGCTTTGTTTTTTTTAATGTTGCGAATGGCTGTTAGTTTGCACCATTTAATTTCCTAATCCATTGCAAATGCATGTACCATTCAATTTTTGTTCTTTGTGTTTTGATCTTTGTATACTTCCAGAGACAAAGCATTATATGTTCTTATCAATTCTATTTGCATATATTGCTTGATAATGAGTAGTGTTCTTATCAATTCTGTTTGCATTACATGTACATTTTCTCATAAAATTACAAATCTGTTCATCATCTCAAGGCTTTTAGGCCTGCTTGTTTGGTTTGCAAACTGTCACATCTCTTTTCAGTTACATGTTGATGATATTTAAGTGTTGTTTGTTAATATTTATCGTTGCTTATTGTTTACATGTGCTTATTGGTTTATACTGTGTTTTCTGTCACTTGCAGAAAAATATGTCTACAACATCTGTACGTACCCGCTTGCAGAGAAAGGCTGAAGAACAAGCAGTCAAAGGTAAGAACAAACAGTCAAAGCGAAAACGTAAAGTTCCAGCTAGTATAAATGAAATAGAAGAACAACCAGACAATGCTAAGAAGCAAGCCACTGTTCACAATGAAGAAGACGAACAACCACTAGATGATATCCCCTCTGACCCAAATGAAGGACTCCGTTTAAAAAAATGAAACTCGTCCTGAACAAACTGCTGATGCCGAGCTAGAAATTAGGAAACAAAGTGAAGCTGAAATCGGAAGTACATCTCGGAAAAGAGGTGGTAGAGGTCCAGCAAAAGCAAAAAGACTCCCGTCATGCAGTCAGGATCGAATTGAAGTTGAGTTCAACGATCTAGGTATACCAGTAGGGCAAGGGTCGGTATATTTATCCTCTTTTCTTGGACCGCTTGTGCGGGAGCAGGTTCCATACACCATTGATGATTGGAGGAATATTAGTGATGACTTAAAATAAGTTTTGTGGCAGTCGGTTTTGGTATGAAGCAGGCATCTATTATTTAACATTTTGACTCTAATATGTTTTGAAAATGACTTCTAATATTGCATGGTCTTGCCAATTATAAATTGAAATTTCCATCTAATAACTTCTGGATAAATTGAAAAATAGTTCTTGCCAATTATTAATTGAAATTGCCCTCTAATAACTTCAGAAAACCTTTCAGATTTAATTAAATCTGTTGTATTTAAATTAAATAAATTTTACTAATATCATGTTTTGATGTATTGTTGCAGATTAGATTTAAATTGGAAGAGGAATGGCAAAGAAAAGCTATATTTCAACAAATGGGAGTACTTTGGAGATCGTCAAAAAGAAAATTGGTTCGAAATTTGCAAAAAGCAGAGAACGATGAGGAAAGACTTAAAATGAAACCTACGAACATAAAAAGCATAACCGATTGGAGGAAGTTTGTGAAGGCGAAAACAAGTCCAAAGTTTAAGGTAAATCATTCCTACTGAACTCGTCTGGCATGTTTCTGCAAATCCATCTACATAGTTAGCAACCGATAAATTTCTTTAGAAGTGAAGTCCAAGTGTTGGTGGATGTTGAGCGTTCCTGTTTAGGTATTAGCTGCAGGAACCTATGACAGTACAAAATACAAATGCGTTATGACAAGCACAGGAACATTT
The DNA here is from genome assembly GCA_030765085.1 of Allium cepa. Lineage (NCBI taxonomy): Eukaryota > Viridiplantae > Streptophyta > Magnoliopsida > Asparagales > Amaryllidaceae > Allium > Allium cepa. The sequence continues at coordinate 1,003,615,735 of CM060935.1, forward strand.
TAAATGAAGTAAAAAAACACTTTGCAAGTTAGTTCAATCTATAAATATTATTAGTAGATATGGAATGTTGTATATGTCACTGAGTTATCTAGCATTAAGTATTGTAAGAACTGTTGTGTTTATATTGAATTGATGTTGTGTGTGTTTGTGTGTTGTCTTCATATATTTGAGTTTCAGTTTTGTTGTTGTGTATCTCACGTGCATGGGGTGTATTATTGTGCTTTTTGGTGTTTTAGACTTGTTTAATTGACCGTTACACTATTACAATACTCTTACTATATCATATCTTGTCCATTTTGTAGAATTGATTTCATTTCTTTTATGCGTAGGTACATCCCTATTTATCTATGCAAGTTTTAGTAATTTATATTTTTAAAATACATATGTCTGTGTATTTATTCAGATATTACTTTAGTATAATTAATGGTGAGGAGTTGTGTATGGATTGTGGTGGAATGTTAGTGATGCAGTTTTAAGTTCAGGTTTTGTTTTCTCACTCTTTTGTTCTGTTCTTTGTTTACAGGTAGTTCAGGTTTTGAAGACATCAGCAATGACAGGTAGTTCAGGTTTTTATGATGGTTCAGGTTTTGCTCGGTACTTTGGCTATTTCAGACGTTTATTTCAGATGTATATGTACGGTTATGACACTTATGGTAGTTTGGTTATAACACTTATGGTAGTTTGGTTGTGTATGTGTACAAGTAGCTTTTTGTCGACACCTATGTATGTGGATGTATGAATGTCTATGTATCTTGTGGATCTTCAATGTGTATACGTATTTTGTAGTTGTTTAATATATTGTGTTCAAAAGTGTATGTGCTTGCGTATTCTGTTATTATATAATTGCATGCTAGATCAGTGGTAAATCTGGAGTAGCAGGTGGAGGGAAACAAACGCTACTGGATATTATTTATTTTGGTAGCGTTAAAATGTCGCTACAAAAGAGTGATTAAAAACTTAAGTACACTTATGCTGGCGTTTATTAAGCGCTACAAAATAGTGATTAAAAACTCAAGCACACTTATGCTGGCGTTTATTAAGCGCTACAAAAAATGTATATAACGCCATGAAAAGGTAACGTGGAGGAGAAAACCCTTTCGGTGGCGTTGAACAGGCGCTACAAAAAATTTAGATAACGCCATAAAAAAGTATCATGGAGGAGAAAACCTTTTCGGTGGCGGCAAATAGGCGCTACAAAAAAGGAATTCTATGGCGTTATAAAAACGCTATCAAAAAAAAATTGGTAGCGTTTAAAAAAGTGCAACTAATACTCGACGATTTTTAGTGGCATGTTTTTTCGTAACGATTATCGAAACGCCACTAAAAATACTTAGTGGCGGTTTTTGGGCGCTACAAAAAATCAGTTTTCTTGTAGTGATATTCATCTATACAAGTTGTCCAAGAATTGGACAAATTGAAGGTGCTCTTACTACATCCTATTTGGAATCATCCCTAGGATTGGTAGTAAGCAATCCTTGCATTGAATATTTCAAAATCATTGTCTTTAACATGCCTTCACTTTCGAACGCATATATTGGTTTGAAGTGATTTTCGAATAGGAGTCACCCAAATCCGATTCTGGTCACTCCAAACTAATTATCGATAGAAAAGATGTTAAGTATGTGGGTGATTGGTGATCATCATTCAATCAATTAATGTCTTTATATCCAATAAAATATCTTTAGAGTTATATTTTAAACCATTTCTTATTGGTATATACAAATTTATTAAACCTCCTTTTAACTTTGGAAATACCAAATCATTTCCTTTAATCTACTTAGGGAAATTATTTCCATCTTCCTAATGGAGATAATTATTTCCAAAACATAACTTTTAATGGGTTAAAAACAATGTTATCGTTTAATGTATACCCAAACCAATTAGTACTGAGTAAAAAGGATTCATAGATTTTAGACTAATTATACACAATATAAATATTTGTATTCAACCCATACTATTCGTCAAATAATGGTGAAATCACCTTTCAAATTCAAACGGATAGTATGGGTTCCCTCCTTGGAATTTAATACAGAGTTTAACTAGAATGTTCTCTTTACCATAAAGATCTTATTTGATATCTTACAAACCTCTTTTCTTTTATCCTAAGAAAATACGATCCAAGTAAATCAAATTAACTATCCCCTTCGTCGGGGCAGTCTGGATAGTTAGGTTGACAGGCAACTAGTTTTCCAAACTTCAACCTAGAGACTACCTCTTTGTCATCCATAAGGCAGTCAAGTTAGTTGATTGACTCTAAATCTTTAAAATACTTCTACAATTATTTGGAAAACATTTCTAAAATATTTGGGAAGAGAAATCTAATTTCAAATCATTTATTTAGAAATTGCCAAATTCAGTTGTTAAATTGTTGGTGACCAGTGATTTTAAAGCTTTCTAAATCAAAAAATTTATTCCATTATATATTTGTTTCCATTTTTATACCTCAAATCCCTTTTAAAACATTTTAACACATTTATGGAATTTATTTCATATTTTTAAAGATCTAAAAATATTAAATTTTAAAGATTGAAAACCATGGTTTACGAACTGCCAAAACGTGACTATTTTTAAAACTTGATTTGACATATCTAAAACTTTATTAAATGAAAACTTGATTTTTCTTTTTCATTTGTAAACTATGGTTATAAGAGTTTGGAAAAGTCTTATTCCAAAGAATTTCGACTCATATTTCATCCTATAAATGTATTTAACCTTTTACGCTATGAAATCACGAAACGTCGTTACGCGACGTGCTTATTTTGGCTCAATTTCCTATCTTTTTCAACCTTTATCGAAAATGAGCTTTAGTGTTTATAAAACATTTATAAACCATTTTTATCCATTTGTAAAGAGGTTAACATTACTATATATACCATTATAATTTATAAAGGGAACTGAGTCCTTTGTGTAAATTCGACGTGTATTTTACAGTGAATCATTTCCTTATCAAGAAAACATATAATCAACATCCAAAACATGATGATTAAGCAACATCACAAGAATATAAACATATCATATCATCATGGGAATTATTAGTAAAAGGTACAGAGTTGTTCTCACTTGTATACTTTCCCGATCTAACTTTTAGTGCTATGAAATGGACTACAGCTCCACTATTTCCATGTCGAAGCTTATGAATCCTGCCCTAGGACCCTAGGGTGTGCTCGGCTTTGAAATTGGGAGGGTAGAGGTGCCTAGATGAGCTTAGCTAAGCAAGAAGATAAGAGGAGAAGATCATTATCTTTAATTTCAAACTAAGGTGGTATATCTCTCTATATATTATGATTTATTTCGGTAGAACTTCGACTTGACTTTGGAATATTTTTAAAAGATCATTGAAGCCATTGATGGACACATGAAGAAGATGTAGAAAGCTTAATAATTTGTGAAGGACATTGTGAATAAATGAGAGGGTATGCCTCTCCTTTTATAGGCAAAATTTGCAAATATCTAAATACAACATCATTACAAATCATGTCACCACTTTCCACCTCCCTACCTCCATGTGCATGGCCCACCTCCCATGACACTACCTCCATCATTTCATGCCTCTTTCTTTGACTCTAAGGAAGTGTATTTGAATAATAACATGGCCTCAAGTACTGTTTACACAAATAAATAGTTTTATTAATATATGTATATGTATATACATACATACATATATGTATGTATGTATGTATGTATGTATGTATGTATGCACATGTATGTCACATATAACATATAATGTTGCACAACTTCCATTGGTTAAACCGTTATGAATCCCGAATCCGATTTTCAGTCATATTTTCACTTATTGATCAAGCTATTTATTTATGTAAACCAAACTTGAAAATTAATTTTTTTTTTTTCATCTTTAAATTATTAAACCAAGATTATTTAAGCTATGAAATCATATTAAATAATATTAAAATCCATTTGTAAAAATACGACGTCGATCGATGAAGTTTGTAAATCTTTATATATATATAACCATTAGAAATCACTTATCATAATTATGAAATAATTAAAATGGATTATTTATCATTTAAGACAATTAATTGAATAATTAAAATTAATTAAATATTCCTATTTAAAATTATAAGATTACGGGTCGTTATATTAGTCTGCCTGGCTAATACGGCTACCAATAGTGTGACTTTAGGGTTAATATGAGACATCGCCTATAATAAGTACCCATAGCGGTCGCGAGGTTAGTCCTAAAATTCAACAGGGTAAACATGCCTAGCTAATCTAGCTACCAATACCTACGAATAGTTAGAATAATCTAAGATGTCACGGTTGGGTTATAGGTCATAATACGAAGGACCTACTTTAGGGTTGAAGATATTAAATGGATAATTGAGTGCCCACCTCTTCCCTATGTATAAAGTATTAAATGGTTACGGTTAGCATTAAGGCATGGTACAGGATATCTTAGGAAGGATCCGCTTTGCTTTTGAAATGGCCTAAAGAGATTCCGTGCAATATCAGCTAGATAGTACCGAAGAGGAGTCCACCTTGGATAGGTATTAAATGATAGGGACCTGCCTTGAATGAGGTATTAATTGGTCAAGATCTGCCTAGTTCCCAATAAAAAGGCATTAAGTGGCTTGGGTACTATCTCTTACATTGTTAGAACATTACTGGCGATAGATATGGGTTATTAGGTTAAAGAATTGTAACGACCTAGAATTTCTAATCCTGAAAATTCCAGATAGTTAGAAAAGAAGAGAAGAGATAGAAGAAGAAAACAAAAAACAAGTCACAGAATCTCACATTCGCAGCGAATCAAAATATAATATCAAATAATAACAGTTATACAAGGAAAACTGTATCTGTCAATTTATATTTATACATCAGAGTTACAACCAATACACAAACACCGGACAGTTAAAATCAACCTGTTCCAGAATTACAAACAATAATGTACACAGCAGAATACTCTATACGTTCCTGCCATCCATCTTACCTCCTGAGCTCCAGAATGTCCTTACCTGCAAATCTGTAATACTCGGCCTGACCAGAGCATTACATCAAAGTAACACTTGGGTCAGGCAGGAAACCAGCTTGAGTAAACCCATCTAACATAGAATACAAGAGCATAAAACTTATATAAAACCCGGGATAACTCATATCAATTTACAAATTCATAATTTGTTATAGACATCACTTATTTCACACATCAATTTCTAATTACCAAAACTTAGATTAAATGGTCTAATTCACTTAAATCATTCCATTCCAGCCTATTGGTTTCATATATCAGTCTATAAGAATCGAAGTGGTTTTGGATATTTACTAATACCCGACTCCGGTCTCTTCGAATCAATGTTATCTTAACCCGAGTTATTCAAGTGAATACAATTTAATTTTAAATACCAGATGTCACTTTTACACGGCAATTTATCATAGATAACCACATTATCACTGTTCAACCCAACATATCATATTACAAAAACATTTCATATCACATTGCATCACAATCACATACCAGGGATAACAAATAATCCAAGGTATTCAAACATCATTCAATCATCCATATGCAAGATATATTAGTCATACTAATTCTAATTAATTTAATTAACTACCAGTGAATTAAATTAATAACAGTATTACTTAAAAATCTTGCTTGTTCAACATTAATTAACCATATTCAATTAATAAATCATTCCTTAATTATTCATCTTGATTAATCATCCGTGATTAATCATTCTTTAATTATATTAAGTAATTTGCCTTTAATTAATTACAAAAATTAATTATTCTCAAACCCATCACATTGATTAAACTTTAATTACCATCTTAATTAACTTCCCAAATTAATTATTCGATAATCACTTATATTGATTAATTATCCTATAATTAATTCACACTCATTAATTAACTAAGCCTTAATTAATCAATCCTTTAATTAATCAATTCTTTACTTAATCAATCCTTTAATTAATTACACTAAGTAAATAATCCTTAATTACTTCCCTCAAGCAATTTACCCTTAATTTCTGAAGTCCTTAATTAATCCAAGATAAACCATTATCTTAATTTTAATTAAATCATTTAAATCTTATTTAAATTAAAAGATTGAAATTAATTTATACAAAATTCCTAGAGACCTTTGATTAATTAAAGTTTAAACATTTTATCTCAACCATCCACTTATTTTATTTAAATAAGTTTAGAAATTAATTAAATAATTAGCTTATATAATTACCCTAAATCAAAACAACTTAAGCTTAAACACACATTTTTCAAAACTTATTAGTTCACTATTATAATTTTAAACCTTGCTAACAGTGGTAAAAAAACATTTTAAAACACTTCGAGCCCAAAGCCCAAATTAAATCTCGTTCATAATAACCCAAGCTAACACTCGATCTTCCCGATCCATCCCTCTTCTTAAAAATTAGACCACCTACTTCTACACATTTTGAAACCTGCTCCTAACAAAAATATACCCGAGACAAAACATACAATATACTCATGCTACAATTCTTCCTCGAAGCATCATCCTAAAAATCCCGAGAGCAACCCGAAGCATAGCTTCTTCTCCACTCTAACGAACGATGATGGAAATGAATGTGCACCGTGCACATGCACGCACCCTTGCCAGAGCACCGATCATCCATCCTGGCTCCAGAACGTCGCCGGCGACACCCACGATTTGCCAGAGCACCCAGATACAACGATTCCTCCTCGAATCGAAATTGAGCACTTCGATTAAGACAGAAATCAATCCACCGGCTATAACCTTTCACCGATGACGACCACGCCCATCGGAGCCCATTCCCTTCCAACTCAAGCAGCGGCACAACTTCTTCGTCATTACCACACCTCGCGAACGTGTCCGGCTGCACCATGACGAAGCATGACCTTGAGAAACAGAACAAACCAAACCCGGCATTCTAACCCTAGTTCTAATCCATCAAGACGCCACAGCCATCGCAAAATTACATCCCTATTTTTCATGAAACCTTCCTGCTACCCCTTACCCTCAGACCATAGCCCGACGTCATCACTCTTCTTGTTCGTCGGAGTTTGGCTAAAATGGTAAATCCGATCAACTCGAATTATCACAATAAATTCACTGTTAAAAATCTATGATATTACCTTAAAATTCACCAATTTCTGTTATGAATCAGATAAGGTAATTAAACAGAGAATTAAAATGTTTGATTTTTAACTTATATTTAGATTTTCACTGTATTTTGTTATTTCTGTGAAATTTACTAAATATAAAATCCTAAAACTATTTTTAGAATTGTTGTTATAAGACTATAATCATATCTTATTCAAAGATCAAAACTCCATTCTGATCGAATGAGAAGATTTAAATTTTTGTAAGTAAATTAGGACCTGAGGAACAACAGAGACGAGAATTCATATATAAGTATATGTATGTGTATATATACATTTATATATATGCCATCATTGTATAAATGTCAATATAAATTATATTCAAACTAAAAAAAATCCATGCAAACCAATACAGACAAACATATGCATTAAGCAATACAAGATTTAGGGTTCAAAGCTTTGTTTGTTTACCTTATGTATGAACAGAGAAGACTTTCTAGACATTGTTTTGTTTTTACTGTAATTCTTATTTTTCAAAATATTTAGCTGATATTTTTACTTGAGACTATTTTTAAAACAAATACTTTGTTAATTCAAGCCTTTCCCATTTATACATCAAAGCCTATACACGATTATAGGATGAGATTATGATTTTTGTTTCTGTTTTCTTGCCTGTAAATATAAGAACAAGGATATATGCCTAGGCATACATGTTTAAATCCTCAAATACATATATATATATATATATATATATATATATATATATATCACCATATAAACATGCAGATAAAATCTTCAACATTTACTCAACAACTACAAATATCAAAACATGTCACAGATTCAAGATCAAGTGAGTAAGATTACTCACCGTAAAATGGTTTGAACAGAGCAAGCCTTTTTGTGAAAAAAAACATGGAAATTTGTTTTTGAAACTGAAACTGGAACTTGATTTTAGACTTGAAACTACAAATGTTGAATCTGAAACTGTAATCCGATCTTGAGCCTACCAGCTTTAATCAGGTTGAAGTTTGAATAAGTTGAGGTTGTTGCTGTTTTGTTTTTCATTCTAATTCCTCTAGTTTGGAATTGTAAAAAAATGAAAGATGAAGAAAGAAAATGGATCTGAGAAAGTGGAAATGAATTTGCAGCCTGATTTTTTTTTTTAAAAACACTAAATCTATATGTTTTCATTAAAAGGAACTAATTCCACTTGTTAACTATGCATATAACCTTAGCTACAAATGTTGATTCATGAATTATTTCCTTACAAACGTTTCACTCTTATTTATTTATTTTAAATTTATTGATGTCTTTATATGAATATGTTTTACTTCAAGTATAAAAGAAAAAGACTTAAATCTTTTATTTAAATCCTATTTAAACTATCATACCTTTTAAATTTTAATAAATATTGATCTTAAGTATTTTGAAAAAATTAAATTCAAAAATAACTTTTAATCACAATAGACATAATTGTATATGTATTATAAATATCTTAATAAATGTCAATTATCATATATACCCTCACTTTTAAACTTCCAAATATTCAACTTCTCAAGGCAAATATATATATACATCCAGATATCTTTAATTATCAAATTTTATTTCTTTAATCCAAATAAAATTAGTATCTCAATAATTAAAAATCAGTTAATTATTCAATTAACAGTTGTTCAAAAATCCGGGTTATCACATTCCTCCTCCACTTTGAATCTTTTCGTCCTCGAAAAGAAACGAAGCCAGAATTTATTAAAATGATAATTTTCAGAAAAAATTTCCCTATGATAAATTTTTAAAACACCTTAAAATATTATAAAATAGTTTTTATAAAGATAATTTTTATAACTCGATGTTTCAACCAGTCCATCCTCGTTCTCACAGAAATTCGGTCGTACGTTGATCAGGCGTAAGACTGAAAATCTATAAGTACTTAGCAGACCCATTTTCAACACCCAGCGAAAATACTTGGAAATTAATTTTACTGAAAATATAGAAAACATTTTTTGGAAATAAAGGAAATATTTTAGGTGAGAATGCTCCGGAAATCATCACCCCTATCCATGGTCGCAGTTACATCCTAGGTTACGTTGCCATCACAGCCAAAGTCCATGTAACTGTAGGCACTCTGCGCCCCTCGATTACGCCATGGAACCCACCACAGATTGCAGTTACATTCCAGGGTTATGTTGCCATCACAGCAAAAGTCCATGGAACTGTAGGCATCAGCGCCCTTGATTTTCGCTGCCAAAAATGAAACTTCTCCACTCCCACATAGGTCACAGTCTATCGATGTAAAATCAAACGCACACTGTTGGCTCTCAGCAGCACACACGACTTTCGCTACGTCACCATAGGGTGCAGTCTACCGATATAAAATCAAACGTGAACTATTCGCTCTCAGCAGCACACACGACTTTCGCTATGGTCTGCAGCAGATCATGGTGACATTGAGTTACACTGTCGTCATAGCATAACCCAAATGCCTCTGTAGGCATCAGCGCTCTCGACTTTCGCTACATACTACACATAATCCTCAAGAACTAGTTTTGTCTGGACTCCTCACAGGACCAACTTTAGAACCCTCCTTAGGGTTCAAGGCAGTACCACTCTGTGGCACTCCTGAGAAGTTCATTTAAAGGGAGCCTCTTTTTTCCTAGAGCCAATCTTAAAACACTTTATACTATACTCTTATAATATCTTTCAAATCGTACCCTTTATGATTTTCATCAAAATCTCCTTTACACAAAATCGATAATTCTCAAACTAGGCTTTCCAAATTCCAATATTGATTTTTTCCAAAAATCAAAAGCCTTTCCAAAATCCAAAGGTTCCAAAAACCTTTCCTCAAAATCATTCTCACAAAATCCTTTATATATATATATATATATATATATATATAACCTTGAAAAATCTTTGAATCATTCCATACTTGTATAAATTTCCTTTTTATACTTCAAATACTTTTCAAAAACCTTTCTTTCTGGCTATAGATTCAACAAGGAAAAATTTACCTTATATAACAAAGATAAATAAATTTGTTTATTTCAAATCAAACGTCCAAATTTGATTATTCTATAAAGTCTCTAACCAAATTACTTACTTCCATCAAGTAAATTTCTACCATAGAAATATCTAATTTCCACTTTGCTTCATCATATATTTCACAAAATATACTTTTCATTTCAAAAACCATTTTACAATTCTAACCACAAATTTCCAGTATCTATTTCATTCAAACCAGTATGATGTACACATATCATCTGTATGCTATATCAATCTGATCGCTCACTCGATCACACAATTTCACTTCCGAACTAGTATCGTCCACCCGACTTCCTAGTGCGGACTCAGATCTGGTTTCTTGATCAGAAACCGTCATTGTCCTTGCATAGCCATAACTCTGATAGATAATATTCATAACCAATCAACAATCCATATCCGGGTCCGCCGTCGAAAATCGAGTGAAAAAATCTCAACTCAGATCGATAAACTATCTCGAAATTCTATTCTCGAATATGGATCAAATCACTATGAAAATAGAATCATATACGTACATCCTATGTATTTATCTTTATTGGTTATTAGCCAAATCAATCTCTTTTTCTATTCACATTTCCTTTAATTTTATTCACTTGTCCATAATTTCTTCAATCCCATATGAATTATTACTTTAATTATAAATAGTTTGAACTCTATCCTGCTTAATTTTAGAAAATAGTTTGAAAAGTTTAAAATAGATAAATAGTTGAAAAATAATTATTAGTTTTTAAAATATCTGTAAAATAGTTAAATAACTGTAAAATAGTTGAAAAATAGATAAATAATTGCAAAATAGTTGTAAAATAGTAATTAGTTATAAATTAGTTGAAAAACAGTAACTAGTTTATAAAACAGTTGAAAAATTGTTAAATAGTTTCAAAAATAATTGTAAAATAAGTATAAGATAATTTGGTTTTAAAAAGAAAGGTTGTATATAGTAAAATAGCTTGGAAAATAGATTTAAAACAGTTTATATTAAAATAATTTATTTTGAAAATAGTCCAGAGCCAAACTGTTCAATTTCCAATTTCCATTCCCAACAATTCAATATAAATTTCCACTTCCATTTAAATTGACTCAATTCCAATTTAAATAACTTCAATTTCTATTGAAATTGATTTAGTGCTAATTCAAGTTGAATTAACCTTAATTTTTTTCCAAATTCAATCCGAATTAATTCAATCCAAATCTCAACTTTAAACCATCTCGAATTATATAATTCGAATAAAATTGTAAATGTTGATTTAATCCCTTAAATCAAATTTACCTTTATTATTAAATCAACAATCTAAATCTTTAAACAATTAAATTCCGAGTCCAAATTTCAAATTTCCCTTTTAAAACTAATAATGGATATATTACCACTATCCATTTATTTATCCACTTAAACAAATCAAATTCACAGTCTAAAGGTTATTAATAACAATAGGATGATATTATCCAAATTATTTTAAAACATCCCTCCATTTCCCATTTTCAGATCTCAAACCCATAGTGAGATCACACAAATTCTCAATTCAAATCAACCATTTTAACTTTCCAAGTTAGAACTCAATTTCATCTTGAAATTTCCAATTCAGGTTGCTTATCCTAACTTATTTAACTTTCTCTTAAGTTAAATTCAATTAAGTCCTATTAACCTTACACAAATTTGAATTCCCACTTCAAATTTTAAACTCCTTATCAATGCTCTTTCCCACTTATAAGTTCAAAACTTATATCACTTTGGATTTTCAAATCACACTTCAGGGAAACACTCAACACCTTATTTCAAATCACCTTTGATATTATGTATATCCACACATATATACATATTATCTTCTTGGCCCACCAAGTCATTTTTTAAAATTTAAACGACCTTTGGTTTTAATTCAAAACAGTTTTCTTTAAAGCTTTCAAACAACTCTTATTTTAAAATAAGATCACATTCAAAATGTTCTGAATAATATTATTTATTATTTCTCTTAACATTTTGAAAACAATTTCAAATGTTTCTAGACTTAGGATTCAAAACTTCTTAATTTAATAAAACCCACTTCAATTTATAAGTTATACTCATCTTAAAAGGTTACTTCATTTGCTTACTCATTAACAAATATTCATTATTAAACACAACAATCATTTATGATAATTACCAAGATTATCATATCTGGAAACCAATTTACTATTATCCTATTCTGAAAACACTTCTACAAATTCAGAATATTAATTTCAGTTTGGATCCATTTCAAACTTATCTTCTTTCAATTTAAATTCGATTGTATTACTTAATTCTCATTATTTAATTCCAATAATTTAACAACGAATTACCTTAATATTTATTAGAAAGAAATATTGCTTTATATATCAAATATATTCTTAAAATCTTTATATAAGAAAAAAACAAGCACGCTCTCATATATGTACACACTCAACTCATCCTAGGTACCATTGACCCTATCCTTAATGAGTAAACCCACCAGAGCCAAGGTTCTCGTTGAACCTTCGTCTCTCATGCCAAATGTAACGACCCGGAATTTTCGATCTTGAAAATTCTAGATAGTTAGAAAAGAAGAGAAGAGATAGAAGAAGAAAACAGAAAACAAGTCACAGAATCTCACATTCGCACCGAATCAAAATATAATATCAAATAATAACAGTTATATACGGAAAACTGTGTCTGTCAATTTATATTTATACATCAGATTTACAACCAATACACAAACACTGGACAGTTAAAATCAACCTGTTCCAGAAGTACAAACAATAATATACACAGCGGAATACTCTTTACGTTCCTGTCATCCAGCTCGTCTCCTGAGCTCAAGAACGTCCTTACCTGGAAATCTGTAATACTCGGTCTGACCCGAGCATTACATCAAAGTAACACCCGGGTCAGGCTGGAAACCAGCGTGAGTAAACCCATCTAATATGGAATACAAGAGCATAAAACTTATATAAAACCTGGGATAACTCATATCAATTTACAAATGCACAATTTGTTATAGACATCACTTATTTCACACATCATTTTATAATACCAAAACTTAGATTAAATGGTCCAATTAACTTAAATCATTCCATTCCAGCATATTGGTTTCATATATCAGTCTATAAGAATCGAAGTAGTTTCGGGTATTTACTAATATCCGACTCTGATCTCTTCGAATCCAATGTTATCTTAACCCGAGTTATTCAAGTGAACACAATTTAATTTTAAATACTGGATGTCACTTTTATACAACAATTTATCATAGATAACCACATTATCACTGTTCAACCAACATATCATATTACAAAAACATTTCATATCACATTGCATCACAATCACATACCAGGGATAACAAATAATCCAAGGTATTCAAACATCATTCAATCATCCATATGCAAGATAAATTAGTCATACAAATTCTAATTAATTTAATTAACTACCAATGAATTAAATTAATAACTTGATTACTTAAGAATCTTGCTTATTCAACATTAATTAATTATATTCAATTAATTAATCATTCCTTAATTATTCATCTTGATTAATCATCCTTGATTAATCATTCTTTAATTATATTAAGTATTTTTCCTTTAACCAATTACACAAATTAATTATTCTCAAACCCATCACATTAACTAAACTTAATAACCATCTTAATTAACTTCCCAAATTAATTATTCGACAATCACTTACATTGATTAATTATCCTTTAATTAATTCACACTCATAAACTAACTAAGCCTTAATTAATCAATCCTTTAATTAATCAATCCTTTACTTAATTAATCCTTTAATTAATTACACTAAGTAATTAATCACCCTTAAGCAATTTACCCTTAATTTCTTAAGTCCTTAATTAATCCAAGATAAACCATTATCTTAATTACTTAATTAAATTATTTAAATCTTATTTAAATTAAAAGATTGAAATTAATTTATACAAAATTCCTAGAGACCTTTGATTAATTAAAGTTTAAACATTTTATCTCAACCATCCACTTAATTTATTTAAATAAGTTTAGAAATTATTAAAAAATTAGCTTATATAATTACCCTAAATCAAAACTACTTAAGCTTAAACACACATTTTTCAAAATTTGTTAGTTCACTATTATAATTTTAAACCTTGCTAACAGTGGTAAGAAAACATTTTAAAACACTTCTAGCCCAAAGCCAGAAATCTCGTTCATAAACCCGAGCCAACACTCAATCTTCCCGATCCATCCCTCTTCTTAGAACTTGGAACACCTACTTCTACACGTTTTGAAACCTGCTCCTAACAAAAACATACCCGAACAAAACATAAAATATACTCACGCTACAATTCTTCCTCGAAGCATAATCCCAAAAATCCCGAGAGCAGCCCGAAGCATAGCTTCTTCTCCACTCTAACGAACGATGATGGAAATGAATGTGCACCATGCACATGCACGCACCCTTGCCAGAGCTTCGATCATCCATCCTGGCTCTAGAACGTCGTCGACGACACCCATGATTCGCCAGACCACCCAGATACAACGATTCCTCCTCGAATCGAAATTGAGCACTTCGAATAAGAGAGAAATCAACCCACTGGCTATAGCCTTTCACCGACGACGACCACGTTCATCGGAGCCCATTACCTTCTAACCCAAGCAGCGTCACAACTTCTTCGTCATTACCACACCTCGCGAACGTGTCCGCTACACCACAGCGAAGCATGACCTCGAGAAACAGAACATACCAAACCCGGCATTCTAACCCTAGTTCTACTCCGTCAAGACGCCACAGCAAACGCAAAATTACATCCCTATTTTTCCTGAACCCATCCTGCTATCCCTTACCCTCAGACCAAAGCCCGACGTCATCACTCTTCTTGTTCGTCGGAATTTGGCTAAAATGCTAAATCCGATCAACTCGAATTATCACAATAAATTCAATGTTAGAAATCATGATATTACCCTTAAAATTCACCAATTTCAATTATGAATCAGATAAGGTAATTAAAACAGAGAATTAAAATGTTTGATTTTTAACTTATATTTAGATTTTCACTATATTCTGTTGTTTCTGTGAAATTTACTAAATATAAAATCCTAAAACTATTTTAGAATTGTTGTTATAAGACTATAATCATATCTTATTCAAAGATCAAAACTCCATTCTGATCAATTGAGAAGACTTAAATTTTTGTAAGTAAATCAGGGCCTGAGAAACAACAAAGACCAGAATTCATACATACATACATACATATATATATGCCACCACTGTATAAATGTCAATATAAATTATATTCAAATTAAAAAATCCATGCAAACCAATACAGATTAACACATGCATTAAGTAATACAAGATTTAGGGTTCAAAGCTTTGTTTGCTTACCTATGTATGAATAGAGAAGACTTTCCAGACTTTGTTTTGTTTTTACTGTAATTCTTATTTTTCAAGATATTTACCTGATATTTTTACTTGAGACTATTTTTAAAACAAATACTTTGTTAATTCAAGCCTTTCCCATTTATACATCAAAGCCTATACACGATTATAGGATGAGATTATGATTTTTGTTTCTGTTTTCTTGCCTGTAAATATAAGAACAGCGATATATGCCAGGGCATACATGTTTAAATCCTCAAATATATATATATATATATATATATATATATCCACATAAACATGCAGATAAAATCTTCAACATTTGCTCAACAACTACAAATATCAAAACATGTCACAGATTCAAGATCAAGTGGGAAAGATTACTCACCGTAAAATGGTTTGAACAGAGCAAGCCTTTTTTTTGAAAAAAATTAGAAATTTGTTTTTGAAACTGAAACTGGAACTTGATTTTAGATTTGAAACTGCAAATCTTGAATCTGAAACTGTAGTCCGATCTTGAGCCTACCACCTTTGATTAGGTTGAAGTTTGAATAAGTTGAGGTTGTTGCTGTTTTTGTTTTTAATTCTAATTCCTCTGGTTTGGAATTTAAAAAAAATGAAAGATGAAGAGAGAAAATGGATCTGAGAAAGTGGAAATGAATTTGCAGCCTGATTTTTTTTAAGAAAAACACTAAATATATATGTTTTCATTAAAAGGAACTAATTCCACTTGTTAACTATGCATATAACCTTAGCTGTAAATGTTGATTCATGAATTATTTCCTTACAAATGTTTAACTCTTATTTTTTTAAATTTATTTATGTCTTTATATGAATATGTTTTACTTCAAGTATAAAAGAAAAAGACTTGAATCTTTTATTTAAATCCTATTTAAACTATCATACCCTTTTAAATTTAGTAAATATTGATCTTAAGTATTTTGAAAAAATTACATTCAAAACAAAACTTTTAATCACAATAGACATGCATATATATGTATTATAAATATCTTATGTAAATGTTAATTATCATATATACCCTAACTTTTAAACTTCCAAATATTCATCTTCCCAAGGCAAATAAATATATACATCCAGACATCTTTAATTATCAAATTTTATTTGTTTAATCAAAATAAAATTAGTATCTCAATAATTAAAAATCAGTTAATTATTCAATTAACAGATGTTTAAAAATCCGGGTTATCACATTCCTCCTTCCTTTGAATCTTTTCATCCTCGAAAAGAAACGAAGTCAGAATTTATTAAATGATAATTTTCAGAAAAAATTTCCCTTTGATAAATTTTTAAAACACCTTAAAATATTATAAAATAGTTTTTATAAAGATACTTTTTATAACTCGATGTTTCAACCAGTCCATCCTCATTCTCACAGAAATTCGGTCATACGTTGATCAGGTGTAAGATTAAAAATCTATAAGTACTTAGCAGACCCATTTTCAATACCCAGTGAAAATACTTGGAAATTAGTTTTATTGAAAATATAGAAAACATTTTTTGAAAATAGAGGAAATATCTTTAGTGAGAATGCTCTGGAAATCATCACCCCATCCATCGTCGCAGTTACATCCTGGAATACGTTGTCATCACAGCAAAAGTCCATGTAACTGTAGGCACTCCACGCCCCTCGATTATGCCATGGAACCCGCCACAGATCGCGGTTACATTCCCTGGTTACGTTGCCATCACAGCAAAAGTCCATGTAACTGTAGGCATCAGCGCCCTTGATTTTCGCTGTCAAAAATGAAACTTCTCCACTCCCACATAGGTCGCAGTCTACCGATGTAAAATTCAACGTAGACTCTTGGTTCTCAGCAGCACACAAGATTTTCGATATGTCACCATAGGTCGCAGTCCACCGATATAAAATCAAACGTAGACTGTTGGCTCTCAGCGGCACACACGACTTTCGCTATGGTCTGTAGTAAATCATAGTGACATCGAGTTACACTGTCGTCATAGCATAACCCAAATGCCTCTGTAGGCATCAGCACCCTCGACTTTTGCTACACACTACACATAATCCTCAGGAACTAGTTTTGCCCGGACTCCTCACAGGACCAACTTTAGAACCCCCTTTAGGGTTCAAGGCAGTACCACCCTGTGGCACTCCTGAGAAGTTCATTTCAAGGGAGCGCCTTTTTTCCTAGAGCCAATCTCAAAACACTTTATACTATACTCATCAAAATCTCCTTTACACAAAATCGATTCCCAAAATCAATAATTCTCAAACTGGGCTTTCCAAATTCCAATATTGATTTTTCCCAAAAATCAAAAGCCTTTTCAAAATCCATAGGTTCCAAAAACCTTTCCTCCAAATCATTCTCATAAAATCCTTTGTGTGTATATATATATATATATATATATATAACCTTGAAAAATCTTTGAATCGTTCCATACTTGTATAAAAAAAATTTATACTTCAAATATTTTTCAAAAACCTTTCCTTCTGGCTGTAGATTCAGCAATGGAGATTTACCTTATATAACAACGATATATAACTTTGTTTATTTCAAATCAAACGTCCAAATTTGATTATTCTATATAGTCTCTTACCAAATTACTTACTTCCATAAAGTAAATTTCTACCATAGAAACATCCAATTTCCACTTTACTTCATCATATATTTCACAAAATATACTTTTCATTTCAAAAACAATTTTACAGTTCTTATCCAAAAATTTCCAGTATCAATTTCATTCAAACTAGTATGATGTACACATATCATCTGTACGCTATATCAATCTGATCGCTCACTCGATCACACAATTTCACTTCCAAACTAGTATCGTCCACCCGACTTCGTATTGCGGACTTAGATCTGGTTTGTTGATTAGAAACTGTCATTCTCCTTGCATAGCCATAACTATGATAGTGAATATCCATAACCAATCAACAATCCATATCCGGGTTCGCCGTCGAAAATCGAGTGAAAAAATCCCAACTCAGATCGATAAACTATCTCGAAATTCTATGCTCGAATATGGATCAAATCACTATGCGAATAGAATAATATACATACATCCTATGTATTTATCTTTATTGGTTATTAGCCAAATCAATCTCCTTTTCTATTCACATTTCCTTTAATTCTATTCACTTATCCACAATTTCTTCAATCCCATATGGATTATTACTTTAAGTATAAACGGTTTGAACTCTATTCCGCTTAATTTTAGAAAATAGCTTGAAAAGTTTAAAATAGATAAGTAGTTGAAAAATAATTATTAGTTTTTAAAATATCTGTAAAATAGTTAAATAACTATAAAATAGTTGGAAAATAGTTAAATAATTGCAAAATAGTTGTAAAATAGTAATTAGTTATAAATTAGTTGAAAAACAGTAATTAGTTTATAAAACAGTTGAAAATTTGTTAAATAGTTCCAAAAATAATTGTAAAATAAGTATAAGATAATTTGGCTTTAAAAAGATAGGTTGTATATGGTAAATATCTTGGAAAATAGATTTAAAACAGTTTATATTAAAATAATTTATTTTGAAAATAGTCCAGAGCCAAATTATTCAATTTCCAATTTCCATTCCCAACAATTCAATTTAAATTTCCACTTCCATTTAAATTGACTCAATTCCAATTTAAATAACTTCAATTTCTATTGAAATTGATTTAATGCTAATTCAAGTTGAATTAACCTTAATTTCTTTCCAAATTCAAATCAAATTCAATTTGAACTAATTCAATCCAAATCTCAACTTTAAACCATCTCGAATTATATAAATTCGAATAAAATTTTAAATGTTGATTTAATCCCTTAAATCAAATTTACCTTTATTTTTAAATCAACAATCTAAATCTTTAAACAATTAAATTCTGAGTCCAAATTTGAAACTTCCCTTTTTAAATTAGTAATGGATATATTACCACAAGCCATTTCTTTATCCACTTAAACAAATCAAATTCACAGTCTAAAGATTATTAATAACAATAGGATGATATTATCCAAATTATTTTAAAACATCCCTCCATTTTCCATTTTCAGATCTCAAACCCATTTTGAGATCACACAAATTTTGAGCCAACACTCGATCTTCCCGATCCATCCCTCTTCTTAAAACTTGGAACACCTACTTCTACACATTTTGAAACCTGCTCCTAACAAAAACATACCTGAGACAAAACAGACAATATACTAATGCTACAATTCTTCCTCGAAGCATCATCCCAAAAATCCTGAGAGCAACCTGAAGCATAGCTTCTTCTCCACTCTAACGAACGATGACGGAAATGAATGTGCACCGTGCACATGCATGCACCCTTGCCAGAGCTCCGATCATCTGTCCTGGCTCCAAAACATCGCCGACGACACCCACGATTCGCCAGAACACCCAGATACAACGATTCCTCCTCGAATCGAAATTGAGCACTTCGATTAAGACAGAAATCAACCCACCGGCTATAACCTTTCACCGACGACTACGTCAATCGGAGCCCATTCCCTTCCAACCCAAGCAGCGTCACAACTTCTTCATCATTACCACACCTCGCGAATGTGTCCGGCTACACCACGGTGAAGCATGACCTTTAGAAACAGAACAGACCAAACCCGGCATTCTAACCCTAGTTCTGCTCCGTCAAGACGCCACAGCCATCGCAAAATTACATCCCTATTTTTCCAGGAACCATCCTGCTATCCCTTACCCTCAGACCAAAGCCCGACGTCATCACTCTTCTTGTTCGTCAGAATTTGGCTAAAATGCTAAATCCGATGAACTCGAATTATCACAATAAATTCACTATTAAAAATCATGATATTACCCTTGAAACTCACCAATTTCAATTATGAATCAGATAAGGTAATTAAAACAGAGAATTAAAATGTTTGATTTTTAACTTATATTTAGATTTTCACTGTATTCTGTTATTTCTGTGAAATTTACTAATATAAAATCCTAAAACTATTTTTAGAATTGTTGTTATAAGACTATAATCATATCTTATTCAAAGATCAAAGCTCCATTCTGATCGAATGAGAAGATTTAAATTTTTGTAAGTAAATCAGGGCTTGAGAAACAACAGAGACCAAAATTCATACACACACACACACACATATGCCATCACTGTATAAATGTCAATATAAATTATATTCAAACTAAAAAATCCATGCAAACCAATACATATTAACACATGCATTAAGCAATACAAGATTTAGGGTTCTAAGCTTTGTTTGCTTACCATATGTATGAACAGAGAAGACTTTCCAGACTTTGTTTTGTTTTTACTGTAATTCTTATTTTTCAAGATATTTACCTGATATTTTTACTTGAGGCTATTTTTAAAACAAATACTTTGTTAATTCAAGCCTTTCCCATTTATACATCAAAGCCTATACACGATTATAGGATGAGATTAAGATTTTTGTTTCTGTTTTCTTGCCTGTAAATATAAGAACAGGGATATATGCCTGGGCATACATGTTTAAATCCTCAAATACATATAGATATATATATCCATATAAACATGTAGATAAAATCTTTAACATTTACTCAACAACTACAAATATCAAAACATGTCACAAATTCAAGATCAAGTGGGTAAGATTACTCACCGTAAAATGGTTTGAACAGAGCAAGCCTTTTTGTGAAAAAAATCTGGAAATTTGTTTTGGAAACTAAAACTGGAACTTGATTTTAGACTTGAAACTACAAATCTTGAGTCTGAAACTGTAATTCGATCTTGAGCCTACTGGCTTTGATCATGTTGAAGTTTGAATAAGTTGAGGTTGTTGCTGTTTTTGTTTTTAATTCTAATTCCTCTAGTTTGAAATTGAAAAAAAAAATGAAAGATAAAGAAAGAAAATGGATCTGAGAAAGTGGAAATGAATTTGCAGCCTGATTTTTTTTAAAAAAAAACACTAAATCTATATGTTTTCATTAAAAGGAAGTACTGCCACTTGTTAGCTATGCATATAACCTTAGCTACAATGTTGATTCATCAATTATTTCCTTACAAATGTTTAACTCTTATTTTTTTTAAATTTATTTATGTCATTATATGAATATGTTTTACTTCAAGTATAAAAGAAATAGACTTAAATCTTTTATTTAAATCCTATTTAAACTATCATACCTTTTTAAATTTAATAATTATTGATCTTAAGTATTTAAAAAAAAATTAAATTCGAAGCAAAACTTCTAATCACAATAGACATACATATATATGTATTATAAATAACCTATTTAAATGTTAATTATCATATATAACCTCGCTTTTAAACTTCCAAATATTCAACTTCATAAGGAAAATATATATATATACATCCAGACATCTTTAATTATCAAATTATATTTGTTTAATCCAAATAAAAGTACTATCTCAATAATTAAAAATCAGTTAATTATTCAATTAACAGCTGTTCAAAAATCCGGGTTATCACAAGAATATTGGTTATGGAATTGGACTGGGAATGCCATAGGGCTTATAAGACATATTATTATTTAAATTATACTAAGTACTATTATAGAAAGGCTTGAGATTTTTATTCACCGGACATTATTGTTCTGACTCCATCCTCGGTACAACACAGGTTAGAGATGACGTTGCAGATTTTTGGAGAAGGCGGCGAAGATGCGGACTTGTGGTAGTTATTTGGTAATCTATGTTATTTTCATATTTTAGATGTACCAATTGAGACATAATGTGTTTTAAAATATTATATCACGAATATTTGATTCTGTGTTGTTATGACATTTGAATTTTTTAATAAATGGGTATTGTTTTGATATTATATTTTATCCTTCCACTGTGAAATTATGAATGTGTAGATAGATAGCTTTGTGTATTGTTCTTTAAATCAATTTTACTGACCAACATGAAACTATGGAATTGCTCTAATCTTTGATGGGTCTTTTCTAGTCTGAAAATTAAGCTTGTTTAAAGATGGCTTGTTACAAGGTCACGTCTCGGATCTGTGATGTCTCTTTGTTGAGTTTGTTGTCTGAGAGTTATTTCTCTCATTACAACCGCTGCCCCAACATCACTTAAGGACCAATAGTCCATTACCAAGTGAAAGTAGGAGTCATGGCCAATACGTAGTGTATTCTTGCAGCATGTTTATGACATTCATTGGATATGAGTGTCACAGCCCTGGTAGTAACTAAGGGACTATAGGAAATAGGTCACGATCATCGGCGTTTCTTGGAGCAGTGTTGCGATACGACGGTCTCCCATCTATATGACTTAGGTAGATCCCTTATATATGAGATATTTGATATTTTCTGATCATTTGACATTAGGACAAGGCTACATGTTAGTCAATTATTTGAGATACCCTAACATGAAATGGCCATGTGTTGTCTATATATGGCAATGGAGACTTGTTGTAAGCTTGACTGATAGATCTCTTTTTTGTATAATTTGTTGTTTCTATCTTCTAGGACCATTCAATCGAGAGTTTTGCTTCTCTAAGTACTGTAGGTTGAGAAAATTAGTTGGATATTACTTTCGACATTTTGTATGGAATTGTATTTTGTTTGGGATTTGTATTTATTGCTATCTCCTAGGACTAATTGTCGGAAGTATTTACTTCCATTAGGAACATAAGTCGAGATAGTATTTCTATAATTGAATTTCATATTTTGTATGGATTTGGTTCTATTTTGTTTCCACATTCTTGATTTATCTTTTTTGGTTCATTTTAGGGCTTGACAATCGGAAGTCTACACTTCCATTACAATTGTAAGCCAAGATTGACATTTTGGTAGTTGACCCTTGTATTTGGTATGATTCATGAGTCATTCCTTTATTTTTTATTCTTTTGTGGACATGTTGCATGCTTGTCTATCATATTTTGAATATAAATGAGTTTGATTTTTTTCACTGAATTTATAGATGTCGTGATTCTTTCTTGGTTATATGTATTTCGTGGGTGATTATTAAGTTGTGTGACATGGTATATCATTATGATATTGTGATGGATGTTACATTGTATCCTATTGTGTTACCCGGTGGTTTGATCGAGTAACAAGAGGCTTAGTGTAGAAGGCTCATTCGGCATTGAAGGCCGTTCAGCACAGCATGGTCGTTCGGCATTCCATACCGTTCGGCATGCACCCCGTCCGACGGAGAAGCCTCGTTCGGCATCCAGCATCGTTCGGCATCCAGCATCGTTCGGCAACCAAACCGTTCGGCTTAGCAGGGTCTTTCGATGTGAACTTCGTTCAGCATTGCAAGGTCGCTCGGCATAGCAAGGCTGTTTGGCATAGCAGAGCCGTTCGGCATGAGCCTCGTTGGTCATGAATCTCGTTCGGCATTCCAGCCTCGTTCGTCATCCTAGCCTTGTTCGGCATCCCAGCCTCATTCGGCATTCCAGCCTCGCTCGGTATTCATGCCTCGTTCGGCATTCCAACCTCGCTCGGCACATGGCCTCGCTCGGCATAAGTATGTCGTTCAGCATCTCCCCTCGACGGGCTTCGGATCTCGTTCTGCCTACACCCTTCACTCAACACACTGCCTCGTTTGGCTTGGAGATATGGCTCGGCATTTTTTGATCGGCATTTGTGGCTCGGCAAACAGAAGTAACTCACCACGGACCGAGGTATCTTGCTTCTAAGCCCATTAGGGAAGTCCAATCCATCTTCGTCTATAAATAGAGGGGCAGGAGCACAATGAAATGGACCTTTTTTCGAGAACACTGGGGAGACTCTGCCGCATTCAAGACTCATTCTTTTTACTTAGCAATTGTATTCAAATAATTGGTGTACGGATTGTATCTGTAATCAATTATTGAGTAAAGCAATAAAGATTAACTTCAAAGTGGACGTAGGCAGATACGCCGAACCACTATAAATCTGGTGTTCTTGTCTTTTCATTTAATCTAGCATATTGTTCTCTGTTTAAATTTACTTTCTTCATTAATCTCTCTGCACAATCTTTCTTAAGGATGTTAGTGACCAATTCTGGTGCTAACATTTTGCTGCTTTCACTGAGAATCGAATTCTCAGGCCGTTAGGATCTGCTTTGCAGTTACTGGATTGAATAAATCCCCGGAAGGAGATCCAAGTTATTCACAGGACATTTGTTGATTCTACTCAGAGTTCATATCAATAACTCTACTATGGGAAGACCACGTGCCCGATCAACCTCTCATAATGCGGACGTCAACGAGACTGCTAGCATACAACAGATAGGACTTAGCAACCAACAAGCAAACCTAGGTGCATGGACTACTACCCAAATCAAGCGGAAGTCGTTAAAAGGACAGAGTTCAACGACTTAATGAGAGAACTCATGAAAAATAGAAGACAACTCGCTGAGCAAATTCAAGCTAACGCTAACCTGATGACTCAACTTACTCAGCAACAACATCAGAATGTTATAGGTAGCCCAGCACCTTATTCTTCATCTAATAGCTCGACTTCATTTGATGAACCTCCCAGGCGTAGACGCCGTAAAACTGAAACTGCGCAAGCAGGTGCTATTGATCGATCAACCAGGGATCAGTCACATCTTGGAGAGCATGGCCATGCCGAAACAGGAAACTTAAGAGCGAAAGCGCGTGTGGAGACCGGACGCTCGGCCCACCAAGATCCTAATGAAGCTGGCATTCAAGATACATGTTTGGCTGATCGCCAGTAGAGGGGACATCAACCTAAGTGGTCTCGTAGAATAGAACCCAACTACAAACTCCGAACTTATCAGCTATGGTCTGGCAGTTGATGAGGGAGAATAAAGGCCTAACCAACGAAGATTGGGGGTATCTAGAAGTCATACTCCATTCACCGATACCATTCTACAGGCCGAGTATCCCAGGAAGTTTAGCATGCCAACTATCCCGGCCTACGAAGGAAAGACTGATCTCAGACAGCATGTGATGAGGTATGAGTGGATGATGGATTTTGCAAGAGCAAATGGTGCGACCAAATGTAGGTGTTTCCCGATCACTTTATCCGAAATCGCCATCGTGTGGTTCATTCGACTTCCCCCGCAGTCTATATCCAGTTTTGACGAATTGGCAACGAAATTTGTAGAACAATTAAGGATACATGTAGCTCGTCCTAAAGACGTGATGTCTCTATCAAGTGTAATTCAAGCCCCGGGAGAGTCAGTGAAAGAGTATTTGCAAAGATTTCATGTTGCGGCTACTGAAGTTAGCAACACTAAGGACCATGCAATTTTGATGGCGGTAATGCGAGGTGTTGATCCAGACTCGGAGTTTGGGAATTGGTTGGCAGGAAAGCCTCCAACAACGCTGGAGCATTTCTATTCAAAGGCTCATCAATTCATAAGAAGAGAAGAAGCCAGGTGGACGAGGCAAGATAAGGCACCAGGGCCTGTTCAGGAGACCGTGGAAAGAAATATCGCCGTAAAACAATCCGGCGATAACTCGGGAAAGGTTCAAGTCAACGTCCAGAACAAGCCTGGACAGTCTAAAGGCTCTGGAGGAGGAAATCCTGCAAACAAAAGAGAAGCAGGGAAACAGAAGCCAAGGATTCCAACCTACAACGAATACACCCCCCTAAACGCGTCTCTTAAGAATATTTATATTTCAACCTGTAACACTTTTCAATATAGAAAGCCATGCCCTAAGGAGTCCACATAAGAACAGAAGTGGATGGGGAAGTACTGTCGCTTCCATGAGACTTACACATACAATACAGAGGAGTGTAGACACCTCCATGACGCCATAGAAAAGTTGATCAGGCAGAAAAAGCTGCAAAAATTTGTTAAGAACCCACAAGAGGGTAGGCAAGGAACATCAGACCCCGGACGCAGGCCGGCTCCGTGCCATCTAGAGGAACCTGCCTGAACCGTGGGTAGATTGATCATAAACACTATGGTCGGAGGACCTCGCCGTGCAGACAAGAATTGGCAAGAGATGGAACGATATGCTACCTCCTTAAAGCATGCGGATTATGAGTGTTGTTCGAATGTGGAAGATGGAACCCCCGCAAAACAACAATGCATGATGACAGACGATATAGTGTTTAGGAGCCAAGATGGGGACAAGGTGGAGGCTCCTACCATCGACCCGATGGTCATATCTACGACGATCGGGTCAAAAGAATTTTAATTGATTGTGGAAGCTCCGTCAACATCATCTTTAAAAAGGCATATGACCAAATGAAGATGGAGACAAAAGATTTAAAGCCATCTAAAGCCTGTATCCACGGCTTAAACGGTGCGGCGACAGAAGCGATGGGGTATGTTGAGTTGCCAGTTGAACTGGGAGAAGGTGAGCGTAGGAGGGTGCGAATCCTACCATTCATAGTGTTGGATGTTGATTCTCCATATAATGTATTTCTGGTTCGTCCGGCCCTGGCGGAGTTTAGGGCAGCTTTGGCCCCATGGTGTTTGTTGTTAAAGTTTCCGACAGACAAAGGAGTCGGTGTAGTGCATGGCGATCAAGCAACCGGTCACGCATGTTATGTGGCTGAGCTGAGAGAGGATCAGTGGAGAAAGAAAGGAAAGGCTGCGAAAAATTCCATCCGCATCCGAAATACTGACAATTGAAAAGTAGAGCCCGAGCCCTGGCTCGGGCGACATTCTCGGATCTATACAGACATAGATTCAAGAGATGATGATGGAGGACCCAGGGAAGCGAATGCAGCACCGGTTGAGCTGACGATTGACGTACCAGTCAGCCGGGATGACCCATCACGAGTTCTTAAGATTGGATCGCAACTCGACCCATCAATGGCCGAGGATCTTACTGATTTCTTCCAAGCGAACCTGGATGTTTTCGCTTGGACACATTCTGATGTGTGCCGGATTTCTCCCGCTATTGCGAGTCATATGTTGAACATAGACCTGAAGTGCGTCCCAGTAAAATTGAAACGAAGAGGCATGGACCCGGAGAGATCCGCCGCTCTCAGAGAGGAGGTGGACAAACTCAAAGCCAATGGGTTCATCCGCGACGCCTTCTAACCTGAATGGGTATCTAACCCTGTGCTAGTGAGGAAAGCAAATGGGAAGTGAAGAACTTACGTTGATTATTCTGATTTAAACAAAGCATGCCCAAAAGATAGTTCCCCTTTACCTAGAATCGACCAGCTGGTTGATTCAATGGCCGGACACGAGTTACTGTCATTTATGGATGCGTACTCGGGATATAATCAAATCCCAATGCACATTCCAGATCAAGAACACACCAGTTTTGTCATGGACATTGGGTTATATTGTTATCTAGTGATTCCCTTTGGATTGAAAAATGCGGGAGCAACTTATCAGCATCTAGTGAACCGAATGTTTAAAGATCAGATTGGTAGAACAATCGAAGTCTATGTGGAAGACATGCTCGTGAAGTCACGACAGTCAAACGACCACATTCGAGACCTAGCAGAGATGTTTGACATACTCAGGCATTATGGGATGAAAATCAATCCTTTGAAGTGTTCCTTTGGCGTTGCGTCAGGGAAGTTTTTGGGTTTCATTGTGAATGCATGGGGAATCGAAGCTAACCCGAAAAACATTCAAGCTATTCGGGACATACAAGTGCCCAAAACTATGAAGCAAGTACAAAGCTTGAACGGAAAGGTAGCCGCACTGAGTCGATTCATATCAGAGCTACGGATAAGTGCATTCCCTTCTTCGATGTGATAAAGAAAGGAAAGAGAAATTTCAAGTGGACATCCGATTGTGAAGAAGCATTCCGAGCTCTGGTAAGGCATTTAGAAAGTCCCTCGGTGCTATCGAAACCGATAGACCACGAAATGTTGTATGTGTACTTGGTTGTATCCCAGCATGCTATCAGTACGGCTTTGGTTCGTGAGGAGGACCGAGTTCAAAAGCCAGTTTACTATGTCAGTAAACATCTGACGGGGGCAGAAAGAAATTATCCCAAGATAGAGAAACTAGCCTATTGCTTGGTGATTACATCACGCAAACTTCGTCCATATTTTTGGGCACATTCAATCAGTGTTTACACTGATCAACCCTTGCGACAGGTACTCCAACGACTGAAAACTTTTGGAAGGATGCTAAAATGGAATATCTAGTTAAGTCAGTTCGATATTACCTATCTGCCATGATGGGCCATACAAGGGCAAGCACTAGCAAACTTCATTGCTGAATTCACTGTGTCCGATGAATCAAATGGTCACAATGTCATACCTCCTATTCAATGGAAGATGTACATCAAATGTTTGCGCCAAAATTGGTCACAAACCCCATGTATTGTGAAAGCACCAGTGTACTAATACAATTCAGCGATATTCAAACACAAATCACAGATCTAAGCAAGCAACAAGTAGTAATTCAGAAATAATGAACAAGAACACACAATTTATAGTGGTTCGGCTATCTCCGGCCTACGTACACTTCAAAGGTTTTTCTTTTATTGATGTTCTTCGCTGATTACAATTGATTACAGCGGATTACAATGGATTATAGCTCTAAAATTCGAGTACAACGGTCGTAGTGAAGTGCAAAGTAGAGTTTGGTAGAGTCTCGGCGCTTCAGAATCCAGATCCCCCTTTTCCTGAATGATCTGGGGCTCTATTTATAGGTGTAGGAGGCTGATATTTCTCCTAAAAATCCGGTAGATCGCTTCTGGCACGTGAGGGGGCCCACACGCCCGGATTCTGGAAATCCGGGCCCACTTTGGGATCGATTCGAACTAGGGTTCGAATCAATCAAGAAAGCATCCAATCGAGGTGAAATTTGGTGTGGACATTCTTCAACGTGTAAGTAAGCTCCTGTAAAATTTCGTTGCATTTGGATCAGTGGTTTGGGAGATATGATCGATACGAGTTGATATGTTTCGGTTGGCTGTGTGGTTCGAATCGATTCTCTTCGAATCGATTGGATCGAATCTATGGCATCACGTGCCCAAGTGATGACGTGGTGCGCATTTCCAAGGTCAACCCATCTTTTTCTCCGAGTTTACTGGGTCGAATCCATGGTTTTAGCCGCCTGGACTTAGTGGATTCGAGGCAGTGGATTCGAAGATACGTTACTTCGAATCGACCGAATGGATGTTCCTTCGTATCGATCAGGGTATACTATAGTTGATCGATACGAAGGCTTCCCAACCGAATGGTTTCGAAGCAAGTCATGGGATGGAGTCGAAGTGAGGTTACAAGATGGATTCGAAGTAAACCAACTGCATGGATTCGAAGTATAGTTGCTTCACGGCCTTGAGGTACTTTGCCTTGATGGATTCGAAGGAAGGCCATTGGGATGGATACGAAGGACTTCCAAGCTTGATGGTTCAAAGTAGATGGAGTCGAAGCCGACGGATGCGAACATGATTTCTGGCCATCGATCTGAACTATGGGGTATCCTATGGATTCGAACCAAACAAGGGCTATCTCTCTCAAATTGAATCCATCATAACTTGAGCATACGAACTCGGATTGACTTGAAACTTGAGATGCTGACTTTTATGATCTTTCTTGTCATGTCCTGTCAATTGTGGCCCGATCCGGACTCGGACAAAATTCATCGATATCCATGGTTATCCTGCAATATTCATTTGATATTCAAGAATAATAATCATCGATTCTCAGTAAATTTTGGATATCTCATATTTGCCAAAAGTTGGGATAACACTTTGCCCCCCAAAACATGCCTTTTTGTAAAAGGTATGTTTTGAACAGTCTTAAATCGAGTGTAGTAAATTCACGTTTCATTCATAGCTGCAGTATTATCAATCAAGTTTATGGCTGTTCGAAGCCGAATCAGCATTCGTTTTTTCCGTAGAAGTTGAGAATGCAGTTCCGTAGTCTCTCCGGACTATTAATGGCTACTCGAGACCCTTACTAAGTCCATCTCAGACTTAGCGATTGAATAGAAAGATCCTATTGCATTCTAGCGTTGCCTTCTATCCCTTGCACTCTGGTCCCGGTTAGGACGTATAGCGATGTCTTGGTCGTTCTAGACCGATCATAGCCTCTCCGGGCTATTGTTGGATCCCATCCTGTCACTCTCTGGTAAAGGGGAAACAACGTTTATGTGAGTTGATCCTGTCGTTCTCCGGCGAAGCAACTCACTTCTTGCACTCCGGACCCCGCCTCTCCGAGTAAGGTCATAAAGCGATCATTCTTATATTGGTGTTTTAATGTTCATCCTTCAACTCTCCGGTTAAAGGTTTATTTTAAGAAATTCTAATTTATTTATTAAAATTCGAGTCCTAGATGTTCAATCTCAAACATCAGGAAGAAGCTAAACATTGTCTCTCCGGGCATATCGGTTTATCTCTATCTCAGAGCATGTCTAGGGATCTCTCCGGTTCCCGTACATGAGTAAGTGGAGTAACCGTTTATTCTGAAAACAAATCTAAATGAAATTATTCGACCAAAGTCCAAATCCTGGACTTGGCCCTTGCCATCTTTAATCAGTGGATGACGAGTCGTGATCCCGATCCAGGATCGTTCCTGTTAGGTTGAGGCGGTAGTTGTTCAGGCCTTACCCCCGCTGTCCGTTCTCTGACATATTGTGGCAATCTACCACCCCTGGCATGTTCTTCCACCTCATCCTTTAGGTGACGGCATTCATCTGTAGTGTGCCCATCCAGCTCATGGAATATGCAGTATTTTCCAGTCCTGCGCTCCCGCTCAGTGGGATCCCTCCTAGGTGGCTTTCGATGGGGGAGTTGCCCCCGAGTGTCAGTGTAAATTCGTTCCAGGCCTGCAGTTAGATCTGTGTATTGCCTGAATCTTGGTTCTCGGAATTTCTTCCGCTTATCAGGACCATCATATCTGTCATCCTGTTTCCTCTTTCCTTTGTCTACTCCAGATTGTTCCCTGGCAGTTCCTTCGCCCAACGCAGCATTTGTTTCCTACCTCTCGGCTCGTGATTCGTCTAATCGGATGAATTTTTCAGCTTTATGGAAGAACTCTCCGAGATCTTGCGGTGGATATTTAGTTAGAGAATCTTTAAATTTGGTGCCTTCCCCGACTCCTGCCACCGCCGCCATCAGAATCATTGATGGATCCGGGCGATCTACAGAAGTCACCGTTGCATTGAATCTTAGTAGAAAATCTTTGATGGGCTCTCCGGTCCTTTGCTTGATCGAAGCTAAAGTCATCACACTCTTTGGTCGCGCAACGTGGACCCTGAACTGTCTCATGAAGCAATCTACAAGCTCGCCCCATGTCCCGATTGATCCAGTCTCCAGTTGTCTGAACCAAAGCACAGCCAAATCTGACAAGTATAGAGGGAAGCATCGTGCCATCACTTCCTCGGATGCCCCCAGCACTTCCATGTGCCTAATATATCTGGTAATATGCATGGTCGGGTCTGACCTCCCGTCATAAGAATCTAGCGTTGGTAGTTTGAATTTTGGAGGTTTCCTTACGTTTCGGATGTTCGGAGTGAACGGACTCCGACTGACTTCTTCCAGCCCTCCGCTAGACAATCTTCTCTCATGATTCGTCGCATTAGACTAATCATTCTCTCGTCTCCGTCCAGGGGTTGACCCCTTGTCAAGTTTCTATCCTGCCCCCCGAGCCTTGAAGGGAATTCTGGTACATATTCTTCGGGTGGCTCGTTAGCATAAGCACTGGCTCCAGCTTGTTGAGCTCCGTCTATTGGTCTCCCAGAATCGGACCCTGAGGGTCTGCCCCCAAGTCCTTGTTGATTACCGTCAGCTCCTGCATTCTGGTCTTGAACCTGACCTTCATTAGCTTCTGTAATCCCGATTCCTTGTCCCGCACTTTCAGTTGTTGTAGTTGGTCCAAAGTTTTGCACATTCGCCGCCCTCATTTGTTCGAGAAAATTCTGCAGCATCTCCTGTTGAGTCTTCATCATGCTTTCGCGTAATGAATTAGCCATAGCTTCCATCTCATCTCTAGTGATATACATCAAAGCCTGTCCCTCTCCAGCTCCAGAGGATGCTTCTTGGCTTCCTCCTTGTTGGCTCCGATCAGCTCTGTCTTGTTTGTTGAGTCATTGTTTCTGAATCGTGATTCTTCAAACTTTTGAATCTGAATTTCGAATCTGGTGTAGCGGTTGCTGGTCCTTCTCAGTGAAAGCACCAAAGTGTTTGCGCCAAAATTGGTCACAAACCCAAAGTATCGTGAAAGCACCAGTGTATGAATACAATTCAGCGATATTCAAACACAAATCACAGATCTAAGCAAGCAACAAGTAGTAATTCAAAAATAATGAACAAGAACACACAATTTATAGTGGTTCGGCTATCTCTGGCCTACGTCCACTTCAAAGGTTTTTCTTTTATTGATGTTCTTCGCTCATTACAATTGATTACAGCGGATTATAGCTCTGAAATTCGAGTACAACGGTCGTAGTGAAATGCAAAGTAGAGTCTAGAAGAGTCTCGGCGCTTCAGAATCCAGATCCCCCTTTTCCTGAATGATCTGGGGCTCTATTTATAGGTGCAGGAGGCTGATATTTCTCCTAAAAATCCGGTAGACCGCTTCTGGCACATGAGGGGGCCCACACGCCCGGATTCTGGAAATCCGGGCCCACTTGGGATCGGTTCGAACTAAGGTTCGAATCGATCAAGAAAGCATCCAATCGAGGTGAAATTTGGTGTGGACATTCTTCAACGTGTAAGTAAGCTCCTGTAAAAATTTTGTTGCATTTGGATCAGTGGTTTGGGAGATATGATCGATACGAGTTGATATGTTTCGGATGGCTGTGTGGTTCGAATCGATTCTCTTCGAATCGATTGGGTCGAATCGATGGCATCACGTGCCCAAGTGATGACATGGTGCGCATTTCCAGGGTCAACCCATCTTTTTCTCCGAGTTTACTGGGTCGAATCCATGGTTTTAGCCTCCTGGACTTAGTGGATTCGAGGTAGTGGATTCGAAGACACGTTACTTCGAATCGATCGAATCGATGTTCCTTCGTATCGATCAGGGTATACCATAGTTGATCGATACGAAGGCTTCCCAACCGAATGGTTTCGAAGCAAGTCATGGGATGGAGTCGAAGTGAGGTTACAAGATGGATTCGAAGCAAACCAACTGCATGGATTCGAAGTATAGTTGCTTCACGGCCTTGAGGTACTTTGCCCTGATGGATTCGAGGGAAGGCCATTGGGATGGATACGAAGGACTTCCAAGCTTGATGGATTCGAAGTAGATGGAGTCGAAGCCGATGGATGCGAACATGATTTCTTGCCATCGATCCGAACGATGGGGTATCCTATGGATTCGAACCGAACAAGGGCTATCTCTCTCAAATTGAATCCATCATAACTTGAGCATACGAACTCGGATTGACTTGAGACTTGAGATGCTGACTTTTATGATCTTTCTTGTCATGTCCTGTCAATTGTGGCCCGATCCGGACTCGGACAAAATTCATCGATATCCATGGTTATCCTGCAATATTCATTTGATATTCAAGAATAATAATCATCGATTCTCGGTAAATTTTGGATATCTCATCTTTACCAAAAGTTGGGATAACACCCAAGGTGAAACTAACGACCATTGCTCGGGAGCTAGCATAGTTGTTGTAACTCCTGAAAACTGATCGGTCTGTTATGCTTTGAAGCTCGAATTCTCAGCGACAAATTACGAAGCCGAGTATGAAGCATTGATTGCTGGCTTGAGACTTATTAAAGAACTGGGAGTAAAATCGGTTGAAATCATTTATGACTCACAACTGGTGGTATACCCGGTGCGGGGAGACTATCGAGCGAAGGGACAGAGACTTGCCCCATACCTTGCACGGGTTCAGGAGGTGCTAGCACATCTGGAATATTATGATATCTCGCATGTCCCATGTGAACAAAACATGGCAGCCAATTCATTGGCAAAATTTGCAAGCACTGGCGATGCACAACAAATGGGGTTGGTTCCTGTTGAAACCTTACATGCTTCGAGTATAAATATGATGGAGGTAGATTTCGTGTTAGAAACAGAAATCGAGAAGGAATCATGGATGACCCCATTCAAGCAATACTTGCTACACGGGGTCGTACCCGATAGAAGGATCAAAGACGACAAGTCATTTGTAAGGCTTCGCGATATGTAATGCAGGACGGGATAATATATCGGAGGGGATTCTCGACCCCCTTACTCCGGTGCATAGCCTCCGATGAGATAAAATGAGTCTTGAAGGAAGTCCATGAAGGAGAGTGTGGCGACTACAATGGAGGGCAGACGTTAGCAAAGACAATCCTCCGCTATGGATACTATTGGCCGACTGTGAATCGGGATGTCGTAGACTATGTAAGAAGATGTGATAAATGTCAGAAATATGCAAAAATCCTGAGAGCTCCACCGACGGAACTCACACAAATGGTTAGTCCCTGGCCGTTTGCAATGTAGGGGATCGACATAGTCGGTTCTTTACCCATATCCAATGGTGGTGCAAAATATGCAATTGTTGCAGTCGATTACTTTACCAAGTGGGCAGAAGCAGAGTCTTTGGCCACTATCACCACCAAAAAGGTCATCAATTTCGTTGTACGAAATATTATATGCCGTTTTGGCCTTCCATGAACTATCATTACAGACAATGGAACTCAATTCGAAAGCAAGGAGTTCAAAGAGTTTTGCCAAAAATTTGGTATTGAGAAAAAGTTTGCAGCAGGTGCTCATCTTAAAGCTAATGGACAAGTTGAAGCCGTGAACAAAATAATCAAGTTCATATTAAAAAAGCGTTTGGAAAAGGCTAGAGGCAAGTGGGTGGATGAACTTCTGATAGCGCTTTAGGCTTATAGAACCACCCACAAGTCCGCGACTGGCCAAACTCCATTCGCGTTGGCATATGGCATGGAAGCTGTTATGCCTGTTGAACTTTAAATTCCATCACATCAGGTAACTTACTACGACCCTGAGTCGAATCGGGATCTTTTGCTGGAATCACTTGACTTCATTAATGAAAAACTTGAAGAAGCTTATTTAAGAGCGGCTGCATACAGGCACCGAGTCGCTCGATATCATAATTAAAAGGTCCGGCCGAGAATCTTTGATGTGGGTGACCACATTTTGAAACGAGTTTTCACGGTCCCATTGCATATGAATCCATCATGGGAAGGTCCATACATCATTGAACGGAAGCTTGGAGAGAGAACTTTCAAGCTACCGATAGTTGATGGTGCGACACTCCCCCGACATGGAATAACAAGCATTTGTGGAATTATTATACTTAGTCCATTTCTGTCATATGTTAGTTGCACTTATTTCCAGCATGTTTTTATTCTTAGTTTTCGGCATGTAATAAGACAATTTAGCCTATTTTCAATAGGCTTGAAGCCATTTTTTCTTTGATTATTGATGTTTCTGTGTATGATAATTTTATGGCAAACCACTGAAATTACATTATTCTCTCTGACGTACGAATGCACACGAACGCCTCAAAATCTCCAAGTCGTCTGAGAGCAGACTGGAGTACTCTGAGTCTCCTGAGTGTGGACCAGAATATAAACGACTCAAAATCTCCAAGTCCGCTGAGAGCGGACTGGAGTACTCTGAGTCCCCTGAGTGCGGACCAAAGTATAAACGACTCAAAATCTCAAACGACTCAAAATCTCCAAGTCCCCTAAGAGCGGACTAGAGTACTCTGAGTCCCCTGAGTGCGGACCAGAGTATAAATGACTCAAAATCTCCAAGTCCCCTGAGTAAAATCTCCAAGTCCCCTAAGAGCGGACTGGAGTACTCTGAGTCCCCTGAATACAGACCAGAGTATAAACAACTAAAAATCTCCAAGTCCCCAGAGTGGGGACTGGAGTACTCTGAGTCCCCTGACTGCAGCCAGAGTATAAATGACTAAAAATCTCCAAGTCTCCAAAGTACGGACTGGAGTACTCTGATTCCCCTGAGTGCGGACCAGAGTATAAACGACTCAAAATCACCAAGTCCCCTGACTACGGACTGGAGCACTCCGAGTCCCCTGGGTGCGGACTAGAGTATAAATGACTCAAAATCTTCAAGTCTCCCGAGTGCGGACTGGAGTACTCTGAGTCCCTTAAGTGCGGACCAGAGTATAAACGACTCAAAATCTCTAAGTCCTTTGAGAGCGAACTGGAGCACTCTGAGTCCCCTGAGTGCGGACCAGAGTATAACGACTCAAAATCTCCAAGTCCCCTGAGTGCGGACTAGAGTATTCCGAGTCCCCTGAGTGCGGACTAGAGTATAAACGACTCAAAATCTCTAAGTTCCCTGAGTATGGAATGGATTACTCTGAGTCCCCTGAGTGCAGACTAGAGTATAAATGACTTAAAAATCTCTATGTCCCCAAAGTGAGGACTGGAGCACTTTGAATCCCCAGAGTGCGGATTGGAGTATAAACGGTATAAATTGTCTAAGTCCCTGGAGTGCGAACTAGGACACAAATGACTTGAAGTCATCAAGTCCCCAGCAGACGGACTGAAAATTATTCTAAGTACCCGAACCATGGAAGAAAGGATGTACAATTCCAAAGAGTTTCTGACTTATATGAAGATGAATTGAGAAGTTTATGTAACTCACAATAGCTTGGGTTTCGACCACAATCATACAGAAAGCCGAACGATAAAAGTCTTTTGAAAGACAAAAGAACTAAGCTTTATTTGTTGAAAAATAAGTTTCTACTACAACTCCTCCAAAATTCGGAGTCAAAAGTCTATTTACATGGACTAAGAAAATAAATAAAAATAATTACATAATCTAAACTAACTCTCGATTGAATGAGAGTAACAATTACTTCTTGGATTTCTTCGACTTCTTTACCTTCTTCGTCTTCTCAGACGACTCCTCTCGCGTGTGTTTTCCCATGAAATTTTCTTTGATGGGGAGGTAACAACCGAGGAAGAACGGGGAACCTCTAATGGCCTTGACCCACCAGGGAGGATGACCTTCAACGGCTTGTTCAGAGGATCATCTAGATCCACGACTCAAGGCTCGACTTTGATTTCGGCCGTCTTCTTCTTTTCCTCCTCGAGCTGCTCCTTCATGCTCATTTTAGAAGTATGTTCAGAGGCGCTTGTGATCTCGATTTCGTAACTTCCCTCAACGGGAGATGAAGTCTCGGATTTATCCTCATCAAGCGCCCCGATCACTTGAGCATCTGGACCAGGAGTCTCTCCCGCGTGAGTAGCCTCACTTGTTTTCCCCTTCACCTCCTTAGCATCATCGCTCCTTGGAGTGGGGTCAGGATCAGAACAGCCTGCGCAAAGTCACGAAAAACAAACATTAGAACACAATAGCCTCTTGTCAAAAACGACGACTCTTGGAATGTTAACATGAAGGGTTATATACCAGCTTCTGGCTGACTCTCAGCCGTCCGAGGGGTCTCACCCTTTGGAATGGGAGATAGAATGTGAACGCCAAGGCCAGGGTCCTAAGGGTCATAACCAACACGTTGCTCAAACGGATCAAGTATCGGCCGACTGAGTAGGAGAATAAGCTAGAGACTCGGTCTCCGATGGACCAGCAATAACATCTTTCCCTTTCGACGAGGAGGAACCTTTGCAGTAAAGAGCTTTCGCCGCAGACAGATCTAAAGGCTCGTTCCCCTTAAGAAATTCTTTTATTAAAGCATCTTTATCGACCTCCTCGGTGCCAAGTTCGACCTTCCTGATTTTTATTAAAGTCTCCCACGCCTCAGCTTAAGATTCGAGGTAGCCCTCACCAAGAAAAGTTAAGTCTCGATGCATGAGGACACGGGCGTTGAATTCTGCAATCAGCGGGGCGAACATGCATTTGACCTTCTCCCTACCAGCCTCTTTAGTCGCCTCAAGGCGAGAGTCAATCTCTGCAGATGCTATTTTTTGGCCCTCTTTACGGCTTCATCCATTAGCATCCCAACTTAAGAAAGCTCATCATCAAGCTTCGCCTTCAGAAGTCGTGTAGCAATGATCTCGTCGCAATATCGTTGCGACTCTTCTTGGCAGCAGTCTTCTCCTCTCTTTCTTTGCGGAGTTGATCCTCCATCTCTTTGACTCGGAGGGCAAATGCATCCCTTTCCTTCTGCACTGAATCCTTCTCTAAAGCCAGGTCCCCACAGCGTTGAACCGCCTTGTCAATTTCTTTTTTATGAGTTTTCTCCGAGTGATTGACGACTTCCGTTGTATCTTTAGCGCTTTTTTGGGTGGCTTCAAGCTGAGACTTGTAAGAAGCAAGTTCTTCGTCCTGAGCTTTAATGATATCTTTATCATGAATAGCCTTAGGCTTCAGGCGATCAATTTCATGCTAACCCTTAATGGAGATTTCTGAAACTTTTTCAGCTAAGTGCATGAATGCATCGTGCCGAACATAGACATCATTAGTACAAGCAATAGTGCTTTGCTTGACATGTCCTGGAATCCGGTGAATCATCGAAAGAAATTTTAAGCCATCGAAGCATATCTTCGAAAATGAGGCTTTAAGCTCAGCAAGTCGTTCTGCTACCGATGGATCAGATATGGAAGCAAGAAGAGTCTGCTTGGAGATTGTAGGTGTTCTGTGGGGATCTCGAGATTGCCTGGTACTTGATGAACTGGAATGTTGATCCCAATGGGCCTCAGGCTGGAACCCCTTATGTGCAGGTTTCTCTTTGCCGTGCTCCAGTTGAGAAGGAGGATCACGAGGGTAGGAGGGCTGACTATAAGTTTTTCTTCGGTAGGACGATTCTCGGCAGTGGTAGTCTCGATCGCCGGGGTCATCTCTATCTCGAAGCTTGCCGGAACCCGAATCCCGACCGGATTGGTGAAAAATCGATGAACCGCGAAGGCGGTCAAGTCCATGTATACGCCCCATGTCCCCTACACAGAGTTTAAATAACGATGAGTTAGCAAAGAGTAGGTTGATGATAAAAAATTTAAGTGCAAGGTGAAGTGCATGTGTTTGTGTTTGTGTGTGTCCTAGTGTTTCCCCTGACGGACCAGTTTCTTTACTAATAGGAGTTTTATCTCCCTGGTTTTGGGCTTGAGCGCTTGTATTGCATCTTGCGGGCAAATGAAGCTTAAGGGCCTCTAGATCATCGAAACCATAATTGAGCAGATCGTTGGGTATGGTAAGGTTCGACAGACCTTTCGCAGAACTTTCCAAGTGCTGCGAGGAAGCTTCTTTCTCTACTGGAACAAGGGTAACCTTAGAAGTTCTGCCCGCTATTTTCTTCCACATCTTGTATGTCAATTCTTCTTCCCCTTCGAAGGGAAAGGCGTTGTTTCAATGTCATGAACTTCGACTATCGGGTCGCGAGATGGACTAAC
Organism: Allium cepa; assembly: GCA_030765085.1. Taxonomy (NCBI): domain Eukaryota; kingdom Viridiplantae; phylum Streptophyta; class Magnoliopsida; order Asparagales; family Amaryllidaceae; genus Allium; species Allium cepa. The sequence goes on from CM060935.1 coordinate 1,003,655,225, forward strand.
ATTTTCACCCTGTACTTCGGGCATTTTGGCTTCTTTAATCTCCCCCTCCTCTAGTGTATCAGGGGCGTTGCGTGCTAAAGAATCGGCCTGCTTTTTTCCTTTGCCCGAAGCAGGCCTGGTTATGGTAACACCTTAGAGAAGGCTTATTTGACAACCTTCCACCAACAGCCCAAATTTCATGAGCGACTCATTCGAAATGAGAGATCTGATGTCCCGGTCTTCAACGGGGAGAGCTCGGATGGCTTCGGCAGCTTCAGAATATCTGTGGCCCTCAGGATGTGGGTTAATACCTATGAAAGTAAACGAAGAGTCAGAAAAGATGAAAATTCTGCCAAATTCAAGTATTAATTCAGAAAAGGAACTTACTTCCTTCTACCCATCTCTTGGAAAAACCAGGAGGACAACGCGCGTAGAACCACTTTTGCTTGTACTAGGCAAATTTGCTCCATGCCCCGGTCAGGATTTGGCATTTACTATGTGGCTTGAGGAATATAAAAGATGGGCTATCTGACCGTCTCTTGAAGCGATAAATATAGCAGAAATCATCCGAAGTCGAAAACCTGAAGAGGATACTCATGAAGAGAATGCAAGTGTCGTATATGAATGCGTGGCTGTTCGGATGCAGTTGCGATGGGGCAATCTCGATATACTGCAACACGTCTCGAAGGAAGGAGTTGAATGGTGGCACGCAGCCAACCCAGCACATGAATCTGTTACAGGCTATATATTTAACTGGGGGCAAGTGAGGACGATCATGCCCCGATGGAATTAACACATCCTCGAAGGGGATTCCATGGACTGAGCTTATCCGACGGTGCATACTTTCGTTAATCTTTGAGGCTTGGGGATCGATTGGATCGTCTAAGAAGATCGCTGCCTCCGGGGCATCGGGCGCCAAGTCGGCAGATACGGTCGCAGGGCTCGGCAAGTCTTGTGCGGGAGTAGTTGACAGATTTGAAGTTCCTACTACTTCTTGTCGAGAGGATGGCCCGGGTCTGTCCGAGATCATAGCAGAGCTAGATTTCCTAGACATCTCTAATGAAGATTGAATCTGATAAAACACCTGTTTGAACTATACTTGAAAAACAATTGGCGTTAGACTTAACAACATAAATATTTCCCCATGTGGTGTGTGAACTAGTACGATCATTCGAATGTAAGTGCCAAGAAATTAGAAGTCACTGGATTGGTGAAATAAAGTTAAACTTCGAACTATCACCTTCGAAGACCGTCATCGCTGACCGTCTACAAGAGCTTATCATAAGATAGTTTATGTTTTGAACTCGGCATCGACACTGCATATGAAAAGTTATTAACTGTTAAGCAAGTTAAGTTCAAGTTTACAGTTGTCTAAACACGAGAGTTATCGGTCTGGATTGTCTGATATGCTTAGTTGTGTAAGTCTGTGATTGTTCATTACCATATATTCAGACATGAGATGTGTTGAGTCAACTATGCATTAGGTTCGACTAGTGTTGCTGTTGGGTATAACTCTCCCACCTATCCTCTCCACCGTTCGGCATTCAGCTAGTCATGCCGAACCGCAACCATGCCGAGCCGCCTCTCTTGGCACTTCACCCTCAACATCAACACTCTTCTATCTATCCACTTCGTCGTTCGGCATTCATCTAGTCATGCCGAACCACAATCACATCGAGCCGCTTCGCTCGGCATTTTGCCTAGCTCTTACTTTTCTCCAACACCCTTCCTACCTCGTTCGGCATAAAAGAATCGTGCCAAGCCAAAGCATACCGAGCCGCATCGCTCGGCATTCAAGCTCAACCCTCGCTTCTTCTCCGTTCTCCCTCTTTCCTCGCTCGGCATAACTCACTGCCCTCCTCCAATTTCTCTTCGCCGCTCGGCACGCAAGACTAATGTCAAGCCATGGCCATCTCTTTTTCGAATCTCACGCCATCCTCAATTTACATCACCAAACTTTACTGCTCCTTACTCCCTTATATCCTAAACACCTCTGACACTTCCTTCCATCACTCCGCCTAGCCCTAAAATGTGTTTTGACCTCGAATTCGATGTCCTTATCCATGTGGTTCCAACTATCCTCAGTCTTACAAAGATTCACGAGTTCAAATCTCGTGTTATGTTTCCTCTTCGAGATGACGTGTTTAAAGTTAAGGCCATTACTTAAGAAGTCATTGAAAGCTTGGGAATATTCTGGAGTAGGAAGCGCGATTCTGGTCGGGTTCTTTGATTTGGGAAAGAAGGTGAGGCAACCTATTGATTTCGAGAAAGGAAGGGAAAGGTAAATGGTTTGCAGGAGTTTGAGGCAAATTCGTAGGTTCTAAAGAGTAGAGGTAAAAGTAAAAGGGGAAGAAAGAAGAAGTCTCGGCTTAAATAGAGAGAAGGGAAGTCGAATGGACAGTGACCGGTAGAACTAGTCAATGCACCACCCTCGTTCGGCATTATGTCGTTCGGCATTTGTATGCCACTCGACATTAGTGTATCGTTCAGCATTAGTATGCCGCTCGGTATTCAATGCCTCGTCCGGCATTCGAGAGGTCGAAGAAAAACGTTATCTAAAGACAGAATGAGGACTCTAAAGAGAAACACGGAGTGCTAAAGGTTCAAAGCGTATCATGATCATCCACATGACACACTTTAGAGGGAAAGTGTTACCCGGTGGTTTGACCAAGTAACAAGAGGCTTAGTGTAGAAGGTTCATTCGACATTGAAGGTCGTTCGACACAACATAGTCGTCTGGCATTCCATGTCGTTCGACATGAACCCATCCGGCGGAGAAGCCTCATTCGGTATCCAGGCCGTTTGGCATAGTAGGATCGTTCGGCATGAACCTCGTTCGGCATTGCAATGTCGTTCGGCATAGCAAGGCCGTTCGGCATAGCAGAGCCGTTCGGCATAGCAGAGCCGTTTGGCATGAGCCTTGTTCGTCATGAGTCTCGTTTGGCATTCCAGCCTCGTTCGGCATTCCAGCCTTGCTCGGTATTCATGCCTTATTCGGCATTCCAGCCTCGCTCGGCATAAGTATGTCGTTCGGCATCTCCCCTCGACCGGCTTCGGATCTCGTTCGGCCTACACCCTTCACTCAATACACTGCCTCATTCGGCTTCGAGATATGGCTCGGCATTTCCCGATCGGCATTTGTGGCTCGGCGAACAGAAGTCACTCACCACGGGCCGAGGTATCTTGCTCCTAGGCCCATTAGGGAAGTCCAACCCATCTTTGTCTATAAATAGAGGGGCAGGGGCACAGTGAAATGGATCTTTTTTCAAGAACACTGGGGAGACTCTGTCGCATTCAAGACTCACTCTTTTTACTTAGAAATTGTATTCAAATAGTTGGTGTAAGGATTGTATCTGTAATCAATTGTTGAGTAAAGAAATAAAGATTAACTTCAAAGAGGACGTAGGTAGGTACACCGAACCACTATAAATCTGGTGTTCTTGTCTTTGCATTTAATCTAGCATACTGTTCTCTGTTTACATTTACTTTCTTCATTAATCTCTCTACACAATCTTTCTTAAAGGCGTTAGTGACCAATTCTGGTGCTAACATATTGTATTCTACCTTTTATTACCATGCTTATTGCTATGGTGTCATCTTATGTTTAGATATAGTCAGAGCCTTTTATCATTTATATAATACTCGGTTCATTCCGCGACTTTTCAAGTACAGAGACATTAGCCATTTTAGATGTTGGGCTTTAAAGGAGATAAGGTGTATACTATATCGTGTTTGAGTTGTCGATGTATATTTTATTTGGATGTCTCTTTGTATTTTTTGTAATCGGATGTATATGAGTTGTATGTTTTGAACTTAACATGGTATATGTTGTCGTAGTGCGAAAGACACTGTTACAGTTTGTGATGGCCTACCTTTTTGACCTAGAAAGTTGACACTAATACATCCACGATAATCATATGTTGAACATCTAAGTGCCGGAAAGATAGATTGTTGGGGTGAAAGGAATGAAAAGACGGAATAAAATCCCACATCGTGACAGGTAATATATAATTGATAACAGATCTTTACAAAAAGAAACCTTAATATTCATGCAACAGTCAAAGTCTAACATATCATCAGCCTGGATAGTTATAACAACATGTCCGTACAAATGTTGATAAATACAAACAAGTAATGCAGTAGAAAAATAAAAGCATAGGAATATGCCTTGGTGGTTTCCATTTCATCTCCTGAAGCTCCAAATCATCCAACCCAAACTCTGAAAAAACACACAGGTCATACCCAAGCATTATAAGAGTCTGGTAAACCAACGTAAGAAAATTAAATCAAATAGATTGTTATATTTATGAAACTCTTCGAAAATAAAGGTATTTCATAAGACCATGCCACACATAAACACAGATAGGTTTTTACCTCACGATAGCCAAATTATTTTATAAGGAATCATGTGATAATATAACAATGTTTAGGGTTAAAATAAATAAAGAATCATAGCAGGAATGGTTACATAAATTACGTTCAACGGCATATTTAGTATTACAACAAAGTCCATAAAGGCACACATTGGAAAATGGATTCCCACAATGAAAAGGTAAGGGACTATCTCCGTGTAGTACACCTCTAGAGAAAATGTACCTAGGCTGCAAACCTTGCACCTCTATGAATCAGAATCAGTCTACCCTCTTTTAATAATTAAACATTCTTTTCTTATATTATTTTCTTTAAAAACAAAATATAGCTAATATATTCTTCTTAGTGAATATAAGTTTATACTTCCCAATTACTCACATATTATTTTAAATAAATTTTATTGATTGTCTAAATGCGTTTAATTTAAAACTGGTCATTAATTAATTACTTTGATTAATTTTCCTCATTGATTAAAATAAAATATGAATTTATAAATTCCATTAAATTAATTTCCGTATAATGGCACTCTAAAATTATGGGATATTACACCTTCTCTTTTACTCGATCACCTGTCATGGGGAATGCTTTCAATATCTAACAGAGTTTTAGGCAACTAAGTACATGCTTTTTACGAAGTAGGTAAACTCCGTATATTTCCTGTTCTGTGTTGCTCAAAAGCTCTTCCTTAGCTTCCCTCTTCTCCATCCAAGACAATTTTCTTTCCTTTTATTATTGTTGTTATCATTTCATCCCTCTTGTTCTCCTACTCCAGTTTAACCGTAGAATTAGATGGCTCTCTAGACTAACTGTATTTGGTTTCTCCTCATCTTCTTCCACTTCCAAGCATAGGAATCTTATTATTATTATTTTAATGATTTAGGTCTTTTCTTGGTCAAACATTTCCTAAAATCAACATCTTCATATACACCTCCAACCGAGGCCATTAGTACCAGATTAACCTCTGGATTCCATACTTCAGTCATTTAGCATTAAATCAATTCAAAAGTTTTCCATAGATTATCATCTTCGTTGTTGTATGTTTGCCAATTAAATCGCATCCTTCGACTGGATACCAAACAGTTTAAACTCACTTAGAAACTTGTTTGCCACCTAATTATTTTAGCTTATGGATATTGTAATAACCCGGTTTTTAAGTAATAATTAATTTAAGTTAATAAAAGTAATTTAGTTGATAAATTAGTTTTGAAGTTATTTAATAAAAGGATTTAATGGTGAAATCTTATATTCAAAAATTTAAATAAGTTGAAATATGAAAAATAAATTATATAAAAAGGATTGTGTAGAAAGATAATACAAATTAGGTGGAGAAGTGATTTTAAATAGAAAATTGCATTAATCTAAATTGAATTTAGTTTTAAAAATAAAAGGAATACACACAGACACACACTTGTTTAAATTCCAAAGCTCAAACCTAAGTCTTAAGCCTAAACCCAAATTGAGTTTCATGATTTCTCTATCTCTAGAACTTTCTTTCTCATAATCCTTCTTTCCTCTTCACTTTAGATTCACATACACACTTCAAAATATCATCATCTATCTTCCTTCTAAATCCATTAAACTCAATTCTCTTCACTTTGAAGTTCAAACATGAATTGTATAAATTAAAATAAAATACAAAATTTTAATATGTATGTCACTTAGCATGTATGTGTTTATACCTAAGAGGGAGGCTCGTGCATTGTTGTCATGGTGAGTCGCATCGTGTGCATGTGGAGTAGGAAGGAGAAGATGAACTCCACACTTATAGGTGGGTAAAACACTCACACATCTATGTCTACAATACTAAAATCTTTGAATCTCCTATGCTTTTGATGTTGATTCTTGAATTTGACACTTATGTTGTGCATATGGCTCATATCGATCAAAGAAATAAAATAAGCAAGAAAGGCTTGGCCAAGAGCTAGCTGCTCCAGACAAAAGTCGACTGTTGGACCTGAAAGTAATGATCGAAGAACCAACGGTGATGCTGCTTGAGCACAGCATTGCATGGCCGAGTGTGTGCGTATGTCAATTGGTGCATGTGTTCATTGGTACATATTCATATGTATATTTGCATATTACATGTTTGCCTACTCTTTCTTTTACTGAATTAATTTTGGTTGCATTGCTTGTGTATTTTTGGTGGCTACCCAAGTTTACTCTGTTTTTATTTGCAAGATTATTTACTCACTCACTTTACATTGCTTCACTTGTACTCCGATCTTTGAACAAAGAGGTGGTAGGTTAGTGTATCTTTGTGTACACTTATATTTATTATTCCATTAGGCTTATTATTCAATTATTTTACTATTAAAAAGCTACTATTCATATATATATATATATATATATATATATATTACATTGAATCTCAGCATTCCATTTCTTGCGAATGAGTATGTGTGTAACTTTATATTTATGCAAACATAAATAATATATGATTGAATATATTTATAAATTACATTTAACATAAAGTAAATTTATTTGTACTATTTACATGATTATTTATTTTTATTTTGTAGATATGTGAAATTTAACATGCACATATATATTTTTCGTAATTTATGCTTTGAAAAGTTTATTAAATTATGAATAAATTAAACTAATTTAGGTGTTTATAATTATTTAAGGGTTGAGATTCAAATATTATTAATAGATGTTTAACTATTGATTGATTTTATAAAAGATGAATAAAATTTGTTGTTTACCGTATAGGATATTATATTTGAGTTTAATTAGTTAAATGATAGAGTAAATACATAAACATTTTTCATCTTTAATTATCTATTTGCTTATATAAGATAAGATAATGTCAATGATTTATTCAATTTCGAATTAGATGATTTATAATTATAATTATTTGAATAATCTAAATTTATGTAATGACCCGTTAAATTTGATAATGTTAAATGAATTAAATTAATATAATTTTTAATCTAATTTAGAATAAAATAAAAGCCTTAATATTTTATTTGAGAAAAACGTAGTAATTTGTTATAGTAATTGGAATTTAATGTAACAATAAAATTTTATGATAATAGATTTGGATAATGTAATTTGTCACATTTTGTTAAAAGATTTAATTTTAAGAAACCAATATAATGCAATACAAAGGTGTTTGAAACGACTGTTGGGTTTTAAATGGAGTGTATATAAATAGTGAAAATCATTATAACCTCTTAATTTAATACGATTGTTTAATTAATACTAAAAGAATAAAATTTGAAATAGTATTAATGTAATAATAACTGAATTTAAGTGCAACCATATTTATGGAAGTGAATTGGATTTTTGTGGATGTTAACATTGAATAAATTTATTTAGAGTAAAAAGGATTTAAAAGCATGTTTTGGATAGAATGTTAAATTCATGGATTTAGTGTAAGTAACTAGAATTTAATCCTATAAGATTTGGAACTGAATGTATGAAGATAATTTTGTAGAAATAGTTAATTAACAACTTAATTGTGCATACCTAATATAATATAAATAACAAAAGGACTAGAACTTGATTTGCCTAGGTATGTATATATATTGATAAACTATAACCAAGTGAGAAATTTGGTAGTAAATAGGGAATAAGTTGACTAAGGCAATTAGTAATTTAATAAATGAATGCATAGTAAGTAAGTGGAAATTTATGCATAAAAATATTTTCATATATAGTATAATTACAAAAGTTTACCCATATATCTAATGTATATAATTGAATCTAAATTTAGGGCAACATTTTTGTTATTGATGGTGTAGGTGAATTTGAATAAAAGGGTAACAATTATTTTGATTTAACATTTATTGAGTATATAGTTAAGAAGGGCACTCGACGTAAATGAATCTAAATAAATTATTTTGGGTATTGATGTGTCTAGTCAATAAAGGAGAACTTTAAGGAAATAAAATATAACTGAATGTATTTGGGAATAGAGTTCTTGTATATGTTGAATAGTTATTATATAGTTATTAAGAATGAGCGTTACTTTATTAAGTATAAATATAGTAACAGAAGTATGAATAAATTTATAGAAACATAAGATTTACTTTAAGGTAATATTTGAGTGTAGACTTTTGGAATAGATTCAATAACAATAATCATTGTTTGTCACCTATCTTATTTGTTGTTAAGTTATGTTGAAATCAATCTCAAATTTATTCACTAAAATTTTTGCAGTTAGCGTAGTTTTGGCTTTGTAATTGCAGTAGTTAATTCTTTAAGGTGAGGTCAATACTAATTTTATTTTTATTTGACCATTGGTTGTTATAGACTTTAGAAAGCAAGATTTATATGTATAATTTGAGTATAAAATTCAACAACTGGTATTTATTACAAATAAAATGGAATTAAACGTAAAATATTACGTTATTGAATATAAAACGGAATTTGTGAACATTAGAGTGAAATCTTGAACTAATGTTAGTAACGTCTTTATTTTAGGTGAAAGTTGAGGATATAAAGGTTAAAAGTCTAAAGTATGGGTTTTTGAGAATATAATTTATAAAATTCTTAAATATAAGAAAGTGCATAAATGAACGCTGAAATTTGATATCTTGTCAATTTTAATTCACATCCAAGCTTGTTAAATCATTTGAAATTGATTAATTTATATAGGCAATAAAATTGGGACAAATTTTAGAATATTAATACAAGATTGGATTTTATAATTTATTTAATTTATTTAATGAATATTAAAAATAGCCATTTTTGTCACGGACTCGGATTTCGACGAAACCAGTTTCATCGGATCCGTATCGGTGAATTATTATAGGGTTTCAAGTTTCGTATCAATTGGACCTGTTGTTTGATCGTACGGACGCGAAACGCCTTGAAATCGATTTAATTAAGAAATCAATTTGAAATCAATTTGGAAATTTTGTTTTCAACATAACTTCTTCATACGATCGAATTTGGTCGTGAAACTTTTTCCATCGCGTTCAGAATATTTTAAAATACCTATTTGGATATATGGGTTTAATAAATTTTGTTCCGGAGGCTAAACGGGCTTTTTGGGCCATAGTTTGTGGCGTACGTTCATCCTTCTAGTCTATACGCTCTAACCCAACCCTAACTATAAATATACAGTTATAAACCCTAGCTCCATCCTATTGCCATTTGCTGTACGTACATTTTTTCTTCATCTCCTTCTCCTCCTCAAATGGATGCAAAACTAGATCTACTCCAATCCAAATTTCAGTGAAAAATCAAACTCTCCAGAAAAATTCCACAAAAATATATGTCATAGTTCTCGAGACACGTAATCTACTAATGAAATTCGTTTTCTGTTTTGGGCATTCGTTTGACCAGAATAAATTCAAACAGTCCGTGACCTTTCATCATCGTCGTCGCAAACTTCGTCAGATCGCCAAACCCTTTCTGGGTTTTGTAGAGTGGACGATGGGAATCGCATCTATATGGTTTGTTGGTCGAATCAACGGTTGGATTGGCGTCAGTATTCGAGCTAGGGTTTAGCAAAGGGGCGGCTGTCCATTTTTTTTTTTTTGGCGTTTTCACCGTGGGCGCGAGCAGGAGGAGGGCCGGCCTGGTGGGCGTGTCTCGTGGCGGTGGTGCCTGGTGGATCGGCGGCAGGTAGAAGGCGTTGGAGCGATGAGGTGGCTGTGTTTTTTCGTTCGTGCTTCAGGCTGGTTGCGTGTGGAGATGTTCGTGCTACTGTAGCTAAACGCCTGATGCCTGGGCGAAATTTGGGGGAAAGGATGCTGACACGTGGAAAAAATTTATGAATGGTGAATTGTGTTCCTTTTTTACCAATTTATAATTTGAATTTCAACTCGATAAAATCGATTAACTTTTTCATACGATACCCGTTTTACGAACGGTTTTTTTTGTTAGGTTCGTATTTAAATTCCAGACCCAATGACGCTGGTTTGGACAAATTCTGAGACCGTCAAAATTTTGAGTTTAAATTGAATTTAAATTCAATTTAAATTCCAAAGGTGAGTGTTTAAACCCACTCACAACTACTAGAAGCTTTTATGTTTGTTAAATTAATTTTAGAAATGAATAGAAATTTATTTATGAGTATTTGGCATGTTTATTTCACTCATATTTGTTGAATTGCATTTATTAAATTTAACTGTTAATTTAATTTATTTATTGCGTATTAATTGATAGTTAGAATTTATTTGTTTGCCTATAAACTGCTAGTTAACAGTTATATAGATTATTACTGAATATAAACTGTTAGATTAATAGTTGTTAAATTTAATCTGAATAAAATTGCCAGTTATTACCTGTTATATATTATCAAATATAAATTGTTATTGATTGATATTGCTTGATGATTGTGATTGGATGATGGGTGATGTTGATGGATGTTTTATTGTATATCATTAGAATGCAAATTATCATGCATATTTCCTTTCATTCGGGATTGTGGTTTGAAATGATATACAACCGCAAAATTTTATATCTTTTAAATTGCGGATTGAAATGATAAATATCTGTATCACTTGACCATAGGATAGAACATTATATACAGGCACCGCGGTCTATATATAACTATTTTAATGTGATTTCTATGGTTTGGATGGAATACGGTTTATAATAATCTTAAATTTTATATTGTATAAATATTATTCTTCCATATATACACATATAAAGTTGAAAATTTTGAAATTAAAAGGTGTATAAATCTCTTTATTAAAAATGGAAAAAAAATTAAGAAAATGGAGTTTGATAATTTATATCATATGTTTAAATGTTAAGTTTGGAAATTTTAAGATATGATATTTATAATTGGATTTTTCCCAAGATAAATTGAAATGAATATTCTAGTATAATTTGAATTGAAAAAGAAATATATTTTATTACTAGAAATTGGAGTTTTTATTTATTTATGGATTTTATGTGAATATTCAAGACTAATTAATAGAACATTCGATTTGTTGAAAGAATAAAATCCAACTTTAGTTTGAAATATTAATACTCCAAATGGATATACGTATATATATATAAATTGAAGTGGTTTTGGAACTTGAGAGAGATAATAAAATTTTGGGTTAGACTTTAATAAAGAAATGTATTTGTAAAGCCATGAGAACTATTTTCTTTACAAAGTAACATTTAAGTTAAACCTTTTAATTCATATATCGTTGAATATCCAAACCATTCAAGTTTTAAAAGTTATGGTTTTAAATTATGAATTTCGAAATATTATGCTTTGAAAGGATATTTGGCTTTCAGACGTTATAAATTTTAAAGCATTTGGATTTTTGAAAGGGTTTATATTTGGGATAAAGGATATCATATTGTTTTGGCTTTTAAAATGATATCGTATTCATAATTTTAAAATGGAAATGTTTATTCTGGTTTTAAAGTATGAGCTATTTTTAAATGACCGCGGTGTTATAATAACGATGGGTTGGCAAAGAGACCGGGATCAGATATGGACATACTCTCTGTCGATACCGAAAACCACTTTGACTAACCGTGTACGCGGTGGAGATTCCAGAATGAAGTAGGTGGTGGCGACGTTTCCTGTAAGGTAAATATGTGGACCCGACTCCCGTGAGTTGGCATAAGGTGGCTAAAACTGGAGCGATTCTCAGGCCAATGAGGTCATTCCTCTGATCGGACCCTCCTCTTCGATATTATACTTTGACTTGGATTGATTCAGTGGCCACTTCTATATTTTGATTTTGGGGAGTTAGTCTGAGGTGGGCGGTAACTGCGGCTACGCGTTTCCACCAGCCTGGATAGCAATTGGTATATCTACCCTGGCATTGCCTAGTTGTGCCGTGTCACCTACCATACCGAGCCTTTACTACGAGTTTCTATTTGTGTCGTACCTATGGAGTATCCTCTGGTAGCCTCCCGATCAGGAGGTATGACGGTACTGTATAGACTATTGGCATTTTACGTGTCAAGGTGGAAAATGTAAAGCCTTAACGCTATTTAAAAGTATGTTTATTTTATGAATAGACACTATTATAATAGCGCAATATACTACATAGTAAATAGTTTAACGGATCCTTAGGAGATGTAAATCCCGAGCACCTCTTGAGTTACTGTACTCATATTTGTTTCTGTTAATTTAACTCACATAAGATCCTTTAGTCTGACTCGAGTGTTTTTGTCTTTTCAAATTCGCTCGGGTCAGTCCGAGCGTTTCAGGATCAAAGACTTTAGCTTTGGAGGACGAAGAGGAAGGAGTCGTATTATTTTATTTATAGTATGGCACCACACTCATACTGTTTCGCTGCATTGTTTGTATTGGTATGTGTAACTCTGATATTCATTGTATAAGTAGAATAACTATTTTGTAAACAGTTATCATGAACTATATATTGATTATTATATTTTATCCTTCCGCTGTGAGATTCTTTTGTTTTTATTTCTTCTCTGATTTTCTTATTTACCCCATAACAATCCGCCCTTCCGTATGGTTTGAACTGGCACGTATGTCGGTTTAAAGTGTGCGAAAAGGCGGGATGTTACAATTTATTTTAGTTTCTGATTTCATATTTCTTATTTTATTTATATTGATTCCGATGATATGAGTGATTCACCGTTAATATTGATTTGGTTGACAATTTTAATATGATACGGTGAAGACATCCTTCTCTGTGATTTTGGGGATGTTTTATTATGTGTGACGAGAAACTAGAATAAGCGGATTAGTGATATCGTCTGGTATGGGACTTTCGATAACACTTTTAAGGTTATTCGTTGGACTTGTTATATAGAATATTGAAGGGCGAGCATGATATATGAGCACTGAATAAACAGACTAGCAACATGCGGTGGTATGGGACGCCGTTGTGTTATTTATTTGGTTATCCTTTACTCGTAGATGACACTCGATACAAGGATACAAAGTGAGATATTCACTATAGTGAATATATTATAGTCATGTGTAAACTTATTTGGAGCCGTGTGTTGGCAACATACGAAGCTGCACGTCCGTATATCTATTTAGCCGTGCGTTGGCAAATGTGTAGTGTCGTGTGTTGGTATGTGTATATAGGTTTGCGTTGGCTATTAGATGTATATAAATTTATAGTATATGTGTATCACTGTCCAACTCCCTTTATGTTTCAGGAGCGGACCAGTTTGGCTAGCATCCATCCTAGCGACATAATCGTGGTGGTCGTGCCCAGGATCTATGACACCCATGTGTCATGTGTCGGTAATGATCTAGTTGTGTGTCGATAATATTTCTAGCTATGTGTCAACGATTGCTGAGTCGTGTGTCAATGATCGTAAAGCCATATATCAGCAATGTATAGTCCCCTGTGCCACCTAGGTCAGCAATCTGTTACCATTTGGGAATGCGTGTAGAGTCGTGATCAATGCAGAACATAGTCCTATAGCGCATTTATAACATGCGATGGATAAGGAGTCACGATGTCCATCGAGGTAACCAAGACTGTAGGAGCCCTGCCAGATGGGCACTTGCGTCGTGTTTACTAGTTACGTGTGTAGCCTCCCGGTGCAAGTGTGTCCATCAGTCTCCCATCTGGTTCTGGTGTGTTGGGATATAATCAAGTACTTATTCTCCTACTGGAGATGATAAATTGTGATTATACCAGAGATTGTGTCCAGAATATGATCAATCTATGTATCCTTCTTTATCATGTGTTGCCTATTATCCTTCTTCGGCTTGTATCACCAACTACTACTCATTGGCATGTGTTGCTAATTATCTTCTTAAACTTGTGTCATCGATCATACTTTATAGGAACCAACTATATTTTCATAGGTATGTGTCGCTAACTAAGTCTTCCTTTGGCGCATGCCGCCATTACTACGTTTTGATTATGGATGTCTATTTAGATTGTTATCGTGGATGTTTTATTTTTAACACTGGGTGATATATTTAGGCATTTTTTTATACTAGCTTGAGTATGAATGGTGATATCTTTTTATAGATGTTATCTGGATTTGTACGATTCACCCGTCTATATTGTTTCTATAATTCTTGATTTGATGTGTTTCTATGTAACGACCCGTTAAATTTGATGATATTTAATGAATTAATTTAATACGATTTCTAACCTAATTTAGAATAAAATAAAAGTCTTAAGATTTTATTTGAATAAATGTAGGAATTAGATATTGTAATTGAATGTTAACAATTTAATAGTTACATGGAAATAGATTTGAATGATGTAAATTTGCACCCCGTGTTATAAGTTAAATATAAGAAACCAAAATAAATGTTGAATCAGTGAATATTAATAAAAATATTTACTAAAATGGAATTCATTTAATATAAAATAAATAGTGGAGATTGAACATTTGGTTGTAATAATAAATAGTGACTAAATAAGAAGGACCGTGGAATAAATCAATGCAATAAGTGTTGATAAGTAATTTTATTGAATGTTGTCTATAATAAATGTACTTAAATTGGTAATAAATTGTTTTGCCTAGGAAATTTATGTATTGATAAGTTATAACTAAATTTGAAATTTGGTAGTAAATAGGGGATAAGTTGACTAAGGAAATTAGTAATTTAATAAATGAATGCATAGTAAGTAAGTGGAAATGTATGCATAAAAATATTTTCATATATGGGATAATTACAAAAGTTTACCCATTTATCTAATGTATAAAATTGAATCTAAATTTAGGGCAACATTTTGTTATTGATGGTATAAGTGAATTTGAATAAAGGGTAAAAATTATGTAGATTTAACATGTATTGAGTATATAGCTAAGAAGGGCATTCGATGTAAATGAATCTAAATTAATGTGTCTAGTCAATAAAGGAGAACTTTAAGAGAATAAATATAAATGAATGTATTTGGGGAATGGAGTCCTTTTATATGTTGAATAGTATAACATTGTTATTAAGAATGAACGTTACTTTAATAATTATTAATATGGTAACGGAAGAGTGTATAAATTTTATAGTAACGTAAAAACGTATTGTAAGATAATAATTAAGTGTAGACTTATAAAATATATTTATGACAACAAATTTTGTAAGTTATTTATTCTATTAGTTGTTAAGTTTTATTTATGTGTAAGTTAACAATATTACAATTCAATTGAATACAGTAATTTATGCAAACAAAGGATGAACATTTGGAAGTATTACTGTAGTGATATATATATAAGAAACGGTAACTTTGTAGTTGGGGAATAATTGATTTATTTGTGAGTTGTAATCAAATAGAGTCAAATTTATTAGAATTTATTGCAATTTATGGGATTAATTGCAGTAACCTTTGAAGATTTATTCACTAAAATAATTGACGATGGAAATTATATGTAAATTTGCTTTTAGTTAATTTAAAATATCTAGAGGGCTAGAAATGACGCAAATCTACTAGTTTAGAAATTTACAATAAAAAGTGGTAAGTAATGTTTCTAAATATTTAGATAGTAGGAAGATGTAGATTTAGATGGAATTTATTATTTAACTATTTCATAAGTTGAGATCTAAGTTTAGAATTGAGATTTTAATGTATAGATATTGAGCCAATGTTAGTTTCATTAAATTGACATCAATAACCTTGAATAATAGAAAGAAAGTGAATTTAATAAATTTAATCAAACTTATAATGTTGAATTTATTAAAATTGGAATTAATATTGAAGTTAAGAATTTACATTTGAATTGATGAATAGAACAACTATTGACACTTAAATTGTTTAGAATTGGAGTAAATAGTTAAGAAAGTTTAAAGGGAGAAAATTTGGTCAATTTTTGAATTTAGATGTAAAAATTTGGATTTTTATAATTTATTTAATGAATATTAAAAATAGCCATTTTGGCCACGGACTCGGATTTCGACGAAACCAGTTTCATCGGATCCGTATCGGTGAATTATTATAGGGTTTCAAGTTTCGTATCGATCGGACTTGTCGTTTGATCGTACGGGCGTGAAACGCCTTGAAATCAATTTTAATAAAATCAATTTGAAATCAATTTGGAAATTTTGTTTTCAGCATAACTTCTTCATACGGTCAAATTTGGACGTGAAACTTTTTCCATCGCGTTCAGAATATCTTAAATTACCTATTTGGATATATAGATTTAACAAATTCGGTTCTGGAGGCATAGCGGGCTTTTTGGGCCATAGTTTATTCCGCACGTTCATTCTACGGTCTATCTACGCTACCTCTAACCCTCTATATAAACCCAGCTATTCAGCCCTAGCCTCCGCCTAATTTCATTTATCTACGTGTATTTTCTTCAAACTTCTCTTCTTCTTCAATGGGGGCTAACCCTAGATCTAGTCAGTTCAAAAACAAAATGAAAATTCAAAATCTCCAGAAAAATTCCACAAAAATATATGTCAATGTTCTTGAAACGCGTAATCTCATGGTGAAATTCGTTTTTCAAATGGAGTTATCGTTTACCTAGAATAAATTGAAACAGTCCCGACCGTTCATCACGTCGTCACAAACTTTGTCGGATCGAGAAAATATTTCTGGGTATTGGGGAGATAGCCGAGGGGATCGCATCTGGGTGGTTTTTGCATCGAGTTAATGGCTGGATGAGGCGAATAAATTCGAGTAGGGTTATACATAGAGGCGGCTGCCCTAGGGTTTTGGCCAAGTTAGGCGACTGGAGGTAGGTCATCGTGTGCGGCTCGTCAAGGGGGTGAGGACGGTGGTGCTCGGCCTGGCCAACGGCGGCCGTAGGAGGCGGAAATCGTTGGTCAAAGGGGGGGTCAACGGCTCATGTTTGGGTTCGAACGTGGGTTTGTTCTGGAGGAGGCCGCGTGAAGCTCTCAGGAGATGACGTGGCACTGTTTCGATTTTTGGTGAGCTTGGTTGTTTTGTTTTTTTTTTAATTTTGAATTCAATAACGTTTATTCGAATAACTTTTACGTATGACATCCGTTTCACACGAAATTTCTTTCGTTAGGATCGTAATTAAAATCCAGATCTGATGACGCTAGTTTGGACAGATTTGGAGACCGTCGAATTTTTGGGTTTAAATCGAATTTAAATTCGATTTAAATTCAAAAGGGAGTGTTTTAACCCACTCACAACTACTAGAAGTTTTTATGTTTGTTAAGTTTATTTTAGAAATGAATAGAAATTTATTTATGAGTATTTGGCATGTTTATTTCATCATATCTGTTAAATTGCATTTATTTAATTTAACTGTTAATTTAATTTATTTATTGCGTATTAATTTACAGTTAGAATTTATTTGTTTGCATATAAACTGCTAGTTAACAGTTATATAAATTATTACTGAATATAAACTGTTAGATTAATAGTTGTTAAATTTAATTTGAATAAAATTGCCAGTTATTACCTGTTATATATTATCAAATATATATTGATATTGATTGATATTGATTGATGATTGTGATTTGGATGATGGAATGATGTTGATGAATGGATGTTTTATTGTATATCATTAAATTGCAAATTATCATGCATATTTCATTTCATTCGGGATTGTGGTTTGAAATGATATATAACCGCAAAATTTTATATCTTTTAAATTGCGGATTGAAATGATAAATATCCGTATCACTTGACCATAGGATAAAAAATTATATACAGGCACCACGGTCTATATATAAAATATTTTAAAGTGATTTCTATGGTTTGGATGGGATACGGTTTATAAAAATTTTAAGTTTTGATATTTTATAAATATTATTCTTCTACATATATACATATGAAGTTAAAATTTTTGAATTTAGGCTGTGTATAAATCTGTTAAATAAAAATGGAAAAAATTAGAAAATGGAATTTGATAATTTATATTATATGTTTAAGTTTGGAAATTTTAAGGTATGATATTTATAACTGGAGTTTTTCCAAGATAAATTTAAATGAATATTCTAGTATAATTAAATTTAAGGAAATATTAAATTTCTAGAAATTGGAGTTGTATTTATGGATTTTATGTGAATATTCAAGACTAAATAATAGAACAATTGATTTGTTGAAAGAATAAAATTCCAACTTTAGTTTTGAAATATTAATACTCCAAATGGATATACATATATATAGAAATTGAAATGGTTTTGGAACTTGAAAGTGATATTTAAATTATGGTTTAGACTTTAAATAAGGAAATATAATTATAAAGCCATGGAAAATATTTTTCTTTAAAAAGTAACCTTAAAGTCAAACCATTTATTTTATATACCGTCGAATATCCAAACCATTCAAGTTCTAGAAGTTATGGTTTTAAAACTATGAATTTTCGAAATATTACGCTTTGAAAATATAATTCAAATGTTGGTTTCCAGATATTATAGATTTTAAAGCAGTATGATTTTTGGGAAAGAATTATATTTGGATAAAATGATATCATATTGTTTTAGGTTTTAAAATGATATCGTATTCATAGTTTTGAAATGGAAAATTTTATTTTGTTTTAAAGTATAACTATTTTTAAATGACCGCGATGTTATAATAACGATGGGTTGGCAAAGAGACCGGGATCGGATATGGACATACTCTCTGCCGATACCGAAAACCACTTTGACTAACTGTGTACGTGGTGGAGATTCCAGAATGAAGTAAGTTGGTGGAGACGATTCCTGTAAGGTAAATACGTGGACCCAACTCCCGTGAGTTGGCATAAGGTGGCTAAAACAGGAGCGATCGACGGGTTAATAAGGTCATTTCTCTGATCGGACACTCCTCTTCGATATTATACTTTGACTTTGGATTGATTCAGTGGCCACTTCTATTTTTGATTTTGGGGAGTTTGTTCGAGGTGGGCGGTAGCTGCGGCTACGCGTTTCCATCGGCCCGGAAGCGTAATTGGTATATCTACCCTGGCATTGCCTAGTTGTGCCGTGTCACCTACCATACCGAGCCTTGTACGAGTTTGGATTTCTCCCGTAGCCCGTGTGGTATCCTCTGGTGGCTTCCCGATCGGGAGGGACTATGATATTGGATGGACTACTGGGACTATTACGTGTTAAGGGGAATATTTGGTCACTCCTTAACGCTATTAAAAAGTAAGTTTATTTTATAAATAGACACTATTATAATAGCGCGATATACTACATAGTAAATAGTTTAACGGATCCTTAGGAGATGTAAATCCCGAGCATCTCTTGAGTTACTGTACTCATATTTATTTCTGTTAATTTAACTCACATAAGATCTTTTAGTCTGACTCGAGTGTTTTTGTCTTTTCAAATTCGCTCGGGTCAGTCCGAGCGTTTCAGGATCGAAGATTTTAGCTTTGGAGGACGAAGACGAAGAATCCGTATAATATTATTTATAGTATTGCACTACACGCTGTTCCGCTGCATTGTTATTGGTATGTGTAACTCTGATATGTATTATATAAATGGTTTTGTAAACAGATTTATAAACTGTATATTTGATTATTATATTTTATCCTTCCGCTGTGAGATTCTGTTTAGTTTTTTTTCTTCTCTGTTTTTTCTTATTTACCCCATAACAATCCGCCCTTCCGTATGGTTTGAATTGGCACGTGTGTCGGTTTAAATCGTGCTAAAAGGCGGGATGTTACAGTTGGTATCAGAGCTTTGGTTTAGCGATAAACTTTGGCTTTGTGGGGTTTGACTCTTTGTTAATAGGGTAGTAATACCCTATGGGAGTCGCTGAGAGTATATATATGAGAGAGCGTATTTGTTAGTGTTATAAAAAGATTTTGATATTGTGTTAATCTGTTCCGTTTTGTATTTATAAATTCTGGTTGATGCATGGGACGCTATGTCATCAATAGGGATTTCTAAACACTTAATAGGACAGACCGACATAATATTTGTTTTTAATATAGGTGAATGAAATAATTTTGCCTATTATATTTTCTATATATAAAAATATTTTTATAAAGATATATATATATATTTGGTTGCTATAGATTGGGTGTTAGGTAATAAAAATATTTATAATAATTGAAGCTAAGTTGAAATTATAATAAATCAAATTGGAGATTTTAGAACTTAAGTCCGGATTTTTGAAAATCTTCTTTCAAAGGATTTATGAAATATAATGATTTGGTTTATAAGTATTTTCTTATATAAATAATTAGTATAATTCGGAAGAATTGTTTTAAAAGAAGATTTTGAAGAAAATAAATTCTGTACTTTCCTCTCTGTCGCTGGAAAATAATTTCGGTGATGGCGGCCGCATCATCGACTTTCATTTTCAAGTTTCGAAGGGGAAAGGCCACTATAGAAAATTCTACTGCAGATTTGTTTTGAAATTTTCTAAAATTTTAATTGTTTTAAAATATAATTGAGATATAGAAGTTGTAGGAAACTAATTATCTATTATTTAAAATAAAATTGAAATTTAACCCGGTATTTATTTCTTAATTTTCCACTAATTAATTAATAAATTGTTTCAATTATTGTAGTGAAACGAAAGATTAGTAAATAAATAATTGGAACCCTTAAATGAAGTAAAAATTTAATATAATAAATAGATAAGAAAATGAAAATAAGTGTTGTAAACCTTAGAAATTGTATTAATGAAAATCTTTATTGATAAAAATTTGATGCTACAAAGTTGTAAAGGTAAGTTTAATTAAAATGTATTATAATTGAAACAATTGAAAGGAAGCATTAAATAAATTAAAGGGTAAGCTGAAATTGTAACTTATAAGAAAGGTAAAACTTATTGAACAATGAATAAATTAATAGTTTCAATTACTGTTGTGAATTGGAACGTAGCTAATATATAAATTTCACCCTCCGAAGGAAATAAGAGATTTTATGATAGGATATTCATGGTATTAAATGAAATTTGAAATTGGTAACCTACGAAATAAGGAATAATTATTATTGAAACATTTAATTAACCATAGGTAAATAGAAACTTGTATAAATTTCAAGTATATTCTTTAAAACATATATAACTTACCAAATATTAAAAGTTGAAATGTTTAATAAGAAGTAGAATTTGTACAAGTAGAAATTGGAAATGATGAAAGAATTTATTGGTATAAACTTAAGTGAAATTTATAAAACGAATATATATTTATTGAACCATTAATTAATAAAAAGGAATTGAGAAGAAACTTGTGAATTGTCACTTACATTCTTAAAACATACATAACTTACCATATAATAAAAGTTGCAACGTTAGTAAGAAAATGTAAAGGAAAATCTTACAAGTGAAGCTTGAGGTAATTAAGGTATTCAATAAATTTGCTGTAATTAATGAGAATTAATTGTATAAACTTAAGTTAAATTGAAAATTTTACCATATAAGAAAAGATAAGTAGTATAAATAGATGATATAAACTTTAATCAATAAATTGGAATACAAATATAATGAATTTTGTGATAAATGGAAAATGAAAATTTGTAAGAAATAAAGAAATCACTCCATAAATGAAAGAAGGAAAATCAAACCATTGAAGCATGAGATAAATGTATAATAAATAAATTTCGGGTGTTGGTTTAAATTGTGTTGTTTGATTTATGTTGTTGGGTAAGAAATTTGAAGTGGTTAAATGAATAAGTATCTATCTTTGTTCCCTCTAAGACTGTTGAGTAAAGGATGCACTTGATAGTTAATTTCATTTCATACAAATTTCAAGTTTGAACCCAAACAACTATTTGTTTGATGGATTAAATGGTTGCTTTGTTTGTGTATGTATGTTGTTTGTAAGGTTGATGGTTGTTGAATTGTTTGGTTGATTAATGATTGAATCCACTTGAATAGTTCACTTTAAAATAAATATTTAACCTTTTAGATTATATAAGTGAATACAGGTGATGGAAGCAACTGCTACTGCTTTTGGTTCCAAAATAATAAGCGTATATTGCCCGACAAATAGGTACGTTTTCGGATTACGTTTAAAGCGCTATTTTTCCCGTGTTGGGATATAATATTTTGATAATATATGTAATATATTTGTATATTTTGATATTATATTTTCTCCCGAGCCTCACCGTACAAAGGAGACTCTGCCAAAAAAATTCGTAAATTTTGGACTTAGAATTTTGTTGAATATTTTCCAAACTTTAATGATTTAAGTATAAAAAGGTTGTAATGATTATAAACGGGTATATTTCATTTAAGAAAATTAATTTAGTAAAATATTGTTTATAAGTTAATATTTGAAATAAGATGTACTGTTTATTAACTTTTTTCTTTCTCCCTTCTTTTTCCTTTTCGGGGACGAAAAGTTTTGAGTGGAGGAGAGTGTAACGACCCGTTAAATTTGATGATATTTAATGAATTAATTTAATACGATTTCTAATCTAATTTAGAATAAAATAAAAGTCTTAAGATTTTATTTGAATAAATGTAGGAATTAGATATTGTAATTGAATGTTAACAATTTAATAGTTACATGGAAATAGATTTGAATGATGTAAATTTGCACCCCGTGTTATAAGTTAAATATAAGAAACCAATATAAATGTTGAATCAGTGAATATTAATAAAAATATTTACTAAAATGGAATTCATTTAATATAAAATAAATAGTGGAGATTGTACATTTGGTTGTAATAATAAATAGTGACTAAATAAGAAGGACCGTGGAATAAATCAATGCAATAAGTGTTGATAAGTAATTTTATTGAATGTTGTCTATAATAAATGTACTTAAATTGGTAATAAATTGTTTTGCCAAGGAAATTTATGTATTGATAAGTTATAACTAAATTTGAAATTTGGTAGTAAATAGGGGATAAGTTGACTAAGGAAATTAGTAATTTAATAAATGAATGCATAGTAAGTAAGTGGAAATGTATGCATAAAAATATTTTCATATATGGGATAATTACAAAAGTTTACCCATTTATCTAATGTATAAAATTGAATCTAAATTTAGGGCAACATTTTGTTATTGATGGTATAAGTGAATTTGAATAAAGGGTAAAAATTATGTAGATTTAACATGTATTGAGTATATAGCTAAGAAGGGCATTCGATGTAAATGAATCTAAATTAATGTGTCTAGTCAATAAAGGAGAACTTTAAGGGAATAAATATAAATGAATGTATTTGGGGAATGGAGTCCTTTTATATGTTGAATAGTATAACGTTGTTATTAAGAATGAACGTTACTTTAATAATTATTAATATGGTAATGGAAGAGTGTATAAATTTTATAGTAACGTAAAAACGTATTGTAAGATAATAATTAAGTGTAGACTTATAAAATATATTTATGACAACAAATTTTGTAAGTTATTTATTCTATTAGTTGTTAAGTTTTATTTATGTGTAAGTTAACAATATTACAATTCAATTGAATACAGTAATTTATGCAAACAAAGGATGAACATTTGGAAGTATTACTGTAGTGATATATATATAAGAAACGGTAACTTTGTAGTTGGGGAATAATTGATTTATTTGTGAGTTGTAATCAAATAGAGTCAAATTTATTAGAATTTATTGCAATTTATGGGATTAATTGCAGTAACCTTTGAAGATTTATTCACTAAAATAATTGACGATGGAAATTATATGTAAATTTGCTTTTAGTTAATTTAAAATATCCAGAGGGCTAGAAATGACGCAAATCTACTAGTTTAGAAATTTACAATAAAAAGTGGTAAGTAATGTTTCTAAATATTTAGATAGTAGGAAGATGTAGATTTAGATGGAATTTATTATTTAACTATTTCATAAGTTGAGATCTAAGTGTAGAATTGAGATTTTAATGTATAGATATTGAGCCAATGTTAGTTTCATTAAATTGACATCAATAACCTTGAATAATAGAAAGAAAGTGAATTTAATAAATTTAATCAAACTTATAATGTTGAATTTATTAAAATTGGAATTAATATTGAAGTTAAGAATTTACATTTGAATTGATGAATAGAACAACTATTGACACTTAAATTGTTTAGAATTGGAGTAAATAGTTAAGAAAGTTTAAAGGGAGAAAATTTGGTCAATTTTTGAATTTAGATGTAAAAATTTGGATTTTTATAATTTATTTAATTTATTTAATGAATATTAAGAATAGCCATTTTGGCCACGGACTCGGATTTCGACGAAACCAGTTTCATCGGATCCGTATCGGTGAATTATTATAGGGTTTCAAGTTTCGTATCGATCGGACTTGTCGTTTGATCGTACGGGCGTGAAACGCCTTGAAATCAATTTTAATAAAATCAATTTGAAATCAATTTGGAAATTTTGTTTTCAGCATAACTTCTTCATACGGTCAAATTTGGACGTGAAACTTTTTCCATCGCGTTCAGAATATCTTAAATTACCTATTTGGATATATAGATTTAACAAATTCGGTTCCGGAGGCATAGCGGGCTTTTTGGGCCATAGTTTATTCCGCACGTTCATTCTACGGTCTATCTACGCTACCTCTAACCCTCTATATAAACCCAGCTATTCAGCCCTAGCCTCCGCCTAATTTCATTTATCTGCGCGTATTTTCTTCAAACTTCTCTTCTTCTTCAATGGGGGCTAACCCTAGATCCAGTCAGTTCAAAAACAAAATGAAAATTCAAAATCTCCAGAAAAATTCCACAAAAATATATGTCAATGTTCTCGAAACACGTAATCTAATGGTGAAATTCGTTTTTCAAATGGAGTTATCGTTTACCCAGAATAAATTGAAACAGTCCCGACCGTTCATCACGTCGTCACAAAATTTGTCTGATCGAGAAAATATTTCTGGGTATTGGGGAGATAGCCAAGGGGATCGCATCTGGGTGGTTTTTGCATCGAGTTAACGGCTGGATGAGGCGAATAAATTTGAGTAGGGTTATACATAGAGGCGGCTGCCCTAGGGTTTTGGCCAACTTAGGCGACCGGAGGTAGGTCATCGTGTGCGGCTCGTCAAGGGAGTGAGGACGGTGGTGCTCGGCCTGGTCAACGGCGGCCGTAGGAGGCGGAAATCGTTGGTCAAAGGGGGGGTCAACGGCTCATGTTTGGGTTCGAACGTGGGTTTGTTCTGGAGGAGGCCGCGTGAAGCTCTCACGAGATGACGTGGCACTGTTTCGATTTTTGGTGAGCTTGGTTGTTTTGTTTTTTTTTTAAATTTTGATTTCAATAACGTTTATTCGAATAACTTTTACGTATGACATCCGTTTCACACGAAATTTCTTTCGTTAGGATCGTAATTAAAATCCGGATCTGATGACGCTGGTTTGGACAGATTTGGAGACCGTCGAATTTTTGGGTTTAAATCGAATTTAAATTCGATTTAAATTCAAAAGGTGAGTGTTTTAACCCACTCACAACTACTAGAAGTTTTTATGTTTGTTAAATTTATTTTAGAAATGAATAGAAATTTATTTATGAGTATTTGGCATGTTTATTTCATCATATCTGTTAAATTGCATTTATTTAATTTAACTGTTAATTTAATTTATTTATTGCGTATTAATTTACAGTTAGAATTTATTTGTTTGCATATAAACTGCTAGTTAACAGTTATATAAATTATTACTGAATATAAACTGTTAGATTAATAGTTGTTAAATTTAATTTGAATAAAATTGCCAGTTATTACCTGTTATATATTATCAAATATATATTGATATTGATTGATATTGATTGATGATTGTGATTTGGATGATGGATGATGTTGATGAATGGATGTTTTATTGTATATCATTAAATTGCAAATTATCATGCATATTTCATTTCATTCGGGATTGTGGTTTGAAATGATATATAACCGCAAAATTTTATATCTTTTAAATTGCGGATTGAAATGATAAATATCTGTATCACTTCACCATAGGATAGAAAATTATATACAGGCACCGTGGTCTATATATAAAATATTTTAAAGTGATTTCTATGGTTTGGATGGGATACGGTTTATAAAAATTTTAAGTTTTGATATTTTATAAATATTATTCTTCTACATATATACATATGAGTTAAAAATTTTGAATTTAGGCTGTGTATAAATCTGTTAAATAAAAATGGAAAAAATTTAGAAAATGGAATTTGATAATTTATATTATATGTTTAAGTTTGAAAATTTTAAGGTATGATATTTATAACTGGAGTTTTTCCAAGATAAATTTAACTGAATATTCTAGTATAATTAAATTTAAGGAAATATTAAATTTCTAGAAATTGGAGTTGTATTTATGGATTTTATGTGAATATTCAAGACTAAATAATGGAACAATTGATTTGTTGAAAGAATAAAATTCCTACTTTAGTTTTGAAATATTAATACTCCAAATGGATATATATATATATATATATATAGAAATTGAAATGGTTTTGGAACTTGAAAGTGATATTTAAATTATGGTTTAGACTTTAAATAAGGAAATATATTTGTAAAGCCATGGAAAATATTTTTCTTTAAAAAGTAACCTTAAAGTCAAACCATTTATTTTATATACCGTTGAATATCCAAACCATTCAAGTTCTAGAAGTTATGGTTTTAAAACTATGAATTTTCAAAATATTATGCTTTGAAAATATAATTCAAATGTTGGTTTCCAGATATTATAGATTTTAAAGCAGTATGATTTTTGGGAAAGAATTATATTTGGATAAAATGATATCATATTGTTTTAGGTTTTAAAATGATATCGTATTCATAGTTTTGAAATGGAAAATTTTATTCTGGTTTTAAAGTATAACTATTTTTAAATGACCGCGGTGTTATAATAACGATGGGTTGGCAAAGAGACCGGGATCGGATATGGACATACTCTCTGTCGATACCGAAAACCACTTTGACTAACTGTGTACGCGGTGGAGATTCCAGAATGAGGTACGTGGACCCAACTCCCGTGAGTTGGCATAAGGTGGCTAAAACAGGAGCGATCGACGGGTTAATGAGGTCATTCCTCTGATCGGACACTCCTCTTCGATATTATACTTTGAATTTGGATTGATTCAGTGGCCACTTCTATTTTTGATTTTGGGGAGTTTGTTCGAGGTGGGCGGTAGCTGCGGCTACGCGTTTCCATCGGCCCGGAAGCGTAATTGGTATATCTACCCTGGCATTGCCTAGTTGTGCCGTGTCACCTACCATACCGAGCCTTGTACGAGTTTGGATTTCTCCCGTAGCCCGTGTGGTATCCTCTGGTGGCTTCCCGATCAGGAGGGACTATGATATTGGATGGACTACTGGGACTATTACGTGTTAAGGGGAATATTGGGTCACTCCTTAACGCTATTAAAAAGTAAGTTTATTTTATAAATAGACACTATTATAATAGCACAATATACTACATAGTAAATAGTTTAACGGATCCTTAGGAGATGTAAATCCCGAACATCTCTTGAGTTACTGTACTCATATTTATTTCTGTTAATTTAACTCACATAAGATCTTTTAGTCTGACTCGAGTGTTTTTGTCTTTTCAAATTCGCTCGGGTCAGTCCGAGCGTTTCAGGATCGAAGATTTTAGCTTTGGAGGACGAAGACGAAGAATCCGTATTATATTATTTATAGTATTGCACTACACACTGTTCCGCTGCATTGTTATTGGTATGTGTAACTCTGATATGTATTATATAAATGGTTTTGTAAACAGATTTATAAACTGTATATTTGATTATTATATTTTATCCTTCCGCTGTGAGATTCTGTTTAGTTTTTTTTCTTCTCTGTTTTTTCTTATTTACCCCATAACAATCCGCCCTTCCGTATGGTTTGAATTGGCACGTGTGTCGGTTTAAATCGTGCGAAAAGGCGGGATGTTACATTCTATATGTGTGATGACATCTTTTGATATTAGTTTCGATTATTTTCTATGGATATGACATATTTTGGTAGTGTTATGAGATATTTGGGTAGTGTTATGCCCTGATGTTTATCTATAGCAATATACTTACACTCAAAGATTTTATTGCTATATTTAAAGACATCCATTGGCGTTGCTGGATGATTTGATTATTTATGTTAGAATATTCCCTATTTACACTTAGAACCCTTATTATTATATTTGATTAGACATGGTCTGACTATATGTTATTTTATAATACTCGGGTCAGTCCGAGACGTTTCAGGTACAGGGACGATACGACTAGCATTTGTTTTATTTGGTATAGGGAGTATTATATTAGGACTGTTACATGATATTTGTATGATATTAATTCACTGTATGTGTGTCTGTGTGTGTATGACATTTGAGTTGTATTCTTACAACATTATTGTATTATATATTATATGTTATCGCTGTGATTTTGACTCTATGTTCTCTGTATATTTTGTATATTATGTATTGTTCAGTCCTGCGGGCACACGTGTCTATTGCTCTGTACCGATGCTATTACGTATAGATTAGTTTATTTGATATTTGAATATGTAGCAGTGTTAGACCAAGGGAATATTCACATGTGTACCCCCATATAGCTTCATTCTGTGTTACCTGATAGTATTACTCTGTAATACTCTTAGATAGTATGGGTATAGAGGTAGGGTGTTACAGATATTGAATAAAGTCTACACCTACATTATCACTGATCCTTCTAAAAATAGTGAATAACATTCATATTTTACATGCTCAAATGCATGAGCACCATCCATGTGCTAATCGTACAACAACACGTAGTGCATCGAATCTATTAACCTATTGTTTAATGGAATTGATGTTATACCGAATCTACTAGGACATTATGCTCCTTTGATTTCAATTATGAATGGATTCTGACTTGTTGCAATGTCTCGTTCATTACCATGGTTCTCTCTTTAGAGAAACCATCTTATTATTTTATCAACTATTGCATCATTTCCTCCTTTGCATCCTCTAGTTGTTGTCCGTCCAATTTGATTGTGTGCATGTTCCGACGAACAACCATGATTGTCACTGCACGTGCACTTGCAGCCAATGGAATGATGCCCAGGCCACCCTATCTCTAGGGATTCCATTTATATATACCCTCGTTCTCTCTTAAGATATCATTCATGACTGCATTCATGGAGGTGTTCTTGTTTGTGAGCATCCTTCCTTTCTTGACTTCTAGTAGGAATACTCTTAGCTTATTGTGATTTTCTACCATGTTCCCTATCGTTGGATCGATCAACCTTGGTCCAATGCTTTTAGAGCAGTATCTCCAGTTGCATCGTTTTGTCTCCAACTTCCATTTCCAACCCTAAAATTATTGCATATCAATTATTTTATAGAAAATGAATGGACATTTCACTTCAACCTTTCACCAAAATTCACGTCTCCTCACTTCTATACAAAGGTTCTGGGAAATGAAATTTAACAAAATTTTCTCGTTCTTCTCTCGCTTTTCATAACCATTACTTTGATGTAAAGTTATTTTAATACTTTTGCATATATTTTGCAAATCCACACTCTCTCACTCCAAATCTTTATGAATTTGTAAACCATATAAGATTAGAGATTTCATATTTGAATTCTTGACATTATCTCTCTGATCTCATACTAGTCCTCTTAATTTCAATGATAAATTACTACCAAGATCTATAGGATCTTTGTATTAAAGATTGAAAAAAAATTATATTGAAAGATACAATTACTTGTCATATTTCTCTACTATTTGTAAATAGAAAAGGTGCGTCCTACCACATATTGAATGTCGGGATTATATAAGAAATCTTGATTATCCATGGAAATATCAAGAGATTAGATGTGTCCTGAAAGTCAAGATACATTTTCTCGCCACTTGGTTCAAATTCTAGAGGTTAGTTGTATTATGCCACTGAAGGAAAAACAGGATTATAAAGATGTACTTGCCACACATGGAAAGCAAGTTGTTATAGTGAAATTATGTACGGTTATAGGACTGGACAAAGGATGTCATTTACTTTACTACTTTTACTTATATTTTGCATTTATATATTTATCTGCTTATATTTGTGATTTTGAATAAATAATTTTTAAAATTACAAATAAACTATAAAATAATTGATATACTCTATTCACCCTGACTAGTGCATTAATAGTCTTTAGATCCATTTCGCATCAGTGTGTCAATATCCCACAAGTATCTCGTTGGTTTCAAAAACAAAAATTAACAAAGGAAAACATGTATTAGACATAAGCATGATGTTAGGAGAAGGATCTCAATAAACCGTATATACAAAATATGTACACCTATATGAAATGAGAAAGATATCTTAGAGGTATTTTTATCATACATCATATGCATATTTTCCTGTATCAATGTGTTAACATAATAATATATGGTGTTATCATTAAAAGTAGTACATAATATGGGTAATTATGCTACTATAAGTGAGTTACATAAGTGTAGTAGTACTACACTCCAAGGCTAGTGTTGTCAAGGGTTTCCTAGCTTATGCTAACCCGACAATGTAAAGAGGTTCCTAGTAATACAACAATATTGTACAATAGCATCCACATATCCACTACCTACAAGTGTATCATGCATGAACTGATAAAAATATACATCCTTGTATATTTCTATTAGATTTATATGTGTTAGGGATAGATATAATGAAGAGTCGATACAGTTTTAAAGATTCTTGTAGGTTCCGGCCAGCCACCTTCTTAGATTAGGATCCCCATCTCACTTTGACTTACTACAAGGTCATGTAGCAATAATGGCCTTCCCCATCTCTACTATTAATAAAGAGAATTCGGTTAACATGATTTCCATGGTATCTTTTGAAATTCCAAAAATTCCCTACATCCATCAGTGGAATCTCACTATCGGTTTGCAACCTCCATCATCAATCTTTTACCAAACACCCATTAACGGAATTTCAATGCTAGTTTGCTTGAAATAAAACTACCGTGACTACAAAAAAATTTACATTTATAGCATACATCCATCCATAAATTTTTCTAAAAATAAAAAGTAAATATTTATATCCATTAGATGCACGTCCATATGACTTACACTAGTAATACTAGTTGAAACTCTAAGATGCAATATTGACTAACTTGAAACAATAGGCAAAGGTTCAAGCCCTATAAGATTGCCTTTGGTAGCATAAAACGTTCATACTCATATTCATTTGCAATGCATGAAACTACAGGTGCAATAATATAGAATATGGTTCATCCTAGGAAGAGTACTGAAGGAAATGGGTTGGCATACTTCATTACGAATTTACTATCTAAGTCGATGAAATTGAGGTAAAGATGGTCGAGCCATCGAACGAAGATTTTATGTAGATGGAGCATCAAATGATCGCATTTTCAGAGCATGAGCAATCTTTTTACTTTAAAGGATCTTTGAGTGTGCTATGCGCTAAAATTGGAGCGCCATGCAATTAAAAATGAACTAAAGTACAAAGCACTAATCTACAGACTCAAAATTGCAAAGGAGTTGGGAGTTCGGTCGAATCTTTAACGACTCCCACTTGGTGGTTTATGAAGTAAAGAACGATTTTCAAGCTTAATGTACACCATTAGAGCCTTAGTTGAGGAAATTAATAGAGGTTTTTGGTGAGCTTTTTCACTATATAATAATGCATATTCTACAAGAAGAAAATGTAAATACGGGTTCTTTGGCCAAGTTAGCTAGTTCCATGGATGTCTAGTTATTAGGATTATTTTGATAAAGACTTTATCATCTCCAAGCATTGGGGAGGTTGATTTTATCATGGAAATGGAAGGGTGTATCATGAATTACCCAATTTAAGGAATATTTATTGAAGGGAACTCTATCGAAAAACAAGAATGAAGCATGAAGCTATTGAGAAAAGAATCGCATTGCATTATGCAAGATAGTATCCTATATCAGAAAGGATTCTCCATCCTCTTGTTAAGGTGTGTGTATAAGGATGAGGCAAAGCAAATACATGAAAATGTACATAAGAGAAGTTGTGGATACAAAGCTGGAGGAAATCTAAGCTCATAAGGTGTTGCATTATGGGTAATTTTTTGCATACTTTCAACGGGGATGCATAGTATTTATTAAATGGTGTGACATATGCCAACTGTCGCTAAATTCTAAGAGCTCCATCAAATAAAATTATGTAAATGTTCAGTTCTTGGCTATTTGTGGGTTGAGGTTAAGACACTGACTACAAGCACTTCGGCGAAAATAATAAACTTTGTTATGAAGAACATAATTTATATATTTGGAAGAGCATGAAAGATAAGTTCTAATAATGGAATGTAATTCGAAAGCATAAAGTTCAATAATTTTTATGTCCATTATCAGATATTGAGAATCATCTTCATAATGGATTAGGAAAATAGATAGGTGGAGGCCATGAAAAAGGACATTAAGTCTATTACTAAGAAAAGGTTTCAAGGAGTGAAAGAAAACTGTGTTAATGAGCCACTTTAGTTGTGGAAGTACTGAAATACACAGAAGAAGGCGATCAAACATACACCATTTGCTCTCGCCTATAATTACGAGGCTATGATTCCAATAAAAGCCAAATTCTTTTATGCATTATGATCCTAAGATGAATGCGGAGCTATTGCTACTAGAATCCCTAACTTGATAGAGTTAAAACAAGGATAGGCTTGTTTAAGAGTTGCCTCTTACCAACAAAAAGGTAGCACGGTAAGTCAATGGCAAGGTCCGAAATTGAAAATTCAAGGTGGGAGACTTAGTTATGAAGCGTATCTTCACAAATGAGGGGCACTTAATTGTAATTAGGAAGGACCGTTTGTGGTTGAGGAAAAGCCAAACATGAATCATTATCATCCTGCATTCTCTTGGGATTAATATATCATACATAAATCATATATCTCATTATTATGCAGTTTATAGCGGCATATTTCCCTCGATTGGAGTATTAATTATAAATAATCCAGTATCTTCTAGCATTCCATTATAAGTAAGTCCAACTAGACACCAATATTCATCAATCATTCAGTAAGCATAATCATATCATTTCAAATCAGAAGATATTCATACCTTAAAGTCAAATTTTAATTTATCTGGCATAAGTAATGGTCATCTATATTGGACCCATCTGCTCGCTCTCTAACGAGGAGGCTCAAAGCTTAAAGCGAATCCATCCACTAAATTTCCATAAGAGGACCCACTATCTTACGCAAGTCCATCCACTCGCTCTCCCGCTAGGGGACTTGTATTTCACAGTTTAGCCCTCGTGTTCGAGTTAGGGGAACTATAATCTATCAGTTCATGTATAAGGGATAACCAAGTTCTACCAGTATTTCGTAGGAATATCAAAATCAAACATCATGTTGAATTAATATCAATTATCTGATTACTTAAACATCCATATTTAAATTAAAGTACATCAAGCAAACATCTAAGCACGTAGTCCAATCAAGGGTTACCTTCAAGATTAAAATCAAAGCATGCTTATAAGTCTAATCGAGACTGCATGAATGTGCAAGCGGCCCAAAGGTAAACCTTTGTAGTTTATTCAAAATTAAGAAAATCAAATGGAAAAATAACCTAATTCCAATCCATCCCGATTATGGGATCACCATGCTCGGTCCATATCCACAACCATAGTTGGGATCACCTATCACAGTTGATGGTTGAACCTTTGGCGCCACTACTATTTTGCAACGGTTATCAAATTTCTCAAATACAATTATAATCGGTTGCATTGAACCTACTAATCTATCAGATCCATCAAGTGTTTGCACACATTCGTCTCGTTTCCATCCAGCTCATAGAATAGACATAATTTCATAGACTTTCTTTCCCACTCCCTGGGCTCTCTCTTAGGAGGTTTCCTATACTGAATATGCCTTCTATTACATAGATAAGTTTTCTTCAAGTTTTCAATTAAGTTAGTATAAGAGGCAAACTTTAGTTCCCTTTTTGGGCGCATTGAAGCACTAAAACTATCATTAGCTTTCTCGTTCATTTAACCTTTTCGGGTCCTTACTTGGATGGTCCTCCATTCTCCATAGCATAAATTTTGGTATTCTCGGTTTCTGCATCTTATCGATCCAAATATCTTTCAAATTGATCATACAAATCTATGAGATCCACCAGTGAATCCCTTTGCAAAGCCATCTAAAATTCAATCTTATTAGCAACTCTGGCAACCATCGCCACAAGAACTATTGATGCATCTGGTTTCAAAACTAAAATGGCTGCTACACTAAATATCGTTAAGTTGCTCCGAAAAGATTCATTCTCTTTTACTTCACATTTGATAATCTCATTATCTTCCTTGGTTGGGCGGTATCAACTCTAAACTGGCATATAACTCTCTCATCTAATTAGATCGATATACCGACGAACCCATTATTGAGTTGGCGAAACCGCATGGCAGCCAAGTTAGTTAAGAACAAAAGGAAATAACGTCCTATCACTTTCTCCGAAGCTCCCAACACTCCCATACGTAAGATGTGTCTCATCAAATGAAATATAGGATTGGTTCTTCCATCATAGAGTTCCAATGTAGGCAGCTTGAAGTCGATGGATTCCAAGCATACCGATATTTTGGGTGAAAGGGTTCTAATTCACATCCCCTAAAATTTGGGACGGGGCTCCACCTTGAAGCAGTTTTCGCACCATCTTCCCTCTACAGTCTCCTTGATTTAGTTGAAATCTCTAAGGCTCGACATGTCTTTGATCCAGAACATCCTCATGCACCCTTTCAGCAGGGAACTTACAGTTCTCTTCTATGTTTTTACATGTCTTTGATCCAGAACCATCCTAGCAGTGCATCACTATGCTTAAAATCCACAGCGACCATGCCCCTTCTCTAGAGAGATTGGCATCGACCGATCCAGATCGATCAATACCGATCACTTGGAGGACTGGAGATTGGTTTTGTTTTGTTTTACTTCTTGTGCCCATGCTTCTACTTTGCCATTTCTATTTTCTTACATCCTCTGGTCTTGATCTTCATCAACTCTAACTGCTCTTCGCTATTCCATCCGTCTACAAAATTCGTTTAACATCTCCTTTTGACGTACTAGCGGATTGGTTGCATTTCCGTCCTCATTCCTTCCATCCAATCCCTAGTCACATAGATGGAAGGTAAGCTTGAACTAGAGGACACCTCCTTGCTTCCCCCATGCTAACCTTACCATGAATGTTTGCACATGAAATGAGCAAACACCCGTTGAGACGAATTAAGCCAATGAAAATAATGAGAAATCAAAGAGAAATAAAAGAAGGAACATAATATTTTTATAGTGGTTTGGAAAATACTCCGGTCTATTCATACTTAGTTGTTTTTATTAGTTAATTATATTCAGATTATTCAATTTATAATGGGATTTCAAGTTACAATGGTTAGAACTTGGATTTGGTCAAAGTTTAATGAGAGAGAAAAAGAAGATTGCAAAAATTTGTTTTCTAGTTGATGTAGGCTTTCTATTTGTATATAAATTCCATACCAAAATTATCGTATCTCTAGTTGAGTCGTTCAAAAATGTAGATCCGAAGTTCCAGCCACGAAGCATGAGTTATGTTGATCAAATTCTTATCACCAATATCAATCGATATTGATTGATTCCACTTCACCCTTTTGTACTGTTTTCACATCTCTACATCTTCAAGCATACGCATGTAGTAAATGTTGGGCCCATATCGGCCCTTGGACCAGTCAGTACCAATCAATTTAGATTCTTCAAAACTTGGTTAACTTTCACCATTCTTCAACCTTGGTATCTCACGAGCTTCCTTATTTTGTGTTGAATATGCGCTTATATGTTTTTGTTTGATGATAATAAACATATATATTCATTTAAATGTATTTGGTAATGTACTATTTTGTTTTTCATAGATTAAATAAATATTTGTTGAATAAAATTAAATTACACAGAATTCGAATTTGAATTCAAACAGAACAAGTTAAACAGATTTTGAATTCAAACAGAAATTTTATTCAAACAAATATTTATTACAATTTTGAATAGTATGTATTTGGTAATGTACTATTTTGTTTTTCATAGATTAAATAAATATTTGTTGAATAAAATTAAATTACACAGAATTCGAATTTGAATTCAAACAGAACAAGTTAAACAGATTTTGAATTCAAACAGAAATTTTTATTCAAACAAATATTTATTACAATTTTGAATAGTACAATTTCAATCTCTCACTATAACTATACAACTTTGATTACAATCACATCACATTTCACATTTACAGTTAACCTCACTACATATCACTCACACTCGTATTTTTATCTTCAACTGCATTCCAGTTTGAATCCAGCATCTGAGCAATCTGCAAAAATATTCACTAACGCGGTAAAATTGAAAAAGAAATATTTTTGCAATATAAAATGAAATACGATTTTTGAAAATATGATTTGCCTCAGTTATTTGGGTTGTTCGTCATCATTCACACTTGATTTCATCACAAAGTCGTGCATATAGATATTACAGGGACATGTAACCATAAGTGGCTGCAATACACACGTGTACATTCATACACGTGTGCACTGCCTCGCCAACTCGTGTGCGCAGCCAAAAATAGCAAGCGTGCATGCACAACCAACTCGAGAATATACACGATCAAGACCAAATGCAAACTGCAGTAGTACACTTGAACAACAAGTGGAGCATCTGTGTAAACTGGGCAAGTATGGACAGAAGACAATGCCAACAACAAAGACCACAAAAGAAATGCCATCAGACATGACCAAACAGAAGTAGTGCAAGCATATGAAATGGGAACTCAGTGATATATGCAACAAGTTCAGATAAACAAGTCCAACAGCCCAAATGAACAACAAAGGGTCAAAACTCAATGCACATGAAACCAAAGGCCGAGCAATTAATATATGGTGATGCAGTCAACAGCTACAAACTGCAACGTCAAGTTCAGACCAAACAGTCGAAGACATGAATGCAACAAAGTTCACAAGTGCAGACACAAGGGCAGTAATACAAAGTAAAGTGGTAACAAACATGAAAGGAATCGAGTCAGTAAGGCAATGCACAAAGTAAGTAACAGTAAGAACAGAGACCATAGCAACTGCATAGCAACAGCAACAAGATCAAGTGACAACATAGAGCAGTCATAATGAAACTGCAGTTGCAACATGAATGAAAAAAAAAACTAGACAAACAATGCACAAGTACAGGGAACAACCAAATCAACTGCAAGAACTCAAAGTGTACATGGAACAATGTTACAGCTCGACCAAATGGCCAACATGATCAAGAAATATAACATGCAGTTTGCTGTGACACAATACTCAATCAACAGTGCAGTGCAAATACAAACAACTGAGGATACACTACAATGAATGCATAGGTGCAGACGACCAGTAGCCAACAACAAGTCTTGATGAAGCTACCCAACATGATTGTCAATAGTATACAAAAATACAACAGGAACCAATCTCAAGTACTACAAAGACCATGTCAAACACAGTGACACCATTAAGCAATGCAAACAAATCGACAGGTCGAACATACCAAAGTCAAAAGCATTTATATTCATAGCTGTATGTGACTAAAAGTCTGAGCAAAGAAAACAAAATCCAGTCCACAATTGAATCAAGTCAGTATGTCGAACAAGTCGAGATGAACAATGCAACCAACAATGCAAACAAGTACCAGATGGCACCAGCTCAGTAATCAAGTCAACAATGCAAACATGAAGTGAATGCATCTACAGGAAAGCAATAAACAAGTCTAGGTTCGAATTCAATGCAGACGCAAACAATTTCAAGATGAACAAGTCAAGGCCGAAGCAGTAGCAATCAAGAAGCCGATCAAGTCAAAGCCATAGTCAACAACGTGATGACCAAGGAGTTGAAATTCAAAACCGTGAATGTCAAGCAATCAAAGTATATACGTTTATGAACAAATCAATACAATCTCAATCATCAAAGTGAAATCAAGCGGCCAGAGCAAGTAAATTGACGAATTCAAACGAACGTAATTCAAGGAATACGAACGCATATAAAAGCCCCAAATCATCATCGGCATAAGTGTGAGTTCAAGTACGAAAATCGAAGAGGAACAGAGCTAAAAATCTTACCTGAAGCGAAATCGAACTCACCAAAGCGAAGCCAAGCCAAGACGATAATCATCTCAACCCTAATTCGCAAAGCAGAGCACTCAAGGGATCGAATCCCCAAATCCATAAACCCTAAATCACAGTACCACGACAAAGCGAAGTCGTGAATTCAAGGGCAACGAAGATTGAGCAATAGCCAAGATTAAAAGCACCGAAACAAAGCCGCCTCTCATAATATCTCAGATCGAAGGAACGAAGAAAGAAGCAGCCGACATTATTCTCAGGAGAAGAAAACAACAGTGGATCGGGTTAATGAAAAAACAAGGGGCCGGCCTTGTTAATTTAAAGGGGTAAAGTTATTTTTAGGGTTTAATTATAAAGGGGTTTTTTAGTTTTTTTTATTTTGAGCAAAAAATTACGCATTCAAGTTGTATTTTAATTTTTGCTCCGGTTTTAATTTTGAAGTTTGTTTTTTCTTTTCGAGTCGAAGAATTTGTAAATCACCACCTAGGGATTAGGTAGTGTCAGATTGTCTATTTAGAATTAGTTCAGTGAGCAGGGTGTGCGAGTTTGCAAAGCTCTATAGGCAGGAGCAGTGTTTGCGAGTGAGCGAAACTCTATAGGCGGGAGCAGGGTGTGCGAGTCTAGTAAAGTGTTTGTGAGCGGGAGCAAAAGGGTCTGCGAGTCTGGTAGAGTGTTTGTAAGCGTGATACTGTTTAATTCTAATAGAAATCTGGGAATGCAGCAGTAGGCAGGGGTTGCCGAAGCTGGGTAAATTTTGTGTGTGATTTACGTTTCAGCATATTTATTTCTGCAGTTTTGTTTCTGTGTTTAAAATCAAGAAAAATTTGCTATAACCCTATTCACCCCCCCCCCTCTAGGGTTAATCTAGATCCTACAAGTGGTATCAGAGCCCGGTATATTTTTTTTATTTAACTCTAGAGTCATGAGTCTACAAAATAATGCTTTTTCTGAGGGGCAATCTATTGCTAGGCCACCCATGTTTAACGGGAACGATTATGCTTATTGGAAAGTTAGGATGAGTATTTATCTTAGTTCTGTTGATTATGATGTTTGGGATATTATTGAAACTGGCTATAAACCTCCCATTATAATCGTTGGTGGTACTGAGATTCCTAAACCTAAGGATAGGTGGGGTGCTAACGATAAGAGATTGAAAACAACAAATGCTAAAGCCATGAATGCTTTGATATGTGCTCTTGATAAAAATGAATTTAATAGAATTTCTCATTGTACAACAGCATAGGAAATTTGGCACACTTTGGAGATGACACACGAAGGAACTTCTCAAGTCAAGGAGTCTCGTCTAGCCCTATTCAGCAATGAATACGAGAACTTTGTGATGGACAAAGGCGAGAGCATAAAGGACATGTTTGGACGCTTTTCAACTTTGGTGTACAACGCTAGAGCACTTGGGAAGGTATTCACTGAGGTAGAGCTTGTGCGGAAGATACTACAAGTTTTACCAATGAACTTTGAGGCAAAAGTCACAGCAATCCAAGAATCAAAAGATCTGAGCAAACTAAGCATGGAGGAGTTGATTGGCAACTTGATGACATATGAGCTTGAGTTAAAAGCAAAGGAAGAACGCAACAACTCTGAACCAAAGAAGAAGACGATTGCCTTAAAGAGCAAAGAAGAAAGCGATGAAGAAGATCCAATTGAAGAGCTTGCAATGGCTGTCAATAATCTTAGAAGATGGTCTAGATTCAAGCCACGCAATAAGAAAACAAAAGGCAATAGGTCAAAAGATTCCGAAAATTCCGATAATGAACTGACGTGTTATAACTGCAACAAGCCTGGCCACATCAACCCAAAATGCCCACTTCTCAAAAACAACAAAGAAAAGAAAAAGGCGAAGAAGGTATTTGCAGCGACTTGGGATGATGAAGAAGGAGAGGAAGCTTCGGATAGCAGCTCAGAGGAGGCTAACTTGTGCTGCATGGCAAAATCAGAATCAGAAGCAACCTCTGACGAATCTAGTGAGGCAGGTGAGTTTTCTTATAAAGAACTTGTTTTTATGTGTTCTGATCTTACTAAAGTAGTTGATGCTCTTGAATCTAAAATTGAAAAACTGAAAACTGATAGGAGAGAACTTGCTCGTAAAAATTTTAGGTTAGAAACTGAACTTGAAAATATTCAAAACCTAGAATGTAAAAGATGTAAAGTTTTAGATTCAGAATTGACAAGACTTAAGAATAACTCTGAGAATCTTGAAAAAGAAAACTTGAATCTTAAGGAAACCATCGACACTAGGAAAAAGGATTTATAAATCGATGCACCTCACTTGTCACTGAAAATACAACACTAAAAACCAAAGTCCAAAATCTTGAGAAATCTTTGAATAACTTTTCAAGAGGCGAAAAATCTTTCAACATGCTATTGGGAAATCAAATTTTTGCTAACAACAGAAAAGGACTTGGTTTTGGGAAAACACAAGCTGAGGATAATGCAAAAGGGAAAAGTGTCTTTAATAAATGTGAAATAATTGGACATCATGTTGAAAATTGTAGTCATAGGAACAAGAACACAAAATTTATACAAGTTTGGGTTCCTAAGAATTCTACAAACAAATTTCATGTCTATTGGAACAAGAATAAAAGGACTAAACAAGTTAGGGTTCCAAAGGGTTTGTTTATTCATAATGTTTCTGCCACTAACAATCATGGACCTAGAAATAGGTCACAAAAATCTTTCATCGTGTAGGTGTGGTGGCAGGCTAAGGAACAACAACGGTGCTCTCTGGATTTTGGCTGTTCCAGAAACACAACGGGCAACATAGCAAAGTTCCTTAGCCTAATATAAAGGTGACAAAATCACAATGGGCAATCACGAGAAATTATCGTAAAGGTAAAACAGGTGAAGGTATATTAAATGTGAGAATCTGCACCATATTCTGAATTAAATCAGCCAAAATTGCGATAATGATGTGATGTCTTTAATTCTGACTTATTGATATGATTTTTCCTTTGACTTGTTCTTACTTTGATTTGTGCTTAAAAGTAGACCAACCATCCTTTCATCATTGAACTTAATCTGTTTGGTCAAATTATGATGTTGATTGATTACTGTCTACTCATGCTACACGTAGATATATTTTGACATTTTGATCACTGCTTGTAAATTTGCACGATTTCAAATTCATGTGAAAAAGGATTTTAAGAAATTGTTGAAACTTCAAGAAATTGTTTTTGAAATAATTATGATGTTGATTGACTGTTGATTACTCATGAATATAATTGTTTATCCTATGGTTTCTGAAATTAACATCATGATATTTGTATGAGTGTTAACACGGCTTAAATTCAAATTCAAAAGAATGATGTTAAGTTTGAAATTTTTGGTGCACATTTCATGGTTTGATTCAACAAGTGAATATTGAGTGAAATTTAAATTCAGATGCAGATTACACTGGTAATATAGTTGATAGAAAAATTACTAGTGGAACGTGATTAATTTTTTGAAACATTCATTTGCTGCATCGTTTTTTTTTCAAAGAAAATATCTGCATATTTTTCATTTGAAACAATTTTCAAATAGCAGAAAATTTTCTTATAAAACCCCCTCGAGAAAATCATGTTTGACCATATTTACAGCTTAATCATTTTTGAAAAATTGATTTTATAATTTTTAATTTGATTTTAAATGACAAATTTTGACTAATCTGACTCCCTTTGATTATCGAAATGATGAATAGTGATTGAAAAAGAGATGAGTGTTGATATTTATCATATATTATAACTCGAGAAAGTATAATTAGAAAATTTCTTTAGAATTTCATAACAAGAGTTATAAAAACTTTTTGTTGGGTAAAAATTCCATGACCATTTCTATTTCTATCATCTTTCTATCGACCATCACTCATCAAGATCATATTTAGTATGTAAATTTGTGGTAGTTTACAAAGGAAATCATTTGTTCTTCAATATCTTTAAATCTGTGAAGGAAATTATTTGTGCTTCAACTTATTATATTCAGCAATAAAAATAAATACCCAAAGTATTCACTCTCATTTAAAAGTCCTCACGGTTATGCATGGGTTAATTACTTGGATTTTTGATTATGTGCTTCCATGCTCATTTAAAAGTCCTCACGGTTATGCATGTATGGAACGCATATCAAATTTAATTGATTTAATAGACAAGTTGATTCTAATCCCATTTAAAAGTCCTCACGGTCATGCGTGGTTAGAAGATACTTGATTTCATTTTTTAAATTAAATTGGAATACTACTAATCTCATTTAAAAGTCCTAACGGTTATGCATGGTTAGTAGATATTCAAATTTCCTGAAATAAATATACCACAAATAGACAGAAGTGTATGATTTTTGATGATTTTATCCCCATCACTTCTGAAAGTGGAATATGCGCTTGACAAGGGTAATTATGATTTTTGTTTGAGTTTTATTGAAATTTAATATTTATATTTAATTGAGTTAAATGTTTGATTCATGTCTATCACTTCATCCCTATTTTTATAACACTGTTATTCTTTTGCTGATAACAAAAGGGGGAGAGAAAAGTTAAGATTTTGTCAAATAGAATCAAGCAAAGGTCAAATAATTTTCACTTTGCATATAGGCTCATTTATATATTTCTATTTGTATGCATATATGTAGGGGGAGTATTATGTAGAGAGGAGCATTTAAATAGGGGGAGCAATTAAATTATATAATTGGTCAAATACATTTAACATGGTCAAAATCTTAAATATATGTTTGTTATCATCAAAAGGGGGAGATTGTTGAATATGCGCTTATATGTTTTTGTTTGATGATAATAAACATATATATTCATTTAAATGTATTTGGTAATGTACTATTTTGTTTTTCATAGATTAAATAAATATTTGTTGAATAAAATTAAATTACACAGAATTCGAATTTGAATTCAAACAGAACAAGTTAAACAGATTTTGAATTCAAACAGAAATTTTATTCAAACAAATATTTATTACAATTTTGAATAGTATGTATTTGGTAATGTACTATTTTGTTTTTCATAGATTAAATAAATATTTGTTGAATAAAATTAAATTACATAGAATTCGAATTTGAATTCAAACAGAACAAGTTAAACAGATTTTGAATTCAAACAGAAATTTTTATTCAAACGAATATTTTTACAATTTTGAATAGTACAATTTCAATCTCTCACTATAACTATACAACTTTGATTACAATCACATCACATTTCACATTTACAGTTAACCTCACTACATATCACTCACACTCGTATTTTTATCTTCAACTGCATTCCAGTTTGAATCCAGCATCTGAGCAATCTGCAAAAATATTCACTAACGCAGTAAAATTGAAAAAGAAATATTTTTGCAATATAAAATGAAATACGATTTTTGAAAATATGATTTGCCACAGTTATTTGGGTTTTTCGTCATCATTCACACTTGATTTCATCACAAAGTCGTGCATATAGATATTACAGGGACATGTAACCATAAGTGGCTGCAATACACACGTGTACATTCATACACGTGTGCACTGCCTCGCCAACTCGTGTGCGCAGCCAAAAATAGCAAGCGTGCATGCACAACCAACTCGAGAATATACACGATCCAGACCAAATGCAAACTGCAGTAGTACACTTGAACAACAAGTGGAGCATCTGTGTAAACTGGGCAAGTATGGACAGAAGACAATGCCAACAACAAAGACCACAAAAGAAATGCCATCAGACATGACCAAAGAGAAGTAGTGCAAGCATATGAAATGGGAACTCAGTGATATATGCAACAAGTTCAGATAAACAAGTCCAACAGCCCAAATGAACAACAAAGGGTCAAAACTCAATTCACATGAAACCAAAGGCCGAGCAATTGATATATGGTGATGCAGTCAACAGCTACAAACTGCAACGTCAAGTTCAGACCAAACAGTCGAAGACATGAATGCAACAAAGTTCACAAGTGCAGACACAAGGGCAGTAATACAAAGTAAAGTGGCAACAAACATGAAAGGAATCGAGTCAGTAAGGCAATGCACAAAGTAAG
Source organism: Allium cepa (assembly GCA_030765085.1). Classification (NCBI taxonomy): domain Eukaryota; kingdom Viridiplantae; phylum Streptophyta; class Magnoliopsida; order Asparagales; family Amaryllidaceae; genus Allium; species Allium cepa. The sequence continues at coordinate 1,003,699,263 of CM060935.1, forward strand.
TAACAGTAAGAACAGAGACCATAGCAACTGCATAGCAACAGCAACAAGATCAAGTGACAACATAGAGCAGTCATAATGAAACTGCAGTTGCAACATGAATGAAAAAAAAAACTAGACACAACAATGCACAAGTACAGGGAACAACCAAATCAACTGCAAGAACTCAAAGTGTACATGGAACAATGTTACAGCTCGACCAAATGGCCAACATGATCAAGAAATATAACATGCAGTTTGCTGTGACACAATACTCAATCAACAGTGCAGTGCAAATACAAACAACTGAGGATACACTACAATGAATGCAGAGGTGCAGACGACAAGTAGCCAACAACAAGTCTTGATGAAGCTACCCAACATGATTGTCAATAGTATACAAAAATACAACAGGAACCAATCTCAAGTACTACAAAGACCATGTCAAACATAGTGACACCATTAAGCAATGCAAACAAATCGACAGGTCGAACATACCAAAGTCAAAAGCATTTATATTCATAGCTGTATGTGACTAAAAGTCTGAGCAAAGAAAACAAAATCCAGTCCACAATTGAATCAAGTCAGTATGTCGAACAAGTCGAGATGAACAATGCAACCAACAACGCAAACAAGTACCAGATGGCACCAGCTCAGTAATCAAGTCAACAATGCAAACATGAAGTGAATGCATCTACAGGAAAGCAATAAACAAGTCTAGGTTCGAATTCAATGCAGACGCAAACAATTTCAAGATGAACAAGTCAAGGCCGAAGCAGTAGCAATCAAGAAGCCGATCAAGTCAAAGCCATAGTCAACAACGTGATGACCAAGGAGTTGAAATTCAAAACCGTGAATGTCAAGCAATCAAAGTATATACGTTTATGAACAAGTCAATACAATCTCAATCATCAAAGTGAAATCAAGCGGCCAGAGCAAGTAAATTGACGAATTCAAACGAACGTAATTCAAGGAATACGAACGCATATAAAAGCCCCAAATCATCATCGGCATAAGTGTGAGTTCAAGTACGAAAATCGAAGAGGAACAGAGCTAAAAATCTTACCTGAAGCGAAATCGAACTCACCAAAGCGAAGCCAAGCCAAGACGATAATCATCTCAACCCTAATTCGCAAAGCAGAGCACTCAAGGGATCGAATCCCCAAATCCATAAACCCTAAATCACAGTACCACGACAAAGCGAAGTCGTGAATTCAAGGGAAACGAAGATTGAGCAATAGCCAAGATTAAAAGCACCGAAACAAAGCCGCCTCTCATAATATCTCAGATCGAAGGAACGAAGAAAGAAGCAGCCGACATTATTCTCAGGAGAAGAAAACAACAGTGGATCGGGTTAATGAAAAAACAAGGGGCCGGCCTTGTTAATTATAAAGGGGCTAAAGTTATTTTTAGGGTTTAATTATAAAGGGGTTTTTTAGTTTTTTTTATTTTGAGCAAAAAATTACGCATTCAAGTTGTATTTTAATTTTTGCTCCGGTTTTAATTTTGAAGTTTGTTTTTTTCTTTTCGAGTCGAAGAATTTGTAAATCACCACCTAGGGATTAGGTAGTGTCAGATTGTCTATTTAGAATTAGTTCAGTGAGCAAGGTGTGCGAGTTTGCAAAGCTCTATAGGCGGGAGCAGTGTTTGCGAGTGAGCGAAACTCTATAGGCGGGAGCAGGGTGTGCGAGTCTAGTAGAGTGTTTGTGAGCGGGAGCAAAAGGGTCTGCGAGTCTGGTAGAGTGTTTGTAAGCGTGATACTGTTTAATTCTAATAGAAATTTGGGAATGCAGCAGTAGGCAGGGGTTGACGAAGCTGGGTAAATTTTGTGTGTGATTTACGTTTCAGCATATTTATTTTTGCAGTTTTGTTTCTGTGTTTAAAATCAAGAAAAATTTGCTATAACCCTATTCACACCCCCCCCCCCTCTAGGGTTAATCTAGATCCTACATTTTGTTCCTCCATCGTTCTGTGGTACGGTTTCTCTTCTTTTTGACAATTCCAAGAATGCGAAAAATATGTTGATAATATTTGCATTTTTTAGTCCATTATTTTACATTGTACTCATTAATTAGAACTTCATTTTATGTAATAAAATCACTTTTTTCCAAGGAATTTATGAATGAAAGTAGTTTTGAATTAACTAAACTATTTGATATATTATACTATGCATTATTTGTTTGGTAATGCTTTGATTGTTGGTCTTAGATTGAACCAACTAATTGCAACACTAGACTTGACTTAACCTCGCTGGAAGCAAACATGAGTTTGGGTTAAGGGTAATATTTTAGACTTAGAAAGGGTATGAGGTATTAAACACTTATTCCTTTGAAATTAGACGTTTTCATTGGAGTATAATTGTACTAGGCAAGATCAAACAATTAACTACCATATATACTTACAAATTTGTAACAAGAGGCAACTCATCTAACAGTGGTTATCTAATGATGGATGCTTAGACATAGATATTGATGGACAAGGATAGGGATTGACGGTCTAGTTTCTATAGAAAAGCATTAATAGAATAGGTGCATAGAGATAGGCATCAATGGGATAGACACCAAAATATAAGTTTCAATGGATAGAGATGTCCAGAGATAGGCAGCGATGGATAAAGATGCTTGGAAATAGACATCGATAGATATAGATGCTTAGAGATAGGCATTGATGAAATAGATGCCCGGAGATAAGCATCAATGGAATAAGCATAAAGAATAGGCATCGACAGATGAAGATGTCTAAGGATGCATATCGATGGAATAAATGCCTAGATATAGACAATGGTTACAAACGTCTAGGGATATGAATTGAGAATAAAGATGTCCATATATAAGCATCAAAAATATTGGTGCTTGAGGATTGAAATAGATGGAATAGGTAACAAGAGTGAGGTACAAACTGAAAAGTATGCTTAGAATTTGACATAGACACTACAGGCACCCAAATGTAGATGATGATGGTTAATTAACCAAATGAGATCGGTGTGATCGAACAATAATTAAAATTATGGGGTTGCGAGTAATTTAAGTAAGGAAATTTACTTGCTTATATAGAGTTATAGCTGTTAGAAAACTACTATTAGAAACTACAATCGTTTCATTTACTTTTAACGTTATGTAGTTTCTAATCTTAATATGACCCTATTAATTAGGTCATAAATAGAACGTTTTATTTACATTTAACATTATGCAGTTTCTAATCTTAATGTGACCCGATTAATTAAGTCATAAATAGACCGTTCTATAAGTAGAACATTAGGTCTGTGATTGATCTTAAGCGTTGAATTGGTATATGATGGACGTAACAGATTTAGAGTTAAATGTTATATAAAGGATTAGGTCCTCTCTCTCCTGGGATATGGATGTATTCTTCCCCATCAAGAAACATATAAAGAAATAGGGTTAGAGAGAGAAACCGAATTCTGAGAAGAAGAGTAATTATTAGAAGTCATAAGAAGAAGATGACAGCCATTACATCTTCCGCTGTTAATCAAGGTACGTCATCTTAAACAAAACAAAATTCATATTAAGTTTTGTTTGTGAAATATTCGTTATTGGTGATCCTTGTGCTATTACTTGAATTGTTCATCATTAATCATGAAAGATCGACAGTAAAGAATTTCTAACATTTGGTATCAGAGCCACCAATCAATAACTGAATATTTCCTATGATTGCAATTGATATGTTTTATGATTTACTCATGATGTTTAATCAAGTATGTGTTATAAGTCAATTATGCACATGAGATTTATGATTTTGTTAATCACCTAAGTGGTCAAAATCAGAATAATTATTTAGTGCATAAGTGACATAATGATTATTGATAGAAATTGCCAATTATAATAATACCAAAAAAACTGCCGCCACTATTGGTAGAACCTGAGAACTTACCCAAAGGAAAGTCTTGTTCTATAACTAGTTGACATGATGAGGTTTAATAGATATCTTGATTAAATAAATATTAATCATCCAAAGATGTCAGTTTTATTTAATTGAATATATGTATTACTTACTTATGTTTTGGTATTTAATTATGTTAAGTATAAGATAGTATCTACCCAAAGGAGTGCTATATTATACTATTATGTACATATCTGAATCGCGTTAGCTATGAGCTTATAGTTATTTCAATTTTTTTAATTTAATTTGCAGTAGTTCCCATGAATACACATGCTTCATCTGGTACATTTTTCACTGGTGTTAATTTTTTTGAATGGAGGGAACAAGTCTATTTCCATTTAGGTGTTCAGGATCTTGACTTGGCACTCCTTGAGTATAAACTTGTTGCTCTTACAACGGCTAGTACTAAGACAGAAAAATCACACCATAAAGTATGGAAACGCAGTAACAGATTGAGCCTCATGTTTATTAAGATGACTGTTGCTAACAACATCAAGTCAACAATTCCGCAAACAGAAAGTGCTAAGGAATATATGCAGTTTGTGGAAGAGCGTTTTCGTTCAGCTGATAAGTCACTCGCTGGTACTCTTATGGAAGAACTCACGACCATGAAGTTTGATGGGTCGCAAACTATGCAAGAGCACATTATAGAGATGACTAATCTTGCAGCAAGGTTAAACTCCCTTGGACTTACAGTAGAGGACTCTTTTCTTGTCCGGCTTATCCTGAACTCGCCACCTTCTGAATATGGACCTTTTCAAATTAACTATAACACTATAAAGGATAAGTGGAATGTTAATGAATTGGCCAGTAGACTTGTTCAGGAAGAAGGACGTTTGAAAAATCAAGTGAATCACTCAGTAATTTTTGGGAGTAATAAAGCTGGTAAAGAAAAGATTGGAAAATCAAGTCATTTCAAGAAGAAAAAGGCACCTGCTAAGAATGGGCAGGATAAGGAAAAGAAGGAACTAAAGGATGTTCGATGTCATTTCTGTAAAAGGAAAGGACATTATCAAAATGACTGTCCGAAAAGGATAGCTTGGTTCGAAAAGAAAGGTAATCATCTATCTTTCGTATGTTTTGAATCAAATTTAGTTGAAGTTCCTGTTAATACATGGTGGCTTGATACTGGTGCTACAACTCATGTCTCCAATAATATGCAGGGATTTCTTATGATCCGAACCATAAATCCAAATGAAGATCATTTTCTCTTTATGGAAAACGGAATGAAATCCACAATAAAAAGCATTGGGACTTATCGTCTAATTCTAGAAAGTGGACATGTATTAGACTTATATAGTACCCTTTATGTACCTTCATTATCTCAAAACCTTATTTCCGTAAGTAAGTTGGATATTTCTGGTTATAGATCTACGTTTGGATCTGGTTGTTTTGATTTATATTAGAATACTGATAATGTTGGTTCTGGTATTCTAATTGATGGTTTATATAAATTGAAACTGAATGACACTTATGTGAATTCTTTGTTGAATGTAATAAATAAAGTTGGATGCAAACATAGCATATTGAATGAAAATTCTGCTTTCTTATGGCATAAAAGACTAGGTCACATATCCAAAGAAAGAATGATGAGATTAGTAAGTAATGAAATTTTTGTCAAAATTGAACTTTAGTGATCTTGAATTATGTGTGGATTGTATTAAAGGTAAACAAACCAAACATAATAAGCAAGGAGCCACTAGAAGCAGCCAGCTTCTTGAAATAATACACACTGATATTTGCAGACCTATGGACACTCCAGCCTTTAATGGAAAAAAGTATTTCATCACTTTTGTTGACGATTTTTCCCGCTATGGTTATGTCTATTTGCTTCATGAAAAATCTCAATCTGTGAATGTCCTTGAGACGTTTGTAAAGGAAGTTGAGAGGCAATTAGATAAAAAGGTAAAAATCATAAGGTCTGATAGAGGTGGTGAATATTATGGCAAATATAATGAGTCAGGCCAGTCTCTAGGTCCATTTGCAAAATTCCTCGAAAGTCATGGCATATGTGCGCAATGCACAATGCCAGGTACACCACAGCAAAATGGTGTAGCAGAAATGCGCAATAGGATGTTAATAGATATGATTAGGAGTATGATGTCAGATTCTACACTACCTAATAATTTGTGGTCGTATGCTCGCAAAACCGCTAATTATTTGTTGAATAGGGTTCCTAGTAAGCTGTTCAAAAGACTCTTATGGACTAACAGGAAACCTAGCTTAAGACACCTGCATGTTTGGGGTTGTCCAGCGGAAGCGAGAATTGATAATCCACATGAAAAGAAATTAGATTCTCGAACGATTAGTGGGTATTTTTTAGGTTATCCTGAAAAATCTAAAGGATATGTGTTTTACTGTCCTAATCATAGTCCAAGAATTATAGAAACTGGTAATGCAAGATTCGTTGAGATTGGTGAAGTCAGTGGGAGTACTAGAAGAGAAATAGTGGAAATAAAGGAAACAAGGATAAATGTTACATTGCCTAGAATAGTTCCTCCATCTACTATTACTCTAAATGTTGTTCTAGCTATTGGAGAACAGCATGATGATGAACAACATATAAATGAAGAAGTACTGCCTGAAGGAAATGACTTACATAATGCTGATATGCATGAACCACAACAAGTAGCATTAAGAAGATCTCAAAGAGATCGTAGGCCAGCTATTTCTAATGATTATATGGTTTATATGCAAGAAACAGATTATGATGTAGGAATCAATAAAGACCCAGTTTCGTTTTCACATGCTGTAGAAAGTAAAGAGTCATAGGAATGGATTAATGCCATGAAAGAAGAACTAAAATCCATGCAACAAAATGAAGTTTGGGATCTCGTTGAGTTACCACATAGCTGTAAAAGAGTCAGATGCAAATGGTTTTTTAAAACCAAACACGACTCTAGTGGTAATGTCGAACGGTATAAAGCTAGACTTGTTGCTAAGGGTTACACTCAGAAAGATGGTGTTGATTACAAGGAGACATTTTCTCCTGTTTCGAAAAAGGACTCACTAAGAATAATAATGGCATTAGTAACACATTATGATTTGGAATGGCATCAAATGGATGTGAAAATAGCCTTTCTGAATGGAGATCTTGATGTGGATGTTTATATGGATCAACTTGAGGGTTTTTCTGTAAAATGTAAAGAACAATTGGTGTGTAAACTTAAGAAGTCAATATATGGGCTTAAACAAGCATCCCGGCAATGGTATATAAAGTCCTATACCATTATTACATCTTTTGGTTTTAAGGAAAATACGTTGATCACTGTTTATACCAGAAGATCAGTGGGAGCAAGTTAATTTATCTAGTCCTTTATGTTGATGACATCTTACTTGCTGCAAATAATTTAATCATATTGCATGAGACTGAGGAATTTCTCTCAACGAACTTTGAAATGAAAGATATGGGAGAGGCATCCTATGTGATTGGAATAGAAATATTTCGTGATCGATCACAAGGAATATTGGGATTGTTTCAGAAAGGATGTATCGAAAGGATTCTAGAGAGATTTGGAATGAGTAAGTTTTCACCTGGGAAAGTTCCTGTACAGAAAGGTGATAAATTCAATCTCATGCAATGTCCTAAGAATGATGTTAAACAAAAGGAAATGGAATCAATTCCATATGCATCTGTAGTTGGTAGCCTAATGCTCAAACTTGTACTAGACCAGATATCAGTTTTGTGGTCGGTATGTTAGGGAAGTATCAAAGTAATCCAGGAAGGGAACATTGGCAAGTTGCAAAGAAAGTGTTAAGTTACTTACAAGGCACGAAAGATTACATGATCATGTATAGTAGATCCAATGAATTGGAGGTGATTGGATATAGCGATTCAGATTTTGCTGGATGCATCGACACTATAAAATCGACTTTTGGTTTCCTGTTTATGTTTGCTCAAGGAGCCATATCATGGAAAAGTGCGAAATAAACTATCATTGTTTCATCTACTATAGAGGCAGAATTTATGGCATGTTATGAAGCCAAAATCCATGCATTATGGTTGTGGAACTTTATTTCCGGATTTGCAGTTGTCGACACCATTAGCAAGCCGCTGAAAATTTATTGTGATAACTCTGTAGCACTGTTTTTCTCAAAAAACGACAAGTACTCTAAAGGTGCCAAACATATGGAACTGAAGTATCTTGTTGCGAAAGATGTGGTTCAGAAACAAAGAGTGTCAATCATGCATATCAGGACAGAACTTATGATTACAGACCCTTTGACGAAAGGGTTACAGCCAAGACAATTTAAGGAACATGTTCAAAGAATGGGCCTTGGTTGTATTAATAATAATTGATGTGTGACATTCTGAGCACCTTTGTTTGTTTCTGATATACAATTATGTGTCTCTCTTTTTAATGTGGTAGTACGTACTTTATGTAATTTTAAACAAGAAAGAGTCTTATAAAGATATTATGTTTAATCATTATGATATAAGACATTATGTGGACCATTATGCTGTTTTATATAAATTATGAGTATAAAATGATGGATTGCTGGTATTGCAGTATATGAAAGGGAATGCATTGAATTAATAATGCACAACTTCCATAACTCTCAGCAATTTATCATAGTATGATGTTCAACACTTGATATTATGAATAATCGGGTCAAGTGGGAGAATGTTAGGAAACTGCTATTAGAAACTGCAATCGTTTCATTTACTTTTAACGTTATGCAGTTTCTAATCTTAATATGACCCTATTAATTAGGTCATAAATAGAATATTTCATTTACTTTTAACGTTATATAGTTTCTAATCTTAATGTGACCCGATTAATTAAGTCATAAATAGACCGTTCTATAATTAGAACATTAGGTCTGTGATTGATCTTAAGCGTTGAATTGGTATATGATGGACGTATCAGATTTAGAGTTAAATGTTATATAAAGGATTTGGTCCTCTCTCTCCTAGGATATAGATGTATTCTTCCCCATCAAGCAACATATAAAGAAATAGAGTTAGAGAGAGAAACCGAATTCTGAGAAGAAGAGTAATTATTAGAAGTCAGAAGAAGAAGATGACAGCCATTACATCTTCCGTTGTTAATCAAGGTACGTCATCTTAAACAAAACAAAAAATCATATTAAGCTTTGTTTGTAAAATATTCGGTATTGGTGATCCTTGGGCTATTACTTGAATTGTTCATCATAAATCATGAAAGATTGAACAGTAAAGAATTTCTGACAATAGCTTGTAAATATATCAAATGGAAATAATTAAATTGATATGGAATTATGTGTATATATTTATCATACATGCAATAGTGAATAAAAGAAAAATATATATGCGTGGCAACAAAAAAGAGCTAGTTTTTATTAATATTTAGTTCAAAATACATCAAAATTAAGACTCGTGCCAATATAAGTTAAGCAAAAGGAAACCAAATACAAAAATGATAAACATTTCTTAGGCTTGCATCAAGGTGACTTTAATGGTATCTTTTTTGATGGAGATATGGCGATGGTTTCATCTGCCCCTAAGCTATAAGCTTTTCTTTTCTTCATCCACTACAAGAGAAGTGGATTTTTATAACGCTGGTAGATAACGCTTTATTTCATAGTATTTTTATATTTTTTAATTTGTTTGATTTAAAGGATAAATCGTTCGTGTAACACATTATAAGCTACCTTTTATTTTCATGGCTGCCAATTTCCCTTTCTCCTCTTCTTACCTCAAACCACCACAGAACTCTTTCCACTGAAAAAAAGAATAATAACGATTGAACGCTCGCTTGTGATTGGAAACGATGAAGGGAAGGCGATGGAACCATGGTGATAGAAGGAAGTGTGGCTTGGTTGACTTATGTGTGATGAAGAGAGCGGCATTGGAGCTTGAAGATTGTCCATGTGAGATGAGCTGATGGTAGTTGAGGTTGGCGATGGAAATGTAGGCAGAGTCTGAACTTGCAATGAGGATTGATGATGCCTATGCATGACAATCTGAGGTGACTAGTGGTTAAAGGCTAAGTTCGCGATGGTTGATGCTGAGCTTACATGCATGTTAAGGGTTGGAACAATGTTGATTTGAGTGAGTTAGCTTCTCGTATTTGAGGTATATTGATTAATGAAGCACTTATTTTGATTCAATTTACTTTAGTTTGGTTATAATTTGAATGTTGAGGGCTTGGTAGCTAGTTATGCTTGATTCACTTTTTAGTAAGTATTAATTTCAACATAAGTTAAAACATCAGTGAACCTAGATGATAATATCTTTGCTGAATCGAAATATTAAAGGGGGAATTTTGGATTCTTAATTATTGTTGTGAGTTGAATCTACAACTATTTGATTTAAAGTATATATACAAAGTAGAAAACTACATTTATGCTGAAATTATAGGGTTTGAGTTAAACCCTATTTTGATTATGTTTAATTTATTAAACTACATATAAGAAAAAAATATTAATGAATATTATGTGATTTAAATGTTTTATATCATGTTATTGTTTGAATTGAATCATATATGTTTAGATGTATGCATTTGGAAACTAAATGATTGTATAATATAGAATGTTATTTTAAAATGCTAAATGATTGATGTTGTTTTCATTGTCATTAGTCACTTGCCCTAGTTTGATTTTGCCTAAAATACATGAGTGGATGATTTTACAATTTTATTCGTTTCAAGTAAGTTTTCAATGGTGCAGAATTATGGAATACTTGGATATTATTGTTGGTTTGCACACGGTAGCATAATGGAAATTCAAGGGCTAGCCCATACATTGCAGGGCTCTCTGGGTTTTAAGTATTTTAGTTCGTGAAAATATAGAAAATGCAGCATAGTGAAATAAATTTAGGTAAAGATGAATTAATTGATAATTTAATTCATACATAGTGCTGTAATAACATTCAATATTAATATTTTTTCCATTTTTGTAAATGATGTAATCGAAGTTGAATGTTTTCATTTTATAAGTTGGCGATTTGATATGCTGCATTTGAATGAATATGTAATATTAAAGAGTGAATGAGAATCTGAATGATTACCCGATTTTATCTTACTTTAGTTTATTAGTGGTTAAGCTTGTTTTTACAGTAAGTTCATGTTTTGTCATTAACCTTTTTTAGCAAAATATTTAATTTCAAAATCAATGTAGTTATTGCTCATGGTTATAAAGGAAATTGATGGAGCTTCAGCATCAGATAAATGTTATGAGCGAAGAAACAAGTTTAACCAGATCCTTTTTATTTTACATACAACAACAATAACAAAAAATGAACATTGGTGTTAAAGTTAATATGTGATCTAGATTATTTTAGTGACTTATTAACTTAATCAAAATTTTAAGACATTAGGGAAGATCCTCTATTAACAAATGATTCAAAGGTTACGCCTAAAATAGTTTTTCTACTTATAAGTTATTGTCAAAGATCCTCTAAATATCCTCTGAAACAAAAACTATTGAAAATAGATGGAGTATTCCTTGCTCAACTAAAGATTTATGCATTAGGGAAGATATTAAGATAGCTTATATGAAAGATTTGGCAAGCTACTGAATATCAAGAGATTATGATTTTTAAAATTGAAGGTAGTAGATAAATAATTTATTTGCACATTTTTATAAAAATCATCAATTTCATAAACATGACAGAGAACCTAATTTTTGAATTAACTCGGAATTATGTCTAGTTGTGATTATACTTATTTTTGTCAGTAAACTATAAATTTTTGAAATTTATTCAAAAGTGTATTTTTTTACATGTAGAATATGTAGTTGGCATCAACTGAAATATGACATTACTTAAGCGTGGAATATTCATAATTAAGTAATACTGAAATTTATACAATTGAATATTACTAGTCATTATTCTTGGAATAGTCTTAAACCAACAATTTCTACATGCTAAAGTTGTTACAGATATTAACAATATAAAATGTAGCTAACTTCATATAATAATAATAATAATAAATTAAGCATAAACTTTATAAAAGATAACTAAATTGTAATAATATATTATAAAACATTAAGCAAGTTAGCTAAGTATTATAAAAATTAACTAAATTTATATATATATATATAAATAATAATAATAATAATAATAATTAACTAAGTTTGTAAAAATTATCTAAATTTATACAATTATAATAATAATAAATTATAAAATTATAAGAATGTTAACTAAGTATAATAAAAATTAACTAAATTTATATAATAATAATAATAAAATTAACTAAGTTAATATAAATTAAGGTAAGTTTTATAAAAATTAACTAAGTTTATGATAATAATAAATTAACTAGGTTTATGAAAATTAACTAAGTTTGTAATAATAGTAATAATAGTAGTAGTAGTAATAATAAAGTATTGAATTATAAAATATTAACCAAGTAACTAAGTTTTATAAAAAAATAGCTATGTTTATATAATAGTAGTAGTAGTAGTAATAAATTAACTAAAGTTGTAAAAATTAATTAAGTTTATAATAATAATATTAACAACAAGAAGAAGAAGTTTATAAAGTACAAACCAAGTTAACTAAGTTTAGAATAGTAATAATAATAACAATAGCAATACTAATAATAAAATTATAAAGTATCAACCAAGTCAACTAAGTTTATAACAACAACAACAATAATAATATAAAAAAACTACAAGTTGTATAAAAATTAACTAACTTTATAATAAAAAAAATTAATATTAATAGTAATAATAATATAAATTATAAGATATTAACCAAATTGACAAATTTTTATTTAATAATAAAATTAACTAAGTTTGTAAAAATTAATTAAATTTATATAATAATAATACTAATGTTTATGAAATTTAACTAATTTTATAATAATAACAACAACAACAATCGTAAATAATAATAATGATAAATTAACTATAAATTTTATAAAAATTAACTAAGTTTATAATAATAATAATAATAATAAATTATAAAATATTAACCGAGTTAACTAAGTTTTATAAAAATTAACTAAATTTATGTAATAATCATAATAATAAATTTACTAAAATTATAAAATTAACTTCGTTTATTAAGTTATATAAAAATTAAATAACTTATAAAAATTATCTAAGTGGATAATAATAATTTAACTAATGTTTATGAAAACTAACTTAGTTTGTAATAATAATTCTAACAACAACAATCATAAATAACAATAATAACAATAAATAAATTAGGTTTTATAAAAAATTACTTCGTTAATTAGGTTTTATAAAAATAAAATAAGTTTATAAAATTTAACTAAGTACGCCCAAAAATCAATGATTCTTCAATAATAATAATACTACTACGATGGATAATTTGACCTATATAGCTGCTTTATTTTGTTTCAATTGGATTTCAAAACCTAACTTTAAATTATCGATAAACAACGGTTTAGAGTGTTCCTTGAAAAGTAAAATCTCATAATGATATCTTAGGAGAGAAAATTATTGTTAACAATAGAAATAATAAGGCTTTAAGTCTTGTCCTGGTGGATATAATGCAAACCACCATTCTGATTCACTGCTTTTATTAGAAAACTAGCTCTTGTTTAGAATTTTTGTTATTTACCTACATAACTAATGTTGTTTAAAAAGTCGTAGTCTTTCTTCTATGAGTTTAGTTGTATAAGTCCATAAATATGTGCTCTCATATGCTTGTTTGACTTAAGTGTCGGTATCAGATGTCTCTTGACTTCTTTTGGTTCTTCTCAAGCTCATATTGCTTTGGAAATGTCAGTGAACTAGCTAATATTGCTAAAAGGTACGTTTTAATGCTTAATAGGTGTGTATGCTATGTAATATATGTATTTTATAAGTTATATATAAGTAAATATTTGGATATTTTACTTGTGCAGGTGTTTGTGATTGATATACTTTGATTCCAATCATGTTTCGATCATGTATATCTATTTCTTGTGTTTGGGATTTTTCCCGGTGCTAGCCATGCAAAGGAGACTCTGGCAGAAAATTTCAAAAATTTAGACACTGAGAATATTTAAGATAAGAAATCTTTAGCAATTTTTTTTCTAATGTAGATACTTCATTTTCCAATTTTATTTGTTTTCATATATATATATATATATATATATATTCATTTCTAGTGTAGATATTCGTTTCATTTGCAGGTGAGAGAATAAAAGATTTGGTGTATTTCTTCTTTTTAGTGCAAACAACTAGCTACTTGTTTTTGGTGTAACATTAGCTACTATTTTGTGGTTTATTCTTACGTATATAATATAATATTATATGGTTAAAATCGTGGGATATTATGTGTATGAATATTTGGTTATGTTTAATACAATGTGCATTTCTTTGCGTCTTGAATTTTCTATGATTTTTCATTATTTAAATGGATTTATGTTTTAGAAATATTCTAAGGCAACATTTTGATGTGTATTGACTATCATGATTTATAGGGGTACATCAGATTTTAAAAATTTAAATAAATAAACCATAGCACTTAGATAACGCTATATAAAGCTTATAAGAAAAGCATTATCGAAAGTAAAAAAAATTATAGCGTTTTTTTTCCAAGTATTTATTATAGCATGTCAATATATAGCATTTATTAAACCGTTGTAAAAAACTTACAATAACGGACAAAAAGCGCTAATTATAGCGACATTTTTCATGCTATAAATAAGTCATTGTTTTTTATAACATATCAGTATACTGCGTTTACTGAACCGCTATAGTTATACTTTGTATCGGAATTTAACCGCCATTGATGACACTTTTTATTATAGTGATGAGAACCTATGTGCTCTTTGAGGGGAGGTTTAGTTTTCTCGCTTCTTTGTTAACACCAATATCTTTTTTGATATGAACCAACTAATTCTTTTTGAACTGAGATGAAAGGTATAGGTTCAAGAAGTCTTAATGGTGATATTTTTTTCCCTTTCTAGAGCTTCATCAATGCCTTCCTCTTGAATTTCAATGATAGGGTCAAACTTGTTCATTAAGGCCGTCAATCCTTTCCACGTTAGACTCTGATTCAAATCCTTTTGTCCCCTTTGGCAATGCTACTAAAAAGTGTTAGATTAGTAGGATTACAAAGCAAAGGAAAAAGGCGATTTTGAAAGAAATAAATTTCTTTGTAATTTTACAAAAGGATCATTTGTGCTATTATGAATAAACATTTTATTATATTAAATCACATTTAATTTGATTTTCAATTTTCAGTTTGATTTTTTAGATAATTTTCTTTATTCAAATATATATATATATATATATATCATAATACTCAACATTAGTATTATTTGATATAAGATGAATGCGATAATTTAGTAATTGATAAATACATATTCATATATATGTGTGTGTGTAATAGATTATATAATATAGACACACACATAGTTATTGGGATTTTAACTATACATGTGTGTCTGTGTTAATAACTGGAAATATGCATTTATATTTTATATTTAATATAAATTCATATTATAAGACAATATATATATATATATATAATTATTTTGTCTAATATTAAATTATAAGAATGGTTCAGTAATAATATATGCATATTATAAATGAATACTAATTTAAAATCCAAAGTTTATTCTTTAATCGGTAATTAAACCGATATATAATTTGGTAAACATTCATTACATTAAAAGAATTAACTAACTAAAAACTGATTGTCAAAACAGATCCTATACATACATTATATATATGTGTGTGTGTGTGTGTGTGTGTGTGTGTGTGTGTGTGGTTATATGTATGTATCTATACACACATATCATTTGATACTTAAATAGTTCTTGTCTTATTATATTATTTGTTACCTAAAATACATTTGACTTAAATCTACATAAAGTTACACACACACACACATATATATATATATACATGTGGGCGTGCGTGCGTGCGTGCGTGCGTGCGTGCGTGCATGCATGCATACATACGTGTGTGTGTTTTTATGGTTTAGACATGTGGGTGTATATATTTATAATTACATTTACATTAGTTAAAATATATGGTAATAGTAATACGTTACTTTTAGATTTTGAAATTATGTATTTTATATTACTTTTTTAGAAAAAGGGAAAATCTGTTATTGTACAAAAGTGAGCATTCCGACTCAAGGTAATAGTAAAATGAGAAAAAATAAATAAAGGATGGGTCAACGATAAATACTTAATGTAGCATGCCTACTTACAAAAGGATCTCAGCAATTAAACCTAACTTTAGACGAATTTGATACCGATCATGTGCAACTCGGGGAACAACACACCTCATCCTTCTACTTGAAGGACGATTAGCAACATAAAGCTCAAAAACTCCATCTTACTTGTTGATAATATCAACGATCGCTTTGAATTCCAAATCTTGATTCAACTTACACACTTTCATAGTTGCACACAAGTGAACCATATTTGAAATCTAAAGCATCATATATCTTTTGTAGGATTTTACGTTTATAGCCCCTCTTACTTGACAAAACAAATCTAACATAGTCATTAGTCCCTCTACTGGAAGTTGAATCGATCACTTGAATTAGGGCTGGGACACCAAGAGTAACCACTTTCGCAACATGATGAATTTTAAGGCCATAGAGTAGGGGAATTAGCAATAGGATGTTTATGTGTTTCTACATGAGGAATGGCACTAGGTTGTGCAATATAAGCTTGAATTTCACTTCCATGCACAATAGGAGTTTCATGAACTGATGTTGAAGATCGAGAGAAGAAAATATCAGAAAATGTTGGCATATTGGAAATTTTTGAACTAGACCACCAACGGCTTAAGCTTAATTGGCATGGATATGAGAATTATGGAGCAGAAGTGATGGCGCATGCTCACTATAAACATGCACATTAGGTGCATGAAATGTTGTATCATCATGTAGCAAGAATGCTTGTGTGGTCAGGCCATCAAGAGTAGCAATAGGCATTTTTTGTGCACAAACGGAAGATTGATCATTTAAGACTGTTTCAGAATATTATTGCAAAGTGACATGAATGCAAGGCTGTTGAACATCAAAACCCCATGTATGACAAGGAGCATGCACTACATAAGACTGAACAGCAGTGGACCATGTTGCTCATACATTTGTACATTATGAAGAGCAACAATGATCTGGGCATAGCCATGAACAGGGGAGAAAGATGAGCTCGATGAAAAGTAGGTACTATTGAGGCAATTTGAGGATTGGAATTAGTTAAATCATGCATCGTCACATCAGATAGATTATGAGCAACAATGTGTAAGCTGAATCATAAGAAGATACCTAGTCTCGCCAATTATTAGGCTTTGCATGTGTGTGAGATGCATAGACTTATGCATTAGTAAGCCGCAAGCCAGAGGTAATAATATGAGCTTCAATAAAAGAACAAGAAGGGGAAGTATCAGATAAGGTAAGAAAGGCCTCTTTGGGAATACAAATTTATGTGTCAAACGTCTTGGATTTTGCACAAGGCCAAAAACATTGCACACCCTACAACAAAGTGGCATTTACTCGGAATACTTGCACGGATGAGTGTGACCGTTGTAAAGATCTAATTTGACCACTTTAGGAATTTAGATGAAGTACGTATTTCCATAAGGACTCAAGCATAACCCAAGCTCGAGGTACATTTGGTGGGAATATCCATTTCAATTGGAGTACCCAAAACACTTGAGACTATGCTAATGATATCCTTTTCCCAACACTCAATCTCGAGTTTAAAATGCATGCATATCACAAAAGTTGAGGGCAACTCCTTAGTGCAACAGACCTTCGATTTCCATTTTTGAAGGATAATCAATCTAGAATCAAAGAGAAATAGATCACCATGCAACACCCTCTCGCAATCATCGACTCTCTCTAATTTTACAAAAAAGAGTATAAATCATACTTTCCAACCAGTTTCCATACATGGTGAATCTAAGCACATAAGTGAGTATAATAGTGAATATAATACGGGTTAGCTCTTACCACATATAAGACAATCAAATTCCTCTGCTTCTCAGTAGATTTTTGAAGCATTCCTTTACTAACAAAGGCCTGATCTTCACCAATCACATTACATGGAGCAAATAATTTCAGATAAAGCTTTTCAGTTGATTTGAAGCATTGGTTGTTACTAGCAAGCTCATCCTTCTGATTCATGCCCCTTAACAAAAAAACATTAACATTACCGGTAATGGATGGATTAGACAAGAACCGAAGATTGGTAGCTTTAGTGCCAACGTTTAAACAAGGCGACTTCGAATTAGGCGGCTTAGATTACAGCAGATTTAAACCCTTCATCAAGAAATTCAATGGATGATTGAGCCTTGTTATCACCATGCCCTACATTGGAGTCGAACAAGATAGGGAAGGAAGGAAACAAGTTCACGATTTGGGGATTAGGAAACCTAAATCATATTATCTAGCTGCCATTCTATTGTAATACTATATGCAACAATATGTATGCCAATATGTATGTCATATTACATTTACATATGTAATATATATTTATATATTAAACTATTTAAAAATATATTAAACAAAATAAATTATCTATAAATAATAACAAAAAATTCAAAAAAACATGTTATAAATAATTAATTTATAAATATATTTAAGTAATATGTTTCTAAAGCATTCTATAGAAAGAGTAAATGATGTCAAACCACATTTTTCTCTCCTCAATTACCACTTAAATGTCTTTGCACCCCTTTCTTTAATGCCACTTAAATGAACCACAACCATTCAAATTTGAATATTTTTTTTGAATTAGTCAAATCTATTCAAACATTTTAAATTATTCATTTCATTTAATACATAAGTTAATTTTGATATATGTATATCTATGTATGTTTGTATGTGTATGTATATGTATACACACATGTAGAAGTTTAAAATGTTTTGCGACAATACCGTTGCACATATAAATGGCGAATGTATACGTTATAGATGCAAATCCCAAATTCTATATATACATACACATTAACTATGTAAACTATGTTATGTTACACATGACTATACACATATGAGTTTGTTTGATATACTCATAATAATATGTCCAATATAAATTAAAT
Source organism: Allium cepa (assembly GCA_030765085.1). NCBI lineage: Eukaryota > Viridiplantae > Streptophyta > Magnoliopsida > Asparagales > Amaryllidaceae > Allium > Allium cepa. The sequence continues at coordinate 1,003,718,088 of CM060935.1, forward strand.
AAAATCTAATTTAAATAAGTTAAATAAAATAAGATTTTTTTTGAAAACAATATTAGATCGAATCTAATAAACCATTTAGATTTCATAGGCCCAATAGATCCAGAATATGAAAATTTTAAAATATGCCTATTTCACCCCTATTTCGACCGGACCGGTTTCTTCAATGTCGAGTCTTCCATTCTGGATTCCTTTGGCTTGTCCTTGTCCAACGAGAAATATACCATGCAATAGAAAATAGAAGAGAAGCGGTACTTCTATAAGCGTCATCGAAAACTTATTAGTTTTTTCATACTAAAAATTTCAACTAGTGATGGAGTAAATAATGTCTAATAGATTTCTTTTTGAGTAATTGTAGTTAAATCTATATTTAGCCCAAAATTAAAATGGAGATAGAATGTTAATAATTACATCGAGTTCAAAAATACTAATTGTTTTACTTATTATATATTAGATGTTAGTGACAATCATAATACAAATGTTTAGTGATTTGAGGGGCTGAATTACAAATAATATAAATTAGTGTTGTAGATATTTGTTAGAGTTTAACATATAAGTAGTATATGGTTTATCACGTAGTACCATCACTTATGTACTATTTTCTTTAGCAGGTGCATGAAGCTTCCATGTAGGTTTAGGATATATCAATTTGATGCTCGAGAGGTTCAAAAAATAAATAAAGACTTTGATGATTACCTTTCCTTTTGTCCTAACTCCATTACATAATATCATGTTGTTCATGCATATTTATATGATTAATTTTACATTTGAATTTGCCAAAGTAGATTCCCAACAAGATATGGACTAAATGGAAGGTTCCATTTAAATTCCTCGTGCCATCTAAAGATGTCCTTGATAAGGTCGTTTATTATTGAAGTGGAAAGATCAGCGAGTTCTTTCTTGGGGCTTTCCAAGGGTCATTCTAAAAGGATGCTTTGTTTTTGGAGTGCATGAATGAATTGGCCTTGGTTTGAATATGTGAAAGAGATTATAAATATATTTCCAAAAAAAGGAGATATGATGATTCGTAAGTTTATTTAAGTTATTTGTACTATTATAGTAAGAGTTTCTAATTATTTCTTTATGAATTTCTTTATCATTATCTAAGAATTTTTAGATCCATTTGCATAAAAGAGACTATTTAGCGATTTTAGATTACTAATACCCAAACTGCCATGGCTTTTAGAACGTTCAAGTTCGTCTTTTCAGAAAAAATCAATTCTGATCTTGTCAATTTTGTTAACCACCCAACCAGAGAATCGAATATAAGGCGATAATAAATAGGGATCACCAATGAGACCATGTTCAAAAATATCATTATGCCTGTTATTGACAGAACGTTGTCTACCCAATGAGACAGCTTTTTGCTTACCTTGTCAATAATAATGTGTCAATATACTTTTTTCGATTTTATTTGTCTAATTGGTATATGTAGATAATTTATAGGATATCACATAGTTTTATAGTTTAAAATATTAGGCACGTTGCCTATGGCGTTTGAACTAACAATCATTAATAATCCGTGGAAGCATGTCAAGAAATATATCTGAGACACTTTTAAAGTCGAATTAATAAAAAAAGTATAATATTTGGGCATATGACAATAAATACGAATTGTGTGAAGTCGTGTCCTTTCATTGTAACAGATGTGCTTATTAAGAGATCATTATTTTGTGTTAAGGAATAAATCGGCGACATTTCAATATTTAGGTTTTTCTATATTACAATAGTTTTCCTATTGCATAATTACTTAGGGTCTAAGAAATGTGGATATAAATAGCTAGTTATAAACTATATAACCAACATCAAGTTGTAGTAAATTATCATGTATTCAATAAATCAATTCTCCAATTATCTTCAATATGGTATAAGAGCAGCGTTCTAATTTCAGGTGCTAATCTTCTCCTTCCTTTTATAACTTCTTTTTTTTATTTTTTCACCCTTCTCCTTATTTACTGTCACCATCACCAAACTCCACAAGCAACCTGGTACTATCAAAATGAAGTATCAAGCTTATAAAAAGAACATGCATAGTTTGAAGGCAATATGGGATATCGAGCCTGAAGAAACAAAAGATTTCAAGCCAATATAGGTGTCGAGTGTTCAAGAAATTAACACATAGAGGAGGTGCAAAATTGCTGAAGGATGTCGAGTCCTTAAAGGGTGTCGAACCTCTACAACACAAAGTGTTGTAAAGCATATGTCTAAGTAAGGTTGACATGTCACTAGGAGATGGCGAACATTTATGATGTGAAGGGTGTTGAGAATCAACAAGATGAAGGATGCTGAGTATTTACAAGATGAATGTTGTTGGGTATTTAAAGTGTGAAGGATATCGAGTGTAACGACCCACAAATCCATACCCCTTGAGTCAACACTATTCTACATCAATCAACTCAAGATGAACAGAAATACGAACCATTTGGGTTAAAGAAGAAGAGGTAGAAGAAGAAAATAGAAAACAACATCAGAACCTAACCGTCGCAGCGGAATAAAATATAATAGATAATAACAGATCTTTACACAAAAGAAAACTATATCTGTTTTATACATACATCACCAGAATACATCATCAAAGTTCAGCAACATCAATAACATACAACTAGACAGTCATATAAACTTGTCCTCAAGACTGAATACATAGCAGAATAATAATCAAGTACGGAAGTACGTATCGCCATCCAGCTCGTCTTCAGAGCTCCATAGCATCATATCCTATATTTTATAATACTCGGTCTGACCCGAGCATTATAATTAAATAACACCCGAGTTAGTCAGGAATACCAACGTGAGAAAACCACACTCAAATTGATTATTAAATTTCAAAATTCTTTTGAAAACAAAAGCATCTCGTAAGACCACGCCACAAATAAAAATGTCAGGTTTTTACCTTACGATACCCAAAACACTTTTTATCAAATCCGTCTGATATTATAATAGTGTCTATAGAAAGTAAAATAGAATCTAGCTGAAATGCTTGCATCTCACGTTTCAGTAATAGTTGGCCACAATCAAAACCGTAAAGGCGCGTAGGGAGAATGGATTTCCAACTAATAACTAGGCACTGGGGTACCACCTGTCACAGTACGTGGCCAAGATCACCGTACCGAGGATTACTCCCAATCCCCTGCAACATAAGACTGGGACTACCCTTATTGGATAATCCCGAGTAAGATCACCCCACGGTTGGGATCAGCAACCGCACCACTAAGCCGAATAAAAAGGGACATCTAGGCGGGGATGACCCCACCCTAATGGGTGTTACCCACTTAGCCTTGCTGCATAACCCCTGATTTTCAGTCATTCCCGGTTGATGCGGCTCGAGGCTAAGCGTTACCTTTTTAGAACATATCACTTAGAATGCTCATCGTCCACCTGGCGATGTTCTGAAAGCATTCATCCATACAAGTCCGTCCCGGGTTCGAACGGAACCGAAGGCACTACTCCTACTACACCCATTTTGGAATCATCCTCAGGATTAGTAGCGACTAGCCCTTGCACTTCACTACTCCATCTTCGACTCCGAACTCCTGTTTTCCACACGAAACCGTTCAAACCGGATCGAAGTGGTTTTCAGGAAATAAATCCCGATTCCGGTCTCTTCGAGACGATCAGCGCATTGGCCATTATTGATAGTCGATTATTTAACTATCAATTAACATTCACAAACATCCATCAACCATAAATAATTCCTCCAGAATTATTTATTAACCTCAAAATATCTTCGTAGAATATATTTCCATTTTCAACCCTTTTGAAAACAGTTTTCAAACCACGCTTTTCTCATGAAATAAATTTCCAAATATTTATTTCCACTGAAAACACCAGGTACAAAAACTTTAGATTTTTAAATTAATTTAAAAAACTTTATTATAAAATATCCTTTGAAACATTTAAATTAAAAATTACTTTAATACTTATTCAAAATATATACTTTAAGAATATTTAAAATAAAACTAATTTATACAATATAAAACTGATTTTCTAACTTTTAAAACATAATACCAAGCCACCTTTAAATAATTACTGCTATAATAGATTAAAAGCAAAAACTTACTTTAGAATTTAAACATTTAGAAAAAAATAGTTTTCTAAACATACTTTTAAACCACTTAAATTTTTTTTTACTTATACTTAAATTTTGTTTGAAACGTACTTGGCTCTTCAAGAAAATACGCTTTCCTTCCACATCTTTTTAAAAATAAATCGCTATTTATTTTTAAACAAATTTACCCATTCCTTTAATAAATTCCCACCGTGAATTTATTCTTTCAAATATCCACTTATATATTACTTCGCTTTTATAAACCCAGTTTATAAATTCCATAGTCTCATTTCCCTTTATAATTCCAATTTCAAACACTTAAATCAATTTCCAAATTGATTTCCAAATTACTCCATTTTGAAATAATTTCCTTTTCTTACTCATTTATTTCAAAACACATTAATTTCAGATTTTTAATTCTTACTTATGATTTAAAATGTTTTAACTGAAAATACCAATTTCATATTTCCCAAATTCTTCCTTTATCCTTTCAAATAAATTTAAACCTTGAATTTTAAAGTAAATTCTTTACTCCTTTAAATAATATCACTTAAGTTTTAAAACTAAAACCACTTATTCCCATTTATTCAAAATCTCATTTCCCACACTTGAAATTTTATTTATCAGAATTCAAAAATCACTTTTTATTCTTTTCCAATTCATTTTTGATTTATTCCAATTTCTATAATCATTTTACTCAAAATTCACTCTTTTATTTTCTTTTTCAGAAATCCCATTTCTATAGATTTTGATAACTCAGTTCATCGAAATATTTTAAATCAACCATAGTATCCAATATTCCCAATTATCAATATAATTCATCACAGGATAGCAAATAATTATATCACATAATATTTTAACAAAACTAAATATTTTGAGGAATCCAGTTGGATCCCTCCAACAGGTTACCTTGCATCCATAGATGTTAGCACAATAAAATACCAATTCCACTTCGAGGTGGAATATCACGGTATATGGAATTAATATAATATCATCCGCTATTATGCGGTGCATAGGGTCTCATCCGCTATAGAATGCGGAAAATCGGTCACTCCAATATATATATATATATATATATATATACACTACTATATAATATACCACATCCAATCATTCAGTAATCATATAAATTTAACTATTTAAATTTAAATAATTATCCAGAAGAGTTAGATTAACTCACCTTTGCTTTTTATTTGCAATCCACTTCAATATTGCCTTGGATTTTCTGATGTTTGACCTTGAATAAATATTATAAGGTTTTATTAATATTTGAATTAATCGAACTATTTATTTACTTTTTAACAAACTTAGTTAGATAATAATTTAACTAACAATTTATTTATTTTAAACCAATTTTCTTTTAACAAATATTTTTGGTGACTAAATAATTAGACAAGTTTATTAAATAAATTAATTACCCTATACATTATTTATAAAACAAACTAGAAGATTAAAATGTATACTTAGCCGGCGACCGAAGCCCCGGTGAACTGCGGCTGGCACTCGTTCAGCAGGGGGAAAGATGTTGTAAGATTTTTGGTATTGCGAACATATAGAGAGTTGGGGGAAATTGGTACCAGAAGAAGTTCACACTTTATTTTTTAAACTTCTTATATATATTTATAAAAATAAGCTGTAGGTTTTTAATAATCTAACCTTTCCACAAATTCCTATCTCTTCCAAAATTATATATATTTTGCTATTTTTACCTATATATATATATATATATATAAATTAAATTAGGATTAACTTAATTTTTAAAAACTGCTTAATATATACAAATTTTTCCTTTTCTGCCTATAAAAAAATTCCAATCTATGTATAAATTAACTTTTAAAACCCTAACCAGATAAACCTTACCTTACTGCGACAACGCCTCGACCATCAATCCACACGCGATGCTACCTCCTAGTACGCGCGCCACCATCCACTGCTCTCACGAAAACCAAAACCAAACTGCACACTCTAGCACCCACAATCCTCCGCCTCACTGGGATATTTCTTCCATCAGAGCCGGTGCAATAACTGAGCTCAGATCCTTACGCATGTGAGCGCACGAACCACGAATTCATATTCGCGATTCGAATCGATGGAGGAATCATCGTGATGCAGCGGAAATACGAAAAAACAATGAAATCGATGAAACTGGCAATCAGTGGATTGAAAATACTGCAAGGCCCAAATTCGTTGATCCGAAGATACCGAATTCTAGCTATCTCTGACAGTTGATCGCGCACGATACCGTGAAAAGAGATCTACAATTCTTCGAGCGTTGATCAAGCGCACTTGATTCCGCGAATTGGCTTCAACGAACGTTGATTCGAGCGCACTCGAATACCGTAGGTGGAGATAGGAGATCACACTCAACTACCGATTTAATGAAAGCACAAAGCTAACAAAACAAGAGTTTATTCAAAAATCAACTACTTTCTACAAATGACCCAACACCCATATTTATAGGTTTTACAACACACCGCGCTAGGTCGTTCACGACCTTACAACACACATGACCCAACTTAGGTCGCTATCGACCTAACTGTACACGACTCAATCACCAGAGACTCGCGTCCTACGACCTAGGACAACACAGGTTACAACTTAAAGAAAGTACAACACACACGAGTGACTTCGAATGCAACATCACATTATTACAACACAACAACGACTTACGACCTATACAAATGTCACACATAACGACATAAGGATCACGCGACCCTAACACTGCACAACATCATCTTTATGCGACTTACTTTCCAGCGACCTAAAGCACTTTGGCATAATCATATCCACCTCCAGCGACCTAGCATAGGTCGTAACACGCAAAGTCGCAACTTGAAGGATCGGAGCGACCTAAGGAAATGCTCACCGGTTTGCTTATCTCGTTAGGTCGTTGCTTCGTTAGGTCGTAACCCGTTAGCGACCCATGGTTTAACTCGTTAACTCGCCCGAGTATCTTCATGCTCTGCTCGTTAACTCGCGAGCGACCTTCGTTATGTCGCGAGTCTCCACTAGGTCGCGAGCGACCTAAAAACTGTTTTGTTAACTCGCTGGGTTGGACCTTTAGACTTCTTAGGTCGCTTGAACGACTTGTCTTCACACTAGGTCGTTGCCGACCTATCTCCACTACCTCCACATTAGGTCGTGAGCGACCTAAAGCCTTGGAACGACTCAAATCCAATGAGTTGGTGAATTCCACTGCTTTGTCACTCGGCTGGGCTGCATCATCATCCCTTGGTTGGGAAAAATTCGTCCTCGAATTTAAAAGTTCTTCGCCATCGGTCTGTTCATCCCCATAATAATGTATTAAATGTTTAACATTAAACACATCAGAAGTATACACATCCTCCGGCAGCTTCAACCTGTAAGCGTTTTCATTGATCCGTTTCACAATCTCTACAGGACCAATCTTTAGAGCTTTAAGTTTATTATATGTTCCCACTGGAAAACGATCCTTTGTTAGTACAGCATATACTAAATCTCCTTCGTTAAATTCAACACTTCGTCGCTTCAGATCTGCAGATTGTTTATACTTCTCATTTGTCTTCTCCAATCGTTTCTGAATGATTTTATGGCATTCCGTCAAACCATCACCAAAATCAGCAGCTTGTTTAACTATCCCCTTCGGTTGCGGCACTATCGTTAAATCCAACGGCCCTTTTGGTAAGCTTGAATATACAATCTGAAATGGACTAAAACCCGTACTACGGTTGATAGCATGATTATGAGCAAACTTCGCTTGACATAACTTCACATCCCAACTCTTCAGATTATCCTTCACAAGACACCGTAATAAATTTCCCAACGATCTGTTCACAACCTCCGTCTGTCCATCAGTTTGCGGATGGTAAGCGCTACTAAATTTCAGCTTCGTTCCGACCATCTTCCACAAACTTAACCAAAAATGACTTAGAAAACGAGTATCCCTATCCGACACAATAGATTCTGGCAACCCATGAAGTCGATAGATCTCTTTGAAAAATAACTGAGCAACATGAACAGCATCTGTCGTCTTCTTACAAGCAATAAAATGTACCATCTTCGAAAAACGATCTACCACAACATATATCGAGTCATTTCCCCTTTGAGTCCTTGGCAAACCCAACACGAAATCCATGCTAATGTCCACCCATGGTTTTGCAGGAATAGGTAATGGCATATACAAACCTGCATTTGTCGCTGTCCCTTTCGAAATTTGACAAGCAAGACATCTCTCCACAAATCTTCCAACTTCCCGCTTCATCGACGGCCAAAAATAAGATTGAGAAATCAAATGCAATGTGCGATCTCGTCCTACATGTCCTTCCTCATGCAATTCCTTGATAATCTTCATTCTCAAGCTGCTATCTGGTATACATAATTGATTTCCTTTAAACAGAAAACCATCCACCAACACAAATTCATCAGCACTCCCCTCCTTGACTTTTTCAACATATTTCATAAAGTAAGGATCTTCTTCAATCAGCTCTGGCAATAATTCAAAACCTGTCACCTCAACTTTCATCGTCTTCAATAAATGACTCCTCCTACTCAAAGCATCAGCCACACGATTCGTCACCCCTGACTTGTGTTTCACGACAAAAGTAAACTGCTGCAAATAGGCAATCCACGATGCATGCCTTGCTGAAATCTTGTCTTTCCCTTATAAATGCTTCAACGCCTCGTGATCAGTGTAAAGAACACTCTTTCTGAAATAGATAGTGTCTCCAGTGTTTCACAGCTTAAACAATCGCGTAAAACTCTACATCATATGTACTGTATCTCAACTTTGCTCCGGACAATTTCTCACTAAAATAAGCAACTGGTCTTCCATTCTGGCTCAATACTCCACCAATTCCAACTTTCGAAGCATCAGTATGTAATTCAAACAACAACTGAAAATCCGGTAAAACTAGAATTGGCGCTGACGTCAATAGCGTCTTGATCTTCTCAAAAGCAACCCTTGGTTCCCCTGACCATGCAAACTTCTTTCCTTTCATGCAATCGGTTACAGGTGCCATTACACTACTAAAGTGTGGAATGAATCTTCGATAAAAAGACACCAACCCATGAAAACTTCTTATTTCAGTAATCGTGTTTGGTTGTGGCCAACTCCTGACAGCCTCTACTTTATTCTCATCCACTTGAATACCTTCCTTTGACAGAACATACCCCAAAAACAAAACACTGTCCGTCATAAATACGCACTTCTGTGCTGCTGCATAGAACTGCTCTTGTCATAGAATTAACGGTACTTCTCGCAAATGCTGGATGTGCTCTTCCATACTCCCACTATAGATTAAAATATCATCAAAGTAAACAACCACGAACTTCCCAATGAATGGTCTGAAAATCTGGTTCATCACTCTCATAAAAGTACTCGGAGCGTTTGACAAGCCAAATGGCATAACCAACCATTCGTATAAACCCTCCCTAGTTTTAAAAGCAGTCTTCCATTCATCGCCCGGTCTAATACGAATATGATGGTATCCACTCTTCAAGTCAATCTTTGAAAACACAACAGCCCCACTCAGCTGATCAATCAAATCATCAAACCTCGGCATAGAAAATCTGTCTCACAGTGATCTTGTTTAAAGCCCGACTGTCCGTACACATCCTCCACGAACCATCCTTCTTTGGCACCAATAAAGTTTGCACTGCACAAGGACTCAAGCTCTCCCGAACACGCCTTTGTTCTAACAATTCTTCCACCTGCCTTCTGAGTTCTTCATGTTCCTTAGGACTCATCCTGTAATGTAGCCTGTGAGGTAATACTGATCCTGGCACAAGATCAATCTGATGTTGAATGTCCCTCAATGGTGGTAACTCCTTCGGCAATTCTTCTGGAAACACATCTCTGAATTCTTCCACTACTGGCTTTACCTCCTCTAGAACTTCAACAGATTCACTAGCCTCATGTCCAATCAACAAAAACACCTCTGGACTCTCCTCTACTTCTTCAACAAATTCTTTCAAAGACAACAAAGTTTTAAGCTCCTCAATCTCTTCTGACTTGCTCTCTTCCTGCTGTCTCTTTTTTGGAACTAAAATAATTTTAACGCCTTCAAACATAAAACTGTAGCTATTGGTTCGACCGTCATGCTGCACTGCTCGATCATACTGCCACGGTCTTCCTAAAAGCAAAAGACAAACATCCATCTCAACTACATCACACCAAATCTCGTCTTTATACTTCTTTCCAATAGAAAATGGAACATGTACTCGTCTATCCACCTTCACCTCTCCTCCTTTTCTCAACCACGCTAACTTGTAAGGATTTGGATGCTTCTCCGTTTTCAACTTCAACTTTCTCACAGCTTCAGTAGAAATAATATTGTCACAACTTCCTGCGTCAATCACAAATTTACAAACCTTTCCCAGTATAGTGCATGTCGACTGAAAGATGTTACTCCTCAACCAACTAGCCTCATCCTCTTGCTTCGGTGTTAAACAAGACCTCCTCATCATTAGATTACATCCTTCATCTCCTGACGCGATATCCTGTTCATCTTCCTCCACTGGACTAGAATAATCTTCATCAACATTCTCACCTTCAGCTTCAGCAATCATAGTTCGCTTCTTTGGCTTTGGACATTCATTGCTCTTGTGACCCACTTTCTGGCAATTATAACATTTGAAACTGTTGTTAACCTTTGCCTTCGCAACTTCATTCACAACTGGTTTACTGACGGCTTTAGAAACATCAGAACTCCCACTAGCCCCTTTGTTCTGAATATTGGAACTTGTAAACACACCACCTCCTCATCTTCCCTGCTTCTCCCGAGCCAACGCTTTCTGATGTGCTTCTGCTATAGATCTAGGATCAAACATATTCACCATATCTTGAATCTGCATCCTCAATCCTCCAACAAACCTAGCAGTCAATTATTCATCTGTCTCCATAATGTCATTTCGAGCAATCAGTTGATAAAATTCATCAGCATAATCATTAACAGTCTTTGTCCCTTGCCTCAAGTTCTGCAATCTCTGATACATGAGTGATTGATAATTGTAAGGTAAAGATGTAGCTTTCATCAATTTCTTCATTTTCTCCCATGATTCAATCTTTGACTTCCCCATCCGTTCTCGTGTAAGTTTGGTTTGCTGCCACCACGCCATAGCTCTTCCCCTCAACCTAGTAGCAACCAACTTCACTCGACGATTTTCCGGAACCTCTTTGAAATCAAAGATCTCTTCAACATTAGATACCCAGTCCAAGAATTCTTCTGCAACCATTCCACCCTTGAATTCAGGAATTTCCATCTTCATCCCCGATTCCCAACGTCGATCATCATCTATATCCCGATACTGACGTCGTAATTGATCTCGATCTCGGTAATGAACACTTCCTCTATCACCATCAAACTCCTCATCAAAGTTTGATGTATATCTATATCAATCACGTCCACCAACATCTCTACTACCACCACTTCTACCACCAACATCCCTTTGATCTTCATTTCTCCTATCACGATCATCAACATTCCTACTACGATTATCAGCACTTCTGCAATCATGACTTTCTCTCCTCTCCTGATCTGAATGTGGTGAGATTCTACTTCCTCCATGGCACAATTCAGGTGAATTTCTTCTTCTACTTTGATTCATTTCAAGCATCATTCTCTCTAATCGACCAACACCTTCATCAAACTTTTCATGCATGCGTTGTTCCATTTGATCGGCCTCTTCTCTTCTATACAAAGCTTCAATATTTTGATGGCGGTTAGCTCTTCTCGGCGGCATGATTACACAATCACAAACACTTCAACAATGACAAATGAAAACTTCAAAACTTTAACAATACACGGCTCAAACTAGCTCAACACTTCACTAACTCGCACAAGCTTGCAACGACCTAAGGCTTAGCTCGGCTCGGCTTCAAACACCTCTCCTCTCGGTCTACACTTCTCACAAAGTGATGCACGGCTCTACCCAACTCGGCTCACTTCAAACACCTTTCAACTTTGATCCAAAATGAAATGGATCGAAAGCTTCCAACTTGTTGCACCTTCAAGACGAACACCATGAACACCAACTTCAAACTCGGCTCCAAGTCTCGGCTTAGCTATGATTGGCTAAGTCTAGCTCTGATACCAATAATGATGCAGCGGAAATACGAAAGAACAATGAAATCGATGAAACTGGAAATCGGTGGATTGAAAATACTGCAAGGCCCAAATTCGTTGATCCGAAGATACCGAATTCTAGCTAACTCTGACACGTTGATCGCGCACGATACCATGAAAAGAGATCTACAATTCTTCGAGCGTTGATCAAGCGCACTTGATTCCGCGAATTGGCTTCAACAAACGTTGATTCGAGCGCACTCGAATACCGTAGGTGGAGATAGGAGATCACACTCAACTACCGATTTAATGAAAGCATAAAGCTAACAAAACAAGAGTTTATTCCAAAATCAACTACTTTCTACAAATGACCCAACACCCATATTTATAGGTTTTACAACACACCGCACTAGGTCGTTCACGACCTTACAACACACACGACCCAACTTAGGTCGCTAACGACCTAACTGTACATGACTCAATCACCAAAGACTCGCGTCCTACGACCTAGGACAACACAGGTTACAACTTAAAGAAAGTACAACACACACGAGTGACTTCAAATGCAACGTCACATTATTACAACACAACAACGACTTACGACCTATACAAATCTCACACATAACGACATAAGGATCACGCGACCCTAACACTGCACAGCATCATCTTTATGCGACTTACTTTCCAACGACCTAAAGCACTTTGGCATAATCATATCCGCCTCTAGCGACCTAGCATAGGTCGTAACACGCAAAGTCGCAACTTGAAGGATCAGAGCAACCTAAGGAAATGCTCACCGGTTTGCTTATCTCGTTAGGTCGTTGCTTCGTTAGGTCGTAACCCGTTAGAGACCCATGGTTTAACTCGTTAACTCGTCCGAGTGTCTTCATGCTCTGCTCGTTAACTCGCGAGCGACCTTCGTTATGTCGCGAGTCTCCACTAGGTCGCGAGCGACCTAAAAACTATTTTGTTAACTCGCTGGGTTGGACCTTTAGACTTCTTAGGTTGCTTGAACGACCTGTCTTCACACTAGGTCGTTGCCGACCTATCTCCACTACCTCCACATTAGGTCGTGAGCGACCTAAAGCCTTGGAACGACTCAAATCCAATGAGTTGGTGAATTCCACTGCTTTGTCACTCGGCTGGGCTGCATCACATCGGCTACCTCGAACATGCTCGATCGCGACAAAGACTAGGTCGCCATGCGATCAAAGAACTCATCGACGAATCACCGGCCTCCACCAGAAACGTAAATCAAGACTTCACCGCCCCAGCCGCAAGACTACCCTCCTCCCTATCGCAGCGCACGCGAGTGCGAGCGATTCTACTATGTGACGGACTTCGAGTTGACGATTCTCGATTGAATAGGAGAAGGAAAGACATTCAATTTCATTTTTAATGAATAGGCTTTCAGTTTTGAATTGAAAATGAAGGGGAGGAAGGAGTTAATTTTTCGATCGGCCATTATTATAATTTTTCTCGAGCTTTGACTGGAAGAAGTATGGAAAAAAAATAAGCTGGGGTTTTGATTTTTAAGACATATAAAGTCGGCATTGAAATGAAATAAAGGGAAAAGGATGTCTACGTGGAGAATATTTTTGCGTGTAGCAGATGAGCTACAGTGATTGAAATGAAGTGTACAAAGCACAGGTGCGACATTATTTCGGCTGAAGGCTGACTATTTGTATGTGAATAAATATATGTATTAAATTGATTTCAAATTGTCTCAACTTTGTAACTTAAATTTTGGACCTCCTAACGAGACGTGCCGCTAGGCGTTTATAATGTTATACCCCTATTCTGAACACAATGGAAAAGGTTTCGAGTCCCTACTCGATCGTATGAAGAAGATAGCCTTTTGGATTCAGTTATTAAATTAAATTTTCGATATAGATTTCAGCGCGTTTATATATCGTACGCTCACACAGTAACTCTAATTACTACGAAAATTGAAATCCGATAATAATACAATATTACGAGTCAAATGGAACTGGTTTCGTCAAAATCCAAGACTGTGCCTCGGAAATCTATTTTTAAATATCGATTTAAACGATATATTTTCAAAACTGAATAAATCACCTTTAAATTCAATTTTAACACTTTTACTATCTTCAGTATTATCATTATAAATTTTACAAGCCTTCAAATTATTTTTAACAGGCTTAAAACCGAATATTCAATAATTTACCCAATTTCAGTTTATTAAATCCAATAACTTAATTGCTAAATAATAATAATATTTGAATTCAAGTTAAAAATTAACTTTTAAATATTTAAAATCAATTAAATATTCCGATTTCAAATGTCCAAAAATTTTGGGTCGTTACATCGAGAATCAACAAGGTGAAGGATGCCAAGCCTCTATGGCACAAATTGTTGTAGAGCATATAACAAAGGAGGGGTGCCATGCCACGATGTCGAGCTTCTAAATAATCATAGGTAAAGACTTTATACAAGCTTACTACATTAAGTGATATCGATTTTCAACGATACAGAGGATCTTGAGCATCTACAATATAAAGATGGTAGGTATCAGCAATATGAAGGATGGCGTGTATTAACAATACAAAGAGTGTCAAGTACTTATAATGTTTGGAATATCGTATATCACAATGCAAAGAAAATTCTGAGATTTCAACAATCAATTGATGCCGAATTTTTACAAAACTATCGGAGCCTTCAGATTCAAGCCTAGACACGTGTCGTTCATCTCGTATGGTCGACGCCATTATAAATAGGACTCTACAATCACTTGTAAGGGGTGAATTTTTCCTTCCTCGTTAGTTACATTTTTAAAGTTGTAAACCCTAAATTGATTTGGGCATTTTAGAGCATATTGTACTCTTGTGACATTTGCATATAAGACCTTGGACGCTTTAACAATTGCTTAGCATATTTCTTTGAATGATTGTAACTCCCGAATTTTACACATAAGGACTTGGATAATAAACTTTTTGCATTGCATACTTCTTTTGGATGACTACATTTGACTATTCTTGAATTATGGACAAGCATATGACTATATTTCAGACTTGATTTTGAATAGCGAACAAGCATATGAATTCACTTGGACTCGACGGGGCTTGCATATTTTTCCCGAGCTTGCATAACACTGCTTAACTCCTTATCAAAACCAATCTCAACTTACCTTTGATATTTGATTAACAAAGAAATTTGTTGACACAACCCAACCGTATAATCCCTGTTTACTATCATCATCACCAATCTCCATAACCCGACTCCACAAATCAGATCAACCTGACTTCACAAATATTACAATCCAAACATTGTCTCACCTAATCCATAAACATTACAACCCCATCTGATCCGACCGCTCCTAAATAACATCATCCAAACACCACTACATTTCTACTTCCACTCAAATTTGCTACCAACAATCAGTAGCCATCAAATCTAACATCCACACCAAAGAATTCCAACCATATATATGATCTACGACCTATGACCCGACCTAGATAACAGATCCAGGTCCACCTCAGGTGACTCGTCAAAACGGACGTGTGCAAACTGCCTTCGCATCTACTACTCGATGCATGCCTCCATAATTTCCAAAATCCATCTTTATTTCTAGGCCACATTTGCTAATCTAAGTTATATGTAATGAACTCATATTTTTGTCAAGTTTATTTTTTTTAGTTCAAGTGGTTTTATGGAGTGGACTACTTATAGTGATGAGTCAAGGATGCTAATTACTGGGATCGACTGCCATTACTTTGCTCATCATGGTATCTGATTTTTTGGACAATTTTATGAATTTGGGAGCTGTAGGATACTATGCTACTATTGATTTGCTTCATTTACTTCACTTCGTCGATTCCTCTGCTCTGTATAAGGTTCATCGTTTGGTACTATTGGTCTTCCTCTTGGGTATTATCATTAGTGTTTTTATAATAAAGAAAGAAATGGAAAAAAAGAGAACAAGCAAAATACTAATGGAATTTTAGGGTTTGAATTGAAACCCGAACAAACTTTTAAATATGAACCAGGTGTTGATAAATATTTATATCTTTCATTGACTTTGCTCGTGGAATCAAAGAAAGAAGCTGAGAATGTTTTTCAATCCGTAATAGTTGGCAATCAGATGTTTGTTATTGAAATTCACTCTACTATAAAATGTGCGCATATACGTCTTACAACCGTCTCACAATTCCTTGAGTGCAACTGTTCATTTCGTCGGCTATAAGTATCTCCAGAATTTTCATTCCGTCATTGGTTATGTTTGCCTATTCATTTTTAAATTAGATACATAATAACTCATCAGGTAAGTCATCTTTATAGGTTATGGATTTAGGTGCTTCCCACCACGTGTTTCGAGACCCTTTATCTTTTGCTTCTTTGTCTTCATTATCTTCCATTGACTACTAATGGAACTCTTATGCATTTGGCAGGAGTTGGTTTTATTGTTACTTCTAACTTATCTCTTTCAAATGTCTATCATATCCTAAATATCACATAAAACCTTTTATATATTGGTTAGTTATATGATTCTGGTATTATAGCAACATTTACTTGTAGTTCTTATATTGTGCGGGTTCTGAAGTCTCAAAAACTTATTAGGACATGCCATAGGGAAGAAGGACTATATGTTTCAAATGAATTAAAAGTTCTAGTTAGTGCTGCAACTAGTATTGATTTATCTTATTTTCGTTTGTGTCCTTCTTCCTCTAGTTTTTATTTGTAATATTCTCATTTAGGTCATGTTTCTACTTCTCGTTTGACGTTTTTATCATCCACAAGTGCATTAGGAAATTTCGAAACTCATGATATTTCTGATTATTGTGGATGTAAACTGGTAAAGTTTTCCACTTTAACCTTAAATAGTAGCATCTCTGTTTCTTCTACTCTATTTGATTTGATTCATTCAGATGTGTGGGGACCGTCTCCAATTTCCACCAAAGA
Source organism: Allium cepa (assembly GCA_030765085.1). Taxonomy (NCBI): domain Eukaryota; kingdom Viridiplantae; phylum Streptophyta; class Magnoliopsida; order Asparagales; family Amaryllidaceae; genus Allium; species Allium cepa. The sequence continues at coordinate 1,003,735,092 of CM060935.1, forward strand.
AGGTCTCCAGTTTCCATGCAATTGTGTCTATTTAATGAAATATTGTTCTGACTTTTTTGAAATATAAAAAAAAATAGAGCACTTGTCAAGACACAGCACTGGACTGTTATATAATGTTTTATGCATGATTTAGATGGAGAATACACGTCTAAGAATTTTTGTGAATTACTTTCTTTGGAAGGAACCACTCAACGAACATTATGTATTGATACTCCTCAATAAAATAAAGTTGTAGAAAGAAAACATAGACAGTGCTTGGACCAATGATGTCACAAACATGCAATAAAGTATCAAATATGAAAACTACAGAAGAAAAGAAAAGAGAAAGGGCACTCAATTTTTATAGTGGTTCGGCCAATACTCCAACCTACGACCACTTAATCGATCTCTATTGGTTATCCTTTGTTTCTACAATGCTGCTCTTACAACTCAGTTGTTCCCAATTTGATAAAGATCCAAGAGATTGTTTTTTAGAAGTGTAATTTTCAACTCGTCATAATTAATAATTCAAAGTATAGATCAGAAAAAAGTCCCCATTTAAAATGACTCGCCCTCCTATTTATAGATGGGGACATCCGAAATGACCCAAAATAGTTCCACATGTTCTCCATGTTTGCACGTCACTCCACAAAAATCTCGAGGATAACTCGAGCCATGCATCGCAAATCGGTCCCGCGTTGGGCACCACAACTCAGTGCCAAGTTGTGGTTGTCCCTGGCTAAATTGGCTTTTGCTTCGGGCATGACTCAAAGCAACCTTGTAGTTGCTTTGCGATTTCTCTTTTTTTCTCATTTAAGCTTTACTTGATTTTTCCAATACTTTTCCTAGGTTCCACTTCGGGTATATTTGGGTTCGACTCGAATTTTCTTGGAAATTGGTTTGTACATGTGTTTATACCTTCCTTCAATTTTTACTCGGGTCTTCCTTCATGCACCACTCGGGCCCGACCTGTGCTCCACTAAGTTGTGAAGATTGGCTTCTATTTTAAACTATCTTCTTTGAAAATCTCCACTCCATCATTTTGTTTAGTTATTTCAAGTATTTTATATCCATTTCTTTATTGTTCCTTGGTTCAGTTCGTCCATTCAAGTCTGTTCGAAGACAGAATTTTTTTCTAATAACAGACAAGGTCTTGGAACTACTCGGTTTACGATACTGTCTGCTTCTAATTGTAGGTAATTTTAAGGGGGAGCTATTCTTATTACTATTAGACAAATTAACACAATACTGTCTTCTCACATTTAAGGTATTTCACCTTTTGTAATTTTTAATAAACTCACTCCTAATTATTCTATTTTTAATGTGTTTGGGTGTACTTGTTTTGTTCTCCTTCCTTGTTTAGAATGTAACAAGTTATCTTCTCGGTTGCATTTATGTTTTTTATGGCTATGGTAAGAATAAAAAGGGATATAGATATTTTGATCCAACCACTCAAAACTTTATTTTTCTCGAAATGTTGTATTTCTTGAACATATATCATTTTACTCTTTTCCATCCAGCACTCATAGTTTAACCAGATTTAATCTAGTTCATATTGATCCTTTTTCTGATGATAATAATAATATTTATAGCCTCATAAAAAATAAAACACCTAAAGCTGCCTCCTCCCCCACTATAGCGCTCAGTCTCTAATTGAACCTATAGATCCACCTTTCATCATTCTACAGGCATTCATAAGTCTACTGAATTAACTTATTTCTCTTAATCTTGTTACTCTTCGTGTTTTTCTTTATTCCTAACATTCATTCATAATCTTTCTGAGCCAATTCTTATAAAGAGACAGTTCTTAATCGTTGTTAGTGAAAGAATGGATGAAGAAATTTCTACTTACAAAGGACATGTACTTAGAATTGGTTCCTCTATCTCATGGTAAGAGTGTTGTTGGTGGTTGTTGGGTATACTAATCAAAACCATATATGATGGATCAATTGAAAGATATAAAACTATTTTGGTTGCAAAAGGTAAATCTTAATAGTGTGGCATGGATTATGAGGATGCATTTCAAAAATGACTATCATCCGTACTCTCGTCATTGTAGATTTTGTTCGACAATGGTCTATTTCATAAATTGATGTTAAAATGCATTTTTAAAGGACGATCTATAAGAAGAAATATATTTGGAACCTCCTTCAAATGTTCCAAATGAATCTTGATATGTTTGCAAGCTTAAGAAAGCACTGTATGGACTTAAACAAGCAACTCGTGCTTGGTTTGAGAAAATTTCTTTTGTGATTAAATCTCTTGGTTTTGTCTCTAGCTTCCATGATAATTCCCTTTCTGTTCAAAATATTAATGAAGAATGTATTATATGTTGGTTATATTATAATTATAGAAGATGGTTTGCATGATATTTCTTCCTTAAAAATGGAGTTAGCTAGAAATCTAAATTAAGGATTGGGGTCTCTAAGATATTTCTTTCGAATTGGGAAGGCATACTCACCGAGAGGTTATTTTCATTCTCATTCAAAATATGCCATAGGTATTGTTGAGAAAGCTAGTATTGCTTAATTTTTTCTCGCAAGTAATTAGCAGGCCAATTAATGGCAATCCGGCCATAATCAAAGCCAGCCTAACTACTTTACAATCGATCCACATAAACCGACCCAAGCTCATATTGGTTCAAAAAAACCCTTCTACTTAGCAAGGCACCGAGATGAGATACAGTTGCCTCATCCCTAGACATCTTTCACATTTAAGCAAGATCTGGGCCCAACCCCTCTCAGTCTAGCCGGGCCTGGCACAATGACGACCGACCTACCTATGTCAACATTCTTCCGACCCAGCTCCAAGTAAACACATTCACCCTGTGTCACTCCAGCTGAAGCCCGGTACCTCTCCAAGCACGCCTCAAATGATGGCACATCAAGAAAGATTGGCTCAAGCATGACCCATCCTCGTTCTAGCTTCATAAAACCATTTCCGACCGGTCCCGACCAACCATCCTAGTCATCTCGCAATATCTTGTGCATCATCTTCCCAACATGGTTTTTTAGCAAGATTCATGTTTTCTCTCATATCGATAATAGCCGATCGGCCAGCTAAGCAAGCTTTGCTATGTAAGCACTCAAGCAAACGACAAGCTATACATCCACCTTTCTGAAGCGATGTAGTTGGACGGTTGAACTGATGTGACGTACCATTAGAGTTTGATGTGCTTTTAATGTGCATTTGATGTGATGTATGTGCATTAAATGTGAAGCCCATGCTTGATACAGAAGAGTAGTGAGTATAATCTCATCCACTATACATCTTCTTACACCTTTATAACCGTTATCCATATGACGCTTGCAGTCAGATCAACGGTCAGGTTTTTCACCAGTTTTACAACTTAATCTCAACCGTCTGTCATCCACTTTAGCTACTATAAATATCCCTGCATTACAAATTCAAAAGGGTTGGAACATACAAGGATTCTGAATGCCACATACAATTTAGAGCACTTGATACCACAAGTCCTTAAGATTACACAGCTTTATTAGTCTTAAGTGCTTCATGTTTTTTTATTATTCTCTTATAATTCTTTGTAGTTTTAAAAGAAATATATAGTAAGAGAACTTCACAGTGGACGTAGGAAGCCTTGCTGAACCACTTTATATCTTGTGCTATTTACTTTTCAGTTATGTACTTAACTTCTCATTTTTCCATTTAGTCCTACTATTAGAAAATAACCTTTTCGCATTAGTCTAATTCCAAGGTCATCTAAATCTTTAGTCAATATTTTAGCGCTGGAAGGAGGGCCTCCCGTAAAGCTCTCACCTTTCCATACTTTTCTGCTTCATAAAGACCTGATCTGACTTGTTATCATGGACAATGTTCCACCATCGAAGGTAACAACTCCAATAGGCACGAAACCAACGGAGACCCTTTTGCTAGTGTTGTTCATCTCTATCCGGACATCAATAAAGCAATATGACATATGTGATGCTAGTATGCTACAGCTGTTAAACGTGGGTCAGCGGCCCACGAAGTGAATGGCTTACGGGTGCAATTAGACGCTCAAGCCATTATGAACTTTGTCCCACCAGCTCCTTCAACAGCCGACTTAGTGGACCTACCTGCTCGTAGGCCCATGCCTCCCGACGGTTATGAACTCTTGAACACCACCAAAGCCTAAGAGAGGGTAGTACCAAAATTCCGCTTGTGAACATTAACATCCATCCTAAAAGGTACTTTGTATGCATACCTAGTCAGATTGATCTCTCCTTATATATGGTTGAGCCTGTAGAGCCAAGTCATCATCATTCCCCTTCAGCGGAATGGCCACCAACCTTCGATCACTCACGAAATTATACTTTTGATTGTCTCGGTGGAGTCCCTCTACCATCGGTAGGCCACGCATGGCTCTCTAAACACACTCTAGGTCCCATAGGGTTGTAGCCGAAAACAAACAAAGACAATAATGGGTGATGCATTCATTTCCTCCTTGGGACCGTCGACCTTTGCCGCCAAGTGCATAGAGAGTCATGCTTCCAGCTTTCCGCCAGGCTATCTAATAAAGGATGTGATTATATGAGCTCATTTGCCTTGCTAGGGACTGATAACCTCAACTACCATGTGCATAGTGAGCCATGCTCCTTGCTTGCCAATCGACTATCCATGAGGGTGAATTACAGTGCATTCACTTCCTTATTGGAGACTGTCGACCTCTACCGCCAAGTGTGTAGTGAGCCATGCTCCCTGTTTGTTGTTAGGCTATCCAATGAAAGATGAGTTTTGACGTGCTCATTTTCCTTATTGGGGACTGCCGACCTCGACCACTAAGTGCATAGCGAGCCATGCTTCTCGCTTGTAGGCCGACTATCTATGAGGGTGAATTGCCATGTATTCACTTCCTTATTCGAAACATTACCGACTTTGCCGCCAAGTGCTAATGAGCCATGCTCCTCGCTTGCCATCAGGCTATCTGAAAAAGGATGTGTTTTTATGTGTTCATTTTCCTTGTTGGGGACTGCCGATCTCAACCGCCAAGTGCATCGCGAACCATGCTCTCCGCTTGTCGACCGGCTATCCACAAGGTTGAATTACCGTACATTCACTTCCTTATTGGGGACCTTCGACCTCTATTTCCAAGTGCATAACGAGCCATGGCCTCGCTTTCCTCCAACTATCCAATAAAGGATTATTTTTTACTTGCTCATTTGCCTTGTTGAGGACTACCGGCCTCAGCCGCCACTCTTGCTGCATATCAAAACCTTCAAGCCCATCATTGCTTGAGTTTGATCCAGGATCGCTCGATAAAAGGATGGCACAATAAGCCCAATGCTTAAACGCCATCCTTGACGCTCAATAGACAAGATTGATCCAACAAGGAATATGTAGAAACGGGTTGCAACCAGCGCCTATCACCTAGTTTGGCATAACTGTCGTCAGAAATACAAGTGCAAACACAGGAAGAGAGTGAAGGAGTTTTATAAACGTACCCCCTTACCTCCACCACAAGATTCGAATCAACCTCGAATCTTGACCGTCTAGGTGTAATGAATGCGACTGGTATTTCATCCATTCCTAAAGGCAGACATCCCTCCTACCACGCCTGGAAAAATGAACCATCATAACCAATAGCACGAAGCCATGTGGAAAGCGCATTAAATACTTTGTAGAGCCTTCAATCGGTAAGATTTTCATGATTTCACAACTCTGCACCCGCGTGCGGATACAAACTTAGGGGCAAAATGTTGCGCAATTTTCTCATAAGTAATTAGCAAGATAATTAGAGGTAGTTTAAGCCAATCAAAGCCAACCCAACTAATTTAGAACTGACCCATATAATCCAGTCCAAGCCAATGTTACTCTCAAACCAATCCTCTACTCGGCAAGGCACCAAAATAACGTCCGGTCGCCTCATCCCTATGCACCTTTCACATTTAAGCAAAATGTGGGCCCAATCCTCTCGGTCCAGCTAGGCCTGGCACAATGACGACCGGTATACCTATGTCAACATCTCATTCGACCCAACTATGAGTCAACACAACCACTCGACGTCACTCCACTTGACGGCGATACTTCTCCAAGCCCGCCTCAACAGGCGACAAATCAAGCAAGATTGGATCAGGTGTGATCCGTCCCCGATCCACGTTCAGTACAACTATTTCCGACCGTCCCATCCACCCTCCTAGTCACTCGCATCCGGCCGAGTACCATCTTCTCAACATGGTCCTTAATAAGATTTCTAGTTTTCTCATATCGTTGACGACTGGTCGGCCAGCTTAGCAAGCTTTGTCATGTAAGCACTCAAGTAAACGCCAAGTTATCCATCCACTTATCTGAAGCACTATAGTTAGGCGGTTGAACTGACGTGGCGTACCACTAGCATTAAATGCACATTTATTGCGAAGTGTGTGCATTATATGCGAAGTCCATGCCTGGTGCAGAGAAGAAATGAGTATATTTTCTTCCGTTGCGCATCTTTTTACACCTTTATAGTCGTCGTCCATCTACCCTTGCATCCAGATTAACGTTCGGGCACTTGTCTTACCAGTTTTATACCTCAATCTAATCGTTTATCATCCACTTTAGCTACTATAAATATCTTTTTCATTACAACTTCAAAAGAACATACAAGGATTCTGAATACTACACACAATTCAAGCCTCTAGATACTGCAAGTCCTTAAGATTACACAGCTTTATTAGTCTTAAGTGTTTCCTGTTTTCTTATTATTCTCTTTTAATTCCTTTTAGTTGTAATAGAAATGTATAGTAATGAAACTTCAGAGTGGACGTAGGCAGCCTTGCCTAACCACTCTGTATCTTATGTTATTTACCTTTCAGCTACGTACTTATTTCCTCATTTTTCACTTTAATCCTTGTGTTAGCAAGTAATCTTTGCGCATCAGTCTAATTTCGAGGTTGGCTAAATTGCTAGTCAACAGCTAGACTTAATGATAATAAGGTTAATGACACTCTTATCGATGTTAATGCAAAATACTCTCCTTCAGATGGTGTACCACTATCAAATCTTACTTTATATCATTTGATTACTAAAAGCTTGTTTTATCTTGCCATCACTCATCCGGATATATCGTATGTTGTTCAAATTGTTAGTTAGTTTGTAACTTTCCCAACTACAGTTCATGGGTAGTTATCCTTTGTATTTTAAGGTATCTTTTCTATAGCCTTCTATTTTCATCCACCTACTCCTTGGAATTGCATGCTTACTTTCACATTGATTATGGCAGCGATCCCACAGATCGTAAGTCGATTACCGGCTTTTATATCTTTTTATTGATTACCTTATATCTTGGAAGAGTAAGTAACAATTCTTTGTTTCTCATTCTTCAACTGAAACAGGGTGTCGTTTTATGGCATCTACTACCAAAGAGATTGTTTAACCGCATAGGTTACTTGCAAATATGGAGGTGATTCTTTCTGATCCTACTCCTATGTATTATGGCAATAAGAGTATTGTCATATTTCTCGTGACTCAGTTTTTCATGAGCGAACCAAACATATTGAGATTGATTGTCACGTCAGGCGTCATCATCTTGAGAAAGACGTTATCACTCTACCTTTCATTCCCTCTTTGATGCAGAATGTCGATCTCTTTACTAAGTCACACTTAGTTTCTCGTTTTTAATTTTCAGTTGACAAACTTTCAATGCTTATACTGTCCGTCTCATGAATTTGAGGGGAGTTGTTAAGAGATCATTATGATTTGTTAAGGAATAAATCAATGATAATATCTTGGCTTTTCCATATTACAATAAATTTTCTATTGTATAATTACTTAAACTTTAAGCATTTAAGCAAAGTGGCTATAAATAACTAGTTATGAATTGTATAACGATCATCAAGTTGTAATGAATTACTCATATATTCAACAAAATCAATTATTCAATTATCTTAAACAGCGCTAGATCAAATCACCATCATCTCAAACATGCATTATCAATCTTCCTACTTTGGCAGAATGTTGTGGCCTTTCGTTTCACTGAAATTAAAATTTGAATATTAAGGAGGAAAATGATGTATAGGAACGAATGCCCATAAAACATGCTCTCATTCCGTGGATGTGTATTCAACATTAATCCGATTCATACCGTGCGAGATCGAAAATCAAACGGGATTGAAATGTTGTTGGAAAGATTGCTTGTCCACAACTTGTAATGATAGGGAAGCCAAAAGAAGAGGGAGGGGGTGATTTGAGGACATAGGATCTTAACAATAAATATAAACATGTGTACTGCTTCTGTCGTCGGTATCAATGAAAAATCCCACATCTCAAATTGCCTACCATTTAAACCCACACAACTTGACAAAGCCCGCATATAAGCAACAAAACTGAACTAAAATTTCCACACTTCCATTTCGAGTTACTGCTTATTCTTACTTTCCAATTGGTGCATTATATCCCTTCTCAATTATAATCAATAATTCCCCAAAACTCCTTCAACTCTTCTCTTCTAAATCAACTTGTATTAACCGTTCTAAAATGATGAACAATAGATCATCATCACCATCTCCCTCATATAACGACGTTCGGAATCCTTACAACAGTTACTCTTCCAGCATCATACCTCCATCTTTCACTTCCATTGAAGAAGAGCAGCATCATCAGCCATGGAACAGTACCACCACCGCTACCCAAAATCACCACATAATCACCGACACTGGCTTCGGGGTGGCAAACGCCGACCATCCACTGCCATTAGCAATTCCGATGAACTCTGTAGGCAGCAGCAGCAGCTGCTTCCCAGCTAACTACTTCTCTGCAAACTTACAAGCAAATCAGTACCCTAGCTTCATCAAAAGAGAAGAAGGTATGTATGAATATAAGTATTTCAATTATCTGTAAAGTAATAATCTTTTTTTTTTCTAAATAAAAAAGAAATATATAAATTAAGGAGGGAGTAGGATAGGACTGAACCTGGGGCACAGAACGTACTTCTCGTCAGGAGACGCTATGACGATCGACCGGCTTCTGACGGCGAGGGCCCACCAAGGCCAGCTTCAGGCGCCGAGGTGCCAAGCTGAAGGCTGCAAAGCTGACTTAGCAGGAGCAAAGCACTACCACAAACGACATAAAGTCTGCGAGTTCCACTCTAAAGCCACTGCTGTTATTACTAGTGGTTTGCAGCAGCGTTTTTGCCAACAATGCAGCAGGTCCCTTTAATTTTTCTCGTCGCACCCTTTCTTGATTTCTTCATTTTATGCTTTTAGTCTTCAGATTGCTTCATTTGTTTGTGGTTATGATATTGTGTTCGAATACTGAATTAGAGAAGTTTTATAGATACAATCTTAGGAGCTTATCATATTCGATATTAATTAGCGGTTAAATTGTTTTTTTTTTTTTTTACACGAACAAATTGATTATCTGTCATTATTACATGTAAGTAAGATAGATCCAGTTCTTTGTTTCGGTTTATCCTCAAGATAAAAGTTCTATGATTAGAACAGTGGACAATTTTCAGCTTTGTTGATACAATTAATCTTCACATATTTTTTATATTAGCAAATTGTAGATAATAAATGTGCAACTTTGTCATCATAATCCATACTGGCAGCTAAATTAATTTTTTTACACAAACAAATTGATTTTTCTTTCTTATTACGTGTAATTAAGACTGATCCAGTGCTTTATTTTTAATTTATCCTCAGAAAAAAAGTTTCATAATTAGAACAGCGCACAACTTTCAGCTTTATTTATACAATTTAGTTACGAAATTTGTGCACATGATTCTTAGCATAAGACAATGAGTTTGGAATAAAATTTTGCTTATTATGTCTTAGGTTTACTTTGGAGACTTGGTACATTGTTGTATCTGAGTAAGGGTTACAATGCAAATATTTGGAAATAGGATTCTATTCTGGATTTCCACCAAATTTAGGGTTTAGAGTTTCATTAATTTGTCCCCAACACTAATTCCTACAAATCCCACTTTTTCGTGCTTTTACATTGTGTTTGAACTTATACGAGGTATTGAATGCAAAAAGGATTAAAATTCCTTTTATCGAAACATGCAGTAGATGGAAATTATGTATAGATGGGTACTTTAGCTACTTGTCTATATATGTTGCCTAGTAGATTAGTACAAATTCCTTTCTCTTTTGTCACAAAAACTTTGCACTGTATTGCGTAAAGAAAACCTGTTTTGTAATAGAAATAAAGATAATGCATTCCTGAAATAGGAGTTTCTCACTTTTCACTTCACACTTCTTAATTTGACAAGAGTGAATATGATTGAATATTCCTATATATCTTTATTTAGCTAAAGAGAGTGGTAGAATAGATTGGCATAAGCATATAAGTAGAAATGAGAAAAATACAAATGTACAGTATGTAGCTTTTGTTGGAGTATTTTTATGCATATATACGTACGTACATATGTGTACAGGTTTCATGTGCTAAGTGAGTTCGATGAGTCAAAAAGGAGCTGTAGAAAGAGGCTTGCTGATCACAACCGTAGGAGGAGGAAACCTCAGAATCTCTCTGACAAGACTAAACATTATTCTTCATCATGTATCAATCCTCTCTCCCTACACTCTCCTAATATATATAATTCTTTTGACACAGAGACATTTCTCTCAGTTATTCTCGTACCTTATGTAGCAAGGGCATATATATTGGATCTTTTTACCCATTTTAGCACCCATTTTTAAAAAAAAAATTAGTATGCATCTACAGTACTTCTAAAACTATTTAAGAACATAGACCACTTTCTGTCATCAGGACAAAAATAATAATTTGCTTTGATGCTATTTGGAAAAGTGCCAGTAAATTTAACAAAAAATGTATGTTGCGTTAGTCCTATTTAATAAAAGCAATAATGCATTTGTTAAAAGAAAAAATAACGTACTAAGTTTTTTTTTGTTTTTTTTTTTGTTTTGTTTTGTTTTGACATTGTTTTGAATAATTAAGTATAAATAATTAGTTTTCGACAACATAAAGGAAGTTAACATTATTTGCATTAGAGCAACTAGCTCATTTGGCTAAAACATTGAACCACATAATAGATCACTGAGTCAGTTTTACTAGTATTTGAGAAAAATGTAAACTTCTCAAAATTGTAGTTTACGGTATAAGCTTTTTTTTTTTCTTTTTACATTATTTGTTTTATGTATAATATGACTAAACTTGTAATAACATTTGAAAAGTACACAAAAAGGTTAGGAAAAACCTTATATATAAGAAGTATATAGAATTGAATTGAGATGACCCAACTAGGTGAAACCAAGTGCCATTTGCAAAAAGTGTAGACTGTAGAGTAAAGTTTCACAATAAATTGCAAAACTTCAGTGTGTGGAAGCCCTTAATCCACACCAGCACAACTGACTGTCTCATGTCCTAAACTTAAAACTGTTTAAATATATATGTGACTACTGAGAATTGATTGATAAAACTGAGGAATTGAATGCATGCAGCAAGTAAAAGTGGAACAACTAATAGTGCAACTAATAGCAATGGATATGAGGGGAACCAAGGAAACAAGAACAAATCAACATCATCTCTTGGGGTATTAGGAGAAGTTCCACAGCAGCATATTCAATATAACTATGCACAGCACCATAATTATAACCTATCTTCTCCAAATCCAGCAAATGTCAACAGCAATGGAGATAACTACTACAGTCAAAATTTCTTCGCTGCTTCGAGCTCGAATACTGGTGTGTATCATTCCAGTGGAGATGGTAATAATACTCACCTTGGTCAACCTATGTATGAGGTTGATTTCATGTGATGAATATCTTACCATGCTTAGTTTTTTTTTTTTTCTTTTCTTTGTGCTGAATAACATTTTGTTATGTTTTTTTCTCCTTTTTCTTATGTTCATGAATTGATTTTAGTTTCTAGCTATGATCAATGGTCATTTTACATTAAAGCTATATTATATTCTTTTACTTGCTAACGGTATATGACTGGTATATATATTGTATTATCCATAGGTTAATTGTGAAGAGGTAATAATGATATGATATGTATATAGTACATATAATTTCAGAATCATATGAAATTCATTGGTCCAAAGTTTTCTGACAACAACAACTCCTGTTTGTGTAGACCCTCTTTACTTTCTAGGGTTCCAGCCTTCCAGCCCTGTTTCTATTTGATGCAATAAATATCTACTTAATTTGGTTTGATTTCAAATTTTAAGTTAAAGCCCTACATGTAAACTTTATCAAATTTCCCTAACTAGCGTATCTATTCCATATTAGCTCAGAATTTTAGCGTACAGTTTTTAAGAATAATATGATATATGTGTGTATATGTATGTGTGTGTATAAGCATAATACCCGAATTACTCCCTAAATAATGTGACACTTTATCATTCTTCTATTTTTTACGTGGTATACTTCAATAAATTAGATGTCATGAGTTAAAAGTCTCACCAGATGTGTTGTATTGTACATTTATCTCTCTCTATTTACAATATTTATAAATGTATTAAATAATGATAAAACAAGTGTGTTCCTAAGGGTACTCATTTTTCCTCTTTCTAATACCATAGAAAATAATAATAAACACAGTAAAATTTGTGTGTTTCGTAGTACCAAAGTCATTTCATACGACAACTGTTTGCGCCAAAATTGGCCACAAACACCCAATACCGTGAAAGCACCAGTGTATGAATATAAATTAATGATATTCAAACACAAACAACAGATCTCAACATATAATAGACAGCAACCACAAAAGTAAAGAACAGAGACACAAGTTTTATAGTGGTTCGGCTATCTCCGGCCTACGTCCACTCCCACCGTGAAAGCACCAGTGTATGAATATAAATTAATGATATTCAAACACAAACAACAGATCTCAACATATAATAGACAGCAACCACAAAAGTAAAGAACAGAGACACAAGTTTTATAGTGGTTCGGCTATCTCCGGCCTACGTCCACTCCCACCGTGAATCCATCATATTTCCTCCATACGAACTCCGATTAACTTGATATTTGAAACATAGCCTTTCATAGTCCTTATCGTCATTTTCAATCAATTTCGTCTCGATCGGAGTTCAACAGAATTTTGACGATATCCATCGTAGCCTTTATTCCCAGTCCTGCTATCCATAATTCCTTGCCAATTTGTTGTTATTCCCGTTTTGACCATAAAATGGGGTAACAGTCTGCCCCCCAAAACATGCCTTGTGATAACAAGATGTGTTTTGAATAGTTCCGAATCCAATACTCGAAGTCCAAAGCCATATTGCCAGAGTATATCATTCTTGACTGCTTCGAGTCGATGTCCAGTTCCATATCCAATAACCAAAGCCTTAGCCAATTCCGTATTCATTCGAAGTCGACAACCGAGTTCCAATCCATCCTTGTCCAATAGCCAATAACTGAAGCCAGGACCTCTCCGGGTCAATAGCCAAATCCATAACCTCTCCGGGTTCCTGCCAAGCGCGATCCATACTGGATGTCCTTGGCCCAGTGTCCCTAGGCGTTGTAAAATGCCATGGCTTAAGTCCTAAGCCGAATCTTGATCTCTCCGGACCCTTGCCGAGCATAGTCCATACTCAACGACCTTGGCCCAGTGTCCCTGGGCGCTGTAAAATGCCATGGCTTAAGTCCTAAGCCGAATCCTGATCTCTCCGGACCCTTGCCAAGCATAGTCCATACTCGACGACCTGAAAATAATATATGATAATAGAGGGCCTAAGTCCTAGGCCGAATCCTGGTCACTCCGGACCCTTGCCGAGCGTAGTACATACTCGACGACCTGAATGAGTCAACCCACCTTGTTTGGGTAAAGTGACTCACCCCTTGCCAGGCATAATCCATACCCGACGACCATTTATCAAAAACCAGATAAAAGTCCAACCAAAAATCTATTCCAAAGCCCAAAAATCCAAATCCAAAAATTCAAATCCGAAATCCAAATCCAAAATCCAAATCCAAACCCAAAAATTCAAATCCAAAACCAGAAAACCAGAAATCCAAACCAGAATCCAAAACCAAAAACAATTGTCCAAAGGAAAATCCAAATAAAAAAGCAAGAAAAACCAGGAGCTCAATCCAAGCTCCAAAACCAAATCCAAAAAGAAAAGCAATGTCCAATCTGAAAGCAAGAAATAAATTTCACAAACCATAGCGTCCCGGGTTATCATCATTCAGAGCGTGCCTAGGGGCTATCTCCGTCCCCGTACATGTGTAAATGACTTTACCGTTTGCTAACAGCTTGCTACTTATTCCATATTACCTTGGTCAATGGATGATCAATCGACGATCATCCCTGGGCCTCCCATCATCACGGCGTGAGGTGGTCGGCGGTTGCTCCTGCTCCACCGTTGCATCCCGAGTTCCAACATATTGCTGCAACTGTCCATTCCTTACATGCTCCTCGATTATATCCTTTAGGTGCCTGCAGCTGTTGGTATCGTGTCCATCCAGATCATGGAAGAGACAGTGCCTTCCTGATGTCCTTTCCCGCTCTGTTGGTTCCCTCCTAGCCGGCCTTCGGTAGGGAAGGCGATTCCGAGTTTCCAAGTATATCCGTTCCAGCGTCTCGTTCAATCCAGTGTATGTGGAAAACTTTGGGTCCTTCCATCGTTTTCTAGCGTTTCCAGAGTCGTCATCTAACTTCCTTTTTCCTTTATCCCTATCCGAACCGTTTTTGGATACCGCTCCAACCTCGATTGTGCTAACCTTTTTTGACTTTAAATCCGTACTTGCATCTTCTTGTCGAAGGAACCTTTCTGCCTCATGAAAGAATTCGTCGAGATTTCGCGGGGGATCTCGTATCAGAGATACCTTGAAATCCGAATTCTCCTTGACTCCTGATACTGCTGCCATTAAAACCATTGATGGATCAGGCCGATCCACCGAAGCGACTGCCGCACTGAATCGAGTTAGAAAAGTTCTAAGTGATTCGTCCATCCTTTGCTTCACCGATGTTAAAGTCATCACGTTTTTTGGCCTCTTAACGTGAACCCGAAACTGTCCCAGAAACTTTTCCACTAATTCCTTCCAAGTCCTGATAGATCCTTCTCCCAGCTGCCTAAACCACATTGCAGCTAAGTCCTTCAAATACAAGGGGAAACATCGGGCCATCACTTCCTCCGATGCCCCCAGCACCTCCATGTGTCTGGTGTACCTCATTAAGTGATCTGTTGGATCCGTCTTACCATCATATACCTCCACGCTAGGTAGCTTGAACTTAGGTGGATTCCGAGCCATCCTTATTTCCCGAACGAATGGACTTCTATTTAATCCTTCCAAATCTCCGTTTGTTAACCCACCTCGCACAGTCTTCCTGATCATCTCTACTAATCCTGTATTGTCTGGTAGGGGTTGCTCCCCATGCCCCCGAGGGAACTCTGGTACATATTCCTCGTGTGGCTCACTAGCGGCAACGTTAGTTCTAGCTTGCTGAATTCCTTCCAAAGGTTCTTCTGTATTGAATTCTGTGGGCCTGCCCCCAAGCCCTTGTTGATTGCCTTCTGGCTCCGTATCCTGTCCTTCATTGGGTTCCACAATCCTGGCTCCTTGTCCTGCATCCGCAGCTGCTGTAGCTGTTCCTAAGTTCTGCATCCCTGTAGCTCTCATTTGTTCCAAGAAAGTTTGCATCATCTCCTGTTGACTTTTCAACAATCTCTCCTGCAAAGAATTGGCCATAGCTTCCATTTCATCCCGAGTTACGTAAACCGAAGCCTGTCCTTCCTCACCTCCGGAGGATGCTTGTTGACTTCCTCCTTGTTGGCTTCTCTCAACCCTTAGCCTTCTGCTATCCTGTCTAGCCATTGTCTTCCAAATCCAAATTCCTTAAATTCTTCAAATCCGATGTAGCGGGTGCTAGTTGTTCTCAGTGAAAGCACCAAAATGTTTGCGCCAAAATTGGCCACAAACACCCAATACCGTGAAAGCACCAGTGTATGAATATAAATTAATGATATTCAAACACAAACAACAGATCTCAACATATAATAGACAGCAACCACAAAAGTAAAGAACAGAGACACAAGTTTTATAGTGGTTCGGCTATCTCCGGCCTACGTCCACTCCCACCGTGAAAGCACCAGTGTATGAATATAAATTAATGATATTCAAACACAAACAACAGATCTCAACATATAATAGACAGCAACCACAAAAGTAAAGAACAGAGACACAAGTTTTATAGTGGTTCGGCTATCTCCGGCCTACGTCCACTCCCACCGTGAATCCATCATATTTCCTCCATACGAACTCCGATTAACTTGATATTTGAAACATAGCCTTTCATAGTCCTTATCGTCATTTTCAATCAATTTCGTCTCGATCGGAGTTCAACAGAATTTTGACGATATCCATCGTAGCCTTTATTCCCAGTCCTGCTATCCATAATTCCTTGCCAATTTGTTGTTATTCCCGTTTTGACCATAAAATGGGGTAACAACAACCAACCACCGCGAAAAGTTATTTTGTATGATGAACTACTGCTGACTAACACGTTTTCCATGACCATCAACCATCAAATTAATGTTATTCGGTGGTTGATCACCGTAAAAAATAATTTTGACCAGCGGTTGTTCGCCGTGCAAAAAAAAAATCGAAAATGATGTCTTTGATAGCCTTTTAAAAGGTTTGGTATTACGAAGAGTATAGCGTAAAATTTTATGATATTTTTTAGCAACATTATTAGGAAGAGGAAAAATAAGGTGTTCTTAGCAACACACTAAAATAAAAACGTATATTTATTTCTCTTTCATTATTTAACATTTAGGTCCTTCATAATTTAAAATTCTCGTTTAAGTTATTCTATTTACATTATATTCAAATCGTCTAATCTTTTTAATCCCTTCATCATTGAGTTAACTAAAGTTATCAACATTTTCGAATTTCAACTATTTTCTTTATCATCATCGTCCATATTTTCATTTATTTACATTCTTTACATTATTAAACTCGCTCTTAAATAATCAAAATACAAACTTTTCAACTATTGATCATTACTCAATAAAATTGTTACCTACCAAGTAAAATTTTCAAATTTTATTTAATATCTCCACAATAATGAGCTAGTTTTGTTATTATAAATAAACAAAACCAACCGAATTAATATTTATTCCTATAATTGTTGAAAATAAACTTGATTTTGGTCTAATTAATTATTTTGGAAAATATTACATAATTTAGGCAATAGTAATTTTAGTATTTATTATGAAGATAATTAAGTTATATCGAAGAGGCTAAAATTTAGTCTAGAGAATAATCTAGAGTTTGATGTATTAATTGAAAATCTCTAGAATCATTTGTTAGGAATTTAAGAGAACTCTAGATAATGGCCTTTTCAGGAAAATTAAAAAATATTCTAGATAATGATTGTGAACCATATGATTAAACATCACCATCGTTCAATTGAGATGTGTACCACTACTATAAATAGAGGTGGAGTGACTTATTTTGTACTGAAGTAAGAAAAGTAACAAAGCAAGAAAATTCTAACCAATAAGCAAAAAAAAAATTCAATCAAAGTTTGTAATAAAATTGTCTTCCTGTTTTAAAAGTCCACATCTTTCATTTCTGGTTATTATCAAATTTTATTCTTCTTCTTATAAAATTTTCCATCAGTGGTATCATCCTTTTAAATTTCCAACAATAATAAATATTACATTTTAAAAAAGTGAATTAAACCAAAACCTCATTATTTACTTTAATAATAAAATTACATGTAAACCTATTTAAAATAAAACATCGATAAAATTACATATATAACCATATAAATCAAAATAATAAATAAACCATAAAAGAATGTTTAAATTTTGAACATATTTTTTATGAAATCATTGTGTATAATGCACAGGTTACACAATAGTCTTTAAAATGTTTCAAGATTTATCCTTTTTCGTGATGGTTAAGGGGCAACATGAAATCGACAGGGTGAATAATTTTATTAGGAAAAGACTTGAAAGATAGAATATTATAAGATGAAAATGTTTGGTTACATTATTTATTGACCAAAAAAAATGTTATAATATTTTTGTTTACGTTATCAAAGATAATTAAATACACTCAAATTCTTGAAATATGAATTTTTAAAATTTAAAATTGGAATTCGAGAGAAAACAAAAAAAAAAGTTAACAATCAAAATAAAATAACAAATCTTTTTAATACTTGATATTTTCCAAAGCCTTTCAAAGCTACAAATAAAATCATTTTTTTATAATAAAACTAGTAATTTTTATTAATGTTCTTTAAAGTACAAAAATGTTAATTTAATTATATCCACTAAGGCTTCGTTTATGAGTTTTGTAGCAGGTTTTGCGCATGTAGGTTTCGATCATCGAGAGGGTATGATTCCAAGAGGTTTCAACAAATGTTTTGTAAGATATAAAAAACACAGCTCCGTAGTTTTACATTAATGCATTTTGAAAACCATTCTATTATTAGCAAATTACACGTGTATATTTCTAGCTAAAAAGTTACATGTTACACGAAAATCAATAATTAAAAAGTAATCTTTCAAAAATTGCGGTAATTAGATTTAAAAAGTTATATCATAAATCCGTAAAAAATATATCTTGGGAAAAAAAACAATTTGTTTGCTAATTTCAGAAAAAACAAATTTGTTTGCTAATTCTTAAACAATATTTGTTTGCTAATTATATCATACATAATCAATAATTTTATGCTTGTCCTTAAATAAATTTTGTGGGATAGGAAAAAATTTCAGAAAAAACTATTTGCTTACCAATTCTTAAACAATATTAGAAAAGCTTACTAAAATAATATTTATGATCCCGGGTGAAACTTTTCACACAGATTTTGCTACTTTAATTTATATATGTATATGTACATATATAAATATATATAGAAGTGGGAGAATGCGAATAGTAATATAAACTCCTGTTCACAACTCCTAGGTCTGTATAATTTAGGGCCCATATAAACATAAAGGAAAGAGCAACCACACATAGTTGTGGGCCATCATGTTTCAGATCAACAGTTTATTTCTTAATCTTTAAACAGTAAAATTTGGCAACATGAAAGAAACTTAGTTGACCCTCATGAAGATCATACGATTGGCTAAAACACATTTATACAGTAACATTCTAATAAGTTAACAGCTAAGTAATGCTCAATTCTACATAAAAATAAATTGATGATCAATCACATGTAATTTAAACTACGATTATAATACGACGATAGGTTCTTAAGTACAAGACAAGAAACAAGTTGATGTCTAATTAAATTGAAGCAAAAAAGTACGTATATCTGGTAGATTTTTTAGCAATAAAATACAAATAAGGGTGAAGCATTTAGACAAGGTCCTTCATGAGTCAGAATGTTGGGCAATTGTGAAACAATTTGTGAAGATGTATGCTTAACTGTACCAGAATGAATGTTAGTTGTAATTTATTATGAATAATAACTAACTCGTCAAGAAGGTTTGATGGCTTTGTAAGAGTACTGTGATTCATAAGGATGGAACTAAAAGATTATGCATAATCTCAAACAACTTCAACTAATGTACATCCTCAAATACAAAAGCCAAACTCCGAAATTAGTTAAGAGATAAGTTGTTAAATGGTAGAGATGAACGGGGAAGAGTATTATCTTTATTTTTTAAAAGAGAATAATATGGATGCACATTTGATTAATCAGGGCCAGTCCTATCATTTTTGGGCTGGGACAAAAGTACAATTGATGTTAAGTGAGGCTTGCATAGCATATAGGTTGCATTCACCGACACAAAAATGCTAATGTGATAGTGGTTGAGGACAATACATCCGACTCTGCTCAGTTAGCGGAAATGCAAAAAGGTTTATTAGGTATAAAACCAAATATTAAACGTCAATTTTTTTTCAATTCTCACATCATTTGTGTAAGAACAAGAAATATTGCTTAATCTTATATAAGAAAACTAAATAGTATCATGAATTATACAGACTGGATTTTGATGACGTCGGTAGATTTCTAATTTATATTGAGCACATAAACCTTAAAATTAGGTATTATCCTAACTTCGTTGATTTGGTTTAAAAAAAAACTAGTCAAATTAACATTTGTATATTAATGTTGTTAAAGCGGATTCTAGAAAGCCTTGATTTAGTTGGTGAAGTGGAAAATAGTAGTGCTTAAAGCAGATCCATTGTTTAATAGCGGAAAACTGAAATAACATAGCGTTCAACGAGCGCTATGCGTTATAGTGGGAATTTTACGGGGCTTTGACTACACAGGTCTTGTTATGTAAGAGCGGTCGGACCAAGCTCTCCATCTCCAGTACGTAGCATACGCATATGAGTTGGCACACTCTTTGTCATAATAAAAGGAATCCTCAATGTTACGTGCCTACCAACCCATATTTATACATCACTTCTCCAAATTATTTAGCGATGCGAGATTGTTCCAATTCCAAACTGTCATTCCTCCTTACAACATGTGAGACAACCCTAACAGGTCGGACTTATAGCTTTAAGTCCAACGTATTTATTGTGTTAGGTTTACTTGAAAGCATTTGCTTGCTCCTATATTTTGGACTTCAACTCCACACTTTTCATTCTATTCTTCCCTTCTTGCAAATTATAATTATGTTTTCCACTGCAGCTGGTCCTTGTAAATGCAAAATACATACATTTTACTGAAATATAAAACCGTCCACTCTATTCGCAAAAATACGTTTGGAGGCGTTTACAACAAATCGAAAGAAGACTAAAACCGGAGTTTATAAGAAAATTGCAGATAATTTAACTCGTGTAAAAAGAATGAAGAAAAGACTTAAGTGCCAGATACAGTGGTCACTGAAAATAAACACGATAATAACCGAAAAGACTTCATCAAGTGGAAGAATTGAGAAACAAAACTGCAGCAGACTGGAATGGTAAGAGAAACACTGTTGCTAGCGATGAAGACCGGTGGGCAGATCGAGATGTGGTATTTAACATTTATTTAATTTTTTTGGCTAATTTGCTATCAATTCTCCTACCAGATATTTTACATTTCTTTTTAAAAAAAATTAGGACATCGGTAATATAGTTTTAAAAGAGAGATGCACCTACACCTGAAAATATGTCATCCTCTTCGCTCATGTTGATTTTTCTAATAAAGAAACCATGAATGAAGTAACAAATGATTTTCAAACCTGTATCAAATCCGGCTTTGGATAACGTTTGGAAAGAGGAGCCCATACCTCAAGAATGGAACGATCTTTTGGGCTTCCAACCCCTCTAGCTCTTTCAAACTTCCCAACCGTATGAATTTGCTCAACCTGACCTCAACGTAGATGTTGATGTTGATGTGATCAGTCCTTCAGTTCATCGTCCTACCATTGCTTATTTTGCTGCTCGTTCTAGTCGAAGAAGCACGTGGCATAAGTTTTATGAAGATGTTTACAAGATGGTGAAAATGATGGCAAGAAGAACATGCTTCAGGTTGTCAAGTTTTCTAAAGGTGGTGAAATTCCTCAACGGGGAGATCGTAAATTGGTTAATGCTTTAGCACGCCGCGAACGATGCATGAAGTTGGCCAATATAGCATTACTGAGATCATAACGTTATCCCACGATAAGAATTTGAAAGAGGTACGAAAATGTTGGACTTTGATAATGCAGCGTACAAGTGGATCAAAACTGGATCGAGGGTATTACGAATGGCAGTTGAATTTGAATTTGGAAGAAGCATTTGAATTCGTATTTGACTTTGAAGTTGAAATAGAATTTGAATTTGCGTTATTAATTATTAATTACTAATTATTGTACATTGATTATTGATTATTAATCAATAATTATCTAATTTTTAATATTAATCATTAACTATTAGTCTTTTATAAAAAAAATTACAAATTTAACTACGTTTATATTACTTCATACCCCATCTCTAATCATATTTTTATCCACGAACACCGCAACTCTATCCTTTAATCCAATTTGTCCGCGAACGAACCTATAGTTTGTATGGATTTAGTGAAACTAAAGTCTGACATAGTGAGTTGTGTGTATGCGCGCACGGGAAGTATACATGCATGCATGCATGTATAAGTTGTCAAAATCATTTATATGCTCGATTAGGTGATAATGGGATGCTCATTCTCGTAACACTTATGTCTAGATTGACTTCACATGAGAAAGACATCAAAGATCATGCTAGTGTGCAAGAATTGAAGTTTTGTTGAGTATTGCTTATCCACGTCAATGATATAGGTGTACGGATTTTATGTTCTTGAACGAAGCATTTTTTATTAATATGTTATGCTTATTAGTCAGATCGTCTGTACATGGATTCTTTTTTGAAACATTTTGTAACGACCCATAAATTCCGATAATTAAAATAGTTAATTTAATAAAGTTCTGTGATTTATTGTATGAAGAAATAAAAATTTGTGAATTAATAATAAGAATATAACTGGAATGAAATTAAATTGTATCAATTTAAAGAAATTGATAATGACTTCGAATGCAATTCCAGTTAATTAAAAGGATTAAAGAGTTATAACTGATATAGGTTGTAAATAAATTTTAGTAATGTATGTATTAAGCGATAATTGAATTAAAAGAGAAATTGATAATTGAAGTGTTGTATTAATTAAATAGTATGTAATAAATTGTAACTTGAAAAAAATGAATGTTGTATGAACAACTATAACATTTGTGTGTAAATAACAAACATACAAATGTAACTAAAAGTTAAGGTTGACAATTATTATATGTAACCTCTTTATTTAGCCTATTAAATTAAAATTGGAAATTAATTGAAATTAATTCACTTAATTAATGCAGTTAATGTAGCTTAAATTGATAATCGTAGAATGTTGATTCATTAAGATGTAACCAATGGAAATTTTATGCATGATAAAACAATTGATTGAATAAAAGAATTGGAATCAAGTTTTTCAATTTATTGGAATTTAAATTATAATAAATGGATTTATTGCAATTAAATATTATGTTAATGAAAAATAAGATGAAAATGGTAAGATATTAATGTAATAAAATATATAACAATGTTAACTATGTATGTAGAGAAATAATTTATTGAATTAAAAGATCGAAACCAAATTAAATAAATTTATTGAAATTAAATTATATTAATTGGATTTAATTACAGTTGTAAGTGAACACTATACTTTGTAAAATATTTAACACTGAATTATATGTAAACTTTTTTTAATTTATTTTCAATGTCTATGCAATCAAAAATGATAAAGATTAGTTAGTTAATTAATTTGAATATAAAAAGTGATTAACTTATTTAATATTAATTTATTTAATTAGCATGAAAATAGCAATTTTGGCCACTAACTCGGATTTCGACGAAACCAGTTTCATCGGATCCGTAACAGTGAACTATTGTGGAATTTCAAGTTTCGTAGTAATCAGACTTGTTGTTTGATCGCACAGACTCGAAACGCGTAGAAATTTATTCAATTGGAATCAATTTGAAATAAGCTGATTTTAAAGCTAGCTTCTTCATACGATGGAATTAGGATTTGAAACCTGTTCCATTGAGTTTAAAATTATCAAAAACATATATTTTGATATATGGGATGACCTATTTTCATTTTGGGGTCAGAACAGGCTTTTTGGGTAGCGTAGTCGTTTCGATCCAACCCTACCTATACATAGGCTGTTATAAACCCTATTTGTTTCTCATATTATTATTTTTGTACGTACATCTTCTTCCTCCTTCTCAAATCTAATTCCCAGATTCCAAAACCTTATTTCAAAAAAAAAAAAAACAGAAAAAAAAATTGCTCCAAGTTTACTTCGAGTCGGGAAAAGGTTTGCTTCGAGTTTCAAAGGAGGAAACCCTGCAGCGACTTGGGGTAAGAGAGAGTTCAAGGCCAAACAAGGCGGATCTGGGGTCAGGAGCCAAATGACTCGGGTCTCGGGTCATTTTAGCAAAACTCAGAGCAAGCACCGGGTGATTAAGGCGGCGACTCGAAGTAAGACCCAAGTCGAAATTTTCCAATCTTCTAACGTTAATAACTTTAGCATACGAGCTCGGATTCATGCACGATTTTCTCCATTGGAATCGCATCAGAATTCCAGATATTTTGAAACTAATTTGGTTGAATTTTGAGATTGTTAGATTTTGGGCTCTAAATTGGATTTCGAATCAAATTGAAATCAAAGGTGAGTGTTTTAACCCTCTCACAACTTCTAAATTACCTTATGTTAGTTAAATTTAATTTATGATGTGATTAAAATTAATCGATCGATGTTTGGTATGTTTTAATTTTATTCTAGTTAAATTTGTTTTATATTGTATTTAATCATCGTTCAATTTAATATTGAATTTAAAATTGTCAATGAATACCTCATATTGATTATCGGTTATCTATTGATGTTATTGATTGATTTGGATGACGATGGTGATGGATGTTTGATTTTTGATATTGGGTGATTGGATGTTGTATTTTATATTGCTATAATACTACAAGTTCCCTATGGGTTGAAATGCCCGAATGATCTATAGATTAGGAAAAAAACCGTTATGGGTTGAAATAATAAAATCGAGCGATTTTATGGATTTTATTTAATTCGGGATTGCGGTTTGAAATGATATATAATCGTAAATTTAAATTGCGGATTGAAACGATAAATATTCGTATCACTCGACCCTAGGGTAGAAAATTATATACGGACACTAGATTGGTTATATTAAATGATTTTTGACTCTTTAAAATTTGAATTTAGCTAACTAGTATTTTGGAATAGAAATTGATTTATATAAACTGAAGTATTTTCGATAATCCAAGTGTTGATGCTGAAATTGGAATTGATTTAAATGAATTGTCCAAGGGATTTAAATTGAAATTTCAAAGTTGAAGTGGAAAAATAAATGAATTTATTGGAGTTGAGTTATTGAAATGTTTGGTTATAGCTTTGAAATCTATTTTAAATTAATTTAAACTATTTTAATCAGTTTAAAATTATTTTCATTTATTTAATCTATTATAACCTATTTAATACAATTTAATCTATTTTACCTATTTAAAGTAATTTAACTTATTTAATCTATTTTAAATCTATTTAATATAATTTAAATCTATTTAATCTATTTTAAATTTATTTAATCTGTATAAAAATCTACTTAATATAATTTAAATTAATTTAATCTATAATTAATCCATTTTAAACATTTTAAACCTAATACAAAACTATTTATTCTATTTTAAATTGATTTAAATCATTTTTAAATCTAATTAAATGAAATTTAATATATTTAAACTATTTTACTATTTAAACTATTTTAATCTATTTAAACTATTTTTAGCTATTAAAACTATTTATGATTATCTAAACTATTTTCTAAAATTTCAGACTGCGTAAAGTTGAAGTATTTATATTTAAATCCTTAATAATGATACAACTTAAGTTGGAATTTGAAATTGTTACTTATTGTGAAATGACATATTTAAGTAAATATGATTTTTGAAAGTGAATATGATTTCGAAAGAGATATGATTTGAAATTGAATATGATATTTTGATATAATTTGCGAATTGACCTTTTGGAAATTTAAAAGAACCATCCGGTGTATAATAAGCGTTTGGCTGTTAAAGAGACCGAGATCGAATATTGTCATACTCTCTGCCAATACCAAAAACCACTTTAACAACCATGTACATGGTGGAGATTTCAGAAATGATGTAGGATGGTTTGGTGAATGATTTCTGTATGAGGTATGACGTAACCCTGACTCCCGTGAGTCAGCTTAGATGTGACTAAAATAGGAGCCACGTTGGGCCAAGTGAGGTCATTCCTCCTATCGGACATATTTCTTCGATACCATATCTGTTACTTTGTGATTGATTTGGTGTCCACCCCTTGATTTTGATTATGTGAGTGTGTTCCGAGGTGGGCAGTAGTAGCTGCTATGCGTTACCACCAGTCTGGATACGAAATTGGTATATCTACTGTAGCATTGCCTCGAGTGTCGTGTTCACATGCCCTAGCGCTCCTTCTATGAGTTTGTTTTGTACCATACTTATGGAGTGCCCTCTGTGTAAACCTCCAGTTTACGGAGGAGCATACGGTACTGTATAGACTATGAGAATATATAAAATGTGTTAGGGGGTGTGGGTAATGCCTTAACGTTATTTTAATACTTTTACTTTACCGTAGAAATATTATAATAGCGTATTGTACTACATAGTAGATAGTTTAATGGATACTTAGGAGATGTAAATCCCGAACATCTCTTAAATTATTGCACTCATGTTAGACACTGGATAGGAGATGTCAAACCCCATAAACATCTCTTACGCCGTCACACTCGTATTTACCGTTGATATAACTTATATAAGATCTTTTAGTTCTGACTTGGGTGTTTTGTCTTTTAAATTCGCTCGGGTCATCCTAAGCATTTCAGGGTTGAAGACCTTATTTCTGAAGGACGAAGACGAAGATTTGTACTATTATTATTTATGATATGTATTCCACTGCATCATGTTGTTCCATCGCATTGTTTATTTATTTATTCATGTTTATGTAACTCTGATTTTGTGTTGTAAAAGAGTAGTCAAATGTATTTATAAAACAGCTTCATGAACTATTATTTGATTATTATATTTTTTCATTCCGTTGCGAGACTCTTTATTTGTTTTATTTCTTTCTCGTTTTCTTATTTACACCGTAACAATCTGCCATTTTGAATGGTTTCAATCTGGCGTGTGTATCTGCTTAAATGTCCAAAAAGACAGGTCGTTACACATTTAACTCCTTTAAATTTAAAAACTAACGTGAACTATGTGTATGTATGTGTGTGAGAGCTAGGATCAATATCACCTTTTGTTTAGCATCATTTTGTAGACATCTGATATCAGCCACAAATTTTTATTTAAATATTTGTCCTTTCTCTCTACTGTCACATGGCTAAATATTTAAATATAAACGTGCTCCCAATATCAGGGGCTATAAATGATGTTAAATAAATGGTGCTATTGATCCTAGCTCTATACACACACATAACATGGATTTGAAATGCAATTTGGAAGGAGTTAAAAGTTCCAAATTGATTTCAATTTTTCTATCCTCTTCAAACCATATGTAACTCGATATCAGCAGTTAAGACATTTATTTTAATTATAAGTTAAACATCAAATTTATTATTTTGATATAATTAAATAAATCCAATTTTTGAGATGATCATAATTAAAATATAAAAATATCTTCAAAAATTAATAGCATTTAAATTAGTGGTGCTCAAAATATGATAAAGTTGCTAAATGGATATTCCAAAAGATGAAGAGGAATTTTATAGAGATAAATAATATATATTTTGAACACATACAATGTATCTAATGTGGGAAACTATAATTTGTGTGTCGAAGAGTAGCACAAATTTTTAGAAAGTTAGAGAATTTTATCTTAGAAATATCAAGAAATATAAGAAAAACTATCTTCTGGAACCATATTTATTAACTCCTTGGACACACACATACATATACATACATACACACACATATGTATACATATACATACACACACACATGAATTTTTTTTGAACCTTTAACTCCTTTAAATTTGCATATTGACCACACATAAACGTGCACGCGCGCGCACACACCCCCAGATATATATATATATATATATATATATATATATATATATATATATATATTCAACATGGATTCGAAATGTAGTTTGGAAGGAGTTGGAAGTTCTTTGAAATGATTCCAAATTTTCTATCCTCTTCAAAACCGTATATAAGTCAATATTAACTGATAAAACATTCATTTTAATCATAAAGTTAAACATTAAATTTATTATTTAGATATATTAACTGAATCCAATTTTTTTATAGATGATCATAATTATTATATAAACGTATCGACAAAAACTAATAGCATTTGGATTAGTGTAGCTCAAAAATGATAGAGGTGCTAAATAGGCATTCTAGATGATGAAGGGGAATTTTATAGAGATAAATAATATGTTCAACACATACAATGTATCTAGTGTCAGGCAACTATAATTTGTGTGTTGAAGAGTAACACAAATTTATAGAAAGTTAGAGAATGCTATTTTAAAGATCTCTAGAAAGATAAAGAAAATTATCTTTTGTAACCATTGATTATTAACTCGCTGATTTATCTAGAATGTTCTATCTGGCCTATTTTATCTAGAATGTTCTAACTAAATATTCTCTTGTAAAGTGAAGCATATAAATATAGGTTCATGCACATTGTAACTTGTACTTGAAAGCAATAAAATTTCAACATTTCTAAAAATTCTAATAGTCATTTCTTCATCAAATCTTTTATTTTACTATTTCACCATTTAACTATTTCATAACTATCCTCTTTCTAATTCCAATACCATCAATGGTATCAAAGCACATTCGAACACACAGAGCGAGTTGAAATATCACCCAATTTTTTGGAATCATCTTTAAATTTTACTCCACTCCTAAAAAATGCCGAGTAATGGAAAATATGGTTCAACTATTTCAGTTCTCATTTTCACGAGCAAAAATTATGATTTTAGGAGCAATAAAACGAAGACATTTTTTAGAATTTAAGATTTATGGAATATCATAGAAGAAGGATCTACTAATCCTGTAGACACTTTAACTTTTAATCAAACTCAAAAAAAAGATTTAAAGAAAATAAACAGAAAGATTCAAAAGCGTTTATTTATTCTACAACAAGCAGCGACTTACACTGTCTTTCCAATAGTAATACGAGCTACAAGCGCAAAACAAGCATAGAGCACATTATAGTAGTAGTTTCAAGGAAGTGTGAAGGTACGCGCTATTAAACTTTAATTTTTAAGACTTGAATTTGAATTAATAAAAACGAAGGAGTCCAAGGTTGTAAAAGATTATTATTCCAAGAAAAAAGAAATAGTTAGTCAAATGAGAACCTATAGGGATAACATTCTTGATAAGCGAATTGTCGAGGAAATTTTAATTTCTATTCCTTGCCAGTACGATCCAATCATGATGATAATTTAGCAAACTAAAGATGTAACCATTAGAAATTTTTAACATTTCGAATGAGAATATTTAGTTTATTTAAATATTCAGATTTGATTCAAATTTAATAAATAAATAAAAAATTAATATAACGACTCAATTTTTTATAGTATTTTTAATTTAATTTATATAATTTTTCCATAATTTTTAATTTGAAAAATATTTAAATTATCGTTTGAGGTCGGCCAAGGTTAACATGAGTGGAAGTAGTAAAAAGAGACTTGAAAGGATTGGAATATATCCGAAGAGCTAATGTCGGACAAGAGCGTGTGGAAGTTTGTGATCCACATACTAGAACCATGATCTAGGAGTTTTTTTGCTTAAAGTTGGTTTAGTGGTAGTGTTATAAGTTTTAGTTTATAGGACTAGTAAATAGGAGCCGATGACCTAATGTTTGGTCTTTTTAATTTCTATTGGTACCTTTATTATTATTATCATCATCATCATCATCATCATGGTTTTCTAAGTTTATTTATATATTGAATTTTATCTTTATTTTTATTTTACTTATTTATTATCATTGTTGTTGTTATTGTTGTTGTTTCTTCAATTATTTTACTTTATTTTATTATTACAATCATGGTTTATTATTGTTATTGTTATTATTACTTTTAAATTGACTTTGTCATTTAGTTTTGGGTTCCATCTTTAGTCGACCCCAACTTGTTGAAAATAGTGGCTTTGTTGTTGTTATTGTATCGTTTGATGTATTTTTTGACAAACGATGTTATTTTTGTGATTCTACAGAACAAGATAATCAATGTATATTATTGTTTTGGAATTGTATCATATTTCTATGCTCGGTCGTATTTTG
The DNA here is from genome assembly GCA_030765085.1 of Allium cepa. Classification (NCBI taxonomy): domain Eukaryota; kingdom Viridiplantae; phylum Streptophyta; class Magnoliopsida; order Asparagales; family Amaryllidaceae; genus Allium; species Allium cepa. The sequence goes on from CM060935.1 coordinate 1,003,764,747, forward strand.
TTTTATCGTTCGCAGTTTGTATGCGAGCGAAATTTTGTGTTGCAACGTACCAAAAATCGATTTTAAATTAAACACTACACTTAGAATTTTCAATGTTCTGGCTTTCCAATCTACCTCTTTCTCTTTTCATTTTATCTTATCTTCTAGTAAAAGAAATTCAAATTCTCATCTTCAAAAATTCAAAACAAAAGATTTACTAATCGAAAAAATATAAAGTTTAATTCTTTGAACTCCTATAGCCTAGATCTATAACCCTACATATGTTTGGTGAAGCTCGACATTGTTTGAAGAGGTGCCGCAGTTTGGATGTGGGCTGGAAGAATTAGGGTTTGGGTTTGTGGGGGCTAGAGGAGGGGATATGCGATGGGGTTGGTTCCTTTATGGTTTCTAGTGCAAAGGAGCTTCAGTGGAGTGAATTTTGTGGTGTGCAGTGCTTAGATGGAAAATGCAACTTTTAGGGTTTGCAATTGAGGTGTCAGGTCAGAGTTTGGATGGATGGGGCGAGCTTCATGTGGTGGATTAGGATTGGAAGCTCAAGCGATGAAGAGTTTGGAGGCGCAAGCAGTTGTGATTTCATGGAGCGGAGAGGGAGAATGGGTGGAGGATGTGCATGGCAATGATGGGTGCACAATTGCGTGTATAAGCATGAGCAAGGCGGGATTAGTTTTGGGGAGGAGAGATTTGAATAAAATGGTGATTAAGTTGTTAATTAAGTGAATTCATTATATTTTTAAAACGATAACTTATAAAATCAACATCTTTTTCATACATGGTCCGATCAAGACACGGTCTTTTGTGTTGCGTTCGTAATGGCATTTTCTACATGTTGGAACTGGTTTCGTCAAATTTGGAGTTAGTGGAGCTTTGAGATAAAGTCAAATGTCGTTCAATTTCAGATCAAACTGGAATGCTTAAGCATCTGCTGGAATTCCGGTGAGTTAAACTCACATTTTTGGATAATCATTACGACATATGTTAGAAATAAAATATTTTTTTCGCACTGATTGATTTGTTGATTTGGTTTAGTTGAATGTCCACTTTTGAAAAGAGAACGACATTTAGAATGAAACACAGGGAATTTTGTTAAGAAATCTAGATTTCTCATGGATTTTTCATCGTTGTGATTTTTAATTTCAATAATATACATGTTATATAGATTGTTAAATGCTAAAATTTGATAGTTTGGCTATATTGGATGTCACTCATATGTTAAATGTTGAACATTTTTAGTGAAAAATATAGTAATAGCATTGGTTGAATGCTATAGTAGTTATTGGTCTCATTATAGTATTTTGAAACACTATTAATTGTTGTTTTGATTTGGAAATGGTTCGATTTGAAAATTGATTTTTAATCTGACATTTTTGGATTTTTTGTAATATTTTATTTGAAAATAGTTTTGCAGTCCTCTATTTTACTTCAATTTATTTTATTATTCTTTTCTAATATATGTATATATGTAAATGTTTTGAAATTATTTTTGAAAGTATCTATCTTTATAGAAAAGTTATTATAATAATGTATGTTTATTTTAAAGGAAATTAAAGGGGTCTATCTTTTATTTTAAAGTGAATTTGTTTTTAAAAGAAGATATAAATATTTTGGAATAAATATTTGGGGAACATTTTATATAAATGTTGTAAAGAATAGATTTGTAAATAGTATTTTATAAATTAAAGAGAGATTTTATAAGTAGTTTTTTGTTAAACAAAAGAATAGATTTATAAATGATATTTTTTTTTAAAAAGGGAAAATATTATCATTTTGATAAATTGGAGTAATAAATCACAGTTGTGAATTTTTTTATAATATATGGAATGATCATGTTATGGAAAGTATATGAGTTTTATAATTATATTTGTAGTTCTATATTATAAAAATGTTTTGTAATTTTATTTAGAAATTTATAAAAGGAGTTTTATAAATAGGAAAATAGGCACAAGGAAAAAGTTACAAAAAAATTTACTCTCATGGACGGTAAGTTTGTTTTTTTAGTCCGAAGAACACTTTATAGTGTAAACAGAAAATGATAGCTACATCTATCATTCTGTGATTTACACTACAAAGTGTCCTTCAGACTAAAAAACAAACTTACTGTCCCTGAGACTAAATTTTTTGCAACTTCTTCCCTGTGTCTAAAAACCCCATAAATGACTTTGGAGTTCTATAAAAAGAGTTGCAAATAAGTTTGGGGATTTATAACTTGAGTTCTATAAATAATCTTTTATTAAAGAATTTTATAAAAGAGTTTAATAAACAGTATAAAGGATGCTTATAAAGGAGTTTATTAAATAGATTTGAAGATTTATAAAACAAGGTTTATAATTATTTTTGGATATTTAGAAATTTTATAATTTATAAATAATTTTTGATAAAGGAGTTTTATAAAGGCGTTTTATAAAAAGACTAGGACTTGATTTTCATAAATGATCATATTAAATTACAGTGGTATGCAAACTATCTTGAGAATTAAGAATGTACGTTAAGACAATGATAGTTTTCTAACTTTTCTGATCTCATTGTTAATCGAGGGATAGTACTGTCTAAAATCGAAAAGTGGTGGTAGGTATATTTGATTTAATTTCCATACAACTTGTTTACTTACACTAAAAGTGTTTTGGGTTTATTTTTATCAATGTTTAAGCTACAATTGTTCTAACCCAAATAATATGGTTTTGGAAATGATATCTTTCTTAAGATTTTTGAATATACTTATAATGTTGAGATAAATATACAGATACATTTTCTAAGTATTGGAAAGTAGAGTTTTATGAATATACATGCTGATATAAGTATTGGAAAAAAATTTAAGTTTTGAAAGTGAAATATTTTGTGAGTATAATTATACAGTGGAAATAAGTATATCAATATTTTTTAAGTATTGAAAGAGTGGAGAAGATCTGTGAAAATAGCTTTGTAAAAGTATTTTAATACAAGAATTTACAAAACGGTTTTAATTAATTAAAGGATTAATTAAAGAAGCTCGTTGTTTGCTTTGTGCTTAACCATGCTTGGTTAAATCTCTAGTTACATTGTTTGTTTATTTAATAGTTAAATAACTAACTATCAAATGTTGGCCAGTTTTAAAAATTACTGTTGTCGATTCAGAGAGACCAGAATCAAATGAACATGAGTTGTCCGAAAAGCCACTTTGAACCGGCATAAGCGTTCAAATTGAAGACATCTTGAAGATGATGGAGTCGAAGATGAAGTTCTTTGAAGTGCAGGGGCTACTTGCTACTATTCCTAGGGGAGATTCCAAAAGGATGTAGTAAAAGTGGTGCTTTGGTTTGTTCATATCTTGAACAACTTGTATTTACGAATGCTAGTATTGCATTGTTGCTTGGATTACTAGACAAAAGGTAAACGTAGCCTCAAGCCCCACAGCCGGGAATGACTAAAACATGGAATATGTTTCAAGGCTATGTGGGTCGCACCCATTAGGGTATTGGCCATCACCCAATCTAGATCGATATTTATTGATGGATTATGTATGCTAGTGACTCGAGTCGGTTGTTGGCCGACAACCGAGGTGGTGACATATTCGATACTATCTAGTAATTGGTAGGTCGATCCTGGTTTGCAGGGGGTCCATATGAGATCCTCGATACATTTTTCCAGAGGTGTACTGTGGCAAACAGTACCCCAACAGCCTTGTCATTGTATAAAATCCATTCTCCAATAAATTCCTTTTGGACTTAGCTATATACCTATCGGAATTTAATTAATGTAACAATTTCGGCTACGATTCCATATTTATTTTAAACCCTAGACATTATTATGATATCACAAGATTTCTTATGAAATTGTTTGGTTAACGTAAGGTAATAACCTGGCGTGATCTTACGAGATACCTTTATTTTTGAAGGTTTATAACATAAAATCCGTATAATGTGTGTTTCTCACGTCGGTTTACCAGACTAATCTAAGCGTTATTTTCATATAATGCTCGGGTCGGACCAAGCATATTTTCATATATATTTTTGGATGCTTTGGAGCTTCAAGAGATGAGCCGGATGCCTCCATGACATACTCATGTATATTTTATTTCTGCTGCATTGATTGTTTATATTTATCAACATTTGTAGGAACAAGCTTTTATAACTGTCTAGGCAGATTATTGGTTAGTTTACTCTGATTGATGTATATATATTACAGTTTTCTTTTATACGGATCTTTATCTGTTATATATTACTTGCAACGATTTAAAATTATGTTCTGTTTTTTCTTTCTTTTCCCCAACAATTTGTTTTTTCGTACTTGGATGCTCGGCTCGTGAATACCATTGATGTATTAATGTCAACTTCTGAGAGTCGAAAAGGCCGGTCATTACAAAAGATCAATCTTCTTCATCGGTAGCTGAATTAATGAGCTCCCCGGAAGCATTTGGCCAAAGATTAAGTAGGCACGATGAAGACTCGGTAGAAAATGCCTTTCAATCAAAGCTCAAATTACCAACTCAGAATAAAGGACATAGAAAAAATAAAAATGATGGAAAAAAGTCTAGAAAGTTCCCAATGAACAAAGAAGATATATATATCCTCCATCAGGAATTTATAAAATGACAAATCACTTGGAGAAGTACTGTTGGTATTGTGGAAAACAACAATGTAGACATTGCAGAAAATATGGACATATGAAGAATAACTGCTTCAACAAAAATAAGCATTAAGTAAATTTCATTGAAGAGACAAACCGTGAGAAGCATCAATGTGATCGTGATCGGCATTTTTTATACTACCAAGACTGTAATAATGAAAATGATGGAAACTGGTACTTGAATAGTGGTTGTAGCAATCATATGGCCAAAGACGAAGTATCTTCAAAGATATTAATGACTTTGTCAAAGTGAAAGTACAGATGACACTAATGTAGAATTGAAAGACAAAGGTACTATTATGGTAGAAACAAAGAAAGGTACAAGGTTTATAAAAGATGTCTTACTAGTTCCAAAACATAAAGAAAATTTATTAAGCGTTGGCCAAATAATGGAGAAACGTTATGTTCTTCGCTTTGAAGGGGACATGTTCAAAATGGAGAAGAGACACGTAATCTTTCCAACAAGCTTTAAATATACTACTAACATTGTCATGAACTACAAGTTGATTATTCATGGCTATGGTATCGAATATCTGGTAACTTCAACACTATATCAAGCGTTGAAGCTATTATATTAAAAGAACACGTGATAAGGATCTCCTAAGCATAAAAGAAAATAATGAAACATGAAAGATGTCTTCTCGGAAAGAAATACCAATCGTCATTTTACATAAGAAACGCTTGGAGAGAAAAAGACCTGTTGGAATTGGTCTATATTGATGCCTGTGGACTGATGAGGACACCATCACTCCACAATAATAGGTATTTCATCCTATTCATTGGTGACTTTTCTAGAATGACATGGGTCTGCTTATACAACAAAAATCAAAAGTTTGAGCAATATTCAAAATGTTTAAGGCCGATGTTGAAAATCAAAGTGGAACATATAAAGAGGCTTAGAAGTGATTGCGGTAAAGAGTGCAACTCTCATAAGTTCGATAAATTCTATGATGATGAAGGCATTGAGCGGCAACTTAAGGTCGCATATATTTTTCAATAAAATGGAGCAGCTAAAGAAAAAATCGCATAGTTATGGAGATGGTTAGATCAATGCAAAAGTAGAAGGGCTTGTACAACAATTTTTGGACAGAAATAGTTTACACTATCATCTATAAGGTCAACAGATGTCCAACTACGGTTGTCCAAGACAAGTCTCCCATAGAGATTTAATGTAACAACCCCGAATTTATTGGAAATATTTAATTTATTTTAAATATTTAATTACTTATTTTTAAAATCAAATAACCTTAATTCAATTTATAACTAATGATAGAAAACTCATTTTTGTATTTTGTTTACAAAACTAGGTATTCGATGAAAAACAGAAAATGTGACTAAAACTTGCTTTTCAGATTTTCAGTTTTTATCGAACGACATGTTGTAAAAAGTTGTTATATCTTGGCATATACTTTTAAACAACATTTAAATGGTTATGTTAAGTGAAGAAAACCATATTTGTGAAATGTAACAATATAATACCAATAATAATTAATAAGAATAAAATATATTTAAATTTAAAATTTGAATTTTGAAGTGATGGATTGGATGGCTAAGGGTTAAAGTAAAGAAAAGTACATGGACCTTCCTAATATACACCATTTTTTTTATGTGATTAGTACTTAGTTAACTTAAGAAAAGATAGAAAGGAAGGGAAATGAGATTAAGGGTATTTATTTCTTCTAACACTTTAATTTTTTTATCTCATCTCCATTTTACACTTCATTCTTATTTCTACATTTTCTAATTTCTCTTTTCCACTTCCTCTTCTATTTTTAAATTAATAAAAATCTTTTCTTTTTAGCTTAAATGTTGAAATTAGTTGTGAAATTGTGTTGGGGTTGATTACTAGGGAAGAAAGCTTGAAACTTACATTTGCAATAATCCAGGAAGATGGGAACACTAAACTCTCGTTACATACTTTTGGAAAAAATAAATGTTGTGAGATATTGAATCTTTGTTCAAGTATTTTTGATAAAATAATAAAAGTTGTGTATTTGGTTAGTAATTTTATTTTGATATGAAAATCATGTTTTATGTGATTATTTATAACCATCTTATGTTAATATTTGTGTGGAATTGAATGTGCGACGAACCGTATTTTCGACCCTTGAAATTCGCCATCAAAGCGTCAACTGTATAGAATGCCGAGCAATCGAGTGTCGAAAATAACAGTTCATTAGGGTGAAAAAGAAAGAGGTAGAAGAAGAAAAACAGAAAACACATCACAAAATCTCACAATCGCAGCGGAAAAAAATATAATACATAATGACAGATTTTAAATACAAGAACTGTACTGTTAATATACATACCACAATCAGAGTACAATAGACAACAATCAAACTGGACAGTTTAATAACTTGTACTCACATAGCGGAAATACAAATCTAGGAAAATACGTCTTTGTCATCAGCTCGTCTCCTGAGCTTCATAGCATACTAACCTGAATCTGTAATACTCGGTCTGACTCGAGCATTATAATAAAATAACACCTGAGTCAGTCTGAAAAACCAATGTGAGAAAATACACTCAAATTGAATTATTAAAGTTATCAAATCCTTTGAAAAACCAAGGTATCTCGTAAGATCGTGCCACACATAAACATGATGTGTTTTTACCTTACGATAACAAAAATATTTTATATCAAAATCATCAAATATTATAATAGTGCCTAGGTATAAACACTTATTCAAATAGCTGAAATTGTTACATTAATTAAATTCCAGCATACTAGGCTCTACAACCAAAACCGTAAAGGCACGTATTGGAGAATGGATTCCATACGAATGACTAGGCACTGAGGTACCATCTATCACAGTACACATTTATAAAAATGTACTGAGGACCATGCCGGGATCCCCTGCAACACAAGACCAGGCTACCCCTAACCTGGATAGACCGAAATGTTATCACCCCGGGTGTTCCCACCCTTTCCGAGTTTCTTCCATGCACTGTAGTAATAAAATATCTGAGGGTATCTAGAAAGGTGATAAGCATACCCTAATTAGGAACGACCCACTTAGCCTTACCGCATCACCCTGATTTTCAGTCATTCCCGGTTGATGAGGTTTGAGGCTACGATTACCTTTCAGAACAATTTTCACGTAGAATGCTCATCGTCCTCCAATGACGATGTTTTGATAGCATTCATCCATACAAGTTGTCCTGGGTCTGGACAAACCGAATCACCGTCTTCCTTGTCTTCATGGTACCCATTCATAACGTTCAAACTAGTTCGAAGTGGTTTTTGGATAATTAAATTTGATCCCGGTCTCTTCGAAACAATTAACGAATTTGGCCACAATTGATAATCGGTTATTTAACTATCAATAAACATCCGTAAGTAGTCATCAGGCCTTATTACAGATTTTCCAAATTTATTTTCAAAGTATCTTTACAAAGATATATATATTCATCTCTTTCAATATTTCAATATTCGAAAACAATTTCAAACCATAACAGGATAATTTCAACCCATCTCAACACTTAGAAATATTTTCTTCCAATTCCATTTATAATTCAATACTTTGAAAATTATTTCTATAATATAAACCTCGCAGTTAAAATATTTCAAATCCATCCAGTCCAACACTTAGAAAATATCCTTAAGTGTAACTTCCCAAAACCATTCATTTTTTTACTTAGAAAATATTTCATTTATTTCCTATTTGCTTAAATTCTTTACAATTCACCCTTAAATTCTTTATCTCACTTTTAACAAATTTTCTGGAATCCATTAATTAATTCCCTTTAATATTCCCAAAGTCAAATATACCTGCCTATAATTCCAATTTACTTTTCTACTTCTTTTATGACATTTTTCGAAGTTCACTTTTATTCAACTACTTCGAAAATTTTCTTACTTTTTCCCCAACTCTATCTTGAGAATTCTCTTATAAATCTGATATACTGAATAACCCCATTTCCAGATTTCCGAGAAGATTTATAAATAAATTTTGAAACATTACAAAACTCTCTCTATATATAATAAGTATTTAAAAGAATAATAATAATTTATTTTAAGTCATGTTCAAGTAATTATCTAAAACTTTGAAAAACTTTTATACATCACTTTTAAAAGCTAATTTTTTTAAAGTTTAGGATTTATTAAATAAATGTTAAATATTTGAAAATTCCACTTACCACATTATTTCAATCTTAATTAGTTTAAGATTTCATAGCTCAATAAATAAAATTTTCCTTTTCAAAATAAACTTAACTTCTTAAATTTTAAAAATATATGTTTAAAATCCAGTAACCAGTTCAATTTATAAATTCCTCTAGATTTCCATCACGTCGCTTCCATTTCGATCTCCTTAACAATTTCCACTTCAAAAATAGTACCACCATTTTTCTCTCACCCTATTTCCATTTTCAAATATAAATTCTCCCTGTAAATTTATATTTCCAATTTCATCTGATATCAATTTTCTTTATTTATAAACATCGTTTATAAATTTTTAACTCTTTTGAGTTTCACCTTTTTATAACACTAATTTCATTTTTAAAATTCCATTTTATTAGTCCATTCTCTTATGAATTTGTTATTTTTATTTTAATATCGATTTCAACTTCTTTCCATATTTCTAGAAAATATCGTTTAAATATCCATTGTTTAAAAATTCTTTATATAAATTATTTTAAAATCTCTACTTAAAATATTCTTACGAATAGTTAAATACACAGCAAAATCAATTATTGTTTCTATCTAAATCAATTTCTTATAAATAATCCAAATTTCTATAAATATTTTTATATTCAAAATTCCTTTTTAATTTTTTCAAATTTTAAAAATTGTATTTTTGGTATTCAAAATACCAAAATTCGGGCCAGTGCTACTATAGCATTCAATAATTCACATCACAACAATAATCTGTAACAGATTATTCTAACACATCATATATTACTATATATGAAAAACAATCGATATAAATTTTGAGGAATCGAGTTGGATCCCTCCAACCTGTTTCTTTGCATCCACAGATGTTAGATAACATTAAAAATACCAATCCCACTTTGAGGGAGATATCGCGGTATATAGGGTCATCCGCTATTATATGGGACGTATAGGGTCCCATCTGCTTCTATAGGCGGGAAATATACCCAACTACTAATATATATACGACTATATATATATAACATCCAAGTAATAATAATAATAATTCATTCATTCAATCAATCAATAAATGATTTTACTATTTTAAAATATAACTAATTATCCAAGTTAGTGAGATTTACTCACCTATGATTTTTTATTTGCCGAATATCCATTCTAATTTTTTTCATATCCTACGCCATCACAAATCCAAAGTAAAAACCCACACTCGATTCGACCTCGCATTCGAAAAGTTATATGATTTTAACATCTGAATTAAGTAACTAATTTAACAATTAAATTTATGCAGTAAATCGCTATACTTGAAATTTAAATTCATTTTAAAATTTCTAACCAACATCTTCATATTCAAAAATCAAATTATATTCCAAATCCATATTTTAAACCACTTAAATATTCAAAATCAAATGACGAAAAATCTAGGTTGTTACATTCCTTCCCCCTAAAAGAATTTCATTCTCGAAATTGCTAATGTAGGAAAATTGCTCCAAACTCATTACTTATTTAAAACCAACTTAGTTAAAAGTCAATATTCACCTTCCTAGCCCTTTAGTTTCATCTGAACATTTAGTTTCATTTCTAATTCAAAAACTTTTTACTTCAGTTGTAATTCAAAAATCAACTTTTTAGTTAACCAAATTTTCAAAAAATTTCTAACACCCTAAATTTCTGTAAAATTTTGATAGAGTCCCCCTTGTACGGAGAGCATTTTGCTATATGACAAGAGAGATAAAAATGTATACATCGACCCATACAGTCGGAAAACAAAATATATATCAATATTTTATATTTTTGTTGTGTTTAATCCGATAACATACCTTATTTTAGCATTTTTAAGCAAGCGGCTTATTTTATATGCAATTACGCAACCCAAATCTAGCCCAATAGCCTCCGGTTATCTGTACTTACTCAATTTAACCACGTAAGTACTAAAATATGAGAATTCAATAACACTTCATCCATTTAACAACTCGAACACATAATTTTCCACTAACAACCATGTCACAACATGAATTTATTAATAACCACAAGGTTCTAACATTCGATTATTCATTTCAATCGATTTATATATCATTTCATCCAATTCGAATGGTTTACAACCCAATAATTTGCATTCAATTCATATTTATACCAAACAATTTCATATCCATTTCAAATTGATTCTCAATCAATTTATTTACATTCCATTCATATCCACATTCATTATATTCAAAAATAAACCAATTCATGTTATTTAACTTATGAACCATTTCATAAAATTATATTAAGACATATTATAACCTTTTTATACCACTCTTATATACATCTCCAGTTCCAATTTTTAATTCCATATTCAAGTTCATACTAAAATTCATTTAAAATAATATCCACGGTCATATTCAATTTATTTTTACTTAAACTGAATATATTTATAACGCAAGTCGTCACTATTTCAATCCAATTCTATTTTATTTGAACATATATTTAATCAGCTTATATATAAGTCGAATTTTATTTATAACTCAAGTTCACTTCCATTTTACAACTCAATATCTGGTTTTTATTTCAAAAATCACTTCACTTAATTTACTTGAGCTCAACTCATCTTAAAATTCAAGTTTGGATTTTTATTTCTTTACTAGAACATCACTCCATTTTTATTTTTTGGTTTTCTATTTCACTTTCCAATATTATAAGTTACACCCTTATTTTCTCACACTTCCAACAATTTTATACTCGAGTACATTCACATTTTATTTTTAACTCAAGATTTACATCACTTGGCCGCTTAAATATATACTTAGTCCATTAATTTCAAATTTTGTAAGCTATTCAAATTTATTTATTCACAATCACAATTTTCAGTTAAATTTTATTCCATTTAGAATTCATATCTTATGCTTATAAAATCACTTTACCATTCAAGTTCTATATATATAATTCCATTCAATATGGTTCCAAATCCAATCCAATTCAATTTAATTTAAATTTCAATTCATTTTAATTAACTTTTCCAAACCATACTCTAGTTATTCATGCTTAAACAAATTTCACTCCAACAAATTTATTTTCAATTCATTCAATTAATCAAGTAAGAATTCAATTCAAATTTCAAATTTTTCCACACTTCCTTACTTACATTTATTTGTTCCATTCACTTACACATTCATATGCACTTGTATTAGTTAACTTCATCACATTCTATTTATTTCATCTTATTTATTGTAAGCACTTCATTTTATTTATTTTCTTTAACTTTTTCTTAAGTTAAATTCCAATTCCTACAAATTTTCTTTTACAAATCCAATTTATTTAACTTACACAAGTTAATTTAATTTCATACTGAAATTTCCAAACTTATTTAACTTAGCCTGAGTTAATTTCAATTTGTTCAATCCATTTAAAACTACTCAATTTAATTTTTTAATATCAAATTTCAAATTCTAAAATTTTTTAAGCATCCGGTACTTATTTCAAACCACTTGAAATCAAATATATGCATATATATAACTCTTTTATTTTCAATAAACCATTCCTTGGAATTTTAAACTCAAATTCGATTTTCTCCAAAATAAATTCTCTTGGAATTTGTAAAACAACGTTTGTTTTGCAACAAAAATCTCCAAATCAATTATTTCGGTTGCAACCCGTCACTTAGAAACTCGAAAATGAACATTGATGATGCGGTCGTCATCACCAAAGTTATTTTCCATCAACTGTAGTGAGTTCAGTGCTTCATCAATTCCAAAAATCCATCTAAAACAATTTGCATTCTAAAATATCCTAATAATATCACCATTTCTCTTTCCAACCACTTATGAAAACATTTTCAAAAATCTCTGAAATTCATACTTAGTTCAAACCCATTTTAAACACTTCTCAAAGCTTCCGGAATTTTAAATTTCCAATTTATGGTCTGAATCAATTTTAATTATAATCCATTTGTATAATTTATACTTATACAAATTTCCATTTGGTTATATAAACCATTTCCAATTTTATAATCTTATTTTGATTATAAAATAACAACCAAAAGCATCACTATAATTACTTCCAGAAAATTATTCTTTTTATATCAAAATAATAATATAATTTGGGTAAAATTACTTCATTTACCCCATTTAAAAACATTACTGTGTCAAATTACTCTTTTCAAGTGTTTAGAAACCCCTCTCGATACAGTTGTATGGACTATGCCGACCAGAGTTCATAAGCCACTCAATAAATCAACCAATATAAAACAATTTATATTCACTAACAAATACACACTCATATCTATTAATACACTCAAACTCATTCTAGGGTACTACTCACCCTATCTCTAATGAGTAATCCCATCCAGAGTCAAGGTTCTCGCTTAACATTCAGCTCTGATACCAACTGTAACGAACCGGATTTTCGACCTTCGAAAATCGACATCAAAGTTTCCACTATATAGAATGCCGAACAATCGAGTACTGAAAATACCAGTTCATTAGGTTGAAGAAGAAAAAGGTAGAAGAAAAAAATAGAAAACACATCACAGAATCTCACAATCGCAGCGGAACAAAATATAATATATAATAACAGATTTTAAATACGAGAACTATACCGCTAATATGCATACCACTAAAAGAGTACAATAGACAACAATCAATCTAGACAGTTTAATAATTTGTCCTCACACAGCAGAAATATAGATCAAGTACGGAAAATACGTCTTTTCCATCCAACTCGTCTCCTGAGCTCCACAGCATCCTAACATGAATCTGTAATACTCGGTCAGACCCGAGCATAATAATAAAATAAAATCTAAGTCGGTCTAGAAAACCAGTGTGAGAAAACACACTCAATTTGAATTATTAAAGTTATCAAATCCTTTGAAAAACCAAGGTATCTCGTAAGACCACGCCACACATAAATACGACGGGTTTTTACCTTATGATAACCAAAATATTTTATATCAAAATCATCTGATATTTTAATAGTGTCTAGGTACAAATACTTATTCAAATAGCCGACACTGTTACATTAATTAAATTCCATCATACTAGGCTCTACAACCAAAACCGTAGAGGCACGTATTGGAGAATGGATTCCATACGAATGACTAGGCACTGGGGTACCACATATCACAGTACACATCTAGAAAAATGTACCGAGGATCACGCTGGGATCCCCTGCAACACAAGACCGGACTACCCCTAACCAAGATAGACTGATTATGCTATCACCCCAGGTGTTCCTACCCTTTTCGAGTTCCTTCCTTGAACTGTAGTAATAATATCCGAGGGTATCTAGAAAGGTGATAAACATACCCTAATTAGGAGCGATCTACGTAGCCTTGCTGCATCTCCTCAGATTATCAGTCATTCCCGATTAATGAGGTTTGAGGCTACGATTACAATTCAGAACAATTTTCACTTAGAATGCTCATCGTCCACCAATGACGATGTTTTGATAGCATTCGTCCATACAAGTTGCCTTGGTCTAGACAAACCGAATCACCATCTTCTCTGTCTTCACGGTATCCATTCGTAACGTTCAAACCGGATGAAAGTGGTTTTCGGATAATTAAATCTGATCCCGGTCTTTTCGAAATGATTAACGAATTTGGCCACAATTGATAGTCGGTTACTTAACTATCAATAAACATCCATAAGCAGTCATCAGGCCTTATTACAAATTTTCCAATTTAGTTTCAAATCTTTACAAAGATATACATTCATCTCTTTCAATATTTCAATATTCGGAAACAATTTCATATAGTTATATCGATAACAGGATAATTTCAACCCATCTCAACACTTAGAAATATTTACTTCCAAATCCATTTATAATTCAATACATGAAAATTATTTTTATAATAATAACCTCACAGTTAAAATATTTCAAATCCATCCAGTCCAACACTTAGAAAATATCCTTAAGTATAACTTCCCAAAACCATTCATTTTTTCTTTACTTAGAAAATATTTCATTTATTTCCAACTTGCTCAAATCCTTTACAATTCACCTGTAAATTCCTTATCTCACTTTCAACAAATTCTGTAAGTTCTGGAATCCGTTAATCAATTCCCTTTAAAATTCCCAAAGTAAAATATACCTGCTTATAATTCCAATTTCTTTTTCTACTTCTTTTATAAATTATGTTTCATTTTTCGAAGTTCACTTTAATTTAACTACTTCGGAAATTTTCTTACTTTTTCCCCAACTCTAGCTTGAGAATTCTCTTATAAATCTCATATACCGAATAACCCCATTTCCAGATTTTCGAGAATATTTATAAATAAATTTTAAAATATTACGAAACTCTATATATATATATAATAAGTATTTAATAGAATAATAATAATTTATTTTAAGTCATGTTCAAGTAATTATCTAAAACATTGGAACACTTTTATAACATCACTTTTCAAAGCTAATTTTTCTAAAGTTTAGGATTTATTAAAATAAAAGTTAATTATTAGAAAAATTCCACTCACCACATTATTTCAATCTTAATTAGTTTAAAATTTTATAGCTCAATAAATAAAATTTACCTTTTCAAAACAAACTTAACTTCTTAAATAAATAAATTTTTAAAATCCAATAACCAATTTGATTTATAAATTCCTTTCGATATCCGTCACATTGTTTCCATTTCGATCTCCTTAACAATTTCCACTTCAAAAATAGTATCCACTATTTTTCTCTCACCCTATTTGTGATAACCTGGATCTTTGGACATCATATTTTTGGATAATTATCTGATTTTAACTGTTATTAACACTGATTTTAAGTTGAACGAATAAATCTGATAACTAATATTTATCTAGGAGGATATTTATATGACAATCTCCTGATATAACTATGTAAGATGGCAAAACTTATTGTTTCCAAACAGATTAAATATGTGTTGTTTACATATATATTTGAATGAGATAATTTTGAATGGAATTTGGATTTAAATTTAAAATTCAAAAGATAAATATCTTGAAATAAAATTGGATTTAAATATATAAATATGAAAATGTGATTATTTAATTATGTATAGAGTAGCTTTAAACTTATTTGCTAAAAAGGGTATATAAATACAAATAAAAGAGAAGCATAATTATAAATTTATAATATATATATATATGATTAAAATATAAATAAATGTAATATAAGTAATGTTAAGATTATACACATTTTAAAATAACAATCCTCATGCTTAAAACAAGTATTAACATACAAAGCAACAAATGTAAGTTATTTAACTTAAAATAATAAAAAAATAAACAAGTGTCATCCATTTATTTTCATCTTCTTTTATTTTTAATAATTTAGCTTATATAAAACATATATTTCATTTCTTCAGTTTTTCTTCCTATTCTCATTTCAAAAACAGTTACAACCTGAAAACATATTCTCAAAATTAAAACAATCATTAATACATACATATTTACACATATAAAAGATTTTAGCATAGATTTAAAATGTGCAATATTTTAAACATAAGGTATATATAATTAACATTTAAAATTGAATTAGTACATGATTATAAGACAAGTGTAAAAATAAAAAAAATAAAAAAAATAATATACATTAAAACAAATGTAATTATATTCACATGCAACTCAACAAGTAGCATGTCTTATCTTTCTAAATTTGAAAATGTGAAGAAAGAAAGAAAAAAAATCTGGAATAAAAGAAACTAAGAGAGAAAGGGGATCAAAGAAAACAAGTTAATTCAAATATGCAGCCTCTCAAACAAGATCAAGTTTCAAAATCATTCAAATCGTTTAAACCAGGATCTGAAATCAACTAAGCAAGCTAAGCATTCCAATTTTCAATCCAGTTTTGAAGTCTCTGCATTTCTAAAATCGGTGAGTAAGCTTAACTTGGTTCCTCTGTACTGTTCTTTCACAAATGTCTGCGAGCAATTTTTTTTTCAAGAGCAAATTTCTTTATTAACTTATGCATGCAAGATCTATCAGTAGAAACATCATGAATATGACTTGCATGATAGAAGAAGGGTGCTTAACTGGGTATATAAGTGATATTGCTGGGAGTAAAACTTAAAAATCTGGTATATTGTGAACTAGCAAGTAATGATCATTTAGGTATGACTTGTATTATGCTGTGTATGTTATTTAAAAGATGATTTCAAGTATATATTTGGGTTAATATTTGTATGCAATGTCTGGAATAAGAAGGCAGGCCTCTGTTCATAATAATAGGATTTTAAACCTGATTTTTTTTTTCAAATCCTCTCATCTAACTGATATTTGTATTTGATCTTTAAGTAAAAAGAGACTATAAACATGCAATTCAAATTTTAAATAGTTACAAGTATATCTACTGAGCAAATATTATGAAATATAGGAAATTACAGTGAGAATCAAAACTTGAGCAAGAATCAATCATTTAAATATTCAGTTTTGATTATCATAACTAATTCGTGATGATGAATGATGAATTTTAATGATAATAGTTTGATTTTTAGTTTGACAATCATTGGGAAATTTTGAATTTATCAAAATTGGGTTTACTGATGATTCCGGACAATTGGCTGGAAGTGGGATGGCATGCTCGTCACTAGAGGTAGATGGAGGTCTAGCGTACTCGGGAAAAATGGTAGTTAATTTTTCTATTGAGTAGGTAGTTCGATCGTGATCGATTTAGGGTTCGAGTACTATTTTCAGTGGTATTGGTATTTGGGGTTTCTGCGGTGACGTTTGAACAACGGAGTGGATCGCAATAGGGTGAGAGGGAGCTGGGGGTTGTGTCGTAACTTATGACAGGACGGTGAGGGGTCTCGAGGGCGGAGGCGATGACCAGTGGTGATTTTGGCTGTTTGGATTTGCTGCAGATTCATTCAAGTGCTTATTTTTCAATTCGTGAGCAATATCACAATCTGGGAGATGGAGTTAGGTTATCGAGGTCGGTTTCGACTTGTAGGAGGCGGGGGTGTTGATCATCGATGATCAGGGTGGGTGTACACGTGAACGTGTACGTACGTATATAAGGGGAAGTTGTAATTTGGAAGATGAAGATCTCTCGGTGTCGAACTCGTGCGTTTTGATGTGCGAATCGAAATAGGGCATTTGGATTGATGACCCGAGGCCGACTCGTGGTTTTAGCATGCTTGGCTCGGGTTTTGACCCGAGGGGTTTTCTGTTTTTAACCTAAAGTAAAATATTTGTTAAAGAAAGCAAGTTTTAAATTTTTTTAACTAGAGAGGTAATTTTTAGGTTATGAACATTGTGGGATATAAATTATGTGATTTGTTTAACTTAAAAACTTGTTAAGTTAAATTTTGTAGTTATTTTTAAACTCTAATTAAGGATTTAATCGAGTAAGATAATTATAGGATAAATAGTTTATCTTTTGATTTATTTAAATCCTTGGATGTTTAAGAACTAATTAGATTAATAAAAAATCTAAGAGTATCAAATTATGTAAGGAATTAATGATTTCAGGGTGTTTAATAAATTATGAACTAATTGATTTGAGATTTGATTAATTCATAATTAAGGATAAATTAATTAAGTAATTAGAGTTTAATTTCTTAAATGATAATTACTTGATATAAGTAGAAAAATAATAATTTGTCAAGGATTAATTATTTACGATAATTAATTAAAGGATTGCTTAATTAAGGATTAGTTAATTAATGAGTTTGTAGGATAATTAGTTTTGAGTAATTAATATATGGTAAATGTAATTAATGTGAATGGGCGAAGAATAATTATTTGTATTATTAATTAAAGGCTAATTACTTAATGTACGTAAAAGTGACAATTAAGGATTGATTAATCAAGGTTAACCAATTAAAGGGTAATTAAGTGATAAGTAATTAAGAGGTTTATTACTTAATGTAAAGAATTATTATGAGTAATTAAAGGAATTAATTATTCAGTACAATTAAGTTGATATGGATAATTTTAGTTAATTAATTCAGTTTAATTAATTAAAAGAAATCATTTGATGTTGAGTTAAATATAATTACTTAAGGTAATTAATGAGGTACAATTACTTAGTGAAGTAATTGGTGAATAATTATAGGATGTAATTAATTAAAGGAAATTACTTGATGAGAAATGAATAAAGGATAATTTCTTGGTGGAAGAAATCTAGTCATAATTACTCGGTGTAATTAAAGGGTTAATTATAATCAAGGAGTTGATTTAATTAATAAAGTAATTAAGGAAAGTTAATGATTGATTTCAATTGTCTAAGGATTAATTAATGGAAGTGATCAATCTTGCTTATGAATGACTGAATGATGATAAATGCCTTGGATTGGTTGATATCTCTGATAGGAACTGCTTTGTGATATGATATGTTTGGGTGGACAATGATTATGTGATTATCTATCATTTATAAATTGCCATGTGAAAGTGTTATTCAATAATTAAAGTTGAATTGTATTTAATAACTTGGGGTAAAATGACATTGGATTTGAAGAGACCAGAGTCGGGTATTACTTAATACCCGAAACCACTTCGATTCTTTAAAAAAAAATTGATGTGTGAAATAAGTAAGGTTTATAACAGCTTGTGGAGTTCTAAATTGATACAAGTACCCGGGTTTATATAAGTTGTATGCTTTTGTATTCCATGTTAAGTTGGGTTTACTCACGCTGGTTTCCAGCCTGACCCGGGTGTTACTTTGATGTAATGCTCGGGTCAGACCGAGTATTACAGATTTTCAGGTAAGGACATTCTGAAGCTCAGGAGGTGCGCTGGATGGCAGGAACGTACGGGGTATTTCCACTGCGATATATTATAGTTTACCTGGGACAGGTTCTTTAAACTGTCCAGTATTTTGTAATGGTTGTAACTCTGATGTATAAAAATATAAGTGTAATGTTACAGTTCTTCTTTGTAAAACTATTATTTATGTGATATTATATTTTATCCGTTGCGAATGTAAGAATCTGAGTTTGAGTTTTCTGTTTCTTCTTCTTTCTCTTTCTTCTTTTCACTAACTATCTGGAATTTTCGGGTTCGAAATTTCCGGGTCGTTACACTATTTCCATATTCAAATATAAATTCTCCCTATAAATTTATATTTCCAATTTCATTTGATATCAATTTCCTTTATATATAAACATTGTTTATAAATTTTAAATCTTTGAGTTTCACCTTTTTATAAAACTAATTTTGTTTCTAAAATTCCATTTTATTATTCCATTCTCTTATAAATTCGATTCCAGAAATTATCGTTTAAATATCCATCGTTTAAAAATTCTTTATATAAATTATTTTAAAATCTCTACTTAAAATATTCTTACGAATAGTTAAATACAGAGCAAAATCAATTATTATTTATATCCAAATCAATTTCTTAAACATATTCCAAATTTCTATATTCAAAATTCCTTTCTAATTTTTTCAAATTTTAAAAGTAGTATTTATGGTATTTAAAATACCAAAATTCAGGTCAGTGCTATTATAGCATTCAATAATTCACATCACAACAATAATATATATCAGATTATTCTAACACATCATATATTACTATATACGAAAAACAATCAATATAAATTTTTGACGAATCCAGTTAGATCCTTCCAACCTGTTTCTCTGCATCCACAGATGTTAGATAACAATAAAAAATACCAATCCCACTTCGAGGGGGATATCGCGGTATATAGGGTCATCCGCTATTATGCGGGACGCATAGGGTCTCATCCACTTCAATAGGCGGGAAATATATCCAACTACTAATATATATACTACTATATATATAACATCCAAGTGATAATCATAATTATTACTTCATTCAATCAATCAATAAATGATTTTAACTATTTTAAAATAACACAAATTATCCAAGTGAGTGAGATTTACTCACCTTTGATTTTTAATTTGCCGAATCGACGAACGGGGTATACAATCGTGTTCGTCTTGGGGAATCATGATTTTTAAGCCAAGTGTTATGATTTTGTCTCATGATTTTATGGCGGTAAGATTGTATCGTGGTGGTTAGGTGATCGATTTTCAATCATCAAGCATTTTCTAGCGAACTTGGGGTCTAGGGAAGATACGGTGGTACTGGGAAGAAGGTGACATCAAGGCAGAGACGTGATGGTGATCGCAGGTGGTGTGGGGGTCGGAGGTGACAGGTCCAGGTGGATTTAAGTTTTCGTTGACTTTTTGGATTGAGATCAAATTTTTGATTGGCAATGGCAAGTGGCAGCGTCGAGCTCAACGAGAAGGAAGCTGAGGGTGAGGCGTTGTGTTGTAATGCTAATGGCAGCGGCGGCAGGCTGACGACTGGTCGAGGTAGTGAGCTGACAGGTGCAACCGTGATGGATTTCAAAAAAATCTGGACGCGTTTCTTTTTCAAATTTGGGGTTTTGGGTCTAATTTTGATTCAGTTGATGAGAGGTGTATCGGTGAGTGACAGAGTGTCGGGCTTGGTAAGGTGGACATGTAGATGGCCTTGGATCGGTGTCTGGCGGTGTAGATGTCCTGTGCACATGCACGGTTGTGTGCACATATTAGCTAAATAAATGATTTGGGGCAAATTCAAATTTGAGAAGAAAGGGAGTTGTAGTATTTAGAGCAGGTAGGTAATGTTGGGTCGAGCCTTGTTTTGTGCTGGGTGAGAAAATATAAATTTATTTATATTTTATAAAATAAAACATGCCAACTTTAAAATGATTTATCTCACTCGTTTTAAGTCCGTTTGACCTGTGAATTTTTGCATTAGACTCGTAATACTATCTAGAACACTATAGTATAACTTGTTGATTGTTTGGATGAAGTATAGTTTTACGATATTATAATAGTGGTTGAATATTATTACGTTATTTTAAATAATAATGTGGTTAAATTAATTATACTTCATTGGTTGTACCTATTTGGCCAAATAAAACACCATTCTGCTATAATTAAGAATAGAATTATTGATGACATATGTCTAGTAGAATAAATCACATTCTGCTATTGTATTAATTTGGACATTTATTCATATTCCAGTTAAGTAATATATGAATTAATTAATATTGGATAGCTGATGGATTAGCTAATGTTTGTAAATTGTCGATTTTATTTATGTATATGCTTGCTAATGTAAATACCAGTGACATGACTCGAAAAGTGAATTAAAAATAAATAACAGCTTGTTTAAGTACCATAATGGTCTTTAATCCTCTTTCCAAAATTGAAAAGTTATGGATTTAAACTATATTAAATTTTATAACAATTTAATGCTTTAAAGTTAATTAATTATTTATTAATGATGTTTTAAAATTAATTAATTAAGTATGATGTTTAAAGGTAATTAATTAACTTAGTAAAGGTGTTTATAAATACTAAATTGTTTTACGAAAGGGATTTACTTAATAAAAAGAATTTATTTAAAGGAGATTTATAAATGATATTTTGTAAAGGAGATTTATAAAAAATATTTTATAAATGAGTTTTATAGGTGTTATTTTGAAAGAGAGATTTATAAATGGTAATTTATAAATAAAAGAATGTATTTATAAGTGATATTTTATTAATAACAAAAGATTTGGGTTAAATATATCAGACTTATAAAAACGAGTTTGGATTTATAAAAGGATTGTTTTAAAAAAGTTTATAAATAGCAAGGAGTTTAGAAATGTTTTTAAAAATTTATAAATGGAGTTCTAAAAATAATTATAGAGATTTATCAAAGAAGCTTTACAAATTAAATTGGAGATGTATAAAAAGTTTTCTAAATATGAAATGGGTTTATAGAAAGAGAATTTTATAAAAGGAAGATTTTTATAAACGATTCTTTCTAATTATGGTGGTATGAAAGCATTCTTTCCATACTTGAAAATGAAGAAAAATGGTTTGGGTTTGGAGTAAGTGATATCTTAAATGGTATTTGTTTTTGGCACATTTAAATATGAATTTGGAAAAGAGAAAAGCATCCTTAAGTTTGGTTAATATACTTATACCGTTGAGATAAGTACACGGATATATTTTCTACGTATTGAAAGTATGAAGTTTTGTAATATACTTATTATCCCGCCTTTTGACAAGGCTGTGACACCAAGAACTTGGCTGGGAACCAAGGACAATACGTCCCGAGGATTTGTTATACACAGGTTAACTATGGATACTGGCCAATTTTGTCCGAGTCCGGATCGAGCAACAATTAACATGTTATGACAAGCAAAGCTATGAAAGCCAACGATTCAAATTTCAGGTCAATCGAAGTTCGTATGCTCATGATACGGATCGATCAAAATCAAGGAAGTCAACTCCATTCGGATCCATGGTGTTTGTATCCATTATAAGCCAACCACCTTCGTATCCATCAACCCAGAAGCATATCCAACCCTCGAGTTACTTCAGTTCGTATCCATCAAGCAGAAGCGGTCTGGATCGTATCGATCACTCGCTTGATCGATACGAAGGAGAGAGTCAACGATCGATACGAGAGTAGTCATGGCAGATCGATACGAAAAGTATAATCAAGGATCGATACAAAGAAATAAGTGCGCATCGATACAAACTGGAATAAAGATCATCGATACGAAGCGGCTATGGATTATCGATACGAATAGACCCTCCATTCATCAATACGAAGAATGATTCCTCGGAACGATACGAAGAAGACATGATAAAGTGAAAGAAGCGGTCATGCAAAATGAAAGTGGATCACTCCTAGACTATCGCTCCATGTCACCCTGATCGACACACATAGCATTGATACAAACAACTATCGATATGAACTGATCGATAGGTACACGCCATCAGCATACAATGTCAAACTTGGATCGATCATAACTCAAGATCTACAAGTCCAAATGCCATCAGATTTTCACAGGAGCTTGCTTACCACCTCAAGAATGTCTATGATCGATCTCAGCCCAAAAGGAGCTATTTTGATCGATACAAATGGAGTAGGGATCGATCCCAAATGACCCCTAATCGATCAAGTGGGCCCATCCACGTGGGAGAAGAGGTATTTCGACATCTAAGTCAGATATTTTCAGCCTACAACTATAAATAGTAGCCATATGCCTCCAAAAAATGGACTTTTTTGATTCTGCTACGCTGATATTCTACCGTAGACCCATTGTAACTCGAGTGCTTGAGGATTTTTCTTTTGTAATCAGTTAGTAGACATCAATAAAACAGCAAACTTTCCAAAGTGGACGTAGGCTAAAATGCCGAACCACTATAAATTCCTCAAATCAGTTGAATGAAGAATGCCAGGAGCTTACCCAAAGCCGTCAGGAGCTCACACAACAGATCCATGCCAACACGGAGCTTGCAAATTAGCTGAATGAAGAACGTCGAAGGGGATCTAGGAGGAATCACATCTCACACTCCTCTACCGAAAGCTCAGCTTCATCCGACTTCAACCGCAGATCCATTCGCCGTCGATCGGATGGTAATTACGCAGAAGCCTCTGGGCATCAACACACTTTGAATCACGGACAAGCTGGGATTGGCCCTTCTTCAGGTCAGCAAGGTAGACCTTCCTCCCGAGGAGGTGCGCTTCCCTACCACACCGTTCATGACCATGCAGCTGTTGCCGAGGCAAATATGGAAGCTCAACTTTAGAATCAACCAGACCCAGCCTTTCATCAACACAATCATGCTCTCGAACCCTATGTGGCCGAAGATCTGGAGCCAAGGAGGCGAGGCACGAACCGTCGATCGCGCCCGACTGTCTTTGCAATGTGGAACCCGACCATGCCTTGGCCTAGAATGTCCAAATGCCAGACATTCCAACCATGATCCATCAAATGATTCGCGAAAGTCAAGGCCTCACCAATGATGATTGGGGAATCTCCCGGAGTCATACGTCATTCACTAACGACGTCCTTTATGCTCAACCGCCCCGCTGATTCAGAATGCCGACTTTACCTGTTTAGTAAGGGAGTTCAAACACTAACCAACACATCCTGAAGTATGAACGGCTCATGAACGCCACACGAGCTAACAATGCGGTCAAGTGTAGAAGCTTTCCTATCTACCTAGGGGGCATTGCAACCATGTGGTTTACTCGTCTACCACCCTAATTCGTTTCATACTTTGATCAGTTGGCTACAAAGTTCATCGAACAGTTTCGTATGCATGTTACGAGATCGAAAGATGTTAACACCCAATCCAATGTTATACAAGCTCCGGGAGAGACACTCAGGCGTTATTTTGAAAGATTTCATGCCGCTTATCCGAAAATCAGTAACCCCAATGACAACTCTATATTGATGGCGCTAACTAAAGAAATCGATCCCGATTTCGAGTTCGGCAATTGGTTGGCTGGGAAACACCCCACATCATTGGATCGTTTCCATGCTAAGGTGGCCCAATTCCTAAGGAGAGAAGACGCGAGACAATCTAGAAAACAGGATGACGCGGGGCCCAGTGTCGAAGGCATCCAAAGTAACATTGTTGTGAAACAGACCATAAGAGTTTCGGTAAGGTATAATTGAATTTAAAGAAAAAGCAGAGTCAACAGAAAGGCAATGGAGGTCAGGGTAAGAAGCAAGATCAAAATCGTGGACCGAGACCCAGAGCTTCCATGTTTGACCGATATACCCCTTTGAATACATCTCTATTCACAGACATGTAATACTGAAAAATATAAAATTCCTGCTCTGAAACAGTCGTCTGAGAATCAGATTCAGACAGAAAAATTCTATAGATTCCACGATTGCTATGGTCACAATACTAATGAGTGTCGACATTTATAAGACATCATTGAGAAGTTAATCAGAGAGAGAAACTTCGAACAATTTGTTCGGGCATCGCAGGCTGGAGGTGCGGGCCCATCAAACCAGAATCAAGGTCAAAATCAGGCTAGACCGGAAGAACCCACGCGTACTGGCGGGAGATTGGTTATTAATACAGTTAGTGGTGCTCCTCATCCAGTTGATCGGAGCTGGAGGGAAATGGAGTCATACGCCAGTTCAATCAGGCAAACGGACTTCGAATGTTGCAGTAATGTTGATGATGGGGCTCCGATGAAACAACAAAAGACGATGACAGATGACATTGTTTTCCGAAACAGAGACGCTGATAGAGTCGAAGCCCCAACTATCGATCAACTAGTCATATCGGCTCAAATAGGTCCTTCTTGATGAAGAGGATCTTGGTAGATAGTGGAAGCTCCTTAAATATTCTTT
This sequence comes from Allium cepa, assembly GCA_030765085.1. NCBI lineage: Eukaryota > Viridiplantae > Streptophyta > Magnoliopsida > Asparagales > Amaryllidaceae > Allium > Allium cepa. The sequence continues at coordinate 1,003,790,516 of CM060935.1, forward strand.
CAAAACAAGCTTATGACCAGATGAGAATGGAAGCTAAGAACTTAAAGCTGTGTCAGTCTCGCATACATGGCTTTAATGGGAGTGCAACGACACCTGCTGGGATGGTGGAGTTGCCAGTGTAGTAGGGAATCAGAGATCGCCGGAGAGTCTGGATGTTACAGTTTGTTGTGTTAGACATTAATTCTCCACGTAAAGCTTTCTTGGGCCAACTGGCCCTAGTTGAATTCACGGCAGCCATTGCCCCATGGTGCTTGACTCTAAAGTTCCCCACTGATAACGGGGTTGAAGTTGTTCAAGGAGATCAAGCGGTTGGACGCGCCTGTTATGTTGCTGAGCCGCGGAAGGCGCAACGGAAAGAGAAGAGCAAGGACATAGAGGAATCTCTCTATGTCTGTTTCACTGAAAATTGACAGCTAACGCCTGGGCCTAGGCCCAGGCGCCACAACCAGTTCCTGAAAGATCTTGAACTACGTGATGACGATAATGAAGAGGAAGTTAAAGACAGTCAGGCTTGTCCAGCAGAGTTGACGATCGATGTTCCGATCTATGATGATGATGACTCTAGAATGATAAAGGTCGGATCTGAGCTAAGCCAACAAACGAGAGAGGAATTGGTTGACTTTCTCTAGGCAAACCTCGATGTGTTTGCTTGGACACACTCAGACAAGTGTTGGATCTCGCTGGACATCGCTAGCCATGCATTAAATATTGACCCACGACATGTCCCGGTCAACCAGAAAAGGCACAGTATGGATCCAGAGAGATCTGCCGCCCTGAAGGAAGAGGTAGATAAACTCAAGTCGAACGGGTTTATTTGAGACGCATTGTATCCAGAGTGGGTATCCAACCCAATGCTTGTTAGAAAATCCAACGGGAAATGGAGGACTTGTGTGGACTACTCAGATTTGAATAAAGCATGCCCCAAGGACAGTTTCCCACTGCCTAGAATTGATCAACTTATAGATTCAACGGTCGTACATAAACTCTTATCTTTCATGGATGCATATTCCGGCTACAATCAAATACCAATGCACCGACCTAATAAGGAGCATACCAGCTTTGTCGCTGATCTAGGACTATTGCTATAAAGTGATATCATTCGGACTCAAGAACGCTGGAGCAACTTAACAAAGGCTTGTGAACTGAATGTTCGCTAACCAGATAGGAAAAACCATGGAGGTGTATGTGGACTATATGCTTGTGAAATCACGGTTGTCCACCAATCATGTCGAAGACCTGGAAACAATGTTCAACATTCTCCGGCAGTACCGAATGAAGCTCAACCCGTTGAAGTGTTACTTTGGAGTCACATCCGGAAAGTTCCTTGGACTCATTATGAATGCTTGAGGAATTGAAGCCATTCCTGAAAAGATCTAGGCGATTCAAAATCTCGAGACTCCCAGAACTATGAAGCAAGTACAAAGCCTCAACGGAAGGTGGCAGCTTTGAGCAGATTCATCTCCAAATCCACAGACAAGTGCATTCCCTTCTTCGATCTGATTAGGAAAGGAAAGCAGAACTTCGAATGGACTGAGGAGAGTGAAGGCGATTCAGAGCACTGGTTCAACATCTGGCGACGCAACCTATTTTGTCGAAGCTGATCGACCATTAGCGACTGCATATCTATCTAGCGGTCTCAACAAATGCGATCAGTGCTGCACTGATTCAGGAAGAGGATCAGATCCAACGACCGGTCTGTTATATAAGAAAGCGATTGACAGAGGCGGAGAGAAACTATTCAAAGTTGGAGAAGCTGGCTTATTGCCTAGTCATTGCCTCGAGAAAGCTCCGTCTATATTTTCAGGCTTATCCAATCACAGTCTATACCGACCAGCCGTTACGATAGGTCCTTACACGGCCTGAGACATCTGGTAGGTTACTCAAGTGGAACATCGAGTTGAGTCAGTTTGATATTGCTTATACACCGAGATGAACCATCCAAGGCAAGTTCTAGCGGACTTTATAGTTGAATTTACTATACCGTAGGAGTTGCCCGAAACCAATGAATCTCCCAAATACACATGGAAGCTATACACTGACGGTGCATCAAAGGACCGCTGCTCAGGTGTTGGAGTTATACTTGAAACCCGAGAAGATCGATCCATATGTTATGCTTTGAAGTTTGACTTCCATGTGACTAACAACGAGGCCGAATATGAAGCTTTACTCGACGGAATCTGACTTGCCAAAGACTTGAGAATTATTACTATGGAGATCTACTGCGACTAGCAATTGTCTTATGTCAGGTTCGAGGAAAAGGCCAAGCAAGAGACCGTAGGTTGGCAGCTTATCTTGCTCGGGTTCAGGAAGTGCTGAATCAGTTCGACTACTATGCCATCCTCTGTATACCCGGAAGGACAATCAGAAGGTCGATTCTTTGGCAAAATTGGCTAGCACCGGTGAAGAATTGAAAATGAGACTCGTCCTCATTGAGACACTTACCTCTCTGAGTATCGATCAGATGGAGACGGACTGGGTGCATGAGGCAATACCCGAGAAGAAGTTATGGTGACCCTATTTAGAAACTATATCGAACATGGAGCTTTGCCCGAGTGCACAAATAAGAAAAGACAAGTCCTCCGGAAAGCTTCGCGATTCATTATCCAGAATGGAGTCATGTACACGAGAGGATACTCTGTTCCTTAACTCCAGTGTATTGTCCATGATGAGATCAAACGAGTGTCACATGATGTGCACGAGGGAGAATGCGGCAATCACACTAGGGGCAAGCCCTTGCTAAGAAGATACTCCGATATGGGTACTATTGGCCGATGGTGAATCGAGCTGCATCGGATTATGCCAAAAAATGTGATAGATTCCAGAAACATGCTCAAATTCCAAGAGCCCCTCCTACCGAAATTGCTCATATGGTCAGTCCATGGTCGTTCGCCACATGAGACATTGATATAATTGGATCTTTACCTCTGGCTAAAGGTAGTGCAAAGTACGCTATCGTTGCATTTGACTACTTTACCAAGTGGGCGGAAGTCGAGCCCCTTGCTACTATTACGACGAAGAAAGTAATCAACTTTGTTGTAAGCAACATTATCTATCGATTTGGCCTCCCGCATACAATTATCACCGATAATGGAGCTCAATTCAATAGTGTCGAGTTTAAGAATTTCTGTCAATGTTTTCACATCCAGAAGAAGTTCTCAGCGGTTTCTCACCCTCAAGCGAATAGAGAGGTCGAAGCTGTTAACAAAGTTATTAAGTCCATTATGAAGAAACGACCAGAGAAGGCTAGAGGCAGATGGGTCGATGAAGTTCCCATGACCCTATGGGCATATCGAACTACCCACAAGTCCGCGATCGACTACACTCCATTTTCACTTTCCTACGGCTATGAAGCCGTTATTCCATTTGAATTGGAAGTACCTTATCATCATGTAACATATTATGATCCGAATACGAACGTCATATTACATGCTCAATCTCTGGATTTATTGGATGAGAAGCGTGAAAAGGCTGATTTGAGGGCAGCCGTGCACCGAAGTCGAGTCGTTTGGTTATACAATACTAAGGTCCGATCCTGAACCTTTGAACTTGGCGATTTCTTACTCAAGAACTGTAGGATCTAGATTAACCCTAAAGGAGGGGGGGTGAATAGGGTTATAGCAAATCTTCTCGAATTAAACACAGAAACAAACTGAAGAAATAAATATGCTGAAGAGTAAATCACACACAAAAATTTACCCAGCTTCGGCAACCCCTGCCTACTGCTGCATTCCCAGATTTCTATTAGAATTAAACAGTATCACGCTTACAAACACTCTACTAGACTCGCAGACCCTTTTGCTCCCGCTCACAAACACTCTACTAGACTCGCACACCCTGCTCCCGCTTATAGAGTTTCGTTTACTCGCAAACTCTGCTCCCGCCTATAGAGCTTTGCTTACTCGCAAACTCTGCTCCCGCCTATAGAGCTTTGCAAACTCGCACACCCTGCTCACTGAACTAATTCTAACTAGACAATCTGACACTACCTAAACCTAGGTGGTGATTACAAAGAATTTGATTCGAAAAGTAAAAACAACAATTAAAAACAGTTTAAACTTAAACCCTAATTAAATAAAATAAAACCCTTTAAAATAAAAACACAGCCGATCCTTTTCTTCTTTAACCCGATCCTTTTCTTCTTCTTTGGCCTGTGAAAAAAAATGGTCGCCGTTCCTCTTTGCAACTCAATTAGGGCTTCTGCAAATTTGGGGCTTTTCCTCCTTGCGATTCAAACTAGGGTTCTTGCAAATTGAAGTCGCCACTTGATACGGTTCGATAGTAGGCTTTGATGCTCTTCGATTTGTTTACGGCTCTTCAATTTGGATCGAGTTCGTTCTGCGTTTTCGGTATGTACTTTCCCTTTTTGCTTTTACAATTTTGGCTTACTCGAACTCGATGGATTTGCCGATGATGATTGTGGGTTTATATGTGCGTTCGAATTCCTTGAATTACGTTCGTCTAAATATATTTGAATTCGTCAATTTACTTGCTCTGGCCGCTTGATCTTGTATTGATGCTTGGGATTTCACTGACTTGTTCGTTTCTTTACCATCACGTCTATGACTTGTTCAATTGTGACTTCGGCCATGATTTTTTCATCTTGAAATTGTTTTGATTTCTGGATAAAGTCACGGCTTTGACTTTCTCAAAGATGCGTACTTGAATTTTTTTTTAACATGGTCACCACAGTATTGTAGAATTTCGTTCTTTATTTTCTGTACTGCTGTCTTCGGTCTTGGCTTTGATTCATTTCATGATGATGTTGATTTCATGGTTCTCCTTGCTTTGTTCACTGTGTACTGCCTGTTCATGTATGTTTGCATCGACTATGTTGTTGTTTGGATTGGCTTGTGTACTTTACTGCTATATATGCATTATGCTTCGAATTGTGTAGTTGGTTCATTATGCAGTCTGCATTGAACTTTGAGTTGTAGTCTCGAGCTCTGTCTTCATGTAGCTTGCTGTGTTGCTGGTTCATTTGAAGTTGTAGCATGGTCTGTGGTGCACTAGGTCATTCAAGTCTTTGTTGCCTCTTTGTGTATGCACTTGCATACTGCTGCTATGTTGTAAATGTTGCATTCATGTCTCAGTGCTTTGATGCATTTGCATGTATTTATGTACACTGTGTTGTACTGAGCTCGACATTGCGTCATGTTGCCTTCATGTAGCTTGTTCTCTACATTTGCTTGATTGTTGCAGTCCATGTTCTGTTGATCACTTGATTATTGTCCGCACTGTCCACTTGAACTTGTAGTCTGCCTTGATCATCTTGTAACCTGGTCTGGTGCACCTTGTTTCATGTTTGAGGCTGTGCTTGCATACTGTTGTTTGCATGTGGGTTCTTTGTTCATTGGACTGGCCAGTGGTGTTCAGAGCATGTTGCTGTTGGGTTGTCATATTGATGCCTCTGTTCATTTTCCTAGTGGTCTTGTGGCACTGCTCATAGTCATATTGTATTGAGTTTGTTTATGTTGCATCGACTTTGCATACTGCTCTGATCTGTAGTTTGCATTCATGATTGTACTTCACTATACATTATATGCAGCACCACTGTGTTGTGTGTATTTATACATTTGAATTTTGGCTGACCCTATGAATTATGTATCTTGACCATTTCATTTGATTTTTCACCTGTGTTGAATCCAGCTTGTGGCTCGGGTTTGACCTTGTGCTGTGAATTGTGACATTTATGTTATTGCACGTGAGTTGAACCCGGCTTTTCATTTGGGTTTGACCTGTGCTCACCTATCCCTGTAAATCAATCAAGTGTATATATCGATGTGCACGGCCTTGTGGCATATACAGTGATACACTGTGTATGTCACAAGTTGTTCGTGTATGATGAATTCAATTTTAAATGACGACGAACAACCCAAATAACTGAGGCAAATCATATTTTGAAAAATCATATTTCATTTTATATTGCAAAAATATTTCTTTTTCAATTTTACTGTGTTAGTGAATATTTTTGCAGTTTGCTCAGATGCTGGATTCAAACTGGAAGGAAGTTGAAGATAAAAATACGAGTGTGAGTGATGTGTAGTGAGGTCAACTGTAAATGTGAAATGTGATGTAATTGTAATCAAAGTTGTATAGTTATAGCGAGAGCTTGAAATTGTACTATTCAAAAATGTAATAAATATTTATTTGAATAAAATATTCATTTGAATTCAAATTCCGTGTTATTTATTTTATTCAGCAAATATTTATTTAATCTGTGAAAATAAAATAGTATATTAACAAATACATTTAAACAAATGTATATATGTTTATTATCATCAAACAAAAATCATATAAGCGCAAAGCGCATATTCAACAATCTCCCCCTTTTGATGATAACAAACATATATTTAAGATTTTGAATGTATTAAATGTATTTGATCGCTCAATTTGCTCTCCCTATTTAAATGCTCTCTCTCTACACAATACTCCCCCTACATATATGCATACAAATAGAAATATATAAATGAGCCTAGATGCAAATGGAAAATTATTTGACCTTTGCTTGATTCTGTTTGACAAAATCTTAACTTTTCTCTCCCCCTTTCGTTATCAGCAAAAGAATAACAGTGCTATAAAAATAGGGATGAAGTGACAGACATGAATCAAACATTTAACTCAATTGAATATAAATATCAAATTTCAATTAAACTCAAACAAAAATCATAATTACCCTTGTTAGACGCATATTCCACTTTCAGAAGTGATGGGGATAAAATCATCAAAAAACCATACAGTTCTGTTTATTTGTGGTATATTTATTTCAGGAAATTTGAATATCTACTAACCATGCATAACCGTTAGGACTTTTAAATGAGATTAGTAGTATTCCAATTTAATTTTTAAAAAGAATTCAAGTATCTTCTAACCACGCATAACCGTGAGGACTTTTAAATGAGATTAGAATCAACTTGTCTATTAAATCAATTAATTTTGATATGCGTTCCATACATGCATAACCGTAAGGACTTTTAAATGAGCATGGAAGCACATAATCAAAAATCCAAGTAACTCGCCCATGCATAACCGTGAGGACTTTTAAATGAGAGTGAATACTTTGGATATTTATTTTTATTGAAGAATATAATAAATTGAAGCACAGATAATTTCCTTTATAATAATAAATTGAAGAACGAATAATTTCCTTTTGTAAACTACCACAAATTTACATACTATATATGATTTTGATGAGTGATGATAGAAAGATGATAGAAATAGAAATGATCATGGAATTTTTACCCAACAAAAAGTTTTTATAACTCTTGTTATGAAATTCTAAAGAAATTTTTCTAAATATATTGTCTTGAGTAATGTATGACAAATATCGACACTCATCACTTTTTCAATCACTATTGATCTTTTCGATAATCATTAGGGAGTTAGATTAGTCAAAATTTGTCATTTAAAATCAAATAAAAATGACTAATCTGAAAATATGGTCAAAAATGATTTTCTCGAAGGGGTTATATGAAGAAAAAATTCTGCTATTTGAAAAATTATTTCAAGTGAAATATATGCAGATATTTTCTTTGAAAAAAAAAACGATGCAGCAAATGAATGTTTCAAGAATTAATCACGTTACACTAATAATTTTTCTATCAACTATATTATCAGTGTAATCTGCATCTGAATTTAAATTTCACTCAATATTCACTCGTTGGATGTCAAAGACCAGATTTGTGAAATTTCAACAAACTATCTCAGAATGAAATTTGAAATGAAGCTATGTTAACACTCAAACAAATATTAGTGTTAATTTCAGAAACCTCAGGATAAACAATTATATTCATGAGTAATCAACAGTCAATCAACATCATAATTATTTCAAAAACCAATTTCTTGAAGTTTCAACAATTTCTTAAACTCCTTTTTAATAGCTTTCACATGAAATTTGAAAACGTGCAAATTTACAAGCAGTGACCAAAATGTCAAAACAAATATATCTACGTGTAGCATGAGTAATCAAAGATCAATAAAATACCATCATTTGACCGAGCAAATTTATATGGATTAGTTCAAAGTTGGAAATCTGATTGGTCATCATTTAAGCACAAATCAAGGTCATAAATAAGAACAAGTCAAAAGAAATCATATCAATTAAGAATAAGTCAGAATTAAGACATCATTCATTTCATCATCACATTACTGGCTGATTAAGATTACGGTGCAGATTATCACATTTAATATATCGTTCAAAACAAATTTATCTGTTTTACCTTTACGATAATTTTTCGTTGTTGTCCATTGTGATTCTGTCACCTTTATATTAGGCTAAGGAACTTTGCTTTGTCGCCCGTTGTGTTTCTGGAACAGCCAAAATCCAGAGAATACTGTTGTTGTTCCTTAGCCTGCTGCCACACCTACACGATGAAAGATTTTTGTGACCTATTTGTTTTTATAGGTCCATGGTTGTTAGTGGCAGAATATTTCGAAAAATAATTTTGTGGAGACCCAAAACTATTTATAATTGTTCCCTTTGGCACCCAAATTTGTTTAACTTTCAAAGATTTTATATTTATGCCTTTTGGAACCCAAATTGGTATAGTTTTCACGTGTTGGGTCTATACCAACAATTATTTTGATTGTGTTCAAATTTTCTACAAATTGTGCACATTGAATTGACTTGATTAAATTTTGTGTTCTTGTTCCTATGACTATAATTTTCAACCCGATGTCCAATTATTGCACTTCTAGCAAAGACACTCTTACCTTTTGCATTATCATCAACTTGTGTTTTCCCAAAACCTAGTCCTTTTCTGTTGTTAGCAAAAATTTGATTTCCCAATAACATTTTGAAAGATTTTTCTCCTTTTGAAAAGCTATTCAGAGATTTCTCAAGATTTTGGACTTTGGTTTTTAATGTTGTGTTTTCAGTTACAAGTGAGGTGCATCTATTGAAAAAATCATTTTTCCTAGTGTCAATGTTTTCCTTAAGATTCAAGTTTTCTTTTTCAAGATTCTCAAAGTTATTCCTAAGTTTTGATAATTCTGAATCTAAAATCTTAAAATTTTTACAGTCTAGGTTTTGAATATTTTCAAGTTCAGTTTCTAACCTAAAATTTTCATGGACAAGTTCTCTCCTATCAGATTTCAATTTTTCAATTTTAGATTCAAGACTATCAATTGTTTTAGTAAGATCTAAGCACATAAAAACAAGATCTCTATAAGAATACTCACCTGCCTCACTAGATTCCTCAGAGCTTGCTTCTGAATCCGATTTTGCCACTAGACATAAGTTAGCCTCCTCTGAGCCATTATCCGAAACTTCCACTCCTTCTTCATCATCCCAAGTTGCTGCAAAAGCCTTCTTTTTCTTTTTCTTTCCTTTGTTGTATTTGAGAAGTGGGCATTCTGGTTTGATGTGACCAGGCTTGTTGCAGTTATAACACGTCAGTTCATTATCGGAGTTGTCAGAATCTTTTGACCTATTACCCTTTGTTTTCTTCTTGCGTGGCTTGAATCTTGACCATCTTCTAAGATTATTGACAGCCATTGCAAGCTCTTCAATTGGATCTTCTTCTTCATCGCTCTCTTCTTTGCTCTTTAAGGCAATCGTCTTCTTCTTTGGTTCGGAGTTGTTGCGTTCTTCCTTTGCTTTTAGCTCAAGCTCATATGTCATCAAGTTGCCAATCAACTCCTCCATGCTTAGTTTACTCAGATCTTTCGATTCTTGTATTGCCGCGACTTTTGCCTCAAAGTTCATCGGTAAGACTTGTAGTATCTTCCGCACCAGCTCTACCTCAGTGAAGACCTTCCTAAGCGCTTTAGCATTGCATACCAAAGTTGAAAAACGTCCAAACATATCCTTTATGCTCTCGCCTTTGTCCATCACAAAGTTTTCGTATTCATTGCTGAATAGGGCTAGACGAGACTCCTTGACTTGAGAAGTTCCTTCGTGTGTCACCTCCAAAGTGTGTCAAATTTCCTGTGCTGTTGTACAATGAGAAATTCTATTAAATTCATTTTTATCAAGAGCACAGATCAAAGCGTTCATTGCTTTGGCATTTGTATTTTTTTAATTTTTTATCACTAGCATCCCACCTATCCTTAGGTTTAGGAATCTCAGTACCACCAACAGTTATAGTGGGAGGTTTATAGCCAGTTTCAATAATATCCCAAACATCATAATAAATAGAACTAAGATAGATACCCATCCTAACTTTCCAATAAGCATAATCATTCCCGTTAAACATGGGTGGCCTAGCAATAGATTGCCCCTCAGAAAAAGCATTATTTGGTAGACTCATGACCCTAGAGTTAAAAACAAAATACCTGGCTCTGATACCACTTGTAGGATCTAGATTAACCCTAGAGGGGGGGTGAATAGGGTTATAGCAAATCTTCTCGAATTAAACATAGAAACAAACTGAAGAAATAAATATGCTGAAGAGTAAACCACACACAAAAATTTACCCAGCTTCGGCAACCCTTGCCTACTGCTGCATTCCCAGATTTCTATTAGAATTAAAAAGTATCACGCTTACAAACACTCTACTAGACTCGCAGACCCTTTTGCTCCCGCTCACAAACACTCTACTAGACTCGCAAACATTTGCTCCCGCTCACAAACACTCTACTAGACTCGCAAACATTTGCTCCCGCTCACAAACACTCTACTAGACTCGCACACCCTGCTCCCGCCTATAGAGTTTCGTTTACTCGCAAACTCTGCTCCTGCCTGTAGAGCTTTGCTTACTCGCAAACTCTGCTCCCGTCTATAGAGCTTTGCAAACTCGCACACCCTGTTCACTGAACTAATTCTAACTAGACAATCTGACACTACCTAAACCTAGGTGGTGATTTACAAAGAATTTGATTCGAAAAGTAAAAACAACAATTAAAAACAGTTTAAACCTAAACCCTAATTAAATAAAATAAAGCCCTTTAAAATAAAAACACGGCCGATCCTTTTCTTCTTTAACCCGATCCTTTTCTTCTTCTTTGGCCTGTGAAAAAAAATGGTCGTCGTTCCTCTTTGCAACTCAATTAGGGCTTCTGCAAATTTGGGGCTTTTCCTCCTTGCGATTCAAACTAGGGTTCTTGCAAATTGGAGTCGCCACTTGATACGGTTCGATAGTAGGCTTTGATGCTCTTCGATTTGTTCACGGCTCTTCAATTTGGATCGAGTTCGTTCTGCGTTTTCGGTATGTACTTTCCCTTTTTGCTTTTACAATTTTGGCTTACTCGAACTCGATGGATTTGCCGATGATGATTGTGAGTTTATATGTGCGTTCGAATTCCTTGAATTACGTTCGTCTAAATATATTTGAATTCGTCAATTTACTTGCTCTGGCCGCTTGATCTTGTATTGATGCTTGGGATTTCACTGACTTGTTCGTTTCTTTACCACCACGTCTCTGACTTGTTCAATTGTGACTTCGGCCATGATTTGTTCATCTTGAAATTGTTTTGTTTTCTGGATAAAGTCACGGCTTTGACTTTCTCAAAGATGCGTACTTGATTTTTTTTAACATGGTCAACACAGTATTGTAGAATTTCGTTCTTTATTTTCTGTACTGCTGGCTTCGGTCTTGGCTTTGATTCATTTCGTGATGATGTTGATTTCATGGTTCACCTTGCTTTGTTCACTGTGTACTGCCTGTTCATGTATGTTTGCATCGACTATGTTGTTGTTTGGATTGGCTTGTGTACTTTACTGCTATATATGCATTATGCTTCGAATTATGTAGTTGGTTCATTATGCAGTCTGCATTGAACTTTGAGTTGTAGTCTCGAGCTCTGTCTTCATGTAGCTTGCTGTGTTGCTGGTTCATTTGAAGTTGTAGCATGGTCTGTGGTGCACTTGGTCATTCAAGTCTTTGTTGCCTCTTTGTGTATGCACTTGCATACTGCTGCTATGTTGTAAATGTTGCATTCATGTCTCAGTGCTTTGATGCATTTGCATGTATTTATGTACACTGTGTTGTACTGAGCTCGACATTGCGTCATGTTGCCTTCATGTAGCTTGTTCTGTAACAACCCTGTATTTTATAATTATTTTATTGTATATTTTAATTATTTTTAATGTAAGATTTTGATTTAAAAACTTATTTTACTTATTTGAAATGATTAAATTTATTACTTAAATATAATCTTGATTTTTATGAGTTATAATCCCAAACTTGTGTAAGTTGAAATATTTGCCTGAAATGCTGATTTTGGTCAAAATAGTTAAACTGTGACTTTCAACTTAAAATTTTAAAAGTTTAATTTTTTTTTCTTTTATTATGAAAGTACATAAAATTTTAAGAACACCACTTTTCGTTTCGTTGAATTTGGATGTAAATTGTGAAAGTTATACCCTTTACAATATTGAGCGTATATAGGGTTATTTAACAATGACTATTTTAAATTGTATAAATTACTTCTTCTTGGTTATATTTTATTTTAATATGTGATAATATGTTTTATTATGTATATTTTGACTTTTAAATATTTTTAAATGATAATAGAATTTTTCCAAAATTTACTGTATTTATTTCCTATTTTAAAGGCTGTTTTCTAATTTTCTGCCATTTTCTTCATATAAATTATATTTAATAATTTTTTTTTTGTGAATGCACTTTTATTTTTTTTGTTATTTTTTTGTTATAAATATTTTACAAGTCCATGAAGATTTTCTAAAGTTCATTTGGATTTATTTCTAATTTTAAAGCCCAGTCTACAATTTTAAGCCATTTTCTTATTTTAATTATATATAATTAAAATTTATTTATTTTATGCACTCACTTTTATTTGCTGTGTTTTACTTTATTTTATTCATTTTACATGTATTTAAATTTAGGTAAATTTTTCCAAAGTGTATTGAAGTTATTTCCAATTCTTAAGTCTAGTTTTCATTTTTCTGTACTATTTTTCTTATTTAATCATATCTGATTAATATTTAATTTTTAATATTTTGTTTATCTGTTATATTTTCGAATTTTAACTGAAAATTTAATTATTTTCAGTTATTTGGATGTATATAAATATATATGAGAAATTTGAAAGGGTTAAGAGCTAAGAAACGGAAAAACGTTTTATCCGTTTCTTTTGCAGTTTCTTCTGTCATTAATACATCAATTCATCTTAGCCATTCCTTTCCCCATCCTTTGCAGCCGACTTCCTCTTGTCATTCACGAATTTTTGAAACCCTAAAACCCTAAAAATCATGGCCTCCACCTTGAAGAAAAAAAATTAGGTAAATCCCTCTCTTCTTTCTACTTTTCTTACTTTTCTATGCAATTTTGCCTTGTTTCTCTTCTAAGTTTGGACCGGCCTCTTCTCCATAGCCGCACCCACAAACTCCTACATCTCTTCCATGCCTCCAACACCATCTACTCCACCAACCATGACCATGGCCGAGCCATCTATGGTGGCCAAACCCTTCAAATTGCAACCTACATGCCTAAAAACAATGTTTTTGACCATTGTTGCCTCATTCCCTTCATCTCCACTTGTTGCCTTGCCTATATGATGTTAAACCTGACCTATATGATGTCATACCTGAGCCAAAGCATCATCATAGATAAGCATAAGTGTCCCTTAGGCCAAGCATTGAAGTGATTGAGGCATGGTAAAATCATCTTGTCCATTTTTGTTTTATTTCAATCAGTTTCAATGCTGTTTTGTATTGTACGCATATGTTTATATGGTCTTGCTTATTTGTTGTATACAAGATCATTATCAAGGCTTTCCATTCATTCAATTCAAATTGTGCTTGTCGTGCCTTTGGAGTCGTGCTTGTATGTTGTTTTGGTCTCTAGCTTTGAAAAAGGTGAGTCTTTCTCACTCTGACATATATACTTATGAAAAGTGGATTGATGGCAAGTGTGTAGTAATGTAAAATGTTTATGCAAGTTAATGATGATCATATGACATGCTATGCCGTGTTATTACCGTGTTAAAACTATTAATTTTCACCTGACATCTGATACATGACTGTATATTGTGATATTGACATTGTTTATATTATTTCTGTATATGATCACACTGCAAGTTCCCTGTTGGGATAAAAATCATTATGGGCTGAAATGATAGGCCTGAGTTATTTTATTTATTTATTTAAACTTGGGATTGCGGGTTTGAAATGATAGAACCCGGATTTTACCTTTTAAACTGCGGATTGAAATGATACATATCTGTATCACTTGACCTAGGTTAGAAAACTATATACAGACCCGTGGTTATTCTATAAAGTGCTTTGAATATTTTAAGTATTTTAAAAATATAAAATTATGAAATTTGATTTAAATAGATTTTGAAAGGTTTTAAAATAAATAAATTATGATTTTTCTATGTGTTAAAAATGTAATTTATGAATGGATTAACTGGATTTTGAAATATAACTTATGTTTGAAATTTGGAATTTTGACTAAAAATGATATTTAAGTTACATGAATAAAATGGACTTTAATTTTATTTGGAAAATGGTAAATATGATAAATTGATTTATATTTGAATTTAAGTGATTTATTAAAGAATTATTGATTTTCTATAAATTTAAGTGGTTGAATAAATGACTGTTGAAAATGAAATTTTAAAATATAACTTGACTTGAAAATATGAAATTTGAGTTTTAACTAAAGATGTTAAATTAATTAAATAAACTGGAAGTTTAGTTAAATTTGTGAAATGGTAATATAAATCTGAAATGTTAAGTTTATTTGTTGAAAAGTGAAGAAACGTATAAGTTTTAATTTATGAAAGAAACGCATAGGTTTAATTTATGAAAGAAACGTATAGGTTTTAATTAATGAAAGAACGTATGGTGTTCTAATTAATGATAGGAACATGTAAATTCCTAATTAATGAAAGAAAGGTATAAGTTTTAATTAATGAAAGAAACGTATAGGTTTTAATTAATGAAAGAAACGTATAGGTTTTAATTAATGAAAGAAACGTATAGGTTTTAATTTATGAAAGAAACGTATAAGTTTTAATTTATGAAAGAAACGTATAGGTTTTAATTAATGAAAGAACGTATGGTGTTCTAATTAATGATAGGAACATGTAAATTCCTAATTAATGAAAGAAAGGTATAAGTTTTAATTAATGAAAGAAACGTATAAGCTTTTAATTAATGAAAGAAACGTGTAAAGTCCTAATTTATGAGAGAACATGAAAGTTTTAATTAATGCAAGAACATGTAAAGTTTTAATTAAGAAAGAAACATGTAAAGTTTTAAGTAGTGTGGTATTGATTTAATGAATAAATGTTCATTATTGTAATAGGAATATAAAATTTAAAACGTACATTTGACACGTAGATTTTAATCAATGTAATGGTGTATTTTAAATTGATTAAAATGATAAATGTTACTTACTGTAATAATAAAATGTAAGTTGATAACGTACATTTGATAAGCAAGATTTTTTTATGTGAATGACATACTTTAAATGATTAAAATAATAAAGTTTCTTTATTGTAATAATAATGTAAGTTAATAAGGTGCTTTTAACTTAACATAAGAATTTCGGTTTAAATTGTATATTACAGTAAGAAAGTTTATTTAACTATAAGGCTATGATAAATTGACATGTTAAAATTTTAAGCTTATCAATACTTTGATTATATACAGTGTAAAGTGGAAAGTAGTACATTCCAAAAATGCTATGATTCCTTAAGGTAACATTTTCAAAATTCTATGATAATTTAAAGGAATATTTCAAGTTTAATAAATTTAAAGAAATATTCAATGATTTGAAAATTTGGGTTTTATTTGAATGATATAATATTGAATTATTTTTGAAACGGAAATGATACAATTGTGATATTGTTTTGGAGTATGATATTTGGTCTTGAAAGTATAAATTATTTGAAATAAATATCCATGGGTTATAATAACGATTAGTTGTTAAAGAGACCGGGATCGGATATTGTCTTATAGCCGAACAATACCGAAAACCACTTTAACAACTGTGTACGCGGTGGAGATTCCAGAATGAAGTAGGATGGTGGCGACGTTCTCGAGGTATATTACGTGGACCCAACTCCCGTGAGTTGGCATATATGACTAAAACAGGAGCTATACCGGGCTACACAAAGGGTCGCACCCTTTCATCGAGCATGCTCCATCGGAAACTATTCTATTATTGTTGTGATTCGATTCGGTGGCGCCACTTTGATTCGGGGGTATTGTTCGAGGTGGGCGGAAGCTGTTGGCTTGCCGTCACCACCGGTCCGGGAGTGCAAACGGTGTATCCATCCTGGCATTGCCTCGCGTGCCGTGTCATATCCTTATATCGAGCCCACTATGATTTTGGTTTTAAAGATCCGACCGCGTTAAGGTTCACCATCCCCTTAACGCTATTTTCTATATGATTATACTTTACTGATTAGACACTACCGTATATAGCGTATATTACTACATAGTAAATAGTTTAACGGATCCTTAGAGGATGGGCGGTCCCAAGCATCCTTTAAGTTGCTGATGCATTTTGTTACTTTTCACTCGAGTTGATTTACAGTTTATAAGTATTTATGTCCTGACTCGAGGGTTTTGTGTTTTGCTTTACGCTCGGGTCAGATTGATTGAGTTAGCATTCAAGATTCACCTTCGGCGTTGGAGCTTTTCTTGAAGATCCAGCCATCTATTTTGTTTCAGTATCCAGTAGTTCAGTGATGTATCTGATTTGTACCTGATGTATCCTGTTACTCTTCTGTTGTATCTTATTTAACTCTGATGTATCTCATATTTATATAGTAGCTTCATGAACTACTATCTCCTTTTCTTCCGCTGCATTTTTATATACTCTGTGTCTGTGATCTGTGATTTTTATTTACTGTATATTCTGAGGTTTGCCAAAATTTTATTTACAACGCGGTATTTTGAGCAATTCAATTCTGGCATGAGTGTCTACCTATACACTTATAATGGATGCGAATGGTTGAAAATACTGGGTCGTTACAGTTGGTATCAGAGCTTTGGTAGCTCTAGGCAAAACTCAGCATATGGAGTGAATGTATTTGCAGAATCACTTTCATTCGAGTTTGAATCTCTTCCTTTTTGACTCAATTCCTTTGAATTTTGGAACGTTCCCTAAAGTTCCAAAATCCATTCGTATCCCTCACTATTCATCTTCTTTTGACTCTGGAGTATTCCATAACTCCACTTCGAATGATCTTTCTAGTGAGTCGGCGATCACGCCAATTTCAAATTTAATTGAAAAAGGGGGAAAACTCCTTTGCAGTTAGCATCGATTCACCAGAGATTCTTATCTATCCTTGGTTTAGATGCTAATATCTTTTGTTATTTCAAACTCTAACTCTTGAGATCGAATGTAGATTTACCCTAGAAAAATCAACATTGATCTTATTCTTTAAGTCACGGTTGACCCGGTTAAGCTTGCCCGTGATTTATATAAGCTTATCCATCTTCCTATTCTGTTATTTAATCATGTCATCCTTGTTTCCAACTTATTTTTAAATCATAATCTCCTTTGATTTTTGTTAATCAAAAATTTGAATCTCTATCCTTCTTTGAAAATCTATTCATGTATAGTGTATTTGTAAACTGGTATTTAAAATTAAAATGTTTTATATATTGTGTTGTTTGAGTTGTTGATGTTGAGTGGGTTTCTGATTGATACGTCTGATCAGCGCTATCGATAAGATTTCCAAAACACTTTGACAGAACAAACAGACACAATATATTTTAATTTTTTTTTTTTTTGGTTAATGAAATAAATTTTGATATATAAGTAAATTTATGGAACTTAATGAAATGATTTAAATTGATAATTTGAAATGATAATACTTGATTTATCATTTATTGTTCTATAAATAGATCTATAAATATTTGTTTATAAATTTATTTGGGAACTGAAATGAATTTAAAACAAGAATTTAAGGATTTAAATCCCGATTATTTCGAACTTTGGTTTAAAGTTTTAAAAGGTTATATTATTTAAAGTATTTTGAATAGAAATTTGTTTTCAAAGAATTTTAAAGGTTTAAAATTAGTGCTCTTCTCTTTGTCGCTGGAAAATAACTTCGGTGATGATCGCGGCATCATCGACGTTCATTTTCGAGTTTCGAAGTTAAGAGACTGTTCTGTAGTCTTGCTACAGCTTTGTTTCGGGAAATTAAATTGATTTGAATTTCTAAAATATGACTTGATTTATAATATATATATATATATAGATATATGATTGAAATTTGATTTGACATATTATATATGTATATATATTATTACTTATCTCTAAATGGTTTGAAGAAATCGAAAATTTAATTCTTAAATTTTATTTTAAAGAATAATTCCAAAAAAAAATCAATATATCAAAATTTTGGATGAATATCAAGAATGAAATGATTTAATTGGAAGGTTTATTTGTATAATACAATTGCATTCAAATATAACTTACCAAAATTTTAGAAGTTAACAATGTAATTGAATAATATACAATATAAAAAGTTTTTTTTATAAAATTTGAGTGGTTATAATAAATGTTATACACTTAAATTTTAATTATAAAATGATTAACAGAGGTAAATATAATAAAGGGTAATTGAATAACTTACAATAAAATGATGTTAAAAGAACTAAGAATAAAAGAAAGCAGTTATAATAAGTGTAAGTATATTGAACATGAGTGATAAATATATTGAGAGGAATAAATTTAATTTTATTAGGAATAAAGAAGAATAAAATTTATTAAATACATTGTGAGTGTAATAAATGATTATTTTTCTAACCCATGGTTTTATAAAAAAAAAATTTGTTAATTTAAGATGATTGATAATAAGATAATGAAATTTGAGATAGTTAAGATTTATGTAACTTGTGTAAAAGTTTATTTTCT
Organism: Allium cepa; assembly: GCA_030765085.1. NCBI lineage: Eukaryota > Viridiplantae > Streptophyta > Magnoliopsida > Asparagales > Amaryllidaceae > Allium > Allium cepa. Next base: position 1,003,809,298 of record CM060935.1, read on the forward strand.
ATTTAAGTTGAAATCTCCATGCTTTCAAATTCATTTTCTTATTTTGTTTTTCAAACTATCTTTTGGTTGTTCTTATCGTCCTCATCTTGCTATAGACTGGTATATGCATCTTTCTATGATCTTTCTGTTTAGAAATCTTTCTATAATCTTTGATAATCTGCACCTTGCGAAACTTACCTATAACAACAGTTATCAGGTATAATTTCAATCTCCTTGCCATCTTTTCTTAATCCTATTTCACTCTATCTTTTCTGTGCCCTTCCATACCTCATTCCTTTTCAGGGACGAAAAGTTTTGAGTGGGGGAGAGTGTAACAACCCTGTATTTTATAATTATTTTATTGTATATTTTAATTATTTTTAATGTAAGATTTTGATTTAAAAACTTATTTTACTTATTTGAAATGATTAAATTTATTATTTAAATATAATCTTGATTTTTATGAGTTATAATCCCAAACTTGTGTAAGTTGAAATATTTGCCTGAAATGCTGATTTTGGTCAAAATAGTCAAACTGTGACTTTCAACTTAAAATTTTAAAAGTTTAATTTTTTTTTTCTTTTATTATGAAAGTACATAAAATTATAAGAACACCACTTTTCGTTTCGTTGAATTTGGATGTAAATTGTGAAAGTTATACCCTTTACAATATTGTGCGTATATAGGGTTATTTAACAATGACTATTTTAAATTGTATAAATTACTTCTTCTTGGTTATATTTTATTTTAATATGCGATAATATGTTTTATTATGTATATTTTGACTTTTAAATATTTTTAAATGATAATAGAATTTTTTTCAAAATTTACTGTATTTATTTCCTATTTTAAAGGCTGTTTTCTAATTTTCTGTCATTTTCTTCATATAAATTATATTTAATAATTTATTTTTTTTGTGAATGCACTTTTATTTTTTTGTTATTTTATTTGTTATAAATATTTTACAAGTCCATGAAGATTTTCTAAAGTTCATTTGGATTTATTTCTAATTTTAAAGCCCAGTCTACAATTTTAAGCCATTTTCTTATTTTAATTATATATAATTAAAATTTATTTATTTTATGCACTCACTTTTATTTGCTGTGTTTTACTTTATTTTATTCATTTTACATGTATTTAAATTTAAGTAAATTTTTCCAAAGTGTATTGAAGTTATTTCTAATTCTTAAGTCTAGTTTTCATTTTTCTGTACTATTTTTCTTATTTAATCATATCTGATTAATATTTAATTTTTAATATTTTGTTTATCTGTTATATTTTCGAATTTTAACTGAGATTTTAATTATTTTCAGTTATTTGGATCTATATAAATATATATGAGAAATTTGAAAGGGTTAAGAGCTAAGAAACGGAAAAACGTTTTATCCGTTTCTTTTGTAGTTTCTTCTGTCATTAATACATCAATTCATCTTAGCCATTCCTTTCCCCATCCTTTGCAGCCGACTTCCTCTTGTCATTCACGAATTTTTGAAGCCCCAAAACCCTAAAAATCATGGCCTCCACCTTGAAGAAAAAAAATTAGGTAAATCCCTCCCTTCTTTCTACTTTTCTTACTTTTCTACGCAATTTTGCCTTGTATCTCTTCTAAGTTTGGATCGGCCTCTTCTCCATAGCCGCAGCCACAAACTCCTATATCTCTTCCATGCCTCCAACACCATCTACTCCACCAACCATGACCATGGCCGAGCCATCTATGGTGGCCAAACCCTTCAAATTGCAACCTACATGCCTAAAAACAATGTTTTTGACCATTGTTGCCTCATTCCCTTCATCTCCACTTGTTGCCTTGCCTATATGATGTTAAACCTGACCTATATGATGTCATACCTGAGCCAAAGCATCATTATAGCCAAGCATAAGTGTCCCTTAGGCCAAGCATTGAAGTGATTGAGGCATGGTAAAATCATCTTGTCCATTTTTGTTTTATTTCAATCAGTTTCAATGCTGTTTTGTATTGTACGCATATGTTTATATGGTCTTGCTTATTTGTTGTATACAAGATCATTATCAAGGCTTTCCATTCATTCAATTCAAATTGTGCTTGTCATGCCTTTGGAGTCGTGCTTGTATGTTGTTTTGGTCTCTAGCTTTGAAAAAAGTGAGTCTTTCTCACTCTGACATATATACTTATGAAAAGTGGATTGATGACAAGTGTTTAGTAATGTAAAATGTTTATGCAAGTTAATGATGATCATATGATTTGCTATGCCGTGTTATTACCATGTTAAAACTGTTAATTTTCACCTGACATCTGATACATGACTGTATATTGTGATATTGACATTGTTTATATTATTTCTGTATATGATCACACTGCAAGTTCCTTGTTAGGATAAAAATCATTATGGGCTGAAACGATAGGCCTGAGTTATTTAATTTATTTATTTAAACTTGGGATTGCGGGTTTGAAATTGTAGAACCCGGATTTTTACCTTTTAAATTGCGGATTGAAATGATACATATCCGTATCACTTGACCTAGGTTAGAAAACTATATACAGACCCGTGGTTATTCTATAAAGTGCTTTGAATTTTTTAAGTATTTTAAAAATATAAAATTATGAAATTTGATTTAAATAGATTTTGAAAGGTTTTAAAATAAATAAATTATGATTTTTCTATGTGTTAAAAATGTAATTTATGAATGGATTAATTGGATTTTGAAATATAACTTATGTTTGAAATTTGGAATTTTGACTAAAAATGATATTTAAGTTACATGAATAAAATGGACTTTAATTTTATTTGGAAAATGGTAAATATGATAAATTGATTTATATTTGAATTTAAGTGATTTATTAAAGAATTATTGATTTTCTATAAATTTAAGTGGTTGAATAAATGACTGTTGAAAATGAAATTTTAAAATATAACTTGACTTGAAAATGCGAAATTTGAGTTTTAACTAAAGATGTTAAATTAATTAAATAAACTGGAAGTTTAGTTAAATTTGTGAAATGGTAATATAAATCTGAAATGTTAAGTTTATTTGTTGAAAAGTGAAGAAACATATAAGTTTTAATTTATGAAAGAAACGTATAGGTTTAATTTATGAAAGAAACGTATAGGTTTTAATTAATGAAAGAACGTATGGTGTTCTAATTAATGATAGGAACATGTAAATTCCTAATTAATGAAAGAAAGGTATAAGTTTTAATTAATGAAAGAAACGTATAGGTTTTAATTTATGAAAGAAACGTATAGGTTTTAATTTATGAAAGAAACGTATAGGTTTTAATTAATAGAAGAACGTATGGTGTTCTAATTAATGATAGGAACATGTAAATTCCTAATTAATGAAAGAAAGGTATAAGTTTTAATTAATGAAAGAAACGTATAAGCTTTTAATTAATGAAAGAAACGTGTAAAGTCCTAATTTATGAGAGAACATGAAAGTTTTAATTAATGCAAGAACATGTAAAGTTTTAATTAAGAAAGAAACATGTAAAGTTTTAAGTAGTGTGGTATTGATTTAATGAATAAATGTTCATTATTGTAATAGGAATATAAAATTTAAAACGTACATTTGACACGTAGATTTTAATCAATGTAATGGTGTATTTTAAATTGATTAAAATGATAAATGTTACTTACTGTAATAATAAAATGTAAGTTGATAACGTACATTTGATAAGCAAGTTTTAATTTATGTGAATGACATACTTTAAATGATTAAAATAATAAAGTTTCTTTATTGTAATAATAATGTAAGTTAATAAGGTGCTTTTAACTTAACATAAGAATTTCGGTTTAAATTGTATATTACAGTAAGAAAGTTTATTTAACTATAAGGCTATGATAAATTGACATGTTAAAATTTTAAGCTTATCGATACTTTGATTATATACAATGTAAAGTGGAAAGTAGTACATTCCAAAAATGCTATGATTTCTTAAGGTAACATTTCCGAAATTCTATGATAATTTAAAGGAATATTTCAAGTTTAATAAATTTAAAGAAATATTCAATGATTTGAAAATTTGGGTTTTATTTGAATGATATAATATTGAATTATTTTTGAAATGGAAATGATACAATTGTGATATTGTTTTGAAATGAGTATGATATTTGGTCTTGAAAGTATAAATTATTTGAAATAAATATCCATGGGTTATAATAACGATTAGTTGTTAAAGAGACCGGGATCGGATATTGTCTTATAGCCGGACAATACCGAAAACCACTTTAACAACTGTGTATGCGGTGGAGATTCCAGAATGAAGTAGGATGGTGGCGACGTTCTTGAGGTATATTACGTGGACCCAACTCCCGTGAGTTGGCATATATGACTAAAACAGGAGCTATACCGGGCTACACAAAGGGTCGCACCCTTTCATCGAGCATGCTCCATCGGAAACTATTCTATTATTGTTGTGGTTCGATTCGGTGGCGCCACTTTGATTCGGGGGTATTGTTCGAGGTGGGCGGAAGCTGCTGGCTTGCCGTCACCACCGGTCCGGGAGTGCAAACGGTGTATCCACCCTGGCATTGCCTCGCGTGCCGTGTCATATCCTTATATCGAGCCCACTACGATTTTGGTTTTAAAGATCCGACCGCGTTAAGGTTCACCATCCCCTTAACGCTATTTTCTATATGATTATACTTTACTGATTAGACACTACCGTACATAGCGTATATTACTACATAGTAAATAGTTTAACGGATCCTTAGAGGATGGGCGGTCCCAAGCATCCTTTAAGTTACTGATGCATTTTGTTACTGTTCACTTGAGTTGATTTACAGTTTATAAGTATTTATGTCCTGACTCGAGGGTTTTGTGTTTTGCTTTACGCTCGGGTCAGATTGATTGAGTTAGCATTCAAGATTCACCTTCGGCGTTGGAGCTTTCCTTGAAGATCCAGCCATCTATTTTGTTTCAGTATCCAGTACTTCAGTGATGTATCTGATTTGTACCTGATGTATCCTGTTGCTCTTCTGTTGTATCTTATTTAACTCTGATGTATCTCATATTTATATAGTAGCTTCATGAACTACTATCTCTTTTTCTTCCGCTGCATTTTTATATACTCTGTGTCTGTGATCTGTGATTTTTATTTACTGTATATTCTGAGGTTTGCCAAAATTTTATTTACAACGCGGTATTTTGAGCAATTCAATTCTGGCATGAGTGTCTACCTATACACTTATAATGGATGCGAATGGTTGAAAATACCGAGTCGTTACATGTTCTCTACATTTGCTTGATTGTTGCAGTCCATGTTCTGTTGATCACTTGATTATTGTCTGCACTGTCCACTTGAACTTGTAGTCTGCCTTGATCATCTTGTAACCTGGTCTGGTGCACCTTGTTTCATGTTTGAGGCTGTGCTTGCATACTGTTGTTTGCATGTGGGTTCTTTGTTCATTGGACTGGCCAGTGGTGTTCAGAGCATGTTGCTGTTGGGTTGTCATATTGATGCCTCTGTTCATTTTCCTAGTGGTCTTGTGGCACTGCTCATAGTCATATTGTATTGAGTTTGTTTATGTTGCATCGACTTTGCATACTGCTCTGATCTGTAGTTTGCATTCATGATTGTACTTCACTATACATTATATGCAGCACCACTGTGTTGTGTGTATTTATACATTTGAATTTTGGCTGACCCTATGAATTATGTATCTTGACCATTTCATTTGATTTTTCACCTGTGTTGAATCCAGCTTGTGGCTCGGGTTTGACCTTGTGCTGTGAATTGTGACATTTATGTTATTGCACGTGAGTTGAACCCGGCTTTTCATTTGGGTTTGACCTGTGCTCACCTATCCCTGTAAATCAATCAAGTGTATATATCGATGTGCACGGCCTTGTGGCATATACAGTGATACACTGTGTATGTCACAAGTTGTTCGTGTATGATGAATTCAATTTTAAATGACGACGAACAACCCAAATAACTGAGGCAAATCATATTTTCAAAAATCATATTTCATTTTATATTGCAAAAATATTTCTTTTTCAATTTTACTACGTTAGTGAATATTTTTGCAGTTTGCTCAGATGCTGGATTCGAACTGGAAGGAAGTTGAAGATAAAAATACGAGTGTGAGTGATGTGTAGTGAGGTCAACTGTAAATGTGAAATGTGATGTAATTGTAATCAAAGTTGTATAGTTATAGTGAGAGCTTGAAATTGTACTATTCAAAAATGTAATAAATATTTATTTGAATAAAATATTCATTTGAATTCAAATTCCGTGTTATTTATTTTATTCAGCAAATATTTATTTGATCTGTGAAAATAAAATAGTATATTAACAAATACATTTAAACAAATGTATATATGTTTATTATCATCAAACAAAAATCATATAAGCGCAAAGCGCATATTCAACAATCTCCCCCTTTTGATGATAACAAACATATATTTAAGATTTTGAATGTAATAAATGTATTTGATCGCTCAATTTGCTCCCCCTATTTAAATGCTCTCTCTCTACACAATACTCCCCCTACATATATGCATACAAATAAAAATATATAAATGAGCCTAGATGCAAATGGAAAATTATTTGACCTTTGCTTGATTCTGTTTGACAAAATTTTAACTTTTCTCTCCCCCTTTCGTTATCAGCAAAAGAATAACAGTGTTATAAAAATAGGGATGAAGTGACAGACATGAATCAAACATTTAACTCAATTGAATATAAACTCAAACAAAAATCATAATTACCCTTTTCAGACGCATATTCCACTTTCAGAAGTGATGGGGATAAAATCATCAAAAAACCATACAGTTCTGTCTATTTGTGGTATATTTATTTCAGGAAATTTGAATATCTACTAACCATGCATAACCGTTAGGACTTTTAAATGAGATTAGTAGTATTCCAATTTAATTTTTAAAAAGAATTCAAGTATCTTCTAACCACGCATAACCGTGAGGACTTTTAAATGGGATTAGAATCAACTTGTCTATTAAATCAATTAATTTTGATATGCGTTCCATACACGCATAACCGTAAGGACTTTTAAATGAGCATGGAAGCAAATAATCAAAAATCCAAGTAATTCACCCATGCATAACCGTGGGGACTTTTAAATGAGAGTGAATACTTTGGATATTTATTTTTATTGAAGAATATAATAAATTGAAGCACAAATAATTTCCTTTATAATAATAAATTGAAGAATGAATAATTTCCATTGTAAACTACCACAAATTTACATACTATATATGATTTTGATGAGTGATGATAGAAAGATGATAGAAATAGAAATGATCATGGAATTTTTACCCAACAAAAAGTTTTATAACTCTTGTTATGAAATTCTAAAGAAATTTTTCTAAATATATTGTCTTAAGTAATGTATGACAAATATTGACACTAATCACTTTTTCAATCACTGTTGATCTTTTCGATAATCATTAGAGAGTTAGATTAGTCAAAATTTGTCATTTAAAATCAAATAAAAATGACTAATCTGAAAATATGGTCAAAAATGATTTTACCGAAGGGGTTATATGAAGAAAAATTCTGCTATTTGAAAAATTATTTCAAGTGAAATATATGCAGATATTTTCTTTGAAAAAAAAACGATGCAGCAAATGAATGTTTCAAGAATTAATCACGTTACACTAATAATTTTTCTATCAACTATATTACCAGTGTAATCTGCATCTGAATTTAAATTTCACTCAATATTCACTCGTTGGATGTCAAAGACCAGATTTGTGAAATTTCAACAAACTATCTCAGAATGAAATTTGAAATGAAGCTATGTTAACACTCAAACAAATATCATAGTGTTAATTTCAGAAACCTTAGAATAAACAATTATATTCATAAGTAATCAACAGTCAATCAACATCATAATTATTTCAAAAACCAATTTCTTGAAGTTTCAACAATTTCTTAAAATCCTTTTTAACAGCTTTCGCATGAAATTTGAAAACGTGCAAATTTACAAGCAGTGACCAAAATGTGAAAACAAATATATCTACGTGTAGCATGAGTAATCAAAGATCAATAAAATACCATCATTTGACCGAACAAATTTATATGGATTAGTTCAAAGTTGGAAATCTGATAGGTCATCATTTAAGCACAAATCAAGGTCATAAATAAGAACAAGTCAAAAGAAATCATATCAATTAAGAATAAGTCAGAATTAAAGACATCATTCATTTCATCATCACATTACTGGCTGATTAAGATTACGGTGCAGATTATCACATTTAATATATCGTTCAAAACAAATTTACCTGTTTTACCTTTACGATAATTTTTCGTTGTTGTCCATTGTGATTCCGTCACCTTTATATCAGGCTAAGGAACTTTGCTTTGTCGCCCGTTGTGTTTCTGGAACAGCCAAAATCCAGAGAACACTGTTGTTGTTCCTTAGCCTGCTGCCACACCTACACGATGAAAGATTTTTGTGACCTATTTGTTTTTATAGGTCCATGGTTGTTAGTGGCAGAATATTTCGAAAAATAATTTTGTGGAGACCCAAAACTATTTATAATTGTTCCCTTTGGCACCCAAATTTGTTTAACTTTCAAAGATTTTATATTTGTGCCTTTTGGAACCCAAATTGGTATAGTTTTCACGTGTTGGGTCTATACCAACAATTATTTTGATTGTGTCCAAATTTTCTACAAATTGTGCACATTGAATTGACTTGATTAAATTTTGTGTTCTTGTTCCTATGACTATAATTTTCAACCCGATGTCCAATTATTGCACTTCTAGCAAAGACACTCTTACCTTTTGCATTATCATCAACTTGTGTTTTCCCAAAACCTAGTCCTTTTCTGTTGTTAGCAAAAATTTGATTTTCCAATAACATTTTGAAAGATTTTTCTCCTTTTGAAAAGTTATTCAGAGATTTCTCAAGATTTTGGACTTTGGTTTTTAATGTTGTGTTTTCAGTTACAAGTGAGGTGCATCTATTGAAAAAATCCTTTTTCCTAGTGTCAATGTTTTCCTTAAGATTCAAGTTTTCTTTTTCAAGATTCTCAAAGTTATTCCTAAGTTTTGATAATTCTGAATCTAAAATCTTACAATTTTTACAGTCTAGGTTTTGAATATTTTCAAGTTCAGTTTCTAACCTAAAATTTTCATGGAGAAGTTCTCTCCTATCAGATTTCAATTTTTCAATTTTAGATTCAAGACTATCAATTGTTTTAGTAAGCTCTAAGCACATAAAAACAAGATCTCTATAAGAATACTCACCTGCCTCACTAGATTCCTCGGAGCTTGCTTCGGAATCCGATTTTGCCACTAGACATAAGTTAGCCTCCAATGAGCTATTATCCGAAACTTCCACTCCTTCTTCATCATCCCAAGTTGCAGCAAAAGCCTTCTTTTTCTTTTTCTTTCCTTTGTTGTATTTGAGAAGTGGGCATTCTGGTTTGATGTGACCAGGCTTGTTGCAGTTATAACACGTCAGTTCATTATCGGAGTTGTCAGAATCTTTTGACCTATTACCCTTTGTTTTCTTCTTGCGTGGCTTGAATCTTGACCATCTTCTAAGATTATTGACAGCCATTGCAAGCTCTTCAATTGGATCTTCTTCTTCATCGCTCTCTTCTTTGCTCTTTAAGGCAATCGTCTTCTTCTTTGGTTCGGAGTTGTTGCTTTCTTCCTTTGCTTTTAGCTCATGTCATATGTCATCAAGTTGCCAATCAACTCCTCCATGCTTAGTTTACTCAGATCTTTCGATTCTTGTATTGTCGTGACTTTTGCCTCAAATTTCATCGGTAAGACTCGTAGTATCTTCCGCACCAGCTCTACCTCAGTGAAGACCTTCCTAAGCGCTCTAGCATTGTATACCAAAGTTGAAAAACAACCAAACATATCCTTTATGCTCTCGCCTTTGTCCATCACAAAGTTTTCGTATTCATTGCTGAATAGGGCTAGACGAGACTCCTTGACTTGAGAAGTTCCTTCGTGTGTCACCTCCAAAGTGTGTCAAATTTCCTGTGCTGTGTACAACGAGAAATTCTATTAAATTCATTTTTATCAAGAGCACAGATCAAAGCGTTCATTGCTTTGGCATTTGTAGTTTTTAATTTCTTATCGTTAGCATCCCACCTATCCTTAGGTTTAGGAATCTCAGTACCACCAACAGTTATAGTGGGAGGTTTATAGCCAGTTTCAATAATATCCCAAACATCATAATCAACAGAATTAAGATAGATACCAATCCTAACTTTCCATTAAGCATAATCGTTCCCGTTAAACATGGGTGGCCTAGCAATAGATTGCCCCTCAGAAAAAGCATTATTTGGTAGACTCATGACTCTAGAGTTAAAAACAAAATACCGGGCTCTGATACCACTTGTAGGATCTAGAATAACCCTAGAGGGGGAGTGAATATGGTTATAGCAAATCTTCTCGAATTAAACACAGAAACAAACTAAAGAAATAAATATGCTGAAGAGTAAATCACACACAAAAATTTACCCAGCTTCGGCAACCCCTGCCTACTGCTGCATTCCCAGATTTCTATTAGAATTAAACAGTATCACGCTTACAAACACTCTACTAGAATCGCAGACCCTTTTGCTCCCGCTCACAAACACTCTACTAGACTCGCAAACATTTGCTCCCGCTCACAAACACTCTACTAGACTCGCACACCCTGCTCCCGCCTATAGAGTTTCGTTTACTCGCAAACTCTGCTCCTGCCTATAGAGCTTTGCTTACTCGCAAACTCTACTCCCGCCTATAGAGCTTTGCAAACTCGCACACCCTGCTCACTGAACTAATTCTAACTAGACAATCTGACACTACCTAAACCTAGGTGGTGATTTACAACGAATTTGATTCGAAAAGTAAAAACAACAATTAAAAACAGTTTAAACCTAAACCCTAATTAAATAAAATAAAGCCCTTTAAAATAAAAACACGGCCGATCCTTTTCTTCTTTAACCCGATCCTTTTCTTCTTCTTTGGCCTGTGAAAAAAAATGGTCGTCGTTCCTCTTTGCAACTCAATTAGGGCTTCTGCAAATTTGGGGCTTTTCCTCCTTGCGATTCAAACTAGGGTTCTTGCAAATTGAAATCGCCACTTGATACGGTTCGATAGTAGGCTTTGATGCTCTTCGATTTGTTCACGGCTCTTCAATTTGGATCAAGTTCGTTCTGCGTTTTCGGTATGTACTTTCCCTTTTTTCTTTTACAATTTTGGCTTACTCGAACTCGATGGATTTGCCGATGATGATTGTTGGTTTATATGTGCGTTCGAATTCCTTGAATTGCGTTCGTCTAAATATATTTGAATTCGTCAATTTACTTGCTCTGGCCGCTTGATCTTGTATTGATGCTTGGGATTTCACTGACTTGTTCGTTTCTTTACCACCACGTCTCTGACTTGTTCAATTGTGACTTCGGCCATGATTTATTCATCTTGAAATTGTTTTGATTTCTGGATAAAGTCACGGCTTTGACTTTCTCGAAGATGCGTACTTGATTTTTTTTTAACATGGTCAACACAGTATTGTAGAATTTCGTTCTTTATTTTCTGTACTGCTGGCTTTGGTCTTGGCTTTGATTCATTTCGTGATGATGTTGATTTCATGGTTCACCTTGCTTTGTTCACTGTGTACTGCCTGTTCATGTATGTTTGCATCGACTATGTTGTTGTTTGGATTGGCTTGTGTACTTTACTGCTATATATGCATTATGCTTCGAATTGTGTAGTTGGTTCACTATGCAGTCTGCATTGAACTTTGAGTTGTAGTCTCGAGCTCTGTCTTCATGTAGCTTGCTGTGTTGCTGGTTCATTTGAAGTTGTAGCATGGTCTGTGGTGCACTTGGTCATTCAAGTCTTTGTTACCTCTTTGTGTATGCACTTGCATACTGCTGCTATGTTGTAAATGTTGCATTCATGTCTCAGTGCTTTGATGCATTTGCATGTATTTATGTACACTGTGTTGTACTGAGCTCGACATTGCGTCATGTTGCCTTCATGTAGCTTGTTCTCTACATTTGCTTGATTGTTGCAGTCCATGTTCTGTTGATCACTTGATTATTGTCCGCACTGTCCACTTGAACTTGTAGTCTGCCTTGATCATCTTGTAACCTGGTCTGGTGCACCTTGTTTCATGTTTGAGGCTGTGCTTGCATACTGTTGTTTGCATGTGGGTTCTTTGTTCATTGGACTGGCCAGTGGTGTTCAGAGCATGTTGCTGTTGGGTTGTCATATTGATGCCTCTGTTCATTTTCCTAGTGGTCTTGTGGCACTGCTCATAGTCATATTGTATTGAGTTTGTTTATGTTGCATCGACTTTGCATACTGCTCTGATCTGTAGTTTGCATTCATGATTGTACTTCACTATACATTATATGCAGCACCACTGTGTTGTGTGTATTTATACATTTGAATTTTGGCTGACCCTATGAATTATGTATCTTGACCATTTCATTTGATTTTTCACCTGTGTTGAATCCAGCTTGTGGCTCGGGTTTGACCTTGTGCTGTGAATTGTGACATTTATGTTATTGCACGTGAATTGAACCCGGCTTTTCATTTGGGTTTGACCTGTGCTCACCTGTCCCCGTAAATCAATCAATTGTATATATCGGTGTGCACGGCCTTGTGGCATATACAGTGATACACTGTGTATGTCACAAGTTGTTCGTGTATGATGAATTCAATTTTAAATGATGACGAACAAGCCAAATAACCGAGGCAAATCATATTTTCAAAAATCATATTTCATTTTATATTGCAAAAATATTTCTTTTTCAATTTTACTGCGTTAGTGAATATTTTTGCAGTTTGCTCAGATGCTGTATTCAAACTTGAAGGAATTTGAAGATAAAAATATGAGTGTGAGTGATGTGTAGTGAGGTCAACTGTAAATGTGAAATGTGATGTAATTGTAATCAAAGTTGTATAGTTATAGTGAGAGATTGAAATTGTACTATTCAAAAATGTAATAAATATTTATTTGAATAAAATATTCATTTGAATTCAAATTCTGTGTTATTTATTTTATTCAGCAAATATTTATTTAATCTGTGAAAATAAAATAGTATATTAACAAATACATTTAAACAAATGTATATATGTTTATTATCATCAAACAAAAATCATATAAGCGCAAAGCGCATATTCAACAAGAACATATGAAACCAACATGGGAAGGACCATATGTTCTCGAGTGGAGAATTGGAGATGGTACATTCAAATTATCAACTGTTGATGGTCTCACTTTGTCGAGAGCTTTGAATAGCGAGAGTCTCCGTCGCTACTACACATAACAGGCTTTATTTATTCATTTAGTCTGCTTTTCATTTGAATTTTTTTATGCATTTCGAAATTTGACCTTGTAATAAGGCAACCGATTTTGCTGTACTTTCTTATTTCAGCAATAAAATGCATCCTCGTCAAGCCAGAGTGGCGGTTCTTGAAATGCGTCATGCGACCATCATAATGCACGGAGATCTAAGTTCCATCATACGGTGGGACTTATTCAAATAGGGAGTGACTGTGATACAACTAGTCACTCACTAAGTGAAACCCCAAGCTCGGGGGTAAGCAACCATACTAAAGCCAAAAAGGATTGATACACGACAATTCTCTAACAAACTCCAGTTCCCAGAGTGCGAGCCGGAGTATAAACTTCAAATTGGGAACATGACTCGAGTAGGGTGGATCCGTCCACCCATGACTTCGCTCATGTACAATCTAAACTCGAGGAGGATGGATCCGTTCATCCACGACCACGTCTTCCACTTTTACAAGCTCGAAGAGGATGGATCCATCCGTCTACGACTCTGCTTGTTTACTCAAGGTGGATGTGATCCGACCGTTCACAACCCTGATCAATTCATCATTCCTAGAGTGCGACCGAGATCCTAATACCTAAACAGATGTGATCGACTGTTTGTTAACTAACTCCAGATTTCCGGAGTGCGAACTGGAGCATAAAAATCGAAAACTGACCACCCATCGGCTAACTCTGGTCCCTAAAGCGCGGGCCAGAGTGTAAACACCAATTGGGTGTGACTGACCACCAATCGACCAACTCTATGTCCCAAGAGCGTGGATCAGAGTATAAACACAAACGGGTGTGACTGACCCCTCGCAGATCAATCTAAGTCCCCGAAGTTTGGACATAATTCTAAGTATTAAACAGGAGTGACCGACCGTCCGTAAAATAACTTACGTCCCCGGAGCGCGGACATAACTTCAAACATTAAGCAGGCATGACTGACCGCCGGCATGCAAGTTCAATACCCAAAGTGTGGATGCAATTACTAGTAAATGAGCGATTGTGATCCGTCCAATCAAACTCGTTTTACCCTAACTTTGTTCCGACTAAGTTAAGTGCAATTTGATGAAGACAAAAAGCGACCGTCAACCGACCACTTCAATTCTCTCCAGAACCAGGGGCATAGCTCAAATACAAGCCACTAACCGAGACAGCGCGATGTTGGGGCTTAACTTGATGTTTGGTTAAGACTCAAAGCGATGACTTCTGGACTTAATAACCAAACTCAAGTCCAATTAAGAGACTAAAGCCTCACAAGTACATTGAATGGAAATTTGAGTACTGAAACACTTAAGCAAATAAACACAGTGCCATGTTGAAAACAAAAGGAGATTTTATTTCTGCTATTCCTTAGAAAAAAGATAAGTACAAAAATTTATTCCCAGAATTTCTATAAGTAGGGGCCGAACCCGCATCTATACACGGCTTGCAAAAAGCAAAATGAAATCCTATCCTACCTATCTACCAAAAAGAGGGAATAAGAAGGCACGTCTACTCCTTCGATTTCTTCTCCTTCTTCTTCTTCCTCGGCGTTGACCCACTAGAGCTGCTGCTCGGATGCCTCTTCGAGCTTTTGCCTTTTGTTGGTTGGTCTCCGGTCGGGGGGATTACAGATGTCTCTTCCTCCGAACTCACGGGGATTGGGATACTTTTTGAATGTGGAGCCGAAGGAATGGTGGCACTTTCAATGTGAAAGGACGAAGGGGGCACACCAGTGTCGACGATTGTGCCACCAAGGGAAATCGTATGCATAGGGACCGGACAAGGGCCCACCATGCCACCTCCGATGCTACTAGCCTGTGCAGCTCTTTCCATTTTAGCATTAACCTCTACCATTATAGCCTCATCCCGATCCGCTTGAGTGCCCACCGGAATGCTGCTAGTCGGGCATAAGGAGCTAGCCATAAACACATATGCACCTATAGTGAAAGGCATATTAGTAATTGGGTTGCTCTACTGGCCGAGGAGTTCTTCCATCATTTGTTCATCAAAAACGAAATTTCTCTTGTGAACTCCACCGGTTGATGCAGCGGCCGTTGTGGTCTTTGCCTTCGTCATAATGACCTTCTTCTCGTGATGCAATTCTTGGGTTGCAGGAGGAATGGCTGGTGCAGAACCTATGACTAAAGAAAGACACGAAAGGGTATTAGAGATATCTTTCAACAACGCTCCAGCCTTCAGATGAATTTAAAAAGTGTTCAGAGTACCTTCCTCAGATTGGCTCACATGTTGAGCCGATGCATCTTCAGATCCATGCTCGTGTACTGGAAA
This sequence comes from Allium cepa, assembly GCA_030765085.1. Classification (NCBI taxonomy): domain Eukaryota; kingdom Viridiplantae; phylum Streptophyta; class Magnoliopsida; order Asparagales; family Amaryllidaceae; genus Allium; species Allium cepa. The sequence continues at coordinate 1,003,824,792 of CM060935.1, forward strand.
CAGATGCGGCTGATCAGGATCATACACAGGCACAGCTAGAGGGTCTAATGCAGAAGTAAGCTCCGGTTGGGTCGCTGCAGGCATTTTAGAGCTTCCTTCATGGTGCTCAATTCTGGACCCCTCTCCAACGTCCGGGTATTTAGCGGCTAGTTTCTCCTTTTCAAAAGTGACAATGGCATCGTGAAGAACTTTTCTCTCATCTTCGGTTAATATCTGGTTCTCTAGCTCGAAGTCGTCGATAGATGTAATGTTGCGGTCCGCTTTCTCATCATCTACCAAGCGGCACCAGGCATTGTACAGATGTAATGGGTAGTCTTCGAGCCAGCTCAGATTACGGTGTTTCAAGACATTAACATTATAAGTGATCGGGAGGTCTTCAATATCACCTTCCAACCCGGTCTCTACCGCTCTAACTTCAGCCTCAATGTTGGCCTCGGTTTCTTGGACCTTTCGCTTGGCCGCATCTCGCTCATCCCTAAGTACCACGGCCTGCTCACACGCCTCTTGGGCAGCCCTATTAGCGTCGTCTTTTTTTTTGATGACTTCAACAAATTTGGCTTTTAGATCCTCAAGCTCTTTTAGCAACGCATCTCTTTCAGCCATGACTGTGCTGGCCTGGTGCCGCATTTCCTCGACAAGCGCTAAATGTGTTCGCCTCATCTCCTCCATCTTTCAGGTTGCCTCGTCGGCTCTCTTATCAGCCTCCATTTCTGAATTTCTCGAAGACTCATTTTCATTGTTGAGCACCTGAATTATGCGGTCCTTCTGAGCGCGATCAGTTTCTAGTTTCTCGATTGTCTCTGCCTGCTCAAAGGCCACCGCTAACACTTTTTTTGCAGTCTTCATCCATTCTTGATATTGATCACAAACATCATATATGTAGTTATGCATCGTTTGTTCTACCTCATTGGGAATTCGCTTTAAGTGCGGAGGAAATATGAAGCCGTCAAAGCAGACATTTAGGAAATCCTTCTTTAACTTAACGATTCTAGTCGCTCCTTCCCCGGTGGATTCTATAGCGACTTGTTCAGTAGTAGCGGGGGTCTCAGTCTCGATACATTGCTCGTCGGGCCTTGAAGTTTGAGGAGGTGGTACTTGACGAGAAGTTTCTGAAGGATATCTGCCAAAGCCAGAAGGTTTGGGAGGAACTTTTGGTGGTGGAGAATGCGACCATGAGCGGCGCCTATAATCCCTTTCCTTCTCCATTTCTCGGCGCTCACGCTCTTGATTGGAATGGCGAGGGTCATAGTCTCTATCAGACTCGGGCCTGTGAGACTAGGAATGAGAACTAGAAGAACGACGCGCAGAGCGGAGACTGCCAAGCATCGAGTCTTGCCTTACCATTGTGTCTTTGAAATGAAAATAAAATTGGAATTAGTTATCCCCTGAAACCGGAAAACATGTGATGATAAGTTGTGCAGTGTTGTGTGTGTGCGCATATGCAAACACCCCAACCAACCGATTGTGGCAGCTCCGCTTGCAGGGGTCGGCTCCCATACATCTAAAGCACTCCAGTCTGCCTCGGTTTCCAACCCGAAGTCTTGAAGTGAAGTCAGATCGTCTAGGATTGGGACATCCGCCAATACTTACAATGAGCTCTCCATCTGGGGAGGAGTAATCTCCTAACTAGTAGCGGGCAAAGACACCATGACGATTTTGCGCCTTAGAGATTTGCGGACAACGGTGCTGCGTTTTCTTTTTCCCAATGCTTAAGGGTCCTGCGAAGGCACAACCACGAGCTCGTCTCCAGTTGGTGAGCTCTTGTCATCGCCCTGTTCGGTAATAACAATTCCGGGAGCTCTCCTTCTTATTTGCCTCGCCGGAGCCGTCTTAAGAACTCCTATTAGTCCTATGCTCTGGTCTCTATTGATCAGCCCTATGGCAACCAAATTTTCATCCGTGAGGACTTCATCGATTTCTCTATGCGCGGCTGGCACCGCTTGAAGAACCCTTAGTATTCTTTAAACTGATCCACTTCGTGTCATGGAATCGAAGCTGTATAAGAAGAAAAGTGTTAGACTCCACAATCAATTAATGTTGTCCAAGTAGTCAACGAAAGGTTGGAGCACTTACGTCTAACTAGCCACTGTCTGGCGAATCCCGGTGGGCACCGAACAAAGAACCATTCGGTCTTAAAGTAGCTCAACTTGCTCCAAGCCTCGGCCACTACCTGGCAATTCCTCACCGCTTTCAAAAAAGTGAAAGAAGGGTTTTCCCCACGACTTTTTATGTTGAATAAGTATCTGATCTCTTCTACCGTCGAAGGTCGGAAGAGGTGCTCCATGAAGATGACGAACAAACTGTTGAGCAAAGCGTGCCCGTTTGGGTGCAATTGAGATGAAGCAATCCTCAAGAAAAGTAACACTTCCCAAATAACTGATTGAAGGGAGGAAGCATCCCGGCTGCACACATGAATCTGTTGCAAGCTGTGCATCCCTCCGGGGGGTTATGAGCTCTATCTTCTGGCCCCGGTAATAAGACATCATTTAGCGGCAACCCGTGTCTTAGGAAAATCTTGCCTAACATATCTTTGAAGATATTAGAACGGAAAAAATCCTACGGGTTCATAATAAAGACTGCTCCCGATAATTCATCCAGAGCAGGGTTAATTTCTTCAGGTGCAATAGTCGGCATTTCAATTACGGGAAGAGGCAGACTCTGAACATCCTGCGACTGATTCGAGTTCCATAGCTATTGTACTCAGTAAAAATCAACGTTGGACGACAACAAACCTATGCTCCCCCAGTGTGAAGTGAATGACCGTGTTGTGCATTGCAGTTCTACATAATGCTTTAAATTTTTGCAAGTTTAAGAAATGTTCAAACGATAAGGCTTTGAGATTCAACCAGAGTGACCGTCATCGTTGACGGTCACAGCCGGGCCATCCGGACTTTCGAGAATGATCCAAGTTAAAGTTCATCAAATTTATCAAGTTATAGTTCCATCGACGAGCTTCAAAGGGTAGTCAGATATGCAGTTACATAGTTATGTCCAATTATGCAAAGCTGAAGCTCGCCGGAGTCAAATTTCGATTATGCAAGATTTCATATCCATTAAAGTTTGAACTTGGATCGATCACTAGAAGTACAATTCGTATCGATGGTGGAAGACAATATCTCGTATCGATCGCTAGAAGGTCAATTCATATCGACCCAGAACCCTCAACTTTGTATCGATCAAAAACAACGCCTTTGTATCGATCGCCAGATCCAAGTCTTCGTATCGATCAATCTGGATCGATGCGAACTCCCATCATTAGTCGATACGTAGCTACTTGCTTCATCAGTAAGAAGATCCATTGTGCCTGCATCGATACGAACTCATTCTCCATCCATAATCGATGCGAGTACGTCCTTCATCCAACATCGATACGAGTAATTCCTTCATATCCCTCTACACTTCTTCTTCTCCAAACAACTTAAATGCCATTCCAACCTTCCTTGACCTTATTTTGGTCTAACTCTGACCTTGGCACCACCGGAATCGGCCACAAATGTGAATGAATTGGCATTCGAACTCGAATCTCATCGTTTTAATATGGGTTTATGGGTTGATTACCTAATTAAAGAAGTTAGTTCAGGGATTAAAGAATTAAATGGCTCAAAGATGAAGGCAATTTCTTTTGCTCTTTTGCTCTGATCGATACGAAGACAGTGTGTAGGAGTGAAAGAAAATGGAAAGTTTTCTAAGTCCAAAATGCATTTATATGGACTCGAACTTAGAAGGAAATGATATGTCTCCCAGTGATAAAAACCGATAGGAACGGTCACCAACACTATCGATACGAAGAGCCTTCTTCGTATCCATCCACCCATATCGGTCAAGGGATCAACTGTTCGTCACCAATGGTTCAGATCGATCTAGAGCATGGCTATTCGTTTCCATCGATAACCCATCGATATGAAAGATGCAACAGAGACTTGTTTGAACTATTCAAATCCATCGATCCGAAACATGTTTTCCAACTTCTCAAATCGATCTAGAAGAGGATCGACATGAGGAAAGGACTTAAAACGACAATCAAACGTTTTTACAACTTGAATTTCACGTCGATCCAGGAAAGATCGATGCGAAACTTGATTCAAAAAAAAGTAAAAGACCTTACAACGACCCATGAACATGCAAACGTGAACGGGAGTCAAGTTAACATACATGCATGTATGGCAGACTAACATTCAACTTTCACAATTGACAGGAATTGAATGCACACCTGATGACAATTACGACAGTGAATGACAAATTGCTAACACTCGACACTCGGTTACAACAGAACATCGCATGATCATTAACAGTCAGCAGTTCAGTATTTACATAATTGGAAATCAATCAAAGGTTACATCTCTTAACGAAAAGGCAATAGCTATTCAGCGAATCGGATAATACTTTTCGGAATAAAGATTGTAGCTTTTCAAAGTATGTCACATTCTCAAAAGAGTACTTTGGGGGGCAAATGTTATCCCGCCTTTTGGCAAGGCCATGACACCAAAAACTTGACTGGAAACCCAGGTCTAATATGGATACTGGCCAAATTTTTTCGAGTTCGGATCGAGCTACAATTAACATGGTACGACAAGCAAAACTATGAAAGTCAATGTTCCAAATTTCAGATCAATCAGAGTTCGTATGCACAAGGTACGAATCGATCAAAATCAAGGAAGTCAACCTCATTCGGATCCATGGTGTTCGTATCCATCATAGGCCAACCACCTCCGTATCCATCAACCCAGAAGCATCTATTTTGTATCCATCCCTCAAGTTGCTTCAGTTCGTATCCATCAAGCAGAAGCGGCATGGTTCGTATCGATCATTCGCTTAATCGATAGGAAGGAGAGAGTCAACGATCGATATGAGAGAAGTCATGGCAGATCGATACGAAAAGTATAATCAAGGATCGATATGAAGAAATAAGTGCACATCGATACAAACTGGTCTGAAGATCATCGATATGAAGCGGCTATGGATGATCGATACGAATGGACCCTCCATTCATCGATACAAAGAATGATTCCTAGGAACGATACGAAGAAGACATGATAAAGTGAAAGAAGCGGTCATGCGGCATGAAAAGTGGATCGCTCCTAAACTATCGCTCCACGTCACCCTGATCAACACACATAGCATCGATACGAACAACTATCGATACGAATTGACCGATACGTACACTCCAGCAACATACAATGTTAAACTTGGATCAATCATAATTTAAGATCTACAAGTCCAAATGCCACCAAATTCTCACAAAAGCTTGCTTACCACCATAAGAATGTCTATGATTGATCTCAGCCCAAAATAAGCTATTTTCGATCGATATGAATGGAGTAGGGATCGATCCCAAATGACCCTCGATCGATCAAGTGTGCCCAGCCATGTGGGAGAAGAGGTATTCCGAGATATAAGTCAGATATTTTTAGCCTACACCTATAAAAAGTAGCCATATGCCTTCAGAAAATGGACTTTTTTGATTTTGCTACGCCGATACTCTGCCGAGACCCATTGTAACTCGAGTGCTTGAGTATTCTCTGTTGTAATCAATTAGTAGACATCACTAAAACAACAAACTTTCCAAAGTGGGCATGGGCTACAACGTCGAACCACTATAAATTCCCGTGTCCTTGCATTTATGTTTGTCTGTTAGGCCTCGTTTGTTAGACTAGCCTCATTTTACATTAATATTCTTCATTCTAATCTCTTCAAATATGTCCGAAGAGTGTTGTGTCCAATTTTGGTACAAGCAATACTAATACCGATGAGATAAGTATATGAATGTTTTTCCAAATATTGAAAGAATTATAAGGGGTTTATGAAAATATCTTTTATGAAGGTATTTTGAATCAAATAATTGAAAAGAGACTTAATTAATGAAAGACTAATTAATAGAGGCTTATCGGATTCTACAATAAATTAAATCCATGTTTGATTGTTTGTTTGATAATTAAATAACCGACTATCAAATCTAGGCCAAAATATCACTCTGAAAATATCTAGGAGAGTTATATGACATGGTTATCTTCGATAAGGCAATATTGTGCGTATAAATCTTGTTTTGTTCTCCTAAGACAAATGATAAGAAAATCAGTGCGCTTAAACGGTTAGGATATGTTCTCAAAGCTTGTATGTATTGTCTGTTTATTTCCAAAAGAACCGGAGTAGAGTTTACTGGAACTATCGATTTGGTTTTGGAGCAACCGGTAAGCGGGGGAGTGTAGTTACATGAGATAATTCGAATCTGTAACCACTCCAAAACCATATACGTGTTCTACGATTTGGAAGGGATTCAAGACTGGTTTGAGATGATGGGATCGAAGATGGAATTCTTTGAAGTGCAAGGGCTACTTACTACTAAACTTGAGGGTGATTCCAAATTGGATGTAGTAGAAGTAGTGCTTTTGGTTTGTTTATAACTTGAACAACTTGTATAGATAAATGCTAGCATTGTATTGTTGCCTGGAAGGCAGTGCTCGCATTCCAAGTGGGATTTGCTAAGAGAGGAAAAAGGTAATCAGGACCTCATAAGCTTCACAACCCAGAAATGATTGAAACATGAGACATGCAGAAGAGCTATGTGGTTTACTATCATTATGAGCATCATTTCTCAATCTAGATTCGATATTTATGGTTTTTGGTATGCAAGCGTATGGGAAGAGTGGGGCCAAATACAAATGTTTTTCGTCCTTGGTGCCCGGGGGATGTAATCCGGTATGCCATATTAGAGGGGCAACCGACTCTGCGTTGGCAAGGGTGCAAGACATTTTTCTTGACCTCGATACATTTTGTCTAGGGTTTTCTGGGACGAGCGGTACCCCAGTAGCTCAGTCATTGATGGAATCCAATCTCCAATACGTGCCCCTATCAATTTAGTAGTATATATATTATGCTAGAATGTAATTAATTTAACCATTTCGGCTATGATTCCTATTTATTTTAACCCTAGACATTATTATAATATCATAAGATTTCCTATAAAATGGTTTGGTTATCATAAGGTAAAAACCTGTCTATGTTTACGTCGTCTTACGAGATACCTTTATTTTGAAGGGTTTTGTAATATTCAAAATCCTTTGATTGTGTTTATAATGCTGGTTAACCAGACTGATCCAGACGTTATTTTCTTATAATGCTTGGGTCAACCCGAGCATTTTTTTTAGATTTATCTAAACACTTTCGAGCTTTAGGAAACGAGCTGGATCCTCCAAGACGTATTTCCATAATTTATCTTCTGTTGTTTTTTCTTATTTGTATTTATAAATAATTGCAAGAAAACGTTGTTATAACTGTTCATGCTGATAATAAGTTAGTTTTACTCTGATGATAGTATGTATATCAAAGTTCATTTCTTTTTGTAAAGCCCTGTTGTATATTATATATTACTCGTCACGTTGTGAGATTTTATTCTGTCTTTCTTTCTTTTACCCCAATAATCTATCTTTCTGGCACTTGGATGTTCGACATGTGAATACCGTGGATATATTAGTGTCGACTTCTGAGTATCAAAAAAGCGGATCGTTACACTTAGAGTGGACGAAAGCCATCAACCAATCATCAAAGAGTTTCTGGATCGATTTGCTACATACATGTTCTAAGTGAAAAGATACACAAGCTAGAAGAGAAGATTATATGAGAAATCTTCTTAGGGTATAGCACATAATCAAAAGGCTAGATTTTATAACTTGCAAACAGAAGAAGCTCACTATCAATCGAGATGTTGATGTTGATTAGAATTTTATTTGGAACTGGGATGGAAAAAAAGCTAAGAGAAAAAATATTTTTGTACCAGTACAGCTACCTCAAGAAGAAGTGGAAGAAGTAATAGAAGAACTAGATACACCATTGCCAGCTCCTCAACAACAAACTTCTTCTTTAGAGTTTACATCGAGAAGAATTAGATCTTTATAAGATATATATGAACCTTGGAACTTAGCCATACTTGAGCTTGAAAGATATGATGTAGCATCAAAGCAAGAAGTATGGGCTAAGATAATAAAAGAAGAGATAATAACGATTAAGAAGAATAACACTTATGAGGTAGTAGATTGCCCTAAAGATAAAGATATCATTGGAGTAAAATGTGTTTGTAAGATAAAGCTTAACCCGGATGGTTTAATAAAAAAAGCAAAAGGTTAGGGACTACTCCCAGCAACATGAGTTGACTATAATGAGACAATCTTTCTAGTCGCACGCCTCGATACGATAAGAGCTCTAATAGCTCTTGCAGCCAAGAAAGGATGAACTCAACGTCAATCAGCCTTCCCAAATGGAGTGTTAAAAGAAGAGATTTGTAATAACCCTAAATTTCATAACTAATTAAAAAAGTTAATTAAAGGAATAAGGCAGGTTAAATAGGAAAGGTATAGAGAAACGAATTAATATAAGTGGGGATAGGGACCCAGACCCAACTTATTATGGGATAATATACAATACTTATTTCTATTCATTCATTTCATTTTAATTAAACTAAAATAAAAGCTACAAAAACTTTTTAATGGTGGAAGCATAAGAAAGTAAATAAGAATAATATACAAAAATGCAAGCTAGAGGAAACTAAAGAAGACGAAAAGTTCTACATCTTAAAGATCTAGGTGGGTAATACCTAACCCTTCTAAACCAATTTCTTTATATGTTTGGGTTCGGTTCAGATCTATAAGTTTTTATGTACGATGAGGTTTATACGGATTTCATGTAAAGATTTAAAGGTTTAATGAATGTTTTGGAAAGGATAAATGAACATGGAATGTTTACATGTGTTTCCCTATTATAATGATTTTGAAACTGAATGGAAATTTCATATAGTATTCAAATCATTATTTCTGAAGTGGGTTTTCAGTTTAAGGAGTTTCCTAGACTTTTTATACGTATTTTTGAAGTTGTTTAACTTGAAAATAACAAGTGAAATATTCTTAAAAGACAATATATATGTAAACTATGGAAAAATAGAGGTTCAAGAATTTTAGAGAATTTTATCCGAAATTTTTCTATGAGAAAATGGAAAAAGATAAAATAGAAGTACTGCTTGGGAAAAAAGGGGTACAGTGGGGGATGTAGAAGAATAAAATCCATGTAAAAATATATTAACAAGCATTGGTAAAAAGGGAGGGGACAAGATCCAAATTGTTTGCTAAAAAGGACGCTGCAAATAATATAAAGTAAAATAAAAACGAGTTGTACATCGACATGTGCAAATGCGTTGTCAGGAATGTCAAAGTTGTCGGAATACGGCATTGGAGCGACGGCTCTATTTTTATGAGCAAGTGTTTTGCACTGATTATGAAGGGATTATACTGCATTGAAATTTAAAAGGGAACACTTAATGAGTAAAAGGTAGAGCATACTGTATGGATCAGTAGGACTCTACGCTAAAAAGATAAACATATAAGACTTATAAAAGATAAGTCAATAGGACTCGGGGAGAGGCCGGGTCAAAACGGAGAAGGGATCCTGCGTTGAAATGAAAAGACAGAGTCGGAAAGGCTATTGACGCCGGATGGGATGCTCGCTCGAATGCACCTCTTAGGAAGGTGGGGAGAGGCATTCAACTTCCGAGGACCATGGGGCGGTTCCAACAAACAAACGTTTAAATGAATGTACACCTTGGGAAGGTAGGCATTCATCTATGTAGGGTGCAGACTTCACCTTGGGAAGGTGAATTAAAAAAATTCAACTATGCAAGGCACCGTATAAGTACTTGGAAGGGGAGAATAAATGGGGACTCGCCTTGGGAAGGTTAAACTGGGCGGGCTGCAATACTAAATTCCAAAGAAAATAAAATTGTAAAGAAGAAAGAAATATGCAACTGTACAAGGCACAATATTAAAAACTTTAAAGCATACTTGAAGGAAAATGGGAAACCTGCGCGGGATGCAGTATCAAATTGATGGAACAAAGAAGTAATGCACGGGGCGCGGGAGTAAATAATCAAATAATATTAATAGATTAAAGAAGAATCTATAAGGGAAACCAAGTAGGGTCTGCATAGAGAGCGTAGCATTGTACACTTAAAGTTAAAAACAACCTAAACTGGGAAATGGATGGGGTCAGCCCAGGCTAGATCGTAGTAAAGGAAATCTGCTTAGGGAAGCATTTGATTGAAGACAATAAGAAAAAATTATGTCCGTAGTTTAAATATTCCACTCATGAAGTTTGAATATTGAGGGGAAAACTTAATCTATGCAGTGCGGATTGGTCTCACTATATGTTTTTAGAGGCAATATTATTCACATCAGACTTTATGTTTGATCCGTGTTTTTATTACTTTTTTTTCCACAAACTTACGATTACTCATTTGAGTAGATTGAGTTTATGGACTTAGGCGAATTTGAAAAAATGGAAGCAGTATGAGCATTGAAGATAGGGAAGGAGGCTCTTTAAACAAAGATTTTATTTCCGTTGTATGATGGAGTGCTGGCTGCATCTTCATATGTGGATCCGACTCTTTATTATGTTATTTTATATTATGTTTGACTCCTGCGTGAGCACGTTACTTGGGAAAATGTTGACCGAAGTAATTGTAATGGATATTAAAAGAAAGGTATTGGTGTATAATAAAATCATATTAGTTTGCTATGTTTACTTTATCTATGTAACCATATTATAATGAACTCACTTTAGTAGCTGGGAGATAATTTCGATAATGATTGTTCCATCACCGACGTTCGTTTTTGAGTTTCAAGTGGGGGATGTTACAATATTTATGTGAAGCAACGACAAGGATTTGTAAGTACATGCAACGAAGGGAAAATACTAAGAATATGAAAAGCTTTGTATGGCCTGAAGCAAACTCCTTGGGCATAGTATAACAGAACTGATCGGTACTTTATTGACCAGGGATTCAGGAGGAGAAGAGTGAGCCAACACCATATATCAAGACCCAAGGTCAGTGTGATACACTCATTATCTTGCTATACGTAGATAATCTTATCTACATGAAAAACAATTTGAAGTAGCTTTAAAAGACACAAAGAAAATATTTGAGATGACCATACTTGACTTGATGAATTACTTCCTCGGCATAGAGGTAAAACAACAGAAGGAAGGGATGTTTATTTCTCAAAAGAAATATACTGAAGCACTACTGAAGAGATTCTGGATGAATGATTACAAGCCAGTCAATACTCTGCTCGTAACAAATGAAAAGCTACAAAAGGATGATGGAGCTCCAAAAGTCGATACATCGCATTGTATAACTCCAATTGGGAGCCTCTTATATATTGCTGCTACTTGACCAAATATCATGTATGCAACAAGTCTCCTATCAAGATTCATGCAGAATCCAAACCAAATTCACTTTGGAGCATCCAAAAGAATTTTAATGTATTTAAAAAAAACAAGGGAGTTTGGCATATGTTATAAAACCATAACCAAATAAAAGTTAATCGATTACACCGATAATGATTCGGTAGGTTTAGCAGATGATATGAAAAGCGCATAGGGTTATGCCTTCTCATTTGGATCGGGAATATTCTCTTAGGCATCAAAGAAGCAAGCAATAGTTGTACAATCAACAACATAGGGATAATATGTGGCAGCAGCTGAAACAACAATTAATGCATGATCAACAACAAAGGCAGAATATGCGGCAGCAGTTGAAGCAAAAGGTCAAACTATATAGCTTCGGGAAATACTTGGAGAAATTAGCGAACAACAAGATGACCCTTCTACTGCGACAACAAATCAGCAATAGCAATGATGATGAATCCAGTCCGTCATAGTTGAACAAAACATATATGACGCAACGGATAAACGAAAATGGATGAAACGATGAAAAGTAGAATCGATGGATTGAAAATACGCAAGTGCCCAAATCCGTTGATCTCAAGAGATACCGGATTCTAGCTATCTCCAACACGTTGATCGCGCACGATACCGTGTTAAAAGATCTACGATTCTTCTACGTTGATCTCGCGCACGAGATTCCGTGAATCGACTTCAAAATCGTTGATTCGAGCGCACTCGAATAACCGAAGATGGAGAAAGGAGTTAACACTTAACTTCTAATTTTAAGAGGCACAAAGCACTCAAACAAAAGTTTATTCAAAATCCTCCCTCCTACAAATGACACAACCCGCCTATTTATAGGCTTACAACACACATACACGACGTAAGAAAAGTACATCTCAACAGTACAACGACTTTCAAAACACACAGCCGACCTAAAGAAACAACGCACGCGACTTAAAATCAACAAAAACGACCTAAACAATACGACTTAACAATCAGCGATTTAAAGAAGCCCGTTCGCGACCTAAATGGATTTCAGCAACATAAGCTTTGTTCGCGACCTAAAGAGGAGGAAAACTGGAGCCTCGCGATGTAGTAATGGGTGCATTCGCGACCTAAGGATTTAGGCTTCGCGAACTAATCATTGGGTGGATTTAAGTCGCATAGCGACGGAGGATGGTTTGGTAAGGGAATTAAGTCGTGGGGCAATAGGTTGGTGATGTTTAGGTCGCGGTGCAACGGAGATATGTTGGTGATGGTTAGGTCGCGGTGAGATAGGTTGGTGATGGGGTTAGGTCGCGGTGAAGGGTTTAGGTCGTGGAGCGCTGGATGGTAGGTCGGTGATGGGGTTAGGTCGCGTAGCGACATAGGATGGTCGGTGCTGGATCGCGGTGGTCGTTCGCGATTTAGGGCTTGCTCGCGGCATCGGATGGAGGGAGAACTCGCTTCTTCTTCTTCGTGACCTAGAAAAGGTATGCGCTGCATCATCCTCCCCTGGTTGAAAAAATTTCGACCCCGAATTCTCACTTTCCTCTTCTTCGACATTCTTATCCCCATGGTATGGAATCAAATGTTTGACGTTGAAAACGTCAGCAGTATGGATATGATCCGGTAGTCTCAACTGATAAGCATTGTCATTAATCTTCTTTACGATTTCCAAAGGACCAATCTTTCTAGCTTTCAACTTGTTGTAAGTTCCCCCTGGAAAACGATCTTTTGTCAATACTGCGTAAACAAAATCACATTCTTTGAAGTCTACACTCCTTCGCTTCTTATCTGCCAGTTGCTTATACTTCTCATTTGACTTAAGCAATCGTTTATAAACAATCCTATGACACTCCTGCAACTCATTCACGAAATCACAAGCTCGTTTAACTACCCCTTTCTGAAGTGGAACTATCGACAAATCCAACGGTCGCTTCGAAATTGCTGAATATACTACTTGAAATGGACTGAATCCAGTACTTCGATTAACAGCATGATTATGTGCGAATTCTGCCTGACACAATTTCACATCTCAGCTTTTCAAATTATCCTTCACAAGACATCTCAACAAGTTTCCCAAAGATTTGTTCACCACTTCCGTTTGCCCATCCGTTTGTGGATGATAGGCGCTACTAAAATTCAGCTTAGTTCCAACCATATTCCACAGACTCAACCAAAAATGACTTAGAAAACGAGTATCCCGGTCAGAAATAATGGTTTCAGGTAGCCCATGTAGTCGATAAACCTCTTTAAAGAATAATTGAGCAACACGGACTGCATCAGCTGCCTTCTTACAAGTTATGAAATGTGCCATCTTCGAAAATCTATCCACCACAACATATATAGAATCATTCCCTCGTTGAGTTCTCGGCAAACCCAAAAAAAAAATCCATGCTAACATCAACCCATGGTTTAGTAGGCACGGGCAATGGCATATACAATCCTGCATTCGTAGCTGTTCCTTTGGAAACTTGACATATGTGACATCTCTGCACAAATCTTTCAACTTCTTTCCTCATGGAAGGCCAAAAATATGATTGAGAAATCAACTGCAAAGTACGATCTCTTCCCACATGACCTTCTTCATGCAATTCTTTCACAATCTTCATTCACAAACCGCACTCTGGTATACACAACCGATTTCTCTTAAATAGAAAACCATCCACCAACACATACTCATCCGTCTTCCCTTTCTTGACTTCACCTATAATCTTCGCAAAGTAAGGATCTTCAACAAACAATTCTGGAAATACATCAAACCCCGTCACTTCAACTCTCATCGTAGTCAACAAATGATTCCTTCTACTCAATGCATCTGCCACACGGTTTGTAACTCCCGACTTATGCTTTACCACAAATGTAAATTGTTGCAAGTATGCGATCCACGAAGCATGCCTGGCTGCAATCTTGTCCTGTCCCTGCAAATGTTTCAATGCTTCATGATCAGTATACAGAACAAATTCTTTATGGAACAAATAGTGTCTCCAATGCTTTGTAGCTTGAACAATAGCATAGAACTCCACGTCATAAGTATTATATCTCATCTTTGCTCCCGAAAGCTTCTCACTGAAATAAGCAATTGGACGGCCCCTCTGACTTAACGCTCCTCCAATTCCAACTTTAGATGCATTAGTATGTAATTCAAATAGCAACTGAAAATCCGGAAAAACTAGAATTGGTGCTGACGTCAAAAGTTCCTTGATTCGCTCAAAAGCAAATCCTACTTCCTTCGACCATGAAAACTGCTTACCCTTCATACAATCAGTAACAGGCGCCATCACGCTACTGAAATGTGGAATAAACCTTCGGTAGAATGATGTTAAACCATGAAAACTTCTCACTTCAGTTATAGTCCTGGGCCGTGGCCAATTTCTGATTGTTTCAACTTTACTTTAATCCACCTGGATACCTTCCTTGGACAATACATACCCCAAAAACAAAACACTATGCGTCATGAACACGCATTTCTTTGTTGCCGCATAAAATTGCTCCCGACGAAGTATCATCAACACTTCACGCAAGTGTTGTAGATGTTCTTTTGTGCTTCCATTGTATATCAATATATCATCAAAGTATACCACCACGAACTTTCCAATAAACGGTCGAAAGATCTGATTCATCACTCGCATAAAAGTACTAGGTGCATTCGAAAGACCAAATGGCATGACCAGCCATTCATACAACCCTACCCGTGTCTTGAAAGTTGTCTTCCATTCGTCCCCTGGTCGAATTCGAATTTGATGATACCCGCTCTTCAGATCAATCTTTGAAAAGATAACAGCTCCATTCAACTGGTCTAATAAATCATCCAATCTTGGCATCGGAAATCTGTACCTCACTGTAATCTTGTTTAGTGCTCGACTATCTGTACACATTCTCCAAGTTCCATCCTTCTTCGGCACTAACAATGCTGGTACTACACAAGGACTTAAACTTTCTTGTACGCGCCCTTGTTCCGGCAACGTTTCCACCTGTCTTCTCAACTCTTCGTGCTCCCTTGGGCTCATTCTATAGTGTGGTCTATGTGGTAACACAGCTCCCGGAACAAGATCAATCTGATGTTGTATGTCTCTCAACGGTGGTAATTCTTTGGGCAACTCTTCAGGAAATATATCTTCAAACTCCTTCAACACTGGCTTAACTTCTTCAGGAATTTCAATCGCTTCACTACTTTCACGTCCAATTAAGAGAAATACTTCAGGCTCATCCTCCACTTCCTTGACAAATTCCTTCAAAGATAACAGAGTCTTTAGTTCTTCAACCTCCTCCAACTTACTTTCACTTTATTGTCGCTTTTTAAGAACTAAAGTGATTTTAGTGCCATTGAACATGAAACTATAGCAGTTAGTCCTTCCATCGTGTTGCACGGCTCTATCGTATTGCCATGGTCTCCCCAACAACAAATGACATACATCCATATCTACCACATCACACCAAATTTCATCCTTATACTTCGTTCCGATGGAAAAAATTACACAAGCTCTTCGACCAACCTTCACTTCCCCACCTTTCCTCAACCAAGCTGATTTGTAAGGTTTGGGATGATTCTCTGTCTTTAACGCCAACTTCTTTACAGCTTCTATGGAGATGATGTTATCACAACTTCCTGCATCGATGACGAACTTACAAACCTTTTCTAGAATAGTACACGTTGACTGAAAAATATTACTCCTTAACCAACTTGAATCATCCTCTTGCTTTGGTGTCAAACACGACCTCCTCATCATCAAATTACAACTCTCATCTCCTGACAATAATTCTTCTTCCTCCTCAACTTGTGGTGAATTGGAACATTCTATTCATGCATCCTCAACCTCAGGAACCATCGCTCGCTTCTTAGGTTTCGGACATTCATTGCTCTTATGACCAAACTCCTGACAGTTATAACACTTGAAATTGTTGTTGACCTTGCTCTTAGCAACTTCATTGACAACCGGTTTTCCAACAGCCTTGGAAACATTCGTATTGCTACTAGCCCCTTTCACTTGATTGTTGGAATTTGTAAACACACCACCTCCTCTTCTACCTTGTTCTCCCAAGCTAGAGCCTTTTGGTGTGCTTCAGCCACGGATCTTGGATCAAACATATTCACCATATCCTGAATCTGCATTCTCAATCCTCCAACAAATCTAGCTGTCAATTGTTCCTCTGTCTCCATGATATCATTTCTGGCAATCAGTTGATAAAACTCATATGCATAATCATTTACCGACTTTGTTCCCTGTCTCAAATTCTGTATGTGTTGATACATAAGAGACTGATAATTATAAGGTAAGAAAGTAGCTTTCATCAACTTCTTCATCTTCTCCCATGAAACAATCTTCGACTTTCCCATTCTTTCCCGTGTAAGTTTAGTTTGTTGCCACCATGCCATAGCTCTTCCCCTCAATCGTGTAGCAACCAACTTAACTCTACGATGCTCGGGTACTTCCTTGAAGTCAAAGATTTCTTCAACATTTGATAACCAATCCAAAAATTCTTCCTCTATCATTCCCCCTTTGAATTCTGGAATCTCTGTTTTCATCCCTGATTCCCATCGACGATCATCTTCAATCTCTATTTCGATCTTGTACTTGGCCATGATCTCGATAATGAATACTACCTCTATCACCATCTTCATCAAAATCAGATGTACTTCGATATCGATCTCGTCCATCGACATCTCTACGTCCATGAATATTCCTTCTATTCTGTCTTTCATCATCATGATATGGTTCATTTTCAAATTCACGTTGATTTCTTCTCTGTTCATTTCTATACCCATAGTGATCTCGCATTGTTGAAACTGATGATTCTTTTCTATCTCGATACGACTGTGGCGACACCCTCCTCGCTTCCGTAACCAATGGTGAAACCCTGTTTCCTCCATGGTTCGAGACTGGCGACCTTCTCCTTTGACTTTGATTCATATCGATCATCAATTTCTCCAACTTCCCAATGCCTTCATCAAACTTCTCATTGAATTTATCATTAATTCGTTGCTCCATTTGTTCAGCATCTTCTCTTCGATACACATCTGCAATATTCTGAGGACGATTAGCTCTTCTCGGAGGCATGATCTCTCTAACAAGCTCGGCTCCTTCTCTACTTAGTTCGACTTTGCTTTGATTTGGCTCGACTTTAACCCCAACACTTTAACTCGGCTCCAACAGGCTCGGCTTAGCAATGATTGGCTAAGTCTGGCTTTGATACCAAATGACACAGCGGATAAACGAAAATGGATGAAACGATAAAAAGTAGAATCGATGGATTGAAAATACCCAAGTGCCCAAATCTGTTGATCTCAAGAGATACCGGATTCTAGCTATCTCCAACACGCTGATCACGCACGATACCGTGTTAAAAGATCTACGATTCTTCTACGTTGATCTCGCGCACGAGATTCCGTGAATCGGCTTCAAAATCGTTGATTCGAGCGCACTCGAATGACCGAAGATGAAGAAAGGAGTTAACACTCGACTTTCAATTTTTAAGAGGCACAAAGCACTCAAACAAAAGTTTATTCAAAACCCCCCCTCCTACAAATGACACAACCCACCTATTTATAGGCTTACAACATATATACACGACTTAAGAAAAGTACATCTCAATAGTACAACGACTTTCACAACATACAGCCGACCTAAAGAAACAACGCACGCGACTTAAAATCAACAAAAACGACCTAAACAATACGACTTAACAATCAACGATTTAAAGAAGCACGTTCGCGACCTAACTAGATTTCAGCAACATAAGCTTTGTTCGCGACCTAAAGAGGAGGAAAACTGGAGCCTCGCGATGTAGTAATTGGCACATTCGCGACCTAAGGATTTAGGCTTCGCGAACTAATCATTGGGTGGATTTAAGTCGCATAGCGACGGAGGGTGGTTTGGTAAGGGAATTAAGTCGTGGGGCGATAGGTTGGTGATGTTTAGGTCGCGGTGCAACAGAGATATGTTGGTGATGATTAGGTCGCGGTGAGATAGGTTGGTGATGGGGTTAGGTCGTGGTGATGGGTTTAGGTCGTGGAGCGTTGGATGGTAGGTCGGTGATGGGGCTAGGTCGCGTAGCGACATAGGATGGTCGGTGCTGGAGTTAGGTCGCGGTGGTCGTTCGCGATTTAGGGCTTGCTCGCGGCATCGGCTGGAGGGAGAACTCGTTTCTTCTTCTTCGCGACCTAGAAAGGCATGCGCTGCATCAATATAGCTATAATATCGCTTCATCCCGTAAGCAGAAGCTACTAAACAAATCCAACTTACATGCTGCACGACCGAGGATCAAGTTGCATATATATTACAAAGGCATGACCTAGTGGAAGATTTGAGCGGTTGTAAACTATGCTCGGAGTTTTCGAAATTTGCATCAAGGCTAAGTATTGATACAAATTCTATATAGTTAGAGAATATTATCTTAGAGATTTCTAGAAAGATAAAGGAAACTATCAATGTAATCATTAATTATTAATGTTTTGATTTATCTAGAATGTTCTATCTAAACTGTTCTATCTAGAATGATCTACCTGGACTACTCTCATGTAAAGTAAAGCATATAAATATAGGCTCATATGTATTGTAATTTGTACTTAGAGCAACAAAATTTTCACATTTGTAAAAACTCTAGTGGTCATTTTATCAAAAAAATTATTTTACTATTGTAACTATTCAGTTATTTCATAACCATCTTCCTTCTGATTCCAGTACCATTGGTGTGTTTTATATTTTGTTGGGGTTCATTATTCTAATGCATTGAATTAGTATTTATGAAGATATTTGAAGAGAAAAAGTTACTTTACTTTAGCACGACACTTATCTTAAAGTCTTGGGAATTCAAACCAGAAACCTCTAGGATTTTAGTCTAGAAACTCTAGCACCCATTTTGAAGATTGATTGGCATTTTCCAGAGTTGTGACATGTCATTATAAACGTTACTCTTATATTTTTAGGGTTTGGATTCATTATCAATGTATTAAGATCAAGTGTGGAATTCCTAAAGTTAAAAGTGCTATTATTCACAAGAAGACGTATAAAACTAAACAAATGCATAACCAAACAACTCCAATATAAAATATGCAAGCAGTGCTCGATTAACAAAATATAACAACGCCACATACTAAATGCACGAACTGCTACCAAAACAAAGGCTAAAATGAGAAATATACTCATTTTGCATATAGGCTCCGCCTAAATGAAACAAAATAAATAATAGAGCTTTAAACAATGACTGTGTAAAAAGCTGGTACAGATGCTAGCTAGCTATGATCACATGTAATAAGTTGGCTGGTTGGTTGTATGTGTATTCTCGTACACATATGAAAACAAAAACTAAAATATCAAACTCTGATCAATAAATTGTGACAGTGTAGTCAGGCCCTACTGAAACTTCTATGATTTGTTTTGTCATTTGTATTTAATTTAGAAGCCTTCATTCACTACTGTGTTTATTGCCCCCACCACCACCACTCTTTCTCTGTTGCTATCACTCATTCCTTGCAATTTTCGATATGCAATTTCTACTGCATATTTATTGTTAATATGACTCCTACACATACATTCATTCATATAACAGGGTAGAAATTTTGATTTACCTTCAAATTTCATCTGCAAGCATGATCATATCATTTGTCATCTTCCATTTCATCTGCAGAGATAATACATTAAGAGAATATTTCTCAGTATTTTTAAGTTCACTAGTAGTTCTTAACAGAACTGAGGAATCTAAAAGCATAAAAGATGCCCAAGCACAAAAGCTATTATAGCTTGAAGTGAATAAATTAAGCAAAAAACAGTGATATGTCAATGTTTGCTTTAGCAAATGCTGCAAGCTATGTAATATAACTAACAAAAATAGTCACCTATAGTATGAAGCCACGGGCAATTTATTAAGAGGTAATGTCGTATTGACATTAAAGCCGAATTGGCAGTTAGTTGATTAAAATATATGCTCATGCTGCAATATATATTTTAATTTAACATGCTTGATAAAACGGCATGCTGTAATAACTCCAGAAAAAATATATATTAAATGAACTCATTTAGTTATTTAAGTCAAGCAATTACACAAACATCGTTCGTGCATTAAAGTGCTTACATGAATACATCAGTATATTAAATCAAACCAAATCATATCAACTGTGTAAAACGGATGAAAATGGAAAAAAAAAATGCAGCCGGTTATAAAGAGAAAGGGTTTGAGAAACTAATCGTACTTCTTTGAAAATGGAAATATATTGCAAGAAAAAATAGGTTTTTCTTTGATCTCAGCTTCCTCGCTTCAACATTAATGGATCGTTTTCCATTGAAAGAAATATTCAAGTACTGGTGGATGGATCAAGTAGTTTAGGAAGAATATTGAAGTGATGTACTGAGAGCCCACAGAATAAACTACCGACATTAAGCCCAGAGTAGTTGGAAGAGAACAATCTGTAATTCTGCACTTTAACAGAATTTTGGCCCACGGCCTGCCTATATAATGAATTAGCTAAATAAGCACTTTATTTTAACCGTTCTCAACGGTTTATGACTTCAACTTCCTTCACACAGCCTGTCGGCGGACTATGAAAGAAAAAAGGTTTGGTTAAGTTGAATTAATAGAGGAAATCTTCATATAATTTCTAAGCAACTCACCTTACACAACCTAAACTTATTAATCCATGAATTACACACGAAGAATTACTGAAGGAAAGCCCACAAAACGCACATGTTAATTAGTTTTGCCAGCTATGCACGTGCACACTTGTCCACATGCACACTCAACCCCTTGTTTTTCTAGATCACTGCCAAGTGTCGTCTTCTACTTCTCACCTTCGTGATTCCCTCCATGCTCTTGAACACTAGTCATGGTGGTTGCTGTGGCTGAACTCGAAGTTCGTTGGCGTGACTGGTGCAGGTAAATTGCTTGTAGAAATGTCTGAAACGATTAATGACAAATAATTCGTGTTAAATGAATCAAATTTGCGAGTCATTACATTCGCTCCCCAACCCTCCCTCCTCCCTTCCTTAAGAATTGTGCCCCCGCAATTCATAGAAGGATAACCCTCAATCCAAACAATATAATGTCATGTCATATCATGTTTTAACCTCATAAAAATTTAAAAATACAAAAAAGTATATCAATCATAAACGAGCTACTTTTAGAGTAGCATGTGGCTACTGCATGACAAAACTGATTATGACACAACTAAATCTGTTCACATAAACGAACGTAATTTCTACACATACACCCTGATCACAAAGTATCTTTTTTCAAAAATATTTGAAAACCATTTTAAAATAATATGGAAAGTACCACTGTGGTATCAAACCATGAATTCGCAGCTCAATAGTTATGTCTCTATCCAAGAGAAATCTAAAACTTAACTACAGGCAATCACTGCCTCCGATTATGCCATGCGAGTATACCATCACTTCCTTAAAAAATTATTTAATAAATTATCTCAAAATAATTTTTATAAGTTCTAAAATAAATTTCAAGTTTAATCTGGTCAAATATACTTAAATAAAAGTTCTTATACAAAGCCGTAATAATATTTATATTTAATAATTATCTTTTAAAATAATAATGTTGACTAGTTCTTAAATAATAATAGATGTTTAACAATCATTATAAAGTAACTAATTAATAATTTAAATATGTTTTAAACAATTTAAAATAATTAAATAATTAATTCCCAGAATATTTTAACACTTTTAAAATCATCCAGTTAAAATTTTAAAATCCTCTTTTCAAACGGAGCCCAATTTCTCGATTTCCAATTCTATTCCGTAAATTGAAAATCCTACTTGAGTTCCAATATAATCAATTTTATACTTATTTCCAAATTGACTTCTACCTTTTCAACCTGTTAAAAATCTTGATTTTAAAACCTCCTTTATTTAAAAGGAGTGCCACTTAGCATTTATTATAAAATCCTTTTAGAAACTTTATTCCAAAATCGCTGTTCACAATAACCCAAAATAGTCACACTACAATTTCAAAACCATTTACTTCATCCAATAGATTTACCTAAAAAACCCTATATAAACATTTTACTTCAAAATCCCTGTTATAATTCTTTACCAATTTAAACCATAATTTATTTGGTATTTAAAAAAAACACCAAAAATCCAGGTTAACTGCCATTACATTCACTCAATTCAAATCACCCAATAACCTATCACAGATTATTCCAACAAAACATATATCATCATATATGAAATTAAATTCAACATTTTTGAGGAATCCAGTTGGATCCCTCCAACATGTTTCTCTGCATACACAGATGTCAATACAACATAAAAATACCAATTCTGCTTTTGAGACAGAATATCGTGGTATATAGGGTTATCTGCTATTATACGGGACGCATAGGGTTCCATTATATATATGCGGGAATATCAATCACTCTAATAAATATATATACTACTATGTATAATATCACATTCAATTGATAAAAATGTATGAATTCAACCAATCAATCGTTAGTTAATTTTAACTATTTAAAATTAAAACCAACAATCCAAAATTGAGTGAGATTAACTCACCTTGAGTTTTCAATTTGCCAAACGTTCCAATTTTATATTAAATCGAGCATGTTCGATTTAATCCAAAATTTTAACTTGCTCCAAACCTCTCCAGATCTGCTCCAGCGCATAGTACTCGTCTCTACGATTTTATCGCCGCTTGTTTCGTCCGATTCCGATCTCGTATGACAAAGATATGTTATTTTAAAGATTTGAATATATATTATATAAATTAGTTTCTTTTTATTTTTATTTTTAAACCTCTGAAAATCGTGGCCGTACAAATGCATATGAGAATCCTGGACGTGAAATCTTTCCCCCTTCTCACGTTCACATGAACGAACAAAACCCATACCCACGCACGATCGATTCGATCATTGCTCCACCACCCGACTCGAGAAGTTGATCAACAACCATCGAACGACGCCCCACACCAACGCACACCCACGACTGCAACACTACGATGCTCGGTGCTCTTATTCGTGTTCAAACCCGGTTCGAACGACCATCAAAAATGACTAGATATCGTCTCGATCGTCACACAGTACGACGAATCCTCCGTTGGATTTATAGATCTAGGCATGCTCTGTCATTTTTTAGTTGAAAGATTTTGTTAATAGTGCGTGGATTGGGAGGAAAATAAGGGAAATGGTGGGTGTTTTTCAGCCATTGATAATGTAAAGAAGGCGGCTGTGAAACTTCCCTTAGGGTTTACTGTTGCAATGTATTTATATACATATACATATATTATTTTGATATTATTTCAAATTTTTACATGCTTTTTCGAACGAACACCAAACGAAACGTGTAACTTGGCGTTTATAATGTTTTACCCTATTCCAAACACAATGGAACCTGTTTTGTAGCCTAATTCGATCGTATACGGTAGATAGCTTTTTGAATCGAATTAAAATATTAAATTTTCGATATTTATTTCAACGCGTTTCTATTCCTTACGACCAAACGGTAACTCCAATTCCTACGTAATTTGAAATCCGATAATAATAAACTATTACGGATCTAATGGAACTAGTTTCGTTGAATTCCGAGACTGTGCCCCAAAATGCTATTTTAACGCGTCGATTAAATCGAGCGATTTTCAAAATCATTTAAAGTTTTAATTTTTAAAAACTTACTAACTCCATTATAAATCAAATAGATTTTATATCTATATTAGAAATCATTCCGATTCATTTTAAATCAAAGTTTAATTATTTACACTGTTACCATATATTAAATTTCACTATTAAATTAATATATAAATTTTAAACTTTAATTTTGATTGATTTTTAACCCTATCCAAAAGTCCACTATCATCACTCTTATTCAAACAGAGTTTAAAATCAACTTATAAACCATTTCCATTCCCATTTAACACCAGATTCCCATATTTGCTCAATTCGAAATATTAAATTTATATTCCCCAAATCCAATTAATCGCTATATTTGAAATGTTAAACCATTTCACTGATTCTTCCATATTCAAATCAATCAATATTTCGAATTCAACATATAAAAATAAATTAAACATTCAAAATCAACGACCAAAATCCTGGATCATTACATGATATGACAGAGACATATTAAATAATTACCATGTTTATGCAGCTAGTGCAATCCGACTTCCTTTTTCTTTTGCGCCCCTTTCAAATGCAAACACTATAAAAAAACACTAATACGAACCCGTGTGTAACGACCCACTATTTTGTACCATTCGAATTCGACAATAATAGAACATGTCGAGCTGGAATAGTTCAAAATAATAGATTGTAGAATAAATTTGGCAAAACTCGGAATATACAATAAATAAATCGCAGAATCACATACACAGATATCAGAATCTCGCAGCGGAAATTAAAAATTTAGTGGTTCATGAAGCCACTGATATCATCTTTACAAAACAGAACTTACATTGTCTATAATCCTCAATACAAATTTTAACATACACAGACAGAGAGTCTTCAAAGTCTTGAATTCCAGAAAGGATAAAGGCTGAAACAACTTCCAATAGCACGAATGATCTACTGAGTGTCCTAGCTACGGAGAAGAAACTGAAGCTGCAACTCAGGCTGACCCGAGCGTACAATAAAACAAAACACTCGAGTCAGGACATACATACTTATATAATGTAAGCTAAATCAAGTGTACTGTAATATATAGCAAGTAACTCAAAGGATGCTTGGGACCGCCCATCCTCTAAGGATCCGTCAAACTATTTACTATGTAGTATATTGCGCTATTATAATAGTGTCTATTTATAAAGTAAACATACTTATTTCTTAGCATTAAGGGGTTACCCATATAGCCCTTAACACGTAATAGTCCCAGTAGTCCATCCAATATCATAGCTCCTCCTACTCGGGAAGCAACTAGAGGATACCACACGGGCTACGGGAGAAAACCAAACTCGTACAAGGCTCGATATGGTAGGTGACACGGCACAACTAGGCAATGCCAGGGTAGATATACCAATTGCTATCCGGACCGGTGGTAACGCGAAGCCGCAGCAACCGCCCACCTCGAACAACACTCCCAAATCAAAGGGTGCACCCAAACAATCACATAAGCAATAGAATGGTATACGAAGAAGTGCGTTCGATCAGAGGAGCTACCTCATTAATCCGAGAATCGCTCCTGTTTTAGCCACCTTATGCCAACTCACGGGAGTCGGGTCCACGTATATACCTTTCAAGAAACCGTCACCACCAACCTACTTCATTCTGGAATCTCCACCGCGTACACGGTTAGTCAAAGTGGTTTTCGGTATCGACAGAGAGTATGTCCATATCCGATCCCGGTCTCTTTGCCAACCCTTCGTTATTATAACCCGTGGTTATTTAAAAACAGTTTATACTTTAAATCAGAATAAACATTTCCATTTCAAAACTATAGATACGATATCATTTTAAAACCCAAAACAATAGGATATCGTTATATTCAAATATAATTCTTTCCAAAACCATACTGTTTATAATATATGGAGACCAAATATTTGAATTATATCTTCAAAGGATAATGTTTTGGAAACTTTACTTAAATCCATAACTCCCAAACACAATGGTTTGGACATTCAACGGTATATATATAAATGGGTTAACTTTATGGTTACTTTGTAAAGAAGATAATTTACATAGCTTCACAAATATATTTCTTTATTTAAAGTTTAACCATAATTTAAATATCCCTTTATGTTCCCAAAACCATTTCAATTTTTATATATATCCAATTGGAGTATTTACTATTCAAAACTTAGTTTGGGTTTTATTCTTTCACAAATCAATGTTTTATTTTTTAGTCTTGAATATTCCCATAATTTCCATAAATAAAACTCCAAATTTTAACCATTAAATTTTTCCCAAAATTTACTTAATACCAGAATATTTATCTTTAATTTATTTAGGAAAATACAGTTATAAATATTATGTCTTAAGTTTTTTCCAAAACTTAACATAAAATAAAATTTATCAAATTCCATAAATTTTAAAACAATCAAATTCTAGACTCTGTAGCATTTACGAAATGCTACCTAAAGTTACTAGCCCAATTTCAAAGGATAGCATTTAATGCTGTAGTAGATTGTTTAACTAAATAAATATTTCCAAATATAACTTATTTATATTTATTTATTAACTGAAATCTTATTCTTTCAAAATCTCGATTTACCAAATAAGTTATATTCCATAATTTTATTCAAATATTTATTTATTTCTTTATTTATAACTTATTAAAAATCAATATAAATTCCTTTAAAGATATAAATCAAATATTTAACTTCCAAAATGATTTTAAATATTTCAGAAAATATTATAAGGACCACGGGCCTGTATATAGTTTTCTAGCCTAGGTCAAGTGGTACGGATTTATATCATTTCAATCCGAAATTTACAAATACCCCGGGTTCTATCATTTCAAACCCGCAATCCCAAGTTTAACAGTTTAGCAGTTAACAGCATAATTTAACAATAATAATCATTTAGGCCTATCATTTCAGCCCATAACAATCTAAGTTTAACAGGGAACTTGTAGTGATTTAAACAGTAAATAAACAATAACATAATATAACAGCAGATATAATACAACAGATGAATAAGTGATGTGATGTCAATTAAAAAGGGATTCATTATTCTACATCATACTACAGACAGATAATATTTAAATAGAATTTTACATATACACTTGCCATAATTTACAGAATATATGTACATATGTCTGGTGAGAAATACTCACATGAAGGTTGCAGAAAATTTTGAATTCAAAAACGACGATTCACCGGTAATGACCGACAGAAAATAACGGTCAAATTTCTTCTGATGTCGCCTAGATTCAGATCTAGAACAAATTCAAATATTTTGAAACGCGACTTTAGAATTTACGGTCAAAGAAAAATTAAAATAGAACCAGAATGATTTGACTTGCTCGACCACTCCACCGTGTTTTAACCCAAAATATACCCAGTATGAACCGTGCTAACATTAAATTATAACGACAAAATTTTCTAAAGACTGATTAAACAAAATGGTGACGTTTCTCCTAAGGCCGTGATACACGCATGTGCACGTGCACACTTGCTTTCCCCTTACTCATGTACACACATTTTTTTTTTGCCACCATTTCTTTTACTCCCCCTTTTTTTTTTTTTTTTTTTCAGTACAACAGCCAACATATATGCCATTTCCTCTGCCGCAGCCATGCACAGACGTGCACACTTGAAACATGCACTTCCAGCCCATTTCTATTTGATTCAACTTCAAACTTCCATTTAACTTTCTTAGTTCTCTCCTTTCTTCAAATCTTTAGTCGCTTAAATTTTTCTCGACCTTACTGTCACCCTTCAATCTAAGCTTTCCAGCCTTTAACATGAACAAATCCACTACCCAGAGATTCCTTCACACTGCTTCGAGAAATATGCATGCACTCCTCTGCACAAAGATCTCCAACTACTCCCACCAAACACTAAATCCATTAAACCACTTCTATATCATATTTATGCACAGGGAATATATGCAATCTCATCCCATTCCTATCCAAGCTCCTATGCTTTCCAACACCCCCACCCATCCAGACTATCCACCAACATTCCTCTGCCAAGTTAAAACTCATGCACACATGCATCGACTTACATGTACAGACTTGACCACTTGTTCATCATTCTTCAACTCAACCTTTCAAGCTTTATAATATAACATCAGACAGAGAACCATCATCACTTTACATCAGATCCAACCCATCCTCTTATATGCTCATGCTTAATACTTTCTTCCCATATGCACAGCCTATATGTGTTTCTTTTTTTCTTTTTTCCAAGCATTAGACTTTATTTATTTACAGTATACTACCCTAACTTCACTGTAACAGGCTTACCCAACATCCAAATCTGGTTTCAGACTTCAGCCACACCCCTTGCAACCTACCCAGATCTGACCTGCCACTGCCATGCCTCTGCTTCAACCACCCCTATGCTTTTTGCCCAGTCTGGTTCTAAAGCAACCAACTACCCATCAACTCAGCTATCTCCAATTATTTCAAATGCCCAAGTGTACACTGATATGTACATGCACAGATTCCACTTCCTATATGCAGACCATATTTGTTTCTTTCCTAAGCTTGGGTTTTAACAACTTAATTACTGATTTAAATATTTATTTTATCCTACAATCTACCTTCCAGATTTCAGAGACCAAGCAGATGCAAAAAGGAAATGTGCAGATGAAAAATATGCAGACTGTAACCTATACCCGAGCCACCCTTAATTGCTTCGAGTCATTATCCTCTCTACTTCGGGTCAGACAGTGAATTTCTTCGAGTCAAATTCTAAAATCCCCGAGTCATATTTTTACTAACTCTGGTCTATGACACTTCTGTCTGAAATGCTTCACTTGCCTTTCTTTTCCAGACTACCACTTCCTTACCTCCTGATCTTTCCACTAACTACCCCTTCACCTTGTATTGCATCCATCCCACACTTCAATATGCATCAATACTCCCTGGCTTCACCACTTCCAGGTTCCCATCATTCAGATCTGCACAAACACATATCACAACATGCACAAGACTTAACTTGTCCTTCCTATTCCACCACCAGATAGCTTCACTGCCTACTTCTATTTCCACTACACTTGCCATCCATACTACACAAACACCACTGCAGACATGAGTCTATCACTCACAAACTATGCAAGACAACACAAACCAACTCAGACTTTAGATGTGAAACTGTAGACTGAATTGTCCTAGACTAGCATATATGCAGACACTCTATACAACTGCAACTGACATTTCCTAGACCAGATCTACCCAAACCAAATCAGACTTCCCATGATCATATATGCAGACAAATGTGAGAGTGCAAACTGACATGACTAAGCTTTGTGGATTATATTTCAGATCTATTGTTGTTAGCAACATAAATTGTGATGAACCCTATATGGTATGTCAGATTTTCCTAACTTGATACCCCAGACCATCAGATCAAAAAGAATTCAGTGGTATAGTGGATAGTGGCCGAGCAAGATACAAAGGCAGAGAAAATTTCAACACAAAAGTAAAGACTTACCTGATGACTCGAGAGAAGGGGAAAATGAGGTGAATCACAGATGAATTGGTTTGCAGAGGAAAAATGAATTTATAACAAATGCTTGGTTATCCAGAGAAATAAAAGAAACGAAATGTATCAGTTTCTTTAGTTATCACTTCCATTGATATGGCCGAGAGTTTGTATTCATCAGTTACACAAAAATTTATTTGGCATTGCTTGCACGATTCATGGAGGTCAGCTTAAATCTTGATTGCCAGATGCAAAACATCTCTCAACCATGCGGGTTCAAGGGCTGTGGTTGATTGATGTATGAAGCATGATCAAAGGCAGGCATGATACAAAAACTGATGATGCAAGTGTGAACGAAATTAATACACACGTTTTTGATTTCAAAACTTGCGTGATTTAAGTTGTAACTGAAGGAATTTAAAGGCAGAGGTAAATAGGAAAGCACGGTCATAGGCTTTGAAAAAGGGTGTGTATGTTTTCAGAAAAAAAAATGTGAACTGCCAGAGAAAAGATACAAAATGCTCGAACGTTTCACCATTTAAATGTTTACTTATGCTACCCTTGATTTTTGGTTTTATTATAAACATTTTAAGAAGATAAATATTTACGTGTCGGTTTGGAAATGTATACAGCGTTTTAAACGATTGATTTTTAACAACGACGTTTGTTTATAAAAATCACTGACTGATAATTTGTATCCAAAAATATTTATAACTTGATTTTTACACTGCGCTAAACAGACGCAGGTTAAAACATCAAAAATTTTCACAAAAATATCATTTTAAAAACACACGTTTTATTACGTTGCTTTATACCCTATAATTGACGCGTCTGTTGAACGCGAAATCTAACCGTTCAAACTTAGCTTAAATTTCACAGTTATTATTAGATTTTATTGACATATAAAATTTTATAAAAATATATCTTCAAATGGAATAATTAAACTATATTTTTAAACACAAATTATATAAAATACCTTTAAAATTTAAATAATTAAAATAAAATAAATGGCTAAAACTAGGGTTGTTACACTCTCCCCCACTTAAGAACTTTTCGTCCTCGAAAAGGAACGAAGAAGAGAAACAACGAAGATAACACAAATCTTAAACGAATAGTTCTGGATTTTGAAGCACGAAGAAGATCTTTAAGAATCGGTTTTACTTTTTCAGTTTGACTGTCAGCCTATGGGTGCTCAGCGGTGCTCAGGTCCCGATGAGTAACAAAGATTTCAAAGATTAGAGAAAGATTTCTAAATAGACTGGTATAAGCAATAGTCTCCTCATTCTGTAGTAGATAGGAAACCAAGGATACTCAAGATAGTTTGAAAATAAAATAAGATAATAACTTGAAATCATAATACTTTGAAAATTATAATACTTTGAAAGTCATTAAAATTTATAGATTATTATTTGGAAATCATATTACTAAAATCATAACACTTTTAAAATAATCCTCATTTATCTCTCTTTTTTTTTTTTTTTTAGTTTCAATGCCAAATAATATTCATATCAAAGTTGAAATATTCCTGAGTTCATTTATCCCATTATAAGAATTTTCAAAACAATTTATTGTTAGGGACAGCAGCACTTATAATATGCTATAGTAGATATGATAGCATTCCTAACCAGTTTATTATTTTACTTAACTCTTCATTTTAACAAATAACCTAACACTTTATAATACTATTTTATAATTAAGATATTCTTTTAATAAGTTATACTCTGGAATTTCCATTTGAAAACCAAATTCTCAATTATCAAATTTTTAGTGATATTGAAATATGTCTTAACTATTTAAATCATAATTATCTATTTTCAAGACATGTTTATTTCATAAATAAAATATATATTATAGCAAATATAAAATCAAATTTCTTTACATAATATTTCCCTTAGACATTAATCAACTATGGTTTTAAGATAACAATCCTTATTACAAAATATTCCTTCCAAATATATTTTTCTTATCTCTATATTATCTTTATTAATCTTTTATAACTAAAATTGAAGTGTATAATATTTATTATAACCACTCAACTTTTTATTTATAACATCCTTTTTATATTGTATATTATCCAAATTCATTTTTAACTTTTGAAAATCAAGGTAAGTTATATGGAATGAAATTGAGTAGTATACAACTAAACTTCCAAATTAAATTATCTCCAATTGAAATTATTCCTATTCAAAAATTTTAGTACTTTAAAATTCAAGATAAACTTTTGGAATCAAATTTCTGATTCCCTTCAAACCATTATGGAGATAAATAAATATATATACATAATATGTGAAATCAAATTTAAATTATATCTATATATATTAAGTCATACTTTAGAATTTCAAATCAATTAAATTTTCACGGTAACACTGTAGCCAGACTACAGAATGGTCTTTTCTCTTCGAAACTCGAAAATGAATGTCGATGGTGCTGCAGTCATCACCGAAATTATTTTCCAGCGACAAAGAGAAAAGCACTAAATTTTAAATTCCTTTGAAAACAATTTCTATACAAAAGTACTCTAAATAATATATCCTTTAAAACTTTTTAAACCCAAGGTTTGAAATTATCAGAAATTGAATTCTCAAGTTCTTGTTTTTAAATTCATTTCTATTTTCTAAATTAATTTATAACCATCGTTTATATTCAATTATTTATATTAGACAAACCACATGGTTTACAAAATTATAAATAAAATCAAAGCTATTTTCTCTTGACAAATAGTTAAATTAATTATAAGATTCTGGAAATTATACTTATATATATATAGATTTAATTTTCAAACATAGGCATAAATTTTCAAAACAAGGATAGAGGTTCAAATTTGATGAACTCAAATCAATAGAATTCAAGATAGGTTGTAATTCAGAAGATCGGATGATGAGATAACAAAATAAGGAACTGAGTGAGGTTATATAAATCGCGGACAACCTTGACCGGGTCAACCGTGACTTAAGGAGTCAGATCGATGGGGTTGAGTAAATCCACATTTGATCTGAAGAGATAGAGTTCAGAATAACCAAGATACCAGCATATAAACCGAGGATAAATATAAACCACCGGTGAATCAATGCTAATGGTAAAGGAGTTTCACCCCTTTATTAGAATAATGGCGAGACCGCCAATTCACTATAAAGATCATCCGAAGTGGAGTTACGGGATACTCCAGGATTTAAAGATGATGAAAAGTGAGGGACACGGATGAACTTTGAAACCATAGGGAATGTTCCAAAATTCGAAAAGAAAGTGGTTCAGTTTCGAATGAACGTGATTCTGTAAATCAAATTTACCATACATTCTAAGTTTGCCTAGAGCCAAAGCTCTGATACCAGCTGTAACGACCCACTATTTTGTACCATTCGAATTCGACAATAATAGAACATGTCGAGCTGGAATAGTTCAAAATAATAGATTGTAGAATAAATTTGGCAAAACTCGGAATATACAATAAATAAATCGCAGAATCACATACACAGATATCAGAATCTCGCAGCGGAAATTAAAAATTTAGTGGTTCATGAAGCCACTGATATCATCTTTACAAAACAGAACTTACATTGTCTATAATCCTCAATACAAATTTTAACATACACAGACAGAGAGTCTTCAAAGTCTTGAATTCCAGAAAGGATAAAGGCTGAAACAACTTCCAATAGCACGAATGATCTACTGAGTGTCCTAGCTACGGAGAAGAAACTGAAGCTGCAACTCAGGCTGACCCGAGCGTACAATAAAACAAAACACTCGAGTCAGGACATACATACTTATATAATGTAAGCTAAATCAAGTGTACTGTAATATATAGCAAGTAACTCAAAGGATGCTTGGGACCGCCCATCCTCTAAGGATCCGTCAAACTATTTACTATGTAGTATATTGCGCTATTATAATAGTGTCTATTTATAAAGTAAACATACTTATTTCTTAGCATTAAGGGGTTACCCATATAGCCCTTAACACGTAATAGTCCCAGTAGTCCATCCAATATCATAGCTCCTCCTACTCGGGAAGCAACTAGAGGATACCACACGGGCTACGGGAGAAAACCAAACTCGTACAAGGCTCGATATGGTAGGTGACACGGCACAACTAGGCAATGCCAGGGTAGATATACCAATTGCTATCCGGACCGGTGGTAACGCGAAGCCGCAGCAACCGCCCACCTCGAACAACACTCCCAAATCAAAGGGTGCACCCAAACAATCACATAAGCAATAGAATGGTATACGAAGAAGTGCGTTCGATCAGAGGAGCTACCTCATTAATCCGAGAATCGCTCCTGTTTTAGCCACCTTATGCCAACTCACGGGAGTCGGGTCCACGTATATACCTTTCAAGAAACCGTCACCACCAACCTACTTCATTCTGGAATCTCCACCGCGTACACGGTTAGTCAAAGTGGTTTTCGGTATCGACAGAGAGTATGTCCATATCCGATCCCGGTCTCTTTGCCAACCCTTCGTTATTATAACCCGTGGTTATTTAAAAACAGTTTATACTTTAAATCAGAATAAACATTTCCATTTCAAAACTATAGATACGATATCATTTTAAAACCCAAAACAATAGGATATCGTTATATTCAAATATAATTCTTTCCAAAACCATACTGTTTATAATATATGGAGACCAAATATTTGAATTATATCTTCAAAGGATAATGTTTTGGAAACTTTACTTAAATCCATAACTCCCAAACACAATGGTTTGGACATTCAACGGTATATATATAAATGGGTTAACTTTATGGTTACTTTGTAAAGAAGATAATTTACATAGCTTCACAAATATATTTCTTTATTTAAAGTTTAACCATAATTTAAATATCCCTTTATGTTCCCAAAACCATTTCAATTTTTATATATATCCAATTGGAGTATTTACTATTCAAAACTTAGTTTGGGTTTTATTCTTTCACAAATCAATGTTTTATTTTTTAGTCTTGAATATTCCCATAATTTCCATAAATAAAACTCCAAATTTTAACCATTAAATTTTTCCCAAAATTTACTTAATACCAGAATATTTATCTTTAATTTATTTAGGAAAATACAGTTATAAATATTATGTCTTAAGTTTTTTCCAAAACTTAACATAAAATAAAATTTATCAAATTCCATAAATTTTAAAACAATCAAATTCTAGACTCTGTAGCATTTACGAAATGCTACCTAAAGTTACTAGCCCAATTTCAAAGGATAGCATTTAATGCTGTAGTAGATTGTTTAACTAAATAAATATTTCCAAATATAACTTATTTATATTTATTTATTAACTGAAATCTTATTCTTTCAAAATCTCGATTTACCAAATAAGTTATATTCCATAATTTTATTCAAATATTTATTTATTTCTTTATTTATAACTTATTAAAAATCAATATAAATTCCTTTAAAGATATAAATCAAATATTTAACTTCCAAAATGATTTTAAATATTTCAGAAAATATTATAAGGACCACGGGCCTGTATATAGTTTTCTAGCCTAGGTCAAGTGGTACGGATTTATATCATTTCAATCCGAAATTTACAAATACCCCGGGTTCTATCATTTCAAACCCGCAATCCCAAGTTTAACAGTTTAGCAGTTAACAGCATAATTTAACAATAATAATCATTTAGGCCTATCATTTCAGCCCATAACAATCTAAGTTTAACAGGGAACTTGTAGTGATTTAAACAGTAAATAAACAATAACATAATATAACAGCAGATATAATACAACAGATGAATAAGTGATGTGATGTCAATTAAAAAGGGGTTCATTATTCTACATCATACTACAGACAGATAATATTTAAATAGAATTTTACATATACACTTGCCATAATTTACAGAATATATGTACATATGTCTGGTGAGAAATACTCACATGAAGGTTGCAGAAAATTTTGAATTCAAAAACGACGATTCACCGGTAATGACCGACAGAAAATAACGGTCAAATTTCTTCTGATGTCGCCTAGATTCAGATCTAGAACAAATTCAAATATTTTGAAACGCGACTTTAGAATTTACGGTCAAAGAAAAATTAAAATAGAACCAGAATGATTTGACTTGCTCGACCACTCCACCGTGTTTTAACCCAAAATATACCCAGTATGAACCGTGCTAACATTAAATTATAACGACAAAATTTTCTAAAGACTGATTAAACAAAATGGTGACGTTTCTCCTAAGGCCGTGATACACGCATGTGCACGTGCACACTTGCTTTCCCCTTACTCATGTACACACATTTTTTTTTTGCCACCATTTCTTTTACTCCCCCTTTTTTTTTTTTTTTTTTCAGTACAACAGCCAACATATATGCCATTTCCTCTGCCGCAGCCATGCACAGACGTGCACACTTGAAACATGCACTTCCAGCCCATTTCTATTTGATTCAACTTCAAACTTCCATTTAACTTTCTTAGTTCTCTCCTTTCTTCAAATCTTTAGTCGCTTAAATTTTTCTCGACCTTACTGTCACCCTTCAATCTAAGCTTTCCAGCCTTTAACATGAACAAATCCACTACCCAGAGATTCCTTCACACTGCTTCGAGAAATATGCATGCACTCCTCTGCACAAAGATCTCCAACTACTCCCACCAAACACTAAATCCATTAAACCACTTCTATATCATATTTATGCACAGGGAATATATGCAATCTCATCCCATTCCTATCCAAGCTCCTATGCTTTCCAACACCCCCACCCATCCAGACTATCCACCAACATTCCTCTGCCAAGTTAAAACTCATGCACACATGCATCGACTTACATGTACAGACTTGACCACTTGTTCATCATTCTTCAACTCAACCTTTCAAGCTTTATAATATAACATCAGACAGAGAACCATCATCACTTTACATCAGATCCAACCCATCCTCTTATATGCTCATGCTTAATACTTTCTTCCCATATGCACAGCCTATATGTGTTTCTTTTTTTCTTTTTTCCAAGCATTAGACTTTATTTATTTACAGTATACTACCCTAACTTCACTGTAACAGGCTTACCCAACATCCAAATCTGGTTTCAGACTTCAGCCACACCCCTTGCAACCTACCCAGATCTGACCTGCCACTGCCATGCCTCTGCTTCAACCACCCCTATGCTTTTTGCCCAGTCTGGTTCTAAAGCAACCAACTACCCATCAACTCAGCTATCTCCAATTATTTCAAATGCCCAAGTGTACACTGATATGTACATGCACAGATTCCACTTCCTATATGCAGACCATATTTGTTTCTTTCCTAAGCTTGGGTTTTAACAACTTAATTACTGATTTAAATATTTATTTTATCCTACAATCTACCTTCCAGATTTCAGAGACCAAGCAGATGCAAAAAGGAAATGTGCAGATGAAAAATATGCAGACTGTAACCTATACCCGAGCCACCCTTAATTGCTTCGAGTCATTATCCTCTCTACTTCGGGTCAGACAGTGAATTTCTTCGAGTCAAATTCTAAAATCCCCGAGTCATATTTTTACTAACTCTGGTCTATGACACTTCTGTCTGAAATGCTTCACTTGCCTTTCTTTTCCAGACTACCACTTCCTTACCTCCTGATCTTTCCACTAACTACCCCTTCACCTTGTATTGCATCCATCCCACACTTCAATATGCATCAATACTCCCTGGCTTCACCACTTCCAGGTTCCCATCATTCAGATCTGCACAAACACATATCACAACATGCACAAGACTTAACTTGTCCTTCCTATTCCACCACCAGATAGCTTCACTGCCTACTTCTATTTCCACTACACTTGCCATCCATACTACACAAACACCACTGCAGACATGAGTCTATCACTCACAAACTATGCAAGACAACACAAACCAACTCAGACTTTAGATGTGAAACTGTAGACTGAATTGTCCTAGACTAGCATATATGCAGACACTCTATACAACTGCAACTGACATTTCCTAGACCAGATCTACCCAAACCAAATCAGACTTCCCATGATCATATATGCAGACAAATGTGAGAGTGCAAACTGACATGACTAAGCTTTGTGGATTATATTTCAGATCTATTGTTGTTAGCAACATAAATTGTGATGAACCCTATATGGTATGTCAGATTTTCCTAACTTGATACCCCAGACCATCAGATCAAAAAGAATTCAGTGGTATAGTGGATAGTGGCCGAGCAAGATACAAAGGCAGAGAAAATTTCAACACAAAAGTAAAGACTTACCTGATGACTCGAGAGAAGGGGAAAATGAGGTGAATCACAGATGAATTGGTTTGCAGAGGAAAAATGAATTTATAACAAATGCTTGGTTATCCAGAGAAATAAAAGAAACGAAATGTATCAGTTTCTTTAGTTATCACTTCCATTGATATGGCCGAGAGTTTGTATTCATCAGTTACACAAAAATTTATTTGGCATTGCTTGCACGATTCATGGAGGTCAGCTTAAATCTTGATTGCCAGATGCAAAACATCTCTCAACCATGCGGGTTCAAGGGCTGTGGTTGATTGATGTATGAAGCATGATCAAAGGCAGGCATGATACAAAAACTGATGATGCAAGTGTGAACGAAATTAATACACACGTTTTTGATTTCAAAACTTGCGTGATTTAAGTTGTAACTGAAGGAATTTAAAGGCAGAGGTAAATAGGAAAGCACGGTCATAGGCTTTGAAAAAGGGTGTGTATGTTTTCAGAAAAAAAAATGTGAACTGCCAGAGAAAAGATACAAAATGCTCGAACGTTTCACCATTTAAATGTTTAATTATGCTACCCTTGATTTTTGGTTTTATTATAAACATTTTAAGAAGATAAATATTTACGTGTCGGTTTGGAAATGTATACAGCGTTTTAAACGATTGATTTTTAACAACGACGTTTGTTTATAAAAATCACTGACTGATAATTTGTATCCAAAAATATTTATAACTTGATTTTTACACTGCGCTAAACAGACGCAGGTTAAAACATCAAAAATTTTCACAAAAATATCATTTTAAAAACACACGTTTTATTACGTTGCTTTATACCCTATAATTGACGCGTCTGTTGAACGCGAAATCTAACCGTTCAAACTTAGCTTAAATTTCACAGTTATTATTAGATTTTATTGACATATAAAATTTTATAAAAATATATCTTCAAATGGAATAATTAAACTATATTTTTAAACACAAATTATATAAAATACCTTTAAAATTTAAATAATTAAAATAAAATAAATGGCTAAAACTAGGGTTGTTACACCGTGCTTCGCACACGGCTTGATCTTAAATTATAACAAACATTATGTTTCAAGGGTATATTTTCATGCTTTTGAAGTAAATTTGCAACATGAGAAGAAATATTGGTGAGTAATTAGTATTGTACACGTTCTTATAGTAAAGTAAATTTGAAAACATAACAGAAATAGAACTAACTTGAAAAATGAATAATGTTTAGTTAAAATTATAGTTATATATGGATAACTGATAAGGAACTACAATAAATAGACATTAGATAAAACAAATATTTTAAAACGTTGATCTTAACAAAAGAAATTCAACAAAAATAAACAATTTAATTGATACAATGCAATAAGCAGTGCCTTGACATATGGAAGAAAAAACTAATCACACAATAAATTTGTTCCTTAAAATTTTTGAAGCAAGCAAATTTAATATGAAATCTCAGCTTGAGTTATACGGTTGCTTTGAATAATTGATACTTGATGCTTAAAGTAAGAATGATAACAAAACTAATATAAAATGTAAAAGGGCACAACCAAGCATAAAAAAACTATTAAAATTCCAGTCACACCATAAAAACATCGTGCTTTGTCAATTTGAAAGTTATAACGCCTTGAAAGCTCAAACAAAGGCTGCATGTCGTGAATGTGAGTATATAACATAAAGATGCCACTTTAGTCAAATATAAACTACCAGTTCATCTTATATGAAATGACAACTCATAGAAATGAATTTATGGTACACCACACAAACTTTTACTACAGACCACTGTAAATTTAGTACCGTAGATGATGATAATTCAATAATGGATTAGTTTGCCAATTTTACAAATATTTTTAAAACAAAAGTTTTCATTGTCATTGTATGGTCATATTCAATTAACCAAAAAGGTATATGAAACTAATTAGGCTGCTAAATAATTGAAACCAAATATATTCAGGTTTATAAAATTTAGTGTAGTGAGCTTTGCACCTATGCTTGGTTGTAAGCTTGGTCCATTTGTTCATGGTTCTTGATAAAAAATTGCGGTAGTAATGAAACCTTCAAAATATTTATGTAAAATTGTGTTGAACTCGTCAAATAAGGAAATAGTAAACACATATACTTTGATCTACTATCTATGAGTTGCTATCAGTGTGCTACTGTCAATGGTTAAGAATGTGCCTAAACTATTGATTCCCACTCCTTTGTGCCCTGCATAGAAAACAAATATTTAAAAACCAACTATGAAGCAAAAGTTCATAAACAGTCTGAGACATGTTTCAGTTGTAATACATATTACTATTACTATGCGTGTTTATAAAAGTCTAGTGGCAACATATGTATTCCGTGTTTTATAATTTAGGTTAATTGAGTTTTTAAATATGGATTGTCATTTATATTATGTTATGTTTAGTTCTTATTCAACTCAGTTTGTCACATTTATATATAAAAATGATTAGCGGTTACATTTTAGTTGTGTATTATTATGAGTCGTGCTAAATGCACACATACTAAATACTCGGTCTTGTATGATATGTTCATTCAAAATAAAAGAATTTTAACAAGTAAAAAACTATGGTACGACATATTGCAACAAATTGTATAAATTGATATTGAATTTTAAAGGCCAGACAATCATTAAAAGTAGTATTGGCCTACATATTATTTTTTCCACTA
This sequence comes from Allium cepa, assembly GCA_030765085.1. Taxonomy (NCBI): domain Eukaryota; kingdom Viridiplantae; phylum Streptophyta; class Magnoliopsida; order Asparagales; family Amaryllidaceae; genus Allium; species Allium cepa. Next base: position 1,003,864,869 of record CM060935.1, read on the forward strand.
GCCCTCGTATTCGCAAAATACCATAATTTTCTAAGATAAAAAAATGTAACCACTAACATACTCCATGTGACAACCACTTCTCTCATTTCCATCTTTCACCTTCTCCCATTTCTCTCTTAAATCTTGTTAATTCAAAAAATTGTTACGATTACAAGTATAGGTAGAAGAAAGATGACATGTACCTAACAGTTATGTTATAATTTTTCAAAAAAAGAGTGGAAGCTCATAAATAAGTGATTGTTAAACAACAATACTATAGTTTTTGACTTCTTTATTGAAAAAGAAAAAAGGAAAGTAGCATACTTGGAATTTCGTATTAAGGTGATTGTTAAAAGCTCTGCACCAAGAAATAAAAATCCATGAGCTGCATATTCTACACGAAGAAAATGCATAAAATCGAGACTAAAGAACAATGTATATAATATGTAACACGCATTAAGAGTTAATGTTCGTCATTATTAAATCTATATAACGCATATGACATTAGATAGCACTTCTATTGAAAAAATTGTTCTTTGTACTAACCTCTTTCTTCCCTAAAATTTGACTGCAAACTCATCAGTTATGTTGATCTCGGAAGCAGATTTGAGATGAACAAAGAATTCATAATTAATATTTTTCAAAATTTATGAAGTATAAAGCAGAATCAGTTGAGTAATTATATTGTTTTCACACTCTTTCAAATATTGATGTACATCCCAACAATGTCGGTAATCTAAACAATGTCGGTAATCTAAGGAGGAGGGATGAAACAAATATATAGTTGAAAACCCAAATTTCTGAAATTAATCACGATGGTTAAAGTTGTTTATTCTTATAACTTAGTTATTTAATTTTATATGCATTAAAAAGTAGTACAAATTCTGGAAAAACCCATGGTTCTAGATTTTATATTGTAAGATATATATATTTTTCTTGATTTATTCCCGTCCAATCAATAACATTTTTTTAAAACCTTGATGGCTTCATTGTTAGAAATGATTGAATACACATGTTATAGTATTTCATAATTTAGTCAGTTGGTCAACAAAAATCATGCTAAGATAATAAAAGAACTTTCTTAGTTCACAGTTGATGCCTTATTTGAATAGTGTTATTGTTGCATTCTAATTATTTTTGTCAATCTTATTAAATTAAATGTCAGATGCCAACATATGTGAAATCACGGTATATGCAAAACATAAAACTTTTGGTAAACCTAGTACTACTTATAGGTCCATACACATATATATACAAAGTTTCTTCAATATACCTACGCACGTGTTAAGCTTAATATAGTGATTTTTTTTTTACAAATATGCAGTTGTGGGTTGAGTTGCATACCTCTCCGTTGTGTACTTCTTCTTTTTGCATGGATAGTGCATACTGAAAATTGGTGTGAAGGGCCTAATTATCCGGCCCGATTTTTTTCTAGGACACGGGTTTGAAATTATTATTTTCCAGTACAAATATCTAGGCGGCGTGTGTCTTTATCTTCTCAAACGACGTTCGTATCTTCTGAAATCTAGTGCTCGTGGAAATTAGGCAAAATTAGGTCGTCGTTTCTTGTGCAATCAAAGCGCTTGTTGATTTTTTTGGAAAAAATTAGGCGTTAGTTTCTTCTGAAATCAAATTCGACTTTGATTGTGGGAAATCGTGAGGCAATTTTCTTCATTTGGATAGGCTAATCGATTTTCTCTATTGGATTGCTTGTTCTTTGGTGAGTCTCGATTTTATTTGGAGCTTTTCATTGTCAATTCGATGTTTTATGATGTTCATGATGTTATTGTATATTTCTTATCAAGGGAGGTGGTTTTGATCTATTGGAGGAAGGTTTTGTTTTGTACTTGGAAAAATGGCCTCTGAATGGTATTCTTTTATTCTGATAACACAAGCACTGTGTATTTAGCCTAGTTGCATCATTCACTTTAGATTATGATTTTAATATTTAGACTATCACTTCAGATTTGGTTTGAGCAATCAAAGCAGTTATTTTTGTCCGTCAATTCTGTTTGTACTCACTTTGGGTATGAAATTGGATCTGAAATAATATTAGTTGACGTTGTTTGTTCTTTAGTTCTTGGTGATTTGTGATCTGTAAAAGATAAATTGTTTTATCTTTTTCAAAAAGTGGGATAGAGAATGATTTGTTGTGTAGTGTTTTATGCTATTAGTTTCTAATTAAGATCAGTTTCACATAGTTATTTTTTGTTAACATTTTTTTTTGCAGGTGTGATTCATCTATTATAGTTGTGTTTGATTTCAATAACAATTGTTTTAGTGCTCGTTTTGGATTGGATGCTTCTATTTCTTCTGTTAGGAATAGGATTTGCGAGGTATTTTGTCGTTCTATGCCATTGGTGAGAAACATATTAAAAAAGTTTTTGAATGGCGTTTTGTTGATATAACTTTTGCTTCAGAAGACAGAATGTTTTTTTCCTTAACAGTCACCATAACTTTGTACACAGCATCTAAATTACATATGTATGTTCCAGTGTACAGATGTTTTTTCTGTCTTTTCTGTCTGTTTTGAATCTCATTTTCCTCAACATCATCTGACTCATCTGTTTCAATATTTATTTCTTCAGAATCAGAATTTACTTCACTCGGTTTTCCGAAATTTTTCCCTCTTCATCTGAGTTTGTTAGCTGTTCTTTTTCATAAATTTGTGAGGTTTGTTGTGTTGGTTCAGCTTCATCCAACATTCATGAAAATAATATCATTAATTGGGATCCTATATTTATTTCTGCATATTCATGAAGATAAATATCATTCTGCTCAAGAATCATAATGCACATAATTCAAAGCAATATTATCAAAAAATATCGTACTGCACAATAGTCTGTATAAAAAGATAATATGGTTTATCTTTTTAATTATTTTGTATTTTCTTGGGATTAAGATATTTTTTGTCAATGAAGAATTGTTAAGTAGTTTGTATACAGTAGTGTTAATAATGTAGAAGCTAGTGAATAAAATGCTAAAAATATGGTCCATAAAAAAATATGCTGCAATTCAACGGTACCCTTAAACCTATTGATTATAGAGGGATTTACATTTCCAATAAGCTTTGATAGTTAACATATATAACAAATAAGTAACTATGTAGTAATACATTGGCATATCTTTTGATATTCATAAATAACTAAAAGCATTTCGTTATAATTTATTATGTATAAGTTGTTTTTACAAAAACATAAATGCTTTTATCATTTTTATGCAAGCTTTAAATCAAGTTCATATGGTATGTAATAATTGTAAATAATGAATAAAACAGCAAACTTGTTTAATATTTATCATTGTTTTTCAAATGTAAGTAGAGCTAAACATCTAACTAAATCCCATACAGATAAAGCTAAATTTGTTTATCTTTTTTCAGTAGTTGAATACAGTAACATGTTCATATGGAATGAAACAAATTTAAATAATGAATAAAACTTGAAACTAGTTTAACATCTATAGGTTGTTTCAAATAAAACTAATGCTAAACATGTACTTAAATATAACTAATACTAAATATGTATAGCTTGTTTAATATGTATCGCTATTTTTAAAATATAAGTAAAGCTAGACATCTATTTAAGTCCTACACAGATGAAGCTAAATGTGTTTATCTTTCTTCAGCAGTTAAATACAGTAACATGTGCATATGGTATGTAACAATTCAAGTGTGATTAAATATTATTGTATACATAATTAAGGAAAAAAAGTTACTAATGGTGTTAGTGATAAAGATTTGTGCTGACCGTGTTCATCACAAAATGGACTAGATATTGGTCTTCTATTGATACACTGTTTTCCATTATTAATGAAGATGCATGTAGCTTCTTCAATAAAAACTTTTGTTTTTCTTGATCTTGTCTGCATTTGTATCCTGCATGAATATTATCATGTGTAATAATATATTAGTAAGAATGAAGAGTTATACATATATGCATTACTGACTATGAAATCATATATAGTTCATTATCTAATTAAATCGTTTTTGTATAAAAACATAAATGCTTTTATTATTAAGTAGGGTGTAAATTTTCTGTATATCTTTTGTAATAACTTTTAAATCATGAAAAGAATGGCAAACATGTATAACATATACTAGTCACTATTTAAGATAACTAAGGCTTAAGTTGATTTGAACCAATTATAGTAAAAGATAAATATGTTTATCTTTCGTAGCTGTTGAACATAGGAACATTACAACATAACTGTGTTTATGCAATACATATGATTTTTGAAGTACCAAAGTTAAAATTACGTTAAAGAAACTCAAAAATAAACAAACATGTTAAATCCATTACATTCTTGTATTAAATCATTTAGATTAAAAGATAAAAAGATTTATCTTTTTAAGCTATTGAATATGAACAGTTTTAGATCACGTTAAATCATTACAAAAACAACAAACACCTTACATGCATTACAAAAACTATTATATATAAACACAATCAATAGAACTTATTTCTTACTTTTTCAAACACAAGCAAAAACAACCCATAAATAGCAAAGAAAATCAATCAGTAAATGACTACTTACTTCAGCTAACAAAAAACAATCGATGTATAGCCAAAAAAACAATCGATGAACAATAAACAACAAAGATAAACAAGTATTTACTTGTTCAGCAACTAGTGAATAGAAATCGGTCTTGCAACTAGTGAATAGAAATCGCGTCTTAGTTTCTTGAGCTGAAGAAAGGTGAGGCGATTAACAATTTGCTTGTTCAGCTGAAGAAAAGTGAATCAATCGAAATATAACAAACAACAGAAATAAATAACTACTTACTTGTTCGGCTGAGAAAAGTTAGATGGTACGATTTCTTCAGCCAATCGATAATCCAACTGAGGCAATTTTGTTTCTAAGCCCTTGTTTTGTTTTTCATTTGGAGGTTTGGTGGCAGATATGGATTAGCGAGAAGTGGTGGGTTTATTTTTGACCTGTGTCCAGGAAACTAATTTTTTTGAACACGTGTCTTAGAAAATAATTAGTTGATGCTAATAGGCCCTTATAGTGAAATTCCCCTAGTGCATATTTGTGCATAGAGTACTTATAGTGGTACGTTTGATTATTTTTTGAAGTTGACACCCTTTCAGCAGGACATCTTGCACAAACGATGTTAAGAAACCTTATTATAATATATAACTGTCTTTCTTTTGTTGTAAATACTTAGATTTGATATATTTTAAAGTTTGAATCGGTGACATTCATGAAATATGTAATTTTTGGATAATACTTTTTAGAATTTGAATTTACAACATTTTCACTCAAATTGGGCTACATTTCATTTTATATAGTCTTTCAACATGTATCGAAATGGAAATAACATGTATGGACCATCAAAATTAATATTTTTTAATTTAGATTTGTTTCCCAATGTGATTATAAATTATGCTATGATTGCTCTAACCTTTTTTATGGTAAGTAATATAATGATCATGATGACATGAACATATATTGCCTTATTGGTTCACATATTAATAGTAATATGAAATAGTTTGACTTAACGTTCCTTAAATAATAAATAATAAGAATGAGTTATTGGTTAATATACTACAAAATTTTATGAATTTTGACACACATACATTATTTTTGAAGATAGTTTTTACAATTTGATATTATACACATTTTCATGTAATACACAATGTTTTCACCCATAAAAGTTTGTTTTTCTTAAAACAAACCTTGTTCAAGTTTGGAAAACTGTTTTATAGTTTATACCCAATCCCACTACAGAGACCATTTCCATTTTTTTCTTACATTCTATGTTGATCATTTGTTTGCTATAGTATATGTGTGTTCTTGAATGTATGTTGTTGAGCAAATAAAGAGACAACTAAGTCAAGCTATATGGACGAATTAGAATTTTATTGTCATATCTTATCGAATAAAAAATGATACGCTCAGCTAGTGATACTTTTATAAATGAAAATATGTAGCATTTTGAGTCACCTTGCTGATTAGTAGTTCTTTTATTTAAGCTATGCTATACCTTTTTAGTTCATAATTTTAAAATTGTATTTTTCAATAGTTACAATAATTCAACACGGTCATCTAATAAATATTAGGATTCATATATATATATTTAGTGCTATATTATAAAACTATAATAAACATTGGACGGTTGACATTACACAAGGAGTTGTCATTTGTAAGCGCTACAGTGAATCACTATATTTAACCAATTTCACAAATTATGAAATTTTCATTAGGATATTCACCTACTATTTGAAAATCTTACATTATATATTTCTAGTTCTGTTTATTCAACTTGGTGCAAGCTTATAGTGGTATATTCATGGAGAAGATAAAGATCGCCATCAAAAGGGTTAAGACCATAACAATAGAAAAGGTCATTTGCAGTTTATAGTTTTATTAGAATTTAAAATTTTATATGTAGCAAAATCAGTAATTGTAGTAGTAGGTATCTATCCACACTAAAAACGTACACTTATATAAAAGAATGAACTTGAACATAACTGAAAACAGAACACCATGCCTATTAAATGAAAAATCGTAATTTGGCCAATAAATATTGAAAAGTAAAACTCATTTGGGCAATCATTTTCGTGGTTGTATGAATTTTCTACACATTTTATTACATCATGGCAACCTCCTCATCAAGTTTTTAGTTTTAAAGTGTGAAGCAAAGGATTCAAAGGAAGAAAAATAGGGTAACAATTATTTATATCAGTTACATAATATTTTAAAGTATTCTTATAAGATATTAACATAACAGAACTTTAAACTACTACCTTTATCCTTTAGACTATCTCCATAGAAACACAATAGCTCTATCGGGTTGATCTTGATCTTGGAAGTTGAACGCCCAGTATAAATTCTGGGTGTGATAAAATTAACAATCCAGATAAAACTGAAATGATCTTTGAAATGAAATAAAATAAGTTAATGACTGTATTTATTTGGACAAAAAATACGTAATCCTTCAAAGAAATTTTAAGTAACATGGAACAATTCTACTAAAGTACTCAAATATACTCTTGAATTCATAATTGTAATGTATAATAACTTTCATAAATGGTGAAAATACAAAAGACGCAAATGTGTCAAATATATAACATAAAATGCAAACATGGATTACCTTCTTTTGTAAACGTTTAAAACCTATGAACAAAAATCATAAAACTATTAACCTTAATAAACATAATACTGGTTTGAAATGGAAAACAAATAAGTTATAGTGTTAAATGCAGTCATTCTAAAGAACGAATATAAAAAACCATGAAAAATAAAACATAGCAGCTGGAAAAGGTAAAAATGAAAAATAAAACCTAAATGTCAAAATCCATGAGTAATACCATCCATCCTGTAAGAGTTCAACATGAATTTTGGAATAATTTTGTCCATGCTAAGTAGCTTTTAATAGGGAATGAGAATGCCAAAATATATAAGTAGCTTTACAGGCAATCACATAAATATACATCAAAAAGTAAACTTCAATTGAGTACCCTCATGAATAGACCGTCCAAACCAAGTCATGTTCTACAGTGTCAAAACTATTATTACAGTTCTACGTAGAGATATCATCAAAAATTTAAGCACTAATCTCTTACAACTTGAAAGGGCAGTAGTCAAGGTAATTAGAAATATCCAAAAAAATAAGCATAACTGATTATTATTTTTATATATTAAAAAATTAATGTGTATTTTATTATGCCTAAATCCATACTTTTATGTCAAATGTATAAAGCATAAAAAACAGGCAGATCTATTGTAATTAGACTAAATTTATCATTTGATTATACATGCAAAAGTTACAGATAGGGCATTCTCTTTGTTCAAACAAAAAAACCCTAAGATGGAAAAATAATAATCATAACATCTTTAAACATTAATAGTATTGGATCCAAAATTAGTGGAATAAAAATAGAAACAAAATTTGCATTGTCTTTCAACTCTAAATATTATGCACAAAAGAAGACTAATACATTTACCTTTAGCAGATCTAATCAACAACTGAAGCAAAGAAATAATGAGAAAAATCAAATTAATTTGAATATCCTACGTAATAAAATATCAAAATTGGAAGATTTCTTATTTAAGAGAATAAGCGGAAGAGGAAAGATTACCTTGCCATGTAGTTCTACTATAGCAACCTTAATTATCCTAGCACTTGCGATTGGTGCTTGCAATTTTAAATATGAAAAAAGACATAATACGTGAAGAAGAAAAATCTTATAATGGAGCTGAAATTTTCCCGAAGCCACTAATTTGATGAAAGTTGGAAGTAATTATACCAAATTAACATAAAAGATTACATTAGATGTTCTAACCATGGCTTATTAGATAAAATAAAATTAATATAAAAGATTTCATTCTAGGGTATTACTTCCATTATAAATCTAATAAGCTAACACAATAATCTAACAAAGTAGACATGAACATCCAATTGATAAAAATTGTGAAGACTGTCAAAATAAGTTCTAATGCATATGTATACACCTAATAAACCAAGAAATTTAACACCTAATAAGCCGTTGGCAATTTTTCCTTCAAAAAGGTTAAAAAGGTACCCCATCCTCGATGCGCACACTAATACAAGACTCTTTTTCAATGCATTTTTAATATGCATCGTCCAAGCTATTGTGTTAGCTTAAGAAACCTTGATTTCAAATATCCATTCCGGCTAAAGTATTTTGATATAAGAGCTCAAAATAAATTATAAAATCAGAATATTTTTCTCTAAATTGGGACTAAATTTTAAACTTCATATTGGAAAATGATGAAGATGTGAACCTTTTTTAACCATCATGCCTTTGTACGAAGTGCCTAACATTTCAATACTACACAAATTCAGTGGATGCATTAGTCATAGTTTTAGATACATATTTACCATCAATAATCCATCATACAATTAGGTTTAGATATACTTGATTAAAAGTGAATGACCTTTATATTAAATTGTTTATTTCAATCGTTAAAGAAAAATTATAATAAATTGAAATACAATTGTGTATAAATTAATGAAAGAAATATTTACTAGTGGATCTAGATAGGTGGATGGAAACCACATACATTACATTCCAATTGAACAATTGAAAATTGGGTAAGGTGTTGAGACAGTTTTTTCAAAGCAAACTACTGGGTTCTTGAGGAAAGATATCAGCATTTTCCAAGTAAAAGCCTAAAATGTCTTCTTAATCACCCAAGAAAAACTAAAATAACCACAACAATTACACAAACAATGTATATGTCAAATTCTGCAAAACACATTGTAGACTATGTCTGTTTACGTTTACTCTTTATGATAACATACTACAGTAAAAACATAACACACACACACACACACACACACACACACACACATATATATATATAGGTGAAGTATTGCTTCAATCGTGTCTAGTTATTTGTAATAGCTTTAAATTTCCATGGGCTTGTTAATCAGTTTTAAGGCATATCTTAAATGGTTCTCAGTTCTTGTGAACTTAATGGTTTATAGCTCTTATTTATTCTTGTAACCAAAATTATGCCTCAAATTACAATTAGTTGAAAACACTAAGCAATCCAAGATAAATATCTATGCTTGATAGTTTTTTTAAAATTCACGCTACTATTCGTAAAAGAAACTAATTTGAATTCAGTATGATGCAAATGAATTTATTTAGCTATAAGTTGTTGATAGAAAAGGAAAATATCTCACATATTTGAGATAAAATGATTTCTATCTTAAACCGATAACCTGTAATATCTATTGTAATAGATCTGAAAAGCTTAACTGAATCTAAATTTGACCCTGAAAACTTATATATTAATTCTTTTGAATCAAAAGAAATAAAATAAAGAAGGAATTATGAAAAATACAATTCTTTTCATGATCTTGGGTTTCCTAGGTTTTGCTATTGTAAACATGGCATCGATATCTTATATTAACCCATATAAGCAGCATAAAACTTGCAAGGCATCAAGAGTTAGCGAAACAAAACTTTATTATTATAATGTTTAAGAAATCAAACCACCGCCTTGTTATTTGAAGAAAAATGTTTCTTTACCTGCATACATGATAGCATGCAAGGCATTGGGAATAATCAGTCATCAAAGCAAGTGATATGAAATTTTGATTCCTACGGATAAAATGACACTATTATCCAACTTTATTCGGTAGTTGAAAGTCGAACCACCACACAAAAATGATCAAATCCTTTATTATACTATGTACATCCAAAAAACATGTAAAATCACTATAAAATTAAGTTTATAATTAAACAGGAATGAAAAATCTCAGCTTATAACATATAGTTAAGTCTTTAACTATAGTAAGGGTAATGAAATATATGCATACAATTGATATCAATAAATCTGTCATTAAACATGTTAAATGAAGAAGATTTACCAGAAAAAATTATTTTTAAAAATAGGGAAATATGGATGAAAATCACGAATGGAAAATTACCTGGATTCAAGCGAACTGGAAACTAAAAGTGGTAGGATGGCTCCATATAAGCAAAGGAGCTGGAAGAGCATTTATGTTTACTAAGATAGTGGAAATTTTACACCAGTAATCAAGTACAGCTAGGGTTTTGTAAGAAACTTAAATGGTTAACTAATATCTAGGGCTAGAACGAACCGACGATAGGGAAACATAGAAGTGCCGCACGAAGAGGATGTTGAGGAACGATCAGAACAACTAGCGTTGATAAGCCGAGCTCTGATCACCTGGCTCTGATGACATGGTCGAATTTGGAATCCGTAGCCAGAATCTGTATTAGGGCTAGAAGAAGAAAATTTTGATGGGGATGTTATCACTTAGGTCGGGAAAAGAAGGTGTAACGTCCCAATATTTTCAAGCATTCGCATCCACACATGTCAGAATTGAATTTCTCAAAATATCATATTGTTAATTTATATTTGGCAAAACTCAATATACACAGTAAATAAATCAATCGAAGAATCATAGACACAGAGTAATATAACAATAAGGAGTGGAAACAAATAAATAGTAGTTCATGAATCTACTATATTATATATAACCGAGTTAAAACAAGATACAAGAGAAGTCTCGAATACATAGAAGTCTCAATACAATAGTCAAATAACAAAATTTGAATATATCACTGAAGTCAACTGAAAAACTGAAAACTGAATAGATATAGATGGATCTCCAAGCTAAGCTCTAATTCCAAAGGTGAGTCTCAAATGTTGTGACACTCAGTCTGACCCAAGCATAAAGCAAAACACAAAACATTTGAGTCAAGATTAACATTCTTATATCAATAAATCCAACTCAAGTGAAATATCAATTGAAATACAAGTAACTTAAAAAATGTTTGAGATAACCATCATCTAAGGATCCGTGGAACTACCTACTATGTAGTACAATACACTATTATAATATGTCTATAGTAAAGTAAACTATTAAAATAGCGTTAAGACGTTACCCATATCCCCCTAAACACATTTTTATATATTCCCATAGTCTGTACGGTACCGTAATCTACCCCACACTAGGCGTCGTCAGAAGGTACTCCATAGGTATGGTACAAAACAAACTCGTAGTGGTCTCGATAAGGTAGGTGACACGACACAACTAGGCAATGTCAGGGTAGATATACCAATTACACTTACGGACTGGTGGTAACACATAGTTGCAGCTACCGCCCACCTCGATCCACACTCCTAAAAATCTGAGGGGTGCACCCAATCGATCAAAAAGTAATAGAATGGTATTGACGGAGTGTGTATGATCGAAGGAGCTACCTCACTTGGCCCGTCAATTGCTTCTGTTTTTGCCACCTTAAAATAACTCATAGGAGTCAGGTCAATGTATATACCTCATATAGGATTGTCGTCACCATCCTACTTCATTCTGGAATCTCCACCGCGTACGTAGTTGTTAATGTGGTTTTCAGTATTGCTGGAGAGTATGACAATAACCGATCCCGGTCTCTTTAACAACCAATCGTTATTATAACACCGTGGTCATTTCAAAATATCATATGTCAAAACTAAAATATCATATCCATTTCAAAACCATATTAATACGATACCATTTCTCACTTAAAATATATCTATTTCCAAAATCATAGCACTTTCAAAGTTATAACACTTTCGAAATCATAAGTCTTTAAAAATCAAAACACTTTGAAATTCATAACACTTTGAAATCATAACTTGGAAAACCATAACACCTTTCCCTTAAACAGTTTAGATATTAATAACAGTATATATATTAAAATAGTTTATAAAATAAAATAGTTTATGTGTTAAAATAATTTGTATATAAAAATAGTTATAGATTTACAAGTTTACATTAAAATAATTAGTATATTAAAACAGTTTTATATTAAAAATAGTTTGTATTAAAATAGTTATATATTAATAATAGTTTGTACTAAAATAATATATATATATATTAAAATAAACTAAAATATTTACATATCTATTAAAATACTTAAGATAGTAAAATAGTTTCCTCAAGTTCACAAATCGATTCACATCATTCGAATTCAAAAATTAAATTAAATCTTAATTCACAAATTTCAGTTTAATTCAACATCTCAATAAACTGTTTTATATCGATTTCAAATATAGATTTGAACTACAAATCAAACCATTTCAATTTCAATAGATTTCAAAACTTTAAATATTCAAACACTTATAATAAGTCAATTTTGATAAATTCATTTATATTTCAAATTCAACTTTACTATTATTTAATATTGAAATATTCACCTAGTCAATCCAATATCATTTAAATAAAACCCTAAATTATAATTTTAAATAAACTAAATATTCCCTTCAATTTAATTACTTGAAATATTCATTTAATCACTTTAAATCAAAATCAAATTCCAAAACCATATCTTAAAATCTCAAATTCAATAAGTTTCAAATCAAACTTATTTAGGTATAATTCTTGAATAAATACAATTTCAAACCAATTTCTATTCTCTTTCCAACCTTAATTTATTAAAATTTATTATAAAATTTTATTTTAAAATAAAATTTTATTTTAAAATAAAATTTTAAAAATACTTAAAACATATTACTAATTAAATTAAACTTTATGAATTAAATCTTGTTATTAAATTTATTTATATCAAACTTATCTTATATATTAAAAATAGTAAAGATATAAGTAAAATCTTAAAATTTATAATTTCAAAACGAGCTTATAAATTTAAAATTATAAACATATAACTTTAAAAATCAAGAATTTAAACATATATAAAATAACATTTATATATATAATGTTTTAAAATCAATTTTATATAAAACCATATATATTTCCTTATTAAAACTCTTGGAAATAATTTTCAATATATATATATATATATATATATATATATATATATATATAGACCAACGGTGTCTGTATATAATTTTCTATCCTATGGTCAAGTGATACGGGTATTTATCATTTCAATCCGTAATTTAAATATCTACGGGTATATATCTTTTCAACCCGCAATACCAAATTCAATCCCATGAAAATCGCTTGGGTTTATCATTTCAACCCATGACGATTTTCTCCTATTCTACAAGATCGTTCGTGTATGTATCATTTCAACCCATAGGGAATCCTATACTAACAGGGAACTTGTAGAGTGAGAACAGTAATGATAATTATATAACATATCAATAACGACATATATCAACAATATAAATAACAGATAATGGTGTCAGATGTCACAGGTGAACATATACAGATAGTAGCATATACAACAATGTAAATAACTAACAGTAGCATATTTCGATTGTCGTTTCAACTAAAATCAAATTTAATAAATATAAGAATGTTAATCATGAGTAACTGTTCACCTTTCGAGGATAGAGATATAACAAGAATGAAATTCGACAAACACGGATAAGCATGGATCGACAGCGGGATAGCGGGACAAGAGATAAATTGTTGCGATATGGACGGTGACCAGCACGATCTAGAATTCAATGGAAAACCAATATTTATTAAAAATAAAAATTATTTTAAACAAAAAAAATACATCCTTAGAAATATACAAACTAAACTCATATATTGATATAGATTAATATATAGACATATATATATATATATATTATATATAAATAAACACATCAAAATTGCTATATTATACCTCGAAATCAAATAAGAACTTATATAAACTTTTATAACTTTATAAACTTTATAAACTGAATAAATCAAAATCAATAGCTTGATATATACACACACATACACACACACACGATACAACTTTTATAGCTTAATATATAAAAAATCATATACAATTATACTAAGATATACGTATATCAACTATATAATATAATCAAAATCAATATATAAACTATAAAATATACAAACAAATAGAATAAAATATTTATACACACGCCATATATATGATATATATTATATAAGACCCAGGTATATAAACAATACGGCTTACGCATATACTTTAAAAATCTACACCTTCTGATATAAAATTTAAATTACACGATACACTTATATATATAACAAGATAGTACTGACATACAACAGGTTTTACGAATACATACATATCACAAATTTTTTATTATATAATAACAACATATCTCAACTATATATATTTATATACAGCAAAATCTTATTATATAAATTGTTTAACATATATACAAATTGTGACGACCTGCCCTTCTCGACCCTCGAAAATCGACACAAAATACACCACAGAATAATATGCCGACGCTCGAGTGCCGAAAAAGACAAATTGTTGAGGGAAAAGAAAGAAGATAGAAGAAAGAAGATAGAAGAAAGAAGGAACTAAACAATAACAGAATCTCACAATCGCAGCGGAACAAGATATAATACATAATATCGGATCTTTACACAAAATGAAAACTAAACTTGTTTATATATTACATCATCGGAGTATCACATATAAGCAACAATTACCAGCCTAACAATTTCAAACAATCACAGCAGCGGATATAAACAAATACGGTAATACGTCTTGGACTTCAGCTCCTCTCCTAAGCTCCATAGCATCCTATCCTGAACATATAATACTCGGTCTGACCTGAGCATTATAATAAAATAAGACCCGAGTCAGTTTGGAATACCAACGTGAGAAAAATACACCCAAATTGATTATTAAAGTTTCAAAATCCTTCGAAATCAAAAGCATCTCGTAAGACCACGCCACAAATAAACATGTCGGGTTTTTACCTTACAATAGCCAAAACATATCTTAACAAATCCATCTGATATTATAATAGTGTCTATAGAAAGTAAAATAGAATCTAGCTGAATTGCTTGCATCTCAGGTTTCAGCAATAGTTGGGCACAATCAAAACCGTACATGTGCGTAGGGAGAATGGATTTCCAACTAATGACTAGGCACTGGGATACCACCTGTTATAGTACCTGATCTAGATACCGAGTATTACTCTCAATCTCTTACAACACAAGACCGGGACTACCCCTTACTGGATAATCCCGAGTAAGATCACCCCACGGTTGGGATCAGCAACCGCACCACTAAGCCGAATAAAAGGGAGATCTAGACATGGACGACCTCACCCTAATGGGTGCTACCCACTTCGCCTTGCTGCATAACCCCTGATTTATACTCATTCTCGGTTGATGAGGCTCGAGGCTAAGCGTTACCTTTTTAGAACATATCACTTAGAATGATCACCGTCCACCCGACGATGTTCGGAAAGCATTCATCCATACAAGTCTGTCCTAGGTTCGAACGGAACCAAAGGCACTACTCCTACTACATCCATTTTGGAATCATTCTCAGGATTAGTAACGACTAGCCCTTGCACTTCACCGCTCCATCTTCGACTCCGAACTCATCTTCCTCACAAAAACGTACAAACCGGATCAAAGTGGTTTTCGGGAAATAAATCTCGATTCTAGTCTCTTCGAAACGATCAGCGCATTGGCCAATATTAATAGTCAGTTATTTAACTATCAAATAACATTCACAAACAACGATCAAACATAAATAATTTTCCCAAAATATTTATTAACCTCGAATATCTTCGCAAGATATATTTCCACTTTAAATCTTTTTCTGAAAACAGTTTTCAACCGCACTCTTCTCATGGAATAAATTCCTAAATATTTATTCCCACTGAAAACAACCAAGTCCAAATATTTTAGATTTAAAACAATTTAAATCACTTTTCACAAAAATATATTCTTAAAACATTTTAAAATAAAACTACTCTAAATCACTTTAATCAAAATAACAGTTCTGAATTTTTATAATAAATTTCCAAGTAAAATTTCAGCCACAAAACTATTTTAAAATAAAAGTTTTATACAAAGTATAAATATTAGAAAATTCCATTTAAAAACATAATGTCAATTTAACCTTTAAATGAATTACTACTAAAATTATTTTGGTAGATTTACTTAAATATTCTAAAACAATTAAAAAAATAATAAATTCCTCTAAAACGTTCTTTTTAAAACAATTTTAAAAATTTAAACTTATACTAATAAAATTCCTTTGAAAAATATACTTGGCTTTCAGTCAATACACTTCCATTTCTGAATAACCAAAGAACCATTTTATAAATCCTACTCGGTTTATCTTAATTCAAATTTACGTTTCAATCCCGTAAATTTCTTCCAACACTTTAAAAGTAAACTCCCTTTTTATTTTTAAACACATTTCCCATTTTCTGGAAATCACTTCCACAATATATGCTTAAAATATTTAAAATAAGGCTACTAGAAATTACTTAAACGAAAATAATACTTAAGAAAATATAGAGGAGTTTCTAAGTAATTTTAAACCAAAATTATCTTTTAAAATAAAGTTATTAAATCAATTATTTATATTAAAATTCCCTTTTGAAAACTTAATACTACTTTACCTTTAAAATAATTGAATACCATAATTACTTAAATAAATATTTACTTATACTTGAAATAAATTAAAAATAGTATTTCCTTCTGAAACATTCTAAAAACATATTTTTAAACTTGTAGTTTATACTTCGAAAGCTTTTCTTTGAAAACATACTTAGTTTTCTAGGAAAATACACTTTCCATCTTTTAAAACTAATCCCACTAACCTTCAAAACAATTTGCACCTTCTTATAGAAGTTCCCACCGGAAATCTATGCTTTCAAATTTATCCCTCGATAAATATTCCATTTCATTTATAAACCCAGTTTATAAATTTCCATTCCTCATTCCCTTTTAAATCACAATTTTAAAAACACTTCAAATTCCAAACCAATTTCCAGAATTTAATTTCCTTAAATTCATTACTTAAAAATTCCTTTTCGATTCCCTTTTTATCCCAATTTATTCTATTTTCATTTATATTTTAAAACGCCAGATTATACTTATTCAATCATAACACAACACAGCTTAATTTCCAAATTAATCTACCACGGTATATAAATGAAATACATCATCAGTTATGAAAATAATTTCTATATTATGAGGAATCCAGTTGGATCCCTCCAACCTGTTTCTGCATCCACAGATATTAGCACAACCAATAAATATGATCCAATCTGATAATAATTATCACATTCAACTAATCAACTAATCAACCAATCAATCATTTAAATATTAGCTATTTAAATTAAACGACATCCAGATGTGAGTGAGATTAACTCACCTTGAGTTTGTCGAGCTTTTCAATTTTAAATTAAATCGAGTGCCTTCGATTTAATCAAAAAAATTCATGAGCTCCAATAGCCTCCGAATTTGCTGCAGCGCGTAGATCGCTTCGCTGTGATTCCGTCGCTTCTTGTTTCGCCCAATTTCGACCTCGCATGCACTAGATATGAAATTTATAAGTTTCAATTACAAATTATAAACAAATTTCTCTTTTTTTTATATATTACCATCGGCCGTTCGATATTACTTCTCCTCTCTCGTGAATAACCAGGGTTCAAGAACCCATTACGCGCCGTCTTTGACGAACGGCCGCCGCCCTTACGACCACCTATCCATCGATCGGCCACCACCCTAGAGCACGCCGCAACTAGCTTCACCCACGGTCGAAGCACCCTCGAGCTCGGCCCATCCCATACTCGGAAAAACGTGAATGAACGACCGAACTTCACGGCTGTTTCTGGCTTCCATTGACGACGATACCAAAGATCTACCACTGATGCGTAGATCTCGAAGCCCTCTACATCTAGTTGGAAGAATTGGTTAAAACTTCATGGATTTGGAGAAAAGTGAAGGAGAAAGCAAGACAGGCCATTAAAAGAAATAGACGACGTCCATGAAAATCCTAGGGTTTCGGCCTAAAAACGTGAATATATATACGTATTAAAATCATTATTTTAATATTACATCCACTATAAAACAACTTTTTCACACGATCTCCAAACGACGCATGCCGATAGGCGTTTATAAAGTTTACCCGCGTTCCGAACACAATGGAACGTGTTTCGAAAGCTAATTCAATCGTATGTGGAAGATAGCCTTTTGAATCGGTTTTAAATAATAAATTATCGATTTAAATTTTAACGCGTTTCTCACCCGTACGAGCAAATGGTAAATCCAAACGCTACGAAATTTGAAATCCGATAATAATACATTATTATGGATTCAATGGAACTGGTTTCGTTGAATTCCTAAACTGTGCCTCGGAAGGCTATTTTAACTCGTCTATTAATTCGAGCAACTTTCAAAATCGTTGAAATCATCTAAAATTTCACTTTTGAAATTTTACTAACTCTATTATAAATCATATAGAATTTATAATCACATTAGAAACCATTTTTATCCACTTCGAACCAAAATATGATTATTTGCATTATTATATTATTAAATTCTATTATTAAATTAATATAAAAATCCCAAATTTGATTTATCGACTTTTGATTCCATTCAAAGGTCCAACATTAGAATTCAAATCAAACTAGGCTTAAAATAAATTTTAGAAACCATTTTCATAGCCATTTACATCCAAATTCACCAATTATCCCAAATTCAAATATTTCATTTTTTTTATTATTCAAATCCAATTGAATTGCCATACTCGATATTTTAACTAATTATATTGATTTAACCAAAATCTTATTACTTCAAAATCAATTCAAAATCCACATTTAACATTTAAAATGAATTAAATGTTCAAAATCTAACGACCAAAATTCTGGGTCGTTACATTCCTCCCCCCTTATAAAAATTTCTTCCCCGAAATTTGCTAAGTTATGTAAAATGCTACGAAAGTCATTTACTTGCCCACACTTACTTATTTAAAAACTTACATTCACTTCACCAAAACCTTTAGCTCAATTCCAAAACCATTTGCTTTATTTTTTAACTCAAAAGCTTTGTTTACAACATTATTTCAAAATGCAAGTTTTCTAGTTAACCCAAAATTTTCAAAATTCCCAAAAAAATTCTAACTCCCAAAATTTTTGAAATTTTTTGACAGCGTCTCCTTTGTACGGGGAGCGTTTCACAATATCACAATAGACACAAATATATATATATATATATATATATATATATATATATATATATATATATATATCGACCCACACCGTCGGAAAACAAAATATACCACAATATGTATATCATTTTTCAATTTTATTGCGTAGGCGTACCTTAGATTAGCATTTTAAAAGCAAGCGGCTAAATAATATCGCATTTACACGCTTCAACCCTATCGATTGCCTCCCGTACCTGTACTTACTCAAACATACATATCAGTTTTTAACAATATAAGATTTTTAACAACCTTCCATACATTTATCTTAACTAAACACAACAATTACATAGCCCAACAACAAATTTCATAATCCTACAAGTATCATCTTTATAGCAATCACAAGTTTTCAACACCATTTAATTTTCCTAACAAATCTAAACTTCATTTTTATTTGAATGATTTACAATCAATTCTACTTTTTACGATTCATATTTACTACAACCAATTCATTTTCTCTTGAATATGATTAAGCTATGCTTTACTTACATCAATTTACTTCAATTCAATTCCAAATTGATTCACAATCAAATTTTTATTTTAAATTTGATATACTTGCATTTCTTTTATGATTCACTTGCATTTATATACAAAACCACTTAATTAGATTTCACTTAATCCAATTGATTCAAAAACCAGCTTAATTTGCTTCTTTAAATCAATTCAATTCCGTTTACAACAAACAACCAATTTTCATGCAAATTTTAAAGTTATCCATGCAAGTAACCATCAGTCAAACTTATAACCATTTAAAATTATTTCCATCTCAATCTATATCAATTTTATTTCATTCGGAATTATTCATAACCCAAACAATTTTTACTTCATCACAATTATTAAATCAAATCTCTATTCTCATTTCAAGTTCATCATCCAACTTAAGTTTATATTAATATCATTCCATTCTGGATTATTAACAACGCATACATTCTTATTTCATCACGATAAGAAATTAAAATTCTTTCACTTGCATTAAAATTTTATTATCTAAACAAATTTCATTCAAGACCCCTTATGAAGCTCGACCACAATCATTTTCCAATCTGCTTAAGTTATTTCAATAACAAAATAACTCCATTTCTTCTCACCTTAATCTTATTTCCAATTTAAATTTGATTCTTATTCAATCAAATTCCAATCCATTACAAATTTTAATTCAACTAGTTTACTTGAAATCCATTTAATTTTTATTCACTTCTCTATACATTTATGAATCTATTTATAACATGACCATTCCAATTATTTTAAACCAGAACTAGGTTTTATTTTGCCCTTCAAATTTTTAACAAGCTACAAAAATTTTATTCATCCCATTACCCTTTTATTAAATTTAGCTTACGTTAAATTCATCTTCAAACTTTTCCTTTGAATTTAGTTGGATGAGAATTTTATTCATACAATATCATTCTTACTTAATTTAAATTCCATTTAATTCAATTCTTTTCCAAATTTAATTCAAGTCCAACTAAATTTTATTTAGCCAACTTAAATTCATACCATTTTAAATAAGAATTAATTCCATTCAATAATATTTATAACACAATTGAATTTTGATGTTTACTTCCATCCAAATTTAACTTGATTCATTATAATTTAAGTTAAATCCAATTCGATCCAAAAAAAATTATTTCTCCAATTTAATTTAATCTAGTATATAAGTTCAAAACTTATTTACTAACCTTAGTCCATTCACCCCTTTTATATTTCACCTTGCCTTACCTCACTTCACATTTCATTTAGGATTTAAATTTTGAATTTCCCATAAAATGCCAACCATTTAATTTTGGTTTTACAATTCATTATCTGTTCATAAGTTCCCTAACTTATTTACTTAAAAGCTTATATTGCTCATTTGAGTCATTTTTACCTTATAATCACAATTCCAAATTATATATATAACACTTAATGACTTAAGGGGATAAATTTTCATTACAAAATTATAACCCACCATTATAATCATTTTATATTTTCAATTTTGTATCCAATTTAATTTAATTCCAATTCCAATTTTTATTTAACTTATCCTGAGTTAAATTCAAATATATTTTATTCACCACCATTTACTCAAGTTAAATTTTAATTTCAAGATTAAAATTTTCATTTCTCTCTTTCTTATTCAAATCACTTCACTTAATAAGTTCAATAGTTGCTTTATCTTAACTTTTCACATTATTTAAATAGAGTTCCTAGAATTCAATTACCCAGTTTTATTTCAAAACCAATTTGAAATTACAAATAACTCATACAGACCTGGTATATCAAATCAAACTTATGGATTTCCAAAACAACCTGCTTTTGCCAAAACAATTTCCCTTTTGAAATTTCTAAAACACCTTGCATATCAAACAAGTCTAAACAAATATCATAACCAATCATCACGGAAGCAATCCATCACTTTAGAAACTCAAAAATGAATTCTGATGATGTGGCCATCATCATCAGGATTATTTTCCAGCGACTGAAGTGAGTTCAGTGCTTCCTTACTTCCACAAATTCCTTTCAAAACAATTTCCATTTAAAAAAATATTCCCAAAATAATACTCCATTATTTCCTTCAGATTTTTGGAAAAAATTCCCACCGTTCCCAAGATTTCCAAACCTTTGTTTAAATACACTTTAAATGCTTTTCAAAATTTCCAAGATTTAAATTCGGGTCTAAATCAAATTTTAGTTATTCTTATTTTGGATAAATCATACTTCTATAATTCTATTTGGTTAAAACCATTTCAAATTTTAGATTCTTATTTGATTAAGATATCCATAACCAAACATCCAAATATATATATAATAATTTCAGAAAATTATTCCTTTTATATCAAAATATAATTTTGGGTAAAATTATTTCATTTACCCACTTTAAAAACAATACTATGTCGGTTTATCTTGTTTAAGAGTTTAGAAACCCCTATTAGTACGGTTGTACTTCCCGTACCAACCAGAATTCATAAACAGTCAACCGATAAGTCAACACAGTATAAAAATAGTTTTTATATTCACTAACAAGTACGCGCTCATAGCTATTAATACAATCAACTCATTATAGAGTACTATTGACTCCGTTTAATGAGTAATTTCCCCACCAGAGCCAAGGTTATCGCCAACCTAAGCTCTGATACCACTGTGACGACTCGCCCTTCTCGACGCTCGAAAATCGATACAAAATACACCACAAAATAATATGCCGACGCTCGAGTGCCGGAAAAGACAGAATGTTGAGGGAAAAGAAAGAAGATAGAAGAAAGAAGGAACTAAAAATAACAGAATCTCACAATCGCAGCGGAACAAAATATAATACATAATATCAGATCTTTACACAAAATGAAAACTAAATCTGTTTTATATATTACATCATTAGAGTATCACATACAAACAACAATTACCAGCCGACAATTTCAAACAATCATAGCAACGGATATAAACAAATACGGTAATACGTCTCGGACTCAAGCTCCTCTCCGGAGCTCCATAGCATCCTATCCTGAACATATAATACTCGATCTGAACCGAGCATTATAATAAAATAACATCCGAGTCAGTCTGCAATACCAGCGTGAGAAAAATACACCCAAATTGATTATTCAAGTTTCAAAATTCTTTGAAATCAAAAGCATCTTATAAGACCACGCCATAAATAAACATGTCAGGTTTTTACCTTACGATAGACAAAACATGTCTTATCAAATTCGTCTGATATTATAATAGTGTCTATAGAAAGTAAAATAGAATCTAGCTGAAATGCTTGCATCTCACGTTTCAGCAATAGTTGAGCACAATCAAAACCATACCGGTATGTAGGGAGAATGGATTTCCAACTAATGACTAGGCACTATGGTACCACCTGTCACAGTACCTGGTCTAGATCAGCGTACTAAGGATTACTCCCAATCCCCTGCAACACAAGACCAGGACTACCCCTTACTGGATAATCCCGAGTAAGATCACCCAACGGTTAGGATCAACAACCGCACCACTAAGCCGAATAAAAGGGACATCTAGACAGGGATGACCTCACCCTAATGGGTGCTACCCACTTAGCCATGCTGCATAGCCCTTGATTTTCAGTCATTCCCGGTAGATGAGGCTCGAGGCTAAGCATTACCTTTTTAGAACATATCACTTAGAATGCTCACCGTCCACCTGACGATGTTCTGAAAGCATTCATCCATACAAGTCTGTCTCGGGTTCGAACGGAACCGAATGCACTACTCCTACTACATCCATTTTGGAATCATCCTCAGGATTAGTAGCGACTAGCCCTTACACTTCACTGCTCCATCTTCGACTCCGAACTCATCTTCCTTACGAAAACGTACAAACCAGATCGAAGTGGTTTTCATGGAATAAATCCCGATCCCGGTCTCTTCGAAACGATCAGCGCATAGGCCAGTATTGATAATCGGTTATTTAAGTATGAAATAACATTCACAAACAACCATCAAACATAAATAATTTTCCCAAATTATTTATTAACCTCAAATATCTTCGCAAGATATATTTCCACTTCAAATCTTTTTCTAAAAACAGTTTTCAACCACACTCTTCTCATGGAATAAATTCCCAAATATTTATTCCCACTGAAAACAACCAAGTCCAAATATTTTAGATTTAAAACAATTAAATCACTTTTCTCAAAAATATATACTTAAAACATTTTAAAATAAAACTACTCTAAATCACTTTACTCAAAATAACAGTTACGAATTTTTACAATAAATTTCCAAGTAAAATTTCAGCCACAAAACTATTTTTTTTAAAATGTTTTATATAAAGTATAAATATTAGAAAATTCCTTTTAAAAACATAATGTCAATTTAACCTTTAAAAGAATTACTACTAAAATTATTTTTGATAGATTTACTTTAATATTCTAAAACAATTAAAAAATAATAAATTCCTCTAAAACGTTCTTTTTTAAAACAATTTTCAAAATTTAAACTTATACTGATAAAATTCCTCTGAAAAATATACTTGGCTTTCAGTCAATACACTTCCATTTCCGACTAAACCAAAGAACAATTTTATAAATTCTACTAGGTTTATCTCAATTCAAATTTACGTTTCAATCCCATAAATTTCTTCCAACACTTTAAAAGTAAACTCCCTTTTTATTTTTAAACACATTTCCCATTTTCTGGAAATCACTTCCACAATATATGCTTAAAATATTTAAAATAAGGCTACTAGAAATTACTTAAACGAAAATAATATTTAAGAAAATATAGAGGAGTTTCTAATTAATTTTAAACCAAAACTATCTTTTAAAATAAAGTTATTAAGTCAATTATTTATATTAAAATTCCCTGTGAAAACTTAATACTACTTTACCTTTAAAATAATTGAATACCATAATTACTTAAATAAATATTTGCTTACACTTGAAAAAAATTAAAAATAGTATTTCCTTTTAAAACATTCTAAAAACACTTCTAGTTTATACTTTGAAAGCTTTTCTTTGAAAACATACTCAGTTTTCTAGGAAAATACACTTTCCATCTTTTAAAACTAATCCCACTAACCTTTAAAACAATTTGCACCTTCTTATAGAAGTTCCCACCGGAAATCTATTCTTTCAAATTTATCCCTCGATAAATATTCCATTTCATTTATAAACCCAGTTATTTAAATTTCCATTCCTCATTCCCTTTTAAATCACAATTTCAAAAACACCTCAAATTCCAAACCATTTTCCTGAATTTAATTTCCTTAAATTCATTACTTAAAAATTCCTTTTCAATTCCCTTTTTATCCCAGTTTATTCTATTTTTATATATATTTTAAAATGCCAAATTATACTTATTCCATCATAACACAGCACAGCTTAATTTCCAAATTAATCTATCACGGTATATAAACGAAATACATCATCAATTATGAAAATAATTTCTATATTATGAGGAATCAAGTTGGATCCCTCCAACATGTTTCCCTGCATTCACAGATATTAGCACAACCAATAAATATCGATCCAATCTAATAATAATTATCACATTCAACTAATCAACCAATCAATCATTTAAATATTAGCTATTTAAATTAAACGGCATCGAGATGTGAGTGAGATTAACTCACCTTGAGTTCGTCGAGCTTCTCAATTTTAAATTAAATCGAGCGCCTTTGATTTAATCAACAAATTTCACGAGCTCCAATAGCCTCCGGATCTGCTGCAGCGCGTAGATCGCTTCGCTGTGATTCCATCGCTTATCGTTTCGCCCAATTTCGACCTCGCATGCATTAGATATGAAATATATAAGTTTCAATTACGAATTATAAACAAATTTCTCTTTTTTTTTAATATTACCGTCGGTTGTTCGATATTACTTCTCCTCTCTCGTGGATAACCAGGGTTCAAGAACCCATTACGCGCCGTCTTTGACCAACGGCCGCCGCCCCTACGACCACGTATCCATCGATCGGCTACCATCCTAGAGCACGCCGCAACTAGCTGCACCCACGGCCGAAGCACCCTCGAGCTCGGTCCACCCCATGCTTGGGAAAATATGAATGAACGGCCGAACTTCACGACTGTTTCTGGCTTCCATCGACGACGATACCCAAGATCTACCATTGGATGCGTAGATCCCGAAGCCCTCTACAATCTTCTAGTTGGAAGAATTGGCTAAAACTTCACGGATTTGGTGAAAAGTGGAGGAGAAAGCAAGACATTTTCGGCCACTAAAAGAAATAGACGGCGGCCATGAAATTTCTAGGGTTTTGGCCTAAGAACGTGAATATATATATATATATATATATATATATATATATATATTTATATATATATACGTATTAAAATCATTATTTTAATATTACATCCACTATAAAACAAATTTTTCACACGATCTACAACCGACGCATGTCGACAGATGTTTATAAGGTTTTACCCACGTTCCGAATACAATGGAACGTGTTTCGGAAGCTAATTCAATCATATGTAGAAGATAGCTTTTTGAATCGATTTTAAATAATAAATTATCAATTTAAATTTCAACGCGTTTCTCACCCGTACGAGCAAACGGTAAACCCAAACGCTACGAAATTTGAAATCCGATAATAATATATTATTACGGATCCAATGAAACTGGTTTCATCGAATTCCGACGCTGTTCCCGAAAGGCTATTTTAACTCGTCTACTAATTTGAGCGATTTTCAAAATCGTCGAAATCATCTAAAATTTCACTTTTAAAATTTTACTAACTCTATTATAAATCATATAGAATTTATAATCACATTAGAAACCATTCTGATCCACTTCGAACCAAAATCTGATTATTTGTATTATTACATTATTATTAAATTCTATTATTAAATTAATATAAAAATTCCAAATTTGACTTATCGACTTTTGATTCCATTCAAAAGTCCAATACTAGAATTCAAATCAAACAAGATTTAAAATAAATTTTAGAAACCATTTTCATAACCATTTACATCCAGATTCACCAATTATCCCAAATTCAAATATTTCATTTTCTTATTATTCAAATCCAGTTGAATTACCATACTCGATATTTTAACTAATTATATTGATTAAACCAAAATCTTCTTACTTCAAAATCAATTCAAAATCCACATTTAAATTTGAAATGAATTAAATGTTTAAAATCTAACGACCAAAATTCTGGGTCGTTACACAAATATACCGTATAAACCAACCTATAATCTAAACAACATATATATATATATATAACATATATATTATATACAGTAACCATATTTATAATACTGCTTTTATATTATACAAACAGCTCAACAAAAATTAACATTCTAAACCATATAAATTTGTACATTTTTATAAATAACAAAACATATACATCTCTATATGTATTGAAACCAATGCATATGTACACACACACACACACACGCACACAGAGAGTCAACACATATACATATGTTCTCCTTACTTTCAAATGTACACGCTTATATTTTTAAACTTTATATATATACTAACTGTAATAAAATCTTATAAACTCATACATATACTACAGGCGATCAAACTACTACCCAATATGTAAAAAAATATGTATATTAAAATTTTAAGCTCTATCTATATTTTAAAGATCAAAATATCAGTATGTATATAATAAAACACAAATTATATATATAACCAATATATACTTACCTTTTATATAAATAGATGACGCTGGCGAGGGGATGGTTAGGCCGAGAAGAAGTGATGGGTTCGGCTAGGGGAGATGGGTGCTGGAGGAAGCCGAGATCTGTAGGGTGAGGTGGCACGGTCTGGTCTGAGGATGGGGCCACGTGGGTTTGGGAGGTGGTTCGAATGAAATGGTGGCCGAGAAAAATGGAGAGGGAGATAGGTGAATGAGGTTTGGGTTGGTGGCAGGTATGCGGAGCTGCTGTGGATGTTCAGCTGTAATCAGGTGTTGATGTGGAGAGAATGGCGATGGGTAAATGAGCATGGGCAGAAAATCAAAGAAAAATGCAAAGCTTTATAATATTACATTTTTTTCACAATTGAAGACATAAAGAACAGAAGGCAATGCGAACCAATTATAATTTGAAATGGAAAAAAAAACAGAGGGAATGGAAGAGCCAAGCATTGGTTTCTGAAAAATAAGTGCTAGTGGCTGCTTGAATTCCTCATGTTGGAAAATCAAAAGGCATGGAGAAAACAAAAGGTCCAGAATTGATACCGATATGGTGAATTGTTTTCGCGGCTTCGTCGCGTATCGAATACCAAAATATACAAACAAATATACCTTAGAGATCAACATGACGAGACGATCAAAATGGTATATAGATATCAATGGTATGACCATTCTATCAAAAGTCGATAATCGGTACCGAAAAGGCTGCTAAAATGCCGGAATTAAGGTAAATGGAACAATAACAGTCCAAATTTGACGAAATGAAATATGACGTCTCACTCAGAAGACGATTTACAAATTTATTATTTAAAAATATTCATATTTGAATTTTTTTATTATCATCAAATATTAACCGATTTAAATTTAAATAAAATTACAAAGTAAAATAAACTTCCATATTATTTGATGAAAATTTAACGTTTGCTATGTTTAAATAGACATATTCCAAATATCAAATTTTTATTTCAAAATTCAATTATTTAAGATTTCATAAAATTCAGTTGATTGCGTTATTAAAACCATTTAAAATTTATGGGTCGTTACAGAAGGAAATGGGAAAGGCATGGTTGAAGAGAAGCAAAACCAAAATTGACAGCTCGGGAAAAGGAGGAAAGGGAGCCATGAGATGTTAGGAAAAAAAGAAAGGATATGTGACTTTTCATTTCACAAAATACTCAGGAGGCTTGTGTGCTCTTGAAATCTAACTCAATAATAATAGTATAGTATAAATATCTTAAAACTTTTATTAAATATTTTTGATGTACTTTTACAGCGTTATTATAATGTTGTTATACTCACAGCTGTAAAAACTATGATATTTTTACAATGTTCGTTTAAATGTTGCACGGGACGTTGTAAAAGAATTTTCTATAATTGTTTACGAATATTGTAGTTTCGAAGAAAACAATCAAATAGCATTTTCATTACAATGTCTTCTTAATATTTTTTTAAAAACTTTTCCAATATATTGTTGAATATCATATCCTAATTATCTATCCATGTTGTTGAACTTTTTCTCGAATGCTATGAGAACTCGATGTATATAATCAATATAATTATAAAGAAACAATAACTAAAATATGAAAATTAATATCATCACGCGTTTGCGTCATATAATATACTTCAAATCCCAAATTAGTTTCATTATAATGTTATATAACCATATACACTCTCACCTCTTATTTCATTCATTCAGATACATACATCTTCCATTTTCACTCTACCCTTTTTCTTTCAATTCCTCATCTTCCATATTCAAAACAAAATCTTAAATCCTAATATTACGATCTCCTAAGTTTTTTACCTCTGATGTCTGCTTGAAAGTTTTTTCCTTAGTGGTTCATGCTTTTATAGTTTTGGCCGGAGTTATTCAATTGTCGCTTCTCACATTTGTGATATATGTCATGACTTTGGATATGTAATACAATAATATTTTTATTTATTATATATCAATCAAGTTTGTAAAGATCTTGGTTGACTTCTTAAAAAAATTGTAAAATGGAATAATGTTTAGTCTTCAATAGGTGGTCGTTTTAATAGAACCAAAACTAGACAAAAAAATCAAACTAAAGGCATCGCTCTTATGAAAAGTTATAGTGACTCCCTTTCTTTCTTTGGTTGTGGGTAATCGGTTGCTGCAATATTAAAGTAAAGAATTTAGAAGGGATTTTGATTTAACTACACATGATTTTAATTTACCTTAGCATTTATTAAAATTTTCTATCGGTTCTTTATCTCTTCTACTTTGTTTTCATTTCTGTACTTATTCACCATGTTATAGTATTTGTATTATTCTTTTATGTTTTAGTTCATTTCTTTTTCAATTATCAAGTACATATGATAGTTTTCATATTCCAATATAATGTAATTTGCACTTTCTATTTACGTTTTGATTGCTTTAGGTACCATTCTGTATTGATGAGCTTCTATTCTATTTTGTAAATGATACACTATGAGACCACCATGCTTAATTTGAAGTATGATAGGTATGGGGCGGTATTTGTGAGGATGTATTCCAAAAAACATAGGATTTATGCTTGATTTTGATTGATCTTATAAGCTTGACATTTTTTCCTATAAAAGGAACGTTTTCGTTATATTCTATTGTATATAATGTTCAATTTTACTTTTGGGAATTATTAAAAGGGCGAGGGCGGTGGAGTAAAATAATCTATTTTATTGTATAAAAAGTTCAGTCTTTGGTTGTTTGTATTGTTTTTCCATATTCATTCTCAGCTAAAATCGCGTCTTCTCCTTAAGTCAGGTACTTATTTTCCCTTTTTCCCTTCAAACACATTAATATCTCAATTAACCATCCATTTCTTTTTTTTCTTCACGCATTTTTATATTTGATCATCACCCTTTCTCACATTTCCACCTTAACATTTTTATTTGATTATTATTCAAACTCTATTTTTCCCTACAATATCAAAGTTCCACGGGAAAGGTCTGGATGGAATGGAGTTGAAATATAGTAAAACCCTTAAAACTTAAAAAATAGACTACTATACGAATGGACATGGAGGACATGGAACATTTCAATTTAAGGTATACTTTATAGTTTGTGATTTTAAGTCTTCTTCTCATATTATGTTCGTTATTAATATTATGTTGATAAATTTTCATGTTTGTAATTAATATAAAATATGATATTTTTAACTTATAATATTTGGCATTCGTTATTTTTTTACAACTTAGAAACCAATTATCATTTTTTAACTTTATTGCATAGGTGTAGCTCACATTAGCGTTTTGTAAGCAAGCGGCTAATTTATTATGCATTTATGCGCTCCAAACTCTATCTGATTTGCCTTCCGAATCTGTACTTACTCAAACAAGCACATAAGTTTCAACAACATGAAATTTTAACAACGATTCATTTGCCTGCTAGCCCACACATCAATTACATAGCCCAAACAATAAACTTCATAAATCCATATTTCAATTTATTCAAAATGATTTACAACCAAATTCACCGTATTCAATTCACCTTTGCACCAACTAATCTCATATTCATATCAAATTGACTCATATGCCTTACTTACATAATTTCACCTTTTCCCAATTTCCAAATTTATATATTTGTATCACATTTATAATTCACTTCATTTACATGCAAATCCATTTAATTAAATTTCCATTTATTCCAATTGATTTAAAAAAAAAAACAATTTTATTCACTTCTTTTAATTCATTTACTTTCGTTTACGACAAAACAACAAATTTCTATGCAAGTTTGCTGTTATTCAAGCAATAACAATTTCTTAAGCTTATAACCTTTTTAAATTAATTCCAACTCAATTTATATTAATTTTATTCCATTCTAAATTATTCCCAACTCATACATTCTCATTTTCATTACATTATTAATTTAAATCCCTACTCTTGCATTTCACTTTCATTATCCCAACAAGTTTTCATACAAAGTCATTTCTTCTTGCATCAAATCCATTTCCATTTTAGTTTGATTCTTATCTAATCAAATGTATCAACTTTTATTTAATTCCTATTAGAGTTATTCACCACTTTGTTAGCTAATTTATTTATAAATCATTTTACAGAATTACTCCTAAGCTTTATTATAAGCTTAAAACTTAATTTCATTTCTAAATTCTATTCCAAAAATCATATTTCAAATCAATTAACAATTCAAATTCAACATTTTTACTTCCCAATTCTATTACTTTATTACCAAATCATTTTCATCTAACAATTTATAAGTTCAAAACTTATTTACATAAGCCCATTCTAAATTTTAATTCAACTTATTTTTTTAACTAGTTAGTTATCAAATTAGTTCACTTCCAAATCTTAAATCAACATTTGATTTTTATTTCAGTATTATTTCCAACTTAATTAAATTTTCTTCCAATTTATTTCTTTTACTAATTTAAATAAGAATTTAATTCCATTTCTTCTATTCATAAGTTCACAACTTATTTACTTAAAATTTTATATTCATCGTTTGGGTTATCTATTTCACTTAAAGACTTAAGTGAATCCATCCCATTCAATAATTGTAACATATACAATTATCCTACCTTTCCACTTAATATTCAATTTAATCCAAATCCACATTAAATTTTACTTATCTTAAATTAAATTCCAATATATCATATCCACTTTTATTACTCAAATTAAATTTAACTCCAGGGTTAAAATTTCAATTTTCTTTCTTATGTAGATCAACTTCATTTTATAAATTCAATACTGATTTCCCCTAGACTTTTCTCATCATTTCAAAATAGAATTCCCAGAATTCAATCACCCGGTTTTATTTCAAAACCAATTTGAAATCGTAAATAACACATATCCACTTGGTATATCTAATTATACCTTCGGATTTTTTTCAAAACAACTTGGTTTTACCAAACAATTTCCCTTTTGAAATTTCTAAAACAGAATTGTTTATCAAATAAGTCCAAACAAATAATCATACGAAACCACCTCAATAGCAATCCATCACTTAGAAACTCGAAAATGAATACTGATGATGTGGCCATCATCATCAGGATTATTTTCCAACGACTGAAGTGAGTTCAGTGCTTCCTTATTTTTCAAAAATTTATTTCAAACAATTTCTATTCAAAAATATTTCCCAAAATAATACTCCAGCATTTTCTTTAAACACTTTGGAAAACATTTAAAAAATTCTCACGATTAAAAATTCTCAACTTTTTGGTCAAATTCATTTAAAAATATTTTCCAAAATTCCCAGGATTTAAATTATGGTTTAAATCAAATTTTGGTTATGTTCCATTGTACTTCCATAATTTTATTTGGTTATATATATATATATATATATATATATATATATATATATATATATATATATATATATATATATACACAACCGTTTCAAATTTTAGATTCATATTTGATTATAATATTAACCGTCAAACATACAAAATATATATAATAATTTCAGAAAATTATTTCTTTTGTATCAAAATATAATTTTGGGTAAAATTATTTCATTTACCCACTTTAAAAACAATACTATGTCGATTTATCTTGTTCATGAGTTTAGAAACCCCTATCGATACGGTTGTACTTCCCGTACCGACTAGAATTCATAAACACTCAACCGATAAGTCAACATAGTATAAAAACAGTTTTATGTTCACTAACAATTACGCGCTCATAGCTATTACACTCAACTCATTCTAGAGTACTATTGACTCTATCAATAATGAGTAATTCTCATCAGAGCTAAGGTTATTGCCAACCTAAGCTCTGATACTACTGTGACGACCCGTCCTTCTCGACCCTCGAAAATCGACACAAATACACTACTGTATAATATGATGACGATCAAGTGCCGGGAAAAGACAAATTGCTGAGGGAAAGAAAGAAGGAAGAAGAGAAAACAAAACAACATCAGAATATCACAATCACAGTGGAATAAATTATAATAGATAATAACCGATCTTTACACAAAAATAAACTATATCTGTTTTATACAATACATCATCAGAATAAATAACAATCAAAACAATTACTGGACAGTTATCTTAACTTGTCCTCTCAAAGCTGACTACTACAGCTTATACATCACATCGGAATATACTTCAAATACTTGTGATACGTCTCGTCATCCAGCCCATCTCCTGATCTCCACAGCATCCTACCCTGTTTATAATACCCGGTCTGACCCGAGCATTATGATAAAATAACATCCGAGTTAGTCTGGGAAATCAGCGTGAGAAAAATACACTCAATTTAATTTTTAAAATTTTCAAAATCCTTTGAAAATCAAAGGTATCTCGTAAGCCCACGCCACAAATAAACATGTCGGGTTTATATCTTACGATAACCAAAACATTTCTTATAAAATCCTCTGATATTATAATAGTGTCTAAGTACAAATACTTACTCAAATAGCCGAAATTGTTACATTATTAAATTCCAGCAATACTAGCCACAAAGTGGGTTCTACAATCAAAACCGTAAAGGGCACGTAGGGAGAATGGATTTCCAACGAATGACTAGACACTAGGGTACCAACTATCACGGTCCCTGGTCTAGATCAGCATATCGAGGAACACTCCATTCCCCTTCAACACAAGACAGGATTACCCCTTACTAGATAGCCCGAGTAAGATCACCCCGCGGTTGGGATCAACAAACGTCACACAGCCGAATAAAAAGGGACCTCTAGACAGGGATGACCTTATCCTACTTGGGTGCTACCCACTTAGCCTTGCTGCATAGTCCCTGATTTTCAGTCATTCCCGGTTGATGAGGCTCGAGGCTAAGCGTTACCTTTTTAGAACATTTTCACTTGGAATGCTCACCGCCTCTTGACGATGTTCTGAAAGCATTCATCCATACAAGTCTGTTCCATGTTCGAATGGAACCGAAGGCACTATTCCTACTACATCCATTTTGGAATCGTCCTTAGGATTAGTAGCGATTAGCCCTTTCACTTTACTACTCCATCTTCGATTCCAAGCTCTTGTCTTTATCACGCAAAATGTACTCGTTGGATCAAAGTGGTTTTCGGATCTCAAATCCGATCCCGGTCGCTTCGAAACAAAGTTCGCTATTTCCCAATAGACTCAATCCTAGTTCTTTAGGAATACTCAGACGTGAATAAGATCGGAGTTCACCTCCTAACCGTTAGTAGACGGATTTCCTTATAAATGTCCTAGAAGAACGAACGAGTTTATAGTTACAGTATAGCACCTCAAACGGTAACTGCACCATATATTCTCATATCTCTTCTAGATATTCCAAAGTTATATTTGGGTCTAGATTTGATAGTCGGTTATTTAACTATCAAATATACAATCAATTCAACCAATTTTTTTTATTTCCACTAGAAAATTTCAAGTCTTACAAAAATTAGATTTAATAAATTTAAATCACTTTACCCAAAATTTTATGTACTTATAATATTTTAAATAAAACTACTTAAAACACTTTATTCAAAATGATAGTTATGAAAATCTTTAATTTCCAGATACAACTTAAGCCAAATATATATATATATATATATATATATATATATTAAATAAAGTTACTCTATAAAATATAACTATTTAATAATTTCTTTTTACTCATAATACCAATTTAATCCTTTTAAAATTATTACTACTATAACTAACTAAATAAATATTTACTTTAAAAAATTTTAGAAAAACAATTTAAGAAAATAATTTCTCCAAAACATTCTTTTTAAAACCAACTTTAAAACTTAAATTTATACTTAAAAGCTACTTTGAAAACATACTTGGCTTTCCAGGAAATACACTTCCATTTCAATATAACCCATATAATCCTTCTATAAATCCTGCTCAATTTATCTCAACTTAATTTACGTCCCAATCTCGTAAAAATTTTCAATACTTTAAAAATAAAGTCACTTTTATTTTTTTAAAAGCCATTTCCATCTCCTTATAATCACTTTTAAAAATATATACTTAAATTATTCAAAATAAGGCTATTAAAATTACTTAAATATACATAATACTTAAGAAATTCTATAAGAGTTTCCAAGTAAACATAAGCCAAAATTTCCCTTAAAATAAAGTTATTATATCAAACATTTATGTTAAATTTCCTTTTAAAAATCATAGTACTAATTTACTTTAAAAATAATTAAGCACCATAATTAACTTAAATAAATATTTACTTTTCACTTAAAAATAAATAAAATAATAAATTTCCTTAAAACATTCTTAAAAACATTTTAAAACTTCTAGTTTATACTTTGAAATCATTTCTTTAAAAATATACTTAGTTTTTCAGGAAAATTTATTTTCCAACTTTTAAAATAAAATCACCTTTTTATTTTTGAAAGTGAATTACAACTTTTCTTATAAATTCCCACCGGAATCTATATTTCCAAATTTTATCCACTGATAAATATTCCATTTCATTTATAAACTTAGTTTACAAATTTTCATTCCTCTTTTCCTTGTAAAAACACAATTTCCAGAAACACTTAATCAAATTTCAAACTGATATCTTGGTTTAAATTTCCTTTTAAATTTATTACTCGATTTATTCAAATGCCTAACAATTATTTTCTTAAATATTTTCTTTTCATTTCCTTTAAAACCTAATTTATTCTATTCTATGTATATAAAATACCAAATTATTTATTCATCCAAACCATAGCATCGAATAATTTAATTCCAATATAATCTATCACATAACATATCACATATATGGAAATAATTACAATATTTTGAGGAATCCAATTGGGTCCCTCCAACCTGTCTTCCTTCATCCACAGATGTTAGCACAATATAAAGATACCAATTCCACTTCGAGGTCAATTATCGTGGTATATGGTGTCATCCGTTGTTATGTGGGACGCATAGGATCTCATCTGCTATGTAATACGAAAAATCAACCACTCCAATATATATACTACTACCACATATAATATCATCCAAATTGATAATAATCATCAATGTAAGCAATCAACCAATAATTTAACTTTAATTATTTAAATTAACCAGTATCCAGACGTGAGTGAGATTAACTCATCTTAAATTCGACATTTCAATTTTAAATTAAATCGAGCCCATTCGATTTAACCTAAAATTTCCACTTGCTCCGATCGTCCGCGCTGCGATTCTGGCGCTTCCTGTTTCATTGAATTCTGAACACGTGTGCAAAAGTTATACAGTTACAAAGATTTGAATATAAATTTATAGGTGGAAATTAGCCACAAGGGCCTCTTTAGCAAGTGGAATTAGTTTCTAGGACACATAACTGAAATAATTACTTCCAAGGACAAAACACAAAATAATTAGTTTCTAAGGCCTAAAAACCTATAAAATTATGTCCTTGAAAGTAATTGGACTGCTTATTTTGTCCTTGAAAGTAATTATTCTACTGACTTTGGCCTTGAAAGTAATTTTTTTGAATGTGTGTCCTAGAAACTAATTGGACTGCAAAGTTTGTCCTTATGGTGAAATGCCCCAATTTATCAAATAATTTACAATTTCCTTTTTTTAATTACCAAGCCAAAATCTCGGCCGCACAAACAAAGAAACGGATCTCGGCCATCGCTCACTTCTTTCTCAACGCGAATGTCTCTAGATTAAAACAAACTCATCATCACCGTTCTAGGGTTAAATGCCGCTCCACCTATGTCGGCCGGAGTTCGATCAGAGGACGTCACTCGACAGATCGTCGCAAGCTCCACCACTGGCCAGAGCGGCATCAAACTCGGCCTTCCCAATCTCTCGAAAAACGCGCTCGAGCACCATGTGTTCGTGACCAAATTTCTGACGATCTACTACGCTATACAACATCTCGACCATTAGATCTCTAGATCTCGACGAGCTCGTCGACTTTCCAGTTGGAAGTTTCTAGAAATAGATGTAAGGATTGAGAGAACATTGAGGGAAAACAAATGACGATTTCAGCCATTGATGGCTTAAATGGCGGCTGCATTGAGAAACTAGGGCTTCGGCTTGAAAACGTGAATATATATACGTTTTAATATAATATTTTATTACTAATTTCCACCAATTTACAAAAATTTTGAACGAACTCCAAATTAGACATGCCACCAGGCGTTTATATGGTTTTACCCATATTTCGAACACAATGGAACATATTTCGAAGCTCAATTCAATCATATGTGGAAGACAGCTTTTTGAATCGATTTAAAATATTAAATTTCCAATTTTAATTTCAACGCGTTTCTTACCCGTATGAGCAAACACCAATTCCAAATGCTATGAAATTTAAAATCCAATAATAATCCACTATTACGGATCCAATGGAACTGGTTTCGTCGAATTCCGAGACTGTGCCCCGAAAGGCTATTTTAACTCGTCTATTAAATCGAGCGATTTTCAAAATCGTCGAAATCATTTAAAATTTAAAATTTTAAAGCTTTACTAACTTAATTATAAATCGTATAGAATTTATATTCATATTAGAAATCATTCCAGTTCGTTTTAAATCAAAATCTGATTATTTAAATTATTACTATATATTTAAATTCCATTATTAAATTAATATAAATATTTCAATTTTAACTTATTGACTTTGGATTCCATCCAAAGGTCCAATATTAAAATTCAAATCCAAGTAGACTTTAAATAAATTTTAGAAACCATTTCATATCCCCTTTATTTCCAAGTTTACAAATTATCTAATTTCAAATATTAAATTATTATTATCCAAATCTAATTAAATTGCCATATTTGAAATTATAACTAACTTTATTAATTCGACCAAAATCTTCTTACTTCAAAAAGTAATTTATAATCTATATTCAACATTTAAAATGAATTAGATGTTCAAAATCTAACGACCAGAATTCCGGGTCGTTACAACAATGCTTAGTAAAGTCAAAAAATCCAAGCAAGGATATTCCGTACTACATATGGCTGGGTCCCCTAATAAAGTTGTTAAACATTCAAGGCTACATGAAGAACAAATGTTAAGATTGGAAGTTTTAAGAGTCATGAAAAAGAAGGTAGAAGAATCTTATGATCTAAATAATTTGAGCTTGAACCCATTCCATATTGGCCCTACACCCATCTTTGCTTTAGGAGAAGCAAGATGTAAAGGTGATAATTTGTTTGTTCAAATGAAGATGGCTATCCAGTGATATGTAAAATGACTATCTTTGAAGAAGGAATGATGTCTGATTGTTACATCTTAGCTCAAAAATGCCATGTAGCAACAAGTGGATCATTGCCTGCATACGAGCTTCGTAAGGTTTTAAAAAGGAAAATTGATAATGAAGTTCCCGAATCGAGAAATAAAAAAAGTTAGAATTTAACCTCAAAAAACAAGTTTCAAATCAAGACTCCCTAAAGAGTGCAACTTTACTACATCAATTGAGAACACCTACATATTAACAAAGGAGGAACTCGACTTTTGGCCATCCGAAAAGAAAAAGCCCAAATATGATAGGGATATGGAAGGATCTTACTATCACTATCATATGATGAATGAACACGAAACAAATCAATGCAGAGCTTTCGAAGGAATGGTCATCAACTTTTTCAAACAAGGAAAAATCAATAGATTTGTAAAGCAACTTTAAGAAATCCAACAAAGCACATCTTTTCAATGAAAAAATCTATACAGTCGGGAGAAAAATTCTCTTCAAGCTTGAAAATTACCTTAAACGGCTATAAGCCTTGGTCCGTGCGGAGTAGGCCAAGTTAAAGCACTTTCGGAGGGAGGTTAGAGTAAACCTTTATTCACGCCATTCTATGGCCAGGTTAAAGTACCTACAAGCCCTAGATCATGCGACGTTATGGCCAGATCAAGGTGCCCATTGGAAGGGGGACAGAGTAAGCCTTTGAACAACAATGCTACGGGCAGGTCAAGGCATCAACCATCCTGCAGTCCTTTAAAACTTGGCTGAAGCACCTCCTGGAGGTAAGATGGAGTACGCTTTTGATCCCACCACGCTATGGCCTGAGGCACCGAACAAACCATCAGTCCCGCCTATAAGGCCTAACTGGAGCATCTCCTGGAGGGAAGTCGGGAAAGTCCTTGGGTCCTGCTTGTGTATAAGCTAAGCAATCGCACTGAACGACAACGGACTAAGACGTCCAAGCCCTAGAAGAGGCACATAAAACATCAACAATATACATAGCCTGTGGGATGGCGCATATCGAAGGAATCAAGTTTCATGAATCAAAGAAACAACGCGAAGCAAAAGGTTTAGATAATCAAAGTCCGAAGAGCGACACATAATAAAAGGCTCAGACAAGGATTTCTAGACTTTCGTTATTGCCAGGAGTGAATTTGTAATCTTCTGTTAATTGTGGATAATAACTTTTGGATTACATTTGAATTCATTGCCAGTAACTAATTTCCAAAAGGATAATTTCTGGACTGTACTCGTCAATACCTAAATCCGAGTTTCGGGTCTTCTATTATGAACTAATAAGCTGCCGTTATACTCAGAAAATGAGTTCTGAACTTCACTCACCAATACCCAAATTTGGGTTTCAAGTATCACATTATTTCAAGCCTTCTGTTATGGATTTTTGGTCTTCTACTAATTTGCAAATAATAATTTCTGGATCTCTCTTAACACTTGAATCTGGGTCTCGGGTCTACAACCATTTTCTTTTGGACTCTACTTATTAAATCGTTATACAAATCTAAGTTTTGGATCTTCTATTATTTACAAAAGAAGATTTATGAACTTCTATTATTAATACTCGATCTAAACTTTTGGTCCTTTGATCAGATTTCTAATCTTTTATTAACACAGCCAGAGCTAAAATTCTGAACTTCTTTCATTATTATCAAAGCTGAATATTGGGGTTTCTGTTATTGCCAAATGATAATTTTGGTCTAATATTATTCCCAACTGTGGATTTCTTGCCACTTACTATTTGGAGATAATAACCTATTAATTTCCATTATTCCCAAAATTAGAATAATGGAATTTTATCAGCAGAAATTCTGATATTATCTCTAATAATGTTATGAGCAAACTACTGGATATATTTTTGCATTAGTGCCTACTTTATACTCTATAGGAAAACATGGTTGACGAGGAAGATTGAATAATTCAACAAACACAAAAGAAAATCGTTATCAAAGCTATCAAAAGGCAAATTAAGAAACAACGTTGCGAGTACACGGAAGGACAACAAACCATGTGATATTTACATAATTTACAAAATTATTTACAAGAATATTTATGACATTAATGTATACATTAAAGATCCTGGATGGCCTTATCTAAGTTTTCCGCAATCAAAGGATCAACAATGTGGCGAATCGTGATACAAAGAATTTCTTTGAGCTTCTTTTCCTTCTTCTTAATTTCGTCAGCATTATCAATATATTCAACATGGGACTTGAAAGCACGATTGAAAGTGTTATTAGCAACTTTTAGGGTCTTATTTTATTACTCTAAATCAAGAATACACTTTTTAAGAAGATATTTTTCATGTTCAAGCCTTTAGATTTTAGCTGCATATTGTGAGTACCTTATTTTCCGTTGATCGTCAAAATATCTCATCATATCAAACTTAACCCTTCTACACCATTCACCTACCACCTTCTCGTTTTAAACCTAGGGGGGTTTTTATAGTAGGGAATTTCTGAATAGTTACTGATGAAGACCTTGTTGTTTCACAACAGATGAAGTGATTGAAGAAGTTGGTAAATCGATATTCAGAATGTCTCCTTCCATGATTAATTCCAAGGATTTGCATTGAGCTTGACTATCTTTTAATTTTATCTCCAAGTCGCTTACCTGTTAAAGAAGCTTAGACATCTCATGATCAAAGTCAATCGAAGGCTTTGTTTTAATTTAGAGTTTCAATTGGGAAACCGTTTCATATTTACTCTTGATATCCGCTTCGAAACATTTGATTTGATCAGTAAGGTCCTAAGAATCTCCTTTTAAAGTAAAAATTTCTTACGCCGTTCCAACACCTCAGTATTGCCGTGAAGTCAGGTGGACAAAGGATCTTTAAACATGCTTCTCTTCTCAAGAACTGTCACCAACTTATCTCTAATACTGGTAAAACGAGATAACAGATCTAGTGGGAGAGGTGTGATAGCTAACTGTATTTCCTATTCAAATAAACAAAAAACAAATTAATACCCAAGGAACAAATTTCTTTATTACAATAGTATAAGTTATAACTCGGAAAGAAATAAAACAAAGGGTATAATATCTATGTTATAATCATATACATGCTTTACCATATCACCCTTGAAGTTTATAAATTATTTTTTAACTTTATTCAAAGATTTAGCCGAAAGGGCAATAATCGAGTCAAAAGTGATATTAAGTACCTCTAGAGTAATATTTAGGGGATGTTTTCTATAATCTCATTCTTCGGTTCGAGGATTATCACGACCAAAAATCAATTTTGTATGATATATACGAATTTCCTTAAGGAACTTCTTCTTTTCTTGGCCTAGAAAATCAAAGCGAAAGCGGTGATGTTGCATATAAAGCTTCCGTAGATCCCTAAGAAAGCAATATCTAACCAACCTTGAGGATTTGAAGAGCGATGCCTTTTCTAAGTAATCTCTTCTTAATTTGACGTATTTGCCAAAGTAGTCTCTAGAAACAAGGCTGCTTGAGAGATAGTTAATATGTAATAACGTAATTACATGCCAGCTAAGTATAAAAGAAAACTAATACATAAAATTCAAAACTCAATATTATTACATAATTACAAATTTTCATCTGGTTCATACAAAACTAATTTTTTGAATAACTCAAAAATGAATTTATCCTTATAATATTTTTCTAAAGGCAATTCATGAGGGATTGAATTGATTCACGGTAAATTCCGGCAAGCCCCATATGAGGATCAGATCCAAATGCATCTAAGCACCTTCTATGTAGATATCTAAGCAAACCTCTTCTTATATCACACAAGTATGAAAAATCAACAGTTGGATGTCTGCAATAAGCTTTACATAGGAAGTCTACCAGGATATCTCTGTCCTCGATCAACATCTCAAAAAGTGTTATCAATTCTCTGTTCTCTTCTAGAATCTTGTCATAATGAAGGTGTGCCCGAGGGGCCGCTTCCTGATCTTTAAAAGACGCTAACAATATAGTGCTTTTATTAAGCTTATAATACTTGTCATAGAGTGCGTTATATTCTTTTAATTGTTTATCTAACTCCCTATACAAACTATTTATTTCCGTTTGTTTTCTTTCAAGCTTTGTTTTAGCAAGATGAATGAGTTTCTTCTTTATCTAAAATGGGCAAATATCAGTTATCGTTATCTTGGAAGTGAAAGCCATTTAAACAAAGAATGCCATACCTGAGAAACAGGGATTGAAGTTTGTTGGGTCTGCTTTTTCTCATCTTGTTCTCCACATTAATGTTGACGTCTTTTTCATGGAGTACAGAGGATTTATGAAGTTCAGTTTGACTCGCTTCACAAGTATTTGGATCAGGGATGACTTTCTCTTAAGCCTTGGAAGTATCATCATCACTCCTTCTTGATAACCATCGTGATCACGCCCATTACTGCCAGAATCGTGACCTCTATCCACTGTTTTAAATCTCGGCCATCTCGGTTGAAGGCTTGGGGGAAACGAAACATGAGATATCGTTTGATATCTCATTTCGATTATATCGGTCAAAATTTAAAAATATCGGCCGATATTTGGAGCGAAACAATATTTCGAGATATCCCCGATGTATTGTTTTTTCAAAAAAAATAGGCCCATCTTAGTCTATCATAAAAAAAATGAACAAAGCCCTTTTCTTTATGATTCAACTTCTCAAAAGATCACGTTCCTCGTCAAAGTATCGGACTCCCTATTCTCTAGAGAAAAAAATCAAACTCCTTCTTTTAAAAAAAATTGAACTCTCTCTTTCAACATCCAACAGCTCGTGGTTCCTTCCAATTTTCGACAACTCAATCTCGCTTTTGACAGTCTGCGGCTTCATCTTCGACCAATCTCTCTACTCTCTACATGTATGTAAATTAGTGTTGTTTCTATTTTAATGAAATTCAATCTTTCAAAAATTGAATATACAGTATAATTTAGAATAGATGTGCAAGTAGATTTAGTTTGTTATTCTTACTGCATAACCTTCTGCAAGTAGATTTGCATTGCCTGAAACCCTTCGATTCTTGATATCTCTTGTATGCATTTGCTTTTATTTGCATCAGTTCTTAATACTGTTGTTATATTATTCTTACTGCATATATGTAATTTTATAAAACCCGCTTTTTTCAGTTAATTTGTTGCATTTCATCTACCTATATGTAATTGCTAAAACTAATGATGTTTTGTAACTTTTGTTGAACAATTTCATATAGTTAAAGTATAATTGTATTATTTTTTCAGTTAGAACAGTGGAGATTAGTTGCAGCAATTAGTAACTGTTAAATAAACCAATACCACACATTTTTTTCTATAAATTATGTGATGTGCTATACACTGATATGGTCCCGAGATGAGTTTTAGGTCCAAGATGTAAATCCGATATTGGCATCCGAGATGCACTCGTTTCGTCCGAGATCACCCCCGATACAATACCGAGCCACTAAAATCATCGAGACGAAACGTGTTCGATATCCGAGATTTAAAACCTTGCCTCTATCATCATAATCAGGGTTATCGTCATCATTGTCAGCATCTTTGTTGCCTTCTTCAACAATGGATTCATCGTCATTGTCGTCCTTCGCCTCTTCAGAATCAGAATCTCCTTCTATAGGAGGGACTTCAAAAGATATGAG
The DNA here is from genome assembly GCA_030765085.1 of Allium cepa. Lineage (NCBI taxonomy): Eukaryota > Viridiplantae > Streptophyta > Magnoliopsida > Asparagales > Amaryllidaceae > Allium > Allium cepa. Next base: position 1,003,909,025 of record CM060935.1, read on the forward strand.
CTTTGAGGCATTAATTTCTTCTCTCTTAGGGACCTCGATCCCTTGCTCCATTTCTTTGATTTTTTTTCCATGAATCTTTTGACCAATACAAGATCGGTGAGGGAAAGCTTAAGTCGGTGTACATTTTTAGAGTAAGCCAGCATGAGTGCATCCTCGTAAGAATTTACAATCATATCATTTAGAGAAGTACTTAGAAATTGAGACACTTTTTGCTTAACGTTGGAGATGATCTTGGTGGCCATGGCTATGGAATTCTTCTTCTTCTCCAATTTCTTTTTGGAAGGCGTATATTTCTTCTTGAGAGAAAAATGTTTAGCACTCATCCTGGCGTTTTCATCCTTCAATTCTTTCAGATTCATTTTCAAAGCTAAAATCTCATCAACTAAGATTTGTTTCATCTTCCTCCTCTCATAAATTTTGGATTCTGCTTGAGTAAGGCAAACGCTCAACCTTTCTTTTTCCCACGCGTTATCTTTAGCAGCAGTGAGGGAAGTAATCTGGATACCTAGAGTTGAAACTTCTTATTTAAACTTAGATGTCTCAGTGGAAGACTGGACCATTTTCATTGAAAGATTACCGACTTTTGGAGATCTAAAAGGAAAAGTAAAACATAAGTCAAGATTCAATATAAAACGGTAATAAGAAAATCAAGTAGCATGAAACATTGTTGTTCAATAAGGGATCGACAATGACTTGTCGGAATGGATACAGAGGAAGACATTTGAATAGAGGTGATGAGGGAGAATCCATAGCTGATTGTACAATCTTCTCAAAGTCGTTGGGGGAAACCAGTGATGGTGTCTAGAGGGGTTCAACTCCTAAGAGGGAGTTGAAGTGCTTAATTTTTTTGCATCTGCTTAATGACGCTGGGAGAATTGGACATAACAATGTGAGACATGAAGTCATCATTCGAAATAGTTATTCTTGATTGGTCAGTAGAAGCATCAAGAGTAGGCCCCTTTAGAGTTTTTCCTACATCAACAGATTCACCCTCTTTTGGAGGAAGAAAAGATTGGACATCAGCAGTTTTAATTTTCATGGAAGAGGAACCTGCTGTAGTTACTCCGCTCAATTTTCTTATAGCGAGCATTCTCAACCTATCAATGGCTTTTGTCACAGCTGAAGCACTAGAGTCAAAAGATATAGGAAGTGGATCTCTTATGGATAGATCAAATGAAGGAGCAACTGTTAAAATTAAAAAGCATAGATTAACAAAGCAATCTAAAGAGTAACATGACGTCAAGTTACAAACATACATTTAAGTTTACTGGGTTGGTCTGGACAAATCAGAGCCAACTGTGAAATATTTTTGGAGTCACCTAAAAATAGAATGCTCTTGGAAGTGTGTTGGAAAAGAGGGGGTTGTTCAAGAACCCTCTGACCTGCTGGAAGGAGAGAATGTTTTTGAAGATTGCTTGGGGTCAATAATGTGAGCCTATTCCCAATGCTATTTGAAGCAGCAGTTAATAACTTCATTATTCTCTTCCCTTCATCATCAAGATCTTTAGGAGCAGGGCCTAATAAGAAAATGTAATTCAGTAAAAGAATATAATTCAATGAAAACAAAGATAATGATCAACTTACGAGGAAAAGAGAAAGATGCACTAATATTTGGAAAATGTTTGACATAAAAGGATTGCATATCCCAATCCTTGAACTTATTTACTCTTACTGAAACTTACTTTTGTGGGGGTTAACCATAAAAACATAGCTATTTAAATTGCCGAGCTTAACAAAACACACCAGATAATTGAGAACTTCAGCACTTAGCGAAGGAAGGCTAGACTCTAAGACCATGAGATCTAAAGAGACAAGATATGTATATACATTTGGTGATAATTGAATTGGAGCTATGCCAAGGCATAACGAGTTGCCTTTTAGACCCCCGAATATCGACACTAATACATCCATGGTATTCACTTGCTGAACATCCAAGTGCTAGAAACACAGAACATTAGGGTAAAATAAAAGAAACCGAGAAAATAACAAGAAAGAAGAGAACACAATATCAGAACCTCACAATGGAACGATAACGTATTATATCAAAAATGATGCTTTTATATAGAAAAACAATATAGATACAATAATCAGAGTAAACCGACCTGTCATCGGCTTGGACAGTTATAACAATATGTCATCACAATTGCTGATATAAAAATAAACAAAGTAATGCAGCAAAAATAAAATCTATGGTAGGAAATCATCTAGTTCCTCTCTCCAAGATCCAATGATCATCAATGAAATCTGGATATATACACTGGGCTGACCCGAGCATTATAAGAAGAATAACACCCGCATTAGTCTGGTAAACCAGCATGAGAAAACTCAAGTAGTTTGAATTATTTAATGTTTATAAAACCTTTAAAAATATAGTTATCTCGTAAGACCACACCACAAATAAAAATGGCCTGGTTTTTACCTTACAATAACCAAAACATTTGTATACAAAATTCTCTGATATTATAATAATGTCTAAGATGTTTATTATAAATATAGCATAGTTGAAATGGTTACATTGATTACATTTGACAGCATATTCAGGTATTCAAACATAACCGCTAAGAGACATTTGTATAAATGGATTTTTCATGAAAAACTCCCCAATATACTTATATGCCATACTGAGACCGATCACCGATAAGAAGGGTTAGAAACTAACTTGCGAGCGTCGTATATATCTAGATAAGATATACCACAAGGTAAACAAAACCAGCCCATGCCCTAACACGTGAATCGAGTATCATCAACTCCCTACGTGCAACATATCGATAATCATTCTGTATATAATGGAGTTGATGTACCCCATATTTGGGTTAGCTGAACTCAGGATTATGCATCCTACTCTATCTTTATTCATTTTTCAATGTTGAGGCTACGTCCGACATCTTCACACGAGTTTTCAACAAAACTCGATCAAACAATTAATACCACATGGATTCCACTGCCTCAACAGATTTCGAAACCACATATGGTTTCCATCATTCCACTTCCAAATCACTGTGCCCGTATAATAGTATAGAAGTGGTATTCGGTAAGTGAAACACTTATCGATTCCGGACTCTTCAAAACTAATTGATGAATTTTCGGTTAAATCAATTCCAGTTTTTTAGAAGTAATCGAAAGCTAGAGGCGTTTCGTACCAATACTCCTCCCATGGTTTCTTATTGGTATAAATCAACAAAGCACCCTGTATACTTCCTAAGTTAAGTTTGGTCAAGATCGGTGGTCGACTAATCGATTATCGAGTCTGGAATGCTTGCTTATGGAGATCAAGGTTCCGCACTTTACACGTTTCCGACCTTTCTGCTTAACCGTTCCTCGTCTTAGAAGAATGTCAATAGGTTAGAGCTCTATTGCTCCGTTCTATCTAAACATTAGTCTTGACTTTCACAAATAGAGAGGCTTACTCAATCGACTTTTAGTATTAAGCATATTAGTACTGACATCCCATAAACAATCAAAATAAGGTCATTACATAGTTTTTACTTATCATCTAAGTATAATCAAGTCACATAGAAGATTATTAATCCCTTTATAATTAATCTATTAATTAAAACCTTTTTTATTAGTAAAACATCTTTTTATCTAATAAAACTTCCTTTATAAATCAAGACTTCCTTTATTAATTCTTAATTAATACTCTTCTATTAATTTAAACTTCCTTTATATACTTGTATAAATATATTAGATCTCTCTTTATAAAAGATACATACTTATCTTTATAAATTTAACTATTCGTTTATTCTTTTAATACTTAAAAGTATTTGCATACTTATTCCAATGGTATACGTGTATTCATAAATCGTTTAACAAGTTTTACTTACTTGAAATATAATCAAGGAGATTAAAAAAATTACCATCAAAACATTGTCATAATAAACAAATTTTCTTTTATAAATAATACATATAACATTTTTTATCTCTTTATAAAAGATTTCAGTATTGTTATTATCTTATTCCATTGTTGAAGATTTATAATATTTCTTTCAAAATATAATTCAAGTGTTTAAAAACAAATGTTGCTAAAACATTGTTTACTACAAAGCTAAACCCATTCCATTTAATCATTATCTTTAAAACTCTCCTTTTGAAGGTTTAATTCTTTTGAAGATTATGGACAAGTGTTGCTAAAAACAATTGTCGCAACAAACCCAAACATTTTATACATTGAAAACATTTCTCTTTGCAATTCCCTTCTCAAAGACTTATTTATATTTAAGGGTTAGAGACAAGTGTTGCTCAAAACATTTGTCACAACAAAACCCAAACCATTTAATTTTATCTTTCTACTAAATATCCATTAGTAAATATCAAATTATATTCCCAAATATAATTAACAATAAGGGTTAAAAATAAATGTTGCTAAAAACACTGTTTATAATAACCCAAAACTATTTACTTATCCATTAGTAACTTTAGACATTTATTTAAAGATTAAAGCATATCCAAACTTATTAATTAAGACAATATACTTTTAGTCGATTCCATAAAATTTTTTGTTTAACTTAAGTGTTAAAATCCAAACTCCCTTATAATATTTATAAAATACTTAATTTAATATTTAGAACTTATATACATACATACATATATATATATATATATATCTTTAAATTACTTGTTTTAAAATACATTTAAATCTACTTAAAATATATGATAATTATTTATATAGAATATTATATAAAAATAAGGAATTTTGAATTAAATAGAAAAATCAAAATAAACAGAATTCACTTTGTTTGGAAATTCATAATTAATTGTTAAAAATATATTTAAAATTGAAACGAATTTTAAAACACTCTTTTATAAGTTAGAAAACAACCCTAAAATGATTAGAGAATAATATAAAATTTAAATATGATTTTTAAACAATTTATAGTTTCAAACAGGAAGATAGCATTTCTGCAAATGCTACCAAAATAATTCGCAAAAACTTAAGTGTTTCAGAACCAAAGACAACACATATGACAAGGGTCAGAAGCTACCTTCCTGAGCATCGTATATCTCTAGATAAATGATACCAAAAGGTAAACATAACCAGCCTACGCCCTAACACACGAACCGAGTATCATCAACTCCCCTTGCACAACATATTGATAAGCATACTCTAAATAATGGAGTTGATGTACCCCCTATTTGGATTAGCTGAACCCAGGATCATACATCCTACTCTATCTTTAGTCGTTTTTCAATGTCGAGGCTACATTCACCATCTGCACACGAGTTTCCAACAAAAATCGATCAAGAATGAATCCCATATGGATTCCATCATCTTAATGGATTTCTAAACCATACATGGTTTCCTTCATTCCACTTCCAAAATCATAGTGTCCACATAATAGTTTTGAAGTGGTATTTGATAAGTAAAGCACTTACTGATCCTAGACTCTTCAAAACCAGTTGATGAATTCCTGGTTGACTCAATTCCGATTCTTTTAGAAGTATTCAAAAGTTAGAGGCATTTCGTACCAATAATCCTCCCTGGGGCTACATATTGGTATAAATCCACAAAGCATACCGTATACTTCCTATGTTTTTTCTTTCTTCTGAAAACCCAGGAGAACTCAACGGGCCGGTAAACTCCTGAGGTGGGTCTTGAACGCTTGCTTATGGGAATCAAGGTTCCACACTTTACACATTCCCGACCTTTCTTCTTAACTATTCCTCGGCCTAAAAGAATATTGATAGGTTAGAGCTCTATTGCTCCGTCCCTACCTAAACATTAGTCTTGACTCTCACAAATAGAGAAGTTTACTCATTCGACCTTTAATGTTAAGCATATTAGTAATAACATCCCATAAACAATCGAAATAAGGTCATTACGTAGTTATTACTTATCATTCATGTATAATCAAGTCACTTAAATGACTTTTTATCCCTTTATAATTTATTAATTGAAATCTTTTTTATCGGAGAAACATCTTTTTATCTAATGAAACTTTTTGTTTATAAATCAAGACTTTCTTTGTTAATTAATACTCTTTTATTAAATAATCTTCACTTATATAGTTGTATAAATATATTTGATTTCTCTTTATAAAGATATATATTTATCTTGATAAATTTAACCATTCGTTTATTCTTTTAATACTTAAAAAGTATTCACATACTTATTACAATGGTATAAGTGTATTCACAAATCGTTTAACAAGTTCTACTTATTTGAAATATAATTAAGGAGATTAAACAATTACTATCAAAATATTGTAATAATAAACTCCTTTTCTTTTATAAATAAATAAAAAAACATTTTCTACCTCTTTATAAAATATTTCAGTATTTGTTATTAACTTTAAAATTTCGTTGTTAAAGATTTATGTATTTCTCTCAAAATATAATTCAAGTGTTTAAAAACAAATTTTGTTAAAACATTGTTTACTACAAAGCCAAAACCATTTCATTTAATTGTTATCTTTAAAACTCTCCTATTAAAGGTTTAATTTCATTTAAGGTTTAAAGACATATTGCTAAAAACAAGTGTCATGACAAACCCAAACATTTTATACTTTGAAAACATTTCTCTTTGTAACTCCCTTCTTAAAGACTTATATATATTTAAGGGTTAAAGACAAGTGTTACCCAAAACATTTGTCACAACAAACCCAAACCATTTACTTTTATTTTTCTACCAAATATCCATTGGCAAATATCTAATTATATTTGCAAGTATAATTAATAAAAAGGATTAAAAAAAATGTTGCTAAAAACACTTTTTACAACAACCCAAAATTATTTGCTTATCCATTAATAACATTTAACATTTATTTAAAGATCAAACCATATCCAAACTTACTAATTAAGACAACACATTTTTAGTTGATTCCATAAAACAATTCTATTTTAACTTAAGTGTTAAAATCCAAACTTCCTTTATTATATTTATAAAATAGTTAATTTAATATTTAGAACTTATATACATAGAAATATCTTTAAAGTACTTATTAATATGTTAAAATACTTTTAAATCTACTTAAAATATATAATAATTATTTATATAAAGTATTATGTAAAAATAAGGAATTTTGAAATAAATAGAAAGACAAAAATAAACAAGTTTTATTTTTAGTACCACTTCGTTTAGGAATTCATAATTCATTGTTAAGAGTATAACCAATTTTAAAACACTCTTTTATAAGTTAGAAAACAACCCTAAAAAGATTAGAGAAAAATATAAAACTTAAATATCATCTTTAAACAATTTATAGTTTCAAATGGATAAGATAACATTTCTGCAAATGTTGCCAAAATAATTCGCAACAGCTCAAAATGTTTCAGAAACAAAGACAGCACTTTAGAATTGCTGCCAAAAGTCGTATGCTGTCGTTTTAGTGATTTTGCAACAATTTTGCGCCTAATTTTGACGTCTTAACCAATGATTTTTAACCCATTCTTTTTATACCAGTTAGTCCACTTTGGGTGCTTGAAAACCATGAAGACAAATTTCAAGAAATATCTTCTAATTATTTTAGTGAATTTACCGAAAATAGGGCATTTTATCACATTGCACTTATAACGCCTATTTTGCTATAACTTTTTGCACTTAGTTCAATTAGTTATCAACTGAATCAGGCTTCAAAACTTTCCCAGTAAGAACAATATATTTTTTACTTGATTGATTGCTAAAGAAACCCCTAAGAAAATTTCCACAAAAATAAGCTTCAAAATTAGGTTGTTCAAAAAGTGCCGATACAACGACTATTTTACTTCAATCTTTCTCAACTTTGTATTACTTCTATATAACTTTCCAAGACATATTCTTAGATTTTCTAAAACTTATAGAAGTGTAAATAATTACCAAACTAGTTATTATTAAAATATGTTATTAAATCACCATTTTCACAGGTTTTAGTTTAAGGGATTCAAATTGCATTTGTAGCGACCATCGCTATACGGACTATTTTGTACTCAATCCAATATTTGGTGTCATGTTATTTTACAACATATATGATTCCAAGTTCCAACCATACTACTAAACATGTATTAACATATATGCACATCAATATATCCATTTTAAATGTTCAAATGAACTTACCACGATTCAACGGTTCGACAAGCAACTACTTTAACAATTTATATAATTTTAAAGTATATAATCAAGGGTTTAGCTTTAAGTAGTTAGTGTATATTATCATAAATAATAGCAAGCAATATTAACATGTTTATTCAACATGTAATTATCAATTTATAAATACATTCAAAGAGAGATTAACTCACTTTTCTTTAACCCAAACACTTCTTACCAACATTCAGTCATCCAAACAAATCCACCATCACTTCCTACTTCCACTAGGACTCACGGCCGTAACCTCCACCTTCTTCCTTTGCTTATATCAAGCCATCCTCCCCCCTACATCAGCTCACGACCCAAGGAGGAAATCCCCCTAATTCCATCATTTCCTCACTTCTTAGATGCTAAAGCATGCTATAATGATGGTCTAAGATCTTTGTGAAAGTTTGGAAGGGAAAGAAGATGATTTGATAGACTTGTAGAAAGTTAGAGAGGAGAATACATAAAAAGAATGTATGGTTTGGAACTTTTGGTTTGTAAATAAATGAGTGTGTATGCATGTGTATTTATAGTGTTAGAGAATGAATGGATAAATGTGAATAAACCCATCCTTAGCCTGAAGTTAAGCATGTATGACCATGCTCTTGCACGACCATACTTTCCTTAATTCGATCCTTGATTTAAGGGTACTTTTGTATTAAATGTTTTCACTTACTTTTACTAATTAATACTTTAGTTTAGTTAATCTTTGGCTTAGCAAAAGATGTGTTTAATTTCTATCATGTGTTTACACATTATAACTATTCAATTTGCAATATACTTCACAACTTGTATTTGAATAAAAATTTGATTTTCAACAAACATTTTTCAGCCACATTTTCAGTATTTATCCAAATTCTATTTTTTTGTAAACACATTTCAAAAATAAGTATTCTAACATTAGTTTTAAGTATAAAATGTTTAACAAGGTTATAAAAACATATTAAATCTTAGATATAAATATTTAAATAATTCAGATACGAAGTATTTGAAATTTCGGGTCTTTATAAAGTGACTCAAGAATCTTGATAAGAAATCAGGGAATGGAATAAAACCGCCATGCGAGATGTGGAAGGTAGTGTTAGAAAAATATTCTGCAGGAGGTCTCTGGATAGTATCATTATCATCGGGTGGAATAGCTTCAACTTCTGTAATTCCGAAGTCATTAAGGATTGCGACAACTTCGTCTTGAGTGGCTATAAGAGAATGCCTCAAAACTGCTTCAGCTTCTTTAGAGAAGACTCTAATTCTAAAGCTATATCCTTTTTAGGTTTTTTTAGAAGTCCTTTTCAAATCCATGATCTTGCCAAGTGAAATAATTTCAAAGTTATGATTCACTTTATTATTAACGTCTTTCGAAAGTGTCGAAAGCCTACTACAACGGTTTAAATATCCACCCTAACATATGGTTTCATGCCTTCGAAAGGGGATCGAAGTTAATGAAAATCATGAAATTCATTGAGCTTTCAACAGTGTCAAAATGAAGGATGGAATGTAGGAACCTGGACACACCCTTCGACAATGTCGAAAGCCCGAAAAAAGTTTTTATCATTAATAAGTGCAACTATATACACAATACCAATTTAGGTATATACATTGTTGAAACACTATATCCCAATTTGGTTGGAAAGGTTTGAAACAAAGAGGCATTGACATTAACGAAAGGGCACTGAGATGTTTCGACAATGTTTATATTGCGAAGTGATGATATTTATACTCCAATTAACTATTGTGAGTTTCAAATATGTCAAAAGGATATAACAGAACGTTAGAAGCGTCAACACTAAGTTGAGATAATAGAAACAAATATGGCTATTTGAACTTTGAGGTATCATCTAACTTGAAAGGCAGGTTATTAGTTTTGACGATAACAAAAAGTATATTTTTAGTTCAATTTAGGATGTGAGACGCTAGTTTTTTTATCTAAAGTATCATTCGAGACAAACTAAAATTAGGCATTATTTATTTAAAATAAAGTTCTATAGCAAACCAAATCGTCTTTCTATATGCATTGAGTTTTGAATTCTTTCGAAGAAAATTGGGACTTTGAAGAGATATACTTTGTAGCCATTAAATTAAATCCTTCAAGACGATTTCTTCGAAAGGTGTCAGAATACATCATAACATACTTTCGCTTTCGAAAAAGTCTGTGACACCCCACCTCTATACTCACACTAGCCAAGAACACTACGGAGTAATGTTGTCGACTAGCATGAAGAATAAGGCTATTGAGGAGCGACCATCTGTGTAATTGCTTTGTGCGAGTACCGATATGTTAGATAGTATTATATGCATTTCGTTTCAAGAGGAAATCCAACATATTAAATACGAATACAAGGCTACTACATAGTGGCTATGTGGTCTTCGAAAACAAATATAAAATAAACATAACATAAATCAGTCACAGATACTCATATCACTAAAGCGGAAACAGATATGAATATATCACATAAAAGTGTACATCAAAGCAGTGATCATATAAGCTCCACTACATCACAAAAGAAAATATATACATCAAGTAGTCTCTATCTCGAATGTATAATATCAAAAACTACTAAGCTAAAGTAGTTAGCCCAAAAGTAGATGAAGGACCATGATAAGAAGTCAAACAGAAGCACCTGAAAAACCTCGGTCTGACCCGAGTATTATTTAAGAAGACAATAATAAACTGATCCGTCTACCTATAAATATTATATAAAATGAGATACGATAAGAGATATGACAAAAACGAATGATAACAATAATGTCATACTATGATAAGTATACATCAGATAATAATAAAAATCATACAATATCTCAAATATTCTCAAACACTAAAAAGAATGTCATATTCTTTAAATTATTCACTAAAACACAAATATTGATAAAGCTTATCAATGCAAATCACCAAAATAGGTGAAATACGAATTCTAGAAATCATCAATTAGAAATCCAGAAAACACAAAGGGGAAGGCCTATCACAAACGGGAGCATGAAAACTCACCAACACGTGCATCACATAAAATGAGCTGGAGCTCCTCCAAACAGGGTATAGTCCCCCCTTGTAGACTATGAGCCGAAACTCCTCCTATGAGCCGAAACTCCTCCAAATAAGGTATACCACCTCATTGCGGACTATGGGCCAAAGCTCCTCCTATGAGCTGAAACTCCTCCAAACAAGGTATAGTACCCCCTTGCGGACTATAAGTAGAAACTCCTTCAAACAGGGTATAGTCCCCCATTACGGACTATGAGCCAAAGCTCCTCCAAACAGGGTAAAGTCCCCCACTACGGACTATGAGCCGAACTCCTCCTACGAGCCGAAACTCCTCTAAACAGGGTATAGTCCCCCATTGCGGACTATGAGCCGAAACTTCTCCAAACAGGGTGTAGTCCCCCATTGCGGACTATGAGCAGAAGCTCCTCCTACGAGCCGAAACTCCTTCAAAAAGGGTATAGTCTCCCATTGCGGACTATGAGCCGAAGCTCCTCCTATGAGCTGAAACTCCTCCAAACAGGGTATAGTCCCCCATTTACCATTGCGGACTATGAGCCGAAGTTCCTTCTATGAGCCGAAACTCCTCCAAACAGGGTATAGTCCCCTATTGCGGACTATGAGCCGAAGCTCCTCCTATGAGCTGAAACTCCTCCAAACAGGGTATAGTCCCCCATTGCGGACCATGAGCCAAAGTTCCACAAACGGGGTTTAGTCCCCCACGCAAACAAAGAGACATCGCACATCGCTAATCTAAACCACAAAATGATCATCATTGATCGATAAGTGTAAATTACACTAAGCTAGTAAATAAATGAGTTTAGTTTCATGCCCCATAACAACTGGCTTAACTTAAGTATTTACGAACAAATTGTAAATTTCCACTCGAAAATTGCCGCAAGGTTTCAATCGAACAAGTCTAAGAATTAACCGATGAAGTAAATGCAAGCGTTTCATACCACTTATTTTGCTAAGTCGTTTAATTGGATTTCTTGAACGAATAAGGTAGAGGTTTGTATATACTAATAGATTGAAAAACCGTTTTAAAAACGAGCTTTTTATTAAAAGTAACGTTTAAATCATTTTTGTGAAAGAGTTTGGATATTTACTACTAGTATAAAAACCTTTGTATTTTAAAGTGATAAATCACAGAAAACGATTGTAAAAAACAATCGATCACCAAAAATTCACATTCGACGACGTGAATTAAAACCCCAAAAATCGATATCAAATCCAATCAAATGGATATTCCCAAAAACCAGAAAAGAAATCATCAAAGTCGATAATAAATGAAAGTAACCAATCGGATCAACAAAAATCGATAAAAGTTGGAAATTCACTCAAAAAAATAGGTAAATAGGCAAAAACTGATCAGCTCAAGACGTTTGAGGTTAATCGAGATGTCTGGATTTGGGTTTTGAAAATATTTCAGAACCCTCCCAAACATTTGAACTCTAACCAGACATCTGAAAACTAACCAGGCATGTTATAGGTTTGGACCAGACGTCTGGTCCAAGTCTCTGCCCTTTTTATTTTATGCCGAGACCATAACCAAATGTCTGACTTGATCAACCAGACGTCTGGTTGCCTGATCTGGGCAACATTTTTCCTAGGTCACTGATGGACAAATTGATTAGAAAGCGATTGGACGAGCGACAGAGGCTAGGGATTTATGCCAAGCGACAACCCAGTCCTATAGGCTCTTCGATACACCCCAAATAACATGTCCAATTATCCAAGATAGGATCTTCAAAGATTTTGACATCAAAACACCAAAATTTGATAAATTCACCAAATCAATTCAAATCAATTCAAATCAAAAGCAAATGAACATGAATAGATGTTAGGAATTCATACCTAACAACAATGAAAGTTATAGACGTAGATGTGAGTTCAAAAACTCAACTTTAAAACTCAAAGACAACGAATGAGAGGCTTTAAAACAAAGCAAAACCAATTCCTCTTCGATACACCTCTAAAATCTTTAATCGATAATCAAAGGTGAAGTTTTTCCTAAGTTAGGGTTTAGGACTAAAAATTAAAGAGAGATTGAGATGGAGAAGATGAAGAGGATGCTTACCTAAGCTTCTACTTGATTTTAGAGCAAGAACTTGAATTTCCTAAGAGAATTAGGGCGTAGGAATTTCTATTTCCCTTTCTTTCCCCTATTTTTATTTAAAGCAAGAACTTGAATTTCCAAAGAGAATTAGGGCTTAGGAATTTCTATTTCCCTTTCTTTCCCCTATTTTTACTTAAGCATGAAAGTGTTAGGAAATGAAAATGAATGAAGAGAAGAGGGGGTGGAGTTAGGGTATTATGTTGGGTTAATTGGCTGAAACCCAAACCCAAAGCCCAATAGAAAAATAGCAAAATTCAACTCAACTCTAAACATATCGATGTTTATACTCAAAAAGGTCGCAAACGCCATTTTGGACTCAATAGAAGTAGTCTCGAGTCCTAATTCGACTATTTGCAAAAAGTAGCATTTCAGACTTCAATCCGACTAATGATGTTATATTTAAATAAATCATTTAAATATACAATCATAAAAATATGCGGGTTGTTACAAAGTCCATCTCCTGACAGCAACATCGAATCCTTTGAAGGGATCCATTTAAACTTGACTTCCTTTCGACCCCTTCGAAAGGGGTTGGAAAATAAAATGGAGTTAGTCGCATTAACCCGTTCATAAGGGTTGGAAAAATTAAGCTGCAATATTGAGTTTTTGATGTACATAGCTCAACCTTCTCTTCGAAGCACTAGAAAGGAATTTTTTCTTCATTCACTTTTAACCCAATGCTTCTAGATGTTGACAATTACATTGATTTGAGCATGAATTTACATTCAACAACAACAAAAACATCGAGTTTGGCAAATTCAAACTTAAACCATAACTGATTCCGTTGATTTTTTAAAAAAAGGAGAAAGGAACGTCCTCCCAAACAAGTCAAAATTGAGCGTAATGGAATTCAGGCCTAGATTCGTGTACAACAATGGCAAGTAGCCCCAAATTTGATGAATTCAGGTTCAAACATAAAATTAATACCGTAGATTAATCGAAATCAACATAAAAAATGAATCTAAAGATCATTTTATATGAACGATAAACTTAAATCGCTCTCAAAAAATTAAAATGGTAATGTAAATTCGAACCCTGAGAATTTAAAACAAAAAATAAATGTGATAAACTGATCTGTAATGCAGAACGATAGACGCACACCTCAAATCTTAACCTACGTCTCCTAAAAATAAGAATTTAATAAGAGGCCAAGATTTTTGATTCTTGCTTTGAGTTTTGTTAATTGCAGAAAAATGAAAAGAGGGAAGCAGGAAACATAATTTATAAGAGAAGCAAATGCAAGGATAACCATTCAATCAAATTTAAATAACCGGCCAAGATTCATTTGGGAATATCAAAAGGTGGAATTTTTTTGTGCTGAAATAAATATGGGTGTCGAAGTAGTTGACTTGAAAAGTCAAGAGCATCCCTTCGCTAGGGGGCAAGTGTTATCATCAAAAATCACCTCAACTTTGTCGAAACCTTAAAGAATGCAGAAGAAGGATCCATGAAAAATGATAGCAATAGCAAGACCTTTCGAAAGAGTCGAAGGGATGCTTCTGCAACATATTAGGTGAGCAGTGGATTTTCAAATAGATTGGAAGGGGATGAAGCTACCCTTTTGCTTCATTTAACCCCTTTCAAAACAATTGGGTCCGCATGTAAAATGGGGATTCATATAAATTAAAAGCACCTTTCGAAGTGTCAAATAACAAGCTTTTATATTTGCGTCAAACCTTTCGAAACAGTGAGTCCCGCCATTGTTTACCTTCCGTAGAAGAACATTTTGCTATGGTGACCCCTTCGAAAGCATGGATTAGCCTTTCGAATTGGTTGAAACCTTCCACAAATATAAAGGAGAGCTCACATGTAACTGATATGGCTTCATCAAACATCAGAAGATGGGGGCTCCGTATTAGTCAATATGAATGCTTTCCAAAGCTACCTTCCGATACTAAGTCTTCTACCATGCTTCAACTAAGTCTTCAACTCATTAGTCAACATGTATCCAATATCTCTTTCAGTAGTGCCGAAAGCCAACTTCCTTCCCAACTTACATAGCACATCAACAACAAGGGAAAGCATGCTTTTATACCTTTTGATGGAATCGAAAGCCCCCAAGTCCATTCAAAAGCAAAGTTAGAAGGGCATTCTGAATTCACCAAAGATGAAAGGTCTTCAAGACCACCTTTCGACCAAGTCAAAAGGACCAATGTGAAAGGTTCGAAGCCCTATATATAAGACCTAAGGGGTATTGAAAAAGGATCCGAATTCATTCATTCAATGCGTGTTCTTTCTTAAATTTGTAAACCCTAAATACTTATATTAACTTGTGGATTTTACTTCTTTGTAAAACTTAGGCATGTTGTATTCGTAAAAATTATTAATAAAGCAAGTGCATGGTTTCTTTTCGACTACATTGATTCTGATCCGCTGCTATATATGATTCTAGTTATGGATTTCATGTATCAATGCTAATTGAAAGATTACCTTTCGAAGGAGTATAGACCTTCTAATACGATCAAAATCCTTAGATCCATTAGGTCCCAACCTTAGGTCACCTCAACTACTTCGAAAGGAGGTTTCGAAGAGATCTTAAGTCATCTCAACATATTCAAAACGAGGTTTCAAAGGAGTTTCTAATTATCTCAACCTTTTAGAAAGGTGGTTTCGAAGTAGTTTTAGGTTACCTTGACTGATTCGAAGGGTGCTTTTGAAATGGTTATTCTCGTTATTAATCCTACTTTAGGGGTTAATAAGATTTCTTGTTAACACCTATCACAGTGCGTATCACTCAATCAAACATCCTAATCCACATTATACTTTCTCCCATGATTCTACAACTAGCATCATTACTCATAAGGATTGCCCTTTCCTCTCTGTCAGCTAAAGAACCGAAGTAATCCATATTAGGCATCATATGAAAAGACTCCTCCGAATCAAGCATCCAATAGTTTGATACATTTGATACTGCTGCAGATAACACATCATCAGATACAGTTTCCTCCACCACACATGATGAAGGACTATCTTCTTTCTTATTCTTCTTCTAATCTGGACAGTCTCTTTTACAATGGCTTGGTTTCTTACAATGGTGAGACTTTCCATCCTTAGATTTTCCTTTATAATTATTATCGGGCTTTCTAGATTTGGAACGACACCTAAAATTCCAATTCTTCTTCTCTCCCTCTTTCAGCAAATGGGCATTGACTATTACTTCCTCCCTTAACTTCATCCATCTCCTTCATTTGATCTCTCAAGTTCTCAGATAAAAGACCGACTTCACATCTTCAACGGCCAAAGTATCTCTCACATAGATAAGGATGTTAGCAAAACATATGTAACGCTCCAGAAGGGAACACAAGAGCATCATAGCTATATGCTCTTCGTCTACCTTCAAATCCAAAGTCTTCATCTTTATCACTAGATCGTCGAATAAACCCAGAAGCTCTTTGATAGAAGTACCATCTTTCATTTTCATGGTGAAAAATGTCTTCAGCAAAATCAAATGGTTAGTCAAAGATTTCTTCAGATAGAGATTTTCTAGCTTGGTCCAAATGCGTTTAGCAATAGTTTCACCAATAGTATAAGAAATAACATTTTCTCCCATTGCTAATTACAAAGTAGTAAATGCCTATTTTCCATCTCCTTCCTTTCTGCGGCTGAAATTTCAACTATCAACTCCTTAGGATCAAACACCACAGGATGAAATTCATTTCTTCCTGTATAGCTTTCATCCCCCTTTGCCTCTCCTTGAAGTCTTTATACCGTTCCACTTCTCTATTGCTAAACTAAATCATGATGCAATATAGGTCCCTCTAACATAGGGTCTTGGTACAACCGCTGGAGTTTCCTTATCTCCTGCCATAATGCCCAACACCCTTTCTCAATCAACCTTGTCGCTCTGATACCAGACTGTTGGGAGAAAATCTCTTAAGATCATCCTAGGAACAAAAAACCCAACTTTTTGAAAAAACAAATAGGACCGGATTAATGATGAGACAAAACAAACAATAAATAGTCATCGGCTAAATGCAATCATAGATCAAGCAATAAAAGTAAATAACACATGGAATTTATAATGGTTCCATCACTGTGAGGTACTGTATATCCACTTAGGAGAGGATATTTTATTACTTTCTAAGAGGAGAAATTTTACAAGATTGACAATGGAGAAGTATAAGAAATACAACCGAGAGAGATATTTTCTACTCATGCTAATCTCGGCCTTTATATAGAGCTAATTACTTGGGATTCAAGTAATTGATTTATGGTCATAAATTAATTCCTCCTTAATTCTCCTATTTATCCATGAAATGTTTATCCATTTGATTTTCTGTTTCCCCCAATTTACGTGCTTTTGATAAGGTTCCTTTTTTAATCAACCAATTAGGGGATTAATTCATTACCTCAATCTTCAAAAATATTTCTTTTTCTCGCGTAAATAGTTTATTACTCTCTTTAATGCTATTAAAGAGGCAATATATATTTGTTATTAACCCAAACATCTTTCGTATCTTCTTGAACTGGAAATATTGTATCACTGAAATCAACATATCTTTCAAATTTTCTGCAATTGAAAATATTATATCACCAAATCTTACATGGTTATTATCTTTTAACTTAGTTGGAAGCATTTAAAAATAATTTTGGAATTACTTTAACTGAACTATGTGATGTAGTAATCGTTTTTGACAACATTTGATAATTTTATGCAATTTTAATACAGGTATAATTTAACTGCATTAAGAAAATGCAGTTAAATTTAAATGCTTTAAGAAAACGCTATTGTGATTTAATAGAAATTTTGAATTAATTTAACTGCATTTATGTGATGTAGTAATAATTTTAGTTGCATTTGATAATTTTATTCAATCTTATAACATTTATAAGTTAACTACGTATAGAAAATACAGTTAAGTTCGTTTTTAATGCAGAATTTAATTGCATTAAGAAAATGCATTTATAATTTTAAGTGCATACCAAATGTGAATTTAACTTTTAAATACACATTTATTATTTTTGAACTTAGTGATTTGAATGATGCAATTATAGCTGCATTTAAACGATGCGCTTTTAGATACGTTATTGTATGGAAACGTTAAAAAATTTCAAAAAAAAAAAAAAAACATCCTGATGTTTTTTTGATAATAAGAGTGATACTTTGTTGAAGCAGAGCATTCATCATGGTGTCTCGTGGGCTCGAACACATGCCCTCTAGAACCTTTGTTTAAAATGTCATACCGAGTTGTTAGATATTTAAATATGCATAATGCATATCATTTAAAAGTTGTTAAAATTTGGCATTTAATGATGAAAACGGTTCGTTGATACGATATTTATAAAAAAAAATTACCCATTTAAAATTTGAAATCAGAATGGGATGTGAAATATTAGTACAGGTATGAGCATAACAGTTGGTTGCAAAGGGTAGCAACCAGGGACCTAATTGATATAAAATTACGAGGGAGAGAGTTTTGTGTACCAAAATAATTTGTAGGGACTGGCATTCAAATCTACTCCTTGTTTTACGTTCAATAATGTATATCAGTTATTTTGATAAATGGAGAAACTTACTTTTATTCGAAAATATATTTAGAAGCTATGTTGTTGTAACAGACCAGCTCAACTGTAGCACGGTTTCCATGATATCTTCTTAATTGATATTTCTTTTTTATTAATATTAACAACTCTTATACTTAATTATTGTCCTTAATTTTTGGATAATTTTTGTGTTTATGCGCTCCCATCTCATTATTACTTGATGCATTAAATTCTATAAACTAATGCATTAAATAACACATGTCATTACATATTCATCTTCTACCCAACGTTTTCCTTTTTTTTCTTCTTTCAACATTTCATATAATTTCTTTAACTTTCTTCTTTAGAAAATCAAAACAACAAAGCTAACCCTAAAAATACTCATTCTTTGAATTCATAAACGTTCAATAAAAAGTAAGGTTGGTTATGCAATACTTTCTTTTCTTATGCTATCTCTTCAATAATGCCATATGCTACACATAAGTTCTATAGTCCTAAAGGTTAATCTTAATTTCCTATTTCCAAACATATATGTATTGATTCAAATTTTCAAACTTGGCTAATAAGAGTAAACTCTAACCAGTTATGAAATCAGTTTCTATCATTAGGTAATCATTTTTTATGGTTTTTCACCATATATTGCCACTATAATTTAGTATTATCAAGTTTATATTTAAATGACGATGTTGATTTCTATCATTGATAATAATTTTTTATTTCATTACATTTCACAATTACTGATACGCTTTCGTGTCCTTAGTTTTTGTTGCAAGGACATGCTGTAAAGTTAATATGTCATAATGATATTTTTCTTAGGATATTCCGAGAAGATTTATACTTTTATACTATGGATTTTCGAAAACAAGTCTTGAATATAGCCTTCCAAAATGTATTGGAGATATGAACACTTATATGTCAATTATTTATTCACAAACGAGGAATGATTTTTTAGGATAAACATTATATGGAAGTGCCTTTCAATGATAAAAGAAGTTAGTTAGAAACAATTAGTAGAAAGAAATTTATAATGCTAGTTTGGGCATCCAATTTAACTAGCCTTCTCTATTTAATCTGTATTGGTCTTCATCAGGTTTGAAAAAAAATACTTCGTTATGAATTCTTATTTACCATCAGCCGGTTTTTTTTGATGGTCCATATCTTTATTGTAACAACCCAAAATTTTGATCATTTGATTTTAAATGTTTAATTAACTTTAAATATTTAAGTAATTGAATTTTGGAATTTGATAACTTATAGTTCATATATAAGGCATGTTTAAGATATTTGAATTGTGGATTATATGTTAATTAAATGGATTTAATAATCTTATTAAGTTCATTTCAATTAATAAATAATAATGATGAATTCAACTTGTAAATTTATTTACAAATATAAATAGACCAAATAAATATCGATAATTAAATCTAAAACGATATTTAAATCTATGAAACTGTCATTTCGAGTCACTATTTCAGATTTTGACAAAACTAGTTGCATTGGATCCCTAATAATGAATTATAATATGCCGTCGAATTTAGGGTGATCAGACTTATCGTTTGATCGTACGAGATCAAAACACATTGAAATTAATATCGAACATTTAATATAATAATTGGTTTGAAAGCTATCTTCTGTATGTGGTCGAAATAGGATTCGGGACTAGTTCTATTGCGCTCGAAATATGGATATAACATATAGAGCGCCAAGCGGCATATCTCGTTTGGAGTTTGAGATTTTTGGGTATGTTGGTCAGATATTTAATATAAAATAAAATCATACACACACTGTAACATCCCGCCTTTTCGCACGATTTAAACAGACACACGTGCCAATTCAAACCATATGGAAGGGCGGATTGTTATGGGGTAAATAAGAAAACAGAGAAGAAATAAAACAAAATAGAATCTCACAGCGGAAGGATAAAATATAATAATAAAATATACAGTTTATATAACTGTTTACAAACATTTGCTTCTTCTTTATATAATAATTGTCAGAGTTCACATACCAAAATATCAATGCAGCGGAATACAGTGTAGTGGAATAAAATAGTAGATAGTAATACTACAAATCTTCGTCTTCGTCCTCCAGAGCTAAAACTTCAATCCTGAAACGCTCGGACTGACCCGAGCGAATTTGAAAAGACAAAAACACTCGAGTCAGAACTAAAAGATCTTATGTAAGTTAAATTTACAGAAATAAATATGAGTGCAGTAACTCAAGAGATGCTCGGGATTTACATCTCCTAAGGATCCGTTAAACTATTTACTATATAGTATATTGCGCTATTATAGTAGTGTCTATTCATAAAATAAACTTACTTTTAAATAGCGTTAAGGGGTTACCCATATAGCCCTTAACACAGAATATATTCCCATAATCTATACAGTACCGTAATCTCCCCCGTACTGGGCGTCGTCAGAGGGCACTCCATAGGTATGGTACAAAACCAAAATCGTATAAGGCGCGCTAGGGTAGGTGACACGGCACAACTAGGCAATGCCAGGGTAGATATACCAATTGCTACTCGGGCTGATGGTAACGCATAGCCGCAGCTACCGCCCACCTCGAACTAACACCCTCAAATCAAAGAAATCAATAGTGGCCACCGAAACAATCCAAAGTCAGAGTATAGTATCGAAGGAGTGCGTTCGATCAGAGGAATGACCTCATTGGCCCGAGAATCGCTCATGTTTTAGCCACCTTATGCCAACTCACGGGAGTTGGGTCCACGTATTTACCTTACAGGAAACGTTGCCACCAACCTACTTCATTCTGGAATCTCCACCGCGTACACGGTTAGTCAAAGTGGTTTTCGGTATCGACAGAGAGTATGTCCATATCCGATCCCGGTCTCTTTGCCAACCCATCGTTATTATAACACCGCGGTCATTTAAAAATAGTTTATACTTTAAAACCAGAATAAAATTTTCCATTTCAAAACTATGAATACGATATCAATTTAAACCCAAAACAATATGATATCATTTTATCTCAAATATAATTCTTTTCCAAAATCATGCTGGTTTACAATTTAAAATATCTGGAAACCAAATATTTGAAATATACTTTCAAAGCATAATATTTCGAAATTCAAAATTTTAAAACCATAACTTCTAAAACTTGAATGGTTTGGATATTCAACAAACGTAAAATAAATGGTTTAACTTTAAAGTTACTTTGTAAAGGAAAATAATTTCCATGGCTTTTCAAATATATTTCTTTATTTAAAGTTTAAACCATAATTTAAATATCACTTCAAGTTCCAAAAACCCCTTCAATTTCTATATATATATATACATATATATATATATATATATCCATTTGGAGTATTAATATTTCAAAACTAAAGTTGGATTTTATTCTTTCAACAATTAATATTCTATTATTTAGTCTTGAATATTCATATAAATTCCATAAATAAAACTCCAATTTCTAGCAATTAAATATTTTCTCAAATTTACTTTATACTAGAATTTTCATTTTTAATTCATCTTGGAAAATTCAGTTATAAATATCATACCTTAAAATTTCCAAACTTAAACATATAAGATAAATTTCCAAATTCTATTTTCTCAATTTTTCATTTTTTATTCAACAGGTTTATACACAACTTAATTTTCAAATTTTTAACTTCATATGTATATATATCGAAGAATAATATTTTATAAAATATCAAAATCAAATTTTTATAAACCGTATCCCATCCAAACCATGGAAATCACTTTAAAATAATTTATATATAGACCACGGTGCCTGTATATAATTTTCTATCGTATGGTCAAGTGATACGGATATTTATCATTTCAATCCGCAATTTAAAAATAAAATTTTGCGGTTGTATATCATTTCAAACCACAATCCCGAATGAAACGAAAAATGCATGATAACTTGCAGTTTAATGATATAAAATAAAACATCCATTCATCAACATCATCCATCATCCAAATCACAATCATCATCCAATAATAATTCAATATCAATATATATCTGATAATATATATCAGGTAATAACTGGCGGTTATATTCAAAAATAAATTAAATCAACTATTAAACTAACAGTTTATATTTAGTAATAAATTTTATAACTGTTTACTAGCAGTTCCTATGCAAATAAATAAATTCTAACTGTCAATTATTATGCAATAAATAAAATAATTTAACAGTTAAATTAAATAACGCGATTTAGCAAATATGATGAACAAAACATGCCAAACAGTTATAAATAAATTTCTACTCATATCTAAAATAAATTTAACAAACATAAAAACTTTAGAAGTTGTGAGTGGGTTAAAACACTCACCTTTTTGAATTTAAATTGAATTCAAATCCAATTTAAACCCAAAAATTGGGCAGTCTTCAAATTCATCCAAACTAGTGCCAAAACGTCAGAAATTCCGATACGATCCCATCAAAACAAACCGCGCGCGAATCCGAGCTCGTATGCAAAAGTTATGAAAATTTGAAAAATGGAAAATTCTGGTCCTGGGTCGACTTCGGGTTCGACTTCGGTGCGCCGCCTCAATTCCCCGGTGCTTGCTTGGAGTTTTCGCCAAAACGACCCAGAGCGACCCGAGTCATTTTCTTCCTGACCCGAAGTTGCTCTAGGGTTTTCTCCCCTGAAACCCGAAGCGCGACCAGAAGCTGCTGCAGATCCGCAAATTTTTTTTTTTTTTTTTTTTTGAAATTGAAATTATTTTTTTGGAATTTGAGAATTAGGTTTTTTTTTCTCTGCCATTAGAATGAGGAGTTGAGAAGGAGATGTACGTATAAAAAAAAGAAAATAAGGAGTGACTAGGGTTTATAACAGGTTATATATAGACAAGGCTGAAAAATAATAGATGGATCGGATTGTATCTAAACATAAGTTTAAATTTAGGCATAAACATATATGCAATAAACTAGCATTAAATTTTGAAACGTGAATTGATTTAATTGGAAATAAATTACCCAAATGTTCTCATTCCATCAAATTTTATCTACTGAAGGTTGCACTTAATCTAATTTATACATCTTGCCCCTTTTCTCTTTAAATCAATAAATCTTCATATAGTATATAGATTTATCATAAATTTTATCTATTCTTCCTTTTTAGGCAATGTTCTATATATATTAGATTTCATTTAAATGCAATAAATCATACTATCGTAGTTATATCCAATTAAATAAATAAATGTTGATTCCTACTCTTTTTATCCAACAATTGTTTACGTTTTATTCCATAAATACTTCTACACACATCCTGGATTTTGTTTAAATGGTTGTAACGTTAAATCTTGTCTACTTCCCATTTTATATTTAAGGTTTCTAAAACCGATTAATATTATTCCCTAGTCCAAACACCCTTTTGCCCAATTTATATTAACATATCCTTAAATTAAATTAATTCCTATTGATGTAATAGTTAAACATAAATTTCACTTATTTGAAATAAATCCACAATTTAATTACAAATAAATCAATAAATTTTGGTTTATCACTTCTTAAATACCCAATCGTCATAATTTAATTAAAACTACATTTATCACATTTTATAGAATTTACCATCTTAAGTGACAAATCAAAACTACCCTAACTGCACAAATTTAGGGTAATCAATTTCAATTGCTTTCCCATTAAACTACATAAATTATCCAAATGAAACCTAAGTGAAACGTTTATTTATTTAAAAATCTTACTATTTAAATGAATTTATCCTTTACGATATAATTTACATTTGACTTGATTTCTCATTTATTTTGCAAAACGGTAAATTCCAATTGCTACCAACATTATATTTAATATAAATTGAATCCAAATCATTGGTATTGCACAACCTTATTGCGTACATTTACATATAGTTACAACTAAGTCAATACACTGATTTCATGAATTCATAAATTAATCCACAAATTTCCATTGACTCTTTATTATAAACCCAAATCTGCAATTCATCACCTTATATTAATGTCATCAAATTTTTATTTATTATTATAACTTTACGTTAAATTACTATTTAATGTATATTTATTCATCAATCAAATCTGATATTTACTTTCTATCCTTCTATTTGATAAAAAAATCCAGTATACCTTTACATACATTCATTTATGGGTATTGTATTGAAATTAATTTTTTTAGCCAATACCGCATTATTACCATTTATTACAATTGGATTCCTAATTTTATTCAATACCCTGAATAAATAACATAAATATCAATCATGTTCTTACTTTTGTTTCTCTCATATTTAAAAATCAAATTATAGCATTTAACTTATTTTATTGGATCGATATTTTATTCAAGTCATAAATATGATACCTTAATTTATTTAAATTTCCATTTACAACTTTTATTGCACTAAATCAAATTAATACTTTCTTAAATTTCTCTTATTAGATCTTCTATCCAGGTAAGAATCATTTTCCTACTTACTTCATTTGAATATTATACAAATTTCTATATAAATAGGTTTTTAAGGCATCATTCATATAATTTATTTTAGCCTTTATTTCAATATTTGTTTATAAAGTGAAAATTTTCCACTAAATTAAATTACAAAGCTCATAAATCCAACCTAGTTAAATCCATGAATTATACGGGTCGTTACACTCTCCCCCACTCAAAACTTTTCGTCCCCGAAAAGGAAAAAGAAGGGAAAAGAAGAATTAAGAAATCAATATCATATCAAATATTAATTTTATAAACAAATAAATTTAAAAAATTAATTTAGATAAAATATACTAATTTATAATCATTAATTTTTTTTATACTCAAACTAATAAACTTTGGAAAACATTTTCAAGATATTTTCTAAGTCCAAAATTTACGGAAAATTTTGGCAGAGTCTCCTTTGTACGGGGAGGCTCGGGAGAAAATATAATATCAAATATATCAAAATATCTCATATAATATCCAAAATATAATATCCCAACACGGGAAAATATATAAAATAGCGCTATAAACCGTAATCCGAAACGTACATATTTGTCGGGCAATTTACGCTTAATTTATGGAACCAAAAGCAGTAGCAGTTGCTTCCATAACCTGTATTTCACTTATAAAATCCAAAGGTTTAACAATTTATCTCAAATGAACTATTTTCATGGTTTCAACTACTAACAACAATCAATACACAATCATCCATTTCAACAAACAGCATACATAACAAAACAAAACAACCATTCAGTCAAACAAACAAATAGTTGTTCGGGTTCAAAACTTGAAATTGTACAGAATGAAAAATAACTATCCAGTGCATCATTTACTGAACAGTCTTAGATGGTACTGAATAGATTATTTATTCATCCAACTAATTCAAATTTCCTTACCCGACCAACCATAAATCAACCAATAACAATTCAACCAACAAATCAATTAACTCATTATAAATTTTTATTTCATACATTAGCTGTTTGCTTTTCATTAATATAACAGTTTACCTTTTATTTTCATTCATTTTCATTCATATACCACCTAAATTATCCTTTTATAATTTACATTTATTTATAACAACTTTTAATTTTATTTACTCATTAAATGTTTGTTTCATTTATTTTTACTTATTACTTACAATTATTCCTTTCCATTAATTTAGGTCATGTAAGTTTCTTCTATTGTATTACATTTAATGCACTTCTCACTTTTCAATCATTTATTAAATGCTTACATTCTATTATATTTAATTACAGTAACCCTTTTAGTTATACCTAAATTATTAACCTTATAACCTTCATTCTTATAAATAAGGGATTTTATTAATTTATTACCTAGGGTTTACAGTCATTTATTTGTATTACCTACTTTTTATTATATTAGACTAGTAGCATTTAAATCATACTTAAGTTAATAACCTTACACATCCATCCTTATTTATTAGAGAATTTCATTTTATTTACTTAAGTTTAAATTACCTATTAATAATACTTACCTTTAATTTTAGTAAAATTTCAATTATAACTTAAGTTTATCCCATTAAATTCTTATTTATAATAGCAATTTATTGAATACTTCATTATTTCCAAAATTTCTTCTTGTATAATATTCTATTCCAATCTCTTATTTAACATTTCAACTTTTTTTTTATATTTGGTAAGTTATTTATGTTAAAGAAAATGCAAAAGAACTTATACAAGTTTATCTCAATTCTTTTAATTCATTCATTGTTCAATAAATCTTTACTTTTATTTTTTTCTTATAAGTTAAAATTTTTAACTTCCTCTATAACTTAGCATTTAAGACTCTTATTTTATTTAGGGTTTCAATTATTAATTAAATTCTGTTTCACTACTATAATTGAAACAATTAATTAATGGAAATTAAGAATTAAATACCGGGTTAAAATTTAATAGATAGATATATTCTTATAACTTATATACCTCTAGTTTTATTTAAAACAATTAAAAATTTAGATAATTTCAAAATAAAACTGCAGTAGAATTACTACAGTGGCCTTTCCCCTTCGAAACTCGAAAATAGAAGTCGATGATGCGGCCACCATCACCGAAATTATTTTCCAACGACAGAGAGGAAAGTACGAAACTTATTTTCTCCAAAATCTTCTTTAAAACAATTTTTCCAAATTATACTAAATATTTATATAAGAAAATACTTATAAACAAAATTATTATAATTCATAAATCCTTTGTCCGGACTTAAGTTCTAAAATTTCCAAATTTCATTGATTTTAATTTCAATCTTATTTTACCTATTATTTAAAATTTTATTCCTAACAATCAATCTATTGCAACCAAAATATATATATATATATATATATATATAATATCATTTAAAAATTTATTTTATATATAGAAAATATAATAGGCAAAATTATTTCATTCACCTATATTAAAACAAACATTATGTCGGTCTGTCCTATTAAGTGTTTAGAAATCCCTATTGATGACATAACGTCCCATGCACCAACCAGAATTTATAAATACAAAACGGAACAGATTAACACAATATCAAAATCTTTTTATAACACTAACAAATACGCTCTCTCATATATATACACTCAGCGACTCCCATAAGGTATTACTACCCTATTAACAAAGAGTCAAACCCCACAAAGCTAAGGTTTATCGCTAAACCAAAGCTCTGATACCAACTGTAACATCCCGCCTTTTCGCACGATTTAAACAGACACACGTGCCAATTCAAACCATACGGAAGGGCGGATTGTTATGGGGTAAATAAGAAAACAGAGAATAAATAAAACAAAATAGAATCTCACAGCGGAAGGATAAAATATAATAATAAAATATACAGTTTATATAACTGTTTACAAACATTTGCTTCTTCTTTATATAATAATTATCAGAGTTCACATACCAAAATATCAATGCAGCGGAATACAGTGTAGTGGAATAAAATAGTAGATAGTAATACTACAAATCTTCGTCTTCGTCCTCCAGAGCTAAAACTTCAATCCTGAAACGCTCGGACTGACCCGAGCGAATTTGAAAAGACAAAAACACTCGAGTCAGAACTAAAAGATCTTATGTAAGTTAAATTTACAGAAATAAATATGAGTGCAGTAACTCAAGAGATGCTCGGGATTTACATCTCCTAAGGATCCGTTAAACTATTTACTATATAGTATATTGCGCTATTATAGTAGTGTCTATTCATAAAATAAACTTACTTTTAAATAGCGTTAAGGGGTTACCCATATAGCCCTTAACACAGAATATATTCTCATAGTCTATACAGTACCGTAATCTCCCCCGTACTGGGCGTCGTCAGAGGGCACTCCATAGGTATGGTACAAAACCAAAATCGTATAAGGCGCGCTAGGGTAGGTGACACGGCACAACTAGGCAATGCCAGGGTAGATATACCAATTGCTACTCGGGCTGATGGTAACGCATAGCCGCAGCTACCGCCCACCTCGAACTAACACCCCCAAATCAAAGAAATCAATAGTGGCCACCGAAACAATCCAGAGTCAGAGTATAGTATCGAAGGAGTGCGTTCGATCGGAGAAATGACCTCATTGGCCCGAGAATCGCTCCTGTTTTAGCCACCTTATGCCAACTCATGGGAGTTGGGTCCAGTATTTACCTTACAGGAAACGTCGCCACCAACCTACTTCATTCTGGAATCTCCACCGCGTACACGGTTAGTCAAAGTGGTTTTCGGTATCGACAGAGAGTATGTCCATATCCGATCCCGGTCTCTTTGCCAACCCATCGTTATTATAACACTGCGATCATTTAAAAATAGTTTATACTTTAAAACCAGAATAAAATTTTCCATTTCAAAACTATGAATACGATATCAATTTAAACCCAAAAAAATATGATATCATTTTATCTCAAATATAATTCTTTTCCAAAATCATGCTGGTTTACAATTTAAAATATCTGGAAACCAAATATTTGAAATATACTTTCAAAGCATAATATTTCGAAATTCAAAATTTTAAAACCATAACTTCTAAAACTTGAATGGTTTGGATATTCAACAAATGTAAAATAAATGGTTTAACTTTAAAGTTACTTTGTAAAGAAAAATAATTTCCATGGCTTTTCAAATATATTTCTTTATTTAAAGTTTAAACCATAATTTAAATATCACTTCAAGTTCCAAAAACCCCTTCAATTTCTATATATATATATATATATATATATCCATTTGGAGTATTAATATTTCAAAACTAAAGTTGGATTTTATTCTTTCAACAATTAATATTCTATTATTTTGTCTTGAATATTCATATAAATTCCATAAATAAAACTCCAATTTCTAGCAATTAAATATTTTCTCAAATTTACTTTATACTAGAATTTTCATTTTTAATTCTTCTTGGAAAATTCAGTTATAAATATCATACCTTAAAATTTCCAAACTTAAACATATAAGATAAATTTCCAAATTCCATTTTCTCAATTTTTCATTTTTTATTCAACAGGTTTATACACAACTTAATTTTCAAATTTTTAACTTCATATGTATATATATCGAAGAATAATATTTTATAAAATATCAAAATCAAATTTTTATAAACCGTATCCCATCCAAACCATGGAAATCACTTTAAAATAATTTATATATAGACCACGGTGCTTGTATATAATTTTCTATCGTATGGTCAAGTGATACGGATATTTATCATTTCAATCCGCAATTTAAAAATAAAATTTTGCGGTTGTATATCATTTCAAACCACAATCCCGAATGAAACGAAAAATGCATGATAACTTGCAGTTTAATAAAATAAAATAAAACATCCATTCATCAACATCATCCATCATCCAAATCACAATCATCATCCAATAATAATTCAATATCAATATATATCTGATAATATATATCAGGTAATAACTGGCGGTTATATTCAAAAATAAATTAAATCAACTATTAAACTAACAGTTT
The DNA here is from genome assembly GCA_030765085.1 of Allium cepa. Lineage (NCBI taxonomy): Eukaryota > Viridiplantae > Streptophyta > Magnoliopsida > Asparagales > Amaryllidaceae > Allium > Allium cepa. Next base: position 1,003,939,004 of record CM060935.1, read on the forward strand.
ATATTTAGTAATAAATTTTATAACTGTTTACTAGCAGTTCTATACAAATAAATAAATTCTAACTGTCAATTATTATGCAATAAATAAAATAATTTAACAGTTAAATTAAATAACGCGATTTAGCAAATATGATGAACAAAACATGCCAAACAGTTATAAATAAATTTCTACTCATATCTAAAATAAATTTAACAAACATAAAAACTTTAGAAGTTGTGAGTGGGTTAAAACACTCACCTTTTTGAATTTAAATTGAATTCAAATCCAATTTAAACCCAAAAATTGGGCAGTCTCCAAATTCATCCAAACTAGTGCCAAAACGTCAGAAATTCTGATACGATCCCATCAAAACAAACCGCGCGCGAATCCGAGCTCGTATGCAAAAGTTATGAAAATTTGAAAAATGGAAAATTCTGGTCCTGAATCGACTTCGGGTTCGACTTCGGTGCGCCACCTCAATTCCCCGGTGCTTGCTTGGAGTTTTCGCCAAAACGACCCGGAGCGACCCGAGTCATTTTCTTCCTGACCCGTAGTTGCTCTAGGGTTTTCTCCCCTGAAACCCGAAGCGCGACCAGAAGCTGCTGCAGATCCGCAAATTTTTTTTTTTTTTTTTTTTTTGAAATTGAAATTATTTTTTTGGAATTTGAGAATTAGGTTTTTTTTTCTCTGCCATTAGAATGAGGAGTTGAGAAGGAGATGTACGTATAAAAAAAAGAAAATAAGGAGTGGCTAGGGTTTATAACAGGTTATATATAGACAAGGCTGAAAAATAATAGATGGATCGGATTGGATCTAAACATAAGTTTAAATTTAGGCATAAACATATATGCAATAAACTAGCATTAAATTTTGAAACGTGAATTGATTTAATTGGAAATAAATTACCCAAATGTTCTCATTCCATCAAATTTTATTTACTGAAGGTTGCACTTAATCTAATTTATACATCTTGCCCCTTTTCTCTTTAAATCAATAAATCTTCATATAGTATATAGATTTATCATAAATTTTATCTATTCTTCCTTTTTAGGCAATGTTCTATATATATTAGATTTCATTTAAATGCAATAAATCATACTATCGTAGTTATATCCAATTAAATAAATAAATGTTGATTCCTACTCTTTTTATCCAACAATTGTTTACGTTTTATTCCATAAATACTTCTACACACATCCTGGATTTTGTTTAAATGGTTGTAACGTTAAATCTTGTCTACTTCCCATTTTATATTTAAGGTTTCTAAAACCGATTAATATTATTCCCTAGTCCAAACACCCTTTTGCCCAATTTATATTAACATATCCTTAAATTAGATTAATTCCTATTTATGTAATAGTTAAACATAAATTTCACTTATTTGAAATAAATCCACAATTTAATTACAAATAAATCAATAAATTTTGGTTTATCACTTCTTAAATACCCAATCGTCATAATTCAATTAAAACTACATTTATCACATTTTATAGAATTTACCATCTTAAGTGACAAATCAAAACTACCCTAACTGCACAAATTTAGGGTAATCAATTTCAATTGCTTTCCCATTAAACTACATAAATTATCCAAATGAAACCTAAGTGAAACGTTTATTTATTTAAAAATCTTACTGTTTAAATGAATTTATCCTTTACGATATAATTTACATTTGACTTGATTTCTCATTTATTTTGCAAAATGGTAAATTCCAATTGCTACCAACATTATATTTAATATAAATTGAATCCAAATCATTGGTATTGCACAACCTTATTGCGTACATTTACATATAGTTACAACTAAGTCAATACACTGATTTCATGAATTCATTAATTAATCCACAAATTTCCATTGACTCTTTATTATAAACCCAAATCTGCAATTCATCACCTTATATTAATGTCATCAAATTTTTATTTATTATTATAACTTTACGTTAAATTACTATTTAATGTATATTTATTCATCAATCAAATCTGATATTTACTTTCTATCCTTCTATTTGATAAAAAAATCCAGTATACCTTTACATACATTCATTTATGGGTATTGTATTGAAATTAATTTTTTTAGCCAATACCGCATTATTACCATTTATTACAATTGGATTCCTAATTTTATTCAATACCCTGAATAAATAACATAAATATCAATCATGTTCTTACTTTTGTTTCTCTCATATTTAAAAATCAAATTATAGCATTTAACTTATTTTATTGGATCGATATTTTATTCAAGTCATAAATATGATACCTTAATTTATTTAAATTTCCATTTACAACTTTTATTGCACTAAATCAAATTAATACTTTCTTAAATTTCTCTTATTAGATCTTCTATCCAGGTAAGAATCATTTTCCTACTTACTTCATTTGAATATTATACAAATTTCTATATAAATAGGTTTTTAAGGCATCATTCATATAATTTATTTTAGCCTTTATTTCAATATTTGTTTATAAAGTGAAAATTTTCCACTAAATTAAATTACAAAGCTCATAAATCCAACCTAGTTAAATCCATGAATTATACGGGCCGTTACACACACACACAGATATATATATATATATATATATATATTTATATATATATATATATATATATATATATATATATATATATATATATATATCCACCTACCCATACTTACATCATACCTCAAACATCACTGGCTATACCTCCCACGTTCTTTAATAGTACCCATCCCTCATATATAGTTCTTTCTTTCCTTCATAGTAAACTCACTTTGATCCATCCCTTTAAAACTTGAAATAAAAATCTATACTCTACTAAAAATCATCGTTCTTGACCCGTTGAACTTGTTTAAATGCGTGCTTCGATCGTAATACCTCATTTTTGGTTGTGTCGGAGAGTAAGGCCGAGGTCGTTCATGGGGGAGGCGCTAGTGCTCTCATTTTCAAGCGTTATAGGCATCGATAGGAAAAGGGGTTGGCGCCATTGATTTTCTCGTGGGTTGTAGCACCCACACTCAAAGTTTTACGGTTTGTGATGGCTCGTGGTGGTTTTCATCCATAAATGGACGCAAGGGGGGAGATTGAGATTTGATTTTGTAGGGGAAGGCGATCGTGGATTTGTGGTGACGAGGTCGTAGCACTTACGAAGAGCGATACGCTGGCACGAACGGCCTTGAATTCCGTCGAATTCGACCGGCAATCAAAGTATGTGTATTTCAGGTTCAATTGTTCATGGATGCTGTGCACATTTTTGATGAGGAAGTTGGAGTTGGCTTGGGGTAAGGGGCAATCCTGTAATTATAGCGTTGTTATTTATTTAGCTAAATTTAAGTCGATAATTATTAAATCAATAACTTTTGCATACGAGGTCGGATTCGAACGCCGTTTTTTGTGTTGGACTCATGTCATCGAGATATTCACGATGGACTTAGTTTGGTTCGATTTATAGCTTGTTGGAATTTTGGCTAAAATTGGATGACTGTTCAGTCTTAGTCCAAAATCATGACGTTTCGACGAAAATGAAAATCAATGTGAGTGTAACTCACATTTAATTTTATTATATCATATCAATGATGTTATAAACATTTATTGATTTCTTGTATGTTAATTAATTTGTTTGATTGATTTTTTGGTTGAATTTCCGTTTGGAAAATGAATGACATATTAATTTTATCGTTATAAACCCATATGATTATCTATATATTATCCATATTCATTGTTTTGAAGGGAAATCTGTAAGAGACCCAAATGGTTTCTTGCCAATAAATTATTTATTTACATTTGTATACTGTTATTGATGGTTAATTAAAAATAAATCATGATGTTCCATTTAACTTGTTAATTGTCGTTATAGCAATTTCGATATATCGTCATTTATTAAATTCCATCCCCAAAACATATTGTATGAACTTGAGTTTGTGTTTCCACTAAACATAATATTAAAATTTATTAACCATTTGGATTGATGATAATTTAAAATAATTAATCATTTTAACTAACGATTTTGAGATTAATTAACCAATTTGATAAATGATTATTAAAATTGGTTTATCTTTAGATTTAATTAATCATTTTAATTAATGATGTTTTATACTTAATTAATTGTTTTAACTAATGAGTATTTGAGTTTAATTAATTCTTTTAATTAAGGATATTGAAATTAATTACTATTTTACTTAACAATATTTAAAAGTAAATAATCATTTTAAATAATGATATTTGAATTTAATTAATCATTTAAGTAATGGTTGTTTTTAAATTTAATTAATTGTTTTAATTGATGATATTTGGAATTTAGTTAAATCATTTTAATTAATGATGTTTAAATTTTATTAATCATTTTAAATAATGATATTTGGAATTAATAACCATTTAAATTAATGATGTTTGAAATTAAATAATCTATGAAATTTGAATTTAATTTATTTATTTTAATTAATGATACTGAACTTTAATTAATTGCTTTAATTAATGGGATATAAAATTACTTATCGTTTTAATAAATGATGCTTGAGATGACTTATTGAATTTTAAATAATGATTATTTGAATTTAATTAATCTTTATAATTAATGATATTTAAAGTTAATTAATCGATTTAATAATAATGGTAAAAGTAAATTAACTCATATGATAAAATTCCTTTAATCAACTGATTTAAACTTAATGAACCGATTTAATAAAGATTTTAAAGTTGATTTATTGATGTTATAAAAGTGTTTGGAAATAACTATTTATCTTATTAAAGATAATGGATTTGTTTGTTCTAAAGAGATTTTAAATGTGATTAATTATCTTTCGAGATAATTAATATCGTTTTAAAGTTATAAAAGGTATCTAAATTGTTTTATTATCTTTTGGGATAATCTTCTCAGTGTCGATCTGATGTTGGTTCAGGCCCTTCGGAGTGGAGCACTTGAAAATATTATTCACTTAACTTTTTCAATCAGGAACTAATTCTAATATGAAAATCAAGCACAAGTTCAGTTCAATTTTAAAAGAAAAAATTTGATTCGTTTTATGAAAATGAATTATTTCTATAAAGCGAATCACTTATATGAAAATGATTTACTTGTATAATTAGCACTAAACATCAAAGAAGTAAACTTGTCGCTATTTCAAAAGTTAAGATTAATTGTTGGACTTGATTTTGAGGTAACACTAACATGACTTGTTTGGCATTATTGTTAACCAAGCAAAAGTACAAGTTTGAATACAATGAGTGGTGATAAGCATACAACACTTCCATATACGATCGTTTTATATCCTCGATAGTTGGTATCTCAGTTATCTGTTACTTTAGCTGCTTTATTAACATCATTCTAAGATGATTTATTGCTCCATTGAGCGTTGCTATCCTTTGTCAGAAAATAACTAACCCAAAAGCATGAGTGGACGTCTAACTATGTGAGGTTGCTCCTATTAGGGTATTTCACATCTCGTTTAGATTTTTGTGTACCATCACGTGAAAAACAATTTAAGTTTATATGTGAAATATTCGGATTTTCGATAAGGTTTGGCGGGGTCCGGCTGACATATTTTGAAGAAATGTCATGGAGTATATGAGCTTCTCGGGGGTATATTACAAGAGGTATATTCTAAGTCGGGTGCACCTTCCTAGTCTTTTATTGGAAAATTTCCTTTCCTTTTTTGATTCTAAAACCCTGAATATATTTTAGCTTTAAATTGACACGAATAGAGCCAATAATGCATTTAAATATTGATTTAGTACATTCTATCAAGTTAGACTATTTTCCTTATATATGCACACTGTCCAGTTTGGATTTTACTTGGTTTATTTCCATTCTTTCAAGTTTGGTTTTAATATTTATTATGTACATTCATATTTGGATTTGTTTCCTGATATTTATTTTTTCTCTTACCTGTATGGATATTATTCTTATGAGGTAAAAACCCGTTCTACGTTAGCAGCGTGGTTTCACAGAACTTTTATATGTTTCCCATTATTCGAGTTATCTCACGCTGGTATTTGACGACTTATCAGGATGTTATATTATATTGCTCGGGTCAAACTTGTATTTTCTTAGGCAGTCTTTGAAGTTTTTGGAGATCATGGAGAGGAACTAAAGATTCACCGATCGTAGTATTTTTCCGTTGCATTATATAGTATACCAATCGACATTTGTAAGGTTGGGATTTTATAACTGTCTAGCTGATAAGGTTTATTTTTAACCCTTATATATTCTGTATTTTTGGAGTGACAGTTTCTACTATCCTTGTTATATTATATGTTGTCGATTCGACTGTGAGATTCTATCTGTCTCTTTTCTCTGTTCTTTTCTTTTTATTTACCCTAACAATCTGCCTTTTTCTCGATTGGATGCGCGACATTGGAACATAATGGTAGTGTTTGGCGTCGACTTTCGATGGTCGAAAAGGCGGGTCGTTACAGCTTGGTATTAGAGCATGAGGTTATGCAAGAACCTTGGCTTTGGTAGGGTTTGGCTCATTAGAGATAGGGCAAGCGACACCCTAGAATGAGTTTGAGAGTATTATTTATACTAGAGCATATTTGTTAATGTTATAAAAATGTATTATGTTAATTGGTCTATTTAGTTTTTATGAATTCTGGTCGAGACGATGGACGCCACAGTATCGATAGGGGTTCCTAAATGCCCAACCAAGGCAATTGGACATGGTATTGAATTTCTAAAATTTTGGCCAATTAAATATTTTGCCTAGGATTATATTTCATATATATAAAGAACATTTTTTCAAAACTTATATAGTCATAGAGTGTGTTAGTTTAAATGTGATAATATTTATTTATCATCACTATTGTTTGTTCTATTATGCTTAACTTAAATGAGAAGCACTGACTATTGTTTGTTAATTGCTAAATTGTACTTGGTTTATTTAGGAGTATTTATTGCTTCGATTTAGGACCGGTGGGTTAATGATTAAACTTTAATAAAATGTAGTTAATATAATCAAAATAGTGGGATAAGATATTTAGAGAATAAGTATTCGATATAATTGTAATATAATAAAGAGGAATTATTATAATATGAAATGATTTTTATACAAAGAAATTTTATATAAATTTAGGTATAAAATGTGTTTAAGAAAGGATTTTTGAATCTATATCCCGGAAAGTTTGAAAATAATTTCAAAAGAATTTTTGAGAAAAGAAATAGTAATATTTTTTGGAAGTAATTTTAAATGGAATGCATTTTATTTGAGAGTTGGAGGAAATCATTTTGATTAGCTTTGTGGTAATTTGAATAATCTTCCAAATGACAATCAGATGTTTGCTTAGGCGAACTTTGTGGGATACTAGTAAATTATTCTCTTTATCTTTATGCAATCGAAATGAGTTCAAATCCGAATAAACCTAATGTGAGTTTTATTAAATAAATTGTTTGAAATTATTATATATAAAAATATATGTAGTATGCTTTCAAAGATGGGTTTTGGAAATTTAAAATCAGGCATTTAAAATTTTAAATTCTTGTGAAAAGGAATTTTTTTCCAAAAAATGGTATTTCTGATAAGAGATTGTTTAGAAATATGAGATTTCACCCTCAGATAAGATATGAGATAATTTAACACGTGTGGATTAGGTTAAATTAAATAAGAAAGTTTTGATAAACATTGTTTTATTAAAACCATATAATTGTTTAAACATCTAAGTAGCGTAAACTATTTGGAGATTGGGTGAACCCATGAATATTATTCGTTTAATACTCTAAGTTAAAAGGTTAATAGGTTGACTCAGTTTTAAGAAACCAGAATTTGATTTGATCCCCATCTAGATCTTTGAAAAAGTAAAATAAAATTTGTATGCATGCTTAGGATATAGAAGAGTATTATACAAGTAAATAAAGTGGAATAAATTATTATTTTATGCTTTATAAAGAAATCACTTTATAAAAAAAATTTAAACCTTGGGTGAGAATTTATGAAATAATTTATAAATAATTTAGTATTGAATAAAATACTAGGTAAAAATATAAGTGATTTAGGTAATTATCTGAGTATAACTTTAAAAAATAATAATGTAATTAGAAATGAATAAAATAAAGAATATAACATTCCATTGATAGATAATCTTCTATGCAATAACCAAATGTTAATGAGCAGAAAGGTACGCTCAAATAATTATCTATATTTTTGGATAATCAAGAAAGTTTTGAGCTTAAGTTGAGATTTGGTTGTTAGTGATTTGACATTTCGAAACAATGTTAAGTAATAAGTTTTTCCTTATGGAATTTGATTGACTATTAGTGTTACTTTATTCCTTCACGAAATTTGATTGAGTTGAATTGATTAGCCATGTGATTTCATATACCATTGTTAAAGCTTAAATTTATAGACAAAGGATTTTAAATTGTTGTTATTAGGACCTAAATCCCAGTGATTTTGAAAAAGGTGATTTTTGAAGATTTTGAGAAAGGAATTATACTTATTCACTCTAGTTGATGTTTTGGAGGAACCGGAATGCCATTGGACACTTCATGTTGTTTTGATTCTAGAGTTTCACCATACTTTGTTCGGAAGAATTCCCTCCTTGTCATTTTAATTTGATCTTTGATTTTTCTCGTTTGAGAAATTAGAAAATAAAATTTTTTAATTCAAAAACCTGAGAATTTAGATCTGAAATTTATAGTTTGAAATTTTTGGATGCATACCATATATTGTAGAATATTCTCTGTGTTTTGCCGCATATGATTGGAATATAGTTGTTGATGATTTATACCAGACCAGTTTTTGTATGTAAAGTTACATCACATTGTTTTTGTCAACCTGATTTTCTTTTAGATTATGTAAGTACAAAGAAGCAAGAGATTATGTAAATTTGCATATAGATAACAAATTACTTACCAAATATATATATCAAACGTTAAAAGGTACATAACAATTGCAGAAAATTTAAATTGATTGATGATTTTTGTGCCCCAGATATGGGAGGCCACGTTGCTTTTGTTTTCATTGGTATTTAGGAGCTCGTAGAGGCGATGTGCAGTTGTTCCAATCGAGCCATGCAAATGAGTCGGTGGTGAAATTTTACGAAAAATTTAAGAGTTAGAAATTTTGGAAAATTTTGCAAAACTAAAAATTTGATTTCCTGAGTTATAACTTAGAAGAATGAATGGAAGGGAACCGGAGGTAGGTGAATTTAAAAGACTTGGAAATTTTGGAATCTATTCCAGCTAATTTGTTTTGAAAACAAGTTCGACAACTCATTTTAATTAATAGTTTAAACTTAAGGGTTTGGAAACATTTTCTTCCTTAGGAATTTCTGGGACGAAATTGATTTAAGGGGGAGAATGTAACAACCCAAAATTCAGCAGAATTTGATTTTAAACGTTTAATTAGTTTTAAATATTTAAATAACTGAATTTTGGAATTTAATAACTTATAATTCAAATATAGGGCATGTTTAAGATATTTGAATAGTGGACTAAATTTTAGTTAAATGGATTTAATAATATTATTAATCTCATTTTAATTAATAAATAATATTGGTGAATTCAATTTGTAAATTTATTTACAATATAAATAGATCAGATAATATCGATAGTTAAATTTAAAACGAAATTTAAATCTGTGAAATTATCATTCCAGGGAACTGTCTCGGATTGTGAGGAAACTAGTTGCATTGGATCTGTAATAATGAATTTTAATCTGCCATCTACTTTCAGGGCGATCGGACGTATCGTTTGATCGTGCGAGATCGAAACACGTTGAAATTAATATCGAAAATTTAATATAATAATAGGGTTTGAAAAGCTATCTTCTGCATATGATCGAATTAGGACCCGAGACTAGTTTCATTGCGTATGAAATAGGAGTATAACATATAAAACATCAGGCGGCACATCTCGTTTGGAGTTTGAGTTTTTGGGTATGTTGGACCGGATATTTTAATATACATACATAGATATATATATATATTTTATAAAAAAAAATTTATATAAGAACAACCAAAACCTGTCAACAAGCCTGACAGGTAACGGAAAATAAACAAAAACGAGATTGTACAAGAGAAATACACAGAGATAGCCAAAAAGATGAAACAAAAGCCTCTAACAAGAAACGCTTCAAAAGCACCACTGCCAGCAGGCACACAGTACACCCGAATAACTCCAGAAACCCACCTGCCATCCAACATCGTAATCGAGCTCCGGCAATGCCACCGCCCGACTACGATGTATAGATACAACCAAGCAAATAGATATCAAGCCCAGCAGAAGACCGTCAAATAAAGTAGAATAAATAAACAGCCAACATCCCAGCAACTGAATGGCCAATAGCCGAAAAGAAGAAGCCGAATCCCTCTAAGCAAGCTCCAAACAGAAAACGGACGGAGAAACACAAACACCCCTGAATGCCATAACCTGAAAGCAATAGCCACAAAGTGAGAAAATAGGGGGGGAAGAAGGGTAAGAAGGAGACTAGAAATTCAGAACCACCAGTCTCCGGAGAGGCAATCAACCAATTCCGGCTCTAATAGAAGAACTACTACAGGCGATCGATAATAGATTCACTAGGCATCCGGAACGAGAGTTGACTGCACCTCTGAACGGACGGCCCCGAAATGCCAAGAAAACATCATCTCGAACCTTCCGAATAACTGAGAGGGGGTCCATACGAGTCTCGTCAAAAGTTGCCTTATTCCGCGCACACCAAATGTGCCAGCAAATCTGACAAGGAATCAAACGAAAGATGATAGAACGAAGGGAACGACCAGAACGACGAAACAACCAAGAGGACAGCAAATCAATAGATGAGTTGATGGAACCACGGACCCCCACTAAATTATCGAAGTAATTCCAGCAGGACCTGGCACACCAGCCCACGAAGAGCAGATGATTCACCGATTCTGTCTCCCCGTTGCCACAGCATCTACAACGAGAAACAAAAGGAATGCCGATCCGTTGAAGGTTTTCATCAACTGAGAGTCCATTATGGAAGGATCGCCACACAAGAAGAGAAACTTTAGGAGGGAGACAGACGTCCCAAATGAAAGAAAAAATGGGAAGGACTGGAGAAGGGATTCTAGAAGAGGACCAAGCCTTCAGGATAGAGAACGGACCACCATCCCAACCGGAGAGGTCGTTATGAGAATCAACGAGCACTTTGACCGATTGCATATGCTTCCAAGTCTCACTCGCGTATGAAGGAGAACCGGAGAACCCCGAAGCAGCCAGTCTCCGGTACTTAGCATGAAGAAATTTCGCCCATAAGGAGTCGTTAGTCCCAAACCTGGACCACAACTTGCATGCGAAAGCCAAGCAGATGTCCTTCGGATTACGCAATCCTAACCCACCTTCACTCTTAGGACGACAGATAACATCCCAAGACACCCAATGATGTCGACGATTGTCACCCTTCGAAACCCAGAAGAAAGAAGAAGCCAAAGATTGGAACGAACGAAAGAAGGAGGAAGTAGGGGTCATCGCGGCGAAAACATGAACACCCAAAGAGCACAAAACCGATTGGATAAGCACCAATCTACCAGCCTGAGACAGGAGAGACGCATTACAACGGATAATCCTTCCCCTAACTTTGTCCGAAATTGGATCGAAAAGGGCGTTCAGTTTCCTACCTCTGTAGAGAACAATACCCAGATAAGGAAGAGGGAGGGAAGCAGCCCTAAACCCGGTATAAGATTCGACCCACGAAACTCTCAACTGACCCATGTCCTTCGCGTGAACGAAGCAACTCTTCGCCGAGTTGACCAGTTGGCCCGAACACCTCTCGTACAACTGAATGAAACGAATAAGGCGGCGAATAGAGGAACGATTACCGTTAGAGAAAATGACAATGTCATCCGCGAATGACAGAGAGGAGACGAGCGGACACCCACTTGGAATGCCAAAACGCTGAATTTGACCAAAGACCGTTAAAGTGTGGATGCCACGAATGAAAGCCTCGGCCGCTATAACGAAAAGAGTAGGGGATAGAGGATCGCCCTGGCGGATACCTCTACCAGCTTTGAAAAAACCATTGGCAGATCCGTTAACGATAACAGAAAACCAACAGTTGGAAATGAGACTCCAAACCAAATCGATAAGGGTTTCAGGAAAATCGAAGGCACGAAGAACCTTGATGATGAAAAACCAAGACATACGATCATAGGCCTTTTCCATATCAAGTTTGAAAATAATGTTAGAACCCCTGACCTTACGGTCAATCTGAGAAATGAGTTCTTGGGCTAAAAGGACATTATCAGTGATCAAACGACCTTTTACAAAGCCAGCCTGAGAGGAGGAGATAATGCGATCAAGGTACGGAGCCAAACGAATGGCCAGGACCTTAGAAATGACTTTATTAGCGAAGTTACACAGGCTGATCAGACGGAATTCCGAGCACATCCGTGGATTATCACACTTAGGGATGAGGATCAAGTTAGTGGAAGACCAGCTAATGGGAAGAATGGCACCAGAAAAAAATGCTGAATAGCTAAGCAGAAATCCGATTGGATGATGTGCCAGGTACGTCGAAAGAAGGATCCATTAAAACCATCTGGCCCACTGGCACTATCCTTGCTGAGCGCAAAGACACTGGCATGTATCTCTTCTGGCGAAGGTGGAAAAGCTAAATCGACACTACCCTCAGCAGGAACTAGCCGAGGAATGAATGACAGGATGTCCGAAACCGGGTCAGACATCGATGGAGAACCCAAATAAGATTGGAAATGAGAAACTAAAACCTCTACAACTTCAGACGGAGTCGAAGCCACAGAATGGTCCGGTCTCAGAATCTCACGGATAGAAAGCAAATTAGCTTTCTTCCGGATAGGAGAATGGAAGAACTTCGAGTTAGCATCACCTTCGATCACCCACTTGATCCTCGCCTTCTGGCGGAGGTAGGAGTTTTCAATGCGAAGTTCCGAAGAGAAAACGAGTTGGGCGGTAGCCCAAAACTCCTTGTTCTCGGCTGAAGGATTCTCGTCGAACAAAGATTCGACAATAATCAGGGATTCTTCAGCCGCTCGCACACGGTCGAAGATGTTTCGAAAAACAAGGGAATTCCATGTCTTAAGGCAAGACTTAAGACGCTGAAGTTTCCGAGAGAAGGCCCCCATGGGAGCAGCCAAAATGGGAGCGGACCACGATTCCTCCACCACCTGCAAAAAACTGTGGTGGGAACTCCACATACTAAGAAAACGAAAAGAAGAAGGTCCCGACAAGGACCGCGAAGCGCACCGTAAAACCAACGGCACATGATCAGAGCAGGCTCGGTGGAGATGAGTAATAGAAAAGGAAAAGGGGAGAAGAAACCATTCAGCAGACCCAAAAACCCTATCCAACCTGGATAGAATCCGATTCGGCCCTACCTGATTATTAGACCAAGTAAAAGCAGAGCCAACGAAAGGGATTTCAGATAACCCGGAACTCACAATGAAAGAATTAAAATCAGAAACTGAGAGCCTATTGACGTCCAACCCGCCTGCCTTTTCAGCCTGGCTAGCGACAACATTGAAATCGCCCCCCACCACTGAAAGCGAGCAACCGAGGATAGCAAGAGACAAAATGTCATCCCAAAGAGATAATCTGTCAAACCGGTCACACTTGGCGTACACCGTCGAAAAAATGAACGGTTGCGGGAAATCGGGAGAGGAACAAATGACAGATAATAGTTGAGACGAGTCAAAAACAGGGCGAACAACGAATTCTTTGGACCAAAGAATCCAGATCTTACCCGAGATATTAGACACAGCACCGCCAAAACCAAGCGACAGAATAGCCTTGGTAATCTCTCCAGAACCCAAAAAGGGTTCTAAAATAGCCACTAAACCAATGGAATGCTTACGGACAATCCGCCTAAGTCTAGCAGAGGAAGCTTCGTTGCCGATACCACGAATATTCCAAAAAAGAAAATTCGACATGAAGACAACAAAAAACAGAAAGATAAAGACAAGCCAAAGAAGACAACGCAGACGCAAATCAGATACGATACGAGGAGGATAGAGCAGACCGGTCGATCTGCTCAATCGCCGCTATAGAGCGAGTACGGATAGTCCGGGGGATGCCGGTAGCGCCACGCGAACAACGCCGAGAAGATCTGCGAAGAGGCTGACACCTAGTCACGGACAATGAGGAAGCACCTAAACTCTCCTTCGAATCGGCCAGAGAAGAAGAGGATCTGGATGGATCAGAGTTCTCGGAAAGACGAGACAGCCGCTCATTAATCAACGCAATTTCCTCTACACTAAGCAACGGGATGTTGTTCGAAAAGGCGCAAGAAGACGAAGGAAGAGAGCAACGGGAAGAGCAACAAAGCGGAGGAGAAGCCGAAGAATCCGATACAGATAAAGAAAAACGAAGATATGTAGGGGAGCTAATAATACGCAACCCACGATGCTGTAGGAACCTAACCCATGCCGGACTGTCACTAATGAGACAGACCCGCGAGACAGGTGAGGTTCGCACTGTGGCTCTAACAGAGCTATCACCTGCTCGAATCGCAAATGACTGGTAATATTCCAGGCTGCCCGCATAGTGGACCGCAATAGGGTACACTATGTGACCAGGAATGGAACACCGCCTAAGCCAATCGACCCAGACAGAAAAATAACTCCGTAGAGACCAATGGTGATCAACCAGAACAGACGGAACAGACGGGCGATACGAAACCACAAACGACACTGACCAGGCCTCGCTATGGCTCATAACAAAAAACCAAGATAGAGATCCACACTGTCTGCTCCAAACGGAGAAAACAATGCCTATGGGACCTGACACGCCATCATCCAAAACAATGCAAAAAGTGTCAGGGAGCACTCGCCGAAGCGAGTCAAGGCTCAAAAGCACAAGGAACAACCCAATAGGCATATTCCGACAAGAGAACAAATACCCAAAACATCGTACAAGTGGAAGAGCACCAACGAAATACTCACCTGACCGGACAAAGCGCCACAAGCCTACAGCGGCGGGACGAAAGGAGCAACAAAGCAACCGGGCACAATCTGCTCGCAAAACAAGCCACTTAACAGACAGGGGAAAACCACCCCTCCTGCATGAGAAGAGCGGACCGACCAATCCAGAGAGAAAACCGATCCAATACCAAAAACACCACAAACCACCGCCAACCTGCATCTCGCAACCCCAAAACCACGAAACACCAAGGAAGGAACAAAGGGGGAACAAGCCACAACCCACCTGGAGGAAACCAATTTCCTATCGACCAAAACATCCAAAGCTACACCAAAACCACCGCCGAAAGCACAAAGGACCGATACCCCAACCGACGCATCGATGCTAACCACTCCCAAACCACCAGAACCAACCATAGATACACAATCCACCGAGTGAGAGGCGTTGAATGGTATCACCGCAGCCTCAACCGGAGGGGTGATTAAATCCCCTTCGACCAAGAAATCCGATCCAAAGCCAATATCACAACCAACCGAGTCCACCACCAACAACTCAACTCCATCAGGAAGAAAAGCACAATCGGACGAGAACGAAACAGACGGCACGAAAAGGGTGGTAAAATCCCTATCGTCCAAGTGAACAAGACCAAGGTCAGAGCCACAACACACGGAACCCACCACCAGAGTCTCCTCCCCTCTCGGCAATAACCCACAATCGGCAGCAAAAGACAACGATGGTTCGAAAAGGGTGGCGAAATCCCTCTTCAAAGCCGACGCGTCGTCGCTAGCATGGGCCATCACCTCCCAATCAGCGCCAATCAGCGGAGAACACAAAATGGGAGGAGGACGGCACTGCAAACCGGCATTAGAGACCGGCAACACCTCCATGAAACAGAAATCAACCCAAAAAAATCGGGATCTGGCAATAGCCCCAAAGTCAGAAAGGGTAAAAACCCTAATCTCAACCGATTTAATACCAGTGAAAATCAAGGAGATAGGACCGGACGCAACTGCCAATAGGACAGCGCCGATAGCTTCGAATGGCGGGCAACTACGAACGAAAGATCCAGCAAGCACGAATTCCCCACCGTCGCACAAAGACGACACCACCATCATCCAAAGAAAACCACAGTAATACTCAGAGATAAGGAGAGAAGCTTCAGAGAGATAATGAATTAAGAAGGGGAAACAGCAGAAAAAATTCGCAATCGCTTATAGACCGGCTGCCATTAAAGAGCCGTTACTTGAAAATAATATGATATGTAATATACACACACATATATATATATATATATATATATGTATATGTATATAAATATGTATATATATATATGTATCAACATTTTGATGCTTACACTCTAACTCCAATATTACTGGCCATACCTCCCACGTCTGCGATAGTACCTATCCCTCGTATATAGTTCTTTCTTTCATTCAAAGTAAACCCGCTTTGATCCACGCCTTCAAAATATAAAATAAAAATCTATATTCCGCTAAAAATCATTGTTCTTGATCTATTGAACTCGTTTAAATGCATGCTTTGATTTTATACCCTCGTTTTTGGTAGTGTTGGAGATGAGGCCGAGGCCATTCATTGGGGAGGAGCTAGGGCTTGCAATTTCAAGCATTATGAGCATCGATAGGAGAAGGAGTTGGTGCCATTGGTTTTCTCATGGGTTGTAGCACCTATACTCGAAGTTTTGGGGTTCATGGTGGTTTTCGTCCATGTACGGAAGGAGGGAGGTTGAGATCGGATTTTGCCCAGTGCAGGCTATCGTGGATTTGTAGTGATGGGGTTGTAGCTCTTGCGAAGAGCGATACGCCGGCGCAAACGGCATTGAACTCCATTATAATCGAAGGTGTATTCAGCAATCAAAGGCCGTGCATTTTGGGTTCATTTATTCATGGCTGCTATGCACGTTTTTGATGAGGAAGATGGAGTTGGTTTAGGGCAAGGGGCAATCTTATAATTATAGGGTAGTTGTTATTAATTTATTTAAATTTAAGTCGATAACTTATTAAATCGATAATTTTTGCATACGAGGTCGGATTCAAACGTTGTTTTTTATGGTAAATTCTTGTCGTCAAGATCTTTGCGATGGAGTTGGTTTGGCTCGATTTGGTTCTTGCTGGAATTTAGGCTAAAAACAGACGACCGTTCGGTTTTAGTCCAAAATCGTGACATTTCGGCGAAATGAAAAATAATGTGAGTTTAACTCATATTAAAATTGATTATATCATATCAATGATGATATAAACATTTATTGATTACTTGGATGTTAATTAAATTGTTTGATTGATTATTTGGTTGAATTTCCATTTAGAAAATGGATGACATATTAATTTGATCGTTATAAACCCATATGATTATCTATATATTATCCATAACCATTCTTTTATAGGGAAATTTGTAGAAAGACCCAAAAGGGTTTCTCATCAATAATTATTTATCTACGGCTAATGCTGTTATTGATGGTTAGTTGAAAAGGAATCCTGATATTCCATTTAACTTGTTAATTGTCGTTATAGCGATTTCGCTATATGGTCTTTATTAAATATCATCCCCAAAACCCTGTCATTTGAACTTGAGCTTGTGTTTCCACTAAATAGAATATTAAAATTCATTAATCATTTGGACTAATGATAATTTAAAATAATTAATCATTTTAACTAATGATTTCAAATTAATTAACCAACCTATTAAATGACGATTAAATTTTTTTATCTTCAGATTTAATTAATCATTTTAATTAATGATATTTTATACTTAATGAATCGTTTTAATTATGATTATTTAAGTTTAATTAATTTTTTAATTAAGGATAATTGAAATTAATAATTATTTTACTTAATGATATTTAAAAGTAAATAATCACTTTAAATAATGCTATTTGAATTTAATTAATCATTTAATTAATGATTGTTTGTAAATTTAAATTTTTTTAACTAATGATATTTGGAATTTAGTTAAATTATTTTTATTAATGATGTTTAAATTTTATTAATCATTTTAAATAGTGATATTTGAAATTAATAATCATTTTAAATTAATGATGTTTGAAATTAAATAAACTTTTTGATTTACAAAATTTGAATTTGATTAGTTCATTTCTATTAATGATATTGAACTTTAATTAATTATTTTATTTAATGAAATTAAAAATTACTTATCGTTTTAATAAATGATGTTTGAGATGACTTATTCATTTTTAACTAATGATTATTTGAATTTAATTAATCTTTGTAACTAAAGATATTTAAAGTTAATTAACGATTTAATAAAAGTGATTAAAGTAAATTAACTAATATAGTAAAGGTGCTTTAATCAACCGATTTAATAAAGATTTTAAAGTTGATTTACCGATGTTATAAAGTGTCTTGAAATAATTATCTATCTTATTAGAGATAATGGATTTGTTTATTTAAAAGAGATTTTAAGTGTGGTTAATTATCTTTTAGGCTAATTAATTTTTTTTAAAGTTATAAAAGATATTTAAATTGTTTTATTTTCTTTTGGGATAGTCTTCTGAGTGTCGATTTGATGTTGGTTTAGGCCTTCAGGGTCGAGCACTTGGAAAGATTATTCTCTTAATGTTTTTCAATAAGGAACTAATTCTAATATGGAAATCAAGCATAACTTCAATTTTTTTTAAAAAAAGTTTGATTCGTCTATGGATTTTCGTAAAGCGAATCGCTTATATGGAAATGATTTGCTTGTATAATTAGCACTAAATATCCAAGAAGTAAACTTGTCGCTATTTCAAAAGTTAAGAATAATCATTGGACATGACGTTGAGGTAACACTACCTTGACTTGTCCGATATTACTATTAACAAAAAATGTACAAGTTTGAATTCAGTGAGTGGTGATAAGTACAGAAGACTTAATTTTCATACGATCGTTTTATATCCTCGATAGTTGGTATCTCAGCTATCGGTTACTTCAGCTACTTTATTAATGCTTATTGCTCCGTTGAGCGTTGTTATCCTTTGTCGAAAAATGAATAAATTAAAAGTGCGAGTGGACGCCGGTTATGTGGGGTTAGTCCTATTAAGATATTTCACATCTTATCTAGATTTTTTTGTATTGTTATGTGAAAAATGGTTCGAGTTTAGATGTGAAATATTTGGGTTCTTGGTAAGGTTTTGCAAGGTCTGACTGGTACATTTCCGGGAAGTGTCACAGAGTATATGAGCTTCTTAGGGCACTAAAGGTATACTCCAAAGGGGTGCACCTTTCTAGTCATTTATTGGAAAAAAATTCTTTCCTTATTTGATTTGAAAACCCTGTATCTTTTTTAGCTTTAAATTGCAATGAGTAGAGCCAACTCCTTATAACGACATTTAAGTATTGATTTAATCCATTCTATCAAGTTGGACAGTTTTTCTTGTTCTATCTATTATGTCCAGTTTGGATTTTACTCAGTTTATTTCCATTCTTTCAAGTTTGGTTTTAATATTAATTATGCTCATTCATATTTGTATTTGTTTCTGCTCTTGCCTCTATGGATTTTATTTTTGTGAGGTAAAAACCCATTCCACGCTAGCGGTGTGGTCTCACAGAATTCTTATATGTTCTCCATTATTCGAGTTATCTTACAGAAGTATCCCAAACCAATCTTGGTATTATTTTATTATAATGCTTGGGTCAGACCGAGTATTTTTTCAGGTTGTCTTTGAAATTATTGAAGATCATGGAGGGGAATTGAGGATTCACATATTGTAGTATTATTGTTCTGCTCTAATATATAATATACCTATCAATATTTGTAAGGTTGGGATTTTATAACTATCCAGCTGATAAGGTCTATTTTTAATTCTTATGTACTTTATATTTTAGAGCGACGATTTCTACCGTCCATGTTGCATTATATGTTGTTGATTCCGTTGAGAGATTCAATCTTTCTCTAATCTCTATTCATTTCTTTTTATTTACCCTAACAATCTACCCTTTTGTCGATTGGATGCGCGACATTGGAACACAGTGGTAGTATTTGGTGTTGACTTTTGCTGGTCAAAAAGGCGGGTCGTTACATTTATTAACAATAAGAAATTAACCAATTTTCATAAAATAACAAAATATTATTTATCAATCCTGATTAATTTTTGATTCGATCTCAATCATTTCTTCATCAATCTTAATGATTCTGAAGTAAATTGTCTTTGTATGCAATACTAAAATTATATTTAAATACATAAAATTACATGTAAATGGTTGAATATATGTTTTCTTATTTTATTTTTTCTTATGCATTCAAAAATTGAATTTTTCCCCTCCTTAATTTATGCTATATGTTTACATTTTCGCCTTCCAAATGGATAATTGAATAAAGTATTATGTTTAGTTCCTAAATTTGACTCAATTCATGCTATATATGTACTTTTTACAGCTTCCAATTAGATAATTCCAATAGAGTATTAAATTTGGTTCACAAATTTGTCTATAATGAAAAATAGCCATATTTCACACCCTCTAATAAAAATCTTATCTTCCACTGTTCGTCTTTTTTTTTTCTTTTTTAGGATTAAAATGCTCATTTCTGCATCCTGAAATTAAAAATTGTTTGACCAAACATTGTACTATCTGCTTTTCTCTTTCATATTGATTCATTCCATAATAATCCTCATGCTCATCTTTCTAATTTGTTTCATTTTGAATTAATTTGTTCGCTAATCTTCTTTTTAATTTTATTTACCTAATTAATAATAAATTATATCCTCAACTATCTTATTCATTTGTTTACTCACTTTATTATAAGAACAATAATGACATATTTCACTAAAAAAATTTCACTTATTGTGTTTTAGTTTTGGGAGTTGTTTAAGACAATTCGATTAGGGGAATTGATGATATGGGGAATACTATATAAAAAAATGAGTGACAAAATTTACATGAGGGAATATTTTTTTTCATTATTCTTATTTATTATGCAAAATTAAAACCCATATGTTGAAATTTTTGGACATCCCCTTGCATCTCCACTATACGCGCACTTCTTTTAGTGTAAAAGATGCAAGACCACAAAATGAAGCTCTTTTGGTGACAGTATCATGTTCGGATATTTCTACATCCCTTGGAGCACATATATGTTTATAGAAACTTTTGTTGTAACAAAAGAAATTCTTTGTTGTTACATGTTATAAATCTTATATATATACTCATTTCTTTTGGGATATCTTGTAACATGAGACTAATCATAATCCAGTCTACACAGCTACTTTAATATAACGCGAACCACATATAACAAATCTCCACTCCGACGAGCATTTTTTTTTAAATTCAACTTGAAGTTATACAAAGTCCTTAAACACCTAGATAAGGTCGCTAACACCTCCCAACGGTTTAAATTATGCCATCACTCAACAGTTTGACCAAGCTATTTTACAAATAGTGCTCTTTTTCCACGGTTGGAGCATGCCATGTTCTAACATATAACTCCACCTTAATAAGAATTCCAAGCTTAAGCCATATAATGGAGCATACTTAAGTCAATGTTGCATCACAGCGGTCCCCTCAAACCATCGGCTTTGATACCATATTGAAAGTTTCGACACCCCTTCGCATCCATGCTATGTGCGCACTTCATTTAGTGTAGAAAAAGCAAGATCACCGAACGAAGCTTTTTTGGTATCAGCGCCATGATTAGATATCCCTACATTCATTTGTAGCACATATATTCATGGAAACACGTGCTGTAACGAAAGAAATCCTCTATTGTTACGTGCTACCGCTCGTATATATGCTCATTTCATTTAGAGTATTCTGCAATCGATGTAGGACTAATCATAATTCAATCTACGCACACACTTTAATAAAATGCGAGACACGCCTAACGGAGCTCCAGCTTGGAAAATATTTTCTCAATTCAACTTGAAGTTATACAGAGTCCTCAAACACTTGGATAAGGTCGTTAACACCTGTCGGCAATTCAAATTAGGTCGTTAGCGCCTCTCAGTAGTTAGGTTAAGCTGTTTTACAAAGATTCATCTTTTCCATCATTGAAGCAAGCCATATTCTAACATATACTACCTTAATGAGAATCCCGATCTCAAGCCATATATTGAAACATACTTAGGTCAATATTGTTTGGTCCTCTTGAACCATTGACTCTAATACTATGTTGAAATTTTTGGACACCTCCTCGCATCTCCACTATGCGTGCACTTCGTTTAGTATAGAAGATGCAAGACCATGGAATGAAGCTCTTTTGGTGGTAGCATCATGATTGGATATCCCTACATCACCATGGAGCATAGATATATTCGTGGGAACGGATGTTGTAACAAAAGCAATCCTTTGTTGCTATATGCTACCATCTCGTATATACTTATTTCCTTTAGGATATCTTGCGGTGTGAGACTAATCTTAATTGAAGTTATACACCCACTTTAATAATGCGAATCATACCTAACATTGTATTTCCACAAGCAATTTCTTCATTCTCTCGCTTTCTTCCCTTTTGCAAAAATGCATACTCAATGATTCCACTTGCACTCTTTCTTTCCAACTTCGTCCTACCGAAGTCATTTCTTACCATCGCTTGCATATCCTTCTCTAAAGTAAATTTCGCTCACATTCCTTTAAGTTCTTAACCACCATTTATTCTCTTCCAAAAATCCTAATCTTCTTTAAACTCCCATCTCTAAATTTCTTTTATTTTTTCAAATTTTTATTCTTTAACAAACATCTGCAACTTAGTTAAACAACCCTAATAGATTTTATGATATAATTATGATTATAATTTTTTTGAATTATAGTATATCAGTTAATTTGGTTCCTCCATATGTGGTTTATTTTTTTTAATTACTAAAAACATTTGCTTTATTTTTTTGTCTTGATTTTTTCTAATGTTTCGTTTAACCTTTTCTTTCGACATACCATATTTACTCTTTATATAACATTAGATCGAGAAGTATGGTTTGGCAGTCATGGTTTAGGAATAATGAAAGACAATTTTTTTTACATATTACATCAATTTTAAGTTCATTATCGATTTTCAGATAGGTGTAATCGATTTAAGCTAAAGTCCATTCGTTTAGATGCATGATCTAAATTTTATATTTTTCTCTTGCTCCTGTTCATACTGATGGCACTAAAATTATGTTATCAAAAGAAATACGGAAATTGAGATTTCTTTTTATATTGCTCTAGTTCAGACAGATTGTAAGGAAATGATGTTAATAAGTGAATTTTGTGCAAATAGTGTGTTGATATCAAATGAAATTTGTATTTTATAAATTTTTGTTGCTTTGGTTTTATCTAAACATATTACTATTGCCGAGAACATTATTTTCTTTCTTTACAACTACGTTTGTCAAGGTTAGCTTTTCCATATAAAAAAACTAAATCTAGTAATTTTGTATGTATACAGGTACTACATATGAACTTCAAAAGCCGGCGATCGTTTTCTTTAAGTATATACAGAAAATGCTTTTTAATGCCATGAAAATTTAAATAATTGATATTTTAGTCTCATATCTACATTAATAATTGTGTGTATTAGACAATAAACTATGATTTGAAGCTGCGACAATTCGTGCATGTATATTCAGTGTTAATGATTCAATAAAGTTCGTATTCAATGTGAATGCAATATTTATGAATATTACTTCCATTAATACATTTTTGTTTGTATTCTTTGAAAAATATTGCATGCTTACTTTGTGATAACTACTATATATCATCATGAAATACGCAATGTGCAAAAGTTGTTGTAGCTGCAAGGTGTATTTTCATCATGAGCTAAATCAGAGTAATATAAACAATCCATTCCGTAGAAAAGCATATACATACGTATATACATATATAGATATATCTATGTATGTATGTATATATATGTATGTATGTTTATGTATGTATATGTATGTATATTGTGACATTTTTTTTCTTGTATAACTTATTATCTCATGTACGACGTTGAAATCAAGCATCTCTACTTCTTTTTTTTTTTTGGCAAAAGTGATGAATTAAGTTCTTTCAATTATATTGATATATTAATTCTTTGTCGAAAATTAGCTTGTACAAGATATTTTGACCATTTTTATTTTTAATTTCTATAGGTTTGGTAATGAGATTTCGTACTTTTATACATGATTTGAATGAAATATCATGTTTGATTGTTTCAAACTTTTTTGCAAAATCTAAAATTTATTATGAGCAATTTCCTAATTTATTTAGACGCGTTTGAAATTTGTAATTTTTTTTAATGTTCTTGTAACAAAATGGTGTAGACAATTAGGATCCCAAAAATTAGGTGCGTTAAATGTACATAAATGAACATAATATGTAACAGTTATGCTTAAATTATTTTTGTACAACTATTTAATAAATAAAAACCACGTGCTTAGCATGGGTTCGCACTAGTGTAGTATATTTCTTCTGTCTAAAAAGAATGATGAGAATGCAAACATTTCCATCATAGAAAATAAAGCATGTATAATATGTTTTACATATATTTTTTACTTCAAACATTTTGATTTTTCTCGTCTTCTTGACGTATTCCTTCTCCGTGTTAGTTTAGGAAAAATTTGGTCTTTTATTTCTTTCCTCCAAAATTTGCATATATCATCTTTAAGCTTCTAACGATATCATCTTTATAAGCATTAATAAGAAGTTTACATCCAACTATATGCCAAACAAAAATATATTATTTATTTTATACCATAAGAAAATTTATGTATATTTCTTAAACTAATTTATATACATTATATTCATAACATTGTCTAACACATCTACCAGAATCACCAAGTATGGAGAAAATATTAACATACAACATTCCAAAGATGTTCTAAAGGAGCATGATATATTTCAACGCTTGTATTTGTATATCAATGAATACCAATTTCATATTTTAAAACAAGCATTACGGCATGCGCATCGCACGTGATGATGTCACGCACTTTGAGCTTGAGTTGTTTTTCTTGCGAATTATATATGTTTAACACATTGATATACATTCAAATCATTTGTTGTTTGTTTAAATTTTATATCTAAGTTGTAATATCCAATTTCTTTTAAGTTTGAATTTATATTTATATTATTCGTTAATAATTTATTTGTTACATCCTATGTTTAACTGATACTATAATTTCGTATTTGTAGACGAATGTATTGAATTTGTAAAAGAACTTTATTTGTTAGATCTTTTTTTAAATTATATTAAGATTCGATAATATTTATAGACGGATGTTTTGGGTTTGTAAAAGAAATTTAATTGTTAGATCATATTTTCAAATAATATTAAGCTTTGGTATTAAGGACTTTTTAGTAGTTCGTGCTGATATTAATAATTTATTTATTAAATCTCATTTTTAAGTGATACTAAGATTTGATAATATTTGTAGATGAATGTTTTGAATTTGTAAAAAGCTTTGTTTGTTAGATCCTATTTTCAAATTATATTAAGATTTAATAATATTTGTAGACAGACGTTTTGAATTTGTAAAATAAATTTAACTGTTACATTCTATTTTCAAACGATATTAAAATTAGATATAAATGTCACGTTGATAAAAAAAGTATAACACCAAAGTATTACAGCTGTTATTAAAGGTATAAATACTTACCACCGTTGAGGCCTGCTAAGATGCTTTCACAAATAGCTCTAAGACCATCAAACCATTTGGTAAAATTCCGTAATCTCTTCTGAACCTAATGCAATAAACCACAGGTGAAACCGAGGTAGCATGCAAAAGTCACAGAAATTAGAAGAGCTAGTAATAAAATGCGAACGAATAATTTTTCGCCACTATTACACATAATTTCCTCCTTTATGGTTCTTAATCGATCTTGACATCCTTCCTTCCTGCATCTGCTACCACCACCTAACGACACCAGACCGCCACTGCTTGCCTCCAGTCGAACCGCTGATGCAGCCTTCGCGTAATCCGACTGTCATCGACCACCCAGGACGCCTGCCACCATCGAGAAGCACATATCGCCACCGCCATTCCAAACAAAACTATGGCCACCTCAAATAACATTCCACACAACCACTGGACTCAACATGACATGATATATAGATCCATATCTTCTATTTCGCCAATAGTCTTCTAAATTAAAAAACCCTATTTTCCCTTGGGCTTTTAGGATTCTGCTTCCAAACTTGCTTCTTGTTGACACAAAGAATTCTTAGTGCAATTTGATGGGGTTTTGGTAGTAGAAGTTGATCAATAAGTGATGAAGTTGATCAGAGAATGGAATTGAGGGTTTAAGGAAAGATAATCATGATAGAAATGAACGAGAAATGTGGAGAATTTAAAGTTGTAAGTGATATTTCAACTATGAACAGTGGGAGATTAGAATAAAAGAAAATAAAATTTTAATTTAACCACTCAATCAATATTTTTAGAGCATCTCCAACCCTTCACCGTGTTAATTTGTACATAGCAACAATGGTCAGGCAACGTAAAATAAATTTATAAAAGATCTATTACATATTACAGCAAAATAATTCTAATTGCTCCCATGCAAACACGTTTAAACGTTACCAATTGTCTATATGTCAAAAAGCAAGTGGCAGTTAAACCTTAACATTGTGAAATACGATGTCTTGTCTAGAGTTAGACATTTTATTTCATAATGTCTAACAAAAAAATTGCCACATCATTTTACATATACCATTAACATCAGCATTGGAGATAAAAAACTGAAGGCCCACAAAAAGCACGTCCTGTTGATTAGTTTTGCACTTCAGCTGTGCATTCAAACTTATGGACATGCACACATAACCACTTTCTTTTCTAGATCACTGTTGAGTGCCATCTCCTCCTCCTCATTTTGTTAATTCCCTTCATGCTCTTAAACACTAGTCATGGTGGATGGAGTGGGTCCTGAGAACTCATAGTTCGTTGGAGTGACTGGTGCAGGTAATGTGCTTGTAGAATGCTTAAATGATTGGTGTAGGAGTAATACTTGTAGAAATGCTTGACACGTTTACACAACCACTCCCTTCAAAAGATGACCTTGTATCAAGGTCGAAAATAGGGAATCTAACTTCTAATCCCTAATAATCTTCCCATGTAGCCTCTTCCACTCCTCTTATCGTCCATTTGACCAATGCCTGTGTTACATTTTTAACATTTTCTCTAACCGCCTTCTATCTAACACAAATTCTGCCACTTCAATTATTTCCTCTATAAAACTTGGAATATCAGGTTATAGTAGCACTTCGTTTCCTAATTTTCTTCTGAGTGGAGACACATGGAATACATCAAGTATTCTAGAACCTTAAAGCAGTCTCAGTTTATAGGCCACTGTCCTGATTTTTTATATTATTTGGTAAGACCATAATACTTAGGTGATAGTTTATGGGTTTTTTTTTTGTCCCACAATAATTTGCCTATATAGATGCAACTTAACATAAACCCAATTTCCTATTTCATAAATTCTTTCACTTTTATGTTTATCTGCATTCTTCTTTATCCTCTCTTTATAGAGATGCAAGCTTCCTTTAAAAATTTGAATGACTACATCTCTAAAAAATAATATTTCTTTAACCATTGGTAGCTTGGTAGTGTTGCGGTAGGTAGTGTAAAAGAGTTGGGGGTAATCCACCATACACAACCGAAAAGGAATGATATTAATTGACTCTTTCCAAGTAGTTTTGTACTAGTACCCTGCCATGGTTAATTGTTGAGACAATTCATTCGTCTTGCACAAAAAACATCCCTTCATACTGTGGATGATAAGCTAAACCTACAGTTAAGTACAACCCTGTAATTTAAAAAGTTCCTACTAAGATAATCCTGTTAAGATGGAGACTCTATCACTAATAATAGATTTTGGCAACCCAAATAATAAATAAACCCCATCAAAAAGTATCTGGCCACTTTCTGAGTTGTATAAGGGTGACTCGCATTAAAGAAGCGGGCATATTTTGATAGCCTGTCAACTACCAAAGGTATTATAGTGTAAGATTTGGTCTTAGATGAATGTGTGGTGAAATCCATGCTAATATCACTCCATATAATTCTGGTGTAGACAGTGGTTATAGTAGACCAGGAGTGGGTACATTCTCTGCCTTCATTCTCTGACCTATGTCACATTCTTTAATAAATTTTCTGATTTGCTTCGTCATGCCTTGCCATTTGAAATCCTGTTTAAGTCTATGCAATTTTCTTTTAATGCCTAAGTGTCCTTCTAATGGTGTGGAATTGAAATCCTTAATAAATTTATTAGTGAGTTCAACATCTACATGATCTACCGGTTGCTTAGTTTTGTACAATATTAAGTGACCAATGACCTGATATTTTTGCGTATCTAATTCCCCTATATTCCAGGCTTCAAGTGTCTTCTTATAAAATGGATTGTGTTGAATTTTATGCTTTAATTCCATTACCCAATTGGGTTTTTTTATAACTGTTATTGCTTGAAAGTGATAATTTTCAGTAGTTTATCTCTTCTTTATAAAGCATCGACAATGATATTTTCTCTTCAAGTTTTATACTCTACTACATAATCAAAACCATGAAGTTTTGTGAGCCATTCGCCTGATTGCCTATGTGAAATTTATGGTTCAAAATGCCTGTTTTTTTCCTTTAACCATTGATTTATATAACCTATAGGTTTGCCATCTTGAAGGAGAACAGCCCCAATTCTATACGCTCACATCACACTCTTACAAATTCCTTGTTAAAATCGGGCATTACAAGTATAGGGGTTATCATGAGTTGTTGCTTTAGTTGATTGAAATTTTCAGTTGCTTGATCATTCCAATTGAAGACATTTTTCTTTAATAGTTCATTGAGGGGCTTGACCGTTGCATCATAATAAATTTTCTACAGTATCCAGTGAGGCCTAAAAACCCTCTTAATCGTTAATTTTTTTGGATTGACTAATCTTGAATAGCTGCTATTTTTTCAGGATCAGCTGTTACTCCATGTTGTGATACTATACCTTAAATATTCAATTTATTATTGAAAAAGAAATTTGCATCTGGATAGCATGATTACTAACTGGTTTTCTAGAATACCTGAAATGGTAAAGATAGAATGATAGATGGTATAATTGATCATTCCAGTTTTTAATATAGATCACATTATCTTCAAAGAAAACACGAACAAATTTTCTTAAATATTTTTTGAAAATATTATTCATGACAGCTTGAAAAGTGGATGGTGCATTAGACAAGACAAAAGGCATGATTAAAAAGTTCATAATGGTCTTCATGTGTCTTAAAAGCAATCTTATGCTTATCATCTTTGCACATCCTTAGTTGATGGTACTCAGACTGAGATTAAGCTTTGAGAAGTACTGAGATTTATGTAGTTCATTAAGAAAATCTTCCATTAAAGGAATGAGAAATTTGTCATTGATGTTGTGTTGATTCAAGCTCCTATAGTCTACATGTAACCTCAATGTTCCATCACTTTTCTTGACCATGACAATGTGGGAGGAAAAGGAACTAGTACTGGGTCCAATAATTCCAGTCTGCAGCATTTCAGTGATAAGTTTTTCAAGTTCATTCTTGACATGATTAGGGTGTCTATATGGACTTTGGCACCCTTGTTTAGTATTTAGTTTAAGAGGAATTTTATGGTCATGGCCTCTCTTTGGTTGTAGCTGATCTTCTCTTGAATAAAGGTAGAAAATTTATGGGGTAGATCATGCACTTCAAGAGGTAATTCAAAAATGTTGTCCATTGACCTCTGATTATCTGTAAGGAATTCCACAAATACCTTGCAATGATATATTGAAATCATGCCATTTTTCATAACGTCCAAAGCATTGATTCCTATTCCTTCTTCATACATCTCTGCAGGATTTAATCCTTTTGCCATGGCTAATATTCTAATGTAGTATTTCCTGAACCACACTATTACTATGGTGGAGGTGGAAGAAGTTTGGGTGTCAGTTGAGATGAACTAGTATAGTTCTTGATAGTTCGAAGGTTAACATTTATGTTATTATTGTTTCTTTTGGTCATCATCCATTTTGCTTCAAAAAAATTCACCAAAATTAACCACCTCTCTAAAATCAATTAGGTTGGAAGCCATGATATCATATTAAATATCTTCCTCTAAGACATCAATGAATTTTTCTAAAAGGTGTTTTGGTTGTGTGGGAACAAGGATGGCTTGTAATTACTTAATTTTTTTTAAGTAGTTCAACATAGTGGTATTTTGCTTAAGATCTGTAAAGCACTGTAGGTTTCTAGAATTCAACAGTGCTAATCTAACAAGAATCACTTCCTTAAACCCTGGCCGTTAATCATATTTAATCGTTTTGGTTAGCCAATAAAACCAATGGTGAGCTTCTTGCTTCAAAAAGAAAGAATATGCTTGCACCTATTAATTTTCTAGGGTACCACATTAAGTAAAAATCTGCTCCACTTGCCTCATCCATTCAATTACTTTATCTTGTCCTTAAACGATAGGAAAATCTAGTTTAATATTTGTATGTTACATCGTCATGTTGGCACTAAGGCCTGATTATTTCTAGATTGCAATAACCCCATTTCTATATTGGAAGTGGTTTCTTATTGATTTCTTGATGAGTTCCTCTAATAGGGTAGTGCACATGCTATGGATTTGAAATAATTAGATCTTGAATTAGCAGGCTAAGTGGTTATTCATTATTGAGGAGGATTTTCTTGTTAGATCTGGACTAGCATGCAATAGGGTAAATGGGTAAATTTCAAAAAGAAAACCTTCCATTTGCATCTTATTGTCTCAATTTATTTAAATCTTATCCAAATTTGTTTTTTCTAGAAAAAAATCAATATTTTATTTAATTTATAAATGAAATTTTGTTTACCATTAATTTTATATAATATAATATAATATAATATGTGTATCATATACACATACGTATGTACATGCATATGCACATGCAACACAAATAGTGTATATGGTTTAACATGCTCATGTATAGACGCTGCAGTTTACACCACAACAAACATATTAGCCCCTCTGTGTACATGTGTGTATTTTTTGTGTGTGTGTACACATATATAAATGATATATATATAGTTTTGTATATTATAAATACTGCTTATAAATGTTAAAATTTATATATAAAATATAATACAGGAAAATAAGCACAGGTAAGAAGTTACAAAAAAAATTTAGTCTGAGGGACAACAAATTTGTTTTTTAGTCTAAAGGACACTTTATAGTGTAAACATAAAATGATAGTTAGTGTAACAAAAAATGATAGTTCATATCATTTTCTGTTTACACTATAAAGTGTCATTCAGACTAAAAAACAAACTTTCTGTCTCTCAGACTAAATCTTTTTATAACTTCTTATCTATGCCAAAAACCGCTATATATATATAATTAAATTGCAAAATAATTCTAAATTTTAATATAATAATTTGTAATTTGCCAAATTTAAATTTCCAATTTTATGTCTTAAAGCTAGATATACACGATCTCAAATTTAATTTAACAAATTAATTTTAAAATAAATGTATGTATGTATGTATGTATATATATATATATATATATATATATATATATTATATAATTCAAAATATAAAATAAAATAGATTTTTATTCAACATATCTGCATATAATATATATTAGGATAATGTTTAAAATATTATATAAAATATAAGTATATACGCATAAATATGTAACGACCTGCGTTTTTGAACGGTTTAAATCGACGATAAACCACCTACGTCAAACTCAAACCATTCAAAATGGCAGATTGTTATGGAGTAAATAAGAAATGCAGAGAAGGAAAGAAAACATATACAGAATTTCGCAATGGAATGACAAAATATAATAATCAAATAAACAGTTCATGAAGCTGTTTACAAATAACATTGATTAAACTTTTATAATACAGATAAAAGTTACATACAACAAGAATAAATAATAAATAAATGCAGTGGAACAACATGATGTAGTTGAATATGTATAATAAATAATAATAGTACAAAATCTTCGTCTTCATCCTCTAGAAAGCAGTATTCAATAAACTGAAAGACTGACCCGAGCAAATTGAAAATACAAAACACTCGAGTCAAAACTGAAAGATCTTATGTAGTGTACAGATCCGCAAATCCGTAGCCCTTTGAGTCGATAATATTTCACCTCAGCTCAACTCAAATTGAATGAAAATATGAATCTTTAGAGTAAAAAGAAGAAAGAGGAAGAAGAAAAATAGAAACAACAACATAGAATCTCACAACCGCAGCGGAATAAATATAATATATAATAACATATTTTATATAGAAGAATCTAACAGTTTATATATTTACAATCATCAGAGTACAACCATCAATACATCAAATCTGGACAGTTATATAACTTGTCCTTACACAGCGGGATATAAGTCAAGCACGGAAAATACGTATGAAACTCCTCCAGCTAGTCTCCTGAGCTCCATAGCGTTTAACCAGAATCTGCAATACCCGGTCTGACCCGTGCATTATAATAAAATAACACCCAAGTCAGTCTGGAAAACCAGTGTGAGACAAAAACACTCAATTTTGAATTATTAATTTTTCTTCAAAATCCTTTGAAAGCAAAGGTATCTGTAAGACCACATCACACATAAACACTACCTGTTTTTACTTTACTATAACCAAAACTATTTTTATCAAAATCATCTGATATGATAATAGTGTCTATAGAAAGTAAATAGAAAATAGCTGAAATGCTTGCATCTCACGTTTCAGCATAGTTGGACACAATCGAAATAGTACGACGCTTATTAGAGAATGGATTCCATCGAATAACTGGGCCACTAGGGCACCGCCCACCACAGTACCCTCTAGAACAATGTACCAAGGACCACACCAGCATCCCCTGCTACACAAGACCGACCTACCTCTGACCTGGATAGACCGAATATGTTATCACCCCGGGTACTCCCACCTTCACCACCGAGCACTCCTTTCATACACAACCATATCCATAACGAATAGGTTTTCCGAGGACGTCTAGAAAGGTGATAACATATCCTACTTGGGTGTAACCCACTTAGCCTTGCTGCATCTCCCGTGTTTTATTCATTTCCGGTTAATGAGATTCGAGGCTAAGCGTCACCTTTCAAGAACAATTTCACTTAGAATGCTCATCGTCCTCCAATGACGATGTTCTGATAGCATTTATCCATACAATTTGCCCTAGGACTGGACAAACCGAATCATCGTCTTCATCATCTTCACAATATTCATTTGTAACGTTCAAATCGAATTGAAGTGGTTTTCGGATAATTAAATCTGATTTCCGTCTCTTTGAAACGATTAACGAAATTGGCCAATACTGATACCCATAAGCAGTCACTAGGTCTTATTTCATAATTTTCCAAACATTTATTTCAAAATATCTTTACTAAGATATATATCCAATCCCATTACATATTCCGATATTTGAAAAACCATTTTCAAATGCCCAAATCCATAACTGAATATTTTCGAACATCTCAACACTTAGAGATATTTCCAAACTTCCATTTTTATAATTATGAAAAATATTTTAAGTCTTATCTTCCAAAGTCCTTCCAATATTAACGTTCCAGATAATTATTTCGTACTTCCAAAATCTCCGGAATCACCAATAAATTTCCTCTCCTCAAAATCATATCCTTTATAAGCCCCTTTTAGAATCTCGAGAGAATTTATAAATTAAAATTTCCAACTACTTTAAACTCTCTATATATAATATTAAAGACTAATAATTTATTTTTAAAACATGTTCAAATAATTATTTAAAATATCGAAAACACTTTTGTAACATCAATAACTCATCTTTAGTTTAAAAAATAAATTTCCAAAGCTGATTTTAAAAGTTAGAATTTAATAAAATAAATACTTCATATTTAAAAATCTACTTACCAAGTATTACAATCTCAACTAGTTTAGAATTCCATGGTTTTAAAATAATAAAATTCTTTTTAAAACAAACTCACATCTTAGAATTAAAAGTATGTTTTTAAAATTTCAGTAACCAACTTAATTTATAACTTCCTCTCGATTTCACAACATATCGATTTATCTTCGCTTCCTTTATCATTCTAATTTCAAAAATAGAATCTACTATTTTTTTCAACCCTGTTACCAAATTCTAATATAAATTTACCCTATAAATTTATATTCCAATTATCATCTGATATCGAAACCCTTTATCTATAAATATCGATATCAATTTTATAACCCCTTTTTATTTTACCTGTTTATAAAACAAATCTTATTTATAAAATTTCATCATATACATTCATTTCTTATAAATATCTTTTACACTTCCAATCTATTTTTAATATTTATTTTGACTCCCTTTTGTATTATTTCCATAATTTCATTTATAAACTCTCGTATATAATTCATTTTGAAAATCTCCATTTATTTATTCGCAACAGTTAAGTATAGCCAAATCAGTTATATTTTTCTAATTCAATTTCTTTAAAATAACTCCAATTCCAATATATATATTGTATTATCAAATTCCCTTCAATTCCTTAAATTTTAAAAAATATATTTATAGTTCTTAAAATTGTCAAAATCCTGGCCAGAGCTACAATAGCATCCAATAATTCCAATCACCATAATAATCTAAAATAGATTATTCTACACAAAAAATATATCACTATATATGAAAAATAAACAATAAATTTAAGAAATCCAGTTGGATCCCTACAACCTATTTTCCTGCATCAACAGATGTTAATATCACAACAAAAATAATACCAATCCCACTTCTAGAGAGATATCGCAATATATAGGGTTATCCGCTATTATGCGGGACGCATAGGGTCTCATCTGCTATGATGTGCGGGAGTAGCACTCCAAATACTATATATATACTACTATATATATTATACAATCATTCAACAGATAATAATTTATAAAATCAACCAAACAACCAATAATTTGAATTCAACATTTTTAAATTATTCTAGCAATCCAAATGAGTGAGATTTTACTCACCTCCATTTTCCAATTTGTTAACCGACCCAATACTTGTATTTTTCTACACCGATTCTGCAGCTACGAATCCTATACTACTGATTCCGTTCAAATGAACCTCGCATAAATAAATTTTGAATAATATAATTTAACGATAACAATTTTAATTAAAATAAATCATCTAATTTATCAATTTTAAATTAATCACCAGCTAACCATATTTTTATCAAATTTAATTAAAATTGATTCCATTACCTTCTCAACTAAATAATGGCAGTACACCACCATCCCTCCTGCTCATACACGCACGGCTTTCCACACTCATGGTTGTCTGGAAATGAACGTCGACCTCGCCAACATCCACCGCCACACCTGCTTTTTACAAGAAGAAAGATGATGAATACCACTTCCATTCGAAAATTACTCGGGTCGAAAACCTTTCGCTCGACGTTGCCTGGAAATGAACTCGACAGAACGCCATCAGCCAACTCGACCTGCCCACACTACCGCCAACACCCACGACCTTTTCCCGACCTGCCCTCACTACCATGTCTCCGCCTCACCTACGATCACTTGCCGCCCAAAACCCCACAGTGAATGCGAACACCCGAATCTCGAACTCCATGAGCACGTGCGATCGTGCATCCCCTCGCCTTACGTACATGGCTCGCCTCCACCTCCGGTTTCCCAAGTCGGCCGCGCGACTCGATTGCTACTCGCTCGCGCTCGCAAGCGTTTATCTTTTTTTTGGCTGCTCGAATTTGATTTTTGATTTCGTGTAAATTGATTTTTGTTTCTGAATTAGGAAGAGGAAGGCGCGATTTTTTTTTTAGAATTTGGGAAGGATGAACGCGACATTTTTTTTCTTTTGTTTTGTTCATTCATATCAACTGAAGATGGAAGGAAGATAGACGTGATTTTAAAATGAGGAAAAGATGCCTTGCGTGTTTCTTGCTGGCTACAGAGAAATGAAAAAATTCTGATGTGAATTATTTTGTTACGTCCATGAATATATATATTATTTAATTTTAAATTGTCTCTAATTCGTAGTTTAAAATCTTGACCTCCTATCGAGCATGCCCCTAGACGTTTATAACGTTATACTTCTATTCTGAACGCAGTGGAAAATGTTTCGAGTCTTAATTCATTCGTATGGAGAAGATAGTCTTTTAGACCCCATTTATTATATTAAATTTTGGATATAAAATTCAACGCGTTTATATCTCGTACGGCTAAGCGATAACTCCAAATGCTACGAAACTTGAAATCCGATAATAATACATTATTACGGATCAATGGAACCAGTTTCGTCGAATTCCGAAACTATGCCTCGAAAAGCTATTTTTAAATTTGAACAGATCACTTTTAAATTCAAATTTTAGAACTTTTATTATCTTCAGTATTATTAATACAAATTCTATAAGCCTTTAAATTATTTTTATCAAGCTTAAAACTCAAGCTACAATAATTTAATCAATATTCACTTATTAAATTCAAACATTAAATTATTCAATAAATCGCTATATTTGAAATTTAGGTAAGATATTAGCTTTAAACATTTATAATCAGTTTATAATTCAAACTCAATATTTAAAACCATTTAAATATTCCAAAATCGAGCAACGAAAGATCCGGGTCGTTACATTCCTCCCCCTTTAAAAGAATTTCGTCCCCGAAATTGCTATGGCAGGAAAATGCTCCAAACCTATTAACTTTACAAAGCCCGCTTAACGAAAACTCGTTACTTCACTTTTCTAATCCTTTAGTTCTAACCAAAACAATTAGTTCCAATTCTAATTCCAAAATCTCTTATTTCAATTTCAATTTGGAATCAATTTGTTGTTAACAAAAATTTTCCAACTCCCTAAATTTTTGTAAATTTTTGGTATAGTCTCCCTCGTACGGAGGACCTTTTGCCATATGACAAGAGAGATAAATATATGTACATCGATCCACACGGTCGAAAAATAAAATATATAACAATATTTTATATTTTTCTCTCTTTTATTTCATAGGTGTACCTTTATTTAGCGTTTTTAAATAAGCGACTTATTTATTTTGCAATTAACGCGACCAAAGTCTAGCCAAATGACCTCCAGGTACCTGTACTTACTCAATTTAAACATGTAAGTACCAAACATATGAAATTAATAACATTTCACTTATTTTAAATAACTAACATATGGATTCCACAAGCAATGCATACTAAACAATTATCCATAAGCAACTTTAAGGCTTCGATACCAATCCAATTTGCTTTTACTCAATTTTCATATCATTCCATTCAATTTAAATGATTTATAACTCACTTTACATGCATTCAATTTATTTTTAAACCAAACAAACTCATATAGTTTCTAATTGATCTAAAAATCAATTTTATTTGCTTCTATTAATTCATAGAATTTTATCTACTTCCGTTTACACCAAACGATAATTTTCCCATGCAAATTTTGACGATATCTATTAAATAAAATATCCACTTAGTATATAACTATTTTAAATTGATCCTAAATCAATTTATATTTAGCTCTATTACATTTTTAATTGATTCTCAATCAATTTAATTTGCATTTCATTCAAATCCATCTTTTACTATACTCAAATCCATTTAATTTAGCTCGGAAACATTCCGGGCTATTTTATTTAATGGCTATTTCACAAACTTACTCGAAGCCAAGCTTCTACATTAACTTATACTAATTAATTTGCTTAAATCTTTTTGATCAAACACCAAAGTTCATTTCTTTTGCGACCAAATTCTATTTCCATTTTTGGATTAATTCTCATTCAATTAACTTCATCCCATTTTACAAACTAATTCAACTAGTTCATCCACTTCACCCATTTCAAATTTTAATCCCATATTCAATTCCATTAACATATTCAATCAATAAATTTATTTAGCAAATTAGTACACTTCCATTTACAATTCAATATTTTATTTTTATTTCAAAAATCACTTCATTTAATTTACTTGAGTTCAAATTTATTTTACAATTCAAGTTTTGGATTTTATCTCTTCACCAAAATGTCAAACAATTTTTATTTTGGGTTTTATATTCCACCTTTCAATTTTATCAGCCACGCAACTTATTTTTTTTCACATTTCCATCTATTATATACTCGAATATACTCACATTTCATTTTAACTCGAGATTATACATTTATTTCTAGCCTAAATATATTTTTATTCAATTCATTTCAACTTTTATAAGCCATTGAAGTTTATTTATTCCATTTGCTTTGCTTAAGTTTATTTTATCCATTTTAACTTTACTCCAGTTAAAATTCATTTTTCAAAACTCAACTTCCATATTTTTCTTTCTATTTAGAATCATTTTCAATATTTATAAGCTTATAACTTATTTCCTTATATTCTCTAACATCTTAATAAGGATTTCAAAATTCAAACACTCGGTTTTTATTTCAAATCATTTTGAAATCTCAACATTCCAAATCACACTTTTTAAAATTTTAAACCAACCCTGGTTTTCATCCGAAACAAATTCCCTTTGTTATTTTCAAAACAAACTTGTTTTTCCTCAAAATAATCCAGAACAACAATCCTGGCAGCAATCCATCACTTAGAAACTCAAAAATGAACACCGGTGATGTCGCGATCATCATCAGAATTATTTCCAACGACCGATGTGATTCCAGTGCTACATCCTTTCAAAAATCCATTTCAAAACATTTTTCTATTCAAAAATATCTCCAAATAATATTATTATTTATCTCCAAATACTTTGGGAACATTTCCAATATCTCCGGAATTAAGTTTTCAAACTCTGGTTTTTAATCAAGTTTTAGTTTTTAACCCAATTGTATAACCCATATTTATACAATGTCAGTTTGGGTATATAAACTATTTATAATCTTGTTTTGATTATAATATTATCATCCAAACACTCCAATTATACTATCATAGTTTCTAAAAATTATTTCCTTTTATATAAAAATATTATTTGGGTAAAATTATTTCATTTACCCTTTTCAAAATCATACTGTGTCGAATTACTCTATTCAAGAGTTTAGAAACTCCTATCGACTTAGTGGCATCCCACTATTCGACAAGAATTTATATACCACTCAACAAATAAGTCAACACAATATAAAATAATTTTATATTCACTAACAAATATGTGCTCATATCTATTAGTACTCTCAAACTCATTCTAGAGTATCACTGGCTCTATCTCTAATGAGCAAATTCCCACCAGTGCCGACGTAACAACCCACACATCTGTGTCCTTTGAGCCGACAATATTCTCCAACAGTTCAACTCAAAGTGGATGGAATTATGAACCATTAGGGTTAAAGAAGAAAGAGGTAGCAGAAGAATAGAAAACAACACCAGAATCTCACAACGTAGCGGAACAATTTGTAATAGATAAATGACTGATCTTTATACATAAAGAACTATATCTGTTTTATACATTACATCATTAGAGTACAACACAATCAATCGCAAAATACTAGACAGTTATAATAACTTGTCCTCACAAAAACTGACAACGCAGTTAACCATACACAGCGGAATATACATCAAAATACGTGTGATACGTCTTGCCATCCAGCTCGTCTCCTGAGCTCTACAGCATCCTTTCCTGTATCTATAATACTCAGTCTGACTCGAGTATTATAGTGAAATAACACCCGAGTCAGTCTGGAAAACCAGAGTGAGAAAACACACTTAATTGGATTATTGAAGTTTTCAAAAATCCTTTAAAATCAAAGGTATCTCGTAAGATCACGCCATAAATAAACATGTCGGGTTTTTACCTTACGATGACCAAAACATTTTTATCAAATTCGTCTGATATTATAATAGTGTCTATAGAAAGTAAAATAGAATCTAGCTGAAATGCTTGCATCTCACGTTTCAGCAATAGTTGGGCACAATCAAAACCATACAGGCGCTTATTGGAGATTGCATTCCATACAATGACAGGGCTACTGGGGTACCGCCGTCACAGTACTTGGTCTAGATCAGCGTACCGAGGATCCACCCTGATCCCCTGCAACAGAAGACCGGAGCTACCGCTTGCTGGATTGTCCGAATAAGATTACCTCACGGTTGAGATCAGCAACCGCCCACACAACCAAATAAAAGGAACATCTAGATAGGGATGATCTTACCCTCATTGGTTGCTACCCACTTAGCCTTGCTGCACCTTCCCTATTTTAGCGATCCTCGTTTGATGAGGCTCGATGCTATGCGTTACCTTTTTAGAACACATCTCACTGAGAATGCTCATCGTCCTCTCGATGATGTTCTGATATCATTCATCTATACAAGTCCTTTCCCGGTCCGAACGGAACCGAAGGCACTACTCCTACTACATCCATTTTGGAATCGCCCTCAGGATTAGTAGCAATTAGACCTTGCACTTCACTGCTCCATCTTCAATTCCAAGCTCTTGTCTTCCTCACGAAAACGTTCAAACCGGATCAAAGTGGATTTCGAAAAATTAATCCCGATCCCGGTCTCTTCGAAACGATCAGCGCATTGGCCAATATTGATAGTCGGTTATTTAACTATCAAATGACATCACAAGCAATCATCAGGCCTTAATAATTTTCCCAAATTATCTATTTCAAAATATCTTCGTAAGATATATATTCCACACTTCAACCCTTTGAAAATAGTTTTCAATCACTTTTTCTCTCGTGGAATAAATTTCTACCCAATTGTTTTATTTCGACTGAAAATCACCAAGTCTTAATACTTTAGATTTTTAAATAATTTAAATCACTTTATCCAAAAATATATACTTTAAAACACTTAAAATAAAAGCTACTTACAACACTTTATTTAAAATCCTAGTTACGAAATTTTATAATAATTTCTCATATAAAACTAAGCCAAAACTAATTTTAAAGTAAAAGTTATTCTATAAGGTATAAATATTAAATAATTATCTTTTAAATCATAATACTAGTTAAACCTTTAAAATAATTTACTTATATAATTCTTAATAAATATTTACTTTTAAAAAATTTTAAAACCACTAAATAATAATTCCTTTCTAAAGCATTCCTTTAAAACCACTTTAAAACCTCTAACTTATACTTGGAAAACTTTCTTTGAAAATATACTTGGCTTTTGAGCGAAATACACTTTCCTTTCCACACCTTTTAAAAATAAACCACTATTTATTTTTAAGCAAATCACCATTTCCTTATAAATTCCCATCTTGAATTTATACTTCCAATTTATCCTCTGATAAACATTTCACTTTATTTATAAACCCTGTTTATAAATTTCACAATCTCATTCTCCTTTATTCACAGTTTTCAATACTTAGTCGGTTTTCAAACCGATTTCCGAAACCAACTCCATTTTAAAATAAATTCGTTTACTTATCCAAATTTATTTCAAAACCCATTTATCCCATACTCACACCTTTTTTATGATTTAAATTCTTATCTAAATCGAAAATACCAATTTCATACATTATTTCAAATTTCTTTTTTTCCAAACTCATTCAAATCTTGAATTTTAAAAGTATATTTCTTCGTACTTAAAAAAATATTGCTTAAGTTCTTTTTTTTTTAAAATCCTTTTTCCCATTTATTCAAAATCCCTATTTTTCCCATTTTAGAATTTATTATATAGGGTTTAAAATCAAATCTTTATCCATTTCCCAAATTCGTTCCTTTAATTTATTTGAATTCACTATAATTATTTTACTTAAAAATTTCCCTCTTTGTTTCCTTTAAAAATCCAAACTTTATATATATTTCATTTTTCTCAAATACTAACATATATTCAACTAAGCCATGGCATTCAATAATTTCAATTCCAATTATAATCAATATAATCCATCACAGATTATCACATAAATCACATTACTGAATATAAAATAAATTCAGCATTTTGAAGAATCTAATTGGATCCCTCCAACCTATTTTCCTACATCCACAGATGTTAGCGCAACAATTTAAAATATCAATCTGGCTTCAAGGCAGGATATCGCGGTATAAAGGGTCATCCGCTATTATGCGGGGCGCATAGGGTCTCATTCGCTATATAATGCGGGAATCAATCACTCCAATATATATATATATATATATATATATATATAAAACATATCACATCCGAGCTGATAATAATTATCAATTCAAGCAAACAACCAATAATTTAAATTTAACTACCAAAATTTAAAAGATAATCCAAATGAGTGAGATTAACTCACCTTTGTCTTTAATTTAACTACTTTAATTTAACTACTTAAATTTTAAAAGATAATCCAACCTGGCCATTTTCTTCACGATTTGGACCTTGTATAAACAATTACGGTTTTACTAAAATTTTAAATAATCGAACATTCATTTATCCTTTTTAGTAAATTTAATTAATTAACACTTTTAATTTGAACTAATCTAATGATCAATTTCCATTTAGATAAATTAATTGGCCAATTATTCTATTAAACTAATTTTTCCTATAATAAATAAATTTTTAAGTTACAAAAATAATTATCTAAATTAATCTCCCTAATACGCTATTTTAAAATAAACAGGTAAATTTAAAATGTATAGATGTATATTTATTTTTCTTTTAATATATATGTATATGTGCATTTATAAATTAACCTACATAGATTTAAAATCTAATCTTTATATATAAACTTTCAGCATTCAAAATTATTTTCAAATCTTAAACATATATTTTCTGTTTACTATTTAAAATAGGCATGTGAATATATTTATATAATTTTCTTTTACTATAAATAACAAAACAGAATACAGAATTAATTTGAATTTAATTACCTTAACAAGTCGTCAACCCAAACCCAATGACATCGCCACAGCTCGAGCACCATCGCGGCCCCATCATGCAAACCCACCAACCTCGCACTGCCAATGTGATTCCCAAACCACTGCTCTTTCTTGCGTGCGCGGCTCCTCCTCGACTTCTCCCCATACCATCGTGAACCCGCAGCGTCG
This sequence comes from Allium cepa, assembly GCA_030765085.1. NCBI lineage: Eukaryota > Viridiplantae > Streptophyta > Magnoliopsida > Asparagales > Amaryllidaceae > Allium > Allium cepa. The sequence continues at coordinate 1,003,981,622 of CM060935.1, forward strand.
TGGCAGGCCGAACGAACACGACCTGCAAATCGATCGACCAGATCGCACGCCCCAAATCGAAACCCCACCTCGCGACACTAAAAAACAATCTCATCTCAAAGCCCTCTCGCAAATCGTCGTCGACCTCTATATGAACTTCCACCTCACGGCGAGGCACTCACCGACCACTATCACCTTCGAGAACACGAAAACCCGCCACTGAAATCAAAGATTTCGAATTGGGATTGAATTCGATTGCTCGATTTTGAAAATGAATGAGAGCGACCATTTTCGATTTGGGTTCATTATATTTTTTTATACATATACGATTTTTATCAGAATGAACTAAAGAAAACAGAAGGAAGTCATTAGGTTATTATTTTCGGATGATAGGTTTATATTTTTTTTTCTTTCTCAAAGACGACTCGTGTGAAATTAAACAGAAAAAGAAACATGTGTTCTCAGGGTGGACAAGTGGCTAGGGTATAAAGTTTTGTTGTTTAAATTAATTGACCAGTCAAATTATTTAAATTTTAAATTTAAATCATCTCGATTTCCGCAACTCACAATCTCGATCTCCAATAGTGTGATAACCCGGATTTTGGGATATCTGTTAATTGATAATTAACTAGGTTAAATAATAGGAATATTGATCTATAGATTGAACAAATAAATCTAATAATAAATATTTATATATGGATAAATATTTATTTGATAATCTCCTAATATAATCACTTAAAATTGACAAATTATTCTTTTAAAAAACAAATAATAATGATTATTTATATATATAAGAAGATTTTAAATAGAAAAATTATTATTTTCAAACAAATTAAATTTGTATTTGTTTAAATGTGTATATAAATATATGAGTTGATTTTAAATTGGATTTTAAATTGAAATTGAAATTGAATTGGAAATTCAAAAGATAAATATCTTAAAATATTTTGGATTTAAAATTATATTATATATGATTTTATTTAGAATAATTGGTTTTATATTATTTTCTTTAAAAGGTTTTATTTATATAAATTAAGAAAAGTATTTATTAATTAGTAAATTAAATACAAAAGTTTTATAAAAACAATTTAAAATAAATAAAGACATGCATAATTACACATGTTAGTTAAATGCGTATAGTTTAACAAATGGAAGAAAATTAACATATATTAATGACAAATGTTAGGAAGTTAAACAAGTGTCACTATTTTATTTTATTTTCTTTAATTTTTTAAGAAAATCATTATTGAGTCTATATATGCATCTATCCCTTCTCTTCATTTCTTTTTCTATCTTCTCATTTTCAAGACAAAGAAAAACCTAAGTCCTGTAAACATTATACAAACTCAAAGAACAAAAATATATAAACCAGAAAACAAAAGCCTGTAAAACATTTTTCAAACCTGTAGCAAATCAAAGATTCAGTTTTTTCAAACTAGATCATTTCAACAAGAAGTTTTCCAGTTTCATAGATCATCGAGCAATCAAAGCATTCAAGTATTTTTCCAGTTTTCAAGCAATTTTCAAGTGATTTTTAGATTCAAAAATCAAGCATCTCAGTTTTTAAGCCTCTATTCATCATTTCTAGCGAGTAAACAAATTTATTTAAAAAGTTTTAGATCTGTTTAAAATATAGATGCATGCTATAATTCCTTAAAGTAAAATATGAGAAGTGTTTGCATGATTGTTTAAACAGGAATATATGTATATATGTTTGAGAATGTTTTTGCGCATGTCTGGAACAAATAGGTTTGCTCTGTTCATTGTTCTCGGGTTCTAAAAAGGATTCAAAAATCAACTGCTCTTTCTCTGATCTGTTATGTGTTATGATGTTTAAATAAATATTGTTAGAAACAACAAGATTTAAGTTTTAAAAACATTTTAAGTAGGAAATGAAGACAGTTTTAACTAGGATATAAGAATTACAGTAAAAACTTAAATATATCAAAATTTCGACTTGAATAATTTGTGAATTCATGTATATAATCCGTTTTATCATCGCAAAATATGATTTTTAGAAAAAGAATCATGATTTTTGAGATGGTAATTCAAGGAGAATTTTGAGTAAACGTGATTTGGGTTTCTGTCCTTTTTTGATGATTGGTGTAGTTTGGATGGTCGGGACCACTACTGGAGATAGCGAGGGGGTAGAAGACCTTGGCAAAAATGGTGGGTGGTTTTATTGACCACCGTGGCGGCGGCTATTCATCGAAATAGGGTTTAAGATAGGTTTTGGGTCGAGGTTGGAAATTGGGTTACGGTGTCGTCATTAAAGCATCGGAGGCGATTGCATGTGGTGAAAATTGTAGCAGGGAGTCATGGCATTGCTCTGGGTTGGTCGGTGCGGGTGCCGAACGTCGGAGGCATTGGCTAGTGGGTGTTTTCCGATGGGGTTGGGTTCTAGGCTTGATCATTTAGTTCGATTTTGGATTCGCTGGCAAGATCGTCGATCTGGATGGTCGAGTGGGTTGGCGAGATCAACGTCGATTTGCCGAGAGTTGGTCGGAGGGGCGACGTTCGACCATGTACATGCACGTGTATGCATTTGTTTCTGTGTTGTGTTGTTTGTTTTGGGAATAAGATATAGCTCAGGTGCGTGCTCGAAGCTATTTGATGATTGTCTCGAAGCAGAATGAATGTGAGTAACTCGGGATGAGAGCGGGTATTTTGTTAATTGGCCCGGGTTTTAATCATAGCGGGTTTTTAAAATTTAAAATAAAAAAAAGAAAATCGGGTTCAGTTTTTATCTGGAGAAATTTGAACCAGGTTTAAAAGGTAAAGTAAAAGCATAACCAAGTTTTTAAATTATAAGAAAACATGTATCAAGTTTTGGAGTTTAAAAATTTAAAATTTTAAAGTTTTAAATTTTGGAAATTAAAGTAGATAAAAAAGTTTCCAAAGTAATATTAACCAAGTTCTGAAACAAATGTATAAATTTTAAATGCAAATATTTTTGAGAAATTAAATTATTTTGATGTGGATAATTAAATATTAGGTTAATAATTTCTTATTATTTTCAAATAAGGCAATGCGATTAATGAAAGTTATTAAAAGATAATTACTTAAAAAAGTAATTAGAGGATAATGAATGAATGTAATTAATTGAAGTATTAATTAATTTAAAGGATTAATTAATTTGGATAATTAATTAAAGGGTTGGTCAATTTATATAAGTAATTAAGAATAATTATTTATTATGAGTAGTTAAAGAATAATTATTTAGTGAAGAAATTAATGGATAATTACTTAGGGAGCAATAAATTAATATAATTAATAAAGTATAATTACTTAATGTAAGTAATTAAGGACAATTTATTAATGGTTAATTAATTTATGTATTTAATTAATTAATGTGATTTAATTAAAGGATAAATTAATTATGTAATTAACTTAAGGTTAATTTATTTATGACTAATCAAGGGATAATTAGTTAATGTAAGTAAGTAAGGGATTGATTAGTAAATTTCATTAATTAATTAAAGTAATAACAAATGGTTTGTACTTAATGATTAAGCAAGGTTAAAAAATTAATGTATTGGTTTAAATTAATTAGGAGATCACTTAATCTTGCCTTTGGGACGATTAAGTTATGTTGAATACCTTGAATTGATTAATGTGTGATATGAAATGCTTAGTTGAACCGAGATAATGTAAGTTATCTAGCTGTGATGAAATATCGTATAAACTGGCATCTTATTTAATGAATTGAATTGTTTTTCACTTAACCAACTTGGATTAAAAGGGTATTGGATTCGAAGAGACCGGGGTCGGGTATTAGTAAATACCCGAAACCACTTCGATTTGGAATCTAAAATAATTCTTTATAGATTTGATATGTGAAATCAATAGGCTGGAAATGAATAATTTAAGTAACTGGACCATTGAAAATAAGTAAGGGTACTTAGTTATTGTTTGTGAAATAAGTGATTGGCTTTAACAAGAAAAGAATTTGCAGTAAGGTACGAGTTACCCTGGGTTTTAATAAGTTTTATACATTAGTATTTCATGTTAGATGGGTTTACTCATGCTGGTTTCCAGCCTGACCTGGGTGTTACTTTGATGTAATGCTTGGATCAGACCAAGTATTACAGATTTTCAGGTTAGGACGTCATGGAGCTCAGGAGGTGAGCTGGATGGTAGGAACGTATGGGGTTCACCGATGTGTATTAGAGTTGTATTGATAGTAGTCTGGGACAGGTTGATGTAACTGTCTAGTCTATTTGTAATAGTTGTAACTCTGATGAAATGTATGTAATCTAACAATTACAGCTTTTCTGTGTATAAATGCTATTATTTGTTATTATATTTAATCCACTGCGAATGTGGGATGCGGTTGTTTTCTGTTCTTCTTCTTCCTTCTTTCTTCCTTTCTTTAACAATCTGAAATTTACGGCGTTCAATTTCTCGGCACTTCTACAGTGAACGTATCAGTGTCGAATTTTTGAGGTCGAAAATTTGGGCCGTTACATTTTGGTATCAGAGCGATGGTTATGCAAGGACCTTGGCTCTAGTGGGTTTACTCATTAAGAAATGGGTCAATGGTACCCTAGAATGAGTTGAGTGAAATCTATATGAGAGCGTATTTGTTATTTTCTTAAATAAAGATTTTAAAATCGGATTTAAAATTAGTTTTTGATATATAAAGCAATAGTTTTTCTAATATATTAAGGTAATTGGTTGTTGTATTATTTGAATTAAAAGTAATAATACGAATTAAGTGGTAATAGAAATATAACCAAATAGAATTGGGTAATATAAACTATATAAATAAGATAAGCTAGAAATGGATCCAAACTGAAATTAAAATCCTGAATTTGTAGAAGTGTTTTCAGAATAAGATAATAATGAATTTGTATCCTGATATGATAATCTTGGTTATTATCATAAATGGTTGTTGTGTTTAATAATGAAATGTTTGTTAATGAGTAAACAAAATGAAATGTTTTAAGGAAGTAACATTTAAGTATGACTTGTAAATTGAGGTGGATCTAAATTGTGATGTTTTAAAATCTAAGTCCGGAATTTGGAATTTGTTTCAAAGTGTTAAAAGAAATAATAAACTGTATTATTTACAATGTATTTGAATGAAAGAGTCCTGTTAAACAAGAGTTGTTTGAAAATTTTAAAGAAATATTATTTTGAATTAAAACCAAAGATGGTTTTAAATTTAAAGTTTAACTTGGTGTGCAAAGAAAATAAATATGTATATATGTGGGATATATATGATATCAAAGATGATTTGAAATAAACTCTAAGTGTTGAGTTTTATATTTTTCCTTGGAATGTGATGTGAAAACCCAAAGTGATAAGTTTTTGAACTTATAAGTGGGAAGATTATTAATATGAAGTTAAAAATTTGAAATGGAAATTCAAAATTGGGTAAAGTTGACTGGATTAAATTGAATTGAATTTAACTTTGGGAAAGTTAAATGAGTTTATAATGAACAACCTGAATTGAAAATTTCAAAAGGAAATTGAGATTTAACTTAGGAAGTTAAATGTGTTGAACTGAAGGGGGTATGTGTGATCTCAAAATTAGTTTGAGATCTAAAAATTGGAATTAGATGCTATTAATGAATGTTTTAAATAATTTGGATATTTATTTCGACTTATCTTAATATCATCATGTTGTTATTAATAATCTATGAAACCGAGAATTGGATTATTTTAAATAAGAAATGGATTGAGTTAATATACATCCATTACTGAAATAAAATAAAAATAAGATTGAACTTATGAAAAGGGAAATTGCTTTGAACTTAAAAATTTTGTAAGAAATGAGCTTACTGAAAATTTGTAAAGGATTGGTTTCGAAGATAAAATTGGGTAATAAATTGGATTCTGAAGATTAAATCATTTAAATAGTTTGAACTCTAATTTGAACTTTGAAATGAGTTAAGTAAAGGTAATTTAAAATGGAATTTTGAAATTTGGACTCAAAATGAAATGGTTTAAAAATTTTAAGTTGTTAATATAAAAATAAAGGTTGGTTTGATTTAAAGGATTAAATCAACATTTAAAAATTTAACACGAATTTATGAAACTCAAGATGGTTTTAAGTTGAGATTGAAGATGGATAAGCATTAAATTCAAATGGAAAATTTTGAATTGAATTAATCTGATGTGAAATTGAAGTTGAATAAGTTTGAATTTCAAATGGGAGTTAATTTGAATTTGGGATAGAAATTGAAGTTAATTTAAATTGAATTGAAATTGAATCAATTTAAATGGAAGTGGAAATTGGAAATTGATTGGAAAAGGAGATTGAAAATTGAACAGTTTGGCTCTGAACTATTTTTTTCTTTCAAATAAATTATTTTAATGTAAACTGTTTTAAATCTATTTTCCTAGCTATCTACTATACAACCTTTCTTTTTAAAAAACCCAAACTATCTTATACTTATTTTACAATTATTTTGAAAACTAATCACTATTTTACAACTACTTACAAACTGATTACTATTTTACAACTGTTTTGCAACTATCCAACTATTTTACAATTATTTAATTACTTTACAACTATTTTAAATTTACTTAACTATTTTACTACTATTTGCAACTAATAACCATTTTACAACTACTTATCTATTTTAAAAAATTTCAAGCTATTTTCTTAATACAAGTTGGTCAGAGTGCAAACTGTCTATAATTGAATACCAATTGAGACAAGAATTGAAGTGTTAACCCAAATGGAAATGGGGAGCAATTGTGGGTTAGTGAATAGAATTAAAATAAAGGTGAATAGAAAGAGAATTGATTTAGCTGATAATCAATGAAGCTAAATACGTAGGATGTAGGTATATTATTCTATTTGCATAATGATTTGATCCAGATTCGAGCATAGAATTTCAAGATAGTATATCGATCCGAGTTAGGATTTTTCACTCGATTTTCGATGGCGAACCCTGGATATGGATTTTTGATTGATTTTGGGAATTCTCTGTCATAGTTATGAATATGCAAGGAGAATGACGGTTTCTGATCAAGAAACCAGATCTGAGTCCGCACTAGGAAGTCGAGTGGACAATACTAGTTCGGAAGTGAGATTGTGTGATCAAGTGAGCGTTTCGATTTGTATTGCATATGGATGGTATATGTACATCGTACGTGCTTGAATGATATTGATATTGGAATTTTCAAAGAAATGAGTATTGATTTTTGAAAGTATATTTTGAGGAATATATGAATAAAAGTGGAAGTTGGATATCTTTTAAAATTCACCTTATGAAAAGTAAGAGGTATGGTGAGTAAATTTATAAGGTGAATCAAACTTGAATATTTGATTTGGTATAAATGAAGTATGTATATATATTTTTTATATATGATAAACTCCTATATGTAGAATCTAAAACCAGAAGAAAAGGTTTTTGAAAATATTTTAAAGGGAATTTATACAAGTATGAAGTGATCCAGAGATTATTTTCAAGTTGGAAAGGATATGTTATATGTATATATATATATATATATATATATATATATATAAATGATTTTATGAGAATGATTTTGGAAAAAAGGTTTTGGAACCTATGGATTTTGGAGAGGCTTTTGATTTTTGGGAAAAATCAATTTTTGGAAATTTGGAAAGCCAAGTTGGAACTATCGATTTGGGATATCGATTTCGTTAAAGGAGATTTTTGATGTAAATCATAAAGGGTAAGATTTGTAAGATATTATAAGTGTATGGTATAAAGTGTTTTGAGATTGGCTCTGGGGAAAAAGGAGCTCCCTTGGATTGAACTTCATTAGGAGATCCACGGGGTGGGTCTGCCTTGAGCCCTAAGGGGGAGGCTCTAAATTGAATCCTGGAAGGAAGTCTGGACAAACTGAAGTTCCTGAGGATTTTGTGTTGTGGGTAGCGAAAGTCGAGGGCGTTGATGCCTATAAAGACATTTGGGTTATGTTGTGACGACAGTGTAACTCGATGTCACTGCAATCTACTGCGGACCATAGCGAAAGTCGTGTGCGTTGTGAGAGCCAACGATCTATGTTTAATTTTGCCGTGATGGCAACGTAACATCGGTAGACTGCGACCTGTGGAGACATAGCGAAAGTCTATGGAGACATAGCGAAATTCGAGAGGCCATGAGAGCCTAAAGCTACATTGGGACTTGACTGAACTAGTCTGCGACCTATGTGGGGGTGGTGAAGTTTCATTTGGCAGCGAAAATCGAGGGTGCTGATGCCTACAGTTACATGGACTTTATTCGTGATGGCAACGCAACCCGTGATGTAATTGCGATCTATGGCGGGTTCCATAGCCTAATCGAGGGGAGCGGAGTGCCTATATTTATTTGTGGATTTTGCCGAGATGGCAACGTAACCATCGGGTTAACTGCGACCATGGATGGGTTGATGATTTCCAAAGCATTCACACTAGAGACGTTTCCTCTATTTTCAAAAATGTTTTCTATATTTTCAACAAAAAATTTTCCCAAGTATTTTCACTGGGTGTTGAAAACGGATCTGCTAAGTACTTATAGATTTTCAGTCCTATGCCTGATTAACGTATGACCGAATTTCTGTAAGAACAAGGATGGACTGGTGGAAACATCGAGCTATAAAAGTATTTTTATAAAACTGTTTCGGTAATATTATATAGATTTTAAAGTGTTTTAATATTCTTAAATAAAGGATTTATAGTTGAAATGGTCAAAGAGCAATATAAGTTGACAATAAGCATTTTAAATAAATTCTAGCTTCGTTCCTTTTCGAGTACGAAAAGATTTAAAGGGGGGAGGAATGTGATAAACAGGATTTTGGGATATCTATTAATTGATAATTAAATGGGTTAATTAATAGGAATATTGATTTATAGATTGAATAAATAAACCTGATAATAAATATTTATATCTGGATAAATATTTATTTGATAATCTTCTAATATAATTACTTAAAATTGACAAATTATTCTTTTAAAAAAACAAATAATAATGATTGTTTATATATAGTTATAAAAAGATTTTAAATAGAAAAATTATTATTTTCAAACAAATTAAATTTGTGTTTGTTTAAATGTGTGTATATATATGAGTTGATTTTAAATTGGATTTTAAATTGAAATTGAATTTGAATTGGAAATTCAAAAGATAAATATCTTAAAATATTTTGGATTTAAAATTATATTATATATGATTTTATTTAGAATATAATTGGTTTTATATTATTTTCTTTAAAAGGTCTTATTTATATAAATTAAGAAAAGTATTTACTAATTAGTAAATTAAATACGAAAGTTTTATAAAAACAATTTAAAATAAATAAAGACATGCATAATTACACATGTTAGTTAAATGTGTATAGTTTAACAAATGGAAGAAAATAAACACATATTAATGACAAATGTTAGAAAGTTAAACAAGTGTCACTATTTTATTTTATTTTCTTTAATTTTTAAGAAAATCATAATTGAGTCTATATATGCATCTATCCCTTCTCTTCATTTCTTTTTCTATCTTTTCATTTTCAAAACAAAGAAAAACCTAAGTCCTGTAAACATTATACAAACTCAAAGAACAAAAATACATAAACTAGAAAATAAAAGCCTGTAAAACATTATTCAAACCTGTAGCAAATCAAAGATTCAGTTTTATCAAGCTAGATCATTTCAACAACAAGTTTTCCAGTTTCAAAGATCATCGAGCAATAAAAGCATTCAAGTATTTTTCCAGTTTTCAAGCATTTTTCAAGTGATTTTCAGATTCAAAAATTAAGCATCTCAGTTTTTAAGCCTCTGTTCGTCATTTCTAGTGCGTAAATAAATTTATTTAAAAATTTTTAGATCTATTTAAAATATAGATGCATGCTTTAATTCCTTAAAGTAAAATATGAGAAGTGTTTGCATGATTGTTTAAACAAGAATATATGTATATATGTCTGAGAATACTGTTGTGCGTGTCTGGAACAAATAGGTTTGCTCTGCTCATTGTTCTCAGGTTCTAAAAAGGATTCAAAAATCAACTGCTCTTTCTCTGATCTGTTATGTGTTATGATGTTTAAACAAATATTGTTAGAAACAATAAGATTTAAGTTTTAAAAATATTTTAAGTAGGAATTGAAGACCGTTTTAACTAGGATATAAGAATTACAGTAAAAACTTAAATATATCAAAATTTGACTTGAATAATTTGTGAATTCATGTATATAATCTGTTTTATCATCGCAAACTGCGATTTTTAGAAAAAGAATCATGATTTTTAAGATGGTAATTTGAGGAGAATTTTGAGTTAAACAAGATTTGGGTTTCTACCCTTTTCTGATGATCGATGTAGTTTGGCTGGTCGGGACCACTGCTGGAGATAGTGAGGGGGTATACGACCTTGGAAAAAATGGTGGGTGATTTTATTGAACACCGTAGCGGCGGTTGTTCGTCAAAATTGGGTTTAAGACGGGTTTTGGGTCGAGGTTGGGAATCGGGTTACGGTGCTGTCGTCAAAGCATCGAAGGCGATTGCGTGTGGGGAAATTGTAGCAGGGAATCGTGGCATTGCTATGGGTTGGTCGACGTAGGTGCCGAAGGTCGGAGGCATTGGCTAGTGGGTGTTTTCCGCTGGGGTTGGGATCCAGGCTTGATCGTTTAGTTCGATTTTGGATTTATAGGCAAGATCGTCAATCTGGATGGTCGAGCGGGTAGGCGAGGTCAACGTCGACTGGCCGAGGGTTGGTTGGAGGGGCGACGTTTGACCGTGCACATGCACGTGTGTGCATTTGTATCTGTGTTGTGTTGTTTGTTTTGGCAAGAAGATGTTGCTCGGGTGGGTGCTCGAAGCTGTGTGATGATTGTCTCGAAGCAGAATGAATATGAGTAACTCGGGATGTGAGCAGGTATTTTGTTAATAGGCCCGGGTTTTAATCATAGCAGGTTTTTAAAATTAAAAAAAAAGTAAATTAGGTTCAGTTTTTATCTGGAGAAATTTGAACCGGGTTTAAAAGGTAAAGTAAAAGCATAACTAAGTTTTTAAATTATAAGGAAAACACGTATCAAGTTTTGAAGTTTAAAAGCTTTAAAGTTTAAAAGCTTTAAAGTTTTAAAATTTGGAAATTAAAGTAGATAAACAAGTTACCAAAGTAATATTAACCTAGTTCTAAAGCAAATGTATAAATTTTAAATGCAAATATTTTTGAGAAATTATATTGTTTTGATGTGGATAATTAAATATTGGGTTAATAATTTCTTATTGTTTTCAAATAATGGAATGCAATTAATGAAAGTAATTAAAAGATAATTACTTAATAAAAGTAATTAGAGGATAATGAATGAATGTAATTAATTAAAGTATTGTAACGACCTGCTATTTCCAACCATTCGCATCTGCACATGCCGGACTTGAATTGCTCAAAATATCAGATTGTTAATTTAAATTTGGCAAAGCTCAACATGTACAGTAAATAAATCAAGCACAGAATTACAAACACAGAGTAATATAATAATAACGCAACGGAATAGATAAATAGTAGTTCATGAAGCTGCTATATAAACATCAGAGTTAGAAATAAAATACAACAAAATATCTCAAATACAGAGAAGGTCTCCATCACAAATAGATGACCTCTCTTAACAAAATCAAATGGAGAAGCTGAAAGCTGAATCGATAGTGGGATCTCCAAACGAAGCTTCAAACTCCAAAGGTGATTCTCAAATGCTGTATCACTCAGTCTGACCCGAGCGTAAAGCAAACACAAAACACTCGAGTCAGGATTAACATTAATCCAACTCAAGTGAAATATCAACTGAAATACAAGTAACTTAAAGGATGTTTGGGATAACCATCCTCTAAGGATCCATGGGACTATCTACAAGGTAGAAATATACACTATAACACCGTGGCCATTTAAATAAATATATACTTCAAAACCAACATGTCATTTCCATTGAATATATATATATATATATATATATATGTATATATATATCCTCAATTCCACAAATAGATTCCAATCAATTCGAGTTCCAAATTCACATTTAATTCAATTTAGATTTATCCATTTTAATTCAATTCTGTTTCTAAATAACAAATTCAAATTATATTGATTTCAAATACAGATCTGAATCACAAATAAACCGGTTAAATTTCAGTATATTTCAATGCTTTAATATTCAACATTTTCAAACTAAATTTAACAATTTCATATAGAACTTTATTTAACTTCATTATCATTTCGTCTTTGGAATATTCACTCATTAATTCCTATATTATTTTAATAACTGTAAATTACATTTAAACTAAATATTCCCTTTGATTTATTTAAACTTGAAATATCCATTTAATCACTTTAAATCAAAAATCAAGTTATAAAATCAAATCTTAAATTTCAAATTCAATAGTTCAAATCGATTTAATTAGCATAATTCTTAGATAAATACAATTTTAATTAATTCAACTTTTTCTTCTCAACCTTAACTTATTCAAATTATTACAATAATCTATTTTGATGTTACGACCCAGAATTTCTATTAATTAAAATTTGTATATTTAATTGATTTTAAATATTAATAAGTGAAATTAAACATTCGAATAATTTTTTTTTGAATATCTGGATTTAATTGGATAATTAGATCGATAATTTAATAGTTGAAATTACAGAAATAATTGTAAATTGGGTTAAATATGATTGAAATTGATTTGGAAAATTTTATTATATCATGTTGAAGTTAGAATGATGTTATGGAACTTTTAAAATTGAATTTAAAGTTGATTTGTGAAAATTGAATATTTTAATATTTAGTTGACGAGTTAAAATAGCCATTTTTCAAACAGTCTTGGATTTTGACGAAACTAGTTTCATCAGATCTGTAATGTTATATTATTGTATGGTTTTAAATTTCGTGTCAATCGGATTTACGGTTTGTCCGGGGCAAGCCAAAACGCATAGGAATTGGTTTAAATCGATTTAATTTAAAATCGATCGTTTATTGCCGTAACTCGCACAGATGATCGAAATAGCCTCCGAAACATGTTCCATTGTGTTCGGAATATGGGGTAAACCTTAGAAACGCCAGCCGGCACGCTTCGTTTGGAGTTTGGAAAATTTCGATGAATAGTAAATTGGGCAATTTTCTATAAAAGGACGTTCTATTCTCTCATTTGCAAACAAAGAAACCCTAGCTAGGGCAAATGCTTCAGCCGCCACTTTCTACATTTTAATGCCCATAAACTTCCTTGCTTCCTCCTCAATTATCTTCCAATCCACTAACCAATTCGCGAAACTTTCTAAATGAAAGTTGTAGAGCTCGTCGAGAGCTAGATATCCAACGGTGGAGATCGTTTAACTCGAAGTGGATCGTTCGCAATCGAAGCCCAAAGGGCCGGCTGTTGTTCACGTTTTTCGAGGCCTATTGTTGACCGAGCTTGGAGATATCTTGGCTGAAGGTCGAGCTCGTGGAGGCGCAGCGATGGCACTGCTTGATCGTTGGCTTGTTGATTGAAGGTGGTCGAGTGTTTAGGGTTTTGTGCGTGTTTTATGGGTTGATGTCGTGTTCGTTCAACTGGAAGGAGATGAGCATGCGCGCGTGCGACCTGATGGGGGGGGGGGAGACCAGATCTAACGGTCCAGAAGATGATGGTTAGAATAATAAAAAGAATTTGTAAATATAATTGTATATTAAATTGTGTAATCTTTGTAACACCATAACTTTGTCGTACGAGGTCGAAAAATTATGAAACAAATTGCGTTGCAATCGTTTTGTCAAGCACTACGCTATGGAGCTGGTTTGGAGTCGTTTGGAGCTAGTGAAAATTTTGGGTAAAATTAAACGCGTGTTTAATTTTATTCGAAATAAAACGCGAAAACTAAATTGAAAGCAAGTTGAGAACTTCTCACTCAATCGAATAGTTTCAATTTATATTTTAAATAGTTAGATTTAAAATTGTCGATTGTATGCTGAATGATGAATTATTATCTATTGATTGTTAAAATAGACATTATACGCCGTTAGTAAGCGGAGGTTATTTATTAAAAACATATACCCATCTTGATTGGAATTGGTATTATATATGTACTTGGAGTTGATTTTCCCGCATTATATAGCGGATGAGACCCTATTGCGCCGCCTATTAAGCGGATATTATTTTTATGAATCCCATATGCCGCGATATTCCGTATTGGAACGGAATTGGTATTGTGCTAACATCTTTGGACGCAGGGAAACAGGTTGGAGAGATCCAACTGGATTTCTCAATTATATTGATTTATTTACAGATATTATGATATTTGTTGATTATCGTATTGATATATGATGTTTGGTTTGTCATGATTGACTATTGGGTGCTGTTGCATCATTGGATCCATTTTTAAAGTTTAAAAATAACGATTTTGATTTTAAAAGGATTTTTAAAATGATTTTTCAAAGTATATGTTTTATTAAATTTTTGAATTGATTCATTTTAAATAATTAAAACGTTATAAATTTTTATGTTATAAAAATTATGATTTTTGTGAAATATAACCAAAAGGTGATTTTTAAAATAAATAGATTTATAAAATAGTTTGAATTTAGATTTTTGAATTATTATAAAGGATGTATATAAAAGATTTTTAACATTGATATTTATAATATATATATATATATATATAATATTGGAATTGTAAAACGAGTTTATTAAGTGTTAAAATGAAGTATAAAAGGGATTTCATTAAAAATTATAGATTTATAAATTGTGAAGATTATAAAATGAATAGATGTTGTAAAATAAAAGATTTATAAGTAATTAACTTATAAACTGGATTTTGGGCATTTAAATGGGATATTAATAGAAATTATTAATAAAGGAGATTTTATAAGTTGAAGTTGTTATAAAATATAAATGAATCTTATAAGTAATAGAAGTTTTAAAAAGAACGATTTTGTAAATAAATGAATTATAAGTATTTAACTTATAATATGGATTTTTGGTATATATTTGAGATATATATATTGAATTGGATTAATAAAGGAGATTTATAAATCGAAGTTTATAAATAGAAATGGAATTTCTAGACATTGTTTATAAATTCGAAATCAATGGAATTTGATAAATTGAATATAGAAATTTATTAAAAGAAGTATATTCGCGATTTTGGATAGCGAACTATTCTTTATATAAAATGTGTAGAAATATTGAAATTTGGTTAGTGAAGTATATTCACGATTTTGGACAGTGAATATATTATTAAATAAAATGAATATGGTTTGGGAAAGTGATATTTTAAATAGAATTAAAACGATTTAAAGATGTTTTAAAATGCGTTAAGTATCGAATACATAGATTTCAACATTTATTGTTGAAATAGACGTTTTCGAGAAATAGAAGGAAATGGTGGACTATAACGCTGTTGTTATAGTAAATGATTTCCGAAAGGAAATGTTTTGTATAGTATTGGGATTTATATATCTATTTTAACTTTGAATCCCTATACTAGTGATTTTGGGCCGTCGTAACGAGGTTTTACGTAACATTCGTTTTGGCCCAAACAAATGTGTTTAAGAGAATGATTTCTTAAAGAATGAAATATATACTTAATTTCGATTTAAGTATATTGAATATTTTCCAAGTGTTGAAAATAAGTGGATTTGTAAATTTCTTATTATTAAATAAGTATGGAAATGTTTTCCAATATGAACTTAATATTTTAAGACTTTATCTTTTAAAGATAAATTGAAAATGAATATTAGAAATCGGTTTGGGAAATCGTATATTCATAGATATTTTGAGAATTGTAAATTCACTATGGAATTTATAAAAGAAAGGGGAATTTGTGTAAAAATAAACGTTGAGTTAATTTTTGAAGTGTGGGGATAAATTTACGGATTTGGAACGTAAACATAAAGTAAATCGGTAAGGATTTATTTAATTGGTTTAAATGAACCATGTTGAAATGAAAGTATTTCGCATAAGGAAAATGATTGAAATTTATTTTCAAATGGTTGAAGTGTGGAAAATTATATATCTAGTAAAGATATTTCTAGAAAATAAATCATTTGGGAAATTATTTGGAATTTGGTGATGTTGAACACGCCTATCGATAGTTAAATAATCCGACTATCAATATTTACCTTTAAATAGGTATTCGTTGTGATTGCTTGAATTTGAATGCCACACTTATTTTTGAATAAGCGCTCACTATTCGGGTTAGCCGGGAAAGGACCTTGGGGTCGTATAACCCATTTCGAATATGTGATATGTCGTTATGGATTGCATTTGATGACCGGTGTTGAAGACCGGATATTTGTGAAAACGGAAGGATTACCGTCGAATGTTTCTGCATCGGTTGATCTCCGATATAGAAATTTATTACCCTTTGTGATGGGAAGTCCGGTCGTGATTAGTGAATATCCGGATTGCAAGGACTTCTTTGTAAGTGCCTTCGGTTCCGTTCGATCCCGGAACGGACTTGTATGGATGTGTGTCTGACGTTACAGTTTGAGATGTAAAGCTGGTTTCTATCAAATATATTTCCGTTGGTGGCGGAGAATTTGTTCTCTTAGCTTAACACCCTTAGAGGTTATGTAGTTGATGGTTATTAGTGATACATTCCCAAATTGGTAATGTGGCATACGAAGTGCTGTTGAGCATTTGATGATCAAAGCACAGCTTTTATATAAAGCGTGGCTTTGTGGACGAGATTTTGTCGGACCTCATACCCCGGAAATGGTCAAAACAGGAAGGATGCAGCAAGGTTATTAGGGGGTAGCGCCCCTTTAGTGTATGTCATTCCTTCTGGATAGAGGTGGTATCATGGTATGGAGCCCAGATACTTAACCTATGTTGCTGCTGCAAATTTATTGCTTTGTGGTTATTGGAAATCGAGGATCCTAGGATATAGATCGGTTACGATCGGGGAATGACATATTCGTGTCAGTAGTTACCTAGTTTGAAAGGTAACCCAGCCTTGTGTTGGCAGAGATCCGGTTAGGTTCTCGAGTCGTCTTTCCAAAGGCGTACCCATGTGGCAATGGGAAGTTCCTTGGCCTGACTATTTGTTGGAAATCCAGAGAAATAATACGATCTTGTACGGTTTTAGTTGTAGAACCTATCATTCACTTATGGTGGCGCCCTACTATTTGGATGGTAGCTATAGTAGGCATAAGTGCGAAATGCCTATGCTGGCTAAGATTTATATCTTTACTTTCGAAATAATTTTTTCTACACTATTCACTAGTAATAATATCAAAAGTTTCTTTTTAATGCGTATCAAGCATCTTTGACTATCATAAACAGAAATCTCCTCTGATTCTGCGTTTACATTGTGTGTGTGTGTGTGCGGGAGGCCTTATGGTAGTCTCATTTTCTAAAAAGCATTGCGAATCTATTTTAAAATTATCCTGTACTTTGTTAAAAAAAAACTGTTTTAGTTCTCACACCAGTCACGTGACTGACTCGAAGTTTATTGTTTACCTTCCTAAACTCTGGGTGCCCACCAATTTCCACACGGGCAGTCAAGAGTTAGTTTATCAGGATATTCTAGAATCAGGAGTTGCTGGAGGCAAGCTGGATGACATGGCATATTCACTAGTATATAGTATTTCTTTTCCGCTGTTTGTTGTTGTTTGTTGTTGTATACTCTGATGATGTGATGTAATGTAATAACTGATATAATTCTTTTGTTTAAAGATTATTCATTTATCTATTATATGTTGTTCCGCTGCGATATGTGAGATTCTGATATTGTTCTATTGTTTCTCTCTGTTCTGTTCTATCTTTTTCTCTCTTCTTCTATCTTTTTCTTCTTCTTTAACCATAACGGTACGGTTTTCCGGCATTCGATTGCTCGGCAGTTGATACAGTGGACGTATTGATGTTGGTTTTCGAGCGTCGAAAAGTCGCGTTCGTTACATTTGATATATAATTTTAAATAAATACTTAAACATGTTATGTGTATTAAATCAATCCTAATAATAATATCATTAAATCTTTATATAAAATTTCCATATATATATATATAATATTTTAAGAACCAATATTTATTTAAAACCATATATTTCTTTTCAAAACCAGAGAAATTATTTTCAAAATATTTATATATATATGGACCAAAGGTGTCTGTATATATTTTCCTATCCTACGGTCAAGTGATACGGATATTTATCATTTCAATCCGTAATTAAATATATACGGGTAAATATCATTTTAACCCGCAATCCAAAATTCAAATCAAATGAAAATCTCTTGGGTCTATCATTTCAACCCATAATGATTTTCTCCATTCTAAAGTCCGTTCGGGTATGTATCATTTCAACCCATAGTGAATTCTATACTAATAGGGAACTTGCAGAGTGATAACAGATAATATAAAATATAACAACGGGCATATATAATCAATAACAATATAATATAAACAACATGATATGGTGTCATATCCCACAGGTGAACAGTTACCTATAATAGCATATATAACAATTTAAATAACTACAGCAGCATATTCCAATTGCCGTTTCAATTGAAATCAAATTTAATAAATAAAAGAACGTTAATCGTGAGTGATTGCTCACCTTCCGAGGCTAAATAGATTTGACAAGGCAATGAGCTATGAATTTCAAAGCAACGCGGGATGGACACAATTCGACGGAGAAAATAGGCACAACAGACAAAGCTGATAAATAGAATTCGATGAGAACAACAAATCAGTTTGATAGAAACGGAATATATATATATCTATATATATTATATTCACTTTTTTTCCTTTACCTTGCAATCAATACTAAAATTTTAAAATAAATCTTAAAATAACACATACAATTAAAATCATTGTTTTTAAATCTAGCATATACATAAAAACCTTTATATACAACAACAAGTTACGTGGCACAAATGTAAACTTGTATACCTCTATATATATAGTGTAACTTAATAAACCCATTTATATATCTACAGTAACTTCATATACATACATAACCAGATCCTATACAAACAGATATAATATATGTATACAAACAACTTCCAAATGCTTACAATACAAATAATAGCTTATTCAATCTGTAGCACTTACCTTAATAAGATACTAATTTAGATTACTAAAATATGTTTAAAATTTTATATTCATATTGTATATTATTAATAATGCAGACAACTACCCAACTAACAAATATGAATTATGGTGTATGTACTAACCAGAGCAGATGATATATGAAATGGACTAACCTATATCTATGCTACTGTAGTTATGTACCATAATGTAAATATATATAAAATAAAATGGCAATGTACTGAGTTTCAACTCAAAACAGGCTGTCACAAAGTGTAGAAAACAACTTATATGAGTGTATATTAAAATATTCTTACCTTTATATCAAATCTGTAACATGCCTTATACTATTATAGTATAATATACAATATTGTTACAAAGTAAATATATATAGATATCTATTTGAAATCAAATCTGTGTATATATACATACTTATACATAACATGGTGTGCTTGCTACGAAATGCAAACACATATATGTACATAGTGTAAAATTACTTATATACGTATATAATAATACACTATAGTAATCTCTATATAAACTTTATAACCAATATAATAACTTACACACTGACAGCATGGATATAATGCTTCTATAAAATAGCCTTCTTGAATTCATACAGCGCATGTTATAAAATACTAATATAACTACATCTATAACACTATGCTACATAGTTTTGAACATATATATTATTAACCTATGTATATTTTAAAACTACTCATATACAACTCAGATTATGAACAAATTATAATAGCTATATATATGCGTATTTACAATGGCTCAACAAACTTAGTATAACTGGCTGCTACTGCAACATGTATACACGAAAGCCATCTTTATTATATACATATCTATATAAGATTTTGAAAACTTAGTAAAACACTTGATTTATATAACATAATATATATATATATATATATATAAGTACATCAGCAAAATCTTATATATATATATATGAATACACCGATATGAGTTTATTTTATAAACTTACTTTATAAAAAAAGAAAGAGGTCGAGCAGCTACTATGGGGAGATGTGGAAGGAGAACGCGGCCAAGGAAGGAGCAGCTCAGGGTGTGTTCGCGTGCTTCCGGCTGTGGATGAGATGAAGGGAGGATATGGAAAGAGGATCGGTTGGTAAGGCTTAAAGAGTGGAGGAAGTGGGAGTGCGTGTTGCGGAAGAAAGTTGCTACGGCAACAGGGTAGCTCGGCTTCCGTGGGTCCGCCGACGAGGGGAGGAGTCGAAAGGGAGAATTGTCGTGGAGGTTTGGTCGGAGGTGCTACGGTAGCGGCCGGGGCGGAGCTTGGTTTGCTGGGGGTGAGTATGGTGAGATGGCTGCTTGGGTGGAGTTCTTGGCACAGGGACGAAGAGGGTTTACTGTAGAGAGAGGCGGAGGGTGGTGAGGGTCGGCCGGACCGTGGTGCAATTCAGGCGTGGAGGAAGATGGAAAGCGGAGCTTCAGGCAAGCTGATGGGTTCGAGGACGTGGGAACATCGGAGGTTGAGGGGAGAAGAAAATACAGCGTTTCATAAAATTTCTCAGATCCAATTGAGAAGAAGACGAATTGTGGAATAACAATATTATAATATATATTTAGTGTTATTATTTTCAAACGAACGGATAGGAGAAGACAGAACAAATCCGTAGAAATATTGAAAGCCAATGGTCACCTATTGAATTCAAATAATAATAAAAGCACAGACTGCTGACACTACACATTTTGAAATAGAAATGACAAAGGGTGCCAAACAGGTCCAATACAGATTCGATACGAGAGTTGTTTTCCCAGGTTGCACTAGACTTTGGAATTGAAAATCGAATATACCATAGAGATCAGCACGATGAGGCGACCAAAACGATATATATGTCAGTGGTATGATCATCCGATCAAAAAGTCGATATCGGAACGAAAACGCTGCTATTTCGTCGAAAAAGAAGATCGATGGAGCAATATCAGTCCAAATTTGGAGAAACGAAATATGACGCCATTCTCAGAAGACGATTTACAATTTTTCTATAGAAAAATATTCAGGTTTGGAAATTATTTTGTTATCATCAAATATTAACTGATATAAATTGAAATAGAATTACATAATAAAATAAACTTTCATATTATCTGATGAAAATTTACCAGCTGCTATGTTTAAGAAGGCGTATTCAAATATTAAATTTTTATTTTCAAATTTTATTATTTAAAATCTCACAAAATTTCAATAAATTTAATAAATAAAATCACTTAAAATTTTGGGTCGTTACACTCTCCCCCACTCAAAACTTTTTGTCCCCGAAAATGAAGGGGGTAGGGGAATAGAACAACCAGAAATAAAAGTAGATTGAAAGAGAATAAACAATTAATTTAAAACTATATAAATTTGCTTGAAATATTCCTTTGAAACCTTCATTTGCAATTCAATTAATTTACAGAAAATGATTTTTATCTAATTAGTAACTTCTAAAATATTTATAACACTAAAAATTTCTATTAAACCATGTATTATATAAATAAAAAATATTTAAAAAGGATATAGTCAAAAAGGGAAAGAAGGTAGATTCCGAAAAACAGAATATAGATGAATAACTAAAGCTGAGTAGGTAAGGTAGATTCAAAAGAATAGTATCGAGCAGGAATAATTAATTTAGGAATTTCAATTTGAAATATTAATACAAAATTTCTTTGTTGAAAATACTTTTATAATAAAATTCCTTTATAATAAAATACTTTTATATCAAAACAAATTTCCCTTTTGAAAATACTTTTATAACTCGATGTTTCAACAAGTTTATTCTCGTTCCTGCAGACTCTGGCCATGCGTTGATCAGGCGCAAATCTAGAATTCTCTAGGTACTTAGTAGACTTGTTTCAACACCCAGTAAAAATACTGGAAAACTTTTTAAAACAGATATGGAAAGTACAATCTAAACAAATCAACCAAATCATTGTCTAACCATGGATTGCAGATACACAATAGTTACGCCTGGATCCCCTAGGAAACATCCGTATCCATAAGCTGTCTTAGCCCTGCGAGTTACGCCATGATGACTAGTAGACCGCAGATATAACATGGTTACGCCTGGATCCCCCAGGAAGCATCCGTATCCGTAAGCTATCTCAGCCCTGTGGATTTCGCTACTAAAAACGACCTACATAGATCGTAGATACACAATGGTTATGCCTGGATCGCCCATAAAACATCCATACCCGTAGCCCATCTCAGCCAGGCGAATTACGCTATGCAGTCGCGCTTGTAAGACCATGGAGATCGCTATGGAATTCGATGGACACTCTTGTATCATATCCGGAAAACCAAAATCAGAGAGAATAATATCGATAGAATGAATCCACAATGTTGCCACAAAACGGATATCAAGCAGAAGGCACTTTCGATATCTTTACTTTGAAAATATGTATCATATAGTACCTTTCAAATCACTTTTAGTTATCATACTTATACAAAGTCCATCATACATAAGATTTTATTTTCAAATTGAATACTTTCCAAATCAATAGCATATCAAATCACACTTATATAGACTTCGATTACATAAGATTTCTCTTTCCAAATTGAGCACCTTTCCAAAACGATAGTTTTCAAATCAACTTCATATTTATACAAATCAATTTTATATAAGTTCGATAACTCCCAAATCAAGTATTTAATAAAACAAGGTTCTCAATTTCAATTCCTTTCAATAACGTTTCAGTTTCAAAATCATATATGATTTAGCCAAATCATTTCTTCCAAATTAAATATATTCAGTTTCAAAGTTTCCAAAATAATAGGTTTTGCAAATAATTCCAAGTTTCCAAGTCAACCTAATTTAGGTCTAATAAAATTTCATATCGGTATAATTCGAAATAGTCTTCTTCATTTACTTAACAAAATAGTTTCAAACTTATTTAAATCATATTACTTAGCTTTGAAAATTTAAGCCTCGATTTGGAAGTGCTCGAATATTCAAAATAGTCGAAGAAATCAAATTTCCAATTCAGAGTTGGAAATCAACAACAAATTAGTAAATAAATTCCAATAGATAGGGTTATACTAAATCCAAAACTCACGGTCTGAACACCGTTTCACTTCAAATTGCTTCAAATATATATATATATATATATATATATATATATATATATATATCTTTCGAATATCAAATCATACTTCGAAATTTGAAATTTTGTTTCACACAATCGCTCGCATAGCAAAGCTACTAGAGTAGCCTCTTCCCCCTCTCTGAAACTCGAAAATCAATGTCGATGATGCATGCACTCATCATCAAAATTATTTTCCAGTGACATAAGTGAGTTCTAGACTTCTATTTTCTTGAAAACTTCTTTGAAATTTCTCCGAAATCATTGGAACTCATTTGAAGTCATTTGAAACATTTTTATTCGGAAGATACTTTCAAATTATATTATTGTATATTTTCATGATCTCAAAACCAATTTCAAAATACGGAAATTCAATTCTCGAAATTCAAATTTAACCCTTCAGTTATAAATCATTTTTATATAAACCAATTTCTTATATAATTTTAAAATTTCAAATCGTCTCAAAAACATTTTCACTTTTATATATAGAATAAAATCAAACTTATAAAAATAATAATTTCGATATATAAAACAATTTCTAAAATACGAACAACCCCGATTTTCAAAGGATGATTCAAGAATGGATTCCAAAACAAAGATAGAAATTCAAATTTGAGACACTCTAATCAAATAGAATTCTGATTCTAAGATAGGCTTGAACGAAGATGAGATAACTAAGTTTCAAAATAAAAGATGGATATACTTACATAAATCGCGGGCGACCTTAACCGGGTCAACCGTGGCTTCAGAAATATGATAGATGCGGGATTCTAAAGCAAATCGACATTCGATCGCCCGAGATAGAATTCGACATAACAAGAGAGAGCAACATCTAAACCGAGAGATATATAAATCTCCAGTGAATCAATGCCAATTGTAAAGGAGCTTCACCCCTTTACAAATCAGTCAAAGATTGGCGGGATTGCCTATTCTTATAGAAATCGTTCGAAGTGGAGTTAAGGGGTACTCCAGAATCAAGAACCACGAATAGGGAAAGCCGATAATGGATTTTGGAACCGCAGTAAATGTTCCAAAGTCCAAAGGAAAATCAAATCGAAGAGGAAGAAATTCAAGCTCAAACAAAAGTGATTCTGCAAATAAATTTACTATATATGTTAAGTTTGCCTAGAGCCAAAGCTTTGTTACCAACTGTAACGACCTGCTATTTTCAACCATTCGCATCTGCACATGCCGGACTTGAATTGCTCAAAATATCAGATTGTTAATTTGAATTTGGCAAAACTTAGGATATACAGTAAATAAATCAAGCACAGAATCACAGACACAGAGTAATATAATAATAACGCAGCGGAATAGATAAATAGTAGTTCATGAAGCTACTATGTAAACATCAGAGTTAGAAATAAAATACAACAGAATATCTCAAATACAGAGAAGCCTCCAGCACAAATAGATGACCTCTCCGGAAAAAATCAACTGGAGAAGATGAAAGCTGAATCGATAGTTGGATCTCCAAACAAAGCTTCAACCTCCAAAGATGAGTCTTAAATGCTGTATCACTCAGTCTGACCCGAACGTAATGTAAACACAAGACTCTCGAGTCAGGATTAACATTCTTATATCAATAAATCCAACCCAAGTGAAGTATCAGCTGAAATACAAGTAACTTAAAGGATGTTTGGGATAACCATCCTCTAAGGATCCATGGGACTATCTACAAGGTAAAAATATACACTATAACACCGTGGCCATTTAAATAAATTTATACTTCAAAACCAACATGTCATTTCCATTGAATATATATGTATGTATGTATATATATATATATATATATATATATATATATCCTCAATTCCAAAAACATATTCCAATCAATTCCAGTTCCAAATTCACATTTAATTCAATTTAGATTTATCCATTTTAATTCAATTCAGTTTCTAAATAACAAATTCAAATTATATTGATTTCAAATACAGATCTGAATCACAAATAAACCATTGAAATTTCAGTATATTTCAACACTTTAATATTCAACATTTTCAAACTAAATTTAACAATTTCATATAGATCTTTATTTAACTTCATTATCATTTAGTCTTTGGAATATTCACTCATTAATTCCTATATTATTTAAATAATCGTAAATTACATTTAAACTAAATATTCCCTTTGATTTATTTAAACTTGAAATATCCATTTAGTCACTTTAAATCAAAAATCAAGTTATAAAATCAAATCTTAAATTTCAAATTCAATAGTTCAAATCTATTTAATTTAGTTGAATTCTTAGCTAAATACAATTTTAATTAATTCAACCTTTTCTTCTCAACCTTAACTTATTCAAATTATTACAACAATCTATTTTGATATATAATTTTAAATAAATACTTAAACATGTTATATGTATTAAATCAATCCCAATAATATTATTATTAAATCTTTATATAAAATTTCCATGCATATATAATATTTTAAGAACCAATATTTATTTAAAACCATATATTTCTTTTCAAAACCATAGAAATTATTTTCAAAATATTTATATATATATATGGACAAACGGTGTCTGTATATATTTTCCTATCCTACGGTCAAGTGTTACGGATATTTATCATTTCAATCTGTAATTAAATATATACGGGTAGATATCATTTCAACCCGCAATGCCAAATTCAAATCAAATGACAATTGCTTGGGTCTATCATTTCAACCCATAACGATTTTCTCCTATTCTAAAGTTTGTTTTGGTATGTGTCATTTCAACCCATAGTGAATTCTATACTAACTTGGAACTTGCAGAGTGATAACAGATAATATAAAATATAACAAAAGGCAAATATCATCAATAACAATATCATATAAACAACAGGATACGATGTCATATCCCACAGGTGAACAGTTACCGACAATAGCATATATAACAATTTAAATAACTACAGCAGCATACTTCAATTGTCGTTTCAATTGAAATCAAATTTAATAAGTAAAAGAACGTTAATCGTGAGTGATTTCTCACCTTCCGAGGCTAAATAGATTAGACAAGATAATGAGCTACGAATTTCAAAGCAATGCTAGATGGACACGATTCGATAGAGAAAACAGGCACGATGGACAAAGCTGATAAATAGAATTCGATAAGAACAAAAAAAAATCAGTTTGATAGAAACGATATATATATCATATTCACTTTTTTCTTTACCTTGAAATCAATACTAAAATTTTAAAATAAATCTTAAAATAACATATACAATTAAAATCATTGTTTTTAAATCTAGCATATACATATAAACCTTTATATACAACAAAAAGTTACGTGGCACAAATGTAAACTTATATACCTACCTCTATATATATAGTGTAACTTAATAAACCCATTTATATATCTACAGTAACTTCATATACATACATAACCAGATCCTATACAAACAGATATAATATATGTTTACAAACAACTTCCAAATGCTTACAATACAAATAACAGCTTGTTCAATCTGTAACACTTACCTTAATAAAATACTAATTTTGTTTACTAAAATATGTTTAAAATTTTATATTCATACTGTATATTATTAATAATGCAGACAACTACCCAACATACAAATATGACTTAATTATAATATATGTACTAACCAGAGCAAATGATATATGAAATGGACTAACCTATATCTATGCTACTGTAGTTATGCACCATAATGTAAATATATATAAAATAAAATGGCAATGTACTGATTTTCAACTCAAAACAGGCTGTCACAAAGTGTAGTAAACAACTTATATGAGTATATATTAAAATATTCTTACCTTTTATCAAATCTGTAACATACCTTATACTATTATAGTATAATATATAATACTGTTACAAAGTAAAAATATATAGATATCTATTTGAAATCAAATCTATGTATATATACAAACTTATACATAACATGGTGTGCTTGCTACGAAATGCAAACACATATATGTACATAGTATAAAATTACTTATATACGTATATAATAATACACTATAGTAATCTCTATATAAACTTTATAACCAATATAATAACTTACACACTGACAGCATGGATATAATGCTTCTATAAAATAGCCTTCTTGAATTTATACAGCACATGTTATAAAATACTAATATAACTACATCTATAACACTATGCAACATAGTTTTGAACATATATATTATTAACCTATGTATATTTTAAAACTACTCTTGTATAACTCAGATTATGAACAACTTATATTAGCTATATATATGCGTATTTACAATGGCTTAACAAACTTAGTATAACTGGCTGCTACTCCAACACGTATACACGAAAGCCATCTTTATTATATACATATCTATATAAGATTTCGAAAACTTAGTAAAACATTTGATTTATATAACATGTAATATACATATATACACATTAGCAAAATCTTATATGTATAAATACACTGATATGATTTTATTTTATAAACTTACTTTATAAAAAAAGAGGCTGAGCAGCTGCTATGGGGAGATGTGGAAGGAGAACGCGACCAAGGAAGGGGCAGCTCAGGGTGTGGTGGTGTGCTTCCGGCTGTGGCTGAGACGAAGGGAGGATCTGGAAAGAAGATCGGTTGGTAAGGCTTGAAGAGCGGAGGAACAAGGAGTGCGTGTTGTGGAAGAAAGTTGCTAGGACAATAGGGTGGCTCGGCTATCGCTGCGGGTCCGCCGACGAGGGGAGGAGTCAAAGGGGAGAATTGTCATGCAGGTTTAGTCGGAGGTGCTACGGCAGCGGCAAGGGCGGAGCTTGGTTCGCTGGAGGTGAGCACGGTGAGATGGCTGCTTGGGTGGACTTCTCGGCACAAGGACGAACAGGGTTTACGGTAGAGAGAGGCGGAGGGTGGTGAGGCTCGGCCGGACCGTGGTGCAGTTTAGGCATGGAGGAAGATGGAAAGTGGAGCTTCAGGGCGGCTAATGGGTGGGAACATCGGAGGTTGCGTGGAGAAGAACAGATGGCATTTCATAAAATTTCTCAGATCCAAATGAGAAGAAGATGAATTATGGACTTACAGTATTATAATATGTATTTAGTGTTATTATTTTCAAACGAACGGACAGGAGAAGACAGAACGAGTCCGTAGAAATATTGAAAGCCAATGGTCACCTATTGAATTCAAAAAATAATAAAAGCACGGACTGATGACACTACACGTTTTGAAATAGAAATGACAAAGGGAGCCGAACAGGTCCAATACAGAACCGATACGAGAGTCGTTTTCTCGGTTGCACCAGACTTCGGAATTGAAAATCGAATATACCATAGAGATCAGTACGATGAGACGACCAAAATGATATATGGATGTCAGTGGTACGATCATCCGATCAAAAATCGATATCGGAACGAAAATGTTGTTATTTCATCGAAAAATAAGATCGACGGAGCAATAACAGTCCAAATTTGGAGAAACGAAATATAACGTCTTGCTCAGAAGACGATTTACAATTTTTCTATAGAAAAATATTCAGGTTTGGAAAACATTTTGTTATCATCAAATATTAACTAATATAAATTGAAATAGAATTACACAATAAAATAAACTTTCATATTATCTAATGAAAATTTACCAGCTGCTATGTTTAAGAAGGCATATTCCAAATATTAAATTTTTATTTTCAAATTTTATTGTTTAAAATCTCATAAAATTTCAATAAATTTAATAAATATAATCACTTCAAATTTTGGGTCATTACAAGTATTAATTAATTTAAAGGATTAATTTATTTAGATAATTAATTAAAGGGTTGGTCAATTTATATAAGTAATTAAGAATAATTACTTGTTAAGAGTAATTAAAAAATAATTATTTAGTGAATAAATTAATGGATAATTACTTAAGGAGTAGTAATATAATTAATAAAGTATAATTACTTTGTGTAAGTAATTAAGGACAATTGCTTAATGGTTAATTTATTTATGTAGTTAATTAATTTGTATGATTTGATTAAAGAATAAATTAATTATGTAATTAACTTAAAGTTAATTTATTTATGACTAATCAAGGGATAATTAGTTAATGTACGTAATTAAGGGATTGATTAGTAAATTTCATTAATTAATTAAAGCAATAACAAAGGTTTGTACTTAATGATTAAGCAAAGTTAAAAAATTAATTTATTGGTTTATATTAATTAAGAGATCAATTAATCTTGCCTTTGGGATGATTAAGTTATGTTGAATACCTTGAATTGATTAATGTGTGATATGAAATGGTTGGTTGAATTGAGATAATGTAAGTTATCTAGATGTGATGAAATAACGTACAAACTGGCATCTTGTTTAATGAATTGAATTGTTTTTCACTTAACCAACTTGGATTAAAAGGGTATTGGATTCGAAGAGACCGGGTTCGGGTATCTGTGAATACCCGAAACCACTTCGATTTGGAATCTAAAATAATTCTTTATACATTTGATATGTGAAATCAATAGGCTGGAATAGAATAATTTAAGTAACTGGACCACTGAAACTAAGTAAGGCTACTTAGCGATGGCTTGTGAAATAAGTGATTGGCTTTAACAAGAAAAGAATTCGTAGTAAGGTACGATTTACCCCGGGTTTTAATAAGTTTTATACATTAGTATTTCATGTTAGATGGGTTTACTCACGCTGGTTTTAACGTCCCCCCGTTTTCGTACGGTTTAAATCGACGATAAACCACACACGTCACACTTAAACCATACAGAAGGGCGGATTGTTAAGGGGTAAATAAGAAAAAGCAAAGAACGAAAAACAAAACAGAATCTTACAGCGGAACGATAAAATATAATAATCAAATATACAGTTCATAAAGTAGTTTTACAAAATATTTGATTACTTTACTTATACAATACAATATCAGAGTCACACATACCAGAGAATAATCAATAATAATGCAGCGGAACAATAATGTAGTGGAATAATATAATAGGTAATAGTAATACAAATCTTTGTCTTCGTCCTCCAGAATAAAATCTTCAAATCCTGAAATGCTCGGACTGACCCGAGCAAATTGAAAAGACAAAACACTCGAGTCGGAACTAAAAGATCTTATATAAGTTAAATCAACAGGAATAATATGAGTGGAACGGCGTCAGAGATGTTTACAGGATTTGACATCTCCTATCCAGTGTCTAACGTGAGTGCAGTAACTCAAGAGATGCTAGGGATTCACATCTCCTAAGGATCCGTTAAAGTATTTACTATGTAGTAATATTTCACTATTATAATAATGTCTATTAATAAAATAAACTTACTTTTTTTCATAGCATTAAGGGGTTACCCATATAGCCCCTTAACACGTAATAGTCCCAGTAGTCCATCCAATATCGTAGTCCCTCCTGATCGGGAAGCCACCAGAGGATACCACACGGGCTACGGGAGAAATCGTACAAGGCGCGATAGGTTAGGTGACATGACACAACTAGGCAATGCCAGGGTAGATATACCAATTACGCTTTCGGGCCGGTGGTAACGCATAGCCGCAGCTACCGTCCACCTCGAGCCACACCCCCATATCAAAGAAATCAAAAGTGGCCACCGAATAAATCCAAAAGTCAAAGTATAATATCGAAGGGATGTGTCCGATCAAAGGTGCTACCTCATTAGCCCGTCGATCGCTCCTGTTTTAGCCACCTTATGCCAACTCACGGGAGTTGGGTCCACGTATTTACCTCAAAGGAAACGACGCCACTATCCTACTTCATTCTGGAATCTCCACCGCGTACACGATTGTTAAAGTGGTTTTTGGAGTTGGCAGAGAGTATGACAACTTCCGATCCCGGTCTCTTTAACAACCCAACATTATTATAACACCGCGGTCATTTTAAAATAATTTATACTTCAAAACTAGGATATAATATTTAATTCAAACCCATATAAATACAATATCATTTCCAATTTTAAAACCAAATCAATATGATATCTCTTTTTTCATAGTATTCAAAGTTATAAAATTTCGAAACCAAAGACTTAAAATTATAACACATCCAAAACGTAATACTTTGAAATTTATAACTTTGAAACATAACTTCCAATACTTTAGTGGTTCAAATATTAAATTACTTTATAGCTTCTTAAATTTCACAAAATCAATTTCAAATACAGATTTGAACCCCCAAATAAACCATTTCAATTTCCATATATTTCAAAGTTTAAATATTCCACCATTTCAAAACTAATTCTTTGATAATTCCATACATCAAATTTAATTACTATTATTTTGATTTGAAATGTCTACTTAATAAATCCAATATAATTTAAGTAAAACTTTTAACTTCAACAACTGGATATCCGTTTTTTTAACTTGATATATTCATTTAAATCAACTTGATATTCCTTTAAATCACTCTAAATTAAAATCCAGTTATAAAATCATACCCATTAAAATCTCAATTTTATTAAAATATCAAATCAATTTATTTGAGTAAAATTCTTAAATAATTCAATTCAAACCAGTTTCATATTTATCTTCCAACTTAATTTTTATTTAAGTCATTAAACTCTATCTATACAATATTTTAAACAGGTACTTAACCATATAATATAAATAATCAAACTCCATTATTAAGCTTATTTTTATTAAATAAATTTATACATAGCTTAAATTCAAGAATTTAACAATATATATATATATATATATATATATAAAATAATATTTATATAGTATCAAAAATTAATATATATTAAACCGTATATTTCTTTCCAAAACCATAGAAAACATTTCAAAATATTTTTATAAATAGAACACGGTGTCTGTAAATAATTTTCTACCCTATGGTCAAGTGATACGGATATTTATCATTTCAATCTGTAATTTAAAAATAAAAATGCAGTTGTATATCATTTCAAACCGCAATCCCGAATCAATAATGACAAATCAATAAATAACTTGCAGATTATGATGATAATAAATAAAACATCCATTTATCCATCATATTAATCATCAACCATTAATCACAATTATCATCCAATTCAATCAATAGCATCAATATATAATGGATAATAAACAACAGGTATCAACTAGCAGTTTATATTCAAAAATAAATTAAATGAAAATTTAAATGGCAAATTTATGTGCAATAAATAAATTAAATAACCATTTACTTCAAATAAATTAAATTTAACTGGGATGATGATTAAAATAAGCCAAACAGTCA
Source organism: Allium cepa (assembly GCA_030765085.1). Taxonomy (NCBI): domain Eukaryota; kingdom Viridiplantae; phylum Streptophyta; class Magnoliopsida; order Asparagales; family Amaryllidaceae; genus Allium; species Allium cepa. The sequence continues at coordinate 1,004,013,742 of CM060935.1, forward strand.
TAAATCAATTTTTAATCACATCCTAAATCAATTTAACAAACATAAGAAATTCTAGAAGTTGTGAGTGGGTTAAAACACTCACCTTTGGGATTTAGATTGAATTTAAATCCAATTTAAACCCAAAAATTGGACAGTCTCAGAATCCGTCCAAACTAGCGCCAAAATGTCCGGAATTCCAATACGAACCTAGCGGAGAAAACTGCACGTGAATTGGTGTTCATATGTAAAAGTTATTGCATTAAAAGAGTTGAAATCGAATTAAATTAAAAATAAAACAAAACAACAAAATTTACTGTGCCACGTCATTTCTTCTTCCCCTACAGGCCATGCACGCAAGCAGAAACGCGTTCAAAACCCTAGCCGTTCGAACAACCTGTACGCGGCACGAAGCATCGAACCCGAACCCACGTACGCCTGGAAATGCACCGTCACCTCTCCCTTGAACGTGCACCGAGACTGCCATCGGCCACGCGACCACCTCCGGTCGCCGATCATGAACCGGTACCCAGTAGCCGCCACGATTTGGAACCCTAATTGAATTTTGAACGACGATCTGACCGTCGACTCGACACACAACTTACTCCAATGAGCCAAGCTCGGTGCCCTCTACGCGATGGTAACATTGATTTGACGATCTGACATAGTTGATGGCGATGCAACGGACGACCGAGGATAAACCTTCAATTTCTGGCCACCCACAAACTGAGATCGAGAAACGGACTGTAGATCTGAGATGCGTACATCAAGAGCTTCGATATATAATTTTTCTGAATTTATTTGAGGAGTTTGAAATTTCACTGATTTTTGAATTGCAATTGATATTAGGTATTTGTCTGCCATTTAAATGAAAAGCTGAAAGAAATTTTACGTACAGGCAAATGAGAAATAGATGTAGGCTATGGTTTATAACAGGGTATTTATAGACAAGACTGAAATAGAATGGATCGGATCGATTGGATGTACGCGCTGGACGATATATGGCGCAAAAAGCCCGTTCTGACTCCGGAACGAAATTGGGTCAACCCATATATCAAAATAGATTTTTTAAAATATTTTAAACGCAATGAAAAAGGTTTCAATATGATGTTCAGATAAACACTAGTAATATGCAACAAATATGTAGTGTAATGACCCACCTGTTTGGACGATTTAAATTAACAATAAACTACACGTGCCGGACTCAAACCATTCAAAAGGGAGGATTATTATGGGGTAAATAAGACAAGGAAAAGAAAGAATATAAAATAAACATAGAATCTCATAACGAAATGATAAAATATAATAATAATCAAATAACAGTTCATGAAGCTGTTTTACAAATAACATTTAGTTGCACTTTTACAATACAGATCATAGTTACATACAACAAGAATAAATAAATAATGCAGCGGAACAACATGATACAGTGGGATAAGTATAATAAATAATATTAGTACTAAATCTTCATCTTCATCCTCCAGAAATAAGCTCTTCAATATACTGAAAAGATCAGACTGACCCAAGCGTAATAAAAAGACAAAACACTCGAGTCAGAACTAAAAGATCTTTAACGACCCGGCTTCCTATCTCCAGGAAGACGCATCGCTAATGAAGAAAGAAAGGGATAGAAGAAGAAAAGAAGAGAAAGAAGAAACATAACAACAGAGAACTCACAGTGGAACGAGTAAAATATAATATATCACATAAAATATTACACAGTATCATATTACATCAGAGTTCACAACTTATACAACACATATTAGACAGTCATAAACATCTGTCTAACTATACAACTCAAGAAACAACAGATACGAATACCAAACAAACACAGCGGAACCATAATATATCTACACGTGGAAGCTTCCTGCTCCATATCTCCTCCAGAATTCGTCAAGCAAACCTGATTCACTTGACTACTTATACATAATATGAGTATCCAAGAGTTTAATAAAACAGAAAATAAACAATCGGGTCAGACAGAGGTCTGGTGTGAGTAAACGGGTTAAAATTGCTTAACTTGAGAAAAACCTTTGAAAAGAAAAGGTATCACGTAAGACTTCCCACACATAAACATGAAAAAGTTTTTACCTTACGCTAACCAAAACATTTGATAGGAAATCTAGTGATATTATAATAGTATCTAGAGTTTTCAAGTAAATAAGAAATAGCCGAAATTGTTACATTATTAAATTCCAGTTACTAGCCACAAAAGTGGGTAATACAACAAAACCGTAGGGTCTCGTAGGAAGAATGAGTTTCCATCAATGGCAGGGCTACTGGGGTACCGCCCGTCACAGTTGGTGGCCAAGATCACCGTACCAAGGAGCCACCCTAACTCCCCTGCAACACAAGGTCGGGACCATCCCTTACTGGACACTCGAGAACAAGACCACCCCAGCAGTTGTCGCGAATCAACCTCCCCACACAGCCGAGTAAAAAGGGACTTCTAGACAGGGGAGAATCTTGTCCTGAAATGGGCGCTACCCACCTAGCCTTGCTGCACCTCCCTTATTTTAGCCATTCCCGGGTTGATGAGGCTTGAGGCTGCGATTACCTTTATAGAACACATCTATCTTAGAATGCTCATCGTCCACCTGACGATGTTTTAAAAGCATTCAATCCATGCAAGTTCGTTCCGGGTTCGAACAAAACCGAAGGCACTATCTCGTTGCACTCATTTTGGAATCACCCTCAAAGTCAACGACCATAGACCTTGCACTCTGAATCACCATCTCGAACCTATAAGTACTATTCCGTCAAACTCATTACGGAATCACCCACAGAGTTATACTAACGTATAGTTCTTACACCTCGAGTCTTCACTTGCTCCACTTGGATTCACGCTTAACGTTTAATTGGAATCGATGTGGTTTTCGGATATCCAAATATGGAAACCTGATCCCGGTCTCATCGAAACCAAACGCCATTTTAATGTCCAAGTTGTTTTAAGGGTTTAAACAATTAACTTATATCCAGGATGATATTGTAACGTCCCGCCTTTTCGCTCGCTTCAAATCAACACACATGCTGATTCAAACCATACAAAAGAGCGGATTGTTATGGGGTAAATAAGAAAAAGAGAAAGAATAATACAAAATAGAATCTCACAGCGGAAGGATAAAATATAATAATAAATATAAAGTTCATAAAACTGTTTACAATCATTTGATTCTTCTTTATACAATAAATATCAGAGTTCACATACCAATAATATTAATTACACATCCAGGCTGGTGGTAACGCATAGCCGCAGCTATCGCCCACCCTCGAACAAACTCCCCCTAAAATCAAAAGTAAAGGTGGCCACCGAATCAATCCAAAGTCAGAGTATAGTATCGAAGAGGAGTGTCCGATAAAGGACGCTAACCCCCTTGGCCCGAGAACCGCTCCTGTTTTAGCCACCTTATGCCAACTCATGGGAGTCGGGTCCACGTATTTACCTTAAAAGAAATGCCGCCACCAACCTACTTCATTCTGGAATCTCCACCGCGTACACGGTTGTTAAAGTGGTTTTCGAAGTTGGCAGAGAGTATGACAACTTCCGATCCCGGTCTCTTCAATAACCAAACGTTATTATAACACCGCGATCATTTAAAAGTAATTATACTTTCAAAACCAGAATATAATTATCCATTTCAAAACCCATAAATACGATATCATTTCCTTGTAAAACCTAAATAAATATGATATCATTTTATTTCAAATATAATTCTTTTCCAAAATCATGCCACTTTTAAGATTTATAATACCTCGAAACCAAATATTTGAAATATAACTTTCAACATAATACTTCGAAATCCATAGTTTTAAAACCATAACTTTCAAAACTTAAATGGTTTGGATTTAATAGTATATAAAATAAAACAGTTTGAATTTAAAATTTCTTTATAAAAAAATTTCCGCGACTTTACAATTTATTCATTTAAAATTTTAGTCTAAACAATAAATTTTAAATTCACTTTTAGTTGAATAAACCACTTCAATTTAATATATTTCTAACTTGGAGTATTTAACAATTTCAAAATTTAAGGTTGGAAATTTATATTCAACAATTCATTGTCCTATTATTTAGTTTTTGAAATGTTTACATAATAAATCAAAAATCATTTAAAATAAAACTCCAATTACTAACAACTTAATCATTTCCTTCAATTTATTTATGCTAGAAATATTCGTTTAATTCATCTTGAATAAAAATTCAGTTATAGATATCATACCTTTTTAAAATTTCAAGTTAATAAATTTTACATCAACTTATGAAGTTAAATTCTTAATTAAGCTCTATTCCAATTAAATTTCCAATTTAACTCCCAATCTTAATTGATTTAAATCATTTAAACTCTATATATACACAAGATCTTAAACCTGTACTTAAACATATAATATAAATTATCAAACTCCATTTTTCCAACTTATTCATTTTTAGTTCCAACTTATTCATTTTTATTTAACAGATTATACATAGCTTAAATTCAAAATTTTAACTATATATGTATATATAAAATAATATTTATATAATATCAAAATTTAATATTCATTAAACCGTATCCTATCCAAACCATAGAAATCATTTTCAAAATAATTATATATATACCGACGGTGTCTGTATAAAATTTTCTATCCTATGGTCAAGTGCTACGGATATTTATCATTTCAATCCACAATTTAAAAATAAAAATGCGGTTGTATATCATTTCAAACCGCAATCCCGAATAAAATGAAAAAAAACATAATAACTTGCAGTTTATATAGAACAGATCATCCATTCACCCAATATCAATCATCAATCAATTTATTGCAATCATCATCAATTTAAACAAACATCAATAGAACATATAAAATATAACGGGTATCAACGAACAGTTTATATTCAAAAAAAAATAACTGTTTAACTAGCAGTTTATATGCAATAAATAAATCTTAACTGTCAATTTTTATGTGATAATAAAATTAATTAACAGTTAAATTAAATAAATGCGATTTAACTGAGATGATGAATAAATTATGCAAAACAGTCACAAATAAATTTCTACTCATATCTTAAATCAATTTAACAAACATAGGAAAACTTAGAAGTTGTGAGTGGGTTAAAACACTCACCTTTGGGATCTATCGACGATTTAAAATCCAAATAAAGGCCCAAGTTTGAACAGTCTCGGAATGCAGCTAAACTAGCTTGATATTGTCCGGAATTTCGATACGAACGCAACGGAGAAAACCGCGTGTCAATCCGAGCTCGTATGCAAAAGTTATTCGAGTTAAAAGATTTAAATTTTAATATAACATAATTAATTAATACATAAAAAATATAACGTACCATCATCTTCTTTCTTATCCACGAACCTACTAACCCATCATGCACGCGGCACTTTATTCCGTGAGCACGCAACTCGAGACATATAGAGTTTGATCAGCGACTACTAGTGTGTGCGCCACCTTGAGAGCCACCTACGGATCAAGTTTCACATCACCACTCGCTACCGTTTGCACGCAATCCAAGAAAATACGTCCAAGCTTCCAAGCCAGATTCTGGCGAATCCGTGGTCCAATATCATAGATCAACCTTATGTATTTGAAGAGCTTACCGAGATCTACAACTTTGCTTTTGGAATTTTTCGATTTCGTTGAACGGATTGAAAGATATTGAGGAAAGAAGATAAGCAATTTCTGGCCATTGAATAAGTGGCAGCCATGGTATAGAATTAGGGTTTCTGAAATAAAATAATAATAAATCTGTCTCGGTTTACGTGCGTATTTATAGAGTTTAACGTCAAAAACGGGCCAGAGTCCAATTTAAGCGTGCTGACAGGCGATCCTAACATAAAAAGGCCTTATGAACGCAATGGTACTGGTTTCGAAGCCCAGTTCCATCATTTTCGTAGGTTACTGTTCAAGTTAATTTGTTTGAATGATAAAAATGCCCCTGAAAAGTCCGTTTCGGCTCCGGAACGAAAATGAATCATCTCATATATCAAAATAGATGTTTTTAAATATTTTAAACGAGATGAACAAGTTTCAAGCCCAAATTCCATCGTATGAAGGAGTTATGCTGAAAACAATATTTTCCAAATTGATTTCAATTGCATAAATTTGAAGGCGTTTCGAGTCCGTACGATCAAACGACAAGTCCGATTGCTATGAAACTTGAAACACTATTATAATTCACTGTTACGGATCCGATGAAACTTGTTTCGTCGAAATCCGAGTCAGTGGCCAAAATGGCTATTTTTCCATTAATTAAATAAATTTAAAATAAATTAATTAAATCAAATTTCGCGTTAAAATTCTGAAATTTGAAATCTTTATCACTTTATAATTCTCAAACATTTACAATGATTTAACAATTTTTTTAAAAGTCAATTTATTAAAGATTAATCAATAGAAATCTTCAATTTCATAAAATTCAAAATTATAGATAAATTTCCAAAATTTCCATTAGATTGAATTTACCCATCATTATTCCATTCATAATTTCAAATAGAAGGGTTTACCATTGGATTTAAAAATTATCACATAAATATTTTCCGTTTTCAACTTAATTTTTAAATTAACGTAATAATTAAATATTTGATTTCATTTATTGGCAATAAATCCAACTATTATAAATTTAATAAATTAACTCACTATTAAAGATTCAAATTCTATAATTCATAAATTCCATCATCTTGATTTACTTATTAATTTATAATTCTTTAAACCAATTCCCATCTCTATTTAAAGTAACTTAATTCACCAATTATAGAACTTATTTCAATTTCTTAAAATAACCTATTTATTATACATTGAATCCAATTTATTTTGATAAGTTTCCAATTGAATGGATTAGATTAAATTTCAACCTTTAATTTACACTTAAGTTTAGGTCATAATCAATTTATAACGTATTACCTTTCTTAGTTATTACTTTACATACTTCTCGTATTAATTTCACCATTAATCATAATTATTAAAGTAACGCTTATAATAAATATGACCCTATAATTTCTCAACATTTAAACGAACGTTATTTCATTTTCCATTAGTGTGACATTCATTCATTTTATTATCACTTATTACAACTTCAAATTCCATTAATAAATAAGCAGGAAATTTATAATATATGTTACAAATTTTGAATTAATCACTATTCGTTATTATTCACTTTACTTTAGCATTACTTACCTTGCATTATCATTGTACCTTAAAATCCCTATCCAATTGCAATTAATATTCTAATGAATACATTTACTCTTTTCCGTTATGTTATTAATAATCATCAAGGCACATCTAATTATCTTTATTGGTAAATCAGTGAATTTACTAGTAACCCACTATTATAACCTTTAATATACTTGTATATTTATTTATCAATCAATGTTTACGTTTTTTTTTCTTTCATTCAAATTGATTCATATCCTAATATACATTTATATTAGTCCCATTTCGTTCCATTCAGTAATGGGTATTGCACTAACCTTATTACTTTACATTACATTCAGTTTCCAAATTTTATAGAATTAAATTCTAATTACTTACCATTTAATCCATCAATTATGGATTCTATCCAAACATGTATTTAGATTTTATTTTAATTAATTTATTCAATGTTGACATCCACTTAATAAAATTTACTTTCATTTATATAGTTGTAATTCAATTCGGTTATTATTTCATTAATACTATTTCCAATTTATTTCTTCCAGTATTAATTTCACAAATCAAATTTAATTAACAAATTATAATGGTTTCCATTATTTCTTCAATTGGATTTCATTTCAATACTACTTTATCACCCTTTTTTTTCAGTTACAAAATCCTATTTAATTAACAACTTTAATTGTCGAAATTTACGGGTCGTCACATTCTCCCCCACTCAAAACTTTTCCTCCCCGAAAAGGTAAAGGAGGGAGAAGGAAGAATTAAATAAACAATACATCTTATTCAAATATTAACTTATACACAATAATTCAAAAAATTTATTACTTTAAATAAAGTATACCCATTTTATAATCATTATATCTTTTTATACTTAATAAATAAAGTTTGGAAAAACATTTCAAAAATTTCTAAGTCCAAAATTTACGAATTTTTTTGGCAGAGTCTCCTTTGTACGGAGAGGCTCGGGAGAAAATAAAATATCTAATATAACAAAATATCACATATAATATATTGTATCCCAACACGGGAAAAATATATAAAATAGCGCTATAAACCGTAATCCGAAACGTACCTATTTGTCGGGCAATTTACGCTTAATTTATGGAACCAAAAGCAGTAGCAATTGTTTCCATACCCTGCATTACACTTATAAAATCCAAAGGGTTAACAATTTATATAAAGTGAAATATTAAAGTTGTTTCAACCACAACAACAATCAATTCCAACAAACAGCATACACAACAAATACAAAGCAACCATTCAATCAAACAAACAAATAGTTGTTCGGGTTCAAAACTTTTAAATTATACGGAATGAAAAATAACTATCAAGTGCATCATTTACTCAATAGTCTTAGATGAAACAAAGTAGATTATATTTTTCCATCCAAACAATTTCAAATCTCCTTACCCAAACAACCATAACCAAACAATAACAATTCCAACCAACAAATCAAATTAACTTATTATTAATTTTATTCATACATTAGTTGTTTGATTTCCTTTCTCTCATTCATTGAGTGATTACTTCATTTATTCTTATTTATTACTTACAATATTCATTTTTTTTCATTTTAATGTCATGTAAGTTTCTTCTATATTGCATCATATTCACTCATTTCTTAATACTTAATTTCGTGTATTTACTTAAGTTTTTAGTCGCTTACTTACAATACCTACTTTCCATTATATTCAATTAGTAGCATTCAATTATACTTAAGTTTATACAACTACACATCAATTCTTAATTATTGAGGAACTTCATTAATTTCTTTCATTACCTCAAATTTATTTCTTGTATAATATCTATTACATCCTCTTATTAATATTTCAACTTTTAATATTTGGTAAGTTGTATATATGCTTTAAGAATGTAATTGAAAAATTATACAAGTTTTCTCATTACCTATGATTAATTTAATGTTCAATAATTTTTTTCTTCTTATAAGTTACAATTTCAACTTCCTTTTTATTTCCTTTATAACTTAGCCTTAAATCTCTTACCTAAATTAGAGGTTTCGATTATTAATTACTAACCTTTCATTTCACTGCAATAATTGAAACAATTAACTAACGGAAATTTGAGAATTTAATACCGGGTTAAATTTCAAATTATTTTAAAATAATAGATAAATATATTCTTACAACTTATATATCTCTAATTATATTTAAAACAATTCAAAATTTATATATATATTTTTCAAAAATGAATCTGCAGTAAAACTACTTCAGTGGCTTTCCCCTTCGAAACTCGAAAATGAAAGTCGATGATGCGGCCGCCATCATCGAAATTATTTTCCAGCGACAGAGAGGAAAGTACAAAACTTTTTTCTCCAAAATCTTCTTTAAACAATTCTTCCGAATTATATTAAATATTTATATCAGAAAATACTTATAAACAATATTATTATATTCAAAAAATTTCGAAAAATTTCAAAACCCCCGGATCTTAAGTTCTAAATTTTCAAATTTCATTTATTTTATTTTTCAATCTTATTTCTATTATTATTTATACACTTTATTACCTAACAACCAATCTATTGCAGCCAAATACAGATATTATTTGAAATTTTTTATTTTATGTAGAAAATATAATAGGCAAAATTATTTCATTCGCCTATATTAAAAACAAATATTATGTCGGTCTGTCCTATTAAGTGTTTAGAAATCCCTATTGATGTCATTGCGTCCCATGCAACAACCAGAATTTATAAATACAAAACGGAACTGATTAACACAATATTAAAACCTTTTTATAACACTAACAAATACGCTCTCTCATGTATATACTCTTAGCGACTCCCATAGGGTATTACTACCCTATTAACAAAGAGTCCGACCCCACAAAGCTAAGGTTTATCGCTAAACCAAAGCTCTGATACCAGATGTAATGTCCCGCCTTTTCGCACGGTTCAAATTGACACACATGCCGATTCAAACCATACAAAAGAGCGGTTGTTATGGGTTAAATAAGAAAAACGAGAAAGAATAAAAAAACAGAATCTCACGGCGGAAGGATAAAATATAATAATAAATATACAGTTCGTGCAACTGTTTACAAACATTTGATTCTTCTTTATACAATAAATATCAGAGTTCACATACCAATAATATTAATGCAGCGGAATACAGTGTAGTGGAACCATATAATATATAAAAATAATAATAATGAAATCTTCGTCTTCTTCCTCCAAAAAAATCTTCAAATCCTGAAACGCTCACACTGACCCGAGCGAATTGAAAAGACAAAACACTCGACTCAGAACTAAAAGATCTTATGTAAGTTAAATTAACAGAAATGAATATGAGTGCGGTAACTCAAAAGATGCTCGGGATTTACATCTCCTAAGGATCCGTTAAACTATTTACTATGTAGTATATTTCGCTATTATAATAGTGTCTAATTGTAAAATAAACTTACTTATAAATAGCGTTAAGGCTTTACATTTTCCACCTTAACACATAATATATTCCCATAGTCTATATAGTACCGTAGTCTCCCCCATACTGGGCGTCGTCAGAGGGCACTCCATAGGTATGGTACAAAACCAAAATCGTATAAGGCGCGATAGGGTAGGTGACACGGCACAACTAGACAATGCCAGGTTAGATATACCAATTACGCATCCAGGCTGGTGGTAACGCATAGCCGCAGCTACCGCCCACCTCAAACAAACTCCCCCTAAAATCAAAAGTAAAGGTGGCCACCGAATCAATCCAAAGTCAGAGTATAGTATCGAAGAGGAGTGTCCGATAAAGGACGCTAACCCCCTTGGCCCGAGAACCGCTCCTGTTTTAGCCACCTTATGCCAACTCATGGGAGTCGGGTCCACGTATTTACCTTAAAAGAAATGCCGCCACCAACCTACTTCATTCTGGAATCTCCACCGCGTACACGGTTGTTAAAGTGGTTTTCGAAGTTGGCAGAGAGTATGACAACTTCCGATCCCGGTCTCTTCAATAACCAAACGTTATTATAACACCGCGGTCATTTAAAAGTAATTATACTTTCAAAACCAGAATATAATTATCCATTTCAAAACCCATAAATACGATATCATTTCCTTGTAAAACCTAAATAAATATGATATCATTTTATTTCAAATATAATTCTTTTCCAAAATCATGCCACTTTTAAGATTTATAATACCTCGAAACCAAATATTTGAAATATAACTTTCAACATAATACTTCGAAATCCATAGTTTTAAAACCATAACTTTCAAAACTTAAATGGTTTGGATTCAATAGTATATAAAATAAAACAGTTTGAATTTAAAATTTCTTTATAAAAAAATTTCCGCGACTTTACAATTTATTCATTTAAAATTTTAGTCTAAACAATAAATTTTAAATTCACTTTTAGTTGAATAAACCACTTCAATTTAATATATTTCTAACTTGGAGTATTTAACAATTTCAAAATTTAAGGTTGGAAATTTATATTCAACAATTCATTGTCCTATTATTTAGTTTTTGAAATGTTTACATAATAAATCAAAAATCATTTAAAATAAAACTCCAATTACTAACAACTTAATCATTTCCTTCAATTTATTTATGCTAGAAATATTCGTTTAATTCATCTTGAATAAAAATTCAGTTATAGATATCATACCTTTTTAAAATTTCAAGTTAATAAATTTTACATCAACTTATGAAGTTAAATTCTTAATTAAGCTCTATTCCAATTAAATTTCCAATTTAACTCCCAATCTTAATTGATTTAAATCATTTAAACTCTATATATACACAAGATCTTAAACCTGTACTTAAACATATAATATAAATTATCAAACTCCATTTTTCCAACTTATTCATTTTTAGTTCCAACTTATTCATTTTTATTTAACAGATTATACATAGCTTAAATTCAAAATTTTAACTATATATGTATATATAAAATAATATTTATATAATATCAAAATTTAATATTCATTAAACCGTATCCTATCCAAACCATAGAAATCATTTTCAAAATAATTATGTATATACGGACGGTGTCTGTATAAAATTTTCTATCCTATGGTCAAGTGATACGGATATTTATCATTTCAATCCGCAATTTAAAAATAAAAATGCTGTTGTATATCATTTCAAACCGCAATCCCGCATAAAATGAAAAAAAAACATAATAACTTGCAGTTTATATAGAACACATCATCCATTCACCCAATATCAATCATCAATCAATTTATTGCAATCATCATCAATTTAAACAAACATCAATAGAACATATAAAATAGAACAGGTATCAACGAACAGTTTATATTCAAAATAAATAAATAAATAAATAACTGTTTAACTAGCAGTTTATATGCAATAAATAAATCTTAATTGTCAATTTATATGCGATAATAAAATTAATTAACAGTTAAATTAAATAAATGCGATTTAACTGAGATGATGAATAAATTATGCAAACAGTCACAAATAAATTTCTACTCATATCTTAAATCAATTTAACAAACATAAGAAAACTTAGAAGTTGTGAGTGGGTTAAAACACTCACCTTTGGGATCTATCGACGATTTAAAATCCAAATAAAGGCCCAAGTTTGAACAGTCTCGAAATGCAGCCAAACTAGCTTCATATTGTCCGGAATTTCGATACGAACGCAATGGACAAAACCGCGCGTCAATCCGAGCTCGTATGCAAAAGTTATTCGAGTTAAAAGATTTAAATTTTAATATAACATAATTAATTAATACATAAAAAAAATATAACGTACCATCCTCTTCTTCCTTATTCACGAACCTACTAACCCGTCACGCATGCGCCACTTTCTTCCATGCGCACGCAACTCGAGACATATAGCGTTCGATCAGCGACTACCAGTGTGTGCGCCACCTTGAGAGCCACATACGGATCAAGTTTCACATCACCACTCGCTACCGTTTGCACGCAATCCAAGAAAATACGTCCATGCTTTCAAGCCAGATTCTGGAGAATCCGTGGTCCAATAGCATAGATCAACCATATGGATTTGAAGAGCTCCCCGAGATCTACAACTTTGCTTTTGGAATTTTTCGATTTCGTTGAACGGATTGAAAGATATTGAGGAAAGAAGATAAGCAATTTCTGGCCATTGAATAAGTGGCGGCCATGGTATAGAATTAGGGTTTCTGAAATAAAATAATAATAAAATTGTCTCGGTTTGCGTGCTATTTATAGAGTTTAACGTCAAAAACGGGGCAGAGTCCAATTTAAGCGTGCTGACAGGCGATCCTAACATAAAAAGGCCTTCTGAACACAATGTTACTGGTTTCGAAGCCCAGTTCCATCATTTTCGTAGGTTACTGTTCAAGTCAATTTGTTTGAATGATAAAAATGCCCCTGAAAAGTCCGTTTCGGCTCCGGAACGAAAATGAATCATCCCATATATCAAAATAGATGTTTTTAAATATTTTAAACGATATGAACAAGTTTCAAGCCCAAATTCCATCGTATGAAGGAGTTATGCTGAAAACAATATTTTCCAAATTGATTTCAATTGCATAAGTTTCAAGGCGTTTCGAGTCCGTACGATTAAACGACAAGTCCGATCGCTATGAAACTTGAAACACTATTATAATTCACTATTACGGATCCGATGAAACTTGTTTCGTCGAAATCCGAGTCAGTGGCCAAAATGGCTATTTTTCCATTAATTAAATAAATTTAAAATAAATTAATTAAATCAAATTTCGCGTTAAAATTCTGAAATTTGAAATCTTTATCACTTTATAATTCTCAACCATTTACAATGATTTAACAATTTTTTTAAAAGTCAATTTACTAAAGATTAATCAATAGAAATCTTCAATTTCATAAAATTCAAAATTATAGATAAATTTCCAAAATTTCCATTAAATTGAATTTACCCATCATTATTCCATTCATATTGTCAAATAGAAGGGTTTACCATTGGATTTAAAAATTATCACATAAATATTTTCCGTTTTCAACTTAATTTTTAAATTAACGTAATAATTAAATATTTGATTTCATTTATTGGCAATAAATCCAACTATTATAAATTTAATAAATTAACTCACTATTAAAGATTCAAATTCTATAATTCATAAATTCCATCATCTTGATTTACTTATTAATTTATAATTCTTTAAACCAATTCCCATCTCTATTTAAAGTAACTTAATTCACCAATTATAGAATTTATTTCAATTTCTTAAAATAACCTATTTATTATACATTGAATCCAATTTATTTTGATAAGTTTCCAATTGAATGGATTAGATTCAATTTCAACCTTTAACTTACACTTAAATTTAGGTCATAATTAATTTATAACGTATTACCTTTCTTAGTTATTACTTTACATACTTCTCGTATTAATTTCACCATTAATCATAATTATTAAAGTAACGCTTATAATAAATACGACCCTATAATTTCTCAACGTTTAAACGAACGTTATTTCATTTTCCATTAGTGTGACATTCATTCATTTTATTATCACTTATTACAACTTCTAATTCCGTTAACAAATAAGCAGGTAATTTATAATATATGTTACAAATTTTGAATTAATCATTATTCATTATTATTGACTTTACTTTAGCATTACTTACCTTGCATTATCATTGTACCTTAAAATCCCTATCCAATTGCAATTAATATTCTAATGAATACATTTACTCTTTTCCGTTATGTTATTAATTATCATCAAGGCACATCTAATTATCTTTATTGGTAAATGAGTGAATTTACTAGTAACCCACTATTATAACCTTTAATATACTTGTATATTTATTTATCAATCAATGTTTACGTTTTTTTTCTTTCATTCAAATTGATTCATAACCTAATATACATTTATATTAGTCCCATTTCGTTCCATTCAGTAATGGGTATTGCGCTAACCTTATTACTTTACATTACATTCAGTTTCCAAATTTTATAGAATTAAATTTTAATTACTTACCATTTAATCCATCAGTTATGGATTCTATCCAAACATGTATTTAGATATTATTTTAATTAATTTATTCAATGTTGACATCCACTTAATAAAATTTACTTTCATTTATATAGTTGTAATTCAATTCGGTTATTATTTCATTAATACTATTTCCAATTTATTTCTTCCAGTATTAATTTCACAAATCAAATTTAATTAACAAATTATAATGGTTTCCATTATTTCTTCAATTGGATTTAATTTCAATACTACTTTATCACCTTTTTTCCAATTACAAAATCCTATTTAATTAACAACTTTAATTGTCGAAATTTACGGGTCGTTACAGATATAAATAGATAGATGAATCACATTATCACAATAGACAATTCATATCATACATTCATCTCACAAAGCAGCATATCACATATCATAGATATCCAAATCATCCAGCATCGACTAATATCAATCACCCAATATCAATCACCCAATATTGATCACCAATATCAATCAATCAACCAATATCAATCAATCATCCAAAGCAGAATTGATTAACTCTTAATCAATTGGATTACTTAAATCCTTCTTCAATAATTTATTCTAAATAAATAATTAATCATCTCTTAATGATCTTATTTAATTAATATTCCTTGATTAATTATACTTTAATTACATCCAAGTAATTATCCTTAACCATATTCAGTAATTACCCTTTAATTACTATCATTAATTACATTAATTAATGATCTTTCATTTACTTCTATTAATTAATCAATTATAATTAATTACATTAAACCTCAATTAATTACAATTAATTAGTCACACTTAAATTGAATCACTTTTATTAATTAACTTTGATTAATTCATCAATTAACTAATGATCCTTATTAATTAATAGTTAACTTATAATTCATTATCTTCATTAATCATAAACAATAATTAATAATTTGTAATTACTTATCCTAATTAATTAACTTCTTAATTAATTATATTAAACCTTTGATTAATTACTCTAATTAATTAATCTTTAATTACTTCATTAAGTAATTATTATTCAATTAGATTAGTAAATAATCCTTAACTAATTACTTAATTACATTTTTAATTAATTGCACTTAGTAATTAATCATAAATAAATCTCATTCATTAATTAATTAATCATATTAATTAATTAACTCAAATTAACTAAGTAATTAACTCTTAATCACTTACATAAGTAATTATCTTCTAATTACTTCATTAAATGATTACTCTCTTAATTAATTACTTAATAAATAATTACTTCCATCATTAAATAATTCTTAATTCATTAATTAATTAATTACTCCATAATTAATTAAGACAACTATATTAATCAATTCCTTAATTTAATAACAACTAGTGATTACCCAATAATCACTCCAACTTGAATTACTTCCATGAGTAATTCCCTATAATTACTTCCATAAGTAATTACCTTCTTAATTACATTCAATTATTAACCATTAATTACTTTATTAAGTAATTACACTTAATTAATCCATAATTAAGTGATTATTAAAAATTTAAATAAACAATTAACTAATTATTTAAAATTAAATAAATAAATAATTAATTAACTTCTTATATTTAAAGAAATTCCTTAATTAATTAAGAAATCATTTATCTTAATTAACAAATCATATTTATTAAGTATTTCAAGTTCATATCAAAGATAAATTAACCCTATTTGTCTTCATAAATAAATTATTTGAATTTAATCAAATTTTAACAACTTAAAACAAATTTATTCTATTTGGATTTTAAATCATAATAATAACTTTATTTTGAAAATAAGAAATTTAGAAACAAATTTCAAAATCAAAACACTTTGAACATCTAATTTAATCTTATTTATTTCAAATAAAATTTGAAATTTTAATTTTAAATCATTACTTAAAATTTAAACTTAAACTTTGATTTAATATTTAAATTCAAAATATTCTTTTAAATTGAACTCCAAAATGTAATTAAATTAAATTACTTCAAAGAAATCATTTTAACAATTTAAACTTTGAAAATAAATTCAATTATCATCTTTAAAAGTTTGATTTATATTTATTTCAAAAGAACAAGCTTCAACTTGTATTTTGCTTCTTTTATAAAACTTAAACTTAATTTTTATTCAAACGACAAGTTGTAAAATCAGCAACTAACTTTAAATTACACAGTACAAACTATAACACACAACCCAACTCGAAACAGATGCGGCAGATACACGAGTGCTACCCAAGAAATCCCCAGCCCCTCCAATCTTCGAGTCAAATACTATGAACACGCGAGCTTCCCTTCGGGAACGACCCTTCTTCCCAACTCAAAATCCCCAGCTCCACATTCCAGTGCACAAGCACGTGTACGGTGCACATGCGCGACCATCTCCGGCCGCCGTAGTTCATCGCGACAACCAACAATCATCGTACGAACGCGTGCGAACCCAAATACCAACCCATATTCGAGAATACTACAATGAATCGAAATTCGAACCCAAAGCACAAAACTGCAGAACAACAACGAACCAAAATCCCATCGCCTCTGGCGAACGCAATCGCTGATGAACTCGCCGACCATACCCTTGAAACGTCACGACCATTAGCTTCCTCCTACCCAAATGCGAACTCCTCCGGCCTACTATTCAAGTCGCAAACGATTCAACAACAAAGCCGAACAAAAAAAAAGCAAAAACCCTAGTTCCTTCAATTCCAAACGATTCACTTTTTAGAAAAATTCTTGAACAATTTTCTCATAATCAACATCACACAAACAAGCCTCGAACAAGATTTCAAATTAATTTATTGCATGAATAATCGGCCATTCACCAAAAACCCATAAACATTCAAACCCAAAATTCACGATAATTCCTCAACTAAAATTTACAATATGCATATCAAAATTCACGATTTCCCATCGTGATTACATGCATGTAGTCCAAATTGGAAATTAAAATAGTTGATTTTTAACAAAAACTTAGTTCACTGTGTTTTTCCTATTTAAAAATTATTTGTTGCATTTTAAAATTATGAAACTATTTTTAAAATTTCTAACAAGCATTTACATACATTTTTCATTCTCATAACGAATTCAAATAAGTTATAGATTTGAAAGACTTTTGCATCTTCTTTAAGAAGAACAACCTCTGTAATTATACAGAGATGTACAGAAACAATTTTCATCTAATATCCAGCATTCCATACTCTCAACCATGATTATACAACAATATTCATGTAAACCATTATTCAATATCATAGCAAATTCCACATGCAACAATAAATCCAACTACAGATCTTTTAAAACTGTTTTGAAAAAGAATTTACTCACCTGTTCATTTTGCAGAGCAGATTTTAGTAAATTCCAGGCTTGAACATCTTAGATCTGAAAAACTTTGATTGCATGCTGCAATTGATGCTCTAAAATGTTAAGCTTGATCTTGAAACTGTGGAGTTGATCATTATTTGAATTGCAGAAGGTTTTGATTGATGTTGCAGTTCTGAAGTTTGAAGTTGCAGATTGAAGTTGATTTGTATTTGCAGATTTTAATTTCAGATTTACTTTGCCTTTTTTGCTTGCATGTTTGTTTTTGAAGGTTGCAGATCTTAAATTTGCTTCTGGCTTTTCATTAAATTCAGATTTGAGAAAATAGTTTACTGATTGCCATTAATTTTAGTTAAGAAGAATAAACAAAGAAAAAGTGTTATGTTTAACTAGTTTTTCTTCTTAAAAACATTTATTTTTTTAAAATTAAAATGAATATTGCCACTTGTTTGGTAACTTACATTTGTCACTATATAGCTTAATTTCCTTACATGTGCCATTACATGTCCTAATGTATTAACACATGTTATCTTAAGTATTTTAATTAATTTTTATTTAAAGTAAATATAAATATAACTTACTTTCTTAAGTTACTAAATAAATAAATATTTACATAAGTATATAAATTTTCTTTTAAAAGAAAAATATTCTAAAACTAATAAATACAAATATATTCTCATGGATTTAAAAATCTAAAACATTTATATTTATACATTTATAACCATTTAAAATTTAAACATTTTAAAGAAAACAACATAGAACTTTATTTAAACTATCATATTTAAAAATAAATAATTATCTTATAATTTGAAAACAATTGAATTAAACTTCAAATTAACTTTTGAAAATATTAATTCTAAAACAAAGCTTTAATTTACAATTCATACATATATAAATTATCAATAGATTAAAATTAAATTTCAAAACAATTTCAAATTATAACATATACTTACATATATATTACAATTTGAAAATTCAACCTTTATTTAAAACAAAAGATATTCTATTCACAATATATATCAAATATATATATATATATATATATATATTATAAATAGAATTAAAGTTTATTAGCTTTGAAAAATAAATCTTATCAATAAATGCTAGATTAAATATTTATTAACCTTAAAAGAATAAATTTACCAATTTAAATTGAAATTATAAAGAAAAATTATCAAATCAATTTAATTATTAATACAGATTATTAAATTGATATTGCCTAAAATTCAGGGTCGTTACAAGATCTTATGTAAATTAAATCACCAGCAATTAAATATGAGCATAACGGCTTCAGAGATGTTTACTGGGTTTTACGTCTCCTATCCAATGTCTAACATGCGTGCAATAGCTTAAGAGATGTTCGGGATTCCATCTCCTAAGGATCCGTTAAACTATCTACTATGTAGTATTATACGCTATTATAATATGTCTTCAGTAAAGTATTAAAATAGCGTAAAGGCATTATCCATATCTCTCTTGACAAATTTATATATATTCCTACAGTCTATATAGTACCAAAATTCCTCCGTAAATTAGATGGCTATCAAAGGGCACTCCATAGGTACGGTACAAACCAAACTCATGGGCGTGGTAAGGCATGTGACAAGGCACGTGAGGCAATGCCCAGGGTAGGATACTACCGTTTTACAGATCCGGACTAGCGGTAACGCATAGCAGCTACTACCGCCCACCTCGAATACACTCCTAAAATCAAATTGAGGGGTGGCCATCAAATCAATCACAAAATCATAATATGGTATCGAAGAAGCATGTCTAATCGGAGGTGCGACCTCACTTGGCCCAGCCTGGCTCCTGTTTTAGTCACATCAAGCTGACTCGAGAGAGTCAGGGCTACGTTAATACCTCGTACAGAATCATTCGCCACACTATCCTACTTCATTCTGGAATCTCTACCACATGCATAGTTGTTAAAGTGGTTTTCGGTATCGGTAGAGAGTATGACAATATCCGATCCTGGTCTCTTTAACAACCTAAAGCTTATTACACACATGATGGTTCTTTTACATTTCCAAATCCATTTCATATTGATATCAAAATATCATATTCTCACAAAGCATTTCACTTTCGAATCATATTTTCAAAATAGGTTAAACCTTCCTTTTAAAAATTTCATATCTACTCAAAATATGTCATTTCACTAGAAAATATCATTTCAATTCCAAAGTAAGTTATATCATTCATTTAACCACATTCGATTTTAAATCAAGGATTTAAATATATAACAGTTCAACCTTGCACCATTTAAAAATAATATACGATTAAACAATTTATATTAAAATAATATATTTGAAAATTATATCAAATCAAACTGTTTCTTCCATTTCAACAAACCTACACCATATCCAGCTTTAAAATCATCGAAACTCAATTTTTACCTTTAGATTCAGATTCTCGATAAAACTATTTAAATCTATATCGATTTCAAGTCAACATTTGGACTATAATTTTAAGCTACTCCAAATTCAATAGATTTCAAAGTTAAATATTCAAACGTTTACAATAACTCAATTTCGATAAATTTTATTTATATTCTAAAATGCAACTTTGAAATTTCAATTCCTTTAACCAATTCATTTAAACACATTCCAAATTCAACACTACAGCTTGGATTTTCAAAAATAATTTAGTTTATATAAATCTAATTTTACTTCAAAATATCATTTAATTGAATTAAAAAATTAAGGATTTAAAATCATTTAATTCAACCAATCCGGTGTCCGTATGTAATTTTCTACCCTATGGTTAAGTGATACAGATATATATCATTGTAACCCGCAATAATTTTAAATTCACGGGTATATATCATTTCAACCCGTAATCCAAAATTAAAATTCAAAATCCATTAAATCACTTGAGTCTATCATTTCAACCCATAGCGATTTTTCCCTAACCTATAAGATCGTTTGGGTGTGTATCGTTTCAACCCATAGTGATTTTCGTAACAATAATTAGGGAACTTGCAATGTGATATAATATATAAATATAATATCCAATCATCCAATATCAATAATTAAACATCCATTACAAGCATCATTCAATTCAATCGATAAATTACAACAAATAAACCGGTTATCATTATCAGGCATTCAGTTAACAATTTATATTAAATTAAATGGCAATTATATTCAATAAAATTCAGATTTAACTAGAATGACGATTTAAATACACCAAATAGCAATCAATTTCTAATCACATCATAAAATTTAATTTAACTAACATGAGATAGTTTAGTGGTCGCGAGTGGGTTAAAATACTCACTTCTGATTTATCGGCGATTTAAAATCCAAATAGAAGCCCAAATTTGAACAGTCTCAGAATTCGACCAAACCAGCTTTATAATGTCTAGAATTCAAATACTATCCCAAGGAAATAAATCGCGTATGAATCCGAGCTTAAATGAACAAGTTATTGATGTTAGAAGTTATACGATAAATCACATATAACAAATAAAATAACAATAATAATAATTTACACGATACCTATCTTCGACATTGAACTCGATCGAAACCCTAAGCTTCAACTGTAGATCACGCACGTGGCTACAGGCTACATCTGCCACCTCAAAGTCAGATCGCCGACCACCACGGCGAGTCGCGGCCATGC
Organism: Allium cepa; assembly: GCA_030765085.1. Taxonomy (NCBI): domain Eukaryota; kingdom Viridiplantae; phylum Streptophyta; class Magnoliopsida; order Asparagales; family Amaryllidaceae; genus Allium; species Allium cepa. The sequence continues at coordinate 1,004,035,711 of CM060935.1, forward strand.
GCCGGTCCAATCCCCAACGCCACGCCACCCTCATCACCTCGACACACCTCCCTTCGAACGCCGATCGACCCAAGAAGAACAACCACCGCCGATTGCATTTAAAACCCTAATCGAATTTCTCGAGGCGATCTAACCATCATGACTGCAAATGACCAACGCAAATGAACTCCCCTCGTCCATCTCCACGCGATAGTACCCTCGAATCGATGATCCATCGTTGTTGTCAACCACCAAAATCGACGGTCGTGAATGTTTTGGTCATTTCTGAATAAACCAAAACTCAATTGCGAAAATGAACAACAAATCTAGCTTACGCTTATCGTGAGCTTTCCAGCGATATATAATTTGCTAGGGTTTAGGGAGTTTGAATTTTGAATTGATTTTGAAATTGGATTTAGGGTTTTGAAATTGGAATTTGGTTTCTGCCATTGGAATAGAGGAACAGATGAGAATGTACGTACATAATAAACTAAATAGCTGCTTGGGTTTGAGAAATAAAATCTATTTATATACAAGGACCGATAAGAATGAATAACATATCGAATTGGTTCGAAACGACAATAACGACCCGAAAAGCCTGTTCCGTTTCCAAAACAAAAGTAGGTCATCCCATATATCAAAATAGACGTTTTCGATATTTTTAAACTCAATGGAATTGGTTTCAAATCCAAATTCCATTGTATACAGAAGTTAGCTATTAAAATCAGCTTATTATAATTGAATTTATTAAATTGATTTCTGCGCGTTTCGAGCCCGCCCAATCAAACGACAAGTCCGAGTGTTACGAAACTTGAAATCCTACAATAATTCACTGTTATGGATTTGATGAATCTGGTTTCATCGAAATTTGAGACAGTGGCCAAAATGGCTATTATACAGGTTAATTTAAAAGATTATTATTAAATTAATTAAATCACTTTTAAATTCAAATTTAATAGCTAACAATTTTTATCATTTTTGATTACCTAGTAATTTAAAATCTTTTAAAATAAATTTTCATGTCAAATCCAATGTTAAATATTACACTAATTACAGCATTCAATTTTAATTAAACTAGATTCATTAATTATAATTCATATTCAAATACATTCATTTATTTTAATTTCGCTCTTATTTTTAAATCAATTATTACCCTATGGATATAATTAACGTTGGTTTATAATGTATTACATCAATATTCTACAGTTACCATCTTAATTCATATTAACTGCAATATTTAAATAGATTAATTACAATTGATTTCCAATTATTTCAACATATTAAAAAATAAGATGATAAATAACAAATTGTTACTTGAAAGTATTGTAAATCATAATTATAAATTTTATTATTTACAAACAAATGTTATAACCACTTACACAGCATTGATCTTATATTCAATTTCAATTAATTATATATAATCTCACCATTTACTATAACATTTAATTTATTTCATTATTTACAACTATAACCAAATTAACCTTACAATTATTTTAAATTGATTGGAATTACATTAAAATAGTCATCAATTACATGAAATTAACATTATCAAATTACATTCAAATTATTTTCTCTTTAATAAATCATAAATTTTAAATTTCTTACAATATTAAATTGAATTTTTTTAATTAAATTACTATTTTTAATTATTAAAAAATACGGGTCATTACACTCTCCCCCACTCAAAACTTTTCATCCTCGAAAAGAAACGAGAAATAATTAAGGGACTAATATATTTTATTCAAATAATCAATTTATAAACACTTTAAACTTACATAATTAGGTAATTTAAATAAAATATATCAATTTCTAAGCAATTAATTTACATAATTTAGTTTGATAATAATTTGAAAATAACTCAGCTTTCATAAAAAATTTCTAAGTCTTAAATTCACAGAAAATTTTAACAAAGCCTCCTTTATACGGAGAGGTCCGAAAAATAAATATCAATAATAACAAGATATATATCATATTTAAAAATAAATATCCCATACCATGGGGAAAAAACAATATCGCTATAAAATCATAATCTGAAAATGTACTTATTTGTCGGGCAAACAATGCTTTATTTATGAAACCAAAAGCAGTAGCTATTGCTTCCATAAACCTATATTTCACTTATATATCCAAAGAAGTTAATAATTATGTAAATGGAGAAATACTAAGCCGTTCAATTAATAACAAAACAAATCAACACAACATATGCAAAGAAAGTAGTACCATCATCATATGTAGCAAAGAATTCAACCATACATCCATAACAACCAACCTAATCGTTTGATCAGGTTTAGAAACTTTTAATCGTACAAGGTGATAAATAAGCTATCAAGTGTACCCTACACTCAACAACCTTAGATAATTACTTAATAGATTATTTCTACATCCTTATACAGTTAGAAGTATCGTTTCCCAAACATCCCATAAGCCAAAACAACCAATAATTTCAAATATTGTTTAAGTTTATTCTTGTTAATTTCCTTTCGCATTATTTACTGTTCATTTATTTTCATTCGTTCATACAATGATTATTTTATTAATTTAACTTCATTACATACAAAATTCATTTCCTATTCATTCATACAATGCCATTTTTCATTAATTTACATTCATTTACTTACATAAGTTACTTTCATTCAATTACTTAGATCATCCATAATCAGTTCTTAAAATATTATGTAAGTTCCTTTGCAAATTTTATTCACCATTTATTATTTACTTTGATTTCCATTTAATATCAATATTAATTTGCGAATCAACTCATACTTAAAATTTTAACTCTTTTCTTTTCACATTTATTTCTTTCTTATATAATATTATTGAACACTAAATCTATTTCTAAATCATTTCAAAATTTTCTGAAGTTATAATCATTACTTAATGTAGCATTCACTTTTACTATTTACTTTAGTTATAAATGGCTTCAACATTACTTAAGTTTAAAATCATTTACTTACAGTATTCACAATTCTATGAAATTTAATTACTAGAATTATTAACTTAAGTTCATATCATTTTTATAACATCAAAATTCTTGTTTATAGGAATAATTTTATTGAACACTTTCATTAAATAAGTTTTACTTATATAATATTCTATCACATAATTGTATTTAACATTTCAATTTTTTAAATTTTTTTGATAAGTTATATACATATGTGTTTTAAGAATGTAATTGAATGCTACACAAGTTTTTCTTATTCATTTAAACAAAATGTTCAATGATTACATCTTCTAAATTCTTACTATCTTTTAAATTTATAAGCTACAAATTTATAGTTTTTTTTATATATTTAATTAATCACTTAGCTTCTAATTCATATTTTTCATTTCAGAAACTTCCAATTATTAAAATAATTAAGATTTCATTTCATTACAATAATTGAAATTTCTAATTTACAGAACTTAAGAACTAGATACTGGGTTTTCTTTCAAATCATCTAATACACACACACACACACTCATAACTTATATATGTATATATATATATATATATATCAAATCATATTTAGAAATTAAAATTAAGATGCTTTTATTGAAATAGATGTGTAGTAAAACTGCTACGTCGGTCTTCCCACTTTGAACTCGAAAATGAACGTCGATGATGCGTGCACTTATCACCGAAATTATTTTCCAGTGACAAAAGAGGGGAGTACGAAACTTATTTCCATAAATTCTTTTAAAACACTTTTTTTAAATCGTATTTAAAATATTTATACCCGAAAATGCTTCCAAATACTACTAATGTTATATTCTAAAATCTTTTGAAAGTCAAATTCAAAACCCCAGAACTTAAGTTCTCAAATTCCAATTTATATTTACTTTACTTATGTTTGCGCCAAAATTGGTCACAAACCCCGAATACCGTGAAAGCACCAGTGTATGAATACAAATCAATGATATTCTAACACAAATCTCAGATCTCAGCAAATATTAAACAGTAATCCCAAAATAAAGAACAAAGACACAAGTTTTATAGTGGTTCGGCTATCTCCGGCCTACGTCCACTCCAAAGTTTTAATCCTTTTATTGATTATCCTTGATGATTACAGATGACTACAGCAGTTACAAAGTCCAAAACTTGAAATAAATAGCAGCAATGATGATATGGAGTGATCCTGGCAGCGTCCGGGCGTGCTCTCTTTCTCCGAATTCTCCGACCCCTTTTCTGAATGACCAGGGGATCTATTTATAAGCATAGGAGGCTGATATTTCTCCTAAAATCTGGGAAGACCGCTTCAGGCACGTGAGGGGGCCCACACGCCCGAAATCTGGAGGTCCGGGCCCACCTTGGGATCGATTGGAAGTAAGGTTCGAATCGATCAAGAAATCATCCAATTGAGCTGAAATTTGGTGAGAACATTCTTCAACATGTATGTAAGCTCCTGTAAAAATTTCATTGCATTTGGATCAACGGTTTGGAAGATATGATCGATTCAAGATCAAAGCTCCGTGCGTTCTGCCTGGTTCGAACCCATGCTTCGAAACCATCCTCTCCGAAACCATCTCCTTCGAATCCATAAGGCCGACTCCTTCGAATCCATGCTCTTCAAATCCATGCTTTCTGAATCCACGTCCTTCGAATCCGTGTCCCTTGCTTCGTATCCATCATCTTCGAATCTATGTCCACTGCTTCGTATCCATCATCTTCGAATCCATGAAGCTGACTCCCCTCCTTCGAATCCCTCTCCTTCGAATCCATGGAGTTCCCATGGATTCGAACCACCATCGATGCGAACTAACCAGTATACACCTTTATGCCTCTCCATCGAGTCGAAGTCCATGGATTCGAAGAACCATCGATGCGAACTTTACCAAGCCGAAACCATGCAATTCGATACGAAGTGTATCGATTCGAACTGTCCTTGCGCAATGCCTTTTGATCGATGCGAACCTGTTGGGTTCGAATCCATCCTGGTGGGTTCGAACCTGATCGATTCGAACCGAGCACCACTTTGTCCCTTTTGATGGATTCGAACAACATGCATTCCCCACCTTGAATCCATCATAGTTCCTCCATACGAACTCCGATTAACTTGAAATTTGAAACATATCCTTTCCTAGTCCTTATCATCATCTCCAATCAATTTCGTCCCGATCGGAGTTTAACAAAATTTTGACGATATCGATCGTAGCCTTGATTCCAACCGATCTCCAATCCTGGTATTCATAATTCCTCGCCAATTTGTTGATATTCCAGTTTTGACCAAAAAATGGGATAACACTTTGCCCCCCAAAACATGCCTTGTGGTAACAAGGCGTGTTTTGAATAGTTCCGAATCCAATATCCAAAGTCCATAGCCATATTGCCAGAGTATATCATCCTTGACTGCTCTGAGTCGATATCCAGTTCCAAACCCAATAACCAAAGCTTGAGCCAATTCCATATCCATTCGAACTCGACAACCGAGTCCCAATCCATCCTTATTCAATAGTCAATAACCGAATCCAGGACCTCTCCGGGTCGATATTCAAATCCATAACCTCTCCGGGCTCTTGCCAAGCATAATCCACACTTGACGACCTTGGTCCAGTGTCCCTGGACGCCGTGTAATGCCATGGCTTAAGTCCTAAACCGAATCCTGGTCCCTTCGGACCCTTGTTGAGCATAGTCCATACTCAACGACCTGAAAATAACAATTGATAATACAGGGCCTAAGTACTAGGCCGAATCCTGGTCACTCCGGACCCTTGCCGAGCATAGTCCATACTCGGCGACCTGAATGAGTCAATTTACCACGTTCGGGCAAAGTGACTCACCCCTTGCCAGGCATAATCCATACCTGACGACCATTTATCAAAAACCAGATGAAAATCCAATCAAAATCCAATCCAACATCCAAACCCAAAAAATCCAAACCACAAACCAGAAAACCAGAAAACCAAACCAACATTCAAAACCGGAAACAATCATCCAAAGAAAAACCCAAATCAAAAGGAAGCAAAACCAGGAGCTTGATTCAAACTCCAAAACCAAAATCCGAAAAGAAAAGTAATGTCCAATCAAAAAGCAAAAGATAGATTTCACAAACCATAGCGTTGTAGTTTTATCATTATTCAGAGCATGCCTAGGGGCTATCTCCGTCCCCGTACATGTGTAAATGACTTGGTTGCTTGCTAATAGTTCGTTACTTATTCCATATTATCCCGATTAGTGGATGATCAATCGACCACCATCCCTGGGTCTCTCATCATCACGGCGAGAGGTTGTCGTTGGTTGCTCCTGCTCCACCGTTGCATTCCGAGCTCCGACATACTGTTGTAACTGTCCATTCCTCACATGCTCCTTGATTATATCCTTCAAGTGCCTGCAGCTATTGGTGTCATGTCCGTCTAAGTCATGGAAGAGACAATGCCTCCCTGATGCCCTCTCTCGTTCAGAAGGCTCTCTCCTGGCTGGCCTCCGGTAGGGAAGGCGATTTCGAGTATCCATGTATATCCGCTCCAGCGTCTCGTTCAATCCTGTGTATGTGGAAAACTTTGGATCCTTCCATCGCTTCCTAGCATTTCCAGAATCATTATCCAATTTCCTTTTTCCTTTGTCTTTATCCGAACCGCTGCTGGATACTGCTCCAACCTCGATTGCACTAACCTTTTTCACCTTTAAATCCGTACTCGCATCTTCTTGCCGAAGGAATCTTTCTGCCTCGTAAAAGAATTCGTCAAGATCTTGTGGGGGATCTCGTATCAGAGATACCTTGAAATCCGAGTCTTCCCTGACTCCTGATACCGCTGCCATTAAAACCATCGATGGATCAGGCCGATCCACCGAAGCGACTGCCGCACTGAATCGAGTTAGAAAAGCTCTGAGCGATTCATCCATCCTTTGCTTAACCGATGTCAATGTCATCACATTCTTCGGCCTCTTGACGTGAACCCGAAACTGCCCCAAAAACTTTTCCACCAATTCCCTCCAAGTCCTGATAGATCCTTCTCCCAGCTGCCTAAACCACGTTGCAGCTAAGTCCGTCAAATATAAAGGGAAGCATCGAGCCATTACTTCCTCCGATGCCCCCAGCACCTCTATGTGTCTTGTGTACCTCATTAAGTGATCTGTTGGATCTGCCTTGCCGTCATATGCCTCCACACTCGGTAGCTTGAACTTAGGTGGATTCTGAGCCATCCTTATTTCCTGAGCGAACGGACTCCTATTCACTCCTTCCAAGTCTCTGTTGGTCAAACCACCTCGCACAGTTCTTCTGATGATTTCTACTAATCCGGTATTGTCTGTTGGGGGTTGCCCTCCATGCCTTCGAGGGAACTCTGGCACATACTCCTCGTGTGGTTCACTAGCAGCAACGTTAGCTCTAGCCTGTTGAACTCCTTCCAAAGGTCCTCGTATGTTGGATCCCGAGGGCTTGCCCCCAAGCCCTTGTTGATTGCCTTCTGGCTCCACATCCCGTCCTCCGTTGGGTTCCACAACCCTAGTTCCTTGTCCTGCATCCACCGTGGTTGTGGCTGCCCCCAAGTTCTGCATCCCTACAGCTCTCATTTGCTCAAAGAAAGTCTGCATCATTTCCTGTTGGTTATTTAACAATCTCTCCTGCAAAGAGTTTGCCATAGCCTCCATTTCATCCCGAGTTATGTAGATTGAAGCCTGTCCTTCCCCCGCTCCGGAGGATGCTTGTTGACTTCCTTCCTGTTGGCTTCTCTCAGCCCTCTGCCTTCTACTATTTTGCCTGGTCATTGTCCTTGAATCCAAACTCTTTAAAATCTTCAAATCCAAACTTCAAACTCGATGTAGCGGGTGCTAGTGTTCTCAGTGAAAGCACCAAAGTGTTTGCGCCAAAATTGGTCACAAACCCCGAATACCGTGAAAGCACCAGTGTATGAATACAAATCAATGATATTCTAACACAAATCTCAGATCTCAGCAAATATTAAACGGTAATCCCAAAATAAAGAACAAAGACACAAGTTTTATAGTGGTTCGGCTATCTCCGGCCTACGTCCACTCCAAAGTTTTAATCCTTTTATTGATTATCCTTGATGATTACAGATGACTACAGCAGTTACAAAGTCCAAAACTTGAAATAAATAGCAGCAATGATGATATGGAGTGATCCTGGCAGCGTCCGGGCGTGCTCTCTTTCTCCGAATTCTCCGACCCCTTTTCTGAATGACCAGGGGCTCTATTTATAAGCGTAGGAGGCTGATATTTCTCCTAAAATCTGGGAAGACCGCTTCAGGCACATGAGGGGGCCCACACGCCCGAAATCTGGAGGTCCGGGCCCACCTTGGGATCGATTCGAAGTAAGGTTCGAATCGATCAAGAAATCATCCAATTGAGCTGAAATTTGGTGAGAACATTCTTCAACATGTATGTAAGCTCCTGTAAAAATTTCATTGCATTTGGATCAACGGTTTGGAAGATATGATCGATTCAAGATCAAAGCTCCGTGCGTTCTGCCTGGTTCGAACCCATGCTTCGAAACCATCCTCTCCGAAACCATCTCCTTCGAATCCATAAGGCCGACTCCTTCGAATCCATGCTCTTCGAATCCATGCTTTCTGAAGCCACGTCCTTCGAATCCGTGTCCCTTGCTTCGTATCCATCATCTTCGAATCTATGTCCACTGCTTCGTATCCATCATCTTCGAATCCATGAAGCTGACTCCCCTCCTTCGAATCCCTCTCCTTCGAATCCATGGAGTTCCCATGGATTCGAACCACCATCGATGCGAACTAACCAGTATACACCTTTATGCCTCTCCATCGAGTCGAAGTCCATGGATTCGAAGAACCATCGATGCGAACTTTACCAAGCTGAAACCATGCAATTCAATACGAAGTGTATCGATTCGAACTGTCCTTGCGCAACGCCTTTTGATCGATGCGAACCTGTTGGGTTCGAATCCATCCTGGTGGGTTTGAACCTGATCGATTCGAACCGAGCACCACTTTGTCCCTTTTGATGGATTCGAACAACATGCATTCCCCACCTTGAATCCATCATATTTCCTCCATACGAACTCCGATTAACTTGAAATTTGAAACATATCCTTTCCTAGTCCTTATCATCATCTCCAATCAATTTCGTCCCGATCGGAGTTTAACAAAATTTTGACGATATCGATCGTAGCCTTGATTCCAACCGATCTCCAATCCTGGTATTCATAATTCCTTGCCAATTTGTTGATATTCCAGTTTTGACCAAAAAATGGGATAACAACTTATAAGTCCTATTTTACAATCAATGTTTACAAAATTTCTCTACTTAACAAACAACATATCACATCCATCTATATCATTTATAAAAATTTATTTTTTATTGATACAAAATATAATACCCTAGGTAAAAATATATCATTTACCTACATTTCAAAACCAATATTGTGTTGGTCTGCCTGATTAAGTGTTTAGAAATCTATATCGATGCCATAGCATCCTACGTACCGATTAGAATTTATAAATACTAAACAGAACAATTAACACAACATAAAAACATCTTTATAACACTAACAAGTACGCTCTCTCATATATACACTCAAACTCATTTTAGGGTATTACTACCCTATCTCCAATGAGGCAGACCCCACAAAGCTAAGGTTATCGCTAAACCTGATTCTGATACCAAATGTATCGACCCACCTTTTTAGATGGTTTAAATCGACAATAAATCACACATGTTGGACTCAAACCATTCAAAAGGGAGGATTGTTATGGGGTAAATAAGAAAAGGAAAGGAAAGAAATAAAATAAACATAGAATCTCACAGCCGAATGACAAAATATAATAATCAAATAACAGTTCAAGAAGCTATTTTACAAATAACATTTCACTACACTTTTACAATATAGATCCGAGTTACATACAACAGAAATAAATAAATAATGCAGCGGAACAACATGATGCAGTGAGATAAATATAATAAATAATAATAGTGCTAAATCTTCGTCTTCATCCTCTAGAAATATGGTCTTCAATACACTGAAAAGCTCAGACTGACCCGAGCATAATGAAAAGGCAAAACACTCGAGTCAGAATTGAATGATCTTATGTAAGTTAAATAATTGACTTATTCAAAATAATTGGCTAATTAACTTTTCATATCGAGAACACTACATGTACATCTAGAGTCTTTGAACTACTTCATATAGATTTTTTTCGATTAATGAAGATGTTTTATTGGTTGCTGATTACTCATGATATGAGTGGATATATTTGCTTATTTTACTACTTCTGGGTCTGATACTATGTTCACTATTTTCTTATTTACACGGCTTCAATTCAATTTCATTTAAAATCTATTAAAATGATTTTAAGTTGTTTTGTTGCACACATCACGGTCTAGTCTATGACATAATAATCTTGAGTCAAAGTGAAATTCGGATGCAGATAACACTGGTAATCTAGTTGATAGAAAAGTTACTAGTGGAATGTGATTTATGTTGAGATATTTAGTAGTTGCAATGTTTTCAAAGAAAATAACTATATATTTTTCATTCCAAATAATTTTCAAAATAGCAGACATTTTTCTTATAAAACCCCTTCCAGAAAATTGCTTTTGTTGACCTTGTTTCAGATTAGTTATTTTAGAAAATTTGATAATTATTTTTGGATTTGATCTTAAATGACTACATTAACTAATTGACTCCCTACTGATTACCGAAAAGATAAATAGTGATTGAAAATGTGATGGGTGTTGATATTGATCATATATTACAACTTGAGACAGTATACTTAGTAAATTTCTTTAGAAATTTAAACAAAAATTATAAAAACCTTTTGTTGGTAAAAATTCCATGACCATTTCTATTTCTATCATATTTCTATCGACCATCACTCATCAAAATCCAATATAGTATGTTAATATGTGGTATTTTAAATGGGAAATCATTCGTTTTTCAATTTATTATATTTTTAGCAATAAAAACATCCAAAGTATTCACTCTCATTTAAATGTCCTCACGGCTATGCATGGGCGAATTACTTGGAATTTTTGATTATGTTCTTTCATGCTCATTTAAAAGTACTCACGGTTATGCGTATATGGAACGCATATCAAAATTGATTAATTAAATAGACAAGTTGATTCTAATCTCATTTAAAAGTCCACACGGTTATGCATGGTTAGAAGCTACTTAAATTCATTTTTCTAAATTTGTAATACTGCTAATCTCATTTAAAAGTCCTAATGGTTATGCATGGTTAGTAGATATTCAAATTCTTGATATAAATATACCAAAAATAGACACAACTATATGGTTTTGTATCATCCCTATTATTCTAAAGTGTAATATGCGCCGAACAGAGTATTTATGATTTTTGTCTGATGAAATTTAATATTTATACTCGATTTGGTGTTAATGTGTATTAATGTCTATCACTTAATCTCTATTTTTCTAAGACTATTACTCTTTTGTTGATAACAAAAAGGGGAAAGAAAAGTTAAGATTTTGGCAAATAACGGTCAAATATTTTATTTTGTGTTTTCTATTTGCATCAAGATTCGTTTGCATATTTTATTTATTTTCATGCATATATGAAGGGGGCTTTGTTGTAGAGAAAGCGCATTCAAATAGGGGGAGCAAATTGAATGATCAAATACATTTAATAAATTCAAAATCTTAAATATATGTTCGTTATCATCAAAAGGGGGAGATTTTTGAATATGTAAGTATATGATTTTTGTTTGATGATGATAAACATATATATATATATTATAATGTATTTGTTAATGTATTTTTTTTACATAACTAAATATTTGCTGAATAAAATAAATAACACAGAATTTAAATTCAAACAGATATTTATTCAAAAAAATATTTTATTACAATTTTGAATAGTACAAATTTGTTCTCTTACTATATATACAAAATTTCTATTACAATACATTTCAATTTACACAACTTTCCTCACTACATATCACTCATTCACTTGTATTTATGTTCAACTCTATTCCAGCTTGAATCCAGCATCTGAGCAATCTGCAAAATAAACACTAACACGGTAAAACTGAAAAGAAAATATTTTGCAGTGAAAAATAAAATGTGTATTTTGAAAACATTATATGCCTCGGTTATTTGGATTGTTCGTCATCATATTCATTTTGAATTCATCATACACGAACAACTTGCGACATGCACAGTGCCACAAGGCTGTGCACACCGACATTCACTTGATAAAATTACAGGGATAGGTGAGCACAAGGTCAAACCCAATCAAAAGCCGGGTTCAACTCAAGTGAAATACAAATAAAGTCATGATATTAGCTCAAGGTCTAACCCGAGCTATAAGCTGGATTCAACACAGGTGCAATCCAAATGTATAAAACAACTAAAACGAATCTCGACCAAAAATTCCAGTGCAAACGACTCAACCATTCAAACTCAAGTGTCAACCAAAATTCAACAAGAACATCAATGTAACTCAAGTGAAGCAATACTTCCACCATGAACATGAATGCAACCATCAGTGCAGCTCAAAGATAGGTTCAAAAAGAACCAACAACAAGTGATGCATCTGTGAAAATAGATCAAGTATAAGCATGGATGTGGTAAATAGTGATTACACAAATGCACAGGCTCGAACAATTCAAAGTTTTCAGCTGCAACAAGGCTCAAATGAACATAGTGCAAACCCAGTCCAACAAATAAGCTTCAAACTCGACCAAGCCAAAATCAATAACGAACCAGTATAAAAAGTAATGAAGCAACACCAATGATGAAAGCATATATAAGTGCATCAAAACACACAGCAAGACAATACATATATATATGCACAGACACACATACACGTCGAACAATGCATATTGACGCCTATAAGCATTTAAAACTCAAAGCAATACTCATATGTAAACTTGAAGTGAAAACAGAATGGTACAAGTGCAGCCTCAAAATGAAGACAACAAGTTTACATGACTCGAAGCAATGAAATCGGGCCAGAGGATCAAGTGCAGTCACAAATGTACAAAACCAAGTGCAAGTTCAATATCCAAAGCAGACTACATGATGATGCCAGAAAGTAGACTGTACAAACAAGCATTGTAACATCCCAATATTTCTTGCCATCCGCATCATACATGTCGGATTTGAATTGCTCAAAATATTAGATTGTTAATTTATTTTTATTTTTTGGCAAAACTCAGCATATACAACAAATAAAATAATCACAGACACAGAGTAATATAACAATAATCAGCAGAAATAGATGAATAGTAGTTCATGAAGCTACTATATAAACAACAGAGTATGGAACAAAATACAGCAGAAATCTCAATACATACAAGTCTCAATACATAGTCAAATAACAAGAGCTGAATATATCACAAGAGTCAACTGAATAACTAAAAGCTGAATAGATCGATGGATCTCCAAACGAAGTTCCAAACTCGAAAGGTGAGTCTAAAATGTTGTGACACTCAGTCTGACTCGAGCATAAAGAAAAACACAAAACACTTGAGTCAGGATTAACATTCTTATATCAATAAATTCAACTCAGGTGAAATATCAACTGAAATACAAGTAACTTAAAGGATGTTTGGGATGCTCATCCGCTAAGGATCCTTGAAACTATCCACTATGTAGTAATATACGCTATTATAATAATGTCTATAGTAAGATAAACTATTAAATAGCGTTAAGGCGTTACCCATATCCCCCTTAACACATTTTTATATAATGCCATAGTTTATACACTATTGTAAACTCCACCAAACTAGTGGGATACCAGGAAACACTCCATAGGTAAGACACAAAACAAACTCGTAGTGGGCTTGATATGGTAAACGGCACAACTAGGCAATGACAGGGTAGAAATACCAATTACACTTCCGGGCTGGTGGTAACGCATAGCCGCAGCTGCCACCCACCTCGTCTAATACTCCTAAAAATCCAATAGTGCACCCAATCAAACATACAGTAATAGAAAGGTATCAAAAAAGTATGTCCGATCGAAGGAGCTACCTCACTTGGCCAGTCAATTGCTCCTGTTTTAGCCACCTTAAGCTAACTCACGAGAGTCAGGTCCACGTAAATACCTCATATAGGATCGTCGCCAACCATCCTACTTCATTCTGGAATCTCCACCACGTACACGGTTGTTAAAGTGGTTTTCGGTATTGGTAAAGAGTATGACAATAACCGATCCTAGTCTCTTTAACAACCAAACGTTATTATATCACCGTGGTCATTTCATTTCAAATAGTTTATAATTTATATCAAAATATCATATCATTTCAAACCATATTAATTCGAGATCATTACTCCCTTTAAAATAATATTCATTTCAAAAATCATAACACTTTTCAAAATTATAACACTTTCGAATTTATAACACTTTGGAAGTCATAACTTAGAAATCATAATACTTTGACATTTTAATACTTTGGAAATCATAACACTTCCCACTTAAATAGTTTAGATATTAAAAATAGTATATATAATAAAAATAATTATAGTTAAAAATAGTTTACATATTAAAATAATTTGTATATTAAAATAGTTATAAATTAGAAATAGTTTATAATAAAATAATTAGCATACTAAAATTTATATTAAAAATAGTTTATGTATATTAAAATAATTTATATACATATACATATATATATGTATATGTATATTAAAATAATTTTCGATATATATTATAAATACTTTATATAAATAAATAGTTTCCTCAAATTTCGCAAATCGATCCAAATCAACTCGAATTCTAAAATTTAATTTAATTAAATCTTAATTCACAAAATTTCAATTTAATTCAACATGTCAATAAACCAATAATTTATATTGATTTCAAATATAGATTTGAACTACAAATCAAACCATTCCGATTTCAATAAATTTCAAATTTCAAATATTCAAATGTTTACAATAACTCAATTTTGATAAATTTCATTTATATTTCATATTCAATTTTACCATTATTTAACCAATTGAATGGTCATTTAAATAAAATTTCAAAATACAAATTTAAATAAGATTAAATATCCCCTTTTAAATTTATTTAAATTTGAAATTATTCATTAATCACCTTTAATCAAAATTAAGCTATAAATCATATATTTAAAATCTCAAATTCAATAGGTTTCAAATCGATTTTTATTTAAGTATAATCCTTACACAAATAAAATTTCAAATCAATTTCTATTTATCTTCAACCTTCATAAAAATTACTATAAAAATATATTTTAAAAATATAATTTTAAATAAATACTTAAACATAATATATACAAATTAAATTAAATTAAATTTTATTATTAAATCTATTTTATATTAAAACTTATTTTATATACTTTAAAAATAGTAAAATTATAAGTAAAATTCTTAGAAATTACAATTTCAAAACTAACTTATAAATTTAAATTTCCCAAAACATATAATTTTAAAAATCAAGAATTTAAACATATATAAAATAAAATTTAAATATAAAGTATTTAAAAATCAAAATTTATATAAAACCATATGTATTTCTTTTTTAAAACTTTGGAAATCATTTCAAAATATATATAGATCAACGGTGTCTGTATATAATTTTCTATCTCATGGTCAATTGATACGTATATTTATCATTTCAATCTGCAATTTAAATATTTACGGGAATATATCATTTCAACCCGCAATCCCAACATTCAATTCAATGAAAATCGCTTGGATTTATCATTTCAACCCATAACGATTTTTTTCCACTCTACAAGATCGTTCGGGTATGTATCATTTCAATCCATAGGGAATTTTAAATTAACAAGGAACTTGCAGAGTGAGAACAGTGATGATAATAATATAACATATCAACAATAGGCATATATCATCAATAACAGTTAAATATAAATAGCAGATCATGGTGTCAGATGTCACAAATGAAAAGTTACAAATAATGGCATATCATATATGGAAAATAATTAACAATTCAATTTAGCAGCATATTTCAATTGTCGTTTCAAATGAAATCAAATCTAATAAATATAAGAATGTTAATCGTAAGTGCTTGCTCACATTTCGTGGCTAGAGAAAACGAAGTGAGAAGAAACTGATATGGATACGCACACAGACATGGGCACGACAGCTAGCAATTTCTGCGATAAATCGATATTGAGATGGTAAGTTAAGATGGACAAGAGATCGATGAAACAAAGTTTATATATATGTAAATTTTCAAAAATCAATGTAAAACTTATATTTTCAAATTAATATTTAATTCAAACACATAAAACAAAGTTTCCATATATAAATTTGGAAATCAAACTAATGTATACTTATATATATAAACTACTATGTATAAGCATATATATATATATATATATATATATATATATATATATATTCAAACTTAGATACATATTATACCTTAAGATCAATTTTTATTATAAAAATTCATATAAATAATATGTAAACATATATACTTATATATATATTGTAATTTAAAATCACTATTTATTATAAGAATTAATATGAATTTCCTATATTATAATATGTAAACAAACATATATAAAATTTATATAAACTACACATGTAAACTAACATATCACAAACTAATAGATTATGTAGACTGATATGCAATCTACATGCAATTCTTATTTTAAAATTGGTATTAAAACATATTAACATTTGAAACCAACCCATATATTATAAAAGTATATACTGTTACTCATATGTATGCATGCAAACCTATATAAAATTCTCACTTCACTACCTTATATAAACAGCAAATGCCACCATCCAAATTCACTATATATATATATAAACTTACATTTATATATAACTTACTTTAAAAATGTATATATATAAATTACAGTTATTACAAATCTTATATACGTATAAATCTTATAAACAGAACAAGTGTAAACTAATATAACCGTATATAATACTTAAACATACTTATAATTATACTTTAAATATGTTATAATACACACACACACACACACACACACACACACACACACACACACACATATATATATGAACACCTACATCTATGCAACATAGAAGGTGGGCTCGGTAGTGAAGAAGGGGACTCAGATTGGAGGTTGTGAGGATCGACAGGCTAGGATGATCATATTGGCTTCGGCTGTGGTGGGTAGGCGGTGGTTGGAGGAGAAGGAGGAGGAAGGGGCGATGCTTCGCTGTGGAGGGTGGCTTTGCTTTAGCTAAGAAGCTATGGAGGCAGAGGGGAAGAAGGCCGAGGTGGGGTGGTTCACGTGGAGAGGCAGTGCAGTAGGGTGAATAGTGGGGTTGAGGCGGGGCAAAGTTGTTGAGCTGGAGGCCGAAGCTCACGGTGGACCAGAAGGGTAGGCCGGCAAAGGTGGCAGAGGGGAAGGCTAGGTATTGGATCCATGGGAGAGGAGCAGCAGCAAAACGAATGAAAGAAGAAGAAAAAATAAAAAAATAAAAGCTATGCTATAATTTTTTCTCAGTAACAGAATAGAATAAGGAAGAAGGCATACGAAACGATCCGTAGATATAGAGCAAGTTGGAATAATAAAAGTCAGTACATGAATTGGTGGATATAATAAAAGCCGAAGTCTGTTGGTATTACACGGTTGGCAATTGAAAAGACAAAGGAAGCAAAAAGGTCCAATATAGAACCGATATGTCAAATCGTTTTGCAGATTTCGCCGCATACCGGACGCCGAACTGCATACACGAATATACTATGGAGATCAGCACGACGAGACGATTAAAATGGTATATAAATATCAAGGATACGATCATCTTATCAAAAGTTGATATCAGGTAGCGAAAATGCTGCTAAAACGCCGAAAATAAGATAAACAGAGCAATAACAGTCCAAATTTGGCGAAACGGGATATGACGTCTCACATAGAAGATGATTTACAAATTTATTATATAAAAATATTGAGGTTTGGGAAATAATTTATCATCAACTAATATTAACTGACTTAAATTTAAATAAAACTACACAATAAAAGTAACTTCCATATTTTCTGATGGAAATTTACCATTTTCTATGTTTATATAGACGTATTTCGCATATCAAATTTTTATTTCAAAATTCAATTATTTAAAATTTCACAAAATTTCATTTAATTACGTTATTAAAACCATTCAAAATTTACGGGTTGTTACTCTCCCCCGCTCAAAACTTTTCGTCCTCGAAAAGGAAGGAGGTAAGAGAATAGAAACAACCAGAAAGAAAATAGATTTGAAATATAAAATAAAACAATTAAACCAAAACCATATAAATTTCATTTATTATTATTATTATTATTATTCAATTGGTTTATACTGATTTCAATTCAAGATATTTTCATTCAGTTGATTTAATTTCAATTTTATTAATGCTTGTAACAAAAAATTTCTTTCAAAATAAATTTTATTTTACTTACCTTATTTATTTAATACAATTGATTTCACTTAAGTTAATTTCACTTATAATTCATTCTTAACTACTAAATTCATATTTATTTGTTCATTATCTTATTATTCAATTTATTCCACTTAACATATCTTATCACATATGTTAATATATTAACATCATTTTATATTGTATACTATTCAATTACATATTCAACTTCTGAATAATTTAGGTAAGTTATATATGTTGGAATGCAATTGAGCATTATACAAGTAAAATTTCCTAATTCGATTATTTCAAAAATTTAAATATTTATTCTAAATTTGGCTTCATTTTATAACTGAAATCATCCCTTACCAAAAATTTAAGAGTTAAATTTCCGATTTCACTTCTTGCCATTTTGAGATAAGTGTACCCATATATATTCTATATATCAAATAAAATTTATAATCATATACCTATATATATATTATACATCAAGTCAGACTTAAGAAATTCAAATCAAAATCATTTTCAAAACAAAAGTGTAGCAAAGCTACTAAATGGCCTCTCAACTCTGAAACTCGAAAACGAAGGTCGATGATACTGCAGTCATCACCGAAATTATTTTCCAACGACAAAAGAGGAGAGTACTGATTTAAAAATTTTAAATTCTTTGGAAACAATTTCTATTCAAAAATAATTTTAAATAATATACTCTAAAATTTCAAAAAACAATTTTTCTAAAATACCAGAAATTTAGTTCTCAAATTCTTAATTTAAATTCATTTCAAATCCCAAATCAGTTTATAAACCATTTTTTAAAATTTCATTACTTTATTTATATATGTGACAATAGTCAATGATTTTCAACACAATAAATGAAAATCAAATATTATCATTTCTAACAGCCAATTCTTTTAACTTGTTAATTTCAAAAAATTTATACTTATATGTATAATATAATCATATAAAATTTACTGTGTCAGTTTGCTCTGTTCAAGTGTTTTGAAATTCCTACCGATAGCGTTGACCAGACGAATCAATCGAAACACAAAATTCAAATTTAACAGCTCAAACAAAACACTATAAGATATTTATATATTAATTATAAATACACTCCTTTACTCGATTATTCCAGAATGGTTTTCAAACAAGGATAGAGATTCAAATTTAGAGGAACTCTAGTCAAATAGATTTCTAACTAGAAGATAAGCTTGAAACGGATAAGATAATTAAATAACAAAAGAAAAGAGACGGGTATACTTACATAAATCGTGGGCGGCCTTAATCGTGTCAACCGTGACTTCAAGAATAAGATTGATGTAGAATAAGATTGACCACAAGAGAATTACCTTGGTCGTCTACTAGAGAAACATTCGGGCATAACAAGATAGCAACATCTAAACCGAGGATACAGAAATATCTGGTGAATCAATGCTTAGTTCTAAAGGAGTTTCACCCCTTTACAGATCATTCTAAGATTGGCAGGACCGTCGATTCATTATAGAGATCAACCAAAGTGGAGTTATGGGTTACTCAAGAATCAAGAAGAACACGAACATGAAGAAACAAGAATGTATTTCAGAACGAAGGGGGAAAGTTCCAAAATTCAAAGGAAATATGAATCAAATAGGAAGAAACTCAAGGTCGAACGAGGGTGATTGTGTAATTAAATTTACTACATAATGCTAAGTTTTTCCTAAAACCAGAGCTATGATACCAACTGTAACATCTCGATATTTCGTGCCATTTGCATCCACACATGCCGTATTTTAATTGCTCAAAATATCAGATAGTTAATTTATTTTTATTTTTTGGCAAAACTCGGCATATACAGTATATAAAATAATCACAGAATCACAAACACGGAGTAATATAACAATAAGCAGCGGAAACAGATGAATAGCAGTTCATGAAGCTACTATATAAGCAACAGAGTATGAAAACAATACAGCAAAAATCTCAATACATAGAAGTCTCAATACATAGTCAAAATGACAAGAGCTGAATATATCACATGAGCCAACTGAATAACTGAAAGCTGAATATATAGATGGATCTCCAAGCGAAGCTCCAAACTCCAAAGGTGAGTCTCAAATGCTGTGACACGCAGTCTGACCCGAGCATAAAGCAAAACAAAAAACACTAGAGTCAGAATTAACATTCTTATATCAATAAATTAAACTCAAGTGAAATATCAACTGATATACAAGTAACTTAAAGGATGTTTGGGATATCCATAGTCTAAGGATTCGTGAAACTATATGTATATAGTAATATACGCTATTATAATAATGTCTATAGCAGAAAAACTATTAAAATAGCGTTAAGGCGTTATCCATATCCCCCTAAACATATTTTTATATAATGCCATGGTATATACAGTACTGTAAACTCCACTAAACCATTGGGATATTAGGGAGCGCTCCATAGGTATGACACAAAACAAACTCGTAATGGGCTCGATATGGTAGGTGATACGACACAACTAGGCAATGCCAGTGTAGATATACCAATTACACTTCCGGGCTGGTGGTCACACATAGCCGCAGCCACCGCCCACCTCGTCCAACACTCCTAAAAATCCGAGGGTGCACCCAATCAATCACAAAGTAATAGAATGGTATTGAAGAAGTGTGGCCGATCGAAGGAGCTACCTGACTTGGTCTGTCAATTGCTCCTGTTTTAGCCACCTTAAGCTAACTCATGGGAGTCAGGTCCACGTAAATGCCTCATATAGGATCGTTGCCAACCATCCTGCTTCATTCTAGAATCTCCATCGCGTACACAGTTGTTAAAGTGGTTTTCGGTATTGGCAGAGAGTATGACAATAACCGATCTCGGTCTTTTTAACCAACAAACGTTATTATATCACCGTGGTCATTTCATTTCAAATTGTTTATAATTCATATCAAAATATCATATCATTTCAAAACCATATCAATTCAAGATCATGACTCCCTTTAAAATAATATTCATTTCAAAAATCATAACACTTTTCAAAATCATAACACTTTCGAATTTATAACACTTTGGAAATCATAACTTAGAAATCATAACACTAGAAATCATAGTACTTTGACATTTTAATACTTTGGAAATCATAACACTTCCCACTTAAATAGTTTAGATATTAAAAATAGTATATATATAATAAAAATAGTTATAGTTTAAAATAGTTTACATATTAAAATAATTTGTATATTAAAATAGTTAAAAAACTAAAATAGTTTATATTCAAATAATTAGTATATTAAAATAGTTTTATATTAAAAATATTTTACGTATATTAGAATAATTTATATATATATATTAAAATAATTTTCGATATATATTAAAAATACTTTATATAAATAAATAGTTTCCACAAATTTCATAAATCAATCCCAATCAACTCGAATTCTAAAATTCAATTTAATTAAATCTTAATTCACAAAATTTCAATTTAATTCAGCATCTCAATAAACCATTAATTCATATCAATTTCAAATATAGATTTGAACTACAAATCAAACCATTCCGATTTTAATAGATTTCAAAGTTAAAATATTCAAACCCTTACAATAACTCAATTTTGATAATTTTCATTTATATTTCAAATTCAACCTTACCATTATTTAATCAATCCAATAATCATTTTAATAAAATTTAAAATTACAAATTTAAATAAGACTAAATATCCATATTTAAATTTATTCAAATTTGAAAATATTCATTAATCACCTTTAATCAAATCAAGTTATAAATCATACCTTTAAAATATCAAATTCATTAAGTTTCAAATCGATTTTTATTTAAGTATAATCCTTAAACAAATAAAATTTCAAATCAATTTTTATTCATCTCTAACCTTAATTTATAAAAATTATTATAAAAACATATTTTAAAAATATAATTTTAAATAAATACTTAAACATAATATATACAAATTAAATTATATTTTATTTAATTAAATCTTATTATTAAATCAATTTTATATTAAAACTTATTTTATGTATTTTAAAAATAGTAAAATTATAAGTAAAATCTTAAAATATATAATTTCAAAAATAACTTATAAATTTAAATTTCACAAAACATATAATTTTAAAAATCAAGAATTTAAACATATATAAAATAACATTTAAGTATATAATATTTAAAAATCAATATTTATATAAAACCATATATATTTATTTTTTAAAACTTTGGAAATCATTTTAAAGTATATATAGACCAACGGTGTTTGTATATAATTTTCTATCCTATTGTCAAGTGATACAGATATTTATCATTTCAATCCATAATTTAAATATTTACAGGTATATATCATTTCAACACGCAATCCCATCAGTTCAATGAAAATCGCTTGGGTTTATCATTTCAACCCATAACGATTTTCTCTTATTCTACAAGAATGTTTGGGTGTGTATCATTTCAACCCATAGGGAATTCTAAATTAACAGAGGACTTGCAGAGTGAGAATAATGATGATAATAATATAACATATCAGCAACAGGCATATATCATCAATAACAGATAAATATAAATAACAGATAATGGTGTCAAATGTCATAGGTGAACAGTTACAGATAATGGCATATCATATTTGGCAAATAATTAATAGTTCAATTTAGCAGCATATTTCACAATTGTCATTTCAAATGAAATCAAATCTAGTAAATACAAAAATGTTAATCGTGAGTGATTGCTCACCTTTCAAGGCTAGAGAAAATGAAGTGAGAAGCAACTGATACGGATACGCACACGGACATGGGCACGACAAGCTAGCAATTGCTGCGATAAATCGATATTGAGATGGTTAGTTAAGATGGATAAGAGATCGATGAAACAAAGTGTGTATACATATGTGTGTGTAATTTTTCAAAAATCAATTTAAAACATATATTTTCAAATTAATATTTAATTCAAACACATAAAACAAAGTTCCCATATATAAATTTGGAAATCAAATTAATGTATATTTATATATATATATAAACTACTATGTATAAGCATATATATATTTAAACTTAGATACATATTATACCTTAAGATCAATATTTATTATAAAAATTCGTATAACTAATATGTAAACATATATACTTATATACATATTGTAATTTAAAATCACTATTTACTATGAGAATTAATATGAATTTCCTATATTATAATATATAAACTAACATATATAAAATTTATATAAACTACAATAAACTAAGATATCACAAACTAACAGATTATGTAGACTAATATACAATCTACATACAATTCTTATTTTAAAATTGGTATTAAAACATATTATAATTTGAACCCAACCCATATATTATAAAAGTATATACTGTAACTCATATATATGCACGCAAACCTATATAAAATTCTTACTTCACTACCTTATATAAACAGCAAGTGCCACCATCCGAATTCACTATATATATAAACTTATATTTATATATAACTTACTTTAAAAATGTGTATATATATATATAAATTACAATTATTACAAATCTTATATACATATATATCTTACAAACAGAACAAGCGTAAACTAATGAATATATAAACCTTACATAACACTTAAGCATACTTATAATTATACTTTAAATCTGTTATAATAAAACATATATATGCACACTTACATCTATGCAAAAGAGAGTGGGTTCAGGCTCGACAGTGAAGAAGGGGACTCGGGTTGGAGGTTGTGAGGGTCGGCGGGATGGGATGGTGATATTGGCTTCGACCATGGTGGGAAGGGGGTGAGTGGAGGAGAAGGATAAGGAAAGGGTTATGCTTCACGGTGGAGGGTGGCTTTGCTTCGGCTAAGAAGCCATGGAGGCAGAGGGGAAGAAGGCCGAGGCAGGTTGGTTCACGTGGAGAGGCGGTGAAGGAGGGTGACTGGTAGGGTTGAGGTGGGACAAAGTTGTTGAGGTAGAGGCCGAAGCTTGCGATGGACCCGAAGGGTAGGCTGGCAAAGGTGGCAGAGGGGAAGGCTGGGTATTGGATCCATGGGATAGGAGCAGCAGGCTAAATGAATGAAAGAAGAAGAAAATAAAAAATAAAAGCTTTGCTATAATATTTTCTTAGTAACAGAATAGAATAAGGAAGAAGGCATATGAAACGATCCGTAGATATAGAACAAGTTGGAATAATAAAAGTCAGTACGTGAATTGGTGGATGTAATAAAAGCCGAAGTCTGTTGGTATTACACGGTTGGCAATTGAAAAGACAAAGGAAGCAAAAAGGTCCAATACGGAACCGATATATTAAATCGTTTTGCAGATTTCGCCACGTACCGGACGCCGAACTATACAAATGAATATACTGCAGAGATCAGTATGACAAGACGATCAAAATGGTACACAGATATCAACAATACGATCATCCTGTTATAAATTGATATCAGGTAGCGAAAATGCTGCTAGAACGCCGAAAATAAGAAAACGAAGCAATAGCAGTTCAAATTTGGCGAAATGAGATATGATGTCTCACCCAAAAGTTGATTTACCAATTTATTATATTAAATATTCTGGTTTGGGAAATAATTTGTTATCATCTAACATTAACTTATTTAAATTTAAATAAAACTGTACAATAAAAATAACTTCCATATTTTTTGATGAAAATTTACCATTTGCTATGTGTATATAGACGTATTTCAAATATCGAATTTTTATTTCAAAATTCAATTATTTAAAATTTCACAAAAATTTAGTTAATTACGTTATTAAAACCATTAAAAATTTATGGGTCGTTAAGATCTCTCCCACTCAAAACTTTTTATCCTCGAAAAGGAAGGAGGTAGGAGATTAGAAACAACTAGAAAGAAAATAGATTTGAAATATAAAATAAAAAATCAATTCAAAACCATATAAATTTCATTTTTCTTAAATTGGTTTATATTGATTTCAATTCATGATATTTTCTGTAACAAACGGAAAATTCTCGACTTTCGAAAATTCGACATCGATACTCACTTTATCGACTGCCGAGAAATCGAAGGCCCAAAACCCGAAATGTTATGGTTTTAAGAAAAAGAAAAGAAGAAGAAAGAAGAAAATAGATAATAGAGGGAAGAGAAAACAGAATAGAAGGTAGAAAATTTTAAAATAGAAAGAAAAGAGAAGAGAGGAAAAAGAAAAAAACAGAAGAAAACAGAACGGAACAGAAAACAACAGAACAACAACAGAATCTCACAATTCGCAGCGGAACAACATATAATAATAAATGAATAATCTTTAAACAAAGAACTATATCAGTTATTACATTACATTTCATTACATCATATCATCAGAGTGTACAACAACAACAAATAGTGCAGCGGAAAAAGAAATACTATATAGTAGTAATACGCCATGCCATCCAGCTTGCCTCCAGCAACTCCAGAATATCCAGAATATCCTGATAAACCTTACTCTTAACTGCCCGTGTGGAAATTTGTGGGCACCCAGAGTTTAGGAAGGAAAACAATAAACTCCAAGTCAGTCATGTGACTGGTGTGAGAACTCAAAACAGTTTATTTATCTTTAAAATAAAAATAGAGGAATATTTTTATTTCAATTCGCAATGCTTTTAAAAATGAGACTACCATAAGGCCTCCCGCACACACACACAATGCAAACGCAGAATCGGAGGAGATTTCTCCTTATGATAGTCAAAGATGCTTGATACGCATTTAAAAGAACATTTCATATTATTATTAGTGCATAGTGTAGGAAAAATTTATTTCGAAAGTAGAATATAAATCTTAGCCAGCATAGACATTCCGAACTATGCCTACTATAGCTAATTATGTTCAATAGCAGGTTACCGCCACATTCCATAGCAGGTTATACAACTAAAACCGTACAAGTCACGTATTGTTTCTTTGGATTTCCAACAAATGGTCAGGCCAAGGAACTTCCCATTGCCACATGAGAATGCCTCTGGAAAGACATCCCCGAGAACCAAACCGGAACTCTGCCAACACAAGGCCGGGTTACCCCTAACTGGGTAACTACTGACACGAGCACGCCATTCCCCGATCGTAAACGACCTTTCTCGCGGGACCCCGAAAACCAACAACCACAAAGTAATAAATTCGTAGTAACCACATAGGTTAAATATCTGGGCTCCATACCATGATACCACCTCTATCCAGAAGGAAATGTACATACCCTAAAGGGTGCTACCCCTCATAACCTTGCCGCATCTTTCCTGTTTTGACCATTTCCTGAGTGTGAGGTTCGACGAAGTCACGTCCACAAAAACATACTTTATACAAAAGCCATGCTTTGGGTCAACAAATGATCAACACAATGATCACTAAGATAGACGATCAAATAAACGATCCTATCACAATAATCAACACAATGATCATTTACATCACTCAGCATGTCACATTACCAAATTGGGAATATATCGCTGATAACTCCAACTATATAACCTCTGAGCTCGTACGTCTCAGAGAAGGGTGTTAAGCTAAAATAATAAATTCTTCGCCACCAACAGAAATATATTTGAAAGAAATCGGCTTTATATCTCAACTTGTAATGTCAGACACACAATCCATACAAGTCTGTTCTGGGCTCGAACAAAACCGAAGGCACTTACAAAGAAGTCCTTGCAATCTGGATATTCACAATCCTGATCGGATTTCCCATCACATATGGAGAACTCTATACCGGAGCAACTCGGTGCAGAGTAAATCGACAGGTCATCCTATCGCTCTCGCAAATACCGGGTCTTCAACACCGATCTTCAATGCAATTATAACGACGTATCACATATTCGGAATGGGTTATACGACCCCATGGTCCTTTCCCGGTTAACCCGAATAGTGAGCGCTTATTTAAAAATAAGTGTAGCATTCACATTCAAACAAATCACATCAATTACCCATTCAAAGGGAAATATTGATAGTCGATTATTTAACTATCACTTATATGCACACATCACCAGATTCCAAATAATTTTCCAAATTATTTATTTTCCAAAATATCTTCACTAGATATATAATTTCATACTTCAAAAATAAATCAATATTTATTTTTAAACCACTTCTACTTTCTTTTATAAATTCAATAGTGAATTTATAATTCCAAAATATCAATGAATATTCGATTTCGATTATTCATTTCAATTTATCTTCAAAAAGATAAATTCTTAAGATGTTCACTTTATATTGGAAAACATTTTCATACTTATTTATTCATAAGTAATTCACAAATTTTATTTATTTTCAACACTTAGAAAATATTCAATATACTTCAATCGAAATTAAGTATATATTTCATTCTTTAAGGAAATCATTCTCTTAAACATATTTATTTGGGCCAAAAACGAATGTTACGTAAAACATCGTTACGACAACCCAAATTCACTAGTATAGGGATTCGAAATTAAATAGATATATAAATCCCAATACTATACAAAACATTTCCTTTCGGAAATCATTTACTATCACAACTGTGTTATAGTCCACCATTTCCTTTTATTTCTCGAAACATCTATTTCAACAATAAATGTTGAAATCTATGGTTTCGAATCTCAACACATTTTAAAACATCGTTAGATCGTTTTAATTCTATTTAAAACATCCTAATCCAAAACAATTTCTTTAACGTGTTATTCACTATTCAAAACGTGAATATACTTTGTTAACAAATTTCATCCTTTTTATTCATTTTAATTCAAAGGATTATTCACTATTCAAAAATGTGAATATACTCCATTAATAGGTTTTAACAATTTACTTATCAAAATAAGTCATTTGTGAATTTATAAAACAACGTTTATAAATTCCATTTCTATTTATTTATAAAAGCTTCCTTTTAATAAATTCTTTTATTAACCTATTTCAGTTTATAACTCAATTATAAACTAAAAGTTCATATTATAAGTTAAATACTTATAAAATGATTATTTTACAAAATCGTTCTTTTTAACTTCCCAAATTATAAATCTTATAACTTATAAGATTCATTCATTTATCCAAAATCATTATTTTAATAACTTAATTAATTTTATAAACCTACTGCTTATAAAATTCCATTTATAACTTCACCGTATAAAATTCTATAAATTCCATTCAATTATGAAATTCATTTTCACTTCATTCAAACACTTATAAAAACTCGTTTTATAATGTCCATATTTCAATTTATAAATATCCATTTATAAATCTCTTAATATAATTCAATTTATATTATTCTTTTAAAACTTCTTTAATCTCCTTTATTATTTCACCATTTTGATTTATAAAATAATTAAATTTTATAAATCCTATATTTAAACTTTTCACAAAAATTCTAAAATATCTCGATTAAACTATTTTATAAACTCAATAGCATCATATTCTCAAAAATCAGTTTTTAACTATATTTCTCAAAAATCATAATTTTTATAACATTAAAAATTATAACGTTTATTTATTTAAAATGGATCAATTCCAAAATTATTTTATATTTTCAAAAATCACTTTATAATCATTTTAAAATCCCAAAATCTGGGTCCAATGATGCTACACACCAAATAGTCAATCACGACTACAATGATATCATATATCGATATGATAATCCATCAAATATCAAAATATCTGAAATCAAATAAAAACTGTTGAGGAATCCAGTTGGATCCCTCCAACCTGTTTTCCTGCATCCACAAACATTAGCACAATACCAATTTCGCTCCAGTACGAAATTATCGCGGTATATGTTCTTATTAAATATTATCCGCTTAATAACGGCGCAATAGGGTCTCATCCGCTAAACAAAAAATGCGGGAAATCAACAACTCCAATATATACATATGCCAATATATATATATTGCTATTATATATAATACCAATTTCACTGTTTATGAAATATTCGCGGTATATGTTTTTAATAAATAACATCCGCTTACTAACGGCGTATAATGTCTATTTTAACAATCAATAGATATCAATCAACATTCAAACATGCATTCATATATTTTAAATCTAACTATTTAAAATAAAATCGAAACTGATTCGATTGAGTGAGTAGTTCTCACCTTTATTTTAATTCCCGTTTTAGCGATTTATTTCGAATAAAATTAAACGGACGTTTAATTTTACCCAAAATTCTCACTAACTCCAAACGACTCCAAACCAACTCCATCGCGTACTGCTCGTCCATACGATTCCAACGCAACTGGTTTCGCGCGTTTTCGACCTCGTATGAGAAAGTTATGAATTATTGAAGTTTACACTATTTAAACTATATAATCTACAACTTAATAAAATTTAATTAAACCCTACACAACATCATAGCCGTCCATTGCAGATCCAACGCGCCTCACTTCATCACCCTCATGTTTCACGCGCGCATAGCAGCTCCAGGAAACACCGAACGCACATGAACCCAACATAGATCAACTAGGGTTAGCATTTGCATCGCGATTACTCAACGAAATTCGATCAAACCACCTTCATCTCGAAGCTCATGACCTAAGCTATGCTCGGCCTGAAGCATGTGGAGCTCGGCCTCATGATGAGCCTCGAATTTCGTGCGCAGGCCTGAAGAGAACGGCCTCCTTTTCTCCTCCATCGTCGCTCCAAATTCGATCATAACCGTTGGATCTCTAGTTCGTGTTGTGCTCTACAACTTTCTAGTTGGAAGCTTCATCTAATTGCTGATGGATTGGAAGATCTAGAGGAAAGAAGTTTGGCAAATTCTGGCCGTTCAGGGGCGGCGGCGGCTAGGGTTGAAAATTAGGGTTTATTTTTTTTTTATCAAATTATGAAGATGTTGGGGCTATTTATAAGAGAACGAACGACACTATTCATCCCGGAAATTCCGAACTCCGATTTACGCGCCGTAACCAGCGTTTCTAGGGTTTACCCCGCGTTCCGGACACAATGGAACAGGTTTCGAAAGCTAATTCGGACATCTGTGCGAGTTATGGCTGTAAACGCTCAATTTGAATTAAACCGATTTAAGCGATTTTCTAGGCGTTTTAATTTGTACCGGACAAACGGTAAATCCAATTGACTTGAAATTTGAAACCTTACAATAATATCACATTACGGATCCGATGAAACTGGTTTCGTCGAAATCCAAGACTTTTTGAAAAATGGCTATTTTCACTCGTCAAATTTAAATTAAAAATAAATCGATGCGTTTCGAGCTGCCACGATCAAACGATAACTCCGATTGACACGAAATTTGAAATCCGGTAATAACTAACTATTACGGATCCAATGGAACTGGTTTCGTTCAATTCTGAGACTGTTCAAAAATTGGCTATTTTCACTAGTCGATTAAATATTAAAATATTCAATTTTCACAAATTAACTTTTAATTCGATTTTAAAAGTTCTAAAATATTGTTATAACTTCCATATGATAAAATAAAATTTTACAAATCATTTTCTATCATATTTAACCCAATTTTCAATTATTTCCATAATTTAACGTATTAAATTATCGATTTAATTATCCAATTAAATTCAAAAATTCAAATAAAAATTTATTTGACTTATAAATTCACTTATTAATATTTAAAATTAATTAAATATTCAAATTTTAATTTCTAAAAATTCTGGGTCGTTACAATCTTCCCCACTTAAAAGAATTTCGTCCTCGAAATTATTAGTAAGAAAAGTACAGAATTTATTAACTTTCCCAAAATTCATAGTTAAACTTCTTACAATAACCTTACTAAGTTTTGAAATCATACTTAGTTATCTTTTCAAAAACAACTACTATTGTTTAACTTTCAATTCCGAAATCAAAGTTAAAGTTTTCAAAATTTCCAATTTTTCTCAAATTTTTTTCTAACGCTTAAATTTTCGGAAAAATTCGCCATAGTCTCCTTTGCGCGGCTCGATCCGAAAAAAAAAATGACAGTATATATATCACAAATATACATCTCATCAAGTAATGAGGCATCCCTCAGGGAAAAAAGTGTAAAAGTGCGATATTTAATCCGAGATATGTACCTTATATTTTATTAGCTAGCATATACGGCTAATATAGCGCAAAAGCGAGCTCCAAATGCGAAGCAAACGCGATCCGCACCTATTAATTACTCAACAAACATATGAGAACATGTATATATGAAAATAATCTCAATATACAACATATATCTCCATAACAACTATATATGTCACATAGCAAATGCAACTAAACAACAAATGCAAACATCTACCAACTATAATCCATAACCAATAAATATTCATTCATATTCTCATTAATATTCAATGAATTGGTTTTCAATTTAATCACATTTGATTCGTTTACATTGGATGTTCTTATTAACATTCATTTTCAATTAGTTCATATTCAAGTTGGTTCACTTCCAATTCAAATTCAATTCAATTCAAATTTATTTACTTCTAATTTGAATTCAATTACATAGCTTTAAATTTCACTAATTCACTTTCATTAATACTTAATGAATTATATACAATCAACTAACAACCATATATCAACCAATGTATATATAATTACAACCAAATTCCTTTACTTATCAATTGGTTTAATTAATTGATTTTCATTCAAACTTTCAACTTCCAATAACATTAGATTTTAATGAATTTCACTTACATTCATTATTCCATATCAACTTAAATTTACATTTAATTGATTCATTTATTTATAATTAATCCATTAATTCAATTCAATTTCTAAAGTAAATTTCCATTTAACTTTAAATTCATTTTCATTTACAACTCATATTCATAAATATATTCATATAGTTTCACTTCTTATATATATAAGTTTATTTCACAATTGCAAATTACTTTAATTATAATTCAATTCTTATAATTCTTTTTACTTATACAATTATTCCTTTATTTATATTATTCAAACAACTAAACAATCAAGTTATATACACTTTAATAATTCTGAAAAATTATTCCTTTTATATATAAAATATAATTAAGGTAAAATTATTTCATTTACCCAATTTAAAAATAAATACTGTGTCGAATTGTTTTATACAAGTGTTTAGAAACCCCTTCGGCATAGTCTTGCGGACCACGCTGACGAAAGTTCATATGCCACTCAATAAACCAATCATCACAATATAAAACAATTTTATATTCACTAACAAATACGCTCTCATAGCTATTATTACACTCAAATTCATTCTAGAGTACTACTGACTCTATCTCTAATGAGTAATACCCAACAGAACCATGGTTGTC
Organism: Allium cepa; assembly: GCA_030765085.1. Taxonomy (NCBI): domain Eukaryota; kingdom Viridiplantae; phylum Streptophyta; class Magnoliopsida; order Asparagales; family Amaryllidaceae; genus Allium; species Allium cepa. The sequence goes on from CM060935.1 coordinate 1,004,068,054, forward strand.
GCTTAACCATAAGCTCCGATACCAAATGTAACAAACGGAAAATTCTCGACTTTCGAAAATTCGACATCGATACTCACTTTATCGACTGCCGAGAAATCGAAGGCCCAAAACCCGAAATGTTATGGTTTTAAGAAAAAGAAAAGAAGAAGAAAGAAGAAGAAAATAGATAATAGAGGGAAGAGAAAACAGAATAGAAGGTAGAAAATTTTAAAATAGAAAGAAAAGAGAAGAGAGGAAAAAGAAAAAAACAGAAGAAAACAGAACGGAACAGAAAACAACAGAACAACAACAGAATCTCACAATTCGCAGCGGAACAACATATAATAATAAATGAATAATCTTTAAACAAAGAACTATATCAGTTATTACATTACATTTCATTACATCATATCATCAGAGTGTACAACAACAACAAATAGTGCAGCGGAAAAAGAAATACTATATAGTAGTAATACGCCATGCCATCCAGCTTGCCTCCAGCAACTCCAGAATATCCAGAATATCCTGATAAACCTTACTCTTAACTGCCCGTGTGGAAATTGGTGGGCACCCAGAGTTTAGGAAGGAAAACAATAAACTCCAAGTCAGTCATGTGACTGGTGTGAGAACTCAAAACAGTTTATTTATCTTTAAAATCAAAATAGAGGAATATTTTTATTTCAATTCGCAATGCTTTTAAAAATGAGACTACCATAAGGCCTCCCGCACACACACACAATGCAAACGCAGAATCGGAGGAGATTTCTCCTTATGATAGTCAAAGATGCTTGATACGCATTAAAAAGAACATTTCATATTATTATTGGTGCATAGTGTAGGAAAAATTTATTTCGAAAGTAGAATATAAATCTTAGCCAGCATAGACATTCCGAACTATGCCTACTATAGCTAACTATGTTCAATAGCAGGTTACCGCCACATTCCATAGCAGGTTATACAACTAAAACCGTACAAGTCACGTATTGTTTCTTTGGATTTCCAACAAATGGTCAGGCCAAGGAACTTCCCATTGCCACATGAGAATGCCTCTGGAAAGACATCCCCGAGAACCAAACCGGAACTCTGCCAACACAAGGCCGGGTTACCCCTAACTGGGTAACTACTGACACGAGCACGCCATTCCCCGATCGTAAACGACCTTTCTCACGGGATCCCGAAAACCAACAACCACAAAGTAATAAATTCGTAGTAACCACATAGGTTAAATATCTGGGCTCCATACCATGATACCACCTCTATCCAGAAGGAAATGTACATACCCTAAAGGGTGCTACCCCTTATAACCTTGCCGCATCTTTCCTGTTTTGACCATTTCCTGAGTGTGAGGTTCGACGAAGTCACGTCCACAAAAACATACTTTATACAAAAGCCATGCTTTGGGTCAACAAATGATCAACACAATGATCACTAAGATAGACGATCAAATAAACGATCCTATCACAATAATCAACACAATGATCATTTACATCACTCAGCATGTCACATTACCAAATTGGGAATATATCGCTGATAACTCCAACTATATAACCTCTGAGCTCGTACGTCTCAGAGAAGGGTGTTAAGCTAAAATAATAAATTCTTCGCCACCAACAGAAATATATTTGAAAGAAATCGGCTTTATATCTCAACTTGTAATGTCAGACACACAATCCATACAAGTCTGTTCTGGGCTCGAACAAAACCGAAGGCACTTACAAAGAAGTCCTTGCAATCTGGATATTCACAATCCTGATCGGATTTCCCATCACATATGGAGAACTCTATACCGGAGCAACTCGGTGCAGAGTAAATCGACAGGTCATCCTATCGCTCTCGCAAATACCGGGTCTTCAACACCGATCTTCAATGCAATTATAACGACGTATCACATATTCGGAATGGGTTATACGACCCCATGGTCCTTTCCCGGTTAACCCGAATAGTGAGCGCTTATTTAAAAATAAGTGTAGCATTCACATTCAAACAAATCACATCAATTACCCATTCAAAGGGAAATATTGATAGTCGATTATTTAACTATCACTGATATGCACACATCACCAGATTCCAAATAATTTTCCAAATTATTTATTTTCCAAAATATCTTCACTAGATATATAATTTCATACTTCAAAAATAAATCAATATTTATTTTTAAACCACTTCTACTTTCTTTTATAAATTCAATAGTGAATTTATAATTCCAAAATATCAATGAATATTCGATTTCGATTATTCATTTCAATTTATCTTCAAAAAGATAAATTCTTAAGATATTCACTTTATATTGGAAAACATTTTCATACTTATTTATTCATAAGTAATTCACAAATTTTATTTATTTTCAACACTTAGAAAATATTCAATATACTTCAATCGAAATTAAGTATATATTTCATTCTTTAAGGAAATCATTCTCTTAAACATATTTATTTGGGCCAAAAACGAATGTTACGTAAAACATCGTTACGACAACCCAAATTCACTAGTATAGGGATTCGAAATTAAATAGATATATAAATCCCAATACTATACAAAACATTTCCTTTCGGAAATCATTTACTATCACAACTGTGTTATAGTCCACCATTTCCTTTTATTTCTCGAAACATCTATTTCAACAATAAATGTTGAAATCTATGGTTTCGAATCTCAACACATTTTAAAACATCGTTAGATCGTTTTAATTCTATTTAAAACATCCTAATCCAAAACAATTTCTTTAACGTGTTATTCACTATTCAAAACGTGAATATACTTTGTTAACAAATTTCATCCTTTTTATTCATTTTAATTCAAAGGATTATTCACTATTCAAAAATGTGAATATACTCCATTAATAGGTTTTAACAATTTACTTATCAAAATAAGTCATTTGTGAATTTATAAAACAACGTTTATAAATTCCATTTCTATTTATTTATAAAAGCTTCCTTTTTATAAATTCTTTTATTAACCTATTTCAGTTTATAACTCAATTATAAACTAAAAGTTCATATTATAAGTTAAATACTTATAAAACAATTATTTTACAAAATCGTTCTTTTTAACTTCCCAAATTATAAATCTTATAACTTATAAGATTCATTCATTTATCCAAAATCATTATTTTAATAACTTAATTAATTTTATAAACCTACTGCTTATAAAATTCCATTTATAACTTCACCGTATAAAATTCAATCAATTCCATTCAATTATGAAATTCATTTTCACTTCATTCAAACACTTATAAAAACTCGTTTTATAATGTCCATATTTCAATTTATAAATATCCATTTATAAATCTCTTAATATAATTCAATTTATATTATTCTTTTAAAACTTCTTTAATCTCCTTTATTATTTCACCATTTTGATTTATAAAATAATTAAATTTTATAAATCCTATATTTAAACTTTTCACAAAAATTCTAAAATATCTCGATTAAACTATTTTATAAACTCAATAGCATCATATTCTCAAAAATCAGTTTTTAACTATATTTCTCAAAAATCATAATTTTTATAACATTAAAAATTATAACGTTTATTTATTTAAAATGGATCAATTCCAAAATTATTTTATATTTTCAAAAATCACTTTATAATCATTTTAAAATCCCAAAATCTGGGTCCAATGATGCTACACACCAAATAGTCAATCACGACTACAACGATATCATATATCGATATGATAATCCATCAAATATCAAAATATCTGAAATCAAATAAAAACTGTTGAGGAATCCAGTTGGATCCCTCCAACCTGTTTTCCTGCATCCACAAACATTAGCACAATACCAATTTCGCTCCAGTACGAAATTATCGCGGTATATGTTCTTATTAAATATTATCCGCTTAATAACGGCGCAATAGGGTCTCATCCGCTAAACAAAAAATGCGGGAAATCAACAACTCCAATATATACATATGCCAATATATATATATTGCTATTATATATAATACCAATTTCACTGTTTATGAAATATTCGCGGTATATGTTTTTAATAAATAACATCCGCTTACTAACGGCGTATAATGTCTATTTTAACAATCAATAGATATCAATCAACATTCAAACATGCATTCATATATTTTAAATCTAACTATTTAAAATAAAATCGAAACTGATTCGATTGAGTGAGAAGTTCTCACCTTGATTTTAATTCCCGTTTTAGCGATTTATTTCGAATAAAATTAAACGGACGTTTAATTTTACCCAAAATTCTCACTAACTCCAAACGACTCCAAACTAACTCCATCGCGTAGTGCTCGTCCATACGATTCCAACGCAACTGGTTTCGCGCGTTTTCGACCTCGTATGAGAAAGTTATGAATTATTGAAGTTTACACTATTTAAACTATATAATCTACAACTTAATAAAATTTAATTAAACCCTACACAACATCATAGCCGTCCATTGCAGATCCAACGCGCCTCACTTCATCACCCTCATGTTTCACGCGCGCATAGCAGCTCCAGGAAACACCGAACGCACATGAACCCAACATAGATCAACTAGGGTTAGCATTTGCATCGCGATTACTCAACGAAATTCGATCAAACCACCTTCATCTCGAAGCTCATGACCTAAGCTATGCTCGGCCTGAAGCATGTGGAGCTCGGCCTCATGATGAGCCTCGAATTTCATGCACAGGCCTGAAGAGAACGGCCTCCTTTTCTCCTCCATCGTCGCTCCAAATTCGATCATAACCGTTGGATCTCTAGTTCGTGTTGTGCTCTACAACTTTCTAGTTGGAAGCTTCATCTAATTGCTGATGGATTGGAAAATCTAGAGGAAAGAAGTTTGGCAAATTTTGGCCGTTCAGGGGGGGTGGCGGCTAGGGTTGAAAATTAGGGTTTTTTTTTTTTTTTAATCAAATTATGAAGATGTTGGGGCTATTTATAAGAGAACGAACGACACTATTCATCCCGGAAATTCCGAACTCCGATTTACGCGCCGTAACCAGCGTTTCTAGGGTTTAACCCGCGTTCCGGACACAATGGAACAGGTTTCGAAAGCTAATTCGGACATCTGTGCGAGTTATGGCTGTAAACGCTCAATTTGAATTAAACCGATTTAAGCGATTTTCTAGGCGTTTTAATTTGTAGCGGACAAACGGTAAATCCAATTGACTTGAAATTTGAAACCTTACAATAATATCACATTACGGATCCGATGAAACTGGTTTCGTCGAAATCCGAGACTTTTTGAAAAATGGCTATTTTCACTCGTCAAATTTAAATTAAAAATAAATCGATGCGTTTCGAGCTGCCACGATCAAACGATAACTCCGATTGACACGAAATTTGAAATCCGGTAGTAACTAACTATTACGGATCCAATGGAACTAGTTTCGTTCAATTCTGAGACTGTTCAAAAATTGGCTATTTTCACTAGTCGATTAAATATTAAAATATTCAATTTTCACAAATTAACTTTTAATTCGATTTTAAAAGTTCTAAAATATTGTTCTAACTTCCATATGATAAAATAAAATTTTACAAATCATTTTCTATCATATTTAACCCAATTTTCAATTATTTCCATAATTTAACGTATTAAATTATCGATTTAATTATCCAATTAAATTCAAAAATTCAAATAAAAATTTATTTGACTTATAAATTCACTTATTAATATTTAAAATTAATTAAATATTCAAATTTTAATTTCTAAAAATTCTGGGTCGTTACATTTTCATTCAGTTGATTTAATTTCAATTTTATAAATGTTGGTTACAACAAATTTCTTTTAAAACAAAATTTATTTTATTTATCTCATTTATTTAATCCAATTGATTTCACTTAAGTTGATTTCACTTATAATTCAATCTTAACTATTCCTGAATTCATATTTTTTATTCATTATCTTACTATTCAATTTATTCCACTTAACATATCTTATCATATATATATTAAGTAATTATTATCATTTTATATTGTATACTACTCAATTACATATTCAGCTTCTGAATAATTTAGGTAAGTTATATATGTTGGAATGCAATTGAGAATTATACAAGTAAAATTTCCTAATTCAATTAGTTCAATTTTTAAATATTTATTCTAAATTTGGCTACATTTTATAACTGAAATCATCCCTTAAAATTTAAGAGTTAAATTTGCAATTTCACTTCTAACCATTTTGAGATAAATGTATCCGTATATATTCTGTATATCAAATCAAATTTATAATCATATACCTATATGTGTGTGTGTGTGTGTGTATATATATATATATATATATATATATATTGTACAAGTCATACTTAAGAAATTCAAATCAAATTCATTTTCAAAACAAAAGCATAGCAAATCTACTAAATGGTCTTTCCGCTCTGAAACTCGAAAACGAAGGTCGATGATGCTGCAGTCATCACTGAAATTATTTTCCAACGACAAAAGGGGAGAGTACTGATTTAAAAATTTTAAATTCTTTGGAAACAATTTCTATTCGAAAATAATTTTAAATAATATACTCTAAAATTTCAAAAAATAAATTTTCTAAAATACCAGAAATTTAATTCTCAAATTCTTGATTTAAATTCATTTCAAATCCCAAATCAGTTTATAAACCATGTTTCAAAATTTCATTATTGTATTTATTTCATGTGACAATAGTCAATGATTTCAACAATAAATGAAAATCAAATATTAACATTTCTAGCAAATAATTCGTTTAACTTTTTAATGAAAGGTGTGTGATAGTGCACGTGCTAGTATAGTACACACGGACCGTGTAATATGGACTATAATATAAATGCGGAAAATAGATGATAGTAGCAAAGTAAATAAAAATAGAAAAATCACATCAGAGATTTTTATACTGGTTCGGAGCACCGTCCTACGTCCAGTCCCAGACTTCTATCTGGATTTTCACTATTAACTACCTCGCTTCACCCGGAGGAACAGGTTTACAATACCCGAGCAAACGAACGGGATTTCACGCCTCTAATACACTGAGGACTTCAACACTTGCCTCTTACAACACCGAGGACTTCAACACTTCCCTCTTACAACACCGAGGACTTCAACAAAGATGAATATAATTGTTTGTTGACGGTATGTGTTCTTGCTAACACAGTTTTGTCACTTGTAGTACAAATTTCCTATAATCTTATCCTCAAAATACGCGAATGATGTTTTGTGAAGATTAAGGAAAGAATATTACTTATCGAATCAAAAGATATGAAATAATTTCAATGATTCAATAAGCAATTAAAATAATTGAGAGCTTTTAGAATGCAGGAGTATTTAGAAAGTAAGATCAAAAATTAGAGTAAAAAGAATATGTTTTCATGTATCTTGAATCAATGATTTAGATGAATATATATAGAGAAAAATAGTTGTAACTCTTTGTGAACAGTTGCCATTAATAGTTATGATCATTGATGAAAGGTAAGAGATGCAACCATTGGAGAAGGAAGTGTCTTTTGGAAAAGGTTGCTCTCTGTTTAAAAACGGTCGACAGGTCAAAAAATGACCAGTAGACAGGATTTCAAATATATAGACGTTATGTGCATGTGTGCACGTTCATTGTGCATATTACACAGAAACGGTCTACCGCCACTTTTACTACCGGTCGACCGGTCTCTGATACTTTGCACAGTGAATGTACAATGCAATTCAAAATTATATATATATATATATATTAATTATATTGAAATGCATGATTATTTGAGGATAGATTTTAACAAGTTTATCACTATTACAATATCAAATAATCAACCTATAATCTAGAGTACCATATATAGCTTTTTGTGCCTCTTTATAGCCTTGATGTCTTTGTTTTGTCGATCGTCTTTATTTCTTTGTCAGAAATCAAAACCTTCATAGAACCTGTGACTCAACATTCTCCCCCATTTTGATTGATGACAACATATATCTGAAGTTCTGAATCTCCCCCTGAATATGTGATCTCCCCTTGAGATTTTATTTGTATTCTATATATATTTATATTCCTGCAAATAATTGTTAGCACCTTTCTCCCCCTTTATCATCGACAAAAAAGGAATAATAGATAACGGAGTAATATAGGAATAACTAGAATATTCATGCATACCAAACATACCAGAGTATCATACCAGAGTATTATACATACCATAAATTCATACGAATAAAAGTAACGACACTATTTAGTACAAGTGTCGAATGATGTTTTAATATTACTAAACCAAAACATAGAGATAGAAAACAGAATCTAGGTTGAGTCAGAAGCTGTCTCCTCTTGAATATCTTCTTCCTCATCATCATCATCTTCTTCTTCATCGTCCTCTCTAGACGATTCTCCATGACCATGTCCACTAGTACCAGCAGACTCCTCAGTTGATGACCAGTTGGAAGGAGGAGTAGGACGTTTGCCTGGGTCTTGAGCAGAGATAGATGTGCTAAATGAAATAGCATCCCATAGAATACCGAAGAATGACTTGACTTTGTTGAAGCGTTTATCAATTTTCGTGTCCATGCGCTTGAGTCTTGATTCAAGCAAGAATTGATTACGCGCAATAGTTTCAAGTGATTATTTTGTGGTGGATTTTGATTTCAACATCTTAACTTCTTCGGAACGAGGTCGAGAGGAAGTAGCTTTTTGTTTTCCTGGACCTCTTTGTTGCCATTGTTCAAAAGGCATAATCTCAAGATAAGGAGGAGGAAGCTTCATGCGTTTGATGGTTACGGAATCAATACATTTTGGTTTCGAGGTGGCAGAGTCAGGAGGCTTTACCCCACAAGCTAACAAAATACGCATGATATATTCATTGTAGAAAAAATGAGGTATTTACCTTGAGAATTTCGTCAAAAAGCATATGAACCCAATTGATTTGGATATCCCCATAAATAGCATAGAGAGCCTTGAAGTTTTCTTTATACACAGCATCGTAATTTCCTAGTCTAGGAAACAGAGAATGCATCAAGACGCGATGTAGTAATCTGGCGTGGGTTGAAGTTCAATAGATTTTGTGCCATCACTGTTATCCTCTATGAACTGATGACTGATGCTATTGCGAGTGAAGACTTCACAGAAATTAGATGAAAAATCATCGCCTCGATTTGGTATACCAAGTATAGAGGCAATCCTATCACGAGTGATAAAAATTTGTTTGCCACAGACGACAGACCAAATGACTCCGTTCGGATTATCAGGTTTATGCTCGGCCAGGTTCATGTTGGCATAGAATAATTTTATCATCAAGTGATTTATTTCCACATTATTTTCTGAAAAATCGAGCAATGGAGTAAGATTGGAGTTATTTGCTAACCTACGAATTCCATAAGATGTGAAATCATCAAACTTGATGAAAGATCCTGGATGAAACTTGTAGTTAGTCATTTGATTCCATCTTGTGATAGCTACCGGACTTTCGAGCCATTTCTTAGCGGTGAAATTAAGAGATGAAGTTCCGGAGGATGATGCTTTCTTGGGTTTCTTTTGCGGAGGAGCCATTGTTAGAAGATTTGGAGATTTGGAAATTGAAATTGAGAAAATAGGGTTTTTGGAGTTTGGGGAAAAATAACCGGTTGAGTCAAATGAGAAGAAGGATAGAAAAAAATGACGCAAAGAATATATATAAAAACTGATAATACGTCAACCGGTCGACCGCTTGAATATGGCCGGTCGACCGTTTTCAACCAGAGAGCAAACGGTCGACCGGTTCATTTTTAGGTGGTCGACCGGTCATATGGCCTGATGAAAAACAGTTTGATTTAGAAAATTTTGAGAATATATCAAGCTATATAATTCATATTTCACTCTTATTATAAAATATAAACGTTATTACAAGAGTGATAGTGAGAAAACGATACAACAAGTATATATATAAAACTAATAAGAAGTGGAAGGTTCATCATTAGAAATTTTATTGTCTTCAATACGTTTTGACCATGGACTCCAGTTATTCTGAGCACCTTCATTCCTGTCATAATTCCGATCGCAAGAGTTAGGACTCTTAGATGTTGATGGCCTAGACGGCATTGGTTCATGCACATCATGCTTGTTGGAACTACAGAAGAATGATGCCACCTTTTCTAAAACAGATAAACGTGCCGATGTCCGTTGTTGCTCATGATAAAGCTGGCTTTGCCCATAGTGAAGCTGTCTTTGAAGATCTCTTTGATGTTTCTGATAGTGGTGAATCTCGTCGATCTGAGCTTTGGTACGAGGAGAACAAAACAGCGCCTTCTTAACTCGTTTTGAGGTTGGTGTACTTCCAGGAGTACGAAGGCATTGGTGATGATACTTTGGTTTTTGTTTTGGTGTTGTAGGAGAATAATACTCCTCTGACTCAGAACATGTAATGGAAATGTGTGATTCTTGAGCACATTTATCACAAATGTGAGCCATAGAGAATTATGTATAGAGTCTTACTCGTAGAAAAATGAATAAAGAGAAAAATTTGTACAAGCTTATAAAGAGTTTCCTTGTAAATAAGTCTGTGGATGAAAATGAATAAAGAAAATTAACCATTAAAGCAAGCAGAGGCTCATATTCGATGTTAAAAAATAGCTTAAGCAAAAGCTATAGTTAAAATATAACCAAAAGACAAGACGATCATTAGTAATTACTAGTCAAGATCTTTTCTTGAAATTAAACCAAGCTCTCTTCGTAATCTAATAAAACTAGATTCGAGCAGAGGCTTAGTAAAAATGTCCGCTATTTGATTGTCAGTTTGGACATATTCAAGACATATATTTCCTTTTTCAATATTATCTCGAAGGAAATGATGACGGATATCAATGTGTTTGGTTCTAGAATGATTCACTGGATTCTTAGAGAGATTTATAGCACTTGTGTTATCACAGTATATAATTGAATTTGATAAATGAATATCAAAATCTTGAAGTGTTTGTTGCATGTATAGTACTTGAGTACAAGCGAGAGCTGCTGATATATATTCAGCTTCACATGTTGATAGTGAAACACAATTCTGTTTCTTACTAAACCAAGAGACAAGTGATTTTCCAATAAAATGGCACGTACCACTTGTACTTTTTCTATCCGTTTGTGATCCGCCAAAATCAGCATCACTATATGATACTAATTCAAATGGACATTCTTTTGGATAAAAAAGACCGAAATCTTTGGTATTATTAAGATAACGAATTATGCGTTTTACTGCTCGTAGATGTGATTCCTTTGGATCTGCTTGAAAGCGTGCACATAGACAAACACTCATCAATATATCTGGACGACTTGCTGTAAGATAAAGAAGAGAACCAATCATGCTTCGATATAATTTCTGGTCAACACTCTTACCATTTTCATCTTTTTCAAGATGTGTAGTTGTACTCATAGGAGTTGGTTTACCAGATGTATTTTCTAATCCGAAGCGTTTGATAAGATTTCCATAGTATTTTTCTTGATTGATAAAAATACCGTTTGAAAGTTGCTTGATTTGAAGTCCAAGAAAATAAGATAGTTCTCCCATATGAGACATTTCGAATTCTTTGGTCATAATACTTGCAAATTCCTTGCAGAGTTTATTGTTTGTTGATCCAAAGATGATATCGTCTACATATATCTGGATAACTAGAATATCTTTTTGAGAATGTTTGATAAACAAAGTTTGATCAACTTTGCCTATTTGAAATCCTGAGTTAATAAGATAGCTTCGTAGTCGTTCATACCAAGCACGAGGTGCTTGTTTTAAACCATACAGAGCTTTCTTAATTTTGAACACATGGTCAGGATATTTTTCATGTACGAACAAAGGAGGTTGTTCGACATAGACATTCTCTTTGATAAGCCCATTTAGAAATGCACTTTTGACATCCATCTGATAAAGTTTGAAGTTATGGTGACAAGCAAAAGATAATAGAATTCTAATAGCTTCTAGTCGAGCAACCGGTGCAAAAGTTTCTTCATAATCGATACCTTCTTCCTGATTATATGCTTGTGCTACTAATCTTACTTTATTTTTGGTGATATTTCCTTGTTCGTCAGCCTTATTTTTATAGACCCATTTAGTACCAATAACCTACTGATCAGTTGGTCTTGAAACAAGTTCCCAAACGTCATTGCGCTCGAACTGATTTAGTTCTTCCTGCATGGCAATGACCCAGTAATCGTCTGTAGCAGCTTCTTTTGGATTCTTAGGTTCGATATTCTAGAGAAAAGCGACATGACCCATTTGATTGAGTTGACTCCTTGTTCTGACATGTGATGTTACTTCACCAATTATATTTTGTGCCGGATGGTCTCTTAATATCCTTGGTGGTGATTGTAACTCACATATTTGAGGAACATTTTCAATAATTATTTCCGAGTCAGAATCAATATTCGTGATAATTGGATTGTCAATGACTATTGATTCGTCATCATCTGATATAGTGTGAGGATGCTGATAGAATTCATCAAAAGAGACATGAAGTGATTCTTCAATAGTTTTGGTTCGTTTATTAAATATACGATAGGCCTTACTTTGTTCGAATAACCGACAAATATTCCTTCATCGGCTTTTGGATCGAATTTGTCAAGCTGGTCTTTCGTATTTAAAATAAAACACTTGGAAGCAAAAACTTTGAAGTATGAGATTTTAGGCTTTCTTTTGTTAAATAATTCATAAGGAGTATTCTTGGTAAGAGGTCCTATGGACACACGATTTAAAACATAACAGGCAGTTGCGACGGCTTCTGCCCAGAAATGTTTTGGTAAGGTGGTTCCATTCAATAATGTTCTTGCACATTCTTGTAAAGTTCGGTTCTTCCGTTCTACAACCCCATTCTGTTGTGGTGTTCTGGGAAACGAAAAATTATGACATATACCTTTCTTTGTACAAAAATGTTCAAATTCATTATTTTCAAACTCTCCGCCATGATCACTTCTTATATTTTTAACTTTAATCCCTTTTGATGTTTGAATTCTTTTGACGAAAGATTTGAAATGAACGAAAGTGTCACTTTTATTTTTAAGAAAATTGTCCATGTGTAACGAGAGAAACCATCAACAATTACAAGCACATATCGACTATGATTTATTGACTGAACCCTAGTAGGTCCAAATAAATCCATGTGTAGTAACTCAAGTGGTTGTAATGTTGATATGACTTTCTTGGATTTAAAAGATGATTTGGTCAATTTTCCTAATTGACATGCATCACAAATGTTGTTAACTTTAAAACTCATTTTGGATAGTCCTCTAATTAGATTGTTTTTGGCTAGCTTGTCAATAGTTCTGAAGTTTATATGACAGAAGCGTTTGTGCCATAGCCATGGATCATTATCATTAGCCACAAGACACATATCTGAATTATGATTAATATTCATATTCAGAATATATATATTTCTGTCTCTATAACCTTCGAAAACAAAATTATGGTCTTTATCTAAAATACTACACTTATTATTCGAAAAGGAAATTATAAAACCCTTGTCACATAACTGACTAATACTAAATAAATTGTGTTTTAAATTTCTAACTAGCATGACATTAGTAATAAGAGGTAAGTTAGATGTACCGCAATTGCTCACATCGCCTTTGCCGATGATATAGCCTTTTGAATTATCTCCAAAAGTAACGGAGCCACCATCTGAGTATGTAATATTTGTTAATAAGCTCTTGTCTCCTGTCATGTGCTTCGAGCAACCAATGTCCAATATCCACTTTCCTCTTTTCTTAAGTGGGACCTGCAAAAAATAGAATTAAGTCCATGGTACCCACTTTTTATAGGGTCCTAAGAGTTAGGTCTTAGGAGTCCAAACCCATATGGGTCCGGTATCCCCTTTATATATATAATTATTATTAAGATGCACAGTATTCATGAATTGCTGAATATATTTGTTCCTAATCAAATTGTTATTTGTTTTAGGAACCCATATTTTGATAGTCTTTGTACTTTTCTTTTGAAATTTCACAACCGGATTTGGTTTGGAATATAATAAACTAAAATTTTTCTTAACTTCAATCTTTTGTATTTTCTTCTTTCTTTTATTACCCTTGATTTCTTGTTTCTTATATCCCAGACCTTGTTTATTTGATGCAGATTGTGAGTTTTCAATGATTTTTGTCAAATTTTCTCGACCTTTGTTAAAGTTAGAAACATTTTGAGTAATGTCATCAAACTTTGTTTGTAAACTAGCTTTTTCTAGGTCTAGAATTTTGACTTTTGCCTTAAGCTCATGATTTTCAGTAGTGAGAGCATTATTTTTCTCTTTTTGAGCTTTTATTTCTTGACTCAAAAGAACTAGTTGAGAGTTAACATTAGATGATGATTCTTGAAATTTTTCAAGTTCTTATTCTAATATTTTCTTCTCGTCTTTTAACATATCTCGTTGAAATTCTGCTCTACTCAAATCTGCTTTGGTTTCTTTTAGCTGTCGTTTTATGTCTTTATATTTGACTATCAATTCAGCATTAATATCAAGCATTTCATCGAATGTAGGAATTTGTACCTCATCTTCTGTTGCCATGAAACATACATTAGCTTGTTCATTCTCCGAATCATTTTCACTTTCTGATGAAGATGAGTCTGAATCATCCCATGTTACTGAGAAGGCTCGTTTCTTTGACTTGTCCTTCTTATATTTGAATTTGTCATTTTTTGACTTCTTCTTTTGTTCTGGACAATCCTTCTGCATGTGCCCCCTTTTGTGACAGTTGAAACATTCTATAGAGGATGATGTTGGTTTATTTGATCCAGATTTCTTTCTGTTATAACGACTGGCTTTTCGCTGTTTTAGGAATTTTTTGAAACCTTTTGCTATGAATGCCAAATCTTCGTCTTCAGAATCTGATTCATTTTCGTCTTTTTCAGCATGAAACGCTACATTTTTCTTTTCTTCTTTCTGTTCTTTTCTAGCCTGCAAATTTGCTTCATAGGACATTAAGTTTCCTATCAATTGATCTGGCTTCATGACGGAAAGATCATTAGCTTCTTCAATTGCTAATACTTTTCCTTCCCATTCACTAGTCAGAGAATGTAGGATTGTTGAAATAACATCAAAATCAGAATACTTTTGTCCTAAGCCAATAAGTGCACGGTGGATAGTTTGAAACCGTGAATACATATCATTGATTGTCTCATTTGGTTTCATTTTGAAATTTTGAAATTGACTTTTCAGCATAGCTATTTTGGCTTGTTTAACCTTGTTAGTACCTTCATGAGTGATTTTTAACGTTTGCCAAATTTGATATGCAGTAGTGCAGATACTAACACGGTTATATTCATTTTGGTCTAATGCACAAAACAACATATTTATTGCTCTTGCATTTACTGCTGCTGCCGTTTTCTCAGCCGCAGTCCATTCTGAATAATCAGTTGTTGGATTCACTATTTCTTTTTGAGTTGCATTCCAAGCATCATAACTATTCGATTGCATAAAGAATGACATACGTGTTGCCCAATAACTATAGTTAAGACCATTGAAAAATGGAGGTCTTTGTGTCGATTGACCTTCCGTGTAAGTGGTGTTTTTAGTGCTAGTACTTGCGTTATTTGCCATATTACAAGAATATATCAAATAACTGTGTTACGGTTATATGATGACCGTGCTTTGATACCAAATGAAAGGTGTGTGATAGTGCACGTGCTAGTATAGTACACACGGATCGTGTAATATGGACTATAATATAAATGCGGAAAATAGATGATAGTAGCAAAGTAAATAAAAATAGAAAAATCACACCAGAGATTTTTATACTGGTTCGGAGCACCGTCCTACGTCCAGTCCCAGACTTCTATCTGGATTTTCACTATTAACTACCTCGCTTCACCTGGAGGAACAGGTTTACAATACCCGAGCAAACGAACGGGATTTCACGCCTCTAATACACTGAGGACTTCAACACTTGCCTCTTACAACACCGAGGACTTCAACACTTCCCTCTTACAACACCGAGGACTTCAACAAAGATGAATATAATTGTTTGTTGACGGTATGTGTTCTTGCTAACACAGTTTTGTCACTTGTAGTACAAATTTCCTATAATCTTATCCTCAAAATACGCGAATGATGTTTTGTGAAGATTAAGGAAAGAATATTACTTATCGAATCAAAAGATATGAAATAATTTCAATGATTCAATAAGCAATTAAAATAATTGAGAGCTTTTAGAATGCAGGAGTATTTAGAAAGTAAGATCAAAAATTAGAGTAAAAAGAATATGTTTTCATGTATCTTGAATCAATGATTTAGATGAATATATATAGAGAAAAATAGTTGTAACTCTTTGTGAACAGTTGCCATTAATAGTTATGATCATTGATGAATGGTAAGAGATGCAACCATTGGAGAAGGAAGTGTCTTTTGGAAAAGGTTGCTCTCTGTTTAAAAATGGTCGACTGGTCAAAAAATGACCAGTAGACAGGATTTCAAATATATAGACGTTATGTGCATGTGTGCACGTTCATTGTGCATATTATACAGAAACGGTCGACCGCCACTTTTACTACCGGTCGACCGGTCTCTGATACTTTGCACAGTGAATGTACAATGCAATTCAAAATTATATATATTAATTATATTGAAATGCATGATTATTTGAGGATAGATTTTAACAAGTTTATCACTATTACAATATCAAATAATCAACCTATAATCTAGAGTACCATATATAGCTTTTTGTGCCTCTTTATAGCCTTGATGTCTTTGTTTTGTCGATCGTCTTTATTTCTTTGTCAGAAATCAAAACCTTCATAGAACCTGTGACTCAACATTTAATTTCAGAAAATTTGTGCTTATATATATAATATAATCATACAAAATTTATTGTGTCAGTTTGCTCTGTTCAAGTGTTTTGAAATTCTTATCGATACCGTTAATCAGACGAAACGATCGAAACCCAAAATTCAAACTTAACAACTCAAACAACACACTATAAGATATTTTTATATTAATTACAAATACACTCCCTCACTCGATTATTCCATAATGGTTTTCAAACAAGGATAGAGACTCAAATTTAGAGGAACTCTAGTCAAATAGAATTCTAACTAGAAGATAAGATCGAAACAGATAAGATGATCAAATAACAAAAGAGAAGAGATGGATGGACTTATATAAATCGTGGGCGACCTTAATCGGGTCAACCGTGACTTCAAGAATAAGATTGATGCAGAATAAGATTGATTATAAGAGAATTACCCTGGTCGTCTACTAGAGAAACATTCGGGCATAGCAAGAGATAGCAGCATCTAAACCGAGGATACAGAAATCTCTGATGAATCAATGCCTAGTTGTAAAGGAGTTTCTCCCCTTTACAAATCATTCTAAGATTGGCGAGACCGCCGATTCATTATAAAGATCAACCGAAGTGGAGTTATGGGATATTCCAAAATCAAGAAGAATACGAAGAGGAAGAAACAAGAATGGATTTTAGAACGAAGGGGGAAAGTTCCAAAATTCAAAGGAAATCTGAATTAAATAGGAAGAAACTCAAGCTCGAATGAAGGTGATTCTGTAATTAAATTTACTACATATGCTAAGTTTTGCCTAAAACCAGAGCTGTAATACCAACCGTAACATCCCGATATTTCGTGCCATTCGCATCCACACATGCTCGATTTGAATTGCTCAAAATATCAGAATGTTAGTTTATTTTTATTTTTTTGAAAAACTCAGCATATACAGTAAATAAAATAATCACAGAATCATAGACATAAAGTAATATAACAATAAGCAGCGGAAACAGATGAATAGTAGTTCATAAAGATACTATATAAACAAACAGAGTATGAAATAAAATACAGCAGAAATCTCAATACATAGAAGTCTCAATACATAGTTAAATGACAAGAGCTGAATATATCACAGGAGTCAACAGAATAGTTGAAAGCTGAATAGATAGATGGATCTCCAAGCGAAACTCCAAACTCTAAAGGTGAGTCTCAAATGCTGTGACACTCATTCTGACCCGAGCATAAAGTAAAACACAAAACATTTGAGTTAGGATTAACAATCTTATATCAATAAATTCAACTCAAGTGAAATATCAACTGAAATACAAGTAACTTAAAGGATGTTTGGGATACCCATCCTCTAAGGATCCATGAAACTACCTACTATACAGTAATATACGCTATTATAATAATGTCTGTAATAAGATAAACTATTAAATTAGCGTTTAGGCGTTACCTATATCGCCATTAACACATTTTTATATAATGCCATAGTCGATACATTACTGTAAACTGCACCAAACCAGTGGAATATCAGGGAGCACTCTATAGGTATGACACAAAACAAACTCGTAGTGGGCTTGATATGGTAGGTGACACGGCATAACTAGGCAATGCCAAGTAGATATACCAATTACACTTCCGTGCTGGTAGTAACGCATAGCCGTAGCAAACACTCACCTCCTCCAACAATCTTAAAAATCCGAGGGTGCACCCAACCAATCATAAAGTAATAGAATGGTTTCAAAGAAGTGTGTCCGATCGGTGGAGCTACCTCACTTGGCGCGTCAATTGCTCATGTTTTAGCCACCTTAAGCTAACTCACGGGAGTCAGGTCCATGTAAATACCTCATATAGCATCGTCACCAACCATCCTACTTCATTCTGGAATCTCCAACGCGTACACGGTTGTTAAAGTGGGTTTCGATATTGGTAGAGAGTATGACAATAACAGATCCCGGTCTCTTTAACAACCAAACGTTATTATATCACCGTGGTCATTTCATTTCAAATAGTTTATAATTCATATCAAAATATCATATCATTTCAAAACCATATTAATTCAAGATCGTCAATCCCTTAAAAATAATATTCATTTCAAAATTCATAACACTTTTCAAAATTATAACACTTACGAATTTATAACAGTTTGGAAATCATAACTTAGAAATCATAACATTTTGAAATCATAAAACTTCGACATTATAATAATTTGGAAACCATAACACTTCCCACTTAAGTAGTTTAGATATTAAAAGTAGTATATATATAAAAAAATAGTTATAGTTAAATACTTTATATAAATAAATAGTTTCCTTAAATTTCATAAGTCGATCCAAATCAACTCGATTTCTAAAATTCAATTTAATTAAATCTTAATTCATAACATTTCAATTTAATTCAACATCTCAACAAACCATTAATTTGTATAGATTTCAAATATAGATTTGAACAACAAATCAAACTATGCCGATTTCAATAGATTTCAAAGTTTAAAATATTCAAACCTTTATAATAATTCAATTTTGATTAATTTCATTTATATTTCAAATTCAACTTTACCATTATTTAATCAATACATTAATCATTTAAATCAAATTACAAATTTAAATAAGACTAAATATCCCCAATTAAATTATTTAAATTTTAAAATATTCATTGTTCACCTTTAATCAAAATCAAGTTATAAATCATATCTTCAAAAATTCAAATTCAATAAGTTTCAAATTGATTTTTATTTAAGTATAATCCTTAAACAAATAAAATTTCAAATCAATTTCTTTTTGTCTCCAACCTTAATTTATAAAAATTATTATAAAAATCTATTTTAAAAATATAATTTTAAATAAATACTTAAACATAATATATATAAATTAAATTAAATTTTATTTAATTAAATCTTATTATTAAATCTGTTTTATATTAAAACTTATTTTATATATTTTAAAAATAGCAAATTTATAAGTAAAATCTTAAAATTTATAATTTCAAAACTAACTTATAAATTTAAATTTCCCAAAACATATAATTTTGAAAATAAAGAATTTAAACATAAATAAAAGAACATTTAAATATATAGTATTTAAAAATCAATATTTATATAAAACCATATATATTTCTTTTTTAAAACTTTGAAATCATTTCAAAATATATATAGACTGTAATGATCGGCCTTCCATTCCAAAGAAAGACGCATCATTAAGAAGAAAGAAAGGGATAGAAAAGAAAAGAGATAGAAAAGAAAGAAAGAAACAACATCAGAATCTCACAGCGGAACGAATAAATTATATTATATCACATAAAATATTACATAGTATCGTATACATCAGAGATATATAGTTAATGCAACACAAACTAGACAGTTATAAACAAATTTCTAGTTATTACAACCCAATTATATCACAGGAATACAGATACAACACAACACAACGGAACCACTATATATCTACACGCTGAAGCCTCTTGCTCCATATCTCCTCCAGAATTCGTCAAAGCAAACCTGAATCCCTTGACAACTCATACATAATATGAGTACCCAAGAGTTTAATAAAACATAAAATAAACACTTGGGTCAGACATGGGTCTGTGTGAGTAAACGGGTTTGAATTAAAATACATTTATTAATAAAATGTTTTCAAAAATAAAAAAACAAATGCCACTTGTTACTTAAGATTATTAGAATGATTCCAAGTGTTTTAAAATGATCTAATGTCCTTACATATGTTACATTTCAAATATTATAATAATTACTTATTTTTATAAATGTTTTAAAATTAATTTCTTATTTATATTATCATGTTTTAATGTTTATCTCAATTTAGCTTTTAATGTTTACATATATAAATTACTTTTATAAAATTGCATACTTTTAATGTTTATTTGTATATTTTTAAAATATATTTTCAAATCTATGTTTTAAAGAAAGAAAATTTAAAAAGAAAAGAATATTGAATTAAACCTTATTTCAAAGTTTCAAACTAAAATATTGTTCTTTAACATATATGAACAAAATCTATTTCAAAAACAATTTTTAAAGGAAACAAATTAACTTTTATTGTAATGTACTATTTAAGCTATAATACTTTTAAATAACATTAATATTTTCTTTAATTACCTTTGAAAATATAAGATAGATTCTTAAATAAGCTTTTGAAAAAGTTTCAATATTAAATTTAATCAAATCTTTCAATTCGCAATATATATATATATATATATGTTAAAAATTTGAAAACATCTTTAATTAAATTTAAATTTAAATTTAAATCAAACTCCCTATTTAAAATGTATACACTCATATATACATTATAAATAGAATATCTTTTTAATAAGCTTAGAAAGATAAATTTTATCAATTAAATATAGTATTAATTTTGAAAAGAATAAAATTCCAAATTAAATTGTTACCATTATTATAGATTTTGAAAAGATAGCATTTGCCAAATTAAATAATTATTAGTTTTTGAAAAGATAATTTCTGTTAAATTAGATTATTTAATCAATATTGCACATTTTAAAATAGTTATTAATGGAAATTATTAAATAAATATTGCCCAAATTTCCGGGACATCACATACCTTCCCCCTTAAAAGAATTTCGTCCCCGAAATTTAAAAGCAAAGATAATTTAATAATCCCATAAAGATTTTAATTTTAGAACAGCAAGCATATGCTATCAACTATATACTAGCAACCAATTCAAACAAACAACACTAAATATCCAGACAAAATTCTGGACAGAACTTCCTAGAGTTTCCCAAGTACAAATACATGGATAGTCGTTCTACTGAATCTAAACTGGCTACAACACTCAGATTCAGAGCTCCTATATATCTGGATCTACAATCTAAACAGGATACCGGACCACAGACAAGTCCTGTTCAACTTCCAAATCTCTCTAAAACTGCTGGTTCTAAAACCAATGATGGACCATACACATACTCCCTCAGGGATACGTGAAATACATTACGAATTCCAGCCATCCGAACTGGTAATTCAATCCTGTAGATCAAAATACTTAACCTTAAGAAAATACAGAAAGATCAATACATTTCTAAGTTAGCTTCCAGACTTACCTAATCTTATCGCTCTTACGATCGGAGAAAACTTATCCAAAATTAAATCTCCGACTTCAAATTCTGAATTCTTTGTCTCTTATCCACAAAACTCTCCCGTCGATCCTGGGTTGCCTTCAACCTTCTAGATCAACCAAACTTCGCAGATGCCTCTCGGAACAAATCTGGACAAAGAAATAAATGATCTCTGAATCCTACTCAACAAGATGGTTCTTCCAAGATCCATCAAAATCTACCACACAAACTCTACTATACAATATCAGAAGACTTCAAACACCCTACCCCTATTCGGGAAAACAGAACAGATGCACTAGACAACTAAGCCTTCAGATTCCGAATGAACTTCCTGTAGAAATCCTTTGATCCAAGATAAACACAAACTTCCGAGGAGTCTGAGGTTGCTTCTATTCTAGTGTAGCTGCCACCTTGCTTCCAGTGCACAACTCTGATCTAAGGAAGATGAGAATGCTATTGATGAACACAAGCACATACTCTATCCTTATCCTGGAAACATTGTTCATCAAATTCCATAAAATCCTAGTGACCTATCCAATTCGGTGACAAACACCACAGCAAAAATCCAGCCAGAAAACTAGATCCGATCAATCCTGACTGCTTATCCAGCCTTCTCTCTGGGAACCCTCCCTACTAGACTGAACTACCAAAAAAGCTCCAAGAACCAAGTCGATACAGAACTTAATCTCCTGATGCAGATGCAAATCTTGACTCCATCGAAGATATCCAGAACATCTCAAACCACTTCGATAGCTCCCACATCCTCTAGAGATGCCTCAATCCCAAACAAAGATTACTAAGAAAACTTTCGAACCATCACAGGTCATTTTTGCGATTCGACCCAGCTCAGGTTCCAAAGAAACTTTTCTCTCTTCACAAATCAGAACAGCTTCAAAAGAAGAACTGATGGTCCACTCAAACCACAACACCAAACTCAGCTGAGCTTCCAGAAGAAGTGGACAATCCTTCACCGTCTGCCTAGCCTACAAACAGAAGAATCACAAAGACTCTTGAACCAACAAAGAAACAGGCCACTCTACTGCTTTCGGACTCCACTTCTAGGATACTGCTAAGCCAAACAATCTTCCTGACAGCACACTCAACACCTCCAAGCTGCTACTTCTGCCAAAAACTTCTTTATCCAAAAGCTCCTCGAATCAAAAAGCTATATCAGCCAACTCCATAAAAGAATCTTCAAGATGGACAGATATCACTCAGGAAACTCGCACTTCAAACCAAGCACAAATACCTTTCTGAACTGAGTCTCAAACTCCAATACATACAAAACTCCTTCCTAAGGTTGCCAAGATACCACCACTGCTACAACACTCCGACTGATCCAAACTCTAGAAAATCCGCTCATCCGGGCTCAACCAAGCTTACACCTTAAAGATGGACTCCGAACCTTAACAGGTTTCCTTCGAAAATTGGTGAAATCCTTACACCATATTGCAAAGCTCACTCGAGACGGTATTGGATCTACAGTCTCGACAGATACACTTCCAACCTCAACACTCGGGCTTCTTTCATCGGTAGTCGTGTTACACACACCACTGCCTCTCCTACCTATAGAACTATGTTGGAAAAACCAAACAGATAACCCAACAAATAGGTAGCAATAATATATATAAATGATAATACAAGTACGCTCTCTCAGAAAGAAATCACTCCAAAGCCTAGGTATTCACTCAACCTAGCGCTTTGATACCACAATTGTAACGACCAACCTTCCATTCCAAAGAAAGACGCATCATTAAGAAGAAAGAAAAAAAGAGAAAAGATAGAAAAGAAAGAAACAAACAACATCAGAATCTCACAGCGGAACGAATAAATTATATTATATCACATAAAATATTACATAGTATCATATACATTAGAGATATATAGTTAATACAACACAAACTAGACAATTATAAACACCTGTCTAGTTATTACAACCCAAGTATATCACAAGAATACAGATACAACACTACACATTGGAACCACTATATATCTACACGCTATAGCCTCCTGCTCCATATCTCCTTAAGAATTCGTCAAAGCAAACCTGAATCCCTTGACTACTCATACATAATATGAGTACCCAAGAGTTTAATAAAACAGAAAATAAACATTTGGGTCAGACATGGGTCTGGTGTGAGTAAACGGGTTAAGTTACTTAACTTTGAAAATCCTTTGAAACAAAATGTATCACATAAGACTTCCCACAAATAAACATGGGTAAGTTTTTACCTTACTCTAACCAAATAATTTGGTAGGAAATCCAGTGATATTATAATACGGTCTAGGGTTTTCAAGTAAAATATAGAAATAGCTGGAATGCTTACATCTCACGTTCCAACATAGTTGGGCACAATCGAAACTTACGGTGCTTATTGGAGATTGGATTCCATACAATGGCAGGGCTACTAGGGTACCGCCCGTCACAGTACGGGACCTAGATCATCGTACTGAGGATCCACCCTAAATCCCCTGCAACACAAGGCCGAAACCATCCCTTACTGGATAGTCCCGAACATGACAATCCCGCAGATGGCCATCGCCAACTGCCCACACAGCAAAATAAAAAGGACCTCTAGACAGGGTTAAATCTCGCCCTACTTGGGTGCTACCCACTTAGCCTTGCTGCACCTTCCATGTTTTAGCCATTCCCGGTTGATAAGGCTTGAGGCTACGATTACCTTTATAGAACACATCTATCTTAGAATGCTCATCGTCCACCTGACGATGTTCTGAAAGCACTCAATCCATACAAGTTTGTTCCGGGTTCGAACGAAACTAAAGGCACTATCTCTCTATACTCATTTTGGAATCACCCTCAGAGTTAACGACAATAGCCCTTGCACTCTGAATCTTCATCTCGAATCTGAAAGCACTACCCCGTTAAACTCTTATTTGAATTACCCTTAGAGTTTTAACGACGAATAGTCCTTACACGTCGAGTCTTCACTCCTCACTTGAGATTCACGACTTAACGTTTAAGTTGGATCGATGTGGTTTTCGGAATTCCAAATTTGGAAACCCGATCCCGGTCTCACCGAAATCCAAAACGCCTTCTTAATGTCCAAGTGATTTTAGTTTGAACAATTAATTCAATTTAAAATAATGAATTTCACACAGCATCATTCATAGATAAATATGACACATTTATCACAGCTATAATCAATATTGCATCATAGCATATCACAAATTATTCAAACTATAAGCATCAACCAAATCCAGACATTCCACTCAATCAATCATCCATAAACAGGAATCATTAATCCAAATTATAACTAATTTAATCAACTTACAATAAATTAATTACTTAAGAATTAATACATAATCCAGCTTAACTCAATCATTAATTAATTAATTACAAACCATTTAATTAATTAATCAACCTTTAATCACCTAAAAACAATTTAATTATTCTTTAATTACAAATTAATTATCCTTAAATTATCTTCTGAATTAATCACCTTGGATAAATTATTACTTAATCACATTAAGAAATTAACCTTTAAATTAATTATACAAATTAATTATTCTTTAATCACTTAGTAATTAACCTTAATTACTTCCATTAATTAATTAATTTTAATTAATTACATTAATCCTTAATTAATTATATTAATTAATTATATCTTAATCACTTCATTGATTAATTATCTTTAATTAATCACATTTATTAATCAATTAAACCTTTAATAATTATCATTAATTACATTAATTAATGATCCTTTAATTACTTTAATTAATTAATTATTCTTCTAATACCTTTTAACAATTAATCTTTAATTAATTACATTCTTTAGTCATACCTGATTAATCACAATTAATAATTAACTACCCTTAATTACTTCTTCAATTAATCCAACTCCTTAATTAAATAATTACATTAATCAATCTTTTAATTACACTGAGTAAATATCACTTAATTACTTCCCTTAAGTAATTATCCTTTAAATACATTCCATAAGCATTCCCTTTTTTTATTACATATAGTAATTATCCATTAATTACTTCACTAAGTAATTACACCCTATTAATTACATTAAATAATTATACTTAATCCCATCATTAAGTAATTCTCTTTAATTAATTAAACTTAATTAATTAGTTACAATTAACCATATTAACTTAATTAATTACACTGGATAATTAATTACTTTAATTACTTCATTAAGTAATTATCTTTAGTAATCTTTTTAACATTAAGTAATTAACATCTTAATTACTTATTACTTAATTATTTCTTAATTGATTAACCTTGATTAATCAATCTTTAATTAAGAAATTAATTACACTTAATTAATTACACAAATAAATTTATCTTAATTTAAATAACCAAATTAATCATTCTAGTTAATTAATTAATTATTCTTTAATTACTTTAGTTAATAAAACATGATTAAAACTAAGATAAGTCATTTATTATATTAAACTCTTAACTTCCATTTAAAATAAGTTAAATTAAACTTAAAGATTGAACTTGATTTATTTAAAATCATCATCTTTTAACTTATTAAAGTTAAATACCTTTTTACTTAAATCAAAATCATATTTCAACAATTATATTCAAGTTGAAAACATTTAAAACTAATTACAAATTTACTCTAATGTAATATTTATATAAATCAAAACTATTTTTAAAACAAGATTTAAATTTTTTTAAAAAAATCCATACCTTTAAAAATTTAAATTTGTTTAGAACATTATTTTCTAACTTACACATTTCTTACCTTCTTTTAAAACCAGTTAAACTTTGCTTAAAATTTAAGTTTGCTTTTTAAAATTTGGAAATCAGATCAATTAAAATCTGGACTTGATTAAGTAAAACTGGAAACGAAATGTTTCCAAGCCAACACAAAAATAACCCGAGCAAACTGCCAATCTTCCCGAGACAGACTCGAGACAAAACTCGATGCACCCAAACAACTTCTTCCATTGCAAGCTTCGAGTCGAACACGAAGGGAAACACGACATGCTTCGAGTCGAACGCCTTCTTCCCCAAACTCAAAATCCTGATGCACGTCAAAGCCACCGTGCACGTGCACGGTAAGAAATCGCGACGCCGACGATACCTCTGGCCATCGCCAACACACTCTCAACCTTGACATCCACTACGATAATGCAACACAACACAATTCGATGGCAAACCCAAAATCGATTATCTCGAAAACTAAAAAACATAACCCTGAACAGAAACTTCCAATTCGCCATCGCCATAGATCTTCGGATCACACGCCGACCCACCCAGAGCTGGCCCACGTCACAAAGAACCTAATCCCCACATGCGGTCGCTTCCGGTGCGCCACCGACGCCGTACACTTTCGACAAAGCCGACCCCCAAAATTCTTCCACTAAACCCTAAAACACCTCGACTACACAACACGATCATCGAAAAAATCTGCACCTATTTTTCCATCAATCTACCATCCTCTAGCCTCCTCCGTGCCAAAGCTCGAACCTCCAATCTTCGCCGATCATCGGCAAATGGCCAAAACCCAAAAATCGATCAACATTCAATATCTCGGCCAATACACCATTAAAAACTACAAAATTTATTTCTAAATTCATGATTTGGATTCACTAACAAGATTATAAAATCAGATATATAAATTAACATATTTGATTTTTACCCTTTTCTAATTTTTATTGTAATCTTTAAATTTACAGTATATTTAACAATTAAAATAACTTAAAATTATTTTTAAAAACAAAAATTCATTGTTATTAAAAAAAATTCTTTCAGTATCCAGAGTCAAATATTGCTTGTTTGAGAAGATATGAACTGTTCTGAAGATGATGATTGAGTCTATAGCTAATAACAGAGCACAGATATGATCGTCTGCAAACATTCACACATATATCAAGCATTTTCACACATAAATTCAGATAAAATAATGCATGCAAACCATATCACAACTTTATCACACAAGATTATCACATGCAAAACCTATAAACTGTTTTTACATAAAAGTTTACTCACCAAATATGCAAAGCAGAGGACAATGTTGTTTGCAGTTGAATTTACTGTTGCTTAAGTTCAATTTGAATTTGGATTTGCTGATGATCTTAGAAAAACCCTTGCAGTTGTTGTAGTAAACCTTCAATTTGTCCTTAGATTGCAAGATCTCAGCAATGAAGATTTTTGAATAGATTGCACTTGAAATTGAAACTTGCTACAGGCTTTAAAACTTTTGATTACAGGCTTGAAATTTTTTTATTACAGGTTTTGAAACTTTGTTTAAAAATCAGATTTCGATTTTTTTTAGAAGAGAAGAAAGGTTTGAATTAAAATACATTTACTAATAAAATGTTTTCAAAAATAAACAAAAAAATTCCACTTGTTACTTAAGATTATTAGAATGATTCCAAGTATTTTTGTATGATCTAATATCCTTACACATGTTACATTTCAAATAATATAATAATTACTTATATTTATAAATGTTTATAAATTGATTTCTTATTTATATTATCATGTATAAATGTTTATCTCCATTTAGCTTTTAATGTTTACATATATAAATTACCTTTATACAACTACATACCTTTAATGTTTATTTTTATATTTTTAAAATATATTTTCAAAGCTATGTTTTAAAGAAAGAAAATTTAAAAAGAAAAGAATATTGAATTAAACCTTATTTCAAAGTTTCAAACTAAAATATTGTTCTTTAATATATATGAACTAAATCTATTTCAAAAACAATTTTTGAAGGAAACAGATTAACTTTTATTGTAATGTACTATTTAAGCTATAATATTTTTAAATAACATAAATATTTACTTTAATTACCTTTGAAAATATAAGATAGGTTCTTAAATAAGCTTTTGAAAAAGTTTCAATATGAAATTTAATCAAAACTACTAATTCACAATATATACATACACACATATATATATTATAAATTTGAAAACATCTTTAATTAAATTTAAATTTAAATTTAAATCAGACTCCCTATTTAAAATGTATACACTTATATATATTATAAATAGAATATCTTTTTAATTAGCTTAGAAAGATAAATTTTATCAATTAAATATATTATTGATTTTGAATAAAATTCCAAATTAAATTATTATCATTATTATAAATTTTGAAAAGATAGCATTTGCCAAATTAAACAATTATTAGTTTTTGAAAAGATAATTTCTGTTAAATTAGATTATTAAATCAATATTGCACATTTTAAAATAATTATTAATGGAAATTATTAAATAAATATTGCCCAAATTTCCGGGACATCACATAAACCAACGGTGTCTGTATATAATTTTCTATCCCATGGTCAAGTGATACAGATATTTATAATTTTAATCTGTAATTTAAATATTTACGGGTATATATCATTTCAACCCACAATCCCAAAATTCAATTCAATGAAAATCGCTTGGGTTTATCGTTTCAACCCATAATGATTTTCTTCTATTCTACAAGATCGTTCGGGTATGTATCATTTCAACCCATAGGGAATTCTAGATTAACAAGGAACTTGCAAAGTTTTAACAACGATGATAATAATATAACCTATCAACAACAGGTATATATCATCAATAATAGATAAATATAAATAGCATATCATGGTGTCAGATGTCACAGGTGAATAGTTATAGATAATGGCACATCATATATGGCAAATAATTTACAGTTCAATTTAGCAGCATATTCCAATTGTCATTTCAAATGAAATCAAATCTAATAAATATAACAATGTTAATCGTGAGTGATTGCTCACCTTTCGAGGCTAGAGAAAACGAAGTGAGAAGCAACTGATACGTATACGCACATGAACATGGGCACGACAAGTTAGCAATTGCTGCAATTAATCGATATTGAGATGGTAATTTAAGATGGATAGAGATCGGTGAAACAAATTATATATATATATATATATATGTAAATTTTCAAAAATCAAATTAAAACATATATTTTCAAATTAATATTTAATTCAAACACATAAAACAAAGTTTCTATATATAAATTTAGAAATCAAATTTATGTATACTTATATATATAAACTACTATGTATAAGCATATATATATATATATATATATATATATATTTAAACTTAGATACATATTATACCATAAGATCAATATTTATTATAAAAATTCATATAACTAATATGTAAACATACATACTTATATACATATTGTAATTTAAAATCACTATTTATTATAAGAATTAATTGGAATTTCCTATATTATAATATATAAACTAATATATATAAAATTTATATAAACTACATATGTGAACTAACATATCACAAACTAACAGATTATGTAGACTAATATACAATCTACATAAACTTCTTATTTTAAAATTGGTATTTGAAACCGACCCATATATTATAAATGTATATGCTGTAACTCATATATATGCACGCAAACCTATATAAATTCTTACTTCACTACCTTATATAAACAGCAAATGCCACCATCCCACTATATATATAAACTTACATTTATATATAACTTACTTTAAAAATGTATGTATATATATATTACAAATCTTATATACATATAAATCATATAAACAGAATAAGTGTAAACTAATATATATATATGAACCTTATATAACACTTAAACATACTTATAATCATACTTTAAATCTGTTATAATAAAACATATATATGCATACTTACATCTATGTAACAGAGAGGGTGGGCTCGGGCTTGGTAGTGAAGAATGGGACTCGGGTTGGAGGCCGTGAGGGTCGCTAGGCTGGGATGGTGATATTGGCTTAGACCATGGTGGGTAGGCGATGAGTGGAGGAGAAGGTGGAGGAAGGGGCGATGCTTCGTGGTGGAGGGTGGCTTTGCTTCGGCTAAGAAGCCATGGAGGCAGAGGGGAAGAAGGCCGAGGTGGGGTGGTTTACATGGAGAGGCAGTGGAGGAGGGTGACTGGTGGGGTTGAGGAGGGGCAAAGCTGTTGAGGTGGAGGCCGAAGCTTGTAGTGGACCCGAAGGGTAGGCTGGCGAAGGTGGCAAAGGGGAAGGTTGGGTATTAGATCCAGGGGAGAGGAGTAGCAGGATAAACGAATGAAAGAAGAAAAAAATAAAAAAAATAAAAGCTTTGCTATAATATTTTCTTAGTAACAGAATAGAATAAGGAAGAAGGCATATGAAACGATTTGTAGATATAGAACAGGTTGGAATAATAAAAGTCAGTACGTGAATTGGTGGATATAATAAAAACTGAAGTCTGCTGGTATTACACGGTTGGCAATTGAAAAGACAAAGGAAGTAAAAGGTCCAATACAGAACCGATATGTCAAAACGTTTTGGAAATTTTGCTGCGTACCGGACGCCGAACTGCACAAACGAATATACTGCGAAGATCAGCACCACGAGGCGATCAAAACGGTACACAAAATATCAATGATGCGATCATCCTATCAAAAGTCAATATAAGGTAGCGAAAATGCTGCTAAGACGCCGAAGATAAGATAAACGGAGCAATAGCAGTCCAAATTTGGAGAAACGAGATATGACATCTCACTTAGAAGATGATTTACAAATTTATTATATAAAAATATTTAGGTTTGGGAAATAGTTTATTATCATCTAATATTAACTGATTTAAATTTAAATAAAACTACAAAATAAAAATAACTTCCATATTTTCTAATGAAACTTTACCATTTGCTATGTATATATAGACGTATTTCGAATATCAATTTTTATTTCAAAGTTCAGTTATTTAAAATTTCACAAAAATTCAGTTCATTATGTTATTAAAACCAGTAAAATTTTACGAGTCGTTACAAATACACACATGCAATAGCTCAAATGTATAAACACTCCAAATAGGATACAGTGATGCAGTGTTCATATACTTAAGGCCGAGACAAAATCAAGCAGGGGATTTCAAAAAATCGAACAAGTCAAGTTTAAAATAAATGCCAAAGTCAATATTTTCACACAGTAGATAATATGGGGAACACGAATTAACAAAGTCAATGTCAAGTTCAAACGCCATAAATTCAAAGCTGTGGTGACCAAGGCAGAATAAATAAGTAAAAATTGTCAAAAAATCAAATTGGCCGAAGTCAGCAGCGTAAAGAACATAGCAAATTCCAATTCATGAAGCCGTGATGAGCAAGCTATCGTAAAATATACGAATTGAACAATTCTAGACAAATCGTATACACTCAAGCAGAAATGAATGGCAAATAAATTACTAGACGAATTCAATTCGAACAGAAATCAAAGGAATTGAACTCTATTTAAAACCCAATCATTTTCAGCATGGAAAAAGCATTAAGTTCAAGAAAATTAACCAATAAAGCAAAGAGGATAAAGAACATACCAATTCAAGTCGAACTTGATCAAGACGGAGCCATGTGCAGATCGAAGAAACACTCGATCGACAAAGCCAGGAATGATAAATCATTTATTCTATCGAGCAATAGAAGTCGGCTTCTTCGAAATTCCAAAAGCCCTAATTTTCGCACAGAGGAACGAACGACCAATTTTCACAAAGAAGAATTTAAGGTCGAACTAAATAAAAAGAAAAAAAGGGGAAAAATGTTTTTTTGTTGGGCCGGCTATATTTTGGGCTTCAAACTTTAAAATTAGGATTTATTGTTCTAACTTGTTTTTAAATTTGTATTTTTTCTTTTAAACTTTTGTAAATTCTAGTCGTGTGACTAGGGGACGAACTACGGTGGTGTAGTTTGAGAATTCGCAACTCAATGGTTGAGTTATGACAGGGTTTTAAGAGTAGAGTTAGGTTAGTCGATAGCGGATGTCACGAGTTTACGTGTGTAAGTGTCTGACTACTTAATTTCGAGTAGAAATCTTGGGGGCAGCACATAGGCAGAGCTTTGCCGAAACTGGGTAAATCTGTGTTGTTCTATTTCTGCTTTTTATTCTGCTATTATATGTGCTACGTTTATTCTACTAAATATGTTTTGCAATTATTCTTTATACTTCCGTATTAATTTTTATAATTGATAGTATCACCCTATTCACCCTCTCTCTCGGATGAAATCGATCCTACAGGGTGAAATAAGAAGAGAAAGTAAATGTATGTATACCTAAAGTGCTTGTCTAAGAATAGTTTACGATTTATGTTTAAGAACGTAGAAACATATTTTCAACTAAAGTGGCTGTCTAATAATACAAAAGTCATTTGTGTTTAAAATATATTGTGCATACAAAAGCTAATCCCTTTATAGATTACATTAATCTAGGGTAAATACTATGGATCGAATATATTTTTAAATAATATGCATCCACTTTGACAAAAAATATCAAATATTAAATAACATGTCTTAAAACTGAACACTAAACCTCAACACTCAATAGTAATAGTTTCAAAATATTGGTTACATTAACTTACATAATATAATATATATACATACGTACGTACATACATACATGTGTATATATATATATATATATTGATTGCACAATTTTATATAAACTATATTATGTGTGTTATATACTCTATATTTATATTATATATTAAAATTATATTATATAAATAAATTAAAAACTAACATATTAATTGACACTGCGATTCTATCTAGTTCCTGTCACAAGCATGCGATATACTTTTTTGAAGCCTGTTGTTTTACATTGCCTCGTTGCAAGCTCATGAGACATGTTGGTCAACGTTCAGTTAATGCAGCTCATTTTCTTACTTCTCCATCTCTATTGTTCATGCCCACAACATTGAACATCAGATCTTGCTTTCAAGCTACTACCAAGCCGACTGGCTGCATCGTATTGTATGCATTCCCTACTTTAGTCAACCCTCGAGTCTACTACATATTATGATATGCATACAATTTCTACTCAGTCTACAAGCTTCGGTCAAAAATGCCTGGTTCAGTTTATGTTCTAAATGTACCCTATACATACCTCAGACCATCATCTCTAGTCTAGACACTTGATGCTTCTGCGCGCTTAATGCCAGTCACACTTAAGCTTGATTCTTCTAGATGCTTTGGGCCCACAGGTTTAGTCTAGCCACTCAATGTTGCTGCACAATTAATAATACTGCACACTTAATGTAAGCGATCCAACTCAAGATCTGGTCAGATCAGATGCTACTGCACTCTTAATGCTACTGCACTCTTAATGCTAGTGCATACTAAATTCCCGTCGATACAACATATTTAATGCTACTACAATAATATGTCATGTGCTAGTTATAGTAATGTATTTTATGCAAAGCAACAAAGTTAAAGGATATATTGTATAGCAATGTATTTCCAAATGTGCTAGTTAAATAAAGGATAGAGATATAATTTAATATAATGTAAATCAAAATTCTAATTATAATTAGTCCTGGATCATTCAACAAATGAGGACAGGTGTAACGATTTCGGATTTTAACTAAGTTTAATTTGATAATTTATTTAATTTTTGAATAATTTTTTTGAAATAATTGGTAATTAATATAAAATTTTAGTTAAATTAATTTTAAATTAATTTGGATTTTGGATATGATTAAATTAGACATATATAAGATAAATTGTATAGTTTTATACAATATAAAGTAAATATACTAGAATAAACTCTAACATCAAATTAAATATGGAATCTCATTTATATTACAAAGAAATATGACTAAAGAAAGAAAACAATAACAACTTTATATCTATATGCATAAAGTAAAGACAACCAGGCAAAGTAAGAACATGTAGCCTGTAAAAAGTTTAGAAAGGCAAGAAAAAGTGAAAAAGTAAAATATCTATAAACATAAAAAATAAAAGAGGATAAGTATAGAAAATATAAAGGACTTAAACAATTAATATTAGCCACCAAAGTAATATCATATTAGCCGAAATAATATGAGCTTAGTCAACAAACAAGAAAAAAATCTTTGATTATATTTGTACAAAACAAAACAATGTTCTCCCATTGTACAAACAAAATAATTATCAACCTGTAAACTTCTATTTATATACATCAACATCCTCATTTTAGTTCGTCCATCCAAATTGTAAAATCTGAAGTGAATATTATTTCAAAAACTTAAAACAAAATTCAATTTAAACAAACAACAATAGCACAAACTAAATCTGAGATCAAAGAAGCAAGTTCAGCTTGCAGTTTTACAAGCCAGTTTCAAAATTTAAGAAGCTCTGTCTTCTTCCTTAAACACTGTGAGTAAACATACTATCTTGAAGTTTAAAACTTGATGATTGGTTTGTAGAAAATCTTGGGTTAGCTAGCTATCTATTGTAAATATGAGTTCTGTGATGATTTCTGTTTACTGGAAGTTGTATCTTGCCATGTTTTCAATATTTCAAGCTACAGAGCAAATGAAAGTAAATAAATTAGAAAAAAACTTCTTCATATAATTAAATTAAAACTTAAGAATTTAAATTAGAAAGGTTTGTTTGAACTAAAATCAGAACTTAGATTTGTTTTGAAGGTTTACAGTGTGATATAGATATTGGATGTTCATGTTACAGTAAAAAGAAATCATAAGTTAAAAATTCGAATGTTTTAAATAGTGGATTTGATTTCATATCATGATTAAGTGTACAAAGCTAAGATTTTTAAACTAAAAACAATGATTTTCAGAGGATTAAAAAAGGTGCAGTTCCTATATGGACTCAAACTGCACTTTTATCAATTTCTGTTGGATGAATAAATATTAGGTTCTGAAATTTGTTGCATAGCTAGACTGATAATACACGAATTCAAGAAAAATGCTAAAAAAATTATTTAATGCGAGAATTTTGGGGTCGAATCAAATATAGGGTTTGGTTCGTGTTTGTTTTTATGTTCTGAAATTTGTGATTTTTCCACCGTGAATCAGTCGAGCTATTCGCGATGCTGGGTGATGGAAGAGGAGAATATGGGCGTGTCGTGGACGAAGTGGCTTCGCCTCCGGTGGTCAGTATTGGTAGGGCGAGGCGTTTTCTCATGGTTGTTCGAGCTACTGGTTCGAGCTACAGGATTCATTTTGATTTCGACCTTTTTATGAAATATTGGGTTTTGTTTTCGATCGAGAGGTTGATTTGAGGTTTGTGGGAGGTGACGAGGGTCGCCGGAAGTGGGCGAACCACCGTGCACGGTGGCGATCGGTGACAGTGATTCACGTTTGGGGTTGTCGCGTGTTTTGCTCCAGTATAATTGGGGTTTGCTTTCGAGTTTAAACCTGGTGCGCGTAAGTGTTTAGAATATACTGCTGTCTTTAACTTAAACATAAGCTTATATAAGAAAAGAAAAAGAAGAAGAAAAAGAACAGGTAGATGAAGAAGAAGGGTAGTGGGGAAAGTGGAATGGGGGAAACAGGAGGGGGACACGAGCCTTACTCGGATAAATTATGTGTTGGCCCCGGGTATCATTTCTTTGTGAATCAGCCTATACCTTTAAGTTTTTTTTTTGGTTAACTAAGTTTAGTATTAAATAAATAATATTGACAAGTTTCAGCTAAGACTTGATTTAAAAAAAATTTAAGCAAGGTTTGCAAATGTAAGAAAATAAGTAAATTTAAAGTGTAAGTTACTTTAAATATAAATTAATTTATATTTGAAATTAAATAAGATTCAATAAATTTGTAATTGAAGATTGACATTAATAATTTGTGGTTAAGTCAATTTAAACTTAAGATTTTAATTAATTACTTAAAGTTGTTCAATAAATAAATAGTAGTTAACTTAAGTAATCAATTAAGGATTAAATAATTAATAAATTGATAATTAATGATTAATTAAATAATTAGTGATAATTAAATGGTAATTAACTTTTATAAATTAGTAATTAACAATTTAAATTAATAATTAAGAATTAATTAATCAAGTAAGTAATTTAGTAATAACTAATAAATTTAATAAGTTGATTAATTAGTGATTAATCAAGCTGGATAGAATGATTAATTAAGTTAAGTAAATTAAACCAATTTGGTATAAATTGATGATTCTGTTTGATTGATTATGATATCTGTTTGGTGATAGTCTGTGAAATTTTGTGATATATTCTGGATATATCTGTGATGACTATATATGATTTATCTGTGATGGTTGTTATGTGAATTCTAAGTATTGAATTACACTATTAAAACTAAGTGTTTAACTTGATTTTTTTTTGAGAAAATCCTTTTATGAAAGGTTTTGAATGGAAAGTATATGAATTGTTTAAAACTTGAATTTACAAGTTAAATAGTTAATGTATTTTAAAGTCTGATTTTACATAGTTAAGTAAGTAAGTTTAAAAGCCTTTTCTTATATAAGTTTCATATATAAGTAATAAATGTTTTTACATTTATTTTAAAAGTTTATAACTTGATATTTGAATTTGGTTAATGTTTAAAGGGTAAATCATTTTGAATCTTAAATTCAAAATGGAATTCAAATTTAAATTCAAAAAGGGTAATGTTTTAAAATACACTTTAATATTAATTAAATCATTAATAAAGAAATCAATTATCTTAGAGATAATTAAGGGGTGAAAATGATTTAATTTATAAGATAATTAAGGGATAACAATTTATTTAATTTATAAGTTAATGTTTTAGATTAATTTATAATTAGAGATTAATTAAAAGTATTTAAGAAATGTTATTAGTTAATGAAGATACTTAACTAAGGATTATTAAGTATTAATTAATGTGATTAATTTTGATAATTAATTAGATTAATTAATTTAGATAACCAATTATAAATCGTTTAAATGTAATTACTTAATGAAAGTAATTAAGGATTAATCACTTATTGTAATTAATTTTAGGTATTTTGATTAATTAAAAAGTTAATTAATTTAGTTTAATTAATTTAAGAAAATCATTTGATAATTGGTAATTAATGATTAATTGTTATGAGATGATTGCTTAATGGTAAGCGATTAAAGGGTAAATTTCTTAAAATAATTAATTAAGGAGTTAATTAATTATGTAATTGGTTTAGAGGTTAATTTAATTAATATGATTAATTGAGAATAATTTAATTAATTAATGTAATTGGTTAATTAAGTTATATCGAATGTTTGTAATTAATAAATCAAGATTGGATAATTAATTCATAGTAATTAATTTAATTGAAAATAAATTGAATTAATTAGGA
This sequence comes from Allium cepa, assembly GCA_030765085.1. NCBI lineage: Eukaryota > Viridiplantae > Streptophyta > Magnoliopsida > Asparagales > Amaryllidaceae > Allium > Allium cepa. Next base: position 1,004,105,733 of record CM060935.1, read on the forward strand.
TTAACAATTAATTAATCCTGTTTATAAATGGTTATTGAATGCTTGACCTTACTTATGAATAATTGTATTGTAGAGATGCCGTGAATTGATTGTCGTATCTGATCTGTGATATTTTGTTTTGTGGATTGAGCTGTGTATTTTATTCATTTATTTGTGATACCTTTGTATATTATCTGTGAATCTGTGAATGAACGATGAGGTTATAGTTTATACCGCTTATCAACTATATTTCAGTGTTTTGATATGTGATGATGATGATGCTGCACTATTGTGTTAAACCCCTGGACCACACCATACACACACAAATATGGATTTCACGAGGAAATCGATTAAGTCGCAGATTTTTGAAATGATTTTTTAATACACAATTTGAATTCAAAGGTTTGGAAATGGAATTGGGAAGCTTTTGGAAAGGAATTTCAAAGATAAAATTTATCTTTGAATAACTTGATAACACTTTGAAATTTATATAATTTGATTTAAATTTAAATTCAAATTTTGAAACTGAATTCTATAATTTGAATCTAGGGATTAAAGATGTTATACTAGTTATATATGGGTTAAACCATTTTTAAAAGTATTAATTTGGGAATTTGAATTTAAATTCAAAGGCTTTAAATCGTGCAAATATAATTGGATTCATCCGAAACGAAAACTATTTGTTTTCAAATAATAAAGCTTACACATAAGAAATGAACGCCCAATTTGTGTTAAAAGGAATTTCAATTCTGAAATGAAAATGATTCCCTAGTTATGAAAACGGTTTGAAAACTATAAGTTAAATCTTTGATTTAAAGATTTAACGAGTTAATCCAATTGAAATGGAAATTGTTTTGGAATCCGCAAATGGATCTTTGTGAAACTGGGTGAACTTCGTGAAATAAATCTTTTTGTCGAAAGATTTAAAATGGTAATTTGTTTAACCATTTGAAAGAAAGGTTTTGGGTTCTTTGAAGTTGTGACTTAACTGAAATCCCATATCCATATGTTTTAAATATTGCGCTCATTATTCAGTTTAGCCGGGAGAGGACCTTGTGTCACATAACCCATTCCGAATAGTGGTACGACGTTATTAATAGCATTTGAAGACCGGTGCTGAAGACCGGGTATTTGTGAGAACGATAAGATAACTTATCGATTGTCTCTACACAGAGTCGCGCCGGTATAGAGATTTCCTAAGTGATGGGAAGTTCGATCGGGATTGTGAATACCCGGATTTTCAAGGGATTCTTCGGAAGTGCCTTCGGTTCTGTTCGAACCCGGAACAAACTTGTATGGCTATATTTTTGACACTACACTTTGAGATATAAAGCAGATTTCTTTCAAATACACATCTGTTAGTGGCGGAAAATTTATTCTCTTAGCTTAACACGCTTCTCTGAGATGTATGAGCTCAGATATTATGTAGTTGAAGGTTATCAGTGATATATTCCCAAATTGGTAGTGTGACATGCTAAGTGCTGCTGTGTGTTGATGATCATCTGTTGATCAATTTTGATCAGAGCATGGCTTCTGTATAAAGCGTAGCTTTGTGGACGAGACTGCATCAGGTCCTCACAACCCGAAAATGGTCGAAACAGGAAAGATGCGGCAAGGTTATGAGGGTCGCGCCATTTAGGGTGTGTCATTCCCTTTTGGTAAAGGGTGGTATCATGGTATGGAGCCTAGATATTTACCTATGTGGTGGGCTTCAATCTCATTTTCTGTTCGGTTGTTGCTTTGTGGTTTAGGGCCGCCTCGGATAAAGGTCCCAAAGGACCGGAGGGGTGGCATGCTCGAGAAGTAGTTACCTAGTTACAGGGGTAACCCGGCCTTGTGTAGGTAGAGATCCGGTTAGGTTCTCGGGACATCCCGCCAGAGGCGTGCCCATGGACAGTGGGAAGTTCCTTAGCCCGATATTTGTTGGAAATCCAAACAAAACAATACGAGCCCTTTACGGTTGCAGTTGTATAACCTGCCTCCTCAGGAGGTAGCTATTGCAGGCATAATATAATGGTACCTATGCTGGCTAAGATTTATATTTTACTTTCGAAATGTTTTCCACTGTGCACTTATAATAATAATATAAAAATGATTTTTCTCGTATCAAGCATGTTTGACTATCATAAGGAGAAATCTCCTCAAATTCTGCGTTTGCACGGTGTGTGCGGTGGGAGGCCTTATGGAAGTTTCATTTTCCAAAAAGCATTGCGGATTTATTTAAATTCTTTTGTTGTCTGTTTTAAATACCAACGGTTTTCGTTACTCACACCAGTCCCATGACTGACTCGGAGTTTATTGTTCCTTTCCTAAACTCTGGGCGCCCACTATTTTCCACACGGGCAGTCTAGAGTTGGGTTTTTCAGATAGTCAGGTTTAGTAGATTATCTGGAGTTAGTCCAGTCTTTGGATATGGACGAGACTTGCTTATCTAGGTGATATATGAGGTTGGTTCGAGCTAGCTTTGGATTGGAGCATTGGATTTGGGGATGCATTCTATTGAAGATATTGTTCCACTGTTGATGTTATCATTATCTTTCCGCTGCTATTTCTGTATCATATCTCTGATAGTGTCGATATTCATTGTATCATTATGTTGTATCATATTATATCAGATATTGTATTTGTCATTGTATCAATGTTATATATATTCTTTTTCTTCCGCTGTGTTGTACTTAACGGTGTTATAAGCTCCGGCGCACCAGATTCGACGTTTGGATCTGCAGAATTTGAATATGAGTGTCGTATTCGGTGCTGTTTTTCGAAGGTCGTGTTAGGACCGCTACATTTGGTATCAGAGCCGAGGGTTAAAACTTTAGCTCAGGAGTACGACACGTTAAGTAGCTCATTAGAGATAGGGTGAAGTATACCCTAGAATGAGTATATCCCTAAGATATCCGTCTGAGTGCCTCAGTAAATTCTCTTACTATCCACTGATAGTGAGTATGAGTGCAAGAAGGGAACGAGATAGGGGACAGAGGAATACGACTACAAATGGTCAATACCCTGCGATAGCGGAAGCATCGTTCTCTATCATTTTCCTTTGATTCGATTCCAAATTCTTTTGATTGCTTCGTGACAGCTCCAGAAAGAAGTTTTGGTGTGATGATGGCCCTACGAATCGTTGTAGAAAAATCCTTACTTTGTATCTTCATCGGTTTCTTATCAGTTTTTCGATTTAAATTTTAAATAAATTAGAAATTTTAAATTGAGTTAGATTGATAAATAGAATATGAAGCTAAATTTGAATTGAATCGATAAAACAATTTCTTTTAAAACCAAATTTGAAATTCTATTACAATTTCTTGGGAAGTCTGAAGTCCGAAAAGGGACAGGTTGGTATATACCTTGAGGTGTTCCGACCTAAGTTGGAATCTATATCTAGTATTTGAAAAAATTATAGAAGATTGAATCCATCTATCAATCTCTTTTGTTTAGCATCTCTTTTCAATTCTTCAATGGTTCCTGGTAGATCTAGGAAGAAGATCTGATATATTTGCATGGGACATAAACTCCAAATAGGTCAAAATTGTTTGTTTGGATGAATTGGTTGCTTTAATTGCTATGGTTGATAGGTATACTTCAGTTCTAAACTAAAATTTTTGAAATTGTATCCATATATCTGTCTATTTTTGGGTCCAGATATATCCTCGAATGGTTAGTTATCCTTCGAACTAACCAGTGCCCCTGCATATTCGTAGATTTGATGACCCGAGTATCTTGTGAAAAATTGTATGAGTTTGTTCTCATATCGTTGATATTCTAATTTGGTAAGCCAAATACAGAATAGATATTCAGTTTGACTTGGAAAACTGTGTCTCTGTCGTGGCGTATCTATCTTTGTTGTTTTCGTACATGCAAATTTCGGGGACGAAATTTCTTTAAGGGGGGAATCTGTAACGATCCCGGATTTTAACTAAGTTTAATTTGAAAATTTATTTAATTTTTGAATATTTTTTTTTTGAAATAATTGGTAATTAATATAAAATTTTAGTTAAATTAATTCTAAATTAAATTGGATTTTGGATATGATTAACTTAGATATACATAAGATAAATTGTATGGTTTTATACAATATAATGTAAATATATTAGAATAAACTCTAACATCAAATTAAATATGGAATCTCATTTATATTACAAAGCAATATGACTAAAGAAAGAAAACAATAACAACTTTATATCTATATGCATAAAGTAAAGACAAACCAGGAAAAGTAAGAACATATAGCCTATAAAAAGTTTAGAAAGGCAATAAAATGTGAAAAGGTATCTATAAACATAAAAAATAAAAGAGGATAAGTATAGAAAACATAAAGGACTTAAATAATTAATATTAGCCACCAAAGTAATATCATAGCAGCTGAAATAATATGAGCTTAGTCAACAAACAAGAAAAAAATCTCTGATTATATTTGTACAAAACAAAACAATGTTCTCCCATTGTACAAACAAAATAATTATCAACCTGTAAACTTCTATTTATATACATCAACATCCTCATTTTAGTTCGTCCATCCAAACTGTAAAATCTGAAGTGAATATTATTTCAAAAACTTAAAACAAAATTCAATTTAAACAAACAACAATAGCACAAACCAAATCTGAGATCAGAGAAGGAAGTTTAGCTTACAGTTTTACAAGCCAGTTTCAAAATTTAGTAAGCTCTGTCTTCTTCCTTAAACACTGTGAGTAAACATACTAACTTGAAGTTTAAAGCTTGATGATTGATTTGTAGAAAATCTTGGGTTAGCTAGCTATCTATTGTAAATATGAGTTCTGTGATGATTTCTGTTTACTGGAAGTTGTATCTTGCCATGTTTTCAATATTTCAAGCTACAGAGCAAATGAAAGTAAATAAATTTAAAACAAAACTTCTTCATATAATTAAATTAAAACTTAGGAATTTAAATTAGAAAGGTTTGTTTGAACTAAAATCAGAACTTAGATTTGTTTTGAAGGTTTACAGTGTGATATAGATATTGGATGTTCATGTTACAGTAAAAAGAAATCATAAGTTAAAAATTTGAATGTTTTAAATTGTGGATTTGATTTCATATCATGATTAAGTATACAAAGCTAAGATTTTTAAACTAAAACAATGATTTTTAGAGGATTAAACAAGGTGCAGTTCCTATATGGACTCAAACTACACTTTTATCAATTTCTGTTCGATGAATAAATATTAGGTTCTGAAATTTGTTGCATAGCTAGATTGATAATACACAAATTCAAGAAAAATGCTAAAAAAATTATTCAATGCGAGAATTTTAGGGTCGAATCAAATATAAGGTTTGGTTCGTGTTTGTTTTTCTGTTCTGCAATTTGTGATTTTGCCACCGTGAATCAATCGAGCTATTCGCGATGCTGGGTGATGGCAGAGGAGAATATGGGCATGTCGTGGACGAAGTGGCTTCGCCTCCAGTGGTCAGTATTGGTAGGGCGAGGCGTTTTCTCGTGGTTGTTCGAGCTACTGGTTTGAGCTACAGGCTTTTTTTGATTTCGAACTTTTTACGAAATATTGGGTTTTGTTTTCGATCGAGAGGTTGATTTGGGTTTGCGGGAGGTGACGAGGGTCGCCGGAAGGGCGGCGAACCACCGTGCACGTGCACGGTGGCGATCGGTGACAGTGATTCACGTTTGGGGTTGTTGCGTGTTTTGCTCGAGTATAATTGGGGTTTGCTTCGAGTTTAAACCTGGTGCGCATGAGTGTTTAGAATATACTGATGTCTTTAACTTAAAAATAAGCTTATATAAGAAAAAAAATAAGAAGAAAAAGAACAGGTAGATGAAGAAGAAGGGAAGTGGGGAAAGTGGAACGGGGGAAACAGGAGGAGGACACGAGCCTTACTTGAGTAAATCAAGTGTTGGCCCCGGGTGTCATTTCTTTGTGAATCAGCCTATACCTTTAAGTTTTTTTTTTTGGTTAACTAAGTTTAAAATTAAATAAATAATATTGACAAGTTTCAGCTAAGACTTGATTTAAAAAAAATTAAGCAAGGCATGCAAATGTAAGAAAATAAGTAAATTTAAAGTGTAAGTTACTTTAAATTTAAATTAATTTATACTTGAAATTAAATAAGATTTAATAAATTTGTAATTGAAGATTGACATTAATAATTTGTGGTTAAGTCAATTTAAACTTAAGATTTTAATTAATTACTTAAAGTTGTTCAATAAATAAATAGTAGTTAACTTAAGTAATCAATTAAGGATTAAATGATTAATAAATTGATAATTAATGATTAATTAAATAATTAGTGATAATTAAATGGGTAATTAACTTTAATAAATCAATAATTAACCATTTAAATTAATAATTAAAAATTAATTAATCAAGTAAGTAATTTAGTAATAATTAATAAATTTAATAAGTTGATTAATTAGTGATTAATCAAGCTGGATAGAATGATTTATTAAGTTAAGTAAATTAAACCAATTTGATATAAATTGATGATTCTGTTTGATTGATTATGATATCTGTTTGGTGATAGTCTATGATATTTTGTGATATATTCTGGATATATCTGTGATGACTGTATATGATTTATCTGTGATGGTTGTTATGTGAATTCTAAGTATTGAATTACACTATTAAAACTAAGTGTTTAACTTGATTTTTTTTTTGAGAAAATCATTTATGATAGGTTTTGAATGGAAAGTATATGAATTGTTTAAAAATTCAATTTACAAGTTAAATAATTAATGTATTTTAAAGTCTGATTTTACATAGTTAAGTAAGTAAGTTTAAAAGCGTGTTCTTATATAAGTTTCATATATAAGTAATAAATGTTTTTACATTTATTTTAAAAGTTTATAAATTGATATTTGAATTTTGTTAATGTTTCAAGGGTAAATCATTTTGAATCTTAAATTCAAAAAGGAATTCAAATTTAAATTCAAAAAGGGAATGTTTTAAAATACACTTTAATGTTAATTAAATCATTAATAAAGAAATCAATTATCTTAGAGATAATTAAGGGGTGAAAATGATTTAATTTATAAGATAATTAAGGATAATAATTTATTTAATTTACAAATTAATGTTTTAGATTAATTTATAATTAGAGATTAATTAAAAGTATTTAAGAAATGTTATTAGTTAATGAAGATAATTAACTAAGGATTATTAAGTATTAATTAATGTGATTAATTTTGATAATTAATTAGATTAATTAATTTAGATAATCAATTATAAATTGTTTAAATGTAATTACTTAATGAAAGTAATTGCGGATTAATCACTTATTGTAATTAATTTTGGGTATTTTGATTAATTAAAAAGTTAATTAATTTAGTTTAATTAATTTAAGAAAATCATTTGATAATTGGTAATTAATGATTAATTGTTATGAGATGATTGCTTAATGGTAAGCAATTAAAGGGTAAGTTTCTTAAAATAATTAATTAAGGAGTTAAATAATTATGTAATGGGTTTAGAGGTTAATTTAATTAATATGATTAATTGAGAATAATTTAATTAATTAAGGTAATTGATTAATTAAGTTATATCGGATGATTTGTAATTAATAAATCAAGATTGGATAATTAATTCATAGTAATTAATTTAATTGAAAATAAATTGAATTAATTAGGATTAATAATTAATTAATCCTGTTTATAAATGATTATTAAATGCTTGACCTTACTTATGAATAATTGTGTTGTACGAGATGCCGTGAATTGATTGTCGCATCTGATCTGTGATATTTTGTTTTGTGGATTGAGCTGTGTATTTTATTCATTTATTTGTGATACCTTTGTATATTATCTGTGAATCTGTGAATGAACGGTGAGCGTTATAGTTTATACTGCTTATCTACTATATTTCTGTGTTTTGATATGTGATGATGATGATGATGCAACACTATTGTGTTAAACCCCTGGACCACACCATACACACACAAGTATGGATTTCACGAGGAAATCGATTAAGTCACGGATTTTTGAAATGATTTTTTTAATAGATAATTTGAATTTAAACGGTTTGGAAATGGAATTGGAAAGCTTTTAGAAAGGAATTTCAAAGAAATTTTTTATCTTTGAATTACTTGATAACACTTTGAAATTTAAATAATTTGATCTAAATTTAAATTCAAATTTTGAAACTGAATTCTATAATTTGAATCTAGGGATTAAAGATGTTATACTAGTTATATATGGGTTAAACCATTTTTAAAAGTATTAATTTGGGAATTGGAATTTAAATTCAAAGGCTTTAACTCGTGCAAATATAATTGGATTCTTCCGAAACGAAAACTATTTGTTTTCAAATAATAAAGCTTTCACATAAGAAATGAACGTCCAATTTGTGTTAAAAGGAATTTCAAGTCTGAAATGAAAATGATTCCCAAGTTTTGAAAACGGTTTGAAAACTATAAGTTAAATCTTTGATTTAAAGATTTAACGAGTTAATCCAATTGAAATGGAAATTGTTTTGGAATCCGCAAATGGATCTTTGTGAAACTGGGTGAACTTCATGAAATAAATCTTTTTGTCGAAAGATTTAAAATGGTAATTTGTTTAACCATTTGAATGAAATGTTTTGGGTTCTATGAAGTTGTGACTTAACTGAAATCCCATATCCATATGTTTTAAATATTGCGCTCATTATTCGGCTTAGCCGGGAGATGACCTTGTGTCACATAACCCATTCCGAATAGTGATACGATGTTGTGGATAGCATTTGAAGACCGGTGGTGAAGACCGGGTATTTGTGAGAACGATAGGATAACCTATCGATTGTCTCTGCACAGAGTCGTGCCGGTATAGAGATTTCCTAAGTGATGGAAGTCCGATCGGGATTGTGAATACCCGGATTTTCAAGGGCTTCTTCAGAAGTGCCTTCGGTTCTGTTCAAACCCGGAACAGACTTGTATGGTTGTATGTCTGACACTACACTTTGAGATATAAAGCATATTTCTTTCAAATACATATCTGTTGGTGGCGGAGAATTTATTCTCTTAGCTTAACACCCTTCTCCGAGACGTACGAGCTACGAGGTTATGTAGTTGAAGGTTATCAGTGATATATTCCCAAATTGGTAGTGTGACAAGCTAAGTGCTGCTGTGTGTTGATGATCATCTGTTGATCAATTTTGATCAGAGCATGGTTTCTGTATGAAGCGTAGCTTTGTGGACGAGACTGCATCAGGACCTCACAACTCGAAAATGGTCGAAACACAAGGTTATGAGGGTCGCGCCCTTTAGAGTGTGTCATTCCCTTCTGGTAAAGGGTGATATCATGGTATGGAGCCCATATATTTACCTATGTGGTGGGTTTCAATCTCATTTTCTGTGTGGTTGTTGCTTTGTGGTTTAGAGGCGCCTCGGATAAAGGTCCCAAAGGACCGGGGGTGGCATGCTCGAGAAGTAGTTACCTAGTTACAGAGGTAACCCGACCTTGTGCTGGCAGAGATCCGGTTAGGTTCTTGGGACGACCCGCCAGAGGCGTACCCATGGGCAGTGGGAAGTTCCTTAGCCCGACATTTGTTGGAAATCCAAACAAAACAATACGAGCCCTTTACGGTTGCAGTTGTATAACCTGCCTCCTCAGGAGGTAGCTATAACAGGCATAATATAATGGTACCTATGCTGGCTAAGATTTATATTTTACTTTCGAAATGTTTTCCACTGTGCACTTATAATAATAATATAAAAATGATTTTTCTCGTATTAAGCATGTTTGACTATCATTAGGAGAAATCTCCTCCAATTATGTGTTTGCATGGTGTGTGCGGTGGGAGGCCTTATGGTAGTTTCATTTTCCGAAAAGCATTGCGGATTTATTTAAATTCTTTTGTTGTCTGTTTTAAAGACCAACTGTTTTCGTTACTCACACCAGTCCCATTACTGACTCGGAGTTTATTGTTCCTTTCCTAAACTCTAGGTGCCCACTATTTTCCACACGGGCAGTCTAGAGTTAGGATTTTCAGATAGTCAGGTTTAGTAGATTATCTGGAGTTACTCCAGTCTTTGGATATGGATGAGACTTGCTTATCTAGGTGACATATGAGGTTCGTTCGAGCTAGCTTTGGATTGGAGCACTGGATTTGGGGATGCATTCTATTGAAGATATTGTTCCGCTGTTGTTGTTATCATTATCTTTACGCTGCTATTTTCTGTATCATGTCTCTGATAGTGTCGATATTCATTGTATCATTCTATTGTATCATATTATATCAGATATTGTATCTGCCATTGTATCAATGTTATATATATTCTTTTTCTTCCGCTATGTTGTACTTAATGGTGTTATAAGCTTCGGCGCACCAGATTCGACGTTTGGATCTGCGACATTTGAATATGAGTGTCGTATTCGCTGCCGATTTTCAAAGGTCGAGTCAGGACCGCTACAACAGGGGAAAAATAGTGTTTCTTATACTACTACTTGGAATTAGATATCAATTGCACTTGTAGTTATAAGCAAGAAATACTAAATTTTGGAATAATATGATAATGACATAAAACGGAATTTTTACAACTAAATTAGTTGCAAGTAGTCCGTTTATAAAGCAAATCAAAATGAGAGTAAACAATAAGATACATTGATATTCATTTTCCACATTATTATTGTACCAGATAATACTATATAACAACTTCAATTAACCTTTTAAAGGAGAGTTATTACAGTTCAAATTGGATTTTGTATAGAAGAACTACATAAGCACCAAATCTCATTAAACAAATATTGAATTAAACTATAATATATGAGGGAATTCAATTATACCTTTGCGATGGTAACCTGTACCTCCACCAACTACATTGAATACAAGGAATCCTAAATATTAGTACAGTTGTTATGCGGTCAAGGTTCCCTCTGCCAACTACAAAATAGAGAAGAAACTATCAAAAATACACCAACAACTGCAAAATACATACTAACTATGAAGATGTATCAGAGAATTCAGATGGTATTGATCAGGATCAATTACTCAAAAACACTTATAACTAGCAATAAACTTGTTGTTCCTAACTCAAGTTTCATTTATGCAAAACATTACATTCATAAATATATTTCTGGATTATGGGTAATAAAATTATTTCAGTAAGTTAATAGTAATAAAAGATTGCTTATTTTGCTTACTGGATAATGAATTACGATTACTTATTTAGTAATAAATGATCATAGTAGATCAAAAACATCATTTATTTCATTATTATTTGGTTTACCGATGTTCAAAAAACATCATTAGTTTACCCGACAAAACGATCGTAGAAGATCAAAAACATCTATGAAAAAATGTCTATGAAAAAACATCATTCAATTAACATTAGTTTAATCGAATGTTCAAAAAACTAGAATTTTTTGGCCATATCCAATTATTTGTAAAAACGGGCAGCATAAGTTCATAATTCATGTTTATCTATTATTTCATCAGAGTAACCTTTGGAATTTGTTATATATGCAAATTATAGTTCACTTATATCCAACACTATTCTGGACATTTTGAATTATAGAAAAAAATTCGATACATTTTTTCATAACAATAATAAATTAATAATAGCATAATAATTTCCACCTATTCTCAATAGGTTTTCCTATATATTGTTTGAATTACAAAAATATTTTCAATGTCACAGAAAAGAATAATTAGAAAATGAAGAAGAAGAATAAAAGTGAATTAGTGAACACCTACTTCAATCAACTCAGTTCCCAAGCAACAATTTTTCCCAACGCTATTCTCATTTAGGCAAAGATCACACACACACAAAATCATGCATGATTAACAAATTAATTTTCCCCCTAATTGTTTCATACACAATTATATAGATCATAGCTGAGGTACTCTTAAATACTGCAGCTACCTCAGCTTCATTAATTTGTACAGGTTTACAAAAATTTATTATGTTACTACATAAATATACCAACTCCATTAAATGAATATCCTAACAGCGTTAAGTTTTGAGGCCAAATATTCACTTATATGCATATGGTATAACTCTTATTTTTATTTAATTTTTTCCTTCACTGCACATATAGTAACAAACCTTGTTACAAAAGAGATTACTTATTAGCTTCCCAGATTGAAGAAACCATCAGGAGAAATAAAAGTTAGAATCGCTTAATTCAAAAACTTTAAACGCGACGTCATTAATTCAAAACCCTTGAAAAAAATCAGGAAGAGGTCGAAGCTACTAAAAGTTAGAAATTTGAAGAACACATCTACTAGAAGAATACCATAAATTCTACCTGTACTCTGAGATGATGATTTACGGTTTGTGACTAAGAAGGAGATGACACTTTTTGAGATTGTTAGTCTATTGCGGCCAGATAGATCGACTACGATTAAGTATGATGGAGCTTACGGGTGCCTTAGTGGATCGATGATTTAGGGTTTTCGGTGTGCTAGTGGACTGATAACAATTTGGTGGCGACGATGTCTGTATTTGGAAGTGGATTACAAAGATGGCGACTTAAGTTTTCTGATAATGTTGTGAAGCGGAGAAAAAAGATATGAAATTTATCTGTGCTAAGAACAGTTTTGACGAAAATTTTAGGCGACACAAATGAAATTTTACCCAAGCGTCTTCCCTAAACCTATGGATGCACTTACCATCCAAACGCTACCAATATTTGCAACTAAAAGTAGGTTTTCTTGTAGTGCACGGTACGCTATTGGCTTCATCATAAAATCGCCTAATTAATTAGGCTCTACAACAATTGTTATGCTACTAAGGTATGTCCTCAAATGCAAAAACATCATGGACTCCAACCAGCATCGAAGTTTTCTTATTTTTCCCATATTGGAAAAAGGCCCAATAAATCTAGTGCCTACTTTCCAACTATCCAAATTGTATATTGCCTAATCAATTTTGACTTTCCAAAGTCTCGCGATACAAATCTAGTCCGAGTAGAATTTGTTGGTGGTTTCTCAATCACAATTTGACGACTTGCATGGCCTCCCAAAAAAACGTTTCAAGGGTGCCATATTAATCGTCTATTTATGACTACATTCTATTGAATTCTACCAAGGTAAGCGTTAATCCTAAGGTCCTCTAAAGTCCAAGATTCAAGCTCTCAACAAAACCTCCAAGTTCTTATGCATTCCTTTAGTTCGTCCATTGGCTTCTGTCGGTAAGCGGTGCTATGATTCAATGAAGTTCTTAAAACTAGTTCCTTAAACTACTAGAAAACCCCTCCAAATTTTCTAATAAATTAAGTGTCCCTATTAGTAATGATGCAGAACACAACTCCATAAAGTTGCGTTGGAATGCTGCAGTTCCACTGCGAAAATTTCTGCTACCTTCTTTTTAATCCTTGATCAATAGGAAATTCCATTCTCACTCCTATACATTTCTCTTTTCTTTGCATGGTTGCATTTTGTGAGTTAAATCGCTTATATTTCCCTAAATCTAAAGTTTTGAGATTGAAACATTTCTCACTTTAGGCCGCTAATCTAATTTCCTCATTAACCTCCAATTTTACCTACAGTCTATCGCTACTTAAGTTTTCCCATAAAATTTCCCTATTTACTTTACTTCCGAACATATCTAATGTGGTTTAAATGCTATTCATAAAGTCTACATATGAATAAAACGGGAATATATCTTATACTTCATCATCCACTTTTCCAATAACTAAGGAAGACAACTAGCGACTATAATCCAAGAACTCCAAAAGAAGCTTTTGCTAGAAGTTTCCATTTATTATAAGTTAATATAAATGGTATTGAGGTCCTAACACTCCTTCTAAATTAAAATGGGCTATCTTTAATATTCCATTCCATTGCTACCCATTTTCTTAATTTCCTTTTTTCTTAGGCCTTTCATAAATGTATTCCATTCATTACTTTGGTTAATATCCACAGCAGTTGAATTTTACTTTCAAAACTGGACCATCTACAATTAATCCTTCTTCAATCTTTTTAACCTTCTTCGAATTTCTAAAATCCATTCATTATTCATATTTCTTTCTTCCACAAATGCAATAACAAGTTTATTTAATCAGTCCACCTTTAGATTGCTTTTCCTTTCACTAATTAGAAGTTTATTATCCATTAAATTTATAGTTAACGTCCACTAATCCTAATCCATCAATTACTAACTAATACGCATATAGTCGTAATCTATGCTATTTATGTATATTCCAGTTGTTTAGCATAACTGTACGATATCTATATCTAACTACTAATTCTACAACTAGAATATTTATTTCCATATTTTAATTCATCGAAGCTATCCTTCTAAAGAGATTACTTTCATAAATTACCCATGATTAAGATATTTGTTGTGTTTGAAATTACAAGGAATCATTTCTTTTCTTATTATTGAAATAGACAGTGTAAACTATGGAAAGGAATATCCATCTCTTACACATGTAACGACCCGGATTTTTTGACGTTCGATTTGGGATATTTAAATGGTTTTAAATATTGAATTTGAATTATAGATTGAGTTTGAATATGGAAATTTGGTTTTTATTTATAAAATAAATACAAGAATTTAAATATAGCGATTTATTGAATAATTTAATTATTGAATTTAATAATTGAATATTTAAATCTGGGCATTCGGCAAGGTCAAATTCGAAAAAATTTCATTCAAGGTCAAATCGCTATAGTTATTCAATTAAATATAGCGATTTATTGAATAAGTCGGCTGGAAAATTTAAATAATTGAAAATCTAGGCATTCGACAAGTTAAAAATAAAGGCGAGTAAATATCCTCATTTTTGCATTGCAAGTTTAATTTAAAATGTTGAAAATTTAAAATTATTGGTTGATTGAATGATTCGATAATTATTGTTATCTGTTGAATGTTATATATATATATATATATATATAGTAGTATGTATATTAGTATTTGGAGTGATATTCCTGCACATTATAGCGGATGAGACCCTATGCGCCCCGCATAATAGCGGATGACCCTATATACTGCGATATCCCTCTTGAAATGGGATTGGTATTTATTATATGTGCATTAACATCCGTGGATACAGAAAACAGGTTGGAGGGATCCTACTGGATACCTCAAATTTATTGTTCATTTTTCATACATACGATTTGTATAGAATAATATATTATAGATTATTGTAGTGATTGAAATTATTGGATGCTGTTGTAGCACTGGCCTGAATTTTGATAAATTAAATACTATAAATATATTTAAAAAAATGGAATTAAAGGGAATTTGATATAAAAATATATGTATTGGAATTGGAGTTATTTTCAAGAAATTAAATTAGAGAATGTGTTTGAGTTCGGTTATACTTAGCTATTGTAATTTTATTAATTGGAGATTTTTTAATAAAAAAAGAATTATATAAAAGATTTTATAAATGATATTCTGGAAATAATATAAAAAGGAGTCAAAATCAATATTGAAAATATTGGAAGTCTAATTTTTTTTTGTAAGAAATGAATGTATACAATGGAATTTTATAAATAAGATTTGTTTGATAAACAGGTAAAATATAAAAGGTTATAAAATTGATAATGGTATTTATAAATAAAGGAATTCGATATCAGGTGATAAATTCGTAGGATGAATTTATATTGGGATATGGAAACAGGGTTGACAAAAATAGTAGATTCTATTTTTGAAATGTAAATGGTTAGGGAAGAAAAAATAAATCGAGTTATTGTGAAATCGAGAGGATGTTATAAATTAAATTAGTTATTGAGATTTCAAAAATATATTTTTAATTTTAAGAGGTGATTTGTCCAAAAGGAAAATATATTTATTTTAAAACTATGAAATTTTAAGCTAGTTGAGATTGAAACACCTTGGTAAGTAGATTACAAATATTAAGTATTTACTTTAACAAATTCTAACTTTTAAAATCAGCATTGAAGATTATTTGATTAATTAAAGATGAATTATTAATGTTATAAAGTGTTTTCGATTTTAAATAATTATTTGAGCATATTTTTAAAAATAAATTATTAATCGTTTAAATACTTATTATATATATATATATAGTTTTAAGGTAATTGAAAATATTATTTGATAAATTCTCTCGAGATTCGAAAAAGGGGCTTATAAAAGGAAATGATTTTGAGGAGAAGAAATTTATTTGTGATTCCGAGATTTTGGAAATAAGTTACGGAATAATACTCTGAAACGTTAATAGTGAAAGGATTTTTGATTAAGACTTGTAATATTTTCCTAAGTATTGAAATAAAAATTTAGAGATATTTCTAAGTGCCGAGATGTTGGAAGTATCCTGTTACGGATTAAGTATTTGAAAAATTGTTTTCAAATGTTGAAAGAAATTGAGATGTCTTTAAAGATATTTTGATGGTAAATGTTTTGGGAAAATTTATAATAAGGCCAGTTGATTGTTTATGGATGTTTAATTAATAGTAAAATAACTGACTATCAATATTGGCCAATATCATTAATTGTTTCGAAAAGACTGGGACTGGATTTGATTATCAGAAAACCACTTCAATCTGGTTTGAACGTAACGAATAAATACCGTGAAGATGATAAAGACGGTGATTCGGTTTGTGCAGACCTAGAGTCCCTTTTATTCGGCTGTGTGGTGCTGCGACTCCCCATCTCTATACCCACTCTAGCCAAGGACACTACGGGGTAACGCCGTCAACTAGCGTGGAGAATAAGGCTGTTAAGGAGTGACCATCCGCGTAATTTCTTTGTGCGAGCAACGATATGTCAGATAGTACAACGGAAATCCGACATACCGATACAAACTCAAAGCTACTACACAGTGGCTATATATTCTTCGAAAACAAATATAGAAATGAGCATAACACAATTCAGTCACAGACATCCATATCACGAAGGCGGAAATAGATATGAGTATATAACACATGAAAGTGTACATCAGAGTAGTGGTCAAACAAGATCCACAATGTCACAAAAGAATAGCTACAAGTGCTAGACAAAAGAATATGGATACATCAATGAGTCTATATCTCAAATGTATACAAAAAAAACTACTAATCTAAGTAGTTAGCCAAAAGTCAGGGTGATAATCCCGGAGGTGAAGTCAAGCAGAAGCACCTGTAACATCTCGGTCTGACCCGAGTATTATTTAATAAGAAAATAATAAATGGATCAGTCTAGCTATAAATATCAGATAAAATGATATAGAATAAGAGATATGACATAAATATATAATAACCATAAAGCCATACTGTGATAAGTATGTAATTGAAAAATCAACTAGGGATTAATCAATATCACGAGAATCTTCTCAAAGATCAAAAGGCATGTCATACTCCTTATTTACCAAATCACCAAACTATATATACTGACAAAAATAACGATGCCAATCACAAAAGTTAATGACACACAAATTCACCAATGCACAAATATTGATAAAACATATCAATGTAAATCACGAAAATTGGTGAAACACAAATTTCAGAAATCATCAATGGAAATCCAGAAATCACAAAAAGGGGAAGGCCTATCACAAAACGGGAGCATGAAAACTCACCAACACGTGTATCACAAAATGGAACGCTATTCCATGGTTGCTAACCATTAATTTTGAGCCGAAGCTCCACAAAACGGCCCGAAGACCATGGGTCGCTACCCCACCAAATTGAGCCGAAGCTCCACAGAAACGGGGTTTAGTCTCCCTCGTAGACAAAGAGACATCGCACATTTGCTAGTCTAAATCACAAAAATGATCATCAACGATCATCAAGAAGTGTCAATTATAGTAAGCTAGTAAATATATAAGCTTAGCTTCATGTCCTATAACCACTAGCTTAACTTGAATATTCCGAACAAAATGTAGATCTCCACTCTAAAATTGTCACAAGAGATTCAATCGAACAAGTCCAAGAATTAACAGACGAAGTAAACGCAAGCGTTTCATACCACTTGTTTTACGAAGCCGTTTAATTAGATTTCTCGTACAAGTGAGGTAAAAGTTTGTATATTTTTAAAATGACAAATCACAAGAATGATCGTAGAAACGATCCATCACAAAAATTCACATTCGAAGATGTGAATAAAATCCAAAGAATTCGATTCCAAACTCATCAAAATGGAAATAGCCTAGCGACACAACACGGCGCGGCCTAGCAGTGGAACGACCTAAGGAGGTAGCGGCTAAAAAGAGGTCGAGCGGCCTAACACGAAACGACCTAAGGGGAAATGAAGGCCGAGCGACCTAGGTGCATGCGACCAAAGGGGTTGCGGCTTAACATGGTTGCGAACTAATGTAGGCTGAGCGACCTAATTACCTAACTTGGTGCGACTTAGAGGGACCAACGACGCTACCCAAGAGAGGCGACCCAACCGGAGCGACCTAGCTGCAGAAAGCCGAGCGACCTAGTAAATGGTACGACCTAACATGGGAATGACCTAGCTTGTCGCGATCTAAGCTCGAGCGACCTAACTGCAGGCCGAGAATTTGATGTTTGAGGCCGAGCGACCTAAGGGTTTGAAGTGCAAAAACTCTCCCAATTTGCAATCGATCGAGCACGGATGCTAGGGGATTATGCCCATAGGCTACCCGGTCGTATTGGCTCCTCGATGCATCACCAAAAACATGTTTAAACATCAAAGATTGGATTTTTTTAAAGATTTGAAACCAAAACACCAAAAATTGGGATTTTCACCGATTCAATCCAAATCAATAGCAAATGTACATGAGTAAGTGTTAGGAATTCATACCTAACAATCAAAGATAGTTATAGACAAAGATGTGAGATAAAAATCTCACCTTTACACAAAATCTATGAAGAAGAAGCTTGAAAGCAAAGGGAAAATCAATGGCTTCTTCTTGAATTTGGAGTTGGATGTTGAATTTGCAAATGAACTTGATCTTGGAGTTTTAATTTCCCATTCCTTCCTCCATTTTTGATGAAGCTTGAGTGTTAGGAAATGAGAGTGAAGTTATGAAGGGAAGGGGGTTGAGCTAGAGTAAATAGCTTAGGCTAATGGGCTAATCCAAACCCAAAGCCCAAAGTGAAAAGGTGGCAAAATTCAACTAACTTCAAACACATCAAAGTTTATACTCAAAAAGATCGCAAACGGTGTTTTGAACTCAATGGAAGTGGTTCCGAGTCCTAATTCGACCGTATGCAAACAGTAACTTTTTGGACTAAAATTCGACTATCGATAAAATATTTAGATAAAATATTTAAATATTCAATCGTAAAATATGCGGGTTGTTGCAGACTCCCCTTCTTAAAAAAATTGCGTCCTCGCAATATTTAAGAAGAAAATATACAGTAACAACCATGAAAGCATATTCAACACAAAAGAAATTTGTAATAAGAAATTCACCTCAAAGAGCACGAGAAAGTAAGTCTGGATGTGTTCGCTCGATGAATTCTCTAGAATCCCGAGAGCAATCCTTAGGATTTGAGGACCATTGGACTTTAACAAGTGAAACATCTTTATTTCAAAGGTGCTTGACCTCCGAAGCAATAATACGAATAGGAGGTTTCTCATAAGTTAAATTAGGTGAAACATCAATTTCTTCCATGACACCGGGCTCAAGAATAGAATCGGAGTCTCGAAGGCACTTCCGCAATTGAGAAACGTGAAACATGTCGTGAATGTTGAATATGCGCTTATATGATTTTTCTTTGATGATAATAAACATATATACATTCGTTTAAATGTATTTGTTAATATACTATTTATTTTCACAGATTAAATAAATATTTGCTGAATAAAATAAATAACACGGAATTTGAATTCAAACGAATATTTTATTCAAATAAATATTTATTACAATTTTGAATTGTACAAATTCAAGCTCTCACTATTCACTATACAACTTTGATACAAATTCAATTACATCACTATTTTACATTTACATTTAACCTCACTACATATCACTCACACTCGTATTTTTATCTTTAACTTCATTCCGGTTTGAATCCAACATCTGAGCAATCTGCAAAAATATTCACTAACGCAGTAAAATTGAAAATAAAATATTTTTGCAATATAAAATAAAAGATGAATTTTGAAAATAATATTTGCCTCAGTTATTTGGGTTGTTCGTCATCATTTAAATTTGAATTCATCATACACGAACAACTTGTGACATACACAGTGTATCACTGTATATGCCACAAGGCCGTGCACACCGATATATACACTTGATAATGCTATAGGGACAGGTGAGCACAGGTCAAACCCAAATGAAAAGCCGGGTTGAACTCACGTGCAATATATTCAAAATCATGACTCAAGCACAAGGTCAAACCCGAGATTTTGAAACTGGATTCAACTCAAGTGAAATTTCAAAAATCAACATGAAGTGAACCAAGTTCAGGTCAGACCAATCAGTAGCATGCTAATGAATCAACTGCAATGCAAAACATGAACCAAGCTACATACACCAAAGCTAACAGCAGTGCCAAGAGATTCAAGTGCAACTGGAAACAACAACGAGTGCATGCTACAACAACAAAGACCACGGCTACTGCACAACAACATGAATACTGAAACAATCAAGGACCAAGCAACTGTATATATGCACATATATGTAAATCACAAGACTCAAGTGAATGAAAACATGCATGAGCAACATGGTGAGCAACACAAACTGCAGTGGACAACAAACATGACAGCAGACCAAACTGCAACAAGGCAACAAGGAATGGCCAGAACCAAGGCAAGACCAAGCTGCAGTATACAAGTGACACAATGCTCAATGCACAGTGCAAACACACCAAGTAAATGCACAGCAAAAATAAAACCAAATCAAACTCAGTTCAACTAGACCGGATAGTACAAGCAAAAATGCAAGACAGTGGTAATGAATGCAGTAACAACATCGAGCCAGAGCCGTCAAGTTCAAATATCACAAAAGTCAAGGCCGCAAATGAAATGCAACACACATGTACATCATGATATCCAGACCAGAATGCAACATGGCCAAGATGAAATACTAGAGATTACAAATCAACTACTAATACAACTGACATTCAAATATAAGCCTCACTGAATCGAAGGAGCATCAAAAACATTGAAGTAATGATATCAAGTCAATGATATACAGGTTAAACCAAAACAGTAATGTTCAGGAACGAACATGAAGTAGAGATGAACCATTAGCTAAGTTACAGTAAAATCCAACAAGTCAATGTCAATGAAGCAGTCGAAGCAAGCAAATTGAGCATGAGTACAGTTCGAACAATATCCAGAAGAGCATTTTAAAAATTCAAGATGGCCAGAGTTGAACAAATCAAAGCCGTGAGATGCAGTCAAGTCAAGAAGTCGTGTTCATACATAAAAATCAAGCCGTGGTCATCACAATCTCAAATCAACGCCGTGACCATCAAGTAACAAATATACGTTTTTGAACAAGTCAGAAAACATCTCAATCATCGAAACAAAATCAAGTGGCCGAGGAGAATTATTGACAAATTCAAACAGAGAATATACGAACGCAAAACAAGGGTTACGAACCCATATAAAAACTCTAAGAACATCATCGGCATAACCATCAAGTTCAAGCAAGTAAAAACCAGTAAAAGCAAAAGCAAAAGTTAACATACCATTTATAATTCGAACTTGATCGAATTGAAGTAGCTGTCTGCAATTCAAAGTAACATCTGATCGAACAAGCTAGCATCGAAAATAATCATCTGTTTCGATCGAACATCTTGAAGCAGCGCTTCAATTTTAAATCAAAAACCCTAAATTGGAACGAAGAAGGAACAAATCCCTAATTCAATTTCACGAAAAGCCGAAGCCCTAAGTAAAATCTCTCGAGAGCAATTTACACAGCAGCCATTGATTTTATCAGAGAAGAGAAGGAGTCGACAATAATAAAAGGATACGGGTTAAGGAAATCAACCAATTGGGCCGGCCTTGTTTACATAAAGGGATAAGAATTTAAAAATAGGTTTTTTTTATTTGTAATTTGTTTTGTTTTGTATTTTCATTTTTAAACCGTTTAAATTTCTAGTCGTGTGACTAGGGGACAAGCTACATGGCGTAGCTTGAGAATTCGCAACTCAGTGGCTGAGTTGTGGCAGGGTTTTGAGCGTAGAGTTAGATTTAGTCGATAGCGGGTGTCGCGAGTTTACGTGTGTAAGCGAGGGACTATCTAATTTCTAGTAGAAACCTTGGGGGCAGCACGTAGGAAGGGTTTTGCCGAAGCTGGGTAAATTCTGTGTCGTTCTATTTCTGCATTTATTATTCTGCTATTATCTGTGCTGCTATTGTTCTGTGATCTGTGTTAAAATTATTGTATAAGCTTCCGCGATTAATTTTTATAATTTATACTATCACCCTATTCACCCCCCCTCTAGGGTGAAATCGATCCTACAAGTGGTATCGGAGCTAGGAATAGAAGTCAACATTTGTTTTAAAAAATCGATTTTTTGAAAAAAATCAATTTTTGTTTTAAAAATTTGAATTTTTAAAATGGCTTCTTTTAATAATGCTTTTGAAGAGGGTCAGTCGATAGTTAGACCACCAATGTTCAATGGTGAATATGCTTTTTGGAAAAATAGGATGAAATTTTTTTTGAAAACCATCGACGCATGGGATATTGTTGAGACAGGTTATAAAACTCCAACTATAACTGTAGATAATCAGGAAATAGAGAAACCAAAGGAACAATGGACAGAACTAGAAAATAAATTACAAAATACTAATGCCAAAGCTATGAATGCTATTATCTGTTCATTAGATCAATTTGAATTTAATCGTGTCTCACATTGTCTAACTGCGCAGGAAATATGGCACATACTAGAAGTGACTCACGAAGGAACATCTCAAGTCAAAGAATCTCGCCTTGCCATGCTAAGTAGCGAATACAAGAACTTTACAATGGCGAAGGAAGAAAATGTCAAAGAGATGTATGGACGACTTTCCAATATTGTATACAAATCAAAAGCTCTCGGGAAAACATACACCGAATTGGAGATAGTCCGGAAAATCCTCAATGTCCTTCCACGAAGCTTTGAAGCAAAAGTAACTGCCATTCAAGAATCGAAAGATTTAAAACAACTCAAAGTTGAAGAACTTATCGGAAATCTCACCACTTATGAGCTAGAAATGAAATTCAAGGAAAAACATGAAGGAGGAGATACTCGAAAGAAATCAATAGCGCTCAAAGGAACAACCGAAAGTGATGATGATAACGATGATGATGGAGCAGCAGAGATGGCACTACTAATAAAGAAATTCAAAAGGTGGAATCACAAATATGGAAATCCAGCTCGAAATCATGAATTGAAAAGCAGAATAGGCAAAGCACTTGACTACTCAGAAGAACAGGAGATCATCTGTCATAAGTGCAACCAACCCGGACACATCAAGCCCAATTGTCCTCGAAATCTATACGACTTTGGAAAGAAACAGAAAAAGAAAAGTTTTGCAGCCACTTGGGATGAAATGGATGAGAATGATAAAAGTACTAGCAGTGAGAGTGAGAAAACAGATATGTGCCTTCAAGGAAATATAACTGATAGCGACGATGACGAGCCAAGCGAGGTATCAAAACTTACTCACTCTGAATTACTTATTTATTTCCACGAAGTAAATGGCTGTTTTGAACGACTTAGGGAAAAATACGCCAAACTTGAATCTCAAAAGGATACTTCGATAGAATGCAATGAACAACTTGATCAATTAGTTAAAACCTATCAAAGTAGGATCCCTAAGTGTGATAAGTGTCCAACATTTGATGAAGAAATTAAAAAATCAGAAATTAAAATGAAATCGCTTGAAAATGAAATTCTGATTTTAAAAGAGAATGAAAATACTAGAAGAGAGAATTCTATTAAAAAGTGCACAGAATTATTAAACGAAAATGAGTCTCTCAAAACACAAGTCCAACAATTGTCTACTACTTTAGATAAATTTTCCAAAAGTGAAAAATCATTGAATATGCTATTAGGAAAGCAAACTGTTAATACGGTTAGACAAGGACTTGGATATAATAGTTCGAAAATTGTTGAAAACAAGATTAATCAAGAAAATTCAATGTGCACGATTTGTAGAAAATATGGACACAATCACAATAATTGTTGGTATAGACCCAAACATGTGAAAACTATACCGATTTGGGTTCCAAAAGGCACAAATATAAAAACTCTCAAAGTTAAACAAATTTGGGTGCCGAAGGGAACAATTATAAATAGTTTTGGGTCTTTACAAAATTGTTTTTCAAAATTTTCTGCCACTAACAATCATGGACCTATAAAAACAAATAGGTCACAAAAATCTTTCAACGTGTAGGTGTGGTGGCAGGCTAAGGAACAACAACAGTGTTCTCTGGATTTTTGGCTGTTCCAGAAACACAACGGGCAACAAAGAAAAGTTCCTTAGCCTAGTATAAAGGTGACAGAATCACAATGGACAACAACGCAAAATATCGTAAAGGTAAAACAGGTAAAGGTATATTTATTTGTACGATATATTAAATGTGATAATCTGCACCATATTCTGAATTAAAATCAGCCAATATTGAGATGATGAAAAGATGATGATTTTGATTCTGACTTATTCAACATAGTTGGCCAAGTATATTCTTATGCCAAAAACACTATAATAATCTCTAGATTCTTTGAATTACTTCATATATATCAGTTTGGATTAAAAATAGTGTTTTGTTGGATAATACAATTGGTTATAATACGGCTAACTCTATATTCACGGTTTTTGATTATTAACACGGCTTCATTTCAAATTCAAGAGAATGTCATTTAAATTGCTGCTAAAATTGAGTTTGAAATTTTTGGAGCACACTTCATGGTTTGGTCAATCAAATTCAATTAATGATGATTTTGAGTGAAAAAGAAATTCAGATGCAGATTACACTGGTAATCTAGTTGATAGAAAAATTACTAGTTGAACGTGATTTTTGAAACATTTAGTAACTGCATCGTTTTTCAAAGAAAATATCTGGATATTCTTCATTTCAAATAATTTTTAGATAGCAGAAAATTTTCTTTTAAAACCCCCTGGAAAAAATCATTTTTGCCATAGTTTCAGATTAGTCATTTTTTGAAAAATTTCATAGTTATTTTTGAAATTGATTTTAAATGACTATTTTGACTAATCTGACTCCCTAATGTTTATCGAAAAGAAAAATAGTGATTAAAAAAGTGATGAGTGTTAATATTGATCAAATATTATGACTCGAGACGGTATAATTAATAAATTTCTTTAGAAATTTAAACAAGAGTTATAAAACTGTTTGTGGTAAAAATTCCATGACCATCTCTATATCTATCATATTTCTAACGACCATCACTCATTTAAATACCAAAGTATTCACTCTCATTTAAAAGTCCTCACGGTTATGCATGGGTGAATTACTTGGAATTTGTTATGTGCTTCCATGCTCATTTAAAAGTCCTCACGGTTATGCATGTATGGAACGCATATCAAAAGTTGATTTTTAAAATAAACAAGTTGATTCTAATCCCATTTAAAAGACCTCACGGTTATGCGTGGTTAGAAGATACTTGAATTCATTTTTTTTAAAATAAAATTGGAATACTACTAATCTCATTTAAAAGTCCTAACGGTTATGCATGGTTAGTAGATATTCAAATTCCTGATATAAATATACCACAAATAGACACAACTGTATGGTTTTATATGATGACATCATTTCCATCATTCTAAAAGTGGAATATGCGCCTAACAAAATATTTATAATTTTTGTTTGATTTTTTATTGAAATTTAATATTTATATTCAATTGAGTTTTAATGTTGGATTAATATCGATCACTTTATCTCTATTTTCTCTAACACTATTATTCTTTTGCTGATAACAAAAGGGGGAGAGAAAAGTTAAGATTTTGCCAAATAAAATCAAGCAAAGGTCAAATAATTTTCCATTTGCATCTAGGTTCATTTGCATATTTTTATTTGTATGCATATATGTAGGGGGAGTATTGTAGAGAAGGAGCATTCAAATAGGGGGAGCAAATTGAACGATCAAATACATTTAATAAATTCAAAATCTTAAATATATGTTTGTTATCATCAAAAGGGGGAGATTGTTGAATATGCGCTTATATGATTTTTCTTTGATGATAATAAACATGTATACATTCGTTTAAATGTATTTGTTAATATACTATTTATTTTCACAGATTAAATAAATATTTGCTGAATAAAATAAATAACACGGAATTTGAATTCAAACAAATATTTATTACAATTTTGAATTGTACAAATTCAAGCTCTCACTATTCACTATACAACTTTGGTACAAATTCAATTACATCACTATTTTACATTTACATTTAACCTCACTACATATCACTCACACTCGTATTTTTATTTTTAACTTCATTCCGGTTTGAATTCAGCATCTGAGCAATCTGCAAAAATATTCACTAACGCAATAAACTTGAAAATAAAATATTTTTGCAATATAAAATTAAAGATGAATTTTGAAAATAATATTTGCCTCAGTTATTTGGGTTGTTCGTCATCATTTAAATTTGAATTCATCATACACGAACAACTTGTGACATACACAGTGTATCACTGTATATGCCACAAGGCCGTGCACACCGATATATACACTTGATAATGCTACAGAGACAGGTGAGCACAAGTCAAACCCAAATGAAAAGCCGGGTTCAACTCACGTGCAATATATTCAAAATCACGACTCAAGCACAAGGTCAAACCCGAGTTTTTGAAACTGGATTCAACTCAAGTGAAATTTCAAAAATCAACATGAAGTGAACCAAGTTCAGGTCAGACCAATCAGTAGCATGCTAATGAATCAACTGCAATGCAACACATGAACCAAGCTACATACACCAAAGCTAACAGCAGTGCCAAGAGATTCAAGTGCAACTGGAAACAACAACGAGTGCATGCTACAACAACAAAGACCACGGCTACTGCACAACAACATGAATACTGAAACAATCAAGGACCGAGCAACTGTATATATGCACATATATGTAAATCACAAGACTCAAGTGAATGAAAACATGTATGAGCAACATGGTGAGCAACACAAACTGCAGTGGACAGCAAACATGACAGCAGACCAAACTGCAACAAGGCAACAAGGAATGGCCAAAACCAAGGCAAGACCAAGCTGCAGTATACAAGTGACACAATTCTCAATGCACAGTGCAAACACACCAAGTAAATGCACAACAAAAATGAAATCAAATCAAACTCAGTTCAACCAGACCGGATAGTACAAGCAAAAATGCAAGACAGTGGTAATGAATGCAGTAACAACATCGAGCCAGAGCCGTCAAGTTCAAATATCACAAAAGTCAAGGCCGCAAATGAAATGCAACACACATGTACATCATGATATCCAGGCCAGAATGCAACATGGGCAAGATGAAATACCAGAGACTACAAATCAACTACTAATACAACTGACATTCAAATATAAGCCTCACTGAATCGAAGGAGCATCAAAAACATTGAAGTAATGATATCAAGTCAATGATATACAGGTTAAAACAAAACAGTAATGTTCAGAAACGAACATGAAGCAGAGATGAACCATTAGCTAAGTTACAGTAAAATCCAACAAGTCAATGTCAATGAAGCAGCCAAAGCAAGAAAATTGAGCATGAGTACAATTCGAACAATATCCAGAAGAGCAGTTTAAAAATTCAAGATGGCCAGAGTTAAACAAATCAAAGCTGTGAGATGCAGTCAAGTCAAGAAGCCGTGTTCATACATAAAAATCAAGCCGTGGTCATCACAATCTCAAATCAACGCCGTGACCATCAAGTAACAAATATACGTTTTTGAACAAGTCAAAAAACATCTCAATCATCGAAACAAAATCAAGTGGCCAAGGAGAATTATTGACAAATTCAAACAGAGAATATACGAACGCAAAATAAGGGTTACGAACCCATATAAAAACACTAAGAACATCATCGGCATAACCATCAAGTTCAAGCAAGTAAAACCTAGTAAAAGCAAAAGCAAAAGTTAACATACCATTTATAATTCGAACTTGATCGAATTGAAGTAGCTGTCTGCAATTCAAAGTAACATCTGATCGAACAAGCTAGCATCGAAAATAATCATCTGTTTCGATCGAACATCTTGAAGCAACGCTTCAATTTTAAATCAAAAACCCTAAATTGGAACGAAGAAGGAACAAAGCCCTAATTCAATTTCACGAAAAGCCAAAGCCCTAAGTAAAATCTCTCGAGAGCAATTTACACAGCAGCCATTGATTTTATCAGAGAAGAGAAGGAGTCGACAATAATAAAAGGATACGGGTTAAGGAAATCAACCAATTGGGCCGGCCTTGTTTACATAAAGGGATAAGAATTTAAAAATAGGTTTTTTTATTTGTAATTTGTTTTGTTTTGTATTTTCATTTTTAAACCGTTTAAATTTCTAGTCGTGTGACTAGGGGACAAGCTACGTGGCGTAGCTTGAGAATTCGCAACTCAGTGGCTGAGTTGTGGCAGGGTTTTGAGCGTAGAGTTAGATTTAGTCGATAGCGGGTGTCGCGAGTTTACATGTGCAAGCGAGGGACTATCTAATTTCTAGTAGAAACCTTGGGGGCAGCACGTAGGCAGGGTTTTGCCGAAGCTGGGTAAATTCCGTGTCGTTCTATTTCTGCATTTATTATTCTGCTATTATCTGTGCTGCTATTGTTCTGTGATCTGTGTTGAAATTATCGTATTAGCTTCCGCGATTAATTTTTATAATTTATACTATCAGCCTATTCACCCCCCTCTAGGGTGAAATCGATCCTACAGTGAATAGCAGAAAACCGAGCCGGTAATAAAAGGCGATATGCCACTGAACCAATACGCTCGGTGATAGGAAATGGACCAATATATCGAGGTGCTAACTTTCCCGATCGACTGAAATGTACAACACCCTTCATAGGTGAAACACAAATAAACACAAGATCTCCCACAGAAAATTCTAACTTCCTTCTTCGGTTATCGGCATAGGATTTTTGTCTACTCTGGGCTTCTTTCATCCTATGACGAATAAGGTCAATATTCTCTGTGGAATCATGAATAAAATCTGGACCTAAAACCAGCTTCTCACCGGCCTCAAGCCAACAAGAAGGAGATCGGCATGGCCTTCCATAGAGTGCCTCAAAAGGTGCCATACCAATACTAGATTGGAAGCTATTATTATAGGAAAACTCAACAAGAGAAATATGATCTTCCCAACTTCCACCAAAATCAAGAACACATGCACGAAGAAGATCTTCAAGAGTTTGATTCACACGCTCAGTTTGTCCATCGAACTGGGGATGATAAGCGGTGCTAAAATTAAGCTTCGTTCCCAAAGATTTTTGAAGACTCTTCCAAAATCCACTAGTAAACAATGGATCACGATCACTAACAATAGAAGAAGGAACTCCATGCAATTTAACAATTTCTTTGATAAAGAGTTTGGCCAAGAGAGGAACGGTTCGATTAGACCATACGGGACTAAAATAGGCAGATTTAGTAAGTCTATCAACTATCACCCATAAGCTATCATGACCAGAACGAGAACGGGGAAGGCCGGCTATAAAATCCATGGAGATTTGGTCCCACTTCCAAATTGGAATTTCTAAATCTTGCAATAACCCACCGGGCCTTTGATGTTCGGCCTTGACAAGTTGGCAAGTCATGCAGCATTTGACAAAGTTAGCAATATCAGATTTCGTTCCCTCCCAATAATAAAGTCGCTTCATATCTGCGTACATTTTACTACTACCGGGATGAATGGTAAATTTAGAACGATGAGAATCTTCTAAAATGTCTTTACGAAGATTACTAATATTTGGCACGATAAGTCTACCAAATTTTCGAATACCGCCACGAGAACCAATATCAAAGTCTTTCAAACCTTCAATTATCAATTTTATCCCTAAGATTTTGGCCAAGAAGAGCCAATTCGGGATCTAGCTTTTGAGCTTCAAGAATGCGGTCTAAAAGAGAAGGATGAGCCTCAAGGCTACATAAAACAAGAGATGAACATAAATCGGAAACACGATCTTGAATCTCACAAGTGGACAGAATTTCGAGATCATTCCATTCGGATATCATCATAGAAACAACTGCTTATTGCTTATGACTAAGTGCATCCGCAACACGATTTCCCTTTCCGGGAGTATAAAGAATATCAAGATCATAAGCTGCAAGAAATTCGAGCCAACGTTGTTGACGCAAATTAAGTTCCTTTTGGGAAAATAGGTACTTCAAAGATTTATGATCGGTGTACAGAATAAATTTTTCTCCCAAAAGATAATGACGCCAAATTCGAAGGGCGAAAACAATAGCCGCGAGTTCTAAATCATGAGTGGCATATCTACTCTCGGCTAGCTTTAATTGCCTAGAAGAATAAGCAATAACACGTTCCCTTTGATAAGAACGACACCCAAACCAACGCGACTAGCATCGGTATAAACAATAAAATCTTGGTTTCCCTCGAGAATAACAAGAATAGGAGCATCGGAAAGGAGTTCTTTTAATTTCTGAAAAGAAGCTTCACATTTGTCCGACCAAATGTATTTAACACCTTTCTTTGTCAAACTAGTAAGAGGCACGGAAATTTTGGAAAAGTCCTTTATGAAACGGCGGTAATAACCTGCCAATCCAAGGAAACTACGAATATCCGTCACACTCTCCGGTCTCTTCCAATTTTGAATCTCTTCAACCTTTGAAGGATCCATGGAAATTCCGGATTCGGAAATAATATGACCGAGAAACTTCACACGAGATTGCCAAAAGTGGCATTTAGAAAAAATTTCTTTCAATTGATTGCTCCTAAGAGTTTCCAACACAATCCGAAGATGCTTTTCATGCTCCTCCTCAGTTTTTGAATACACAAGAATATCATCAATAAAGATGAGAACAAACCGATCGAGGATGTCTTTGAAAACTCGATTCATAAGGTCAACGAAATAAGCCGGAGCATTCGTTAAACCAAGTGGCATAACAAGCCATTCATAAGATCCATAACGAGTACGGAACGATGTCAAAGGAATGCTATCCTCTGCAATACGAAGCTGATGAAAACCGGTAGCTAAGTCTAATTGTGAAAAGACTCTAGCACCACTAAGTTGATCGAATAGATCATCAATCCGGGGTAAAGGATATTTATTTTTGATAGTGAGATCA
Organism: Allium cepa; assembly: GCA_030765085.1. Classification (NCBI taxonomy): domain Eukaryota; kingdom Viridiplantae; phylum Streptophyta; class Magnoliopsida; order Asparagales; family Amaryllidaceae; genus Allium; species Allium cepa. The sequence goes on from CM060935.1 coordinate 1,004,136,712, forward strand.
TTATGCTTGCAGTAGTCAACGCAAAGCCTAAGTGTACCATCGGATTTCTTCACAAAAGTTGCCGAAGCTCCCCAATGCGAGGAACTAGAGCGAATAAATTGCTTCATCTCCAATTCGGATAACTGTTTGCGCATCTCCTCATTTTCTTTATTGGACATACGATAAGGAGGACGAGTAATAGGTTGAGCTCCGGGAATAAGATTAATTTTGAACTCAATTGCTCGCTTAGGCGGTAATCCTAAAACGGGCTCAAATATGTCGGAAAATTCACGAACAACGTGAATAAGAAAAATAATATCTTCCTCATCATCATTATCGTCATCTTGAGGATTTAAAGAATATAAAGGTGCAACTAAGCTAGAATCCGAATCTTTAAGGTCAATAGAAATCTGCTTAACAGATTTAGGATTTCGAAGATGGATAGTCCTCTCAGGACATAGGATTTGGGCTTTATAGCGGTTAAGCCAATCCATTTCCAAAATCATTCCAAAGCCTAAGTAGCGCATAACATGCAAATAGGCTCATAAAGAAAAATTACACAAAATAATCTCGACATCTTTACACAATAAACTGATTGTTGCGGATCCACCAACCGGATTCGCAATTCTCAAAGAAGTCATTAAACACAAAACATCCAAAGAAAAAGTATCAACAAGTTCTTTTGAAATAAAAGAATAGGACGCACCCGTATCAAAAAGAACTCGAATTGGATGATCACAAAATAAAATAATGCCATCAAGGATAGAATGAGAAATACCTTTACCACGAGATGTGTTTCCAGGGGCTTGAGCAACATTAAGCTTTCCCTCCTTCCTATTTTGAAGTTTGGGACAAGAAGATAAATAATGATCCGGGCTTTTGCAATAGCGACAAGTACGAGGCTTTGAACACATGTTTGCATAATGGTCCTTAGAACCACAGTAGTAGCATTTCCCACTACTAGGGGTAGAAGTCTTAGTTGCCGGAGAGGCTTGCTTCCCTTTCTTATTGTTGGGATACGGACCTTTGAACTTATTAGGCCTTTTCTTGTTGTTGAAGTTTGGTTTGGCACCTGTAACCTCAACATCACTCTCCCTATCTGCCTCTTCAAGACGAAGAGCGATATCAACTAGTTGATCAAAAGAAACTTCTAACTTTAGAAGTAATGGCTTCTTAATATTTTTATTCAAGCCATCGACAAATTTTGGTTTTTCTTCAATGGGGTGTTTATGTACTCGACCCCGTATTTAGAAAGTGACTCGAATGATGCGACATTGTCTGTCACGGAAGAATCATCTTGAACAAGGTCAATGAAACGGCGAGCCAAAGTCACCTTCTCAGCTTCTGGCACAAATTTTAATTCGAAGCATTCCCGGAATTTCTCCCAAGTAAAATCCGCTTCATTTATTTCAGAAATCAGAAGCTCATACCAATCTAATGCCCCTTCTTGGAGCATACTAGAGGCCACCTGAACACGGTGAAGATCAATAAGATTCATGCGAGAAAAGATTCGATCGCACGTTCTCAACCAAGCCTAGACTTCAATAATAGTTTCAGATCCTTTGAATGGCTTCCCACCCAAATTGGTATAATCGTTGCACAAACGTGCGAATCCAGACTTAGGGTGTGTAGATTCCGGATTAGATCCGGCTACCTGAGCATTCCTTACTAGATCAAGAAGCTGCTGAGCAGACATAAATACTCCATCTTGGGGAGTAGCACGAGATTGACCGGCGCTGGGACGACCAGGTCTAACCATTTCTCTTCCTTTTGAAAGAAAGAAAGAAGAAAGATAAGGTTATTCACCAAATGGATATCAAGCAATCTTGATAGATAAAACAAGGAATCATAAAGAAAATAGGATGAATCGGTATGAAGACTCGAATTAAATCCTAAACACGACTCCTAAGATGGACTTAGGACGACGATCCTTGCTAGATTATTCTACATTGTTCCGAAGATTGGCTCTGATACCAAGCTGTGATGCCCCACCTTTATACCCACTCTAGCCAAGGACACTACGGGGTAATGCCGTCAACTAGCACGGAGAATAAGGCTGTTGAGGAGCGACCATCCGCGTAATTGCTTTGTGCGAGCAACGATATGTCAGATAGTACAACGGAAATCTGACATACCGATACAAACTCAAAGCTACTACACAGTGGCTATATATATTCTTCGGAAACAAATATAGAAATGAGCATAACACAAATCAGTTACAGACATCCATGTCACGAAGGCGGAAATAGATATGAATATATAACACATGAAAGTGTACATCAAAGTAGTGGTCAAACAAGATCCACAATGTCACAAAAGAATAGCTACAAGTGCTAGACAAAAGAATATGGATACATCAATGAGTCTATATCTCAAATGTATACAACAAAAACTACTAATCTAAGTAGTTAGCCAAGAGTCAGGGTGATAATCCCGGAGGAGAAGTCGAGCAGAAGCACCTGTAACATCTCGATCTGACCCGAGTATTATTTAATAAAAAAATAATAAACGGATCAGTCTAGCTATAAATATCAGATAAAATGATATAGAATAAGAGATATGACATAAATATATAATAACCATAAAGCCATACAGTGATAAGTATGTAACTGAAAAATCAACCAGGGATTAATCAATATCACGAGAATCTTCTCAAAGATCAAAAGGAATGTCATACTCCTTATTTACCACATCACCAAACTATATGTATTGACAAAAATAACGATGCCAATCACAAAAGTTAATGACACACAAATTCACCAATGCATAAATATTGATAAAACATATCAATGTAAATCACGAAAATTGGTGAAACACAAATTCCAGAAATCATTAATGTAAATCCAGAAATCACAAAAAGGGGGAGGCCTATCACAAAACGGAAGCATGAAAACTCACCAACACGTGTATCACAAAATGGAACACTATTCCATGGTTGCTAACCATTAATTCTGAGCCGAAGCTCCACAAAACGGCCCGAAGACCATGGGTCGCTACCCCACCAAATTGAGCCGAAGCTCCACAGAAACGGGGTTTAGTCTCCCTCGTAGACAAAGAGACATCGCACATTTGCTAGTCTAAATTACAAAAATGATCATCAACGATCATCAAGAACTGTCAATTACAGTAAGCTAGTAAATATATAAGCTTAGCTTCATGTCCCATAACCACTAGCTTAACTTGAATATTTACGAACAAATTGTAGATCTCCACTCGAAAATTGTCACAAGAGATTCAATTGAACAAGTCCAAGAATTAACCGACGAAGTAAACGCAAGCGTTTCATACCACTAGTTTTACGAAGCCGTTTAATTAGATTTCTCGTACAAGTGAGGTAAAGGTTTGTATATTTTTAAAATGACAAATCACAAGAATGATCGTAGAAACGATCCATTACAAAAATTCACATTCGAAGAGGTGAATAAAATCCAAAGAATTCGATTCCAAACTCATCAAAATGGAAGTAGCCTAGCGGAACAACACGGCGCGACCTAGCAGTGGAACGACCTAAGGAGGTAGCAGCTCAAAAGAGGTCGAGCGACCTAACACGAAATGACCTAAGGGGAAATGAAGGCCGAGCGACCTAGGTGCATGCGACCAAAGGGGTTGCGGCTTAACATGGTTGCGAACTAATGTAGGCCGAGTGACCTAACGACCTAACTTAGTGCGACTTAAAGGGACCAACGGCGCTACCCAAGAGACGCGACCCAACCGGAGCGACTTAGCTGCAGAAAGCCGAGCGACCTAGTAAATGGTACGACCTAACATGGGAACGACCTAGCTTGTCGCGACCTAACTGCATGCCGAGAATTTGATGTGTGCAGGCCGAGCGACCTAAGGGTTTGAAGTGTAAAAACTCTCCCAATTTGCAACCGATCGAGCACGGACGCTAGGGGATTATGCCCATAGGCTACCCGGTCGTATTGGCTCCTCGATGCATCACCAAAAACGTGTTTATACATCAAAGATTGGATTTTTTTAAAGATTTGAAACCAAAACACCAAAAATTGGGATTTTCACCAATTCAATCCAAATCAATAACAAATGCACATGAATAAGTGTTAGGAATTCATACCTACCAATCAAAGATAGTTATAGACAAAGATGTGAGATAAAAATCTCACCTTTACACAAAATCTATGAAGAAGAAGCTTGAAAGCAAAGGAAGAATCAATGGCTTCTTCTTGAATTTGGAGTTGGATGTTAAATTTGCAAATGAATTTGAGCTTGGAGTTTTAATTTCCCTTTCCTTCCTCCATTTTTGATGAAGCTTGAGTGTTAGGAAATGAGAGTGAAGTTATGAAGGGAAGGGGGTTGAGCTAGAGTAAATAGCTTAGGCTAATGGGCTAATCCAAAACCAAAGCTCAAAGTGAAAAAGTGGCAAAATTCCACTAACTCCAAACACATCAAAGTTTGTACTCAAAAAGATCGCAAACGGTGTTTTGAACTCAATGGAAGTGGTTCCGAGTCCTAATTCGACCGTATGCAAAAAGTAAATTTTCGGACTAAAATCCAACCATCGATAAAATATTTGAATAAAATATTTAAATATTCAATCGTAAAATATGTGGGTTTTACAGGTGCGGTTGTTGATCCCAACCGTGGGGTAATCTTATTCAAACTATCCAGGTTAGGGGTAGTCCGGTCTTGTGTAGCAGGGGATCTCGGCGTGGTCCTTGGTACATTGTTCTAGAGATGTACTGTGACGGGTTGTACCCTAATGGACCAATCATTCGTTGGAATCCATTCTCCAATACGAGCTTACGGTTTTATTTGTAGAGCCTAGTATGCTAGAATTTAATTAATATAACAATTTCAGGTATTTGAATAAATATTTGTACTTGGACACTATTATAATATCACTGGATTTTCTATAAAAATATTTTGGTTATCGTAAGGTAAAAACCCGTCATGTTTATTTATGATGTGGTCTTACGATATACCTTTGTTTTCAAAGGATATTGAAAAGGTTAGTAGTTCAAATTGAGTGTGTTTTCTCACGCTGATTTTCCAAACTGACTCGGGTGTTATTTTATTATAATGCTTGGGTCAGACTGAGTACTATAGATTCAGGTTTAGATGCTGTGGAGCTCAGGAGGTGAGCAGGAGTAGTTCGGACATATTTTCTTATTTGGTTATATTTTTGTTGTATGAGGACAAGTTACTATCACTGTCCAGATTGATGTATTGGTTGTTGTATTCTGATGATTGTAATTATAAAACAGTTAAAGATTCTCTTGTATAAAAATTTGTTATTATATACTATATTTGTTCCACTGCGTTTGTGAGATTCTGTTGTTGTTATTCTATTTTTCTTCCACCTTTTTCTTCTTCTCACCATAGTTATTCGCTCTCTCGTACACTTTGGATTGAGCAAGGGGAATTATTATCAACTCAAGTGGTATGAAACTGCGGGTCACTACACTTGGTATCAGAGTTGAAGGTTAAGCGAGAACCTTGGCTCTGGTGGAAATTTACTCATTAGAGATAAAGTCAGTAGTGCTCTAGAATAAGTTGAGCGTAATAATAGAGATGGGCGCATATTTGTTAGTGAATATAAATGGTTTTATATTGTGTTGACTTATTTATTGAGTGGTATATAAATTCAATTCGAGTAGTGGGACATCACTAAATCGATAGGAGTTTCTAAACACTTGAACGCGATAAACTGCCACAGTATGGTTTTGAAGTAGGTAAATGAAAAACTTTACCCAAATTATATTTTGATATAAAGAAAAAAAATTGAAAATTATTATGGTAGTGTGTTTGGTTCTTATTATATATAATCAAAGCAAGAATATAAAATTGTAAATGGTTTATTAAAAACCAAAATTTGAAATGGCATAAGAATGAATTATAAAAATGTATTCGAGCCAGATTTTGGAAATTTAAATCCCGGAAATTTTTGGAAGTATTTTCCAATGCGTTTGAAATGAATAATCGTAATATTATTTTTGAAAGGATTTCGAATAGAAAATCGGTTTTAAATGTATTTTGAAGATGTTATAGCACTGAAATCGCTTCGGTCATTGGAAAATAATTCCGATGATCGCGACATCATCGGTGTTCATTTTCGAGTTTCTAAGTGATGGATTGCTGCTAGGGTTGTTTTTTTGGATTGTTTTGAGGAAAATCAAGATGGTTTTGAAAAATTCAAAGGGAGAATTGTTTTGGGATGGAACCAAGTGAAATTTAAAATTTCAATGAAATGGTTTATGGAAACAAAGGGTTATGTATATATATATTTGATTTCAAAGTAATTTAAAATAAATACCGTGCGTTTAAATTTTGGAATTCTTATTTAAATAATTTAGAGGTAATCAGGAAATAAGTTAAAAACTTATAAATTGAAATGATTCTAGATGAGAAAGGAAAAATATGGAAAGTGAATTCTGAAATAAATTAAATTTAAGAAATTTAATTAATTTGGGTTGCATTGAATTAATGTGGTGCACTAATGAAATTAGAATCTAACTTAAGCAAGCTAAAGTAAATCAATAATGAAGTGCTTATAATAAATGGGATTTTAACTTAAGCGAGTTAAATTGAATTGAACGAATTAAATTTAACTTAGCTAAGTCAATAAAAATTTGGTTGAATTTGGAGTGAATTGAAATAAAATTGAATTGAGTTATAAATGATTTTGAATGGAATATATAAACTTCAATGGCTTATAAAAATTGAAATGAATTGGATAAAAATATATCTAGGGTATAAATAAATGTATAGTCTTGAGTTAAAAATAAAATAGGTATATACTCAAGTATAGAATTAATGGAAGTATGAAAAAAAATTGTGTGACTTATAAAAATTGAAAAGTAAAATAGAAAACCCAAAAATAAAATTGTTTGATATTTTGGTCAGGGAAATAAATTCTAGCTTGAATTATAAAAATAGGATTAAACTCAAGAAAAATTTAACTGAAGTAATTTTTGAAAAAAATCAAGTATTGAATTATAGAATGAAAGTGAACTAATTAGCTAAATAAATTAGTTAATTGAATGTGTTAATGGAATTTAACTTGGTTAAATAAAATTGGATTGTTAGTTAAAAATGGATTTTTTTAAATAAAGCTTGAGTTATAAATAAAATTCGACTTATATTGTAAATGAATTAAATTAAATCGGAAACGTGTCGAATAAAATAGAAAAGGGAATGAAATGATGGTGGCTTGAGTTTTAAATAAATTTAATGTGAGTGTGAACAAATTGAATATGGATTTGAATATTATTTAAATGAAGTCAAGAATGAATTTGAGTATGAAATTTAAATTGAAGTGAATAAGATGAATGAACTAATTAATTAATTAATTTGTAAACGAAATGGAAGTTGATTGCAAATGAAAATGAACTTAAGTTGTATGATCAAAATGAATTAACTTAAGTTAATAATCTTGAATGGAAGCTTGACACAAATAAAATTTGTAAAATGGCCATTATGTAAAATAGCATGGAATGTTTGGTAGTTAAATTAGATGGGTTTGAGTGTAGAAAAATTGAATTGAATGGAATGCAAAATAAATTGATTGAGAATCAATTAGGAATGAAATAGAATTAAAAGTAAAATGAGTTGGAATCAAATTGAAGTAGTTATAAACTAAATGGATATTCTATTCAATAAATAACGTCAAGTTTGCATGGAAATAAATTGGTCGTTTGACATAAACGAAAGTAATAAAAATTATGTGAATTAATAGAAGTGAATAAATTATTTTTAATCAATTTGGAATGAATATTTTTGTTTAGCATAAATGTAAACTGAATATAAGCAATTTGGTTGTAAATCATTCCGAATAGAATGAAATGGTATATGAATTGGTTAAAAGCAATTAAAATAATATCAGAACCTTATAAATTGCCTATGAAACATTGTTTAGCATATATTGCTTATGAAATGCATGAGTTAACTAGTTAAATAAATAAAAATGTCATGGAATTTCATATATTTGGTACTTACGTGTTTAAATTGACTATTTACAGGTACCTGGAGCTATTTTTCTTGACTCTGATTGCGCAAATTGCAAAATAAAATAGCTGCTTGATTAAAAACGCTAAAATAATGTATGTTTTCGGATTAAATACTACGAAATATAAATATTGTTATATATATATATATATATATATATATATATATTGTTTTCCGACCGTGTGGGTCGATGTATGTATATTTATATCTCTTGTCATATTGCAAAAGGTCCTCCGTAAAAGGAGACTCTGCAAAAAAAAATTGAAAATTTAGGGCGTTAGAAAATTTTTGAATTTTTTTTGTTAACGACGAATTAATTTCAAATTTGTAATCGAAATAAAGGATTCAGAATTTTAATTGAAGACTATTTGTTCTAGGTAGAACTAAAAGATTAGAAAGTGAAATATCCGTTTTTACTAAGTGGGTTTTGATAAGATAATGGGCTTGGAGCATTCTTCCTGTCTTAGCAATTTCGGGGACGAATTTATTTTAAGGAGGGAGGGATGTAACGACTCGAATTTTTCGACGTTCGATTTGGGGTATTTAAATGGTTTTAAATATTGAAATGAATTATAGATTGATTTTGGATATGAAAATTTGGTTTTTATTTATAGACTAAATTCAGAATTTAAATATAGCGATTTATTGAATAATTTAATTATTGAATTTAATATTTGAATATTGATCAAATTATTGTATCTTAAGTTTTAAGCTCGCTAAAATAATTTAAAGGCTTATAAAATATATATTAATAATAATAAAGATAATAAAAGTTTTAATATTGAATTTAAAAGCGATCTGTTCAGTTTTAAAAATAGTTTGTTCAAACTGACATTTAAAAATAGCATTCCGAGGCATAGTCTCGGAATTCGATAAAAACAGTTCCATTGGATCCGTAATATTGTATTTTTATCGAATTTCAAATTTCGTGGTGTTTGAAACCATCGTTTGATCATACGGGATAGAAACACGTTGAAATTAATTCAATATAATAATTAGGTCTAAAAGGCTATCTTCTCCATACGATCGAAATAGGAGACATGAAACCATTTCCATTGCATTCAAAATAGGGGTATAAGATTATAAATTCCTGGAGAAACTTCTCGATAAGGATTTGAGATTTTGAGTTGCGTAAATCAAGACGTCTAAAATTTAAATAAATAATTGTTTGGTCAAACATTCACGTCAGTTTTATTTTCTGCATTTAAATTCACTGTACCATTACCTATTCAAACATGCTTCCATCGCCTTTAAATCACGTCATTCCTTTTCTTCCCCATGAGTTCAAATGGATCGAAAAATTAAAAGGGGGAAATAAAAATGGAATTTGTTCGATTCTGTTTATAAGAAATGAAAAAAGAAAAAAATGGAAATTGTTAAAAAAAAGGGAGGCATACGATCGATTGCTGCATCGCGATCAAAGTCCTCGGCTTCGAACCAGAGGCGGCAGCTCACCTGGACGTCGAAAGACAGTGGATCGAGCTTGCTATCGCGTTATTTGAGGTCGTCAGCGATGGGTGATTGTGGGGGGCACAGGCGCGAGGCAAAGGGCACTGGCGTGGATCTCATACATGAGCTCGTGATTGCGACGTGGTCGCTACCGCTCGATGCAAATGTTGGGGAAATCTCGTGATATGACATCAAGATCTTCGATCGTGATTTAGTGGGTGTCAGGTTATGCGAGATTGGATAGGAAGAATTGTATTCAGAATTTGAGTTCGGCCATGAGTGTGCTTCGAGTAATAGTGGACTTTCAGATTTGCAGTGAAAGGTTATATGGTAATTTATTTATAAATTAAGAAATCAATTAAATTTATTTTAGTTCGAACTCAATTTAAAAAAATTAGTGTTAATTAAATTCAATTGAAGTATAGTTAGTTAAGTTTAAAATTTGATACTATACAACATTCGTAAATTTTTCATGCAGGGTCAAATCAAGACGAATTCGGATGCGTAGTTGAGAAATATACCAGCTGGAATTAATTTAAAAAATTCAGAGTCGATTGGAAAATTTAAATAATTGGAAATCTAGGCATTTGGCAAGTTAAAAATAAAGGTGAGTAAATCTCACTCATTTTTGGATTGCCAGTTTAATTTAAAATGTTGAAAACTTAAAATTATTGGTTGATTGAATGATTTGATAATTATTATTATATGGTGAACGTTATATATATAGTGTGTGTATATATATATATATCAGTATTTGGAGTGATATTCTCGCACATTATAGCGGATGAGACCCTATGCGTCCCACATAATAGCGGATGACCCTATATACCCCGATATCCCCCTTGAAGTGGGATTGATATTTATTTTATGTGTATTAACATCTATGGATGAAGGAAAAACATATTGGCGGGATCCAACTGGATTCCTCAAATTTATTGTTCTTTTTCATATATATGATTTGTGTAGAATAATATATGATAGATTATTGTAGTGATTGAATTATTGGATGTTATTGTTGCACTGGCCTGAATTTTGATAAATTAAATACTATAAATATATATTTTTTCTTAAAAAAATGTAATTAGAAGGAATTTAATATAAAAATATATGTATTAGAATTGGAGTTATTTTAAAGAAATTGAATTAGAGAATATATTTGAGTTTGGTTATACTTAACTATTGTAATTTTAGTAAATGGAGATTTTTAATAAAAAAAGAATTATGTAAGAGAATTTATAAATGATATTTTGGAAATAATATAAAAAGGAGTGAAAATCAATATTGAAAATAGATTAGAAGTGTAAAAAAGAAATTTATAAGAAATGAATGTATATAATGGAATTTTATAAATAAGATTTGTTTTATAAACAGGTAAAATAAAAAGGGTTATAAAATTGATAACGATATTTATAAATAAAGGACTTCGATATCAGATGATAATTGGAATATTTATAGGACGAATTTATATTGGGATATGGACACTGGGTTGAGAGAAATAGTAGATTCTAGTTTTGAAATGTAAATGGTTTAGGAAGCAAAAATAAATCAAGATATTGTAAAATCGAGAGGAATTTATAAATTAAATTGGATATTGAGATTTTAAAAATATATTTTTAATTTTAAGAGGTGAGGTTGTTTAAAAGGAAAATTTATTTATTTTAAAACTATGAAATTTTACGCTAGTTGAGATTGAAACACTTTGGTAAGTAGATTTCAAATATTAAGTATTTATTTTAATAAATTCTAAACTTTTAAAATCGGGTTTGAAGATTATTTGATTAACTAAACATGAGTGACTAATGTTATAAAAGTGTTTTCGATATTTTAAATAATTACTTAAACATATTTTTGAAAATAAATTATTAATCGTTTAAATACTTATTATATATATAGTTTTAAAGTAATTGAAAATTTTATTTGATAAATTCTCTTGAGATTCGAAAAAAGGGCTTATAAAATGAAATGATTTTGAGAAGGAGAAATTTATTTGTGATTTCGGAGATTTTGGAAATAAGTTACGGAATAATTCTCTGAAACGTTAATTGTGAAAGGATTTGGGAAAATAAGACTTGTAATATTTTCCTAAGTATTGAAAATATAAATTTGGAGATATTTCTAAGTGCCGTGATGTTGGAAGTATCTTGTTACGGATTAAGTATTTGAAAAACTGTTTTCAAATGTTGAAAGAAATTGATATATCTTTAAAGATATTTTGAAGGTAAATGTTTTGGGAAAATTTTAATAAGGCCAGATGATTTTTTATGGATGTTTAATTGATAGCTAAATAACCGACTATCAATATTGGCTAATTTCGTTAATCATTTCAAAGAGACCGGGATCGGATTTATTATTAGAAAACCACTTCGATCCGGTTTGAACGTAACGAATGAATACCGTGAAGATGATGAAGATGGTGATTCTGTTTGTCCAGACCTAGGGAAACTTGTATGGACGATGCTATCAGAACATCGTCATTGGAGGACGATAGCATTCTAAGTAAAATTGTGTCCTGAACGGTAATGCTTAGCATCGAGCCTCATCAACCGGGGAATGACTAAAACATGGGAGATGCAGCAAGGCTAAGTGGGTCGCACCCAAGTAGGTTAAGATTACCCCTATCTAGAGTCCCTTTTATTCGGTTGTGTGGTGTAGTTGCTAATCCCAACCGTGGGGTAATTTTATTCGGACTATCCAGGTAAGGGGTAGTCCGGTCTTGTGTTGCAAGGTTTTCCGACGTGGTCCTCGGTGCATTGTTCTGGAGGTGTACTGTGACGGACAGTACCCCACTAGCCCAGTCATTAGTTGGAATCCATTCTCCAATATGAGCTTACGGTTTTGTTTGTAGAGCCAAGTATGTTGAAATTTAATTAATGTAACAATTTCAGCTATTTGAATAAGTATTTGTACTTAGACACTATTATAATATCATTGGATTTTCTATAAAAATGTTTTGGTTATTGTTAGGTAAAAACCCGTCGTTTTTATTTGTGACATGGTCTTACGAGATTCCTTTGTTTTCAAAGGATTTTGAAAAAGTTAATAATTCAAATTGAGTGTGTATTCTCACGCTTGTTTTCCAGACTGACTCGAGTGTTATTTTATTATAATGCTCAGGACAAATCGAGTATTATAGATTCAGGTTTAGATGCTGTGGAGCTCAGGAGGTGAGCAGGAGGAGTTCATACATATTTTCATATTTGGTTATATTTCCGATGTATGAGGACAAGTTACCATAACTGTCCAGACTGATGTATTGATTGTACTCTGATGATTGTAATTATAAAACAGTTACAGATTCTCTCGTATAAAAATATATTATTATATATTATATTTTGTTCTGTTGCGTTTGTGAGAATGTGTTGTTATTGTTCAAATTTTCTTCTATCCTTTTCTTCTTCTTATCTTAGTTATTCGCTCTTTCGTACACTTTGGGTTGAGCGAGGAGAATTATTATCAACTCAAGGGGTACGGAACTACGGGTCACTACAACACATTTTTTTCCCTTTTTAATATATTCCTTATTATTTCAAACAATGCACTTTTACTTGTATCCTGGAATTGGATAATTTATGAAAATTAAGCAGAAATTGCATCAAAATTAAAAAATAGAAATTCATATTCTATTGGTAATATAATTCACAACCCAATTATAGATCTGGAATATCTTTACACTTTATCAACTTCTTCAATTTGAGGTTTGAGATCGACTTCAGCTTTCCAGATCAGGTTGTGCATTCTATTTCAATTTTACTCATATCCTAAAAACCTTAATCTATCCCAGCTAGGTCATGATCCGTATTTATTCCATAAAATTTTGTTAAATCACAACTTTCACATACCAAATAAAATATCTTCATACAAATAACTTATTTAAAAATAATCATTTATTACTTCATTTCTTGCAATACTTAAAACATGAAGTATCAAACTCAATATCTCCATCTTTGAAAATTTAAACTAAAAAAATCTTTATCAAAGATTAAAATTTCCTTTATTCCTTAATAGGAATAAAATAATCTCACTTTTTAAAACTTTCTTTATGAAAACTTTTTCTTAAAAGTTAGACTTTCTAATTTATGGCATTTAAAAATCTCTTTCTTTTCCAAAAAGGAACTTATGAAAAACTGTCCTTTTCAAAAGATTACTAAAATAAGGATTTGCTCCCTTTTTGAAAATAGGAATTTTAACAAAAAGATTAAAGACTTGATTATATTTTCAAAATAATATGTTAAACCATTTTTGTTTCAAAGTGTTTTCTAGCTACAAGAAGTACCATTCACAAAATAATAAAATTTTCATAATCTTCATTTCAAAATAATAGTTGTTTCTCTCTAAAGCATACAATAATATTTATTACCTTATTTCTCAAAATATAGTATTGTTTAATGAAATATATCTCGAACTTTGCTCTAAAACTCTTAAAATCCCTTGCAACACTTTTCTTTATCCAATCCAGTATTATTATTATTCAAATAACTTCTGTATTCAAAATAGTAAAAACATAAAAAATTCCCATCTTTGCATAAATGCTTTTCCTTATACAAAAATGTCTAACTTATTTATCAGTCATCAGTTAAATCCAATCAATGGTCAAAGATTCTTTTTATAACTTTATACATGGAAAAATAGATGGAGTAAGCCAAGATAACTTCTACCTTACTCTATTACTTGTTTCAATATCTCATCAACCAGAATTCACAATTCTATTATTACTAAAATCCTAGCCATCATTCTCTTCATTACCTTATATTGGAATGCACTCCTTTTTATACTGTCGGACATTACTTTTTTCGATTTCTCTATCCTAAAACAGGTGTTATTTCCATCTATAAACCCTAAAAAAGGTTTCAAAGAAAGAACTTCTAGTTTTATAAACGAGAAAAAATAGTAGAATTAAAGAATCAAAAATTGAAATCTTTTAAATCAAATTAAAAAGCTTAATAGATGAAAACTTTTCAATGCATTAATTTACAATTAAAACCATCCACCATTTTGTGTTAAAAAAATTCACCGCTATTAAAAATTGCATTACCCTTTCAAACCTTCCCAAAACTAATGATGATATATTTTCAAAGTTATCTAAAACCATAATTATATTTGAGAAAGTTAGGCCAATATCCCTAAAACCAAACATAATCCTCCAAACTCCATCCATTTCAAAATCTACAAATTGGATCCCTGTTTTGTTTCGACATAATTTTTTTCCATAAATACCCTCGTTTATTTATCGTGGTGATTTTGATTACAGCCAAGATTTGAAATCTACGTTTCCAAATTAGATTTAGTTTGATCTACTATTTAAAATCATATTTCGAATTCATTATGGCTTCATTAACTTCTAGGTAAACATCCAATCCATTTTTAATCGACGGTGTTTCTTTTAAATCGACAGTGTTTCTTTTCTCATCAATTACTGTATATAATTGCAGAATTTAATGTGAGTTGCAACTGTAAATAATGCAAACTTGTCTGCAAAGATTGTAAATAATTGCATACTTGTGTGCAATTAATGTAAATAAACCAATACTTGTGTGCAGTTATTGTAAATACGTGCAAACTTGTCCGCCATTGGTTGTTCATGATTTTTATGATTGTTTATAGGTGAAAGATTGATCATAATAATGAAACTATTTTAAAATTGAATTATCAGATTATTTGCAGATTTGTCTGCAATTTTTAATAATTGCATATGAATCAGCACATAATCTATTTTATACTTGTAATGGTATGCATTCTTTTCTGGTTTTTTTATTGTTTATTATTTTGTAATTACAATGATGTTTTATTATTTTAATTTACAGTGCTCCTGGAAATATTGGTGTTTTAGCGCTTTTGATGTTGGGACACGATAGTTTTTCTTTACGTGTTGTTTTACTAATGCAGTTGATATGTTGAGAAGTGCTATTTGTGGTAAATGGTCTGATTTAAGTCCACTGTCATTTGGTTTATATTATGTTAGAGATGGTATGAAAAGAAATATTGAAACTGATTCTGAGCTTCTATCTATCTTGGTGTTGTCTGCTCGTATTCATGAGGATTATTTGGCCATTCTTGTTGACGTTGCTCCTTCTAGTTCTTCGGCAAACAATGTTGATATTATTAGGTCAAATGTAGTTACTTGTAGTAATGATTTCTCCTTTTCTAGCACCGGTGATTCTAATATTCATTTAGGCAGTTATTAAAAAATGATTTCAATCTATCTGTCTTTACTAGTGTTGGTCAATAGTTTTCAGGTGGTGTTACTGAATTTAGGCTCAACTTGATGATATATACTATTAAGAATGAGTACAAGTTTGACTTGGATAAGAATGACAAGGAAAGTGTGACGCCCCACCTCTATACCCACGCTAGCCAAGAACACTACGGTGTAGTGCTGTTAACTAGCACGGAGAATAAGGCTGTTGAGGAGCGACCATCCATGTGATTGCTTATCACACGGTGGCTATAAATAATCTTCGGAAACAAACATAGAAATAAGCATAACACAAATCAGTCACAGACATCCATATCACAAAGGCGGAAGAAGATATGAATATATAACTAACACATGAAAGTGTATATCAGAGTAGTGGTCAAAAAGATCCACAATAATACAAAAGAATAGCAACACGTGCTATACAAAAGAATACAACTATGAGTCTATATCTCAAGTGTATACAACAAAAACTGCTAATTTAAATAGTTAGCCAAAAGTCAGAGTAGCAAATCCCGGGAAGAAGTCAAGCAGAATCACCTGTAACATCTCGATCTGGCCCGAGTATTATTTAAGAAAATAATAAACGGATCAGTCTAGTTATAAATATCAGATGACATGGTATAAAATAAAAGATATGGCATAAACATAAAATATCCATACTGACATACTACTATAAGTATGCAAATGATGATCAATAGAAGATCAATCAATAAGAGATAAATCAATATCACAAGAATCTTCTCAAAGATCCAAAGAGGGCATCATACCCTAAACTTGTACTCATAACAAGTCAATGACATAAATTCCATAAATCAACACAAGAAATCCATAAATCACAGAAAAAGGGAAAGAGGCCTATCACATGACGGTCCGAAGACCATGGGGAGCTACCCCATATGGGTGAGTCGGAATCACCCAGATGAGCTCTAGGCTAACAAAAAAAGCAAAAAGGTATGTGTGAGTGGAATCACAGAAATGGTGTCTAGCCTAACCTCGCAACAAAAAGGTATGTGTGAGTGGAATCACACAAATGGTGTCTAGATTAACCTTGCGGACAAAGAGATATGTGTGAGTCGGAATCACCCCCGTGAGGTCTAGTCTAACCTTGCAAACAAAGAGACATCGCACAATTGCTAGTCTAAATCATAAAATGATCGTCATGATCAACGAGAAGTATCAATTACACTAAGCTAGTAGATATAAAATTTTATCTTCGTGTCCCATAACCACTTGCTTAACTTAAATATTTACGAACAAACTGTAAATCTTCACTAGAAAATTGTCGCAAGAGGTTCAATCGAACAAGTCCAAGAATTAACCGACGAAGTGAACGCAAGCGTTTCATACCACTTGTTTTACTAAACCGTTTAATTAGATTTCTCATCCGAGTGAGGTAAAGGTTTGTATATACTAGTAGATTGGAAAATGGTTTAAGAAAAGAGCTTTGCTATTGAAAATAGAGTTGAAATCATTTTGTTGAAAGAGTTTTGATATTTACTACTAGTATTGAAACCTTCATATTTCTAAAGTTGTTATCCCGCCTTTTTAGCAAGGCCGTGATACCATAAAATTGACCGAGAAGCCAAAGATAGTTTGTCTCGAATAATGGTCAACTCAGCATCTCAACAAAGCAAGTTCTGTTGAATGTTTTTCAGATAAGATCCCCTACGGAGGGGGGGTCCAGGGGGTGGCAACCCCCCAAGGTGGGGGTGCGAGGGCATCACCCCTGCTACAGGGTTCGACCTGCCCGGTCAGGTCGCGGGGGTGCAGGGGGCAGCGCCCCCGGCGAGGTGCGGGGCAGCGCCCCGTCTAAAACGGTACGACCTAGTGAAGACCTAAGGGAGGATATGATCGAGTGACTTAAGAAGCTCACGACCTATCATTAGCACGGTCGAGCGACCTAAATAGAACGGCCTAAGGTTGAAGGCCTAGCGACCTAATGTCCAGCGACCTACGACCTAATGGGTTCAAGCAGGGTCAAGGTGGAACGACCCAACGACACGCGACCTAAGGGGTTTATCACTCGAGCGACCTATTGGTTGCGACCTAACAGAGGCGAGCGACTTAAGGGACTCGCGACCAACAAAAGCACAGGCCAAGCGACCTAACATTTTAAGGCCGAACGACCTAATTAAACTCGCAACCTAACAGTATTAAGGTCTAACGACCTAAGGGAAATAGGGTCACGCGACCTAGAGGGTTAAAGGTCCAACGACCTATAGTAAATAAGGTGCAACGACCTAAGGGTCCACGCGACCTAGTGGAACACGTAAATAAGGTCGTGCGACCTAATGAAATGAGGTCCAGCGACCTAAAATACAAACGACTCAAAAACAGGTCGAGCGACCTAGGGGGATAAGGTCGAGCGACCTGCGACCTACGACCTAGCGGCCCACGACCTACGACCTACGACCTAGCGACCTAACTCCGAAGTGGCATTTCGTGGCAGTGCGACCTAAGTGCGGGAAATATCCAAGGTCGAGCGACCTGCGACCTACGACCTAGGGGCCCATGACCTACGACCTAGCGACCTAACTCCGAAGTGGCATTTCGTGGCAGTGCGACCTAAGCGCAGGAAATCTCCAAAAAACACTAAAAATTGGAGTTTTTCGCCAATCCAATCCAAACCAAATGCAAATGTACATGCTAAAGTGATAGGAGATCATTCCCAACAGTCCAAGATAGTTATAGACAAGAATGTGAGATAAAAATCTCACCTTTTCACCAAATTATGAAGGTAAAGCTTGAAGGTGAGTGGAGAAGCAACTACAAGCTTGAATCCAATGCTTTTCCTTGAATTTGGAATTGAATGATGGAGTTGGAGTTGAAACCTAGGCTTGGAGTGTCTAATTTCCCTTTCCACTCACCATTAATGTTAAAGTTTGTGTTTGGTAGGAATTTATGAAGAGTGAGGAGAAGGAAAGAAGTGGGTTTAAGTTATAATGGCTAATCTAACACAAAGTCCAAAGCGGGAAATGTAAGTGAAATTCCACTAACTCCAAACCTATCATTGTTCATACTTAAAAAAGTTGTAAACGGCATTTCGAATTCAATGGAAGTGGTCTCGAGTCCTAATTTGACCGTTTGCAAAAA
This sequence comes from Allium cepa, assembly GCA_030765085.1. Classification (NCBI taxonomy): domain Eukaryota; kingdom Viridiplantae; phylum Streptophyta; class Magnoliopsida; order Asparagales; family Amaryllidaceae; genus Allium; species Allium cepa. The sequence continues at coordinate 1,004,155,394 of CM060935.1, forward strand.
ATAGCTTTTCAGACCAATATCCGATTAACGACAAAATATTTAAATAAAATATTTAAATATAAAATCGATAAATATGCGGGTTGTTATAGAAAGAGCCACAACCATTTATTCTTGATCTAAATATAGCTTTAAGATTTATGCTTCTATTTAGTTTAAATTTCCTAGCTATTTGTTATAAAGAGATTTCAACCTAAGCATTCTTATGGTGCTAGAATTCTTGGTATTGATGATACTCCAATCATAAGTAAATAGATTAAATTGTTTGTTTATGATTATATTCAAGCTAATCCATTGATGTAGATGAAGGGCATTATAGTCTTTCACAAACTGAGTATAGTATTATTATGAAGTATTGTTTTTCTTATAGTGGGAAGATGTTGGATTTAGAAGATTCGCATGGAAGTGATATGATGTCTTATCATCAGTTGAAGTCTATTTGTGATGCTGTTCTTGAAACTAATGTTGGTAGTAAAGTTGTTTTGGAGCATAATTCCAGTACTCGTCAATTTGAGAAGGTTTTTATCGATTTTGAAGCTTGTGCTCATGGTTTTCAATTTTATCGGCATTAGTATTTGTGGATGCTACTTTTATAAAGGGTAGAGCTCAATATTGTTTGATGACTACTACTACTAAAAGTGACAACGGAGGTATGTTGTTTACTTTTAGTTTATTGTATAATGGAAAATAGGCTGTAGGACAAACAATTCGCTTTTTTGGGCTAAAAAACGCGCATTCGATTTTTTAGGCTGAAGTCCGAACATGTTTATTTTATTGGTCGAGCAACCATTATTTACTTCTCTTTACTTTCTTCTCATTTTCCCTCGTTTCTTTCTCTTTCAAATCATCTTGCAAATTTTAATTCTGAGATGTCGTTGCATAATCAGTACCGATTTGGATTTCTCATCTAATTTTGTACGCGCGTTCTTGCTGTATGGTAACATAGGTAAGTTTAACCTAATTTTTTGATGTCGATTTGAATTTTGTGCTTGATCTGGCTACTTTTCTTTTGTTTTCTGACTATTTTACTACCGTTTTGAAATTCTTAGACTATTTGCATGTAATATTCTGATCTGGGTACAAGATTGGGAGGCGAAATCGGGTATGATTTCATTATGCTTTATGCTATGTCCATTTAGCATTTTCAAACTGTTTGATGCTATAAAAATATTTTATATTCATTTTTCCATTTTCTTCTGTTGTTGTCTTGTGCATAGTATACTTTGAGCCTAACACAATTTATATTTAACTGTACGTTGGTATTCTTTTACATTTTACTTACCTTTTAACTTTTTACTTCACTCTTTTTTTCTTTGGCGGGAATGTTGATGATAGTATTCTTGTACTGTTTTTACTTGATGAAAACAGCTACTCTGTTCGACTTGATATGAATTGTTCTTTGATTGGTGATAAATATAGTATTTGTGAACATTAGCCGCATCTTACCCCTTGTTCTATTGGTATATCCTATAGTTTGGAAAATAAGGTTATCATAGTTGATACTGATTCGGATTTGCATACCATTCTATGCTTTCAAATATACAAGAAATGTTCTTATTTTGTTTTTACTGTTAAGTCAAGCATTTGTGCACTGGAGTTCAATTTGGGTAATAGTTTTGTCAATTACTTGTTGTGAAAAAAATGGCAGCGCTTTGCGGAAGCTTATGTCAACGGATCTTTATCACCCAAATCACAAAGAGATAACTTGGATTAAAAATAAGACGGAATTGAAATTAAAAGCAATAAGACAAGATATTCCACCTAACCACCCACTTTATTGATTCACCATTTTTTTTTACAATTAATAGAACAAAGCTAAAATAAACAAAATACCATTGAATCAATAACCAAATTGAGAAAGGGAGCAAATATCTATATGGCTAAAATTGTTGGAGAAGAAGAACAAAGATGGAGAACAGAGAATTAGCAAATAGATTTTCCACCATACATTTATCCTATCTTCTAGTCTCTATTTATATAATCAATTACTTAATGCCCAAGTTAATATTAGATGGCAAAAAACAATTTGATTAGCCAATTAGAGAAAGAAATAAACATACTTAATATGCCTATTAATTAGGAGAAACAAAATTTTCTCTTTCTTTCTTTTGCATATTTCTTTCCCTTTATTTGTGATTTTGCATCACCAAAATTTAACACTCTACCTTGATGCAAAATCACATATTTCCAACATATCAAACATGCCATATCTAGATCTATCATAACTCCCTATATCTCAATCATACCAAATTACAAACGTCTACCACCGACCACGAATGATGCATCTCCCACATGAAGTGCACCACACAAATCCGGTCTCAAAAACGTTTGTAATACCACAAAGATCTCTGTCTTGTCTTTGTGGATTTTGCAACTCGACACCTGTCTATCACTCAATCAGAGCTCATTACCTGATCACTATCGATCCCCCGAGCATCATCAACATGAAGACCCTGTCTAAAATATGATCCTCAATGCTAGAATCATAAGCAGTGACCACATTAACCTCTCCACCTTGTTGTGGACTAGGTTCTTCAAATGTCACTCGTTTTCCATAGTCGACTACAGAACCAACCAAGCTATAAAGGTTTCCTTCTTCCAATACTCCTCTCATCCTTACACGAACACCTTTCTTCACTCTCAAAACTCCACCTTAAGTCTCATAAGTGCAACCACGACGATCCAACTGACCGAGAGAAATAAGATTATGCGAACAAGTGGGTACATGTCTCACTCCAGAGACTTCTCTAACCACACCATCATGCATAGAAAACCGAATAGATCCAATACCACAAATCGGTAGCTCTTCTCCATTGGCCGTCCTAATCATATCGACACTCTTCTCATAAGAAGAAAAACAATTCACATCTCTACAAATGTGAAAATTGGCTCCCAAATCCATCTTACAAGGCTTATTTTCACTAAAGAGGACATCATAAGAAGCATCACTATCGGTACCTTCAGCAAAACCTGCATGTGCATCACTACTAGTATCACCATGCGCAGCCTTTTTCTGATCTCTTTTATAAGCATAACACTTGCTGCATATGCGACCTTTCTTATTATAATAATGACAGGTGATAACACATTTACCATTAGCATCCTTCTTCCAAATTTTATCTTTCTTCGAGACCCTTGCCACCATAGCCTCACTTTGAATTGATTTCATACCTGACCCTTTTCTTCTAAGCTCCTCATTCAAAAGACTGCTTCGAACAGTTTTCAAAGGGATAGCTCCATTAGCATTAGAATTACTAAATGAAACAACCAAAGTTTCCTAACTTTCTGAAAGCAAACTCATCAATAAAAGAGCCTGTAACTCATCATCAAAATGGACCTTCATATTTGCTAATTGATTTATTACATCCTGAAATTCATTCAAATGCTCTTCAACAGACTTCTCTTCATCTAATCTCAGTTTACCAACTTTTGAACCAGAAAAGCCTTACTAGTAGCACTCTTTGACTCATACAAAGATACCAACTTGTCTTACAAAGCCTTTGCGGATTCACAACTAGCCACATGATGGAAAACTGAATAATCAAGACATTGGAGAATCAAAGCAATCGCCTTCTTATCCATCTTCTTCATTTTCCCTCATCTACATTAGAGGGCTTCTTTCCATCTCCATCAATCGGATCATGAAGATCATTGAGGTACAGAACATCCTCCATCTTAGGCTTCCAAATACCCCAATTCTTCCCATCCAAAATAGCCATCTACGAAAATGAAATCATATCCGACATCAATAATTTTTCAATCCAAAATTACTCTAAGCTTTGCGATGATCTGTGCTTTGATACCAATCTGTTGTGAAAAAAATGGTAGCGCTTTGCGGAAGCTTATGCCAACGGATCTTTGTCACCCAAATCACAAAGAGATAACTTGGATTAAAAATAAGACGGAATTGAAATTAAAATCAATAAGACAAGATATTCCACCCAACCACCCACTTTATTGATTCACCAAAATTTTTGTTTACAATTAATAGAACAAAGCTAAAATAAACAAAATACCATTGAATCAATAACCAAATTGAGAAAGGGAGCAAATATCTATATGGCTAAAATTGTTGGAGAAGAAGAACAAAGATGGTGTAACAACCCTGGTTTTGGAGATTACCTGTAAATATTTAATTATAACGGTAGTTATAATTTAATATTGTGAATTAAAATAAAATTGGAGAAATTAAATTGTTTATTTGGAATAAACAATGAATTTTGGAATATAATGAGAAAATAAAGTTTGAAACTTTATTTTATTTGTTTGGGTTAATAATAAATGAGAAAATAGTTTTTATTTAGAGAAAATGCAATAATTGTATTAATTATTGCCAGTTACTTCTTCTAATAATTTTAGAAGAAGTATTTGATTTTTGAAGGTTGTTTAATCAAATAAAAATGTGGAAATTGATTTGAAAGTGAGTTTTAATTATAAATTTGTGTTTAGAATAGTTATTTATATTTTTATAAGCAAGAAAAATATTTTTGTGGAATTTTAGAAGTTTAAACTAATGTTTTGTCCTTTTATTTGTGAAAATTGTGTATTTTTGTAAAATAAAGAATTTTAATAATAAAAAATGTTTTAAAAATATAAATTTATCTTTTATATGAGGTAAAATGTTTTATTTCATATGTATATATGTTTACATATTTTGTTTGATTAAATCTTGAAAGAGAAATGTAATTTATTTGGTAATTATGTAACTTGTACATAATTGTATATGTACATGAATTAATTCCTTAAATCATTGATTTTTCTTTTATTTTTGGGTCCACTAGGCCCATTACTACACTTAACCTAATAGTGAGAAAGAGAAAAACATTGGCTGTACATTCATACTTCTCCTTCTTCCTCTTCTTTGAAATAAGAAAAAAAAAGCAAACCCACCTCACCATTTTTGCAAATCTCAAGCTATGAACTCACTACCTTCAATTCAAGCTAAAATTTCTTCAAACTACAGTGAATTAAAAGGCAATCAGCTCCAAAACATCAATAATTTCATCAAAATCTTAGTTTAAGATATTGGTTTTTCTAATTATAATAAGTTTTGTTCTTGCATGTTTATATACTTTTTTAGGTTGTTGAAGCCATTTTCAAGGGCAAAGCTTGCTTCTTTTCACCAATTTTCTCTTGTAGCATAAGCATCAGCAAGGTGAGTTGTAATACTCACAAAAATTAGCCGAGCCAAGTTCAAAATCGTAGAAAATTGCTTTATAATTTGCTTTTTCTTTCAATTTTGTTTCTGTATCAAAACCTTCTCTGGTTGGTACTTTGCATGCTAATATCTTTTGATTCCGGCAATGGAATGCGCCGGATTTCTTGCTTTTCGTAGCTTGCATGTTGAACTTCATTTCTGCAAATTTTGGTTGAAAGATATTATCGTTCGAATGTTTAAAACGTTGCTGCAAGATCGACTTAGGCACTGATTTTCGCCTGTAGTTGTTTTGAAATGCTGCAAACATGGCCTGAGTCCATGTTTGATACATCATAACTCATTCATTTCTTTGTGGAATTCACCGATTCTTTTTTTGTTTGAAAGATGAAGCTTTCTAGTATATGCATACCAATTTTAAACTCAATCTGATACAATGTGTTCCTCTGTTTTATGCCTGGAAGTTGAACCCAGGATGGTTTCAGGCCTGTACATTTTTGGTTTAAACTGTTGCAAACATGGCCTGAGTTCATGTTTGAGACAACATAACTTATTCGTTTCAAATCGGATTTGAGTGATTCTTTTTGCAGATTCAAGTCGAAGTATTAAGTTACATTTCTACAAAATTTCATGACAATCTAGGTTGGTTTTCTATTTCTAAACTACCGTCGAACTTGTAATCACAGCTTGCTGTAATTCACTGTATTAAACATTGTTTTGGTCCGACTTTGAAACGACGCAGATTCTTCGTTTCAAATCGGATTTGAACAATTCTTTTTTCAGATCGAAGTAGATGCATTAGTCTACGCTTCTACCAAATTTCACCAAGATCTGGGTTCATTTGCCTCTTCGAACTCATCGTCGAAGTTGAACCTTTGCGCTATTTTTACACAGCAGTTTACAGTGGTTTTAGTCCAACTTCGAAACGACGCGGTTTCTTCGTTTCAAGTCGCAATTGGGTGAATCTTTTTTCAGATTGGAGTAGGAATGTTAAACAATATCTCTACAAAATTTCATGTCATTTGGATTCCGTTTTCAGGTCCAAACCTGCTGTCGAACTTGGGTTCGCAGCGTGTTTTCAGCGGTTTTTATAGAATAATTTCCGTCATTTTTGATATTATCCCGAATTCTTGAATTTTCTCTCTAGATTTTGTGCACGGGTTTTATAAAGCATTTTAAAGTATTTTTCAAACAAATTGGCTTGTGAAATTATTATTTAGTATTATTTTGGCTAAGTGTTTTTATGTCATTTTTCCATCCGATTTTTGACATTTACTCATGTTTTTGTGATATTTCTGAAGTATTTTGAGGACTATGACGCCTTTCAATAGGTTAGCCCAGTTTTGATGAATTTTGAATTCAAATCTTGAATTATTTGAATTTAATTTGAATTTAAATTTGAATTTCGGGTTGAGTGGAATTTAGCTTGTTTTTGGCTGTTTTCGAGCACGGTTTTCTGCAATTCTTTTTGAAATGATTTTTAAAATTTAGGAGATTTAAAAATAATTATTATATAATATTTTCAAGTATTTTCAAGTATAAAACCTATTTGTTCCTTATAATAAGGGAAATTTTCAAGTATGATTTCCAAATGGTTTTCGAAATCAGTTTTAAAAGCTTATTTTCAGGGTAAATTATTTTCTATAAACATTACACGCTTTTGCACTGTCAAGCAAATGAGAAGGAGAGTTAAACGTTTGGGTAAAACGCGTAGTATGGGATACGTGTGTTTATCCTTTCGGTTAATTCCTAAATTGTCTGTTTGATCGTTTTGGCCTACGGGTCTAGTTTACCGATGATATGAGGTGAACCTTTTACTGCTTTGAGTGTGAAATTTACTAGCGGTTAGTAAACCGTTTAGTGTGAATGGGTGGTATGGGACACACGTTAACACTTTTCGGGTTCCTTTCCGAGAGTTTGTGACACATTTGCCTGTTGGGGTGCCAGTACTGGACCTTCGGGTCATTTGCCATTGCGGCGTATTTGTCTTCGGACGTTTTCCATTGCGGCGTATTTGTCTTCGGACGTTTGCCATTACGGCGTATTTGCCATTGCGGCGTATTTGTCTTCGGACGTTTGCCATTGTGGCGTATTTGCCATTGCAGCGTATTTGTCTTTTGACGTTTGCCTTTGGGAGAGGTACCTATTATCTGAAACAGTACTCAGCAAAAAATAGCACGTGCAAAACCTTTTGAGATGATTTTTACCCTTGTATGTCGTCATTTTGGAATAGGTCCTTTGAACAATTCGGTGGCGATTACTTTGGGATTTTGGACTCTTGGGAGTTCTTTTGAGGTTTTCATTGCCTACACTGGCATGTTGGGATTTGCCTTTTGGCGTATATGTATATTGAGATTGCCTATTGGCGCTATTTATGGGATTTGCCTTTTGGTGTTGTATGAGATTTTTATCTCTTTGTTGACATTTGCCTTATGGCTTATGTCGAGATAGCTTTTGCTTATGTTTTCCTTAGAGTTGCCGATATGGCGGGTTTGGGAATACTCTTTTAGGTGTTTACATTATATTATTCCCTAAACCATTCTTATTTGATTTATGATTTCCGATGATATGAGGCATGCTACATTTTAGTGATTCATGAGATTTTTCGTCTCCTTTGTGTTTTATGTTTATTGAAGCAATCACATTCTATCACCTAGTGTAATTATATATGCCTTACATGATGCGTATCCTCCATATGTCTATAGTTAACTTTCTTATTGTTTCTTCTTGTTTAAGAAGAATATCACTATGCTCTATTATTTCGCTATCACATTTTACTGATTCGTTTAGCTAGACTGACCCGTGTATTTTATACTCGGGTCAAACCGAGGTGTTTCAGGTTAGGTACTTTTGGACTTAGCCTATTCTGCTTCTGCATGGACTATTCTGCTAGCCCTTTTTGTTGTAGCTTTTTGTGTATTCCTTTTTGGTTTGCTACTCTGATATGTACATTCTTTTGATTTGTGTTTGTACTGTGGTCGTCATACCACATATGTGATGTATCATTTTGTATACATTGTGATGTATCTGTGTATGTGTGTATCTATGGGATTATCTGCTGTTCTGTGATGTGTTTTACATTTGAGTTATTGTATTTTGTTCTGATAGATCCTATAGCCACCTATGACTTTGTATTAAGTATTTATTGGATATGTCGATCCACTTGAATCAGGAAAAAAATAGTATTGTCGACGTATTCAATAGATATTTAAGACACGGCTATAGATGGTCGCTCCTATCCAGCCCTATTCTCTGCATTAGCAGACAGTATTACCCAGTAATGCTCTTTGTTAATGTGGGTCTCTGGGTGGGGCGTTACAGATGGAGAACAAGGAATTAGCAAATAGATTTTCCACCATACATTTATCCTCTCTTCTAGTCTCTATTTATATAATCAATTACTTAATGCCCAAGTTAACATTAGATGGCAAAAAATAATTTGATTAGCCAATTAGAGAAAGAAATAAACATACTCAATATGCCTATTAATTAGGGAAAACAAAATATTCTCTTTCTTTCTTTTGCATATTTCTTTCCCTCTAGTTGTGATTTTGTATCACCAAAATTTAACATTACTTCTGATCATCAGAGCTGTTCAGTTTCTAGTGGTTGTTTGAATATTAAATCTTGTGGCGAGTCAAGTTCTTATTTGAAGGATATTATGAAGAAAGGATCTCAGTTAAATCTTGTGGACTTTATTGGTTATTGTTTCACTGGTGCTGAAGATTTTAGAGAGTTTCTTATGGCTTATCAAATAAAAGAAGGACGTGAATTGATTTTTGTTAAGAATTGTCCAGAAAGAATATCTGTTATTTGTTCGTGGTTTAAAGAAGGTTGTAAGTTCACCATGTATGCTTCTTCATATCCTGGACATCTTATTCTTTTTTTATTAGGACTTACATGCTTGAACATTCATGTGGTGCTGGGTTAAGAGATGTTAGGAAAGTTCATATAACTTGTAGATTTGTGAAATTTTTAATTATTGATCAAATTAGAGATGTCCCGATGAAGAAACCGAAAGACGTTATTAATGATTTCAGAAGAGAATTTAATTTCACTCCTTCTTATTATTATGCATACACTGGGAAACAATTGGCGTTGAAGGAAATTTATGGAGATGATGCAATGTCTTACAATGATTTGAATTGGTATCTAGAGGCTATACAAAAAACTAATCCAGGAAGTTATGTTGCTTTGGATGTGGATTCGTCAACTAATCAATTTGAAAGAATTTTCATTGGGTTTAGTGCTTGTTTACTTGGTTTTAGACATTGCCGTCCCATGATATTTTTAGATGCGGCATTTCTGAAGGGCCGACAATGTGTTTTATTAGCTGCTACAGCAAAAAATGACAATCAAGGTTTGACTTTTGCTTTTTGTTCTGTTTTTTGGGCTATGTGTTGTTTAGTATATTGTTTTAGTTATGTAGTATAGTAACATTTGGTGGATGTTGATATATGTTAGTACTCGATTGTCATTTTAACAATTATATGTTGACTGTATTGTTACTTTATATGAAAGTATAATATTACATGAATTTAACATTTGATATCTTATTATATGTTATAGTGCTAGTATCTTTTAGCATTTATTATTCTGAACATTATATGACTGTACTATCAAACACATAATGTTATATTAATTTAGGATTAATCATATATTTTTTCACTCTTGCAGTCATGTAAATATGTGAAATTTTATGTTGTGAAAGTAATATACTTTACTAACATTAGTATACTATTTTCTTGTATTAGCATTTGAAAAAAACTACTGTTTTTTTCAGGCTTCTTTCCGCTTTCTATGGGAGTAGTTTCACATGAGAATGAGTCAAATTGGTCTTGGTTTTTGGAGCATTTAAAAGAGATGCTTAGTGAGGATCATGAATTGGTTTTCATATCTGATCATCAGTGGGGTTTGCTGTTAGGTGTTCCAAAAGTGTTTCCATCTTCTTTTCATAGCTACTGCACATTTCATATGGAGCAAAACATTGGTTCAGTAGTTAAAGCTTGCAAGGACGATCCTTCAATTGTTGATTTGTTTAAACTTTTGGCTCGAGCTTCAAATCCATATGATTTTGATCACTATCTGTTAAAGTTTAAAGAAATTGGTGGTGTTGCTGCAATTAATTTTTTAAATGATAAACCTTTTGAACATTGGATTTATTTGTTTTTTCAAGGCAAGAGGTATGGAGAATATTCATCTAATGTTGCTGAAATCTTTAACTCTTGGATTGTGGATGATAGATTTATGCCTATTACATCTTGTCTAGACAGAATTCGGGTTAAAATAATGGAACAAATGGTGAAGAGGAGAGAAGAATGCCATCAATGGACTACTACTTTATGTCCGGTTATGGAGCAACGGTTATTGCAATTAGTTAATGAAGGTTTTGGGTGGGATACATATAGGTCTTCGGAAAATGTTTTTGAAGTTAGATCTCTAATATCACATCATGTTGATCTTGCAAAAAGATTGCGTACTTGTAACAAGTGGAAAGTTACAGGTTTTCCATGTGCACATGCTATCAAGTGTATGAATAGGTCAAGGCAATCAGTATATGATTATGTGGATTATTATTTTACAGCTGATGATTTTAGATCTAATTGTGCATATGCTATTAATCCAATTCCTAATGTTGGCAAGCCAATTGTTAGTGGAGATGAAGTCATAATTAAACCGCCTAAAAAAATTCGAGGTGCTGGAAGACCTTCTACTAAAAGACGCGACGGTTTTTCTTATTCTCAGAGTAAGCGGAATAAATGTACTAATTGCAATCAAGTTGGACATAACAAGAGGAGCTTTCAAGCTTCAATGAAGATTTAAATTTGAATTTTATTTTTTTCTTTCATTTCTGTCATTTTACTCTTTGTATTTCTTTACTGTTTACTTATTTGATATAGTCATATATTTTTTTCATTTCTGATACTAATACATGTACTGTGATGATTGATTGTTTTAATAACAAGTTGTTTTTGTGTTTTTTATTTGTTTGTGGAGCATATTATTTTCATTTGTATGTGATGAAAAAATATTGATATGTTAGTATCAACTGCTTTCTGTTAATTGAGCAATTCATCAGAATAATGCTATTTGTATTTAGCTTTTTTATTTATTACATAGTAGAAAGGTTGCCATATTTGGTTATCAGTTATATATTACTAAACTCTGTGATGCTGCTCTAGAAAAATCACAGTAAAGATGAAGTGATGTTAGTATAGCTCTAGAAAAATTGTGAAGAACACCTGTACTAATGTGATTATAATTACCGTAACTGAAACTAATAAGCAAAGTCCAGCACATTGTTTTGTATAATAGTCGGGTAGGTACTTTTTCCTCGGTCTATAAAACTTCACCTTGTAGTAACTTTCTGCATAGTATTTTCCTATAAAACCAAACAGTGCAGAAAGATAATGTGGTTCTTTGTCTAAATATATATTTCTACAGAGATTACTAAAAAGTCCACAACTTTATGATCAGTACCAAGTCTGTTATTGATGATCCCACACTCTTTAGGCAGTGTAACATCCTCTGCATCTATTAGATTGTTTATAAACGTAGCATATGCTGTGAAATTGTTCTCACTTTTCAAGCATTGTTCAAATGTTATAAGGTTGGTGAAATCTACTTTAGTTGTACCATCAATGTGCAGTATTGGGATACTTATTGTTTGCGCCAAAATTGGTCACAAACCCCAAATACCGTGAAAGCACCAAAGTATTGATATAAATCAGCAGTATTCCAAACACAAGTCACAGATCACAACAAATAACAAACAGCAATTCGGAAATAATGAATAGAGACACGAGAATTTTAGTGGTTCGGCTATCTTCGGCCTACGTCCACTTCAAAGTTTTATCCTTTTATTGATGATCCTTGCTGATTACAGATGATTACAACAGTAGTAATGAAGAATTTTGAGTACAATGGTTGTATTAAAGTGTAGAAATGAATCCGGCAGAGTCTGGACGTCCAACAGGCAAAAGATCTTTTTTCTGTAGGCTCTAGGGCTCTATTTATAGGCGTAGGAGGCTGAGATCACGCTCAAACTTCGGGAGACTTCTTCTGGCACGTGAGTGGGCCCACGCGACCGACCCCACCAAGTTTCGACTCGATCTGCGATCGATACGAAGTGATTTCGTATCCATCAAAAAACGATCCAATCGAGATGAAACTTGGCAGGAACATTCCTTACCTTGTATGCAAGCTGCTTTGAAAATTTCGTTGCATTTGGATCAACGGTTTGGGAGATATGATCGATACAAGATTAAGGCTCCGTGTGTTCTGCCTGGTTCGAATCCATGCTTCGTATCCATCGTCTTCGACTCGATCAAGAGCATGTGCGCATCGATGACGTGGGGCGATAAGCCAGGGGAGATCCATGTTATTCGTCGATTTGACTGCTTCCTTCCTAGAGACGTGGTCTTGCATCCATGTTTTTACTCTCGTTCATATCCATAATTTCGCAACGGCATGATCGTATCCATTGATTCGTGTCCTTCTTCGTATTGATTCCAGGAGTTCATCCCGTATCGATTCCATGTGTAACGACCCGCTATTTTGGACCATTCAAATCGACACTAAAACTGTACATGTCCGACTTGAAAAATTCAAAATACCGAATTGTTAATTTAATTTGGCAAAACTTAAAATATACAGTAAATAAATCAAACACAGATCACAGACACAGAGTAATATAATGCAGCGGAATAGAAAAATAGTAGTTCATGAAGCTACTATACATCAGAGTTTAAAATAAAATACATCAGAATCTCTGGAATACAGAAAGGTCTTCAGTACGAGCCGATGACTTCTCTGAACCAGTCAACTAGAAAACTGAAAGCTGAAACGATAGTTGGATCTCCAAATGAAGCTCCAATCTCCGAAGGTGAGTCTCGAATGCTGGATTCTCGGTCTGACCCGAGCGTAAAGCAAAACACAAAACACTCGAGTCAGGATTAACATTCTTATATCAATAAATTCAACTCAAATGAAATATCAACTGAAATACAATATACTTAAAGGATGTTTGGGACGTCCATCCTCGAAGGGTCCATAGAACTATCTACAGGGTAGAAATATACACTATAGTCATTCACTTAATTTATACTTCAACCCAACAGTCAATTTTTACTTCGAATAATCATATTTCCCAAACTAGTATCTATATATTGAGTAAGGTATGCAGTACAGTATTTCAATTTCCTGAACTTAACAAATTGTTCACATCAACCTGACCTTCCTATTTAAATTAAATCCAATCTCATTTTATCAGTTAAATCTTCCTAAAATTCCCACTTAAATTTATAATTCTCAAATTTGGATTTGATATCCCAATTTTTATTTCAATATGTTTCCATATTTTAAGTATTCAACATTTTAACCAAATTTTTCCCAATCTAGTTTTCTAAATAAAATTCCCAATCTAGTTCAAACTCAAATTTCACTTAATTCGATTAGTTATCTACATAACCGATTCGACTATCTTGGTTCCAAATACATATCCGAATTTCTAAACCATTTAATTACACTATAGTTCATAGCTTATATATAACAATTTAAATTTGACAGTTTCATCTAGATTCTCGATTTTTCTTACATCGTTATTATCTAGTCTTGAACCCTCCCTTATTCGATCAATATCAATTTAGTGATCATGAATTACACTTTACCCAAATTTCTTAAATTTTATTAAACGTGAAATATCTCATTCGATAAATTTCAATTTGATTTAGATAAATAAATCCTTATCTAAATACCATTTCAAAATAACCCAACTTTATTTCCCAATCCTAATTGTTCAATATTATTGCAAAATTTTCCGAAATAAAATTTACATAAATATTTATCATAATTTATGTATTTAATCACATCTTGATTAAACTAGATATAATTAACTCTATGTTTATCATTTTCCCTTTTATACATGTATTTAAGAATTTACACATAAATAAAACTATATATTTCTTATCATATGGTCAAATGTTACGGATATTATCATTTCAATCCATACACTAAATGTATACGGGTGGATAGCATTCCACCCGAAATCCCAAATTTAAATTAAATAAAACCCGCTTGGATCTATCATTTAAACCCATTTCAATTCAAAACAACCATAACAAAAGGGAATTGCAGTGTGATGACAGGGATGGTGTCAAAGTAAATAAACAAGTAATAACAACGGTCAATAACAATTCAATAAGTAAATCAATAACTCCGAAATAATCGTATTTATTCGCATTGTTATTTGTATAATTATTTCTAGAATCTACACTATCATGTCATGTAGATAAAGATTATTACATTTCAGTTTTTCACTTGTCGTTCCATTTCAATTTCAGTTTAATACTACAACAATTAATCCAAACTACGTTCAAGGATTTAAAGTATAATTTATCAATTTCTACGACAATTAATGGGTCAAATTTAACTAATCAAATTTACATATGGCGGGGTCAGGTTTCAATAAATCAAGGTCCGTCGTATGTAATCCGTCTTAATTTGTAAACTATACTACCCCAAATTCAACTAGCAAACTAGTTATCACTTAACAGTAGTAATTAATATCCAATTTAAATGACAATCAATCAATCAATCAATTATCAACCAATCTGTATTATTATCACATAAATAATTAACCGATAATGGTGTCAGGTATCACAGGTGAACAGATACAGATAATAGCAGTCATAACAGTAAAACAACCAACAGCAGCATATTTCAATTGTCGTTTCAATTGAAGTCAAATTTAATAAATAAAAGAACGTTAATCGTGAGTGATTGCTCACCTTTCGAGGCCAGAGACGAACGATAATGAGTTGGATTACAAATTCAAGCACGAATTCCAAAGCAAAGCAAAAGTGGCATGAATTCAACGATCAAAGCTGATTTGTTCGAATTGATGAAACGGATCAGATCAGAACTGGAACGATGAAGATAAACGGTATAAGCGAACTTATATAACCACCCATAACTATATATATACATATGAAATTTATATCCTAAGTTAAAACATCACAAATTTTATTTACATGTGTTTCAACATATAAATAAATAATAAATCAAGCTTACATTTTATTAAAATCAACATACACTTAAAATAACATATATTTGTTTAAATTAAATAATTAATCCCGAAAAATTCTATAAAATAAAATTTTCAAAAAACAAGTTCATACATATAAACGAAGTATATACATATTATACGTGAACTTACAAAATAGCTTAAAAAAATATTACCTATATAATTAAACATAACTCTCGCAAACAAACTTTATTTAAATACGTATGGCTAAAAACAGACCAAGTAAATTTGTTTATAAACCAATAGAGAACTTGCATTTTCTTTATAGCCTTATATATATAGACTGAGTATAATATTGTGTGAAACCTTCATATGCAAACTATATAAACTTAGCAGTAAATGACTAGTTTAAAAGTCTATGCATACTCCATTATGAAATCTACTTAAACGACAGGTATAAGATTACATAATACATATAAACACGTCTATCAAAAATCAGATTGAATGCAGAGAAGAATTTGAAAAAAACTCAACTGACCCGTATATAAAATGAATGTATGAACATAGTATAAAATATTTATTTTACCTAACCATATATATAGCTCATTTATATAAACATATATTATTAAAACTGTCCTTTTTTTTTATAAACTAATATAATATATAATAAAACACGTATATAGCTACCCAGGCCACAGCTCTAACTGAAATGTACACATAAACAATATAGTTTTAAATGAAGAAAATATTCCGACCAATACTTAAAAATATATACAGGTTTTATAAACTAAAAAAAAAACCACAACTAAACTCATAACTTATATACTTCTTATAGTATGTAAACTTGTCTTATACGCATAAAGCAAACTGGAAAGAAGAAAAAATTATATATACAAACAAACCCTATATCTCAACTTATGCAGTCCAAGTTAATCTATACCAGACTCTAGTTTGTTTTATAACTAATCACATACACGAAACATCAATTTGTATCTACACGTGAAAATCAAACTAGTATACAAAAATACCTTAAACAAAAGGCTCAGCCTGGGGAAGTGTCAGGCAGAGGGAAGCTTCAATGAGGGAGGCTTGGTGGCTTTGGCGGGACTAGGAAGTGGCCAGAGGCTGGCGTGGCTGCCGCCGTTGCTCGGCACGGAGGAGCTCGGGTTGTTGGGCGAAGATGATAGGAGGCACGGTCTGAGGTGGGTCAAAGCATTGGAGAGGCAGTGGCAAGAGCCGACTTCGAGTCCTGTGTGGCGTTGGTGGTGGACTCGGTAGGAGGAGATGGTGGTGTGGGTGGCACGAGGCGGATCTGCGTGGGGATGGTGAAGGCAAAGGAAAGGGGGAGGGTGTGGATCTGGAGCTTGCTGTTGAGAGGTAGATGTGGGTTCAAGGAGAGGAGGCCAGAGGCGGATCCAGGGTGGAAGGTGAGCGGGTTCTTGGTTGAGGATCGGCATGAGACCTCGTGAGTGGAAAAATCAAAATGAAGAATGGAGTGTGAGGGAAAAATGAGGGGAGAAGAAGTGGGAGGTTAGGAAGGAAATTTTGTAGCTGGTGTTTGAAAATGAAAAAGTAAAAGAGCATCAGCTAAATAAACAAACGAAAGAACGAAGTGAAACAAAGTTATAAAGGCAAAATAAATATATATAAAACGAAAGGAAATAAAAGGTCACGAAAATCATGCCCTTGTGATCAGCTAATTTATTAAAACGAAACGGCTCTTATTCGATAACGTGGAAAAGGAAGCTAGTGAAACGTTGGGACCACAAATCAATAACGAATGAAACGCTGAAAAGTCAGCCTGTAATTTGGGCATTAATCAAACAAATTTTTGATGTAGTAGCAACGGTCATCCAAAATTTTAGCCAACTAATTAAAGCAACATTTATATTTTTGTTTGGGCGGCACGTCACAAGTTTGAAAACAAAAGGGTTTTAAAACGGATACCGATACGGTTTTTCGCTTTACAGATTCCGCCCCGTACCAAATTTCAAAATACAGAAATAAATATACTATTGAGATCAGCATGACGAGACAATCACAACGGTATACAGATATCAGTGGTACGATCATCCGATCAAAAGTCGATAATCGGAACTGAAAATGCTGTTAATTTGTCAGATATAAGGTAAATGAAGCAGTAGACGTCCGAATTTGGAAAAACGAAAAATGACGTCTCACTCAGAAGAGGATTTAGAAATTTTCTATAGAAAAATATCCAGGCTTGAAAATAAATTTATTATCACCACTTATTAGCCAGCTTGAATATAATAGAATTTCACAATTAAATAAATTTTGATAAAATAAATTGAAAATTTTAGATCTGCTATGTTTAGTTGGACGTAATCCAAATATTAAATTTTTATTTCCAATATTATTATTTAAAATTTCTCAAAAATTCGATTAAACACGTAATTAAAGCCATTATAAATTATTAAAATTTTACGAGTCGTTACACTCTCCCCCACTCAAAACTTTTCGTCCCCGAAAAGGAAGAAGGTAGGAGAGTAGAAACAACCAGACAGAAAATAGATTGAAAGAGAAGATAAACATTAAACTTTAAAACTATATAAATTTTACTTGAAATATTCACTTGAAAACTTTACTTAAAATCAATTTTCTTTAATACTTTAATATTTTTCCCAAACTCATTTGAATTTTTTTTTTTTTTTTTTTTTTTTTTACTACTTTATCTTAAGATACTTTCAACACTGTAGATACATCAATAATCATTTTATTTAAACATGTTTTATTAAATTAGTAACATCAAAATATTTATAACACTAAAATTTTCTATTAAACAATGTAGTATACAAATAAGCAATATTTAAAAAGGATATATCCAACAAGGAAGGAAGGTAGATTTGGAAAACAGAATCAAGGTGAATAACTAAACTGAGCAGATAAGGTAGATGCAAGGAATAGTATCGGGCACGAATAATTAAACTAGAACCATAAGAATTTAAATTTCAAATATTAATTCAAAATTTCTTTGTTGGGAAAAATACTTTTATAATAAATACCTTTATAATAATACTTTTATAATAAAATACTATTATATCAAAATAAATTTCCTTTCGAAACTACTTTTATAACTCGATGTTTCAACAAGTTTATCCTCGTTCTTGCAGACTCTGGCCATGCGTTGATCAGGCGCAAAGCTAGAATTCTTCAAGTACTTAGTAGACCCGTTTCAACACCCAGTGAAAATACTTGAAAAACCTTTAAAAACAGATATGGAAAGTACAATCCAAACAAACAACCAACCAAAACCTTTGTCCGACCATGGTTCGCAGATACACAATGGTTACGCCTGGGTCCCCCAGGAAACAATCCATATCCGTAAGCTTTCTCAGCCCTGCGAGTTACGCCATGATGACTAGTAGAGTGCAGGATACACAATGGTTACGCCTGGTTCCCCCAGGAAACAATCCGTACCCCTAGGAAAGACTCAGCCAGGCACTTGCGCTACTATTCGCGACCTACACAGATTGCAGGATACACAATGGTTACGCCTGGTTCCCCCAGGAAACAATCCGTACCCCTAGGCAAGACTCAGCCAGGCAATTGCGCTGTGCATTCACGAGAGAAAAAGAAACCGTGGGTTACGCCACGGTGGGAATACTCGAGTATTACATCCGGAAAACCAAAATCAGAGAGAATAATATCGATAGAATGAATCCACGCTGTGGCCACAAAGCGGATATCAAGCAGAAGGCACTTTCCATATCTTTACTTGGAAAATATATATATCATATAGTACCTTTTCAAATCACTTTCAAATATTGTACTTATATAAGGTCCATATATATAGGACTCTATTTTCAAATCGAATACTTTCCAAATCAATAGTATATCAAATCATACTTATATAGTCTTTGATTATATACAATTCTCTTTCCAAATTGAGTACCTTTCAAATCAATAGATTTTAAATCAATTTCATATTTATACAAATCCATTTTATTTAAGTCCGACCACTCCCAAATCAAGTGCTTAGTAAGGTTCTCAATTTCAAATCATTTCAATATCAATTCTGTTCCAAAATCATATATGATTTCACCAAATTTTCTTTCAGATCAAATATCTAAATCTCAAAGTTCCCAGTCTCCGAATTAAAATAATTCAAGTTGAACAAATTCATTTCGAAATCACCATATAAGTACTGGTTTTATTTTTTTTTTCAATTTAATTTCAAAACCGAATATTCTCTCAAAATCAATTATACTCAAAAATGGTTTCCCAATTTATAATTATCCCTTTTAAAACCTCTAACTATTTATTTCCATATGTAAAATCCAATTTTCCTCCTTGCAGATTATTTATTTATTAAAAGTTTCAAATTTACTTAAGTCATACTCTTCATATTTGAACATACAAAACTAAGCTTTTTTTTTCTCTATCAAATATTTTATACTCTTCGAAATTTCTTAGCCTTGAAAATTTAACCTCGATTCGGAAGTGTTCGAACAATCAAAATAGTTAGGGAATTCAAATTTCCAAGTTCAAGAGTTTGAAATCAAATAGAGTTATTATAAGTCAAATCGAAAACTCGAGGACTGAACACCGGTCTCACTTTATATTGTTTCAAATATATATACCTACATCTTTCGAAACGTCAAATTATACTTCGGAATTTGAAATCAAAATTTGTTTCACAATATCACTCGCATAGCAAAGCTACTAGAGTGGCCTCTCCCCCACTCTAAACTCGAAAAGCAATGTCGATGATGCGTGCACTCATCACCGAAATTATTTTCCAGCGAAACAGTGAGTTCTGGACTTCTATTTTCTTGAAAACTTCTTTGAAGTTTCTTCAAAATTATTGGAATTCATTTGAACTCATTTGAGACATTTCTTATTCGGAAAAATACTTTTAAATCGTATTATTTATATATATTTCCAAAATCTTAAAACCAATTTCAAATACCGGAATTTAATCCTCGAATTTCAAATTTGCCTTTACAGTTATAAATCATTTTTATATAAATAAACCTCTTATAATTTTTCGAATTTTCAAATCCTTTCAAAACCTTTTATATAGAATAACATATCTTATTTGCTTTATATATATAGGTATATAATCCTTATTGAAAACAATTTCTTTTTATATATAGGAAAAATCATAGTTATTAAAATAAAATTTTGATATATAAAGCAATTTCAGAATACAAACATACCCGATTTTCAAAGGATAATTTAAGAATGAATTTCAAACGAAGATGGAGATTTAAATTAGAGGAACTCTAATCAATAGAATCCTGATACGAAGATAGACTCAACAAAGTTGAGAAAATCAAAATACAAAATAGAAGATGGATATCTTTCTATAAATCGCGGGCGTCCTTAACCGGGTCAACCGTGACTTCAGGAATATAATTGATGCGGAATTCTAAAGCAAATCGACATTCGATCGCCAGAGATAGAATTCGACATACCAAGATATAGCAGCATCGTAAACCGAGGATACAAAAATCTTCGGTGAATCGATGTAATTTGTAAAGGAGTTTTCACCCCCTTTTTACTAATTATTTAGTGGAGCTATGGGATACTCCAGAGTCGAACGAATATAATAAGGGAGAGACAAGAATGAATTTCAGAACCGAGGGACATTCCAAAATTCAAAGGAAATCGAGTCAAAAGGGAAGAGATTCAACTCGCGCGAAAGTGATTCTGTAGATAAATTTACCATATATGTTAAGGTTTGCCTAGAGCCAAAGCTCTGATACCAACTGTAACGACCCGCTATTTTGGACCATTCAAATCGACACTAAAACTGTACATGTCCGACTTGAAAAATTCAAAATACCGAATTGTTAATTTAATTTGGCAAAACTTAAAATATACAGTAAATAAATCAAACACAGATCACAGACACAGAGTAATATAATGCAGCGGAATAGAAAAATAGTAGTTCATGAAGCTACTATACATCAGAGTTTAAAATAAAATACATCAGAATCTCTGGAATACAGAAAGGTCTTCAGTACGAGCCGATGACTTCTCTGAACCAGTCAACTAGAAAACTGAAAGCTGAAACGATAGTTGGATCTCCAAATGAAGCTCCAATCTCCGAAGGTGAGTCTCGAATGCTGGATTCTCGGTCTGACCCGAGCGTAAAGCAAAACACAAAACACTCGAGTCAGGATTAACATTCTTATATCAATAAATTCAACTCAAATGAAATATCAACTGAAATACAATATACTTAAAGGATGTTTGGGACGTCCATCCTCGAAGGGTCCATAGAACTATCTACAGGGTAGAAATATACACTATAGTCATTCACTTAATTTATACTTCAACCCAACAGTCAATTTTTACTTCGAATAATCATATTTCCCAAACTAGTATCTATATATTGAGTAAGGTATGCAGTACAGTATTTCAATTTCCTGAACTTAACAAATTGTTCACATCAACCTGACCTTCCTATTTAAATTAAATCCAATCTCATTTTATCAGTTAAATCTTCCTAAAATTCCCACTTAAATTTATAATTCTCAAATTTGGATTTGATATCCCAATTTTTATTTCAATATGTTTCCATATTTTAAGTATTCAACATTTTAACCAAATTTTTCCCAATCTAGTTTTCTAAATAAAATTCCCAATCTAGTTCAAACTCAAATTTCACTTAATTCGATTAGTTATCTACATAACCGATTCGACTATCTTGGTTCCAAATACATATCCGAATTTCTAAACCATTTAATTACACTATAGTTCATAGCTTATATATAACAATTTAAATTTGACAGTTTCATCTAGATTCTCGATTTTTCTTACATCGTTATTATCTAGTCTTGAACCCTCCCTTATTCGATCAATATCAATTTAGTGATCATGAATTACACTTTACCCAAATTTCTTAAATTTTATTAAACGTGAAATATCTCATTCGATAAATTTCAATTTGATTTAGATAAATAAATCCTTATCTAAATACCATTTCAAAATAACCCAACTTTATTTCCCAATCCTAATTGTTCAATATTATTGCAAAATTTTCCGAAATAAAATTTACATAAATATTTATCATAATTTATGTATTTAATCACATCTTGATTAAACTAGATATAATTAACTCTATGTTTATCATTTTCCCTTTTATACATGTATTTAAGAATTTACACATAAATAAAACTATATATTTCTTATCATATGGTCAAATGTTACGGATATTATCATTTCAATCCATAAACTAAATGTATACGGGTGGATAGCATTCCACCCGAAATCCCAAATTTAAATTAAATAAAACCCGCTTGGATCTATCATTTAAACCCATTTCAATTCAAAACAACCATAACAAAAGGGAATTGCAGTGTGATGACAGGGATGGTGTCAAAGTAAATAAACAAGTAATAACAACGGTCAATAACAATTCAATAAGTAAATCAATAGCTCCGAAATAATCGTATTTATTCGCATTGTTATTTGTATAATTATTTCTAGAATCTACACTATCATGTCATGTAGATAAAGATTATTACATTTCAGTTTTTCACTTGTCGTTCCATTTCAATTTCAGTTTAATACTACAACAATTAATCCAAACTACGTTCAAGGATTTAAAGTATAATTTATCAATTTCTACGACAATTAATGGGTCAAATTTAACTAATCAAATTTACATATGGCGGGGTCAGGTTTCAATAAATCAAGGTCCGTCGTATGTAATCCGTCTTAATTTGTAAACTATACTACCCCAAATTCAACTAGCAAACTAGTTATCACTTAACAGTAGTAATTAATATCCAATTTAAATGACAATCAATCAATCAATCAATTATCAACCAATCTGTATTATTATCACATAAATAATTAACCGATAATGGTGTCAGGTATCACAGGTGAACAGATACAGATAATAGCAGTCATAACAGTAAAACAACCAACAGCAGCATATTTCAATTGTCGTTTCAATTGAAGTCAAATTTAATAAATAAAAGAACGTTAATCGTGAGTGATTGCTCACCTTTCGAGGCCAGAGACGAACGATAATGAGTTGGATTACAAATTCAAGCACGAATTCCAAAGCAAAGCAAAAGTGGCATGAATTCAACGATCAAAGATGATTTGTTCGAATTGATGAAACGGATCAGATCAGAACTGGAACGATGAAGATAAACGGTATAAGCGAACTTATATAACCACCCATAACTATATATATACATATGAAATTTATATCCTAAGTTAAAACATCACAAATTTTATTTACATGTGTTTCAACATATAAATAAATAATAAATCAAGCTTACATTTTATTAAAATCAACATACACTTAAAATAACATATATTTGTTTAAATTAAATAATTAATCCCGAAAAATTCTATAAAATAAAATTTTCAAAAAAACAAGTTCATACATATAAACGAAGTATATACATATTATACGTGAACTTACAAAATAGCTTAAAAAAATATTACCTATATAATTAAACATAACTCTCGCAAACAAACTTTATTTAAATACGTATGGCTAAAAACAGACCAAGTAAATTTGTTTATAAACCAATAGAGAACTTTCATTTTCTTTATAGCCTTATATATATAGACTGAGTATAATATTGTGTGAAACCTTCATATGCAAACTATATAAACTTAGCAGTAAATGACTAGTTTAAAAGTCTATGCATACTCCATTATGAAATCTACTTAAACGACAGGTATAAGATTACATAATACATATAAACACGTCTATCAAAAATCAGATTGAATGCAGAGAAGAATTTGAAAAAAACTCAACTGACCCGTATATAAAATGAATGTATGAACATAGTATAAAATATTTATTTTACCTAACCATATATATAGCTCATTTATATAAACATATATTATTAAAACTGTCCTTTTTTTTATAAACTAATATAATATATAATAAAACACGTATATAGCTACCCAGGCCACAGCTCTAACTGCAATGTACACATAAACAATATAGTTTTAAATGAAGAAAATATTCCGACCAATACTTAAAAATATATACAGGTTTTATAAACTAAAAAAAAAACCACAACTAAACTCATAACTTATATACTTCTTATAGTATGTAAACTTGTCTTATACGCATAAAGCAAACTGGAAAGAAGAAAAAATTATATATACAAACAAACCCTATATCTCAACTTATGCAGTCCAAGTTAATCTATACCAGACTCTAGTTTGTTTTATAACTAATCACATACACGAAACATCAATTTGTATCTACACGTGAAAATCAAACTAGTATACAAAAATACCTTAAACAAAAGGCTCAGCCTGGGGAAGTGTCAGGCAGAGGGAAGCTTCAATGAGGGAGGCTTGGTGGCTTTGGCGGGACTAGGAAGTGGCCAGAGGCTGGCGTGGCTGCCGCCGTTGCTCGGCACGGAGGAGCTCGGGTTGTTGGGCGAAGATGATAGGAGGCACGGTCTGAGGTGGGTCAAAGCATTGGAGAGGCAGTGGCAAGAGCCGACTTCGAGTCCTGTGTGGCGTTGGTGGTGGACTCGGTAGGAGGAGATGGTGGTGTGGGTGGCACGAGGCGGATCTGCGTGGGGATGGTGAAGGCAAAGGAAAGGGGGAGGGTGTGGATCTGGAGCTTGCTGTTGAGAGGTAGATGTGGGTTCAAGGAGAGGAGGCCAGAGGCGGATCCAGGGTGGAAGGTGAGCGGGTTCTTGGTTGAGGATCGGCATGAGACCTCGTGAGTGGAAAAATCAAAATGAAGAATGGAGTGTGAGGGAAAAATGAGGGGAGAAGAAGTGGGAGGTTAGGAAGGAAATTTTGTAGCTGGTGTTTGAAAATGAAAAAGTAAAAGAGCATCAGCTAAATAAACAAACGAAAGAACGAAGTGAAACAAAGTTATAAAGGCAAAATAAATATATATAAAACGAAAGGAAATAAAAGGTCACGAAAATCATGCCCTTGTGATCAGCTAATTTATTAAAACGAAACGGCTCTTATTCGATAACGTGGAAAAGGAAGCTAGTGAAACGTTGGGACCACAAATCAATAACGAATGAAACGCTGAAAAGTCAGCCTGTAATTTGGGCATTAATCAAACAAATTTTTGATGTAGTAGCAACGGTCATCCAAAATTTTAGCCAACTAATTAAAGCAACATTTATATTTTTGTTTGGGCGGCACGTCACAAGTTTGAAAACAAAAGGGTTTTAAAACGGATACCGATACGGTTTTTCGCTTTACAGATTCCGCCCCGTACCGAATTTCAAAATACAGAAATAAATATACTATTGAGATCAGCACGACGAGACAATCACAACGGTATACAGATATCAGTGGTACGATCATCCGATCAAAAGTCGATAATCGGAACTGAAAATGCTGTTAATTTGTCAGATATAAGGTAAATGAAGCAGTAGACGTCCGAATTTGGAAAAACGAAAAATGACGTCTCACTCAGAAGAGGATTTAGAAATTTTCTATAGAAAAATATCCAGGCTTGAAAATAAATTTATTATCACCACTTATTAGCCAGCTTGAATATAATAGAATTTCACAATTAAATAAATTTTGATAAAATAAATTGAAAATTTTAGATCTGCTATGTTTAGTTGGACGTAATCCAAATATTAAATTTTTATTTCCAATATTATTATTTAAAATTTCTCAAAAATTCGATTAAACACGTAATTAAAGCCATTATAAATTATTAAAATTTTACGAGTCGTTACACCATGTGAGCTGATCCATTCGAAATGAACATGGGAGGCATCGATACGAAGTGGTCGTGAAGGATGGATATGAACCTCATCCTTAGGATGGATATGAACGAGGCTCTTACCTGATGGATACGAAGGAGACCTGTAAAGTTGATGGAGTCGAACTGAGTTCCGGTGATCGATACAAGGTCATGGAGTCGAAATGCACCACCTGTACCCATCCTGATCGATACGAAACGTATCGGTTCGAACAAACCTCTGCACGCTTGCCTACCAACCTGGGTATGTTGTCATCAAGTCGAAATCCACCTAGCCTTCTTTTCCGATCGATACGAAATAATCGAGCCGTGTCCATGCCGATCGATACGAAACGTATCGATTCGAAGTTCACCACTATGCCTTGCCTTTGATCGATACGAACCATCGATTCGAAACATCATCTTCCTGATCGATGCGAAATGCATCGATACGAACCTATCCCCGATCGATGCGAACTGCATCGATGCGAACACCATCCCGATGGATGCGAAATGCATCGATACGAACCGTTCCTTACATACCGTATCCATCCATATATCCTAGATACAAACTCCGATTAGTCTGAAATTTGAAACATAGCCTCTCCAAGTCCTCATCACCATCTCCAATCGATTCCGTCCTGATCGAAGCTCGGCCAAATTTTAACGACATCGATCGCAGCCTTGCTTTCAATCGATCTCCAATCCTGATATCCATCATTCCTTGCCAATTTGTTGATATTCCAGCTTTGACCAAAAAATGGAATAACACTTAACTCTGTACCTTTTTTTGTAATGTCCATGAATTCATTCTCCATCGTGTATTTTTTCTTCAAACTGAACCCGGTGTGACGCATATAACTAGCATTTGGTATTCCTGATAACAGCCACTTTTCTTGTCTATCATCTTTGATTAATTTGGCTATCATTTCCTCCCACCTTATTTTTATGCCAGAAGCAAAATTCGAGATTGGTGCCCAAATTATTTTCTTCAGTAAATTGTATATTTTCCAAATCGTACCACTATCTGAAACGTGACATGAATCTAATGCTTGATGAAGTGGAACAAAATCATGCATTTTATTGAAAAAATATAAAATTCTAACTATATCAAAAGAGCAAACATTTAATAGAACATACGTATAACAAATTACAGCTTTGCAAGAAGTAACACTATTCCAGTTGAATTAGAAGTTCAGCAAAATATAAGTATCAATGCTTCTACAGTTAGCACTTCATCTTTACTTTAGCTAATTCATATTTAACTACAATCGGTACTTCAACTTAAATTGAGGCAATTCAAATTTAACTACAATTATCAGTTCTTCAAATTTTCCAAGTCTTCAAATTTTCTTTTTACTTTGGTTCTTTTTCTTCACTGCTTTTTCAGCTTCTTCAGGAGTTGCATTTGTAAAGAAAGCCATGACGTTCCAACTTCTATGTGGATCATTTAGTATATTATACACCATTTCAGCTCGCATGAGGTTGATATCTTTTTTGCTGTAATCGGTGGGGAGGTTTGAGTCTTTGTCCAAATGTTGAATGAATTTCATGACAAATAGAGCACAGTCATTCCTGTTGATTTAAAAAAGAAAAAAACAACAAACATTGTTTGTTAACTAGTAATCAATTTATGCTAATAATTTTATCATTACAGACAGACTAAAAATATTTTTAAATGGTAAGTATTTAATACTTGTGTTCTGTTAAAAGAACTGTACATCTGCTTGAGTAACATAGGCTGGATATATAAGGTCTTATATGGGTATTTATGATGTAGATTTCAAATTATTAGATTAAACGAGTATTGGTATAAAAGATGTAATGCTACAACCATTTAGTATTTCTCTTAACATATAAAATTGGGATTCATTTAGGAATGTATGAAGAGTTTTTTCATATCAGTGGACTAAAAAGGCAGTGCTTTAATATTATAATGGTATGGCCCTTTAGCATTTAACAAAAAAAATACATTAAAATATATTATACATTTTTACTTCCATTATCATTAATTATTTTGTTAACAATATGTGTATCAATAACCATACATTTCCTACTGCGTAATCATAATGTAACCTGTCACATTTTTCGGTTTATTGAACAGTGCAATATTGCAATGCTATGATTATTTAGCATTTACATGAACATAAATACTTTACTACATTATACATTTTTACTGCTATTACCATTTAGCACTTTTTTAGCATACACTGTATCCCATCTTTTTTTTCGTTTTCTGATGCATTGAATATTATGGCATTGCAATTTTTAGTATGATAGATGTGCAGTTTACTTGAAGAAAATTAAAAACTTAATACTACTTACGAGCAAAGGCCTTGCTGTGGACACCGTGGTTGCTTTATTGTCTTTGTACCAACTTCTTTATTCAGGATGTTGTTCTCTCTCCACTTTTCTTGAAATATTTTCTCCATCTTTTTTCTCTGTTACAAAAAAGGAAAAATAGAGTTAGATTTTTTCAATTTTTTATTTGTTATAAACTATGGTCTTACAAATAGCTGAGCTTGTTTGTAGTGTTGATTTGATGCCGTTGTTGATCTTCTGGGCCTTAAAGAATCATAATGGCACCATTGCATTTGGTTGTAATCCAAGGTTAGCAATGTCCAATGATTGATGTAATGCTAGGGGAAAAATATAGTCTCTGTAGATGAATCCATTACTATATTTTGTACTATTGAGTACACCAATGATTGGATTACATTTACAGTTTCTGTTTGTAATGCGTGCTACAAATGAAAATTGAATATTAGTTTGGTTTTTTCATTATATTAAATTTCAAAGCAAAATAATATTGCTTACCGTCATGATTGTGCTGAAAATGTAGTTATGTTCATATGTTGGTGCATTTTCAACAAACCAATCAATAATCTGCATTAGAAAAAGAATGTCACAGTGCTAGTCCTAGTTAGCATTTTGTAATGTCAAAATTTGTTGATACTGTTAGCATTTTTAAATGTCATACCTGCCCGTCTGTAAATTCTTCAAATAGCAAAGCTTCTAGCATGGACTGAACCACTGTTATCCCTCCTTTCTTACCATCATCTTTGTGCCATGCTACCGTGCTATATAATTTGTAAATTTCAAATTATTCTAAAACTATAATTCCAATGAAATTATTTAAGTTTTTACTGGGTATGAAGTACTTACTTTGATGTGTCCTCACATGCAAAAAAAGCTCTTATTATATCCTTCTTCTGTGTTTCTAGCAATTGGAAAATGTGGCTTTTTACTATGTTTCTTTGACGATATTGCTTTCTTTCAGGTGAGTAATTATCCACATCAATAAATTCTTCATTCTCATCTTCATCATCTATGCAAGTTTTTTCTTCATTTTTTTATTCTCCTTTGCATATTCTTCTTCATACTCTTCATCTTCTTTATTGTCTTCTTCACTGGTTTCTTCCTTATTTTCTCCACTGCTGTTTTCACTCGTCATCATTTTCTTTACTATCTTCTCTTTCATCTTTTTTTTCACTGTCTTCATTTTTTATTTGTTCAGTTTCTTTACCGTGGCCATCTTCTTCTTCTCCTTCTTCATCCTCATTTCTTGTTTTATCTTCCTTTTTTCCTTCTTTTTTTTCACTGTCATCTTCATTTCTAACTTTTTTGTTGTGGTACACTATCTCAAACTGATAATGAGGATCTACTTTTGCCTTTCTTTTTTTGATTTTAGTCTTTTAATCATTGAAGGGGGTGAGATATTTTTCAATCGTTGGCTTCTTCTTTCATTCTTATCATCTTGTTTATCTTCTTCTTTGTTTTCTTCATCTTGTATCCCAAAATCCTGTGTGTTCAACAGCTTGAATGATGTAGGGCTAATGCTTTCAAAAGCTTCCTTTGGTTTTCTTTTTTGTTCCTCTTTCTTAAATTGTTGAAGTTTTGATTTCAAGAATTCGATTTTTTTCTCCATTACAGTTAACTCATTTTCCTTCTATTTTCTTACTTCTTTTTCCTTCTGCAGATCTCTTTTTGTTTGGTCCAAATCGTTTTCCAACTGTTTAATGTGGTAGCTTTGTGTTTGAATTTGTTTTTCTTTCTCACTCAATTCTGACTCTTCTTCAGCATCTGTTTTAATTTTTTGATGTTTTGTTTCAATAATTGCCAACTGCAATTTGGAAGATTCAAGCAATAGCCTTTCTTTGGCTGTTGTATTTTCGAGTCCAATTGAGATCTGTATTCAATGAGCATTACATATTTTATTAGTGCTAAAATTATGTAGCATTTTCTACTAATGATTCTGTTTCAGTATTATGTAAATCTTTTTTGCATACAAAAAATGAGAATATGAAATCATTCAAGATATCATTAACATCTTCCATAATTAAGTATAATAAACTAGGTAACAGTTTCCTAAAAATTTAATGCATAAATATCATAAATAAAGATGTAGAAGAAAACTATTTTCTGTGTTCTAACTTTGTACACTGGATATTATGTTATAATGCTATTTAGCATTTTTTTTTCCTATTTATATGTATGTTTGCATAATCTAGTGCACCAAAAAAATTGGTAACGATATATAACCATTTTTTTATATAATTCTATCATCATTTAGCATTTTTTTACTGTTTATATGTAAAAAATAAGTGACAGTCAATATTAGATGTATATACCTTTTTGCTTTCCACATTCTTTAAATAGTCTTTTGAGACTATGTTCTTCATCCCATTAAGTGACCATTTAGCAAATCTTGCTAAGTCCTTTGACCATTCCTTCCTTGGCTTCATTATGTCCACGTGTTCACATAAAAAATACTAATATATAAAAAACAAATTGTTATTTCACAATTTATTATAATATAGTAGAATGTAAATTAATATCCTTACCAATGGTATCATCGAGCAACCTGACATATTCCTTGGTTTTTGCTTGAAAAATTTTAATGCTTTAATCAAAGAATAGTGAATGCTTAAAGGCCATGAAACTTGATTCATTTTTTTCAAATCAATTGCATATTGGAGATATCCCCAACTTAACATTCTTTGATTGTCAGGAAAAAAAATGTAATGAAAGAAAGAATGATGATAAATTTTGGTAAATCGTTTTCTTGTTCTTGAATTTCTTTGTCCAATTGGTTCTTTATCTTTTGAATAATAATGTCTCTTGTTATATGATCAATTATGCCAAAGTGTCTTAAAACAAATTGTTGACAGTTTTCTGGGGTGCTTTGAAAAGAAACCTTAGGAAGTGGAAAAATGTTTTTTCCTTGCATGGGTAAACCAAAAATTAAAGAAATGTCTTCTGTTGTTATATTTAATTTTTTCCCTCCTACAATAAAACACTCTTCTTCAACACAATAAGAGTCCATTAAATCATCTAAATTTTTTGAACATTTTCTAATGCTTTTACTTCCTATATCACCCTCAAAGAAAGCATTAAAAAAGTTGTAGAAATGTGTTTGTTTTAAAAAATTCAATTGATTTTTAGTACAACCTTTTGTTTTTTAATCTTTTCAAGCATTTTAACCAAGGCGGATAAACTACACCTATACTGCATAGTTTCCTTATCTGGTGCCTTTTTTTCTACGTTTTTTTACCGTCTTGTGCTTGCAATGAAGATTTCGTATTCTATAAAATACAAATAAAGAAACTGTGTTAGTTATATTTATGCAAACTAATTTTGTAGACTTGCACAGTAAATAAATGATGATGGTACAATAAGAAAAAAATTTAACATCAATAAGAAATACCTAAACCATGACACTACAGTGATTTAGCATTTTTTGTAACATTAGAATATGTTTAACAAAGTAGATTAAGATGATAATTAGTCTTAGCATTTTTATATGATGCTAATTTCTTTAGCATTTTTGGTAATGATTGTAATTCATGCAATACTTAAACTTTAATGCTACAACGATTTAGCATTTACTGGTACAGAGGATTCTATTTCCAAATTAAATTAAGATGATAAATAGTTTTAGCATTTTTACTACATACTAATTTATTTAGCGTAATTAGAAATCAATTTAATTCATGAAATAGCTAAATCATAATGCTATCGTGTTTTAGCATATTGTTGTAACAGTAGATGTTGTTTCCAAGTTAATTTAAGATGATAATTAGTGTTAGCATTTTTTGTAAATGCTAATTTTTTGAGAATTTTTGAAAATGATTGTAACTAGTCTTAGCATTTTTAATGGATGTTGATTTTTATTGGAAATGCTACAGTTATTTAGCATTTCTGCACCATTAGATTATGTTTACCCAATCGAATTAATATGATAACTAGTCTTAGCATTTTTACTAGATGCTAATTTATTTAGCATAGTTAGCAATGATTTTAATTCATAAAATAGCTATGCTACAGTGTTTTAGCATATTTTTGTACTAATGGATTTTTTTTTCAAATTAAATTAAGATGATAACCAGTCTTAGCATTTTTCTAGAATAATGCTAGTTTTTCTAGCATTATTGGACATGGTTCTAACTTGTCTTAGCATTTTTAATGGATGCTAATTTTTATTGGAAATGCTACAGTTTTTTTTTAAATAAAACCTGAATATATTAACCAACTCCAAAAGCTGTCAACATGCCTGACAGGTAACCCGAAAGCAAAGCAGGAAACCAAAGCCGCTCAGAATAAAAATAAAAATAAAAAAGAACAAAAGACCAAAACCACTAGAAGCTGGGGAGTCAGAGAGGAAGACGACCGCAGGAATCAGGCACAGATCAATCTCGATGAGCTCCAGAAAAACCACCGCCCATCAAAAATCGTCATCGAGCTCCGACAAGGCCACCGCCCGATGACGATGTCGAAAGACACCCGTACAAACCAACGACAAGAGAGAAGAGGTGCCACCATGGTTTGATTGGTCCAATCAAAACGCCCGACATCCAAAGATCTGCAAATGCGAAAGCCGAGAAATAGAACCGAATTTCCTCCAGCCAAGCTCCAAACTAATGAGGAATGAAGAGCCTCATCCAAACCAGAAAATCCAGATTCTGAAACCAATTGCCACAAAAATAGAGATAAATGGTTGGGGGGGGGAGGGTGAAATGAAGATCAGCAAGCAAGAGCCACCAGTCTCGGGATCGGAATTCAACCAATACCCGCTCTATAGGAAGACTGAGAACAGGTAATAGAAAGCAGGGCCATAAGGCGTCCAGAACGAGAGTTGACCGACCCCTTTAAAGGTCTGCCACGAAAAGCCAAGAATACATCATTTCTAAGCCGTCGAATAATGGAGAATGGATCCATAGGAGTCTCCTCAAAAATTGCCTTATTCTGCGCACACCAGATGTGCCAGCAAATCAGACATGGAATCAAACGAGAGATGATAGATCGAAGAGATTTACCAGTGCTACCTTTCCACCAGGTTCTCAGAAAATCATTCGGCGAGGAAATGCTACCGCAGATATCCAATAAATTTCCGAAGTAATTCCAGCAGGCTCTGGCGGAGGAACCAGAAAAAAGCTGATGATCCACCGATTCTATTTCCTCATTGCCGCAGCATCTACAACGGGAAACAAAAGAAATGCCAATCCGCTGAAGGTTCTCATCAACTGACAACCCTTTATGAAGGGTTCGCCACATGAATAGAGTCACTTTAGTGGGGATTCTAGCGTCCCAAATGAAAGAGAAAATGGGGAGAGCAGGGGCGGGAGTACGAGCAGAGTTCCAGGCCTTAAGAATAGTAAACGGACCACCATCCCATCTAGATTGGCCTCCATGAGAATCAGAAAACAATTTGACCGATTGCATATGTTTCCAAGTCTCACTGGCGAATGATGGAGATCCGGAATAGCCACCAGTAGCCAGTCTCTGGTATTTGGCATGTAAGAACATCGTCCATAAGGAATCGTTAGTTCCAAACCTGTACCACAACTTGCAAGCGAACGCCGAACAAATGTCCTTTGGATTTCGCAAACCAAGCCCACCCTCAATCTTTGGACGGCATATAACATCCCAAGAGACCCAGTGATGGTGGTGTTTGTCAACCTTCGATCCCCATAAGAAAGAGGAAGTCAGAGATTGGAACGACCGAAAGAAAGAAGTAGGGGTCATTGCGGCGAAAACATGAGTGCCCATAGATCCTAATACTGATTTGAGGAGAACCAATCTACCAGCATGAGATAGAAAAGACGCATTCCAACGGATAATCTTACCCCTAAATTTGTCCGTCAGAGGATCGAAAAGGGCGTTAAGTTTACTACCTCTGTAGAGAGCAATACCCAAATAAGGAAGGGGAAGGGATGCTTCCCTGAAACCGGTAAACGATTCGACCCAAGAGACCTTCGAAATGTCCATGTCCTTCGCATGGACGAAACAACTCTTCGAAGAGTTGACCAGTTGGCCCGAACACCTCTCGTACAGATGGATGAACCGAATAAGCCGGCGAACAGAAGTTCGATTTCCGTTGGAGAAAATGACAATGTCGTCTGCAAAGGATAGGGAAGAGACGAGCGGACACCCACTGGGGAGACCAAATCGGTGAATTTGGCCAAACATCGTTAAGATGTGGATCCCTCGGATGAAAGCCTCTGCCGCAATCACGAAAAGAGATGGCGATAGAGGATCTCCTTGACGAAGACCTCTACCCGCCTTGAAAAATCCATTAGCCGATCCGTTATTGAGAACAGAGAACCAGCAGTTGGATATGAGAACAGTACAGTTATTTAGCACTTCTGTACCGTTAGAAAATGTTTTTAAAATCGAATTAATATGGTAACTAGTTCTAGCATTTTTATTAAATCAATGAGTAAAATCTAATAAATTAGTCAAATGCAACTAGTAGAAAAAAAGCAGGTTTAAAGTGATGAAAGTTAACAAAAATAACTTTGAGTGATTTGATTTGGTTACTAAAATATAGTGATGTCACCTATCTGAATTCAGATCAAATGAGTACCATAATCATTATTGTTGAAATTTAAAAAAAATATAAAACCACAGCTTAAAATCACTAACATTTCGACAAAATTATTCAGTAATACTACAAGTTTCGACAATAAAGATAAAACCACAGGAGAAAACGGTCGCTAGAACAAAAAGGATGTAAAATAATAAAGCATTTCTTATAAAATAATTATAAATCGGCAATATATACATAATAATTCAGTATTATACCTGTTTTTGTTTTTTCTTCTCCATTTATCTAGTCTTCCTGGCCTTTGTTGCAGCTAACGATAATTTTGACGATACAATTTGGAATTTCGATTGCAGTGAAGAACTAGGAGACTGATTGTTGGTCGACAGAGAAGATTTTGACCTAGTTTCCATTAGAATTTTCGAATGAGTATGTCGATTTGTCTTTTTGAATGTGATTATCTATGTGAATTTGTTTTTTTTTTTGGTTTTGGATGAAGAATTTCAAATGATTTTAGATGAAAACGACTGCAAAACCCTGAATTGACAAAACCCTAGAGACGAAAACAAGGTCAGATGGTTAGTTAGAAAAGGCGGGTTCTTAGGTCCAAATAATTAAACTCGTGGTCCAGTAACAATTTTTTATAATAAGTTTGTCCTTTTAACTAATTTTCTCTATTATATATCTATATCTGTTACAATATTTAAAAGTATTCTAATTTATTGCTAATATGTCTGCAATTAAAACTTGTTAATTTTTTTGCGAAATTTCAAATTAACTGCAGAAAAATTTGAATTTGTTAATATAATCATTACAAAGAAAATACATTTTTGACAGCATTAGTATGCAACCTTTTAATACAAAATGTTGTCTGTTATGTCTCAAACCATAATTAAATACTAACAAAACGCGGCCTATGCCAAACCAACACCTCTTTACGCGCGTCTTTTCTTTGTACGCAGATTGCTTTCCCTCCCAAATGCCCAGTTACTTTTCCTCAATTCATTTTTCCCTCTCAAACATCCTAATTAATTTCCCTAAAACTTGTCGATCAACACTGCACCTCTTTTCCCTCTTCCAACAAACATTGCTACCCTCCCCTCTTCTTTGATTTAAGTCACCAGTCTACTTCTTCCTTTTCACCAGTTGGGACCTCTTTTTCGCAGCCTTCTTCTCCTTCGGTGCAGCGTCCCTCCTCCCCATGTAGTCAAATTAACTGTCCCAACTAAGAACCTTAAAGCACAATAAATCATAATTCAAGGTATATTTTAATATTTCAATTATTGTTTATGCCAATTAACTTGATTTTATCGTTTTATTAACTTGATTTTTATTTGTTTCATGTTTGGTATTTCGTTTGAATTGTACTTTTATTGCATTTGAATGTTAAATTGATTTTTGATGTGAATTTGAAACTCTGAATTGCACTTTGATATGATTATCTGAACATCTACCATCCGACCAAGCGTATATAATTACCATTAATAAATATCTCAACTATTCAAATGCCAGAGATAGTTGAGACATACACATTTGAATAGTTGAGATAGGCATGCATTTATATAATTTTGAATGCTAGATATATGCCTGCAAGAAATTCTGAATTGCAATTTGAATAGTTGAGACGCAAGCATTATCTGAACATCTACCATCCAACAAAGCATATGTAATTACCATTAATATAATTGAGATGCATTATATAATATATTTGAGAGGACTTATTATTATTATATAGTTGAGAGGCAAGCATATGTATTTGCAGTTTGATATGATTTCTTGGAAACCATATGGATGAACATCTATCGTTAACATTTGGTTTATCTCTAAGTAAATAAGACATAGCACTGCTGTTAAATATAGTATGACCAATACTATTACAAACACATAAAATAACAAAGTATACATATTAGAAATGTGTAAGCTGTAGTATGATAACCTGTTGGTGTTGTCTTGCTTCAGCAGTATGACATTGCTGTTAATTGTTAGTTAGTGTAGTCAAATTCTTTATTTTTTAAGTTTGATCATCACTTCCTATAACAATGCTATTCATTTAACCCTTTTTTAATAATTTTTTCTAGTTGCGTAATTAAAGAGGGTTATGGAAATTTGTCTGATATGGACACTTCAGATATTGATTTTGAACATACAAACCGTCGATAAGCAGGTCTTATTCCTATAAAATCAATAGTTTCATTTGTGATGTTGTTGGTGCTTGAACAAAAATTTGTGTTATATTTGTGTTGAGGAGATAAATTAATTCACATACTTTGAATGTTTTTTCTGCATGATTATCAAGTTTGCCAGCACAAAGTATGGCTTGGTGAGGGGTAAACTATTTCTTTAGCAACACTCAATGTATTATTTGACCATGTATATCTTAGAAAACCCCAAATTATACAAGTAAATGCAATTGATAATTCCTTAACTTTATGAATCGGCAGCGGTGGCAGGAACCAATAGGTTAGGTTCACTGGCGGAGAAGCGGACGCCAACAAGGTAACAATGAGTGAATGAGATTCATATGGACAATAATGATGAGTTGAGAAGTATAACCGCAGTTGGTTTCTCCATGCAGGTGCTTCCATATTGCCCATTGACCGTGACATTGAAGTTAGCAAGATCGTTGTGCTCCGGATGATTTACAGAGAACCTGGTGGTACGGGATCTCTGGTAAATCTCTTCGCTCGATCATTTTTCGTTTGATTCCTTGCCTGATCTGTTGGCACCTCTGATGCGTGCGGAATAAGGCAATTTTTGAGGACTCTCCTATGGATCTCTCTTCCATTATTCGGCGGGTTAGAAATGATGTCTTCTTGGCTTTTCGTGACAGACCTTTTAAGGGTTCGGTCAGCCCACGTTCTAGTCGGCTAGTGGATCTTTTATCTATTTCCTGTGTCAGGCTCCCTCTAGAGTTGGAATTGGCTGATGCCCTTTCCTGAGCCGGGTTGTTCTGGCTAACTCGACCTCGCTTCCCCCCCTTTCTTCTCATTATGTGGTTGCTGGATTTTCTTGCTCTGGCTTATCAGGTTTGGTCCGGGGTCTTCTGTCGTCTTCTAATATTATGGATTTCTGAGTGATTTTCTATGCTAGCTCTGGTGGGCTCGTCTGCTCTGCTTCCTGTTGATTTGGACGGTGGTCATTCCACATCGTCATCGGGCGGTGGCTTTGCCGGAGCTCGATGACGATGTTTCGATGGGCGGTTGTTTTTCCGGAGTTCATCCTGATTGATCTGTGCCAGTTTCCAGCGGTCGTCTTCCTCTTCTACTCGCTAGTTTATGCTGTTTCTTTGGACTTTTGTTCTTGTTTTTGTCTTTTTGATTGCTTCGACGGTTTTGTATTTTTTTTGTATTCTGGTTACCTGTCAGGCATGTTGACAGCTTGTGGGTGTTGGTTTTATATATATACCTATGTTTCAAAAAAAAAAGGCAAAGGTCAAAAATCTTATCGATACTTTTGGTCAGAGAACTTCTATTTACCGTGGAGTCACTAGGTATATATACTATTACTTGTGTTGATCATCTATCATATGCAAACTGATAACGATTTTGTATTAATCGTAATTTCTCCCTGTAAAATTTAAAACAAAAAAAGGATTCTGTTTTTGATTTATTGATGGAAAATTAGGACACAAGCATGGATGGACTGGAAGGTAAGAGGCTTATCTTTGGGATAGAAGATTCAGGCGTGATGGGCAGAGTCGCTAAGGAAGACAAGTTATATTTTGCTGCTACAGTTATATATCTTCGCTGCTTAAAATTTTAAATCAAATCCCATTTTTATATGACTAGCAAAGGCAGAGTGGAAATTATGGTTGATCATCCTACAGCAACAACATCAAATGATACAAATTAAATACATTTATTTATGTATTCAGATATCCAATTATGAAAAAGAACTTGAAGAGATGATGAACACACGGCTCATCAAGAGTTCATTGCATCCCTTAGAAAATGGGTACAGTTTCATGTTTTATTATTAATTCTTGATATTTTTTTTTACTGGTGCTATGAATCGTTTTAGTTGATCAATATTTTTATACTCAATAGAAAGAGCAGTGGGTTCTCTAGAGGCGCTTCTATATCGTTTCAATCATTATTTAATATGATTTTTTTTACATAGGTGATTAATTTGGCTTGTCTGTTTTATATACATCATCAACATAGTCGATGGCAAGGAAGAATTGGAAGAGTAGCTGGCAATGCATATCTCTGAACATTCATTATGCTCTCTTTCAATTGTTTTTCACCTTTTTGGGTTCAAATATCCATTGTTATCTACTTTAACAATAATTTTTTGAAAGTTAGTTGGAGCTCATATTCGTGTACTTTTTATTCAAACCTTTGCTAATGGAATCCAAGAAAAAAGATTAATACTTACATTCAAAATTTAGAATCTGCACCATTTACATTCTCATATAGAAAACTTGCAAGGTAGAAAGCTCGTGCTTTGTTTATCTAATAAGGCAACTGAATTGCTTTATTTTTTGAAAGAAATGTTTCATGATTTCCATGTATTATTGAAACAACTTTTGAAAGAAATTATCCAAAATCTTACAAGGGAAAAAAGACATCTTCTTTGTTTACGTCATAAGGTTGTAGATTGATTTGCTATTTGAAAGGAGATTTTCACAATGTCATTGTCGTGCAAACATAAATTGATACTATGGATGAAACTAGTCAAAATCAACACATGGATCTCAAAGAACAAAACAAAAGAGAAAGTTCAATGGAGATGGGCGTAAAAATGTAAACTTCTGAGGATAAAATCTAATTGTAAACCTAAATGATATTTGTGTAAATGTTTTTTCTATTCCTGACCAGATTAAATCAAATGGAAAAAAAGCCTAGACGTAGCAAGCATCATTGTTGCACATCGTATAACTAAACAATAACGTTAACTTATGTTGTCTATATGCTTTTTTAACAAGCGTTAACTTAAAAGAGCACACAAATTTCCCGTTATAAAAATTGAAGGCAACATAATGCTTTAAAATGTTGCTAAAAGCATTCACGAACCCATCTTTTTGTTGGTTATTGATGCAGCCAAATAAGCGAATTCGACGATGTAAATCGAATCCGTTCAGGATCTCACATGATTAGCGGAAATAATCGGCGAATCGATGTTAAATCGGTGAATTGAAGAATACCCAAAGGCTCAAATCCGTTGACCTCAAGAGATACCGGATTCTAGCAATCTTCGACACGTTGATCGCGCACGATACCGTGAGAGAAGATCTACAATTCTTCGGACGTTGATCAAGCGCACTTGATTCCGTGAATTGGCTTCAACAATCGTTGATTCGAGCGCACTCGAATGTCGAAAGTGGAGATAGGAGATAACACTCAACTACCAATTTTAATGGAGGCACAAAGCACAAACCAATTTTTATTCAAAAATCAACAACCTTGACAAATGAC
The DNA here is from genome assembly GCA_030765085.1 of Allium cepa. Lineage (NCBI taxonomy): Eukaryota > Viridiplantae > Streptophyta > Magnoliopsida > Asparagales > Amaryllidaceae > Allium > Allium cepa. Next base: position 1,004,195,489 of record CM060935.1, read on the forward strand.
ACAACTCGCCTATTTATAGGCTTACAACACAACACAACACTTACATCACAAAGTGCAACACAATACAAGGCCATCACGACCTAACATATTTACACATGACCGACTTAACATATACAAGACGACTTAGAATCAAACGACTCAACAACACATAACGACATAACCATCAGCTACCTTACACTTAACGACTCAAATGACGCAACGCAGCAACCTAGGGCCGCTCGCGACTTAAACTTTGCGACCTAAGCTTGCTCGCGAAGACGGGTAGCATGGCAACGACCTAGAGAGGAGTGGTATGGTGGAGCATCGACTTACTGGAGTGCGACATTGATTTGGGCTTCTTCGCCTTCGCGACCTAGGGCAGCACGATTGAAGGTTAGGTCGTTCGTGAGGTGGTTCTGGGGTGGCGGCGTGACCTAGGGCATGTCGTGCACGAGCTTCCTCTTTGTTACCTCGTTCGCGGCCTAGGTCATGTCGCTTGCGACCTAAGGTAAGTCGTTCGCGATCTTCTTCTTCGCGAACTGTCGAGGTATGTGCTACATCATCCTCCCCTTGTTAGAAGGAATTCGACCTCGAATTCACACTCTCCTCATCTTCGACAAGTTCCTCCCCATAATACGGAATCAAAAGCTTAACGTTGAAAACATCTGCAGTGTGAATATGATCTGGCAACTTCATCCGATATGTATTATCATTGATCTTCTTCAAAACTTCTACTAGACCAAATTTTCGAGCTTTCAACTTGTTGTAAGTTCCAGCTGGAAAACGATCTTTTGTTAACACTGTGTAAAACAAATCTCCCTCTTTGAAGTTCACACTCCTTCGCTTCTTATCTGCCAGTTGTTTATACTTCTCATTTGATGCAAGCAATCGTTCATGAACAGTTCTGTGGCACTACTGCAACTCATTTACGAAATTCCCAGCTCGTTTAACAACTCCCTTCTGATATGGCACTGTCGTCAACTCCAACGGCCCCTTCGGAATTGCTGAATATACAACTTGAAATGGACTGAAACCAGTACTTCGATTGATTGCATGATTATGTGCAAATTCCACTTGACATAACTTCACATCCCAACTCTTCAGATTATCTTTCACAAGACACCGCAACAAATTTTCCAGGGATCTGTTCACAACTTCAGTCTTTCCATCTGTCTGTGGATGATACGCACTACTGAATTTCAGCTTCGTTCCCACCATCCTCCACAAACTAAGCCAAAAATGACTTAGAAATCTGGTATCCCTGTCTGAAACTACAGATTCTGGTAAACCATGCAAGCGATGGATCTCTTTAAAGAACAACTGTGCCACATGGACTGCATCTGCCGTCTTCTTACAAGCAACAAAATGTACCATCTTTGAGAAACGGTCCACCACAACATATATAGAGTCATTTCCCCGTTGAGTCCTCGGTAAGCCCAACACAAAATCCATGCTTACATCCACCCACGGTTTTGTAGGAACAGGTAAAGGCATATATAAACCTGCATTTGTAGCTATCCCTTTCGAAACTTGACAAACATGACATCTACGAACGAACTTTTCAACTTCCCGTTTCATCGAGGGCCAATAATGAGTCTGAGAAATCAATTGCAATGTGCGATCCCGACCAACATGTCCTTCTTCATGCAACTCTTTTACAATTTTCATTCTAAAGTTGCAATCTGGTACGCACAATCGATTCCCCTTGAATAAGAATCCACCTACCAACACAAACTCATCAGTACTCCCATCCTTGACTTTCTCAACAATCTTCGTAAAGTAAGGATCTTCTTGAAACAACTCTGGCAATAGTTCAAATCCTGTCACTTCAATCTTCATTGTCGTCAGCAAATGATTCCTCCTGCTCAATGCATCAGCCACACGATTCGTCACCCCTGATTTGTGCTTTACAACAAAAGTAAACTGTTGTAGATACGCGACCCGTGAAGCGTGTCTGGCTGAAATTTTGTCCTGCCCTTGCAAATGTTTCAAAGCTTCATGATCCGTATAAAGAACAAACTCCTTCTGAAACAGATAATGTCTCCAGTGCTTCACAGCTTGAACAATCGCGTAAAACTCCACATCATAGGTGCTATATCTCAACTTGGCTCCAGACAATTTCTCACTGAAATAAGCAGCTGGTCTTCCATTCTGACTCAAAACTCCACCAATCCCAACCTTCGAAGCATCAGTGTGTAATTTGAACAATATCTGAAAATCCGGCAAAACTAGAATTGGTGCTGACGTCAAAAGTGTCTTGATCTTCTCAAAAGCTAACTCTGCTTCCTCTGTCCATACGAACTTCTTTCCTTTCATCCAATCGGTTATAGGTGTCATCACACTGCTAAAATGTGGAATGAATCTTCGATAAAAAGATACCAACCCATCAAAACTCCTCACTTCAGTAACTGTCTTGGGTGGTGGCCAACTCCTGACAGCTTCCACTTTGCTTTCATCCACTTGAATACCCTCCTTCGACAGAACATATCCCAGAAACAAAACACTGTGCGTCATAAACACACACTTTTTCGTTGCTGCATAGAATTGCTCCTGTCGTAGAATCAATAGCACTTCTCGCAGATGCTGGACATGCTCTTCCATACTCCCACTATAGATCAAAATATCGTCAGAGTAAACTACTACAAACTTCCCAATGAATGGTCTGAAAATATGGTTCATCACTCTCATAAAAGTATTAGGAGCATTGGACAAGCCAAACGGCATAACGAGCCATTCGTATAGACCTTCCCTAGTTTTAAAAGCAGTCTTCCACTCATCACCCGGTCTAATACGAATCTGATGGTATCCACTCTTCAAGTCAATCTTTGAGAACACAACAGCCCCACTTAACTGATCAATCAAATCATCAAACCTGGGCATAGGAAACCTGTATCTCACAGTGATCTTATTTAAAGCCCGACTGTCCGTACACATCCGCCAAGTCCTATACTTCTTCGGTACCAATAAGGCTGGCACTGCACAAGGACTCAAGCTCTTCTGAACACGCCCTTGTTCTAGCAACTCCTCCACCTGCCTTCTCAGTTCCTCATGCTGCTTAGGACTCATCCTGTAATGTGGCCTGTGAGGCAATACAGCTCCTGGAACAAGATCTATCTAATGTTGAATGTCCCTCAACGGCGGTAGCTCCTTTGGCAACTCTTCAGGAAACACATCTCTGTATTCTTCCAATACTGGCTTTACTTCCTTTGTAACTTCAACAGATTCAATAGCTTCATGTCCAATCAACAAGAATACCTCTGGACTCTCCTCTACCTCTTCAACAAATTCCTTCAAAGTCAACAAAGTCTTCAGCTCCTCAATCTCTTCTGACTTTCTCTCTCCTTGTTGCCTTTTCTTTGGAACTAAAATGATCTTAGTATTCTCAAACATAAATCGGTAGCTATTGGTTCGACCGTCATGCTGCACTGCTCGGTCATACTGCCATGGTCTTCCCAAAAGCAAGTGACAAACATCCATCTCCACCACATCACACCAGATCTCGTCTTTATACTTCTTCCCAATAGAAAATGGAACATGAACTCGCCTATCCACCTTCACCTCTCCTCCTTTTCTTAACCACGCTATCTTGTAAGGATTTGGATGCTTCTCCGTCTTCAACTTCAACTTTCTCACAGCTTCGGTAGAAATGATATTATCACAACTTCCCGCGTCAATCACAAATTTACAAACCTTCCCCAGCATAGTGCATGTCGACTGAAAGATGTTACTCCTCAGCCAACTAGCCTCATCCTCTTGCTTCGGTGTTAAACAAGACCTCCTCATCATTAGATTACATCCTTCAACTCCCGACGCGATATCCTGTTCATCCTCCTCAACTGGACTAGAATAACCTTCACCAACATCCTCACCTTCCATTTCAGCATTCATAGTTCGCCGCTTCAGTTTCGAACATTCATTGCTCTTGTGGCCAAATTCTTGACAATTAAAGCACTTGATACTATTTTTGACCTTGGTCTTTGCTACCTCATTGACAACCGGTTTAGTAACAGCCTTTGTAGCAGTAGCATTGCTACTAGCTCCCTTCACTTGATAGTTGGAATTTGTAAACACGCCAACTCCTCGTCTTCCCTGCTTCTCCGAAGCCAACGCTTTCTGGTGCGCTTCAGCCACAGATCTAGGGTCAAACATATTTACCATGTCCTGGATCTGGATCCTCAACCCCCCAACAAATCTAGTGGTCAACTGTTCTTCCGTCTCCATGATGTCATTTCGAGAAATCAGTTGATAAAACTCATCAGCATAATCATTAACAGTCTTTGTCCCCTGCCTCAGGTTCTGCAAACGTTGGTACATTAGAGACTCATAATTGTAAGGTAAGAAAGTAGCTTTCATTAACTTTTTCATCTTCTCCCATGTAATAATCTTCGACTTCTCCATTCTCTCCCGTGTAAGTTTAGTCTGCTGCCACCACGCCATAGCTCTCCTTCTCAATCTTGTAGCAACCAACTTCACTCTACGATTCTTGGGAATTTCTTTGAAGTCAAAAATTTCTTCAACATTTGAAACCCAATCCAAAAACTCTTCCGCAACCATTCCACCTTTAAATTCTGGAATTTCCATTTTCATCCCCGACTCCCATCGACGATCATCTTCATATTCTCTAACTCAATTTTTCCCTTGGCCATGATTTCGACAAGATCTACTTTCATAATCACTATCTTCTTCCAAATCTGACATATGTCGATGTCGATCCCGTCCATCAACATTTCTACTTCCACGCACGTCTCTTTCTCCCGAAACGGATGGCTCTCTTCTTTCTCTATAAGATTGTGCGGTATTCTTCGTTCACCCGAAACCGACGGAGAAACTGGTTTCCACCCCGATTTGACACTGGTGATGTTCTTTGTCGAGTTAGGTTCATATTCATCATAAGCCTCTCCAATCTACCAATTCCTTCATCGAAATTTTCATTGAATTTATCACTAATGCGTTGCTCCATTTGTTCAGCATCTTCTCTTCTATACAAATCTGCAATGTTTTGATGACGGTTAGCTCTTCTCGGCGGCATGATCTTCAACAACAATCTTCAACTTAATTCAAACACAAACTTCTCAACAATTGCAAATCCGATCTCCAAACTTCAAATGACGCAAACTCCTTGCGATCTAGCTCTGATACCAAACTGATGCAGCCAAAGAAGCGAATTTGACGATGTAAATCGAATCCATCCAGGATCTCACATGATTAGCGAAAATAATCGGTGAATTGAAGAATACCCAAAGGCCCAAATCCGTTGACCTCAAGAGATACCGGATTCTAGCAATCTTCGACACGTTGATCGCGCACGATACCGTGAGAGAAGATCTACAATTCTTCGAACATTGATCAAGCGCACTTGATTCCGTGAATTGGCTTCAACAATCGTCGATTCGAGCGCACTCGAATGTAGAAAGTGGAGATAAGAGATAACACTCAACTACCAATTTTAATGGAGGCACAAAGCACAAACTAATTTTTATTCAAAAATCAACAACCTTGACAAATGACACGACTCGCCTATTTATAGGCTTACAACACAACATAACACTTACATCACAAAGCACAACACTTACATCACAAAGCACAACACATTACAAGGCCATCACGACCTAACATATTTACACATGACCGACCTAACATATACAAGACGACTTAGAATCAAACGACTCAACAACACATAACGACATAACCATCAGCGACCTTATGACTCAAAGGACGCAACACAGTGACCTAGGGCCGCTCGCGACTTAAACTTCGCGACCTAAGCTTGCTCGCGAAGACGGGTAGCACAGCAACGACCTAGAGAGGAGCGGTATGGTGGAGCATCGACTTACTGGAGCACGACATCGATTTGGGCTTCTTCGCCTTCGCGACCTAGGGCAGCGCGATTGAAGGTTAGGTCGTTTGCGAGGTGGTTCTGGGGTGGCGGCATGACCTAGGGCATGTCGTGCGCAAGCTTCCTCTTCGTAACCTCGTTCGCGACCTAAGTCACGTCGCTTGCGACCTAAGGTAAGTCGTTGGCGATCTTCTTCTTCACGAACTGTCGAGGTATGTGCTACATCAGTTATTATGTTTAACTGATTTTTCTTTCATGATAGCACACTAATACATTCAAATCACTAAAGGCAGGATGCAAATAACTATTCATAAGGTTAGGCAATTATCAACATTCACTGTTAAGGTTATATAGGTTTATGTCTCATCTTTAATATGTTTATCAGCGTTAGAGCTACACTTCATCTATGATAACATAACATATAAAAATAAGACTGGCACAAATGTAGAATGCATTTACAATCTTTCTACTTTTACATTTCTTATGCTAGTTTTACTATAATTATCATAACTATCGGTTTAGGTAAAGAACATGCGTTTGGCCAAAGATGGTGACAGAGATGTGCACCATTTTGAACTTGAAACATAATCCAAAGTAAGTTCATAATGTTTTTGTATTTTATTCTTGGTTATTAATTTCTACAGCTTTCAGGTTTTGATGTTTTCCTTTTTCATATCAATCATTTAGGAGGTTAGGTATAAGGCAAGTGATATTCTAGAGATTCTCCCAAGTCAAAATCCCTTAGCCATTAATAAATTCCTTCATCGCTATAACCCTGATCCAAATTGCTACATCAAAGTAAGATCCCTTTTGCAATGTATTTTGTTGATAATTTTGAATTTTTAGTTTTAAACATAGTCTTTAAATATAAAGTTTGGAAAAATTAATTTCAAACTTGATAATAACGAATAATTAAGTTATTCTACTTATGATCTATGCTACATCAGATTGTATATTGGAGCCATGAAATGCTGACTCCTTAGGAGGAGTAGTTCTTATCACAAAGGCAACATTTCTAAATCAAAATTTTTGATGAAGCATGGGCTAGGGGCCATCTTCATTTATTTGAGGTATCTTGTTTTTAAGATAAACAAATCATTTAAAGATTATAGTATGGTTAAAAATGTTGGTCTGGATTTTTGTTTTTTCCTAAATTACGATCGTAGTCTTCAAGTGCTAAAAAAGATATAACTTAGAAAGCGGAAGAAAATGCAGTATGTAGATATGACAATATATAAAAAAATGTACAAAATTTTAAAAGTTTCTGAAAAATGTCAAAATTTTGTCAATTTCAATCCAGGTCTGTAGAAAAAAATTGTGAAAATCAATAAAAATCAATAATTGAACCAAACTTTTGAAGTAATTAATACGAGCATACCAATATCAGCTGAAACTTATAATTATATTAACTTATAAAGTACGATATATCTCAATGAAAGAAATGAATATAAAATTAGGAATTTTGAAAGTTTATAAAGGCATAGCCTATAACTTAGTATGATATTTTAGAGAAAACCCAACCATATTAGCAATTTATTGGTTAATTATTTGAATTTTTTTTTGAAAGTCAACCTATCCAACATATGATAAAAATATCATGTGTACAACTTGTAGTACCATTACATTTTGACCTCTGTCAACTAACATATATGTCACCATTAACAACTTAAGCACCATTAAAATTCATGTCAAAATATGATATGCTCTAATACTTCGGAAGCACCATTAAATTTTGACCTCTGTCAATTAATAGGCATATGAACTCATAGACATTAGTTAAAAATATTTAATTTTCAAAATAAACCATTATACCCGCACTGCTATACAACTGATGCATTATGCCCATGTGGAATTAAACAATGATTGTAGCATGCTAGCAATTTTCCATACCCAATGCATGCTCTGTATATCAAACTTGACATTGTATTGTGTATGACTTCGAACCTATATGTAAAGAATTTAGGAGTTTAGTTTTATATTCTATCACCGAATCTATTTTTCTCTTTAATGCAGCTATGAAGTTTGTATCATGTAATTCAGAGCTCTTAGTGGTAAACTTTAGCTTGTAAATTGTTGCTTATATATATATATATATATATATATATATATATATATATATATATATTTCATTAACTAGTACATGTTGTAGCGGTTGCAGGATACTACTCTACGATTGTATCTATTGTTTTCTTTCCACATCCAACATGAATATAGTTACTCTACCACTAGTAAAGCTCCAAGAAAATGGCATCCATGTCCATAAAAAATAACCCAATTTTTGAGTGCATTCCTGATCAGAATGTTAGAGATTCTCCTCTCCATCTCAGTCCTCCTCTTATTCCCTCACTATCTTTTAATCCAAAAGATAAGCCTCCCGATCAAGATGAGGATGGCTTTCAAATTGTTCAGATCAGAAATAGATATGCCAAATCTCAGATTCCTTCGCATGGGTCAGCAGTGAATTCGTTGGATAGATCCCTGTCCTTAGGCTAGAGATCAAACCCAAATTCATTCAATAGGTAATCAAGATCCAGCCAAATTATGAAGCCAGCAAGAACTCAACCATCTGCCGCGTTCAATTCTACAAATTCAGCTTCTTCTTGGGCAGATTTAGTCAAGAACGGTGGCTTTTGCAATAATTCTGATATAAACTATTCTGCCCCCATTAAATTGGAAGACAAGAAAATAGTGGTAGTTAAAGAGGAAATAAGTAAAAGGACTAAGAGTAAATGGAGTAACTCTATTATAGCTTATTTTTATCGTGCTTATCCATATTATCATCACTTTAGGAATTTTGTTTCAAAAACTTGGAACCCTGTTGGTAATTTTGAAATCTTTACAAGAAACAACAGTTTCTTCATCATCAGATTTTCTGAGGAGCAAGACTGCATCAAAGTAACTCAAAATGGCCCCTTCTTTATTAATGGAAAATTAATTATCTTGAAAAGATGGAACAAGAATTTAATTCTTGATCGTGATATGTTCACTGCTTATCCAATCTGGATTAGGTTGCCTGAATTAAACCTCAAATTATGGGATAAAGAGGCTTTTGCTGCCATAGCTAGTGTAGTGGGTAAACCACTAAAATTAGACGAGTCTACAGTAAAGGAGACATGTCTTAGCTATGCCAGAATATTAGTTGAGATAAGAGCCACATATGAGTTACCAAATCTTGCCTTAATTTCCATGCACGATGGAGAAAACATCAAACAAAAAATTGAATATGAATTTATTCCTCCTAGATGTCAAAAATGTGCTTGTTTTGGACACCTCTCAGATTCTTGCTCTTGGAAAACAGTTTAGAAAGAAAAAGCGTCTTCTAATAACAATTTGGATAAAAATTCTTTGGTAGTTTCAGACAATGAAAGAGATCAAAATCAAGAAAATCAACTACTGGAAAAGACCTCTCCCCATAATAATATTTCTGTAAACAATTTAGACTCTGAAAATCCTTTTCAGAATTCTGAAAAAAATTCGAGCATGGTGGCTTCAAAAGGAAATATTGAAACGAATCTTTTTGAAATGACTGAGCAATCAGAGAGTTTCGTCCCACAAGCATTTTCAAGAAATAATAAGGCAAAAGCCCTAGTTCTTAATGTAGCCATGGATACTGATTAGCAAATGACCGAGACAGTTGCGCTTTCAGATCATCATGGCAGTTCTCAGATAGATAAAAGTAATCAGACTCAAAACAAAGGGGATTATAAAGAACAGGTCTTGCTTCCTCCCTCCTTCAGGAGAAAGCAATTTTAATTACAAACATAGATTCAAATCATTCTCAAATAGTCCTCAAAAACAGTATCTTAGAAAGCTCTACTCTGCCTGAATCCATGTTGGAGAATGCTGTATTGCTCTTCCCTTCTGTCTCCTCCTCTCCTGTCAAAAAAAATGAAAGAAAGCCAGGAAAAAGTCTGTACATGAAATTATGAATAAAAATACAGAAGACACTCCAGACAGTCCAGTCCATAATTCTAAACTTTTTGAGAAGAAATACATTATTAAAAACCCAAAATGGGAGGAATTTCTCAAAGTTCAAGACAAAAAAGACTGTAAAAGAAAAGGAGAGAAAGCTACTGAAAGCTTTGGAATAAGCAGCAAAAACCTAATTTAGCTACTGTTATATCCTTTTAATATCCTTTTTATCTTATTTTATAATTATGAATTTAATTACTTGGAATGTGAGAGGTCTTAATTCTCCTGAGAGGAAATTAGACCTTACAAATTTATTGTTTTCCCATAAATCATCTTTAGTAGGCATTTTAGAGCACAAATTGTCAGATAAAAACATTGATTTGTTTAGGATTAGCAACCTAAATAATTGGCAGCTTATTCGTAACAATTCGATGGGGGGAAATGGTAGGATCATTGTTCTTTGGGATCCTACCATTTGGGACCTTTGTAATTACAACCTCAATCTTCATATATTCACTGCAACTTTAAAAATAAAGGAGGATTACAAATATTTGTTTCATTTATTTATGCCTTCAATTTTGAAAATGATAGAATTCAACTCTGGAATTCTCTTGTCCAACTTAATACAATTATTTCTCTTCCATGGGTTATAATGGGAGACTTTAATACCATTACTAAAGTTTATGAAAAAAGATGAGGAATTTCAGTGCCATTAAAAAAACTTGAATTTTTCTCTAACTTTCTTATTAAATCTGGTTTGATTGAGCCTACCATTAAGGGTAATAAATTCACATGGAAATTAGGTGAATATAGAAACATTCACGGTAAACTTGATAGAATTCTAGTCAATCGAGCTTTCATAAATCATTGTTTTGATTTTAATTGTTTCGCCTTACCCCAATATACTAGTGACCATACTCCGATTCAACTCATTTTATCTCAAAACTCTTCAACCAAGAAAAATACCCCTTTTAGATTCAAGAATGGATGGTCTATGACCTGGACTATAAAAGTATTATACAAAACAGCTTACAATTTTCCTCAAATGGTTCTGCTCAATTTAAATTCAGAATTTTTTATATATTACTAAAAATAACCTTAAAGCTTGGAATACTACCAAAAACAAAAGCAATAATGAAATTAACCAAATTAGAGAGGAATGTGTTAAATTGCAGGACAATATTGATAAAGACAGCTCTGATAAAACCAAAATTAAAGAATTTTTTCATTTACAGAAAAATCTTTCCAATTCCCTTCATGTTGAAGCTGCTAATATAAGACAAAAAGCCAAAGTTAACTGGCTTGCTCAAGGGGATTTACCTACAAAATTCTTTTATGCTAAAATGTCTGGCAGAAAATATCATAACAATATAGGTAAGTTAATCAATAGTAATGGTAAGGTTATTAATGATGCCTCTTTATTAGAGAAAGAAGCTATTCTCTATTTCTTTGATCTGTTTTATACTGAGGAGAATTCTTGCACATTTCCAATTATTTCTCCTAAATTTGTCCTACACTCTAACAGTGAGGAAATCCTTCTTGCCCCTATTTGTCTTGAAGATATAAAAAAAATTGTTTTTTCGCCAAAGATGATAAAAGCCCTAGACCTGATGGGTTTGGGGCTAAAATTTATAAAAGACACTGGGATGATATAAAAAACATGTTACTTGAGGCTGTCAAAGAATTTTTCTCAACTGGAAGGCTTTTAAAAAACATAAATCATACTTTTATAACTCTTGTTTCTAAAACCAAAAACCCTTCCTGTTTGGGAGAGTACAGACCAATTGCTTGCTGCAATTTCTTATACAAAATTATAGCTTCTATTCTTAGCAACAGAATTAAATGTTTTTTAAAATTTCTCATTTCTAAAAACCAATGTGCATTTATTCCAGACGGGCTTATTGTTGAAAACATTCTTTTATCACATGAACTTTTAAGGGATTTTAATCAGGCTGGTAAAAATTAAATGTGTCTCAAAATTAACCTCCACAAAGCATTTGATAAAATAAACAGAAACTTTATTATTCACATGATGTATCAACTAGGCTTCAATGAAAAATTCTGCAACTTAGTTAAGGAATGTATCTGTAATGTATCTTTCTCTATACTTATTAATGGATCTCCTTGTGGATTCATACATAGCAATCGGGGAATTAGGCAAGGAGATCCTTTATCCCCTTATTTATTCACAGTTACTATGGAATATTTTACTTTACAAATGGAGAAGGAACTAATGTGTAAAAACATAAAACCAATTAACTCTATTATTCCTCGTATTTCTCATATATTATAAGCTGATGATTTATTAATATTTTTAAATGCAGATACACTCTCTGCAGTTACCATTAGGAAAAATTTTGACAACCTCAAACATCAAGCTGGTCTTCAAATTAATGAAAGTAAAAGCAATTTTTTTTCAACAAAGACTGCAGGAATAAGATGGAAATCCTCAACATTCTAAAATTCCAACAGAGTGAACTCCCTATCAGATATCTTGGTCTACCCCTCAGCATTAATCAGATCAAGGAAAGAGATTGTGCCAAACTATATCAAACCATTCAAAATAAAATTAACAACTAGTCAAGTAAAATGTTATCTATAGCAGGAAGAGTAGAGTTAGTTCATACAGTCATCACTGCAGTCTTCGTGTACTGGTTGCAATCTCACAACATACCAGTAAAAACATTAGAGAAAATTGAAAAACTATGTGCCAACTTCATTTGGAATGGAAAATCTCATAAAATATTTTGGAATACTATAACAAAAATCAAAGAAGCTGGGGGATTGGGAATCAGAAACTTTGCAGACATTCATGAAGCATGCAAATTCAAACTTTTCTGGAAATTCATAGAAGACAAATCATTATGGGTTGAATGGATGAGGACCAAATATGTCAAAAACAAAAATTTCTGGTCCATGCCCATCAAAATCCATTATTCTTATGTTTGGAAAAATATTCTAAATTGTAGGGAAATTGGAGCAAAGCTTATAGAGCGAAAATTTAAAGATGGTAGATGCACAAGCCTATGGTTTGACCCTTGGATTAATGGAAATTCTCTTATTAACTTATTAGGCTGGAACAACTTTTATTACTTTGGAATAGTTAATGCTTCTGTTGACAATATCATTCAAAATTCTACTTGGAATACTCAAGCATTTCCTGCAACTACCATCTTCAATTCTTCAATCAATAAAATTTAGATTGACCCAAATACTGATGAAGATGCTTGGTGCTGGAAATCATCTTTAAAAGGAAATTTCCCTTTTAAAAATACTTGGGACTTTTTAAAAGGAGGAGAAATGGAAGTTGATTGGCATAAATCAGCTTGGAACTCAGCCAACTGTCCAAAAATGGCTTTCTGCACTTACTTTGCATTATTAAATCGTCTGCCAACTAGAGAAAGATGTGAAAAATGGAACAAAAACTCTGGAAATATCAATTTCTTACTTTGCAAAACCTAAATTGAAAACATTGAACATCTTTTTTTTACTGCTCCTACTCTAGACGTGTTTGGTTCATTGCCAAAAATAAGCTCAACATAAATCAACATTTGGCTCTCCAAAACATTACAGAAAGCATTCAATATTTTCAGAAAGCATACAAAGACAAGAAAGCAGATTTCAACAAACCTACTGTAGTTCTAACTACAGTCATCTACTTTATTTGGAAAGAGAGAAATAACAGGCTTCATAACAAAATTGAAACAGACAGTATCAACTCTGGAAAACCATTGAAATCGAATTCAACATCATTCTCCATAAATCCAGCAGAAATAACAACAAAACTCATAACATCTTAGAAGATGACAATTATGAAAACTTAGTTGAAGAATTCTTACATACGGAGAATTTTAATAAAAATTCTTAATACCCTGTTGCTGATGGAAAATTAGTGGTGATGTCAACAGAATTCATGGATCACAGTTCCTCAGTTGAAGGTTGCTGCTCCACTCTGCATACTAGAAATATTTCCTACAAGGGATGTTATCATAACTTCAACTTTAAGTCTAATTTTAAAAGTTTTTTAAATAAAAATGTACACTTTTCTTTACCTGATATGCACAGGAAGAGCCATCCATCCAATTCTGAGCCTCTGTTTCGTAATGACTGTCAGCTACAAAGCAACATCGTTATTTCTAATGCCGCTGTTCCCGGAGATAAAGCCATCAAAAATTCCAAGCACTTATCTTATTCTGCGCAATTCAATGGCGCTAGCAAGGTTTCCGCTGATAACCTCTTAAGTAATTAGATCTCAACCTGTCATGGAAGTTACAAGGCACTTAATATTGATAATACTAAGATTAATAAAGGATTCTGTACTAATGCAAATGAAATTCTACTTGATTATAGCAGGAGGTGTCACAATAATGTTGATGATGACAACAACTTCCCTCTGGCTATTCGTGAGCAAAGATTAGGAAACTCTTACTACACCAGCAACTTAACAATCGGATTTATCACTTGTCTGTATGGAAAAAAGACGAGAACAGCGACTCCTTTGCAGACGCTTGTCTTAAACTTTCAAGGTCCGATCTTAAGGAGGCTTCAGCTTCGATTCTCACTCCTCCCTCAGATCTAAAGACTGGGGGCAAACATGATAACAAGGAGGTTAACTTTAAGGATACAAAGAATAAAACAGCTTGCCAAAGCCATTTTAGCTTCGATCCAGAGATCTCCAACCTTTGCGCTGAAGAAATTAGGGAGTGGAGATCTCCTTAAGTGATGCAGCCAAAGAAGCGAATTCGACGATGTAAATCGAATCCGTCCAGGATCTCACACGATTAGCGGAAATAATCGGTGAATCGATGATAAATCGGTGAATTAAAGAATACCTAAATGCCCAAATCCGTTGATCACGAAGATACCGGATTCTAGCAACATTCAACATGTTGATCGCGCACGATACCGTGAAAGAAGATCTACAATTCTTCGAACGTTGATCAAGCGTACTTGATTCCGTGAATTGGCTTCAACAATCGTCGATTCGAGTTCACTCGAATGTCGAAAGTGGAGATAGGAGATAACACTCAACTACCAATTTTAATGGAGGCACAAAGCACAAACCAATTTTTATTCAAAAATCAACAACCTTTACAAATGACCCAACTCACCTATTTATAGGCTTACAACACAACACAAACACTTACAACACAAAGCACAACACATTACGAGACTTCACGACCTTAATATATTTACACGTACACGACCTAAACAAACAGCGACTCACGCTAGGTCGTTAACGACCTATCAACCCGACCTACGACTTACAACCAACGATTTACAACATTACAACATTACGTGACTAAACAACAAGCGACATTCAATCAGCGTCCTAAGGAAAAGCACGACAGCGACCTAACTGGAGCTTCGCGACCTAATGGATGTTGTTCGCGACCTAACATAAGACTTCAGCGACCTACTGGAATGTCGTTCTCGACATAAGGATGAGGGGCGACTCACGACTTAGCTGGGGTGGGACATCGATTTGGGCTTCTTCACCTTCGCGACCTAGGGCAGCGCGATTTAAGGTTAGGTCGTTCGCGAGGTGGTTCTGGGGTGGCGGCGCGACCTAGGGCATGTCGTGCGCGAGCTTCCTCTTCGTTACCTCGTTCGCGACCTAGGTCATGTCGCTTGCGACCTAAGGTAAGTCGTTCGCGATCTTCTTCTTTTCGAACTGTCGAGGTATGTGCTACATCATCCTCCCCTTGTTGGAAGGAATTCGACCTCGAATTCACACTCTCCTCATCTTCGACAAGTTGCTCCCCATAATACGGAATCAAATGCTTAACGTTGAAAACTTCTGCAGTGTGAATATGATCTGGCAACTTCAACCGATATGTATTATCATTGACCTTCTTCAAAACTTCTACTGGACCAAATTTTCGAGCTTTCAACTTGTTGTAAGTTCCAGCTGAAAAACGATCTTTTGTTAACACTGCGTAAACCAAATCTCCCTCCTTGAAGTTCACACTCCTTCGCTTCTTATGTGCCTGTTGTTTATACTTCTCATTTGATGCAATCAATCGTTCATGAATAGTTCTGTGGCACTCCTGCAATTCATTCACGAAATCCCCAGCTCGTTTAACAAATCCCTTCTGATATGGCACTGTCGTCAACTCCAACGGCCCCTTCGGAATTGCTGAATATACAACTTGAAATGGACTGAAACCAGTACTTCGGTTGATTGCATGATTATGTGCAAATTCCGCTTGACATAACTTCACATCCCAACTCTTCATATTATCTTTCACAAGACACCGCCACAAATTTCCCAGGGATCTGTTCATAACTTCAGTCTGTCCATCTGTCTGTGGATGATACGCACTACTGAATTTCAGCTTCGTTCCCACCATCTTCCACAAACTCAGCCAAAAATGACTTAGAAATCTGGTATCCCTGTTTGAAACTATAGATTCTGGTAAACCATGAAAGCGATAAATCTCTCTAAAGAACAACTGTGCCACATGGACTGCATCTGCCGTCTTCTTACAAGCAACAAAATGTACCATCTTTGAGAAACGGTCCACCACAACATATATAGAGTCATTTCCCCGTTGAGTCCTCGGTAAGCCCAACACAAAATCCATGCTTACATCCACCCATGGTTTTGTAGGAACAGGTAAAGACATATATAAACCCGCATTTGTAGCTGTCCCTTTCGAAACTTGACAAACATGACATCTACGAACAAACTTTTCAACTTCTCGTTTCATCGAGGGCCAATAATAAGTCTCAGAAATCAATTGCAATGTGCGATCCCGACCAACATGTCCTTCTTCATGCAATTCTTTTACAATTTTCATTCTCAAGCTGCAATATGGTACGCACAATCGATTCCCCTTGAATAAGAATCCATCTACCAACACAAACTCATCAGTACTCCCATCCTTGACTTTCTCAACAATCTTCGTAAAGTAAGGATCTTCTTCAAACAACTCTGGCAATAATTCAAATCATGTCACTTCAATCTTCATTGTTGTCAACAAATGATTCCTCCTGCTCAATGCATCAGCCACACGATTCATCACCCCTGATTTGTGCTTTACAACAAAAGTAAACTGCTATAGATACGCGACCCATGAAGCGTGCCTAGCTGAAATTTTGTCCTGCCCTTGCAAATGTTTCAAAGCTTCATGATCCGTATAAAGAACAAACTCCTTCTGAAACAGATAATGTCTTCAGTGTTTTACAGCTTGAACAATTGCGTAAAATTCCACGTCGTAAGTGCTATATCTCAACTTGGCTCCAGACAACTTCTCACTGAAATAAGTAACTGGTCTACCCTTCTGACTCAATACTCCACCAATCCCAACCTTCGAAGCATTAGTATGTAACTCAAACAACAACTGAAAGTCCGACAGTACTAGAATTGGTGCTGACGTCAAAAGTGTCTTAATCTTCTCAAAAGCTAACTCTGCTTCCTCTGTCCACACGAACTTCTTTCCTTTCATGCAATCGGTCACAGGTGCCATCACACTGCTAAAATGTGGAATGAATCTTTGATAAAAAGATACTAACCCATGAAAGCTTCTCACTTCAGTAATTGTCTTGGGTTGTGGCCAACTCCTGACAGCTTCCACTTTGCTTTCATCCACTTGAATACCCTCCTTCGACAGAACATATCCTAGAAACAAAATACTGTGCGTCATGAACACACACTTCTTCGCTGCTGCATAGAATTGCTCCTGTCATAGAATAAACAGCACTTCTCGCAAATGCTGGACATGCTCTTCCATACACCCACTATAGA
Source organism: Allium cepa (assembly GCA_030765085.1). Classification (NCBI taxonomy): domain Eukaryota; kingdom Viridiplantae; phylum Streptophyta; class Magnoliopsida; order Asparagales; family Amaryllidaceae; genus Allium; species Allium cepa. The sequence continues at coordinate 1,004,212,966 of CM060935.1, forward strand.
TCAAAATATCATCAAAGTAAACTACTACAAACTTCCCAATGAAGGGTCTGAAAATCTGGTTCATCACTCTCATTAAAGTACTAGGAGCATTTGACAAGCCAAACGGCATAACCAGCCTTCGTATAGACCCTCCCTAGTTTTGAAAGCAGTCTTCCACTCATCACCCGGTCTATACGAATCTGATGGTATCCACTCTTCAAGTCAATCTTTGAGAACAAAACAGCCCCACTCAACCGATCAATCAAATCATCGAACCTCGGCATAGGAAACCTGTATCTCACAGTGATCTTTTTTAGAGCCCGACTGTCCGTACACATCCGCCAAGTCCCATCCTTCTTCGGTACCAATAAGGCTGGCACTGCACAAGGACTCAAGCTCTCCTGAACACGCCCTTGTTCTAACAACTCCTCCACCTGCCTTCTTAGTTCCTCATGCTCCTTAGGACTCATCCTGTAATGTGGCCTGTGAGGTAATGCCGCCCCTGACAGAAGATCAATCTGATGCTGAATATCTCACAACGGTGGTAACTCCTTTGGCAACTCTTCAGGAAACACATCTCTGTATTCTTCCAATACTGGCTTTACTTCCTCTGGAACTTCAAAAGATTCAGTAGCTTCATGTCCAATCAACAAGAATACTTCAGGACTTTCCTCTACCTATTCAACGAACTCTTTCAAAGTCAACAAAGTCTTCAGCTCCTCAATCTCTTCTGACTTGCTCTCTCCTTGTTGCCTCTTCTTCGGAACTAAAATGATCTTAGTATTCTCAAACATAAAGCTGTAGCTATTGGTTCGACTGTCATGCTGCACTGCTCGGTCATACTGCCATGGTCTTCCCAAAAGCAAGTGACAAACATCCATCTCCACCACATCACACCAGATCTCGTCTTTATACTTCTTCCCAATAGAAAATGGAACATGAACTCGCCTATCCACCTTCACCTCTCCTCCTTTTCTTAACCACACTAACTTGTAAGGATTTGGATGCTTCTCCGTCTTCAACTTTCTCACAGCTTCGGTAGAAATGATATTGTCACAACTTCCCGCGTCAATCACAAATTTACAAACCTTCCCCAGTATAGTGCATGTCGACTGAAAGATGTTACTCCTCAGCCAACTAGCCTCATCCTCTTGCTTCGGTGTTAAACAAGACCTCCTCATCATTAGATTACATCCTTCATCTCCCGACGCGATATCCTGTTCATCCTCCTCAACTGGACTAGAATAACCTTCATCAACATCCTCACCTTCCATTTCAGCAATCATAGTTTGCCTCTTCGGTTTCGAACATTCATTGCTCTTGTGCCCAAATTCTTGACAATTAAAGCACTTGATACTATTGTTGACCTTGGTCTTTGCTACCTCATTGACAACCGGTTTAGTAACAGCCTTTGTAACAGTAGCATTGCTACTAGCTCCCTTCACTTGATTGTTGGAATTTGTAAACACACCACCTCCTCGTCTTCCCTGCTTCTCCGAAGCCAACGCTTTCTGGTGCGCTTCAGCCACAGATCTAGGGTCAAACATATTTACCATGTCCTGGATCTGGATCCTCAACCCCCCAACAAATCTAGCGGTCAACTGTTCTTCCGTCTCCATGATGTCATTTCGAGAAATCAGTTGATAAAACTCATCAGCATAATCATTAACAGTCTTTGTCCCCTGCCTCAGGTTCTGCAAACGTTGGTACATTAGAGACTCATAATTGTAAGGTAAGAAAGTAGCTTTCATTAACTTCTTCATCTTCTCCCATGTAATAATCTTTGACTTCCCCATTCTCTCCCGTGTAAGTTTAGTCTACTGCCACCATTCCATAGCTCTCCCTCTCAATCTTGTAGCAACCAACTTCACTCTATGATTCTCGGGAACTTCTTTGAAGTCAAAAATTTCTTCAACATTTGAAACCCAATCCAAAAACTCTTCCGCAACCATTCCACCTTTAAATTCTGGAATTTCCATTTTCAGCCCTGACTCCCATCGACGATCATCTTCATATTCTCTAACTCGATTTCTCCCTTGGCCATGATTTCGACAAGATCTACTTTCATAATCACTATCTTCTTCCAAATCTGACATATGTCGATGTCGATCCCGTCCATCAACATTTCTACTTCCATGCACGTCTCTTTCTCTCGAAACGGATGGCTCTCTTCTTTCTCTATAAGACTGTGGCGATATTCTTCGTTCATCCGAAACCGACGGCGAAACCCGGTTTCCACCCCAATTTGACACTGGTGACGTTCTTTGTCGAGTTGGGTTCATATTCATCATGAGCCTCTTCAATCTCCCAATTCCTTCATCGAACTTTTCATTGAATTTATCACTAATGCGTTGCTCCAATTGTTCAGCATCTTCTCTTCTATACACATCTGCAATGTTTTGATGATGGTTAGCTCTTCTCGGCGACATGATCTTCAACAACAATCTTCAACTTAATTCAAACGCAAACTTCTCAACAATTGCAAATCCGATCTCCAAACTTCAAATGACCTTGCGATCTAGCTTTGATACCAAACTGATGCAGCCAAAGAAGCGAATTCGACAATGTAAATCGAATCTGTTCAGAATCTCACACGATTAGCGAAAATAATCGGTGAATCGATGATAAATCGGTGAATTGAAGAATACCCAAATGCCCAAATCCGTTGATCACGAAGATACCAGATTCTAGCAATCTTCGACACGTTGATCGCACACGATACCGTGAAAGAAGATCTACAATTCTTCGAACGTTGATCAAGCGCACTTGATTCCGTAAATTGGTTTCAACAATCGTCGATTCGAGCGCACTCGAATGTCGAAAGTGGAGATAGGAGATAACACTCAACTACCAATTTTAATGGAGGCACAAAGCACAAACCAATTTTTATTCAAAAATCAACAACCTTTACAAATGACCCAACTTGCCTTTTTATAGGCTTACAACACAACACAAACACTTACATCACAAAGCACAACACATTACGAGACTTCACGACCTTAATATATTTACACATACACGACCTAAACAAACAGCGACTCATGCTAGGTTGTTAACGACCTATCAACCCGACCTACGATTTACAGCCAACGATTTACAACATTACGCGACTCAACAACAAGCGGCATTCAATCAGCGTCCTAAGGAGAAGCACGACAGCGACCTAACTGGAGCTTCGAGACCTCATGGATTTTGTTCGCGACCTAACATAAGACTTCAGCGACCTACTGGAATGTCGTTCTCGACATAAGGATGAGGGGCGGCTCGCGACTTAGTTGGGGTGGGACATCGGATTGGGCTTCTTCGCCTTCGTGACCTAGGGCAGCGCGATTGAAGGTTAGGTCGTTCGCGAGGTGGTTCTGGGGTGGCGGCGCGACCTAGGGCATGTCGTGCGCGAGCTTCCTCTTCGTTACCTTATTCGCGACCTAGGTCATGTCGCTTGCGACCTAAGGTAAGTCGTTCGCGATCTTCTTCTTCGCGAACTATCGAGGTATGTGCTACATCATTAAGCCTCTAATTTTGGCTTAAGTGAATATTTTTCGTGGTTTAAGCAGAGATTTTTCCTCCATGAAGTTCCGCCATTTTTCTTCGAAAGCTTAGTGGAGGCGCTGCTTTGATTTTAGATCTCTAGGGTTTGCTGCGTTGTGTATGTAAAGTTCGGTTTCGGGTTTTAAGGGGTTACCCATTCTATGTTTTTGTTTCCTATTGGGCTTGGCCCATTTATCAACTTTCAGAAAAAACATGTATATAGTTGGTAGTTGTTTTTTAAAATCATGTTAGTTCCTATATGTGTGTGTGTGTCTGTATATATATATATATATATATATATATGTATATATGTATGTATGTATATATGTATGTATGTATGCATGTTGTGCGTGCGTGTGTATCAGTTTTTGAAATATATTTATAATTGGTTCTTCTATTTCAGATCAACATTTAAAATAAGCATTTCACAGTCTGTTTCAGGATACAATTTCTCAAGAATACTCAAAAGGAGACCTATTCACACTCAATCAAAATAGGGAAATTTCATATCTAGTAAAAAATTGTTCTGTTCGTAATTCTCGGTTTTGTTTGGTAATTATGTTCGTTATGCTCTTTTGATTTTTCCACATGAATGTTGAAAATAACGACTGAAGTAAGTGGTGCGCATGCAAGTCAGTGGCATATTGAGATAATGTACAAGCAAGGCAAAGCAAGAGTCATTGTGCAAAAATAAGAAGTTAAGCGGAATGCAGATTGGGACTACAGCGATAAGTTGAGGAATACTGAGCAGTCTACCTGCATATGAAGGGCTGCAAAGTACAACCTGATGATCGGTTGGAGCAGTTGTGTTTCAAAACCCCTTTCTGATACTCATGAACCCAGCTCTCATGAAACCTGCAGAACATTTGTATGTTATTGCATTTTTACATTTTTATGAAAATGACTTTTCTTTTTTCTTTTTTAAAATTGACAGTTCAAGTACTTAGTATTACTCAACTTATGCCTCATATAAACATTACTAATACATGGTAGGTGATAAATTATATAAACATTACAAACACATGGCATTGATAATGGACTGAAGCATAGACTTGTAATTAAGCTGAAGCATTGTTAATGAGCTGACTACTGGGTGGTGAATGAGCGATACAGGTATTGGCTAAGCTGCTACAAGTAAACTGTTGCTTGGTAAATGAACATGCTAAAACAGTCATGGTCTTGACTGCTGCAAGGTGAATGAATATGTTGAAACATCATAGTATTAGATGCACTAAAATTTGGAGTATGCTAGAACTCGGACATGGAAAAGCCGAACGTGAAAGTGAGGGTAAATCTTTTCATCGTGTTTGAGCACATATTTTTTCATTCGAAATATTATTCTAGTGCACCTCATGTTTTTTCAATTTTGTTTCATTCCCTTCCACAATTGCATCAACAAGCTACTCAAGATCCATACATTTTGCTAGATAGAAAACCATGATTCCCTACATCATGCCATTAATATTACTAAAAGAATACTGTACTTTACAATGTCATATAATAACCATCACTACTATCATGTCACATAACAAAAGTTAAACAAACTTAGTTGCTTATAATATATTTCCATAGGAGTGAGTAAATATTTCTTTTGTTATTTAACTTTAAAAGTATTTCTACATGTATTTTACAATGTGATATAATTGTTAGAATATTATGATGGATAGACAAAGCTTAATATATCATAACTTTTGTTGTATTACTTCATCCATTGCTTACAAAATGACCACCTATATATATATATATATATATATATATATATAGTGGATTTAGACATCCTTACAAATAGACACTTGACTCTTAGAATAGACACATCTTTTCACTAATAGACACGACTCTTCACGAACGAACATGACTCTTCACGAACGGACACGACTCTTTGAATAGATGAACCAACATTAATTTCAAATTATATTCCAACACTCCCTCCTAATTTGAAATTCTCTTTCTTAAACGAAGCACTTCTCTTCGAATTATGATGCACTTCTCATCACCTCCAATTGTTGAAGTACTTCTCATCAACTCTACTCTTTGAATATTGGAGCACTTCTCTCCAAGGTGCACATCTCACCCATAACTCTAAAATAAATTTTCTTCCACAGCCGCTTGTGCCGTGATCTCTTGCTCTTCGTTTTTGAATCTACAATTCCTGGCCATATGCCCAAATTTTTGACAGTTGAAACACTTAGGTTTTCCCTTATGCCAACAATCATTTTCCTCATGACCAATTTTGTGACAATTGTTGCATTTGAGGGATATGTCTTTCCCTTTTTGATTTTGAGACTTTGCTATAAAAGCTTTTTCACTCTTGTCTTCATCATCTTTATTTCTCATGGTTCTCCTTTGATCCACCGCATGGAGTGAATTGATCAATTCTGAAAATGTTAATTTGGACAAATCTTTAGTATCTTCAAGTGAAGAAATTTTACCTTCATATTTTTCTGGAAGAGTGACAAGAAGTTTTTCCACCACCCTTTGGCTAGTAAATTCTCCACCAAGAAGCTTGATTTGGTTGACAATGGACATCAGCCGACTCCCATACTTCTTGACACCTTCATTACTTTTCATCCCCATTATTTCAAATTCCCTCTTAAGGTTCAAAATTTGCATTAATTTTGTTTGGTGATTTCCTTCATACTCCTCTTTAATTTTCTCCCATGCTTCTTTGGGAGATTCACAACCCATAATAGTTGTGAAAATTTCTTTTGGCACGTCCCCATGTAGACACGAAAGTGCCTTTGACATTCTCGCCATTTCTTCGTCATATTTTTTGACCTAGGTGGCTGTTGCATTTTGTGGAAGAGGAGTGGGAATAATATCACTCTCAATGACATCCCATAAACTCAAAGCTTTAAGATACGATTTCATTTTGATAGCCCATGATTGATAATTTTCTCCTTTGAATAGAGGAATAGAAATTGAAAAATTGTTTAAAGTAGACATTGGAAGAACACTCACAAATTTTTTTAACCCCACAAGCTTTAATGATCATTTGGCTCTGATACCATGTTAGAATATTATGATGGATAGATAAAGCTTAATATATCATAACTTTTCTTGTATTACTTCATCCATTGCTTACAAAATGACCACCTATATATATATATATAGTGGATTTAGACATCCTTACAAATAGACACTTGACTCTTAGAATAGACACATCTTTTCACTAATAGACACGACTCTGCACGAACGAACATGACTCTTCACGAACGGACACGACTCTTTGAATAGATGAACCAACATTAATTTCAAATTATATTCCAACAATAATCAATGTCATGCAATCATTTTAGAACATTGCAAGGTGAAAGAGTTGGAGTTGTTCGTAAAAGTTGATGAATTTACTATGAATTGAGATTTGTTTTACATAATGCTGTGCTATCCTGCCTATACCCCTGTGAATCTCTAAGCGTAGAATTCAACATAATTCATTCATTTGCATTTTAATGTCGAAACAGGAAATGTTCCGGATAGAACAAGATCAAGGAGCAATCCAAACATAATAGAGTACACAAACGATCATTTTGTGAGAGGCTAGCCACATCTGTTAGAAAATATTACTTACAAGAAAAAGAAATCACTTGAAACACAATATCAACCTCAACCTCAAACTGTCAATACTTCCCGAAAAATCGAATTAGGAAATTACGACGATCTAAAGGAATAGATTGAGATGCTTAAAAGAGACAAAACATACTCATGCAAGAATTAACCACGTTAAATCAGAAGCAACAGTCCACAAGTAATCAGATACAAATCATGTCGAAAAAGATACATATCATGGGACATAGGCAGCAATTAATGATGTCATTTTTGGCAAAGGCCATACAACATCCAGATCTCTTTGCTCATTTTGTACAGCAGCAGAATGACAAAAGTAGTAAGAAAAGGAGATTGTCTAATCAAGAAAGTAATCCTTCTTATGGTCAAATAGTTAAATATATGCCTTTTGTGAATGAATCCATGACTACGATGCTTGAAAAAATGTTAGAGTTCTGAATCATCTCATATGCTCAAAACTGTATATAGTGTCAGTGGTACTTTAGTTAACGATATCCTAAATGATCCTGAAGTTGGTGTGCAAGAAGTTGTACATGATAAATTAGATGGTGTTTCAATTAACGATAGTCAAAATAAGACTGGGATAATATCTCCATCTCCTATCATTGAATATACAAGCAATGTTAATGATATAGGCAATGCAGTACAGAATGAGCCTGAAGTTAAAGTATGCAAGAAAGTGTATCTAGTGAGAACTTTGAAAAGCAAGAGGATGCAATTGCTTATTTAAGACAAATCGAGTCCAAATTGGATGACTTTACTACACCTATCAAGTTAATGTAAATGATGTTAATTGTTTAGATATCATGAATGAGTTACGATATGAGATATGATGAAGGCGTTGTAAGTGTACAAAGTGCTGATCTAGCATAAAGTAATGTTAAATGTGATAATGCACAAAATGTTGATAACCTTGATGTTCAAATGGTGCTTCTTACTTTGGATTCTAAAGGCTGAAAGGTACTTGATACCTGTATCGTATATATATTGTGAAGTTTTAGCATGTACAATTGGCAGATATGGCATCTTTAGTTTCTCTCATCTTTTCTTTTCTGATATTCATTATAACATATTAACAAAGTTAACTAAGTTTAATAAAAAATTAACTAAATTTATAATAACGATAATAATAATAATTTAACTAAGTCAATTAAGTTTTATAAACAACAACAACAATAATAATAAATTAACTAAGTTAATAATAATAGTAATAATAATAACAAATTATAAAATATTAATCAAGCTGACTAAGTTTACAAAAAATAACTAAATTTATAATAATGATAATAAAATTTAAATTAAGTCAATTAAGTTTATAAATAATAATAATAATAATAATAATAATAATAATAATAAATTAAATAAGTTAGTAATAATAATAATAAATTATAAAATATTAGGCAAACTAAATAAGTTTTATAAAAATTAACTAAATTTATAATAATAATACTAATAATAATTTAACTAAATTAAATAAGTGTATAAATAATAATAACAATAATAAGTGAACAAGTTGTATGTTTGCACAAAAAATGGACAAACACCTCCAAGTCGTATGAATTAGTTGATTTTATGTTGTTTCTAGTGGTTTGGGTGATTTATGCAAATATATAAAAAGCAGGGACTAAACTGTAAAAGACACACAGATTTATAGTGGTTCGGCAGAACGTGCCTACGTCCACTTTATATGTTATTCTCCTTTTTCTTTCAGATTACAAGTACAAAGCTTTGTATATAAGTATATGAAAGTTGTTTGAAAGTTCCTTCCGTGCTTGAGCTCTCAAACTTGTCTGCCATTGTTGTACCCCTGCCCCTCTATTTATAGAGTGAGGTTGGGGGCAGGGGTCTTGGATGTATATAGCTGCTGGTGGGCCTGGGTTGAAGCAGTCTGGTCTGACGATGTTGGTTCGGTATCCACCTGGTCCGGTAGTGGTTGGAGTGAATTGGACCGGTGGAGGTTGGTTTGGCGGTGAGTGGGTCGGCAATGCATGGGAATGGAGTTGGACCGGTGGAGGTTGGTTCAGCAGGGAGATGGTTTTGAACCGGTGTTACTTTGGTTCGGCGGATAGGTGGTTCGGCAGGAACTTGGAGGAGGTTGGTTCGGCAGAATCTGGTTCGGTAGTTATGGGTATGGGTTGGACCGGTGGAGGTTGGTTCAGCGAGCATGAAAGAGAGGTTGGTCCGGTAGCGAAGGGATGTGCCTGGTTCGGTAGCGAATGAGCATGGTTCGGTAGTGGCCTGTGTACCGGATGTGCTTAGGTACCGGATGGAATGGAACGAATGGAGTGGGCAAACCCAGATGAAACTGATGCTTCTTGGTCTCGAGATCTCCTGGGTGGGAATTCACCCAACATTTGCCCCCCAAAGTGGGGCATATGCCCGCATATGTCGCGCTTTGTTTTAGATTATTCAGCTTAGGTACTTTCATTCGGCCCCAAGTGTCGAACCTGTTGGTCCGGTCGTATCTGTGCTCGCCTATAAGTAGGGGCCTAGGGCTTCCGTCATTCCCTATCGAACGAGATAACCGGATAAGGAATTCCTACCGAATCAACCACTGTGCCGATCCAACTCCTGCTGCCGAATGGCTTCTTCATTTCACTTCGTTTTACCGAATGGAACCGAGGGGTTCTAAGCACCGAACGAGTTTTTTTTTTGAACTACCGGACGAATTATTGAGACCCCAAATACCGAATGAACCTTATACTGAGAATGCCGAATGAACCCTTGTATTGGGAATGCCGAATGAGATATGCCAAATGAACTTTTGTACTTGAATCATGACTGAGATCCCCGACTTATACATGCTTGCTCGCTTTATACACTCGCTTGCTTATGTCTATATACTTCTTGTTCTAACAATATGTCTCTCGCTTTTGTGTATGCAGATAAATGTCTCAAAGAGTGGAAACTCGATCAGAGAAGAGGAAGTCCAAGGATGGGGAAGAGCCCTCCACAGTGCCCCCAGTCCGGGCCGAACGCCATGGGCCTGCTCCGAGATCGCTAGTAGATGGGTATGGCCCCCAGGAGCTCCTGAATTCTCCGCCCGACTGTTTTCTTAGCTCTCTCAAGGAGGAGCAGCTCGATGTCATTTCTCGCTCTTCCGGGATTGATAGAGCACATATGCTGTTGCCGGGGGATGGAGTGATGCCGTACAATCCCCCCGAAGGATATTTTGCGTATAGTAGGTACCACTGCATGTGCGGGGCCATTCCTCCCATTAATACCTGGATAGTCAGCTTCATCACTTACTTGAAGGTGGCTCCCTTCCAACTTCAGCCCAACTCCTACGCCATCTTGGTGTGCCTATACGTTATTTTCCAGAGAAAGTACGGGCGCCCCCCTTCCAACAGGGAGATTCAGTATTTATATAACTTGAGAGGTTATAAGAAGGGGTCTCCGTACATTAGCTTGGAAGCGGCTGTTCCCTTCAAACCGGTCCTGGACCTGTATTCGAAGCTCAGCATGTTTAAGAAATAATGGTTTTTTATCAAGGATGACTCCGTTTCCTTCCGCCTTTTCACTTCTGGCTGTAAGTTGAACTCCATTTGTAGTTTCTTTGTCTCGGCTGCAATGCTCCTTCTTATATGCTTTTATTTCTTGTAGCGACAGGTGGCTTTGCAGTCGTGGAGAATGATTCCTTGGTTCGGATGGCTGCGGAAATAAAGGCTATTCCGGGACGGGATCGGTCGGCTTCTTACCTGATCAGGAACGCTACTCTCATGGAGCACAACTTGATCCTGCTACACCAGTCCGTGGTTAAGCAGAGTGATACGGCTGAGGAGAAGGCCGCCAAAGCCAAGGAAGGGGCCATGGTGAAAAGCGGCAAGAGGGAACCTTTCACAAGGCCTCCAGCTGTCGGAGGGAAGAAGCTCAAGAAGTCCGACGGCCCCTCTCCTAGCACTTGCCCAATTGCTCCGGGGGAGGAAGATGTGGAGGAGGATAGAGGTGAGGGTGAAGGAGGTGATGGACAGAGCGGTAATGGCGTTGGTGCCTTAACCTCCGGGCAAGCGGGAGAGATTCATGAGTGGACGGATGATGCTTTCCGTCAAGCTTTTGGGGAGTCGGAGGGAGGATCGGCTTTGGTTGAGAAGGCAAAGGAGGTTGACAAGGCTGGGGCTGGTGCCGATCCATCCTCTAAGAGCTCTTCAGCTAAGGCGACTCCGGCGATTCAAGGTGAACTTTTCACTTCTGTAGACTCCATTTACGATAGGGACTTAGGAATATTTTATGGTTCGCTTCCGTCCTGGAATGAGATCCAGGACTTATTGCAGTATCCTACTCCTCCACAGGGTTTGTATAATAGATGTGCCTTCTCACTCTTTTTAACTTAACATATTTCTTGAATTATGGATCATTGTATGTTCGTAACACTTGTTCTTTATTCCAGGGGAAGGCGAGGTGGCCAAGACTTCAGACGTTCGACACCGTCTTGAACAATACAAGTTACTCAGAGCCTCTGCCAAGCCTAAGCCTCCTACTAACCGTCCTGGAGACGTAGTTGGCTATCGCCCCCTTCTCGGAGTTATCGAAGAAGACATTCAAAAGAGGAAGAGGAGACGTTCTTTGCTTGGTTCTCCACCTGGTCCTCAGCCCCCAGTCCAGCCTATTCACGATATTACTGAGGAAGATACTGGGTTTCTGCCTTCCCCACATCCGTCGAAAAATCCAACCGTCACCCCGATAGATCGCCCTGGTTTGGCACGCAACCCATTTGTCGGTCACCCTGATCTGGACCCGAGTTCTCAGCATATTTCATTTGATGAGGCCACGGGTGAGCACCTTCTTCCCCGCAACCCCATGGTACGGGTGCTTGATGAGGCCAAGTCGCTAGACCTTGATTTGCTTACTACTCGGATAGTTACCATGGGGGACGAAGCCAAGGCTAATATTGACCGGGTTGCGGAGGAGACCAGAAAGTTGATGGATCATCATGACCGACTGATCAAGGCTGGAGAGGAGATTGGGAGTGCCAACATCCGACTACGGTTAATGGTTGCTGATCAAGCCAAGCAGCTCGCCGATCAGGCCATTCAGATTTCTCAGCACGAGGCAGCTTCCAGGCGGTTGAAGGAGACTATGGAAGAGGCTAGTAGGGCAGAACTACGAAAGATGGAGGCCGCCTGCAAGGAGCGGATTGACATAGCCATTGCTACGGTGGACGAGGTCCGGAGGGCAGATCTCGAGCAGGTAGAGGAGTTATCTGGGAGGCTTGAGGCCGCAGAGCTTGCTCAGGCCAGGCTAAAGGAAGAGATGGAGGAAATGAGGAGGTCTCTCCAGGCTGACCGCTTGAGATATCGATCGGAAGGGATGTTGCCATCGCTAAGTTGCTGTCCTCCGAGGCCCGGGTGAGGGAGTTTGAGGAGAATGAGGGGATGATGGATGAGATGTTGCAGGATATGTACTTCCGTACTTGGAAGCAGGCTAATCTATCCTAGATGGATGACTATCCCCGGATCATGGCTAGGAAATATCTCCAGGCTTTGGAGGAGGCCAAGGCTGATGCAGACAAGGAAGGTGGAGCGGCATTCAGGATGGACGTGGTTACCACCCAGTTCTCAAAGGAGGAGAAGGTAGCAGTGAAGGAGGGAATGCGGCTACTTGCTGCGGAGGAAGCTGGTGTGTAGTTGGGGGATGAGGACCAGGGAGCGGGTGTTGGTGAGTTTTCCCTTTTTAGCTTTTCACAACTTGATCGTTCGTTGTTGGTTTAATGGACTCTTTTCCTGAATTGGACAGGTGGGGCCTCTGGTCATCATGCTGGGAGCTCCGATCCTGCAGTCAAGTAGATTCGAAGAGCTGGTAGGACGAGGGTGGAGCACTGGTGCAGTTGGTTATTTATATTTGGCCTGCTTGACTTTCCTGTACATGCTAGTTCAAAACATTAATGTACTCTCAAGTTGTAATTATGCTATTGAACGTCTTTTTGTAAGCTTATAACGTAAGCTGATTCTGTTATATTTTGAATGCTGTTATTATTTTGAAGTGCTGTATAAAAAACATAGTTATGCATAAGCCTGTGATTTAATTTTGTTCGATGTTAAGCTTTTGCTTGAAATATAATCTCATGTTTTGCAATGTTACGAATAAGTCATAGCTACATGATTATGTACAAGAGAAAAGAGTATCGCCCCTCATGTTCTGGTTGCAGGGGGTAGCTTTGGACATCTTGTGTAATTGACCATGGATGCGGCTGAGTGTTCCGTCATTCGAATGTGAGCTCATATTTCCAGAAGCGAGAGTTCTCCTATTTTGTGACCTGTACTTTAGAGACTGTTATATAGGATAGGAGAAAAGTTTTTAAATGTAATGGAAATATGAGAAACAGTAAAACTTCAAATCACGGAAGGCCGTCGATATGCTTAAGTTCGTGGCAAACGGGTTTTGTAGTCACTTTCCCTAGCTGTGGGTCTTGGAGACATTTGTCACCCATCTTACGCCTCCACGGGGAGTTTATCTTTTTTACCACAGCCGCACTTAAGACATATCGGGGCCGAGATCGTGCACAGTAACTACCCGAGCCATTATGGCCCGTAATCGTGGGTATTATTCGATTTACTGTGGCCGGCTAGCGTGGGTGCTGATCGTCAACCGTGAACTACCCCTGGCTGGCCACACCTTATGTTGGGGCTTAAAGTAGGTTCACAGTTGCCGGCGAGCCGAACGCCGTAATGAGCTGCCATCGACTATAGTCGGCCTTCGTGATGGCTTATAATCGGCTCATTACAGTTGGCTTTGAGGGCAGTCGCGAGCAATGAGTTAACCCGCAGCAGAGGGATGCTGGAGCAAAAGTGTCTCATTGGCGAGTGCATAGAATCGCATAGTACCTGTTGAGTCTTGTCCAGGCGAGGCTGCACCGCGAAGTTCCAGTATGGAAATGTCGTTATACATGATTTTGTTCAACAGAAAAGGATAAAGCTTAACAAGCAGCCAAGATATAAAGGAACAAGTTAAAAAGATACAAGATTTTTAAAGTGGTTCGGCACGAAAACGCCTACATCCACTGATTCTCTTTGTTAATTCACTTCATATGGGCAGTACAAGTTAAGAAAAGTATCGACGGAGGTGTTGGATGTTCCATGCCCTCTGGAACACCTCTCCGTCCACTGTTGACAAAATATAGGCTCCGTTGCGGAGATCTTTATGAATTACGTAGGGTCCGTCCCAGATTGGATCTAGCGCTCCGGGGCGCGGGAAGATCCGCTTAAGGACAAGATCTCCTTCTTGTAAGCTGCGGTGCTTGACTTTGGAGTTGTATTGTGCTGCAACTTTTTGCTTATGAGCTGCTGCTTTGAGTGTTGCATCGTTTCTTCTCTCCTCAATTAGATCCAAAGACATGAGGAGGAGTTCTTCGTTCTCTTCCGGGTTGTAGTGGATCCTACGGTAAGAGGGCACTATAGTTTCAACTGGGAGCATGGCCTCCGATCCGTATGCCAAAGAGAAAGGAGTATGCCCTGTTGAAGTTCTGTAAGATGTGCGATAGGCCCAAAGTGCCGTAGGATGTTCGTCCACCCAAGCGCCTTTCGACTTTTCAAGTTTCTTCTTGATTAAGGTTTTGAGAACTTTGTTGACAGCTTCGACTTGTCCGTTTGCTTGAGGATAAGCTACAGATGAGAAGCTTTTGTGAATTCCGTGCTCTTGGCACCAATCGGCGAATTCTTCGCTGTCAAATTGAAGTCCGTTGTCTGATATGATCTTGAGTGGGACTCCGTACCTGCACAGAATATTTTTGATCAAGAAGTTGATAACTTTTGCCGAAGATATTTTATTTAGAGGTTCCGCCTCCACCCATTTGGTGAAATAGTCAACCGCCACTATAGCATATTTGGCTCCGCCTTGGCACGTTGGCAGTTCGCCAATCAAGTCAATTCCCCATACTGCAAAGGGCCAAGGGCTGGTCATTTGAGTAATCTCATTTGTGGGTAGTCGAGGAATCTTGGAAAATTTCTGACATCTGTCGCATCTCTTGACGAAGTCCAAGGGATCTTTGTTTAAAGTGGGCCAGTAATATCCATATCGGAGTATCTTCTTTGCCAGAGTCTTCCCTCCAGTGTGATCTCCGCAATTTCCTTGATGGATGTTGGATAAGACTTCCCTGGCTTCCCTTCCAGCGATACACCTTAATAGGGGATTAGAGAAGCCGCGCCGATAGAGGATGCCTTCTTGTAATGTATAGCGGGAAGCTTTCCTCAAGATTTTCTTGATTTCGTTACGCCTGTCGGGCAGTGTGCCATCTTGTAAATATTTCCGGATAGGAGTCATCCAAGTTTCTTCGTCGATCGCAGCTATCAGATTCACTTGCTCGAAACTTGGTGCCAGCTATTTTGAGATGGTTAATGCTCCTAAAATAGTGATGTTCTTCATACTAGCTTGCTTTGCTAGTTCGTCGGCCTCTTGGTTCTCTTCTCGAGGAATGTGTTTGATTAGATAGTGATCCAATTGATTGAGCAGCAGCTTGGTCTTTTTTAGATATGATGTGAGTCGTTCTCCTCGAGTCTGGAAGTCTCCCAATATTTTATTTACAATGAGTTGAGAATCACTATGGAGACATAAAGAACCGACTCCAATCTCCAAGGCCAGTTCTAATCCAACTATCACCGCTTCGTATTCTGCGTCATTGTTGGTGGCAGCGAATTCCAACCTTAGGGCGTAGTGCAGCTTCCTTCCCCTGGGGGTGATTATCACAACACCTGCCCCCGAGCCTTGTTCGTTTGACGCTCCATGTACGAAGAGATTCCACTTGATATCTTCTGCTGTTTCAGATTGCTCCTTACCTTCGTTAGTAGTGAATTCGGCAATGAAATCTGCTATGGCTTGCCCCTTGATAGCGGTGCGAGGATGGTAGGTGATATCATATTGACTTAGTTCAATGCACCACTTAAGTAATCGCTCAGAAGTGTCGGGGCGATGGAGCACTTGCCTTAGCGGTTGATCGGTTAAAACTCTGATGGAATGAGACTGGAAATAGTGTCGCAGTTTCCGTGAAGTGATTAGCAGACAGTATGCTAGCTTCCCAAGTTTAGGGTACCTGGCTTCTTCCCCTGTAAATCTCTTGCTTACAAAGTATACGGGCCGCTGTGCGCGGTTGTCTTCTCTCACCAAAGCGGCGCTTAAAGCATGGGACGATACAGCAAGGTATAGGTATAGTTCCTCGCCTTCATTTGGAGTTGAGAGTACTGGTGGTCTCTGGAGGTGTCCGATTAAGTTAAGGAAGGCTGTCGAGCATTCGTCAGTCCATTCGAACTTTCCTTTGTCTTTCTTTAGAGCTTCGAAGAAAGGGATGCATTTGTCGGTTGCTTTAGAGATGAACCTACTTAGGGCGGCCACTTTCCCGTTTAGGCTTTGCATCTCCCTTTGAGTAGATGGTATCTTGATATCTTGTAAAGCTCGGACTTGCTCGGGGTTTGCTTCAATCCCCCTGGAATGAACGACGAATCCCAAGAACTTTCCTGACGATACTCCGAAAGAGCACTTTAGAGGGTTCAGCTTCATTCCATATTAGCGAAGTACTTGAAACATCTTATCCAGATGGTTCATATGATCGTTGGCTTTCCTCGATTTTACCAGCATGTCATCCACATAAACTTCCATAGTCTGTCCTATTAGTTCCGCAAACATCTTGTTGGCAAGACGCTGATAAGTAGCCCCGGCGTTTTTAAGTCCAAAAGGCATTACTTTGTAGCAGTACAATCCCCGGTTAGTGATGAAACTAGTGTGGTCTTGATCGGGGGCGTGCATGGGGATCTGGTTATATCCTGAGTATGCGTCCATAAAGGATAAGAGTTCGTGCCCGGCAGTGCTGTCCACGAGTTGGTCGATTCGAGGGAGTGGGAAGCAGTCTTTCGGGCAAGCGTCATTTAAGTTGGAGAAATCGATGCATGTTCGCCACTTCCCGTTAGCTTTCTTTACCAGTACCGGGTTGGCGATCCATTCTGGGTAGATGGCTTCTCATATGAAGTCATTGGCAAGTAGGTTCTTCACTTCTTCCTCTAGGGCTGCTGATCGTTCTGCCCCCATGCTTCTCTTTTTCTGCTTTACTGGCACCTTCGTGGGATCGATGTTCAGTACGTGGCATGCTACATCTGGGGAGATTCCTGTCATATCAGCGTGCGTCCATGCAAATACATCCATGTTGTGGCGAAGAAAATCAATGAGTTGATCCTTTAACTCTTCTTTTAGTTGAGATCCGATTTTCAATAGTCTACTCGAGTCATGTTTGTCTACAGCTACGAATTCCATAGCCTCTGCAGGCTCAGCGGTGGCCTCCTCCTCATTGTCCCTGAGGTCTAATTCATTGAAAGGGTCACTGGTATATCGAAGAGGAGGGGCTTTCTCTAGTTGTTATGCTTTCAAGTTTTTCATGCAGAGAGTAGTCTCTGCATTTTTCCCTTTATCTTTTCTGCGGTTATTGCGAAGTTCAGTTACATAGCAGTCTCGAGCGGCGTCTTGATCTCCCTCTATTTCTCCTATTCCGTTATCTGTTGTAAATTTCATCTTCAGGCACCATGGGGCTGGGACAATTTGGAAGTCAGACAAGGCTGGTCTTTCCAAAAAGGCATTGTAGGCCGAATGGTTCTCTATTAGCACAAACGTTTGTTTTCGCACAGCGGAGCGGGGATGACTTCCTATTTCGACAAAGAGATCCAGTTGCCGGAGAGGCATCTTTGCATCTCCAGTGAAACCATGTAGTGGTTTGTTGCAGGGAGACACATCCTTCATTGACAGCTTCATTTTGTCGAAAGCATGCTTGAATAGGATATTTACTGAGCTGCCAGTGTCTACTAAAATTCGAAAAACTTTGGTCGAACCGAACCAAGCAGAGATGACCATGGGATCCATGTGTGGGTACTGTCTGCCCTCTAGATCACGTCTACTCAATGTGATGTCGTCACTCTATTTCTGTTTCGGGTGGCGTTCTTCCATAACAGAGTTAACGTAACCTTCATCGTTTCTGAGTGACTTACCGTATCTTTCCATCTCTGCCCAGCTTCTGTCGGCGATGTGTGGTCCTCCTGAGACGGTATAGACCACTATCTTCTCTTGACTAGAGCCGCTGGTGTTGCGATTCCCTCCACTTACTTCTGGGAGGGGTAGCCTAGGATTCTCATTGGCAGGAGTCGAAGTCCTGTTCTAGCTTTTCACATAGCGTTCCAGTCTCTTCCTTCTGATCTGTTCTTCAATCAAGTCCCGGAGATGGTGGCATTCATTGGTGTCATGTCCATGGGATTCGTCGAAGCGGTAGAACTTTCCGGACTTGAGTGCGTTATCTGACTCCTTCTTGTGCGGGGGGCGCTTGTATCTAACTTCATCTTGAGTGGCTAGGAAGATGTTCTCGATTGTTTCGTTCAAAGGAGTGTAAGAGTCAAATCTTGGTCCTGGTCGATATAAGCACGTTTCTCCCTTCTTGCCCCCAGCATTGTCTCTAGAGTCATTTCTTCGAACATCCTTTGCTGCAACGGGGACCCTGTCTGTACCCGTCTTAGCCTGTTGCCCTGATTGCCTCTCAGTGGCAGCGTCCTCAAGTCTCATATACTTTCCAGCTTCATGGAAGAAATCAGGTAAAGTAGCTGGCTTTTCCTTGGTTAGTCTTCTAGCGAATTTAGTGTCCGGATGTACACCACTGCAGAGAGCCATGAGGATAAGTTTCTCGTCGGCATCTTGGACTGCGGCCGCCGCGGCGTTGAATCGGGTTAGATATTGTTGCACCGTCTCTCCGGGTTTCTGTTTGATATTAGATAAGGAATAAGCGTCCTTGGGTTGTTCCACATGAATGCGGAACTGGCTGATAAACTTTTCTTTCAACATTTCCCATGAGCTGATGGACCCTTGGGGTAGGTGGCAGAACCAGGAGGTAGCTAGATCTGCCAAGAATAGTGGGAAGCATTTACACAACACTCCCTCTGTTGCTCCGCTCATGAGCATATGTTGGGTGTATCTTTGTAAGTGTACGATGGGGTCAGAGGTTCCCTTGTAAGGTTCCATCGTCGGCATTTTCCATTCCCGGGGGGTGATGGCAGTCTCGATATTGCGGGTGAAGGGGCTGGTTACTCTAGCAACTATCCCCCGATCCCTTTGCTCCCGCTGGACGCACTCTCTGAATAATCGCGCCATCCTTTCATTAGAACTTGGAGTGGGTAAAAATGAGTTTGGTTCTTCCCTGCGGGATTGACTCCGTCCAGATGACATGTAGGGATGGTATCGTTTATTACTCCTGACATTCTCCAATGGCAGCCTCTGGTCTTCCTGAGGCATGCTGGGGTCAGCCACAGTTGGCCCTTGCCTTGATCTTCCCCTGTTGGGTTCTGTTCTTAGCACTTCCTCGGGTCCAACTTCGGGCTGGACTCCAGCTCGGCCCCGCCTACTGGTGTTCCTATGGTTAGGTAGCATGACAGGCTCAGCTACATCCGACCCCTGCCTGGCACCTCCCCCGTTGGGTTCGGCTCCAAGTGTTTCCTCGGGTCGGAATTCGGGCTGAGTCCGGGCTCGACTCCTACCATGGTTGTTTCTGTTGTTAACCTCTTCGAAGAAGAAAGGTCTTTGTCGCCTCCCAGATCCTCCAGATCGGGGCTCACCCCATGATTCGGTGTTGCGGTTGGATTCTTCAGCATCCCTTAGGCGTGACATGAGTTGGTCTACCAAGGCTTCTTGTTGAGATGCGAAGCGGTTAGTTACTTCAGCCACAACCCTGTCCAGGTCCGCCCTGGTAATTGGTTGTTCCGCGGCGGGGGCTGTTGGATTTGCCTGATTTTCATCTGGTACTGCTGTTAAAATGGGATGATTCTCTTGATTTGGGGCCACTGGATCTGGGATATTGCTAGTTGCGACGTTCTTTCCTTTGTTAACATCTCCCCTCTGCCTGGAAGTCATGTTGTCGGAGCAAGGAACGATGCTTTGAGGAAGAAGGTTGAGTAGGAGAAGTTGTAGCTTCTAGCTCGACTCTCAGTGAAAGCACCAAAAATGTTTGCACAAAAAATGGACAAACACCTCCAAGTCGTATGAATTAGTTGATTTTATGTTGTTTCTAGTGGTTTGAGTGATTTATGCAAATATATAAAAAGCAGGGACTAAACTGTAAAAGACACACAGATTTATAGTGGTTCGGCAGAACGTGCCTACGTCCACTTTATATGTTATTCTCCTTTTTCTTTCAGATTACAAGTACAAAGCTTTGTATATAAGTATATGAAAGTTGTTTGAAAGTTCCTTCCGTGCTTGAGCTCTCAAACTTGTCTTCCATTGTTGTACCCCTGCCCCTCTATTTATAGAGTGAGGTTGGGGGCAGGGGTCTTGGATGTATATAGCTGCTGGTGGGCCTGGGTTGAAGCAGTCTGGTCTGACGATGTTGGTTCGGTATCCACCTGGTCCGGTAGTGGTTGGAGTGAGTTGGACCGGTGGAGGTTGGTTTGGCGGTGAGTGGGTCGGCAATGCATGGGAATGGAGTTGGACCGGTGGAGGTTGGTTCGGCAGGGAGATGGTTTTGGACCGGTGTTACTTTGGTTCGGCAAATAGGTGGTTCGGTAGGAACTTGGAGGAGGTTGGTTCGGCAGAATCTGGTTCGGTAATTATGGGTATGGGTTGGACCGGTGGAGGTTGGTTCGGCGAGCATGAAAGAGAGGTTGGTCCGGTAGCGAAGGGATGTGGTTGGTTCGGTAGCGAATGAGCATGGTTCGGTAGTGGCCTGTGTACCGGATGTGCTTAGGTACCGGATGGAATGGAACGAATGGAGTGGGCAAACCCAGATGAAACTGATGCTTCTTGGTCTCGAGATCTCCTGGGTGAGAATTCACCCAACATTGTAGAAAAATCAACTAAGTTTATAATAATAATAATAAATTATAAAATATTAACCAAATTATCTAAGTTTTATAAAAATTAACTAAATTTGTAATTATAAGAATAATAATTTAGCTAAGCTAATAAATTTTATAAATAATAATAATAATAATAAGTTAACTAAGTTTTATAAAAATTATATAAGTTTATAACAACAACACGAATAATAACAAATTATAAAATATATTTCATATTGGTGCCCAATAGTATTGGGTAGTAAATTTTTCTTTTGCTGCTTAGAGATGGCTTTCTGCCGACAAAAATTATGTAATAAAATTTACTAGCAATTCATTTGTCAATGTTTATTTTGTAGAGCATCTATTTTTATTACATAGCGATGAACCAGCCTTTAGCTCTCTATATGATAGTATTCTTCCCGTAGACATAGTATCTTCCTCGCATCCTTTTTTATTTCTGGCTTCACTGCCCAATTTGTTCCAAACTAGTCATCCTTTGCATTTGGTCCAACATCATATTGAATTGTTCATTTTATTCTAGTTCTGTTAGTCTTACTCACTCAGCTACATTGAGTCCTATCAACTATGATTGGATGCTAGTTTTAATCAACTACATTTGAAGAATTCTTATATTAACAAATTTTTAAGCAAGTATTTATCCAGATGCCACGAAATATATGCTTATGGTGCACATATATGGATTTTTGGAGCTTAAATTAAACTGTTGAGCTTATCAGCTCTTTCTTTTAGCTTACAAATGGTTGACTTTATGCTTAGAGGTTTATTTAATATAATTTTTAGATTTAAATGGAACATTTTTAATAGATTCTCCAAAATTGTATATTGAATATCATTAATTTGTTAAACAAAAATTAAAAAAGCAACCATATAGCATTAGTATTATGCACATTAATATCTAGTTCGATTTTGCTTTAAAAATTTACTGCATTTATACTTTGATTTTATTAGCTTTGTATCATATTTAAATCATTAGAATAATCATACTGTTACATGAATTCAATTTCAAATATCAACCACCAAATTAGTTTTTTCTGTTGGGGAAAATGCCTTCAGATGATTAGTCTAAGGGAATAAAAATCCAACGCAGCGTAAAACAACTGGATCGTGATTGTAGTGAGACGGAACAAACAAAAGATGAATACCAGAACAGAAAGTCACAGATCTATGCAATGCAGAAAATTAAATAACAGCAGTATTTATAGTGGTTCCATTACCGCTAGGCAATGTACGTCCACTTGGGGAGAGGAGAATTTATTAATCACTAAAAGATTAGAGTTACAAGGTTGATTCACTTTTGGAGGCTATAAGAAGAATTTATAATACAGAAAAAATTATGCAGAGTTTCAGCTCTCTAGGATGGATCTAAAATTAGCTCTCAGTTTCGGCTTCCATTGTTGTCCAGAAGCTCCCCTATTTACAAAGTAAGGAAATGAGGAGAGAAAGCTGCTATATGGCAGTCCTGGGGTTTGGTTCGGCAAAACGCCGAGCGAAAAATTTGGACCGGCATTTTCAAAATACCAAAATACCAAACGAAATATTTCATTCCGTAAATCACCGAATGAAATTCTTCGTTTGGCAAATCACCGAACGAAATTCTTCGTTCGACAATTTTCTTTTCCTCCTTCTCATCCGCTCCTTCATTTAACCGAACGAACTCCCTGTCTCCAAATCACCGTTCCAAAAACACCACTCCAATTCACCGCTCCTCCTTTCTTTTTGCCAAACGAACTTCTTCTTTTCCAAATAAGAAATCTCGTTTGGCTTCCTTCTCTTGGCTTAGGGTTTCGCAGCTCTGCTTCTCATCCTCCGCAAGCTTCTGCATCATGGATTAGGTACCAGTTTCTAACAATCTCCACCTTGGTACCTAATTCCATACAAGCCTTCCAACTTCATCTGCACCTTCATGCTTCAAGCAATGGATACTTAACCAATGAGCTTCGGCAATGCCATTACCCATTACACTGTATCAACGAACTCCGGCAAGGCCACCACCCATCAAGTACCCAGTCTGTGTTGAACCTATCAATCTCCACCGTGAAAAAAAATCTCCATCAACCATCTCAATTCTCCTCCCGTGCCACTCCATGGCACCTAGCACTTCATTAAGCAAATCAAGTCCGAGCAATGCTCGAACTTAGCAACAGGCAAAGACTTGGTAAACATGTCTGTTGCGTTCTCCTTTGTGTGAACTTTCTGAAGATGCACTAGTTTCTCTTCACTCATCGAGACAAGAAACGACTCTCTCACCTCAATATGCTTCGTCCTCGAGCTAAATGCCATATTTGCAGCTAAGTGAATTACACTCTGACTATCACAATACACATTCACTTCTTTGTATGCGAAGCCCAAATCACACAATAGTTGCCTCAAATAAAGCGCCTTCTTAGCTGCTTCAACTGCAGCTATGAGCTCTGCTTCTGTAGTAGACGAAGCCACAATCGTCTGCACCCTCGCTCTCCAACTGATCGATGTCCCAACAGTGGTGAACACATATCCGGAGGTTGACTTCCTTCGATCCGTATCATCGGCATAGTCGGAATCAAAAAATCCAACCAAGCTGAAATCTCTTCCTCTGCCGCCAAAGACAAGTCCACGGTTTGGAGTTCCTCTAAGGTATCTGAAGATACACCTCACTGCTTCTCAATGCGTCTTTCTTGGATTCGCCATGAACATACTCACCAATCTAATCATCTGTACAATATCGGGCCTAATGTAGACCATGGCGTACATCAAGCTGCCAACTTCACTTGCATATGGGACCTTCATCATATAAGCCTTGTCCATTTACGAGATCAGAGTGCCTTTACAAAAAAGTTGTATGTTCAAAGGCATGGGTGTGCTATTTGCCTTTGCCCCTTCCATGCTAAACCGAGTAAGCACCTTTCGAATGTACTCCTTTTGAGTGAGACTCAAAAGTCCTAACTTTCTATCCCTTTAGATTTCCATATCCAGAATTTTCTTTGCCTCTCCGAGGTCCTTCATTTCGAATTCCGCTTTTAGCTTTCGCTTTAAACTGTTAATTTTAGCCTTATCCTTGTAAGCATCAACATATCATCCACGTACAAGAGTAGGTACACCCATCTACCATTCCTTAAATGCTTGAAGTACACACAAGCATCTTTGATGCTACGATCAAAACCAAGTGAAAGCACAAAAGAGTCAAACCTCTTGTACCATTATCTAGACGACTGCTTAAGTCCATACAATGACTTCTTTAATTTGCAAACCCAATTTTCTTTTCCGTCTACAACAAATCCTTTTGGTTGCTTCATGTAGATGGTCTCATCAAAGTCTCCGTGCAAGAAAGTGGTTTTCACGTCCAGTTGCTCCAGCTCCAAGTCATAACTTACGACGATAGGGAGCAAAATGCAAATGGATGTATGTCTCACTATTGAATAGAATATCTCGTTATACTCCAATCACTTTCTTTGTGAAAACCCTTTAGCAACTAGTCTTGCCTTGTATCTCCCATCATCCTTCACCTTGAATACCCACTTGCAACCTATGGCTCGGCTTCCTTGAGGGGGTGGTACCAAATCCCAAATCTTGTTCCTCTTCAACGACTCTAACTCCTCTTTAATAGCGCACATCCACTTCGAAATGTCATATGACTTCAAAGCTTCATCAAGGTCAAGCGGCTCCTCATGAACTACATGTAGGGCATAGTCAAACTGATCACCAAGGCTAAGGTTCGTAAACTTCCAATCATTGTACTTTTTGGGTGGCTGCCTAATAGTCCTACGAATGACCTGGCTAAGTGTTGCTTCGCCTAAACTCCTTTCAGCTCCACCTTGAACTGAACTTCCTCTAGATTCATGAACATCACTAGCACTACTAGAAGGTACCCATTGACTATCTTGTGATGTTTCATCAACTGCGTTTTCCTTGACAGCATCAACAACAACTCTACTATTTGGCTAGAACACGGGAACTTCTACCATATCTTTAGGCCTATCGGAATCTTCTGATGTGGTAGGTAGCTTCTCCTTCGAATTGAACATGGAAGACTCATCAAATGTAACATGTATGGAATGGACAATCTTTCGATCAACAAGGTTCCAAATTCGGTACCCTTTGATACCATCATGCATCCTATTAGTATGCCCTTGTATGCTCAAGCTTCTAACTTGTCATCACCTGTATGGTGAACCTACACATGACAACCAAAAATTTGAAAGTAACCAAGATACACAACTTTACCTCTCCACTTCTCCTCTGGAATCTTCCATCTATGGCTGAGCATGGAATTCGATTTATGATATGCGTTGTAGTTGATAATGCCTAAGCCCAAAAGCCCTAAGACAAGCCTACTGCAGTAGAGTCCTGTTCATCCTTTCCGGAACCCCATTGGATTGCGGATCTCCGAATGTAGTGTAATGTCTTTGAATGCCATGCTGACTACAAAAGTCGAGGAACTCCTTAGAGACAAATTCACCGCCATTATTAGATCTCAGCACCTTCAACCGGAACCAGATTGACTCTCAACAAGCGCTTTCCAGTATTCGAACTTCTCAAAACTCTCTGATTTGGCCTTCATCACAAACACCCATACTTTTCGGGAAAAGTCATCAATGAAAGAGATAAAATACTTTGCTCCACCAAGGGAAGGAGTAGCAACAAGGCCCCAAACATCTGTATGCACGTACTCAAGTACTCGCCTTGATCTATGGCATCCAACTTCAAAAGATACTTTACTCTGCTTTCCTAAACACACTCCTGGAAAAAGTCCATCTTGTAGAAGTTTTCTCCTTTGGACATCTTTTGTCTCCGAAGCAACTCTAAGCCTTTCTCTGAAATATGACCCAACCTGATATGCCAAAGCTTTGTGGCATCCAATGCACGAGAACTGTCTACTCCAACACATGACTCTCCAAGAACCGTGGTTCTTTTCAGTAAATACATATTTCAGAACACATCTCCTTTCATAAGAACTAGTGCACCTCACGAAACCTTCAGACTATCCTTCTCGATAGATAGTTGCATCCCAGTGATGCCAATTGTACTAAAGAAATTAAGGACTTCCAAAGACCTGGAACATATCGGACACTTGTCAAAGCGAGTATCACTCCGTCAAACATCCCGATCCTTACTATACCTTGACCCATTGTTCTACATCTAGCATCATTACCCATAAGAATAGAGCTTCCCTCTCGTCCAACGAAAGAACTAAAGTAATCCTTATTAGGCATCATATGAAAATACGCCCTCGATTCCAGCACTTAATGGTCTGAGACATCTGATACTGCTGCAGACAACACATCGTCAGATATAAACTTCTCCACCGCAAATGACGAAGATTTGTCTTCTTCCTTCTTCTTCAAATCTGGACAATCCTTTTTCCAATGACCAAGTTTCTTACAGATAAAGCACTTCCCATCCTTAGACTTTCCACTCTTGCCATTACCGGGCTTTCTGGAGTTGGAACATCCTCTAGAGTGCCAATTCTTCTTATCTTCTCTACCTCTTTCGACAAACAGGCCATGACTACTACTTCTACATCTACTTCCTTCATTTATCTCCTTCATCTGGTCTCTCAAGCCCTCAGATAGAAGACCTGACTTGACATCTTCTACTGTCTATGTATCTCTAGCACAGATAAGGCTGTTAGCGAAACCTGTGTATCGGTCCGAAAGAGAACACAAAAGAATCATTTCCATTTGCTCCTCATCCATCTTCAAGTCAACAGTCTTCATATTCATCACGAGATCATCAAAAAAATTAAGATGTTCCTTCACTGAAGTACCTTCTCTCATCCGCATGGTGAAAAATGTCTATAGTAATATCAAACGATTAGTCATAGATTTCTTCGAGTAGAGATTTTCCAGCTTGGTCCAAATGCCCATAGCAGTGGTCTCACTGCTAATCTCTGAGACAACATTCTCTCCCATAGCTAGCTGTAAAGTAGTAAGTGTCCATTTCTCCATCTCCTTCCTTTCCGCGACTGAGATGTCAGCCGTCAACTCCACGGGGGAAAACACTACTGGATGGACTTCATTCCTCATTAGAACAGTCTTCATCCTCTATTACCACTTCTCAAAGTCTTCATCCCCATTCCATTTCCCAATTGCTAGCCGTGTTCCTGAAGCGATATACATTCCTCTGGTATAGGGTCTTGTAACAACTGAAGTCACTTCATCTCCTGCCATAGTGTCTAACACTCCTCAATCAACCTTGCAGCTCTGATACCATACTATTGGGAAAAATCCCTTCAGATGATCAGTCTAAGGGAATAAAAACCCGATGCAGCGGAAAACAACTGGATCATGATTATAATGAGATGGAACAAACAAAAGATAAAAACTAGAACAGATAGTCACAGATCAATGCAATGCAGAAAAGTAAATAACGCCAGTATTTGTAGTGGTTCCACTACCGCTAGGCAGTGTATGTCCACTTGGAGAGAGGATATTTTATTAATCACTAAAAGATTAAAGTTTCAAGGTTGATTCACTTTTGGAGGCTATACATAAGAAGAATTTACAATACAGACAAAATTATGCAGAGTTTCAGCTCTTTAGGATGGATCTGAAATTAGCTCTCAATTTCGGCTACCATTATTGTCCAGAAGCTCCCATATTTGTAGAGTGAGGAAATGATGAGAGGTAGTTGCTATATGGCAGTCCTGGGGTTTGGTTCGGCAAAACGCCAAGCGAAAAATTTGGATCGGCATTCTAAAAACTTCGTTCGGCAAATCACCGAACGAAATTCTTCATTCGGCAAATCATCGAACGATTCTTCATTCGGCAATTTTCTTTTCCTTCTTCTCATCCGCTTCTTCATTTAACCGAACGCATTCCTTATCTCCAAATCACCGTTCCAAAAACATCGCTCCTAATCACCGCTCCTCCTTTCTTTTTGCCGAACAAACTTCTTCATTTTCAAATAAGAAACCTAGTTCGGCCTCCTCCTCCTCTTGGCTTAGGGTTAGGGTTTTGAGGCTCTGCTTCTCTTCCTTTGTGGGCTTCTGCGTCATGGATTAGGTACCAATTTCTAACATTTTCGAGGAATTTACAAGTGTTATTAATAGAAGACATCTTTATTGTATAGTTTACAAATAAAATTACAAAAAACAATCAAAATGATTATATAATTAGGCATGTCAACGGATACATTTGGATACGAATAGTGCCATATCAGCATCTGCATTGACATCCGCAATCATTTTAGGATATCAGATACAGATTATCAAGGATAATTTTGCTCCTTACTATGCTATTAAGCGTACCGCTCAGCATATATTTTCCTCTATACCAGAAAATAAGTTGATGATATTATCAGTTAATGTAAATAATAGGTTGATGGGCTTTCTTGTAAATAACAGGTTTATAGTATTTGTTCTTGTAAGTACAACAAAGCACAATGTAAATAACAGGTTGATAGTATCAGTTGGTGTTAAAAACGAGGAAATTGACCCAGTTAAGTCTTCTGAACTATTACTAATATTTTTGAACAAATGTACTTGTCAATTAAGAAATTGACCCAGTTAAGTCATCTACTTCATATCGTATTCCCTGTTTCTATTTTACGGTTTGCTCTTGCAGTTATCATTTTGTAGTTGAAAAATCATGTAACCATGAATAATTGATTCAAAGCGGATGGTTCATATTTTCATGCTGGCTTTAAGGGATTCCTTAGTCAAGGAATTAATTAAATTTATCTGTAGTACTACCCAACTAATAAACAAAATACATTATACCAACAACTTGAGGATGATATATAATGCTTAAAGACTGGTCTCATATAATAATAATCTTCAACCTGATAAGAATGAGATTCCATCTAAGTCTAAGTTTTAGATAACTATTGACAAATCCTTGAATTATAAGTCAAACTATACTTGAAATCAGAAAATTTCATACAACAGCCTCATATTACACATCGAACAAATTACAAATTACAGTCAAAATTTTGTTACTCAAGTAGGTGATGCTTCTCTCTTTTAATGTATGTTTAATTTTACTTCTTTTCTCTTGCAATTTTACAGTTTTCTTGTCTTACTTCAAAAATATCATATGAAGATCACTGTGGTGACATAGTTTCTGCATCAACAATTTCGCATCATAACTAGCATCCCAGCATCGTCTTAAACCTCTAAGGGGCTTATATTTTCATCGAAAACTCTTTAAATGTACTTCACAATCCGTCTTTACCAAGATCCATAGATTTTCACCCACTAGCACTATTCTCTACCCAAACAACCAATGTTTTCAATGCTCGTGCTCACCTTGCTTTTAGAAGCGATGCATATAAGTACTTATCTTTTAATTTTTCCGAGTTATATTCCACAACTTCCGGAGAGATTTGCATGGTAGGACAAGGGATGAACATGTTCGGAAAGGTAACACATTTTCAGTCTTTGCAGTTGTTAAATAGCCTATCATTTCATTCAAGTATCACCAATTGTCTTGTTCATGGAAGTTTAAAATGTCTTGATGCTTCTTGAAACCTCCATGAAAAATTTCAATCTTGCGCTTTTCCACAAACAGTTATGCTTATACCATGACTTCACAAGTTGAACAAGCCTATTCTTTTGTTCAAATACCTATTTTGGAATCAATTTTACCAAATGCAAGCAAAGCTTGTAATACCTTCAAAGTATGACAAAACTTGCAGATTGTTTCAGACTCTAGTAAATTTCTACGGTTTATGAGTTTTAGCAATATACATTGCACTAATGATGGAAAAGTAAACTTGCTTATAGATTTCAAAATATAAGTACAGAAATTTACTACTCAAGCACATCTAGTCCATTACATCCATTAGTGAGTGAGGGATTATAGGACTCTAACAACAAGCATTTGTGTCAATAGCTTGTGAAATACATAAAGATTCATATATTCATGGATTCCACAATGGATTAACCTTAAGTTTTCCTTTCTTCACCCGTAAGAACTGAAATACCGTTACTGGATATATGTGGAGTTTGAAGGAAAAATCTCATATGAGATATTTTATGAATATTTCATTTAGAAGTATCAGCCGTGTACCTACACATCCTAATCTTAGTTAGAAGTACATAGAAAATAGTTATCTAAACATGTCTTGTGACAGTATAAGAAACCATACCTACACGGGAGATAAATTATTCACAAATGATTATCTGAAGAGAAATTATATGGGATTCCAGTATTCCTTTAGAGGTTATGAGAACATTACCTTAATTTCTTTAGCACTCATGTACTGATTATATTATTAAGTAGAATTAGATAGTGATGTTTATTTTTCCCTTTTGAAACTTATTCCCTGTGTGTTTTTTATATCTACTAGATGCTCTTCTTATATTTATATAAATAAAATAGTGAGATAATGAAATTTATTAAATATATTCAAAATATAGAATAAAATTGGAACAAGGTATTGTTTTATCATATAATGATTTATTTGTCTTCACATTACCCTTGGGACTTAATTTTACTAAACCTATTCTTTATGAATACAAGACAAATTCATATTCATTACAGAATCAGTGATTTGAAACATATATGGCATTATCAATTTTTAAACCATGCATTTATATAGCCAGGGAGAACTAAGTGAAATTAGTTTTTTGTAGCTAGCTGTAATATAAACATTTCTTAGTCCCAATCAATTAGCAACATAAAGTAAGCTAACTTCTGATCTAGCCCATGGGTTGACAAAATATCAGAGAAGAAGAGAGGATGTATCACAAACAGATTATAAGGTGAGTTTTATTATTCGAATTATCATTTCATATTAGAATTTTGGATGCTAAAATAATATTCTATATGTATACATGCATGCGTATGCATACACACACACATGCAATTTGTAGTCTCTACAATTTAGACGTGGAATTTGAGAAATAAATTGTTGGATAACATGATACTTAATAGAGAATGAACAACTTGAAAATACCAACTACAAATGAACAGGGACTTTTGAAATGTAGTTGAAGTAAGGTGCTGCTACTGAAATAAATATTATTACTGCGTATAGGAATTACTAGTGTACCCATCATTTCCCTCGTCGTTACGGTTAAATATATTTCATTTCAAAATTTTCATATTCTACCATATTTATGCTCTTTTATATCTAATCTCTAGTTGCATTTTTTCATAGGCATATAGGAATTTTGAAGAAGACGGGCATGGACTTTCCATGATTTATATTTTCTCCTTTAGTAAGCTCTTTTTGTAACATTTTATTTCACTAACATTTGTGCTTAAAACATATGAAATCTTGTATATGACTTAATTTTATGTATATGAAATTGGTGTAGTTTTGATTATGTTTAACTTTTATAATGGCTTATGACATCAGATTACATCTATTAAGCTTTTGTAAATTGAGCAGTTTGGTTTTGATTACATTATTCATGGCTTTTATAACTGTTTTAAAACTGCTGCAACAACTGTAAAAGTAGCAATTGTTGATATATCGCAGCGCAAAAGGGCTGCAATACTAAAAGTAACAAAACGCTGTAGAAAATCAAACAAAAGAAAATGAATACGCTCAATTTTTTTTTGCAGCGTTCCTAAACTGCGGTAAATTACTGTTCTACTTGGAACATGTTATTAGATTGCGTTCTCTAAAACGCTGCTGAATATTCTGCAGCATTTCAAAACGGCTGTATGTTATTGGTTTTACTTGAAACATAAACATGTTGGTAGACTGCATTCTCAAAAATGCCACTGAATGATTTTGCATGGTTTAATAAACGTTGCTAATTTATTTACTTTATCATTTCATAAAAGCTTCAGTAGCCTATTTTTAGTAACATTTTAGAAACTCTGCAGTATTCCCTACCTCAGCATGACGTTAGGCTGCCTTCTTTGAAACACTAGGAATAATTGTGGCAGCAATATTAAAACGCCGTGAAAGTTCTTTTTTGTTGTAGTGAATTTTTCATTTGTGTTTGCTTCTTCTTACTCTCTTATATTTTATGTAGTTATTTTCAAATAATTGACACGGTACATGATATAGTATTATCGTTTAGTTCAATTATGCAAATTGTATGCATACTTGGATACAACTATTCACAATTATTGCCTTGTCATCAACATATATTCTAAATAATTGTATATTATTCTGCACTATTTTACAATAGTTCATTACTTTTCTACCATTAATCTAATTAACAGCTATAGTTTTGTTTTTACGTAGCTGTAACGATCTACATTTTGAAAGGTTTAAATCGATAATAATCCACACATGTCCAACTTAAAAAATACGGAATATAGATAATCACTGGAGTTACTTAAGAAAAATAAGAAAAGAAGAAGA
This sequence comes from Allium cepa, assembly GCA_030765085.1. NCBI lineage: Eukaryota > Viridiplantae > Streptophyta > Magnoliopsida > Asparagales > Amaryllidaceae > Allium > Allium cepa. Next base: position 1,004,245,086 of record CM060935.1, read on the forward strand.
AAACAAACACAGAATCTCGCAGAGGAACAACAAAATATAATAACCAATAAACATTTCATGAAGCTATTTATATCATGCATTTGATTATAAGTTATACAACATTTATCAGAGTTATATATACAACACGGATAAATAAATAATGCAGCATTACAACATGATGCATGGAATTATATAGTAATAATATACCAAATATTCTTCGTCCTCTAGAAAATGATCTCCGGTGCGCTGTGTTAGTCCGTGAGATGATGGTTTTGATGACAACAACCTTAGAATAGATTATAAAATATAAATACTGACATTATAAGTTTAGATATATATGTATATGCAGGATTTAACCATGCAGGTTACCAAGAATGAAGACTGTACAATATAGAGATTCAAGATATCGAGATAGAAGACTCATGAGTATCAAGATTATCAAGAGTTCAAGATTTCAAGCATAAGTATTTTTATTAGGAATTTTTTTTAAAACTCGTAGAAAAGCACTGACATCTTAAATCCAATTTATTCATGGAATGGAATCCACTTCGAGCCCGTTAAAAGGATGGAACCCTAAGTAGGATGGAACCTACGAAAATCTAGTGGAATATTGTTTTATATCCACTAATTTTAATTCAAATGATTTTACAAAATTATATTGTTTTCAAAATGATTTCAAAACTTTCCTTCAAAAAGATTCGAAACTCTCTATCCTAATTTTAAATAATTTTAGCCTCAAAATTATCTTTAATTTCGAAGTCAAATTACTCTTGATTTTAAACTATCTTCTAAATTATATATTTAACTTTTAAATATTTATACTTAAATTTAATTATAAAATTATAGTTAAAATCTATATATATTATTCTCTATTTTTGCTTATGAATTTTAACTATAGTCAAGTATATTTGTAAAGTTTAAAATAGTTTTAATATAAGATAAAGGTTATTTTCAAAGAAAATCAAATCACCAAAAATTGCTTTGGGATGTCGACATGCCTAGGGTAACCACGTCGACATGGTGTCAGTTGAGATCAAAATTTAAATTTCAAAAGAAGTGTCTATTCGCCATAACTCTTTATGAATGGATATAGCTGTTGTTCTTCAATAAATAGGGGTTAGTTTCAACGAATTTTATATCAGATTTTCTCAGTGCTATTCAGAGTTATAGATTTTTTTGTAATCTATTAAGTGAGAAAAGGTGTGATTGTGGCCTTGGAAATCAATCAGGCGTGAAAATGTGTGATTGTAGCCTTGGTAAATCAATTGGGTAAATTTGTGGCCCGGAAATCAAGTATCTCTACCCAGAAGATAGAAATTCTGGAGGGTGTAGCCTTGAAACCGAGGGTGTAATTGTACGATTGCTGTTGAAAGGAAATCCGTACTTGTGTTGTGGGACTGGATGTAGGGTAACTCCGAATCAGTATAAAATCTGGTATGTTCTTTCCTTTACTGCTTTTATTTTATTTCTGCATCTGTGTTTGTTTCTGTGATCATATCTGTGTCTGTATATTGCATACATCGGTGTCTAATTAACATAAACTCAAAAGGATTTAGTAATTCTTTATTAACACTATTCACCCCCCTCTAGTGTTAATCCTAGCCTTAAGATCCGTATTCTGCATTTCTCACAATTGGTATCAGAGCCAGGTTTTCAAAGTTTCATAATCTGATTTTTGAAAAGTTTTCAAAATGGCTACCAACACTGGTACTGTTACTAACACTAGTATCCCTGTCACTAGTTCATTTGTAGAGGGTCAGTCTACTGTCAGACTACCACTTTGTATGTAACAACCGTGGTATTTTCAACCATTCGCATCCATTATAAGTGTATAGGTAGACACTCATGCCGGAATTAAATTGCTCAAAATACCACGTTGTAAATAAAAATTTGGCAAATCTCAGAATATACAGTAAATAAAAATCATAGAATCACAGACACAGAGTAATAATAGTGCAGCGGAAGCAAAAGAAATAGTAGTTCATGAAGCTACTATATAAAAATATCAGAGTTACATAAAATACAATAGAGGAAATAAGGTACAAAAGAAGTCTCACTTCGTAGAAGTCAACTAATACAAGCGCTGAAAGGAACAACAGGTTTCAAAAGATAAACATGACAAGTAGATAATCTCCAGCGATTCCAATCTCCAGAAAGTGGAAATCCAAATCTGTGAATAACTCAGGCTGACCCGAGCGTAAATAAAAATACAAACACTCGAGTCAGGACATACATACTTATACAATGTAAACCAACTCAAGTGAACTGTAGTAAAGGTACAAGTAACTTAGAAGATGCTTGGGACCGCCCAGCCTCTAAGGATCCGTTAAACTATTTACTATGTAGTATATTGCGCTATATACAGTAGTGTCTAATCAGTAAAGTATAATCATATAGACAATAGCGTTAAGGGGATGGTGAACCTTAACGCTGTCGGATCTTTAAAACCAAAATCGTAGTGGGCTCGATATAAGGATATGACACGGCACGCGAGGCAATGCCAGGGTGGATACACCGTTTGCACTCCCGGACCGGTGGTGACGGCAAGCCAGCAGCTTCCGCCCACCTCGAACAATACCCCCGAATCAAATGTGGCGCCACCGAATCGAATCACAAAAGTAATAGAATGATTTCCGATGGAGCATGCTCGATGAAAGGGTGCGACCCTTTGTGTAGCCCGGTATAGCTCCTGTTTTAGTCATATATGCCAACTCACGGGAGTTGGGTCCACGTAATATACCTCGAGAACGTCGCCACCATCCTACTTCATTCTGGAATCTCCACCGCGTACACAGTTGTTAACGTGGTTTTCGGTATTGGCCGGCTATAAGACAATATCCGATCCCGGTCTCTTTAACAACCAATCGTTATTATAACCCGTAGTTATAACTTTAAAACATATTTTATACTTCAAAATAAAATATCATTTCAACCCAAATCTTTATCAAAATAAAGATTAAATCATTTCCAAACCATTTCAATATATCATCATACCATATCTTTCAATTCAAATATTTATCAAAGTAATTATCAAGTCATTTCAAATCATTTTTAATACATAAACATCACATCTTCCAAATTCAATATTTATCAAAATAATTATCAAGTCATTTCAAATCATTTTTAATACATAAACATCATATCTTCCAAATTCAATATTTATCAAAATAATTATCAAGTCATTTGAAATCATTTTTAATACATAAACATCACATCTTTCAAACTTCATTTTCAAATCGTCTTAATTTCAAAATATCATAACTTTCAAAACTTCATCTTCGAATCATTTAATATATACCAGAATATCATATCTATCAAAACTTCATTTCAAATCATTTCAATATATCATATCTTTTCGAAACCACATTTCAATCATTTAATATATCAAAATATCATCTCTTTTCACAACCACATTCATTTCAATATCATTATTCATTTTATTCAATTTAAAATACCATTTCAATTCATATTTCAAAACAGTTTATATTCCAAAAATCATTTTTAATCACTAAAATGAAGTTATTATGTTTAATAATTAAATTATTAAACTTCCAAAATTTTCAACTTTCAATGTTCATTTATTCACTTAAGTTTATTAAAACAGTAAAGATTCACTTTTCGTGGCATTTAGAAAATGCTACGGAAAAATACATTCAAAACAGTTCACTTTAACAAAAGACAACATTTTAAAATGTTGTAATAGGGTTTACTTAAATTTCAAATAAACTTAGTTAAATTCAAAAATTATAGCACTTACAAAAATTTTCTATAATAGCCTTTAATTCAATTTAGCTTTTTAGTTCATTATCGTCAACTACAGCATTTACAATGCTGTAATATCATTCACATTGTAATTAATAGAATTTCAAAAATGCAGTAAATTAACTTCAAATATTCAATAAAATTTCTCAACCAATTATATTTTTATTTAAAACATTTTTTTAACTTATAAAATCATACATTTCACATTTATAAACATCATTTAATTTTCCTCAAATTCATGATTTTATAAAGTTAAATTTCCATTCAAAAATCAAGTTTTAATAATAATTCACTTATCAAAATGCAGTGTTCAATTTTAGATTCACTACATTAAATTTCAACTTAACATTTATGTTAAAATTCTCAAATATAACTTATTTTTATTTTTATTTACTTAACTAAAATTTCCCTTTCAAGTCAATTTCATAAATTTCCAATTTTAGTTATATTTCAAAATTTCAACTTAAAATATTCACTCATTTCACATTTCAGCTTTATTAAAAATCATTAATATGATATAAAATCACTTTAAATTCAATTTATATTCAAATTATCATAAATTCATATTCAATTAAATTTCCAATTATAATTAAATCAATTTTTCCAAAATAACTTACGTTCAAAATTTCTAACTTTTCCATTAATTCAATTCACTTACAATTATTCATAAAATCAATAATATTTTACAAAAATCCTTTTTAATTATATTTAAATCAAAATAATATAATATTTACATTTCTAAAATAACTTTAAAGATTTTAGGAAAACATATATTAACTACGGGTCTATATATAATTTTCTACGCTAGGTAAAGTGATACGGATATGTATCATTTCAATCCGCAGTTTAAAAAGAAAAATCCGGGTTTTATCATTTCAAACCCGCAATCCCAAGTTAAATAAATGATTTGAAAATCATTCAGGCCTATCATTTCAGCCCATAACAATTTTCCCTTATTCCAAAGTCCGTTCGGGTATATATCATTTCAACCCATAGTGATTCTAATCAAAAGGGAACTTGCAGTGTGATAAACTGATATAAATAAACAGAATAGCATAATAAACAGTAACAAGTGATATAACAAGTGTAATAACAGGTGTAAACATCATATGATCATAATATAGCAGTTATAACATGATGCAATACATTTACAGATTCAAATGGTGTCGGTTTATCAGTTATATAGGTACAGATTGTCTGGTGAGAATAACTCACCGGTTTGAGCTGGAGACACAACAACGAATTTCACGAACGGAATCTACACAAGCACAAAAGCACGACACAGATACGAATGGAGGAGCCAAGGATTAATTCCCTTGAATACAAATCAAACAAACAATAACAAACATGAATTATAAACCAAGATATTACAAAACAATGCTAGGAATAAGTACACAATTCAAAGCTAGAACTTTTGCACTTGCATACACCTTTGTATGCTTCAGCTATGGACTGGAAAAGCACTGTAATGGAATGGTTTTGGATCAGGTTTGGATGCAACAGGTCAGCGTATCATGGATTTGATGATGGTGCAAAGGTATGTGTACATGAAACTATGACTACAAGGCATAAACAAGGATTTTGGTCCATATTTGGCTCGACCTATGGCACACTTGGGCTGGCTATACTTACTCCAGATCTAGACAGTGGAGAGTGATGGTATAGCAGCACCCAAAGGTCATGTGGTTGCTGGTGGTGGTGGTTCTAGGGGTGGCCAAGAGGAGTATGTGAAAGAATATTGGCATTAAGGCTCGGCTAGGCTAGTTTTAAGGGTTTGCTTGCAATTTTTGTGGAGTTTTCAACATGGGGAGGCCACGGCCTGATCTGGTTCAGGCCTGGACAGTGGGTAGGTGGAGGGTCAAAGGTTGTATCGTGGTGGTGGTGGAACAATAGGAGGTGGCCAAGGCAAGATATGAAGAAGATAGTGGAGTATATGGCTAGGCTAGGCAATTTCAAGGGGTTTGGTGCAAAGTTTGTGATGCTAACCTCAATGGATGGGCAAAACTTGGTTAATGTCAGAGGAGGGGGAGGAGGAGCTGCTGTAGATGGTGGAGGAGATGGTGGAGAGGTTAGGCTGAGCAAAGCATGAAGAAGCAGGGCAAAAATCAAGGCAAACAAATGGAAAAAGGAAGAAGATGAGAGGAGAATGGAAGCCATATTTTTCTTTGAAGTGCCGTGAGTTTTTAGGAGATGAAGGAGGACATTTGTTTACGTGCAAATGATATGTGATCAGATGAAAGAAATGAGATATGGTTGGCCTCAATTGAATGCAAGAGTTAGAAAATGAAAAGGTGGGAAAACAAAGAGACTTAAGCAACTAAAGAGTCACAAAACCTTTCAAATTTCCACTAAATTCTTTTTAATTTTAAATAACTGAAATATATATATAAATCTAGATAAAAATACGAAAATTTAGTAAATGAACAATAATAAATAAATAAATTATTAATTATATATAGTTTAATTAAATAAAACAGCAAAATTTACAACTAGTCCTGAAAATATGAAAAATAAGTGCAATGAACTTGGAAAAAATTTTATGTACTTAAAAATATTTATAAATAAAGATAAGAACACAAAATAAAATGAATTCACAAAATAAATAAATAAATTTTAATTAAAATATAGTTTAGACGAAGAAAATAGCAGAAAAAGGAAACAGCCTTTTAAAAATAGGAAATCATCATAGTAAATTTTAGAAAAATCCTATTATTATTTTTAAAATATTTAGAGATGAAAATATACATAAATTAACATATCTACCCATATTAAAAGAAATATAAGAAAGAAAAATATGATTTATAAAATTTAAAATAGGCAAAATTGCACAATAAAACAAATTATACTAGAAATTGAAATGTACATAACTTTTACATTTTAACTCCGTTTTCAACGAAACGAAAAGTGGTGTTCTTAGAATTTTATGTAATTTCATAATAAAAGATAAAATTTATAATTTTAAACTTTTAAAATTTTAAGTCAAAAGTCAAAGTTTGACTATTTTGACCAAAATCAACATTTCAGGAACATATTCAAATTACACAAGTTTGGAATTATAATTTCATATAAAATCAAGATTTATATTTAAGTAATAAAATTTAATCATTTAAAATAAGTAAAATAAGTTTTTTTTTAAATCAAAATAATATAAAAAAATACAGGGTTGTCACACTCTCCCCCACTCAAATCTTTTCGTCCCCGAAAAGGAACGAGGTACGGAAAAGCACAGAAAAAAGATAGAGTGAAATAGGATTAAGATAAGATGACAAGAAGATTGAAATTATACCTGATAACTGTTGTTATAGGTAAGTTTAACAAGGTGGAGATGATCTTTCCAAGATTCTCCAAAATTAAGAACACAGGCACGAAAAGGTAGATTCAAAATGATTACCAAAGATCTATCAAAGATTATAGAAAGATTTCTGACATAAAGATTGTAGAAAGATGCCTATACCAATCTATATCAAGATAAGGATGATAAGGACAACCAAAATATAGTTTGGAAAGCAAAATAAGGAAACAGATTTGAAAGCATGGAAATTTCAACTTAAATTGATAATTAATATTTTTACACAAGTTAAATAAATCTTAACTATATCAAGTTTCATTATCTTATTATCCAATCATCTTAAACTAACAAAAAATTTCTTATAATTGAAAATATTCTTTAAAAATAAAATTTAAGAATTAAATTTTCGATTACATTCAAACCATTTAGAGATAAGTCATAATATATATAATATGTCAAATCAAATTTCAATCATATATCTATATTATTATAAATCAAGTCATATTTTAGAAATTCAAATCAATTAAATTCCCCAAAACAAAGCTGCAGCAAGACTACATAACAGTCTCTTAACTTCGAATTCGAAAATGAACGTCGATGATGTCGCGATCATCACCGAAGTTATTTTCCAGCGACAAAGAGAAGAGCACTAATTTTAAACCTTTAAAATTCTTTGAAAACAAATTCTATTCAAAATACTTTAAATAATATAACCCTTTTAAAACTTTTAAACCAAAGTTCGAGATCATCGGAAAATAAATTCTCAGATTTCTTTTCTAAATTCATTTAAGTTCCCAAATCAATTTATAAACAATTATTTATAAATTCATTTATAGAACAATAAATGATAAATCAAGTATTATCATTTCAAATTATCAATTTGAATCATTTCATTAAGTTCCATAGATATATATATCAAAATTTTATTTCATTAACCAAATTTTTAAAATAATATTGTGTCAGTTTGTTCTATCAAAGTGTTTTAGAAATCCTATCGATAGCGCTGATCAGACGAATCGATCGGAAACCCAAATCAACATCAACAACTCAAACAACACAATATATAAAAAAATATAGATTGACAAATACAATTCAAAATGTTTGAAAATATGTTGGAAACGAAAGACAAGATGATTAAATATAGAGTAGGGAGGTGGATTAGCTAATATAAATCACGGGCAACCTTAATCGGGTCAACCGTGACTTAAAGTATAAGGTCGAAGTGGATTTTCTGGGGTAAATCTACATTCAACCTCATAAGATAGAGTTTTGGATAATAGGAGATACTAGCATCTAAACTGAGGATATAAAATCTTTGGTGAATCGATGCTTTTGTAAAGGAGTTTCACCCCTTTTACAAGAAAATTTTTGAGATTGGTGAGACCGCCAATTCACTATAAAGATCATTCGAAGTGGAGTTATGGGATACTCCAGAATCAATTGAAGATGAATAGCGGGGAATAAGAATGGATTTTGGAACCACAGGGAACGTTCCAAAATTCAAAGGAATCGAGTCAAAAGAAAGAGATTCAACTCGAATGAAAGGGATTCTGTAAATACATCTACTCCATATGCTGAGTTTTGCCTAGAGCTACCAAAGCTCTGATACCAACTGTAACAACCGTGGTATTTTCAACCATTCGCATCCATTATAAGTGTATAGGTAGACACTCATGCCGGAATTAAATTGCTCAAAATACCGCGTTGTAAATAAAAATTTGGCAAATCTCAGAATATACAGTAAATAAAAATCATAGAATCACAGACACAGAGTAATAATAGTGCAGCGGAAGCAAAGGAAATAGTAGTTCATGAAGCTACTATATAAAAATATCAGAGTTACATAAAATACAATAGAGGAAATAAGGTACAAAAGAAATCTCACTTCGTAGAAGTCAACTAATACAAGCGCTGAAAGGAACAACAGGTTTCAAAAGATAAACATGACAAGTAGATAATCTCCAGTGATTCCAATCTCCAGAAAGTGGAAATCCAAATCTGTGAATAACTCAGGCTGACCCGAGCGTAAATAAAAATACAAACACTCGAGTCAGGACATACATACTTATACAATGTAAACCAACTCAAGTGAACTGTAGTAAAGGTACAAGTAACTTAGAAGATGCTTGGGACCGCCCATCCTCTAAGGATCCGTTAAACTATTTACTATGTAGTATATTGCGCTATATACAGTAGTGTCTAATCAGTAAAGTATAATCATATAGAAAATAGCGTTAAGGGGATGGTGAACCTTAACGCTGTCGGATCTTTAAACCCAAAATCGTAGTGGGCTCGATATAAGGATATGACACGGCACGCGAGGCAATGCCAGGGTGGATACACCGTTTGCACTCCCGGACCGGTGGTGACGGCAAGCCAGCAGCTTCCGCCCACCTCGAACAATACCCCCGAATCAAATGTGGCGCCACCGAATCGAATCACAAAAGTAATAGAATGGTTTCCGATGGAGCATGCTCGATGAAAGGGTGCGACCCTTTGTGTAGCCCGGTATAGCTCCTGTTTTAGTCATATATGCCAACTCACGGGAGTTGGGTCCACGTAATATACCTCGAGAACGTCGCCACCATCCTACTTCATTCTGGAATCTCCACCGCGTACACAGTTGTTAACGTGGTTTTCGGTATTGGCCGGCTATAAGACAATATCCGATCCCGGTCTCTTTAACAACCAATCGTTATTATAACCCGTAGTTATAACTTTAAAACATATTTTATACTTCAAAATAAAATATCATTTCAACCCAAATCTTTATCAAAATAAAGAATAAATCATTTCCAAACCATTTCAATATATCATCATACCATATCTTTCAATTCAAATATTTATCAAAGTAATTATCAAGTCATTTCAAATCATTTTTAATACATAAACATCACATCTTCCAAATTCAATATTTATCAAAATAATTATCAAGTCATTTCAAATCATTTTTAATACATAAACATCATATCTTCCAAATTCAATATTTATCAAAATAATTATCAAGTCATTTGAAATCATTTTTAATACATAAACATCACATCTTTCAAACTTCATTTTCAAATCGTCTTAATTTCAAATATCATAACTTTCAAAACTTTATCTTCGAATCATTTAATATATACCAGAATATCATATCTTTCAAAACTTCATTTCAAATCATTTCAATATATCATATCTTTTCGAAACCACATTTCAATCATTTAATATATCAAAATATCATCTCTTTTCACAACCACATTCATTTCAATATCATTATTCATTTTATTCAATTTAAAATACCATTTCAATTCATCTTTCAAAACAGTTTATATTCCAAAAATCATTTTTAATCACTAAAATGAAGTTATTATGTTTAATAATTAAATTATTAAACTTCCAAAATTTTCAACTTTCAATGTTCATTTATTCACTTAAGTTTATTAAAACAGTAAAGATTCACTTTTCGTGGCATTTAGAAAATGCTACGGAAAAATACATTCAAAACAGTTCACTTTAACAAAAGACAACATTTTAAAATGTTGTAATAGGGTTTACTTAAATTTCAAATAAACTTAGTTAAATTCAAAAATTATAGCACTTACAAAAATTTTCTATAATAGCCTTTAATTCAATTTAGCTTTTTAGTTCATTATCGTCAACTACAGCATTTACAATGCTGTAATATCATTCACATTGTAATTAATAGAATTTCAAAAATGCAGTAAATTAACTTCAAATATTCAATAAAATTTCTCAACCAATTATATTTTTATTTAAAACATTTTTTTAACTTATAAAATCATACATTTCACATTTATAAACATCATTTAATTTTCCTCAAATTCATGATTTTATAAAGTTAAATTTCCATTCAAAAATCAAGTTTTAATAATAATTCACTTATCAAAATGCAATGTTCAATTTTAGATTCACTACATTAAATTTCAACTTAACATTTATGTTAAAATTCTCAAATATAACTTATTTTTATTTTTATTTACTTAACTAAAATTTCCCTTTCAAGTCAATTTCATAAATTTCCAATTTTAGTTATATTTCAAAATTTCAACTTAAAATATTCACTCATTTCACATTTCAGCTTTATTAAAAATCATTAATATGATATAAAATCACTTTAAATTCAATTTATATTCAAATTATCATAAATTCATATTCAATTAAATTTCCAATTATAATTAAATCAATTTTTCCAAAATAACTTACGTTCAAAATTTCTAACTTTTCCATTAATTCAATTCACTTACAATTATTCATAAAATCAATAATATTTTACAAAAATCCTTTTTAATTATATTTAAATCAAAATAATATAATATTTACATTTCTAAAATAACTTTAAAGATTTTAGGAAAACATATATTAACTACGGGTCTATATATAATTTTCTACGCTAGGTAAAGTGATACGGATATGTATCATTTCAATCCGCAGTTTAAAAAGAAAAATCCAGGTTTTATCATTTCAAACCCGCAATCCCAAGTTAAATAAATGATTTGAAAATCATTCAGGCCTATCATTTCAGCCTATAACAATTTTCCCTTATTCCAAAGTCCGTTCGGGTATATATCATTTCAACCCATAGTGATTCTAATCAAAAGGGAACTTGCAGTGTGATAAACTGATATAAATAAACAGAATAGCATAATAAACAGTAACAAGTGATATAACAGGTGTAATAACAGGTGTAAACATCATATGATCATAATATAGCAGTTATAACATGATGCAATACATTTACAGATTCAAATGGTGTCGGTTTATCAGTTATATAGGTACAGATTGTCTGGTGAGAATAACTCACCGGTTTGAGCTGGAGACACAACAACGAATTTCACGAACGGAATCTACGCAAGCACAAAAGCACGACACAGATACGAATGGAGGAGCCAAGGATTAATTCCCTTGAATACAAATCAAACAAACAATAACAAACATGAATTATAAACCAAGATATTACAAAACAATGCTAGGAATAAGTACACAATTCAAAGCTAGAACTTTTGCACTTGCATTCACCTTTTTATGCTTCAGCTATGGACTGGAAAAGCACTGTAATGGAATGGTTTTGGATCAGGTTTGGATGCAACAGGTCAGCGTATCATGGATTTGATGATGGTGCAAAGGTATGTGTACATGAAACTATGACTACAAGGCATAAACAAGGATTTTGGTCCATATTTGGCTCGACCTATGGCACACTTGGGCTGGCTATACTTACTCCAGATCTAGACAGTGGAGAGTGATGGTATAGCAGCACCCAAAGGTCATGTGGTTGCTGGTGGTGGTGGTTCTAGGGGTGGCCAAGAGGAGTATGTGAAAGGATATTGGCATTAAGGCTCGGCTAGGCTAGTTTTAAGGGTTTGCTTGCAATTTTTGTGGAGTTTTCAACATGGGGAGGCCACGGCCTGATCTGGTTCAGGTCTGGATAGTGGGTAGGTGGAGGGTCAAAGGTTGTATCGTGGTGGTGGTGGAACAATAGGAGGTGGCCAAGGCAAGATATGAAGAAGATAGTGGAGTATATGGCTAGGCTAGGCAATTTCAAGGGGTTTGGTGCAAAGTTTGTGATGCTAACCTCAATGGATGGGCAAAACTTGGTTAATGTCAGAGGAGGGGGAGGAGGAGCTGCTGTAGATGGTGGAGGAGATGGTGGAGAGGTTAGGCTGAGCAAAGCATGAAGAAGCAGGGCAAAAATCAAGGCAAACAAATGGAAAAAGGAAGAAGATGAGAGGAGAATGGAAGCCATATTTTTCTTTGAAGTGTGTGAGTTTTTAGGAGATGAAGGAGGACATTTGTTTACGTGCAAATGATATGTGATCAGCTGAAAGAAATGAGATATGGTTGGCCTCAATTGAATGCAAGAGTTAGAAAATGAAAAGGTGGGAAAACAAAGAGACTTAAGCAACTAAAGAGTCACAAAACCTTTCAAATTTCCACTATATTCTTTTTAATTTTAAATAACTGAAATATATATATAAATCCAGATAAAAATACGAAAATTTAGTAAATAAACAATAATAAATAAATAAATTATTAATTATATATAGTTTAATTAAATAAAACAGCAAAATTTACAACTAGTCCTGAAAATATGAAAAATAAATGCAATGAACTTGGAAAAAATTTTATGTACTTAAAAATATTTATAAATAAAGATAAGAACACAAAATAAAATGAATTCACAAAATAAATAAATAAATTTTAATTAAAATATAGTTTAGACGAAGAAAATAGCAGAAAAAGGAAACAGCCTTTTAAAAATAGGAAATCATCATAGTAAATTTTAGAAAAATCCTATTATTATTTTTAAAATATTTAGAGATGAAAATATACATAAATTAACATATCTACCCATATTAAAAGAAATATAAGAAAGAAAAATATGATTTATAAAATTTAAAATAGGCAAAATTGCACAATAGAACAAATTATACTAGAAATTGAAATGTACATAACTTTTACATTTTAACTCCGTTTTCAACGAAAAGAAAAATGGTGTTCTTAGAATTTTATGTAATTTCATAATAAAAGATAAAATTTATAATTTTAAACTTTTAAAATTTTAAGTCAAAAGTCAAAGTTTGACTATTTTGACCAAAATCAACATTTCAGGAACATATTCAAATTACACAAGTTTGGAATTATAATTTCATATAAAATCAAGATTTATATTTAAGTAATAAAATTTAATCATTTAAAATAAGTAAAATAAGTTTTTTTTTAAATCAAAATAATTAAAATATATAAAAAAAAATACAGGGTTGTCACATTTTAATGGTAGTAACTATGCATATTGGGCATGTAGGATGAAAATATATTTACAATCTATAGGATTAGACACTTGAAATATCACACAAACTGAATATTCTGAACCTACAATTAATTTTGCACAGTGGACTGCTGAGCAAAAGACTATTGCACAAAATAATTGTAAGACAATGAATATTCTGTTTTGTTCACTAGATAGAAATGAATTCAATAGAATGTCAGTTTGTAAGTGTGCATATGAAATCTAGAAAACTTTGCAAGTTACTCACGAAGGAACAAGCAAAGTTAAACAGACCAAAATTTCCATGCTCACAAATCAGTTTCAATTATTTAAAATGAATCCTAATGAGTCTATTTCAGATATGTATAGTAGATTTCAGGATATTGTGCATTCTCTAATATCTTTGGGAAAGGAATTTTTTGAAGAAGATCAAATCAGAAAGATTTTAAATTCTCTAACTCCAGAATGGGATCAAAAGACACTTGCGATCGAAGAGGCAAATGCCATCAGTACTTTAAAGATAGAAGAATTAATTGGAAATCTAATGTCGTATGAAGTTCAAATGATCGGAAGAAGAGAAAGTAAAGCATCTAAAAAGAAATCAATGGCATTCAATGCATTGACCGATGGATCAGACTCAAACAGCGATAATGATGAAGAGATAGCGACCAGAAATTTTAGGAAATTTATGAAATACAGAAAGATGAATAATCTCAAGAAGAAACAACTATAAGAATTCTGGAATTCAGAATGTAGTGCCAAATAATGACAAATGTTACAACTATGATAAACCAGGCTATTTCAAAAGAGACTGTCCGTTTTCAGATAGGCAAAATCCTCCTATGAACAATGATGCAGCAAAGAAATGGAAGCATGCATTTACTGCTACTCTAGATGACTCAGACTCGTACACAAGTGATGATGATCAGAAGACAGATAATTCGAATTTGTGTTTCACAGCTGTTCATGACTCCGACGAAGAAACGAACTCAGAAAAATGTACACGTTTACAATACAATTGGTTGAAATTGCTTGCTTAGAATTAATTGCTTGATCGTTTGGTTGATTGAATTTGAATTGGTGTGTTGTTTGAATTTTAAAATTTATTTTCTATTTTTTTTATTAATTTTATTATTTTTTAATAATATAATAATATTTTCTGAAATATACTTGAAGTTTAAAAATATTTCAGATATATATAGCCATTAAAAATAATAGTAATATATATATATATATATATATATATATATATATATATATTAGAGAACTTAGGAAAAATCAATTCATGAAAATTCAAAGGCACATGTCGACATGGTCCCTACCATGATGTCGACATGGGTACCTGAATTTGAATTTCAAAATTTGAGTTCAAATGTTTGAATTTCCCTCCACCTTTTCACTTCATTCAATTCTCTAAAAGCTACCTTTTGACTAGAGAATATGTCCTTTGAGAATCTATTTATTCACTATCTTTTATCATATCTTTTCACTCTCATTTTCAAATTCAAACTCTCTCTTCATAACTTCAAGCTCTCTACTCTGTACTTTAATGGCTTCTTCAAGCAACCCATCCACCATGAGAATTTTCAGAAAAATCAAAGAGCAATTATTCAATGATCCGGAGGCAATAAAAGCATACATCAATTATGCTAACTATGCCAAAGTCCATCCTGGAAAATATGTTATTTTTCAAGCTTTTCTTCTTATGGAACTGATTCTCTTTTTGCAAACAATGGAGTTCTTAGTCTTATTAATGCTTCTCAAAATGATTTTGTTTTCTATCCTAATCTTGTCAAAGTTTTCTACGCGAATTTAAATCACGGATTTTATGATGGTAATGAGAATGAAATTTGGAGTAGTGTCAAAGGCACTAGAATTGTTTTGATTGTGATCTTTTGGGTATTATTCTCAATTGTGAGAATTCAGGAATGGATCTTTCTAACTTTAAAATCGATGAACATGATCGTGAGACATTTCATCACATTTTTGAAAGAGATGATGATTTTGAATTTAAAAATAGAAATTTTCGACCAAAAGCAAGAATTGTCAATCTTCTTTTGCAACATACTTTGACCCCAAGATCGAGAAATTTTAACAATCCTACTTCAAAAGTTTGCAAAGCACTTTTTGCTATTTTTGAAAAATGTGATGTTAATTGGCGCAAGTTATTTTGGATGAACTTGGTCTCGAAAACCTTGAAATGGGTGAGAACACTTTATATCATGGAATTTATCTCACTCGGATTTTTAACTATTTTAGAGTGGATTTCAAAGGCGAAATTTGTTTCTAGAAAAGTTTTCAATCATTCCAACATTTCGCTTATAAAAATTCCATTTGTTTTTCAACCTTATGAAACCCTTACCGAGAAAGAAGAGTGATTGGCTCATGAGGAAATGGAAGAAGAGGAAGAGGAAGAAGAAGAAGAAGGGGATGAAATGGAATTTGAAGAAGAAGAAGAAGGTGAAACCTTATTGGAAAGCATTGACTATCCTAACAATCCATCAAGCAAAACCCTTCTCAAAAACCAAAAGACTATTGTTGAGAATCAACCACTCTGAAACGATCCGTTAGTAAAAAGTTGGATAATATTTCTTCGAAGATGAACAAGTTCATTTCAAAAGTCAGCAAGAAACTTGGACTATCTTCATCATCTTCATCCTCTAACTAGTTTTATCTTTTCGTATCTTGTTGTATTGTTTTAGTTTGCTTTATTTTGAATGTTCATGTAGTTTGTTGTGTGCTTAATCGTTGTATTATCATAGTATGCAATGAAATGAAATTTCCTTTCTGCTATCTATCTTATCTTATCTCCAGAATAAATGTTAGTATATTATATATATATACACACACACATAATTATTCACAAAATCAATTAATCATAAGTTTTCATTAACCCATATCGACATCCCCTATATGACCATGTCGACATGTACTGGTCAGAAATGACAATTGATTTTGAATTTGAAATTTGAATAACTACCAAATGTCTATTCATTTCAAACGAATTTCTACACCTATAAATACCTATTTCTTCCAGAATTCTTCACAAATTTATTTCTTATCATCTATATCCTTTATTTCTTTCACAAATTCAACTATGGCTAATCATATTCACAATCTATCCGAAAAACTTGAAGAAACCCTTAATTCATTCAAGAATATTCTCTCGTTTATTCTACGTAACCAGCGTCACTTAGAATTGAGTCAAATGCAGATGATCAAGGAACAAGAAAGGCACTTCGATGCGATACGATGGATGATCTCCTCTCTACAAAAGGATGATAATGAAGCACATCCTCCTATCTCTCTCACCAATGACAATGAAAATTGGGATGCAATTAAAGCAGACCCTATATTTGGAGTAGAAGGATGGGTGGAAGTTCCTCCTAACGTTTGATTTCATTACTTTGTTTGATTTGTTTGAATTGATTTGGTTTGGATTGATACTTTGTGTGAATTGATTTCTTGATATTTGTTTGAAGTTTGTTGTATAAAACATATATACACACACACATATATATATATTGAAATGTATATAGTCTATAATTAGTTATCATGTTCATAAGTACAATTATTTCTCAATCTATATATTATGTATTCAACTGTATAGTTTATCAATGCAGGTATTGAAGTCCAAGAATGAGGGGGAGTGAGTTTTTTTGTTGATGACAAAGGGGGAGAAATATAAAATAGGGTAGTTAGGCATTAATTAAGGGGGAGTTATTAGTTTTAGGGGGAGTTATTAGGATAGAAATAATATTTTATAAACAAAGGTTGTCATCATCAAAAGGGGGAGATTGTTATTCCGTGAGATGATGGTTTTGATGATGACAACCTTAGAATAGATTCTAAAATATAAATACTGACATTATAAGTTTAGATATATATGTACATGCAGGATTTAACCATGCAGGTACCAAGAATGAATATTGTAGTATAGAGATTCAAGATATCGAGATAGAAGACTCGTGAGTATCAAGATTATCAAGAGTTCAAGATTTCAAGCATAAGTATTTTTATTAGGAATTTTTTTTAAACTCGTAGAAAAGCTTGGCATCTTAAAATCCAATTTATTCATGGAATGGAATCCACTTCGAGCCCGTTAAAGGGATGGAACCCTAAGTAGGATGAAACCTACGAAAATCTAATGGAACATTATTTTGTATCCACTAATTTTAATTCAAAAGGTTTTATAAAATTATCTTGTTTTCAAAATGATTTCAAAACTTTCATTTTAAAAAGATTCAAAACTCTCTATCCTGATTTTAAATAATTTTAGCCTCAAAATTATCTTTAATTTCAAAGCCAAATTACTCCTGATTTTAAACTATCTTTTAAATTATATATTTGACTTTTAAATATTTATACTTAGATTTAAACATAAAATTACAATTAATATATATATATATATATATATATATATATATATTATTCTCTATATTTACTTATGAATTTTAACTATAGCCAAGTATATTTGTAATGTTTAAAATAGTTTTAATATAAGATAAAGGTTATTTTCAAAGAAAATCAAATCACCAAAAATTGCTTTGGGATGTCGACATGCCTAGGGTAACCATGTCGACATGGTGTCTGTTGAGTTCAAAATTTAAATTTCAAAAGAAGTGTCTATTCGCCATAACACTTCATGAATAGACATGGCTGTTGTTCTTCTATAAATAGGGGTTAGTTTCAACGAATTTATATCATATTTTCTGGTTTTTCACTCCTCTTCTTCTTCCACATTTCTTAATACATATTCTTACCATTACTCTGCCAAAATCAACATTGAATCGAACTCGATTACTTCTAGTTTGATTCTCTATCACTATCTCTACAAGGTTCTCAGTGCTATTCAGAGTTATAGACTTCTTTGTAATCTATTAAGCGAGAAAAGGTGTGATTCTGGCCTTGGAAATCAATCAAGCGAGAAAAGGTGTGATTGTAGCCTTGGTAAATCAATTGGGCAAACTTGTGGCCCGGGAATCAAGTATCTCTACCCAGAGGATAGAAATTCTAGAGGGTGTACCTCGTAGCCTTGAAACCGAGGGTGTAATTGTACGATTGCTGTTGAAAGGAAATCCGTACTTGTGTTGCGGGACTGGATGTAGGGTAACTCCGAATCAGTATAAAATCCGGTGTGTTCTTTCCTTTACTGCTTTTATTTTATTTTTGCATCTGTGTTTGTTTCTGTGATCATATCTATGTCTGTATATTGAATACATCGGTGTCTAAATTAACATAAACTCAAAAAGATTTAGTAATTATTTATTAACACTATTCACCCCCCTCTAGTGTTAATCCTAGCCTTAAGATCCATAATCCGCATTTCTCACACGCTGAAATACTTAGGGCTGACCCAAGCATAATGAAAAGACAAAACACTTGAGTCAGGACTAAAATTTTCTTATGTGAGTCAAATCGATATCGCATATAACATGAGTGTCGTGGCGTCAGAGATATTTATGGGTTTTACATCTCCCATCCAGTGTATAATGTGCATGCAATAACTCAAGAGATGTTACAGGATTTTCCATCTCTTAAGGATCCATAGAAATATTTATATGTAGTAGAATACGCTAATATATAATGTCTAATAAATAAAATAAATAGTTTTCTTAGCGTTAAGGCTATACATTGGTCCCGCTTAACGCATTTTTAAGCATTGTCATATAGTTTGCATATAAAACACCTGTGAACCATTAGTGGATAGGTATGCACCATGATACGACAATACTAAATCAAAATCGTAGTGGTCTTTTAGAGGGATAAAAGTATGACAAGGCATGTGACGTAATGCCCAAAGTAGGATACTACCAGTTCGGGTCGTAGGGCTGGTGGTAACGCATCATAGTCATGACCGCCCACTGCGTCCATCCATCCCATATCGAGTCAAAGGGAGGCTATCCCAAATCAAGGTGCACCAATTGAAACCAACAATAAGAGTAATAATATGGACCAAGTCCAAAAAAATCGAAAGAACGAATGTCCGCTAGGGGTAATTCGCTCACTTGGCCCTGCCAAGCCATCCTGTTTTAGTCATTTCAAATTGGCACAAGTGCCGGGGTCTATCCAACATCGTTCTCTTTCTTCAAATCCAACAAATGATGCCAAATCCAACCACTTCGTTTTGGAGTCTCCTTCGCATACATAGTTGTTAAAGTGGTTCCAATATTGATAGAGAGTATGCCAATAAGAGTTCCCGGTTTCTTTAACAACTGAACGTCGTTTTATACACTGGTTGGTACTTTTATATTTCGAAAACAATTCGTACTTGATATCAAAATATCATACTCGCTTCAAATCAAATCCATTTCGAAATCATCATATTTACTCAAAATACGCTATTCCACTTCAAAATCATTTTCGCCCCAATCTCTCGATTTCGCTACCTAAATTGATTTGAATTTCCATTTAGGTTAAAACTTCAATTTAATCTAATTCTCATTTAAATCCATGATTTAAATATAAACGATTCCCACTCTGACCTGTTTGAATTACTTTTTAAAATAGTTTGAAAATTATCAAATATTTTAAAAGTTTAAAATAGTTTATTATAAAATAGTTTGAGTGTGGAAAATGGTTTATATAATAAAATAACTGGGAAAATCAAAATAATTTAAATATTTAAGAAGATAGATTCTAACAGTTTATATCAAAATAATTTATTCGAAAATGGTTTCAATGTCAAACTGATTCAATTTCAAATCTTCAAATTAAAATCAATTTAAATTTCCATTTAAGTCGATTAAATTCCGATTTCAATTCGAATTAACTTCCATTCCAATTTTACTTCAAATTAATTTTAATTTCGATTCCGAATTAATTCAGTTTCGATTTAGATTAATTTAAATTTCATTTTATATCAATTTCAAGCTTTATTTTCAAAATATCAATTCCAAACATTTAAATCAAATTAACATTCAACATACAACTTAAAATCCCAATCTTCAAATATAATTCAATTCCTAGCTCAATTTTTAAATATCATTTATATTACTTTACTTAGTAATATTCAAATTTCGAAGAAAAGTCCAATCTTTTAAAACAAATCAATTTTCGAAAATCAATTCATATTTCGATTATAACTTCAAAATCTCAACTTCAATAATTTAAACAATTCTTGTTTCCAAATTTAAATTTTAATATTTCAAGCTCAAGTTCGAAAATATTTCAATTTCCATAAATTTGATTTTACTTCTTAAATCAAATTATTTTAAATAATTCCAAATCGAAAAATTTCAAAATCATTTAATTTAACCAAATCTGGTGTCTGTATATAATTTTCTATCCTATGGCCAAGTGAATTAGTTATTTCAATTTAATTTAGGGATGGATATATATCATTTCAACCTAAATAATTGTCATAGTTATATATCATATGACGCCCCACCTCTTTACCCACGCTAGCCAAGGACACTACGGGGTAATGCCGTCAACTAGCGCGGAGGATAAGGTTGTTGAGGAGCAACCATCCGTGTAACTGCTTTGTGCGAGCACTGATATGTCAGATAGTACAACATGCATCTGTTTAAGGAGGGAAATCCGACATACCGATACAATCTCAAAGCTACTACACAGTGGCTATATATATATTCTTCGAAAACAAATATAGAAGTAAACATAACACAAATCAGTCACAAACATCCATATCACAAAGGCGGAAATAGATATGAATATATAACACATGAAAGTGTACATCATAGTAGTGGTCAAACAAGATCCACAATATCACAAAACAATAGCTATAAGTGCTAGACAAAAGAATATGGATACATCTATGAGTCTATATCTCAAATGTATACAACAAAAACGGCTAATCTAAGTAGTTAGCCAAAAGTCAGGGTGATAATCCTAGATGTGAAGTCAAGCAAAAGCACATGTAACATCTCGGTCTGACCCGAATATTATTTAATAAGAAAATAATAAACGGATCAGTCTTGCTATAAATATCAGATAAAATGATATAGAATAAGAGAAATGACATAAATATATAATAACCATAAAGTCATACTGTGATAAGTATGCAATTGAAAAATAAACTAGGGATTAATCAATATCACGAGAACCTTCTCAAAGATCAAAAGGAATGTCATACTCCTTATTTACCAAATCACCAAATTATAAATATTGACAATAATATCAATGTCAATCACAAAAGTTAATGACACACAAATTCACCAATGCACAAATATTGATAAAACTTATCAATGTAAATCACAAAAATTGGTGAAACACAAAATTCTAGAAATCATCAATGGAAATCCAGAAATCAGAAAAAGGGGGAGGCTTATCACAAAACGGGAGCATGAAAACTCACCAACACGTGTATCACAAAATGGAACGCTTTTCCATGGTAGCTAACCATTAATTTTGGGCCGAAGCTCCACAAAACGGCTCGAAGACCATGGGTCGCTACACCACCAATTTGAGCCGAAGCTCCATAGAAATGGGGTTTAGTCTCCCTCCTAGACAAAGAGACATCGCACAATTGCTAGTCTAAATCACAAGAATGATCATCAACGATCTTCAAGAAGTGTCAATTACAGTAAGCTAGTAAATATATAAGCTTAGCTTCATGTCCCATAACCACTAGCTTAACTTAAATATTTATGAACAAATTGTAGATCTCCACTCGAAAATTGTCACAAGAGATTCAATCGAACAAGTGCAAGAATTAACCGACGAAGTAAACGCAAGCGTTTCATACCACTTGTTTTAAGAAGCCGTTTAATTAGATTTCTCGTTCGAGTGAGGTAAAGGTTTGTATATTTTTAAAATGACAAATCACAAAAATGATCGTAGAAACGATCAATCACAAAAATTCACGTACGAAGACGTGAATAAAATCCAAAGAATACGATTCCAAATTCATCAAATTGGAAATATCCTTGCCACACGACACGGCATGACCTAGTAGATGAGCGACCTAAGAGATGGTGCGACTCAACAGTGAAAACGACCTAACATGGTTGAGCTAAAGGGTGGAACGACCTAATGGATGCGACCAAGGTTGTGCGACCTAATGGGTACTCGACCTAAGGAGTACGCGACCTAAGGAGTGCGTGACTTAAGGAGGTAGCGGCATATGAGTATCATACAGCCTAAGGAGTGTGACCTAACACGCAAGCGACCTAAGAACATGGCGCGACCTTGTGGTTGCGAGCTAACACGGAGCGAACTAACTGCAGAAAGTCCGAGCGACTTAGTGGTTGAAACGACCTAGCTGAGCGACCTAGTGGTGGAACGACCTAGGCGCAGAAGGCCAAGTGTCTTTGGGGTTGTAGGCCGAGCGACCTAGCAGCTAAACAAGGCCGAGCGACCTAACGAAACAAGGCCGAACAACGACCTAACGCATATAAGAAGGCCGAGCGACCTAGCAACCTATGGGTTACGACATATGGCCGAGCGACTCACTGGGGACGACCTAGCATGGCGCGCGAGCTAACTGCAGGCCGAGGGATTTGTATGCAGGCCGAACGACCTAAGGAGCTGAAATGCTAAAACTCTCTCAATTTGCAACCAATCGACCACGAACGCTAGGGGATTACGCCTATCGGCTACCCGGTTGTATTGGTTACTCGATGCATCACCAAAAGCGTGTTCAAACATCAAAGATTGGATTTTTAAAGATATGGACCCAAAACACTAAATATTGGGATTTTCACCAATTCAATTCAAATCAATGGCAAATGCATATGTAAAAGTGTTAGGAATTCATACACAACAATCAAAGATAGTTATAGACAAAGATGTGAGATAAAATCTCACCTTTACACAAAATCAATGAAGGAGAAGCCTAAAAGTAAAGGAGGAATCAACCACACTTGAATCTCTACACAAGAAGCTTGAATCAATGGCTTCTCTTTGAATTTGGAGTTGGATGTTGAATTTGTAAATGAACTAGGGCTTGGAGTTTTAATTTCCCATTCCTTCCTCCATTTTTGATGAATCTTGAGTGTTAGGAAATGAAAGTAAAGCTATGAAGGGAAGGGGGTTGAGCTAGAGTAAATAGTTTAGGCTAATGGGCTAAACCAAACCCAAAACCCAAAGTGGAAAAGTAACAAAATTCCACTAACTCCAAACATATCAAAGTTTACACTCAAAAAGATCGCAAACGGTGTTTTGAACTCAATGGAAGTGGTTCCGAGTCCTAATTCAACCATATGCAAAAAGTAACTTTTCGGACTAAAATCCGACTAACGATAAAATATTAAAATAAAATATTTAAATATTCAATCGCAAGATATGCGGGTTGTTATAGACTCCCCTCCTTAAAGAAATTGCGTCCTTGCAATATTTAAGAAGAAAATATAAGGTAACAACCATGAAAGCATATCAACACAAAAGAAATTTGAAATATGAAATTCACCTCATGGAGCACGAGAAAGTAAGTTTGGATGTGTTTGCTCGATGAACTCTCTAGATTCCCAAGAACAATCCTTAGGATTTGAGGACTATTGGGCTTTAACAAGCGGAACATCTTTATTTCGAAGGCGCTTGACCTCCGAAGCAATAATACGAATAGGATGTTGCTCATAAGTTAAATTAGGCGAAACTTCAATTTCTTCCACAACACCGGGCTCAGGAATAGAATCGGAATCTCGAAGGCACTTCCGTAATTGAGAAACGTGAAACACGTCATGAATAGCCGAAAACTGAGCCGGCAATAAAAGACGATAAGCCACGGAACCAACACGTTCGGTGATGGGAAATGGACCAATACATCGAGGCGCTAATTTTCCCGATCGACTGAAACGTACAACACCCTTCATAGGTGAAACACGAATAAACACAAGATCTCCCACAGAAAATTCTAATTTCCTTCTCCGGTTATCGGCATAGGATCTTTGTCTACTCTGGGCTTCTTTCATCCTATGATGAATAAGGTCAATCTTTTCTGTGGAATCACGAATAAAATCTGGACCTAAAACCAGCTTCTCACCGGCCTCAAGCCAACAAGAAGGAGATCGGCATGGCCTTTCATAGACTGCCTCGAAAGGTGCCATACCAATACTAGATTGGAAGCTATTATTATAGGAAAACTCAACAAGAGAAATATGATCTTCCCAACTTCCATCAAAATCAAGAACACATGCACGAAGAATATCTTCTAAAGTTTGATTCACATGCTCAGTTTGTCCATCGGACTGGCGATGATAAGCGGTGCTAAAATTAAGCTTCATTCCCAAAGCTTTTTGAAGACTCTTTCAAAATCCATAGTAAACAATGGATCACGATCACTAATAATAGAAGTAGGAACTCCATGCACTTTTACAATTTCTTTGATAAAGAGTTTGGCCAAAAGAGGAAATGTTTGATTGGAAACGGGAATAAAATGGGCGGATTTAGTAAGTCTATCGACTATCACCCATAAGCTATCATAAGCCGAACGAGAACGGGGAAGGCCGTCTATAAAATCAATGGAAATTTGGTCCCACTTCCAAATTGGAATTTCTAAAGGTTGCAATAACCCACCGGGCCTTTGGTGTTCGGCCTTAATGGGTTGGCAATTCATGCAACACTTAACAAAGTTAGAAATATCAGATTTCATTCCCTCCCAATAATAAAGTCGCTTCATATCCGCGTACATTTTACTACTACCTGGATGAATGGTAAATTTAGAACGATGTGAATCTTCTAAAATGTCTTTACGAAGATTACAAATATTTGGCACGATAAGTCTACCAAATTTTCGAATACCGCCACGAGAATCAATATCAAAGTCTTTCAAACCCTCAATATCATTTTTATCCCTAAAATTTTGGCCAAGAAGAGCCAATTCGGGATCTAGCTTTTGAGCTTCAAGAAAGCGGTCTAAAAGAGAAGGATGAGCCTCAAGGCTACATAAAACAAGAGATGAACATAAATCGGAAACACTATCTCGAATCTCACAAGTGGATAGAATTCCGAGATTATTCCATTCGGATATCATCATAGAAACAACCGCTTGTTGCTTACGACTAAGTGCATCCGCAACATGACTTCCCTTTCCGAGGTTATAAAGAATATCAAGATCATAAGCTGCAGGAAATTCGATCCAACGTTGTTGGTGCAAATTAAGTTCCTTTTGAGAAAATAGATACTTCAAGGATTTATGATCGGTATAAAGAATAAATTTTTCTCCCAAAAGATAACGACGCCAAATGCGAAGTGCGAAAACAATAGCCGCGAGCTCTAAATCATGAGTGGCATAGCTAGTCTCGGCTGGCTTCAATTGCCTAGAAGCATAAGCAATAACACGTTCTCTTTGCATAAGAACGACGCCCAAGCCAACGCGACTAGCATGGGTATAAACAATAAAATCTTGATTTCCCTCGGGAATAACAAGAATATGAGCATCAGAAAGGAGTTCTTTTAATTTCTGAAAAGAAGCTTCACATTTGTCCGACCAAATGTATTTAACTCCCATCTTTGTCAAACTAGTAAGAGGCATGGAAATTTTTGAAAAGTCCTTTATAAAACGGCAGTAATAACCGGCCAACCTAAGAAAACTACGAATTTCCGTCACACTCTCCGGTCTCTTCCAATTTTGAATCGCTTCAATCTTTGAAGGATCCACGGAAATTCCAGATTCGAAAATAATATGACCGACAAACTTCACACGAGATTGCCAAAAGTGGCATTTAGAAAATTTTGCCTTTAATTGATTGATCCTAAGAGTTTCCAACACAATCCGAAGATGTTTTTCATGCTCCTCCTCGGTTTTAAAATACACAAGAATATCATCAATAAAGATGAGAACAAACCGATCGAGGAAGTCTTTGAAAGCTCTATTCATAAGGTCAACAAAATAAGCCGGAGCATTTGTTAAACCAAATGGCATAACAAGCCATTCATACGATCCATAGCGAGTACGGAAAGATGTCAAAGGAATACTATCCTCTGCAATACAAAGCTGATGAAAACCGGTAGCTAAGTCTAATTGTGAAAAGACTCTAGCACCACTAAGTTGATCGAATAGATCATCAATCCGAGGTAAAGGATACTTATTCTTGATAGTAAGGTCATTAAGCTTGCGATAGTCAACGCAAAGCCTAAGTGTACCATCGGATTTCTTCACAAAAATAGCCGAAGCTCCCCAAGGCGAGGAATTAGAGCGAATAAATTGCTTCGTCTCCAATTCGGATAATTGTTTACGCATCTCCTCATTTTCTTTATTGGATATACGATAAGGAGGACGAGTAATAGGTTGAGCTCCAGGGATGAGATTAATTCTGAACTCAATTGCTCGCTTAGGTGGTAATCCTAAAACGAGGTCAAATATGTCGCAAAATTCACGAACAACGTGAATAAGAGAAATAATATATTCCTCATCATCATTATCGTCATCATGAGGATTTAAAGAATATAAAGATACAACTAAGCTGGAATCCGAATCTTTGAGGTCAATGGAAATCTGCTTAACAGATTGAGGATGTTGAAGATAAATAGTCCGCTCAGGACATAAGATTTGGGATTTATAGAGGTTAAGCCAATCCATTTCCAAAATCATTCCAGAGCCTAAGTAGCGCATAGCATGCAAATCGGCTCGAAAAGAAAACTCACACAAAATAATCTCGACATCTTTACACAATAAACTGATTGTTGCGAATACACCAACCGGATTCGCAATTCTCAAAGAAGTCATTAAACACAAAACATCCAAAGAAAAAGTATTAACAAGTTATTTTGAAATAAAAGAATGGGACGCACCCGTATCAAAAAGAACTCGAATAGGATGATCAAGAAATAAAATAATGTCATCAAGGATAGAATGAGAAATACCTTTACCACGAGATATGTTGCCAGGGGCTTGAGCAACATTAAGCTTTCCCTCCTTCCTATTTTGAATTTTGAGACAAGAAGATAAATAGTGATCCGGGCTTTTGCAATAGCGAAAAGTATGGGGCTTTGAACACTTGTTCGCATAATGGTCCTTACAACCATAGTTGTATCATTGCCCACCACTTGGGGTAGAAGTCTTAGTTGCCGGAGAGACTTGCTTCCCTTTCTTATTGTTGGGATAAGGACCTTTAAACTTATTAGGCCTTTTCTTATTGTTGAAGTTCGGTTTGGCACCCATAACTTCAACGTCACTTTCTTTATCTGCCTCTTCAAGTCGAAGAGAGATATCAACGAGTTGATCAAAAGAAACTTCTTACTTTATAAGTAATGGATTCTTGAGATTTTTATTCAAGCCATAGAAAAATCGTTGGTTTTTCTTCAATGGGGTGTTTGTATATTCGACCTCGTATTTAGAAAGTGACTCGAAGGATGCGACATAATCTGTCACAGAGGATTCACCTTGAACAAGGTCAATGAAACGGCGAGCCAAAGTAACCTTCTCAGCTTCTGGCACAAATTTTAATTCGAAGCACTCCCATAATTTCTCCCAAGTAGGATCCGCTTCATTTATTTCAAAAATCAGAAGCTCATACCAGTCTAATGCTCTTTCTTGGAGCATAGTAGAGGCCACCTGAACATGGTGAAGATCAATAAGATTCATGCGAGAAAAGATTCGATCGCACGATCTCAGCCAAGCCTGTACTTCAATAACGGTTTCAGAACCTTTGAATGGCTTTCCACCCAAATTAGTATAATCGCTGCACAAACGTGCAAATCCAGACCTAGGATGAGTAGACTCCGGATTAGATCTGGCTGCTTGAGCATTCCTTACTAGATCAAGAAGCTGCTGGGCAGATATAAATACTCCATCTTGGGGAGTAGCACGAGATTGACCGGTGCTGGGACGGCCAGGTCTAACCATTTCTCTTCCTTTTTGAAAGAAAGAAAGAAGAAGGATAAGGTTATTCACCAAACGAATATCAAGCAACCTTGATAGATAAACAAGGAATCATAAAGAAAATAGGATGAATCGGTATGAAGACTCGAATTAAATCCTAAAGCACGTCTCCTAAGATGGACTTAGGACGATGATCCTTGCTAGATTATTCTACATTGTTCCAAAGTTGGCTCTGATACCAAGCTGTGACACCCCACCTCTATACCCACGCTAGCCAAGGACACTACGGGGTAATGCCGTCAACTAGCATGGAGGATAAGGCTGTTGAGGAGCGACCATCCGTGTAATTGCTTTGTGCGAGCACTGATATGTCAGATAGTACAACATGCATCTGTTTAAGGAGGGAAATCCGACATACCGATACAATCTCAAAGCTAGTGCACAGCGGCTATATATATATATATATTCTTCGAAAACAAATATAGAAGTAAACATAACACAAATCAGTCACAGACATCCATATCACAAAGGTGGAAATAGATATGAATATATAACACATGAAAGTGTACATCATAGTAGTGGTCAAACAAGATCCACAATATCACAAAAGAATAGCTACAAGTGCTAGACAAAAGAATATGGAAACATCTATGAGTCTATATCTCAAATGTATACAACAAAAACCACTAATCTAAGTAGTTAGCCAAAAGTCAGGGTGATAATCCCAGATGTGAAGTCAAGCAGAAGCACCTGTAACATCTCGGTCTCACCCGAGTATTATTTAAGAAGAAAATAATAAATGTATCAGTCTAGCAATAAATATCAGATAAAATGATATAGAATAAGAGATATGACATAAATACATAATAACCATAAAGCCATACTGTGATAAGTATGCAATTGAAAAATCAACTAGGGATTAATCAATATCACGAGAATCTTCTCAAAGATCAAAAGGAATGTTATACTCCTTATTTACCAAATCACCAAATTATAAATATTGACAATAATATCAATGTCAATCACAAAAGTTAATGACACACAAATTCACCAATGCACAAATATTGATAAAACTTATCAATGTAAATCACAAAAAATGGTGAAACACAAAATTCTATAAATCATCAATGGAAATCCAGAAATCACAAAAAGGGGGAGGCCTATCACAAAACGAGAGCATGAAAACTCACCAACACATGTATCACAAAATGGAACGCTATTTCATGGTAGCTAACCATTCATTTTGAGCCGAAGCTCCACAAAATGGCCCGAAGACCATTGGTCGCTGTCCCACCAATTTGAGCCGAATCTCTACAGAAATGGGGTTTAGTCTCCCTCGTAGACAAAGAGATATCGCACAATTGCTAGTCTAAATCACAAGAATGATCATCAACGATCATCAAGAAGTGTCAAATACAATAAGCTAGTAAATATATAAGCTTAGCTTCATGTCCCATAACCGCTAGCTTAACTTAAATATTTATGAACAAATTGTAGATCTCCACTCGAAAATTGTCACAAGAGATTCAATCGAACAAGTCCAAGAATTAACTGACGAAGTAAACGCAAGCGTTTCATACCACTTGTTTTAAGAAGCCGTTTAATTAGATTTCTCGTTCGAGTGAGGTAAAGGTTTGTATATTTTTAAAATGACAAATCACAAAAATGATCGTAGAAACGATCAATAACAAAAGTTCACGTACGAAGACGTGAATAAAATCCAAAGAATACGATTCCAAATTCATCAAATTGGAATTACCCTTGCCACACGACACGACGTGACCTAGTTGATGAGCGACCTAAGAGATGGTGCGACTCAAAAGTGCAAATGACCTAACATGGTTGAGCTATAGGGTAGAACGACCTAATGGATGCGGCCAAGGTTGCGCAACCTAAGCGGTATTCGACCTAAGGAGTACGCGACCTAAGGAGGTAGCGGCATATGAGTATCATGCGGCCTAAGGAGTGCGACCTAAGACACAAGCGACCTAAGAACATGGCGTGACCCAGTGGTTGCAAGCTAACACGGAGCGACCGAACTGCAGAAAGTCCGAGTGACTTAGTGGTTGAAACGACCTAGCCGAGCGACCTAGTGGTGGAACGACCTATGCGTAGAAGGACGAGTGTCTTTGGGGTTGCAGGCCGAGCGACTAAAACCGAGCGACCTAACGAAACAAGGCCGAGCAACGACCTAACGCATATAAGAAGGCCGAGCGACCTATGGGTTACGACCTATAGCCGAGCGACTCATTAGGGACGACCTAGCATGGCGCGTGAGCTAACTGCATGCCGAGGGATTTGTATGCAGGCCGAACGACCTAAGGAGCTGAAATGCTAAAACTCTATCAATTTGCAACCAATCGACCACGAATGCTAGGGGATTACGCCTATTGGCTACCCGGTCGTATTGGCTACTCTATGCATCACCAAAAATGTGTTCAAACATCAAAGATTGGATTTTTAAAGATACGAACCCAAAACACTAAAAATTGGGATTTTCACCAATTCAATCCAAATCAATGGCAAATTCATATGTAAAAGTGTTAGGAATTCATACCCAACAATCATAGATAGTTATAGGCAAAGATGTGAGATAAAAATCTCACCTTTACACAAAATCAATGAAGGAGAAGCCTAAAAGCAAAGAAGGAATCAACCACACTTGAATCTCTACACAAGAAGCTTGAATCAATGGCTTTTCTTTGAATTTGGAGTTGGATGTTGAATTTGTAAATGAACTAGGGCTTGGAGTTTTAATTTCCCATTCCTTCCTCCATTTTTGATGAAGCTTGAGTGTTAGGAAATGAAAGTAAAGTTATGAAGGGAAGGGGGTTGAGCTAGAGTAAATAGTTTAAGCTAATGGGCTAAACCAAACCCAAAACCCAAAGTGGAAAAGTAAAAAAATTCCACTAACTCCAGGCATATCAAAGCTTACACCCAAAAAGATCGCAAACGGTGTTTTGAACTCAATGGAAGTGGTTTCGAGTCCTAATTCGACCGTATGCAAAAAGTAACTCTTCGGACTAAAATCCGACTATCGATAAAATATTAAAATAAAATATTTAAATATTCAATCGTAAAATATGTGGGTTGTTACATATCATTTCAACCTGTTTCTTAATTTATTTGAAATAATCCAATTCACAATTTCATACTATACAGAATGATACAGGATATATAAAAATAAATAAACATCTAAATCATCTAAAAATCTACCAATATCATCCATCGCAATCAATCATCCAAACAGTCAACATAATTCACAACAATTTCATATTTACTAATATCGGGTATTTTACTGGAAATTAAATTCCAATTTCAATTTTAACTGACAATTTTAATTTTTCAATAGTTATTCAAATGTATAGATGGCAATTAAATTTATCAAACAACAATCAATAAATTTATATCACTTCATAATTTCAAATTCGATAAGCATAAAAAATATTTTAGTATGTTATGAGCGTTATAAAACACTCAAATTTTACTTGAAATTGAAAATATTTCAGCTTCAAATAAATGCCACTTCAATTTCAGCCTTCGTCGATACGATTTCAACGCCGCTTGTTTTGTCCAGTTTCAACCTCGTATGACAAAGATACACTTTTATAAACATCGAATACAAATTAATGTAAATAAATTTCATTTTTTTAAACCTAATAATCCAGCCGTTGATCTCCAGCAAATCATGGCCGCACTATTTCCTTCCTTCATCTTTGTTCTCGGTCGAACAAAGAAAACCAACACGCCACCATACTTTGACCGCCTGCCATGCCTCCGCATAACCACTTGCACCCAATCAGGCGACGTCACCCGAACCCTCTACCTCTGCGGCGCCTCAGGCCAGAACCCTAATGAACTTGGCCCCACTTCCCACACGTAACTCTAGTTTGAACTGCCGACAAAAACGAGGAGATCTCGCCTCGATCGCCATGCCATATGACGAATCCTCCATTCGATTTATAGATCTTGAAATGCTCTACAATCTCTAGTTGAAGTATTTTGTTATTAGTTTACGGATTAAGAGAGATCGAAGGGGAAAGGTTGGAACATTTTGACCATTGAAGATTATGGAGGCGGCTGCATTCTATTTTGCTAGGGTTTTGGCTTATGAATGCGTATATACATGCGTACACATATTATTCTATTATTATTTTCGCTATTCATATGATTTTTTGGGAGAACTCCAAACGAAGCATGCCACCTGGTGTTTACAATGTTTAACCCCAATTCCGAACACAATGTAATATGTTTCGAGGCCTAATCCGATTATATGCGGAAGAATGCTTTCCGAATCATATTAAAACATTAAATTTCCAATATTAGTTTCAACGCGTTTCTATCTAGTACGACCAAATGGCAACCCCAATCGCTATAAAATTTTTGAAATCCAATAATAATACACTATTACGGATCCAATGGAGCTGCTTTCGTCGAAGTCCAAGACTGTGTCCTAAAAGGCTATTTTTATAAGTTAATGAAAACGAGTTATTTTAAAAATCGAGTAAATCACTTATAAATCCAATATAAAATTTTATTTACCTTCATTCCTATTGAAAGAATTTAATAAGCCATTGAAACCATTTTTATCTAGCTTAAAATTCGAGATTCATTATTTAACCAATTTCAAGTATTAAATTTAACAATTAAATTATCCAATAAGCCACTATATTTGAAACTACAGTATATTTAACCTATAAAATTAAATTTTAAATATTTAAAATCAATTAAATAGTCCAATTTCAAATAACCAAAATTCTGGGTCGTTACATTCCTTCCTCCTTAAAAGAATTTCGTCCCCGAAATTGCAAAGGCAAAAAGAATGGCCTAAACCCATTAACTTTCCAAAAACCAATCAGCTGAAATCACTCCCCTAAATCAATTTTTTGAAACCACAATATCACTTTTACTAATTCCCAAATTCACCTATAGATTCCAAATGATATCATTCATTCAATTGTTTCAGATTATAATTTGAAACCAAGTTTTTGTTATTAAAAATTTTCTAACTCCTTAAATTTTCGAAAAATTTCACCAGCGTCTCCTTTGCACGGCTAGATCGGTACAACTACGAATCGCCACTATGGGCCCAAATCATTAAAAGAAAACAAAAGCCAAGTGGCTCAATCATAAAACCATCAAATCAAACAACAATTTAAATATGTATCTTTTAGTTGGGCAATCCAATTTTCTTATGAAATCATAGGCATCAAATTTTCTATTGCTCTTATATACATGTATCTTATTTGCCAATAATACCTAATCATAAAAATCAAAATCATATTATTCTGCATTTCAATTCCCAAAATTTGCTTTACTTAAGCCCGTACGATGTGCATATATCATCCGTACGCAATATCAAATCTGATTGCTCACTCAATCACACAATTTCACTTCCAAACTAGTATCGTTCACACGACTCTCTAGTGCGGACTCAGACTTGGTTCCTTGATCAGAAATCATCGTTCTTCTTGCATAGCCATATACTATGATAGAGAATCACATAATCAATCAAAAATCCATATTCAGTGTTCGCCGTCAAAAATCGAGTGAAATATCCTAACTTGGATTGATATAATTTACCTCGAAATTCTA
Source organism: Allium cepa (assembly GCA_030765085.1). Classification (NCBI taxonomy): domain Eukaryota; kingdom Viridiplantae; phylum Streptophyta; class Magnoliopsida; order Asparagales; family Amaryllidaceae; genus Allium; species Allium cepa. Next base: position 1,004,279,202 of record CM060935.1, read on the forward strand.
TGCTCAAATCTGCATCAAACCATTATGCGAATAGAATAATATACGTACAACCCTTTTCATTGATTCTTATCTAACCTAATTCCTTTTTATAAACATTCATTACATTTGTATTCACTTATTTACAATCACTATTCACATTGGTTTATTCACATTTCGTTATTTATTTAGTATACCTTTTCAATACTAATGTGACGACCCATCTTTCAATATCCAGAAAGACGTATCATCAATAAGAAAGAAAGAGATAGAAATAGAAAGATAGAAAGAAAAGAAACAACAATAATAAGAATCTCACAGCGGAAACGAACAAAATATAATATTACACATATCCATTACATAGTTTACATATCAGAGTACACAAAATAATATTACACCATTACATCTGACATTCATAAGAGTTTTCCAACGATACAACTCAAAACACAACATCAAAATGCCACTACAGTGAATATAGATAGATGATACGTCTAGACTCCAACTCTAGCTTCCAAAACATTTGCTAATCCAAACCTAATCACTTGGCTACTCATAAAAATTTGAGTACCCAAGAGTTTATGAAAAACAAAATAAACTCCGGGTCAGACATGCGTCTGGTGTGAGTAAATCAGTTAAAGTTGTTTAACTTTGAAATCATTTTGAAACAAAAGGTATCACGTAAGACTTCCCACAAATAAACACGGGTAAGTTTTTACCTTACGCTAACCAAAACATTTGATAGGAAATTCAGTGATATTATAACAGGGTCTAGGGTTTTCAAGTAAATAGAAAATAGCCCAAATTGTTACATTCATTAAATTCCAGCTATTAGCCACGAAAGTGGGTAATACAATCAAAACCGCAGGGCTACTGGGGTACCGCCCGTCACAGTACGGGGCCTAGATCACCGTACCGAGGACCACTCCCGATCCCCTGCAACGCAAGACCGGACCCATCCCTTACTGGACAGTTCCGAACAAGACAACCCCGCAGTTGTGGCCAATAACTGCCCACACAGCCGAATTGAAAAGGGACTTCTAGACAGGGGTAAATCTCACTCTCAAGTGGGGGCTGCCCACGAAGCCTTGCTGCACCTCCCCTGTTTTAGCCATTACCGGTTGATGAGACTTGAGGTTACGATTACCTTTAGAGAACACATCTCTTAGAATGCTCATCGTCCACCTGACGATGTTCTGAAAGCATTTAATCCATACAAGTTCGTTCCGGGTTCGAACGAAACCGAAGGCATTATTTCGTTACACTCATTTTGGAATCACCCTCAGAGTTAACGACAATAACCCTTGCATTCTAAAACTCCATCTCGATCCTCACTTGAGACGTCACGACCTAACGTTTAACTTGGATCGATGTGGTTTTCGGAAATCAATTCGATTCCCGATCCCGGTCTCATCGGAATCCAAACTTGTCTTAAAGGCCAAGTTGCTTAAAGATTTAAACAATTCAATTCAGATTTAAACATAGCATCACACAACATTATCCACAGATAATAACCAATATCTATCACAGATATACAATATCTTATCGCAGAATATATTATCAACTATCATTCAACAGGTATCAACCATCAAACAATCATCCATAAGAAAGCACTACTTTAATTCATGTTATAATTAATTTAATTAATTTAAATTAAATTAATTACTTAAGAATTTTATTACTTAATCTTTCTTATCCAAACATTAATTAATTACCACAATCATTTAATTAAGTAACAACGTTTTAATTATCCCATTATTAATTAATTAATGTTTAATTAATTAATAATCTTTATTTAATTATCAATTAATTACTATAATTATTTATTAATTAAAATTTGATTTAGGATTAATCATTCCTTAATTTATTATTAATTAGCCATTTCTTTATAATTAATTAACCTTAATTAATTCTTAATTAATCACAAATTAATTTATCTTAATTACTTAATTGATTATTCATTAATTAACCTTAATTATTTAATTAATTAAATCTTAACCATTAATTAATTTACTATTAATTATAAATTAATTTATGTTTAATTACTTAATTAATTAACTCTTAACCAATTAATTAATTAACTTCTTAATCACTAATTTGTTAATCATTAATCATTTAATTAATCAGTTATTAATCACTTATGAATTAATATTAAATTAATTAATAAATTAATTAATAATCTATTAATTGTTATTTAATTTAATCCTTAATTATCCATTAAATAATCCATAAGTAATTAATTAAATCTTAACAAATTAGTTAACCAAAATTGATTAATTAATTCCAACCCTAATTAATAATTAATTAAAGTAAACCTAAATTTCAAAATTTAATTAACTTTCAAAACCAAATAATTTCATCATTCATTAAAAACTCTTACATATTTAAACATTTCAATTTATTAAAACTAATTACCTTTTTAAAAAGTTAGATTTAAAGATGTAAAATCATTTCAAAACTTCAACAAATAAAATGTGAATTACTATTGAAATAAAATATTTGATACTTTATAAAGTAGTGAAAATATAAAGTTTTAAGTTTTAAACTTAAAACAAAATTGAAATTTAAAACAAGTTTAAAACTTTGACTTCATTTATTTGTTATAAAACTCGACCGAAACTCAACTAAACACTAACCTAACTCCATCTCCCCTACCCTTCTTCATCTTATACGAGAACCCAACAACACACACGAGCAACAACTCACACACCCGAGCGCACACACGAGACTCACTACCAAAAATACGAGTACGGCTTCGCATCCAAAACACACTCGCATCCGACAACCGCCACTGACACAGCAACGCACCCCGTGCACATGCACGATGCACCGGCGCCTCCACCGCCGCCGCCGACATCTCGCGCAAACCCCAAATCATCCCATGACCCAATTCCAAACCCCAGAACTCATCTATTCAAGCTCGAACGCAAAATGGGTTGCTCGAACCCAAAACTCAAACTGCAATCGCCAGGAAAAACCCTCCGTCCACGGAAAGCCGACCACCATTCACCTCCAAACTCCGGTCATGCACTCGCACAACCCCAACACACCTCCATCCCAAGCCGGTCGTAACTCGGTCATCTCTATGCCTCAAAAAATCGAACTCCTCAACTCGAAAAACACACAGAGCACAAACCCTAAAAATCAAAATTTTAAATTCTGGGTTGCATGATAAATTCAACCATTATTTTTCTAGTGTTAAACAACATTTAACACAGCTTCGATTCAAATTTCAAAGCTTATAAACAACCCAGTCACATGAATTTGTCAAAAGCCCCAATTTCAGTTATTCCCAAAATTCATCTTCAATATTAAGTTAAAAATTCTGATTTCTATCTTAAAATTCATATTATGCATTGTAGATTTAGGATATAAATTTGATTCATTAAAATTTGAACATGATTTTCATGATATAAATATTTGTTTTTACTGCATATCTTACTTTCTGCAAATTTTAACTGTTTTCATTTGCATATTTATTTTTAACACTTAATTCATATTGAATCAGACCTCCATATTGAATATTCTAACCTAACAATGTTTTATTTCATATAAATTTGAGTTTTTGTTTAATTGTTTCCAGAATCTTGAAGATACAGAATACCACTGTTGCGTTTTAAACATGTACAGTAAAATTTAAATCTGTAAACAATTATTTCACAAAATAAATAACATGCAAACATCTTCATAACTAGCTTTCACATGCAACAGGTCCTTATACTTAAAATTTTTGATTAAAAATTTACTCACCAGTTTTTATTGTTAAGACTCAAGCTACTGGGAAAAAAATATGAATGAACTGTAGGTTTTTTTTTTCTTCCCACTTCTTGAAACTGCTTGCTTAACTTTGATGATGCTTCAAATCTTGAATTAATAAGTGATAAAAACTTGAGATTTGTTTCAGAATTTGGCTGATTGCAGGAGTCTATATTGCAGTTTTCAAAAGAAACTGAAATGCAGATTTTCATCACAGAAATGTCTATGCAGGTTAGATTTTGGAAAGGAGTTTGAGTTTTTATCAGTAATTGAAGTGAAGATTTTCAGATTTGGAAATGAAGAGTGTAAAAATTTCTTGCTTAATAAAAATGAGAAAGTATATTTTGAAGCATAAAAAATATCTTTTATAAAAATTTGTTTTATAAAATTTATAGAAAATAGAACTTAAATTATGACACTTGTCACTATATAGCTTAATTCTCTAACACATGTTATTAGTATGATTTAAATGTTTGACAAGGGTTAATTTCATGCAAAAAGAATTAAAATGTTTTTCTTAATTGATTTTTTTCTTATATAAATTCATTTTTAAATTCCTATATATTCAATTTTCCTTAAAGAATGAATATACAACAAATGTTATAACTTAAATAAAATCATGAGAATATTTTTTTAAAATTCAAAGTAAAAATTTAGAATAAAAATTAACATATTTTAAATCTTTTAATTTATCAATTCAAATTCAATTTAAGTTTTCTTTTATTCAATTCAAAATCAAATCTGATAAGAGTACAATTTTGACACATTCATTACCCTTATATATGTATTAGTTTTAATTAGAATAAATGTATATTTACATTTCATTTATTTGCTGTTGAATAAAATAACAAATTTATCAATTTAAATTAGTTTATTATAAAGATTATCATATTTAAATTGGGTTTGAAATTCCGGGATATCACATTCCTCCCCCCTTAGAAGAATTTCGTCCCCGAAATTTTAAAAAAAATCCAAAATTTTATTTTATTCAACACTTCAAACATACATAACATTCATTCATGAGAAATCAACAAACAAAACATCCAAGCAATAATACATTCAATGCAAACACCACTAGCTATCCGGACACATATCCGGATAAGCCTTCCTAAAGCTATCCAGAGTCTCCCAGGTACAATCTCTGGGATCCTCACTCCACTGGACTTTAACGAGCTTCACTATCCTGTTTCTGAGTTGCCTCACATCTTGATCAACAATCTGAACAGGATGTCAGGCAACTGATAAGAGGCTCAATCTCTAATTCTTCCTGCACAACTGGCTCCACAATAAGAGATGGATCGTGCACAAATTTCCGCAGATGAGATAGGTGGAAAACATTGTGAATTCCAGCCATCCGGAATGGAAATTCAATCCTGTATGCTACAGCACCAATCCTCTCGAGAATTCGGAATGGACCAATGTATCTCGGAGCGAGTTTCCCTGTCTTCCCGAATCTTACAGCTCCTTTAATAGAGGAAACTTTGACAAAGACTAAATCACCAATCTCGAACTCCAATTGTCTTCGTCTTTTATCAGCATATTTCTTTTGACGATCCTGAGCAGCTCTCATCCTTTTCTTGATAAGCTCGACTTTAGCAAATGCTTCACGGATCAGATCTGGTCCAAGCACAATACGGTCCTTCGACTCTATCCAACAGCTGGAGATCTACACGGTCTTCCATACAATGCTTCATAAGGAGCCATCTTGATACTTTCTTGGTAACTGTTATTATAAGAGAACTCCATTAGATGTAGATGATCCTCCCACGATCCTCCAAAATCTAATACACAGGCTCTCAACATATCTTCTAGAATTCGATTAAGCCTTTCTGTTTGTCCATCTGTTTGGGGATGATATGTTGTACTCAATCTTAAATTAGTTCCCAAAGCTGATTGCAATGCCTCCCAGAATTTGTTGGTGAAGATAGGATCTCGATCACTTACAATACTGACTGGAGCACCATGCAATCTCACAATCTCTTTCAAGAAAATTTCTGCCAAAGAAGCTGCAGTACGGGTTGCCTTAACTGGTATAAAATGGGCACTCTTGGTTAGACGATCCACAACCACCCATATTCCTTCATTCCCCTTCTTAGTTCTAGGCAGACCGTCGGTGAAATCCATCAAAATCATCTCCCATTTCCATGTCGGGACCTCCAAAGGTTGTAACAAACCGGCTGGCATCTGCAGATCTCCTTTCACTTGCTGGAAGATTGCACAACTATTAACGAATCTGATTATATCTTCCTTCATTCCCTTCCACCAAAAGACTCTTTTCATATCCTTGTACATCTTCGAGATTCCTGGATGGATATTCAATCTGGAGCGATGACTTTCTGACAATACTTCCTGACGCAGATCCCTATCATATGGAACACAAATCCTTCCATTAATCCTCAATGTTCCTTGGCCATCAATCTCAAAACTAGGACACTGCCCCTTCCTAACTCTTCTAATAATTCCTCTTAACTTACTAGTAGATTCCTGCTTGCTCGAAATCCTTTCTAGAAGAGATGGAACCACTTCCAAAAGAGAAAGAACCGCATTTCTGCTAAGAGCGTCTGCCACAACGTTCGCCTTTCCCGGAGTATACAGAATATCCAAATCATACGATGCCAAGAACTAAACCCATCGCTGTTGTCTTAGATTAAGATCTTTTTGAGAGAAAAGATATTTCAACGGTTTGTGATCCGTGAATAACTCAAACTTTTCTCCTAAAAGATAATGCCTCCATATCTTTGAAGCAAAAACAATAGCCAACATCTCTAGATCGTGCGTAGCGTAGTTCCTCTCATGTGGCTTCAATTGCCGACTCGCATACGCAATTACCCTACCATTCTGCATAAGCACAGCTCCCAATCCAATAATACAGGCATCAGTATACACTTCAAACTTGCTCTTCCCATCTGGAATAGCCAATACAGGAGCACTTGTCAATTTTGTCTTCAGTTTCTGGAAAGCTTCCTCACATTCCGGTGTCCACTTGAATTTAGCTCCCTTTCTTGTCAGCTTCGTTAGGTGAGAAGAGATATTAGAATAATCCTTAATAAACTTCCTGTAGTACCCGGCCAATCCAAGAAAAATGCGAACTTCTGTAGGAGTCCGAGGTTTCTTCCATTCCAGAATAGTCTCAATTTTAGCTGGATCAACAGAGATTCCCTCACCAGAAACAATGTGGCCCAAAAATTTTACTTCAGATTTCCAAAAATGACACTTAGAAAATTTCACCTTCAGAACGTGCCTTCTTAGAGTTTCCAAAAATATTCTCAAGTGCTGCTTGTGCTCTTTTTCCGATTTAGAATAAACCAAAATATCATCGATGAATACCAAAACAAACTTATTCAGAACATCTCTAAAGACTCGGTTCATCAGATCTACGAAATAGGCAGGAGCGTTGGTTAACCCGAAAGGCATAACCAACCACTCATAGAAACAATTAGGTCCCCTAAATGCAGTTAAGGGAATATGTCTTCAGCTACCCTTAACTGATGGAAACCTGATGCTAGATCCAACTGAGAAAAGACTGATGCACCATGAAGCTGATCGAAGAGATCATCAATGTGAGGAAGAGGATACTTATTTCGAATGGTCACTTTGTTCAATTCACGGTAGTCTACACAGAACCTTAGCGACCCATCCGACTTGGTGACAAAAACTGCAGCAGAACCCCAGCAGGAAAACTTGCTCTAATCAAACCCTTCTCTAACAAATCTTGAGTTTGCTTCACTAATTCCTCCCTCTCCCTTGGAGCCATCCTCCTACTAGGTTGAACCAAATCTATATGAAACTCTATTTCCCGGTGCGGTGACAAACACTTAACTACCTCAAATACGTCGGAGAAATCCCGGACTACTTCAATATCTACAACCTCCTCTTGAGAAGTCTCCATTCCACGTAAAAGACTACTCAAGTGGATTCCAGAGTTATCACACATTACTCTGGAAATCCTACTCAGATCAGTTTCCAACGAAACTGTTCTTTCATCACAATTAAAATAGCCTTATATTTGTCAAGCCAATCCATTCCCAATATGAGATCGAAACCTTTAAAATCCAATACATAAGGATCACAGGAAAAACTATGAGATAGATAGGAGATTCTCAAATCTTTACAAATCCTATCCAATTTGGTTACCCCTCCTATAGGATTTGATACATAAATGGGATTGTCTACGATACTAGGGGTAAGTAAGAAATTCTCTACAGTTCCCAGGGAAATAAAACTTAAAGAAGCACCATAATCAAATAAGACCTTAATATATTTTCCATTTAAAAGTAAGGTACCTTCTAAAACTCCCTTGCCCTTCGACGAGTTTGATGGTGCGCCTTCTAAAGCAAATACTTTGTTCTGTTGAACCTTATGAAGGAGCGGGCAGTCTTTAATCATGTGTCCTGGTTGGTGACAGTTAAAGCAAAGAGTCTTCTGAACTAAGGCTGGCCCTGGTCCACTATAATGCTGTCGCTGTTGATGTTGCTGTTGCTGTTGCTGTTGCTGAGGCTCTCTTCTAGGACACTTATTTGCCAGATGACCTTCTTGTTGACAAATATAACACTTTCGGGGTCCATTATTGTTCTCGAACTTCTTCTTGTTTTGTTTCTTCCAGTTAGGATTGAATTTCCTTTTATTAAGATTTGAAGAATTTCCTCCAGATGCAGCAACTCGCGCCTCAGATCTTTTATTCATTAAGTCTTCATATCTCAGCGCCATGTCAATAAGTTCCACAAAAGACCCTTTCAAATGTGCAGTCATTCTCTCATGATACTCAGGCTTCAACCCTTGCACAAACATTTCGTTCTTCTTAAGAGAGGTGTCAATAAGTCCTGGACCGTAGCAAGATAACTCGTTGAATTTAGTCTCGTATTCAGCTATAGACATATTTCCTTGTTTAAAATTCAGAAAATCTTGATAAAGCCGAGTTCTTCCTGCAGCAAGCATAAACTTCTCCTCAAACATCTCCTTAAACTCTTCCCAAGACATACCATCTTCCGAGATATTAGCAGTCACTGAATTCCACCATACTGTGGCACCACCTTTTAATTGCCATGCAGCCATTACTCTCTTCTACTCATTTGATAACCTCATGCTCTTAAAAATCTTCTCACATGAGCGAAGCCATGCTTGAACTTCTATTATAGTTTCTGATCCCTGAAATGGTTTTCCTCCAAGATGAACAAAGTCCTTGCATAATGCGGAAAAACTGACTGGAGACGTAACTGGATTAACAGTCTCATTATCAGTCTGCTCTCTTCTGTTACCAGTTGATGCACTTCCAATAACTCTTCCCCTTCGGCCTCTTGAACTCATATTGGCTACCTGAACAGGTAATCCAACCAATTTAGATAGGGATATAGTTATATAAGAAAATTACAAATACGCACTCTCAAGATAGATACTACTCCAGAGCCTAGGTGTTTCTCAACCATTGCTCTGATACCAACTGTGACGACCCGTCTTTCAATATCCAGAAAGACGTATCATCAATAAGAAAGAAAGAGATAGAAATAGAAAGATAGAAAGGAAAGAAACAGCAATAATCAGAATCTCACAGCGGAAACGAACAAAATATAATATTACACATATCCATTACATAAGTTTACATATCAGAGTACACAAAATAATATTACTCCATTACATCTGACATTCATAAGAGTTTTCCAACCATACAACTCAAAACACAACATCAAAATGCCACTACAGCGAATATAGATAGATGATACGTCTGGACTCCAACTCCAGCTTCCAAAACATTTGCTAATCCAAACCTAATCATTTGGCTACTCATAAAAATTTGAGTACCAAAGAGTTTATGAAAAACAAAATAAACTCCGGGTCAGACATGGGTCTCGTGTGAGTAAATCAGTTAAAGTTGTTTAACTTTGAAATCATTTTGAAACAAAAGGTATCACGTAAGACTGCCCACAAATAAACACGGGTAAGTTTTTACCTTACGCTAACTAAAACATTTGATAGGAAATTCAGTGATATTATAATAGGGTCTAGGGTTTTCAAGTCAATAGAAAATAGTCGAAATTGTTACATTCATTAAATTCCAGTATTAGCCACGAAAGTGGGTAATACAATCAAAACCGTAGGGTCTCATAGGGAAAATGAGTTTCCATCAATGGCAGGGCTACTGAGGTACCGCCCGTCACAGCACGGGGCCTAGATCACCGTACCGAGGACCACTCCCGATCCCCTGCAATACAAGACCGGACCCATCCCTTACTGGATAGTTCCGAACAAGACAACCCCGCAGTTGTGGCCAACAACTGCCCACACAGCCGAATTAAAAAGGGACTTCTAGACAGGGGTAAATCTCACTCTCAAGTGGGGGATACCCACGAAGCCTTGCTGCACCTCCCCTGTTTTAGCCATTCCCGGTTGATGAGGCTTGAAGTTACGATTACCTTTAGAGAAAACATCCCTTAGAATGCTCATCGTCCACCTGACGATGTTCTGAAAGCATTTAATCCATACAAGTTCGTTCCGGGTTCGAACGAAACCGAAAGCATTATTTCGTTACACTCATTTTGGAATCACCCTCAGAGTTAACGACAATAACCCTTGCATTCTAAAACTCCCTCTCGATCCTCACTTGAGACGTCACGACCTAACATTTAACTTGGATCGATGTGGTTTTCGGAAATCAATTTGATTCCCGATCCCGGTCTTATCGGAATCCAAACTTGTCTTAAAGGCCAAGTTGCTTAAAGATTTAAACAATTCAATTCAGATTTAAATATAGCATCACACAGCATTATCCACAGATAATAACCAATATCTATCACAGATATACAATATCTTATCACAGAATATATCATCAACTATCATTCAACAGATATCAACCATATTCAGATATTCAATTCCAACAATCATCCATAAGCAAGCACTACTTTAATTCATGTTATAATTAATTTAAATTAAATTAATTACTTAAGAATTTTATTACTTAATCTTGCTTATCCAAACATTAATTAATTACCACAATCATTCAATTAATTAACCACCTTTTAATTATCCCATTATTAATTAATTAATGTTTAATTAATTAATAATCTTTATTTGATTATCAATTAATTACTATAATTATTTATTAATTAAAATTTGATTTAGGATTAATCATTCCTTAATTTATTATTAATTAGCCCTTAATTTATAATTAATTAACCTTAATTAATTCTTAATTAATCACAAATTAATTTATCTTAATTACTTAATTGATTATTGATTAATTAACCTTAATTATTTAATTAATTAAATCTTAACCATTAATTAATTTACTATTAATTATAAATTAATTTATGTTTAATTACTTAATTAATTAACTCTTAACCAGTTAATTAATTAACTTCTTAATCACTAATTTATTAATCATTAATCATTTAATTAATCAGTTATTAATCACTTATGAATTAATCTTAAATTAATTAATAATCTATTAATTGTTACTTAATTTAATCCTTAATTATCCATTAAATAATCCATAAGTAATTAATTAAATCTTAACAAATTAATTAACCAAAATTGATTAATTAATTCCAACCCCAATTACTAATTAACTAAACTAAACCTTAATTTCAAAATTTAATTAACTTTCAAAACCAAATAATTTCATCATTCATTAAAAACTCTTACATATTTAAACATTTCAATTTATTAAAACTAATTACCTTTTTAAAAAGTTAGATTTAAAGATGTAAAATCATTTCAAAACTTCAACAAATAAAATGTGAATTACTTTTGAAATAAAATATTTGATACTTTATAAAGTAGTGAAAATATAAAGTGTTAAGTTTTAAACTTAAAACAAAATTGAAATTTAAAACAAGTTTAAAACTTTGACTTCATTTATTTGTTATAAAACTCGACCGAAACTCAACTAAACATTAACCTAACTCCATCTCCCCTACCCTTCTTCATCTTATACGAGAACCCAACAACACACACGAGCAACAGCTCACACACCCGAGCGCACACACGAGACTCACTACCAAAAATACGAGTACGGCTTCGAGTCCAAAACACACTCGCATCCAACAACCGCCACTGATACAGCAACGCACCCCGTGCACACGCACGATGCACCGGCGCCGCCGCCGACATCTCGCGCAAATCCCAAATCATCCCATGACCCAATTCCAAACCCCAAAACTCATCTATTCAAGCTCGAACGCAAAATGGGTTGCTCGAACCGAAAACTCAAACTGAAGTCGCCAGGAAAAACCCTCCGTCCACGGCAAGCCGACCACCATTCGCCTCCAAACTCCGGTCATGCACTCGCATAACCCAAACACACCTCCACCCCAAGCCGGTCGTAACTCGGCCATCTCTATGCCTCACAAAATCGAACTCCTCAACTCAAAAAACACACAGAGCACAAACCCTAAAAATCAAAATTTCAAATTCTGTGTTGCGTGTCAACCATTATTTTTCTAGTGTTATTCAACCATTATTTTTCTAGTGTTAAACAACATTTAACACAGCTTCGTTTCAAATTTCAAAGCTTATAAACAACCCAGTCACATGAATTTGTCAAAAGCCCCAATTTCAGTTATTCCCAAAATTCATCTTCAACTTTAAGTTAAAAATTCTGATTTCTGTCTTAAAATTCATATTATGCATTGTAGATTTAGGATATAAATTTGATTCATTAAAAGTCGAACATGATTTTCATGATATAAATATTTGTTTTTACTGCATATCTTACTTTCTATAAATTTTATCTGTTTTCATTTGCATGTTTATTTTTAACACTTAATTCATATTGAATCAGACCTCCATATTGAATATTCTAACCTAACAATGTTTTATTTCATATAAATTTGAGTTTTTGTTTAATTTTTTCCAGAATCTTGAAGATACAGAATACCACTGTTGCATTTTGAACAGGCACAGTAAAATATAAATCTGTAAACAATTATTTCACAAAATAAATAACATGCAAACATCTTCATAACTAGCTTTCACATGCAACAGGTCCTTATACTTAAAATTTTTGATTAAAAATTTACTCACCAGTTTTTGTTGTTAAGACTCAGGCTGCTGGAAAAAGAATATGAACGAACTGCAGGTTTTTTTTCTTCCCATTCTTGAAATTGCTTGCTTAACTTTGATGATGCTTCAAATCTTGAATTAATAAATGATAAAAACTTGAGATTTGTTTCAGAATTTGGCTGATTGCAGGAGTCTATATTGCAGTTTTCAAAAGTAATTTGAAATGCAGATTTTCATCACAGAAATTTCTATGCAGGTTAGATTTTGGAAAGGAGTTTAAGTTTTGATCAATAATTGAAGTGAAGATTTTTAGATTTGGAAATGAAGAGTGTAAAAATTTCTTGCTTAATAAAAATGAGAAAGTATATTTAGAAGCATAAGATATATCTTTTATAAAATTTGTTTTATAAAATTTATAGAAAATAAAACTTAACTTATGACACTTGTCACTATATAGCTTAATTCTCTAACACATGTTATTAGTATGATTTAAATGTTTAACAAGTGTTAATTTCATGCAAAAAGAATTAAAATGTTTTTCTTAATTGATTTTTTTCTTATATAAATTCATTTTTAAATTTTTATAAATTCAATTTTCCTTAAAGAATGAATATACAACAAATGTTATAACTTAAATAAAATCATGAGAATATTTTTTTGAAATTCAAAGTAAAAATTTAGAATAAAAATTAACATATTTTAAATCATTTAATTTATCAATTCAAATTCAATTTAAGTTTTTTTATTCAATTCAAAATCAAATCTGATAAGAGTACAATTTTGACATATTCATTACCCTTATATATGTATTAGTTTTAATTAGAATAAATGTATATTTACAGTTCATTTATTTGCTGTTGAATAAAATAACAAATTTATCAATTTAAATTAGTTTATTATAAATATTATCATATTTAAATTGGTTTTGAAATTCCGGGATATCACAACTAATTATCTCTTAAGAATGATTCCATCAAATTTTTTTTGAGACAATTATAAAAAAAAAATTATATACAAAAGTTCTTATGTTTATTACCACTTCACTACTTAAGTCCTTACCTATTTTTAACCAAATTCAATTTCATTTCCCAATTTCAACATTCAATTTTATCCATCCACATTCGAAACCAAATTCAATCCGCTAATTAAAATTTAATTTTTCCATTCGCTAAATTTATTTCAACCTCAATAAATTTCATTTCCAACAATTACTTTATTTAGTCCAACTTAGGCTAAATTTTCAATTTCACATTATTTAACTTAATTCAAGTTAATTTCATTCCACAGTTCAATTTGTTTTTCACATCCAGCAATTTAACATTGTTTTATCTTACTAATTTTCAAATTTTATAAGTTATTGAACTTAGTCTCATATTCCAAAAAACATTTTAAATCAAAATCCCGAAGTTTAAACACTTTGTTCTATGTATTTCAAACTATTTTTGAAATAATATATATATATATAATATGAATACACACACAAAAAAATCCCTTGGTATATCAAATTATTCTTTTGAATTTCAAACCAAAACAAGTTTTACCAAAACAAAACTCCAATTGGTAGCAATTCCTCTCTTGGAAACTCGAAAATGAACTTCGATGATGCTGCAGTCATCACCGAAATTATTTTCCAATGACCAAAGTGATTTCGGTGCTTTTATTCCTTTTAAACATTTTTAAAAATTTCTATTCAAAATATTTCCAAATAATGCTATTATTATTTCCACAACTTTGACAATCATTTTCAAAACCAACCGATTTAAATTCCCAAATTTCCAGCTTCTAAATCCTGTATAAATTTTTTTATAAACCACATCAATTTATAAATTACATTTATAGATCATATAGTTATATAATCCCATCTTGGTTATATAAAGTCATTTCTTAATTATTAATCTGGTATGCATTATAATACTAAGAACTTTTATTCGATCACAAGAACAACCAACAGATGATAATAGTTTAACATTATCATTTTCTAACAACCAAGCACACCATATAATAATTCCTATAAAAATATTCCTTTATATATAAAATATAATCCAGGTAAAATTATTTCATTTACCCAGTTCAAAATAATATCATGTTGAGTTGCTTTGTTCAAGTGTTTAGTGATCCCTACCAATAATGTTAATTACTCGTACTGACCAGAATCCATAAGCCACTCAACTGATCAATCAACGCGATATAAAACAATTGTATATCGCTAACAAATTTATGCTCGTATCTATTAATACACTCAAACTCATTCTAGGGTACTACCGACCCTATCTCTAATGAGTTACCCATCAAACACAAGGTTCTCGCTTAACCTTCAGCTTTGATACAATATGTAACGACCTGCATTTTGGAAGGTTTAAATCGACAATACTTCATACATGTTCAACTTAAACAATCTGGAATATAGATAATTAATGGGGTTAATTAGGAAAAGTAAGAAAAGAAGAAGAAAACAAACAAAGAATCTCACAGCGGAACGATAAAATAAAATAATCAAATAAATAGTTCATGAAGCTATATGTATTATACATTTGATTATAATTTATGCAACATTTATCAGAGTTATATATAGTCATGACCGCCCACCGCATCCATCCATCCCATATCGAGTCAAATGGAGGCTATCTCAAATCAAGGTGCACTAATTGAAACTAACAATAAGAGTAATAATATGGACCAAGTCCAAGAAAATTAAAGAATGGATATCCGCTAGGGGTAGTTAACCCACTTGGCCCTGTCAAGCCGTCCTATTTTAGTCATTTCAAATTAGCACAAGTGTCGGGGTCCATCCATCATCAATCTCTTTCTTCAAATCCAACAAACGACGCTAAATCCAACCATTTCATTTTGGAGTCTCCTCCACGTACACGGTTGTTTAAGTGATTCCAATATTGACAGAGAGTATGACAATAAGAGGCCCCGGTCTCTTTAACAACCAAACTTATCGTTTTACACATCGGTTCGTACTTTTATGTTTCAAAAACAATTTGTACTTGATATCAAAATATCATATTCGCTTCAAATGAAATCCATTTCAAAATCATCATATTTACTCAAAATACTCTATTCCACTTCAAAATCATTTTTGCCTCAATCTCTCGATTTTGTTTCCAAAATATATTCGAATTTCCATTTAGGTTATAATTTGAATTTAACCCACATTTAAATTTATGATTTAAATATAAACGATTCCCACTCTGACAAGTTTGAATTTTTTTGAAAATAGTTTGAAATACTTTAATATAAAATAGTTTGAGTACTGAAAATGGTTTATATAATAAAATAAGTTGGAAAATCAAAATAATTTAAATATTTGAGAAGATAGATTCTAACAGTTTATATCAAAATAATTTATTTGAAAATGGTTTTAAAGTCAAACTGATTCAATTTCAAATCTTCCATTTCAAATCAATTTCAATTTTCATTTCCGTTTAAATCAATTCAATTCCGAATTCAATTCGAATTAACTTCGATTCCAATTTTAATTCAAATGAATTTCAATTTCGATTTCAAATTAATTCAGTTTTGATTTTAGATTAATTTCAATTTCAATTTATATCAATTTCAAGCTCGATTTTCAAAATATTGTGTCAAAACACTTAAATCAAATTAGCATTCAATATTCAATTTATTATCCCAATCTTCAAATATAATTCAATTCCGAGCTCAATTTGAAATATAGTTTTATATTACTTTACTTAGAAATATTCAAATTTTGAATAAAAGTCTAATCGTTCAAAACAAATCAATTTTCACAATTCAAATCATATTTCGATTATAACTCCAAAATCTCAACTTTGATTATTTAAACAATTCCTGTTTCCAAGTATAAATTTCAACATTTCGAGCTGAAGTTAGAAAAATAATTCGATTTCCATAAATTTTATTTTTACTTCTTAAATCAAATCAGTTTAAATAATTCCAAATCGAAAATTTTCAAAATCATATAATTAACCAAATTCGATGTTTGTATATAATTTTCTATCCTATGGCCAAGTAAATCGGTTATTTCAATTTCATTCCGGGACGGATATATATCATTTCAACCAAAATAATTGTCATTGGTATACATCATTTCAACCTATTTCTTAACTTATTCGAAATAATCCAATTACAATGTTATATACTGTAAATAATATACAGTATGATACTGGATATATCAAAATAAATAAACATCCAAATCATCTAAAATATCAACGAATAGCATCAATCGCAATCAATCATCCAAACCGTCAATATAATTCACAATAATTTCATAGTTATTAATATCGGGTATTTTACTGGCAGTTAAATTTCAATTTTCAAATTTAACTGTCAGTTTTAATTTTTTAACAGCTACTTCAAACGACAATTTAGATGAAATTAGATTTGTCAAACAACAATCAAAAAATTTATATCACTTCATAATTTCAAATTTAACTCGCAAAAAAATAGTTTATTACGTTGTGATCATTGTAAAACGCTCAACTTTTCCTTGAAACTGAAAATATTTTAGCTTTAAATAAATGCCACTTTAATTCCATGCTAAAGCCTTCGTCGATGCGATTCCAACTCCGCTTATTTCATTTAATTTCGACCTCGTATGACAAAGATACACATTTTTAAACATCGAATACAAATTAATGTAAATAAATTTCTTTTATTTTTTAAAACCTAATAATCTGGCCATTGATCTCCAACAACAAATCATGGCCATGTGATTTCCTTCATTTTCGTTCCCAGTCGAACGAAGAAACTCAATACGCGACCATACTTTGACCGCCTGCCACGCCTCCGCATAATCACTTGCAACCAATCAGGCGACACCACCTAAACCCAATACCTCTGCCGCACCTCTGGCCAGAATCCTGATGAACTCAGCCCCACTTCCCATGCGTAACTATAATTCGAACGTCCGGCAAAAATGAGGAGATCTCGCCTCGATCGCCAAGCCATATAACGAATCCTCCATTGCGTTTATAGATCTTGAAGTGCTCTTCCAGTCTCTAGTTGAATGATTTTGTTATTAGTCTACAGATTAAGAGCGATCGAAGGGGAATGGCTAGAATGTTTTGGCCATTGAAGATTATGGAGGCAGTTGTGTTCTATTTTGCTAAGGTTTGGCTTATGAACGTGTATATATACACGTACACATATTATTTTATTATTATTTCGCTATTCACATGCTTTTTCGCATGAACACCATATGAAGCATACCGCTTGGCATTTATAATATTTTACCCCTATTTCGAACACAATGGAATATGTTTCGAGGTTTAATTCCATCGTATGTGGAAGATAGCTTTCTGAATCGAATTAAAATATTTAATTTCCAATATTAATTTCAGCGAGTTTCTATCCCGTACGACCAAATGGTAACTCCAATATCTACAAAATTTAAAGTCCGATAATAATATACTATAACAGATCCAATGGATGGTTTCGTCAAAATCCAAAACTGTGCCCTGGAAGGCTACACTACAACAAAACATGTTATTAATAACGCCATTCAATAGCGCCTTATTCAAAAGCATTATTGATTACATTTAATTATTTATTTTCCTTACTAGGTTAACACATACTCAGTTCACGTAATGCCCCAAAACAAAATTACCCCTCCCAAAATTTTCATTTCCCTCTCAAAGCACTTAATCGTTCTCGTCTTCCTCCCAAAACCCTAAATTTTCGTCTCCCTCCTCATCGCTCGCCATCGCTCTTAAGCTGTTCCGATCTTCACTCATCGCTCGCCATCGCCACCTCCGATCTCCGCTCATCGCTCTTCAGCTGTTCCAAAGTCTAAGTGTCCAGAACCCCCAAATTATCTGCTTGGATTTCTATGTTATGTTTATTAACTGTTTTAATTTGACTTTATCATTTGGTTATGATTATATTTGCGTTCAAATTCGTTAGGAACTGTTTTATTTCTAGGTAAGTTCAAATTTGTCATAAAACAAACAGGGGATTCTGATTTGGATTTCACTCGGTTGAAATATTAATCGTGGTCCAATGCTAAACAACACTGGGTTAATACCCACAAATAGATAAATTTCTTTACATCCACAGATTTTTCTTCTGCTATTTTAGTGTATTTCATCTTCAAAGGTATACCGAAATTATAAAAGTTGGGTAGTCTTTTCAGTTTCATCTTAAAGCATAAGAAGATTGTTAAATGTGCACCAATTTTTGTTTTTTATGCACTAACGTTATAATGGAAGGAAAAAGAAAGGTGAAAAGATAAGAATTTTTTAGCGTGCATTCAAAATAACTGATATAAATATCACAACCTCCACATAAACAGCAAATAATTTCAATTTAATTAAATCTCGCTTTATATAGTTAGTGTTTTACCAACTGATGCCGATATCAAACTGCACATTGTTTAATCAGCCAAACCTACTCAATTTTGGCATAATTTTATCTAGTGATATAGTCAACCACTATTAATAGGGACCTTACTACCCAAAAGCTAATAATCAAGCTGTCAAACATATCAAACTTAGACATTAGCATCTAATCATGCTCCTCTGACTGGTTATCAACAGTCCTATAATTTTAGTATAATGAAAAGTGTACTTTGACCATCAAGATTCTACTTATATTCACAATGTACACATTCAATATTTTGGCATATGAGTATTTTCAAGACATGCTTAGAAAACATTTTTTTTAAATACATAAAATCATTCCTGCTAAACTACAATTGTGTAAAATAACATCAAGTTTTAGATATTGATATTTAATATTACCTTGAAATTTCTATGCTTTATGTACAGTCAACTGGCATATTTATTCGTTGGTAAGTTTAAAACTAGAAGAGCTAGAAGATATGTAAAACTTCGGCTCCAGCGACATCTTTGAACATATAGATTGTATAATACCAAGCACGTAGCAGCCTTGATTATTTATATGATGATTTTGTCTTCTCTGTAGTGGGCAGCTATCTTTTAGATTACCTGAAAACGATTAGACAAAAAAAGAAGAGAATTTGGTAAAATATATAATTCCAAACTGAAACCTGCATTATGAAAATATTCGCATGTGATCGAATTTGGTTGGAGTAATGACTCTGGCATTGAAATTGGGATTCGCATGTCATAGACTGTGGAGACTGAACCTATGATATGTTTTGTGAATGAATATAGATGTTAACACAGGTGCGTTTACAACAAATAATCTCAATTTGGTAAAATCTGAATTATAAGTTTTAACACAGGTGCGTTTACATCAATCATAGATGTTGCACTATGGTATAAGGTCTAAATGATATTGATGAGGCATAGTTGAATAGCATACAAATTGGGAAGATTCCTAAATTTTATGTTATTTAGCTCTTGCCTTATCAATATCATAGGTAATCTGAAGATTGTGGACTTGGTTAAGCGCCTTTACTGGGCTGCATGTGTTGCTTCACCCTACGTGTGGGACTCTGGCTCATGCTATGATGGCGCAAAGGTAATCTAAATTCTCATCACGCAAAGGTAACTAATAATATTATTAACTGTAAGTCTCATCAATAACTGTAAGTCTCATATTTTACGGTTCTAGTATTATCTATGTATAATTTCATTACTTGTATTACTCGCTTACATACTAATTTAATCTGTTAGCATGTAGTGACTTTACATTGCATTGAAGTGGTGCACATAACATACAAAATCTGCACATAATGTCATGCCTGAGTGATTGTCAATGCAAATTGTCATGACGAATAATAAAGTAAGTATAACAAGTGTACTTAATTTGTACATTTATGTTTAGTGCTAGTTACTTCCGGAGGAAGGGGTAAACAAGTAGAATCAGTCCTGTTTTAGATATATTTTTGGCTGTCCTATTTTAGAATCAGTCCTGTTTTATTTATTTTTCAGTAGCATAGTCCTAAATCTAGCAACTAATTTGAGTCTTGACAATAGCGACACAAATATGCCTATATATTCACTTGTGCCTCTCCAGAGCACATAGCCCAGTACTGCAAATGTTTTCAAGTATTTGAGAAGTAGGGGTCTAATATGAGACCAAACATTGGACTATCCCTGATTTCCTTTGAGGAAATATATCAATACATTCATTCATAAATTCTGGTAACCTCACTTTGAGGAAAACTCACACACTAGAACTTTACGATTTATTTCCAGCTTTCTGTAGTAGTTAGAACAGATATCAAAATTGTAAATTTTAAGTTAGCTATTTATTTGAGGTTGTTTGTCATCATAGATTAACTCTTCACTTATGGCACATACATCAAAGTATGAAAGAATGATGCATTTTATTTTAACTAAAATATATGGCCAGTGGCAACAGTGAATAAAGAAATACTCTGGGCACTGTTGAAGTGGTTTGGAGAAGTGGTGAAGAAGTTGTCATAGGATGGAGTATTGGGGGCGTGCACTATAAAGGAGGAAGTGGAATTGTATGGTAGTATGTATGGTGATATGCAAGTGAAACGGTGCAGAGAATAGAGGCAGCAGGGGGTTGATGAATGCAGTGAAAGTTGGAGGAAGTTTGAGAAGTACTTGTTAGCAGAGGAAAAGTGGCTCATTAGTTGATGGATGCAGTGAAAAGGAGGGTGACAATCGGGTAGAAGGAAGCAGGGGAATGTTAGCAGATGGAGAATAAATTTTTGTTGGTGCAGATTGGAGATGAAGAGGCAGTGGAAAATTGCAGAAAGAAGATGCCTTGACAGTTTGATGAAAATGATGGTATTGAGGTGGTAATATCACTATGCAGTGAAGTTAGGTGATGGTAGATGTGTTGACAGTTTGCACGGCAACAGAGAGATGTGAATTGAAATGGAAGTAGACGCAGGTGAAGGCAGTATGACAGTGGTAGATGACTGTAGGTGAGGGGAGTGATGCAAATGTATTGACAGAGGAGAATATGGCAGAGAAGTAGTAATGCAACAATATATTGTTTTTTTTATTGTAAATGTAAATGCAGTGCAAGTTATAAACTTGTAAGAAAAATAAAATGCAAGTTGAAAAAGGGAATAAAATATTGTCATTTTTGTTTGATTTAGTTGAAAAAGAGTATATTGTTTACTATGATTTAGTTTGATTGCTATTATTAAAATATAATATATAGGCATGGCTCTTGAAAAGTGTATCTACGATTTTTATAGCGGCATATATGAGATATTATAGCGGCTAAAATGAGCTATTGAATTAATGTACCATAGCGGCGAATTTGCGTTATAAAACTAAGCTCAACCATAGCGGCATATTTTGTGTTATAAATATTCAACAGTTTCTTATAACATGTCGATATACAGCGCTTATCAAACCGCTATGGTTGTGATTAATAGTGGCTATATGCCGCTATAAAAGACACTTGTTGTTGTAGTGCTATTTTTATATGTTAATTAAAATGAGTTACTTTAAAAATTGAGTAAATCACTTATAAATCCAATATAAAATTTTATTTACCTTCACACTTATTAATAGAATTTAATAAGCCCTTGAAACCATTTTTATCTAGCTTAAAATTCAAGACTCATTATTTAACCAATTTCAAGTACTAAAATTAACAATTAAATTATCCAATAAACCACAATATTTGAAATTAAAGTTATTTAACCTATAAAATTAACTTTTAAATATTTATTTCAATTAAATATTCAAATTTCAAATAGCTAAAATTCTGGATCGTTATAGTAGTTATTTATATTTTTATTATTTTATCAAGTTTTTTTCTATGGCAATTGCAATTGTTTCTAGTGAAGATGAAAATAATTGGATTTGTTATTGTGAACAATTTAAAGACTTTCTGAAAGATGATTTTAGAAAAAAAATTCATTTCTTATCACCAACCTGGTCTTCTTGTTGTTGTTCCAAAAGTGTTTCCCCACTCAGCTCATGGTTTGTGTTTTTGCCATTTGAAAAATAATTTGAAAGTTACACTAAAATTTGAATTTTCCAAATCTAAGAAATAATGGTTGATATATTTGTTTGCATGTGTTGCATATGCTTCTAATTTGGATGATTTCAATATAGCATTAAGGAATTTTAAGGATGTTAGTGGATCTGCCATGGTAAACTTTTTGGATGGAATTTCTTTTGAGAAGTTTGCTAATATTGTTTTACCTATGATGAAATGTCACCTAATTGTTTCGAGAGTTTAAACAAATGGTTTTTGGAAGAAAGGCATTTTCGATCACTGCTTTCTTGGATAAAATTAGAGTAAAGTTAATGAAATTTATGTCTGATCGTCGAGAACTTTCCGGTAGTTGGAATAGCATTCTATGTCCAGCCAATAAAATCAATCGAGAAATATTCATTTTGGAGGGAGCTACACGATTTGTTAATAAATCAAGTGAACACGTATTTGAAGTTCATTCTCTAGTTCGACAATATGTTGATTTGTATAATCGGGTTTGTCCTCATAATTTGTGGTAAATCTACGGGTCCTTATGCTCATGCTGTTATTTTGATTGTAAAAAGTTGAATGTGTATGATTACATTGAAGATTATTTCAAAGTTGTGTATTTTCGATCAGCTTATTCTCATCCAATCTATCCCATTATAAACTTCACCAAAGAAGATATCTTACCTGAAGATGTTGATATAGCACCTCCTATAGGTAGAAGAATGCCTAGTCGTCCATTAGCTTATAAAACAATTAATTCTACCAGTGAAATTTCCAAGACTGTTAGATGCAGTTTATGTAAGAAGTTAGGTCATAATAAAAGGACTTGTCCTTTAAAACATATGTAGTACTGTTGTTTTTGTTTTTGGAATTTTTTTAATGTACTGATAAAACACATTATTTTCTTTATTCTATTTTTCTTTATTTCTGCTACAATTATATTGGATATTTACTGTTTTATTTGTGAATGAAAAGAATAATTCCACCATGTTCTGCAATAGTGGAGCAATATTGTTGACATATATGCAATTTTTCTGAATAATTTTGTATATTTCTGCACTTTGTAAATATTGTTGCATACTTTTTTGCAACCTTTCTAATAATTTTCTCCCTATCCTGAAGTTTCTTATGTCATTGTTTTCAATTTAATAATATCATTCTAGTTCAATTATAAATTTCATATTTATATTTTTCAGCAATTATTCAAAACAGTTGCAGACGTATTTGCAAGTGTTCATAATAATTTTGTAAATGTCTACAATTATGCAGGATAAATGTAGACATATCTACAATATTTTTAGGATTTGTGTAAATGTCTGCAATAGTTAAATATTTTTTCTTACTTCTCCTTTAGCAATACTGATGACTCAATTCAATCCTAGAAAATGCTTATTTAACCATTTTGATAGCTAAATTTTGATTATCATATTAAAGCATTAATTTTGGTTTTCAAACACATAAGTTTGCCGATATATACTTTTCATAATTTCTAAATTAAATACCATAGTTACAAATATCATACCTGTTTGTTGGCTTTTGATAATAAAAATAGCTATGTTAGACCTACTTCAAGTCTCCAGCTATATGGTTTGCATGGGAAAATTTGATATGTTAATTCAGCTCTTTATATTTTGATAGCATCATATCCATATTGAATATCTTCCTTGTTTATAACCTTGTTTTCTGTAGCGGACCGGGATTTTCGACCCTCGAAATCGACACTAATACGTCTACTGTATAGCATGTCGAATATTCAAGTGATGGAAATACCGAGTGCTAGGGGTGAAGAAGAAGAGATAGAACGTATAAAAACAACACATAGAATCTCACAAATCGTAGTGGAATAATATATGATAGATTACTACAAGTCTTTATACAAAAGCAAACTGTAACTGTTAATATACATACAATCATCAGAGTACAACAGTCAACATAGCAATCTGGACAGTTATAATAACTTGTCCTTACAAGTACTAAATATACAGTTTAACACACGACATAAAATAACCAAGTATGTGTAATACACCTAAAATCCTCTAGCTCATCTCATGAGCTCCATAGCATCCTAACCTGAATCTGTAATACTCGATCTGTCCCGAGCATTATAACCGGTTCAAATTTGGCTCCTGAATTGTTGGGATAGCTCAGTTGGTAGAGCAGAGGACTGAAAATCCTCGTGTCACCAGTTCAAATCTGGTTCCTGACACATAACTAATCGATTGAGTCAGTCAGGAAAACCAACATGAGAAAAACACACCCAACTGGATTTAAAGTTATAAGAAATTCTTTGAAAATCAAAGATATCTCGTAAGACCACGCCACACATAAACACGAAGGGTTTTTACCTTGCAATAACCAAACCACTTTTATATAAAAATCATGTGATACTATAATAGTGTCTAAGTACAAGTACATATTAAAATAGCTAAAATGCTTGCATCTCACATTTCAACATAGTTGACCGTACGGCGCTTATTGGAGAATGAAATCGATACAATATCTAGGCACTGGGGTACCACTTATCAAAGTACACTTCTAGAAAAATGTACCGAGATCGAGCTTATGATCTCTGCCAACCCAAGACCGGCCTACTCCTTACTGGATAGTACCGAATATGTCATCACCCCAGTTGTTCCCAACCATTGAGATCTCATGCATAACCAATCCATAAATATGTAGATGTAGGGTATCTAGAAAGGTGACAATATAGCCTAATGGGTGTGACATATATTGCCTTGCGGCATCTCCTCTGATCTTTAGTCATTCCCGTTTGATGAGACTTGAGGCTACATCTACCTTTTTGAATAACAATTCAACTTGGAATGCTAACATTGCCTTCAAGGAAACAATGCAATGATAACATTCATCCATATAAGTTGTTATGGGTCTGAACAAACCAATCACTTCAAAGATCACCATCTTTATTATCCTCAAGATTTCACAATTTGTATAGCTCAAATCAGATCAAAGTGGTTTTCAGACAATTAAATCAGATTCCAGTCTCTTTGAATCTATTAGCGAATTTGGCAAGATTTGATAGTGAGTTATTTAACTATTAAATTACACACATAAGCAGTCAATAGGCCCATATTATAAATCTTTCAAAAATTCATTTTAGAATATCTTTACAAAGGTTTGTATTCAAATCTCTTCCAGTATTTCAATATTTGAAAATGATTTCAAATACTTAAATCCTTAACAAGATATTTCAATCCATATCAACGTTTAGAAATATTTCCAAATCCAATTTATAATTCATTACTTAGAAAATATATAATTCTATATAAATCATTTCGTCGCTAAAATATCTCCAAAACCGTTAATTCCAATACTTAGGAAAATATTATAAGTCTTTTTTTTGCCAAATAATTTCTAATATCCATACTTAGGAAATATTCCATACTTATCTCATAAATCTGCGGAGTTTTATTAATTTCCTTTACAATTTCCAAACTAAAATTATCGATTACACTTATTTATAATCTGACTAACAATTTATAACTCCTTTAATGAATTTAGATTCACTTTTGAAGTTCCCGTATTTAAAAATTTTGGAAATTTCCTATTCTCAAATTTTCTTAAGTTCCCGAATTCCATTGTAAGATTTTCTCTTATAAAATCACATTCACTAAATAAAACCCAGTTCACAAATCACAAGAGCATTTATAAATACATTGCAATCAATTAATTTTAAACTGTATAAATAATAATAACTTTCAAAGACATGGTCAAATAAGTTTTTTAAAATATCAAAGCACTATTAAAATAAACATCAATAATTAATTCCAATTCATTTATAAAATTGGTACTTGATTTACTGAACCTGTTTATAAAACTTAGAATTCATTTCGATAAATTTAAATGTTTAATAACTAGCTTTCTGAAGTATTTTAATCCAATTAATAGTTTAATAAATAAAATCCTTTCCTAAAAACAAACCTTGACTTCTTGTGAAAAACCATTTTTAAAATTTAACGTACCCATTTTTATACTTATAAATCTCTCTCAATTTATCACAAATCGATTTACATTTCTAATTTCATAACTATTTCCAAATTCCAAAATAGAATTTACTATTTCTGTGACACCCCACCTCTATACCCACGCTAGCCAAGAACACTACGGTGTAGCGCTGTCAACTAGCACGGAGAATAAGGCTGTTGAGGAGCGACCATCCATGTAATTGCTTATCACACGGTGCTATAAATAATCTTCGGAAACAAACATAGAAATAAGCATAACACAAATCAGTCACAGACATCCATATCACAAAGGCGGAAGAAGATATGAATATATAACTAACACATGAAAGTGTACATCAGAGTAGTGGTCAAAAAGATCCACAATAATACAAAAGAATAGCAACACGTGCTATACAAAAGAATACAACTATGAGTCTATATCTCAAGTGTATACAACAAAAACTGCTAATCTAAAGAGTTAGCCAAAAGTCAGAGTAGCAATTCCTAGGAAGAAGTCAAGCAGAAGCACCTGTAACATCTCGGCCTGACCCGAGTATTATTTAAGAAAATAATAAACGGATCAGTCTAGCTATAAATATCAGATGACATGATATAAAATAAAAGATATGGCATAAACATAAAATATCCATACTGACATATTACTATAAGTATGCAAATGATGATCAGCAGAAGATCAATCAATAAGAGATAAATCGATATCACAAGAATCTTCTCAAAGGTCCAAAGAGGGCATCATACCCTAAACTTGTACTCATAACAAGTCAATGACATAAATTCTAGAAATCAACACAAGAAATCTAGAAATCACAGAAAAAGGGAAAGAGGCCTATCACATGACGGTCCAAAGACCATGGGGAGCTACCCCATATGGGTGAGTCAGAATCACCCAGATGAGGTCTAGGCTAACCAAAAAGCAAAAAGGTATGTGTGAGTGGAATCACACAAATGGTGTCTAGCCTAACCTCGCAACAAAAAAGTATGTGTGAGTGGAATCACACAAATGGTGTCTAGACTAACCTTGCGGACAAAGAGATATGTGTGAGTCGGAATCACACCCATGAGGTCTAGTCTAACCTTGCAAACAAAGAGACATCTCACAATTGCTAGTCTAAATCATAAAATGATCGTCATGATCAACAAGAAGTGTCAATTACACTAAGCTAATAAATATAAAAGTTTATCTACGTGTCCCATAACCACTTGCTTAACTTAAATATTTACGAACAAACTGTAAATCTTCACTAGAAAATTATCACAAGAGGTTCAATCGAACAAGTCCAAGAATTAACCGACGAAGTGAACGCAAGCGTTTCATACCACTTGTTTTACTAAGCCGTTTAATTAGATTTCTCATCCGAGTGAGGTAAAGGTTTGTATATACTAGTAGATTGGAAAATGGTTTAAGAAAAGAGTTTTTTTATTGAAAATAGAGTTGAAATCATTTTGTTGAAAGAGTTTTGATATTTACTACTAGTATTGAAAACTTCATATTTCTAAAGTTGTTATCCCACCTTTTTAGCAAGGCCGTGATACCATAAAATCGACCGAGAAGCCAAAGATAGTTTGTCTCGAAGAATGGTCAACTCAGCATCTCAACCAAGCAAGTTCCGTTGATTGTTTTTCAGATAAGATCCCCTACGGAGGGGGGTCCGGGGGGGTGGCAACCCCCCAAGGTGGGGGTGCGGGGGCAACGCCCCCGCTACGGGGTTCGACCGAGCGACCTAACATTCGAACGACCCAAGGAAGTATGGGGCCGAGCGACCTACGAGTTTAAGGGGTCGAGCGACCTAGAGGTGTTCGCGGCCTAGTGGTCGAGCGACTTAAGGGGGTACGCGACCTAAGGGAAACTCGCGACCTAACATTGCCGAGCTAAGGTAAGGTGCGACTCAACCAGGTGAGCGACCTAAGGAAGACGAACGACTTAAGGAACTCGCGGGTTAGAAGATGTAAGCGACCTAAGGGTTTAAAGGCCACGCGACCTAACGCCTTAACTAGGCTAAGCGACCTAATGCTGCAGAGGGGATTTAAGGCCATAAACGACCTACGACCTAACGTGAAACGTCCTAACTCCGAAGTGAAAATTCAAGGCAGTGCGACCTACCGCGATAACACGCGAGCGACCTAAGGGTTAGGTCGCGAGCGACCTAACTCCGAACACAGAAAAATGGCCAGAACGACCTAAGTGCAGAAAATTTACCAAAACGCTAAAAATTGGAGTTTTTCGCCAATCCAATCCAAACCAAATGCTAATATGCATGCAAAAATGATAGGGAATCATTCCCAACAGTCCAATATAGTTATAGGCTAGAATTGTGAGATAAAAATCTTACCTTTGCACCAAATTTATGAAGAAAAGCTTGAAAGCAATGGAGAAGTAATCACAAGCTTGAATCCAATATCTTCTTTTTGAATTTGGAATTGAATGTTGGATTTGCAAGAGAATTTGAGTTTGGAATATTAATTTCCCCTTCCACTCACCATTAATGCTAAAGCTTGGTTGTTAGGAAATTTATGAAGAGCGAGGAGAAGGAGAGAAGTGGGTTTGAGTTATAATGGCTAATGTAACCCAAAGTCCAAAGCGGGAAATGTAAGTGAAATTCCACTAACTCCAAACCAATCAATGTTCATATTTAAAAAAATTGTAAATAGCATTTCGAACTCAATGGAAGTGGTCTCGAGTCCTAATTTGACCATTTGCAAAAAGTAGCTTTTCGGACCAATATCTGATTAACGACAAAATATTTAAATAAAATATTTAAATATAAAATCGATAAATATGCGGGTTGTTACAATTTCTTCCTAAACCAATTTAATATCTCATTTTAAATTCACACCATGAATTTATATATCCAATTTATCAAATGATAATCATTCCACTTATTTATAAACATTGTTTATAAGTTTATAATCTCAACTCTCATTTCTCTGTTAATAACTGATTCATATTAATTAACTCCATTTCTAAATAGTCCTTTATAAATTTCCCTTACTCTCCCAACCTATTGAAATCTGGATTTTTTAAAAGCCTTTTACATTTAAACAAATATCACTTAAAATTTATTGTTTAAAAATCGTTTATATACATTATTTCAAAATCCCTATTTAAATTATTCCACGAAATAGTTAAGTAAAAACTTAAAATCAAATCATTTATTTTATCCAAATTAGTTCCTCTTTAAATAATCCAAAACTTAATATAAATATTTCACTTCCAGATCGCCTTTAATTTCTTTTCAAATTCAAAAATGATATTTATGGTATTTAAACGCTAAAATTAAGGCCAATGCTACTATAACATCCAATAAATCACATTATATCATAATCTATCATAGATTATTCAAACACATCATATGTCATGCAATTAAAATCAAAAATTTTGAGGAATCAAGTTGGATTCCTCCAACCTATTTCACTGCAACCACGGATGTTATATAACAAAAATATAAATCATCGCTTCAAGGCGGGATACCGCAATAAAAGGCCATCCACTATTATGCGGGGCGCATAGTGTTTCATCCGCTCCAATAGGCGGTAATATTCTGGCCAACTAATATAAATAAAGTAATTAATCCAAACAATCATTCGGCAATTTTTATCAACTATAAATCTGTAACAGCCCGCAAATCCGTACCCCTTGAGTCAACACCATTCTACAACAATCAACTCAAGTTGCACAGAAATACGAACCATTTGGGTTAAAGAAGAAGAGGTAGAAGAAGAAAATAGAAAACAACCACAGAATCTAACCATCGCAGCGGAATAAAATATAATTGATAATAAATAATCTTTACTCAAAATCAAATATATCTGTTTACATATATTACATCATCAGAGTACATCAATCACAACTCACATCAATAACATACAACTGGATACACAGCTACACAACGCAGCGGAATATATATATATAAAACAAGTACGAATGTACGTATCGTCATCCAGCTCATCTCCTGAGTACCACAGCATTTCCTGTATCCTATAATACTCGGTCTGACCCGAGCATTACAGTTAAATAACACCCGAGTCAGTCTGGAACCAGCGTGAGAAAATCACACCCAATTAATTATTAAAGTTTCAAAAATCTTTTGAAAACAAAAGCATCTCGTAAGACCACGCCACAAATAAACATGTCAGGTTTTACCTTACGATAGCTAAAACACTTTTTATAGAAATCCTCTGATATTATAATAGGGTCTATATACAATTACTTATAAAATAGCCGAAATTGTTACATGATTAAATTCCAGCTACTAGCCACAGAGTGGGTAATACAAACAAAACTCGTACAAGGCTCTTAGGGAGAATGGATTTCCAACCAATGACTAGGCATTGGGGTACCACCTGTCACAGTACGGGGCCTAGATCGCCGTACCGAGGAGTACGCCTGCTCCCCTGCAATACAAGGCCGGGACTACCCCTTACGGCATAATCCCAAGGGAGATCACCCCGCGGTTGGGATCAGCAACCGCCCACTAAGCCGAAATAAAAAGGGACATCTAGACTGGAATGACCTCACCCTGTGTGCTACCCACCTAGCCTTGCTGCATAACCCCTGATTTTCAGTCATTCCCATTTGATGAGGCTTGAGGCTAAGCGTTACCTTTTTAGAACAATATCCCTTAGCCATCATCCACCCGACGATGTTTTCGCAAGCATTCATCCATACAAGTCTGTCCCGGGTTCGAACGGAACCGAAGGCACTATTCCTACTACATTCATTTTGGAAATATCCTCAGGATTAGTAGCGACTAGCCCTTGCACTTCACTGCTCCATCTTCGAATCCAAAATCATTTATACGAAACGTACAAACCGGATCGAAGTGGTTTACGAGAAATGAATCTCGATCCCGGTCTCTTCGAAACGATTAACGCATTTGTCCAATATTGATAGTCGGTTATTTAACTATCAATTATATTCACAAAACAACCATCAACCAATAAATAATTTTCCAAATTATTTATTAATCTCAAAAATATCTTCACAAGATGTATTTCTATTTTCAATCCTTTGAAAACAGTTTCAAAACTCTCATTCTTCTCAGAATCAACTTTCCCAAATATTTTATATTTCTTCTGAAATCACCAAGCACAAAAATAGATTTTAAAATAATTTAAAACACTTTACTTTGAAAATATACTTTTAAACATTTAAGTTAAATTACTTCAATATTTTGTAAAAATACATACTTTATGAGTATTTGAAAATAAAGTTACTTAATAGAATATAAAACTAGATTTTCACTTTTGAGAACAACATACTAAGTCACTTTTTAAGTAATTACTACTACTATAATAGATTTGGGAAAATACTTACTATTGAATTTAAATATTAGAAATAATAAATTTTCTAAAACTTGCCTTTTTTTACAACAACTTTAAAACCTTTAAAATTATTTAAGAATTTACTTTAAAAATGTACTTGGTTATCCAGAGAAGAATCCCAACTTCAATCACTTAAATCAATTTCCCAAATTGATTTCCAATTTATTCCCTTTCAATTCAAACTCTATTAATTTCAGATCTCATTTCTTGATTAAGATTTTAAAAACACTTTAACTAAAAATTCCAAATTTTTAGATTTCTCAATTACTTCTCTATCCTTTTAAATAAATTTAAACTTTGAATTTTAAAATAATTCTTTATTTCCTTAATTAATAGAACTTAAGTTTACCATTCATCAATTTCATTTTATTCAAGATTCCATTTCTCTTCATACTCAAAGTTATTTATTATTATTTTCATATTACTTCTATTTCTTTTCAATTCATTCTTAATTTATTCAAACTTTC
This sequence comes from Allium cepa, assembly GCA_030765085.1. NCBI lineage: Eukaryota > Viridiplantae > Streptophyta > Magnoliopsida > Asparagales > Amaryllidaceae > Allium > Allium cepa. The sequence goes on from CM060935.1 coordinate 1,004,311,534, forward strand.
TATAATTATTTCGCTTTCAAATTTACTTTCTCTTAATTTCTTTTCCACAATCCAATTCATATATTTTGGTAATTCATTATACCCAAATATCCAATCAAACCATAACATTCAATATTCCAATATAACTCATCATAAGATATCAAATAATCACAACCGAGAATATTGAATAATTTAAATAAATGTGAGGGGTCCAGTTGGATCCCTCCAACCTATTTTCCCTGCATCCACAAATGTTAGCACAATATAATATGCCAATTCCAAAATATCATACTATATCACATCAATCAATTCAGGCATTCAAACAATTATTTAAATTCAATCATTTAAATTTAAATTTAAATTTTAACTGAGTGAGATTAACTCACCTTTGGCCTTTGATTGCCATTCACCTCAAACTCGCCTTGTTTTTCCGCAATTTCTAACCTTGAATAAATATTAGATGGTTTTATTAATATTCGAAATAATAATTGAACCATTATGTACCACTTAATAATTCAATTGGTTAACAATATAAATTTGAACTTAATTTCCTTAAAAACAAAAATTCTTAGTAACTAATAATAATTTAGATCTAATTAAACAAATACATCTTCATTATTTTAAAATTACTAGTAAATGAAAATAGGTATTTATATATATTTATTGTTTCAATTCTATTTTCAGTGAATAAAAATTAACTTTCTATTTATCTAAGTTTATTAAAACGTGTAAGCGTATTTATATATCTATTTTTGCTTGTATTTCTCCTGTAAACAGCAAAAACAAATGAAATTTTCTGTGAGTGTACGAATTTCCTTCTTTAATAAATATAGAAAAATCTGATTTGTAAAACCTTCCCTTACTGTAAATTATTATTATATACTTTTATTATTATTATTATTTTATTTTTTTATCATACATAGTTATAGAGATATATTAAACTTAAATCGAATATACCTCACTGCAGGTTCAAGACCACACCTTCGGCTTCACCCAAAACACGATGCCTCGATTCGCTTCCAAATCCCATCACTAGTCATGCCTTCGAACCCAAAGTCGAACAGTCACCTAAAAAGCATCGCGACTCTACGCGAACCACAAAAGATCACCGAGATCCTCGAGTCGCCTGCCATCCTCGTCAATCGATCGCGACTGTACCCCTCTTCATGACTCGACTTGTCGTTGCCTCAGTATGTCGCGGCCTCCAAATCGCCAACAAAACCCTACGTCGCCACCCACGACCCCTTCCCAGTCGCGCTTCGAAGTCGCCCCCTTCCCCATCTCGAATTCGATTCGCCTTGATGAAAAACTCGGCTTCGGTTTCGTGAAAAGGATTTGAGTTCCGCCATGTTGTTTTTTTTTAAGAGATTGAAATGTTCGGCTGAAAGAAATAAAAGGGGGCGATGTGTTTGAAATAAAGAAAGGAGATGGCTTGTTAAAGAAAGGAATGATAATTTTCTTTGATTAAATAAAGTTCTATTTAAATTCCAACGCGTTCGCTTATCGTATGCACACACAACACTTCCGATCAATACGAAATTTGAAATCTGATAATAATTCAATATTACGGATCCAATGGAACTGGTTTCGTCGAATTCCGAGACTATGCCTCGGAATGCTATTTTTAAATTCAATTGAAACGATATAAATTTCAAAACTGAACAAAACACTCCCAAATTCAATTTTAACACTTATACTATTTTCCATATTATCGATATAAATTTTATAAGCCTTCAAATTATTTTTAACAAGCTTAAAATTCCAGATTCAACATTTTACTCAGCTTCAAATTATTTAATTCAATAAATTTAATTATCAATAATTAGTGATATTCGTAATTCTAATTAAAATTACTCTATTGAATACTTAAAATCAATTAAATATTCCGATTTTAGATGCTTGAAAATTTTGGGTCGTCACATTCCTCTCCCTTAAAAGAATTTCGTCCCCGAAATTACTAATTAGGAAGAATGGTCCAATACCCGTTTACTTACCTCCAATCCAACAATTCAACATCTTACTAACTATCTTTTTATAAAAGACCCATTATTATTCTTATTATCTTTCCAAACCTTTCCCTAGTTTGCAAACAATCCTATTTGCCCAACCATTCAAGTTTTAATCATAAAACTTGTCTTGAATTATCAAAATTTTCTCAAAATTTTTCTAACTTCCTAAATTTCCGAAATTTTTTGCCAGCGTCTCCTTTGCGCGGCTAGCTCGGTACAACTACAAAATGGCTCTATGGCCTTCCAAATCCAAAAAGAAAACAAAAAGGCCAAGTGGCTCAATCCAAATCCCAATCAAATTTCATACCAAATTTAAATACATACCTTTTTGTCGAGCATTTCAAATTTATCTTCTTGAAATCAAAAACCAATTCTCCTTTATCTTTATAATACCTGCATATCATGCTTAGTACTAATATCCAATCACAATATCCCAAAACAATTCATCGACTTTTTCACAAAATGCCAATATCTACTCATCCAAATATTAACTTGGAATATATTTATATTATCAACTCCCAATTAAGAAATTCACCATTCCTTACTTAAGTTAACATAAGCATTTCATATGTTTCTTATATTTATTTTCGCTTTACTCCTTTAATTTATATCTATTACTATTCAAATTGGTTCTTTCATTTCCATATGATTTCAATTTATCTTTAACTCTGCATATATAAATTTTATTTGTCATTTATTACTAATTCATGTCATTACTTTAAATTGGGTTCATTTACTAATTTAGTTTAGTTTCCAATTTGAATTCGTTAGTTGTTAACACAATTTTCCAAAATTTTCTAACTCCCAAAATTTCCGAATTTTTTTGGCAGAGTCTCCTTTGTACGGAGGAGCTTTTGCAATTTGACAAAAGAGATAAATATATATACATCGGCCCACACGGTCGGAAAAACCAAAAACAGTTCATATTTCCTATTTTTATTGCGAAGGCGTACCTTATTTAGCATTTTTAAGCAAGTAGCTTATTATTTTTAGCAAATAGCACAACCAAATCCAGCCACACGGCTTCCAGGTACCTGTACTTACTCAATTTAAACATGTAGGTACTATATATATAAGGTTTATAGCATTACACTTAAATTTAAATTGCTAAAACATCGATTATGTAACAATGCATGTGATATACGGGCATAAACATATAAATTTCAAATAAAATGCACGTTAATCAATTTCCATAAACATATAAAAGGCTCCAACACTTATTACAATTGCATATAATCAATTCTCAAACCATTCCATTTAGTTGAAGTGATTTACAACTTATACGCTCATATTTAATTCATTTTAAGCAAAACAACCTCACATTCATTCCAATTGATTCCAAAATCAATTTATTTCACTTCTAATAATTCACAGAATTTTATCCAATCTCGTTTGCATCAACGATCCATTTCCTTATGTAATTTGACAATATTAGTGTGAACAAATAATTACTTAAGCTTTATAACTATTTAAATTGATTCCCACTCAATTTACACTTGATTCCATCCCATTTTTAATTTATTCACAAACTCTCATTGCATTTCTTTCATACCCAAAGAGTTCTAAAAGAAATGCCCATTAAACACTTTTTATAAGCAATTTAAATATTCCAACATTAATTTTAATTGCTTACGACCAACCACATATCGCTTCACTTAATCCGAATGGTTAACAATTCACAAGTTTACATTTAATTTATTTTTAAGCAAACTGAACTCATATTTAATTCAGTTGCTCTCAAACTCAATTTATTTTACCCTTATCAGCACATAGAATTTAAATTACTTCCATTTACATCCAACGACAATTTATTTTATGCAATTCGACGAGATTTATGTGAATAAATAAGTATTTATGTTTATAACCAATTTAAATTGATTTCAACTCAATTTATACTTAATTCTATTCCATTCGGATTTATTCACAATCCATATATTCTCAGTTTCATTGCATTTCAATTTTATTAACCAAACTAGTCCATTCAAAACCATTAACAACTTAGGTTCCATCTCCAATACCAATTAAATTTCCTTTTTATTTTAATCCATTCACAAGTATTTATTTAGCTCGACACACTCCATTTAAATTTCATTTACACTCCATTTATTTACATTTCATTCCAAATTTGTTTATTCCAAACTATTTTACTTAGCTCGAAGACAATCCAAGTTATTTTATGCAATAACCATTTCTTAACTTATTTAAACCACATTTCATTTGATTCTTATTTATTTCATCCTTTATTTATTCAATATAATTAGTTTACCCACTCAATCCATTTAAATTTTCATTCCCTTAAATATTACCTATAACCCACAAAACCATATCTCAAGTTCCGATTAGAATTTATTTTCATTCGATTTAAATCCAATCCAATATTATTAAACTTTGTTTAAGTTGAATTCAATTCAACTCTCCTTCATCTATTCAGCTTAAGTTAATCTACTTCAAATTATTCAAATTTTACACTTAAGCTCATTCTCATTTTTCAAACAAAGTTCTCTTTTCAATTTAACTTGATTCTATTTTAATCCAATCCCATTTCAAACTACAAATTTATTTAATCAATTATTATACATTTTAACTTTCTAGACTCAGCTCATCCAATTTATTGCCTGGCTATTTTCCAAGTTATCTTCACTTATTTGGATTTTATTTGCACATTCAAACCATTGCTATTTTAATCCATTTACATTTTATTTGATACATTTCAATTATATCTAATTTGTTAACACTTCAAGTTAAATTTTAATTGATAACTCAAGTTTTGATTCCACCATTCACTTTTACATTACTAACCAATTTTATTAACTCACAATTCAACTTCATTCTCAATTCATTTGATTAATTTCAAGGTCACTTTCAATTATATTTTCTTTACTAATGATTCAAGTCGAATTTGATTTATAACCTGAGTTTTATTTTCAATCTTCATTAGTAGCTTACAATTAAGCTTCTATTTAACTACATTGAACTCCATATACACATTTCATTAACTAATTTATTATCATTTAGTTCTTCCCTTATTTATAATCCAACACTTGAATTTTAATCCCAAATATCACTGCATTTAATTTTCTTAGCTCAATTTAGTTTATAATTCAAGTCTTGATTTTTATTTCATTCTCCAATTCATCAGTAATATTTATTCTGGGTTTCATTTCCACTTATAAATTTATCAGTCACAATTATTATTTACACAATTCCATTAATTATAGGTTTGGATATATCCCCCTTTTATTTTTAGCTTGAAATTTACACTTATTTATAACTCAAGCATATTTTTATTCCATGGATTACAATTCTTTCATAAGTTATCTAATTTATTTACTCCAACCCAATTCTGATCCAACTTATCTTATTTTATTTAGGTAAGAATCTAATTCCATTCGATAACTCAATTGAATTTTTATTCCAATTCAATATTATTTTAACTCAGATTTATTTAACTCAATTCGATTTCAACTTAATTTGAATACAACTGGATATTATTTCCAACCTACTCAATTACTTTAATCCAGTTAAATTTTATTTCCCAATCCAAATTAATTTCATTTTCAACCTTTCACTTTAAAATTAAATTTCAACATTCAAAGCTCATATTTCCATCCTGATTTAAAACTCATCTCAATTTATAAACTTACAACCCATCTCATCAGGATTTTAAAACACTCGATCTTTGGTTTCAAATTATTTTAAAATCTCCAACACCTCAAATCATATTTCTCAAAAATTAAACCAATCCTGGTTTTATTCCCAACAAATTTCCTTTGAGATTTTCAAAAACAACTAACTTTTCTGAATAAATCAATTTGGCAGCAATCCATCACTTAGAAACTCGAAAATGAACATCGATGATGCTGCAGTCATCACCAAAGTTATTTTCTAGTGACTGAAGTGAATTCAATGTTATCTCCCTTCAAAAATCCATTTTTAAACAAATTTCCTTTCAGAAATAACCCAAACAACAATAATACTATTTACCTCCAAAATACTTCCAAAATCTCCGGGGTTTTAAAGTTTTCAAATTCTATTTTAATTCAAATTTTAACTAAAATGCATTTGTATAGTTTATGCTTATACAAATTCCCAATTAATTATATTTCAATTTATAATTTACATCTATAATTCATATTTATAAATTTCATTCTATAATGAATTTATCCCTTAAATTTTGGTTATATTTCAATTTCTAGTTAAATTTTCACTTAACAATGATAATACTCTAATATTACCATTTCTAACATCCAAGCAACCATATATTAGCTAAGATGGTTTACAAAACTTTTATTTATATCAAAATATATTTTGGGTACAATTATTTCATTTAACCACATTTAAAACAATACCGTGTCAATTGTTCTATTCAAGTGTTTAGAAACCCCTTCAATACAGTTGCGCAGACTGTGTCGACGAAGGTTCATATACCACTCAATAAATCAATCAACACAATATTAAAACAATTTATATTCACTAACAAATACGCGCTCATATTTATTAATACGCTCAAACTCATTATAGAGTACACGAGCCCTATTTAATGAGTAATTCCCACCGGAGCCAAGGTTATCACCAACCAAAGCTCTGATACCAATTGTAACAGCCCGCAAATCCATACCCCTTGAGTCAACACCATTCTACAACAATCAACTCAAGTTGCACAGAAATACGAACCATTTGGGTTAAAGAAGAAGTGGTAGAAGAAGAAAATATAAAACAACCACAGAATCTAACCATCGCAGCGGAATAAAATATAATAGATAATAAATAATCTTTACTCAAAATCAAATATATCTGTTTACATATATTACATCATCAGAGTACATCAATCACAGCTCACATCAATAACATACAACTGGATACACAGCAACACAACACAGCGGAATATGTATATAAAACAAGTACGAATGTACGTATCGTCATCCAGCTCGTCTCCTGAGTACCACAGCATTTCCTGTATCCTATAATACTCGGTCTGACCCGAGCATTACAGTTAAATAACACCCAAGTCAGTCTGGAACCAGCGTGAGAAAATCACACCCAATTAATAATTAAAGTTTCAAAAATCTTTTGAAAACAAAAGCATCTCGTAAGACCATGCCACAAATAAACATGTCGGGTTTTTACCTTACGATAGCTAAAACACTTTTTATAGAAATCCTCTGATATTATAATAGGGTCTATATACAATTACTTATAAAATAGCCGAAATTGTTACATGATTAAATTCCGCTACTAGCCACAGAGTGGGTAATACAAACAAAACTCGTACAAGGCTCGTAGGGAGAATGTATTTCCAACCAATGACTAGGCACTGGGGTACCACATGTCACAATACGGGGCCTAGATCGCCATACCGAGGAGTACGCCCGCTCCCCTACAACACAAGGCCAGGTCTACCCCTTACTGGATAATCCCGAGTGAGATCACCCCGCGGTTGGGATCAGCAACCGTCCACTAAGCCGAAATAAAAAGGGACATCTAGACTGGAATGACCTCACCCTGCTTGGGTGCTACCCACCTAGCCTTGCTGCATAACCCCTGATTTTCAGCCATTCCCATTTGATGAGGCTTGAGGCTAAGCGTTACCTTTTTAGAACAATATCCCTTAGAATGCCCATCATCCACCTGACGATGTTTTCGCAAGCATTCATCCATACAAGTCCGTCCCGAGTTCGAACGGAACCGAAGGCACTATTCCTACTACATCCATTTTGGAAATATCCTCAGGATTAGTAGCGACTAGCCCTTGCACTTCACTGCTCCATCTTCGAATCCAAAATCATTTACACGAAACGTACAAACCGAATCGTAGTGGTTTTCGAGAAATAAATCTCGATCCCGGTCTCTTCGAAACGATTAACGCATTTGTCCAATATTGATAGTCGGTTATTTAACTATCAATTATATTCACAAAACAACCATCAACCAATAAATAATTTTCCAAATTATTTATTAATCTCAAAAATATCTTCACAAGATGTATTTCTATTTTCAATCCTTTGAAAACAGTTTCAAAATCTCATTCTTCTCAGAATCAACTTTCCCAAATATTTTATATTTCCTCTGAAATCACCAAGCACAAAAATAGATTTTAAAATAATTTAAAACACTTTACTTTGAAAATAAACTTTTAAACATTTAAGTTAAATTACTTTAATATTTTGTAAAAATACATACTTTATGAGTATTTGAAAATAAAGTTACTTAATAGAATATAAAACTAGATTTCACTTTTGAGAATAACATACTAAGTCACTTTTTAAGTAATTACTACTACTATAATAGATTTGGGAAAATACTTACTATTGAATTTAAATATTAGAAATAATAAATTTTCTAAAACTTGCTTTTTTTTACAACAACTTTAAAACCTTTAAAATTATTTAAGAATTTACTTTAAAAATATACTTGGTTATCCAGAGAAAAATCCCAACTTCAATCACTTAAATCAATTTCCCAAATTGATTTCCAATTTATTCCCTTTTAATTCAAACTCTATTAATTTCAGATCTCATTTCTTGATTATGATTTTAAAAACACTTTAACTAAAAATTCCAAATTTTTAGATTTCTCAATTACTTCTCTATCCATTTAAATAAATTTAAACTTTGAATTTTAAAATAATTCTTTATTTCCTTAATTAATAGAACTTAAGTTTACCATTCATCAATTTCATTTTATTCAAGATTCCATTTCTCTTCATACTCGAAGTTATTTATTATTATTTTCATATTACTTCTATTTCTTTTCAATTCATTCTTAATTTATTCAAACTTTCTATAATTATTTCGCTTACAAATTTACTTCCTCTTAATTTCTTTTCCACAATCCAATTCATATATTTTGGTAATTCATTATACCCAAATATCCAATCAAACCATAACATTCAATATTCCAATATAACTCATCATAAGATATCAAATAATCACAACAGAGAATATTGAATAATTTAAATAAATGTGACGGGTCCAGTTGGATCCCTCCAACCTGTTTTCCCTGCATCCACAAATGTTGGCACAATATAATATGCCAATTCCAAAATATCATACTATTCACATCAATCAATTCAGCCATTCAAACAATTATTTAAATTCAATCATTTAAATTTAAATTTAAATTTTAACTGAGTGAGATTAACTCACCTTTGGCCTTTGATTGCCATTCACCTCAAACTCGCCTTGTTTTTCCGCAATTTCTAACCTTGAATAAATATTAGATGGTTTTATTAATATTCGAAATAATAATTGAACCATTATCTACCACTTAATAATTCAATTGGTTAACAATATAAATTTGAACTTAATTTCCTTAAAAACAAAAATTCTTAGTAACTAATAATAATTTAGATCTAATTAAACAAATACATCTTCATTATTTTAAAATTACTAGTAAATGAAAATTGGTATTTATATATATTTATTGTTTCAATTCTATTTTCAGTGAATAAAAATTAACTTTCTATTTATCTAAGTTTATTAAAACATGTAAGCGTATTTATATATCTATTCATACTTGTATTTCTCCTGTAAACAGCAAAAACAAATGAAATTTTCTGTGAGTGTACGAATTTCCTTCTTTAATACATATAGAAAAATCTGATTTGTAAAACCTTCCCTCACTGTAAATTATTATTATATACTTTTATTATTATTTTTATTTTATTTTTTTATCATGCATAGTTATAGAGATATATTAAACTTAAATCGAATATACCTCACTGCAGGTTCAAGACCACACCTTCGGCTTCACCCAAAACCACGATGCCTCGATTCACTTCCAAATCCCATCACTAGTCGTGCCTTCGAACCCTAAGTCGAACAGTCACCTAAAAAGCATCGCGACTCTATAGGAACTACAAAAGATCACCGAGATCCTCGAGTCGCCTGCCATCCACGTCAATCGATCGTGACTGTACCCCTCTTCATGACTCGACTTGTCGTTGCCTCAGTATGTCGCAGCCTCCAAATCGCCAACAAAACCCAACGTCGCCACCCACGACCCCTTCCCAGTCGCGCTTCGAAGTCGCCCCCTTCCCCATTTCGAATTCGATTCGCCTTGGTGAATAACTCGGCTTCGGTTTCGTGAAAAGGATTTGAGTTCCGCCATGTTGTTTTTTTTAAGAGATTGAAATGTTCGGCTGAAAGAAATAAAAGGGGACGACATGATTGAAATAAAGAAAGGAGATGGCTTGTTAAAGAAGGGAATGATAATTTTCTTTGATTAAATAAAGTTCTATTTAAATTCCAACGAGTTCGCTTATCGTATGCACACACAACACTTCCGATCAATACGAAATTTGAAATCTGATAATAATTCAATATTACGGATCCAATGGAACTGGTTTCGTCGAATTCCGAGACTGTGCCTCGGAATGCTATTTTTAAATTCAATTGAAACGATATAAATTTCAAAACTGAACAAAACACTCCTAAATTCAATTTTAACACTTATACTATTTTCCATATTATCGATATAAATTTTATAAGCCTTCAAATTATTTTTAACAAGCTTAAAATTCTAGATTCAATATTTTACTCAGCTTCAAATTATTTAATTCAATAAATTTAATTATCAATAATTAGTGAAATTCGTAATTCAAATTAAAATTACTCTATTGAATACTTAAAATCAATTAAATATTCCGATTTTAGATGCTTGAAAATTTCGGGTCGTCACATTCCTCCCCCCTTAAAAGAATTTCGTCCCCGAAATTACTAATTAGGAAGAATGGTCCAATACCCGTTTACTTACCTCCAAACCAACAATTCAACATCTTACTATCTTTTTATAAAATACCCATTATTATTCTTATTACCTTTCCAAACCTTTCCCTAGTTTGCAAACAATCCTATTTGCCCAACCATTCAAGTTTTAATCATAAAACCAGTTTTGAATTATCAAAATTTTCTCAAAATTTTTCTAACTTCCTAAATTTCCGAAAAATTTCGCCAGCGTCTCCTTTGCGCGGCTAGCTAGGTACAACTACAAAATGGCTCTACGGCCTCCCAAATCCAAAAAGAAAACAAAAAGGCCAAGTGGCTCAATCCAAATCCCAATCAAATTTCATACCAAATTTAAATACATACCTTTTTGTCGAGCATTTCAAATTTATCTTCTTGAAATCAAAAACCAATTCTCCTTTCTCTTTATAATACCTGCATATCATGCTTAGTACTAATATCCAATCACAATATCCCAAAACAATTCATCGACTTTTTCACAAAATGCCAATACTATTCATCCAAATATTAACTTGGAATATATTCATATTATCAACTCCCAATTAAGAAATTCACCATTCCTTACTTAAGTTAACATAAGCATTTCATATGTTTCTTATATTTATTTTCGCTTTACTCCTTTAATTTATATCTATTACTATTCAAATTGGTTCTTTCATTTCCATATGATTTCAATTTATCTTTAACTCTGCATATATAAATTTTATTTGTCATTTATTACTAATTCATGTCATTACTTTAAATTGGGTTCATTTACTAATTTAGTTTAGTTTCCAATTTGAATTCGTTAGTTGTTAACACAATTTTCCAAAATTTTCTAACTCCCAAAATTTCCGAATTTTTTTGGCAGAGTCTCCTTTGTACGGAGGAGCTTTTGCAATTTGACAAAAGAGATAAATATATATACATCGGCCCACACGGTCGGAAAAACCAAAAACAGTTCATATTTCCTATTTTTATTGCGAAGGCGTACCTTATTTAGCATTTTTAAGCAAGTAGCTTATTAACTTTAGCAAATAGCACAACCAAATCCAGCCACACGGCTTCCAGGTACCTGTACTTACTCAATTTAAACATGTAGGTACTATATATATATAAGGTTTATAGCATTACACTTAAATTTAAATTGCTAAAACATCGATTATGTAACAATGCATGTGATATACGGGCATAAACATATAAATTTCAAATAAAATGCACGTTAATCAATTTCCATAAACATATAAAAGGCTCCAACACTTATTACAATTGCATATAATCAATTCTCAAACCATTCCATTTAGTTGAAGTGATTTACAACTTATACGCTCATATTTAATTCATTTTAAGCAAAACAACCTCACATTCATTCCAATTGATTCCAAAATCAATTTATTTCACTTCTAATAATTCATAGAATTTTATCCAATCTCGTTTGCATCAACGATCCATTTCCTTATGTAATTTGACAATATTAGTGTGAGCAAATAATTACTTAAGCTTTATAACCATTTAAATTGATTCCCACTCAATTTACACTTGATTCCATCCCATTTTTAATTTATTCCCAAACTCTCATTGCATTTCTTTCATACCCAAAGAGTTCTAAAAGAAATGCCCATTAAACACTTTTTATAAGCAATTTAAATATTCCAACATTAATTTTAATTGCTTACGACCAACCACATATCGCTTCATTTAATCCGAATGGTTAACAATTCACAAATTTACATTTAATTATTTTTAAGCAAACTGAACTCATATTTAATTCAGTTGCTCTCAAACTCAATTTATTTTACCCTTATCAGCACATAGAATTTAAATTACTTCCATTTACATCCAACGACAATTTATTTTATGCAATTCGACGAGATTTATGTGAATAAATAAGTATTTATGTCTATAACCAATTTAAATTGATTTCAACTCAATTTATACTTAATTCTATTCCATTCGGATTTATTCACAATCCATATATTCTCAGTTTCATTGCATTTCAATTTTATTAACCAAACTAGTCCATTCAAAACCATTAACAACGTAGGTTCCATCTCCAATACCAATTAAATTTACTTTTTATTTTAATCCATTCACAAGCATTTATTTAGCTCGACACACTCCATTTAAATTTCATTTACACTCCATTTATTTACATTTCATTCCAAATTTGTTTATTCCAAACTATTTTACTTAGCTCGAAGACAATCCAAGTTATTTTATGCAATAACCATTTCTTAACTTATTTAAACCACATTTCATTTGATTCTTATTTATTTCATCTTTTATTTATTCAATATAATTAGTTTACCCACTCAATCCATTTAAATTTTCATTCCCTTAAATATTACCTATGACCCACAAAACCATATCTCAAGTTCCGATTAGAATTTATTTTCATTCGATTTAAATCCAATCCAATATTATTAAACTTTGTTTAAGTTGAATTCAATTCAACTCTCCTTCATCTATTCAGCTTAAGTTAATCTACTTCAATTTATTCAAATTTTACACTTAAGCTCATTCTCATTTTTCAAACAAAGTTCTCTTTTCAATTTAACTTGATTCTATTTTAATCCAATCCCATTTCAAACTACAAATTTATTTAATCAATTATTATACATTTTAACTTTCTAGATTCAGCTCATCCAATTTATTACCTGGCTATTTTCCAAGTTATCTTCACTTATTTGGATTTTATTTGCACATTCAAACCATTGCTATTTTAATCCATTTACATTTTATTTGATACATTTCAATTATATCTAATTTGTTAACACTTCAAGTTAAAATTTAATTGATAACTCAAGTTTTGATTCCACCATTCACTTTTACATTACTAACCAATTTTATTAACTCACAATTCAACTTCATTCTCAATTCATTTGATTAATTTCAAGGTCACTTTCAATTATATTTTCTTTACTAATGATTCAAGTCGAATTTGATTTATAACCTGAGTTTTATTTTCAATCTTCATTAGTAGCTTACAATTAAGCTTCTATTTAACTACATTGAACTCCATATACACATTTCATTAACTAATTTATTATCAATTAGTTCTTCCCTTATTTATAATCCAACACTTGAATTTTAATCCCAAATATCACTGCATTTAATTTTCTTAGCTCAATTTAGTTTATAATTCAAGTCTTGATTTTTATTTCATTCTCCAATTCATCAGTAATATTTATTCTGGGTTTCATTTCCACTTATAAATTTATCAGTCACAATTATTATTTACACAATTCCATTAATTATAGGTTTGGATATATCCCCCTTTTATTTTTAGCTTGAAATTTACACTTATTTATAACTCAAGCATATTTTTATTCCATGGATTACAATTCTTTCATAAGTTATCTAATTTATTTACTCCAACCCAATTCTGATCCAACTTATCTTATTTTATTTAGGTAAGAATCTAATTCCATTCGATAACTCAATTGAATTTTTATTCCAATTCAATATTATTTTAACTCAGATTTATTTAACTCAATTCGATTTCAACTTAATTTGAATACAACTGGATATTATTTCCAACGTACTCAATTACTTCAATCCAGTTAAATTTTATTTCCCAATCCAAATTAATTTCATTTTCAACCTTTCACTTTAAAATTAAATTTCAACATTCAAAGCTCATATTTCCATCCTAATTTAAAACTCATCTCAATTTATAAACTTACAACCCATCTCATCAGGATTTTAAAACACCAGATCTTTGGTTTCAAATTATTTTAAAATCTCCAACACCTCAAATCATATTTCTCAAAAATTAAACCAATCCTGGTTTTATTCCCAACAAATTTCCTTTGAGATTTTCAAAAACAACTAACTTTTCTGAACAAATCAATTTGGCAGCAATCCATCACTTAGAAACTCGAAAATGAACATCGATGATGCTGCAGTCATCACCGAAGTTATTTTCCAGTGACTGAAGTTAATTTAATGTTATCTCCCTTCAAAAATCCATTTTAAACAAATTTCCTTTCAGAAATAACCCAAACAACAATAATACTATTTACCTCCAAAATACTTCCAAAATCTCCGGGGTTTTAAAGTTTTCAAATTCTATTTTAATTCAAATTTTAACTAAAATGCATTTGTATAGTTTATGCTTACACAAATTCCCAATTAATTATATTTCAATTTATAATTTACATCTATAATTCATATTTATAAATTTCATTCTATAATGAATTTATCCCTTAAATTTTGGTTATATTTCAATTTCTTGTTAAATTTTCACTTAACAATGATAATACTCTAATATTACCATTTCTAACATCCAAGCAACCATATATTAGCTAAGATGGTTTACAAAACTTTTATTTATATCAAAATATATTTGGGTAAAATTATTTCATTTACCCACATTTAAAACAATACCGTGTCAATTGTTCTATTCAAGCGTTTAGAAACCCCTTCAATACAGTTGCGCAGACTGTGTCGACGAAGGTTCATATACCACTCAATAAATCAATCAACACAATATTAAAACAATTTATATTCACTAACAAATACGCGCTCATATTTATTAATACGCTCAAACTCATTATAGAGTACTACGGACCCTATTTACTGAGTAATTCCCACCAGAGCCAAGGTTATCACCAACCAAAGCTCTGATACCAACTGTAACAGCCCGCAAATCCGTACCCTTTGAGTCAACACCATTCTACAACAATCAACTCAAGTTGCACAGAAATACGAACCATTTGGGTTAAAGAAGAAGAGGTAGAAGAAGAAAATAGAAAACAACCATAGAATCTAACCATCGCAGCGGAATAAAATATAATAGATAATAAATAATCTTTACTCAAAATCAAATATATCTGTTTACATATATTACATCATCAGAGTACATCAATCACAGCTCACATCAAGAACATACAACTGGATACACAGCTACACAACACAGCGGAATGTATATATAAAACAAGTACGAATGTACGTATCGTCATCCAGCTCGTCTCCTGAGTACCACAGCATTTCCTGTATCCTATAATACTCGGTCTGACCCGAGCATTAGGTTAAATAACACCCAAGTCAGTCTGGAACCAGCGTGAGAAAATCACACCCAATTAATTATTAAAGTTTCAAAAATCTTTTGAAAACAAAAGCATCTCGTAAGACCACGCCACAAATAAACATGTCGGGTTTTTACCTTACGATAGCTAAAACACTTTTTATAGAAATCCTCTGATATTATAGTAGGGTCTATATACAATTACTTATAAAATAGCCGAAATTGTTACATGATTAAATTCCAGCTACTAGCCACAAAGTGGGTAATACAAACAAAACTCGTACAAGGCTCGTAGGGAGAATGGATTTCCAACCAATGACTAGGCACAGGGGTACCACCTGTCACAGTACGGGGCCTAGATCGTCGTACCGAGGAGTACGCCCGCTCCCCTGCAACACAAGGCCGGGACTACCCCTTACTGGATAATCCCGTGTGAGATCACCCCGCGGTTGGGATCAGCAACCGCCCACTAAGCCGAAATAAAAAGGGACATCTAGACTGGAATGACCTCACCCTGCTTGGGTGCTACCCACCTAGCCTTGCTGCATAACCCCTGATTTTCAGTCATTCCCATTTGATGAGGCTTGAGGCTAAGCGTTACCTTTTTAGAACAATATCCCTTAGAATGCCCATCATCCACCTGACGATGTTTTCGCAAGCATTCATCCATACAAGTCCGTCCCGGGTTCGAACGGAACCGTAGGCACTATTCCAACTACATCCATTTTGGAAATATCCTCAGGATTAGTAGCGACTAGCCCTTGCACTTCACTGCTCCATCTTCGAATCCAAAATCGTTTACACGAAATGTACAAACCGGGTCGAAGTGGTTTTCGAGAAATAAATCTCGATCCCGGTCTCTTCGAAACGATTAACGCATTTGTCCAATATTGATAGTCGATTATTTAACTATCAATTATATTCACAAAACAACCATCAACCAATAAATAATTTTCCAAATTATTTATTAATCTCGAAAATATCTTCACAAGATCTATTTCTATTTTCAATCCTTTGAAAACAGTTTCAAAACTCTCATTCTTCTAAGAATCCCAAATATTTTATATTTCCTCTGAAATCACCGAGCACAAAGATAGATTTTAAAATAATTTAAAACACTTTACTTTGAAAATATTCTTTTAAATATTTAAGTTAAATTACTTCAATATTTTGTAAAAATACATACTTTATGAGTATTTGAAAAAAAAGTTACTTAATAGAATATAAAACTAGATTTTCACTTTTGAAAACAACATACTAAGTCACTTTTTAAGTAATTACTACTACTATAATTGATTTGGGAAAATACTTAATATGGAATTTAAATATTAGAAATAATAAATTTTCTAAAACTTGCCTTTTTTACAACAACTTTAAAACCTTTAAAATTATTTAAGAATTTACTTTAAAAATGTACTTGGTTATCCAGAGAAAAATCCCAACTTCAATCACTTAAATCAATTTTCCAAATTGATTTCCAATTTATTCCCTTTTAATTCAAACTCTATTAATTTCAGATCTCATTTCTTGATTATGATTTTAAAAACACTTTAACTAAAAATTCCAAATTTTTAGATTTCTCAATTACTTCTCTATCCTTTTAAATAAATTTAAACTTTGAATTTTAAAATAATTCTTTATTTCCTTAATTAATAGAACTTAAGTTTATCATTCATCAATTTCATTTTATTCAAGATTCCATTTCTCTTCATACTCGAAGTTATTTATTATTATTTTCATATTACTTCTATTTCTTTGCAATTCATTCTTAATTTATTCAAACTTTCTATAATTATTTCGCTTACAAATTTACGTCCTCTTAATTTCTTTTCCACGATCCAATTCATATATTTTGGTAATTCATTATACCCAAATATCCAATCAAACCATAACATTCAATATTCCAATATAACTCATCATAAGATATCAAATAATCACAACAGAGAATATTGAATAATTTAAATAAATGTGAGGGGTCCAGTTGGATCCCTCCAACCTGTTTTCCCTGCATCCACAAATGTTAGCATAATATAATATGCCAATTCCAAAATATCATACTATATCACATCAATCAATTCAGCCATTCAAACAATTATTTAAATTCAATCATTTAAATTTAAATTTAAATTTTAACTAAATGAGATTAACTCACCTTTGGCCTTAGATTGCCATTCACCTCAAACTCGCCTTGTTTTTCCGCAATTTCTAACCTTGAATAAATATTAGATGGTTTTATTAATATTCGAAATAATAATTGAACCATTATGTACCACTTAATAATTCAATTGGTTAACAATATAAATTTGAACTTAATTTCCTTAAAAACAAAAATTCTTAGTAACTAATAATAATTTAGATCTAATTAAACAAATACATCTTCATTATTTTAAAATTACTAGTAAATGAAAATAGGTATTTATATATATTTATTGTTTCAATTCTATTTTCAGTGAATAAAAATTAACTTTCTATTTATCTAAGTTTATTAAAACGTGTAAGCGTATTTATATATCTATTTTTGCTTGTATTTCTCCTGTAAACAGCAAAAACAAATGATTTTGATTCAAGCAGTTTGGTTTTCTCTTTGCCTAGCCTTTGGACATTCAAACATTGTCTGACATTTAATTTTTCATCTATAGGAAACTCACTTGATCTTGGTTCTACTTTATATTGTTCTACTATTTTTGGCAGGATTTCTTTTTCTTTCTTTGCTTTTTTGATTCCTTTAATTCAATTTATTCATTTGATTTTGATTTTTTTTCTCCTCCTTCTTTCGATCAATTGTCTTTTGTTTTTTAGTCTCTTCTTGTACTTTTATAAAGACACCATCAAGTTCTTGACTACTTTTGAGGCCTTGGGGTTCACTACTACTTTCACTTGAAAGTATTTTAAAGTTTGGATTATATTCCAATTATTTTTTTATTTTTTATGAGATTTCCATTGTAGGTTCTCTCGCAACAATGGTTTCTTTCATATTATCTTAAGGAGTTGTGTTTACATTCTCAAGATTTTGTTTAACTTCAATTGCATTATTAGTAGTAGAATCAATCTTGTCGTTATTTCATTTGGTTATCTGAAATGAAAAATAAATTTGAAATGTAAATATTTAGTGCTTTTGAAATGATAATGAATATTTGCAGTTATTCCCCAAATAATAGGAAAAAATGCAGAATATGCAGATTTATTAATAATTATAGCAGGGTTATTTGGATTTATACTTTCTAAATGCATTTGGTTCCTCAAATATTATGAATAAGTGCAGATATATCAGCAAATCTTTATGAATAAGTGCATATATATATATATATATATATATATATATATATCAGAGAATGATTCAGAAAATCCCGAATAAAGGATTTGTTTGTTTTGAATTTTTTGCTGTAGCAACATTTTTATCTTCATTTTTCTTTGTTTCATCTGTATCTTTTTCTTTAACATCTTTATTTGCTTCATCATGGTTTTCTTCCTCATTCATCTTCATTTTTATCTGTTCTTCTTCATTTTTATCCTCTGCATCTTTATTCTTTTCTTTCGCCTCAACACTCTCAACAATTTTTAGCTCCTCTTTCCCAACAATTTTATTCTTTGTTACACCTTCTTGTGCATCATCTTCTTCTTCAACACTTTCATCACCTGTGTTTTCATCTTCCTCCTCCTCTTCAGCATCTCCCTTTTCAAAATCTTCATCATCCTCTCCATCGTCTTCTTCCTTATCAGCCTTTTTGTTTGTCAATACTTCAAATTGATCAGAAGCATCGTCAACTTCATTTTCTTCACTTTCACCACCTTCTTCACTTTCAGAGAAATCATCTTTGCTATAGCTTACTTCTTGTAAAGGTAGTGTCGTCATATCAGTTTCAGAGGAAGATGATTCTTTTGTATATTTACTCAGTTCCATTTTTTAGGCGGGCATTTTGGTTTTGAAGCCTTATGTTATCTATTTCAAGCCTTTGAATTATTTCTTTGTATTTTTCTTCTCTTTCTTTGTATATTTGCTCATATTCATTGCCTTTTCTAAAGCATCTTTTAATATGTCAATTTGTTTCCTTTGAGCATCTTGAAACAAAAGGTTGAAACATGTTTGTTTAGTAGCTTCAAATTAATTAGTAATAATCGCATATGAAATCGCAAGTATTACTAATAATTGCAGATATGTTTGTAGTTATTGGGAAAATTTATATAATACAATAATTAAGTTATTATTCTCAATATTTGCACCCTATTCTGCAAGTATTGTTGATAATTGCAGATATAGCTACAAATATTGCTGATAATTGCAGTTATATTTAAAAGTATGGTTTATAATTTTAGATATGTCTACAAGTATTATAGATAATTGCAGATATGTCTACAACTGTTGCTGATAATTGCATCTATGTTTGAAAGTATGGTTTATAGTTTCATATATGTTTGCAAGTATTATAAATAACATTTTTCCTTCAAATAATTTTAGAATTTTGCAAATTCTAGTGCAGTTATTTGTAGACTTATAGATTTGTATCTCATTATCAGCAATATAATTGGTTTGAACTTTGAAATATTCCATTTTTCAACTGATGGATATGAGCTGTTGTATTCAGATGTAGATGACTTTAGCACATGAGTTTTTTCATAGATCCACCACTGAAAATAAAATAATTAATATCAAAGAATATATATAAATATTTTGGCAACTTATTTATTTAAGTTGAAATATCATACCAATATTAATGTTATACAAGCTGTGATTTTTCTTGGCATCCACTACACCAAAAAGGTGTATTTGTAACGAATATAGTCGTTACAAATGAAATTTATAACAGATATAGTCGTGAACGGTACAGGCGTGAGGAATGTCGTTACAAATATTTATAACAGCCTCTACCCGTTATTAGATATATCACTTACCAACGGACTTTGTCGTTAAAAATCTAAATTTTTATAACGAAAAAGTTTGTTATTAGTTGCATCGGTTTGTAACGGGTATTTTTTGTTACTTAGTTTCCCCTTTCATGGTAGAAGAAGGGGTTGTCATTCTAAATTATCACGACCTTGTCCATTACAAATTTCATCATTAGTAACGCACTTGTTCGTTACAAATTTCATCAATAGTAACGACTATGCTCGTTATAAATTTCGTGTTTAGTAACGAATATGTTCGTTACAGCTACCAAACCATGTAGAGCTGCATTTTTGCTAGCATTTACACTACAGAATTGTCTATTATAATACATTAGGTACATACATATCAAAAATTACAGAATTTCGATAACAATAAGCAATTACGCATCCAAACATACAACTTAAATTGCACAAATATTTGACAACAAATTAAAGGAAGATTCAAAATTTCACAAGTTCATCATACATAACTAAAGAGTATGAAATCAAAATCTTCAAAACTTCAAAACTTCTACTTCCATTGCTACCATTGACACTAGAGTTTTCCTTTTTGTCTTTCCTCCGCTGCTTCAACTAATGCCTGCATAATACCCAAATAAATTATAAACAAAAGTTGAACTTGAAAATACTTTGCATATTAAATAAAGTAAAAGCATAAACTAAAGAATAACTAAGTTCGCAGGTCCCTTAATTTGTTTTATTATCACACAGAGAAAAGAAGATAGGATGTTAAATTGCAGATCTCTTGACTCCATTTTATACTCGCAGATTAATAAGTCCATGTTTGAGCATGTGGATGCTGATAAGCACCAACAACCTCTGACATTCACCTATATATTAATAACCTTATAAAGATGCCAAATCAAATCTGTAAACTATTGTGGCTGAAAATGTACGCCAGAGAAGTTTCACACACGCCCAAAACTATAAAGTGGAAACAAGTTCGAAGCAAATCTTTAATCAAATATACCTCAACTGATTCTTTGTCAAAAGTAATGCAATTATTCTTCTTTATGATTATTAGAGCTTTAGATCGAATCATTGATATATGCGAACTGAAACTCTTTCTTCGTTTATTCAGTAAAACGTTAATATAGATATACATGTATTATGATTGTTATAGCATACAACCTGAATAGCCAGAAACAGTGTGCATGTCAGCAGTTCAGGAAAAGAAGAGAGTGCATCTTTACCACACACGATACAGAGAAGCAAAAAAGAGAAGTAGGATTAATTACTAACCCATGAAGAAAGGTCTAGAGTATCAGATTCTTTCTAAGTCTGCACAGGCTGCGGATATCTATCGCCTGTAACAGCATCAGCAGAAGCATACGATTCAAACAGTGCCATTTCTTCAGGAGTGAGTTTGACAGACAGTGCTCCTATGTTTTGCTTCAAGTTCTCAATCTTAGTGGTTCCAGGTATAGGGCACGCATCCCTTCCTTGGTGGTGCACCCAAGCCAATGCAAGTTGAGATGGTGTGCACCCTTTTTTACTTGCTAGTTCACTTACACATTCAAATATTAGCTCGTTTTGTTCAAGAGCTTTGGACTGGAATCTAGGCATGAACTGCAAAAATAGCAAGTGTACATTCATTTTTCTTACTGTATAAAACCAACTAATGTCCATACATAGCAGTGTTACAAAGAAAAGAACTTATTACCCTTCGAATATTGTCCTATGATAGACTTTCAATGAACTTCTTCCCAGAGAAAAGCACAAAAATAGTTAGGTCATGCTCTGGAGTCAAATGATGCTCAGTTGAAACATAGATTATGTATCCGAGTCTTTGGATTAAAATCCCCTTAGACCTATTTATATTGGAAAAACAAACACGAACAGCGTGGATATAATTGATTTTAATTTTTACTTTGTACAGCACATATAGTTCATTTAGGTTATGCGATTGCTAAAACATTGAGATGTCAATTACTGGCAGAAATCTGGAGGTTTCCACATCATTTTATCAAAAGAATTAGAAGTCAACTAATCATATTCAATTTACTCAAGTACTTTTAACAAAGCGATATTCATGTATGACCAGCAGTAATACCATATACCATGTAGAAAATAAACGCTTAACTGTAATACACAGAACATTAGAAGTGATGTGTACCAGTTAGAATGGTCATACCAATACTTTCTTAATTAGCAAAGCAAGGGGAGAACACCGACGATCCAGAAGAAAGCATAGCATCATCCTCGATTTCAGAAGGGACAAAAAAATTCAAATAACATTTTGTCGAGGTCATATGCAAAGAGCAAATTTCAAAAATAAAGGAACCGCATTCTTATGATTTGAACACAACAGCTAATTTAGAGAATAACGTCAACAATGTCCAAGTAAGTGCATTCTTTCTAAGTCATGTAAGTGTGTGTGTGTGTACACACACACATGTAATGAAAAAGATAAATGCAAAATAATGAAAGACTCTCTTGCTTCAAAAAAACATACAGATTATAGATGTAAAATGAAACTTCATCAAATTTGCATGATCCACCTTTTCCAGTTGCAGCAACAATGCTCCTCTCATTTTCTGCAAAGGTTCAAAAAGAATTCAGCCTTATGTCGAATTTTATTAAGAATAAATGATAAATAAACAACATGCTTATTCCGTACTCATTTCATCAATTGATTAAATGCATCCTAATTTAAAAATCCTGTATTAGCAACAATTATTAAAGAATGAAACAATGTTCGACCGCAATAAAGACATTCATTATAGAGGTATTATAAACAGTAAAAGCTTGCCAGCCGAAAAAGAGGCAAAAAAAGCATAGCGAGACTGCAAGGAACTCTATTCTTCATACAAGATACAACCATACAATCTATTTCTATTATGTTTTCAAATTTATCTTCGTTACATTAAGTTATACTTTTTATTTTTGAATTTAGTAGCTGAACCATAGTAAGTTAGTTGAAACCTTCTTTGTTTGTTCAACATGATGCACATGGATAGCTTTCAACCTTTTGGATTATTAATCAACATAGTACACTTGCTGCTAGTAGTAATGTTGTTTACAGTATTTCTGATATGTTTTACTGGAAGGTAGATTATTGTTATAGATTGGCAGTGACACCAAATTTGATAGTAGTCCTGTTGATTAAAATATTTCAATGTTATTTTATCATGATGCAATTCAACATAGTCTAACTTTTTGACAGTTTTCTTAATTATTAGTTGATTTGCATGGTTCGAGAAGCCTCCTATTCCTGTTATTTCAATGTTATTTTTTATCATGATGTCATGTTTATCAATTTTCGTCGACAGCCTCCTATTCCCCTATGTATATCTATAGCCTAATAAAATTATTTTCATTACTCCTGATGCAAGCAAACAGTAACCCAAATCTTGAGTTTGGCCAAAAAGGATGAATTTGTCACTACTTTGTTAGATTGGTTTAACACATTATTAAGATCCCCAAGTATAGTACAAGGTCTATCAATCACATCTGATTCCATTCTAAAGCTTCTCTATTCCATAATAGCTATTACTAGCATTAAAATATGTTAAATTTCGAATAAATTACTTTTAGTGATAGCAAAACTTGAGATGTTTTGAGGATATTAGGCAGTAATATTTATGTTTCAAATGTTCTTGTCTTATATCAGTAAAATTATACCTTTTCTTCCTTGATCATTTTATCTTCCTTCATCCAATGTCATGACAATAAATTAGCAATTCGTTCCAACCTTTCGTTCATTGGAGCTACTCGGTTATTGATCTTATAGGTACTTCGAAACTGGTGTGCACTTTGCACTGACAACACAATGATCTTTATCCTTTTCTTTTCTTTCAAAATGGGTAGATCTAGCAACATCATTCTTCTCTCTTCTCGCTGTAGCAATCTCAATAGCTTTATCTATTGTTGTTTTTTACTTCCTCTTACCCTGCATTTTTTGCATATATTTATCAATTTTGTCATACCAATAACAACAGCTTTTTTTTTTTGAACATGAATAACAATAGCTTTTTCTATTTATTATGTAATAATGTGATTTGTTATTGCAGGCTGAGGAGCTGGGAATCAACTTGGATACAACAAAGGTTTGAGACATATGATAACAATAATTATAGAACACATTCTTAAAATTCGATTAAAGTATTTCACACTAGAATAATATTCTACTTATATCATATTCCTTGGCTTGTTACTGTTAGCCGATGTGAATGTTATACTGCTAAATCTGATAACATACTTGCAAAAGTTCAAAAGTGATTAAAATCTACTTGATTAAAGAAAATAGAAAGCTAAAGTTTTTGACATGTTAGTATGAGTCATTGAACATAAACTATATAACTAAAGTACAACTATTTATTTAAATAAGGCCAGGCTGAACTAAACGTTTCAAATACATATTATGATAACAAGAAGTTTCGATAGAACATTTTTCTATTAATTAAAGATTATATTTTATATTGAGAAATTACTCAAAGAAAATTTCTAGTTATAAGTGAAACAGATTGCATAATTAAAAGTTGAATGGCATAAATGCACAAAAGTAAACATGGTTAACCATACCATACAACGAAATAAAGGGGTTAAATCCAGCCTCTTTAGACCTCAGACACAGAATTGAGAAATATCAACAAAGCATAGTCACGTTGTGTATATAGAAGAACAAATGCCAAAAATACCACGACTAGAACAAGCATGGAGCCCTGACCTTCCTCAACTGTTTTTTGTGTTGGGGCTTTGATAGTTTTCAAACCTACAACACAAATTCGAAACATTATTAATATCTTGTCCAAGTAAAACGTGTCTTTGGTGTTCAAAGCACCCACGCTCTGTCTTTGCATGGTTTTTCAATTAGATATTATTTACTCTAAACATCCCATGCCTTAGCTGCTCATAGGATTTATAGAAACCCATGTCCTATATAAACGTCATGTATCAAATATTCCATGTATGAACCTTTCATGGAACTAACAAAAGGCCATGTCTAATTGACTAATTATTTGGTAATGAACGATAGTATAAACTACTTCTATAAGCCTCAGACATAGATTTCTTACCATATTTTAATATAGCAGCACTACTTCTATAAGCCTCAAGCACTTAAGGAACGTCATTCATCTGTGAATTAGTATACCAATGAATGAAATCTTTCTCACTGATTATAAAATATCGGGCATGTGGTTTCCATTTAACCAATCATTTCGATGCAAGTACGTTTAAAACCAGATATCTAGGCAAAACTCTCTTCTCCAAACTCAAACCTGTTAGTACAAGGTATTTCGACGAGACTGACGTCTGCCACATAAATGTATGTGATTAAAAATCAATCATCTTCTTCATCTTTCCTTCTGAAACCACCATAAAATGGATT
Source organism: Allium cepa (assembly GCA_030765085.1). Lineage (NCBI taxonomy): Eukaryota > Viridiplantae > Streptophyta > Magnoliopsida > Asparagales > Amaryllidaceae > Allium > Allium cepa. The sequence goes on from CM060935.1 coordinate 1,004,337,490, forward strand.
TATTAGTTCACTATTCATCTTTTATAATAAAATAACATGGATTTACAACTTGCATACATCATAACTTTTGTTATTAAATTACAGTAACAATACACTCTTATATCATGGTACTTGTTGCTAAGCTTAAATTCAAATTCGTATGTAAGAAAATAATATGAATTTGAAAATAATGTTCATACCTGAGTAGACGAAGGTAGAAATGCAAAACCCTAGATTTGTAGTTCGCAACCCAGTTCTTCCTTCATCTTCGTCGATTTAAAAAGGCAAAGAAAGGAGGCGGTGGTAGAATATGGAGGTGGTGGTAAACGGCGGAGGCGACGATAGACGCGGAGGCGACGATAGACGTCGGACGCGACGATAGAGAGTGGAGGCGGTACGAACGAAAGAGAAGTAAAAAGTGAGAGTGAGAAATGAAAAATTACTGTGAGAAATGAGATAATGACTGATAGAAGATAAATTTACAATCTTATCGATAGTGCTTTTAATTATTTACGAAATTACCATATTTACTAACGGATATAACCCTTGTAAACGGTTGTAACGGAAATAACCGTTAGAAATTTGTAACGGTTATAACCGTTACAAATTGAAAGTGGAAAAGTGTTACTAAATGGACTGTTTGATGTAGTGTTCTTGATTTTTCTATTTGATCCATAAGATGCTTATGAATTCTTGGTCATTAAATCAATAACATTTTCCCCTTACATACACAATATGGAACTATGTTCCATGATAAGTTTGAGTTAGAATTAGAAACAAGAAATGTTGCAGCCAAATAAAGGAGAAGAAGTTTTGCTGTGTCTTCTCTTTACTCTTCTGTAGTTCTTTTTATTGCAGAAAATAATTGTTTTTCTATCTTTTTCTTGAGAACATTGACATCCCCTTCAAAATGATTGCTAATAAAAGAACTAAACTCCCCGTCAATTTTGTGTTTCTTTGTAATGTGGCTAGAAGTTTTGACCAGTTCGCCTTTTATAGAAACACTACGTGATTGTTCAACGTCAAGCTCTAAAAATGTTATTTTCTGATCACCAAACTGGAAATACATCAAATGCTTTTTATATTTTCTCATGATTATATCAGTAGAGGTCGAATTTTATGTCGTTTCTTCAGCTGAAATTATTCCATTATAAATCATGTCAATAAATTTATAGAAAGGTAAACTTTAAGATATTTCTTTGAGAATTCCTAAGCAAATTTTCTTTTTTAATCCTCATCATCAGTTCAAGAAAAGACTTCAAACTATTTCTATAATTCTCTTTAGCAGGAGACTTTGTTGCATCAACTGTTTTTCTCTTATTTGTTCTTGTATTGTTATCTTCTTCAGATTAAACATTTGCTTGAATAGGAATTACATATTTTTCTTCACTAACTTTTCCTCTTCTTCAATTTCTTTCTGTGTATCTTTCCGCAATAATGTACAGAAAATGCTTATATACCCGGAAATAATAATAAGAAATGATGTGCAAAAGTTTTGTAGCAAATATTTAAAACTGGTGCATTTTTTATGCAAATATTGTGAATAATTGCTTATATTTCTGCACTTTTTTCAATGATTGTTGACAAGTGAGCGCTTTTTTGAATTACTGCATGAAATTTTTTAAACTATTTTTGATAAATAAGCAATTTGTAAGAATGATTGCAGAGATAGATGCAATTATGCTCAATAATTGTAGACATATATCTCTGTAGTTATTATGAATAAGTGCAAAGAAAGATTATAACAATTGATTTTAAATGAATAAGTGCTAATAAATATGCAATTAGTATAAATAATTGCAGAGAAATATGAATTCAATCTTCAAAATTGAACTTAAATTTTTTATTTTATTATTTACAACTATAAATGCCTTTAGAATGTCGTCGTTGCTTATATGTCTACAAATATCACATTAATATCATTTCACTTCAATTATAAAGAGTGCATCTATTTTTCTCATAAATTATTCAGAATATACGTTGTTATTTTTTCAATTATTATGATTAATGGCAGAGTATGCTGTAGATATTTCTCTTAGAAATAATTCTACGATTTTCCAAATAATTGTTTTTATGCATTCAATTTTCTAGATAACTACTGCAATTTCTTCAGTTATTTTATTTAACTGTAGATAATTCTGCAGTTATGCATATTTTTGGATATGTTGTAATTTTTCAGATAATTTTTTGCATGCATTCAATACTTTACATGGTTGCTGCTATTTCTTCAGTAGTTATGATTAATTACAAACTGTTCTGCAATTATTCGAATTTTTTGGAAATATGTTGCAGTTTTGCAGATAATTGCTTGCATGCATTTATTTTCTAGATAGTTGCTTTCATTTCTTCAACTATTTTTATTAATTGCATATTATTCTGCAATTATTCTTAATTTTTCAGAATTTTCTGCAATTTCCCAAATACTTGCTTGCATGCATTCAATTTCACATCTAATTTCTATTATTTCTTCAATTAATTTGATTAATTGCAGATTATACCGAACCTATTCATGTTTCTTTGGAATTATGTTGCAATTTTCCATGGTCTTGCTTGCATGCATTAAATTTTCTAGATAATTGCTGTTAGTTCTTCGATTATTTTGTTTAATTGCAGAATAATGTGCAATTATTCTTTTTTTTTGGTATTATGTGGCAAATTTTCAGATTCTTGCTTACATACATAATTTGTCAATAATATCATGTATATGTGTGAATAGCGTGAAATGAGCTATCTATAAATTCTTAAAACAAAAGGATCAATTATATTTGAACAAAAATTGATTCAAGAAAGAAAATTAGGCGATTACCTTCAATTTTGCCGTTTTAATTGATTTTATCTTCTCCATTTCGCTTTTCTTTTCGATTTGTTTTCGTCTTCTGTATTTTAATTACATTTGATTTCAACTTCTGGATTCTGGATATTAGGGTATGCTTTGAATGAAATGGCAATAATTTGATTTTGGAGGGTTTTGGGTTTTGTTTTGAGAAAGCATAAGGATAATTTTGGAAATTAGCTAGCTGTCTTAAAAAATAGGGATGTAATTTTGACTTTGTTTTGAAAAGAATGCTTTGTGTATTTTAAAAATCAATAGCCAAATGATCCCATTATTATTTCTAAATTTTTTTAACTTGTATAGCCTCTAAAATGTCATAGAGGAAAGAATTTTCAAATTTATTACATAGAAAATATAACGTAGAAAAATGGAAGAACAATGAAACATGGAAATTGAAAGCTTTCCTAATTCAATCAAATTTTAAATTGAGAAGTTAATTAATTGAAACTTTTTTAACTTCTCAAGCCACCAAAATTAGTAATCAAAATTTTCAATTTAAAATCACCTGCGCAAAATGTTTTTTCCACCATCCTTTTTAAATTTACAAGCTCTTTTCCAACTTTTTACAAAACAAATGGTGATATAATTTAAAAGTCGTCTAAAATCACTTTTCATCAAAAATTTCTAATTTATAAGATTTTCATTTCAAAATCTTTTGAAAGGAAATTTCAAAATTTTCAAGGGGTTTACAAAGAAACATTTTTATCAAATAATGTCACAAAAGGTAGGATTAATTTTATTTTATTTTTCTTTTGAACTTATGTACTTTACCCTTTAAAAATCAAATAGTGTAAATCGAAATAAGTAAGATGGTAGTGTATAGCACCAACTAACCTAATAACTAAACACGAATATGGATAAAATATTGCCATCAAATAGTGGGGTTTATCATCTGGCAGTGCAACACTGCACTGGGCTACAACAAGCTAAAAAGAGAACTTTGTTCAAATGATAGAGATTAAGCCATAATGAAGCCAGAGAACTAAAATAACATCGTAAATTTAGAAATGAAGGGAAATGATCTAGGAAAGTCCAATGATGGCAGATAGAATCATGTTACTCAAACACATATCTTAATGAGTGCACTATTATTGTCATAGAGAAAGAAAGTGTGCATGTCAAGGTTGTCCTCAGTTTTGGTAATTTGTCGTCTACAATTTATGGTCCTAGGTAGAAAAGTATGTTGCATCCAAGTTTCAAATTCATTATGAGAACTCTCAACTCAGTTGCAAACTTAAAGTGTGGTTGTTGGTACTCAAACAATAGTCAAATTCACAAACCTGATTAAGAAACAAAAAAAGTGTTGAAATATATATCTAAAAAAAAGGTTGGAGACTTGAGAGAAGAAACTTGTTCTCACAAATAATGCTTTGATATTATTTGTCCTTTGCTAGGTTGCTTGATTACAAATGAGGGGAGAGCTCCTCTATTTATAGTCCCTAATAGATCAATCTAGAATTACTTTTGCTTGATTACAAAGAAAACATAGTTCTAGAAATACTTTTACTTGGTTACAAAGAAAACATAATTCTAGAAACACTTTTACTTTATTACAAAGAAAACATAAATTTAGAACTCTTACCCCCCTTTAAACATAATATAAGAATTCTCTAGAAACCAATAAATCAAATTCATATTCCAACACCCTCCTTTAAACTTGATTGGCCCCCCTTTGAGCTAAACTTTTACACATACCAAGTTTCTTCTTTAACTCCTTGAAAATCTCCAACTTCAAAGGCTTCGTTAAAATATCGGAAATTTGATCTTGCGTCTTACAATGCTTGACAACTACTTCTCCTTTCCCAACCAAGTCTCGAATGAAATGATACTTGATTCTTATATGCTTGCTCCTCCGATGAAAAACAGGACTTTCGGTGAGTGCTATAGCAGAATTGCTATCACAATATATAAGTGGACTTTCTTTTGGAGTATGCTTAAGTTCTTCTAGCACCCATTTAATCCATAAAGCTTGACAACTAGATAAAGATAGTGAAATATATTCTGCCTCAACGGTTGAGAGAGCCACAGCTTGTTGTTTCCTTGACATCCACGTGATTGCACTTGATCCAAAATAGAAAACATTTCCCAAAGTACTTTTACTATCATCAACATTTCCGGCCCAATCATTATCACAATATCCAAGCACCTTAGGATCATTTATCTTTTGATAATAAATTCCATCCCCAAGTGTTCCATGCCATATCTCAAAATTCTTTTTCCGGCATCCCAATGTGTCTTCTTTGGTTGCTCCATGAACCTACTAATCAAGCTCACACCATATGTAATGTCCGACCGAGTGGCTGTCAAATACATCAGACTCCCAACAAGACTTCTAAACAATGTTGGATCAACATATTTAAAGTTGTCATCCTTAATTAGTTTCAAGCCAACTTCAACTGAAGTGCTAATTGGCTTTGCCTCTTCCATTATAAACTTCTTCATCAAATCTTTTGCATACTTTTCTTGAGAGATAAATATTCAATCATTATCTTGCTTTACTTCAATACCAAGAAAGTAATGAAGTAGATCCAAGTCGGTCATCTTAAATTCTTGCATCATACTTCTCTTAAATTCTTTAATATTATCAAGACTATTTCCCGTAAAAATCAAATCATCCACATATAAACCAATGATGAGAATGTTACCTTTGTTCTCCTTGATGTAAAGAGTATGCTCAAATGGACACTTCTTGAATCCCATCTTCAGAAAATAGTCATCTATGCGACTATACCATGCACGAGGGGATTGCTTAAGGCCATACAATGCCTTCTTCAACCGATAGACTTTACGCTCTTCATCCTTTATCACATAGCCGGAAGGTTGATCAATGTACATCTCTTCTTGTAGTACTCCATTCAAGAAAGCAGATTTAACATCCATTTGATTAACTTGCCACATATTTTGAGCGGCCAATGAAATTATCAAACGAATTGTTTCAAGACGTGCCACGGGAGCAAAAACTTCTTTGTAATCAACACCATACTTTTGCTTGTAGCCTTTCACAACTAATCATGCCTTATGTTTTTCAACTTCACCTTGTGCATTCAACTTTGTCTTATAAACCCATTTGACTCCAATGAGTTTCTTCCCTTCAGGTACTTCATCCAACTCCCATGTTTGGTTTCTTTCAATTACATCAATTTCTTGATCCATGGCTTGTCTCCATTTGTCTTCCTTGGCGGCTTCTTCAAAATCAACTGGATCCGCAGTTGCATATAAAGCAAAATCAACAAATTCATCTTCTAAAATTCTTCTTGTTTCTCCATAAATCTCCACAAGAGGTCTTGTCCTTCTAAGTGTTGATTCTGAACTTGAAGATGATGAGCTTGGAGAAGAATTAAACGGTGGAGTAGGTGGAGTCGATCCTTCTTCTTCAATTAGCTCAAATGCATCATTATCAAGCAAGATACTTGTACTCCTTTTCTCATTTTTCCATACCCATGCTTCTTCCTCATTGAAAATTACATCACGACTAATAATAGTCTTCTTTGTGATTGGGTTATATAATTTATATGCCTTGGATCTTTCACTATAGCCAACAAAGATGCACTTTTCAGATTTGTCATCAAGTTTTCCTCTCTTTTCATCCGACACATGAAAGTAACAAATGCTTTCAAAAATTCGAAAGTGGGAGACACATGGCTTGTGACCGCTCCATGCTTCTTGTGGAGTCTTTCCTTGAATACTTTTAGTTGCCGCACGGTTGAGAACATAGCATGCACATGCTACAGCTTCGGTCCAAAATACTTTAGGCAATCCTTTTGTCTTCAACATACTTCGAACAAGTTCCATGATGATACGGTTCTTTCTTTCGGCCACCCCATTTTATTGAGGGGTTGAGCGGACCGTTAGTTGATGATGAATGCCATGATGCTTTAAGAAATTTCCGAATTCTTCTGCCATATATTCTCTACCACGATCGAATCGGAGTGTCTTTATAGAAAAACCACTTTCCTTCTTCACAAGTGCTTTAAAATTCTTGAATACTTCAAATACTTGAGATTTTTCTTTGAGAAAGTAAATCCACATCTTGGGACTATAGTCATCAATAAAAGTGAGAAAATACCAATTACCTCCAAGAGAGTTTGTGCGCAGAGGTCCACATAAATCCGAATGCACTAGCTCCAAAGGATTCTTTGCTCGCCATGCCTTTTCTTTTGGAAATGGATCTCGATGGTGCTTGCCAAAAACACAACTTTCACATACTTGATCTTGTTTGCTAATATTTGGGATGCCTCTCACCATATGATCTTTGCAAATCTTGGATAGAGTGCTAAAACTCAAGTGATTATAACGAAGATGCCAAAGTCATGACTTGTCCTTAACAATATTAGCAAAATATGGAAATGCTTCATTTTTAATTTTCAATGGAAACATTTTTGTTGGTATCATCTTCACTTTTGCAATAAGAACACCAGTTTTGTCTTTGATCTCACATAAATCATTTTTGAAATTCACATTATGTCCCTTCTTTAAAAGTTGCCCAATACTCAAAAGATTGTATTTAAGATCGGAAGCATAATAAACATTAGAAATATAATTTGTACCTTGCTTTGTCCGTATTGGAAGATCGCCACTGCCTTTGGCAATAAGCCTTTTGTTATCACCTGTCTTGACTTCTCGTTGGACACTTTCATCAAAATTCACAAAGCAACTTTTATTTCCGGTCATGTGGTTACTACAACCACTATCAATATACCATATATCATCAAAAGAAGCTTCTTGAACATTACAAGCAAGAAGCATACTTTCATCTTGTGTCTCCAAATTCTTATGTAGAAAATTAGAATTATCTTTTTCATCATTAATTCTTTTAAAACAATCCTTTTTCATATGCTCATATTTATGACAATAATGACATTGAATATTATAAGAGTTACCTCTTCCTCTTCCACTGGATCCTTTATGACCTCTTCCTCCTTGAGATGGGCTTAAATTTTCACTTTGAATTTGGCCTCTTCATTGTACTCTACCACGGGCTGATCTTCCACCTCTTCCTCTAAATCCACCACGGTTGGTGTCTCGGATTTGAAAAGCTTGCTCGGAAGGAGAGGAATCAAATTGTTTGATGCGAAGCTCATGAGATTGTAGTGAGCCCAACAATTCTTCAAGAGAGAAATTATTCAAATCTTTTGATTCTTCAATAGCAACAATAACATGCTCAAATTTCGTTGTCATACTTCAAAATTTTTTTTCAATAATTCTTTTATCCGAAATTTCTTCACCATTGATTCGAAGTTGATCAGCAATAGAAATAGTTCTATTATAAAATTCCTCCACCGATTCACTTTCTTTCATTTTGAGTAAATCAAACTCACCTCTTAGAGCTCAAAGTCTTACCATCTTTACATTTTCTTCACCTTTGTACACCTTGTTGAGGATGTCCCATGCCTCCTTTGATGTTGATGCCGAAGAGATCCTTTCAAAAATTGCTTCATCCACCGCTTGATAGATAAAACAAAGAGCCTTCTTGTCCTTCTTTCGAATCTCTTTCAAAGTATTCAATTGTTGCGTTGAAAGTGTTGCTTGATTCTCCGGTTCTTCATATCCGTTTTCTATAATCTCCCAAAGATCTTGAGATTATACAAGACCTTCATTTGAGTGCTCCATTGATTGTAATTCTTTCCCGTCAAACGAGGAAGTTGAGGTTGCAACATATTGTTGGAAGTCATCCCTAAATCTGGCTCTGATACCACTTTGTTGAAATATATATTTTAAAAAAAAGGTTGGAGACTTGAGAGAAGAAACTTGTTCTCACAAATAATGCTTTAATATTATTTTTCATTTGCTAGATTGCTTGATTACAAATGAGGGGAGGGCTCCTCTATTTATAGTTCCTAATAGATCATTCTAGAATTACTTTTGCTTGATCACAAAGAAAATGTAATTCTAGAAATACTTTTACTTGGTTACAAAGAAAACATAACTCTAGAAACGCTTTTACTTGATTACAAAGAAAACATAATCCTATAACTCTCACCCCCCTTTAAACATAATACAAGAATTCTCTAGAAACCAATCAATCAAGTTTATATTCCAACAAAAAGATGACATGGTTGGAAACTATGCATATCCTCGAGAATCATAAGAGAGAACGGTAAACTATTTGAACCATGCATTAACTATCTCCATGTCATCTTTAAGCCAATGTAGAAGAAGAAAGAAACATTAATGAAAGTTGCCTCGCATTCGGTAGCAACTGCTTTAGCCAATCATATGTTTATAAATCCCCTAAACATGTATAATCATAGACTATTAAAGCTTTTGACAATTAACTGGAAGTACATTTGAAAAACTGAGTGTCCAATAACATTTAATCATATAGCGTTTAAAAAATTAAACATAGGTTGGTGACAAATAAATTAAGCATTACCATTTAACCATATGCAACTACTCATCCAATTAGGCATTTACTTGGTGTTTCTGAATATTTATGCATTAAGTAGAAGACTATTGTACATTGATCTCTAATTAAACGGCACAAACCCCCACCCTCCCCTCCCTTATAAAAACCCACCCCAATATAAAATAATAATGATAAGCATGTTTTTTTCCATGCAATGTTGCGTCGAAATACAAGATTAATAGCGAAAAATAAAGAGAAATCAATTACCTTGTGAGGTTGATATAGCGATAGTAAAAGCAATATTACATGAGTACATACTGATGTATTGTAGAGAAGCACATGCTCAGGTCCTCTTTTCATTTACATATGGCCATCACTTACTATGGATTCCAGATAAAATATACATGTCCATGAAAAAATATATAAACTAAATGGTTGCATGACTCAAGTTAACTCTTAACAACATCCATGTAAATGTGATTCCTGGTTCCATTTACAGAATCAGGAAATCTATATCAATCGGATAAAAGAGAAACTGATATGTATGTAACCATAACAAAGCAAACAATTCAAATAGGACCGCCTATACAGCAAAATTGAGCCATGCTCCATGCAGAGATAGAACATCAGATCAGATAAACATGTTACTAAATGAGCAATACAGGTCCATAAAGCTTCTGGTTCATGTATATGTTTACACTAGAATATATAGATGTTACGAAATGGGTAAAAACTGTAATAATTTGGTAGGGAAGATGTTTTAGCAGTTCAATCCACTGTTCTTTTACCACCATCATAATTGGCATTTATTAAAGCTTGTTTCAAGGATTTTTTAAACCAATTTTGTATATATGAAGATATGTCATTGTCATTTGGAAAGTAAAGGACATATTTTGCTTGTGGGCCAATATCAAAACCAAATCAATGATTGATGCATTTATTTTAATATATATTATATATAGATTAATTTACCAACTGATGGGTCCTCATATGGTCCGTGATCAAATTTGGTAATTGCAACGAGTGTTATGACAGGTGTTTCGTGCGTGATAATAGCACGTGCTTCACGAGTAAATTATTTTTTCTTCAAATTATACGTGTTTAACATATTTAAGAGAAATAAAGGTGGAACCTAGTGCATGAGACCGAGGCACGATAGCGGGCTCTGAGAATGTCGATAATGTACACAGTCTTTCTCTTGCATTGCGAAGAGACTCGAACCTGGGCACTTAGATCACCATGCGGGTGACCTAAATGCTGCATCCATATTTAAGAGATTTTTTTTTTCTTAAGTACACAACTATGTTTTTACGTTGGAATCATGTGTAATCGATTTGAATTTCACTTCTAAGTTGGAACATTTAATTGATTTTTCTTAAATATGCAGCTATGTTTCTGTTATCAATTACTAAATAATGAAAACAAAAAACGAATTACAGGTCCCTATTTTTGATATTGTTATAAGAAAAGTCCCTATATATATGAATATGTAAATTTAATCTCTAGTTTTTGAAAAATAGAAAACGCAAGATGCTTTGCACTTTTCTGATAGAATATGCAAGCTAACTAGCAACTTTTAGACTTTGAATTTTTCTTAAATTTTGAAAATTTCAAAAACTTTTGAAATTTTAGAAAAGCGCAAGTTAGTTTGCATTTTTATTTTTAAATGTTTGAACATTTTGAAATCTTTAAAAAATACAAATTCAAGCTAGTTTGTGCTTTTTGATTTTTACATTTTCGAAAATTTTTGAAAAGCGCAAATTAACTAACTTTTTATCAGAAAAGCGCAAGCTAGTTTGTAATTTTACATTCTGAATTTTTTTTGAAAATTTTAAATTTCTTTTAAAAAATTAAATTTTTGTAAAGCGCAAGTTGACTTGCACTTTTTATAAGAAAAGCGAAAAATAGTTTGCGCTTCCTGATTTAGAAAAAACAGGGACTTAATTTACATACTCATTATCATAGGGACTTTTCTTACAACGACATCAAAAATAGGGACCTTCAGTGCAAAGCCCCTAATGAAAACGTATAGAAAGTTTAATTGTTAGATCATATATATAAGGCATACTAAGTTTGGTAATATATGTAGAAGAGTATATTGAATTTGTAAAAAAAATATAGTTGCTAGATATTATTTTTAAGTGATGGTAACATTTGGTAATATCTATAGAGATGCGTTTGTGGAAGTTTACGCTAATAGAAAAAACAGAAAGAGAAAACCGATAATATAATAAAATTTAATTATATTTTTTTTCAAAATTTTTGAATGATATGTCACTTACAATTTTAGAAGTAAATTTATCATCCCAACCATAATCACCTTTTGAGGGGGATTTTTTATCATCATTTGTTGATTTCTAACCATGTACCTATCATTTGTTGAAGATGCTTTTGGAGACATATCATCTTTTTGAATCGACCTTTTCTTATTAAAGTGTCTAATATCCATTGATTGGCTGATAAATTATGTTGTATGCTAAAATTAATTCTTTAATATATGGATTAGAGAAATAATAATATGATGACTGACATGTACCTTTTAAACATTTTTATAAGAAGCATAATCTTTATGCATGTTTAAAAATAAAAAAAACACAAAAAAGAAATATATTTTCATCGATCAGTTGATTTTATGTATGTAAATAATATGTAATCATAAAATTATTTTAAGAATGTACAGAGTAGTGTATTTAAAAAAATAATACAAATAAATTCTAAAATATTACCTTTTTGATATAAAACAGAAGTATAGAAGTTGCAGTCACAGTAAAAAAATTTGTCCCGTAGAATAAAATTTGAATCGTCTTATTTTGCAATGTACATAAAATATTTAATCTTGGAGACTTACACATGGTCATTTTGTTAGTTGTAATCAAATTTACATGAAACAACTTGTACTTAATATGCTTTTTATCTGGCAAAATTTTAACTTTTGCTAGTAACTTTCTTATTTCAGCAATCAAATTTTTTTATTCTTTCACATTATAACCGTGACATATATATTTCAAAGGTGTTAGATTTAAATACTCTTTTTGAGTAAACATTCATCTAAAAATAAATGACATGTAATTGAATAACAGTATTAGTTGTGAAAGGTTTTAATATTAATTACTTTTTTTAATAATAAGCAAGTGATCAATAAATATGAATTAAACTATGTTCGTTAATCAGCAAGTTTAAATTTTGTATGTTTCTTATATACGAAGAAGTATTGAACCACGTGTGCATTCATTTTGAAGAATAGTTATGCTGAATTTTGGACTTTATTAATGTAGTGGAACACTCTAACATCTGTTCCTCCTCTTATATGATAAATATATTATTTCAATATATGAACTTGTATTTATATGATAAACTTAGAGGAATCACTTTTTATTGTTGAATCTAGTGAGAAAAATGAGGCAAAAACTTAAAAATGCACTGTGTACGTAAATAAAATAGCCTATTTTTGTGTTCTTACATAACTTTCCACATAGCTTTCTGTATTACTTGCTTGGACTTGACAAATATCAGCAAATGGATGACATTAAAATAAATGGCATTGCGAAGAAGACCGCATATATAAGGATTTTACTAACTAATAAATATTAAAAAAAGGAAAAATAATGCACTGCAAAGAAGTCCAGACGAATGAAATTAATATTAAAAGAAAATGATCTAGACTTTCCTGAAACTTTAAAAGAATAATGGTCTTGGAGATAAATGGTGATGAGCAGTAGTGGATAATGATGAATAACAGTGGAGAGTGGAGAATGTCGAAAGTAATGAATGGTGAAGAATGGCAAGAGTGAAGAGGAAAAGAAAATTTCATAAAATATTTATAGAGGTTGTAGCATTTTTGAAAATCCTATATTTGTCACGACACGAATTTCAGCGTTCGAAAATCGGCACCAAATACTTCACCCGTATTCGAATGCCGCAGATTCAACCGTTGAAATCTGATTCACGTCGGAGCTTATAACACATTAAGTAAACAACACAGTGGAAAAGAAATGAATGACTATATTGATATACAACATTCGATACAACAATGATATAAATGAATGTCATCATTTATCAGAGATACATAATAGCGAAAAAAAATCTTTGACAGAGGAACACTAGCATTAACTTCAACAAAAAGAGAGAGAGCTTGAGAATCCAATATTGCATCTCCATTCCAATGCTCCAAAGATCTCTAAGCCACAAGCTCGAACCACCATCATCACGTTGTATTAAGCAAAGTCAGCCTGAATGCTGAAGAGAAGCAAATGCTATCGCCAAATCCAAAGGCTGGGAGCTACCGAATCTACATCTACTATTTGATTATCTGAAATCCCAACTCTAGACTGCCCGTGTGGAAAATTGGTGGACTCATAGTTTAGAAAGGGAACAATAAACTCCAGGTAAGTCATGGAACTGGTGTGAGCAAACGAAAATAGTTTATCTTTAAAATAAATAACAGAAGATGTAAAAGAAATCCGCAATGCTTTATGGAAAATGAAACTAATATAAGGCCTCCTCGCACACACATAATGCAATCACACACTTGGATGAGATTTCTCCTTACGATAGTCAAACATGCTTGATACGCAAAACTATTGTGATATTATTATTAGTACATAGTGCATTATGTAGAAAACATTTGCAAGTATAATATTAATCTTAACTAGCATACGTACCAATATAGTATGCCTACTATAGCTACCATATTAGATGGCAGGTTCTACAGCTAAAACCGTACAAGGCGCGTATTGATGATTGGATTTCCAACAATTGGTCAGGCAAAGGAACTTCTTGGGCCACATGGGTACGCCTTTGGAGGGACGTCCCGAGAACTTAACCAGCTATCTGCCAACACAAGGCCGGGTTACCTCTGTAACTAAGTAACTACTATACGAATATGCCATCCGTCGGTCGTTACCTGCCTTTATCCAAGGATCCTCAACACCAACACCAATAAAGTAATAAATTTGCAGTAACCACATATGTCAAATATCTGGGCTCCATACCATGATACCACCCTTTTCCAGAAGGAAATGGACATACCCACAGAGGGCGCTACTCCTAAATAATCTTGCTGCATCTTTCCTGTTTCAACCATTCCAGGTTTTGAGGTCCGACGAGGTCACGTCCATAAACTTATGCTTTACACAAAAGTCATGCTTCGATCAACACATGATCAGCAGCACTTCGTATGCTGCATTACCAAATTGGGAATGTATCACTAGTAACCATCAACTACATAACCTCTGAGCTCGTACGTCTCAGAGAAGGGTGTTAAGCTAAGAGAATAAATTCTCCGCCACAAAACAGAAATGTATTTGGTAGAAACCAGCTTTACATCTCAAAGTGTAACGTCAGAAATACATCCATACAAGTCTGTTCTGGGTTCGAACAGAATCGATGGCACTTTACAAAGAAACCCTTGCAATCCGGGTATTCACAATCCCGATTGGACTCCCCATCACATATGTAGATTTCTATACCGGTGCGACTCAGTGCATAGACATTCGACGGGTAATCCTTTCGTTCTCGAAAGTACCCGGTCTTCATCACCGATCTTCAAATGCTATCCATTTACATCGTATCATTATTCAGAATGGGTTATATGACACAAAGTCCTCTTCCGACTAAACTGAATGATGAGCGCAATATTTAAAAACATATGGATATATGGGATCTTAGTTAAGTCACAACTTATTACCCAAAACCTTTCTTTTAAATGGTTTAAACGAATTTCCATTTCAAATCTTTCACATAAAAAGATTCACTTCACAAAATTCACCACTTTCACAAAGATTAATTCATAGCTTTCAAAACCATTTCAATTCCAAATCATTTATACAAAAGATACACCTTTAAGACCCTTTTATTTTGGAAACAAAGTTCACTAATCTTTAGCAAAGATTCATTTATAGCTTCCAAAACTATTTACAATTCAAATCTTTTATACAAAAGATACCCCTTTAAATCCTCTTAAATTTGAAAACAAAGTTCATCAATTTTTCAAAAAGATTAATTCAAAGCTTTCAAACTATTTACAATTTAAATCACACAGTTTGAAATCTTTTCAACAAAAACTGAAAATCTTTTCGTTATATGAAAGCCGTTATTATTTGAAAGCAAATACTGTTAATTTCGGAAAAATCCGATCAAATATGCACAAGTCATAACTTTTAAAGTATAAACTTGGGTAAATTTTAAATTCCTAAAATAATACTTTTAAAATACTTTAAAGATGGTATAAAAACCATATATATAGTATAACTTGTATAAACCTTTCAAACCAAATTTCGAAAACAATTTCAAAACTTAAACAAGATATATTATATTCAAACTAAATTTCAATTTCAAAACTTCCTTTTCAAAAGCTTTTCATATTCATACCAATTTCATGTCTAAAACTATTTGGATTTTAAAATTCAATATTTAAACAAATAGTATTTAAATTTAAAATATCTGTAACTTAATCAATTTCCCATGAAATACATATTTCTGTGTATGGTGTAGTCTAGAGGTTCTACACAATAGTGCGACATCATCAATCATCATAATCCAAACATAGAAATATTGATTAGCGATATAATCTTATAACGCTTATCTTCATTCACATATTCACAGATAATAATATAAATTCATCACAGATAAATAAATTACATACAGCTCAAATCAAAATAATTCATTTCACCAAGCATCACACATTAGGGATATCAAACAATTCAACATTCAATAGAATGCGAACATTCATAAGTAAGATCAATTAATTATCTCATTAATTTAACCAGATTAAATACCTATGAATAAATTATTAATCCTGGCTAATTAACATTAATTACAAACCATCTTAATTAATTAACCTTTAATCATTTATTCATTAACCTTTAATAATAAATTAATCAACCTTTAATTATTAATTAATCAACCTTAATTAATTAATAAATCAATCTTTAATCATTAAATAATTAACCTTTAATTATTTATTTATCCTTTAATTAATTCCCTTAATTAATTAATCTATTAATTAATTAACACTTAGTTAATTACCATTTAATTAATTATCCTTAATTAATTACAATAAGTGATTTATCCTAATCACTTATATTAATAAATCAAAAATTAATTACATTGATTAATTATCCTTCAATTAACTGATTAATCAACTTTAATCATCAATTAATTCCTTTTAATTAAGTAATTATCTTTAAATAATTACTATCCTTAATTACTTACATTAAATAACCTTAATTAATTAATTATTCTTAAATATAATTAAACAAAGTAATTATCTTTAATTAAGTAATAATCTTTTATTAATTACCTTAAGTAATTATACTTAATTATTCTCATTAAGTAATCACATTTTAATTAATTAATTAACTATTGACCAATTAATTAATCTTTACTTAAAACTTAATTAAGCTTTGATTTAGTAATTAAATTTCAAATTAATTGATTCTTTAATCTTAATATATCCCCTTTTTCTTAAATAATTACATAAATTATCATTTAAGTCTTTTAAATAATCTTTGAAATAAATTCATTATTAACTTAAAACATTTAAGTTAAATAACTGTTTTATATAACAAAAAAAACATTTCATCTTTAACCAATTACCATATTAAATTTATCCTAAAATAAACTTTTAAAAATAATGGTTATATAGATTAAACACTAAAAACTTAATTAATTTGAAAGAATTTTTATTTAAAAACCTTTAACAAATTTTAAAACCTAGGTAAACATTCATTTTTTCAAAAGAAGTAGTTTTAACAAAATTTTATTAAGTAAACTTGATTTTATTTTTAAAAATTTAAAACTGTTTTTATACCTACACTTCAAACCCGAGCAAAACCTTTATATTTCTCGAACCCAGCTTCAGGTTTCTTCCTTTCTTCCTCTGCTTCGAGGCAATCCAACGTTTCCCCGAGTCGAAACCCGAGCCAAAACCTTCGTCCCCAAATAACTTCATCTTTCAGACACAAGCCTACATGCGTGCACATGCACGCATCACCACGACCATTCCGATCGACTATGCCGTCGCCTACACCTCATCGACGATCACCCTGACTCACCCGACCACCCAGAACATCTAAACAAGCTAGAAATCAAAATCGAGCAGCCATTGTACCATTGAAACAAAACTGGATTACCACGATCACCTTGAACTTCCATCTCCGGCCATCAGAACCGCCGCCGACTCACCCAAACCCTCGACACCATTCCACGAATCAATTCCCTAGACCGACCGTCTCCGATCTCTCGTTGATGTCGCAGCGATCTTGGTTTTGTCATCGACCAATAGAGGTTCTTAAACCCTAAAATCTCGCCGCTCTGCCTCCGTAATGATCGGAAAAATTATTGATAATTTTTCCTCAACTCGGCAACCTCCAGCCTATCCTCAACCACAACCCCGATCAACCAATTTGTTTTGATCGTCGAGAATCACCAAATAACCCAAATTCATTCAATCATGAATTTCTCAATCTATGCAATATGAAAAATCTTGATTTACTTTTAAAATTCATGTTTTTCGAAATCGAACTAAATGATGTATGTGAATCAAAAAGTATTGATACTTGATTTTTATGATATAAAACACTCATTCTGTAATTTCCTAATTTTAAATTATTTACTCAATAAATATACTTGAAATAATTTTTAAAATTGGAATTTCATAGTTATAATTACTTTTTATTTAGAAATCGAAACCTAAAATTACTTAGATATGATGATTTTAAATTTTCTAACAGGTTTAAAAAAAAACTGTAACAAGAACAGAGATGTTTCCTTCCCTGTTCCTAGACAGGCACACCACTTACACATGTATATATACATATCAAGATATTTACATTTATGTAAATACCTATCACCATTGTACTTCAAGCAATAATCACCATTATCAAGTTATCTAGCAGATTCAAGGTAGAAATGGGAGTTTGCTCACCTGGTTGATGAAGCAGAAACCTGGAAAATGAAATCTAAAGTATGGTTCCTTTTTTTGATGATGATTTGATCTAAGTTGAATGCTTGATAATTAATGAGCTGGTCTTGCATTTGATTGAGTGTTTGATTCCAGATAGCTTTGAGTTTGAATTAAACCCATACTTTTGCTTTGCTTGAACCTGATATTGTTATCCAGGTCTTAATTTTGATTGCTACTGAAAACTGTTTAAACTTGATGAAGATTGTTTTCTGGAACTTTATTTTAGTTTTGAATTGCAACCTGAACTTTTTTTGCTGCATACTTTTATTTTCAGGTTTGTAGTTTGGTTTTGATTTCCTTTTCCATGTTTTAATTTAAAGACGAAAGAAAGGTTTAGTTTTGAACTGAAATGCGGTAACAATTTTTCTTTATTAATCAATGTATATTTCTAATTCAAATTAAAAGGAGAACAACATTTTGACATTTGTTATTATAAAGTAAAATTTAGCTAACACTTGCCCAAATTAACTAACACTTGTAATTACATGTATTAATCTTCTCACACTTGTTAAATTCAAATAAATTTTATGTTTAGACCTTCTCTTTAATTTATTTACAAATTATGTTTTTTTAAACCCTTGTTTTATTTAATTTGTAATTTGTATTTTAAAACCTTAAGTATTTATATCTTAACATATGTTTATGTTTAAATGTTTATTAATATCTTATTCAAATATTATTAATTTTCAAGAGATATGTATATATGTGTATTTTACACTTTTATTTTTTTATTTTACACTTGCATTTTTGTAATATATTTACGTATATTCATGTAATACATTTTCTATTTAATTATGTTTTATATCTAAATTTTTACATATTTTCTATTACTTTAAATCAATGCATTTCTTTCTATATATATATATATATATATATATATATATTTATATATTTATAAATGATTTTTTAAATCTAATTAAATAAATAACATGCATATATATATATATATTTAGAATTTTAACCTTTTAAATAGCTTATGGAAATCATTGTATTAAATTCAAAATAAAACTTTCCAAATCAATATATATACCTATATATACATTATAATATTAGAAAGCAAATTTTTTATTCATTTTAATATATGGAGTTTTCAAATCCAATTTATTTTTCAAATATATTTATTTGAATTTCAAATTCAAATTCCAAATTACAATCCATTTATATAAATAAACAGGCACATATCTTATTTAATTTGAAAATTTCAAATTAATTTACCAAATTATCCACAAGTTTATATTAATTGCCAAATTTGTTTTGGCCTAAAAACCGAAAATGTTACAATATTTAAGGCATTTTACTGCAAAAAATGAACGTAGGATCGCAGCTATTGATTAGAGTGTATATTATTTAATAAAGATTAACTTCGAAGAATTCGTCAAAATTTTAAAGGCTTTTGTTGCATGTTATTTATTAGGTCTATTTATCTAATAAGGATTTTACCATCACTTGATTCAGCATAAAAATTATTGTTACCAACCATAAATCTATGCCTATATTTATGGCACAGAATTTCAAAAGATATCTATAATGGTTTAGCATTTTCTAGAATCTAATATTAGACTGGAAATCAAAAAAGGTTAACGCTTTGTAATATAAGGAAGAGGATAAAGTAGTCGATTTAACAACTATATCTCTAGCAAATGGAAGAATTGATCTCTTCGGTGAACAATAAAATTTGACTAGAGTACTGAATAAATTACTGGAAAAAAAATCAAGAGTTGAAAATTAGGGTGCTTCACATGAACAACAAACTTTACAGACAAATACAATTGCGTGAAATAAAGTATAAATCATGAAAGTCAAAAAAGGTGAACGCTTTGTAATATAAGGAAGAGGATAAAATACCTGATTTAGTTACTAAATCTCCAGAAAATGGATGAATTGATATCTTCGCCAACAATAAAATTTGACTGGGAAACTGAATAAATTGCGGAAACTGATATCAAGAGCTGAAATTTAGGGTGATGAGGTTTCATTTTAAATATTATTTATCGTTACATTTTTATTTTTATTTTGTTTAATTTTCTATGAATTTGTATATAAAGGGAAATTTTAGAACTTCACGGTCGGACCAAAAGATTGCGCTTCCAAGCTAACTATTAATAAAGATATTTAACTGACATGGTCAAATTTTCTATAGATTGCATGCTATTGAATAAGTGGTTGTTTATCTAGTAATGAATATTACTGTACATCCAGTGCTCTAGATTGTACCCACTGAATGTTATATTTAGCATATCAAGCATTTAAAGGTCCTTTTTAAATGGTATTTTCTAGGGCAGATTAAAATGGCAATTTTTCAAATGTTATTTTCCTTGGTAAATCATAACGAAAATATTTCTAGGTTATACCCAATTAAAGTTATATTTAGTCTGTCAGCCGTATTTTGACCCAATCAGTGCTACCATTTTTAGTAGGATTTGAATATCAAGGATTGGCTGTCTAGTCCTCAGAATTGAAAGATTATACCTAATCAATGTTATATTTAGCCTATCATGCATTTAAAGGACCTTTTAAAATGTTGTTTTCCAACGTAAATTATAATGGAAAATTTTCAAATGTTATCTTCTAGAGTATACCCAATCAATGATAAATAAAAGCATGAAGTAATTTTCGGATTGATGGTCATGAATTTTTCGACTGCATTCAAGCATTCAAAGGATCTTTTCAAATGCTATTTCTAGGGTAAATTATAATGGAAATTTTTCAAAGGATATTTCCCGTTATAGCTTATTCAATAGAAGAAAGAAATATTACTTATTATAACAAAATAATCCTCAAAAAATGTGCAGTCCTATGCATCTATTTTTCGACTATTCAAGCATTCAAAAGACCTTTTCAAATGCTATTTCTAAGTTAATTTATAATGACAATTTTCAAAAAAAATCATATATAAAGGGCATTTTTGGAACTTCACGGTCGGACCAAAAGTTTGCGCTTCCAAGTCAGCTATTAATAAAGATATCCAACCAATTCAATAAGCACAAGTAACATTGAATTGATGTTGACAGTTAAGGTAAATATTGGATAGAATTTTTGACATTAAGTTGGTAATTCAATGCGTTAATAGATCTTATACATATAGACACACACAAACATACTAGTGCATACCCGTGCTTCGCACACGGGTATCGGAAAAATAAATTTGTTGCGGTTAGAAAGTTAAATTATTTAATAAATAATAAGAATATGCTATTTACAGGAAGAAGTTAGAAACATTACTACAATATCAAATATAAGTATGAGCGCAACGGTACGTTTTTCACGCGTGATAACGGCATATGCATCGCACGTGAATTGCTGCTCTACAAATATTGTGTATTTTACATATGCAAGGAGAAATTTAGTACTTCATGCAATTAAATGATAAAAATTGCAAACAAAACACTATAGTACTTCTCCAGCAAATCAGAAGCTTTGACAATTGTTACAAATTAAATTTTAGCACCAAGTTGAATAATAATTTGACATTGTGAAATCTAACGAATTAGAAAAGCATTATGAAGTTTATGTTAGGGGATTAGTTGGCATTGAATGATTAAGAAGCAACTTGTTGTTGATTAGAAAAACAACAGTGCTAAAATATGTTTCCAATCACATCGTACACTTAAAGTACTTTAAGAATTGCAACAATTAAGGTTATTATTTATAGTTTGACGTCAACAAAGAAGTATAAAAAATCTAAATAAAAATCAAGTTAGGTAATCATATAGTTTAGATATTTGATTCTAATTGATCAACTCGTAATGTATTATTTTAGCTAGTACAGTTTAATGGACGTTAATAATATATAACATAATACGTTATATAATGTATGAACATAGGGTATAGTTGTAAGGCATAGCAGTTTATATATATGAGAATCTTTCTCATTACACTTTAGTATGGAGAAGTGGAGAATATTTGAATGATATAATATGATTGCAAAGCATTCTCACACCACTTTAGTCTGGAGAACTGGAGAATACGTAAATCATGTAGTATGACTGCAGTGGCTGAAGGGGAGAATGTGATAATTATTTTTGTGTGAAAGATGAGAAAATATGGTTCTATATTTATAGATTGGAAAATGCGGTAGTTTAAGAGATGGACCGACTCAAGATATTTATTTATTCAATTGTAGCTTTAAAATATGCGTAGAAATTGGTCTATTTATTTAATTAGTTAATATATGTATGGATATATTTAATTTTAGAGCTGTATGGATACTTTTAAATCGTAAGACCAATTCAATCAAAACAGGTGTAGAAATTGGTCTATTTATTTACTTAGTAAATATATGTATGAATATATTTAATCTTAGAGCTGAGTGGATATTTCAAAAGGTAAGACCACTTCAATCGTAGCTTTAAAACATGCGTAGAAATTGGTCTATTTACTCAGTTAATGTATGTATGGATATATTTAACCTTAGAGTTGTGTGGATACATTTATCTAGTCACGTAAGATGGATATATTCAACCTTAGCACAAAAACTATAGCGACCCATAACTTTCGATAATTAAATTTATTAAATTAAATAAGTTTTGGAGTTTGATGTTGTGAAAAATTAAAAATCTAAGATTAATAATAAGAATATAACTGGAATGAAATATAATAGTATTAATTTAAGTTAATTGATAACTATATTAAATGTAATTCCAATTATATTGAAAAGATTAAAAAGTTATAATTGGTTTTAGAATGTAAATTAATTGAAATAATGTGTGTATTAATTGAAAATTTGATTAAAAGAGTAATTGATAATTTAAATGTAAATTTTTCTAGAAAGATTTTTACATTGAGATAATTGTAATTTTGAAAGCTTTAGCTTTTTGGGAAAGAAGATTATTTAAAAGAACTCTTTTTCGATACTCTTATTCTTGTGATTCCTGAAGGGAACCAAGACTTTATCTTTTGTACCGACGCTTATTGTATTGGTTTGAATGTCGTTCTCTTGTAAAAGAGAACATGCTATCATTTATGTTTCTAAATCATTAAAGCCTATCGAGACTAGATATGCCATTCATGATCTAGCACTCGTGGCTATTGATTTCATTCTTAGAATTTGGCATCATCGTTTTTGGATGAGAAATTTGTTCTCTACCCGATCATAAATCTTTGGAATATTTGTTTTCTCATAAGGAACTTAATGTTGTTTAAGTTCCTTGCATCTTATGATCTTGAATTCTTCGTATACTCCTGGAAAGGGGAATCGTATTGTCAATGCACTTAGTCGTAAGCGACAAGTGGTTATTTCTTTGATGATGTCCTAATGGAATGATCTTTTTACCAAGTTCATCGGACGTTTCGATGTACCTCGTTTTATTGAGCTTCATCTCATTTCTTTCATGGACTAGCGTCCGATGTTCTTTTATGGTGTTTGGTTCATCGGATGTACTGTCATTGTACTACATCGATGTCCCGACTCTTTGGTTCATTGGACGTACCATTGTACTGCGTCAGTGTTTTGAATTATTTGAACTTTGGTTCATTGAACGTACCGTTGTGCTGCGTCAGCGTTCCAAATTATTTGAACTTTGGTTCATTAGACGTACCGTTGTACTGCGTCAGCGTTCCAAATTATTTGAACTTTGGTTCATTGGGCGTACCGTTGTACTGTGTCAGTGTTCCGAATTATTTGAACTTTGGTTCATTGGACGTACCGTTGTACTGCGTCAGTGTTGCGAATTATTTGAACTTTCGTTCATTGGACATACCACTGTACTGCGTCAGTGTTTCAAATTATTTGAACTTTGGTTCATTGGACGTACCGTTGTACTGCATCAGTGTTCCGAATTATTTGAACTTTGGTTCATTGGACGTACCATTGTACTGCATCAGTGTTTCGGATTATTTAAACTTTGGTTCATTGGATGTACCATTGTAATGCTTCAGTGTTCCAATTAGAACTTTGGTTCATTGGTCGTATCGTTGTACTGCGTTGATGTTTCGAATTATTCGAGTTTTGGTTCATCTGGTGTACCATTATTGTACTACGTCGTTGTTCTAAATTATTCGAGTTTCTAGCTTCTCGGACGTACCGTTATTGTACTACGTCGTTGCACCGACTCAAATTTTCTTCTATTCATGACGTTTTCCATGTCTCTCAACTACGGAGATGCCTTAAGTATTTCGATTTTTATTCTTAAGCCCGGTATTATTGAGGAAATTGAAGTTTCACCAGATTTGACTTATGAGCGACATTACATTCGCATCATTGCTTCGGAGATTGAGCGCCTTTGGAATAAAGATGTTCTTCTTGTGAAAGTTCAATGGTTCTTGGATCCTAAGGATTGCTCTTGGGAATCCTGGGAATTCATCGAGCGATCCCGTTCAGGCTTACTCTTTCATGCTCTTTATAGTGAACTTCCTATTTCAAATTTCTTCTGTGTTGATATGCTTTTATGGTTGTTACTCTTTATTTTCTTCTTAAGTATTACGAGGACACGATTTCTTTAAGGAAGGGAGTCTATAACAACCCGCATATTTATCGATTATATATTTAAATATTTTATATAAATATTTCATCGTTCGTCGGATTTTAGTCCAAAAACCTACTTTTAGCAAACAGTCGAATTAGGACTCGAGACCCCTTCCATTGAGTTCAAAATGCCGTTTGCAACCTTTTCGAGTATAAACATTGATATGTTTGGAGCTAGCTAAAAATTTGACCCTTTTCACTTTGGGCTTGGTTTCAGCCCACTAGCCAACTTAATACCCCAAACTGAACCACTTCTCTTCATTCATTCCCTCTTCGTTATCTTTTCAGTTCTAAAGAGAATAATAGGGGAAAAGAAAACGAATTAAAATCCCAAACCCTAGTTTCCATTTGCAAATCAAGTTCTAGCTCCAAATTCAAAGAGAAGCATTGGTAAGTGTCATCTCCTTCTTCTCCAACTCATTCTCTCTTTGATTTCAGAAAATTCCTAAACCTAATTTAGGAAATGTTTCCCTTTTAAGCTTAGATTCAAGCTTCTTGTGTTGAGATTGAAGTGTGGTTGATCTTCCCTTGTCTTCAAGCTTCTCATTCAATGTTTTTGGGTTCAAAGGTGAGATTTTTATCTAACATCTTAGTCTATAATTATCTTCGATTGTTAGGTATGAATTCCTAACACTTATTCTTGTGCAATTGATTTTGGTTTTGATTGATTTGGTGTATATTCCAATTTTTGGTGTTTTGAAATCAAAATCTATGAAAATCCTATTATGGATATTTGGACATTGATATTTGAGGCGTATCGAAGAGCCGTTAAGGCTGGGTTGTCGCGTGGCGTAAATCCTTAGTCGTCATTTGCTCGTCCGATCGCTTCCGAAATTCATTTGGCCATTTTTGGTCGAGGTTCAGGAAATGCTCTGAATTCTAGTTTCAGACGTCTGAATCTGGAATTTCAAACGTCTGAATGGGCTCAATTTCAAACAGAAAGGAAATAGGCTAAAAACGCCTATTTCAGACGTCTGAAACATTTGGTTCAGACGTTTGAATTACGTTCTGGAAAATTTCTAATTTTCCAGATTCAGACGTCTGAACCACCTATTTCAAACGTATGAATCTGCTGTGTTTTTCCTGCTTGCCTATTTTGTTTAAGAATTCCAATTTTATCAATTCGTGTTGATTCCGATTTGTTGCAATCATTTATTATCGACTTTGATGACATTTTCCTCGGGATTTTTGGGAATATCCATTTTGATGGACTCGGTATCGATTTCTTTGGATTTTATTCACGTCTTTGAATGTGAATTTTGGTGATTGATTGTTCTACAATCATTTTTGTGATTTGTCACTTTAAAAATGTAAAGGTTTTCTATACTAGTAGTAAATATCAAAACACTTTCATCAAAACGATTTCAACATTATTTTATTACAAAGCTCATTTCTTAAACCGTTTTCCAATCTACTAGTATATACAAACCTTTATCTCACTCGTATGAGAAATCTAATTAAAGGACTTAGTAAAACAAGTGGTATGAAACGCTTGCGTTCACTTCGTCGGTTAATTCTTAGACTTGTTCGATTGAATCTCTTGTGACAATTTTCTAGTGGAGATCTACAATTTGTTCGTAAATATTTAAGTTAAGCTAGTGGTTATAGGACATGAAGCTAAGCTCATATATTTACTAGCTTAGTGTAATTGACACTTCTTGATGATCAATGATGATCATTTTATGGTTTAGACTAACAATGTGCGATGTCTCTTTGTCCACGTGGAGGACTGTACCTCATTTTATTGAGCTTCATCTCATTTCTTTGTGGGCTAGCGACTCATGTACTTTTAATGTGTTTCGATTCATCTGATGTACCGTTTGTACTACATCGATGTCTCGGCTTTTCGATTCATCTGATGTACCGGTTTGTACTGCATCGATGTTCTGAATTGTTTTGTGTTTCGATTCATCTGATGTACCGTTTGTACTACATCGATGTCTCGGCTTTTCGATTCATTTGATGTACCGTTTGTAATACATCGATGTCTCGGCTTTTCGATTCATCTGATGTACCATTTGTACTACGTCGATGTTCGGAATTGTTTTGTGTTTCGATTCATCTGATGTACCGTTTGTACTACATCGATGTCTCGGCTTTTCGATTCATCTGATGTATCGTTTGTACTACATCGATGTCTCGGCTTTTTGATTCATCTGATGTACCGTTTGTACTGCATCGGTGTCTCGGCTTTTCGATCCATCTGATGTACCATTTGTACAGCATCGATGTTCTGAATTGTTTTGTGTTCCGATTCATCTGATGTACCGTTTGTACTACATCGATGTCTCGGCTTTTCGATTCATCTGATGTACCGTTTGTACTACATCGATGTCTCGGCTTTTCGATTCATCTGATGTACCGTTTGTACTACATCGATGTTCCGAATTGTTTGTGATACACGTGTTGGTGAGGTTTCATGCTCCCATTTTGTGATAGGCCTCCCCCTTTTGTGATTTCTGGATTTCCATTGATGATTTCTAGAATTTGTGTTTATACCAATTTTCGTGATTTACATTGATAAATTTTATCAATATTTGTGCATTGGTGAATTCGTATGTCATTAACTTTTGTGGTTGGCATTGATATAATTGTTAATATATATGGTTTGGTGAATAAAAATAAAGAGTATGACATTCTTTTTAATCTTTGAGAAGATTTTTGTGATATTGATTAATCTCTTATTGATTTTCAATTACATACTCATCACAGTATGGCTTTATGGTTATCATACGTTTTTGTTATATCTCTTATTCTATGTCATTTTATTTGGTATTTATAGTTAGACTGATCCGTTTATTATTTTCTTATTAAATAATACTCGGGTCAGACCGAGATGTTACAGGTGCTTTTGCTTGACTCCTCATCTGGGATTATTATTATCCTGACTTTTAACTTACTACTTAGATTAGTAGTTTTTGGTTGTATACATTTGAGATATAGACTCATTGATGTATACTTATTCTTTTGTGAAGCTCTTGTAACTATTCTTTTGTGATATTGTGGGTCTTGTTAGACCACTACTCTGATATACACTTTCATGTGTTGTATTCATATCTGTTTCCGCCTTAGTGATACGAGTTATCTGTGACTGATTTATGTTAAGTTTATTTCTATATTTGTTTCCGAAGATTATATATTGCCACTGTGTAGTAGCTTTGATTTTTTGTCGGTATGTCGGATTTCCTCTTGAGATGAAATGCAAGTTTTATTTTATCTGGCATATCGGTGTTCACACAAAGCAATTACATAAATGGTCGCTCCTCAACAGCCTTATTCTCCGTGCTAGTTGACGGCATTACCCCATAGTGTCCTTGGCTAACGTGGGTATAGAGGTGGGGCCACACATTATGTCAGTTATTTAAATTTATGATCTGATTAGAAATTGATTGGTTGATGTTTGGTATATTTAAATTGTCATTCTAGTAAAATCTGACTTTTATTGAATTTAGTCGCTTTAATATTGAATTTTAAATTTCTAGTTAATATATGTTATTGATAATAAGTAAACTATTGTTATTCATTGGTTGATTTGGATGATGATTGTGATGGATATTTGATTGTTGATATTGGATGATTGGATGTTATATTCTTATATTGTTATAACACTGCAATTTCCCTATGGGTTGAAATGATACACACCCAAATGATCTGATAGATTAGGGAGAAATCGTTATAATTTGAAATGATAAACCCAAACGATTTTATGGATTTTGAATGTTAAATTGCGGGTTAAAACAATATACACGTGTAAATTGAAATTTATTGCCGATTGAAATGATATACGTCCGTATCACTTGACTATAGGGTAGAAAATTATATACGGACATCGGATTGGTTATTAAATGATTTTTAAATCCTTTAAATTTGAATTCAGTTAAATAATATTTTGAAATAAAAATATGATTTATATAAAGTGAAATACTTTCGAAAATCGAAGCTTTAAAAGTTGAAATTGGAATTGGTTAAATGAATTGTTTAGAGGATTTAAATCGAAACTTGAAAGCTAGATGTAGTGTAGATGTGTTGAAATGAAAGAAACATCTAGCTTGATATAAATTTCAAATTAATTATTTTAATGTAAACTGTCTAAAAATATGTTGTTTTAAAATTTAGATTTATTTAAATTTTTCAAACTATTTATTATATAAACTATTTCCAATAACCAAACCATTTTACATTAAACTACTAAACTATATTTAATCTATTTTAAATTACTTTAACCAATCTAAACTATTTTAATTTATTTTAGTCTAGTATAATTTATGTAATCCAATTTATTATATTTTATCTATTTTAAACTAATTAATCCATTTTCATATATTTTAAAGTTATTTAATCTATTTTAAATCTATTTTTAGATCTATTTAAACTATTTTTAAGCCTATTAAAATTGTCTTAAATCCATTAAAATTACTTTAATATATTTTTAAACTATTATTGAGTGTTCTAATTATTCAAAAGTTTGTTTTAAACCATGCTAAACTAATTAAACTATTTATAGCTGTATAAATTATTTTCTAAATTTCAGATTGTGTAAAGTGGAAATGTTCATATTTAAATCCTTGATTTTTTAGTAAATATGGTTAAATGATGTTATAATTTAAGTCATAATCTATTTTACCGATAATTTCCAAAGTGAACATTATTTCGAAAGGGATAAGGTTTGAATTGAATATGATATTTTGATATCAATTATGAAATGGTTTTGGAAATTAAAAGAACCATCCGGTGTGTAATAAGCGTTTGATTTTTAAAGAAACTGGGATCGGATATTGTCATACTCTCTGCCGATACCAAAAACCACTTTAACAATTGTATACGTGGTGGGGACTCCAGAATGATGTAGGATGGTTTGGTGTACGATTATGTATGAGGTATTTACGTAGCCCTGACTCCCACGAGTCGGCTTAGATATGACTAAAACAGGAGCTATACCAAGCCAAGTGGGGTCGGACCTCCTATCGGGCACATTTCTTCAATATCATATTATGACTTTGTGATTGATTTTGTGGCCACACCTCGATTTGATTATGAGGGCGTGTTTCGAGGTGAGTGGTAGTAGCTGCTATGCGTTACCACTAGTCTTGAAGTGCAAAATGGTAGAATCCTGCCCTGGCATTGCCTCGAGTGTCGTGTTCACATGTCGTATCATGCCTTCTATGAGTTTGTTTTGTATCATACCTATGGAGTGCTCTCTGTGTAAACCTCACGGATGAGCTTACGGTATTGTATAGACTATGGTAATATATAAAATGTGTTGAGTGGGATATGAGTAACGCCTTAACGCTATTTTAGTACTTTACTTTATTATAGACACTATTATAGTACTGTACTATGTATGTAGATAGTTTAACGAATCCTTAAGAGATGGAAATTCTGAACATCTCTTAAGTTATTGCACTCACATTAGACACTGGATAGGAGATGTCAAAACCCGTAAACATCTCCTACGCCGTTGCACTCATATTTATTTATTGTTGATTTAATTTACATAAGATCTTTTAGTTCTGACTCGACTGTTTTGTCTCTTCAATTCGCTCGCTGAGATTTTTGGTGTATTGAAGAATATTTATCTTTGGAGGACGAGGACGAAGATTGTATACTATTATTTTCTATTTTATTTATTCCGCTGCATCATGCTGTTCCGCTGTATTTATTTATTTATTCCTATTGTATGTAACTCTAATCGGTATTGTAAAAGTACAATCAAATGTTATTTGTAAATAGCTTCATGAACTGTTTATTTGATTATGATATTTTGTCATTCTGCTACGAGATTCTATGTTTGTTTTTCTTTCTTTTTCTGTTTTTTCTGATTTACCCTATAACAATCCTCCCTTCTGAATGGTTTGAGTTTGATAAGTGTGATTTATTGTCGATTTAAACTGTCCAAAAAGGTGGGTCGTTAAATCTGGTATCAGAGCCAGTTTTGGCGATAACCTTAGCTTTGTGGGGTCTGACTCATTTGAAATAGTGTAGTAATACCCTAGAATGAGTCGTTGAGTGTGTATATATAAGAGAGCATATTTGTTAGTGTTATAAAGGTTTTTATATTGTGCTAATTTGTTCTGTTTAGTATTTATATATTCTGGTCGGTACATGAAGCGCTATGGCATCGATGGGGATTTCTAAACACTAAATAGGGCAGACCGATATAATATTGTTTTGAAATATAGGTACATGAAATAATTTTGCCTAGTGTTATATTTTGTATATGAAAGAATAGTCTTTATAAATGTATATAATTGTATGTGATTTGTTTGGTTGTTTTTTAGGAAGTGAAATTTATAAATATTAGTTGCAAAAATGGGATTGTAAATAAATGAATATAAATTGAAATTTGAGAACTTAAGTTCTGGGGTTTTGGAATTGGTTTTCAAAGGATTTTGGAATATAATATTATCTTTATTTGAAAGTAGATTTAAATTTAAATATTTTCAGTGTGATTTGAAAGAAAGTTTTAAAAAGCATTTTTAAAAGGAAATAAGTTTTATACTCCCCTCTTAGTCGCTGGAAAATAATTTCAGTGATGAGTGCATGCATCATCAACGTTCATTTTCGAGTTTCAAAGTGGGAAGACTATTGTAGTAGTTTTACCGCACATCCATTTTGATAAACAAATCTTAATTTTAATTTTTAAAGTTTGATTTGATATATATATATATATATATATATATATATATAAGTTATGAGTGTGTGTGTATATATATATATTATTTTAAAATAATTGAAATGGAACCCGGTTTTTAGTTCTTAAGTTCCTTTAAATTAGAAATTGAAATTATTGTAATAAATGAAATCTTGACTATATTAATATTTGAAACTTCTAAAATTAAAATAAGAAACTTGATGTTAAAATGACTAATGAAGCATATAAGAAATTGAAAATCCTATAACTTGCAGATTTCAAAATTTGGACGATGTAATTATTGAACCTTTTATTAACTAAGATGACTAAGATAAACTTGTGTAGCATTCCCAAATTCTAACAGACATAGATATATAAGTTACCAAAGGATCGAAAGTTGAAATGTTAATAGAAATATGTAATAGAATATTATAAAAGTAAAATTTAAGTAATAAAGGTGTTCAATGGAATTAAGCCTATGAATAAGAACTCTGATGTTATAAAATGTTATAAATATAAATTAATAATTTGCAGTTCTAATAGTTAAGTGTAATAGAAAAGGGTGAATACTATAAGAGAAAAATTATAAATTTAAGTGATGTTTGAAGCCAATTATAATTATAATTAAAGTAAATAGTAAAAGTGAATACTATATGTGAAGAAATAGAAGTGAGAAAAAAAATCTAAGTATAGGTTGCTTCATAAATGAACATTGGTATTAAAAAGGAAATCGAATTAAATATAGATGTGAAGTAAATTGAAAAATGTATGTAATACTTAGTGAATTCATTGATTATTTTAAATAATTGAATGGAAAGAACATGTGTAGACAAATGAATATAAATTAATGGAAATTGGCATTGTACAAATGAATGGGAAATGAATTTTGTAAGTGATGAATCTAAATTAATTAAATAGACATTGCATGAATGAATGAAACTGAAGAACAGAAAATAATATAAAATGAGATTTATAAGAATAAACTTAATTATTATTTGAACTTTTTGTTTGTATTGGCTTATGGGATGATTGGGAAAGGATACTTCTAACTGTATAAAAATGTGTAAATGTATAATCTAAGACTGTTGAGTGTATGGTATAATTAGTAGTTTATTTATCATTTTATACGATTAAAAGTTTCTGAACCCGAACAAACCATTTGCTTCGGTTGTTATGGATGGACAATTGTTTTCTTTGTTGAAAATGATGTTTGTACAGTTTGTTTGCGAATGATTATTGTTATGTTGTGATTGTTTTGTTGTATTAGTTAAAACAACTTAAATATTTCTCTTTTACTTAATTATTAACCTCCTTGGAATATGTAAGTGAAATACAGGTTTATGGAAGCAATAGCTACTGCTTTTGGTTTCATAAATAAGCGTTGTTTGCCCGATAAATAGGTACGTTCTCGGATTACAGTTTTTAGCGGTTGTATTGTTTTTACGTAGTTTGGGATATTTTATTTTGAAATATATGATATATATTGATATTATTTATATTATTATTTCTCCTAGACCTTTCCGTACAAAAGAGACTCTGTCGAAATTTTTCATGAATTTTGGACTTAGGAATTTTTTGTTTTAAGTAAAAAATGTTTTTGAAACTTTTATTTACTTGAATATAAAAGGACTTAATTATTTTAAATCGATGTATTTTATATAAATTATTTAATTATGTAAATTAATTGTTTATAAATTGAATACTTTGAATAAAATACGTTAATTCCTTAATTCCTTCTTTGCCTTTTTGAGGATGAAAAGTTTTGAGTGGGGGAGAGTGTAACAACCCATAATTTTCGGTAATTAAATTTATTAAACTAAATAAGTTTTGGAGTTTGATGTTGTGAAAAATTAAAAATCTAAGATTAACAATGAGAATATAACGGGAATGAAATCTAATAGTATTAATTTAAGTAAATTGATAACTACATTAAATGTAATTCCTATTTTATTGAAACGATTAAAAAGTTATAATTGGTTATAGATTGTAAATTAATTGTAATAATGTGTGTATTAATTGAAAATTTGATTAAAAGAGTAATTGAAAATTTAAATTTTGTATTAATTAATGAAATAGTACATTGTAACTGAATAAAATTAGTGTTGTGTAAATAATTATAATATTTGTGTAGACAATGAACTTATAAATGTGATTAAATTAAGCTAAAGATGACAATTGTTTTTTGTTACCTATTTGTTTAACTTTTTGAAATCAAATTGCAAATAAATTGCAATGAATGTAACTAAATATTGCAGTTAATATAAATAAAAGATGGTAATTTTAGAATACCAACATAATAAGATATAAATCAATGTTAAGTATACACATAGAGTAATTAATGATGGAATAAAAGGGACTGAAATTAAGTTTAATAAATTTATTGGAATTCAAATTATAACTAATGGATTTATTGCAATTGAAATTGAACGCTGTTATTTGTGAAATAATTAATGTTGAATTTGACATGGAAACTAGGTTTTAGAATGATGTTAATTTCTGTGTAATTAGAAATGATAAAAATTTTAATTATAAAATTTAATTAAAAAGTGATTTAATTAATTCAATATTAATTTATATAATTAATGTGAAAATAGACATTTTGGCCACTGATTTGGATTTCGACGAAAGCTGTATCATTAAATCTGTAATGGTGAATTATTATAAGATTTCAAGTTTCGTAGCGATCGGGCTTGCATTTGACCGTGCGGAGTCGAAACGCATAGAAATCAATTTAATTGAATTCAATTTGAAGTAAGTTGATTTTAAAGCTAACTTCTTTATACGATGGAATTAGGACTTGAAACCTATTCCATTGAACTCAGAAATATCGAAAACATCTATTTTGAAATATGGGATGACCCACTTTCGTTTCGGAGGCAAAACGGGCATTTTGGGTCGTTTTGTCAATTTAAATCTATGTGGATGTATTCATTCTTATCCGGCTTTGTTTATATAAATAGTTTTTTTCTAACCCTAGCGGCTTTTTATTTCTTATCTTAGTATGCACAATTCCATATGTCTGCTTTTTCTTCTCAACGGCAGAAACATATTCCAATTTCAAATTCAATTTCAAAATCAAACATCTCAAAGCCCTATTATATACCGATTCGAAACTCTCGACTGTAATGACCTGCATTTTTAGATGGTTTAAATCGACGATAAAGCACCCACGTCAAACTCAAACCATTCAAAAGGGCAGACTGTTATAGGGTAAATAAGAAAATCAGAGAAAAAACAAATGCAGAATCTCACAGCGAAATGACAAATATAATAACCAAATAAACAGTTCGTGAAGCTATTTTATAAATAACATTTGATTATCCTTTATATTGCAGATCAGAGTTACATAAACAGGAATAAATAATAAATAAGTGTAGCGGAACAACATGATGCAGTGGAATAAATAAAATAAATAATAATAGTACTAAATCTTCGTCTTCATCCTCCAAAAAGCAGTCTTCGATAAATTGAAAAGCTCAGACTGACCTGATTGAATTGAAAAGATAGAACACTCGATTCAGAACTAAAAGATCTTATGTAAGTTAAATCAACAGTAAATAAATATGAGTATAACGGCGTCAGAGGTGCTTACGGGGTTTGACATCTATCTAGTATCAAATGTGAGTGCAATAACTTAAGAGATGTTCGAGATTTTCATCTCCTAAGGCTCCGTCAAACTATCTACTATGTAGTACAATACGCTATTATAATATGTCTATAGAAGTATTAAAATAGCATTAAGGCGTTCTCCATATCCACCTTAACACATTTTATATAATGCCATAGTCTATACAGATACTGTAAACTCCACCCGCGGGTGGGCTATCAGGAAGCACTCCATAGGTACAACACAAAACAAACTCGTAGAAGGCACGATAGGGCATGTGACACGACACTCGAGTCAATGCTAGGGTAGATATACCAATTGTGGATCCGGACTTATGGTAAAGCATAGCAGTAACTACCGCCCACCTAGAAACACACTCCTATAACTAAAATCAAGGGGTGGCCACCAAATCACCACAAAGTCATAATATGTTATCGAAGAAATATGTCCGATCGAAGGTGCGGCCTCACTTGGCCCAGCGTAGCTCCTGTTTTAGCCACATCAAGTTGACTCACGGGAGTCAGGATTATGTAAATACTTCATACAAAATTGTTCGCCAAACCATCATACTTCATTTCTGAAATCTCCACCATATACACAGTTGCTAAAATTGTTTTTGGTATTGGTAGAGAGTATGACAATATCTGATCCCAGTTTCTTTAACAACCAAATGCTTATTTCACACTGGATGGTTTTTTACATTCCCAAAACCATTTCATAATTGATATCAAATATCATATTCAACTCAAACATGACACTTTCAAAATTATATTCGCTTTCAAAATCATATCCACTTTCGAAATCAAACTTATTTCGAAATCAAAATATGTTATTTCATAAAAAGTACTAATTTCAAATCCCAACTTAGGTGGTATCCTCATCGAGGATTTAAATATAAATACTTCAATTTTACACAGTTTGAAATTTTAGAAAACAGTTTAGATAGTTATAAATAGTTTTAATAGTTAAAAAATAGTTAAAATACTTTAAAATAGTTAAAATGATTTAAATAGTTTTAAAATCGATTAATATGGTTTAAATAGTTAAAATAGTTAAAATAGATTTAAAATGATTTAAATAGATTTAAAATAGGTTAAATAGATTTAAATTGGTTTAAAATGATTTAAATGCACTAAATATGGATTAAATAGATTTAAATTATATTAAGTAGATTTTGAATAGATTAAATAAATTTAAGTAGTTTAACATAGGTGAAATAGATAATATTGGATTAAATAGGTTATAATAGATTAAAATAAATTGAAATAGTTTAAACTGATTAAAATAGTTTATATTAATTAAAATAGTTTAAAATAGATTTTCAAGTTATATCTAAACATTATCAATAACTTAATTCAGATAAATTCATTTATTTTGACACCTCAACTTTGAAATTCAAATTTAAATCCTTTGGATAATTAATTAAATTAATTCCACTTTCAACATTTATGCTTGGACTTTCGAAAATAATTCAGCTTGTATAAATCAATGTCTATTTCAAAATACCAGTTAACTGAATTCAAAATTTAAAGATTCAAAAATCATTTAATTTAACCAATCCGTTGTCCGTATATAATTTTCTACCCTAAAGTCAAGTAATACGGATATTTTACATTTCAATCCGAAATTTGAAATTTTACGGTTATATATATCATTTCAAACTGCAATCTCGAATTAAATAAAAATCCATAAAATCGTTCGAGTCTATCATTTCAACCCATAACGATTTCTCCCTAACCTATCAGATTGTTCAGGTATGTATCATTTCAACCCATAGGGAACTTGCAGTGTTATAACGATATAAGAATATAACATCCAGTCATCCAATATCAACAATCAAACATCCATCACAATCATCATCCAAATCAACCAATAAACATCAATAGATAACTGATTATCATTAACAGGTATCAAACTGACAATTATATTCAACATTTAATTAAACGATGATTAAATGTAATAAAAGTCAAATTCAACTAGAACGATAATTTAAATATACGTAACATCAATCAATTAATTTCTTTTCACATTACAAATTTAATTTAGCTAACATAAGATAATTTAGTAGTTGTGAGTGTGTCAAAACACTCATCTTCGATTTTAACTCGATTCGAAATCCAAAATAAGGCCCAAAATTCAATAGTTTCATAATTCGTCTAAACCAGTGCCAAAATGTTCGGAATTTCAATACAATCCCAAGGAAACAAACCGCACGTGAATCCAAGCTCATATGGAAAAGATATGCACGTTAGAATGATTTAATTTGGAATTTGAAAAAATAAAAAGAAAGAAAATCACTTTAATTACAGCCATGTCACCTCGTCCTACTCGTGCTCCAAACCCTAGGTACGAATACGCTAAAGCAAGAAATCGAGCCGCCACCTGAATTTCTGATCGTCGCCACCACATCCGACCGCATCACCTCCGAACGCTCCAGAACGCCGCGCCACCCCTTGCTACCCCTCCACGACCAGCGATCACCCATCACACATGCAAAAAAGAGTAGCCGCCACCCCTAACCTCAGACCCTAATTGAATTAATCGCCTCGATCCACCCATCGATTCGCCATGCCACCTACATGGATGAACTACCCTAGACCCTCTCCATAACCTAGTACCAACGAATCGACGATCCGTTGAAGTCGATCGCAACCCAATGAACAACCGGGAATGATTTGG
Organism: Allium cepa; assembly: GCA_030765085.1. Lineage (NCBI taxonomy): Eukaryota > Viridiplantae > Streptophyta > Magnoliopsida > Asparagales > Amaryllidaceae > Allium > Allium cepa. The sequence continues at coordinate 1,004,374,993 of CM060935.1, forward strand.
TCAATACTGGACAAACCAGAATCCGATTGCAAAAACGAACAACAGATTTCTGTTGCGCTCGTCGAGAGCTTCGAATTGGTATAAATATGATAAACTTTGGAGGAGTTTGAATTTTTAAAATTGATTTGAAAATTGAATTGAGGGTTTGTAAATTTTATTTCTGTTTCTGCCATTGAGAAGAAGAAGCAGACAGATTGAATTGTATATACAGAAATGAGAAGTAATAAAGCTGCTAGGGTAGAACAAAATAATATATACTAACGAAGCCAGATAAGAAATGAACAATGCCCGAATTGATTTGAAACAACAAATATGACCCGAAAAGCCCATTCTGTCTCCGAAACAAAAATGGGTCGTCCCATATATTGAAATAGATGTTTTCGATATTTTTAAACTCACTAGAATAGGTTTCAGGTCCTAATTCCATCGTACAAAGGAGTTGCTTTAAAATCAACTTATTTCAAATTGATTTCAATTGAATTTAATTAAATTGATTTCTACGCATTTCGAGTCCATACGATTAAACGACAAGTCTGATCGCTACGAAACTTAAAAGCTTACAATAATTCACCATTACGAATCCGATGAAATTGGTTTCGTCGAAATCTGAGACAGTGGCCAAAAATGGCTATTTTTACGTTAATTAAGTAGATTAATATTAAATTAATTAAATCATTTTTTCCATTCAAATTTGATACTTCAAAAATTTCATCATTTTTTATTATTTTGATATTTACAATGATTTAATACCAATTTACATATCGATTCGGTGTTAAATATTACACAGATTACAGTGTTCAATTTCAATTGTAATTAAAACCAATTAATTGTAATTTAATTCCAATAAATTGATTTAGTTTGATCTCGATCTTTTAATTCAATCAATTATTTCTCTACAGACCTAGTTAACGTTTGTTTATATCTTGTTACACTAAAATTCTACAATAATCATCATAGTTTTCGTTAACGTGGTATTTAATTACATTTAATTGCAATAAATCTGTTTATTATAGCTTAAATTCCAATAAATTGATCAAACTTGTTTTCAATTCTTTTTATTCAATCAATTATCATACTATGAATAAAATTTACATTGCGTTACATCTCATTAGATCAATATTCTACAATTATCAATTAAATCTACATTAGCTGCACTAATTAAGTGAACTAATTGCAATTGATTTCAAATTAAATTTAACAGGCTAAATAAATAGATAACATATAATAATTGTCACCATTAGCTTTTAGTCACATCTATAAGATTATTATCCACAACATGTGTTATAATTACTACTACAACACTAATTTTATTCAATTACAATTTATTAAACATTATTTCATTAATTAATCAACATTTAAATTATCAATTACTCTTTAAATCCAATTATAAATTAACACACACATTATTATAATTAATTTACAATCTATGTCCAATTATAACTTTTTAATCATTTCAATTAATTGGGATTTCATTTAAAGCAGTTATAAGTTACCTTAAATTTATTCTATTACATTTCATTACATTTATATTCTTATTATTTTATCATAAATTTTTATCTCTTCCAATTTAAATCACAAATCTTCATTAAATTAACATATTTTTAATTATTGAAAATTATGGGTCATTACACTCGATGAGCGCAATTCAAATCTGCAGTTTGTTTTTCGATTTAGGTCTCTATGTGGCTAGAAATTGGTGATTTATTCTCAGCCGTTCATCGCGCATTGATCAACTTCGACTGATCGTTGAATCGATGGTATGGATTTATGGAGATCGTCGAGGGATGTTCATCTTTGTGGTTTGTAGGGGTGGGCATTTAACCGACCTAACCGACTTAACCGATCCATCCGACCATAACCGAACTGCATCAATCGATAAATTCGGTTAACTGAACATTTGGTTAACCGACCGACGTTAACCGATAAAAATTGGTTTGGTTAACGGTTAACCAAAAGTTATTTCAACGGTTAACCGTTAACCGAAAATAATATCACGTAGTGAACTACGAAGCCAAGCTACCCGCACCCGGCCCATCATTAATATCGCGTAATGAGAAATAATAGAAACCCTAGTGACTAATGAGTGTCCGCAGCTTTCACAATTCATTCTACAAACTACGGACTACGGAGCTTCGGTGAAAACTTATCAATCTCGTTCCCAAATTTCTTAAACCTACTAATTTCTCAAATCTATATAATATCGATTTCTCAATCCCTGATCGTTCTTGGAAAAACCCAGATCACAAAAAGCCTCTCCACCCATCAATTACCTAGCCGATCAACACAAATTTAGATCGATCTACTGATCTACAAATTCAGATATGGTGAATACTAAAAGGAAAAGAAAAAATGTAAGCTTGCATTAATCATTTGATTATGTTTATTTTTAGTTCTTATATGTTTTATTTAGTTTATATGGACTGTATAATTCGTCATACTCAATAAACTGAAAATATGACCAAGTTGTACTTCTTTATAGTTGATATTAAGTTCAAATTAAACTGCTTTTAAAATATACAAATCCAGATCGATCCATACAGAGTCTCAGAACTTATTTGTAGTTGATATTTAGTTCAATTAAACTGTATATTAATTGTTATATATTTCTATACTTGGAACTAAGTTTATTAAACTGTGTAACTGTTATTTACATTTAAGTAAACATCTTGAATTTTTATTTAAAATGGTAATTGTTATCAATTTCGAAGATAGCTTACTATTGAATTAACTTGACTGTAGTGTATATGCTTTGAATTAACCTGACTGTATATGCTTTGAATTAACCTAACTGTAGTGTATATGTTGAAATTAACCTAATTTTATTAAACTGTGTAACTGTTGTTTACATTTTATTAAACTGTGTAATTGTTATAAACTTATATATTTACATTTGTGGCTGTTGAAATGAATAATTTAGATGATAAACTAACTATTAAACTGATATTGATTAGCTTATAGTTAATTAAAGGCAGTCAGTTATACAATAATTGTAACGCCCCATAAATTTCGATGATTAAATTTGTTAAATTTATAAGATTTTGTAATTTAATGTAGAAAGATATAAGAAAATCTTATAATTTATATTGGAATGAATGTTAGAAATTAAATGTTGCAATGGTAAATAAAATCAATTCTTGACAATTGGAATGAAATCCAAAATAAAGAAATAGTGGAAAACATTATAATTTGTTAATTAAATATGATTGTGTAATTAATATTGAAAGAAGTAAAATTGAAAATAGTATTAATAAAATAATAACTAAAATGTGTTACAACTGTATAAATGGAAGTCAATTGTTAATAAGTGGATGTAAATATTGAATTAATGGAAATAAAATCTAAATGTATGTTTGAGTGAATGCAATTAGTAGTATGGAAATAAATGCCGACATTGATTTGTAAGTAATAGAGGCTTACTTATGTGACTAAAAAGTAACGATAATGTTTATTATAGGTTACCTATTCATTTAGATGGTTAATTGAAATTGGTTTGAATTGAATATGAAAAGTATAGGGTAAGGCATTGAATTAGATAATGTAAGAACACATTGTTACAAAATTGATTTTAAATTAAGGAAACATGTTAATGCAAGTTAATAATTAATGAACTTGAATGAACATTCCAATTTAATAAAATAATTCAAATGTTATGACTTAGCTATAAATGGAATATAATAAGAACAAATACAATTATTGTATTAATGTGTGGAATAATATAATTTGTATAATAGCAACACAAATTCATTTACAAGGTAAATAATTTGTAAAAAGGATTGGACTAAGGAAATTTTGTTAATTGGTTTTAAAACCTTAATTAATATGTGTAATAGACAAGATTTCACATTTTGAAATATAACCATTTATAAAAATCTAAGATGTATATAGAAGTATGTAAGGTCAAATTGATTGCATTTAATAAATTGGGGAACAAAATTCATTAAAGGTAATTAATTGTTATGTTAATGTAAATGTTATACAAGGTTATAAATCAAATGGAAGGAAACAAACGTAAATATCGAATTAATTAATGAATTAATATGCATTGAATAGTAATTGAATGTAAATTTAATGGTAATTGGATGAAATCAATATAAGAAACTGAATTGCAATAATTATGGGTTGATAATAAAGTGTGAATAGGAAAATTGATTGTTTATAGAAATTGAATGGAATTCCAATTTGTTGGAATAAGGTAAATGTGTACTTGGTAATAAATTTAAACGAACTTAAATATTGAATTAATTAATTAATATATATATATATAATAAATGATGATTGAATAAAAACCAATACTCTGTGAATAACTATAATATTGGAGTGGAAATAATAAACTTATAAATGTGTGATTAAGAGTTTTGACAACAATTATTATGAGTTATATATGTATTTAGTTCATTCAATTGAATTGGAAATCATTGTAATAAATCTAAATTAAATGTTACATAAAAATAAATTAAGGTAATAATGGGGAATAACGTAAATATTCTTCATATTATGATGATAAGTTAATAAAAAGAATGGAAATAAAGTTT